>CM057483.1:162058874-164613040 GCA_030035585.1 Dugong dugon
GTTGACTCTGACTCCTGGCAACCCCGCGTGTGTCACAGGAGAAGTGTGCTCTGCAGGGTTTTCAATGGCTGGTTTCTCGGAAGTAGGTCACCAGGCCTTTCTTCCAAGGTGCCTCAGGGTGGACTCGAACCGCCAACCTTTCTGTTAATCGTTTGCACCACCTGGGGACTCCAGCTTACAATGACCTCCCACCGAAGGACTTGGCAGTGCCCCAACGCCCCAGACTGCCTTGTCTCAGGGCATTTACTCTTGACTGCTCTCCTCTGGACCCGCCCTCCCTCTGGTGCCGCCTTTTACATGTCCTTTAGCGTGGGTCTCGCCGTCTTACTCAGAGGAGAGCTGCTCATGGACTCTGAAGCGCTGTGGCTTCGGCCGAGTCTTGTCTCAAACAGCACGAAGCCCTCCACACAGCAGATGCCCAATTCATGGTTGGAGAACAAAAGAGCCGGTGAACAAGAGGTCCAATTCATTACGATTTAATTTCTCTCACGTTCTTCAACGAGTTAGGCAAATCCAGGTATCCAACTATGTATTTGACCAAAAAGAGACTAAAGGAAATAAAGGAAACCGGGAATTGACTACCTTTGACTTATTTTTTTCTCTCTCTCGTGATCCCGACTATTTTACCGTGGGGTTCTTTCACGTTCCCAAGGACATCTCTGTTCCAACACCACGTTACCTTGGTCTGGGTCACAAGAAAGAGGCAAGGCTTCGCCATCTGTTTTGCAAAACACAGAAACACTACTCTTAAACCCGACGAACAGCAGTACCCGCGTGATCTACGTTATTTGGAAACTTAGATTCCGAATTTAAGGAAACCGTCTAGTGAAAGGAACACCATTTGAGAAAGGAAAAAAAAAAAAAAAAAAAGATGAACCCGTAAGTTACTTATGTAGAAGACGCACGCGGTACTCCCTCCCTCGTCCAGCCCCACTTTGCCCTCCGCTACTGAGAAGGTTAACAGCCCTTGTCAAGCACACGGTGCAGAATCTCCTCAGACTTCCCTACGGGTGGGAAGAGCTCCGGACTTGGCCCTGGCCCTGGCCCTGGCCTTGGTCACGGCAGTAGGGCCAGCCTTGGTTACAAGTCTGCTTTTGATTTTCTCTTGCTCTTCTCTCAACGCCTCTTCATACAGGGATGGGAAGGCACGGGGGGCGATACCATTGACCTTGGCCCAAAACTTCAGGACCTTCATCTTGCTGCTTTCCGCGTGGGCTCTGGGACCCACAGGAACTCGCAGCGTGGGGGATCACTGTTGGGCACCAGCCGGTACTCCAGGTACTTTTCCTGCACCAAATCTTTGGTGATGAGCTTCCTGGGCTCCCCGAAGATGTAGTGCCTCCTCCCATCATAGACCCCCAGCATATTCAGATATTGCCAGATCTCCTCCTCGAAGGCGCGGCTGCCATTCACGAAGATCACGCCCAGGAGAGGCATCAGCAGCCGGTACTTGGGAAACTCCCTGCCACCACGCAGAGCGCCTTCCTTGGGAAGATCCGGTTTGCGCACAAGGGCGTAGGACTGAGCCCTGGAGCCGACTGGCTTCAGGTCAAGGCCAAAGAGCAGCTCCATGCGCTCAGTGGTTCTCCTCAGGATCTCGGAGAAGTGCTCCCTGTTCTCTCTGCCCACGAGCCTCAGCATCTCCACCTTGGCCACGGGCTCTCTCATGTGGTACCTGCGCAGCAGGAACTGCACCAGCGTGCTCGCCTTCCTGTTGAGAGGGTCTTTGCATGAGCTCTCACTGGGGGATGAGGCCTGCGAGGCGCCTGGACCTTCCGCGGCTTGGCTCTGGGCACCTCCATTTGCTCTCGGGCGAGAACGCCCCGCGGCCCGGGCTGCGGCCCGACCCCTGGGTCGTGGGGCTGTCTGAGACGCCGGGGGCTTGCCAGCAGCAGGGGCGCTCTGGGGAGTACCCTCACGATCAGGGGAGGGCGAGGATGACTCGGCAGCGGCAGAGGCCTGAGCACCCTCCAGACCCTTGCTCTCACCTCGGGCCTGGCGGCGTTTCTCACGGGAGCGGAGCTTACTCTTCTGACCGCGAGGCATGACGGCTCAAGTCAGGGGCAGCAGGCAGGGTGTGGGCAAGGGGGCAGGCGATGCGGGCCACTGGAGGAGAGAGGACGAGAGGATGTGAGCCCCTTCGGCAGGGAGATGCCACCTTGGCTTTAAGAAGGGCCCCCTGCAGCTTGCCTGGCGGGCCCGGCTCGAGGAAGCCAGGGGTTCCTGTTCTCCTGCTCAGCCTGACCCGGAGAAAACCTGCCCGGGCCTTACTGGGGCTGGTGGCAGGGGCTGGTAGCGGGCTCCCTGCGTTCTGGGCCGGGGTGTCCTCTCCGTCCACATTCTGGACCATCATAGCAACTGTGGCGAGGGCTTTGGCCCCCTTTCCTCTGCTGTTCCGAAGGCGACACCTCTAAGCTCCCTGGGACCCACAGGGGGATGTGAAGGGGCATCCCAGTTCAACACCCCTGCCAGGGGCACCCGGTGCCGGCGGCCCTGTGGGGCCCTTTCTGTCCTGGGTTCTTTGGGTCTTTAGTACTCACTCACAGTTCTCACCTTGGCCCCACACTGGGCCTGGGACCCTCCCTTCTGTTGCCTGCAGGCCGCACCTTCAGACCAAGGGTCTCACCTCCCTTAGACCTGACAGCCCGACAGCCCCGTCCCGACCTTCAAGGGCTGAAATGCTTTGCTTCAGGAGGTGGGGCAGGTCCCTTCGTTGTTTCCTCTATTCGGCATCCTTGCTGTGACTCCTGGCACAGCCTAGGGCACCCACGTTCTTGACCTGAGACATAAAGCCTCATTGTAGACCCTCACCTCCCTGAGACCCAGTGGAGGAAGTGAAGGTCATCTTATCTGGCCAGACCTGCCCGTGTTCGCCCACGGCTGAAAGCTGCCACAGGCAGGTTGAGGCCCGATGGGTGCCAGTCCCACTCCAGGTCCTCACACAGCATCTTAATTCTGACTCCCCGGGGGGGGGGGGGGCTAAGAGTCTTCCCTCTGCTGACCTGGGTCGGCGCGCCCTCCACCCCCACCCGTAAAAGCTGAGTCGATTCCCACTCATAGCGACCGTACAGGACAGAGGAGAACTGCCCTGTAGGGTTTCCGAGGAGCGGCTGGTGGATTCGAACCGCTGACCCTTCGGTTAGCAGGCGAGCCGGTAACTAGGGCGCCACCAGGGCTCCTCCTACCGCCAGATAGACCCTCATTTCTCGGTCGCCTCCCCCGACCGCCGCCCCCGCCCCCCAGTCAGGGGGAACGGAGGGGCGCCTCTGCCTGATACCTACGCCTCGGGCGTCTCAGGCAGGGGCGGGGCCCTGGGCCGCCCCCGCTTTTGAGGTGAGGTCCCCTGGTTCGCCGAGGCTCAGGGTCTTCGGCAGGACTCCAGTAGGGTCTAGGTCTCCGCCCTCTGCCGAACTGGGGCCGCCCCCTTTCTACCAAGGGCCCCCCTCCATGGGGCCCTGCAGGCAGAAGGCGGCCTGTGGGCTCTGTGGGGCCTCCCAGAGCCCAGTGTCGGGGCGCAGCGTGGATCACCGTGCTCATGGTCGGTGTGATCCCTTCGGTCCATACTCAGAGCCCTCACCTCAACTCCTGACCAGTCCTGACCAAGCCGATCTCGGCCGACCGCAGGCGTACCCCTCAGCTCGAGACTTCACCATCCGGGGATATCCGAGGCGGAAGTTAGGGGGAGGCGCTTCCAGCCCCGGCTCTTGGGGTCTCCCAGGGCCAATGGCAGGGGCGGGGCTGTTTGGGTAAACCTCCCCGCTCCCCTCCCCGTGACGTAGCGGTTAAGAGTTCGGCTGCTAAGCAGAAGGTCGGCAGTTCGAGTCCACCAGGCGCCCTTTGGAAACGCTACGGGCCAGTTCTACTCTGTCGTGTAGGGTGGCTGATTCGGAATGGACTCGGCGGGACTCAGCCCTGCCCTTATTTGAATCCGTCAGGCTCCTAGGAAAACCCTCACTTCCTGGAGTCCCAAGAATGGTAAGTCTGGCGCCCCACATCTGTGTACTTCTGCACGGAGCCTCTAGCGCTGACGGCAGGGACGGGGCTCTGGGCGGCCATCCCTTCTGGGGAGAAGTCCCTTTCTTAGCTCTCCGGGTCCTCACCTAGGTTCTTCCAGTAAAGGCCCGGCTCTGCTCCCTCTACTTCTGCAGAAGTACGACTGCCCCTGTAGACCGGGCCCTCCCCTCCCTGAGGCCCTCCAGGCAGAAATGAGGGGGCTCCTCAACCTGAGGGCTCCTCCTGGGCCTCCCAGGGCCGCCAGCAGGAGGGTCTTTGCGGGGCCTCCTCGGTTCTGGGGTGGGTGGTCCCCTTCATTCCTCGTTCAGGGTTCTCCCCTTGACACCCTCTCTGTCAGTCCTGGGAATCCACTCTCTGCCGACCCGAAGCTGTGCCCCACAAATCCAGGTCCTCGCCTTCCCAGGACCTCCGAATGGGAAGTCAGGGTGAGCCACATCCCCCACGACTGTTCCGGACCTCTAAGGGCCGACTGCCGGGGCTGTGGGACCCCACGCTTCTGGCTGGGTCCTTTCATCCTCCTCACGCACGGTTGCCACCTTTTCGGCTCTGCCAGAGGCTCCAACTCCTCCCTCTACTGGCCCGAGATCTCCCTAGACCTACCAGTTGCCCTCTAGTTGACTCTGACTCCTGGCAACCCCGCGTGTGTCACAGGAGAAGTGTGCTCTGCAGGGTTTTCAATGGCTGGTTTCTCGGAAGTAGGTCACCAGGCCTTTCTTCCAAGGTGCCTCAGGGTGGACTCGAACCGCCAACCTTTCTGTTAATCGTTTGCACCACCTGGGGACTCCAGCTTACAATGACCTCCCACCGAAGGACTTGGCAGTGCCCCAACGCCCCAGACTGCCTTGTCTCAGGGCATTTACTCTTGACTGCTCTCCTCTGGACCCGCCCTCCCTCTGGTGCCGCCTTTTACATGTCCTTTAGCGTGGGTCTCGCCGTCTTACTCAGAGGAGAGCTGCTCATGGACTCTGAAGCGCTGTGGCTTCGGCCGAGTCTTGTCTCAAACAGCACGAAGCCCTCCACACAGCAGATGCCCAATTCATGGTTGGAGAACAAAAGAGCCGGTGAACAAGAGGTCCAATTCATTACGATTTAATTTCTCTCACGTTCTTCAACGAGTTAGGCAAATCCAGGTATCCAACTATGTATTTGACCAAAAAGAGACTAAAGGAAATAAAGGAAACCGGGAATTGACTACCTTTGACTTATTTTTTTCTCTCTCTCGTGATCCCGACTATTTTACCGTGGGGTTCTTTCACGTTCCCAAGGACATCTCTGTTCCAACACCACGTTACCTTGGTCTGGGTCACAAGAAAGAGGCAAGGCTTCGCCATCTGTTTTGCAAAACACAGAAACACTACTCTTAAACCCGACGAACAGCAGTACCCGCGTGATCTACGTTATTTGGAAACTTAGATTCCGAATTTAAGGAAACCGTCTAGTGAAAGGAACACCATTTGAGAAAGGAAAAAAAAAAAAAAAAAAAAGATGAACCCGTAAGTTACTTATGTAGAAGACGCACGCGGTACTCCCTCCCTCGTCCAGCCCCACTTTGCCCTCCGCTACTGAGAAGGTTAACAGCCCTTGTCAAGCACACGGTGCAGAATCTCCTCAGACTTCCCTACGGGTGGGAAGAGCTCCGGACTTGGCCCTGGCCCTGGCCCTGGCCTTGGTCACGGCAGTAGGGCCAGCCTTGGTTACAAGTCTGCTTTTGATTTTCTCTTGCTCTTCTCTCAACGCCTCTTCATACAGGGATGGGAAGGCACGGGGGGCGATACCATTGACCTTGGCCCAAAACTTCAGGACCTTCATCTTGCTGCTTTCCGCGTGGGCTCTGGGACCCCACAGGAACTCGCAGCGTGGGGGATCACTGTTGGGCACCAGCCGGTACTCCAGGTACTTTTCCTGCACCAAATCTTTGGTGATGAGCTTCCTGGGCTCCCCGAAGATGTAGTGCCTCCTCCCATCATAGACCCCCAGCATATTCAGATATTGCCAGATCTCCTCCTCGAAGGCGCGGCTGCCATTCACGAAGATCACGCCCAGGAGAGGCATCAGCAGCCGGTACTTGGGAAACTCCCTGCCACCACGCAGAGCGCCTTCCTTGGGAAGATCCGGTTTGCGCACAAGGGCGTAGGACTGAGCCCTGGAGCCGACTGGCTTCAGGTCAAGGCCAAAGAGCAGCTCCATGCGCTCAGTGGTTCTCCTCAGGATCTCGGAGAAGTGCTCCCTGTTCTCTCTGCCCACGAGCCTCAGCATCTCCACCTTGGCCACGGGCTCTCTCATGTGGTACCTGCGCAGCAGGAACTGCACCAGCGTGCTCGCCTTCCTGTTGAGAGGGTCTTTGCATGAGCTCTCACTGGGGGATGAGGCCTGCGAGGCGCCTGGACCTTCCGCGGCTTGGCTCTGGGCACCTCCATTTGCTCTCGGGCGAGAACGCCCCGCGGCCCGGGCTGCGGCCCGACCCCTGGGTCGTGGGGCTGTCTGAGACGCCGGGGGCTTGCCAGCAGCAGGGGCGCTCTGGGGAGTACCCTCACGATCAGGGGAGGGCGAGGATGACTCGGCAGCGGCAGAGGCCTGAGCACCCTCCAGACCCTTGCTCTCACCTCGGGCCTGGCGGCGTTTCTCACGGGAGCGGAGCTTACTCTTCTGACCGCGAGGCATGACGGCTCAAGTCAGGGGCAGCAGGCAGGGTGTGGGCAAGGGGGCAGGCGATGCGGGCCACTGGAGGAGAGAGGACGAGAGGATGTGAGCCCCTTCGGCAGGGAGATGCCACCTTGGCTTTAAGAAGGGCCCCCTGCAGCTTGCCTGGCGGGCCCGGCTCGAGGAAGCCAGGGGTTCCTGTTCTCCTGCTCAGCCTGACCCGGAGAAAACCTGCCCGGGCCTTACTGGGGCTGGTGGCAGGGGCTGGTAGCGGGCTCCCTGCGTTCTGGGCCGGGGTGTCCTCTCCGTCCACATTCTGGACCATCATAGCAACTGTGGCGAGGGCTTTGGCCCCCTTTCCTCTGCTGTTCCGAAGGCGACACCTCTAAGCTCCCTGGGACCCACAGGGGGATGTGAAGGGGCATCCCAGTTCAACACCCCTGCCAGGGGCACCCGGTGCCGGCGGCCCTGTGGGGCCCTTTCTGTCCTGGGTTCTTTGGGTCTTTAGTACTCACTCACAGTTCTCACCTTGGCCCCACACTGGGCCTGGGACCCTCCCTTCTGTTGCCTGCAGGCCGCACCTTCAGACCAAGGGTCTCACCTCCCTTAGACCTGACAGCCCGACAGCCCCGTCCCGACCTTCAAGGGCTGAAATGCTTTGCTTCAGGAGGTGGGGCAGGTCCCTTCGTTGTTTCCTCTATTCGGCATCCTTGCTGTGACTCCTGGCACAGCCTAGGGCACCCACGTTCTTGACCTGAGGCATAAAGCCTCATTGTAGACCCTCACCTCCCTGAGACCCAGTGGAGGAAGTGAAGGTCATCTTATCTGGCCAGACCTGCCCGTGTTCGCCCACGGCTGAAAGCTGCCACAGGCAGGTTGAGGCCCGATGGGTGCCAGTCCCACTCCAGGTCCTCACACAGCATCTTAATTCTGACTCCCCGGGGGGGGGGGGGGGGCTAAGAGTCTTCCCTCTGCTGACCTGGGTCGGCGCGCCCTCCACCCCCACCCGTAAAAGCTGAGTCGATTCCCACTCATAGCGACCGTACAGGACAGAGGAGAACTGCCCTGTAGGGTTTCCGAGGAGCGGCTGGTGGATTCGAACCGCTGACCCTTCGGTTAGCAGGCGAGCCGGTAACTAGGGCGCCACCAGGGCTCCTCCTACCGCCAGATAGACCCTCATTTCTCGGTCGCCTCCCCCGACCGCCGCCCCCGCCCCCCAGTCAGGGGGAACGGAGGGGCGCCTCTGCCTGATACCTACGCCTCGGGCGTCTCAGGCAGGGGCGGGGCCCTGGGCCGCCCCCGCTTTTGAGGTGAGGTCCCCTGGTTCGCCGAGGCTCAGGGTCTTCGGCAGGACTCCAGTAGGGTCTAGGTCTCCGCCCTCTGCCGAACTGGGGCCGCCCCCTTTCTACCAAGGGCCCCCCTCCATGGGGCCCTGCAGGCAGAAGGCGGCCTGTGGGCTCTGTGGGGCCTCCCAGAGCCCAGTGTCGGGGCGCAGCGTGGATCACCGTGCTCATGGTCGGTGTGATCCCTTCGGTCCATACTCAGAGCCCTCACCTCAACTCCTGACCAGTCCTGACCAAGCCGATCTCGGCCGACCGCAGGCGTACCCCTCAGCTCGAGACTTCACCATCCGGGGATATCCGAGGCGGAAGTTAGGGGGAGGCGCTTCCAGCCCCGGCTCTTGGGGTCTCCCAGGGCCAATGGCAGGGGCGGGGCTGTTTGGGTAAACCTCCCCGCTCCCCTCCCCGTGACGTAGCGGTTAAGAGTTCGGCTGCTAAGCAGAAGGTCGGCAGTTCGAGTCCACCAGGCGCCCTTTGGAAACGCTACGGGCCAGTTCTACTCTGTCGTGTAGGGTGGCTGATTCGGAATGGACTCGGCGGGACTCAGCCCTGCCCTTATTTGAATCCGTCAGGCTCCTAGGAAAACCCTCACTTCCTGGAGTCCCAAGAATGGTAAGTCTGGCGCCCCACATCTGTGTACTTCTGCACGGAGCCTCTAGCGCTGACGGCAGGGACGGGGCTCTGGGCGGCCATCCCTTCTGGGGAGAAGTCCCTTTCTTAGCTCTCCGGGTCCTCACCTAGGTTCTTCCAGTAAAGGCCCGGCTCTGCTCCCTCTACTTCTGCAGAAGTACGACTGCCCCTGTAGACCGGGCCCTCCCCTCCCTGAGGCCCTCCAGGCAGAAATGAGGGGGCTCCTCAACCTGAGGGCTCCTCCTGGGCCTCCCAGGGCCGCCAGCAGGAGGGTCTTTGCGGGGCCTCCTCGGTTCTGGGGTGGGTGGTCCCCTTCATTCCTCGTTCAGGGTTCTCCCCTTGACACCCTCTCTGTCAGTCCTGGGAATCCACTCTCTGCCGACCCGAAGCTGTGCCCCACAAATCCAGGTCCTCGCCTTCCCAGGACCTCCGAATGGGAAGTCAGGGTGAGCCACATCCCCCACGACTGTTCCGGACCTCTAAGGGCCGACTGCCGGGGCTGTGGGACCCCACGCTTCTGGCTGGGTCCTTTCATCCTCCTCACGCACGGTTGCCACCTTTTCGGCTCTGCCAGAGGCTCCAACTCCTCCCTCTACTGGCCCGAGATCTCCCTAGACCTACCAGTTGCCCTCTAGTTGACTCTGACTCCTGGCAACCCCGCGTGTGTCACAGGAGAAGTGTGCTCTGCAGGGTTTTCAATGGCTGGTTTCTCGGAAGTAGGTCACCAGGCCTTTCTTCCAAGGTGCCTCAGGGTGGACTCGAACCGCCAACCTTTCTGTTAATCGTTTGCACCACCTGGGGACTCCAGCTTACAATGACCTCCCACCGAAGGACTTGGCAGTGCCCCAACGCCCCAGACTGCCTTGTCTCAGGGCATTTACTCTTGACTGCTCTCCTCTGGACCCGCCCTCCCTCTGGTGCCGCCTTTTACATGTTCTTTAGCGTGGGTCTCGCCGTCTTACTCAGAGGAGAGCTGCTCATGGACTCTGAAGCGCTGTGGCTTCGGCCGAGTCTTGTCTCAAACAGCACGAAGCCCTCCACACAGCAGATGCCCAATTCATGGTTGGAGAACAAAAGAGCCGGTGAACAAGAGGTCCAATTCATTACGATTTAATTTCTCTCACGTTCTTCAACGAGTTAGGCAAATCCAGGTATCCAACTATGTATTTGACCAAAAAGAGACTAAAGGAAATAAAGGAAACCGGGAATTGACTACCTTTGACTTATTTTTTTCTCTCTCTCGTGATCCCGACTATTTTACCGTGGGGTTCTTTCACGTTCCCAAGGACATCTCTGTTCCAACACCACGTTACCTTGGTCTGGGTCACAAGAAAGAGGCAAGGCTTCGCCATCTGTTTTGCAAAACACAGAAACACTACTCTTAAACCCGACGAACAGCAGTACCCGCGTGATCTACGTTATTTGGAAACTTAGATTCCGAATTTAAGGAAACCGTCTAGTGAAAGGAACACCATTTGAGAAAGGAAAAAAAAAAAAAAAAAAAAGATGAACCCGTAAGTTACTTATGTAGAAGACGCACGCGGTACTCCCTCCCTCGTCCAGCCCCACTTTGCCCTCCGCTACTGAGAAGGTTAACAGCCCTTGTCAAGCACACGGTGCAGAATCTCCTCAGACTTCCCTACGGGTGGGAAGAGCTCCGGACTTGGCCCTGGCCCTGGCCCTGGCCTTGGTCACGGCAGTAGGGCCAGCCTTGGTTACAAGTCTGCTTTTGATTTTCTCTTGCTCTTCTCTCAACGCCTCTTCATACAGGGATGGGAAGGCACGGGGGGCGATACCATTGACCTTGGCCCAAAACTTCAGGACCTTCATCTTGCTGCTTTCCGCGTGGGCTCTGGGACCCCACAGGAACTCGCAGCGTGGGGGATCACTGTTGGGCACCAGCCGGTACTCCAGGTACTTTTCCTGCACCAAATCTTTGGTGATGAGCTTCCTGGGCTCCCCGAAGATGTAGTGCCTCCTCCCATCATAGACCCCCAGCATATTCAGATATTGCCAGATCTCCTCCTCGAAGGCGCGGCTGCCATTCACGAAGATCACGCCCAGGAGAGGCATCAGCAGCCGGTACTTGGGAAACTCCCTGCCACCACGCAGAGCGCCTTCCTTGGGAAGATCCGGTTTGCGCACAAGGGCGTAGGACTGAGCCCTGGAGCCGACTGGCTTCAGGTCAAGGCCAAAGAGCAGCTCCATGCGCTCAGTGGTTCTCCTCAGGATCTCGGAGAAGTGCTCCCTGTTCTCTCTGCCCACGAGCCTCAGCATCTCCACCTTGGCCACGGGCTCTCTCATGTGGTACCTGCGCAGCAGGAACTGCACCAGCGTGCTCGCCTTCCTGTTGAGAGGGTCTTTGCATGAGCTCTCACTGGGGGATGAGGCCTGCGAGGCGCCTGGACCTTCCGCGGCTTGGCTCTGGGCACCTCCATTTGCTCTCGGGCGAGAACGCCCCGCGGCCCGGGCTGCGGCCCGACCCCTGGGTCGTGGGGCTGTCTGAGACGCCGGGGGCTTGCCAGCAGCAGGGGCGCTCTGGGGAGTACCCTCACGATCAGGGGAGGGCGAGGATGACTCGGCAGCGGCAGAGGCCTGAGCACCCTCCAGACCCTTGCTCTCACCTCGGGCCTGGCGGCGTTTCTCACGGGAGCGGAGCTTACTCTTCTGACCGCGAGGCATGACGGCTCAAGTCAGGGGCAGCAGGCAGGGTGTGGGCAAGGGGGCAGGCGATGCGGGCCACTGGAGGAGAGAGGACGAGAGGATGTGAGCCCCTTCGGCAGGGAGATGCCACCTTGGCTTTAAGAAGGGCCCCCTGCAGCTTGCCTGGCGGGCCCGGCTCGAGGAAGCCAGGGGTTCCTGTTCTCCTGCTCAGCCTGACCCGGAGAAAACCTGCCCGGGCCTTACTGGGGCTGGTGGCAGGGGCTGGTAGCGGGCTCCCTGCGTTCTGGGCCGGGGTGTCCTCTCCGTCCACATTCTGGACCATCATAGCAACTGTGGCGAGGGCTTTGGCCCCCTTTCCTCTGCTGTTCCGAAGGCGACACCTCTAAGCTCCCTGGGACCCACAGGGGGATGTGAAGGGGCATCCCAGTTCAACACCCCTGCCAGGGGCACCCGGTGCCGGCGGCCCTGTGGGGCCCTTTCTGTCCTGGGTTCTTTGGGTCTTTAGTACTCACTCACAGTTCTCACCTTGGCCCCACACTGGGCCTGGGACCCTCCCTTCTGTTGCCTGCAGGCCGCACCTTCAGACCAAGGGTCTCACCTCCCTTAGACCTGACAGCCCGACAGCCCCGTCCCGACCTTCAAGGGCTGAAATGCTTTGCTTCAGGAGGTGGGGCAGGTCCCTTCGTTGTTTCCTCTATTCGGCATCCTTGCTGTGACTCCTGGCACAGCCTAGGGCACCCACGTTCTTGACCTGAGGCATAAAGCCTCATTGTAGACCCTCACCTCCCTGAGACCCAGTGGAGGAAGTGAAGGTCATCTTATCTGGCCAGACCTGCCCGTGTTCGCCCACGGCTGAAAGCTGCCACAGGCAGGTTGAGGCCCGATGGGTGCCAGTCCCACTCCAGGTCCTCACACAGCATCTTAATTCTGACTCCCCGGGGGGGGGGGGGGGGGCTAAGAGTCTTCCCTCTGCTGACCTGGGTCGGCGCGCCCTCCACCCCCACCCGTAAAAGCTGAGTCGTTTCCGATTCATAGCGACCGTACAGGACAGAGGAGAACTGCCCTGTAGGGTTTCCGAGGAGCGGCTGGTGGATTCGAACCGCTGACCCTTCGGTTAGCAGGCGAGCCGGTAACTAGGGCGCCACCAGGGCTCCTCCTACCGCCAGATAGACCCTCATTTCTCGGTCGCCTCCCCCGACCGCCGCCCCCGCCCCCCAATCAGGGGGAACGGAGGGGCGCCTCTGCCTGATACCTACGCCTCGGGCGTCTCAGGCAGGGGCGGGGCCCTGGGCCGCCCCCGCTTTTGAGGTGAGGTCCCCTGGTTCGCCGAGGCTCAGGGTCTTCGGCAGGACTCCAGTAGGGTCTAGGTCTCCGCCCTCTGCCGAACTGGGGCCGCCCCCTTTCTACCAAGGGCCCCCCTCCATGGGGCCCTGCAGGCAGAAGGCGGCCTGTGGGCTCTGTGGGGCCTCCCAGAGCCCAGTGTCGGGGCGCAGCGTGGATCACCGTGCTCATGGTCGGTGTGATCCCTTCGGTCCATACTCAGAGCCCTCACCTCAACTCCTGACCAGTCCTGACCAAGCCGATCTCGGCCGACCGCAGGCGTACCCCTCAGCTCGAGACTTCACCATCCGGGGATATCCGAGGCGGAAGTTAGGGGGAGGCGCTTCCAGCCCCGGCTCTTGGGGTCTCCCAGGGCCAATGGCAGGGGCGGGGCTGTTTGGGTAAACCTCCCCGCTCCCCTCCCCGTGACGTAGCGGTTAAGAGTTCGGCTGCTAAGCAGAAGGTCGGCAGTTCGAGTCCACCAGGCGCCCTTTGGAAACGCTACGGGCCAGTTCTACTCTGTCGTGTAGGGTGGCTGATTCGGAATGGACTCGGCGGGACTCAGCCCTGCCCTTATTTGAATCCGTCAGGCTCCTAGGAAAACCCTCACTTCCTGGAGTCCCAAGAATGGTAAGTCTGGCGCCCCACATCTGTGTACTTCTGCACGGAGCCTCTAGCGCTGACGGCAGGGACGGGGCTCTGGGCGGCCATCCCTTCTGGGGAGAAGTCCCTTTCTTAGCTCTCCGGGTCCTCACCTAGGTTCTTCCAGTAAAGGCCCGGCTCTGCTCCCTCTACTTCTGCAGAAGTACGACTGCCCCTGTAGACCGGGCCCTCCCCTCCCTGAGGCCCTCCAGGCAGAAATGAGGGGGCTCCTCAACCTGAGGGCTCCTCCTGGGCCTCCCAGGGCCGCCAGCAGGAGGGTCTTTGCGGGGCCTCCTCGGTTCTGGGGTGGGTGGTCCCCTTCATTCCTCGTTCAGGGTTCTCCCCTTGACACCCTCTCTGTCAGTCCTGGGAATCCACTCTCTGCCGACCCGAAGCTGTGCCCCACAAATCCAGGTCCTCGCCTTCCCAGGACCTCCGAATGGGAAGTCAGGGTGAGCCACATCCCCCACGACTGTTCCGGACCTCTAAGGGCCGACTGCCGGGGCTGTGGGACCCCACCCTTCTGGCTGGGTCCTTTCATCCTCCTCACGCACGGTTGCCACCTTTTCGGCTCTGCCAGAGGCTCCAACTCCTCCCTCTACTGGCCCGAGATCTCCCTAGACCTACCAGTTGCCCTCTAGTTGACTCTGACTCCTGGCAACCCCGCGTGTGTCACAGGAGAAGTGTGCTCTGCAGGGTTTTCAATGGCTGGTTTCTCGGAAGTAGGTCACCAGGCCTTTCTTCCAAGGTGCCTCAGGGTGGACTCGAACCGCCAACCTTTCTGTTAATCGTTTGCACCACCTGGGGACTCCAGCTTACAATGACCTCCCACCGAAGGACTTGGCAGTGCCCCAACGCCCCAGACTTCCTTGTCTCAGGGCATTTACTCTTGACTGCTCTCCTCTGGACCCGCCCTCCCTCTGGTGCCGCCTTTTACATGTCCTTTAGCGTGGGTCTCGCCGTCTTACTCAGAGGAGAGCTGCTCATGGACTCTGAAGCGCTGTGGCTTCGGCCGAGTCTTGTCTCAAACAGCACGAAGCCCTCCACACAGCAGATGCCCAATTCATGGTTGGAGAACAAAAGAGCCGGTGAACAAGAGGTCCAATTCATTACGATTTAATTTCTCTCACGTTCTTCAACGAGTTAGGCAAATCCAGGTATCCAACTATGTATTTGACCAAAAAGAGACTAAAGGAAATAAAGGAAACCGGGAATTGACTACCTTTGACTTATTTTTTTCTCT
This sequence comes from Dugong dugon, assembly GCA_030035585.1. Lineage (NCBI taxonomy): Eukaryota > Metazoa > Chordata > Mammalia > Sirenia > Dugongidae > Dugong > Dugong dugon. Next base: position 162,073,368 of record CM057483.1, read on the forward strand.
CTCTCGTGATCCCGACTATTTTACCGTGGGGTTCTTTCACGTTCCCAAGGACATCTCTGTTCCAACACCACGTTACCTTGGTCTGGGTCACAAGAAAGAGGCAAGGCTTCGCCATCTGTTTTGCAAAACACAGAAACACTACTCTTAAACCCGACGAACAGCAGTACCCGCGTGATCTACGTTATTTGGAAACTTAGATTCCGAATTTAAGGAAACCGTCTAGTGAAAGGAACACCATTTGAGAAAGGAAAAAAAAAAAAAAAAAAAAGATGAACCCGTAAGTTACTTATGTAGAAGACGCACGCGGTACTCCCTCCCTCGTCCAGCCCCACTTTGCCCTCCGCTACTGAGAAGGTTAACAGCCCTTGTCAAGCACACGGTGCAGAATCTCCTCAGACTTCCCTACGGGTGGGAAGAGCTCCGGACTTGGCCCTGGCCCTGGCCCTGGCCTTGGTCACGGCAGTAGGGCCAGCCTTGGTTACAAGTCTGCTTTTGATTTTCTCTTGCTCTTCTCTCAACGCCTCTTCATACAGGGATGGGAAGGCACGGGGGGCGATACCATTGACCTTGGCCCAAAACTTCAGGACCTTCATCTTGCTGCTTTCCGCGTGGGCTCTGGGACCCCACAGGAACTCGCAGCGTGGGGGATCACTGTTGGGCACCAGCCGGTACTCCAGGTACTTTTCCTGCACCAAATCTTTGGTGATGAGCTTCCTGGGCTCCCCGAAGATGTAGTGCCTCCTCCCATCATAGACCCCCAGCATATTCAGATATTGCCAGATCTCCTCCTCGAAGGCGCGGCTGCCATTCACGAAGATCACGCCCAGGAGAGGCATCAGCAGCCGGTACTTGGGAAACTCCCTGCCACCACGCAGAGCGCCTTCCTTGGGAAGATCCGGTTTGCGCACAAGGGCGTAGGACTGAGCCCTGGAGCCGACTGGCTTCAGGTCAAGGCCAAAGAGCAGCTCCATGCGCTCAGTGGTTCTCCTCAGGATCTCGGAGAAGTGCTCCCTGTTCTCTCTGCCCACGAGCCTCAGCATCTCCACCTTGGCCACGGGCTCTCTCATGTGGTACCTGCGCAGCAGGAACTGCACCAGCGTGCTCGCCTTCCTGTTGAGAGGGTCTTTGCATGAGCTCTCACTGGGGGATGAGGCCTGCGAGGCGCCTGGACCTTCCGCGGCTTGGCTCTGGGCACCTCCATTTGCTCTCGGGCGAGAACGCCCCGCGGCCCGGGCTGCGGCCCGACCCCTGGGTCGTGGGGCTGTCTGAGACGCCGGGGGCTTGCCAGCAGCAGGGGCGCTCTGGGGAGTACCCTCACGATCAGGGGAGGGCGAGGATGACTCGGCAGCGGCAGAGGCCTGAGCACCCTCCAGACCCTTGCTCTCACCTCGGGCCTGGCGGCGTTTCTCACGGGAGCGGAGCTTACTCTTCTGACCGCGAGGCATGACGGCTCAAGTCAGGGGCAGCAGGCAGGGTGTGGGCAAGGGGGCAGGCGATGCGGGCCACTGGAGGAGAGAGGACGAGAGGATGTGAGCCCCTTCGGCAGGGAGATGCCACCTTGGCTTTAAGAAGGGCCCCCTGCAGCTTGCCTGGCGGGCCCGGCTCGAGGAAGCCAGGGGTTCCTGTTCTCCTGCTCAGCCTGACCCGGAGAAAACCTGCCCGGGCCTTACTGGGGCTGGTGGCAGGGGCTGGTAGCGGGCTCCCTGCGTTCTGGGCCGGGGTGTCCTCTCCGTCCACATTCTGGACCATCATAGCAACTGTGGCGAGGGCTTTGGCCCCCTTTCCTCTGCTGTTCCGAAGGCGACACCTCTAAGCTCCCTGGGACCCACAGGGGGATGTGAAGGGGCATCCCAGTTCAACACCCCTGCCAGGGGCACCCGGTGCCGGCGGCCCTGTGGGGCCCTTTCTGTCCTGGGTTCTTTGGGTCTTTAGTACTCACTCACAGTTCTCACCTTGGCCCCACACTGGGCCTGGGACCCTCCCTTCCGTTGCCTGCAGGCCGCACCTTCAGACCAAGGGTCTCACCTCCCTTAGACCTGACAGCCCGACAGCCCCGTCCCGACCTTCAAGGGCTGAAATGCTTTGCTTCAGGAGGTGGGGCAGGTCCCTTCGTTGTTTCCTCTATTCGGCATCCTTGCTGTGACTCCTGGCACAGCCTAGGGCACCCACGTTCTTGACCTGAGGCATAAAGCCTCATTGTAGACCCTCACCTCCCTGAGACCCAGTGGAGGAAGTGAAGGTCATCTTATCTGGCCAGACCTGCCCGTGTTCGCCCACGGCTGAAAGCTGCCACAGGCAGGTTGAGGCCCGATGGGTGCCAGTCCCACTCCAGGTCCTCACACAGCATCTTAATTCTGACTCCCCGGGGGGGGGGGGGGGCTAAGAGTCTTCCCTCTGCTGACCTGGGTCGGCGCGCCCTCCACCCCCACCCGTAAAAGCTGAGTCGATTCCCACTCATAGCGACCGTACAGGACAGAGGAGAACTGCCCTGTAGGGTTTCCGAGGAGCGGCTGGTGGATTCGAACCGCTGACCCTTCGGTTAGCAGGCGAGCCGGTAACTAGGGCGCCACCAGGGCTCCTCCTACCGCCAGATAGACCCTCATTTCTCGGTCGCCTCCCCCGACCGCCGCCCCCGCCCCCCAGTCAGGGGGAACGGAGGGGCGCCTCTGCCTGATACCTACGCCTCGGGCGTCTCAGGCAGGGGCGGGGCCCTGGGCCGCCCCCGCTTTTGAGGTGAGGTCCCCTGGTTCGCCGAGGCTCAGGGTCTTCGGCAGGACTCCAGTAGGGTCTAGGTCTCCGCCCTCTGCCGAACTGGGGCCGCCCCCTTTCTACCAAGGGCCCCCCTCCATGGGGCCCTGCAGGCAGAAGGCGGCCTGTGGGCTCTGTGGGGCCTCCCAGAGCCCAGTGTCGGGGCGCAGCGTGGATCACCGTGCTCATGGTCGGTGTGATCCCTTCGGTCCATACTCAGAGCCCTCACCTCAACTCCTGACCAGTCCTGACCAAGCCGATCTCGGCCGACCGCAGGCGTACCCCTCAGCTCGAGACTTCACCATCCGGGGATATCCGAGGCGGAAGTTAGGGGGAGGCGCTTCCAGCCCCGGCTCTTGGGGTCTCCCAGGGCCAATGGCAGGGGCGGGGCTGTTTGGGTAAACCTCCCCGCTCCCCTCCCCGTGACGTAGCGGTTAAGAGTTCGGCTGCTAAGCAGAAGGTCGGCAGTTCGAGTCCACCAGGCGCCCTTTGGAAACGCTACGGGCCAGTTCTACTCTGTCGTGTAGGGTGGCTGATTCGGAATGGACTCGGCGGGACTCAGCCCTGCCCTTATTTGAATCCGTCAGGCTCCTAGGAAAACCCTCACTTCCTGGAGTCCCAAGAATGGTAAGTCTGGCGCCCCACATCTGTGTACTTCTGCACGGAGCCTCTAGCGCTGACGGCAGGGACGGGGCTCTGGGCGGCCATCCCTTCTGGGGAGAAGTCCCTTTCTTAGCTCTCCGGGTCCTCACCTAGGTTCTTCCAGTAAAGGCCCGGCTCTGCTCCCTCTACTTCTGCAGAAGTACGACTGCCCCTGTAGACCGGGCCCTCCCCTCCCTGAGGCCCTCCAGGCAGAAATGAGGGGGCTCCTCAACCTGAGGGCTCCTCCTGGGCCTCCCAGGGCCGCCAGCAGGAGGGTCTTTGCGGGGCCTCCTCGGTTCTGGGGTGGGTGGTCCCCTTCATTCCTCGTTCAGGGTTCTCCCCTTGACACCCTCTCTGTCAGTCCTGGGAATCCACTCTCTGCCGACCCGAAGCTGTGCCCCACAAATCCAGGTCCTCGCCTTCCCAGGACCTCCGAATGGGAAGTCAGGGTGAGCCACATCCCCCACGACTGTTCCGGACCTCTAAGGGCCGACTGCCGGGGCTGTGGGACCCCACCCTTCTGGCTGGGTCCTTTCATCCTCCTCACGCACGGTTGCCACCTTTTCGGCTCTGCCAGAGGCTCCAACTCCTCCCTCTACTGGCCCGAGATCTCCCTAGACCTACCAGTTGCCCTCTAGTTGACTCTGACTCCTGGCAACCCCGCGTGTGTCACAGGAGAAGTGTGCTCTGCAGGGTTTTCAATGGCTGGTTTCTCGGAAGTAGGTCACCAGGCCTTTCTTCCAAGGTGCCTCAGGGTGGACTCGAACCGCCAACCTTTCTGTTAATCGTTTGCACCACCTGGGGACTCCAGCTTACAATGACCTCCCACCGAAGGACTTGGCAGTGCCCCAACGCCCCAGACTTCCTTGTCTCAGGGCATTTACTCTTGACTGCTCTCCTCTGGACCCGCCCTCCCTCTGGTGCCGCCTTTTACATGTCCTTTAGCGTGGGTCTCGCCGTCTTACTCAGAGGAGAGCTGCTCATGGACTCTGAAGCGCTGTGGCTTCGGCCGAGTCTTGTCTCAAACAGCACGAAGCCCTCCACACAGCAGATGCCCAATTCATGGTTGGAGAACAAAAGAGCCGGTGAACAAGAGGTCCAATTCATTACGATTTAATTTCTCTCACGTTCTTCAACGAGTTAGGCAAATCCAGGTATCCAACTATGTATTTGACCAAAAAGAGACTAAAGGAAATAAAGGAAACCGGGAATTGACTACCTTTGACTTATTTTTTTCTCTCTCTCGTGATCCCGACTATTTTACCGTGGGGTTCTTTCACGTTCCCAAGGACATCTCTGTTCCAACACCACGTTACCTTGGTCTGGGTCACAAGAAAGAGGCAAGGCTTCGCCATCTGTTTTGCAAAACACAGAAACACTACTCTTAAACCCGACGAACAGCAGTACCCGCGTGATCTACGTTATTTGGAAACTTAGATTCCGAATTTAAGGAAACCGTCTAGTGAAAGGAACACCATTTGAGAAAGGAAAAAAAAAAAAAAAAAAAAGATGAACCCGTAAGTTACTTATGTAGAAGACGCACGCGGTACTCCCTCCCTCGTCCAGCCCCACTTTGCCCTCCGCTACTGAGAAGGTTAACAGCCCTTGTCAAGCACACGGTGCAGAATCTCCTCAGACTTCCCTACGGGTGGGAAGAGCTCCGGACTTGGCCCTGGCCCTGGCCCTGGCCTTGGTCACGGCAGTAGGGCCAGCCTTGGTTACAAGTCTGCTTTTGATTTTCTCTTGCTCTTCTCTCAACGCCTCTTCATACAGGGATGGGAAGGCACGGGGGGCGATACCATTGACCTTGGCCCAAAACTTCAGGACCTTCATCTTGCTGCTTTCCGCGTGGGCTCTGGGACCCCACAGGAACTCGCAGCGTGGGGGATCACTGTTGGGCACCAGCCGGTACTCCAGGTACTTTTCCTGCACCAAATCTTTGGTGATGAGCTTCCTGGGCTCCCCGAAGATGTAGTGCCTCCTCCCATCATAGACCCCCAGCATATTCAGATATTGCCAGATCTCCTCCTCGAAGGCGCGGCTGCCATTCACGAAGATCACGCCCAGGAGAGGCATCAGCAGCCGGTACTTGGGAAACTCCCTGCCACCACGCAGAGCGCCTTCCTTGGGAAGATCCGGTTTGCGCACAAGGGCGTAGGACTGAGCCCTGGAGCCGACTGGCTTCAGGTCAAGGCCAAAGAGCAGCTCCATGCGCTCAGTGGTTCTCCTCAGGATCTCGGAGAAGTGCTCCCTGTTCTCTCTGCCCACGAGCCTCAGCATCTCCACCTTGGCCACGGGCTCTCTCATGTGGTACCTGCGCAGCAGGAACTGCACCAGCGTGCTCGCCTTCCTGTTGAGAGGGTCTTTGCATGAGCTCTCACTGGGGGATGAGGCCTGCGAGGCGCCTGGACCTTCCGCGGCTTGGCTCTGGGCACCTCCATTTGCTCTCGGGCGAGAACGCCCCGCGGCCCGGGCTGCGGCCCGACCCCTGGGTCGTGGGGCTGTCTGAGACGCCGGGGGCTTGCCAGCAGCAGGGGCGCTCTGGGGAGTACCCTCACGATCAGGGGAGGGCGAGGATGACTCGGCAGCGGCAGAGGCCTGAGCACCCTCCAGACCCTTGCTCTCACCTCGGGCCTGGCGGCGTTTCTCACGGGAGCGGAGCTTACTCTTCTGACCGCGAGGCATGACGGCTCAAGTCAGGGGCAGCAGGCAGGGTGTGGGCAAGGGGGCAGGCGATGCGGGCCACTGGAGGAGAGAGGACGAGAGGATGTGAGCCCCTTCGGCAGGGAGATGCCACCTTGGCTTTAAGAAGGGCCCCCTGCAGCTTGCCTGGCGGGCCCGGCTCGAGGAAGCCAGGGGTTCCTGTTCTCCTGCTCAGCCTGACCCGGAGAAAACCTGCCCGGGCCTTACTGGGGCTGGTGGCAGGGGCTGGTAGCGGGCTCCCTGCGTTCTGGGCCGGGGTGTCCTCTCCGTCCACATTCTGGACCATCATAGCAACTGTGGCGAGGGCTTTGGCCCCCTTTCCTCTGCTGTTCCGAAGGCGACACCTCTAAGCTCCCTGGGACCCACAGGGGGATGTGAAGGGGCATCCCAGTTCAACACCCCTGCCAGGGGCACCCGGTGCCGGCGGCCCTGTGGGGCCCTTTCTGTCCTGGGTTCTTTGGGTCTTTAGTACTCACTCACAGTTCTCACCTTGGCCCCACACTGGGCCTGGGACCCTCCCTTCTGTTGCCTGCAGGCCGCACCTTCAGACCAAGGGTCTCACCTCCCTTAGACCTGACAGCCCGACAGCCCCGTCCCGACCTTCAAGGGCTGAAATGCTTTGCTTCAGGAGGTGGGGCAGGTCCCTTCGTTGTTTCCTCTATTCGGCATCCTTGCTGTGACTCCTGGCACAGCCTAGGGCACCCACGTTCTTGACCTGAGGCATAAAGCCTCATTGTAGACCCTCACCTCCCTGAGACCCAGTGGAGGAAGTGAAGGTCATCTTATCTGGCCAGACCTGCCCGTGTTCGCCCACGGCTGAAAGCTGCCACAGGCAGGTTGAGGCCCGATGGGTGCCAGTCCCACTCCAGGTCCTCACACAGCATCTTAATTCTGACTCCCCGGGGGGGGGGGGGGGGGCTAAGAGTCTTCCCTCTGCTGACCTGGGTCGGCGCGCCCTCCACCCCCACCCGTAAAAGCTGAGTCGATTCCCACTCATAGCGACCGTACAGGACAGAGGAGAACTGCCCTGTAGGGTTTCCGAGGAGCGGCTGGTGGATTCGAACCGCTGACCCTTCGGTTAGCAGGCGAGCCGGTAACTAGGGCGCCACCAGGGCTCCTCCTACCGCCAGATAGACCCTCATTTCTCGGTCGCCTCCCCCGACCGCCGCCCCCGCCCCCCAGTCAGGGGGAACGGAGGGGCGCCTCTGCCTGATACCTACGCCTCGGGCGTCTCAGGCAGGGGCGGGGCCCTGGGCCGCCCCCGCTTTTGAGGTGAGGTCCCCTGGTTCGCCGAGGCTCAGGGTCTTCGGCAGGACTCCAGTAGGGTCTAGGTCTCCGCCCTCTGCCGAACTGGGGCCGCCCCCTTTCTACCAAGGGCCCCCCTCCATGGGGCCCTGCAGGCAGAAGGCGGCCTGTGGGCTCTGTGGGGCCTCCCAGAGCCCAGTGTCGGGGCGCAGCGTGGATCACCGTGCTCATGGTCGGTGTGATCCCTTCGGTCCATACTCAGAGCCCTCACCTCAACTCCTGACCAGTCCTGACCAAGCCGATCTCGGCCGACCGCAGGCGTACCCCTCAGCTCGAGACTTCACCATCCGGGGATATCCGAGGCGGAAGTTAGGGGGAGGCGCTTCCAGCCCCGGCTCTTGGGGTCTCCCAGGGCCAATGGCAGGGGCGGGGCTGTTTGGGTAAACCTCCCCGCTCCCCTCCCCGTGACGTAGCGGTTAAGAGTTCGGCTGCTAAGCAGAAGGTCGGCAGTTCGAGTCCACCAGGCGCCCTTTGGAAACGCTACGGGCCAGTTCTACTCTGTCGTGTAGGGTGGCTGATTCGGAATGGACTCGGCGGGACTCAGCCCTGCCCTTATTTGAATCCGTCAGGCTCCTAGGAAAACCCTCACTTCCTGGATTCCCAAGAATGGTAAGTCTGGCGCCCCACATCTGTGTACTTCTGCACGGAGCCTCTAGCGCTGACGGCAGGGACGGGGCTCTGGGCGGCCATCCCTTCTGGGGAGAAGTCCCTTTCTTAGCTCTCCGGGTCCTCACCTAGGTTCTTCCAGTAAAGGCCCGGCTCTGCTCCCTCTACTTCTGCAGAAGTACGACTGCCCCTGTAGACCGGGCCCTCCCCTCCCTGAGGCCCTCCAGGCAGAAATGAGGGGGCTCCTCAACCTGAGGGCTCCTCCTGGGCCTCCCAGGGCCGCCAGCAGGAGGGTCTTTGCGGGGCCTCCTCGGTTCTGGGGTGGGTGGTCCCCTTCATTCCTCGTTCAGGGTTCTCCCCTTGACACCCTCTCTGTCAGTCCTGGGAATCCACTCTCTGCCGACCCGAAGCTGTGCCCCACAAATCCAGGTCCTCGCCTTCCCAGGACCTCCGAATGGGAAGTCAGGGTGAGCCACATCCCCCACGACTGTTCCGGACCTCTAAGGGCCGACTGCCGGGGCTGTGGGACCCCACCCTTCTGGCTGGGTCCTTTCATCCTCCTCACGCACGGTTGCCACCTTTTCGGCTCTGCCAGAGGCTCCAACTCCTCCCTCTACTGGCCCGAGATCTCCCTAGACCTACCAGTTGCCCTCTAGTTGACTCTGACTCCTGGCAACCCCGCGTGTGTCACAGGAGAAGTGTGCTCTGCAGGGTTTTCAATGGCTGGTTTCTCGGAAGTAGGTCACCAGGCCTTTCTTCCAAGGTGCCTCAGGGTGGACTCGAACCGCCAACCTTTCTGTTAATCGTTTGCACCACCTGGGGACTCCAGCTTACAATGACCTCCCACCGAAGGACTTGGCAGTGCCCCAACGCCCCAGACTTCCTTGTCTCAGGGCATTTACTCTTGACTGCTCTCCTCTGGACCCGCCCTCCCTCTGGTGCCGCCTTTTACATGTCCTTTAGCGTGGGTCTCGCCGTCTTACTCAGAGGAGAGCTGCTCATGGACTCTGAAGCGCTGTGGCTTCGGCCGAGTCTTGTCTCAAACAGCACGAAGCCCTCCACACAGCAGATGCCCAATTCATGGTTGGAGAACAAAAGAGCCGGTGAACAAGAGGTCCAATTCATTACGATTTAATTTCTCTCACGTTCTTCAACGAGTTAGGCAAATCCAGGTATCCAACTATGTATTTGACCAAAAAGAGACTAAAGGAAATAAAGGAAACCGGGAATTGACTACCTTTGACTTATTTTTTTCTCTCTCTCGTGATCCCGACTATTTTACCGTGGGGTTCTTTCACGTTCCCAAGGACATCTCTGTTCCAACACCACGTTACCTTGGTCTGGGTCACAAGAAAGAGGCAAGGCTTCGCCATCTGTTTTGCAAAACACAGAAACACTACTCTTAAACCCGACGAACAGCAGTACCCGCGTGATCTACGTTATTTGGAAACTTAGATTCCGAATTTAAGGAAACCGTCTAGTGAAAGGAACACCATTTGAGAAAGGAAAAAAAAAAAAAAAAAAAAGATGAACCCGTAAGTTACTTATGTAGAAGACGCACGCGGTACTCCCTCCCTCGTCCAGCCCCACTTTGCCCTCCGCTACTGAGAAGGTTAACAGCCCTTGTCAAGCACACGGTGCAGAATCTCCTCAGACTTCCCTACGGGTGGGAAGAGCTCCGGACTTGGCCCTGGCCCTGGCCCTGGCCTTGGTCACGGCAGTAGGGCCAGCCTTGGTTACAAGTCTGCTTTTGATTTTCTCTTGCTCTTCTCTCAACGCCTCTTCATACAGGGATGGGAAGGCACGGGGGGCGATACCATTGACCTTGGCCCAAAACTTCAGGACCTTCATCTTGCTGCTTTCCGCGTGGGCTCTGGGACCCCACAGGAACTCGCAGCGTGGGGGATCACTGTTGGGCACCAGCCGGTACTCCAGGTACTTTTCCTGCACCAAATCTTTGGTGATGAGCTTCCTGGGCTCCCCGAAGATGTAGTGCCTCCTCCCATCATAGACCCCCAGCATATTCAGATATTGCCAGATCTCCTCCTCGAAGGCGCGGCTGCCATTCACGAAGATCACGCCCAGGAGAGGCATCAGCAGCCGGTACTTGGGAAACTCCCTGCCACCACGCAGAGCGCCTTCCTTGGGAAGATCCGGTTTGCGCACAAGGGCGTAGGACTGAGCCCTGGAGCCGACTGGCTTCAGGTCAAGGCCAAAGAGCAGCTCCATGCGCTCAGTGGTTCTCCTCAGGATCTCGGAGAAGTGCTCCCTGTTCTCTCTGCCCACGAGCCTCAGCATCTCCACCTTGGCCACGGGCTCTCTCATGTGGTACCTGCGCAGCAGGAACTGCACCAGCGTGCTCGCCTTCCTGTTGAGAGGGTCTTTGCATGAGCTCTCACTGGGGGATGAGGCCTGCGAGGCGCCTGGACCTTCCGCGGCTTGGCTCTGGGCACCTCCATTTGCTCTCGGGCGAGAACGCCCCGCGGCCCGGGCTGCGGCCCGACCCCTGGGTCGTGGGGCTGTCTGAGACGCCGGGGGCTTGCCAGCAGCAGGGGCGCTCTGGGGAGTACCCTCACGATCAGGGGAGGGCGAGGATGACTCGGCAGCGGCAGAGGCCTGAGCACCCTCCAGACCCTTGCTCTCACCTCGGGCCTGGCGGCGTTTCTCACGGGAGCGGAGCTTACTCTTCTGACCGCGAGGCATGACGGCTCAAGTCAGGGGCAGCAGGCAGGGTGTGGGCAAGGGGGCAGGCGATGCGGGCCACTGGAGGAGAGAGGACGAGAGGATGTGAGCCCCTTCGGCAGGGAGATGCCACCTTGGCTTTAAGAAGGGCCCCCTGCAGCTTGCCTGGCGGGCCCGGCTCGAGGAAGCCAGGGGTTCCTGTTCTCCTGCTCAGCCTGACCCGGAGAAAACCTGCCCGGGCCTTACTGGGGCTGGTGGCAGGGGCTGGTAGCGGGCTCCCTGCGTTCTGGGCCGGGGTGTCCTCTCCGTCCACATTCTGGACCATCATAGCAACTGTGGCGAGGGCTTTGGCCCCCTTTCCTCTGCTGTTCCGAAGGCGACACCTCTAAGCTCCCTGGGACCCACAGGGGGATGTGAAGGGGCATCCCAGTTCAACACCCCTGCCAGGGGCACCCGGTGCCGGCGGCCCTGTGGGGCCCTTTCTGTCCTGGGTTCTTTGGGTCTTTAGTACTCACTCACAGTTCTCACCTTGGCCCCACACTGGGCCTGGGACCCTCCCTTCTGTTGCCTGCAGGCCGCACCTTCAGACCAAGGGTCTCACCTCCCTTAGACCTGACAGCCCGACAGCCCCGTCCCGACCTTCAAGGGCTGAAATGCTTTGCTTCAGGAGGTGGGGCAGGTCCCTTCGTTGTTTCCTCTATTCGGCATCCTTGCTGTGACTCCTGGCACAGCCTAGGGCACCCACGTTCTTGACCTGAGGCATAAAGCCTCATTGTAGACCCTCACCTCCCTGAGACCCAGTGGAGGAAGTGAAGGTCATCTTATCTGGCCAGACCTGCCCGTGTTCGCCCACGGCTGAAAGCTGCCACAGGCAGGTTGAGGCCCGATGGGTGCCAGTCCCACTCCAGGTCCTCACACAGCATCTTAATTCTGACTCCCCGGGGGGGGGGGGGGGGCTAAGAGTCTTCCCTCTGCTGACCTGGGTCGGCGCGCCCTCCACCCCCACCCGTAAAAGCTGAGTCGTTTCCGATTCATAGCGACCGTACAGGACAGAGGAGAACTGCCCTGTAGGGTTTCCGAGGAGCGGCTGGTGGATTCGAACCGCTGACCCTTCGGTTAGCAGGCGAGCCGGTAACTAGGGCGCCACCAGGGCTCCTCCTACCGCCAGATAGACCCTCATTTCTCGGTCGCCTCCCCCGACCGCCGCCCCCGCCCCCCAATCAGGGGGAACGGAGGGGCGCCTCTGCCTGATACCTACGCCTCGGGCGTCTCAGGCAGGGGCGGGGCCCTGGGCCGCCCCCGCTTTTGAGGTGAGGTCCCCTGGTTCGCCGAGGCTCAGGGTCTTCGGCAGGACTCCAGTAGGGTCTAGGTCTCCGCCCTCTGCCGAACTGGGGCCGCCCCCTTTCTACCAAGGGCCCCCCTCCATGGGGCCCTGCAGGCAGAAGGCGGCCTGTGGGCTCTGTGGGGCCTCCCAGAGCCCAGTGTCGGGGCGCAGCGTGGATCACCGTGCTCATGGTCGGTGTGATCCCCTCGGTCCATACTCAGAGCCCTCACCTCAACTCCTGACCAGTCCTGACCAAGCCGATCTCGGCCGACCGCAGGCGTACCCCTCAGCTCGAGACTTCACCATCCGGGGATATCCGAGGCGGAAGTTAGGGGGAGGCGCTTCCAGCCCCGGCTCTTGGGGTCTCCCAGGGCCAATGGCAGGGGCGGGGCTGTTTGGGTAAACCTCCCCGCTCCCCTCCCCGTGACGTAGCGGTTAAGAGTTCGGCTGCTAAGCAGAAGGTCGGCAGTTCGAGTCCACCAGGCGCCCTTTGGAAACGCTACGGGCCAGTTCTACTCTGTCGTGTAGGGTGGCTGATTCGGAATGGACTCGGCGGGACTCAGCCCTGCCCTTATTTGAATCCGTCAGGCTCCTAGGAAAACCCTCACTTCCTGGAGTCCCAAGAATGGTAAGTCTGGCGCCCCACATCTGTGTACTTCTGCACGGAGCCTCTAGCGCTGACGGCAGGGACGGGGCTCTGGGCGGCCATCCCTTCTGGGGAGAAGTCCCTTTCTTAGCTCTCCGGGTCCTCACCTAGGTTCTTCCAGTAAAGGCCCGGCTCTGCTCCCTCTACTTCTGCAGAAGTACGACTGCCCCTGTAGACCGGGCCCTCCCCTCCCTGAGGCCCTCCAGGCAGAAATGAGGGGGCTCCTCAACCTGAGGGCTCCTCCTGGGCCTCCCAGGGCCGCCAGCAGGAGGGTCTTTGCGGGGCCTCCTCGGTTCTGGGGTGGGTGGTCCCCTTCATTCCTCGTTCAGGGTTCTCCCCTTGACACCCTCTCTGTCAGTCCTGGGAATCCACTCTCTGCCGACCCGAAGCTGTGCCCCACAAATCCAGGTCCTCGCCTTCCCAGGACCTCCGAATGGGAAGTCAGGGTGAGCCACATCCCCACGACTGTTCCGCATCTTTAAGGGCAGACATTTGGTGGTGGGATGTAGGTTTCCCCACCCTTCTGTCTGGGTCCTTTCATCCTCCTCACTGTTTATTGCCACCTTGAGTTCTGCCAGATGCTTACACTCCTCCTACTGACCCCATTTCTCCCTCCATTAACCAAGACACCTGTTCCTGAGTGTCCTGAAGGAGAAGTAAGAGATCCTCAGCCTGGCAGTCCTCTCTGAAGCCCTATAGGCCTGAGGCATGTACTGCTGGTCTCTATGGGAGCCCCTTTATTGTGGGGTGTTTATCTCTCCAGTCCTCCTACCTGTAGGTCCTCACCTTGGCTCCTGTTTCTTTGACTAAAGTCATCCTGGGTAATGCCTCATCCTTGCAAACTGCTGACCTGTTTTCCTACTGAAAAATGTACAGAGAACAGGTCTTGTTTAGTGATGATGTGACCTTAGGACACAAGACAGGGGGCCCAGGACATGGGTGGGTTATCAGAAGGCCTGGCTAGACGTGGTATGAGCCAGGGAGCTGTGATTCCTTTCCCTCTTGTTTTTAGTAATTTTTTAATGATGATGAATTATGTCAACATTAGTTGGTGCTGCTAATCAGTGGACTTGCCTACAGCTTGGTTTTGCAGATTGGACAGGTGTGCCCTCCAGCCAGTCCCCTCTGTTCAGACGCTTGCACCTTATTAATCTCAAGACACCAGCCTGCAGCATGGTAGAAGGGGATCCACGTAGAGCTGGAAAAATGAGTCACTCCTGCAGGATGTACTTTTACTGTTTTCAGGGGCTCTGTGCACAGAAATTGAAGTTGTTTGTTTGAGAGTTTGTTGGAAATTATTATTATTATTATTTTTACCAGTTGCCATCTAGTTGATTCTGACTCAGGGAAACCCTATGTGTGTCCAAGTAGAACTGTGCTCCATAGGGTTTTCATTGACCGATTTTTCAGAAGTAGATCACCAGGCCTTTCTTCTGAGGTGCCTCTGGGTGGACTCGAACCTCCAACCTTTCTGTTAATAGCCAAGAGCATTAACCATTTGCAGCACCCAGGGACTGCATTGGAAATGATAAATATGGTAAATATTAATATTTGCTTAAAAGGCAGGCTTGATGAACTCTATCTTTTCTACTTCACCTTGGCTACCCATGCTCAGGCTGTGATTGTAAGACATGGACTACATAGAGTTCCAGAAGGGGAATTTTGTTGTTGTATCTCATGGATTCAGGCACCGTAATAGACACCAAGGATTACCAAAAAAAAGAGAAAAGAAGAAAAAGAAAAGGTTCTTGGCCCTAAAAAGCTATATTAGTCTCACTGAAGGGTCAACAGACTTCAGCTCCCAGTCGAAATCCAGCCTACCCCATTTTTGCCAATATACATATATTGGAACACAGCCACATTCATATGTTTATGTGTTGTCTATGGCTGCTTTCATGCTACAACAGCCAAGCTGAGTTGTTGTAACAGAAACTGTATGTCCCACAATGCCCAAAATATGTACCATCTGGCCCTTTACACAAAATGTCTGCCAATGCCCAGATTTAGTGGGAGAGACCAGTATTTGTAGAACTAAATATAAGGCAAGGGAGGACATGATAAAAGCTAAGACCCTTGTAGAAAGTGGTATAAGAACGTGGGCAACCCAGAGGGTTATTATGGAGCTAGTACCCTCTGTCTAGCAGGGCTTCGAACCAGTTCGGTCCAATTTGAATCCTTGCTGAGAATTTGCATTTCTAACAAGTTCCCAGGCAATGGTAATGCTGCTGGTTAGGGACCATTTCTGAGAACCACTAGTAGGGCAGTTGTTCTCAAAATTTATTATACTTAGGACTCACCTAGGGATCTTGTTAAAATGTACATTCTAATTCAATATATCTGGGATGGAAATGCATATTCTCAGCAGGGTTTGAACTGGAATGAACTGGTTCAAAGCCCTGCTATCTAGCTCCGTGGAGGGCTTCATGGAGCTAGAACATTGGAGCTGAGCTTTGAGGGATGGATTGGACTGGGGCCAACTGAGAGACCAGAGGATACTTCAGGTGATGTGGTCCTCAACCTTGTCTGCTCGTTGGAATCACTTGGAGAACTTCAAAATATGGATGCATGGATCCCCTCTCCCTGACTGAGATGCTGACTGAAAGTGTTCAGGGCTTGGGCCTCGGCATCAGGATTTCTTAAAGTTCCCCAGGTTATCCTAAGTGCAGCCGAGGTTGAGAAGAGGGGCCCAGGAGGTGTCAGGGAACAGGTAGGAGCCAGGTGTGGATGGAGCACTGTGGGTGCAGGGCCAGGGGCAGTGCTGTGAGAGATAAGCTGGGGAAGTAGGGAGTCGACATCCAAGCCAGAGAAATTGGACTCCTCCTAGGAAGCGAGGCCAACGACAGAATTTGGGCAGGAGAGCAACTGGAGCAGAGCTGTATATTGTTGTTGTTATGGATCAAACTGTGTCCCCAAAAATGTGTGTCAACTTGGCTAGGCCATGATTCCCAATATTGTATGGTTGTCCACCATTTTATGAATCTGATGTGATCATCCTATTGATGTAACTCCTAACCTCTATGATGTTAATGAGGCAGGATTAGAGACAGTTACGTTAATGAGACAGGAGTCAATCTATAGTATTAGGTTGTATCTTGAGTCAATCTCTTTTGCGATATAAAAGAGAAGCGAGCAGAGAGATGGGACCTCATACTGCCAAGAAAGTAGTGCCAGGAGCAGAGTGTATCCTTTGGATCCCGGGTCCTTGCCCTAAGAAATTCCTAGTCCAGGGGAAGATTGACGGCAAGGACCCTCCTCCAGAGCCGACAGAGAGAGAGAGCCTTCTCCTGGAGCTTATGCCCTGAATTCAGACTTCTAGCCTACTAGGCTGTGAGAGAATAAATTTCGGTTTGTTAAAGCCCTGTGGTATTTCTGTTATAGCGGCACTAGATAACCAGGACAGTTGCCTTTGAGTCGGCTCTGACTCATGGTGATCGCATGTACAACAGAAGGAAATGGTGTCCGGTCTTGCACCATTTTCATGATTGTTGGTATGTCTTTCTCCAGTATTTGTTCCCTACTGATGATGAGGCCAAATAACCAAGTCCAAGTCTTAGACAATATTCAGTGATCCATAGGGTTTTCATAGGCTAATTTTTGCAGGTAGATCACCAGGCCTTTCTTCCTAGTCTGTCTTAGTCTAGAAGTTCCACTGAAACCTGCCCACTATGGTAAACTTGTCCCCACTGGTATTTTAAATACCAGTGGCATAGTTTCCAGCATGGTAGCAACACACAAGCTGTCACAGTACGGCAAATTGACAGATGGTGGTGAAGAGCTGTATATAAGAAAGAATAATCTGGAAGAAATGTGAAGAATGAATAAAAATAGGGGAACCTGGAAAAATGGCGCTCTAGGCAGAAGCATCACGCCGTCCCTCCACAGCAAAGATCCAAAAAACTAAGCCGAACAGAGAATACAACAATCCTGAAACCCTAAAACATCAAATGAAGAGATAAAGAACTCAGCCAAGCACCAAATGGAGTGAGAAAACTAACAGAGAATGGATAGCAAGGAGAGATTCATGCAGAGGTCCCCTACCAGCTAACGCAGGGAGGATCTACCATCTTGGACTCCTAGCGGAGACCAGCAAACGGGGTACGAGAAAGCAGCCTCACGGAGCATACAGCAGGAGACAAAAAAACTGGTAATTTGCGATATACGCTTTCCCACCCCCCACCCCTCTTCACCCCAACTCGGCCTCCTCTGCTTCCCGTGGCCACAATCTCTTGTCCGGGAATCACCGGCTGCTTGGATTCCACACACCCGAAAGGGCACTCTCTGAGTGCCATTTGTTGGCTGCTGGTGTTGCTTTTTTTCTGCTTCTTTTTATTCCTTCCTTGCCTCTCGCCACCTTCCCCTACTTTCACTTGAGTACCTCGCTCTGTGCGCCATCTTTGCTTCTTCCTGAGAGGCTGCAGAGTGCCGGTAATTTGTGATATATGCTTTCCCACTCTCTACCCTTCTTCACCCACACTCGGCCCCCTCTGCTTCACGCGGACACAGTCTCTTGTCCAGAAACACCAGCCCACACTAGCTGGCTCTCTAAGTACCATTTGTTGGCTGCTAGTGTTGCTTTTTTTTTCTGCTTCTTTTGCTTTCTTACTTGCCTCTCGCCACCTCCCCCTCCTTTCACTTGAGTACCTGGCTCCGTGCCTGGCTCCGTGCACCATCTTTGCTTCTTCCTGAGGGGCTGTGTAGCTCTGTTCGAGTGTAGAGCTGCTTCCTGGTATGGGCTGCCACGCTGGTGGGATCCTGGGGCTTTTGTTCATTTGTTTTCAATTGTTTGTTTGTTTTCTTTTCCTTTTCTTGAGTTGGGAGCCCTTTCTGGCCAGGTGGAGCTGCGTGGCAGGGAGACTCCCCTTCGGCTTCCATAGACGTGCAGAGGGATCCCTGAGAGCATTTCTTTTTTTGCTGGTTTTTTTTTTTGTTTTTTGGGGGGCCTTTCTTGTTCTTTTTTTTTTTTAATTTGTTTTGTTTTGTTTTCCCTCTTTTTCCGTTTTTGTCTTTCTTCATTGCTCAGTTTCTCATCTCTCTATATCTTCCTTCTCTTTCTGTTTTCTGAATACCTGGTGTTGTATACCTCTACACCTTCTAGCCAGGCTGTACTGCAACACCTGAGACCGACTTCCCCAGACCTCATAGCTGCAACAGTGGGATCCCTGGGAACTTTATGCTTCTTTAATCTTTCTGATTTTTATTTATTCATTCTTTTCTTTTCTTCCTCTCCCTTTTTCTGTTTTTCTCCATTTCATAGTCTCTCATCTCTCCACTCCAATGGCAAGCTCTCCTAGCGTTTTTTTTTGTTTGTTTGTTTGTATGTTTTTGGCTCCTGTTCCTCTCTCCTTTCTCCCATATCCATCTTAGCTCCACACATAACAATCTCCCCACTGCATCCTTCCTACCTGCACCATGCACTTGACATCACACCACAAAGCAGCACAGGCACGGCCTACTGGAACGTGCCCTGCACTGATTACCAACCCGCTCTGGTGGCTGTAGTAAGTGCCATAAACAACCCATCCCAGTAACTCCTCTTCAGCTAGACCTGCTATGCCGTACCATATTTGGGTGACTGACCCTGCCAGTTGGAGAAGGAGGCAAAAAGTATTGTGCCCACAGACGAGCAAACAACAAAGAACACACAGTCTGCCTGTTCAGACATAGTCAAATTTTTTTTTAAAAAAAAAGGGACGAAACAAACAAATCTACAGTCAATAAATGAGAAAAATAACTACTGAATGCCCCAAAAACAGCAGAAAATATCAAAACATTTACAAAAACAGGAGAGGATGGTTCCAGTAGGTGTCTAAAATAAAACACCAGATGACTCTCCTCTGGAAGAAAATGCACTAGAACTACCTGATAGGGAATTCAAATCTCTAATACTCAGAATTCTCCAAGAACTGAGGCAAAAAGCTGACAAACATGAGGAAAAAATAGAAAAATTCATGGAAGATATGGACAAAAATTGCAAGAATTCAGGAACATAATGCAGGAACAAAATGCCAAAATAAATTCACAACTCGAAATTATACAAACACAAAAATGAGAAATCCAAAACATAAACAATAGAACTTCAGAAATGGATGGTGTCATAGAAGGGCTGAGAAGCAGATTTGAAACGGTGGAAGACAGGATCAGTGGAATTGAAGACAAACACTTGGATACAACTCTGTTTGAGGAAAACTCAGAAGAAAGAACAAAGAAAAATGAAGAGACCCTGAGAGTTATGTGGGACACAATCAAAAGCAAAAATCTGTGAGTGATTGGAATTCCAGAACGGGGAGAAAACAGAAAACACAGAGAGGGTCACTGACGAACTGCTGACAGAAACCTTCCCCAATATCCTGAAAGATGAAAAGCTGGCCATCCAAGAAGCTCAGCGAACCCCATATAGAAGAGACCCCAAAAGAAAATCACCAAGGCATACCATATTCACACTCGCCAAAACCAAAGACAAAGAATCCCGAGAGCAGCTTGTGAAAAACAAGAAGTCACATACAGGGGAGAAACAATAAGACTAAGCTCAGATTATTCGGCAGAAACCATGCAGGCAAGAAGGCAATGGGATGACATCTATAAAATCTTGAAAGAAAAAGATTGTCAGCCAAGAATAATATATCGTGTAAAACTCTCATTCAAATTTGATGGTGAAATCAGGTCATTTCCAGCTAAACAGAAATTAAGGGAATATGTAAAAGTCAAACCAAACTTACAAGAATTATTAAAGGGAGTTCTTCGATCTGAGGACAAACAGCTTCAGCTCACAGGCAGAACCTAGGACGCAGGATCATACCAGCCAGATACCAATCTAGGAAATGAACTCTCGGGGACTCTCCAAATCCAAAAGAAATACAACAGGGAATCAGAGCAGTTAATCAGTAAATGACAATAATATCAAAACAATAAAAGAGGGAATAAACGGCATAGGTATAGAACATTCTGATGGAGAGGAAGGCAAGGCGATATCAAGTAATGGTAGACTGCTTCAAACTTAGAAAGATAAGGGTAAAATTCATGGTAACCACAAAGAAAGTTAACAAACATACTCATTAAAAAAAAAAAAGGAAAAACATAAAGTCTCAGCAAAAACAAAACCTACAAAAACAAAAGAAATGAAAAAAAATCCACAAACAAAAGTAACTCAGTACAAGAGAGTAAGAAGAACAAAGAAAACTTCAGCACCACAAAAAAAAGCACTACAAAATGACAGCAACATACTCACATCTATCAATAATTACACTGAATGTAAATGGACTCAATGCACCCGTAAAGAGATGGGGAGTGACAGAATGGATAAGAAACCAGGATCCATCAATATGCTGTCTACAAGAGACACACCTTAGAAACAAAGATGTGAATTTATTAAAAGTCAAACATGGGAAAAAACATATCAATCTAACAAAAAAAAGAGCAGGAGTGGCAATTCTAATCTCAGATAAAATAGACTTTAAAACAAAGTCTACCATAAAAGATAAAGAAAGAAGGACACTATATAACGATTAAGGGGACAATCCATCATGAAGACATAACCATAATAAACATCTACGCACCCAATGACAGGGCTCCAAAATACATAAAACAAACTCTAACAACACTGAAAAGAGAAATTGACAGTTCCACAATAATAGTAGGAGACTTCAACACACCACTCTCAGTAAAGGACAGAACAACTAAGAAGAAACTCAGCAAAGATACAGAAGATCTAAAGGGCACAGTCAGCCAACTTGACCTCATAGACATATATAGAACACTGCATCCAACCGCTGCAAAGTACACATTCTTTTCCAATGCACATGGAATATTCTCCAGAATAGACTACGTCTTAGGCCACAGAGCAATCCTCAACAAGATCCAGAACGCTGAGATAATTCAAAGTATCTTCTCTGACCACAATGCCATCAAGGTAGAAATTAACAATAGAAGGAGCAAGGAAAAAAGATCACCTACATGGAAACTGAATAATACCCTGCTTACACATCAGTGGGTAATAGAAGAAATCAGAGATGGAATCAAAAAATTCCTAGAATCAAATGAGAATGAAAACACATCATACCAAAACCTTTGGGACACAGCAAAGGCAGTCGTCAGAGGACAATTTATAGCAATAGATGCACATATCAAAAAAGAAGAAAGGGACAAAATCAAAACATTAACTACAGAACTCAAACAAATAGAAAGAGAACAGCAAAAAAAGCCCACAACCACCAGAAGAAAGGAAATAGTAAAGATCAGAGGAGAAATCAATGAAGTAGAGAACAGAAAAACAATAGACAGAATCAACAAAAGCAAAAGCTGGTTCTTTGAAAGAATCAACAAAATCGACAAACCACTAGCCAGACTGACAAAAGAAAAACAGGAGGGGACACAAATAACCCAAATAAGAAATGAAATGGGGGACATTAGAACAGACCCAACTGAAATAAAAAGGATTATAAGAGAATATTATGAAAAACTATACTCCAACAAATTTGAAAACCTAGAGGAAATGGATAAATTTCTAGAAACACACGGCCTACCCAAACTACAACAAAGTGATGTTGAAAATCTGAACAGACCCATAATAAGAGAAGAGATTGAAAACATAATTAAAAAACTCCCAACCAGAAAAAGCCCTGGTACAGATGGCTTCACTGGAGAATTCTAAAAAACATTTACAGAATAGCTTGTACCAGTACTACTCAAGCTATTTCAGAGCATAGAAGAGATTCCAAATTCATTCTATGAAGCCAGCATAATGCTCATACAAAAACCAGGCAAAGACGTCACAAAAAAAGAAAACTACAGACCAATATCTCTCATGAATATAGATGCAAAAATTCTCAACAAAATTCTAGCCAAGAGAATTCAGCATCATATCAAAAAAAAAAAAAAAATACACCACGAGCAAGTAGGATTCCTACCAGGTATGCAAGGATGGTTCAACATTAGAAAATCAATCAACGTAATCCATCACGTAAATAAAAGGAAAGAAAAGAATCGCATGATCATCTCAGTTGACGCAGAAAAGGCGTTTGACAAAGTGCAACACCCATTCCCGATAAAAACTCTCAATAAAATAGGTATAGAAGGGAAATTTCTCAACATAATAAAGGGCATCTATGCAAAACCAATGGCCAACATCATTCGTAATGGAGAGAGGCTGAAAACATTCCCCTTGAGAACAGGAACACGACAAGGATGCCCTTTATCACCACTCCTATTTAACATTGTGCTGGAAGTTCTAGCTAGAGCAATAAGGCAAGAAAAAGAAATAAAGGGCATCCAAATTGGTAATGAAGAAGTTAAACTGTCCCTGTTTGCAGATGATATGATACTCTACATAGAAAACCCTGAAGACTCCACGAGACATCTACTGGAACCAATAGAAACATTCAGCAGAGTAGCAGGATATAAGATAAACATTCAAAAATCAGTTGGATTCCTATATACCAGTAAGGAGAACGATGAAAAGGAAATCAGGAAAACAATACCATTTTCAATAGCTCCTAAAAAGATAAAATACTTAAGAGTAAATCTGACCAGGGATGTAAAAGACCTATATAAAGAAAACTACAAAACACTACTGCAAGAAACCCAAAGGGATCTACATAAATGGAAAAACATACCATGCTCATGGATAGGTAGACTCAACATTGTGAAAATGACAATTCTACCCAAAGCAATTTACAAATACAATGCAATCCCGATCCAAATACCAACAACATTCTTCAAAGAGTTGGAGAAACTAATCATTAACTTTATATGGAAAGGGAAGAAGCCCCGAATAAGTAAAGCACTACTGAAGAAGAAGAATAAAGTTGGAGGACTCACACTACCTGACTTCAGAACCTACTATACAGCTACAGTAGTCAAAACAGCCTGGTACTGGTACAACGACAGATACATTGACCAATGGAACAGAATTGAGAACCCAGACTTAAATCCATCCACCTACGGTCACCTGATCTTCGACAAGGGCCCAAAGTCCATCAAATGGGGAAAAGACAGTCTTTTTAACAAATGGTGCTGGCAAAACTGGATATCCATCTTCAGAAAAATGAAACAGTACCCATACCTCACACCGTATACAAAAAGTACTTCAAAATGGATCAAAGGCCTGAATATAAAACCTGAAACTATAAAGTTCATAGAAGAAAAAATAGGACCAACACTTCAGGACTTAATACACAACATTAACAGGATACAAACCATAACCATCAACGCACAAGCCCCAAAAGATAAGCTAGATAACTGGGATCTTCTAAAAATCAAACACCTATGCTCTTCAAAAGACTTCACTAAAAGAGTCAAAAGAGAACCTACAGACTGGGAAAAAATTTTTGGACAGTACAAGTCAGACAAAGGTCTAATCTCCATAATCTACAAGAAAATCCAACACCTCTACAACAAAAAGACAAATAATCCTATTACAAAATGGGCAAAGGAAATGAACAGACACTTCACCAAAGAAGACATCCAAATGGCCAACAGACACATGAGGAAATGCTCGCGATCACTAGCCATTAGAGAAATGCAAATTAAAACCACAATGAGATACCATCTCACCCCCGGCATTACTGGCACGAATCAGAAACACTGGAAATAACAAATGTTGGAGGGGCTGCGGGGAGATCGGAACTCTTATGCACTGCTGGTTGGAATGCAAAATGATACAAACATTTTGGAAAATGATATGGCGCTTCCTCAGAAAGCTAGAAACAGACATACCATTCGATCCAGCAGTCCCACTCCTAGGAATATATCCTAGAGAAATAAGAGTCGTCACACGAATAGACATATGCACACCTATGTTCATGGCAGCATTGTTCACAGTAGCAAAACGATGGAAACAACCTAGATGCCCATCAGCAGATGAATGGATAAAGTATGGTACATACACACAATGGAGTACTATGCAACGAGAAAGAACAACAGTGAATCTGTGAACCATCTCATAACATGGAACAAACTGGAGGACATTATGCTGAGTGAAATAAGTCAATCACAAAAAGACAAATATTGTATGAGACCTCTATTGTAAAAACCCATGAAAAAGTTCACACACAAAATGTAACAAGCTTTGTTGGTTACCAGGGATGGGAGGGGTTGGGGGGGGAATACTAAATAGGCAATAGATAAGTGGTATCTTGGGTGAAGGGTGAGACAGTACACAGTACATGGGAAGCTAGCACAACTTGTACAAGGAAAGGTCATGGAAACCCCATAGACACATCCAAACTCCCTGAGGGACTGAATTGCTGGGCGGAGGGCTGTGGGGACCATGGTCTCAGGGAACATCTAGCTCAACTGGCATGACACAGCTTATAAAGACAATGCTCTACATTCTACCTTGGTGAGTAGTGTTTGAGGTCTTAAAAGCCTGTGAGCGGCCATCTAAGATACTCCACTGGTCTCATCCCTTCGGGAGCAAGGGAGAATGAAGAGAACAGGATACAAGGAAAAGATTAGTCTGAAGGACTAATTGTCCACAGCTTCCAAGGCCTCCACCAGACTGAGTCCAGTACAGCTAGATGCTGCCCGGCTCTCACCACTGACTGCTCTGACCAGGATCACAACAGAGGGTTCTGGACAGAGCTGGAGAAGGATGTAGAGCATAATTCTAACTCACAAAAAAAGGACCAGATTCACTGGCCTAAAGGAGACTGGAGAAGCCCCGAGAGTGTGGCCCCCAGACACCCTTTTAACTCAGTGGTGAGGTTACCTCCGAGGTTCACTGTTCAGCCTGGAGTGGGCAGCCTCGTAAAACCAAATGAGACTAACGAGGTACAGGAGTTCAGTGACAAGGGCCAGAAGGCAGAAGTGGACAAAGAAGCTGGTGATAGGGAACCCAAGGTTGAGTAAGGATATTGTTGATGTGTTGTGAGATTGTTAACCATTGTCATAGGGCAACATTTGAAGTAACTGTTAAATGAGAAACTATTTTGTTCTGTAAGCCTTCATCTTAAGTGAGAATAACAGCACAATTGGAAGAGAGTAGTCAATGTCACTGAACTGTGCATGTAGAAATTTTTGAAATGGTGTATCTTTGGCTATGTGTATTTCCACGAAAACAAAAAAGGTTGAGAAGTTAGAGGGTTGACATGTTGTTGGGTTGTTAACCAATGTCATAAAACAACATGTGTACTACTGTTTCATGAGAAACTATTTGTTCTGTAAGCCTTCATCTGAAGTACAATTAAAAAGAAAAAGAAAAAAAAAATAGGGGAATCAGTTAGGGGCTATCTGCAAGAGTTTAAGCAAAAGAAGAAACATATCTAGGGCAGTGACCCGTAGCTAGGGAAATTCAGGGGTGAGGGTCAAAATTTTAACAACTTGGGGAAGGCATGGGGCCTCAACCCATCAAAATGGCCCCCAGTGTCCAGTCCCAGAGGCCCTTGATCTGAGGGCATTACCCTTTCATTTCTGAATCATGGAGAAGTATGGAGTCCAAGATTTCTCGTGGAAACTTGGGAAGCATGACTTGTCCTGTTAGTTTTCATCAGGTAAAATTATTCTTTCTGGGCAAGGCATGACTTGAACACAGTAGATAACAGCCATTGTTGGTTGGCCGCATATCCCACAAGAAAGGAAAAATTATCAATTGTGTGGTGAGTCTTAAGAAGACGCTGGGACAATAAGGGCAAGCACTCTTAAGAAGGTCATGTTGTAAAATCATCTACTACCAGTTCCTGGAGAGGAGAGCAGGGACATAGAAGACCTTGTCACTCTGTATGGACAGAGCTTGTATCCAAAGGAAGAAGGTGGTGTACACGGGCCACACCAAGAAAGAGATTCCAAGACTCCTAGCCCAGAATGCCTTGGGAAAGGTGTAGACACCACTTTCTCCACAATGGCATGGAGAAAGTACCAGGCCCTAATATATATGTATTTCTTTACAGCAAATGACATCCTAGGTCAGGGGTCACTAACTTTAATGTGCATAGGAACCACTTGAGGATCTGTTAAAATGCCAATTCTGATTCTGCAGGTCTGAGGTGGGCCACAAGAATCTGCATTTCTAACCAACTCCCAGTGATGCCAATGCTGCTGGCCCACAGACCACACTTTGAGTAGAAGGTCTTAGGCAACTCTCCAAGAGTGGCTACACCAACAGAGGCTTTTCTGGCAAAGAGCATACTGGTGAGTCAGAGCTAGTCCAGTCCCACTGAGAGGAACTGAGGCACGCTGGGCTGTCTCGAAAGGTGGAATGAGGCACTGGGGAGGAGTCAAATTTAATGTGTAATCTGGAGCAAAAGGCTTGACCTCCTGATCTCAGCTCAGGAGGTGGTTTTTAGAAATTCAGTTTTATAATACTGAACACAGTTCAGTCCATATGCAGGGAACAGGAGTCCTGCTTCTGTATAGCTTCCTCGAGAAGAGGCAATGCCATCTTTCTTGTATTATTAGAAGCCATTGTTTACCCATCTAGAGCCCAATGAACATGGAAGGTTCTCTGCCTGGTGGGCTGCAGGACAGTCCTATGTGGTTTTCCCGTCCTCCTTGCAAAAGGGCCTGATCAACCTCTGCTCACGTCGTCCGAGTCATTGCCAAGCCAAATCATCTCATTTTCCCAAAGTCTGATGGCCTCGTGCAAACAAAAACTATGCCAGTTTCCCTTCACTTGCTCATTTGTGAAATGAAGGGGTGTCTGGGCATTCTCTGGGGTGTCTTCCAACTTCAACAATCCATGATTCTAAGAAAATGGTAAGTTCTCTCTATTACTCTCTATACCTTAATAAAGCTTTCTTTTTGCCATTATAGGCAGCATCTTTCCGAAGAGAGGGCCCAGACTTTCTAACAGGAACATCACCTGGACTTTGTGGGGAGCTCTGAGCAATTAACATGGACCTACCTTAAATGTTAACTTGACCTTTTATGCCCTGGGTGTCTCTGACTCAGTAATTTTAATCTGTCTATATTCCCACTGAATTCAGGAAAGCTAGAGATTTAGGGGTCTACTTCAGGCACAGTTTTGAATTACTTTTACGTCTTTAAAGTGCTGACACTTGCAAAGAGCATTTACAGTTTAACCATGGGCTGGACATGCCACACTTCAAGAGGGTGGGGTGCATGGCAGGGGAAGTGGGTGAGATGAGGAGAAGGGAGCCTTCTTCCAAGATGGATCTGTGGGAGTGGTTGCACACCCCCACACCCAGGGTCCCGCTTCCACCAGTCTTCCTTTCTGAAAATTTGATGGGAACCCCTGGTTTTGCCTCTTCTCTCCTGGCGTGCCGGGACGTTGGACAGCTTCCATTCGCATCCATGGTAGCTATGTCATCTCTTGGCTGTCAGCCTCCTTTAGTCACAACTTTGGGATTGTGGGTCTTTCTCATGCTGCCCCATGTTTGCTGCTGAATATTTTAAATACTTCCAAAGACTTGATCCCTGGCTAAGCCATTTCGCCGACTTCATATAAATGGGATTGGTGACAAGGGAATGGATGAAACAGTCCATGAACTAAATGCCAACTGTCCTCACTGTCTTTGGGACTCCAACTTTAGAATCTATTACCCTTTCTTCGCAAAGAAAAAAGAAAGCCTCTTAGATGGAAAGAAAGAAAAAGGAGACACAGACAGTGAGTAGGCTGAACATCTGGAACTTTCACACCTAGATTTCCTCTTTTTGATCCATAATTTTTAAGAGCCTTCTTACTCTCTGATGCCTGAGATCATCCCAGAAAGCAGGAGCTCTCAACCTATAGTATTCGAGCCCTAAAAGGGGCAATTTGGAATAGCTGTCAAAATGATAAAGATAGATGCTCTTTGTTTCTGTAATTGCACACTTAGGATTTTTTCTTATAGCAGCACTTGCTAATACATGAAATGATACGTGTTCTTCATTGCAGCGTGGTCCTTCATAGAAAAAATTGGAAACGGCCTCAGTGTCCATCACTGGAGGACTGCGTAAATAAATTAGGGCATACTGCGCAGGCGTAAGAACGAGGAAGCACTTTACACGCTAATATGGAAAGATCTCCAAGATACAGTGTGTAGTGAAGGAAGCAGGGGACAAAACAGTGCATTGCCTAGACTCCTTAGAATCATGATTATTTATAAGGATTTATAATATGCAGCTATTTCTGTTAAATGGTGGTGCAATGCATGAAAACATGTTTGGATTCGCTTGTATATGCATAAGAACTGTCCAGCAGCAGACACAAGAAACTCGTGATAATGGTCACCCACTGGAGGTGGGTGTTGAAGAAGGGTGCTTGAGAGCTGTGAGGACAAGGAACAGGGGAAGCAGCATACTTTTCTATGCTTTCAATTGTGGACCATGAGAATGGCTTGCCTATTCAAAACTTAAAGAAATATTTTTAAAAGTTCATAAAACAAAACTCTAATGTTCTGAGAAATCACTTGGGGGGGTGCTTATTAAAAAAATGCGGATTTTTAGGCCACAACCCCAGATGTTCCAAGTGAGTAGAGAATTGGGGAATTTGCATTTTGCAGAAGGCAGCCTGGCCAGTTCTGATGCAGAGGGTTCAGGGAAGCAAGCAACTGCGGGGTACATGGTCACAGACTAGAATCAGGCAACTTTGATTTTTTTTATTGAACACTGAATACATGCATCTGTTCATTCCATAAATTATGCTTTATTATATTAAAGAATAAAGCCCATTTCTTATCTTCTACAACTTGAATATTCAGCTTGCTACACTGGATTTGATTTAATGTCATACAGACCATTGTACATTACGGTAGAAGCATTGGAAACAATTCTTGAGAAATAAGAATTCAATCAAAGAGCACACGTCATAGAATTTTACATGGTCACACGTTTACATCTGCACATTTAAAGGGCTCCAAATAATTCATATTAATAATGCAAACTTCTTATACATAATTCATTATTCTCAGGAGTCTAGGCAAAGCCAAGCCGTGACATTATTTACACAAAGTACCACACCTGGAACTTGTTCTGAGTTATTTAGCACAGAGTACATTTTGAATGCAATAAATATTTACAGAGTTAATAATAACAAGTACATTTATAATTTACAAAATATGAGATTAATATTTAAAACAAAACACCAAGTGACATAAAGAAGTTTGTGCCGCGTATTTTTACAACTCACGGATTTGACCACTTCAACAAATTTTATTACATAAGACCCTGCTGACTTAATACAAGAAAGGTCATAGTTGACTTCGTTAAGCCCAGATTACAGACAAAAAAAAATTTTTTTAAGAAAATCAGTTTCACTTTCTTAACGTTGTTCATGTATTGTCAATACCAATAGCTAAAAATGAACCAAAGTGGTGGAAAAAATTGGATTTGTAACAGGCCCAAATGACATAATGTACTTTAGATGTTGAAGTCCTGAGTTATATCCTGAATTTCAAGCTTGTCTGGGAATTAATGAGGTCTTGAATATCTGAGTTTTTACTGTACGTTAAAATGATCCTTTTAAAAGGCCATAAAATTATGTGACTCCTACCATGTCATTATATGCCTCTGAGAATGGATTTCAAATTTGGAAAAAAAGGAAAATCATCTCATGTCCTAGAAACGTGAGCTCAGAGAGGGCAGAGAGACAGTGGTACCTGGGTTGATAACAGGAGACCTAGGGCAGGCACTCAGATAGCTACGTCCATACCTGAGCTCCTTACCTGGCCCAGGAGGTATTTTTCTGTTAGAGCTTATTCATGTTGCCTGGGTCTTCAGGCACCGGGAAACGATCCATTGTCATAACTTACTCTTTTTTAGGGGGAGAAGGGTTTCCCTCTTCCCAAGATTTTGCCTCCAACTAATCCTGATTCAAAAAAGGATGCCTGGATTGATTGTTCTCACTTGGGTCCTCTCTGTACACCTTGTCCTTCGCTAAGTTTTTTCTCATCTCAGTTAGTTGAAGAACCAGATGGGAAATTCTTCCCAGAGCTTGTGGTTGTAATTGAATTGTCTCTGGGGGCAACCAAACTAAGAGACTTCCCTGCCCACCCACTTCATGGTGGCATTCCAGCCTCTGCCTGCAGCAGGTCCTTAACCTATCTGCTTGGAGACATCTTTGATGCCCTTTGTGTATATTCGTTGACTCAATCACTAGATCAGGCCTTTGGACAGAATCTAGAGTAGGAAACAGGGCTTTCTATTAGGTCCTGTGAACTGGGTTTCTCCCATGGCCTGGATTTGGGAGGCAATGCTGAGCAGTGGAATGAACGTGGACTTCAGAGAGCTCCATGTCCAAACTTTAACTCTGTCATTGAACTGTTCCGTGTGACCTTGGGATCGCTAAATAATCTCCCTGAATCCTCTGAATACTTCTCAAGGTTCTTGGGAAGATCAGTATAAAGGTGCCCAGCGCTGCACTTGGCCCAGCATCTGGGCTTGGTGAAGTTGAGCCCCATCCTTTCCAACACTTCCAGAGTCACAGGACTTCTTTCAGGTTTCAGACAAAGACAGGGTTAAGGGGACATCCAAGTGCTTGCACTTGGTAAAGTGGCTATTACAGGGCCATCCTCTTAAGAACAGTGTGTGTTGTTTCATGGCCCGTGACTTTGCTCCCAAGATCCGGCCCTTCCTTGTCTTAACCCTCCACTTCATTGAGACATGGGGTGTTATTCCTGCTAATACGCCTCTCCTGGGGCAACCAAGAATGACCCCGTTCATTCCTTTGTGCCAAGTTAAACAGATTCACTCTGGGGGCAACAGACTATCCAGTAAGCTGGGGAAGCAATAATTAGCACTGTTCTTCGGTATCCCAGAACGTGTCTTGAGAATGAAGCAGCATTAGTTTACGTAGGAACAAAACAAAATCCAATTAAGTTGAACCATCTGAAACTGCCTTTTTGCAGGTCAGATATCTGGACCTGCAAATATTGGCAGTTTCGTGTTTCAGCCTCATAGTTCCATGGGCCTTTTAATCTAATAGTAGATAGTCAGTGTTGTTATTAGGTGCCGTTGAGTCAGCTCTGACTCATAGCAACTCCATGTGTGCGGAGTAGAACTGCTCTGTAGGGTTTTCAAGGCTGTGACCTTTCAGAAGCAGATCACCAGTTCATTCTTCTGGACGCCTCTGGGTGGGTTCCAACTGCCAACTTTTCGGCTAATAGTCGAGCGCCTAACCATTTGCGCCACACAGGGACTCCTACATGGTTAATAAAAAAAAAAAATTGTTGAGTCAATTCTGATTCATAGCGACCCCACATGTTACAGAGTAGAACTGCTCCATAGGGTTTTCCTGGCTGTAATCTTTATGGAAGCAGTTTGCCAGGCCTTTCTTCCATGGAGCCACTGGGTGGGTTTGAACTGCCAACCTTCAGGTTAACAGCCAGTCGCAAACCCTTTGTGCCCCTTAGGCTCCTTTAGATGGTCAACACAAAACCAAACCCATTGCCATTGAGTCGATTCCGACTCATAGCAATCCTACAGGACAGAGTAGAACTGCCCCATAGGATTTCAAAGGAGCGGCTGGTGGATTTGAACAGCTGACGTTTTGGTTAGCAGGCGAACGCTTAACCACTGCACCAGATGGTCAACAGTAAGCTTGAATTTAATAGTTAGAAACGTCTGTAGTAAAGGGTGTAAAGCAGCTCTTTAGCCAGCAGGAAAGGTTTGGATTAAATGAGGCAAAGATCATAAAAGTGCTTTATAGACTATGAACACTAGGTAAATGCAAAGTGTTTTTTGAATTATTGTTTGGAATTAATTGTGGACGTGTAAAATTATATTCCAGGGGCTCTTCAATTTACTATATATGCAACCTTGACATTTTAAAAAATTTAGAGGCATCCCACTGAATGCATTCCTAACGTGAGGTTTCACAAGAGAAAAGTCTGTTCTCAGTGGCATATTGCTGATTGCTGTGGATATATTCGGCTGGAGTTCATGCTCACCCACCCCCACCCCCCACCTAACAAAGGGTGTCTTGGAAGGCGAAAGTGATGGTAAGAGGCTGCTCCATATTAAAGTTGTCGCGTGTTTGTGTTTTGGGGGATGCTGGGAAGAGTGACCCTCCAGATACAGAATAAAGGAGAGCTTGTTAAGGCTTGGTTTCTTTGACTAGCTCACACAAAGCCTGGTCCCATGAGAGTGAAGAATTCCTTTGTTTTCAGCTGTTAATCCATTTCAGGAAAATTCAGCCCCAAATCAGACCAATCTGCCAAATGTACTCCATTCTCCCAGCTACCCGGGACTATTTCTAAGCTGCTTTCTAGCCAGGCTCCCTCCTGGTCAGGATGTGAAGGGTGCCAATGGCACAAAAGTTGGCCATCCTTCCATCCCCAGCACATATGATGTGCGATGTTCATTTCACCGTCATATCGCCAGGTTCCCAGGGGTATCGCTTCTGTCCAGCCTCTGGGAAAAGTGACTTAGTGGCTTTTTAGTCCACAGATTGCGGAAGTCATGCAATTTGTAGTCCCCAAACAAAGCTAATCTCTATTACCAGAAGCCATTTGGTGCATGAAAAGACTCTGAAACCGATAAACCAACTGCTACCTTTGGCATATACGAAGCTTTTATAACTCAAGGATGCCCATGTGCCACGGTCAAGTTCATTTATTTCTGTCCAGTGTGTATTTTCATAACAAGCTAGGCTCGGTTCATCTGCAGCAGCCTCCAGTTTATTTATCTGAGGGCTTTCCATCCACCAAGATGAAACCAAATTGTTTGTGGGGCAAAGTGGGAGAGCCAGGGCTTGTTACTGAGGCAAAAGGCCAGGCTCAGTGGAGGAGTGAGGGCAGCGAGAAGAGCAGGGTTTAGCCATCCATGTTTATGGGGAATCATCAGCTCAACCACAGGGAGGGAAGGACGGAGGGAGCAGGACTCTCCTCTGGCATTTGTGCCAAGCAGGGCGTTTCATCTTGCTGCAAAACATTGCTCCCAACAGCAGCTGTACCTTCCCTGCCAGCAGTAGCCTGTGGTGGGGAGACTGCTTTGTTTATTGCTTAATCAATCACTGCTGAGCTGCCTGCCTCAGGGAGGCTCAATTTAAGATAGATTGAAAGGTAGTGTCTGTCAATTGAATAAACACAGATGGTTTTCCACAGCAAAAATTGATTTTTTCCCCCCCTTCACCAAAGCCATAAGTGCTACACGTGATTATCTTTGGAAGCCAGGCATGAAATGCCTCAGCTCCTGCCCCAGCTGCACTCTACCCTGGCAGAGAGGTGATACCTACGTGCTGGCTTGGATCCCTCTCACCTGATTCTAGGTTCTGGAGGTGGAATAAGGATTTGACTTCCATAGAGAAGGGCCAAAAGAATGAACAAATCTGTCTTGGAAGAAATACAGCCAGAATGCTCCTTAGAAGCAAGGATGGTGAGATTACATCTAACATACTTTGGACATGTTATCAGAAGGGATCAGTCCCTGGAGAACAACATCATGCTTGGTATAGTAGAGGGTCATAGAAAAAGATGAAGACCCTCAGGGAGGTGGATTGACACAGTGGCTGCAACAGTCAAAGAATGATTGTGAGGATGGTGCAGGAGCAGGCAGCGTTTCGTTCTGTTGTACGTAGGGTTGCTATGGGTCGGAAACCACTCAGTGGCACCTGACGACAACAACAGACAAGGGCCCGGCGAAATCCTTCCCAGGCAGAGGCTCCGAGTCAACCTTCCAGTTGATTCACAAAATAGTTTTACCAGTCCTAGGTCACTGGCTGGCAAAGTCCTCCTCCAATCCTTTCATTTAAGAGGCTCAGAGAGGTAATAAGATTTGCCTAAGGGCACCCAGCTAGATCTAGACCTCAGTCTCCTCACTCTTTGTCCAGAAGCTAGGAAGGAGACCATACACAATCTATGCATGATATTAATGGAAGGAGATGTTAAGATGAGTCCCACTCTCAAAATGTCTTTGGAAGCAGGTAGATCAGAGATGTTTGGACAAGTCATGCTAAAAAAAAAAAAACAAAAAAAAAAACCCATTGCTGTCGAGTTGATTCCGACTTATAGCAACCCTATAGGACAGAGTAGAACTGCCCCATAGGGTTTCCAAGGAGCACCTGGTGGATTGGAACTGCCGACCTTTTGGTTAGCAGCCGTAGCTCTTAACCACTACGCCACCAGGTACCCAGAATGCTATACATCTTAGCAACTTACTAGGCATGGAGTGATTTCTGCTCAAGGGTTTTGAAGGAGGCCAAGGGCAAAACTGTGGAGTAATGGTTCAAGCTAAAAGGTACACAGAGGTTGAAGATGAGTGAATAAGGGCATTGAGCAATATGTTTTCTTATGTCTCTTCCAATTCTAATCCCAAACCATAATACACTAATGGAACACCATTCGTACAAATGATTCCAAGGGGTTCCTGGAAGCAATAGAATGGTCAGTGTCCCTTTATACCGCTGATGTGTACATGAGTGTAGAACGGCGATTGAAAGGATTTCCAAAGAATTGTTGCTGCAGGGATAGCAGACATTGGGGTAACTGTGAGCAGGTGGGCTACATAAATGCTTTAGAGACAGAATGAGAAACAGTGTAGAGACTCAAAGAAATTCAGAGGGAGAAAGGACTTTAGCGCCATGCTCGCATTCTACAGATGAAAATATGGGTCCAGAGAGGAGACATTGATAGCCAAGGTCATATTGCTAGAGACAGAGTTGGGATGTCAAGTTGAAATCTTGGTTTTTTCACCTCCACCATCTGTCTTACTTGCTGACTGTGTGATGCCATCACGGACTCCCAGGAAAGTAGGTGTGCACAGTACACAAAAGCACAGAGCAGGCAGAAGTTAGGAGGTTTCACTCTAGCTAATACAACTGTGAACACAGATCTTTACAACTGTCTTGGTCCTAACTCCTAAAGTGCTATAAACAGTGACCGCTTCCTCGGATCAAGAGGCAAAAATCTTGTAATACGTGCCATGTGGACAAGAGAGTTGACTACTCCATCTTGTCTATATAGAGAAAAACTGAACTAGAGTTATCTTAGGATGGAAGGGCACAGTTGCAGAATTTGGATTTGTCTGGAAGGAGGTTAAAACAAACAAACAAACAAACAAAACCCGTCACCGTCGAGTCAATTCTGACTCATAGTGACTCTAGGACAGAGTAGAACTGCCCCATAGAGTTTCCAAGGAGCACCTGGTCTATTCGAACTGCTGACCTTTTGGTTAGCAACCGTAGCACTTAACCACTATGCCACCAGGGAGAGGGGTTAGCATCTTTGTAATCTGTCAGAATGGACCTGTCCTTGAGTCCAGAAAAGTTCAGAAAAACTTGATTCAGGGTTTTGAAAATAAGGTAGTCCATCTTTTTAGAGCCAATTTTATGCACTTAGAAAAAGATTTTAGTCCAGTCTTTTTCTGCACATGGGCCATTTCATAAATACTCTTCTGAAGTGGAACAAAATGTATCAGTGGTTGGTTTTCAATCAGTTCTTAAAGGTGAGCACCCTGCAACTTTCTCATACATGCTCATAAATCCTTATTACGGAAATATTATAAAACCCAAAAACCAAACCCACTGCCATCGAGTCGATTCCGACTCATAGCGACCCCATAGGGTTTCCAAGGCTGTAAATCTTCATGGAAGCAGACTGCCACATCTTTCTCCTGTGGAGCTGCTTGGTGGTTTCAAACTGCCGACCTTTCAGTTAGCAGTCAATCGCTTAACCCACTGTGCCACCAGGGCTCTTTGAAATATTATAAAGGGACTTATATTTTCATTTCCTCCCACAAACTTTAGGCAAAACGTATGTTAAATACAAATATGTTTCTATTTCCACTGAAATATGATCCCTTCTTTCTCATGTACTACTTCAGTGTAGCAGACACCACCACCAGTTGTGGTCCAGGTGACTCTGACTCATGGCGACCTCGTGTGTGGGAGTAGAACTGTGCTCCATATGGTTTTTCAATGGCTGGTTTTTTGAGAGTAGATTGCCGGGCCTTTTTTCCAAGGAAGTGCCTCTGGGCGGGCTTGAACCTCCAACCTTTTGGTTAGCAGTTGAGTGTGTTAACCATTTGCACCACCCAGGGACTCCATAGTAGCAGACAAGGACGCCCAAATCTAAATAAATACACCGGTTGAAAATCTGTATACCAAGAATAAACACTGTACTCTATGCTCTCATAAATATTTAATGAATTGATTTCATGATCAGTTGTTCCCCCCAGAAGGACTTCTCTTCTATAGTAGAACCGCACTATGGATGATTAAAAATTTGGTGTCAGCGAAAGGGAACTCCATTTGAGTTAGAATTCAGAGTGCAAGATACATCTGCATAGCTACCCATCGACCTTTATATGTGTGTTTATGTGTTTGGTTGTGCTTATGCCTTAAAATTATGTATCCCATGTTCCTCCTGTGCCCTCAGTAACAACCAACGCTCAGGTCTAGGGTCTTAAAAGCTAGCAAGCAGCCATCTAAGATGCATCAATTGGTCCCAACCATCCTGGAGCAAAGGAGAATGAAGAACACCAAAGACACAAGGAAAATATTAGCCCAAGAGACAAAAGGGCCACATAAACCAGAGACTCCATCAGCCTGAGACCAGAAGAACTAGATGGTACCCAGCTACCACCAGTGACGACCCCGACAAGGAACACAAAGGAGACTCCCTGACACAGCAGGAGAAAAGTGGAGCGCAGAACTCAAATTCTAGTAAAAAGACCAGACTTAATGGTCTGACTGAGACTCGAGGAACCCCAGAAGACATGGCCCCCGGACTCTCTGTTAACCCAGAACTAAAACCATTCCCGAACACAACTCTTCAGACAAAGATTAGACTGGACTCTAAGACAAAATGATACTTGCGAAGAGTGTGCTTCCTAGCTCAAGTAGATACATGAGTCTAAATGGGCATCTCCTGTCCGGAGGCAAGATGAGAAGGCAGAAACAGACAGGAGCTGGTTGAATGGACATGGGAGATCTGGGGTGGAAAGGGGGAGTGTGCTGTCACAGTATGGGGAGAGCAACTAGGGCCACATAGCAGTGTGAGTATAAATTTTTGTATGAGAAACTAACCTGAACTGTAAACTTTCGTTTAAAGCACAATAAAAAGACTGCAAACACGCACAAAAAAAAAAAAAAAATCAATGCTCAGGGATTTGTTTTTTATTCAACTGGCTTTCAGTGTTATCAATTTGGGGACTGTCCCTCATCCGTGGGGCTCTTTCATCTGGTTGACTTTTCAAGTTAGGTGCATAAATAAAAGTTGTTCTGTGATTTATGGATTATAGGTATTCTCGAAAAAATGAATCAAATGATATTTTGAAAGCACTACCTTATTCTTAATGACAAAGTAAAGTCTTTCACAAAGTGGGTAATCAATGTATGATTTCTCTGCTACATAAATCTGGTTGTTCGTATAGTTTCTATGACTTAATTAACCACACCTGATACATCAGGGCTTGATGCTTAAAATAAGAACTCCTTATTTGTTCCCGTTTGTCCTATATCAGAAGAAGCATACACAAGTTGATACAGAAAATGTAAGCCTTGATGGTACCTTTAAAATACAAAAGCCATCTATTTGCGCCTCTCCCCCACCCTTCTACGCCACTCAGGAACCTTCCAAGGCAGAGAACAACAGATGTGAAGGTCCCAACCAGCCTCAGCGCAAAACCGGGGCAGGGCAAGGCCCAGGGCCAGTCTAGACGTACCCTTCGTGACAGATGTTACCGTTGATGAGGCTGAAGGTGGCCACGGAGGGGTTGGTGGTCTTGAAGGAGGTCATGCAGGTGGTGCTCCTACCAGTGCTATGAGAGCGAGCCAGCAGGCCAGGCCGGCAGCAGAGCAGCTGGGTGTTGAACTGTTTCCGGAAGCTCTTGCTCAGCAGGTAGAGGGCGAAGGGGTTCACGCATGAGTTGGTGAAGGCCAGGAGGCGGGCACAGATGCTGGTGATGAAGTGGAGCATGGAGGTGTCCACCTCAGAGTAGTGGTAGGAGCGGTACAGGTAGATGATGTGGTTGGGGAGCCAACAGAAGGCAAAGAGGGCCACAAACACCAGCACGGTCTTGGCAAGTCGCTTCCGGGATTCGATCTGAGGAGAGTCACAGAGACAAGGATGCAGACAGAGAAAGGGACAGGGCAAAATAATGAGAGAAATAAGAGAGATGGGTGTGCAAAATCACAGGAAAAAAGTTCAATAGGAGAGGAGGAGGAGAATCAGATAAAATGAGAAAAAGCCAACAGAAATAGAAAAAGAAAAAACAAACAAACAAACCATAAATACTTAAACCGGCAGACACACAGAGACGGAAGAGCCAGGAAGCAGAAATCCACGAGACAGAATACAGTTAGAACATGCCTCCGAGAACTGATCTTTACACAAAGTTGATCTCAGGCTTGGATTGCACAATGAAATTCTAGGAAATCTTTTTCCTCAGGAGAGCCATACAATTTCATGTGTTTCTTTGCTCCGTGGTTAGTAATTTCTGATTCCCTCTGATGCTTAAAGAAGCAGCCTGTTTTGTTCTTCCTTATTGGCCAAACCAAGATCTAACTCCTTATTATTTTTTAATCTCAAGTTAGTTCTGGTCTATACTATACAGGAAGGTTCTTAGATGAAGTAGTCTGAGCCTCTCCTTTTGCTCCTAACTCCCTCTGCTAGGGCAGGGAGAACCCTGTTTCTTATTAAAGAACTTGGGTAACAATAGGTGATCACTAATGAGTGGCCTTTCAAGTAGGGGGAAGGTTTCACTAAGAACTGCCATCAGTTCCCCAACAATTGAGGCAAAAAAATCAACTTTACAGGGTGAGGCCTCCAACTGAGTAAGCTATTCATTCAAGTTGGGTGGGGAGTCTTTCTGCCTTTGCATCATAAAGCCAGTGATCTACATCTGGGCCAGAAGGCCAGAGGAAATGACAAAGAGGAGAAAGCCAGAGACCCTGGTTTCTGTGCAGGGAGTCTAACAGTACAAGGGTGTCCTGCAGGCTGGGCACTCTAGGCTTACATGTGCTCTCTCTGGTAAATCCTCCAACAGCCTTACAACATGGGCATCATTACTGGTGGTGCACAGCGGTTAAGAGCTCGGCTACTAAGCGAAACGTTGAACCCCCCCAGCAGCTCTGTGGGAGAAAGACCTGCAGTTTGCTTCTGTAAAGATTACAGTCAAGAAACCATAGGGGCAGTTCTACTCTGTCACAGGAGGTCACTATGAGTCGGAATTGGCTAGACAGCATCCAACAACAACACAATATTATGGGTAAGAGAAGTGAGCCTCAGAGAGGGTCAGCAAGTAAATCATGAAGCCTGTATTTGAACCCAAATCAGTGTGAGCCTCTTAATCAAATAACTTTTTTCTTCAACCAGCTTCATCTTCCTGACCTCTCTGCTTTTTCTCCAT
This sequence comes from Dugong dugon, assembly GCA_030035585.1. Classification (NCBI taxonomy): domain Eukaryota; kingdom Metazoa; phylum Chordata; class Mammalia; order Sirenia; family Dugongidae; genus Dugong; species Dugong dugon. Next base: position 162,112,241 of record CM057483.1, read on the forward strand.
GTGGTGACCCTCTTCCCACCCAAACACTATCATTGGGGTTTAAAGAAGTCACAGCCTTATGAGCCCCAGAGCTGTAAAATTAAAAAAAAAAAAAAGAAAAGAAAAACTGTTTCATATATTTCTCAAAAAGAAGCCAACACTTCAAATCTTTCAGGTTCTCAACATCTCTCTAGGTCTTGAACAAGAGAACAAAATTATAAAGAACACCAGAATCCCTTGGCTTCAGTGGCTGGGAGATGCCATTTGCCATGTGGCCACAGATAACCCACCTCCTCTAATTGCAGAATCAGGTGACGTGCCCACCTAAATACTGTCCTTGTTAGTGGGGTCCACAATAAATGCAAGGGACCAAATCTCCAAGGAGGAGATGGATCCATCCGTAGCACCCACCTGCTTCTTGACATGGATATTCCCTTCCACGGGTAGATTGTAAGCGCTCTGGATCAGATTTTTGGCAATGAAGTAGTAGTAGACGGAGATGATGGACAGTGGGATGATGTAGAAGACCAGGAAGGAAGCCATAGAGTGGATTTTGGGGTGCAGTTCATTGGAGTGTGGGTACGGGGCACAGCTAATGAAGGTCTGGTTGGTGCTTTCCTCATGGAAGGGATGCAGGTCAGAAAACACGGCCTCTGGGATGGCCAGCAGCATGGAGATGACCCAGATGAAGGCAGCTTTGAGGCAGATCTTCATCAGGGCGTGAGAGGCCTGGATATCCATTGGCCGGACGATTGCTTTGTACCTGGGGCAGGAAAAGGAACATACTGCGTAAGCTGCCTAATATTATTATAGATTCCATGGACAGGACTAGGTGAGGCAAGTGAAGCACCTGGGGTGCAAAATTGAAGGAGGTACTCCACAAGCAAAAGGACGAAGTTGGACCAGTACTTCACACCATGTTAAAAAATTAACCCAAAATAGATCAATGACCTCAATATAAGAATGAAAACCATAAAATTCTTAGAATAAAACATAGGGATAAAGCTTTCAAGACCTTGTTCTTGACAAGAGATTCTTAGATATGACCCCAAAAGCTTGAGCAACCAAAAACAAAATAGATAAATTGGACTTCATGAAAATGAAAAATTTTTGTGCATCAAAGGACTTTATCAACAAAGTGAAGAGACAACCTACAGAATGGGAGAAAATATTTGGGAACCGTATGTCTGATACGGGTTTAACATCCAGAATATAAAGAGAACTCCTACACCTTAACAACAAAAAGACAAACAACCCAATCAGAAAATGGGCAAAGGAGTTGACCTGAATAGCCATTTCTCCAAAGAAGATGTACCAATGGCCAATAAGCACATAAAAAGGTGTTCAAAGTCAATAGTCATTAGAGAGATGCAAATCAAAACCACAATAAGATATCACCTCACACCCACTAGACAGCTATGATTAGAACATCAGAAGCAAACGTGTTGGCAAGGATGTGGAGATGCATTGCTAGTGGGAATGTAAAATGGTGCAGCTGCTGTGGAGTTACGTTTGGCGGTTCTTCAAAAAGTTAAATATAGAACTACCATATAACCAAGTGAGCCCACTACTGAAGAGACTTGAAAGCAGGAACTCAGACAGATAGTTGTGCACTAATGTTCATTGCAGCATTATTTACAGTAGCCAAAAAGTGGAAAAGAGTGTGTCTTTTTCCATCTAGGCATCTGCCGGCACTGTGACTTGCACACACTCCACAAGCATTTGTTCAGTTGACCATAACTGCTATAGTGTGGAAGTTGGGACCAGCTGAATGTGAGGGTGTTTATTGCTGAAAATGCTGTGTTGAAACTGGCTTTGATCTATGATACTCTTTTATATCATGGACCTCGGTAATAAGAGAATACTTATTTCCTGCTCCTCATGTTTCCATGTTGAGAGAGCTCCACTGAGTTCACCCTTGGCCATGTCCTGCCTCCTCATTCGTTTTCCTCCTCCCACTAGGGAAGGGGGAGTGAGTTATTAAGTGGTGTGTGTGGGAAAAAGAACCTGCCATGTGCATTGGGCTCAGGGAGGCCTGTGGTTGTCTAACTTCCCCTGACTAGGGGAATGGTATGTCTCATATAGGAGATCAGAGTGTCTGCAGGCTCATAATTGTAGCAGACCTAAGTCACAGTCTCCAAACAGCTTTATCAGTCACAGAAACAATTACTCTTATTGCCTTCTGTCTCATTTTTATACCTAGCTCTCTGTTGCAAACTCAGGTAGGGAAGAAAAGGATATTGTTTATTGGGCACCCCCAAAACCCTGCACTCCAGCACAACACTATAGTCCTGCATCAGTGCGCCTGGATTTGTGTTTCCACCCATAATTTGTATTAGTTCATTCCAAACAATTATAAAAAACAAAAATTTCAAAGGAAGTTCTCTTCTCTTCTGGTACCATCTCTATTCATTAGCCATTTCAAATCTTTTTATTCCTAGCTTAGAATGTAAACAAGGAATTGACATCTTCAATTAAAGGTATGTGAACATCTTCGGCCAAAGATCCATATGACTAAAGATATCGCTAGTAAATTGATCAAAGATGATGATTATGACTTTAATCTGCATTTTCAGGCAGATAGCTGTCATAAGTACTTTTAATTCTCTGAGTAAAAGTGATTCACTCATACATGAGTCAGAATCCAGTGTTACCTCCTCCTCTCCTGGGAGTCTTGTATTCCTAAGTGAAAATTAGCCATGAGGATTATTGAGCTGCTATTTCAAAATCACAACTTACAAAACATAAAAAAAAAAAGTATAAAAACATTTCTTTGATCATTTTTGAGAAAAAAGTAAATTGAATCTAAATCTAATTAAATCTCTAGATCTATGTACCAGTTTTCAGGAAATATGGGGATAGAAGAGGCTGTTAATGATGCTAGGAGGATACAAACAGCCAAATTCTGAATTGGAAAGTTCTACAGGAATAATGACCCCATTTTTCCAACAAATAATGACACAAAAAAGCACAGAAAATGATTGCCGACCAACTGAGATGTGTAAGACTCAGCAACCAAATGCAATGTGTGGACCTCCTGGATTTTGATTCAAACCAACCACGCATAAAAACATGCTTTTGGAAACTGTTGAGGAAAAATGAACATAGATGTAGTATTGATGATATCAAGGAATTATTTTTAACGTTTTATGTGTGGTATTGGTATTGCGGTTTTATAAAAAGACTTTGTCTATTAAAGGCTCAGAGTAATATACCTACCAGTGAAATGATACAATGTCTAGGACTTGCCTTCAAATATTGAGATATATTTATATATTACTTGTGCAATTAAAAAATAAGTAAAGGGAGCTCTGAAAAATTAAATACTTATGCTCATCAAAAGACTTCACCAGAAGAGTAAAAAGAGAACCCACAGACTGGGAAGAAACTTTTGGCTGTATGACATTTCCAACAAAGGTCTAATCTCTGAAATCTACAGAATATTTCTACATCTCAACAACAAAAAAGACAAGTAATCCAATGAAAATATGGGTAAAGGATATGAACAGACACTTCACCAAAGAAGACATTCAGACGGCTACAGACACATGAGGAAATGCTCGTGATCATTAGCCATTAGAGAAATGCAAAACAAAACTACGAGATACCATCTTACCCCGACAATACTGCCACTAATCAAAAAAACAGACAATAGCAAATACTGGAGAGGTTTCAGGGAGGTTGGAACTCTTATGCACTGATGGTGGGAGTGTAAAATGGTACAACCACTATGGAAAACAATATGGCACCTCCTTAAAATGCTAGAAGTAGAAATATGATCTGGCAATCCCACTCCTATGAATATATCCTACAGAAATAAGAGCCATCACACGAGTAGACGTATGCACACCCATGATCACTGCAGCATTATTCACAGTAGCAAAAAGGTGGAAACAACCTACGTGCCCATCAACAGACGAATGGATAAACAAAATGTGGTACGTACACACAATGGAATACTATGCAACAGCAAAGAACAGTGATGAATTTGAGAAACATCTCACAACATGGATGAATCTGGGGGGCATTATGCTGAGTGAAATAAGTCAATCACAAAAGGACAAATATTGTATGAGACCACTGTTATAAAAACCCAAGAAAAGATTTACACGCAGAAAAAAATAATCTTTAATGGTTACGAAGGAAGGGAGGGTGGGAGGGGAAATAACTAACTAGATAGTAGACAAGTGTTAACTTTGGTGAAGGGGAAGACAACACACGGTATAGGGGAAGTCAGCACAACATGACCAAGGCAAAGTCATAGAAGCTTCCTAGACACATCCAACCACATTGAGGGACTGAGTTACTGGGGCTGAGGGCTGGGAACCATTGTCTTGCGGGACATCTAGGACAATTGGCATAACATAGTTCATAAAGAAAATGTTCTACATCCTATTTTGGTGAGTAGCATCTGGGGTCTTAAAAGCTTGTGAGCAGCCATCTAAAATACATCTATTGGTCCCATCCTGTCTACAGCAAAGGAGAATGAAGAAAACAAAAGACACAAGGAAGCTATTAGTCCAAAGGACTAATGGACCACATGAACCACAGCCTCCATCAACCTGAGCCCAGAAGAACTAGAAGGTGCCTGGCTACCACCACCAATCACTCTGACTGGGATCACAGTGAAGGGTCCTGGACAGAGTGGGAGAAAAATGTACAACAAAATTCAAATTCACAAAAAAAGACCAGACTTACTGGTCTGACAGAAACTGGAGGAACCCCCGAGACTATGGCCCCCAGACACCCTGCTAACTCGGAACTGAAGCCACTCCCGAAGTCCACCTTTCAGCCAAAGATTACATAGGCCTATAGAATAAACAATAACACATACGAGGAACATGTTTCTTGGTTCAATCACGTATACAAGACCAAATGGGCAACCCCTGCCCAAAAGCAAAGACGAGCAGGCAGGAAGGGACAGGAAAACTGGATGAGTGGGCATGGGGAACCCAGGGTGGAAACGGAAGTGAGGAGAGTGCTGACACAATGCAAGGATTGCAACCAATGTCACAAAACAATTTCTGCATAAATTTTTGAACGAGGGACTAATTTGCACTGTAAACTTTCACCTAAAGCACAATAAAATTGAAAAAATAAGTAAAAATGCATTGCAAATATTTTTTGTTATGGAATATTGATAACATATCAAAGAAATTAAAGACACTCCATTAACTAAGCTCTTGCCTTGTGCCAAGCAGAGAATGTCATCTACATTATCTCATTTATGTTCTAGACAACCTCAACAGGTAGGCACTGTTATCCCCATGCCTTTGTGGTGCAACGGTTAAGCAATTGGCTCCTAATAGAAAGGTTGGTGGTTCGAACCCACCCAGCAGCTCTACATAAGAAAGGCCTGGTGATCTCCTTCCATAAAGATTACAGCCAAGAAAACCCTACGCAGCAGTTCTACTCTGTCCTATAGGGTCACTATGAGTCAGAATCAACTCGACGGCACACAACAAGAGGCAGAGAAACAAACCAGACGATACTAACTGTTCCCTGGAAGTCTAATGGCTCTGTAGAGAATGGACCATATCAGTCTATTTCCTCTTCTGGTTTAGACTACCCTGTCCATAGCTCCCAATGCAGGGAGATAGCAATGGGCTCTTCTTGTTTGGAGTGACAGCTGGTTGGACTGGGATGGATATCTGACCTAAGCCAGCCAATGAACTGCCTGGTCTGCTACTAAAGACTCTTTCTTTTCTCTGTAGCATTACAGCTGAAAAGTAGAGAGGATGTAGTCAATGATAGATGCTGGACATGAAAGATTTTTATGTTGAGGAAGGGATCCGGACAGCCATAATGAACCATGTTCAAGATGAATAAGAAGAGTAGGTGGACTGAGAAAGAAAGAATGAGGCAGACATATTAGGAGAAGCTGAGATGTTAGGCCTTAAGTCATCCTGGCCCATGAACCACTTTTGAATGTCCAAGAGGTCCCTGTTACAATCTTAACAATACTCCCATCCTCTTTTCACTTGAGTTATTTGAGAGTCTTCCGTTCTTTGCCAACAAAAGAGGCTTATCGAGAACAGTTAGCGATAAAGGCCATTTAAAGTTATCACCAAATGTATTTCCAGGATTTTTTTGCCTAGATCATGTCCCATTTGCTTTCTTCTGAAAGAATGAGCTGTCAACTTTCAACTGTACTCAAGAGATACTCAATCTATGAACAGTTCCTAAATTCTCCATTACTTTTCTGCCCCCCTCCTTTCTTCATGCTCAATCCCAGAGTCTCCATTCATCTGAATCTTATCCTTCCAAATTCCAATTTAAGTGTCATCCAGATGAAGTTTCTTCTGAACAATCTAGGCTCGATAATTCCTGTTCTTTCTCCCAACCCACCTGACTTTTACGGCATCTCATTTTATGCTTACTATGCACTATTTTGAATGTTTGCTAGCTTTCCATGGGTATGTATTTTTGACCTGACTTTCATATAAATTTCCTGAGGACAAGAGCTTACAGAGTCTCCTCTTCTTTCTTTATCTCTAAAAATGCCCCAGGTCCCCTGCTCTGTATACCACACAAAACAGGGGCTCAGCAAATACTTGCTAATTAATTGATTAACAATATTTGACTTGCAGATGTGTCTCTTATTTACAGTTTCTCACAAATGAGAGAACAGCTTCACTTTTGCATACTTGGTCAGTAAGAATCATTCTTCTAGAGACTGATAAATTCACTCCTATGACGATACGGGGCTTAAGACAATTGCTCCCCACTTCTGAAACCATTTGTGCTTCGTTTTTCTTTCTTTCTTTTATTGTTGTATTTAAGCGAAAGTTTACAGTTCAAGCTAGTCTCTCATACAAAAATTTATAGTTATGTGACTCTAATTGCTCTCCCTATACTGTGACAGAACACTCCTCCTTTCCACCCCTGATTTCCTGTGTCCATTCAGCCAGCTCCTAACCTTCTCTGCCTTCTCATCTCACCTCCGGACAGGAGCTGCCCATTCAGTCTTATGTATCTACTTGAGCTAAGAAGCACACTCTTCACAGGTATCATTTTGTGTTCCATAGTCCAGGCCAATCTTTGTCTGAAGAGTTGGCCTCGGGAATTGTTCTAGTTCTGGGTTGACAGAGAGTCTGGGGGCCATGCTTTCTGGGGTTCCTCCAGTCTCAGTCAGACCATTAAATCTGGTCTTTTTACTAGAATTTGAGTTCTGCACCCCACCCTTCCCCTGCTCCATCAGGGACTCTCTGTTGTGTTCCCTGTCAGGGTGGTCATTAGTGGTAGCCTGGTACTGTGCTTTGTTTTTCTTATGCAAACATTGGAAAGGTTAAAAAAAAAAAAAAAAGCTCTCTGTAACAAGATTAATGTGTCAGAAAAGTTCTTGGCAAGTAGAAGTAGCTGGCTCCCACACTCAGGGTTGTGGAAGTCTTTGCCCACAGAAAGGTATGTCTTTTATTCAAATAAGAGCAGTTTGTTTATTTTTAAGGATCCAGTATTTCAGCCCTTATTTGTCCATAATTGCCTACTGAAGCCTGCAGGAATTGTTGAACAACAATATTTTTAAACCTCCATTATAATCCAAACGCATACTACATGGGCAGGACTGCGGTGAAGAAGAAAGTAAATGAACTAAATGGTCTCTAGGGTAACTGACACATTGTCTGCATTTAAATTAGAATCCTACCTAATAAGATTTGACAAAACTATTACACATCAGCTTTATTTTCTCTTGAAAATAACACCAAGAATTTTTCTGAAGGAATCTGAGGCAATAATTAGTTAACTTATAAGATGACTGTAACCCAGGGCAATGGAATCTTATCTCCTTTGAGGTATCATTCTGCAAATAGAGAACTTGCAGGTCCTTGGTGCCCATCCAGCCATTTAAGTATGTAACAGATTACAGCTATACTTTTCTGTTCACCTCTCTAGGTGAAATAACTTCATTGCCCTTTTCCACCCCATCTTAATATACTCTAGCTTTCTCTGGGCTTAAACGTGGACTTGAAGTGGAGAAATCTGGTTCTTAAGGGTGATTCTACCAACTAGCTTTATGATCTGGGACAAATCACAGACTCTTTGTGCCTCAATATTACCATCCCTGAACAGGAGGTAACACTTCCTTGACAAGGAGCTGGCAAAGATACCCTAACAACATAACCAGGAAGAACCATGTAGATATTAGATATTACATTCTCCACATCTTTAAGAACTGAGGTGCTAGACTCTGCTGAGGACTCCACACACAATTCACATCCCACCTCACTACTCCACTCTCCACAGGGGACTTGCAACTCTCAACCTCGAGCTTTGGGGAAAGCTCTAAAGAGAGGAGTATGGAGTCATTGTGGTAATTCCAAGTGGGTATTGCCAACAGCATGAGGGAAGACTGGGGAGAAGTGGAATAATGCCCCATCCTGAGAGGGTAAACCTGTTGCTGTTGAGTCAATTCTGACTCATAGCAAGTAGAACTGAGAAGGTAGGGAAGAGGCAAAAGGGGGTCGTTTGGTAAGAGGGAAGGAGAGCTGGGAGGTTCTAGAACTTTGGGTGGCCTGTTGCATTTTTAAGGTATTAAGATTTAGGAGTCTTTAAGTTGATTATTTACTCTGGGGTTTCTCCAGCTTTTGGTCCCTTTTCTTGATCCCTCTTTATTTGTGCTGTGAGCACCAACTTCCAAGAAAGCCACTAGGATTCAGGGAGGTTGTGGAAGCTAAACTGGGATGGAGGGGGAAAGAGAAATGTCTTGGGATTTGCTTTTGGCTCTGTGAGGAGAGGTAAAGGAATGGGGGGGGGTGACGCCTCAGGTTTTCCCCTCCCAGGTCACCAGGATAGGAAATGATTTGCGGCAGGAAAGGATTTCTGTTCTCACATGGAGGGAACAGCCTGTGTGCTGTATAGCTTAGGGGGCTGAGCATGTGGCCAACAGGGCATAGGAGGGTGAAGAGCTTAGCAAAGGGGAAATTTAAAGAAAGAATTCCCCATCTTCCTGCTTCCACGCACAGGCAGAGAAGCCCAGGGACTTAAAGGAAGGGAGGAGGGTCACTGGGGAAGTGGGAGGGACAGAGGGAGGGAAGGAGAAAAAGGAAAAGGCAGAAGATAAAAAGAAAGGAGATTGGAGGAGAGGAGAGAAGGAGGGGAGGGAGAGGAAGAGATGGGCCCGAAGGGGAAGGGACAGAGGGGGAGGAGGAGAAAGGACCAACCACAACACAACTCTGTTGTCAATGGGCCATTCCCCAGCAGGTATACCCATGTGAGCCTTGTCAGTGTATTTTACTTCCCAAGAGGAAGCTGGTATAGGGATGGTGAGTAGGGGATTGGGAGCTCTTAGGGAAGTACACTGACTCCTTTTCTTTAAGAATCATAAGCAGGGCTTTAACCAAGAAAGTAATAACTGCTTTGGTGAAGGATGAACTCACCTTGTAAAGTGCATACTTTCCACATGTGCTGAAGGGGACAGATACTAGCAGCATGTGGCTGCAGATCCTGGAGGTCTGTAGAGTTGACACCATTGTAGCCCTTGCTAACCTGTCCAGGATTCACTGGAAGCAATATCTTGAACAAGGACAAATGTGTTTTCACATTAAACGTGGAAAAATTGATGAGCAAAATGATCCAAGCAGCTGCCCATCAGCCTCAAATCCAGAGCAAACACCCCTCATTGGTTCTCTGTCATCCCTATAGTACATATTGCATTAAATTGATAGTCACCCTTCACTGAGGGCCCCCCACTCAGTAAAGAGAAACTGAGCATACACCTACCTTGTATGTATATTTAAAGGTAAAAACCATATATATGTAATACTAAGCTAATATATTAGGCACAATTTTAAAAAGCACCTTAAATTTATTACCCACTAAAAGACAACAGGACTCCTTGGAAAAATGGTTAATCCTGTGTCTGGAGCAGGATATGTACAAGATGAACCTGGAATAACTTATTGTGCTAAACAGAAAGGAAGTACTTAAAGAATAATGCGGTCACATCAAAGAACACAGAAGCCGTATTGAAGAGTCTTCCTTGGCAAACTTGGGACCATTTGAGCATCAAAATAGTAATGGTGGAAATGGATAATGTCAAGAGCTGAGCTGAGCTGAAGAGCTGAACTGCCAGGTGTCGGAGTAGCCAATGAAGACAACAAGCCAAAATAAAACTAACAGTCAAGCGTTTTGATCACTTACTGTGATAGTATAAGCAAGAGGCTAACCCGAAGAAAGCACCAACTCACCCCATTCCGTTTTGCACCGGTCGAGGGTTAGGTGGATCAACACAGATGTGGGGAATTGTTTCACTGCGCAGGAGCTTTGAACCAAAATCTGCTGCAGTTTTATAGACTGAAGGGCTGCGGGGAGGGAGACGAGGAAGGACTAGGAGTGGAAAAGTACTGAGTTCTGAGTCTGAGTGAAGAAAAGTGTCTTCAAGGTGTTCCCCCACCCCTTTGTCCCCATAAGGAGATCTCAGCAGAGCATCTGAGGAAAACCTCTGCTGAAGGCCCCTGATAAAGAGACCTCCAAACGGAGGGGCCCGGGTCAGGAATGCAGATATGCCGAAGAGCATGGCCAGACAGGGGGGCCCGAGTCCCTGACTACAGCTCCCTTTAGAGACTGCAGTGCACTGGCTCTGCACTAAGTCTGGTGTGTGTGTGTCTGTGTGTGTGTGGAGGGGGGCAACTTTCCCCCATAAGGCCTATGGCCTAAAGGTAAAGCCGTTAAAATTGCCTAGGGTTGGGCTTGAAAAATCTCACATAGGTTTTTAGCCGGGAGTTGGACACCTCAGATAATTTACTGAATTTAAAATAATCCGTAGATCCGTATTTCTTCTTAAAAAAAAATAAAGAGAAAGAACAAAGGAAGAAAGTCAGCTAATAAATGTAGAAGTAATAGAATTAGAAAATCTCCATTTGCAACCTTCAGTGTAATGACTGATTGAGACAAAAATGATGATGGCAAATCAAAGACCAATATAAGTCGAGGTTTTTGGGCAATAAGATATTCACACAGTCTCAAAGTGTCTCCCCACAGATTACTATCTAGTTGCAAAGGGGGAAATGTGCTTTCACTGTGGGGAGATCCAGAGGTTACCTCTTTAATCAAGTGATCAAACTCAAGGCTAACTTCTCCGTTAGGCACGGTACGCATAGGTCCTAAAACCCACAATACTTCTAGGGGCCCAGGAAAAGGTTTTAATTTCTTTTAAAATCAGAAGAAAAGATTGAATGTAATCCAGCATGAATTATATTTGACTTTATGCAACGTAGTCATAAAATACAATTCTTACTATTTTTTATGAAGGGAGGGTCCCATGAAGGTAAAAGTGCCTACCTGCAATCCCGTTGCTGTTGAATCGATTTCAACTCATAGCAGCTCATGCAAGTCATCAGGTGACCCTGACCAAAATTAGCATCACCAGTGGCAGGGCCACCTGAGGTCCTGTGCCTCCCGATGCAATGCAGTGGGAAGAACACATCACCTATGCAGTGTCCTTGCCAAAAACATTTAAGCCGAGTCAGTCCATGAGGAAAACAATCAGACAAATCCAGATTCTGGCACATTCTACGAGACAGCTGGCTTGGACTCATCGAGAAAGTCAACATCATTTAAAAGAAAAAATGGAGGTCGGGGGGGCACTGTTCTGCCTTAAAGGAGATTAAAGAGACGCAACCACTAAATGCAATGCATGTGCCTTGATTTGATTCTGGGCAAAAATAATAATGAAAAGCTATAAAAGACATTTGTGGGACAATGGGGGAAATTTCATTATGGATTAGATTTTAGAAGATATTAAGGAATTATTGTTAATTATTGGTGGCGTTGTGGTTAAGCACTCGGCTGCTAACCAAAAGGTCAGCAGTTCAAACCCACCAACAGCTCTGCAGGAGAAAGATGTGGCAGTCTGCTTCCATAAAGATTTCAGCCTTGTAATCCCTATAGGGCAGTTCTACTCTGTCCTCTAGGGTCGCTGTGAGTCGGCATCGGGTTTGGGTTTATCTGTAATGGGTTCATTGTTAATTTTATTAGTGTGATCATTGCATTGGGGTTATATAGAATAGCGTTCTTGTTCTTAGGAAATAGACAGTAAAATAGTGTTGAAAGGTCAAGATGTTTCCAACTTCCCAGCGTTCAGCAAAACAAAACAAATATATATCCATACACGCCCACATATTATGCATATACATGCACGCACATTGCATATATATGTATATATATATGCAGAGAAAAAGAAAATGTGGGAAAATACTAACTATTGAATAAAGGTGGAGAATATATGGGAGCTCATAAATAAATTGGAGAAAACACTTGCACTAAAATGTAGAATTATAAAAACATGAGCTAAAGGAAAATAAATATTGAAAAATAATATTTGGTCTATTTTATTAACAGTAAACCCTTTCTGCCATCAGAAAAGCTTTCTCATGATTGCAGTGTGATTTAATGGGTCACTGCTAATTAACACCTATACCAGGCACCAGAGAAGTGTCCTCTGTTATATTCATATTGTGCTCTGGGGCTTATACTTTTAGTATCATCTGCAGTCCGTGAATTTTGTTTTGCTTGGTTTGGCTTTGGCAGGAATATTTTTAAGCCACTTATCCATGTGGGGAGATTAGTTTAATTAAAACTAGATCAAGCACAAAAACAAATTGGTCTGCAATATCGCACTGTAAGCTGAAGCACAGTGAAGAGTAGGGGCACCATTGTTAAGCTTTCTGCAGAGTGGGAGTCCTACTCGGGACGCCTGAGCTATGTATGATAAGGGACCTTTTGAAGTGGATTCTGTGAAGGGTGAGCCTCAGTTTGTATACTACGTATTTGGAAAGTTTAAATCTTCCTTATGTTGAAATAAAAATTAATGTAAGTCGAGCTTTTAATGTTTTCCTTCCTTATTCGTTAGACCAAGCTGCACCCGGCCTGGCGTGTATGCATCCCACTTTGGCGCCTGTTGTCGCCTAGGACACTTTCCAGAAAGCTTAGCTAAGGTTTCAGGGAGGGGGGTGCTTTCTAAGGGTCTGCAGCAGTGATCGTCCTGCCTTGAGAGGAAATGAGCTTGCAGGTCAAGCCCAGGCAGTAGATCATGATCCATGCAACCAAGTGTAATCAAGACTTTTCGTTTTATGTTTCTCGGTCCCTTCAGAAAAATCAAGGTTGAGATCCCGGATCCAAGTGGGACCAGCCTGAATAAAATCCTGAAGGCCCCCCTCTGTGTGAGTCACATTTTCCCCTCCATCGTGTCCTCTCCCTGTAGGTGCCCACTGTCTGCCTGAGAATGCACCCTAATCGGGGAGGGGGGCAGATATCATTCATTCACTCCTAGTACAGATTGAAATCAATGCCATCACCTTCTTGCAGGTAAAGTCTTCTTTCCGATTATGGAAGGAAGGCTCTGTTTCCCAATAAAGGATTTTTTTCTTAATTCCACCAGCAGGCGGAAGAGACATTGGGGGGGTGGGGGGTGGGCAGGGTGAGGGGGTGCAGGCAGCCAGACTTCTACAGATTTACTCTTCCAAAGGCTCTCTTTGGAACTTCGTTATCATCGGTAGGTGCCAACTCGTGGCAACCCTGTGTGTGCAGAGTAGAACTGCTCTGGGTTTTCAAGGCCGTGACCTTTCCAAAGCAGATCGCGGGACCTGTCTTTCAAGGAGCCTTTCAAGGTGGGTCTGAACCGCTAACCTTTCATCTAGTAGTCGAATGCTTAACCCTTTGTGCAATGAAATACCACGCGGGAATTCCTTTCTTGCACTTATGCAGAGGAATAAGATCATCGTATACTTGGGTCTCAATTAGATTGATTCTATTCACAATGACAACATCACCAAAAATAACAGCTAAAATCTGTTGGGTACGTACTATGGATTAGGTAACTATGCTACAAGCTTTCTTTGAATTACCACTTTTTATCCTCACAGCCATCCTATGTGGTAGGCACTGATATTATTGCTCTTTTACAAATGAAGGAGCCCTGGTGGCGCAGTGGGTAAGCGCTCGGCTACTAACCCAAAGGTGGGTGGTTAGAACCCATCAGCTGCTTTGTGGGAAAAAGATGTAGCAGTCTGCTTCTGTAGAAAGATTTACAGCCTTGGAAACCCTATGGGGCAGTTCTACTCTGTCCTATAGGGTTACTGTGAGCCAGAACAGACTCCATGGCAATGGGTTTGGTTTACAGATGAGAGAACTGAGGCTCAGAGAGGTTAAGTAATTTATCCAAGGCCATCAGTGCTAACCATTGGAGACAGGATTTGAGCCCATGTAGGTTGTCCCCTAAGCCTGCCACCAGGCAATACTGCCTCTTCTCATGATGGTCTTGTGGCTGACCCAGCAACATGGGCTTCCTGGTGCTAGACTTAAGGAAGAAAAGCAAGGAAACGACCAGAATGTCTGTCCAAGCTGTGCTGAAAACAGTGTGTTGCTAGGAAGACACCAAGTTCCTTTCCTGTTCCTCCTTGAGGCTGCGACATTGAATCGCCTGCCCTTTTCATCACCATACATGCATCCTGAAGTTCCCTGTGGCCTGAAGTCTAGAGTGAGGTTTGGGCTCTTTAATGTATTCTGAGACCTCAGGGCCTAAAAGAGGCATCTGAGCAAGACATTGGAGCCAAGGTGAACAATGGCGTCAGGGAAGGTCTAGAAACCACACACTGCAGTGAGGCTGGAGAAGGAGCCATTGATATCAGGAAGGTTTCAACAGTCAAGGCACTGATTCAGGGATGTGAGGGTGTAGAAGCTTAGGGACAAAAAGGAAAGAGAGATGCAGTTGATTGTTTGACATCTTATGGCACTTTGGCATAAAAGTTGGGTAACTGCTTACCCTTGGGCTAGAAATGAGTTTCAGCAGGATAATCTCATTCCAAAGCTCAGTGGTAATCCTGTAAGGAAGCCCTAAAGAAGGGGATACGCAGGGTGAAATATTACAGGTGCCAGCAGTTGTGTTTAAAATGACAAAGGAAAGCAGTCACCCAGTTCTGTTTCAGTAGGCGTGCAAACATCCTGGCACAAGTTGTTCGTAGGTCGTTCCTCAAAAATGTTAGGGAGAGAAGGACATATATTTATAACTTGTTAGACTTTTTCAGCAATTCCTGAGCCAAAACGTTTGAAGAAAGTTTATAAATCCCGTTTGCAGATTGTATTTAGACCCAGCCTGCATTTACTCTATTGCAGAGCATAAAAGACACACAGAGAAGGGGGGTAATCACAAAGGCAGAGAAACATCACCCATGATCCAGGGTGAAGGGAATAACAGACTCTGTTGCTGATTTTGTTTTTGTTGTTGATTTGTGACTTAGATAACCTCATGTGTTACAGAGTAGAACTGTTCCATAGGGTTTTCTTGGCTGTAATCTTTATGGAAGCAGATCGCTAGGCCTGTTTCTTCTGTGGAGTCACTGGGTAGGTTTGAACTACCAGCCTTTTGGTTACCAGCCAAGCACAAATCATTTGTGCCACCAGGAACCTTGAGCCTGAGACTCTGGATCATAGTTTTCACTCACTCCCAAAGACACCCTGAGACAAGGATTTCGGGGCAAGTAGTTTGTCTGGCCCACCACCTGTCTGTCAGTTTGTTCTATTATGGTGGTTTATGTGTTGATATGGTGCTGGAAGCTATGCCACCAGTATTTCAAATACCAGCAGGGTCACCCATGGTGGACAAGTTTCAGTGGAGCTTCCAGACTAAGAAAGATTAAGAAGAAAGGCCTGGTGATCTATTTCCAAAAATTAGTCAGTGAAAACCCCATGGATCAAAAGAGAACATTATTCAACTTGCTTGCTTTGGACACGTCATCAGGAGGGATCCGTTGCTAAAGAAGGGCATCGTGTTGGGTGAAGTAGAGGGCCACCGAGGGTGAGAGGGCACCTCAGTGACATGGATTGACACAATAGCTAAAACAATAGACTCGAACATCCTGGTGATTGTGAGGATGACACAGGGTCAGGCAGTGTTTCCTTCTGTTGTACGTAAGGTTGCCGTGAGTCGGAGTCGACTCGACGGCAGCTAACAAGTTTATTTGGGAGGTGATCCCAGGAAGCAGAGACGGAGTGAAGTGAGACAGGGAAGGAATGGAAGCCAATAAAGAGGACCACTGTGGGCAACTGGGCCACAGTCTGCTGGGGACCCTCTGAGAGACTGTGGTGGGCACATTCCAGAACTGTGCCACCACGGGGGTGAGGAGGCTGGGATGTTTACCAACCAACTCCCACCCCTCTTTGGTTGAGGATTGCTCCTGGAGTGTTAATTCCCAAGCACTCCAGCCTGCCCAAGGAGCCCCAGTAGAGAGCAACGGTTAAGTGTTCAGCTGCTAACCGAAAAGTTGATGGTTCAAACTCACCCAGCGGCTCCATGGGAGAAAGACCTGGCCATCTGCGCCCATAAAGAAACCCTATGGGGCAGTTCTGCTCTTTCACACGGGGTTGCTATGAGACAGAATCGACTCGTTGGCACATGACAACAACAGCCGGCCCTCCCCAAGCCCTCCCTTGGCCAGAGGTCGCCCTCAGTCAGAGAAGCCTGGGAAGCCCAGGTCTGAAGTGAGCTCCAGGGCGCACCAAGGGATGTGGGCGGGGCACCCACAGCATCCACTGCGGAAGTTCTTCTCTGGCCCAGTCAGTTTATCAAACACATATAAAAAAAATCAGAGACAATTTCCAGTGTCTAAATTTATTTCACATTGTTGAGTATAAAAATAGAATTTCTGAATTATCTTAATAAAATACATTATCTTTTTTAAATTTTTTTCAAATTAAGTCTCACTAAAGTTCAACAGTACCACCATGGCATATGAGTCATTGTGTCTAACAATTTAACAGTATGATATTTAAATAATCTTTTGTGAGAGGTTTTATAAATGGTGATGTGGCGACCCAACTTTGTAGCGCAGGAGGCTGACCCTGGCGGTGCCCAAGGGGCGTCGCCCTGTGGAGAAGGAGCAGAGATGGGGAGAGAGCGGGGCTGAACGGTAACAGGGAGACTTGCCTTCTGCTCCAGCTTCCATAATTAGCTACCTCTGCTTAAGCATGCTGTTTCCATTTCTCCATTTTTAAAATTTAACAACAACTTACCTGACACAGGTCTCAACACTTTTCAAGAATTAACTTTTTGGAGGTAGGTACTACTGTTTTCATCCTCTTTTTCCCACATGAGGAAACTGAGGCACAGAGAGGTTAAGAAACTTGCCCAAGGTCACACAGCTAGTTAGTGGCAGAGCTGGAGTTTAAATTGACGCTGTCTGGTTCCTGAGTCCAGGCTTTAAACCACGAGACTTAGTGTCGCCATTTTCTTCATCTGTGAAATGGAGCTTTCAAATTAGCCTAACTGCCTCCCAACCACCTCACTCGCTGGTATCTTTGCTGACTCAAAGTGTGAAGTGTTTCAATTGATTCTTAAGCTCTGTCTCTCCCTCCTTCCTTCCTTCCCTTCTTCCCTCTTTCCCTTCCTCCCTCCTTCCATTTTATTTTTTTCTATTTTTGGTTTATTTATTTTGGGGGGATTGTGCAAAGTGATCATTATAAAAATTTAGACAGTAGAGGATTAAAAAAACAAAAAAGAAGATGAAAATTCAACCATAAATCTTGCATGTAATGTTTTGATATGTTTCTTCCCATTTTTCCTTTGTCTTTTGTACAGAACTGAGCGCACACGATTTTGTATCTTTTTTTAATGAAAAAATTCTGTCTTGCACAGATGCTCATGATTCTCCCAGCCAGCAGGTGGTGCTTTGCCAACGCTAGCCTGCCTCTCTGGGCATCACGTCCATTCAGCTCCAGGGAACCCCAGTGGTCCCTAGACGGCAACGTCTCTGCTTTCACGGGTGTTTCCTAGGATTGGCTCCAGCACACCCATCATGCTTAGATGAAACAAACCCAGTTGCCGTTGAGTAGATTTTGACTCATGGTGACCCCGTGAGTGTCAGAGTAGAACTGTGCTCCGTAGGGTTTTCAGTGGCTGATTTTTCAGAAGCAGATTGTCAGGCCTTTCTTCTAAGGTGCCTCTGGGTAGACTCGAGCCTCCAACCTTTTGGTTAGCAGCTGAGCCTGTTAACTGTTTCCACCACCCGGGGACTCCTAAATGAAGCAAAGCACCCCTCAACCTCCAAAATTAAGACATCAACAATACAAAGTATATCCTAGGCGCCTACTTTTGCATGGCCCTGTGCTAGGTATGAAAGAAGCATAAGGGGGACTCGGGCAGACATGGCTCTGGCAGCATGCTTGTCCGCTTCCCACTTTTGTCCTTTTGAATATATGCCAAATAAAACTTTCTTTTTACTTTACTAAACTTTGTGATGTTTTTCCCCTACAACAGTTAATGGCACTGTGAGCAGGATCTGAAGCTACGAATCCAGTCAACTTCGAAGAGACCTGGACTGCGGAGCAGAAGCCGGCGAAGAAAGGTCCTATCTTCTGGACCCATGTGTTCCCACTCCATGTCCCTTCGACATTGACGGGGTGAGTGCTCTCAGAAAACGAACTTTTGCTTATTCTTTGTTGTTCTCTTTCTCATGTTTTCTTAAGTTTTGTTTGGCATATTCGTTTGAAAAACCGGTTAATTGATTAAGGAGAATCTTTCTTAGATTTTTGCTTCATCATTTGCTTAAGAGAGACATTTAGTAACTCTTTAAGTGAACTACAGTTTAGGCCTGGATTCGGGCCTTTGAGGAGGTAATTCTATTTTCAAAGACCTGTGAGTCACTATAAGCTGCAAAATGTGGAACTTATTGTGGCTCAGAGAAAACCTGGAAAACAGTGCTCTGTTATGGCAAATTCTCAGGGAGAGATGGCAGCTTCTGACCTGTGTTTTGATATTTAAGGGAGAAGTGGTAGTTCTGTACCTGTTTTTTCCATTGAATTGAGTCGATCTTAGCAAAAATTGCTATATACACTTTTAGAAACTAGGATCCCCCCATATCCTTGTTTTGTGTCGTATTATCTGGTGAGTTTATGTGGTCTTTCTGTCTCCTTTTGTTCTAAGAGCTTGCTTCTGGTCTAGAGCATTGTGTCTAAGTTTGTCTTGTATTAGATTACTGGCTATGGCTAAGAATTGCTGTATTTTGTAAGGCTAGTCATAGAACCTCAGTTCTTTCTTTGTCCAGAAAAAACTGCATCTTGTGTCTATCTTGTGATTTAGATTTTTAATAGCTACTTGGAGAAACTTTGATATAAACTGGCCTATTTGAAAAGTAGGCTAAGGTCTTTATGTTTTATATTATGTCAGTCTTAAAAGTGAAGCCTTTTTAAGTAACTTAAGCTAGATATTCTATGAAATGTGTTTTATTTAAGGAAAAAGGATAGTTTTGTCTTAAAGTAAAAGTAGCAGTTCCAGAACAGTAAAAAAGAAATTAGCTATCTTTTCTTTCAAAATGCCTCCATCAGTTTAAACATATGTAAATGTATTCCATGAGTCAAGAGAGTGAGGGTGGGGCACGATCAGGCCTCCCCACCTCCCAGTCTCCAAGGTCCTGTAGCTCCAGGGACGCTTTTGAAAGACCCCTTTCCAGGTAGGTGGAGACTCTTTTAAGACAAAAGATAAGAAAAATTGCTGCTTTGCTATAGTATCAGAAATTGGGTAGATCTTAATCATAGAACTGTAAACAAGTTCTCTCTATTATAGGGGAACTTCAAGAAGTAAAAAAAAAAAAGAAATCACAATGAGACACACCTGAAGTGGCCTGGAAAAATGTTTCCAGCAGTAGCCAAACACTTAAGGTTATATCCATATCAATGAATTGGTCAAGTGAGCAGAGACTTTGTGATTTCCAAAGCCAGTTGATAAAATCTTTAAGGGCTAAATTACATTGGGGAAAATATGAGAAGTAGTAAAAGTTTACTGAACTCTTACAATGTTTAAATAGACTTTCCTTTCAACAACAGTTACGTTTTATGATATATAGGCTTAAAATAATGTTAAGTAACTTACTGATGTTAAATTGAGTTAATAGATATTTGTTATAATTTAAGCTTATATACTTTGGCTTTTTATGCCACAAGAAAAAGGATAGACAGATACATATATTTAAGTCAGCGAATAAGTGTTCATTTTTGCCATTTAAGGGATACACTGTAAGAGATATACAACAAAGGCAACCTTTAAGAGGTTTATTGAAAAAGAAATTTATTTGATATGGTCAAGTTTCATCCGTGTGACTGAAGTTTAATGGTTTAATTTATGAGATTTTTAGGAGTTTTAATGTTAAGTAGCATATAAAACAAAGAATTGGGTTTCTCACAGTTAAAATAACAAAATTTTCTTTAATTTCTGAGTTAAGGGGTTAATTTATTCTTTGTGTAATCTGCCTGGAAGACAAAGGTTTGGTCGCTCATTAGAATAAGATTCCTGAGTCTGAATACTAAGCCTCATGGCTTTTAGAAAAGAAAGCTAAGGATTTTACTTTAAGATCTTTGGTTAAATTAACTTAAGTATTGTTTCACAGTGACCTATATTATTATCTCTTTTTTGCTAACTTGGTCGCAACTTTATCTTTTTAAATCTAGCATTATCAAAGCCAATGGTTTGATTAGAGAATTCACATCATTTACCTATAAAGTTTTTTTTTTTTTTTTAATTACAATTCAGGTATTTAGAGATTTGATAATCTTGGTATATTTTTGGTATATCCTGACTGTATGGTATTTTGTCTCAAAATTTTTATGCATTATACCTGAAGCTCTTTGAATATGGTTAATGGCTATAGTTAGAAATATTTTTATCTAAAGTTTTTTTTAACTGATTTTATTTGGCCTTTATTTTATGCTTATAATTAATTTCTATCATGTCTTTCACTATTAAGAATATTATGTTTATCAATTAATCAAGTTTTGTCATCTACAGATAAGTTTTTTACTTTGCTGATTTGTTGAAAAAGTTTGACCAAAATATCTCAACAAAAAGATGGACTATATTGAATTTGCTAAAAAGACTGTGACTAGACTGAATAAAATTTCCAGAGCTCCTATGCAGAAGCTGATGGGTTTGCAGACTGCGGCTGATCCAGAATCACATGGAACAGAAATTAACTACAGAAGATTGAGTAAACTAAAGGAAACTATGGTTTGTTTGTTTTTTTTTAATATTGCTGATATTTTAAGGTCCTAATTTCTGGATATGAGAAATCATTCTCCTTTCTCCTAAATTATCTAACTAATGGGTTTAGATATTGTAACTCTTGAATTAGAAGTTCCAGCTGGTAAAATTAGCCAAGTTGTAGATATCATAACCAGAGAACTGTCTGAAATTTGAGCTATGATTTTACAAAATAGAACAGCATTAGATTTCCTGTTAGTCTCTTAAGAAATAGTCTGTGCCTTAATAGATAAATGTTGCCGTATTTATATTAATACTCAATCTGAGGTTTTGCAGAATGTAGTTGCTGTTCAGGCACATGAAAAGCAGTTACTGATGCTGCTTATGTAGAGACAAACACCTGAGATTTGTTTCCTTGGTTCAAAGACCTTAGGGTCATGGTTTCATTGGTTATTTCAGACAATTGGCCTAATATAATTGTTAGTGTTTCTGTTGTATTTCCTAGTTTGCTGTATGGTGCCTGGGATCTTAAAAACCAGATGATGTCCAATTACCATTTATTGAGCATTTCTGATAAAAGATTCTATAGCAAGATCATGATCCAAAGGAAAGAATGATGAGTTGTATATAATTCTCCTGGAATCCAGGTGACTGGCTTTCAGGGAGGTTGAAGCAACCCACACTGGATATTTGCCTTTGGGTGTCCTCTTGAACCTTGAGCTTGGAGGAAAAAACTGGTTCCTGATGATATTCTGAGTCAAACAATGGTCCAGATAAACTCGTAAGACCATTTTGCTCTGGGTATTGAGCTTTTTTTTGAAGAATTCAGTCTGTTTTAGGAAACTAACTTAGAAGATCAGACAGAGTTATGTTTAGGGTAAATTAGTAATTAGTTTAAGCGGTCTTTAAGACAATGTCATATGAAATACCTGTGTAATGTTTATAATCAAACTGTCACCCTCTTACGATGCAGAAAATTATGTATCTTACAGAAACCAGATTCTCAGAGATCGACCTCATGGCTCAGACTCCGTTTTGTCTTTGGTTCCATTTCTGCTTCTGAGAAAGTGACTCATGACTGTTAACAGGTAAACCAAGGAGGGGGCAGCTTGCCCCGGGAAGAACACTTTGTATGTTTTAAACAGACTAACTGAAAACCTCCTACAGGAAAGGTCCATCCTGCATTATCTTGCTAATCATTCGTTCTCTAATGAAAACTAGTCACATGTAAATTTTTCTGTATTTTCTGTTTCTTCTAGACCAACTTTGTGTGCTTCTTATGGATATATGTTTCTGTGTAGATATGTTTCTAATTTAGATGATTCCTTTCCCTTTCCAACTGGTAGTGAATTTGTGTGGGCAATCTCTTGTTTAGATTCCTGAGGAATGCATAGACAATATACTTTGGAAACTTTAGGATTACTTTTAAGTATTCCTAGTAACAATCTAGTATATATTGAAAAGGTAATGTTAAAATTGTAAAATGAAAGTCAGAAGAAAACTCATTGGTCCAACACTCAGGGTATGGTTGGTAGCTTTAATTCCTACATATGGTATATCTGAGTTGGAGAAATCTTTAAGAAAATTTGTCAGTCACTATGGGACAAATAACAGATGAGACAGAAGCACAACAGTGATCTCTGATCTCATAAGGCAAGGTGACATGAGATAACAAAATAACCTTAGATTTTTTTTATTAGTCCAAGAAAGTGTAGTCTGTGCTGTAGACAAGATATACATAGAATTAGACAGCAAGGTACTTGATTACACATTGTCATACCCTTACAAACACCAGATCTATTTGGTTAGTTACCATCAGGAATAAGTACATGGGCTAGATCACTACTGCAAGGGATAGTAATATTCTTAGTCTACATCCTGATAGTATTAGGCATAATAAAATTTATTCTCTATTGGCTTACACACCTAAAAGGCAAAAGAAGGCCTCAGGCTAAAATGTTGATGTACATTGAGTCTGCCCACTCCGACAATGCCATTGATGAGAACATCGCTCTTACTTAATAACCTGATGAAGAACCAGATTGTATCCGGTGGAAAATCAGCACCATGAGTTTAAAGAGCCTGTAATGGCCACCATCTAGGAGCTTGACTAAGTCCAGGTATTGATCATCGATGTGTTATCTCCAATCTCCGATCAAAAGGAGGGACTGATTTAGGAAATAATACTGGAGTTATTATTCCCTCTCCTTGAGCATACAGGATGTGACCCAGCAGAAGCTGAGCCCGCACAGGCTCACAAAGACACATCATCTGGGCCCTGAGATAAGACAACAGATAGGACAATCTCAGAAATTATCTTAAGGAGGTTTTCACAAAAGGGCAATAAAACCTAATCCAAAGGACTTCTCACCTTTTGTCTTTTTCTGTTAACATTTAGTGAATAGGAATTTGTTGGACCAGTGAAGACCCTCCTGACTTTCGTAACTGAAACCTGTACCAATGATGGTTAAGAAAGATGATTTAAAATGTAAGATTACAGTTTCTAGCCAATCAGTGAAAAAGTGGCGCTTTCAATGATTCTACCCATTTTGTGATGTTGATATACACTGATGATTCTGTAACCTTCCTTGGACTCGGGCAGACATGGCTCTGGCAGCATGCTTGTCCACTTCCCACTTTTGTCCTTTTGAATATATGCCAAATAAAACTTTCTTTTTACTTTAAAAAAAAAAAAAAAAAAGAAGCATAAGGCCTGGACACTTAGTGAGCTTCTCTCTGATTCCATCCTGGAAATTATGAAGGCTGATGCATCCTGGGTCACGGGAGTATGAATTTCTTAAGGGTTTGGTCTATATCTTGTTCATCCTCCATGAATATTTTTGAATGAATGAATAAATAAATGAAGCTTTAAAAATCTAGAAGTGTGCACCCAATGCGTCCTGAGTCTGTCCTGTCATATCTTCTTTTCAGATAAAGGGATGGGTTCAAGATGCTCAAGATGACCCCGTTCCTCCCCTGCCGTGCTCCTACCCAGACCCTCCCCGTAGATCCACTCACTCACAATCACTCTCAGTACCATCTTAGCAGCCTTCTCCCAAGAGATATCTGATGGTCAAAAGACTTGCTTCTCGAACCATGGCAAGCCAGGAAGAATTCCTGGGGAGAACTGAAGAAGTGCACAATTCCCGCTTTTTAACAATTTTAAGGCAACTTGCTTACCTGAGCCTGTGATGAAAAGACGTTAGAGGAAGCAGAGCTGTGCATGTTGGTGAAACAATTAAAGGAGGCAGTGAGAAGACCGGCATCTCTTTATGTGTTTACTTCCCCAGCGAGCAATAGAACGGGCCCTGAAACCCTCATCCATTGCTGGTGGCAAAGTCAAATGGTGCAACTGCCGTGGAAAACAGTTTGGTGGTTCTTCAAAAAGTGAAACATAGAATTTACATTTAAAAACCAAAACAATGTTGCCAATGAATCAATTGTGACTCGTGGTGACCCATGTGTGTCAGAGAACTGTGCTCCATAGGGTTTTCAGTGGATGACTTTTGGGGGAGGAGATAACCAGGCCTTTCTTCCAAGGTACCTCTGGGTGAACTCAAATCCCCAACCCTTTGGTTAGCAGCCAAGTGCATCAACTGTTTGCACCACCCAGGGACTCCAGAATTATCATATGACCCAGCAATTCCACTCCTCGGTATATACCCAAAAGAATTGAAAGCAGGAACACAAACAGAAACTTGTACACCAATGTTCGTTGCAGCATTATTCACCATCGCCAAAAGGTGGAAACAGCCCAAGTGTCCATCAGCGGATGAATGGATAAACAAAATGTTGTATATGCAAATGATGGGATATTAGCTATGAAGAGAAATGAAATTCGGATACATGCAACGACATGGATGAACCTTGAAAACATGATGCTGAGTGAAGTAAGTCAGCCA
This sequence comes from Dugong dugon, assembly GCA_030035585.1. Classification (NCBI taxonomy): domain Eukaryota; kingdom Metazoa; phylum Chordata; class Mammalia; order Sirenia; family Dugongidae; genus Dugong; species Dugong dugon. The sequence goes on from CM057483.1 coordinate 162,137,087, forward strand.
CAAACGGACAGCTATTATACCAGCCCACTTATAGGAAATATTTAGATTAGTCAAATGCATAGAGACAAAAGTGGTTACTGGGGCTGGGAGGAGGAGGGAATGGGGAGTTATTGCTGAAGGGGTGTTGAGTTTCTGTTTGGGGTGATAAAACATTTTTGGAAACAAATAGTGATGATGGTTGCACAGCATGCTGAATGGAATTAATGCCACTGAATTGTACACTTGAAAATGGTGAAAACGGCAAATGTTTAGTTATTTCTATTTTATCCCAATAAAATTTTTTTTTTTACTTTCAAGAACAAAAAAGAGAGCAGGCACTACCGCCACCTTCACTACCACTGGACGTTGGAACCCAGCTGAGTCTTGACTTCAAACTCTCTCATTTTCTTCATTGAAACTGCTAGCAACACAGAGGCCCTGGGATGTGGTAGAAAAGACTCAGCTGAAAGGCCTGGGTTTGACTCTGAATTATACTGTTTTCTAATCACGCAATATAAGACCCTCATTTCTCCATCTGATTAAGGATTACGGATAATCCAAAAAGTTAGTGTGCATGAGAGGACAGTGCTTTATAACCCCAAATCATCACATTAATGTCAGGGTCTTATTTACCACATCCCCTAGGAAGTCTGTCCTTGCTTCCCCCAGGTCTCACTCTATTTAAATAGAAAACTCTCACTGCTAAATGTCACTTCACAAAGCACGCACTTGCCTGTATATCAGTGGTCTCAAACTATGCCCCAGGGGCCAAATCAGGGCCTTTGCCTATTTCTTTGTGGCCCTAGGGCTAAGAATGGGTTTCACATTTTTATATATATATATATTTTTTTTCCCCTTGTGCTTTAGGTAAACATCAACAGCTCAAGTTAGTTTCTCATATAAACATTTATACACACATTGTTATGTGACCCTAGTTGCTGTCCCTACAATGTGACCACACATTCCTCCTTTCCACCTTGGATTTCCTGTGTCCATTCACCCAGCTCCTATGGCTTTCTGCCTTCTCATCTTGCCTGCAGACAGGAGCTGCCCATTTAGACTCATGTATCTACTTGAAGTAACGAGCACACTCTTCACAAGTATCATTGTATGTCACATAGTCCAGTCTACTCTTTGTCTGAAGAGTTGGCCTCGGGAATGGTTTTGTTCTGGGTTAACAGAGAGTCTGGGGGCCATGTCTTCTGGGGTCCCTCCAGTCTCAGTCAGACCATTACGTCCGGTCTTCTTACTAGAATTTGAGTTCTGCACCCCACCTTTCTCCTGCTCCATCAGGGACTCTCTGTTGTGTTCCCTGTCAGGGAAGTCATTGATGGTAGCCAGGCACCATCTAGTTCTTCTGGTTTCAGGTTGATGGAGTCTCTGGTTTATGTGGCCCTTTTGTCTCTTGGGCTAATATTTTTCTTGTGTCTTTGGTGTTCTTCATTCTCCTTTGCTCCAGGTGGGTTGGGATGAACTGATGCATCTTAAATGGCTGCTCGGTAGCTTTTAAGACCCCAGACACCACTCATCAAAGTGGGATGCAGAACATTTTCTTAATAAACTTTGTCGTGCCACTGGACCTAGATGTCCCCTGAAAGCATGGTCCCCAGAGCCCCACCCCTGCTACTGTGTCCCTCGAAGTGTTTGGTTGGGGTTTCACATTTTTAAATGGTTGGAAAAAAGCAAAACGACAGTAGTCTTTTGTGACATATGAAAATCATATACAATTCAAATTTCAGTGTTTATAAATAAAGTTCAGTTGGTACACAGCCATGTCATTTGTTTACAGATTGTCTATGGCTGCTTTCTTGCTACCATGTCAGAGATGAGTGGTTGTGACAGAGGCTGTATGGCCCACAAAGTCTAAAATTTTTATTAGCTGGCCCTTTACAGAAAACGTTTGCAGTCCACTGGCCCATGTGCACTGAATGAATGTGTTAACATGGCTGAGGTTTCTCCCGTTGTTCTCTGCCTGTCCACATCAAAGCCATTGGTTCCTTCTTTAAACAGAGGTAAACCTGTCTTACATCTCACGCAGCACCGCCAGTTGGGCTTATTAATTTGGGATAATGAAGACAATAGGCCACTGACCCCTGTCATTGGTCTTACACTCATTGGGGAGGATGCGTAGCCAAGTTATCAGCACATTTAAGCACTAATTTGGTATTTCAGGATCTGCTTGGCACTACGAATACAAAAATCCCTGACCACTAAGGATTTAAAATCTGGTTAGGGAAGCAAGATACACCCAGCAAAGACCTTACAGGATAATACAATGTTACTTACATGTGTATATTCCCTTTTTTCAAGTATTCTTAGAATAGATGATACTAAGTCAGCATATAAAGTACTGTTATGGAACAGCAAAGGAGCCTTGGTGGTGCAAGGTTAATCACTCAGCTGCTAGCTGAAAGGTTGGCAGTTTGAACCCACCCAGTAGCTCCGTGGGGGGGGGGGGGTGGTGATGAATGTAAGACTTCGCCAGATGGAATATACAGGAATCAAATCGACTATATCTGTGAAAAGAGATGATGGAAAAGCTCAATATTATCAGTCAGAACAAGGCCAGGGGCGGACTGCAGAACAGGCCATCAATTGCTCATATGCAAGGTCAAGTTGAAACTGAAGAAAATTAGAACAAGTCCATGAGAGTCAAAGTACGACCTTGAGTATATCCCACCAAAATTTAGTGACCATCTCAAGAATAGATTTGATGTGTTGAACACTAATGACAGAAGACCACACGAGTTGTGGAATGACATCAAGGACATCATACGTGAAGAAAGTAAGAGATCATTAAAAAGACAGAAAAGAAAGAAAAGACCAAAATGGATGTCAGAAGAGACTCTGAAACTTGCTCTTGAATGTTGAGTAGCTAAAGCAAAAGGAAGAAATGATGAAGTAAAAGAACTAAACAGAAGATTTCAAAGGGCGGCTCAAGAAGACAAAGTAAAGTATTATAATAACACATGCAAAGAGCTGGAGATAGAAAACCAAAAGGGAAGAACACACTCGGCATTTCTCAAGCTGAAAGAACTGAAGAAAAAATTGAAGCCTTGAGTTGCAATAGTGAAGGATTCTATGGGGAAAATATTAAACAACTCAAGAAGCATCAAAAGAAGATGGAAGGAATGCACAGAGTCATTATACCAAAAAGAATTGGTCGACCTTCAGCCATTTCAAGAGGTAGCATATGATCAGGAACCGATGGTACTGAAGGAAGAGGTCCAAGCTGCACTGAAGGCGTTGACGAAAAACAAGGCTCCAGGAATTGAGGGAATATCAACTGAGATGTTTCACCAAACGGATGCAGCACTGGAAGTGCTCACTCATTTATGCCAAGAAATTTGGAAGACAGCTACATGGCCAACCAACTGGAAGAAATCCATATTTATGCTTATTCCCAAGAAAGGTGATCCAACCGAATGCAGAAATTATCGAACAATATCATTAAAATATCACACCCAAGTAAAATCTTGGGGAAGATCATTCAAAAGCAGCTGCAGCAGTATATCGACAGGAAACTGCCAGAAACTCAGGCCAGATTCAGAAGAGGACATGGAACCAGGGATATCATTGCTGATGTCAGATGGATCCTGGCTGAAAGCAGAGAATACCAGAAAGATGTTTACTTGTGTTTTACTGACTATGCAAAGGCATTCGACTGTGTGGATCATAACAAATTATGGATATCATTGTGAAGAATGGGAATTCCAGAACACTTAACTGTGTTCATGAGGAACCTGTACATAGATCAAGAGGCAGTTGTTGTGACAGAACAAGGGAATACTTCATGGTTTAAAGTCAGGAAAGGTGTGCGGCAGGGTTGTATCCTTTCACCACACTTATTCAATCTGTATGCTGAGCAAATAATCTGAGAAGCTGGACTATATGAAGAAGAACGGGGCATCAGGATTGGAGGAAGACTAACAACGTGCATTATGCAGATGACACAACCTTGCTTGCTGAAAGTGAGGAGGACTTGAAGCACTTGCTGATGAAGATCAAAGACCACCTCAACGTAAAGAAAACAAAAATCCCCACAACTGGAACAATAAGCAATATTATGATAAATGGAGAAAATATTGAAGTCGTCAAGGATTTCATTTTACTTGGATCCACAATCAACACCCATGGAAGCAGCAGTCAAGAAATCAAAAGATGCATTGCATTGGGCAAATCTGCTGCAAAAGACCTCTTTAAAGTGTGTTTTCAATCACCTCATATGCGTGCGAAAGCTGCACAGCTAATAAGGAAGACCAAAGAAGAATTGACGCCTTTCAATTGTGATGTTGGCGAGGAATGTTGACTATACCATGGACTGCCAAAAGAACAAACAAATCTGTCTGAGAAGAAGTACGACCAGAATGCTCCTTAGAAGGAACGATGGTGAGATTACTTCTTACATACCTTGGACATGTTGTCAGGAGGGATCAGTCCCTGGAGAAGGACATCATACTTGGTAAAGTACAGGGTCAGCGCAAAAGAGGAAGACCCCTCAAGGAGATGGATTGACACAGTGGCTGCAACAATGGGCTCAAGCATAACAACAATTTTGAGGATGGCGCAGGACAGGGCAGTGTTTCATTCTGTTGTTCGTAGGGTCGCTGTGAGTCGGAACCGACTCGACGGCACCTAACAACAACAACGATAGCAGCTCCATGGGTGAAAGACCAGGTGATCTGCTCCCATAAATACTACAGCACAGAAAACCCCACGGGACACTTCTATTCTGTCACATGGGGTCGCCATGAGTTGAGAATCGACTGAATGGCACCTAACAACAACAATGGTGGAACAGACAAAGAGTACACGTTTAAGTACAAATCTGATTTATCTATAACTATGAAATATAAGGAGTCTCTGGATGGTGCAAATGGTTAACGTGCTTGTCTGCTAACATAAAGGGTGGAGGTTCCAGTCCACCCAAAGGAGCCTCAGAAGAAAGGCCGGTTGATCTACTTCCGAAAAATCATCCATTGAAAACCCTGTGGAGCACAGTTCTGCTCTGATAAACACGGGGTTGCCTTAAGTCGGAGTGGACTCCATGGCATCTTTTTTTTTTTTCTAATGCAATATAAAACTTAGAAGTCATAAAGTCCTGTTTTATTAATTTAAAGGAGAGGAAACAGGAGCCCAGGGAGGTCCCCCAGCTAGTTAGCTGAGAACCAAAGCAAGAACCTAGATCTCCAGACCCCCAAGTCAACGGTGCTTGACTATAGCACTTCAGATTCTTAGGTCTTTTTAAAGCACAAGTAAAGAGTACTTAAAACTAAATATTTACTACACTTATCTCCATGCTGTATCACATGTACACCTTAAGGCATTATTTTAGCCTTTAGTTTTGCCTCTGTTGACAATCTAAGTGATGCCACATTCTGATTTTTCTGCTATTCTGTGAGGTTTCCAGTTATTTAAAGTAGAAGAGGAGAAGAAAAGAGAATCATGAAATTCTTAACACTCTGTTTTGATCACTACTTATTTAAAAAAATAAGGATTTTCCATATTTTTAGGGGAAAATCACTGTAATTTTGTTTTTACTTAATTTGCTATTGTTTTAAAATTATGTTTAATATCCTTCCCAGTAACAGAGGCTTGACTGAGGTGTGAAATTGCCTGACTCAATAAAGACGACCACCACCAAAGGGAAAAAAGAAATCTTGAACTTAAAGGTAACCTGTAGCTATTCTATTTATATGGAGACAGCTTCAAGAACTAAGTGAGTCACATGGACATATTAGAGACAGCTTCAAGAACTAAGTGAGTCACATGGACATATTATTGTCAAAATAAATTCTTCTCACAGAAGAAAATAAATTTCTTTATGTGCTGAATTTCATATTTTTTCCCTCTTTCTTTATCTGCCACCACTATCCACCCGGCCTGAGCACAATACTAAAACAAAACAAAACAAAAAAAGTAATAAAGAAGTAAAGTTTAAAGAAATGTACCTTAGGAACATTTTGGCTCCTTCCGTTCCATGAAATTGCAGCTGTTATCAATCACTGCGTAACTAAACGTCGGCTCTGGCTTCTGCTTATTGGGGCTTAGGACACTGACCTCATTTAAAGATCCCAGAGGCCTTGATGTACCTGGATGCTTGGCAGTATCCACCACTGTAGGCATCAGCTGAGTTCCTGACTTAGTTACTGTGAGGTTAGCCAGAGCTCACTTCCCTGAGACACAAAATTGCTGAGGTAATTTGAGGCTCTGGATGCTGAACCCACAGGCCTGAATAGGGAGTTCTGCACTCCTCTGTAAGGAACTAGGGTGTGTTATACCTTCAGAGCAGCAGATCAAGTCTTTAAGAGTGATGGTATAGGATTTTCCACTTCTGATAATGGCAAACTAGCTTGTTACAGACCAACCCTCATGAAATGAAAAATTAGAAAATCTCTTTGAAAATATCAGAGAAATACCAAAGCTGTAAGGATTTGAGGGGCCAAAATCCTGGAGAGAAGGGAAGTGCAAAGAGGTGAAGATGTTATTCAGCATAATTTTCCCCTTAGGCATTGACCAGATTTCAAACAGCAGCAGAGACTGAAAGCTGAGCAGAGCTTCCAGAAGATTTATGAAGAAGGGGGACAATAAATGGAGTCCAGGGACCCCAAAGGAGAGGACCCCTGGTAAACATCTCAAGCTTTCAGTTGAGATGCCCAAAGGGCTACATCCTTGTAGTAGGAGTGAAACAGAAACAGACCGACTCTCACAAAGGCCAAAACCCAGCCTTCAGTCCACTCAATTCCTAATTGGGTTAGATGTTGTGCCATCTCTTAACTGCCTACAAGAAACAAATGTTTATCTTTTCTGGAAGATACTACCCTCCAAAGCCTCAGAATATCTAGTTTTTCATATATGAAAATCTGGCATTCAAACAAAAATTACTTGACATTTCAAGAGACAAGATAAAATGGCCAAACTCCATGAGAAGAAAAACATAATAGAAACAGACTTACAGAGGTTCCAGATACTAGAGTTATTAGAGAAGGACTTAAAAATATATTGGGATTATACATACATACATATATATATATATATGTAATTTCAAGAACTTAGATGATAAGATGTAACCAAATGGAAATTCTAGAACTTCAACCTACAATAACTGAAATTAAGAATTAAAAGGACGGATCAGAAGCAGACTGGACACAGCTGAAGACAGGATTAGTGAACTGAAAGATAAGATAGAAGAAAATGGCCAGACTGAAATACAGTGAGAAAAAAACGATGAAAAATACAGAAAACGGAGCAGGAAATTTATGGGACAGGGTGAAATGAAATTGTGTTAGAAATATTTCTCAGTAACAGAGGCCTGACTCTAGTATGAAATTGCCTGCTTCAATAAAAACAAAACAACCAATGGAGGAAAAAACTTAAAAAGCTTAAAGTTAACCTGTAGTTATTCTATTTATTTGTAGACAGCATAAAGAAAGAGAGAATGGGACAAACGTTGTATTTGAAGTTGTAATGGCTGACAACTTTCCAAAACTGACTAAAATCTTCAAGTCACAGACTGAAGAAACATTATGAAGCCCAAGCAGGAAAACTACAAAGAAAACCACACCTAAGTACATCATAGTAATACTGCTGAAATCCAAAGATAAAGAGAAAAATCTAAAAATCAATCAAAGGGAAAAAAAATCAATACTTTTAAAGGAGCAACAATAAAACCGACATCTGACTTCACAGAAACAGAGCAAGTCAGAGGACAATGAGTGGCAATTTCAAAGTGCTAAAAAAGAAGAACTGCCAACCCAGATTCTGTGCCCAGGGAAAATAACCCTTCAAAAATGAGAGGAAATAAAGACATTTTCAGACAAATGAAAACTGAGAAGATGTATCATCATTAGACTTACACCAAATGAAATATTGAAGAAGGTTCTTTGGGCAGAAGTAAAGCGATCTCAGATGAAGCCACACAGATGCAGGAAGGAATGGAGAACAACAGAAATAGTAAACATGTGAGGAAAGTGAAATGAATATAAACTATGGAAAAACAACAAAAATAATGTCTTATTAAGCAACCCACCAGAAAGATATAACAATTTTATATTTGTATGCACCTAATAAAATAGTGCCAAAACATACAAATCAAAAATTGACAGATCTAATTGGAGAAATAGAACAAAGAGTTGAACGGACAAAACAAACAAAAATCAGTAACGATGTAGAGAAGTTGAACAACAAACTTGATGTGATTGACATATTTAGAACATTACACCCAAATGTGGCAGAGAACATCTTTTCAAGTACACAAGGAACATTTACCAATATTTTCCACGAGCTGGGCCATAAGGGAAGCCCTGGTGGCACAGTGGTTAACAGCTCTGCTGTTAACCAAAAGATCAGCAATTTGAATCCACTAGCTGCTCCTTAGAAACTCTATGGGGCAGTTCTACTCTGTCCTATAGGGTTACTATGAGTCGAAATCAACTTAATTCAGTAAATTTTCATCTCATTTAATACCCAGCCCAGATTCTGTGGATCCACAGTCAATGACCATGGAAGTAGCAGTCAAGAAACCAAACGATGTATTGCATTGGGAAAATCACCTGCAAAAGACCTCTTTAAAGTGTTAAAAAAGCAAAGATGTCACCTTGAGGACTGAAGTGCGCCTAACCTAAGCCATGTGTTATGGACTGAATTATCTCCCCCAAAAATATGTTTTGTAAATCCTAACCTTTATGTCTGGGGTTATAATCCCATTTGAGAATGGGTTGTCTTTGTTATGTTAATGAGGCAGGATTAGTGTAGGGTATATTTTGAGTCAGTCTCTTTTTGAGATATAAAAAGAGATTAAACAAGCAAACAGAGAGGGAGCTGGGGTAAAACAGATGCCAAGACACATGGAGATCTCCAAGGAACCAGGAAACAGAAGCTGAAGAGACCAGGACCTTCCTCCAGAGCAAGAGAGAGAAAGCCGTCCCCTGGAGCTAATGCCCTGAATTTGGACTTCTAGCCTCCTAAACTGTGAGAGAATAAATTTCTCTTTGTTAAAGCCATCCACTTGTGGTATTTCTGTTATAGCAGCACTAGATAACTAAGACAGTGGTCATACGTTTGTGTTTGTTTAATTCCCAAAGATATTTTACACATGATCAGTTAAGGTCACTGTCTCTTTTCACGCTTCTGTCATACTTCCTTTCATTTCACATTTTTGTGATCTGGCCAGAGGGAAGTTGAGTTGAGAATATGTTTAGTTTAGGTTTCAGGGATAGGAGTGTGGATAGTGGAGGAGAAATGCAGTTTGAAATGTACGTAGCCATAAGCTAGTCTATGTAACATTTTCCTGTAATTAGACATGTAAAATTATAGGAGAAAATTGGTATTCATTGATGTTTAATCAATCAAATGGAAGTCTTCTCCAGTTAGGAATACACTTGAGAGTACAGTGCTACAATAATAAACATATCATACATTCTGTTTTCTTTTTAGATGGTGTCTTAGGCTGGGTTCTCTAGAGAAGCAAAACCAGTAAAGTATATAAATGTATATATATAGAGAGATTTATATCAAGGAAAAAGCTCACGGGATCGTAGAAGCTAGAATGTCCCAAGTCCGTGGATCAGAGTAGAGGCCTCTCCCAAGTCACGCAGCCACAGAAGCTGGTGAGCCCAAGATCAGCAGGTTGGAGAGCAGGGCTCCCGCTCACAGGCTGTGAAGGTTGACGAATTCCAAGATCAGCAGGCAAGACCACAAGGTTTCTCCTAATTCACATAGCTGCAGGGGCTCGCGAACCCAAGATCGGCAGGTCAGAGAGCAGGGCTCTGCTCACAGGCTGTGAAGATCGATGAATCCCAAATGTGGCAGATAAGCTGACAGCTCAAGTCCCAAGAACTGGAGATGAGACAACAGGAGGCAGCCACAGGATCCAGAGTGAGCAAAAAAGCCAGAAGATCTACTTATATTCAGATACAGGCCACACCCCCAAGGAGACTCTCTTTCATCTGATTGGCTACTCACATTATATTCAATCACGGAAGTGATCACATTAAAACACTGAGAATCATGGCCCAGCCAAGTTGACACACAATCTTAACCATCACAGGTGGGAATCAAACAAAACAGAATCTATCAGAGTGTTTTTCTAGGGCGCAAACCTGTAGCTGAATTACAAATAGCAGATACATCTATGGGAGGTCACGCATGTTATGCACGTGCACAAAATACTAACACTGATGAAGATAACATAAAATTCATAATACGAGGACAGCCATAGCAACCAGGTTAATCAGTGTCCATTAGTCGAATGTGTATTTAAGATTACTCAAGGCACAAGAAAACTTGAAATGCTGTGAAATTTTACAGCCCATATAGGAAAGAAACTCGATAGTGGTTTTCTTAAATTTGATAACAATTCTAAGCACGGATATGGCATTGCCAATAATGAGTTATGAAGCTGGAAGAGACTTTTCAAACCTTTCTTTAATAAAAAGCTAATTTTAAGCAGCCACGCTGGGAAACTGATTTATCTTTCTAATTTTTCTATAGAAAAGATATTACCAAGTTGCTGTCTTTTTTAGAGGAGACAAAAGAGGGTGACGCCAAAATATTTAAGGAAACAAGTATTACAGAGGCTTGTCAGGGTTGATCAATAGGTTTTATGTTGTTTTTTTTCTGGGGTTTGTGATGTTTGAGGAATTTGCCAGCTTATTTAAATTTGTAATTTATTGTGATTTCTAAATCTAATCTGTGGATTCTAAATATTTTTAAATATTCACTTCTCTACCTAATTTGTATTCCTAATTTTATTTATTTATTCATTCTTAAAAAGTGCCCCCAAACAGGTCCCACAAAACCTGGACATGCTGTTGGCATCCAGGACTGGAGCCACTGTTCTGCTGCAGTCACTCTGCTAACCGACAAAGGAAATGGCCAACATGGTCCACAAACCAGAATCCAGTAGTCCAGCCTCACCAGCGGGGCCCTACTAGAATTCATGCATTCCTTTATTCCTTCCTTCATGCATCCATTTATTCCGCAAACATTCATTGAGCACACGCTACGGGTTAGGGACTGTTCTAATGTCAGGGAGTATACTAGTGAATGAGATAGCCTTCTGCTTTTTTGGGAGCTGAGCTTCTACTGGTGGAAGGCAGACAGTAAACAGTAAACCAACAAATGAATAAAATAATTCACAGTAGTACTGGATGATACTTACCCAAGAAAAACGAAAATACATATCCATACAAACACTTTATGCCAATCATTATGGCAACTTTATTCATTATCACTCAAAACAGAAAACAACCCAAATGCCCATTAACTGGAAGATGGATAAAGACATTGTGGTATATCTGTGCAATGGAGTACTACTCAGCAATGAAAAGGAAAGGACAAGTGATAACATACAACAACACAAGTTGAAAGAATTCAGATTCAAAGAGCTACATGCTACATGATGCCTTTCATATGGCATTCTGGAAAAGACCAGTGGTTGCTAGGAGTTGTGGGTGGAGGAAGAAGATAGACTACAAAGGGACATGAGAGAATTTTTGGAGGTGAAGGAAATGTTCTATATCTTAACTGTGGTGGTGATTACACAAATATATTAGTTCATCAAAATTCATAGAAATGTACAGCTAAAAATTTACTGCATGTAAGTTAGACTTCAATACACCTGAACAAAGAAATAGGACAGTGGGATGTTGTTATTGTTAGGTGCTGTCAAGTTGGTTTCAACTCATAGCGATAACAGAACGAAACACTACCTGGTCCTGCGCCATCCTTACTATTTCGTTGCTATGTTTGAGCCCATTGTTGCAGCCACTGTGTCAGTCCATCTCATTGAGGGTCTTCCTCTTTTTCCCTGACGCTCTGGTCCACCAAGCATGATGTACTTCTGCAGGGACTGGTCCCTCCTGATAGCATGTCCAAAGATGAAGTCTTGTCATCCTTGCCTCTAAAGATCATTCTGGCTGTACTTCTTCCAAGACACATTTGTTCTTTCTTCTGGCAGTCCACGGTATGTTCAATATTCTTGGCCAACACCATAATTCAAATGCATTGATTCTTCTTCGGATATTCCTTTAGATCGAGTGGCTAAGGAATACCTTCTAGAGGAGGTGACATTTAATGTGTAAAATCCATCAAAAACCAGCAGCCACTTAAAGGTTCCGAGGCAAATCAAATCCTTTTAACTGGCAGCAAATATCAGATGATAACCATCAGAACTTCAAAGAAGACTGTAAAAACCCAAATCTCTCCTTCTATTACTGAGAGGTTAGAAAAAAGAGTAATGGAACCATTTTTTTTTTCCTTTATTCTGCAAAACACGTTTTAATTAAGAGGGAATTTATGTAAACCCTACAAAGCAGGAGGATTTACAAGCGCAAAAAAAAATGTAAATGTCTATTTTCAAAGGATGTTATTGACAAACCAAAACTAAACCCCTTGCCATCAAGTCAATTCTGACTCACAGTGACCCTATAGGACAGAGTAGAACTGCCCCATAGGGTTTCAAGGCTGGAATCTTTACGGAAGGAGCTCTGGTGGCACAATGCTTAAAGCACTCGGCTGCTAAGCAGAAGGTTGGTAGTTTGAACCCACTGATAGATCTGCGGGAGAAAGATGTGGCAGTCTGCTTCCGTAAAGATTACAGCCTTCCTCTGTGGCAATTCTACTCTGTCCTACAGGGTCACTATGAGTCGATTTGCAGTGGGTTTGGTTTTGGTTTTGGAATCTTTATGGAATCCGACTGCCACATCTTTCTTCCATGGAGTGGCTGGTGGGTTCAAACCGCCAACCTTCTGGTTAGCAGCCCAGTGCTTAACCACTGTGCCACCAGGGCTCCTCATGTTATTGACAAGCACGGTTCAAAAAAAACCTCACCAAGGAGTGCCTTCAGGCTACGCTCTGTATTTCATAATCAAGTTTGTGCTTTTTTGCATCCATGTGCATGAGCATGAAGTTGCTGGAAATGATACCTCATTACCCACCCAAAGCCCATTGCCATCGAGTCAATTCGGACTATAACCACTATGCCACCACGGTTTCCAAGAAACCCATTGCCATCCACTCAATTCTGACTCATAGTGATCCTATAGGACAGAGTAGAACTAACCCATAGGGTTTCCAAAGAGTGCCTGTTGAATTCGAACTGCTGACCTTTTGGTTAGCAGCCCAACACTTAACCACTGCACCACCTGGGCTCCGTGATACTTCATTAATCACATAAAATCCCAGCACTTTAAAAGATACTGCGTGAGAGACAAGGTCAGAGTTCTTTGCTGCCCTCCTCCTCCCCCACAACACTCCAATTGAAAGAGCTTTGCCGGGAAATCTCACTTCCCCTGCACCTGCCATCTGACCACTCTTGGAGTCTTTGAGCAGCTGTGCAGTTCCCTGTCTTTGGGGAGCCACAGTTGCGTTTCCTTCCAGAGAGGCAACATATGTTTCAGAATAATCATAATATAGAGAAATCATGAACTGGTGGTTCACGTAAACTGCTCAAGAGAGGGCCCAACTAGAAGGAGGCTTTACAAGAGAGTCAATGAAATCTTTTCTCTTGTGAGCAAAAGGCCAATCTACTTGGAATCAGTGAACAGAAGAAGCCTCTGAACAGATGAGGAGGCTTTGGCGTCACTGGGGTGACCCCCTTAGAAGGAAGCCACACTGGAGTCACTCAGGGTATCTTCCCTCAGAATAGCAGGGTTTAGGGTCAGTTGCTCCACTCTCCACAGAAGAGAAATGGAATCAGACTCTGGTTTTGATGGTTTCAGAAGAGAAGTTTTCAGTTCTCCTGGAAGAATTGGGACTTCGAATGAGGAGAGCAGGGTTCTAGTCCAACTCTACTCTGAATTTGTTTTGACAAGGTCAGATCCCATCCCCTCTTTTGGTCTCTGTGTCAAAAGAGGGTTCTGGACTACGTGAACATCAAACCACTTCTAGCAATTGGGCTTTATCATTTTCCCACTGTTCAAACATCAACCAAGTGGTAGTTGCTGTTCTCTTACTAGAAGTAAGTCGTGGGACTGGGTGTCAGGAGCTTCCCATATGATTAAAGAAGTAGAAAACACATCTATAAAAAGGACCTAGTAATACAAGGCAGGATAGATTCAGTATTTAATGAACAATACAAGCAAAGCATCTCAGGAAGGGCAAAAATCAGTGAAAGCAAAAGATAGGAAATGCTTCATAGAAGAAAAGGGACTTGAACTGGGCCTTGAAGGATTAATAGGATTTGGGTAGATGGAGAGCTTAGCTGTCTTAACCAGGGTGGGGAAAATGAAGTCAGAGAGAATAGTCTGGTGGTGCATGTGGGAGGCAATGTGAAGAAGAGCTTGGCTAGAGCAGTGCTTGCTCTGGAAAGTCTTGGGACAAGAGGTTAGAAAGATAGACTGGCAGATGGAAGAGGGCCTGCAGAAGAGAATGGATGAGACTGAAGTTCATGATGCAAATCTGAAAAGCAGACCACTCATATATTCTTCAGAAGATCTCAAAACCTCATTGATGAGATGCTTAAATTCCCCAAGCCTGTGACTGGCAATTGTATTGGGTCCCTGGTTCCTTCCCTCTTCGTTTGTAGGTGTGTCTCTTGAGCGCTATCCAACAGAACTTTCTGTGAAGATGGAAATGCTCTATATCTGTGCTCTCCAATACAGTAGCCACTCACTACACATGGCTACTGAGGACTTGAAATGTCGCTAGTGTGACTGAGGAATTGAATTTTTAATTAATTAATTAAATTTAATTAATTAAATTTAAATAGCCACACGTGGCCAGTGGCTACCATTTTGGACAGTACAGCTCTAGATGTCAGTAAAGGCTGAACACCACATTATCTTATAAAGTCCTTGCAAGAAATTCAAAGAATCTGCATTTCAAGAAGTTGGCACAAACATAAAGCTTTCCTGTTTCTTTTGACATTCCAAATCAGAAGATGGGGGAAACTTATGACCAGTCTTTCCATGGAATTGAGGAAGGGTCACATTACAGTGGAACTGCAATGTAAGTCTGTCCTTAGGATCCATTCTGCCAGCTCCATTCTAGCAGAAATAGCACCATACTGAAGTAAGCACACTATAACTAGGGAATTATATGTTGTCAACATTAAATACAGCTTTAAACTTTACATTTACTGGAAAGAAAACAAAATTTCCTTACCTTTTTCCTGTTGAGGGTCCAATTCATGTCTTAAATTCCATTGACATAATACTGAGGAATCTAGCACAGACATGGGCATCTAATAGGAATGACCAGTATATATATATATAAAAGAAATCCCTGTATCCAACTGTTTCCCCCTCTCTCCACCCATCTGTTCACTAATCCACTCATCCAGTCATCCATCAGTGTACCTCTCCATCCATCCATCCATCCATCCATTTATCCTCCAAATCCATTTACTGACTCAAAAAGAATAGTTTTTTTTCTCCTTTACCCAGGTAATGAGAGTCCAGTAGAGAGGAACAGATAGGAAGCAGGTAAACTACATGATACATTTTCAAAAGTATGCTTTCAGACGAGTCCCAGAAAGGGGGAAAATAATGAGAATGAGGAGAATACTATGCATTAATTAAGCATACTTTTAGTTAATCAATGTTAATCGATCAGCCATTTGGTACAAGGAACAATGTGAGACACTGTTGAAGATATAAGAATATATACAAAACTTCTGCCCTCAACATTCTTAATACTCTTCCTAAAGTCTGAAAAACCTACATACTGTATGATCCCAACTATATGGCATTCTGGAAAAGGTAAAACTATAGAGACAGTAAAAAGATCAGTGGCTGCCAGGGATTCAGGGTGGGGAATGACTAGGTGGAGCACAGGACATTTTTAAGGCAGTGAAACAATCTTATATGATACTGTGATAGTGCACACATGACATTATGTATTTGTCAAAACCCATAGGACTGTACAACACAAAGAGTGAGCCCTAATGTAAACTATGGATGTTAGTAAACAGTAACGTATCCATATTGGTATATCCATTGTAAGAAATGGACCACAGGAATGCAAGATGTTAATAATAGGAGAAACTGTGTAGGGGGGAGGAGATAGATGAGAACTTTCTGTACTTTCTGCACAATTGTTCTGTAAACCTTGTAAACTCATTTATAAAAAGACAAATGAGTAATATACTTCAAAACAACAAGATAGAAGATGTCACAAGGTAATTCATTCATGATTGGTTGCCAAATAATGGCTCAGACAATAAGTTTCATATTTGAAAGAGGGTCAGGCAATTTGAGCTAGAATGGTCCAAGTTAGGGTTTTAAGGAGAAGACTTGAGCCAGACTCTGAACGATAGGCCGGATGACAGATAAAAATCATAAAATTCTAGATCTCGGAAGGAACTTAGAAATAATCTAGATGATTAAGCTAAGGTCAGAGAAGTAAGTGACTTGGTGCACTTCTCTCATACGGGTAGTAATGGCAGAACAAATGCTTAGAATGCAGGTCTGCCGATGCTCATTTCAAGCCCACACACTACCCAGGATGGGGAGTTGTTGTTGTGTGCTGTTCAGTCAGTTCCGACTCACAGAGACCCTATATGACAGAGTACAACTGTCCCGTAGTGTTTTCTTGGCTGTAATCTTTACAGAAGCAGGCTGCCACATCTTTGTCTCATGGAGCAGCTAGTGGGTTCAAACCACTGACCTTTTGGTTAGTAGCTGAGTGCTTAACCACTGCACCACCAGGGCTCCTATATTTAGGAAAGGAGAAAGCATTCTAGAGAGCGAGTGGACACAGCAGGAACAAGGAAGCAAAGCCAGACTGAGTGAGTGTAGTTACCATGTACATCAGTGTGTGTGGAAGGAGAGGGAAGGTGGGGACCGACAGTGATGGGACTTGCAGGCAACCTGCCATTGGTCAGCCATGTGAGTCCCAGAAGTCTGGTTGCTGGGACTGCCTTGTAATCTCCCTTTGACACTGTGGCAGCAGTACGGACTTTTCTAGAAAACTAATATTCTTTTCATTTTGACAAAGATTCAAGTTCACCTGGGGAAGGGGAGGACTGCAGAAGGGAGGGTGGGGCAAGAACTGGCATTGCTGGTTAAACTATAGGGGGTTGAGATTGATGGTGATCACTACTCACCCACTAGCACCTCAGAAACCTTGACCAGTAGATAGAGGATGTAGCCTAGGAATCTTTATAATTTTAAAGCTCCCCTATGATTCTGATGAGCATCCAGTTTGGGAGTCTTCTGGTTTACCTTTTCACCATTCTGTCAAATACAACCTGAAAAAGTAGCCAAAGATCATTTTATGTTCCTGTTAGTAATGAAGTAATTGACAAATATTTATTGAGCATCTACTACTTGGTCCACATGTACAAGGAGTTGTGAAAAACACCAAAGCTATAAAACATTTCATGCTTATCATATTATAAAACACATGAGAGAAGGGTTGGGAAGATGACATAAAGGAGTGAAAGGGGTCTCACCTGAGTGTGGAGGACTGGAGACAACATGGCCTGTCAAAAGGGGATTGGCAATCACAGGTGGAATGGAGGGTCCAGTGTTACCAGGCTATCCAATTTTTTGAAAGAAGCCACTAATCCAGATGTTTTTAACATGACATATCCTAATAGGTAACTGTGGGCTCCAAACTTTTAAAAAAGTATTATATGTGCAAAAACAAACAAACAAACAACAATAACAAACATTTCTACAGGCCCATAACTTACAACTTTGCACTGTGGTGAGTTCCCCAGCACTGATAGGGTCTTCAGAAAGAGAGAGGAAGCGAGGGAGGGAGGAAGGGAGGCAATCCTACTGAGTATTTTTATATTAACTTCCTTTTGTTTCGCCCAAGAGATGAAAAGCCTAACATAAAATTATTAGAGAAGGAGGAAAAAAAAAAAAAGAGAGAGAGCATTTAATTATTTATACCTTGCTGCTCTCCAACAATGGACCGTTGATTCAAAACTGTGACTAAAACACTAATGCAAGAAACCAAAAGAGACCTACATAAATGGAAAAACATACCATGCTCTTGGATAGGAAGACTTAACATTGTGAAAATGTCAATACTACCCAAAGCAATCTATAGATATAATGCAATCCCAATTCAAATCCCAATCAGCATTCTTCAACAAGAGGGTAAAACTAATCACTAACTTTATATGAAAGGAAAAAAGGCCTCCAATAAGCAAAGCATTTTTGAAGAAGAACAAAGAAGGCCTTACGCTACCTGATCTCAGAACCTACTATACAGCCATGGTAGCCAAAACAGCCTGGTACTGGTACTACAACAGACAGATAGACCAATGGAACAGAATTGAGAAACCAGACATAAATCCATCCACCTACAGACAGCTGATCTTCGACAAAGGACCAAAGTCTATTGAATGGGGAAGAGACAGTCTCTTCAACAAATGGTGCTGGCAAAACTGGATATCTATCTGTAGAAAAATGAAATAGGACCCATATCTCACACCATATACAAAAACTAACTCAAAATGGAACAAAGACCTAAGTGTAAAACTATAAAGATCATGGAGGAAAAAATAGGGACAATGCTAAGGGCCCTAATATATGGCATAAAAAGAATATCAAACATAACTAAAAATGCACACACAGAAGAAGATGAACTACATAAATGGGACTTCCTAAAAATTAAAAACTTATGCTCAACAAAAGACTTCTCCAAAAGAGTAAAATGAAAATATACAGATCGGGAAACAATTTTTGGCTATGACATATCCAATAAGCGTCTAATCTCTAAAATTTACACAAAACTTCAACACCTCAACAACAACAACAAAGAAAAGTATTCCAATTAAAAAATGGGCAAGGGACATGAACAGACACTTCACCAAAGAAGACATTCAGGCTGCTAACAAACATATGAAGAAATGCTCATGATCATTAGCCATTATCTGTTCCTGTGGAGTCAATTCCAACTCATAGTGACCGTATAGGACAGAGTAGAACTGCCCCACGGGGTTTCCAAGGAGCAGCTGGTGGATTCGAACTGCCAGTATTTCTCTTTAGCAGCCGAGCTCTCAATCACTGCACCACATCAGCCATCAGAGAATGCAAATCAAAACTACAATGAGATACCATCTAACCCCAACATTACTGGCACTAATGAAAAAGACAGAAAATAAGAAATGTTGGTGAGGTTGTGGGGAGATTGGAACTCTTATACACTGCTGGTGGGAATGTAAAATGGTGCAACCAGTAGGGAAAATAGTATGGCACTTCCTCAAAGAGCTAGAAATAGAAATACCATATAATCCAGCAATCCCACTCCTAGGTATATACCCTAAAGAAATAAGAGCCATAGTATGAATAGACATATGCACACCCATGTTCACTGCAGCATTATTCACAATAGCAAAAAGATGGAAACAACCCAAGTGCCCATCAACGGATGAATGGATTAACAAACTGGTACATACACACAATGGAATACTACGCATCAATAAAGAATAATGATGAATCCACAAAACATCTCAAAACATAGATAAATTCAGAGGACATTATGCTGAGTAAAATAAGTCAATCACAAAAGGACAAATTTGTATGAGACTGCTATTATACAGTAACACCAAAAAGTTCACACACAGAAAAAAAATTCTTTGATGGTTCCCAGGGATGGGAGGGGGAGGGACGGAAAATTACCGAATAGATAGTAGACACGTCTTAATATTGTTGAAGGGAAAGGCATACACAATATGGAGAAGTCAGCACAACATGACCAAGGCAAGAGAGGACACTGAGAGGAATGCAGGACTAAAGGACAACTACAGTAACTACTTTGGAGTGTTGAAAAATAAAGACGTCGCCTTGAGGACTAAGGTGCGCCTGACCTAAGCCATGGTGTTTTCGATTGCCTCGTATGCATGTGAAAGCTAGACAATGAATAAGGAAGACTGAAGAAGAATTGATGCCTTTGAATTATGGTGTTGGTGAAGAATATTGAATATACCATGGACTGCGAAAAGAACAAACAAATCTGTCTTGGAAGAAGTACAGCCAGAATGCTCCTTAGAAGTAAGGATGGTGAGACTTCATCTCACATACTTTGGACATGTTATCAGGAGGGATCAGTCCCTGGAGAAGGACACCATGCTTGGTAAAATAGAGGGTCATCGGAAAACAGGAAGAGCTTCAAGGAGATGGATTGACACAGTGGCTGCAACAATGGGCTCAAGCATAACAATGATCATGAGAATGGTGCAGGACTGGGCAGTGTTTCATTCTGTTGTACATAGGGTCACTATGAGTCGAAACCGACTAAACAACACCTAACAACAACAACAACAGTAACTACTATAAGATAGACAATCCTGCAACAATACTATCAACAAACAATAACCTATGAATGGATACATAGATAGATAGATATGTCAAGAGGTATGGGAGGGAGTAAGGGAGCACACCTACTGGCAGATACAGGTTTGGTGGTGGATATTTCTAAATACATGACTGTAGATCGTTTATTAATATAAACAATAGAGCACACAAGTGGCACAGACAGGGAAACCTCTTAGACATAATTAAACACCTCGGGGGATGAAGTCTCCAGGCTCAAAGGCAAAGAACCATAGACTCAGAGAACATCTATGTCAATTGGCACAACGTAGTTCTTAAAGACAGTGTTCTACATCCTACTTTGTTAAGTAGCATCTAGGGTCTTAAGAGCTTGTGAGTGGCCATCTAAGGTACAACTATTGGTCTCTTCCAGTCTGGAGCAAAGGAGAGTGAAGGAAACCAAAGACTCAAGGCAGCCATTAGTGCAAAGGACTAATGCACCACATGAACCACAGCCTACACAACCTGGAGACCAGAAGAACTAGATAGTACCCAGCTACCACCACCAACCGCTCTGACTGGGATTACAACAGAGGGTCCAGAGTGTGGAAAAAAATGTAGAACAAAAAATCAAATTCACAAAAAAGGCCAGACTTACTGGTCTCACAGAGACTGGAGGAATCCCCAAGAGTGTGGCCCTAAGACACCCTTCTGACTTGCAACTGAAGCCATTCCTGGAGACCACCTTTCAGCAAAACTGTAGACAGGCCCATACAATAAACAATAACACCTGAGAGGAACGTGTTCCTTAGAATAATCAATTATAGGAGACCAGTAGGGCAATATTTGCCCAAAAGCAAAGATGAGAAGGCAGGAAGGGGTAGAAAATCAGGATGAAAGGAAACAGGGAACCCAGGGTGGAAATGGGGAGAGTGCTGACACAGTGTGGGGAATGAAGACAAGGCCATGAAACATTTTATGTAGAAACTATCAAATGGGAATCTAATTTGCTCTGTAAACTTTCACCTAATGCACAATATAAATAAATAAATACAATATGGACTAAAAAACTGTAATTAATGATTCCAATTCAATGCAGTGAGAGGACAGGGAAATAGAAACTATCTAATAGATTATTCCAAAGGCATAGCAGTGGAAGTGTTACCCTCTAAAGTGTGTCATTGAAGACACCTAGTTGGATGTCTCTAATTTAGGCTTACGTGAGACATCTGGGTGAACCTTAATTGGATCTGTCAAACAATGTTTATTTAAAAGCACCCCCCCACCCCAGTTGAGCCTGATGATGAGCCGGTTTGGTGGTCTTCTACTAGAGTGACCAATCAACCCGGTTTACCTGAGACTGAAGGGATTCCCAAGATGAGAGACTTTAAGTGGTAAAACTGGGCAAGTGCCAGGCAAACCGGAACAAATTGGCCACCCTACCTCTGAATAACCCATCTGCAACCACCTCCATCATAAAGATTCTACCCCACCCTCCAAGGAAAAGGGACTGTGTCCTCCCAGTGCCTCATGGTGTCTGTTGTGGGTGGAAGTGAGGCACTTTTGAAAATGCAGTAACTCTTTCAGGGCAAAATTCCCTGATCCTTGGGTCAGGGGTCAGCAAACTTGAGCCTGCTGTTTGTTTTTGTAAATGAAGTTTTAGGGAAACACAGTCGTTTACATACTGTCTATGTTGCTGCCGCGATACAACAGCAGAGTTGAAAAGTTGTGGCAAAGATTGTATGGCCTGCAAAGCCTAAAAAATTACTATATAGCCCTTTGCATTACGGAAAGAGTTTGCTTGACCCCTTCCTAGATCCTAATTTTGACTCAGTCACTTACGAACAATGTGACTTAAGGGGAGTGGTTTAAACTCTCAGAGCTTAATTTCCTCACTTACAAAAAGAGATTTTTAACAACACACACTCACTGAAATGGTTAAAAAATATTTTTTAAATAGCAATACCAAGTATTGGAAAAGATGTGGGAAAACTGGAATGCTCATTAGTACCAGTTGCCCTGGAGTCAACTCTGACTCATGGTGACCCCGTGTGTGTCAGAGTAGAACTGTGTCCCATGGGGTCTTCAGTGGCTTTATTTTTCAGAATTAGATTGCCAGGCCTTTCTTCCGAGGTGCCTCTAGCTGGACTCAAACCATTGTTTGACAATATTTACTAACTATATGCCTCCTATGACCCAGCAAAGGATCCCTGGTTGTGCAACAGTTAAATGCTCGGCTGCTAAGCAAAAGGTTGACAGTTGAAACCCACCCAGTGACTCTGCGGGAGAAAGACCTGGCAATCAGCTTGGAGCAGATCAGTAACAGAATGCTTTCTTCTTTCCTAAATATAGGAGCCCCGGTGCCACAGTGGTTGTAGATTATCCTTATCTGTAAAGTGGGGATAATGTAGATGAACAGCCAAGAAAACCCTATAGGGCATTTCTCCATTGTCACATGGGCTCCCTGTAAGTCGGAACTCACTCAACGTCACCCAACAACAACATGACCCAGAAATTCCACTCCCAAGAGGCATGAGTGTTTACGCCCCCAGAAAGGCATGAGCAAGAATGTCCAGAACAGGTTATTACCAACCCTAAACTGGAAATGTTATCAGTATTAGAGTGAGTAAAGAAACTGAGGCATACTTGTACAGTGGAATACTACACAACAATCAAAAAGAACAAACCATTGCTATGTGCACCAATAAGGATGAATAGCATAGACATAAGGATAAGCCCAAGAAGACAGGCACAAAGGAGTACTTCTTAGATGATTCCATTTACATGAGATTAAAGACCTGGCAAAAATAAGCTATGATGACAGAACTCAGAATAGCGATTGTCTCTTGATGGGGGTATTAACTGGGAAGGGGCATAAGAGAAACTCCTGGGGTGCTGGAGCTGTTCTGTATGTCCATCTAGGTGGTGGTTCCCCTGTTATATACACATATAGTATAATGTATGGAGCTGTACACTTGTTCAGTTTACTGTATATAGATTAGACCTTGTTTAAAAGAGAAAAGATAGATAGACCCTGCTGGCATAGTGGTTAAGTGCTACAGCTGCTAACCAAAAGGTTGGCAGTTCGAATCCACCAGGCGCTCCTTGGAAACTCTATGGGGCAGTTCTACTCTGTCCTCTAGGGTCGCTATGAGTTGGAATCTACTCAACGGCAACAGGTGTTTGATAATCTTTAGGGGAGCAGATTGCCAGGTCTTTCTCCCTTGGAGTCCCTGGGTGGTTCGAACGGCTAATCTTTCGGTTAGCAGCCGAGCGCGTAACTATTGCACCATCAGGATTCCTTATGTATATGTAAGTATATGTGTACAAGAAGCCCAAGTGGTGCAGTGGTTAAGCGCTCAACTGCTAACCGAAAGGTCAGCAGTTCAAACTCACCAGCCACTCCGAGGGAGAAAGATGTAGCAGTCTGCTCCCGAAAAGATTACAGCCTTGGAAGCACTGTGGGGCAGTTTACTCTATCCTATAGGGGCACTAAGAGAATCAGCTCGACAGCAAAAGGTATGCATATGTACATGTACGTGTACATTTACGTGTACATGTACACGTATATGTACATGTATATATCCTACCAACCTCATGAGGTCATTATAAGAATCCAATCACTCTTAAAAATGAGATAAATAGAAAAATACAGTCTTCTATTATTTAAGCAGCTCAATACCTAGTCTTCCTGTTGCAACTGGTTAGATGCACTACCTATAATTCAGATGCTCCAGCTTTTTTCAGCCTTAGCAAAACAAAAGATAACTCGTTACATGGAATCTGACAGTAATTTCTGAACGTGGGAGGGACACGCCGTAACTATAAACTCACTGAGAACACACTGGTACTGCCCAAGTGTGTCACCCCACCCTTGAGAGAGCCCCCGCTTTCTGCTGATGACAAAGTCAGAGGGCCTGGAAACTCCGGAGCAGAGTTCCCTCCCTACAGCTGCATCTTCCCTGTCCCCTCCCTCCCTGTCTTCCCGCCAAAAGATGATAAACACCACCTGCCCCACTACACACACCAGCCCAGAACTGCCATCTCGTCTGCTCACTCAGAACGTCCCCCTCATCCTGAAGCACCCTAGGCCACTGCTGTCAAGCCACAGCCTTTCTGTCAACCTCAGCTCAACACTCCAAACTGCTTGTGGTCCTCAGTACCCGGGGGGCCAGCGAGCTGACGGCAGGTGGAGAGAGTGAAGACACTCTGTCCAGCAGGGGCGGGGTGTGTGTGTATGTGTGTGTGCAAACCTCATTTCTCTGCTACTACTTTTCCGTCTTTGAAAACGCCCTGCGTACTTCAGGCAGCTTAGCAGAAACACATGCCTCCAAACTCTGATTAACTCTATCTTTAATTTGTCCATTACTGGCCATAGGCAGATCACCTGGGGACTGCTCGTTCCTCTCCAAAATGAGAACCCAGCACCATATGTACTACAACGTGGGATATTTCTTCCGAACGTAAACTTGCAAGAGCTGTTTCTCTTCCTTTCCTGGCACACTCTCGAATCCTTCTATATCTTTAGCAGCGTAACCTACAGTTGATTGCAATATAAAAACTGCTAGCCTCTGGTTCATTGGACCAATTTTTTCTTAATTTGACCACATTGTCTATGCTGTTTTTGAGAGTCTATTCACTATGGTTTCTGATTTCTAGAGCCCAAAACTACAGAAGATACATTCAGTAATTTGTGTGAATAACCTGCAAAGATTTCCTGACTGGTGAATTCAAGCCAGAGTTTTCTACGTGACAGACACTTGATAGACGTGGAAAGAATGAATATGAACTCTTAAGAATGAATAAGTCTGAATATTTAAGCAATGTGTTCACATAAGCAATGAAGCTGTCAGTCACAAATGTGTATATTTAGCAGAATAAAACACTGTACCGGACCCTGCCTCCCCCAAAATCAATCTGAAGTGCTCTGAGTGGAAGTATATCAATGAAGATAATACAATTAGAACTCAACCTTGGATGGAACTTTCTCCAGAAAAAAACAACAACAACAAAATACCCAAACAATGTTTGATTTCATTTCAGAGATACTTAGAAAACTCAGCACACAAATTTTTCAATCACAGCCAGCCAAACACAAAATCAGCTGGGAGAAAAGTTAAACCATTAGCGGCAACTGAATTTCAAAGAAATGTGGCTTATGTTCTGCTCTTGTTCATTGCTCAAATATTATTTTGAAGAAGAAATGTAAGGGGACTTTTGTTGTTCTCTGAAGGTTTTGAATTGTTTCCAAGAAATATTTGCCTGAGGTTTAAACTCTCTTGGCTGTGACTTTTCTCACCAGTCAATGAATTTTGTCGGGAGAAGCAGTTAGAAGGAAAGGATGATGCTAAATTGGTCTGGCTCCGAAAAATGCATCTCACTCTTACAGTTTTTTGCTAATTTGGCTCCTTCCGTCCCTGCCATTCACTCACTTTTCTTTCTTTCTTAAACCAATATGCCAAACTTGAGAAGTAATCCCTGGAAAAAACCTGCCTGGCAAGGGACTCAGATTCTGAGTAAAACTTCCCTTTGTGCCGACAGTTCCGTCTGTCACAAGGTGGGAGCTCATTTACTGGAGCATCTCCCACCCTCAGAGAGAATGTAACTTTCAGTCAGGACTTACCTGTCTGCCGAGAGAGCTGTGAGCGTGAAAACAGACACCCCCACCGAGGTGAGCTGTATGAAGGGAATTAGTTTGCAGCCAACCCTGCCAAATAGCCATCTGTCGGCCAGGTACCTGCTGGCATCCACGGGTGCGCACGTTACCAGGAGGAGCAGGTCTCCCAAGGCCAGGCTGGAGATGAACAGGTTGGGCACGTTGCGCATGGACTTGACCGTACAGAAGATCTTGATCAGGGTGATGTTGCCAACGAGGCCAATCAGGATGATCACCCCATAAACCACAGGGATGACATAGAGGATGCCCGGGTGGAACCAGTCATCAGTCGCGGAGAGGTCCACACTGTGATTGGAGACGTTGCAGTGCACCAAACGGTCCACTTCCAAATTCAGGCGGAAGCAGTCGTTCAGAGCCATCCTCTAGATTTTTTTCCCACCTACAATTGCTCTTCGCTGCTCTTCTTAACTTTTTGATTTCGCAGCTGGGTGCAGATGAGGATAAGATCTATACTGGGCTCTTCTCTTCTGTAATAAAAATGCCCCCAGGACGTACATACTATGGTCCTCAAAGCTGTCTGTCACTATTTTGAGGCTAGAGCTGCTGTGGCCTTCACATGACCAATGCCATGCATCTCTCAATTCAGTAAGTTAGCAGCATAACAACAACAAAAAACTACCACCAGAAATAGGGCTGAGAATTAAACCCACTCTCTATCAGCTCTTTCCACCTCCATCCTAGTCCGAATCTCTCTGGCTGCAGTTCACTAAGAACTTTTGGCCTGCTGTTACACACAGCATTTCCTGGCTTTCCTAATATTTAGAATCTGAGGTTTAAAGTGGGTAGAAAAAACTGCACCGAGAAAGCCTCCAATCCTATAGGCAGGATGCTTTGCACGTCACGGGCTTCACCAGCAAACGGCAGCCCTGCTGAGCTGAGGCACTGTTGAGGAGCAAGGCCACTTATAGACAGAGAATGCCAGCCCCCTGCTGGCCACTTTAATCACTGCCCAGTCGCCTACTCTCCCCAGAGGAGACTGCGGGTCCTCTGGGGCTTCACAGATAGCTTTGGCTGCTCACTGAAGCAGGCAGTACCTATGGTCAGGACTTAATAAACGTTGCTGGCACTCAACAAAGGCCCTGGAAATCTTTCTGATCCTATCCCCAAGCATTCATGAGAATCGCAGCCTATTTTCTCATCTTTTCCAATACAGTAGAATGCACTGTTAAGGGGGAGATAAAACAAGGTCTGTCTGTGAATGAAATGCATGCAGAGGCACAGGTGCCCGTGGGTAATGTCCACCGCCTGTTTGAAGGAGGACTGCTACTTACACCTTCAGCAACTGAGAGCTGGAAAAACCAGGAGCTGAGCTCACACACGCTCCTTCCAGTAGGTTTTCAAAGCCATTCTTGTCCCCCGGTGTGGGGATATGTGCCATTAAAATATGGATGTATAAAGACCTCTATGCTGCACAGCATGTTGAGACTTGTCCCCAACATGTTGAGACTTGTCACGACTTGTTTTTCCAAACCCGTTACCTGATTGGCTTGTTTACCTGAATTCCTCCTCCCTTGCCCGAAACTTATTGTTATTCACCCAAAGCCCATTGTTCTGTTATTTGCGTCACTGCTTGCTGTATTGACTATAAAATAAACTCCTGGGACTGAAGCCGGGGGGTTCGACTCCTCAGAGTGACCCTCCTGGCCCCACTTCTCTGCAACAGATGGTGCCCCGTGTGAGGAGCTGCGACACCCCAGACCAGGGAGAAAAGAAATTGGGGGCCAGCTGATTCTTTTTTAAATTTTATTAATTTATTTTTTAATTGTGCTTTAGGTGAAAGTTTACAACTCAAGGTAATCTCTCATACAAAATTTTATACACATATTGTCATGGGACACTAGTTGCAATCCCTACATGACAGCACACTCCCCCTTTCCACCCCGGGTATCCTGTGTCCATTCAATCAGCTCCTGATTCTCTCTGCCTTCTCATCTCGCCTCTGGACAGGAGCTGCCCATTTGGTCTCGCGTATCTACTTGAGTTAAGAAACACACTCTTCACGAGTTTTATATTATGTTTTATAGTCCAGTCTAATCTTTAGGAATGGTTTTAGTTCTGGGTTAACATCGCGTCCAGGGGCCATGGCTTCGAGGGTCCCTCCAGTCTCAGTCAGACCATTAAGTCTGGTCTTCTTACTAGAATTTGAGTTCTGCACCCCACCTTTCTCCTGCTCCCTCAGGGACTCTCTGTTGTGTTCCCTGTCAGGGCGGTCATTGGTGGTAGCCCGGCACCGTCTAGTTCTTCTGGTCTCAGGCTGATGGAGTCTCTGGTTTATGTTGATTCTTAACTCTCAAAGATCAATGGTCTTTTCCAGAAAAATGGGCTTTTTCTCATCTGATCTAAAAGTTACACTAATTGGCTTTCTGATGCCGCTACTTATAATTTTTTTATTGAATGCATGCCACATGTGAAATTTCCTCTTAAACCCAGAGTGGGAAATAAAGAATTGTTAAGAAGTGACAGAAGAACAAGGAATTGGGAGGTGGAAAAAAATAACTTGTAGTTGAGCGGTACCAGAAAAGGCTTCATTGAGGAAGAGATGTTAGAATTAGGCTTAGCCCACAACTTATCCTCCTAAATACATTACAGGCTGTATCTTCAAGACTTGTGTGGAGCCAGCTCTTCGAGATTCAGCCCAGGAAGCCAGTTATTAACAGGCATTTCTACTGAAGGCCAGATTTTGCAGGACCCATAAGGAATAAAGACGCTTGCCCTTATCACCATGCCAGGGTCCACCAAGACAGCCTCAAAGCGCCTTGTCATGGAAATTCTGAGTGGCATGTTACAACATCGAGGGGCTGCCATGCTCCTTCCTAAATAGGAAGGGCTCGAGCTCCTTTCAGCCACTGCCTGTACGTGGAAGTGCTTCTCAGGGGAGATTAGTAATCAGGAGCCTCATGATGTTGATTTGTTGCTAGCAGCCTCGTTTAATGATGCCCTATATGGGCTCTGGGCTTAAATCTGGCTCTATCTAGTACTAATGATATCCTTGTGAAGGCTTTACTTAGTAACTGGCACATAGTAAGGGCTCAGTTAAAATTAGCTGCTAAACACAATTGGAAGAGCGTAGTCAATGTCACTGAACTGTGCATGTAGAAATTTTTGAAGTGGTGTATCTTTGGCTATGTGTATTTTCACCAAAAAAAAAAGGTTGAGAAGTTAAGAGGGTTGACATGTTGTGGCGTTGTTAACCAATGTCATAAAACAATATGTGTACGACTGAAAAAAATAAATGGTGATAACAAAAAAATAAAATAAAATAAAATTAGCTGCTATAACAATTATTATTTTTAGGATTGAGGGAAAAAGGCTTATTTTGGAAAAGCCCAGGAAGGTCAGAAGAGTGACTGACCTCAATCAATAAACTGGTTGCCATCAAGTCGATTCCAACTCATAGCAACCCTATAGGACAGAGTAGAACTGCCCCATAGGGTTTCCAAGGAGCGGTTGGTGGATTTGAACTGCCAACCTTTTGGTTAGCAGCCATAGCTCTTAACCACTGCGCCACCAAGGCTCCTCTGATCAATAGGCAAAGGTTTTATTCATCCGGGTGAAGCAGTAATTCCTCCATTACTTGGAAGACATTTACCATATTTTATGCAAATAATGGCATGTTATACTTTTTTTTGCCAACCTTGCCCTCCCCCTTAAGGTATTTTCCTAAGCAACATGTAAAAAAATTATCATAGGGTGCTTACAAAAATACCTGTGGTGGGGGAGGGGCACGGTTGTAAAAACAAAAAAGGTATAACACGCACATTATTTGCGTAAAAATACGTATTTACCATCTGCCTGATGCCAGGCACTGCACAAGAAAGAGCCTGAGGGAAAATAACATGAAGACAGTCTCAGCTCTTTAGACCCACCCCCTCCCTAGAATGAAGCAGATGTTTCTTTCCCTTTATCTCTTTAGACATCCCTGTGTGTTGAGGAAGCCTCACTTCTGAAACCCAACTGGGCTGTTAGTGTTTCATCCTGGGTACGTTAAGCAGAGGCTGATGGATATTGATTTCTCAGGGCTGCTGTTAGCATTATTTTTTCCACAGCACTATAGAATGTTCTCTTGGTATTTCAGGAATGAAGGTATATTGTGGTTCGACACCTAATATTTCCTGGAATCAAGGATGCTTTATAAAGCCAATTAGACAATTTTGATGTCATTTCAACTAATTACCTATAATGATTCTTTCTATCCTTACCACTATGTGTCACCTTCAGACAAAGCACAAAACAGAGTCAGACATTTGTTTGCTTTTTGTTTAGTGGTGAGCACAGCATGACTTGACTTAGGAAAAACGACCTGGAACAAATATAGTACAAAGACCCTGTCCTCAGGGACTCCAGTTTCTGAAAAGAAGTGGAGCGTGACTCAGCATCTTTTCTTGTGTATCGGGGCACAGGTGTCACTTCTATTTAAGTCAAGAGCATCACATTTTCCATTCTTCAGAAAATGGAAAATGGATTTTTGTGGGACTTGAGTAAGAGGGGGCCGGTGAGTTGGTGGAATTTGGGAGGAGAGGTGGGTTCAACAAGACCAAACAGAGGGGAGACAAAGGTCTTTTCCCACTGACTGTGTGGAGTCTTCCAGAAGCTTGCATTCTTGGTTGAGCGATGATGCACATACACAGATAAGATAAATTAGTGACAGAGTGGGTGAATCTGTAGGTGGAAATAATATGAACTAGGGTAAGGAGGAGGGGATGCTCTCAGTCTGTTTGAGAGACAGTAAGTACGCCAGTCAACCTGGAACCGAGGTTTGGAGGGAAGTACTGTATGAGAAATACAGATTCGTTCTGCTGGGAAAGACTTTGCCTTCAAGGTTTCAGGTTGGACTTCAGCCTATAAGACATTGGTTCTTAAAATATCAGCGAGATTGCCTGTCATGCTTCTTAAAAATACAAAATCTGAGGCTCTACCTCAGACCTACTGAATCCGAATCTCCACAGAAAAAACCTAGGAATTGGTATTTTTCATGAGCTCCCCAGGGGATTCCAGTGCTAAGCTATGCTGCAGGCCAATGATGGTGGCTGCGTGCCACCAAGAGAACAACATGACAAAGTGACAATACTTGTGCTTCCCTTCTGTGGAGGGAGAGGATGAGCAAGGAAGCACATGTAGGAGATCGTTGCTATGGGGCCTTGATACCCAAAGTGTGGTCCTCAAGTCAGCAACACAGGCATCACCTGGGAGGTGGTGGTGGTTGTTGTTGGATGCCGTTGACTCGATTTCGACTCAGAGCAACCCCATGTGACAAAGTAGAACTTCCCCATAGAGTTTTCTTGGCTGTAATCTTTGTAAGAGCAGATCACCAGGGTCTTTTCTCCCGCAGAGCCACTGGATGGGTTCAAACGGCCAACCTTTTGGTTAGCAGCCTAATGCTTAACCATTGAGCCATGAGGACTCCTGGGAGCTTGTTAGAAATGAGGAATCTCAGGCCACACGCCAGATCCACTGAGTCATAATCTGCATTTTAACAAGCTCCCCAAGGGATTCATATGCACAGTGAAGTCTGAGAAGTGCTGGTCTGGACAATAGGGAGATCTGACAGCAGGGTAGGAACTAGGAACAGATAGGAGAGTGGAATCTCAACTTCAGAACTGAACCAGCAATTGGATCAACTCAAAGTTGAACTAAGAACCACTAAACCAAACCAAACCCGTTGTTGTTGAGTCGATTCCAACTCATAGTGACCCTATAGGACAGAGTAGAACTGCCCCATAGGGTTTCCAAAGAGCAGCTGGTGGATTTGAACTGCCAACCTCTTGGTTAGCAGCCGAGCTCTTAACCACCGCGCCACCAGGGCTCCAAGAACCACTAAATGGGGGGCTTTTTGATATCCCTAATAATGGCTGGGAGGCCGTGGGTGATGCAAATGGTTAATGCACTCGGCTGCTAACCAAAAAGTTGGCAGTCTGAGTCTACCCAGAAGCACCTCAGAAGAAAGGCCTGGGGATCTGCGTCTGAAAGATCACAGCCATCGAAAACCTTATGGAGCACAGTTCTACTCTGACATACATGCGGTCACCATGAGTCAGAGTCAGCTGGACAGCAACTGTTTTTGTTGTTTTAATAACGGCTGGTAATTATCCCAGACTGCATTGGAGGTAAGCTGTTCTTGCCAAAATACAGCCCCATTACAAATGTAGGGAATACAGACAATGGAGAAGCCCAAGATGGGGATTTTTTTGTTGTTGTTGTCTCGTGACTCAGAAAACAAAGAGGAAGGGCAAGAGGGAAGCCATTCTGGAGTGAAACGCGGAGTCTCATTTCCGGCATACTGAGTTCACTGTATGAACAAGGGCAAGTAAGGAAGTCAAAGGAAATGAGAGATGAAGTTCAAAGGTAAAGAGGTAAATCATTAAGAGGACTGGCTGAGAACTAGGACGTTTAATATCAAATACTTTAGTGAATGACTTGCCGAGAATCAGGTGAAGTCAGGCTTTGAGGAGACGGTGATGCGGTGACAATGAATGTGCACTGAGCATGATTTTAAGATTAGCTTTGTGATAGCCCCGTGGAAAAGCTGCTGGAAAGAATGCAGCAACTCTTGCTCGAGAAGAATCGGAGATGTCAAATTGTAGTGCTGCAGCAGGGACGAAAGAGACAGATGATTATATCCAGATCTATAATGCTGGGATCATTTCAAGTTCTCTTTTCTTTTCTCAACATTCTGTGACTTTTCGTGGGGCTTGAAAACTCAGGAAAGAGATGAGGGGAGTCTTCCGAAAGAAAGAATCAAGTTTCATTTTGAGCCACACAAGTCTACCGAAGTAAATGTAGACACGCAGAGAAAGCCTAGGGCAGAAGAGCAAATTCTCAATTAGACCCGAGGCTAAGAGATCACCTGGTGTGGTGGGTTTAAAATATATCTGCCAGTTCTTTGTACTCTTTCCTTCAAGAGGTGGAGATTAATTCCCTCCCTTTTGATGTTGGCTGCACTGAATGATTTGCTTCTAACAAACAGAATGTAGCAGCAGTGATACTATGTAACTTCCAAGACTAGGTGATAAAGGGCATTGTAGCCTCCTCCTTGTGCTTTCTCTTGAGTCCCTTGCTCTGGACGAAGTCAGCCGCCATATTGTAAGGACACTCAAGCAGCCCTCTGGAGACATCCCCATGGTGAGGAACTGAGGCCTCCTGCCAAGAGCCAAGTGAGTGAATCATCTTGGAGGTGGGTCCTTTAACCTCAGTCAAGCCTTCAGATGAGTGCAGCCTCAGCCAACATCTCGACTTCCACCTCAACAGACACTTTAAGCTAGACCACCAAGCCAAGTCACTCCTAAATTCTTGACTGACTGAAACTGAGACAATAAATGTTTGTTGTTTTAACCCAGTGTTTTGTGGTAATTTGTTATACAGCAATAGATAACACCTGGTAAGTAGAATGGATGGTGAGGAGGAAGAAAAGAAAGGAAAACCACCAAGAAAGACAAAAGAAAACAGGAAAGAAAGATCAGAGAAGACAGGTGCTATAAGTCTGGGTCAAACCATGACTGATCAGAGAAGGTGGGAGGTAAGGAAAGGATGGTCAAATCAAGAAAAGTTATGCAGACTGAAATCCATGTGTTATTCAATAACACCAAAGCTTCTTATCTGTATGAAATATATATATTTTTTAAATATTAAAAATGAGCTGAACTTACAATATTGCTTAAAATATTACAAATGAGCAAGAACCTCAGCTACCATATACCTGGAAATTAGACACTTTATATTCCATTTCCTCATCTGCTTAGTGAACTTGGGCAATTCAAATCACTTCAGTGAACATTATTTGCCAGTCAGCTGCCCTTTGCTGTGGTTTCTCCATCCATAAAAAACAGGGACATTTTCCCCTTTCCTATGCCCCTGGACCAAGAGGCAGTCATTGGAACAGAACAAGGGGCTGCTGCTTGGTTTAAAGTCAGGAAAGGTGTGTGTCAGGGTTGTATCCTTTCACCATACTTATTCAATCTGTATGCTGAGCAAATAATCCGAGAAGTTGGACTATATGAAGAAGAACGTGGCATCAAGATCAAAGGAAGACTCCTTAACAACCTGTGATATGCAGATGACAGAACCTTCCTTGCTGAAACTGAAGAGGACTTGGAGCACTTACTAATGAAGATCAAAGACCACAGCCTTCAGTATGGATTACACCTCAACATAAAGAAAACAAAAATCCTCACAACTGGATCGATAAGCAACATCATGATAAACGGATAAAATATCGAAGTTTTCAAGGATTTCATTTTACTTGGATCCACAATCAACGCCCACGGAAGCAGCAGTCAAGAAATCAAAAGACGTGTTGCATTGGGCAAATCTGCTGCAAAAGATCTCTTTACAGTGTTAAAAAGCAAAGATGTCATCTTGAGGACTAAGGTGCCCATCTATCTGTGTCCACCTGACAACCGTCCTGCGTGCCTCTCTCTTGTATATGATACCGTGTTTGCACAACATCCAAATCACATAACATCCTATTTCACAGAATGTATCCTGGGCATTAAGTGACACATACCTGTATTCTAGTTTCTGGGAAAGGGTCAAAGGGGATTTTTCTTCCAGAGTACAGTTCATGTTGTTTCTGGATCACCTAGTGACAAAAGCCTCTTTTCCTTCCTTTTCTGATCTCATTGTTTTCATCTCAACAGATTTTTGTTTTTTAATTGAAGGTTTTTTTGAATTGTTAGTTGAGGTCTTCTTCCCTGACCATTTGAAGTCACTGAGTTTCAAACAAAATGCTACAGCAGACCATCAACATCATCGTCTGCTATAACCTGCTCAGTTATTAATTTTAAATTCTTTGATCTTTTTTGGGTGCCTGGCAAGCTGGTTTTTCTTCGCTAGAGATATAACGAGGCCCCTCTTAAGTCAGCCTGACAGCCTGGGGGGCTGGCCAATCTCTTCTCCAAGGCAGGTTCCCACATTTTTAGGCCTTTGATCAGGGAAGAGAATTTGTTTCAGTAATTAATCCCAATGGTACAAAACTCATAAGAGCAAGAACTATATTGTCAGTCATCATCATCAGAAGGAATGTTCACAAATGAAGGAGGAGAAGTGGATGCTTTGGAATGACTAGAATGAGGACTTCCTAATTCCAGCACAGCAGTGTGATTTGTTCATTTGGAAGATCGGCATCCTCACAGTTGGGGAAATAAAAACCAAACCAACCAGTTGCCATCGGGGTCGATTCTGACCCATGGCGACCCCACGTGTACAGAGCATAACAGTGCTCCGTAGAGTTTTCAAGGCTGTGACCCTTCGGAAGCACACTGCCAGGCCTTTCTTCTGACGTGCCTCTGGGTGGATTTGAACCACCAATCTTTCAGGTAGTAGTTGAGCGCCACCCAGGGAAGGGATGCAGAAATGAGGCCAGTACAGGCAGCAGGGTGTGGGGGAGGGAAATGGAAAACAATGCATCCAGCTTTGCTGTGATCCTACAAGTAGCCTGTTTGCCATGAGATCAGAAATAGGGCATGTTCATTGGTGCCAAGAGCCACCCTGAAGCCTAGCAGTGTTTTCAGCAAGATGTTACACAAATTGCTTCATGTCTCCGTGAGTGTTTCATCTTGTTTATTGAGAGAGGAAGCACAGCCGAGGTCCTCGATCGCACATCTTAAATTACTTGGATATTGAAGAAATGTGGCCGTAGACATGAGACAGGAACTGAGCATCCTATTCATTTCTCCAAAGACAAAAAACAAAACGCACACACAAAAAACACAAGGCACCATGGCCAAGGAAGAAATAGAAACCATAGTTGCTGGGCACTCCACGTTGCTTCTTTCCTACCAGTTTTTTTTGTTGTTGTTTAGGTTCCCATTTAATAATTTCTGTGGATATTGTACGGTGACATTGGTTACAGTCTTCACAATGTGTCAGCATTCTCATTATTTCCATTCTGGTTGTTTCCCCCCAGTCTTTAAGCGCCCCTAATTCCTCATTATACTTACCCATTTTTCAACACAAGTCTTTATTTTCTTTCCTGTTGGGTCACGTTCGCCTCCCAGGAGAATTGCGAGATACGGCCGTCTCTCTAGTCTCCCCTTTGTTCCATGAGAGCCGTGTGGTCTAGTGGTTAAGCACCCAGTTATTGAAGCACATACTTCTTAGTCCTGTGACTGTAGGCGAGTTGCTTGCCCTCCCCATGCTTCATTCCTCATCTGTACAAAGGGGATGTACATAGTCCTAAATCATAGGGTGGTCGTAAAGAGTCCATGAGGGAACACGTGTAAAGCACCTGGAATCAATGTTGACTATCTCTATTATTTTATCGTCTGTCCTCACCCTTTCCCACAGATCCTATGCTACTCATTAGCTGTCATCGTAAAGGAAAAGGAAGAGAAAACTCGTTTAAAGAAACAGACAGGCAAATGTTGGAAGTGGCTTTTAGGCAGCGGGGAAGTGGATCATTGAGCTGTTACTGAAGAAGGCCTGCACTAGGATTTTTGCAAAATAAGTCTAGAACAATCATTTGAGCCTATACCCATATAGGGAAATAAGGGTATAGGCAAAGCCATTGCTGGTTTCTGACACCCACAATAGAGAGCCCTGTTGGAGCACACCCTAGACTAAAACTTAATCTCACTTGTTGGCTTCTGGGGGATGCAAGTAGAACTGAAAATACACTAATATGGCCACTGGGAGGGATGAGGAAAGATGATGAGTGAGAGGACAGTACAAAGAGCAAATCGGTCCGTTTCCCCACCGCGTCGAAGAGGCATTTTCCTAGGCTGACTATCCAACGGTCACTGGGAAAGCAGTTTCATCCCAAACGAAGTGAGCACTATTGCTGGTCAATCTTGAATCTCTGGGATGGATGCGGAGTGGAGGTGCACACGTAGATGGCCGGAATGGTGACATCCCCTTCTCAGGAAACGTCACGGGCATCCTTTGCAGCCAGCCAAGGCTCAAAGGTACGCGTATCACTACTTGGTTGGCATTATTAACCATGAAATCAAATGATGTATTGCGTTGGGCAAATCTGCTGCAAAAAACCTCTTTAAAGTGTTAAAAAGCAAAGATGTCACCTTAAGGACTGTGATGCGGACCCAAGCCTTGGTGTTTTCAGTTACCTCATATGCAGCCAAAAGCGGGACAGTGAATAAGGAAGACCCAAGAAGAATTGACTGTACCATGGACTGCCAGAAGAATGGGCAAATCTGTCTGTCTTGGAAGAAGTACAGCCAGAATGCACATTAGAAGCAGGGGTGCAAGACTTCGTCTCATGTACTTTGAACATGTTATCAGAAGGGACCAGTCCCTGGAGAAGGACATCATGCTGGTAAAGTAGAGGGTCAGCAAAAAAGAGGAAGACCCTCAAGGAGATGGATTGACATAGTGTCTGCAACAATGGTCTCTAGCATAACGATTGTGAGGACGGCACAGGACCGGGCAGTGTTTCATTCTGTTGTACATAGGGTCGCTGAGAGTCAGAACCAACTTGACGGCACCTAACAATAACAGCAACAATAATAACTGACATTTTTGACACCATAACACAGTCTAGAGTGGAGAATTTAAAACACACAAAAAGATGCAGACCCAAATCATTACTCCCCTTGCACCCATCACCTATCTTTCAAAATTATCAACTCACGGTCATCTTGTTTCATTTTTGCCCCCACCTACTTCTTTCCAGATGATTCTGAAGCAAATCTTGGCTATCATATCATTTCATCCCTAAATATTTCAGTAAGTTTCTCCGAAACAGAGGTTGGCAAACTGGCCTGTGGGCCAACCTCCTGTTTTGTAAATAAAGTTTATTGGAACACAGCCATACCCATTTGTTTATCTACTTCTATCGGCTGCTTTCCCAGAGAGAGACCGCATGGCTCACAAAACCTAAAAGATTTACTATTTGGCCCTTTAAGAAAGTTTGCTGACCCTTGCTCTAAAAGATAAAGACTTTAAAAAACATAGCTATACAATACTATTATCATACCTAAAAAATTAATAACGCTTTCCACACAGTAACTTAAAATTGCTTAGGACTTTACATCTTTTTAAGTGCCTTATATATATTTTTGTCATTGATTTTTTTTTATTGTGGTAAATCTGGATGTAACAAATAGTCTGCCATATCAACATTCTTCACATGTACAACTTAGTGACGTTATGTTCATTATGTTGTTAGGTGCCGGTGAATCAATTTCAACTCACAGCGACCCCATGAGACAGAGTAGAACTGCCCCATAGGGTTTTCTAGGCTGTAAACTTCATGGGAGCAGATTGCCAGGTCTTTCTCCCTCGGAGCCGCTGGGTGGGTTGGAACTGCCAACCCTTCGGTTAGCAGCCAAGTGCTTTAACTATTGCAGAACCAGGGTATCACAAATAAACTTTGGATCTCATTTGCATCTTCGGGGTGAGGAGGGTAAACCATAATATCATTTCAATCCTTTTTATATCTGAAGAAATGGAAGCACAGAGAGCTTAAAAGTGACTTCGTTAAAGGCAGGCAGTTAATAAGCAATTTGAATGAGATTCGGCCTCACGTATCTTGTGATGCGGCAAGGAGGAGCTTGAATCCGGCAATGATAAATTCCCTATGTGTTTCTCTGCTGTTCCATTTCAGGAGTATTTGACTTGAAGAACCTGGCATGGGATATATATTTCAGACATGGCTTGAAGTTAATTTAAGGTGAGCCTCCTTCAAGCAGTAAAAATAACAGAGTTTTATATTGAATGAGATTTCCCATGGAACCCCTGTGAATTTGAAGTGCCAGAGTGGCATCTGGAGAAAAATCCACAGGTAAGCTGCTTCCTAGCCTCTTCCTTAGAGAAAAATACGGTGTATTATTTTACAGGCCCAAGAAAAAGAGTGAAATGTGAGGTTTGAAGATTCACTTTCGTTATATAAGCACTCAGAGCCGGGGTGCATTCAGCTTCTCTGCCCCATAAAGCCGGCTGGAAACAAACAAAAGGCCGACTTTCTCAGGAGAGACCTGCTGGTGTTTGTATTGGTCTGCCCGTGAGATAATAGCCCATCTTTGGGAAGGGAACCAGGAGAATATATAAAGTGAGAGATAGTCACTGAAAGTCGAAATCATACTTCAAAAGCTAAAGGAAGATGAGTTTCCATTTTTATACGACCTAAAACCATTTATGGCATTAGTTCAGTGGTGGAAATCTGGCCTTCCGTATGGGAGACCCAGGTTCGATTCCCGGCCAGTGCACCTCAGCACAGCCACCAGCCGTCTGTCAGTGGAGTCTGTCAGTGCCGACCTTTCGGTTAGCAGCCGAGCACTTAACCACCGTGCCACCAGGGCTCCTACAAATGACACATAGTGATGCTCAAAAAACAGTAGCTCTTTCTCGTAGCTATTTAGTGCTGCTATAACAGAAATACCCCCAGTGGGTGGCTAACAAACAGAAGTTTATTTTCTCACAGTTTAGGAGGTTAACCTGTTGCCCTCAAGTCGATTCTTACTCATAGCAACCCTATAGGACAAGGTAGAACTGCCCTATAAGGGTTTCCAAGGAGAGGCTGGTGGATTCAAAACGCCAACCTTTTGGTTAGCAGCCAAACTTTTAACTTCTATGCCACTAGGGCTCCGTTTAGGAGGCTAGAAGTCTGAATTTACGGTGCTGGTTGTAGGGGAAGGCTGTTTCTCTCTGTTGGCTCTGGAGGGAGGTCCTTGTCTCTTTGAGCTTCTGCTCCTGGGTGATCGTCATGTGGCGTGGCATCTCACTTCCCTCACCTCTGCTTTTTTTGCTTGCTTGTTTAATCTCTTTTATATCTCAAAGGAGATTGATTTGAAAAATGTCCTACACTAATCCAGTCTCATTAATATAATGAAGGCAACCCATTCCCAAATGGGATTATAACCACAGGCACAGAGGTTAGGATTTACAACACATATTTCTGGGGGACAAAATTCAATCCATAATACTCCTTTTCACAAGCTCATTGCCAGATCTTGCATCTGATATTCACATTCAGCTCCATTATAGTCTCTTCAACCAAACTTGTATAAAATAAGTTATTTCCTTCCCATCTTCTATCGGAAGGCTTGATTTTCCTGCATAAGCACACTGCTTTTATGTGATTATGTAATGTTAAATATATCATATGTAATAAAAATGAAAATGCCACCATCAAGGTACTTATTTTCTTGGACAGATGATCAAATGATTTGATAGAGGTTGATTTGTAAATGTGACTGGGGGAAGTAAATCATGTTGGTGAGTAGGAGAAATTTTTTTCTAATTCGTGATATGATAAGAAGGATGTTAAAGTTCTAAGGCATAGAATCATAAAAGAATTGCTAATTGAATGTAACCCCTGGATAATTTATGCCTATGAGGGATGAAAACATTAGAAAAATGAGTTTTTGAACTACTAGAATATTCATTCACACATCTGCTCACTCACCCATGCACTTCTTCATCTACCCAGCCATCTATTATTCGCCCACCCATCCACCCATGCATCCATCTTTCCACTCATCCATCAATGTTTTATCTAGCCATGCATCTATCCATACACCCATCCTTCCATTCATTTATCCATTCCACTAACGCACTCAAGGTAGTAGACATTTCAATGAATATAAGCACATACAAGAAATGCTCCTTACCTATGGAAGCTTTTCATTTCATAGGGGAGAAAAAGAAAATACACGGAAATATGAAATAAATGCCCCCAAGAATTGTGTAATAAAAGTCCACAGAGTTCAGAGGCAGGAGAAACCATTTCTGATAGAAGAGAGAGAGAAATGTCTTGGATGGAGGAGACAGAATTTTGAACTCTAAAGATTCTTGAAGAATTAAAAAGATACCACAAACAGAAGAGACAGCGTATTTTGGGCAAAGAAGTTGGTTCAGTGTGTAAGTTGTGCTCCAGGGATAGATAGTGAATATTTCCATTTAGCCAGATGATGGTGACTGAAGATTTAGCTTGAAAGATATGTTGAAGGGGCTCATGGATGGTCTCTAATAATCGGTTGGGAAATTTGATGTTTTCTTGGTAGGCATGCAGAGATACTAAGGTTTTCTAAGTAGTAGGGGTCTCTGTACTGTGCAAACAGTTAAGCGCTTGACTACTAGCTGAAAGGTTGGTGGTTCAAACCCACTCAGAGGCTCCTTGGAAGAAAGGCCTGGTGATCTGCTTCTGCAAGTTCACAGCCTTGAAAACCCTGTGGAATGCAGTTCTATTCTGTACACATGGGGTTGCCATGGGAATGCAGCATGTGACAAATCTTTTTAATTAATTTTAATTTTCACTTAGCTATTTAGTAGCTAAAATATATTAAACCAGAGGTTCCTAAATTGTCTCAGCTCTCACCACCCTCGGCGTCTCTGTAATTTTTTCATGGTACCCCTAGGCCAAAAGAAATACCTAACAATTTCATTAATTAAGTAGTTAAGCCCAAATAACCTATTAAATATTTGTATCTTAACAACTGAGTCGTCATTTGGAGAGAAAAAAAAAGCACATAATTAAAATGTATATATTTTTAAATTTCATTCTTAAATAACCACAGTTACTTCCCAACGGGATGTGTGTGCCTGTTGTGTGTGCACAGCTTCTCAAACCTTGGAATCAGATCGGCCACTACCACCGTTATTTCCTGTTTCACATTAGTTTCCACATGATATTTGAAAGATGTCATATCATTGAAAGTAACGTAATGTTGAAACTGTGAACTACATCAAGTTAGTAGTTTGCATAGTGTCCAACAAATACTGCGTATCACTGTGTTTCCTTAAAAAATTTCCAAATATCTTGTGGCGCCCTTGCAAATTAATTGACTGCAGCGCCCTGGGGTACCTCAGTGCATGATTTGGAAATTCAGTATTAAGCCATTACCATTTGCGAGATACTATCCCAGGAACTTTACACTTATTGTTTCATTTAACCTTCACAATGGTGTAGCTACTATTAAACTAAAAAAAAAAAAAAAAACCAAGCTTGTTGCCATTGAGTTGATTCCAACTCGTGGTGACCTCATGTGTGCAGAATAGAACTGCCCTCCATAGACTTTTCATAGCTGTGACTTTTCAGAAGTGGATTACCAGGCTTTTCTTCTGAGGCACCTCCAGGTGGGTTCGAACCACCTTTCAATTAGTAACCAACACTTAACTGTTTGTGCCACCCCAGGACTACTATCCCCAATTTTCAGATGATGGAACTGAAAATTAAGTAAGGTCACAGAGCTGAAAAGTGGTAAAACTG
Source organism: Dugong dugon (assembly GCA_030035585.1). Classification (NCBI taxonomy): domain Eukaryota; kingdom Metazoa; phylum Chordata; class Mammalia; order Sirenia; family Dugongidae; genus Dugong; species Dugong dugon. Next base: position 162,179,115 of record CM057483.1, read on the forward strand.
GCCAGAAACCCTATTCAGTCCTCTTTTAGTACGTATCAACGGGCAAAGTGCTTACAGGCTCGTGGCCCATCTTTCCCCCATCAGACTCTAAGCACCATGAGAGGTGACCATATCCTATGTATCTTTGTCTTCCTGGTGTCCAGAGTATCCTGCTTGATGTTGTCCATTATCAGGGTATGACAACCTTCTTGACCTTATCTGGTTAGTTTCATATCCCCAGAAGCAGACCCTAAGATATGGATTTGGGTGCAAATAATATATTTGGGAAGTAATCTCTGGAAATTCTGGCAGGAGACGGGGAAGTGTGTCAGAGAAGGGAAGAAGCCAATAAAGGGTACATTATCAAGCAAGTTTCCACTGCGGGCAACTGAAGCTCAATCCCACTGGGAAACTCTGGGAAACAGTGTAGAACACGCCTCAGAATTATTTTATTGGCGAGGCAAGGAAGCCTGGGTATTTATATACCAACTCCCATCTGACATTGATTGAGGGCTGCTTCCAGGGGAGGTGGTGTTAATTCCCTGACACTTCTGGCCTGCCATGTACATGGAGGGAGAGGGTTTCAGTGGCCAGAGAAAATCCTCAGAAAAAGATAGGAGATGCTGGAAGCTGGAAATCAGGTCTGTCTGCTGAAATGGTGAGGCCCAAGTAGATAGGGGTCAAGCCCAGACAGTACCTGCTTCACTGGCAGAGTTTAGGGCAGGACATATAAAAATGGGGAGGGGGGGTCATGCTTTTCTACAAGGGTGAATCAGAGTATCTGGGAAGCATGCATAGTTTAAAATCATAATGTAATTTTATACTTACGAAAAAATTCTTTTTATCTCTTTGGTTAGCAAATATATAGAGAAAATAGTAATTTTCAAGAAAGTTGGGGCGAAAAGCACAACAATGCGGCAGATGAATCTCAAAAGGGGTCATTTGAATTGCTTATGTTTGCTTTTGGTTGAAAACTTTTGAGAAGTGCTGAGCCAGATCCTTCATAGCAAAATGGTACCTAAGGAGAAGAGTATTTGCTACAGTGGACCCTCCTTTTTTTTTTTTTTTTTAAAAGCCAAAAGGAAGCAAGGTACAGATCTCTCAACCAGAAATGAAAGTTGAAATTGAAATCCCCATTTCATTCATATTTTTAGGGCCACATTGAGAGTTGATCCCAGCAGGGAGAAAATGGCCTTTGGGAATATGCAGATGTGTTCAGCAGAAAGACTCCAGTTTCTAAATGCATTCTCAGCAAAATTAAATGAGTTTGCCATGTTCCACTTCAACTCAGTTATGCCTCATGAAATTGAGAATTTTCCTATAAATTGCATTTTAGAAACCATTAAAAATTGTCAAGTAATAATATCTAAGGGGAAAAATAAGAGAACTACAAAGCAAGTCACTAAAATCAGCTATTCATCATTAATTTCCCCTTCCTAACGGAAATGACTCCTTTGTTGAATTCCATTTGGAGCAACAAGATTTTTTATGCTAATCTAAGAACTCATTCTTCAAACAAAATATATGGAAATGGTCTTAGTTTAAACCTAAATCGTGATTCAAATATCTCTGGGGACCTAGTGGGCACCTGGGAGGAATTTATATCTATAAACCGACTTGCATAAATATCTTTGACTGGAGGAAGAGGAAGTTTGCTCCAGCCCCTGGGGAAGAGTCAAAAATGATCTTTTGAATATGGGTCCCTGAATGGCCCCATGTACTCTTGTCTGAACTCTCTGGAGAGATGGACTAAGAAGAAGCTGAGAAACTCATTTTCATGAGGAATTCTGAATACATGGGTCACAGGCATCAATGTACTGCAACCCTGCTGAGAACGCCAAATGGCGACTTCAGGAAACAAAATGTCCCTTTAGGCACCTCAAGAGCTCATACTTCCAGGGGAACTGGGACATCAGCACTCTCTCAGGGGCACTGGCTGTGGTGACAAGTAGCAGACATCCTTGAGAGGTCCAAGAGAAAGAAGATGGGAGAGCTTCTCATAGCAATGAGAAAGGGATTTTGCAAAACTAGTGAAATCTGGATTTTTCTTTTTAATGTAATCCCTTTAGAGGCCACAAGCTAGAGAAACTTGGGTTGACAGTGAATGAAAACATTACCAGGATGAACATGTATCAATATGTCATATGCCTTTGCAGATAATAATTATAGGAATCTATGAATGGCTGTTAATACTTATGTGTATGGAAAATGATAAATTCATATAAAATAAGTGCAACTAGTTTCTGGTGTTCTGTCATCTTGATAAATTATGTTTGCCAGAGAGAGATTTAAACTATATCTATTATATGCTCCACTAAGTGCTTGGTTAATGGGAAAAGTCCTGGACAGGGCGTCAGGAGACCTATGTTCTGGTGTCCTAATTGGGTCATTATTCAGTGGCGTCACTGGGGGTGTGTGGGGGTGCAGATTGCACCCCCTGACACTGTCAGAGGGGGTGACACCAAAATGACCCCAGAGTCCACAGCTGTGGCGGGCAAGCAGGCGTCCCAGGGGAGGGGCTGCCAAGGAAGTGACGTCACCAGGGTTGGTGTTACCTGTTACCCAGTGCGGTAACTTGTCACCCTCCCTCCCCCCACCCATCACCCAACAGTGAGAGTGCAAGCGGCCAGGCAGTGGCACCCACCGTTGGATGGAAAGGAGGGTCTCTGCCTTGGCCAGTGGGAGAGTGGAGGAGCTGTAGGAAGCCACGGAGGACTGGGCTGGGAGGGGCGGGGTGGAGGCTCAGTGCTCAGCCCAGTGTGGAGGCGAGGCAGGGCCAGGCAGCTCTGCCCATGGAGAGGGGGGTTCTCCAGCTGGCCCGGAAGCCAGGAGGGGGTGTGACACCATGAGTTACCATTCTGGGTGACACCAACACTAGTGACACCACTGGGGCCATTACTTAGCTTTGTGACTTTCGGCAAATTTTGCATGGATGATTAAATGACTGGCCCTAATTCTACATCCCACCCGCAATCCATACCATCGATAGGGCCTCATTATGTGCAGACTGTATTTCCTTGACCCTTGACTTTGGGATTGGCCATATGACTTACTTTGTGTGTGAAAGTGACAGTTTCAATTCTAAGGCCAGGACTTAAAAGACTTTGTGCACATCCACTTGCTCTCTTGTGCCTGCACCATTGCCATAAGAAAAACTATTCCAATTGACCCATCTGTCCAAGGAAGATGAGAGTCATATGGCGCCAACCGACGGACCTAAAATGTGAAACAGCACTGCCCTAGTCACAAAGCCTACATCAGCCAAATCACCCCTAGCCCAGAGATGCGGTAGCTAAATGCATGCATATTGTTGTGAGCTTCTAAGACTCTGTGGCTGTTTGTTATGCAGCAGTAGCTGACTCATCAATCTTGTTGTCTTTCTGGGTCAAAGTTTCTTCATCACTCAAGTGAATAGGTTTACTATAAAACCTCAGATCTCTCCTAGCTTTAGCTTTCTTTTTTTCTAAAACAGACTCATAATTTATATGTAGCTGAATATTTTTCTTTATCTATTTTTGTACTCCTAAAGCACACTGATATCATAGTCGATTAAGAAAGTGTGGCTCCGGCCATCTAAGATGCATCAGTTGGTCCCACCCCACCTGAATAAAGGAGAATGAAGAACACCATGGACACAAGGAAAGTATTAGCCCAAGGGACAGAAAGGGCCACATAAACCAGAGACTTCATCAACCTGAGACCAGAAAAACTAGATGGTGCCTGGCTACCACAATGACTGTCCTGACAGGTGACACAACAGAGAGTCCCTGATGGAGCAGGAGAAAAGTGGAGTGCAGAACTCAAATTCTAGTAAAACGACCAGACTTAATGGTTTAATTGAGACTGGAGGTACCCTAGAAGATGTGGCCCCCGGGCTCTCTGTTAGCCCAAAACTAAAACCATTCCGGAGGCCAACTCTTCAGACAAAGATTAGACTGGCCTATAGGACAGAAAATGATACTCGTGAAGAGTGTGCTTCTTAGCTCAAGTAGATACATGAGATTAAATAAGCAGCTCTCGTCTGGAGGTGAGATGAGAAGGCAGAGAGGGCCAGGAGCGGGTTGAATGGGCACGGAAAATCCGGGGTGGAAAGGAAGAGTATGTGGTCACAGTATAGGGAGAGCAAGTAGGGTCACAAAACAATGTATGTATAAATTTTTGTATGAGAGACTAACTTGAATCGTAAACTTTCAGTTAACGTACAACAATAAAAAAATAATAAATAAGGCAAAAAAAAAAAAAAAAGAAAGTGTGGCTCCTATTATGGATTGAATTGTGTCCACCAAAAATGTGTGTCAACTTGGCTAGGCCACCATTCCCAATATTGTGTGGTTGTCCACCATTTTGTGATCTGATGTGATTATCCTATGTGTAGTAAATCCTAACCTCTGTGATGTTAATTTCCACGCATCTGTTAGTTTTTTGTACTGTGGTGGCTTGTGTGTAGCTGCGATGCTGGAATCTATGCCACTAATATTTCACATACCATCAGGGTCGGCCATGGTGGACAGCTTTCAGCAGAGCTTTCAGACTAAGACGGACTAGGAAGAAAGACCTGGCAGTATACTTCTGAAAAAATAGGCCAGTGAAAATCTTATGAATAGTAGTGGAACATTGTCTGGTACAGTGATGGAAAATGAGCCCCTCAGGTTGGAAGGCACTCAAAATACAACAAGGGAAGAGGTGTCTTCTCAAAGTAGAGTCGACATTAATGGCATGGACAGAGTAAAGATTTCAGGACTTTCATTTGGTGATGTGGCACAACTCAAAATGAGAAGAAACAGCCGCAAACATTCATTAGTAATCAAAACATGATTGCTGCTGCTAATCCCACCTCATTAACATCACAGAGGTAGGATTTACAACGCATGGGAAAATCACATCAGATGACAAAATGGTGGACAATCACACAATACTGGGAATCATGGCCTAGCCAAGTTGACACACATTTTGGGGGGACACAATTCAGTCTATAACAGCTGGTTATGTTAACTCTGTATTTAACAGCACTCACTGGGCAGTAGAAAGTCTTTCAACACAAGCCGAAGAGCCCCATGAAAAACGCCTCGGATTAACAGTATACACTTAATTTCTGGCCTTCAAATAAAAGAATGAGTTTTTTATTATTTTATCGACTGAAAACAAGTATGTCTCCTGGGCAGATGGGTATGAGAAGGAGGAAGATCAGTACCTCCTAGGCTCTTAGACAGCATTTATATTTTTGGCTTACACAAATCTAGCCAAATGTGTTCAACCAAGGTTTACCTTTGGGGGCCAACAATTATTAAGATATCTCAGTGCTCCTTTTTTTATAACAGCTTCTTGACTATACTATATGATTTCCTCCCATAGTAAAATACGAGTATTCAATTTCTTTCAGTAAGGGAAATTAAATTTCTCCTTTGTTTTTCTTCCTTTTCTCTGGTGCATTAGAAAGATCCACAAAAATCTACGTCAGCACAAGCACCACCATTACAGGTGGAATGCAAACATGACCCCTCTCCTGCTGGAGTTGAGTCCTGCAAGCTAATGAGTTCCATGTTGCCAAGGATTTGGATTCTGGTTTTCATGCATCATCGGGGTGTGGGCTGAACCCTGAAAGGACCTGGGGAAGGTGGAGCAAGATAGGGGGTGTGGTAGGTGGAAAAATACCCACCTCCCCAAAGATATCAGGTCTTAATCCCTGGAACCTATAAACGTTACCTTATATGGAAACAGAGTCGTTGCAGATGTGATTAAGTGAAGGATTTTAGATGGAAAGATTATCCTGAATTATCAGGGTGGGCCCTAAATGTAATCACAAGTATCCTTTTAAGGGAGAGACAGAGGGAAATTTGACAGAAGAGGAGAAGGCAATGTGATCACAGAGGCAGAGATTTGAGTGATGCAACCACAAACCAAGGAATGCCAGCAGCCAACAGAAGCTGGAAGAGGCAAGCAACAGATTCTCCCATAGGGCTTCTGTAATGATACTGATTTCAGACTTCTGGCCTCTAGAACTGTGAAAGAATAAATGTGAGCTGTTATAAGCCACCAAGTTTGTGGAGGCTTGTACAGCAGCCGAAGGAATTTAATAAAGGGGTTACCAGGGAGCCTTGGAAAGCAGGGACATTATTTGGAGATGTCCAAGAAGAGGAAAATTGCTTCTTGGGAAAATCCTGCAAGTGAACTACTGTGGGGGCCCTGTTCAAGGAGCAGGAGATGCCAGCCAATTGTTCAGCCTTCATCGGAGCCGGGGCGTCCCATTATGGGCTTCCACGGTCCTTTGATCCTCCAGACTGCACAGAGGAAAGAACTCCCACCAGCAGCATTGCACTTTAGTTATTCAGGGCCCAGCCTGCCCTCAAAGTGAGCCCTTTCCCCTCTGTGGACACTTCCCCTCACTGATCCAGGACACCCATAACCCAAACTACCTAAGGTGATGTTAGTGGAGAGTTCCCATAGACCTGTCCTGAAGGGCTCCACTGAGCATGCTCCAGATCCCCAAGCCCAGACAGTGCTTATTGACATCAATCACCCTGACAAGAGCATGGACTCTTGTCAGGAGTCTATGCTGTTTGCAGTTCACAGCATGGACTGACCTCTCCAATAAGCTAAGTGTCATTGTTGAATTGCCAGGCTGAATGTAAAGGAGGCAAGCATGTAGCCATTTTCTCTGACTCCCACCACTGCCTTCAACCCTGCTCTGTCCCTTCTATTCCCCATCGCTTTCGGTTATTACAAACCCCAGTCCAGTCCAACTTATGACACCAGTCTCCTCTCTTTTGCCAAGTCAGGAGGGACCTGCAGTGGAGGAGTGTGTGGTCCAGTCTTTTTTTTTCCTCTCTCTCTTATTCTGTTTTGGAGAATTGTGAGGGTAGAAGGAAGAAAGGGACAAAGGTCTCACCATCAAACTGGTTGTGTGAAATCAGTTCTCTGTTGGTTGTTGTCTCTCCCCTGACTGGCACCGACAGCTTCCAATGGTTTTGCACTGCAGGTGTCCAAAAGCCTCCTTTGCCGGCTTCCATGTGTTCATTTTTCAGAGGGCCTTTTAAGGCTTTCCCCACCCCGTGGTTCCACTCAGCCTCTTGCACCATCAACTCCCTCAGCTACGCATTTCACCACATCTGACCTTTGGGGTCCTATTCCCAAGGCGTTGCAGCCTTGGCAAAACATGTTCTGTCCAGCTACCTTCAATGTCATCCAAATGTTTTCTTTGCTCAAAATTGATATTGGTTCTAAATGCTCTCCGTATTAGTTATCTATTGCTGTGTAACAAATTAGCCCAAAACCTGGAGGCTGAAAACAACAATAAACAGCTTCGCTGTGTCAGAAATTCAAGAATGGCTTGCTGGGTGGCTCCAGCTCAAGGTCTCTCATGAGGTTGCAATGAGGTTGTCTTTCAGGGCTTTGGTCATCTCAAGGCTTGGCAAGATGTTTTGGGGTATGGAACTAAGGGAGACATTGACGATTTTTGTAAGGACACTCAAGCAGACATATGGCAAAGAACTGGAGCTCCCTGCCAGTGTCCATGTGGGCAAGCCATATTAGAGGTGGGTTCCCCAGGCCCAATGATGAAATCCCACGCTGCTTCAGAGCGAATCACCCCTTCCTATCAGCCCCTGGCCTCCCATCTCTCCAATTCTTCTTTTCCCTGATCAGGACAAGAGGGAGATCCAAACATCTGCTGGTCACGCTGGGGAATCAGACAATGGTTTCCCCTCCTCAGAGATACCCTACTCTCTAGAAATTATTCTACTGCTCTCCTCCCAACACTTCATATGACTTCCCATGTGGAGGAAAGAAAAATCATTGTCTAGTTAGTTCTTAAGTTGTATATTCTAGAACAAGATTAAGAATATAGGCATATACATTCTTCAACTAGTAGAGCTTTTAATGCGAAGAAGTTTCAATGTGGAGAACCATTATAACATGTCGTAGCCTAGAAACACTCAGGAAGTCTGGTCTACTCTACGTTTATTCAATTGTCCCAGGGGCTCTAACAGTGCCCAGAAGCCAGTTCCGTTCTGCATAGTTGGTTCAAGGATGATTCAGAGTTCAGCCTGATCTTGATCTCCCTAATTGTTTGCAAGCACAGGGAGTACTAAGGCTGTCCCCAAATCTGGCAGTCTGATTAATAATCACTCCTGCTCGGCTTCCAAGCACTTTTGAGGAAGAAGGAGATCAGTCCCTAGCAGACTCAACTAGTGGGTTATGGATTTATTATCTTGGCCCCAGATGCAAAGAAGACTTGTCAAGGTTTAAAAAAAAAAGCCCTAAAAGCTATGAGTTGTCAAAAAAAACTCTATTGAATATACTTTCTTTATTTCTTTTATTTGCTTGCCTTTATGGATTTTGGCAGAATTCACAGTGTCCCCCAGCTAGAGCTGTTTCTACTTGTTGGCAAGGAGTTCTCAATGAAATGGCAATTATTTAGTGCTGTTTTTCCAAATTCAGCAAGTGTATCACACAAAAGGAAACACTCCATCCCAGCCTACCCCACACGTGCAGGTCTTCTAGGGAGGTGTGTGTGTATGTTTTCTTGACCAAACTCATTTCTCCTGCCCACTACCTCCCTTTTAGTTGTGCACTTGCAATTTGGTCTTGTGCTCTAGTAAGTCCATTTGGCTTAATCTGATTATACATGACTGAAAATGAAAAGGAGTGTTCATACAACATATGGAAGGATTTGTAAGGGGGGAGTGTTTAACCTTCTAGAAGACTGTAACAGTTTAAACGCAGGGCTTCTTAACCTTGGCATTGTTGACATTTGGTACTGGATCATTTTTTGCTGTGGGGCTGTTCTGTGCCTTGTGGGATATTTAGCCAATTGCACCACCATCCACAACTTGGACAACCAAAACTGTCTCCAGACATGGCCAAATGTCCTTGGGTGGGAGGGGTGAGAAACAATAGTTTAAATTGTAAATCCATTTTGAAAAGATGCTTGGAGCAGTCTGAGATTGTGTTCAAAATGTGTATTAGAAAGTGTGGTTGCCAGCCTCCAAAATAGCTCCTGATGAGAATGAAGAAAACTAAAGACACAAGGGAAAGATTAGTCCAAAGGACTAATGGACCACAGCTACCACAGCCTCAACCAGACTGAGTCCAGTACAACTAGATGGTGCCCAACCACCACCACCGTCTGCTCTGACAGGGATCACAATAGAGGGTCCCAAGCAGAGCTGGAGGAAACTGTAGAACAAAATTCCAAATCACAAAAAAGACCAGACTTACTGGTCTGACAGAGACTTGAGAAACCCTAAGAGTATGCCCCCTGGACATGTTTTTAGCTAAGTAATGAAGTCAAGGTTCACCCTTCATCCAAAGATTACCTAGGCCCATAAAACAAAATGAGACAGAAAAGGAAAAAAAAAAAAAAGGTCCTGATGAACCCCGCTTCCTGGTATTCGAGCCCCTGTGTAATCCACTCCCACATCGAATAGAGCTGACCTGAGTAACCAATAGGATGTTATGGGACTAACAGAATGACTTTTGAAGCTAGATCATAACACTCTCTTGGATGACTTGCTCTGGAGGAAACCAGCTGCCATGTCATGAGGACACTCAGCAGTCTATGTAGAGGTCCACATGAGGGCGCCATCTTGGAAAACAACTTAAAAGCCATCTTGGAATCCTCCAGCACCTGTCAAGTCTTGAGATGACCACAGCCCTGGACGACATCTTCACTGCAACTTCATGAGGGAGCCTGAGCCAGAACCAACCAGCAAGCCACTGTTGAATTCCTGACACATGGAAACAGTTTATCATTTATTATTGTTTTTTGTTGTTGTAAGCCTCTAAATTTTGGGCTAATTTGTCGTGCAGCAACAGATAACTAATATAGAGAATTTAGAATCAACTTTGGGTAAAGGAAACATTTCTATGTCCAGTAGGCTTTTTTTTTTTTTTTTTTTTTTTTTTGGTAATCAGAGAGACTTTCTTTGATCTAGTTAAATAAAAGTTTCAAGAGTGGAGTCTTATTGATGATAGTGTAGCTAAAAGAAGGATAGAAGCTGGTAAAAAGAATAAAATCAGAGTTTTTGGTACGAAGAGATAGAAAGTCTGCTTTGACTGGCTAAATTTAGGGAGAGTTCTAATTCCTCAACTAATAGGATTAAGCAAATAAGTACCTAATTGAATAGATAAAAACATGTTTTATCTTTGCAAATGTTGGCTTTTTTATTTATTAATAAATTGAGTTCAACCTAGACTCTTATTATAGGTTATTACAATGTTAGTCCCTGTTAAAAATTTAAAATAACCAGTTTGTTTTATGAAACATCTAGGAGTCTTTGGGTGGGCAAATGGTTAAGTATTTGACTACTAACTGAAAGGTTGGTGAGTCAGACCCACCCAAAGGCACCTTGGTAGAAAAGCCTGGCAATCTATCTCCCAAAGATCACAGCCTTGACAACGCTACGAAGCACAGTTCTACTCTGTAACACTTGGGCTTGCCATGAGTTGGAATCGACTCAACAGCAACTGGTTTGCTGTTTTGTTTTTTTTCTTAAATACATGCAGTTTATATAATCATACAATTGCCAGATTATTTCTCCACTGCTACAAAAAAAAAAAAAAATTGGTGCATCAACTGGCATTCTCTCATAGCAACCTGAGGGATAAGATTTCTTTGCCTACTAAAGAATTTTCCCAAACCATTAAAAAATGATACTCAATTAATAAAATAACAATATTGTGGCATATTCATACAGTGGAATACAACTAAGTGATAAAATGAATGAACTATTGATACACACAACAACGTGGATGAATCTGAAAATAATTATGCTGAGTGAAAGAAGCTAGACAAAAAGAATACATACTGTATAATTCCATTTATATAAAATTCTAGAAAACGCAAACCAATCTGTAGTATCAGAAAGCAACCCAATGGTAGCCAGGGAATGATAGTGGGAGGGTTGGGAGGGAGGCATTAAAAAACAGCAACAGAGGGGGACAAGATGGTGGAGTAGTCAAATACTTCCTGTGGTCCCTCTTACAAAAAAGACCAAAAAAACCAAGGGAATCAATTATAAACGACAATCTAGGAGCCCTGAACAACAAAGGCAAAGTTGAGGAATCAGACTGAATACCAAGGGGAGGGAGAGATGGTTCAGAAGCAGTGAGGAGTTGCCAGACCTAACCTGGCAGGAGCCGGTGCCCTTCAGGCTCCTGGTGAGGCAAAAAGTGGCACTCAGGAGGTGTTTTCAACATCAGGAGAGACCCAGTGAAAGAGAGTCTACTCAGGCATCCAAAACCAGTGAAAAGCACCACTCAGTGAGCAAAAGATAAGCACTTGCATCTGGCTTACCGCACAGATCAAAGAACACCCTCTTTGGGAAAAACCTCTCTCCCATTTACCTCCCCCGTCCCCGCTGTGCACTGGCTTCAGCAATTGCCGAGTCCTCTGGGCCAGAAGTAGGACCCGTCACGCACCCTGAGCCATTCTCCAGGCCTTGGAAAGGGAACAAATCAAAAAACAGGGAAAAAATAACCTGCCAGCTCCCCTAAGCCAGGAACTCAGGGTAGACACAGGTCCTTTGCCTAGGCATAGGCATAATGGGTCCATGGACTTTGAATGCCTTTCACCCCTGCATGGACCTGTATGGGCCCATTTCAGCAGTGCAGGCCCTCATTAACACAGTACCACAGGGTATATACCTGAAGCCTAGCGTCAACTATTTCAGCTATATGGTAAAGTGGCAGATTTGTGACATTCAGTGCTGCTCTGCCCATTAAGCTGGGTCCTCACCTACTCACATCAGGGGCCTGAGGACTGGTGGCTCCACCAACACCACCTAGCCACCTGCGGCAGGGGTCCAAGAATAAGTGGTGCCTCCCAGTCCTTACAACCAACAGCACTGTGTGCTCATAGTCAAGCTGCAAAACCCATCCACCTACATGCTCTAGGTAACAGGGACATGCTTTCCTCCCAGACACTCAGGGGCAGCCTTTAACCCCCTGTCTTGCTCAGCACATGACCCCATACTGCAGCCAGATACCTGTGCCTTCACCAATCGCCTGTTCCTACACCAATCATCCATGCCTGTCTAGGACTGTAGGTGAGAGCCTGCACCACACACTTGGTGACTGGCTACCTGGACACCTCACCTGAATCCATATAAGAAAAGTAAACAGACTCCTGGGCTCACATACCTAGTAACAGATTGAAACACCTAGTGACAAGATGTTAGAGCTTCAAAGACACCAGTAATCAAACTAGCTCACATAAGCAGCCTATTTGGGCATATCAAAACAAAACAAGAAGCTAGGACACAGTAAGCAAACATTAAATAAATAAATATAATAACTTATTGATGGTTTGGAGACAACAGTCAATATGAAATCACACAACGAGGCAGAACATGATGTCTTCAGCAAGCTCCCAAAACAAAGAATCAAGAAATTTCTGGATGAAGAGAACTTCTTAGAATTACCAGAGGTAGAATACAAAAGATTAATATACAGAATTCTTCAAGATATCAGGAAGGAGATCATGCAAAATGCAGAAGACGCCAAGGAACACACAGACAAAGCAACAGAGGAACTTAAGAAGATTAGAGAAGAGTTTAATGACAAATTTAACAGGCTGCAAGAATCCATAGAAAGATAGCAAACAGAAATCAAGAAGAATAACAAAAAAATTTCAGTATTAAACAACTCAATAGAAAGTCATAGGAGCAAAACTGAGGTAATGGAAGTCAGAATCAGTAAGATTGAAGATAAAACACTTGACATCAACTTATTTGAGGAAAAATCAGATAAAAGGATTTTAAAAAATGAAGAAACCCTAAGAATTGTGGGACTCTATCAAGAGGAATAATTTACCAGTGATTGGAGTACCAGAACGGGGGGGGATAACAGAAAATACAGAGATAATTATTAAAGATTTGTTGGCAGAAAAGTTCCCTGGTATCATGAAAGATGACAAGATATACATCCAAGATGGTCCTCTAACCCCACATAAGGCAGATCCCAAAATAAATTCACAAAGACATATTATAATCAAACTTGCCAAAATCAAAGACAAAGGGAGAATTTTAAGAGTGGCTAGGGATAAATGAAAAGTGATCTACAAAGGAGAGTCAATAAGACTAAGCTCAGACTAGTCAGCAGAAACCATGCAAGCAAGAAGGCAATGAGATGACATATATAAAGCCGTGAAGGAAAAAAATTGCGAGCCAAGAATTCTATAGCCAGTAACACTGTCTCTCAAATCTGATGGTGAAATTAGGGCATTTCCAGAGAAACAGAAGTTTAGGGAATTTGTAAAAACCAAACCAAAATTACAAGAAATACTAAAGGGAGTCCTCTGGTTAGAAAATCAATAACATCAGATAACAACCCAATTCTAGAACACAGGACAGAGAAACCCATTATAAACCCAAATAGGAGAGTCATTAAAATAAATCAAAGTTAAAACGCTGACAATAGGGAAACAGAGATGTCAACACATAAATGTTGACAACATTAAAACAAAAAAGAGGGAATAAAAAATGTAGTCACAGATCTTTCATATAGAGAGGAATTCAACGCGATACAAAGAAATAAAAGATTGGTTTAAACTTAGAAAATAGGGGTAAATATTAAGTAACCACAAGGAAACTAACAATCCTACACATCAAAATAAAAAACAAGAAAAACATAAAGGCTCAGCAAATACAGAGTCAACAACAATGAACAGAAAACACATAAAGAAAAACAACTCGGCACAGAAAATTAAGTACAACATAGAAACTGTCAACAACACACAAAAAAGACATCAAAATGACAGCATTAAACTCATACCTGTCAATAATTTCTCTGAATGAAAATGAACTAAATGCACCAATAAAGAGACAGAGAGTGGCAGAATGCATTAAAAAAAAAGATCCGTCTATAGGCTGCCTACAAGAGACACACCTTAAGACTTAAAGACACAAACAACGTGAAACTCAAAGGATGGAAAAAAATGTATCAAGGAAACGACACTCAAAAAAGAGTGGGAGTGGCAATATTAATCTCTGACAAAATAGACTTTAAAGTAAAATTCACCACAAAAGCTAAGGAAGGACACCATATAATGATTAAAGGGTCAATACACCAGGAGGACTAACTGTAATAAATATTTACCCACCCAACGACAGGGCTCCAAACTACATAAAACAAACTCTAACAGCACTGAAAAGAGAGATAGACAGTGCCACAATAATAGTAGGAGACTTCAACACTCCACTTTCAGTGAAAGACAGAACATCCAGAAAGAAGCTCAACAAAGACACGGAAGAGCTAAATGCTACAATCAACCAACTTGATCTCATAGACATATATGGAACACTCCACCCCACAGCAGCCAAGTATACTTTCTTTTCCAACGCACTTGGAACATTCTCCAGAATAGACCACATATTAGGCCATAAAGCAAGCCTTAACAAAATCCAAAGCATCGAAATATTACAAAGCATCTTTTCTGACCATAAAGCCATAAAAGTAGAAATCAACAACAGAAAAAGCAAGGAAAAAGAACCAAACACATAGAAACTAAACAACGCCTTGTTCAAAAACTACTGAGTTATAGAAGAAATTAAGGCTGGAGTAAAGAAATTGATAGAATCAAATGAGAATGAAAACACATCCTACCAGAACCTTTGCAACACAGGAAAAGCAGTGCTCAGAGGTCACTTTATAACAATAAATGCACACATCCAAAAAGAAGAAAGGCCAAAATCAAAACATTAACCGTATAACTGGTACAAGTAGAAAGAGAGCAGCAAAAAAAAAGCCCTCAGGCACCAGAAGAAAGGAAGCAATAAGAATTAGAGCAGAATTCAATGAAATAGAGAATAGAAAAACAATTGAAAGAGTTAATTAGACCAAAGCTGGTTTCTTGAAAAGATCAACAAAATTGACAAACCTTTGGCCAAACTGACAAAAGAAAAACTGGGGAGGAAGCAAATAATCCAAATAAGAAATGAGATGGGTTATATCACAACAGACCCAACTGAAATTAAAAGAATCGTAACAGAATACTATGAAAAACTGTACTAACAAATTTGAAAACTTAGGGGAAATGGACAAACTTCTAGAAACTCACTACGTACCTAAACTAACACAAACAAAGGTAGGACAACTAAATAAACCTGTAACAAAAGAAGAGATTGAAAAGGTAACTAAAAACTCCCAACAAAAAGAAGCCCTGGCCCGGATGGCTTCACTGGAGAATTCTATCAAACTTTCAGAGAAGAGTTAACACCACTACTGCTAAAGGTATTTCAGAGCGTAGAAAAGGATGGGAACATTCCCAAACTCATTCGAGGAAGCCAGCATAACCCTGATACCAAAACCAGTTAAAGACACCACAAAAAAAGAAAATTACAGACCAATATCCCTTATGAACATTGACGCAAAAATCCTCAACAAAATTCTAGCCAATAGAATTCAACAACATATCAAAAAAATAATTCACCATGATCGACTGGGATTTATACCAGGTATGCTGGCATGGTTCAACATTAGAAAAACAATCAATGTAATACATCACATAAATAAAACAAAAGACAAGAACCATATAATCTTATCAACTGATGTAGAAAAGGCATTTGACAAAGTCCAACACTCACTCATGATAAAAACTCTCAGCACAATAGGAATAGAAGGCAAATAATTATGGGCATTTATACAAAGCCAACAGCCAACACTATCCTAAATGCAGAGAGTCTGAAAGCATTCCCCTTGAGAACGGGAACCAGACAAGGATGCCCTTTATCACCACTCTTTTTCAGCATTGTGGTGGAGGTCCTAGCCAGAGCAATTACACTATAAAAAGAAATAAAGGGCATCCAAACTGGTAAGGAAGAAGTCGAAGTATCTCTATTTGCAGATGATATGATCTTATACACAGAAAACCCCAAAGAATCCACAAGAAAACTACTGGAACTAATAGAAGATTTCAGCAAAGTATCAGGACACAAGATAAAGATACAAAAATCAGTTGGATTCCCCTACAGCAACAAAGAGAAATTCGAAGAGGAAATCACCAAATCAATACCATTTACAATAGCCCCCAAGAAGATAAAACACTTAGGAATAAATCTAACCAGAGACGAAAAAGACCTATACAATGAAAACTACAAGACACTACTGCAAGAAAGCAAAAGAGACCCGCATAAGTGGAAAAACATACCTTGCTCATGGGTAGGAAGACTTAACATTATGAAAATGTCAGTTCTACCCAAAACGATCTACAGATACAATGCAATCCCGATCCAAATTCCAACGGCATTTTTTAATGAGATGGAGAAACAAATCACCAACTTCGTATGGAAAGGGAAGAGGCCCCAGATAAGTAAAGCATTACTCAAGAAAAAGAACAAACTGGGAGGCCTCATAATACCTGATTTTAGAACCTATTATACTTCCATGGTAGTCAACACAGCCTGGTACTTGTACAACAACAGGTACATAGACCAATGGAACAGAATTGAGAATCCAGAAATAAATTCATCCACCTATGAGCAGCTGATATTTGACAAAGGCCCAAAGTCCATTAACTGGGGGAAAGACAGTCTTTTTAAGAAATGGTGCTGGCATAACAGCAAAAAACTGAAACAAGACCCATACCTCACACCATGCACAAAAACTAACTCAAAATGGTTCAAAGACCTAAATATAAAATCTAAAAGGATAAAGATCATGGAAGAAAAAATAGGGATAACACTAGGAGCCCTAATATATGGCATAAACAGAATACAAACTGTAACCAACAATAAACAAACACCAGAAGAGAAACTAGATAACTGGGAGCTATTAAAAAATCAAACACTTATGCTCATCAAAAGAGTTCACCAGAAGAGTCAAAAGACAGCCTACAGACTGGGAAAAAATTTTTGACTACAACAAATCCAATCAGCATCTAATCTCTAAAATCTACAAGATACCACAGTACTTCAACAACAAAAAGACAAATAACCCAATTAAAAAATGGGCAAAGGATATAAACAGGCAATTCGCCAAAAAAGACATTCAGGCTGCTGACAGACACATGAGGAAATGCTCGCGATCATTGGCCATTACAGAAATACCGATCAAAACTACAATGAGATACCATCTCACCCCAACAAGGCTAGCATTAATCCAAAAAACACAAAATAATAAATGTTGGAGAGGTTGTGGAGACACTGGAACATTTATACACTGTTGGTAGGAATGTAAGATGGTACAACCACTTTGGAAATCGATTTGGTGCTTCCTTAAAAAGCTAGAAATAGCAGTACCGTACAATCCAGCAATCCCACGCCTTGGAATATATCCTAGAGAAATAAGAACCATCACAGGAATAGATATATGCACACCCATGTTCATTGCAGCACTGCTCACAATAGCAAAAAGATGGACACAACCTAGGTGCCCATCAATGGACAAATGGATAAACAAATTATGGTATATCCACACAATGGAATACTACGCAATGATAAAGAACAACAATGAATCTGTGAAACATCTTATAACATGGAGGAATCGAGAGGTCATTATGCTGAGTGAATGTAGTCAGTCGCAAAAGAACAAATATTGTATAAAACCACTATTATAAGAACTGAAGAAAAGTTTTAAACACAGACGAAAACATTCTTTGATGGTAATGAGGGTGGGGAGGGAGGGAGAGGGGTATTCACTAGCTAAATAGTAGACAAGAATTAGGTGAAGTGAAGGATAACACACACTACAGGAGAATTTGGCACAACTGGACTAAGCCAAAGCTAAGAAGTTTCCTGAATACAACCAAACACTTCAAGGGACAGAGTAGCAGGAGCAGGGGTCTGGGGAGCATGGTTTCAGGGGACATCTAGGTCAATCGGCATAACAAAGTTTATTAAGAAAATTTTCTGCATTCCATTTTGGTGAGTGGCATCTGGGGACTTAAAAGCTAGTGAGCAGCCATCTAAGATGCATCAGTTGGTCCCAAACCACCTGGAGCAAAGGAGAATGAAGAACACCGAAGACACAAGGAAAGTATTAGCCCAAGAGACAGTAAGGGCCCCATAAACCAGAGACTTCATCAGCCTGAGACCAGAACTAGATGGTGCCCAGCTACCACCAATGACCACCTTGACAGGGAACACAACAGAGTCCCTGGCGGAGCAGGAGAAAAGTGGGGTGCAGAACTCAAATTCATGTAAAAAGACCAGACTTAATGGTTTGATTGAGACTGGAGGGACCCCAGAGGTCGCGGCCCCCAGACTCTCTGTTTGCCCAAAACTAAAACCATTTCCAAGGCCAACTCTTTAAACAAAAATTAGACTGGACTACGGGACATAAAATGATACTCGTGAAGAGTGTACTTTTTAGCTCAAGTAGATACATTAGACTGAACGGGCAGCTCCTGCCCGGAGGCGAGACGAGAAGGCAGAGAGGGTCAGGAGCTGGTTGAATGGACACGGGAAATCAAGGGTGGAAAGGGGGAGTGTGCTATCACAGTATAGGGAAAGCAACTAGGGACACATAACAACGTATGTATAAATTTTTGTATGAGAGACTAACTCGAATTGTAAACTTTCACTTAAAGCACAACCATAAAAAAATAAATAAATAAATAAAGTAAGCAGGAGAAAAAGATTGGGGGTGATGGACATGTCCATTATCTTAACTGTGGTGATGCTTTCACAGGTAGATACGTATGTCAAAACGTATCAACATGTAGATTTTAACTATATGGAGTTTATTATATGTCAATTTTACCTCAAAATAGCTGTTTTAAAAGTGATGGATGAACACCTATGTTCATTGCAGCATTATTCACAATAGCAAAAAGATGGAAACAACCTAAGTGCCCATCAACCGATGAACGGATAAACACACTGTTGTACATGCACACAATGGAATACTATTCAATGTTAAAAAATAATGATGAATCCATGAAACATCTCACAACATGGATGAACCTGGAAGACATTATGCTGAGTGAAATAAGTCTGTCACAAAAGGATAAATATTGTATGAGACCACTATTATAAAAAGTCAAAAAAAGGTTTACACACAGAAAGAAACATTCTTTGTTGGTTACCAGGGATGGGAGGGTGAGGGAGAGAAAATCACCAACTAGATAGTAGACACGTGTTAACTTTGGTGGAGGGAAAGATAACACACAATATGAGGGAAGTCAGCATAACAGGACCACAGCAAAGGAAGAAACTGAAAGGTACGCAAGAGAAAAAGGCAGCATCACTAACTATTACATACACAATCCTGCAATAACAGTAATAACAAACAATGATTTACGGGTGGATACATAGGTAGATATGTAAGTTGAACAGGGGCGGAACGGTTTATGTGAGTACAACCATGAGCATATAGAGGTTTGGCAGAGGATATTTCTACATATGCATTTGTTTGTGCTCCAAATATATCCATGTATATAGTAGAGCACACAGGGGGCATAGTTATGAAGACTTCTTAGCCATGACCAAACACCTCGAGGGAATGGGTCACTGGGCTTGAAGGCTTAGGACTCTAGTTTCGGGGGACATCTAGGTCAATTGGCATAACACAGTTCATAAAGGCAGTGTTCTACATCATACTTTGGTGAGTAGCGACTGGGGTCTTAAAAGCTTGGGAGCAGCCGTCTAAGATTTACAAGATTTACAACTATTGATCTCTTCCCATCCGGATCAAAGAAGAGTGAAGAAAATCAAAGTCTCAGGGTAAAAATTAGTCCAAAGGACTAACAGACCACACTAGCCTGAGACCAGAAGAACTAGATGGTGCCTGACTACCACTACTGCCAGTTCTGGGTGAGATCACAGTAGAAGGTCCTGGACAGAGTGGGAGAAAAATGTAAAACCAAATTCAAATCCATAAAAAAGACAAGGCTTACTGGTCTAATAGAGATTGGTGGAACCCCCGAGACTAAGGCCCTTAGGTATCCTTCAAACTTGGAACTGAACCCGCTCCGGGAGATCACCTTTCATCCAAACAATAGGCTTATGAAGTGAGCAATAACACCCATGAGGAACGTGCTCCTCAGAACAATCAACCACACGAGACCAAAGGGGCAGCATTTGCCCAAAAACAAAGTTTGGAAGGTAGGAAGGGGTGAGTGGAAACGAGGAACTCAGGGAGGAAGCGGGTTGAGTGCTGTTACATTCAGGGGATTGCAACTAATGTCCTGAAACAAAATGTGTATAAGTTGTTGAATGGGAAACAAATTTTCTTTGTAAACTTTTACCCAAACAACAATAAAATGTTTTAAAAAAGTGATGGATGACAAGCCAGATGTTCAAAAATAAATGGCAGCTTGCTCTTACAAAAAAAATTAAAGAAATGGAACGTAAACTAAAACAGTTACCTTGTCATCTGAATTGTTAAAGCTCTTATTCAGTGGCCTGAATAAAAAAGACTGGACTTTATGTGAGCTTAAGTTTGCTTCCAGCTCTGCAATTCAGTGCTTCTATTCAAAGATACTGAGGAACACATAGGCCTAACAGCTTCTGGATTAACAGAGTCAAAATGGCACAGATCGCAGGGCCTCAGTCAGATTTCCCTTCATCTACTCTCACTATAATCTCATGGGAGTGCCCCACAAGACTAGGTATGGAGTAGGATTGGTCTCTCTTGCACCTCCATTTAACTGCCCCCTCAAAACAAGGACAAACATCTTTCTGTTGTTTTCATGGATTTTACAACTATTCCCATAGAGAAACAAGCAGAAAACAACAAATATGGGGAAGTTATGAATTTTCAGGATTATACCAACTGCCTATAGCCATGGTTGTGTTTCTTTTCCTGGCTCTCTTCTGAGATGGTGGCTGGAAACAACCTTAGGAATTTTTCTGTTTTTCTCATTAAACACAGGATTCACCAAACTTCCTCTTCTTCCTCTTTGTTGTTGTTGTTTTTGTTAGGTGCCGTCGAGTTGGTTCCGACTCAGAGCCACCCTACGTACCACAGAACGAAACACTGCCTAGTCCTGCGCCATCCTCATGATCATTGCTATGCTTGAGCCCATTGTTGCAGCCACTGTGTCAATCCATCTCGTTGAGGGTCTTCCTCTTTTTCCCTGATCCTCTGCAATACCAAGCATGAAGTCCTTCTCCAGGGACTGGTCCCTCCCAATGATGGCCAAAATATGTGAGACATGGTCCTCTTCCTCTTTAGAACTTCTTTTTCCAGCTCGCTCCAAAGTCAACAACTATGTTGATTCCTTCCTACATCAAAGACCCTCTTCACAAGCTATAGGGCTGAAGAACCAACCAAGAGAGAATAATTTTGTCACTTAGAGCCTCCTTGGGTCAGGAGTCTAGTGTGAATAGTGTAGTTAGGTAAGACTGCCTTCTACTGTTGTGGTATCTCCACGAAATTATGCTCTTGGAATTGTGGCTCAGTTAGCTATTGACACACTAATGCTGCATAACAAAGCACCTGAATACTCAGTGACAAATAATTAAATAAAAAAACAAAAACCAAACCCATTGTCATTGAGTCAATTCCGACTCAAAGCAACCCTATAAGACAGAGTAGAACTGCCCCACAGTGTTTCCAAGAGGTGGCTGGTGGATTCTAGCTGCCTACCTTTTAGTTAGCAGCCATGGCTCTTAACCACTGTGCCACCAGGCCTTCGTGACATGTAATAGCAGACATTTATTTCTCACTCATGCATTCAGAGGTCAGCTAGAGTTTGGTTGGTATTGGCTGGGTTTGGCTCCAGGTAATGGGTTCTCTTCACCTCTACTCCACATGTAGCTCATTCTTGGTGGACCAGCAGACTATCCAAGGCATGCTCTTCTCATGGTGATGGCAGAAGTGCCCAGACTCAGAACTGGCACACTGTCACTTCCACCTATATCTATCCCATTGGCCAAAGCAAGCTCATGGTCAAGCTCAACATCAGTGGGGAAGAGAAGTACTCCTCCCATGGAGATTGGGGGTGCTGGTGGAAAGGAATGACTATATGCTTAATCATAATCTAATGGGGGGGAGGGTCTTTTTCTTTTCTTTTTGTCTTTTCCTATACATTTATCATTCTTTTACGATTACGGACAATTAGAAATATGACTTATATTTCACAATTTATAAGTTGATTTCATGTATTACAAGGCTTCACTTTAAATCATTTTTCCGATAGGTACACTATTTTTTTCCTCTGATTTGTCAGGCTATTATATTAGAACATTATGGGGGGGTATTGAGGCTTATCCCAGGGAGGAGGTGTCAATTAGGAATGCATTCAGCAATAAACATAAAACTCAGCTTGCGGTTGCTGAAACAAATGGAAGTTTATTTTTCTCACATGACAAGTGGTTCAAAGGCAGGCAATCTTGGACTGGTGATAGCATGAAAGACCCAGCTCTTTCTCTTTTTTTGCTCCATGACTGTTAGTGCATTGGCTTTTGTCTTCATGGTTGTAAGATAGCTGATGTAGCGCCATACATCAAGTCTACATTCCAGACAGGGAGAGACGGCAGAGGACCATGCCAGCTGATATAGTTTCCCTTACATTCAGAAAGTAAAATATCCCAGAACTATCCACAATAAATGTCCACTTACTTCTCATTAGAAAATAGTATTTAGCATTGTAGCCTTTATAGCAGAAGAGGACAAGGGTGAAGGCTATTGGAAAGATGTTTTGAGATAATCTACAGTATCTACTATAAAAGAACAAATGTGATCCCCATATCCATCCACCCCTCCCTCTAAGCAATCCTTACCTTCAGGTACCCACTTGTAACAAGTACAAAATATACAGCCTGTGGATACCCCCTGACTAGACAATAACCAGGTCCCTGGGCCTCCGTTACACTTAAGAAGGTGCCCATCTGTGCTTTCATCAGGATACATAGAAATTGATCCTGAATTTTCTGGATTGGTTTTGAAGTTTGAAAATTTTCAAGCAACGTTATACCTCTTACTGATTTGAAAAATGGCAGGCAAGACTATTATTTTAAAGTTGTGTCCTTGGATGTGTACTTAACTACTCTGGACTTCAGTTTCATTACCTAAAACTTAGACTTATTTTTAAAAAAATAATTGTCTTGCAGGTTACTGTAAAGATAAGAAATCATGTTTTAAAAGCACTTCACACTTCGCCTGACATTTAGTAGGTAAGTTGAGTTTTGTTACTTGCAGCTGAATGCATTCCTAATCGGCATACTCTATATTTTAAGCGCAGTGTTTCATGTAATACTCAGATGAACCAAAAGGGTAAAATGTACCTGTCAAAAAAGGGATAGACTGTGAGGTCTTTTAATGGGTAACTTTTAGCATTATTGTTCTGGGGTACTTCATGCCATTCTGATTGGTCATTTCATCCTCCTTTAAATAGTTGATAACTTTGCAAATAATTTCAGAGCATGATAAGGCCGTCAATAATATGCCCAGAGCCTGCACCTAGCTTTGCTTTCAGCTGGCTGCCAAGCCTACGGTATCATTATGTACCCGGCTTCTAGACTAGGAAGAAGTTGTCTTCCTCCTTTCCTCCGAGCCCCTCATCACCAAAGCTCCGCTCCATCCTATTTTAGGGCAAGGGTAAAGCATTGGGAGAAAGTAGGAATTTCTGCCTGTGCCATCTCTTTCAAGCAATAAAAGCATTTGCTTTGCTCTTTCCTTCTTATTCCTGGAATTTACTGGCTACAACATTTATGAATACATTATTTTCCGTTCACTTCTCTAATTGGGATTCAGGTCTAACCACTCAACCGAAAGTTAACTAGATCAAAAATCAATTAAACCATTTATACATTAATTACACATGACATTAACCCAGATGAATAAACACATGACCCATTGCTTGGCTGTGTGTTCATGCTGAATTTCTCTCATTTCACATACTAGAAGTGATCATAGGTTCTCTCTACCTTTCTCTACCAAAGATTAACGCCACAAATTTGGGGGTAAAGGGAAAGCAACCATCAAAACTATGAAAAATGAGTTAATTTTTCCTATTGTTAATATCTAGTGATTATTATGAATGTGAGAAGGTTTAATTTTAATAACGGTCCTCAAGTCAATGTTGTCATTTAAACTTTTTCATTGTGCACATATACCCATGTTCAGATTGATTTTTCATCATTCCAACAAGTGGGCGTGTGGATACCTGCTGTGCTCTCTCACCAACTGATACATCGGAAGTGGCAGTACAGGTGGGGGTCTTCTAAGTGTCGCTAGCATTTAAACAAGAGAGGTGACAGTCCTGACACTTCAGCAAGGTTTACCCTGACCCTGGATTCGCTTGAGTCAATATAGAAGATCAGAGTTTAAAGGTGCCTTAACAATCATCCCCCTACTACATACACAGATGGTTGGTCTCTGGGTGGTGAACGTGGTTTGTGCTCGACTTCTAAGCTAAAAGATTGGTGGTTTGAACTCACCCAGTGGTACCCTGGAAGAAAGGCCTGGAGATCTGCTGCCATAAGATTATAGCCAAGAAAACCCTGTGGAGCAACTCTGTAATACATGGGGCCACCAGGAGTCAGAATGGGCTCAATGGCAACGAGATTAGTTCTTCAGTATTGGTTGTTTGTTTGGTGTTTGTTTCTTTAGTGTTTGTGTCTATGTGCACCATACGGCAGAGAGCCCTTGGTAGGTGTGAGACACCTACACCAATAGGTCAAGTGCACTAAGGATGCCTATATAGAGATTTATGCAAATTCAGTCCTAAAACGTTAACATGGACATTATGTCCCAGTCCATAAGCAGGAATATGTCCTAATGCCAATAACCCCGGAAAAGGTAAGACATTGTCTTAACCTCATGCTAAAGTTTCATCTAAAACCCCTTCCTGAGAGCCATGTTTGATAGAGGAGGGTTGTGGGAGCATGAGAGTGTTGGGGACGTGAAGTGAAAAGGAGAGTGAAGAGGGGAAAGAAAGGGATAAAGACAGGGGAGACGGGGAGAAGATGACACCAAAGAAACCACGGTCCTACTTGGCCTGAGTGCTCCTGGCGACCCCGTGCGTGTCAGAGTAGAACTGTGCTCCCCAGGGTTTTCCAGGCTGTGACCTTTGAGAAGCAGACTGCCAGGCCTTTCTTCTGAGGCACCTCTGAGTGGGTTCTAATCACCAACATTTCAGTTAGTAATTGAGTGCTTAACCATCTGCGCCACTCAAGGACTCCTCTGGAATCCAAAAGAGGCATAAATATCCTTGAGATTAAATCAATGGTTCTCAAAATATGGTCTCCAGACTGGCGGTATCAGCATCACCGAAGAGCTTGTCTGGGCCCCACCCCAGACTTACTGAATCAGAAACTCCGGAGGTGGGGCCCAGCGATTTGTGATTCCATAAGCCCTGCAGGTGACGCTAGTGCCCATTAAGTTTGGGAACCTATCTTATCAGTGATGTTACCTGGGTGTGAATGAGTTCCCACTGGCCTATGGGCATGTGGAGGGCGGTGACCAGGGATAACCTCACCTCTTCAGCCCCAAAGAGTGGGCTGCCATGAAGCTTCTTAGTGAATATTGCTTGACTCAATAAATTACTATTGTTTGAGAACAGGTAGATTTTGTACTGTTCTGTTTTCTTCTGATGAGAAAATTTAATATGGTTCCAAGTTTTACAGAAATAATTTTAATATCCTCTCTCCTTTCTGTCTTCCACTTGGACAACATGTCAAAATAGCAATCCCTACATCTTGTAACCTGTCATGAAGTCATAAACCATCATTTCAGATTAAATACTCTTTGCATAGAAGGATATTCTGCTCACAGAAAAGACTGATTTATATGGGAAACAATGATTCTGCCTGACTGTTTTTTTTGAAAGATATCTTTCCGCAGTAAAGCACTGGCTTTAAATGGTTTACTTGAGATTGTCAAATTAAAAGCTCAACAAGGAAGCAAATAAAAGTATTCTTGGTTGGTTACATTTTTAGAGTTTTGTGGTAGCCTGGTAAAATCTGGCAGACAATTGTCAAGGTTATTGTATAGGGCAGAAGTTCTCAACTAGGGCGATCGATCGCGATCGATCGTGCCCCCTGTGGGACATTTGGCAATGCCTGGGGCCATTTTTTTTTTTTTCAATTTTATTGAGGTAAAATATATATATATATATATATATATATATATATAAACCCGTGCTGTTCAGTAGGTTTCAACTCATAGCAACCCTATAGGAAGAGTAAAATTGCCCCATAGGGTTTCCACAGCTGTCATCTTTACGGAAGCAGACTGCCACATCTTTCGCCCTCGGAGCAGCTGGTGGGTTCGAACTGCCTGCCTTTCAGCAAGAAGCTGAGTGCTTAGCCACTGTGCCGCCACGGCGCCTTAAAATATATATGTATACATATGAAAAAATAAAATTAGTCATTCTAACCATTTTAAATATACATTTTAGTGCCATTGCTTATATTCACAATGCTGTGCAACCATTACCTCTATTTATTTCCAAAACTTTTTAATCACCCCCAAATAGACACTCTGTACCTATTAAGCAATAGTTCCCCATTCTCTCCTCCTCCAAGCCCCTTGAAAACTCTTATCTACTTTCTGTCTGCATGAATTTGCCTATTCTGGGTATTTCATATAGGTGCGATCATACATTATTTCTCCTTTTGTGTCTGACTTCTTTCATTTAGCATACAGTTTTCAAGGTTTATCCAAGATGTTGCATTTATCAGTACTTCATGCCTTTTTTTGGCTGAATAATATCCCATTGTATGGACAGACTACATTTTGTTTATCCATTCATCTGTTGATGGACACTTGGGTTGTTCCTATCTTTGGCTATTATGAATAGTGCTGCAATGAACATTGGTGTACATGTGTCTGTTTGAACACTTGCTTTCAGTTCTTTCGGGTATACACCTAGGAGTGGAATTGCTCGGTCATATGGTAGTTCTTTGTTTAACGTGTTGAGGAACCACAAAACTGTTTTCTACAGTGGTTGCACCATTTTACATTCCCACCAGCAATGTATGAGTGTTCCTATTTCTCTACATCCTTGTCAACACTTATTTTCGATTTTTTTGATAGTAGCCTGGGAATACTTTTGTTTGGCACAACTGCCTGGGGGGTGCTACTGGCACCTAGTGGATAGAGGTCACGGATGCTGCTCAACATCCTACAATGCACAAGACAGTTCCCACCACAAAGAATGATCCAGCCCAAATGTCAACAGTACCACAGAGGAGAAACACTGGCCAGAGTCAGCAGGCCCTGTGAACTGCAGTAGATGGACCGTATAATTATCATCCAACCCAGGACACTTTGGAGAGTGAAGGGGGATGCTATTAGTAGTTATGCCAGGACACTAGACATACACAGGGACAGTCCCAGGCAAAGCCCATGGTCTTCTCACCTAGGCGCTGTGTGAATCTGGGCAAATAATGTCCTCATCTGTAAAATGAAAGGTACCTTTGTGTTCCAGTGTTCTAGTTCCAGGAATCAAAGCCTTTAGTGACTCAAGCATACTTCTCTCTGTCACCTCTGTCAATCCATAAGCCCTGCTATGGTAGGCCTCGGTCCTATTCATTTTTCTGTTTGTTTTACTCTCTTAACACAAGCCCTGAAGAACTAATGTTTGTTGAACAGAATTCCTTCAAGCAGATTTAAAACTTCCCCCACCCACAAATTGTTAACATGAAAGATTTCCAGAACAAACATTCTGGTCGTACTTCTCCACAGGGAATGTACACAGGGCTTGACTTTCCCTTCTTGAGTTATTACTACCATGGCCGTATCATTTCTCTTCCAACCTGGGACACTTCTGAGAGCAATAGGGGAGGCTATTAATAACTACACCAGGACAATAGGTGTGAACTGGGAGGTACAGTTCCCTAGCCAGTTGGAACATTTGATTTCAAATTCTCCACTAAGGAGACGTGTGTGGCTGGCAGACATTCTATGCCCACCCCTAATAATAGCTGACCCCAGTAATATGTCATCTGTGAAGATAAAACACAGCCTGTTCTTTCCATGCACCTTGGATAGTATTTGAATCTTTCTTTCATTCTTGCAAAGCCCAAAGCTAACCTTTTCCACATTTATTCCCCACTGGAATAGCTGCCTTTTCAAAGCCAATGGAAGAAGTCCAGGATCCCAGCTCACAATAATGCCATTGACTTATCCTGTGCTTCAGCTTATATTTTTGGACACTACATTCTTTAGGGAAACCCTGGTGGCGAAGTGGCTAAGAGCTACAGCCGCTAACCAGAAGATCGGCAGTTCGAATCCAGCAGGCGCTCCTTGGAAACCCTATGGGGCAGTTCTACTCTGTCCTATAGGGTCGCTATGAGTAGGAATCGACTTGATGGCAATGGGTTTGGTTTTTTTGGTTCACATTCTTTAGAAAGAAAGGTTGAAGGTTCGAATTCACCCAGAGGCAACCTATCCAGAGATGTCTTGGAAGACAGGCCTGGCGATTTGCTTCTGAAAGGTCACAGCCTTGAAAACCCTATGGAGCAGTTCTCTGAACACGTGGGGTCACCATGAGTTGGAAATGACTTGAAGGCAACAACAACAGGGCCCTCCATGATTCACTTGGGAAGGTGAGGAAAGGGGAGGCTCTGACTCTTGTCTTCTCACTCTGTAATGGATTGCCTTGTGTCCCCCAAAAAATATGTGTCAACTTGGCTAGGCCATGATTCCCAATATTGTATGGTTGTCCTCTATTTTGTGATCTGATGTAATTGTCCTATATGTTGTAAATCCTAATGTCTGCCTGTGGTTTATCAGGCAAGATTAGATTATGTTAAAGAGGATTATGGTGGGGTGCGACACCCTTACTCAGGTCACAGCCTTGATCTGATGTAAGGGGAGTTTCCCTGGGATGTTGCCTGCATCATCTTTTATCTTACAAGAGATACAAAAGGAGAGAGAGAAGTGAGCAGAGAGAGGGGGACCTCATATTCAAGTGGCTAACAGACAAATGAAGAAATGCTCATGATCATTAGCCATTAGAGAAATGCAGATCAAAACTACAATGAGATATCATCTCACCCCAACAAGGCTAGAATTAATCCAAAAAACACAAAAATCATAAATGCTGGAGAGGTTGTGGAGAGACTGGAACACTTATACACTGTTGGTGGGAATGTAAAATGGTACAACCACTTTGGAAATCGATTTGGCGCTTCCTCAAAAAGCTAGAAATAGAAGTACCATACGATCCAGCTATCCTGCTCCTTGGAATATATCCTAGAGAAATAAGAGCCGTCACATGAATAGATATAAGCACACCCATGTTCACTGTAGCACTGTTCACAATAGCAAAAAGATGGAAACAACCTAGGTGCCCATCAACGGACCAATGGATAAACAAATTATGGTATATCCACACAATGGAATACTACACAACGATAAAGAGCAATGATGAAGCTGTGAAACATCTCATAACATGGAGAAATCTGGAAGGCATTATACTGAGTGAAATTAGTCACTCACAAAAGGACAAATATTGTATGAGATCACTATTATAAGAACTCAAGAAATGGTTTAAACACAGAAAAAACATTCTTTGATGGTTACGAGGGTGGGGAGAGCGGGAGAGGGGTATTCACTAACTAGATAATAGACAAGAATTGTCTTAGGTGAAGAGAAGGACAACACACACTACAGGGGAAGTCAGCACAACTGGACTAAACCAAAACCTAAGACGTTTCCTGAATACAACCAAACACTTTGAAGGACAGAGTAGCAGGGATGGGGGCCTGGGGACCATGGTTTCAGGGGACATCTAGGTCAATTTTGCATAACAAAGTTTATTAAGAAAATATTCTGCAACCCACTTTGCTGAGTGGTGTCTGGAGTCTAAAGGCTAGCAAGCAGCCATCTAAGATATATCAATTGGTCCCAACCTACCTGGAGCAGAGGAGAATGAAGAACACCAAAGATACAAGGAAAATATTAGCCTAAGAGATAGAAAAGGGCCACATAAACCAGAGACTCCATCAGTCTGAGACCAGAACTAGATGGTGCTCGGTTACCACCAATGACCGCACTGATAGGGAACGCAATGGAGAGTCCTGGATGGAGTGCAGAACTCAAATTCTAGTAAAAAGACCAGACTTAATGGTCTGACTGAGACCGGAGGAACCCCAGAAAGCATGCCCCCGGGACTCTCTGTCAACCCAGAACTAAAACAATTTCCGAGGCCAACTCTTCCAAGATTGGACTGGACTATGGGACATAAAGTGATACTCGTGAAGAGTGTGCTTCTTAGCTCAAGTAGATCCATGAGACTAAATGGGCAGCTCCTGTCCGGAGGCGAGATGAGAAGGCAGAGAGGGTCAGGAGCTGGTTGAATGGACATGGGGAATCAGGGGTGGAAAGGAGGAGTGTGCTGTCACAGTATAGGGCGAGTAGCTAGGGTCGCATACCAATGTGTGTATAAATTTTTGTATGAGAAACTGACTTGAACTGTAAACTTTCACTTAAAGCACACACATACACACAAAAATTAGTCAATGGAAACCCTATGGATCCCAACAGAACATTGTCTGATATAGTGCTGGAAGATGAGCCCCCTCCGTCGGAAGGCACCCAGAATACACTGTGGCTACAACAAAGGACTTGCAATGACCATGAAGGTGGCGCGGGACTAGGCAACATTCTATTCTGTTGTACATGAGGTCACCATGAATCAGAGCCAACTTCTCGATAACTAACAGGAACAACTTATTGACCTACCTGTTTCCCTCCTCCAGAGTGTCCTTGTGAGCATTACTTACCACTCTAGGCCAGACTATTGCCCAAATCGGGTGATTCATAGAGGTTTATTGAATGGATGGATGGATGGATGAACTACAGGGAATTTCCACTTGTTCCCAGTATGGGTAGAAATTGATGAGCCCATCTGTACTCCACTGTCAGTCTCGGGACTAAAGAATATTTGAGCTGGAAAGTCCTCTTCTTTCCTCCCCTGCCCTGACCTCCTTGACCAAATTGTCAGCTCTTGCACAAGCCCTGTAGCGTTCCAGTGCTTCCCTGCTTATGCGAGGCAGAGAAATCACCCAGACAATAGAGCCAATGGGAAGCAGAAGAAAGGAAATGCTGCACTCCCTTACCTAGGATTACAATGAGCTGATGTCTCTCCAGGGGGTTAGCAAGATCACAGCAATTACCATTAAAGTATTTCAATTTGTTGACATTAGGTGATGCTTTTAGAATGCTATTTTCTGAACAGAGGAAATGAGGCTGGAAGGTTCTGTGCGCTGGTACTGATGAGGTGCAGAGCCTTTTCCGTGGCCCTGGACCTTGCGTGCACAGCCTCGTGTGATACATCATTTTCCTTGCTTCTTCATTCCCCAAACTTGGATTGAGAACTTCGTACATCCTGGGCCCTGTGCTAAATGCAAGGATTAAAAGGTGACTAAAGCAGAACCCCTGCCCTTCACGTGTCATATTCTTCAAAATTCAGCTCCCTTATCACTTAAAAGAGAGTCCCTGGGTGGTGCAAATGGTTAAGCACTGGCCTACTAACCAAAGGTGGGAGGTTCGAGTCCACCCAGAGGTGCCTCGGAAGAAAGGCCATCTACTTCTGAAAAAATCAGCCATTGAAAACCCTATGGAGCACAGTTCTACTCTGACACACATGGGGTCACCATGAGTTGGCATCAACCCGAGGGCTTGATTTTGGTTTTTTTTTTTTTTTGATTTATCACCTGCAAGAAGTTTGAAAACCCACGTAATCTCTGAACCTATTTTTGAGTTGGCATTTCAAGTTTCTCATCATAGCCTTAAATGCTTACAAATGATAGAGTTACCAATGCATTGTAAATATGGACATTTTACGATAAATCAGATACATTACTCGTTTAAATGTATACAAGAGTCTATATACCAAAACAATGTTTCCCACCATCATTCTTTTTGTTTTTTAAATATAATAAGAAATTTTGCAGCATTCCCTTTCCTCCTCAAACGTATATTTCCATTCCTCCTTCTCTCACAGAATTTTATCCTAATGAAATTTATTTTCGAGATGTGCCAATTCCCCTATAACACACACAGACACACACACACACTGTTTCCTGCAAGACCATCCAGCTCAACTTTCTAAACAAAGTGAAGCTCAGCCATGAAGTTATTGGGTTCAAACCCCAGGGCTTCTGTATAACAGCTGTGTCTTTGGGTGAGTTATTAAACCTCTATGAACTTCGGTTTTTTCTTCTGTAGGACTGGGACATTAATGTTGCCTGTGTCCTAAGGTTGTTGCAAGAATTACATGAAGCAGAGATTAAACGGGCAGCTTCTGTCTGGAGGTGCGATGGGAAGGCAGAGAGGGTTAGGAGCTGGTTGAATGGACATGGGGAGTCAGGGGTGGAAAGGAGGAGTGTGCTGTCACAGTATGGGGAGAGCAATTAGAGTCACAGAACAATGTATGTATAAATTTTTGTATGGGAAAAAAAAAAAAGAATTACATGAAGCAATATATGAAAATGCTTAGGCCAGGGCCTGGCATATGATAAGCATGTCATAAACGGACAGCTATCAACCTACCTTGCAAAATACCTTTTCAGTCACAATAGCAGAGCCACCCTACATGATATTTTCTTCCACATATATTAGATCCATAATACTTTGTCTCACCCTGCCTTTTGTATTTCTAGAGCCCCTAACACAAACCAATGAAATGAGCAAATTACTACTTTCCTCCTGACAGCCTGCCCATTGCCAGGACAAATTGCCAAACTTCTTAATGTAAAAACAGTAGAACGGAGAGGTTCCTGGCCATTCTAAGGCGCTATAAGAAAACAATCATCTAGCACACCATGTTTTTCCCCACATGCTTATTTGCAAATCACACAGTAGCTTTAAGTTACTTTAAGATGATTTGTAGCTAATCCTGAATCAAAGGCCGCCTCAAATGTGATCGATGCCCACTGTTGACTGATAATCCTATTAGCTTCCGATAACTTTTCTGGTGGACTTTGGCTAGTAACACTGATGATCTCTTTGATTTCCTTAGGGTCACACTCAGGGAAATGGACCCATACAATGAAAGACAGAGTGGCCAGGATGTGCAGCAACTGGAACGTTCAGACGTGGCTGGTGAGGATGTAAAATGGTACAATTACTTTGGAAGACTGTTTGACAGCTTCTTATAAAGTTAAGCATCCATCTACCCTACTCGTTGCGATCGAGTTGATTCCGACTCATGGCGACCCCATGTGTTACAAAGTAGAACGGAGCTACATAGGATTTTTTTGGTTGTAATCTTTACAGAAGCAGACTTCCAGGCCTTTCTTCTGTGGCACCTCTGGGTGGGTTCAACCTGCGAACCTTTTGGTTAGTGGTCAAGTGCAAACTGTTTGCATCACCCAGGGACCTCCACCTAACCTATGACTCGGCAATTCCACTCCTAGATATTCACACAAGAGAAACAAAATATGTCCACTTAATGTCTGGCACAAGAATATTTATTCTGCTTTATTCATAATTTCCAATAACTCAAATGCCCACCAATAGGAGGATCGATAAATAAATTGTGGAGTGTACATCCAATGAAATACAACTCAGCAATAAAACAGAATGAACCACAGATACATGAAACAATATGGATGAATCTCAAAAACATGTTAAGTGAACAAAGTCGGATATAAATGAATACATACTGTATAGTTCCACTTACATGAAGGTCCCTGGGTGGCACAAATGGTTCACGCCCTACTACTAACTTAAAGGTGCCATGGAAGAAAGGCCTGGCGATCTGCTTCCATAAAGATTACAACCAAGAAAACCCTATGGCGCTCATGTCTACTCTGTAACACATGGGGTAGCCATGAGTTGGAATCGACTCGACAGTGACAGGTTTATATGAAGTTCTAGAATTTATGTTAATCGAAATCAGAACAGATCTTGCTTGGGGAGTCGTTTATACAGGTGTATACCTCTGTCAAAATTCAAATACTACCCTTAATATCTATGCATTTTCTCATAGGCAAATTGTATTTTTTAAAAAAAAAAAAAAAAAGAATATTGGGGGAAACAGAAAAACAGCAGCATCTAAACTTGTAGGGGAACTCAAAGATCATTTCACTTAAATTTCCATTTCAATGCCAGAAAATACCCTACAACAGCCTAAGTGATGACCACCAAGCTTCAGCTTGAACTTTACAGTAGGGGAAACAGAAAATCACAGCCCAGTCTATTCCATCTTCAACCTACTCAGCTGAATCACAATGCTGGCTAATGTAACATTAGTAATGTTGATGTTGCAGTCAACTACCTTTCTTGCCTGCACCAGCTAGACTTCTCCCATGAACTCTTGTCAAGCCTCAACACCCCCATCCAGGTGTGCAACTTAGCATGGTGAAGATTTGCACTAAGCATCAACACTTCCAACAGCATCTTTATACCATCTCCTCCATATTGAGGCCACGGCCCCTGGAACTTTCTTTATAAGTAGATTATCTTGAACAACATTTGGAAATTTTGGGGTGAAATCACCCAGAGTTCCTTAAAGATGAGCCTCAGATAAACACATTCCGGGAATCCGGCAAGAAAGAACTGCATAACAAAATAAGACCTACGCAAGAGAACGAGCAGGCAGGCAGAGGATGCTGGTTGCCTCCATAACTTGTGTAGGAAGGCTTATAATTAGGCTGTCATGCTTGATGAAACCAGGGCTGGGAATTCAGCTCAAATCGAGACTGACATGGATGTTTCTTCCCCTGTCACACAATGTGACAGCATTAGGATACACCCAGTCTGCCACCAAACGAAGAGAGGGAGAACAGCAACTTCCTTCCGTGAGTGGAATGAAGCTGAAGGGCCAGGAAAAGTCAATCCAACGTAGAGTGGATGGGGAGGGGTGCGGGGAGGCGTGGGAGCAGTGTTAGCCACAAGGAAAAAAATAGGAATAAACGCATGGGAAATAATGTGATTTTTAGCTGATTCTCTTCTTCTGAAATATGAAATGTTTAACTATCCTGGGTTTTGTTTTTGTTTTTTTTTTTGTTTGTTTGTTTGCTTTTTCAAATAAAATAGGGCAGCAACTTTATTGGATATACAGAAATGACTACTAAAAACCTATTAGTTTCTCACTACAGTCTTACTAGGTAAGGAGAAGAAAAAAGTGGGGCAAATGGTTAGAGAGACACCCAAAGAGGTGAACCATATACAGATGGGAAATATTCACAGTTCACATGTTCACTACTCCCAAAATACTAGTCGACCACTATCAGTTGCCTTCAAGTCAATTCTGACACATGGCGACCCCATGTGTGTCAGAGTAGAACTGTGTTCCATTCAGTTTTCAATGACTGTGATCTCTTGGAAGTAGATGGCCAGGCCTTTCTTCCAAGGCACCTCTGGGTGGACTCAAACTGCTAACCTTTCAGTTAGTAGCTGAATTAGGAAATAATATTGGAATCATTATTCCCTGTCCTTGAGCATAGAGAATGTGACCCAGCTGGAGCTGGGGTCACGAGGGCTCACAAGGACACATCAACTGGGCCTGGAGGTATAAAGACAATAGCTAGCATAATCTTAGAAAATATCTTTTAGGGAATCTTTCATATAAACCAATCGAACAGAACACGAAAGACTTTCTAATTTTATCTTTTTCTATTAGCATTTAGTAAATAGAAATTTGTTGGACCAATGAAGACCCACCCTCCTGACTGTTGTTACTGAAACCTGTACTAATGATTGTTAAGAAAGACAATTCAAAATGTAGGATCATAGTATCTAACCAATCTGTGAAAAAGTGAAGCTGTAGATGGTTTTGCTCATTTTGTAATATTAATATATACTGATGCTTCTGTAATGTTCCTCGGACTCTGACAGACATGGTTGTGGCAGATGCTTGTCCGTTTTCCCATTCTTGACTATTCTGTAATATTCCTTAGACTTGGGCAGACATGGCTGTGGCAGATGCTTGTCCGTTTTCCCATTCTTGCCTATTCTGTAATATTCCTTAGACTTGGGCAGACATGGCTGTGGCCGCATGCTTATCTTTGTTTTCCCACTTTTGTCCGTTGTGTAATATTTCCTTGGACTCGGGCAGACAGGGCTCTGGCAGCATGCTTGTCCGTTTCCTACTTTTGCCTCTTTGAATATATGTTGAATAAAACTTTCCTTTTGCTTTACTAATCTTTGTGATGTTTTCACCCTACAACATAGCCGAGTGCTTAACCGTTTGCGCCAAAATACTTAAAGCATCCATTTATTGAATGCTTACCATTTGCCAGTCACTATGCCAATCACCTCAGAAGGACTCCCTGTGGTAAAGTACTATTATTATACCCATTTTACAGATGAGGAAACTGAGAGAAGTTAAATAATTGGAATATATCTAAGAAGTAGTAGAGCTGCAATTTGAACTCAGACTTTTCACCACCACATGACACAGCCCCTAGTCCTCAGACCCAAACACATCCCCATTATGAAACACCAATGTCTCTCCCAGACGTTTGTAAGGAAAAACAAAACTGAAACCTGTCACATTTCTTAGAGCAAAAGAAAGTAGCATCTCAGAATAAGTTTTTAACCTTTCCACATACCGATGGCTACACAGCAAACAATGAAAGAAATCAAGAGAATTGTTACAAATTACAAGTTCTACTGAAAGCAGAATAAAAGAGCGATAGTATTTGCATCCCAATGCATTTTTATGGGTTCCTGTTAGGTTTGAAGAACTGTCAAGAAATAGTTTATCTTCAATTCCAAACTGACACAGACTTTAAAGGTAAATGAACCGAAATTATAAAAAAGAACAAATCATCAGGCTGGTGAATTACTCGGTTCACTTCTTTGTTATGCATTCTCTTTCTGATGAACATGGTCCACATGGTTCCAAATGGCGCCATCTGGGCTCAATGTTTACCATTAATGACTAAGTGCTCTGGTTTTGAAATTTGCTAGAAGACCAAGAAAGACTTTCACATTGAGTTTTATTTTTAATATCCTTTTCCAAAGTCCTTAATATTTCTCCATCAAGATTCTGACTTTCAGACCAGGGTTTATCAAAATATAATTTTTTTAAATGCCAAGAAACATGACTCTCATATGAATATAAAGTGAGAACGTGTGACAGGCTTATTTACCTCATTAATCGGAGAATAGCAGGGTGGCGGAGCAGGTTCAAAGGAGAATTTGAGAGACTGAGTATATATAGGCAACTGTCATGGACTGCATTGTGTCCCCCACAAAATATGAGTCAACTTGGCTAGGCCATGATTCCCGGCACTGTGTGGTTGTCCTCCGTTTGTGATCTGATGTGATTATCCTCCATTTTGCGATATGTTGTAAATTCTAACCTCTATATGCCAATGGGAGCCCTGGTAGCACAGTGGTTAAGAGCTCAGCTGCTAACCAAAAGGTCAGCAGTTCAAAGCCACCAGCCGCTCCTTGGAAACCCTACGGGACAGTTCTACTCTGTCCATTAGGGTCACTAGGAGTTAGAACCGACTCAAGGGCAATGGGTTTGGTTTTTTTTAATATGTTAATGAAGCAGGATCAGTGTGGGGTGTATCTTGAGTCACAGCCTTACAAGAGGGTGTGACTCAAGTCACAACCTTATTCAAGTGACACCCTTGCTTGAGTCACATATTTCATCTTACAGAAGATAAAAGGAGAGAGAAGCGAGCTGTGAGGGGAGGGACCTCACTGCTATTGAGAAAGCAGAGCCGGAAGCAGAACGTGTCCCTTGCACCCAGGGTCCTTGCACTGAGAACCTCCTAGGTCCTGGGGAAGATTGATGCCAAGACACATGGAGATCTCCAAGGAACACTGTGCCCACAGATGTTGAAGGGAGACAAGGACCTTCCCCCAAGAGCCGACAGAGAGAGAAAGCCTTCCCCCCACTGGAGTTGATGCCCTGAATTTGGACTTCTAGCTTCCTTGAGTGTGAGAAGATAAATTTCTGTTTGTTAAAGCCATCCACTTGTGCTATTTCTCTTATAGCAACACTAGATAACTAAGACAGCAATGAAAAAACAAATTCTGAAATAACATTGCTCCATTAGATACAAAAGTGGTTAATATCCTATGAAGCAACAAAAATGTAATCTTTGCGGTTATCTTTTGTACTAGACAGAAATTATTTACATCTCAACCAGACAAAAAAGGATCCATGTTATATAACCTCTCAGAGTCTGGGCCCTATCAAGAGTCAAAAGTAAGTCAAACAAAGGTATATTCCCCTAAAGAATTAAAAAATCCTCGGTGAGCCTGTTAGGAAAAGTTCCCAAATGTCCTGAAAGATAGCAGCATCCTGTTGCCTTATTTTCCAAGTGTTAGACAATTTTTCTTAACAAGTTTTATACCTAAAAAGTATTTGCTTAGTAATAGGCACATAATTTCACCATTTCACAGTCTTCAAAACTCCCATGAGCAAAAGTATTCTTTCAGGAATTGACTTTAATTCATGACTCTGGACTGCCAGCCTGACTCCTGGCAGTCAACTTATTCTAGATGGTGTCAGGTGAATTCACTCTGATCTGGTGCCTCCTTCAACAAATTTGATATCATTAACACAATCTCAGTCTACTACCAAGCTCCCTCCCCTCTCTTCCCTGGAACTGATTCCAAAGCCTAAAGGACATGTTGGAAAAACCACAGTCAGGTGTCTTCAGGAGGACCATGCAATCTACTTTTCAGTCATCCTGCCTCAAATTCCTCTGTGATGTTCACTGCTGATGTTCTTGTCATCTATTCTTTCTGGAAGGACAATGGCCTTGGAGGCTCTAGAACGTTGTACATTCAGTTCCTGGGCATGCAGGGTCAAGTCTCAGTTCCCCTTCACTCCTGAGCAGGCTTGCATGGCTCAGAAATGCTTCATGAAGGATGCCATACTTGACCTGGCCCTTGGAGTCCAGGTAGGATTTGGAATCACGGGAAGAAGAATTGAGGGTATTGCTCACAGGAATAATAAGGTGAGGGATGGCAGAATGGGAATGAGAATGTGGTGACTGCGGCTTGACTAGAACCAAGGTTTGGGGATGTGGGAAGTAAGAGTGACAAGCAGGGGATGTAGGGTATACGCAGTAAGAAGGAGGTAACATGTATTGAGTACCTACTATGTATCAGGAACTTTTGAGACTGATTTTGATATGCTGATTTCAAACATTATTCCTTATTCCCCACATACATATATTGGATAGAGTGAGACCCTTTACCACAAAAATATAGAAGCAACCCATGTAAAAAATCCCAAACCCGTTGGTCTTGAGTCAATTCCGACTCATAATGCCCCTATGAGGACAGAGTAAAACTGCCCCCATAGGGTTTCCAAGGAGCAGCTGGTGGACTCGAACCGCTGACCTTTTGGTTAGCAGCCTGAGCTCTTAACCACTGTGCCACCAGGGCTCCATATAGAAGCAGATCATCCCTTTTCTTAAGACTGTATGCCTCCCACTTCCCTTATCAACAAAACAACATCAGATGCCAATTTTTTCTAGAAAATCTGGCCCGAGAGTTGCCTTAGTTGAAAAATAAACACAACCTATTCGCTGAGGCTTGGGCCTTACATAATGTTATGGATTGAATTGTATCCCTAAAAAACACGTGTTGTAGATTCGAACCTATATGCCTGTGGTTATAATCCCATTTGGGAATGGGTTGTCTTTGTTATGTTAATGAGACAAGACAGTATCAGTTTAGGGTGTGTCTTAAATCCATGTCTTCTGAGATATAAAAGAGATTAAACAAGCAAGGAAGCTCAAAAAAGACAAGGACCTTCCTCCAAAGCAGACAGAGACAGAAAGCTGTCCCTAGAGCCAGCACCCTGAATTTGGACTTCTAGCCTCGTAAACTGTGAGAAAATAAATTCCTGTTTGATAAAGCCATCCACTTGTGATATTTCTGTTACAGCAACACTAAATAACTAAGACACATACTTACAAATCATGCTTAAAATTGTTATAACAACCATAATCCTAGCTACTGTTTACTGAGGAATTACTCTGTGCCAGGTGTGTTCTAAGCAGTCCGTGTGCGTTCTCTCCTTTAATCCCCACGACAACCTTATGAGGTAGGCACTGTGATTAATTTTCCTTTTGTAGATGAGGATTCTGTGAGACAAAGACATAAGCAATGAGCGTAGGGTCCCAGAGCTGGTAAGTGGATTTGAATCCAGGCCTCTGACTCCACACTGAAGAAAAAATCGCTGGAAAAAAACCTGTGGCGATGAGTCTGATCATCACAGCTCTTCCAGGCATGGAACAGTTTAATCCACACCTGCCTCACTGCTATCTCGTGCCACCCTCCCCCTCCAGTCTGACCAGAAGCCAAACCCCGACATGCTAATGAAATGGCTTTAACTGGCATAAGAAGCTAACTTCGGCATCACAAACAGAACGGCTCGATGAAGTGATGTGATGAAAAAGGCAGTGAAGGAAGGAAGGGGCACAAAAAAGGCAGCGCACACAGTGGTCAGGCTCGGATTCTGGAACTCGACTTCCTAGGCCCAAATCTTGGCTCCATAACTTCCTGGTTGTGTGACTTTGAGCAAGTTGCTTAACGTCTCTGTGCTTTTGTTTCCTCCTCTGTAAAATGGGGATGATGATAGTACCTACCTGAAAGCGTCCTTAGAAGGATTACATGAGTGAATATCTGTAAAGTAGGTGTAACAGCGTGTGGCATATCAGAAGTGCATAATGTCTAAGTAAACTGAATCAGGAAAATGGCAGGTGGGCCAGTCATAGTCCATCGGACGGCTAGAATATACCAAGAGGTTTAAAAACAGCATGTAAGAAGGAGAAACAAACGAAAGACTAGATTAGTTCCCTCACTACCAGCAAGGAGCCCTGGCGGCGCAGTGGTTAAAAGCTCAGCTGCTAACCAAAAGGTTGGCAGTTTGAATCCACCAGTAGCTCCTTGGAAATCCTATGGGGGCAGTTTTACTCTGTCCTATAGGGTTGTTGTGAGTCGGAATTGACTCGACAGAAACGGTTTTGGTTTTTGGTCCAAGGCAAGCAGATTGGGTTTCAAAAGGCACTGGGTCAAACTCTGTTTACAAATCTAAAGCAAAGCTACTCCAAGGGGAGCAATTGGCATGTGCTGGGGGTTGCTGCTGTTTGGTACTGTCCAGCTGATTCCGACTCATAGCGACCCTATAGGATAGAGTAGAACGGCCCCATAGGCCTCCCTAGGCTGTAATCTTTACAGAAGCAGATCGCCAGGTCTTTTTTCCGTGGAAAAAAAGTTGTTTTGTTGATAAAGGAAGTGCGCCACCAAGGCTCCTGGGGGTAGGCACAGTTAACTTGCTTTGGTTTCAGCACAGCAGCATTAACGTGTATCATAGTGGGTGCCTTGCGAGTTCAACAACAGAGAAGCTTCTGAGTATAAGGGTTCAATAAAGAGAGCTGAGTAGCCCCCTGATGTAACTCAATTTTCCTAATGGGTAATGCATTCATTTTGCTGACTGAGAACGAGCAGGCAGTCACATAAGATAATATTTCCCAGGAACGGGAATTATCCCAATCTGGATAACATCCCACCCAAACTACATGGTGGGGGTCAGAAAGTCAAAGGATCATGTCTGTCCTGGTGAGCTGAGTCCTGCCATTCCTCGTCCTATGTTTGTCCAGAAGATTTCTGCCTAACACACCAACTAGATCCTGCCTTTCCCCTTTTAGGGCCTTTGCTTTCCAAACCTCACTGTGGCATCATTTGGTCAAGGAACAGACGCAGTGAAACACGGTGACCTGTGTAGCTGACGCTGCTGTGAGTCCCTTAACTGTGTATTATGAAAGCACATGTTCTCAGACACCTCGCAGAGTTGTTCTGTTGCTCTGGAACTTTGTTTATTGTTTACTTTTTTCTTAATTATTACCTCCACTGCTTCTCTTCATCAATTGCTTTCTTCCCAGATCATTGCTAAAAGCCAATGCTTCCTCCGATGCTTCCACATCATACAAGGAAATAGGGTCCGACAGGTGAAGTGATTGTAGAGTGTTGGGGAAAGCAAATTGCTAGAAACCCTATTACTTTTTAGTTCAATGAACTGTCTCTAGTTGAAATCTGACATTTAATTTTTGTGTCAAACAAGCAAAAAATTCTAGCCAGTTTTGAAGTTTGTAGAAATATTAGCAATAGTTTATCAAGTTATGTACCCCAAAACACAAATTCTGCTGTTAAAAAAAAAAGGTTTCTTTATCTTTCAGTATGATTTTCTTATATCTTGGGGCCAAAATCTTCTACAGATACTTTAATTTAAAATGCTGTATCAATTGGCAAATGAGGCAGATTCATTTTTATGACTGGTTACCGTATTTTTGCGCAAATAACGTAAACTTTCTACATTTGTTTGCCAACCACACCCCCCCCCAAGGTATTTTTGTAAGCACACTATGCTAATTTTTTTTACAGCAACATGTAAAAAAAATTGGCATAGCAGCACCAGTTATGAAACTACCTCGCGGTGGGAGGGCAAGATTGGCAAAGTAGAAGATGTGCACTATCTGTGTAAAAATGCGGTACCTATTAGAAATGCATCTACTTCTTTACTAGGGTCTAGGTTCTTCCCTAGCTTTCTTCCCCCCTTACCCAAGAGTTGGCATATTCCATAGAAGACCCTCCACCTTGCCAAGGACCCCCACTACCTCTTAACACATAAAACACAAAGGTTCTAAAAAGAGACCACTTAATCTAATTAAAAGCAAAGACTCCTAGCTGGAAAATATGTATAATTTCCTGTGTTACTAAAACACAAAGCTTCTAAAAAGCGAGCATTTAATCTTAAGAAAAGCAAAGAATCCTAGCAGGAAAATATGTATAATTTCCTATGTTATTAAAACACAAAGGCTATATAAAACACAAAGGTTCAAAAAGCAAGCATTTAATCTTATTAAAAGCAAAGAATTCCAGCAAGAAAATATGTATAATTTCCTACGCTACTATTGTTAAAACACCAGGTGTTGCCTGTCTTTTGTTAAGAGATTATTTGCAATTCATGTTCTATCAAAATTATCCTATGTGAGGTTGTTTTGTTGCTAAATCCATTCTTATTATTATGTTACAAATACCAGCAGCAGCTAACTATAGCCCCTACAAAAGGTGCAGTCTTTCGTTTTTGAATAGCATGCTGCTGATTCACCATCAACACACATTTTGGTCTTGTCTTGCTGAACAGTTGTTTGGTCCCATTTATGATAAACACATACAGGTGTGCCTGTTAGCTGGTTGCCTTCAGAGGAACAGACTATGCCTACCTGTTGTCTTCCAAATAAAGCCAAATATAACCTTTGATTTATCTAATAAGTAGACTTAACCTGTTGATTCTTAGTCCTGGATTTTAGAATCTTTCCAGGTTCCTCCAACTGCTTCAAAGTATGACAGGAAAGCATTTAAGAAATTACCGAATGAAATAAACTTGGGTTCAACAGGAACTTGGTTGGATGTGTTCACTTTGAAGGTAGTGACACCGATTATATTAAATAAGAATATGGTGAAAAGTTAAATCATAGAAAAAGTATCGAACTTCTTCCTCTGTATTAGAAATAAATACTAACTTACTGAAAAACTTAGTGGGACTAAAAACATAAAAACAAACTCAGTATGTCTGTGACTGAGGGTTGAAAGTTCTAACCTTTATTTTACCCTCCGGGAACTACGTAACCCCTGAAACTGAGGTACACTGTTGTAATCATGTTGACAAAATGGAGGTAGCACAGCTACCTGAGACTGAAGTTGTCAAAAAATAATTAGGAATAAAAAATATTTTTTAATATTAAATAATATTATAAATGTTAAATATCAGAACAACTGGCAAGCCTGGTGAGCTCCCTCAGTCTCTTAGGGGATGTAACAGAGACTTGTCTTAGCTTCACAACGTCTTTGCTTTTACCCAGAGATGTAAACAGGTCAAAATTAGCCAGTCTCATTTATCTTGATCCTATGGGATATCAAATACTCTTAAGGCTTAATTTATAATCCTAAGGTATATATTGAGATAACTCATAGATGAAACAGACTTATCATAGTGTCCCATGGTATTCCTGGGTTAAAAAGAAGGGGAAAAAAAAATATATATATATATATGATGTGGCCCAAGAAGAACCTGGCTTCCCTCGAATTTTGCTTTTTGTGAGATTTCATCACACAGATGCTTAAATCAACACCTCTACTTAAATACCCATTTTCTAGTCTTCCCGGGAATATTTTGGCATCCTGGGAAAGGAAAAAATAGTTTTGCAAGATAAAAAAAAAAATCGGCAATTTCAACCATCAAATAAAAGGTGCCAAAATTTTCGTTAGTCGTTATTTTCAAAATGTTTGATATTTGTGTCACCTCAGTGATGATCTTAAGCAAAAATATGACAACTATATACACAGCAGATCCAAACTCAGCAGGGCCTCATCACAGACACAAGGGACTCCAGGAATGG
This sequence comes from Dugong dugon, assembly GCA_030035585.1. NCBI lineage: Eukaryota > Metazoa > Chordata > Mammalia > Sirenia > Dugongidae > Dugong > Dugong dugon. Next base: position 162,223,313 of record CM057483.1, read on the forward strand.
AATTCAGGCCTCACATGTCCAAACAGTAGCTGACAGATGATGTGTTAAATTAAAAATCAACACACATTCCTTGCCACTGTTCCCATCTAGAAGTAGAGTCCATTTCTCCACCCCCTTGGACCTGGGCTGGTTTACCAACAGAATACAGCAGAAATGATGGTGTGTCTCTTCCAGACTTAAGCCTTTAGGAGGCCTGGAAGCTTCTGCTTCTCTCTCTTGGAAGCCAGATGCCACGTAAGACAAGTAACCACCCTAAGCCCCAACATGTTGTGATACTCCCAAGCCACATGGTGAGGCCCCAAAGGATGAGACACTACGTGGAAAAAGAGCCCACTGAGCACCAAGGTACCTGAGAACTGAGTGAAAAGGCCATCTGAGAAGTGAAGGACTCTCTTAACAACCACCAGGGCCGCCCCTCTCCCCCACCACATCAACCCCACCCCCAGCCAACCACAAGTACACCTGCGAGGGGCTGCCCAGCTAAACGCTTTCTAAATTCCCGACTGACGAATTCCTGATCAAAATAAAATGGTTGTTTTGAGCCTCTACGTTTTGGAGTGGTTTGCCAAAACAAATGGATAAACTAAGAAATTACTCGTTTTGTATGTCTGAAACTGCAGCTTAAAATCATTTTTAAAATGAGGGAAATTTAAGCACAAATTGGATTTTTTTTTTCCTGTAGACTATTAAATGAATACCAGCAGGATGATTGCCTTGAAGCTAAACTTGACTTTGTTTTTTTCTTAAATTGTCTAATCTAGTAAATGGAGACACTAGATTTTAGCCCTTAGCACAGAACATGAACATATTCTTGCTGCTCTGTTGTGGGGTCACTTAACAGCAGCCCTGGAAGTGGGGGGGGGGGGGGAAAAAGGCATCCCCAACAGCCCTTATCGGAGTTGCATTTTGAAAAAAATATATGTAACAGGATATAATGCACCCTCGTACACTTTGAATAATGATAGAAAGGAGAAGGCATGCAGGTAGGTTCAGAATTACATCACTTCAGAGATGGCCTGTGGGAAAAACACCTGTGGAAGGTTGGCGTAGAGAGAACCATGGATTCGGTTAACAATACTAATTGAGCATTGACCAAGTGTCAGAAATCCAGAGACAAACACACAAAAGCCCATGTCCCTGCCTTCAAGGAGTTTACCCACTGGGGAAAAGGGTAGGTCAACAATTACAATTATGGAAGTGTGGGCCCAGTGAAGCAAGACCGAGAGGAAGAGAGAAGCTGGTGTAAATTTTACTAGGTTGAGCCATATAAAAGTGGCCGGAGGTTCACCTGTTTTCCATCTACAGAAATGGTGATTTCTTATGGTTTAACTTAATAGTTTGGTATAGCTAGGACACAGTGTGAATAGGGAGAATGGTGGACAGTGGGGCTAGAGAGAGAGAGAGGGCCAATTCAGATACAAAACCAAAAACCGAGCCTCTTTGAATGCCAAACTAATGTGGTTGTTTTATTAGACTGGAGGAGACATTAAGTCTTTTAAGCAGAGGAATAGCAATAGGAAACTTTCATCTTAGAAAGACCACCTTTCATTGTGGCTTAATTTAAAAAAAAAAAAAAAGAGTCTTTAGAGATATATTCTGAAATGCTTATGGCTGAAATGATACAATGTTTTGGATCTGTTTCAAAATAATACAGGCAATATGGGGAAGTAGGTGAAGGTAGAGATGAAATAAGATTAGCAATAAATTCACAATGGTTGAAGCTGGGCCAATGGCTACATGGGGGTTCATTATGCATTCTGTCTTCTTCTGTATATGGTTAAAATTTTTCATAATAAAAAATAATAAATACACAGAAAACAGAAAAATATAAAAGGAAGCTAGAACAAAGAAAGAAAGCAGGCAAGCAGACAGACTACACTTGCTGCAGTGTGGATCAATTTTGCATGTGCTGGGGGTAGAGGTTGGGACTGAAAACTGAAACTGGAAATGGGGGTAGGGGGGTGGTTAGGAAACCATAAAGTAATGAGGTTCTGAAATGAGGAAAGCCAGAAAAAACTTACTGCCTGTGGGGATTCAGTTGAGTTTTACATGCAAATATATACACCACAATCGCTATTTAAGATGCTGAGCTAATGATTGAGGTAAGTCAAGGAAGCAGTGGGAGGCCAAAGGGGACCCTAGAGCCAACTGAAAGAGGAGGCTGGTTAGAGAAAATTTCTAAAACATTACTAAGAGTTGACAGACAAAGGAGAAGGAGGAGGGTGTGCTAGAGAACAGTTGGAACAAAAATGAAAAAGTAAAAATCAGTATAATGGCATGTGGAGAAAACTACGGTTTGGTGGGGCTGGAGTGTAAAATGCAAGGCAAAGAATAGCTACAGCTGAGGCAGGAAAGGTTGGCAAGGGCTAGATCACAGAGAGCTATGGAAGCCATGTTAATGAATTGAGACTTTTCCTGATGGTTATGTGGAATTATTTAAAGGTTTAAGCAGAGGAGTGGCATGGCCACATTTTCCTCTTAGAAAGATTCATCTGGCAAGCAATATTAAAGGTCCAGGTAAGAGATGCTCCACGTGTCTGTCAGTTTGTCGTACTGTGGTGGCTTCTGTGTTGCTGTGATGCTAGAAGCTATACCACCGATATTCAGATACCAGCAGGGTCACCCATGGTGGACAGGTTTCAGGTGACCTTCCAGACTAATACAGACTAGAAAGAAGGACCTGGCAGTCTACTTCTGAAAAGAATTAGCCAGTGAAAACCTTATGAATAGAGCAGATCATTGTCTGATATAGTGCCGTAAGATGAGCCCCCCCAGATTGGAAGGCACTCAAAAGACAACTGGGGAAGAGCCGCCTCCTCAAAGTAGAGTCGACCTTAATGATGTGGATGGAGTTAAGTTTTCGGAACCTTCATTTGCTCATTTGCTTCATCTGCTGATGTGGCATGACTAAAAATGAGAAGAAACAGGAGGGTGAGTGTTATTCACTAACTACATAGTAGACAAGCATTATCTTAGGTGAAGGGAGGGAAAGCACACACTACAGGGGAAGTCAGCACAACTGGACTAAACCAAAGTTAATTAGTTTCCTGAATACAATCAAACACTTTGAGGGACAGAGTAGCAGGGGTAGGGGTCTGGGGACCATGCTTTCAGGGGACACCTAGGTCAATTGGCATAACAAAGCTTATTAAGAAAATATTCTGCATCCTACTTTGGTGAGTGGCGTCTGGGGTCTTAAAAGCTTGCAAGCGGCCATCTAAGATGCATCAATTGGTCCCAATCACCTGCAGTACAGGAGAATTAAGAACACCAGAGACACAAAGAAAGTATTAGCCCAAGAGGCAGAAAAGGGCCACATAAACCAGAGACCTCATCAGCCTGAGACCGGAAGAACTAGATGGTGCCCGGCTACCACCAGTGACCTTCCTGACAGGGATCACAACAGAGAGTCCCAGATGAAGCAGGAGAAAGGTGGGGTGCAGAACTCAAATTCTAGTAAGACGACCAGACTTAATGGTCTGACTGAGACTGGAGGAACCCTGGAAAGCATGGCCCCTGGATTCTCTATCAGCCCAGAAATAAAACAATTTCTGAGGCCAACTCTTCAGACATGGATTGGACTGGATTGTGGGACATAAAGTGATACTCGTGAGGAGTGTGCCTCTTAGCTCAAGTAGATACAAGAGACTAAACGGGCAGCTTCTGTCTGGAGGTGAGATGGGAAGGCAGAGAGGGTTAGGAGCTGGTTGAATGGACATGGGGAATCGGGTAGAAAGGCAGAGTGTGCTGTCACAGTATGGGGAGAGCAATTAGAGTCACATAACAACGTATGTATAAATTTCTGTATGGGAAAAAATAAAGAAATTTAAAAAACTGTGGGAGTTGCTAAGATTTACAAGGTAGAACTTTCAGGATGAGAAGGAAAATGGGCTAAGGGTAGAACACTAGATAATACAAACATTAACGGCATAGGCAGAGAAAGAGGAGATTAGGAAGGAAAGATGGCAAGGGAAACCAAGAATCTCTAATGACATTGAAGCCAAAGGAGAAGTAGAAGGCATAATCAATGTAATAAGGAGCCCTGGTGGCACAGTGGTAAAGTGCTTGGCTGCTAACCCAAAGGTCAGCAGTTTAAACCCACCAGCTACTCCGAGGGAGAAAGAGGTGTCAGTCTGCTCCCAAAAAGATTATAGCTTTTGAAACCCTATAAAAACTAAACCCCCAAACCCATTGCCATTGAGTTGAATTTGACTCATAGCGACCCTATAAGACAGAGTAAAACTGCCCCATAGGGTTTCCAAGGAGGGGCCAATGGGTTTTGGTCAGCAGCCGATCTCTTATCCACTGCACCATCAGGGAAACTCTATGGGGCAGTTCTACTCTGTCCTATAGAATCACTATGAGTCGGAATCAACTGGATGGCAATGGGTTGGGTTTAATCATCATTAAGGATCCCTGGGTGCTGCAAATGGTTAAATGCTCAACTACTAACTGAAAGGTTGGCAGTTCGAACCCACCCAGAGGCACTTTGGGAGACACGCTTGGTGATCTGTTTCCAAAAGGTCACAACCTTGAAAACCCTATGAAGCAGTTCTACTCTGCACACTTGAGGTCGCCATGAGTCCAAATCTACTATATGGCATCTAACAACAAACAGCAATCACCATTAGCCAATGTAGCACGGAAGTCTAGTAAGATGGGGATTGCAAAGCCTCCAAAGAATTTGACTATTTGGAGGTCATTCATGACCTAGGTGAAAGCCATTTTAGAGGAGAGGAAGGGGTTATTCACTAACTAGATAGTAGATAAGAATCATCCTAAGTGAAGGGAAGAACAGCACACACTACAGGGGAAACCAGCACAACTGGACTAAACCAAAGCTAGGAAGTTTCCTCAATACAATCAAATACTTTGAGAGACAGAGTAGCGGGGATGGGGGGCCTGGGGACCATGCTTTCAGAGGACATCTAGGTCAATTGGCATTACAAAGCTTATTAAGAAAATGTTCTGCATCCTACTTTGGTGAGTGGCGTCTGGGGCCTTAAAAGCTTGCAAGCGGCCATCTAAGATGCATCAGTTGGTCCCAACCACTTGGAGTAAAGGCGAACAAAGAACACCAAAGACACAAGGGAAGTATTAGCCCAAGAGACAGAATGGGCCACATAAACCAGAGACTTCATCAGCCTGAGACCAGAAGAACTAGATGGTACCCAGCTACCACCAATGAGTGTCTTGACAGGGAACACAACAGAGGGTCCCTGATGGAGCAGTAGAACAATGGGATGCAGAACTCAAAATTCTAGTAAGAAGACCAGACTTAATGGTCTGACTGAGACTGGATGTGCCCCAGAAAGCACAGCCCCTGGACTCTCTATCACCTCAGAACTAAAACAATTCCTGAGGCCAACTCTTCAGACAGGGATTGGATTGGACTGTGGGATATAAAGTGATACTCATGAAGAATGTGCCTCTTAGTCAAGTAGATACAAGAGACCAAAGGGGCAACTTCTGTCCAGAGGTGAGATGGGAAGGCAGAGAGAGTTAGGAGCTGGTTGAATGTTCATGGGGACTCAGGGGCAGAGGGGAGGAGTGCGCTGTCGCAGAATGGGGTGAGCGGTTGGGGTCTCATAAAAAATTATGTAAAAAAAAAATTTTTGTATGGGAGACTAACTTGAAATGTAAACTTCATTTAATTACAACAATTTAAAAAAAAAGAGGAGAGGAGAGGAGGGGAGGGGAGAATAAAGCCCAATATCAATGAGCTGAAGAAGTGGATACAGTAAGTGTAGATTTATTGTTCAGAATATTAGGATATGAAAGGAAGGCTCAAGATAGCATGTTAGCTAGAGGTATAGGAAAGGGAGTTTAAGGATGGGGAGAACCTTGTTATTTTAGAGGCTAATTGGAAAGAGCCAGGATAGTAAAAGTGTTTGAAGATACAGAAGGAAAAAAAAGATGACTCAAAAAAGCATGGAGAATATGAGCAGGAATGGGATAAAAGATTCAGGTGTAGGTATTGGCAGAGAATGAGAGAAAAATAAAAGAAATATTTATGAAGTCAAGTTAAAAATTCTTTTGTTATGGATTGAATTGTGTCCCCCCAAAATATGTGTTGTATAAACTACCACAGCCTCCACCAGACTGAGTCCAGTACAACTAGATGGTACCCGGCTACCACTACTGACTGCTCTGACCAGGATCACAACAGAGGGTCCTGGACAGAGCTGGAGAAAAATGTAGAACAAAGTTCTAACTCACAAAAAAAGACCAGACTTACTGGCCTGAAAGAGACTGAAAAACCCCAAGAGTATGGCCCCCAGACACCCTTTTAGCTCAGTAATGAACTCACTCCTGAGGTTTACCCTTCAGCCAAAGATTAGACAGGCCCATTAAACAAAACCAGACTAATGGGGCACAATAGCCCCGGAAAGGACTGGAAGGCAGGAGGGGACAGAAAAGCTGGTAATAGGGAACTCAAGATAGAGAAGGGAGAGTGTTGATAGGTCATGGGATTGTTAAACAATGTCATAAAACAATATGTGTACTAACTGTTTAATGAGAAACTATTTGTTCTTAAAACCAAACAGTAGTTTAGCTTAACTAGTAAAGAACGACTGCTTTGAGCATTACGCTCTTTTAAGATCTATCTATATGGGATCAAATTGACAACAGCAACTCGAAAGACTAGAGAAAAGGAGGGGGAAGATGGTTGCACAACTCGAAGAACCTAATTAATGTCACTGAATTGTAAAGGTAGAAACTGTTGAATCAGTGTAGGTTCTGCTGTGCATATATTCTCCACAACAGCAAACAACTTTATTTACAAAAACAAGCAGCAGGCTGGATTTGGCCCACAGACTGTAGTTTGCCAACCCTGTTCTCTATATAGAATAAGGAGATTTTTATAAAGTCCTTGTTTTGCAGTCAGCCATGGGCTCTTATCCAAATTACTTCTTCTATCCTCTTTCTCCTCATTGTTGTGACAATTAAATAACATATGTGAATACAAATCAACTGCTGAATAATGTACAAATATACCCTGCTGCTTTTACAATCTACAGGTGTTTTCTATCATTGCTCCCTTCATTTCACTCCAGCCTTATGACTTGACTCTGAAGGTAGATATCTGATACACTTTTATCTGTCTGGGAAGCCTGTTAAACATTCAAAAATCATTTCTTCCAGTGCTCCGTCTGTGTTCACAACCTTGTAACCATGTGCTTTATCAAAGTCTATTTAAAAGTCTTCCTCTTCGGATCATTCCAGGATTCTTCCCATTTTTATCATTTGTAGAACTTTCTTATACGGGGTCAGGCTCGTGAGTGTGTGACCCTTGTATTCGCACAGGGCCCCACACTTAGAAGGCCACACACTTGTTTTAATGCTCTGTTTTTGCCGTCTTGAAATTCTTAATAATCTTTTTAACAAAAGGCCTGCATTCTCATAAATTATGTAGCCAGTCCTGCTCTTATACACCAGGAAGGAAAAGTAACTTTCCATTTTATATTTATAATACCTTCAAACCATCCAAAATGTTTGACAGTAAGAAGAAAATTTAAATGACCTTTATCCCCATGTACAGCTCCACAGAAATGCTTCCTTATTCTTTCCTCCCTTAAGTCTGGTTTGCTTGAAGAAAATTAAAAGGAGGAAAGCTCTTCAAATAATGTTGGGTTTATCGATATCCCTCCGATTGGCAAAAATAAAAGAGTAGAGGTATAGATGCTCAAGTATAAATATTAAAAGACTATTTTTGTCCTCCTACTGGAAATATAAAACTACTTGATCCATAAAGTTAATCTTATAATTTTTAAGTGTTATGAGAGTGTTGAGAACTTAAAATCTAGTTATAGTTATATGCTGTTTGCATAGTTCTAACTTAGCTATTTTGTAGTCAGAATGCAAATACATACTTTCAAAGTTTTAATTTACTAAATTAATTCATTAAATTACTAAATTAAAACTTCCTAGCCTAAGATTTCACCCTGCTATTGAACCAGAAGGCAAGTATGTGCTGGTTTGAATGTTTTGGTACTCCACTGATACTGCCTGGCAGGCAGGGAAAGATGGGTTGATTGTGTTTGTCTGAAAAGCAGGTGTGCAAAATGATTGGCTCTCCCTTAGAAGAAGGGATAAAGCAGCCTCATGAGGCACAGGCATTGCCTAAGAGCAGCAGCAAAGCCTCTGTGGTCTGCCTCTGATTCCCAAATGACACTGGCCAGCTTGCAGCAACCAACAATTAGGTCATCAAGAGTAATTAGACAATAATGTTGTTTAAAAAAAGAGAAAAAGGCTGCTGTTGGTTTTATTTACAATGGGAATAAAACACTCTTGTTTCCAAAACAGCATATTAAGATACAATGAACCAATCCACTTTATATAAGTAAGCACCTTACAGTTCAAAGAAAGACAAAACCATGCAACTTCAATAGTGTTTTACACAATAGCAAAGTTGTTCAAAGTCAAGTCTCTACAGTCAAATATGCCAATATTCTCTAGAGATGTAGCCCCAGAGATTATATCTCAAGATTCACATCTGCGTATTTATCTCCCAAAGAAAAGAATGCTCTAATTACAGACATTGTATACACATATTTGAAGTTTGAGTCAACCCAGAGGCACCTGAGAAGAAAGCCCTGACAATCTACTTCCAAAAAAGTCAATCATTGAAAACCTTATGGAGTACAGTTCTACTACAACACATATGGGGTTGCCATGAGACAGAGTGGACTCCACAGCAACTGGCAGTAATACACATACATGTTCTTCTTGTTAGGTGCCGTTGAGTCAATATCGACTCATAGTGACCCTATAGGAGCACAGTGGTTAAGAGCCCAGCTGATAACCAAAAGGTCATCAGTTCAAATCCACCAGGCACTCCTTGAAAATACTATGGGGCAGTTCTACTCTGTCCTATAGAGTCGCTATGAGTTAGAATCGACTTGATGGCAATGGGTTTGATTTTTTGGGTTTACATTACATAAAAAGTTGCTCAGTCTCAGCTGTTTCCTTCACAATTTTTATTGTGCCCACTATTTGTCATATGCATATCCAAATAGCATTTCGAAGGCTTATGTGGGTGTTTCCTATCCTCCCCAGGAGCCCTGGGGTGCAAACAGTTAAGCGCTTGGCTGCTAACCAAGCAGCTCCACAGGAGAAAGACCTGGTGATCTGCTTCCATAAAGATTACAGCCTAGAAAACCTTATGGGGCAGTTTTTCTTTGTCACATGGGTCACTATGAGTCGGAATTGACTCAATGGCACCCAACAACATAAACAACCTATCTGCCTATTCCAGAATTTTCACCTTGTACCTGAAAGATGTTAACGCTTATTATAATCCAAATAATGTCCATTTAACGGATTAAAAGCCTTTAGCTGACACAGAGTAATTGGTCTAGAAACTCCTTTTATACAGCCCTGAGTATGGAGGAAGGAGGCCCAGTAAACGGATCTAAATCAGTCCGTTTGGAATAACTTTAGAAAATATTGGAGCAGTTAGGTTTGAGGTGGGTTCATTCCATCATTTATTTTCAAAATCCAAATCTCACTGCATCTCTTCATTATTCTAACAGTAGGACTTTTAACTTTCAGGAAAGAAGCTGATAGAAATGAACAGCTTAGTTGCTTCTGCGTCCTGGTGCTGCTGCATTGTGGAGTCTGTGCAGGCCTTTCGCCAAGATGCCTGAGGAGACCCAGACCCCAGACCAGCCCATCGAGGAGGAAGAGGTGGAGACGTTTGCCTTCCAGGCCGAAATTGCCCAGTTGATGTCCTTGATCATCAATACTTTCTATTCGAACAAAGAGATCTTTCTGAGGGAGCTGATTTCAAATTCATCAGATGCGTTGGACAAGATCAGATATGAAAGCTTGACAGATCCCAGTAAGCTAGACTCTGGGAAGGAGCTGCATATCAGTCTCATTCCAAACAAGCAAGATAGAACCCTCACGATTCTAGACACTGGAATTGGGATGACCAAGGCCGACTTGATCAATAGTCTTGGTACCATCGCCAAGTCGGGGACCAAAGCGTTCATGGAAGCTTTGCAGGCTGGTGCAGACATCTCCATGATTGGCCAGTTTGGTGTGGGGTTTTACTCTGCGTATTTGGTTGCTGAGAAAGTGACTGTGATCACCAAACATAATGATGATGAGCAGTACGCATGGGAGTCTTCTGCAGGAGGGTCCTTCACAGTTAGGACGGACACAGGAGAACCTATGGGTTGTGGAACAAAGGTGATCCTGCATCTGAAGGCAGACCAAACGGAGTACTTGCAGGAAAGAAGGATGAAGGAGATCGTGAAGAAGCACTCTCAGTTCATCGGCTACACGATCACCCTCTTCGTGGTGAAAGAATGAGATAAAGAAGTGAGTGATGATGAGGCCGAAGAAAAGGAAGAGAAAGAGGAGAAAAAAGAAAAAGAAGAAAAGGAGTCTGATGACAAGTCTGAAATAGAAGATGTTGGTTCTGATGGAGAGGAAGAAGAAAAGAAAGACGGTGACAAGAAGAAGAAAAAGAAGATCAAGGAAAAGTACATTGACCAAGAGGTACTCAACAAAACGAAGCCCATTTGGACCAGAAATCCCGATGATATTACTAATGAAGAATAGGGAGAATTCTATAAGAGCTTGACCAATGACTGGGAAGACCACTTGGCCGTGAAGCATTTCTCATTTGAAGGACAGCTAGAATTCAGAGCCCTTCTCTTTGTCCCAAGACGTGCTCCCTTTGATCTGTTTGAAAACAGAACGAAAAAGAACAACATTAAGTTGTACGTACACAGAGTTTTCATCATGGATAACTGTGAGGAGCTAATTCCTGAATATCTGAATTTCATTAGAGGCGTGGTGGACTCTGAGGATCTTCCTCTAAATATTTCCCTGAGATGTTGCAACAAAGCAAAATTTTGAAAGTTATCAGGAAGAACTTGGTCAAAAAGTGCTTAGAACTCTTCACTGAACTGGCAGAAGATGAAGAGAACTACAAGAAGTTTTATGAGCAGTTCTCTAAAAGCATTAAGCTTGAAATACATGAAGACTCTCAAAATCGGAAGACGCTTTCAGAGCTGTTAAGGTATTACACATCTGCTTCGGGTGATGAGATGGTGTCTCTCAAGGACTATTGTACCAGAATGAAGGAAAACCGGAAACACATCTATCACATCACTGGTGAAACCAAGGACCAAGTTGCTAACTCGGCCTTTGTGGAACATCTCCGGAAGCATGGCTTAGAAGTGATCTATATGATCGAGCCCATCGATGAATACTGTGTCCAACAGCTGAAGGAGTCTGAGGGGAAGACTTTAGCGTCAGTCACCAAAGAGGGCTTGGAACTTCCAGAAGATGAAGAAGAGGAAAAAACAAAGTTTGAGAATCTCTGCGAAATCATAAAAGACATTTTGGAGAAAAAAGTTGAAAAGGTGGTGGTGTCAAACCGATTGGTCACGTCCCCATGCTACACTGTCACAAGCACATATGGCTGGACGGCAAACATGGAAAGAATCACGAAGGCTCAAGCCCTGAGAAACAACTCGACCATGGGCTACATGGCAGCAAAGAAACATCTGGAGATCAACGCCGACCACTCCATCAATGAGACTTTACGGCAAAAGGCCGGGGCAGACAAGAATGATAAGTCTGTGAAGGATCTGGTCATCTTACTCTATGAAACCGCACTCCTGTCTTCTGGCTTCAGTCTAGACGATCCCCAGACACATGCTAACAGGATCTACAGGATGATCAAACTTGGTCTAGGTATTGATGAAGATGGCCCTACTGCTGACGATACCAGCGCTGCAGTCACTGAAGAAATGCCGCCCCTGGAAGGAGATGATGACACATCCCGCATGGAAAAGGTCGACTAAGCTCTGCCTGTACACCTGTTCAATACTTTATCTTCATTCCCTCTGTTAATATATTTTCAAGGATTTTTTTTTTTTACTTTTGTTAACATTTTAAAAAGCTGTATGGCTTGACAATAACGGGAAGATAAGATTTCTTTCTACTTCTAAGTGTGATGCTGTGATACTTTAGGCACTAAAACAGAGCTAGTAATGTTTTTCTGGTTTTACATTGGCTTATTTAACAACTTGAGGTGACATTCGTTGTAAGGTGTACGTAACCTAATGTTAACTCAGTGGTCTAAAGTGTTTAGCTGTTAAACAGATTCCTGGTAAGCCAAATTTTTGTCACTGAAGTGTTGAGATACACCTTGATGTTTAAAAGAAAAACCTTTGTTAAAACAAGTTTGAGTTTCACTTTCTAGGATCTTCTTTTTAAACCTTCATCCCCTGTAGTTACCAATTCTGCATGTACTAGGCCTCTAGAAGTTAGTAACTCAGTGGGACCTAAGTATTCATAGAGCTTGTTTCCAAAGAAGAATGTATTGATTAGAGTAGCAAAATTCTATGCCAGCTAGGCTGTTGTAAAGTAACCCTGCTGAGCTTGTGAGGGGAAGTGTAGTGCCCAGATCACCTGCTGAGTCAAAAGGTTGTAACAAATAAACAGTTAAATTAAAAAGAAAAAAAAAGAAATGAACAGCTTGCCTCCTGAATCTTTCTGGGAAGTCTGCTTTCTTAAAAGGCCTCTTTATCTGGCATCCTCTCATCTAAACTCTCCATTAATGTCCACAGTGTGCCGTGCTCATAATAATGACATGTAACTTCTGACTCTTTAAAAAAAGTGAAATTTTATTTTATTGATTTCATGTTTAACATTTTATTAGGTTATAAGTTTTGGAAATTACTACCCCATGTATGGCATACCAAAATGCTTGATAGAGTAGCACACATTTGCTGATAATGCCAGATTAAAAAAAGAAGAGTTCTAAAGTGCATGTTCTGCATCCTAGTGAGGTGAGTAGCATCTGGGGTATTAAAAGATTATGAGTGGTCATCTAAGATGCAAGTATGTATTGGTCTGTACTCATCTAGAGCAATAGAGAAAGAAGGAAACCGAAGTCTCAGAGAAGAAACTAGTCAACAGGGCTAATAGCCTACACAAGCCACAGCGTCATCTACCCAGAGACCAGAAGAACTAGATGGTGCCCAGCTGCCACTACCAACAGTTCTGATCATGGCCACATAGATGGACCCAGATAGAATGGGAGAATAATGTGGATCAGAACTCATACTCTTAAAAAAAATCCAGACCAACAGGACCAGCTGAGACTGGAGGACTCCCTGAGACTATTACCCTAAGATACTCTTTAAATCTTGAACCGAAATATCCCAAGGTCACCTTTTAGTGAAATAACAGATTAGCACGCAAAATAAAGGGTATTACCCATCAGTAAGGGTATCCATTAAAAAACCATCTATATGAGACCAAAAGGTCAACAATTACTCTAAAGCAAAGATGAAAAGACACGGGAAGCGGAAAAACTACAACACTGAAAAAGGAACAGCCAGAATGCAATTAATGAGAATGTTGACACATTGTGGAAAACAGAACTAGTGTCACTGAACAGTTTGTGTAGAAATTGTCAAATGAGAACCAAATTTGCTATGTAAACTTTCACCAAAAACACAATAAAATATTATTTAAAATTTGAAAAAAAGAAGTGTTCTATTTTCACAAGAAATGATGCAAGGCAAACATTTATTTTCATCATTTATAATCAAGGGTAAGGTGTATAAGCTAATTTTTCTTCTTCTGGCTCAAAATTAATTTTGTGTGTGGGGAGTTAGTCTATTTCTTTAGAGATATTTTTAAAAACCTCTTTGTAGTACAGAATCTATAGAAAGAAAACTTTAAAACTCTACTACAGACGCACACAAAAAGACTTGGAACCAATTTAAAGATGTCTATTTCTTCAATGGAAAGCATTAATATCTTAAAGATATCAATTCTCTCTACTTCTACCAGAAATTAACACATTATAGAGCAACTGTAATGAAAATAGTTCGATTCTGGCACTTAATGGAAAGACAGATCAATGCAACAAAAGAGAATATAGAAATCATGTAAAACAATTAAAGGATTTAGTGAATCATAGGGGTAAGATTTTGTATCAGTGGACAGAATATGAATTATTCAATAAATTCTATTAGAACAACAAACTACCTGTTTTGGGGAAAAAATTAAGTAAATTCATTTCTTATTCCATATAACAAAAATAAATTCAAGCTACATTAAAGATTTAAATGTAATAAATATTCAAGTAAAGATGCAGGAAAGCTGGAAGTTGTCTTTTTTAAAAGTATAAGTTTGAGTAGGCACGGCTTTTATAATTAAGACACAAAACTGAGATGCCATAAAATGTGGTTCTCAACCCTGGCTGCACATTAGGAGCACCGGAGAAAACTTGTGAAAACTTTCCATCCCTGGACTCCACCCCAGGCCAACTGGATCAGAGCCTCTGGAGATGGGGCCCAAGTCTTTGTTTTTGTTTTATTTTTTGTTTGATTAATTGATTTGTTGATGCTCTCTGGGTAATTCTGATGCACAGTTAGGCTTGAGAACAACTGCCATAAAATACACCTACTCTTCACTTATCAACTATCTCGTTATCCTATATTTTTCATATACAACAGTAGTAAAAAATCTACTATCTGACTATTTTGCACATTAACAAACGCTTAAGTGTGAGGCAAGGGAAACGCTGGCTGTGATGGTTATGGTTATGTGTCAGCTTGGATGGGTCATGATTCTCCGTGATTTGGCAATTTTGTAATGATATAGTAATCCTCCATTTTGTGACCTGATGTGGTCATCCTTCATTTTTGCAATAGCCAATTTTCACAGAGCGACCTGGTCTTTGGAACATAACCATGTTGATCAGTGAAGAGTGGGTGTCAAACCTTCAGATGTCTCCCACAAACTTCTGCAAACTCTCAGTTCTTCTCTTCCCAAAGTGGCCCAGCCACCATTGTTTTCTACAGCTGTCACATGGTCCCCTTCTCTCCCAGAGGCTTGCTGCCTTCTTGGTCTTCACCCAGAAATGAAAGGACAGATCATGTCCACTCTCAGAATGCTGAAACCCTTTCAAGGGTACATCAGTAGGCATGCTGGAGGAAACAGAAACCATGATCAAATTGGATAATTTGTGAAGAGTTTAATAAACAGACTGTACACAGAGGGAGGAGTCCTTGGGTGGAGCAATCGGTTAACGCAATCAGCTGATAACCTAAAGGTTGGAAGTTCAGGTCCACCCAGAGGCACCTCCAAAGAACGACCTGGTGATCTATTTCCAAAAAAATCAGCCATTGAAAACTCTATGGAGCACAATTCTACTCTGACACACAGGGGTCCTCATGAGTCAGAATCAACTCAACATCAACTGGTTGGTTTACACAGAGGGAACTGATTTGTATCTTGATTGCGGTGCTAGTTACATGAAGCTACACTTGTGATAAAATTATATAGGACTACACACACACAAATGGGTGTACGTAAAAACCAGTGAAATTAAAGAGTAAGGTATGTAGCCTACCTTATAGTATTGTGCCAAGGTCAATTCTTATTTAGATAATATACTTTTAGATATGTAAGATGCTGATGTTAGGGGAAGCTGGGTGAAGAGTACACAGCACCTCTCTGTGCCATTTTTACAACTTCTTGTAAGTCCTTAATTAATTCAAAATAAAAGTTTAAAAAAAGAGACACAGAGACTGTATACAAAGTTTTGAGTGGGTAGTCGGGAAATCAGAAGGGATGGTTCGGCAACCCAGGACTCCTCAACAACAGGTTGTTTCCCTCCCCCACCCTAGGCTTGAAAAGGAGTCCTGGTGGCACAGTGGTTAAGCAACAGGCTGCTAACCAAAAAGGTCGGTGGTTCAACCTCACCAGCCGCTCCAAGGGATGAAGAGGCAGCAGTCTACTTCCAGAAAGATTATAGCCTTGGAAACCCTATGGGGCAGTTCTACTCTGTCATATCAGGTCACTAAGAGTTGGAATTGACTCAACAGCAACAGGGGTTTGAAAGAAAGAACAAGAGGACAGAGCACTTATAAGAACCCAGAGTGAGAGAGAGAGAGCTGTGTGGAAAGGGCTGTCTGACGGATGTTGTGACCTTCAGACAAGGATGCCTGGTGGGTCAAGGAATTGATTTCATTGCCACAAGAGCCTAGCTCATCGACTGAGAGTGAGAGAAATCAGTGTGGGAACCTGAGAGAAGTCATAACTTTGCAACAGCCACTGGAATGGAATTTAAGAGACAGGGAAAGATTTTATAGGGAGTCAAGCAGGGAAGAGTAAGTAATAGCCTAACACATGTGCTGTCACATTTTAAGCAGCAATAGATCTCCCCTGTATTATATGATGGAAAAACAAGTTTTTCTTACCAATGAGTAACTCGTCAGAATAGATAGTTGAATGTCTCATTACTTCGTCTCACTCGTAGTAAGATACTATGAATAAAAAAAACCCTGGGTATTGTCCCTGCAAAAGTCAGATGATGGTTTAGGATAAAATATTTTTCTTTCACTCATGCTGGCCATCCTTTTAACAGAGCTGAAAGTTAATTGACTTCAAATATATTTTGCCTTGAACAATAACTTGGAAATGTGCTCGCTGACCTAAGAAGCTCATCTGTGCTTTGGGATGGTCCCAGGAGGGCTGTGTTCATACGTGCACATTCCATTCCATCAGCGATCAACCTCATAAAAAACCATGTAGGGCTCTTATCCAAGAAGTGGATGCTCAGAAAGGTAACACTCTGAGCATTTACCTTGCTAATGCTTTTGCATATCAAATGTTACTAAAATTTTTTAGAAGAGTGACTATCAGACCTTGAATCCCATTGTGCATGCCACTAGCTATAGCTAACTTACAACTTTTGGTGTTACTGTCACTTGTGAACTCAAAAGGTTATTTATTAGTTTTCCCCTGGGTCCTCTGTCAGCAGGGAAGGTAGACTGAGGCCACATACTTTGGATAGAGCTCTTTGGTATTGAAAAAAAAAAAAAAAAGTGTCTTCTCTATGCATGCAAATACCCCTTTTCAAGCATTTGTTCATTTTGTCAACCTATATTTATTGAGCACTGCCTAGAACCATGGCATGTTGACCTCTAACGTAAGAGCCCTTAAGGCAAAGGGAGCAGCAAATACCCGAAGCCAAACCATGTAGGAACTCCCTGTAGCCCATGGGTTACATATTTAACTATCGTTTTACAAAAAAAAAAAAAAAAAAGATTCTCTGTTTAAAAAGTAAAACATGAAAACATGAAGCTATTTTATAAGATAATAAGTATTTAGAGCAAATTTTAAATTAGCTGAAGAAACATTTGCCTGGGTACAATAGCTTCCATCTGTGGTGGACACATTCTAAGGTGACCCCAGTGAGTCAAACTCTTGTATAATCCACCTCCTTGGGCATGAGCAGGACCTGTTACTTGCTTCTAAGCAACTGAATATGGTAAAGGTGATAGGATCTCACTGCCATGACTACCTCACGTGATAGACAATTCCATCTTAGCAGACTGGAGCAAAAGACTCTCCTGCTGGCCTTGGAGAAGCAAACAGCCATGTTGTCAACTGCATATGGAGAGGGCCATGTGGCAGGGAACTGTGGATGGTCTCTAAGACCTAAGGATAGCCTCCAGTTGGCAGGCAGTAAGAAGCCAATGACCTAAGGCCTACAACCACAAGAAACCAAGTGAACTTGGAATAGGACCCCAAGGTCCAGATGAGAATGCAGCCTCAGCCGACATCATGATTGCAGCCTGGTGAGGCCCTGAGCAGAGGACCCAGACAAGCCGCACCCAGACTCCTGACCCATAAAAACCGTGACAGAATAAATGTGTGTGGTTTTAAGCCACTACGTTTCTAGTGATTTGTTATGCTGTAATAGAAAACTAATACACCATAAACTTTGGTTTTCTCCTTAAGTTTAAATAAAACATTTTATTCAGGTAGTTCTCAACTTGCGATGAGATTCCGTTCCGAACACTCCATCGTAAGCATGTGTAATGTAAGTCGAATGCTGCTTTTTTTTTTTTTTTTAAAGTTTTCATTATTATTGCCTTTTATTATCAGTATCTTTATAAAGCCGATCTTTATTTGTCTTTGGAAGTTGGAAACATTACACATAAACTTACAGATATATTTTAATACATACATTAAAAAATACACAAATCATAAAAATTTACTCCTACAATGAGAAGAGTTGGATGACATTGGCATTTTGTTAGTTGTGGTAATAACTCCACTTGTGGAAGGTTCTGGATCATATGGATTATCCCTGAGAATGGGGATGGCATTTCTAGTCAGAAAATTAGTGAGAGTTGTCTGTATGGTTCTTATCTTTTTTTCTTCATATATTTCGAGGTAACATCTCAATGCTTCCCAAATCTGCCTATCAACTTTAGCAAAGCAATCAGCATTTGGGTCAATGTTTTAAAACAACTGAAGGCCCTGATTTAGTTTAGAAAAACTTCAGCTAATCCTTTCACTATTAAATTTTTTGAGGCCTTCTCTCCTTTCTCTTCCTCATTATTTCTTTCTTCTTCAGCATTTCTTTCCTCTTTAAAATCCATGAAGTCCTGGTCTGTTGATTCCCCTACTTTGTGATCTATGAGCTGTTCCACATTGGTGATATCAAGTTCTAAATTCAGCACTCTTGCCATATGGATGATTTTTCCACGCATTTCTTCCATCATATTACCAAAAAAAAAAAAAAAAAAACCAAACCCGTTGCTTTCAAGTCGATTCCAACTCATAGCAACCCTGTAGGACAGAGTAGAACTGCCCCATAGGGTTTCCAAGGCTGTAAATCTTTATGGAAGCAGACTGCCACATCTTTCTCCTGCAGAGGGGCTGGTGAGTTCGAACCACTGACTTTTCACTTAGTAGCCAAGGACTTAACCACCAGGGCTTCTTCCATCATATTATTCTGATCAAATGCTTGGAGCATATTCACATAGCAATTTTTTTCCAAATCCCCTGCATGTATTTTTCCATAACTTCCTCCCAGGAAGACACGATGTTCCAAATACACTGAAGAATATTATAATTCTACAAATCACGTAATGTTACCATACCTGTATCTGTTGCAGCTATTGCCTGAGCAACCATAGTGAGTATGTAGAATGCCTTGAAGGTGGCAATTGCACTTTGATCCATAGGCTGAATCACAGCTGTCATGTTGGAAGGGGGCAAATTACATGCTGCAACATTGTATGTAGTACATATTACTCATGATAAGATGTACCAAAAAAAAAAAAAAAAATGATGTTCGTAAGTGTGGGTCATCGTAACCTGAATACATAGTAAGTCTGGGACTACCTGTATCTTGGAGTCAGTTCTTTCTTGGGGCTTTGTTATGGATTGAATTGTGTTCCCCTAAAATATACGCTGGAATCCTAACACCTATACTTGTGGGTGAAATCCCGTTGCGAAATAGGGCTTTCTTGGTTATGTTAATAATGTTATATTAGTGTATGGGGTGTGTCTTAAACCTAATCACTTTTGACATATAACAAAAGCAGATTAGGCACAGAGCAGGCAAGCACAAATGGGGGAAAGATAGATGCCACGGGGAGATCAGCAGGGAACTGAGGAACGCCAGTGAGACAGAGAGCGTGCCCGCCATCTTGAATAAGCAAGGGGTGGTGCCTGCCATTCCTATGAGATATGAGAACCAACTCCTTGCACGTAAGCTATCTCCTTATTAGGTAATGTAGGAACTAACCCCCTGTCTTTAAGGTAGCTCCTTATTTAGGTATACTTCCGGTTCCGGCTAAGTTAAGAAAAACAAGAGACTAGGGTCTCAAGACCAGTCGAAACTGATCGGGAACCAGGTTTTGCCCCCCGACATGCGCAGTACCAACAACCGTGCCCCTTGGATGACCTATTGACCGCAGAGGCCGAAAAACACACCCTCCTCTACGCCCCGGACGTGGGCACAGTGCCATCTTTGTGCCCCCCCCCCTTCTTAGACCGAGCAGGCGCAGAAGATCGGACTTCCCCAGGAACACCCTTATGGGCCAAACCAAGCAGCAGGCTGACTCTACATTGGGGCATCCCTGAAGATCCCAGACTCAATTTTGCTCTACCCACATAAATCCCTAGGACCATTGTTCAGGGAGCCACCTTGGCGACACAAGTCCCTGTGGGCTCCTTTATTTGGCCAACTAAACAAAGCTGCTTCTTCTGCTTTCACCACTTCATGTCTTTCTAGCCATGCCAAGCAGACCTGGAAGCATCCAGTTACACTAAAGCTAGAGAAGCTGAGACAAGGATTTTCCCCCACAACCTAGAGAGAGAGAGAACTTTCCCCTAGAGCCAGCTGTGCCCTGAATTCAAGCTTCTACCCTCCTGAACTGTGAGAAAATAAATTCCTATACCTTAAAGTCACCCACTTGGGGCATTTCTGTTACAGCAGCACTAGGAAACTAAGACAGGGCTTGTTCATGAGCTCAGGAACATTGGCCACTTCAGCATCAAAAACCTTCATGGCTTCTCTTAACCGTAAGTTTCCAGATGAACATTCCTACTGCCACAGAAATGTTTTCATCAGGGACATTGATGACAGAAGTGGGAGACCCAGTATCTAGGTTTCAGCACTCTTTTATCAGAATGGATTTTTTCAATTCTCCCTTCACACTCTCTGTTTTTATGGTTTTCTTAGTTGTCTTAGAGGCAAATAATGTCTAAAACCATGCTTCACCTCTGCTGATGCTAAGTAAACAGGTTTGTGCTATTCATTACCGTTGAAAACTATAGTTTATCTAACACATTTCTTGACACAGAACAGGCACAAAATAGCCCCAGTATGAAGCACAGAGTTTTGTAAGACGTCAAAGACTGAGATAAATCAGCTTGCCCATACGTGATGTGTTGAAGTGACAATCCATAAAGGAGTGGAATTGTGGAGAATCAAGATTGTAATGATGGGAGGGGCACAAAGTAGCATAATGGACACTGTTGGTGTCCTGTCCAGACCTCCAGAACTGGCTGAGGCATCAGTCCTCCAGCTATTAATAGGTCACAGTTACCCACTTCTAGAACTGTCTTTGGTCGAAAAGGAGCTGACTGGGTGAGGCCAAGATGGCAGAGTAATCAGGCACCTATGGTGGTCCCTCTTACAAAAAAGACCCAAAAAAACAAGTGAATCGATTACATACGACAGTCGAGGAGTCCTGAACATCAAAGGCAAAGTTGAGGAATCGGACTGAGCAGCAGGGGGAGGGAGAGATGGTTCAGAAGCAGCACGAAAGGGCCAGACATGACCCGGTGGGAGCCAGTGCCCTGCGAGCCAGATCAGCTGGCGTGCACAATGAGGCAAGCAGTGGTGTTCGGGACACATTTCACACATCAGAAGAGACCGAGCTGCGGAAAGTCTGCACAGGTCTCCAAAGCCAGTGAAAAGCAGTGCTCAAATGGTAAAAGATAAGTACATGCATTTAACCTACCACGCGGGTCAAAAAACACCCTGTTTCGGAAGAACCTCTCTCCCCTTTACCAGCTCCCTCCCCACTCAGCACTGGCTTCAGTGATTGCCCCATCCCTGTCATGGGCTGTAAGCCATTCTCAAGTCCTTGGAGAGGGAACAAATTAACAAACATGAAAAAATAATCTGCCAGTTCCCTTAAGCTGGGAACTCAAGGCAAGCACAGCTCCTTTGCCTAGGCACAGGCCTCAGGGGTTCACAGACTTTGAATGCTTTTCACCTCTGCATAGACCGGTGTAGGCTCATTTCAACAGAGTAGGCCCTCATTACCACCGTCCAACAGGGTATATTCTTGAATCCTAACTTCACTGTGTCAGCTATATGGTGGAGTGACAGGTTCGAGACATTTAATACCACTCCAGCCCATTAAGCAGGGTCCTCACCTACCCACATCAGGGGCCTGATGACTGGTGGCTCCACCCATGCCACCTAGCCACCTGCAACATGGGTCCAAGAATAAGTGGTGCTTCCCAGTCCTTACAACCAACAGCACTGGGTGCTCATAGTCCGGCTGCAAAACCCACCCATCTACGCAATCTAAAGAACAGGACATGCTTTCCTTCCAGACACTCAGGGGAAGCCATCAGCCCCCTGCCTTGCTCAGCTCATGACCTCCTCTTGCAGCCAGATGCCTGTGCCTACTCCAGTCACCCCTGCACATCTAGGTCTGTAAGTGAGAGCCTGCACCACACACTTGCTGACCGACTATCTGGACATCTGAGCTGAAGCCATACAAGAAAAGTAAATGAACTCCTGGGCTCACATACCCAGTAACAGATTTAACCACCGAATGACGGGACGATAGAGCTTCAAGTCACAAATAATCAAACTAGCTCACATGAGCAGCCTATTTGGACATATCAAAACAAAACAAGAAGCTAGGACACACTATGCAAACATAAATAAATCTAATAACTTATTGATGGCTAGGAGACAACAGTCAATATCAAATCACATAAAGAGGTAAACAATGATGGCTTCAGCAAGCTCCCAAAACAAAAAATCAAGAAAATTTCCAAAGGAAGAGAACTTCTTGGAATTACGGGAGGTAGAATACAAAAGAGTAATATACAGAACTCTTCAAGATATCAGGAAGGAGATCATTCAAAATGCAGAACAAGCCAAGGAACACACAAAGCAATAGTGGGAACTTAAGAAGATCATAGAAGAGAACAATGACAAATTTAACAGGCTGCAAGAATGCATAGACAAGAAACAGAAATCCAGAAGAGTAACAACAAAATTTCAGAATTGCACAACCAATCGAAAGTCATAGGAGCAGAACTGAGGCAATAGGAGTCAGAATTAGTGAGAGTGAAGATAAAGCATGTGACACCAACTTACCTGAGAAAAAATTGGATAAAAGAATTTTAAAAAATGAAGAAATCCTAAGAATTATATGGGACTTTATCAAGAGGAATAACCTATGAGTGATTGGAGTACCAGAACAGGGGAGATAACAGAAAATAGAGAGAATTGTTTAAGATTTTCTGGCAGAAAATTTCCCTGATACCATGAACGATGACAAGATATCTATCCAAAATGCTCATTGAATCCCACATAAGGTAGATCCCAAAATAAAGTCACCAAGACATATTATAATCAAACTTGCTGAAAACAAAGAGAGAATTTTAATAATGGGAGGGATAAACAAAAAGTCATCTACAAAGGAGAGTCAATAAATCTAAGATCAGACTACGCAGCAGTACCCATGCAGGCAATAAGGCAATGGGATAACATATATAATGCCTTGAAGGAAAAAAATTGCCAGCAAAGAATTGTATATCGAGCAAAACTGTCTCTCAAATATGATGGCAATATTAGGTCATTTCCAGATAAACAGAAGTTTAGGGAACTTATAAAAACCAAACTAAAATTACAAGAAATACTAAAGGGAGTCCTCCTGTTAGAAAATCAATAACATCAGATAACAACACAAGACTAGAACACAGGAGAGAGCAACCAGATATCAACCTAGATAGAGAAGTCAAAACAATAAATCAAAGAAAAAGGCTTAAAATAGGGAAACAGAGATGTCGACACATAAAAGATGACAACACTAAAACAAAAAAGTGGGACTAAAAAATATAGTCATAGATCTTTCATACGGAGAGGAAGTCAAGGCGATATAAAGAATTAAAAGACTGGTTTAAACTTAGAAAAATAGGGGTAAATATTAAGATAACCAAAAAGGAAACTAACAATCCTACACATCAAAATGAAAATCAAAAAGACTCAGCAAATACAAAATTAACAACAATGAAAAAGATGAAAATAAATAAAGAAAAATGACTCAGCACAGAAAATTAAGTAGAACAAGGGAAGTTTCAACAACACAAAAAAAGACATCAAAATGACAGCATGAAACTCATACATATCAATAATTTCGTTGACCGTAAATGGACTAAATGCACCAATAAAGAGACATAGAGTGGCAGAATGGATTAAAAAAAAAAACAAACCCAAAATCTGTGTACGAGCGGCCTACAAGAGAGATAACTTATACTTAAAGATACAAACAAACTAAAAGTCAAAGGATGGAAAAAATATATATCAAGCAAACAACACACAAAAAAGAGCAGGAGTGGCAATATTAATCTCTGACAAAGTAGACTTTAAGGTGAAATCCACCACAAAGGATAAGGAAGGACACTAATGATTAAAGGGCCAATACACAGGAGGACATAACTATAATAAATACTTACTCACCCAAGGACAGGACTCCAAAATACATAAAACAAACTTTAACCACATTGAAAAGAGAGATAGACAGCTCCACAATAATAGTAGGAGACTTCCACACACCATTTTCAGGGAAGGACAGAACATCCAGAAAGAAGCTTAATAAAGATACCGAAGATCTTAAATGTCACAATCAACCAACTTGACCTCACAGACATATACAGAACACTCCACCCAACATCAGCCAAGTATACTTTCTTTTCCAACGTGCATGGAACATTTTCCAGAATAGATCACATATTAGGCCAAAAAGCAAGTCTTAAGAAATCCAAAGCATCAAAATATTTACCAAGCATGTTTTCTGACCATAAAGCCATAAAGGTAGAAATCAATAACAGAAAAAGTAAGGAAAAAAAATCAAACACATGGAAACTGAACAACACCTTGCTCAAAAACTACTGGGTTATAGAAGAAATTAAGGACAGAATAAAGAAATTCACAGAATCAAATGAGAATGAAAACACATCTACCAGAACCTTTGGGACACAGCAAAAGCAGTGCTCTGAGATCAATTTATAGCAACAAAATGCATACATTCAAAAAGAAGAAAGCGCCAAAATCAAAACATTAACCCTACAACTCAAACAAATAGAAAGTTAGCAGCATAAGAAGTCCTTGGGCACCAGAAGAAAGCAAATAATAAAAACTAGAGCTGAAATACATGAAATAGAAAATGAAAAAACAATTGAAAGAGTTAAAAAGACCAAAAGCTGGTTCTTTGAAAAGATCTACAAAATTGATAAACCACTTGCCAAACTGACAAAAGAAAAATAGGAGAGGAAGCAAATAACCTGAATAAGAAATGAGATGTATGACATCACAACAAACCCCACTGAAATTAAAAGAATCGTAACAGAATACTATGAAAAACTGTACTCTAACAACTTTGAAAACCTAGCTGAAATGGACAAATTTCTAAAAACACACTACCTACCTAAGCTAACACAAACAGAGTAGAACAACTAAATAAACCTATAACAAAAGAAGAGATTGAAAAGGTAATTTAAAAAGTGTCCACAAAAAAAAGCCCTGGCCTGGATGGTTTCACTGGAGAATTCTACGAAACTTTCAAAGAGGAGTTAACACCATTACTACTAAAGGTATTTCAGAGCATAGAAAAGGATGGAATACTCCCAAACTCATTCTATGAAGCCAGCATAACCCTAATACCAAAACCAGTTAAAGGCACCACAAGAAAAGAAAATTACAGACCAATATCTCTCATGAACATAGATGCAAAAATTCTCAACAAATTTCTACCCTATAGAATTCAGCAACATATCAAAAAAATAATTCACCATGACCAAGTGGGATTCATACCAGGTATTCAGGGATGGTTCAACACTAGAAAAACCATCAGTGTGATCCATCACATAAATAAAACAAAAGACAAGAACCACATGATCTTATCAATTAATGCAGAAAAGGCATTTGACAAACTCCAACACCCATTCATGATAAAAAACTCTCAGCAAAATAGGAATAGAAGGGAAATTCCTCAACATAATAAAAGGCATTTATACAAAGCCAACAGCTAACATCATCCTAAATGGAGAGAATCTGAAAGCATTCCCCTTGAGAATGGGAACCAGACAAGGATGCCCTTTATCACCACTCTTATTCAACATTGTGCTGGAAGTCCTAGCCAGAGCAATTAGGCTAGAAAAAGAAACAAAGGGCATCCAAATTGGTAAGGAAGAACTAAGAGTATCTCCAGTTGCAGATGATATGATCTTATACACAGAAAACCCCAAAGAATTCACAAGTAAACTACTGGAAATAATAGAAGATTTCAGCAAACAATCACGATACAAGATAATATACAAAAATCAGTAGAATTCCTCTATACCAACAAAGAGAACTTCGAAAAGGAAATCAAAAAATCAATACCATTTATAGTGGCCCCCAAGAAGATAAAATACTTAAGAATAAATCTAACGAGAGATGTGAAAGACCTTTACCATGAAAACTACAAGGCACTACTGCAAGAAACCAAGAGACCTGCATTAAGTGGAAAAACATACATTGTCCATGGATAGGAAGACTCAACATTGTGAAAATGTCAATTCTACCCAAAGCAATCTACAGACAGATACAATACAGTCACGATTCAAATTCCAATGGCATTTTCTAAGGAGATGGAGAAACAAATCACCAACTTCATATGGAAAGGGAACAGGCCCCGGATAAGTAAAGCATTACTGAAGAAGAAGAACAAAGTGGGAGGCTTCACACTACCTGATTTTAGAACCTATTATACCGCCACGGTAGTCAAAACAGCCTGGTACTTGTACAACAGCAGATACATAGACCAATGAAACAGAAGAAATAAAGACAATGCTAGGAGCCCTAGTACATGGCATAAACAGAATGTCAACCATAAGTAACAATGCACAAACACCAGAAGAGAAACTAGATAACTGGGAGCTCCTAAAAATCAAACACGCTCATCAAAAGACCTCACCAAAAGAGTCAAAAGATAACCTACAGACTGGGAAAAAAATTTTGGCTACAAAAAATCCGATCAGCATCTAATCTCTGATATCTTCAAAATACTTCAAAACCTCAAGAACAAAGATAGAAATAACCCAATTAAAAAATGGGCAAAGGATATGAACAGGAACTTCATCAAAGAAGACATTCAGGTGGCTAACAGATACGTGAGGAAATGCTCACGATCATTAGCCATTAGAGAAATGCAAATCAAAAACTACAATGAGATACCATCTCACCCCCAACAAGGCTAGCATTAATCCAAAACACACCAAATAATAAATGTTGGAGAGGTTGTGGAGACACTGGAACAGTTATACACTGCTGGTGGGAATGTAAAATGGTACAACCACTTTGGAAATTGATTTGGCATTTCCTTAAAAAGCTAGAAGTAGAAGTAAAATATGATCCACCAATCCCACTCCTTGGAATATATCCTAGAGAAATACGAGCCATCACACGAATAGATATATGCACACCCATGTTCACTGCAGCACTGTTCACTATAGTAAAAAGTTGGAAACAACCTAGGTGTCCATCAACAGATGAATGGATAAACAAATTATGGAATATTCACACAATGGAATACTATGCAATGATAAAGAACAATGATGAATCAGTGAAACATCTCATGGATAAATCTGGAAGACATTATACTAAGTGAAATTGTTCAGTCACAAAAGAACAAATATTGTATGAGATCACTATTATAAGAACTCAAGAAATGGTTTAAACACAGATGAAAACATTCTTTGATGGTTACGAGGGTGGGGAGGGAGGGAGAGGTGTATTCACCAACTAGATACTAGACAAAAATTATCTTAGGTGAATGGAAGGACAACATACACTACAGAGGATGTCACCACTACTGGAATAAACCAAAGCTAAGAAGTTTCCTGAATACAACCAAACACTTGGAGGGACAGACTAGCAGGGGCAGGGGTCTGGGGACCATGGTTTCAGGGGACATCTAGGTCAATTGGCATAGCAAAGTTTATTAAGAAAATATTCTGCATTCTACTTTGGTGAGTGGTGTCTGGGGTCTTAAAAGCTAGTGAGTGGCCATCTAAGATGCATCAGTTGGTCCCAACCCACCTGGAGTAAAGGAGAATGAAGAACACCATAGACTCAAGGAAAGTATTAGCCCAAGAGACAGAAAGGGCCACATAAACCAGAGACTCCTTCAGCCTGAGACCAGAACTAGATGGTGCCCAGCTACCACCAATGACTGCCCTGACAGGGAACACAACAGAGAGTCCCTGATGGAGCAGGAGAAAAGTGGAGTGCAGAACTCATATTCTTGTAAAAAAGTCAGACTTAATGGTCTGACTGAGACTGGAGGAACCCCAGAAAGCAAGGCCCCCGGACTCTCTGTCAACCCAGAACTAAAATCATTCCCGAGGCCAACTCTCCAGACAAAGATTAGACTGGACTATGGGACATAAATTGATACTCATGAAGACAGGGCTTCTTTGCTCAAGTAGATACATGAGACTAAATGGGCAGCTCCTGTCCAGAGGCGAGATGAGAAGGCAAAAAGGGACAGGAGCTGGTTGAATGAACACGGGAAATCCAGGGTGGAATGGAGTGTGCTGTCACATAGCAATGTGTGTATAAAGTTTTGTATGAGAAACTGACTTGCAAAGTTTCACTTAAAGCACAATTAAAAAAAAAAAGGAAGAAAAGAAAAGTAGCTGACTTACCCAGGAGATTTTACACACACACACAGACATGCACATAAAGTAGAGGCAGCACACAGCCAGTGATTGACTAACATGGGTGTACAAAAAGCCTCCAAATGGGACCATTTTGTTTGGTGCTATTCATGCTCCAGAGCTCTTTATGGGAGCAGGCTGAGGCTAGTCCCCACCTGAGACTATGTGTTTACTTTTTCCTCTGCCATTCTGCATTCCTTCCTCATCTTTTCCTGAGAGCACTCCCTCCAGACATCCTTGCACAAAAAGTCCCATTCAGGGTCTGCTTCCAGGAAACACAGTCTTAGAAGGAGAACTTCTTAGGTGCTGGCATCTCTGAGATATAAAATTGGCTCAGGGCCTTGGGTCTTCAAGAGGGACCATGTCCACTGTAGCTGTTTGTGTTTGCCTCTGTGAAGAAGATACAAGATCACTACAGAGGTCTTTGAACCTTCAGACACTTCAGTGACACCCACTCGCTGACACTGTCTACCACAGTGTGTCTATCTCAATGGTGTAGGACAGTTGTATTTAAACTTTTGTTGATACTAAAAGAAAAAAAAAACATCCACTGAGTCGATTTTGACTCATAGCAACGCTATAGGACGGAATAGAACTTCCCCACAGCATTTCCAAGGAGCAGCTGGTGGATTTGAACTGCCGACGTTTTGTTTAGCAGCCGAGCTCTTAACCACTGTGCCACCAGGGCTCCTGTTTAAAATGAGGACCCAATAAAACATAACTGCTTTGGTTGAAGCTGGAGTAGGGATTCAGCCCAACTACTCACCCGGCCTCTTCTAGTGGAAGCCCCCAAGAGGGTCCTCAGAGCCCAGTTTGAAAATCACTACAATACAGTGAATATTTTATACATACTTTGGCCACGATCTGTAGCAGTAGCCTGTACAAAATTACTATGCAGGACCACAAACAGGTTAAAGACACTGTCTACAACATTTCGAAGCAAGATGCAGGCATAGGGTAGAATTAACTCAGTAGGAATCTCAAAGATGCTGGGCCCCAGTTCCCTTTTCAGCTAGGCAGGCACTGGGTCTTTAAGGGCTCCTACTAAACATATCTAGAACAGCACAATTTACAAACATCCATACTGTCTAAACAACAGGGGGAAATGTTAATTATTGATCTGCACATTGTCTCTATATTATGAAAAAATTGACAAAATAAGGTTAAGTTGGAAAGGCAGATATGCAAATTTCATGTGCATTCTAAAGCATTACATAAAATATGTGTATATAAATATGAAGGAAGACAGAGAATTCACAAAAAGTGAACCATATTGTTGTGTTACTATGGTAATTTATGGGGAGCTATTTTCTATTTTTTATTAATTTTCCTTATATTATAATATTATTTTTCAATGAAAAAAATCTTAAATTCTTTTCTGGGAGATAAATTGTAAAAAAAAAAAATGTGTTTTGAGAGCAAAAATGTTTTCTGAATTGTATCAAGGCGAAAAAGTTCTTTCCATCATCCTACTATCAGTATCGCTAAGATGGAAAATCAAAAGCTATTCCCAGGAACAACTGCTGTAGCTGTGTGGATCCCAATTGGAAATTTCATAGCTGTTTTCTCAAACCATTGCACAGAGAAATTATCAGGATAAGAGACAACTTTGCTAGTGATGTGTCCTGCATGTTTCAGAATACCATAAAGTCAGTTCCTTAAATTACTATACCTTGTATGAGAATATGAGAAGTCTCCATGTGCAGATGTTGGTGATATTTTCTAACACAAACCTTTTCCTTACTTCATTCTGAAATATTCTTAATTGGTTAGTGATACTCCTCGGTGTCTCCTACTAGGATTCTACATATTACTTCCTGAGAATCTAGCCAATGTTTGAGAAATTTTCATCTGTCTTTTTTTTTTTTGGTAATGAGTAATATTTGAAAGATCAGAAGAACTAAGACGGCAAGCTCAAGAAATCAACGCCCTCCCTTTTGAAAATGAATAGGCTGTTATTTTCACCAATGGATTAACATCTCAACTAATTTGGAACAACGAATTAACTTTTGCAAATCACCCTTAACTAACGCCTCAACATAGTTCTGTAGCTAGTTGGTTTGTTTTTGTTTGTTTCTTTATTTTACCTCAGAGAAAACTGAAAAACCAACTTATGCTCTTTCAAGTCTATTGAATATGTTTGAGTTTTTACAACTGGTAGCACAGTGGTTAACAGCTCAGCTGCTAACCAAAAGATCAGCAGTTCGAATCCACCAGCTGCTCCTTGAAAACCCTAGGGGGCAGTTCTGCTCTGTCCTATAAGGTCACCATGAGTCGGAATCGATTCGACGGCAACGGGTTTGTTTTTTTGTTTTAAATAAGCTTATGCATTGGAAAAACTCTGTAATTCGTTACTTCTTAATCAAAAGCTTCCCTTCCACCCCTAAGTAAAGGGCACCATTTTACAGACAAGCTCATTTCCTCTCCATTTATTCCTCACTGTTTATTTCCCCATTTACCAGCCCATTTTATTATGCTCATGAGTCAGGACATTCATGGATCAGAAATAAGGTCACCCTCAGTGCGCGGATGGGGAAGGAGAGAGAGGGAGGAGAGCAAAAGCTAGGCTGAACTCTTGGGAGAAGAGACAGCAAAAGAGGGTAGGTAAAATGGCTTCTGATGTTAACTTAAGAGTGACTTCATATTTTACAAAAGGTCAGAGAGAGAAGCTAGGTCTGATGAGCACTTCTGATTCAGGCCAGCAAAGTCCCTGCCGATAAGATACTGTCTCTCCCACTGTCAAACGCCCATCCCCAGTGTGGAGGCTAATTGATAAACATATCGAAAATAAGTTGTCAAAGCCAGGTGATGCAAAGCAAGAGTTGGGAGCCATGGAGTCAAAGAACCAAGGATGATAAAAATATGAGGAACAGGTCTCAATAGGCAAATGAGAATAGTCTATAAGAAGTCTAAAGAGGAGTAGAATGCCAGCAGGTGAGTCTTCCTGTTTGAATAGGAGGTGTGGTGCCATTTGATGGATGAATAGAAAACTATAAGGGGACTTTGGAAGTCTAGGTAGGTATTTGCTCACTCTAGTTGGATTCACAAGATCACAAAAGAAACACCACAGAACTTAGGCCATTGAGGGTACCAGCAACATCAATAGACTCTTATCCATGATTCATTCTAGGAATAACTCCCCCTAACCTTTTTTCCTAGACATAAGGGTGAGGTAATTTCATGAGTATCTAGGTAGTGATGACCAAAGAAACCAGGCTTCTGATTGGTGGCCCATAAATATGTTTCTTTCCATCTCAGTTGTCTCAAGACCATTTATGCATTCACATTAGGTATTAATTAGTCAAGACTCTTAGTTGCAAAAACCTAAAATCCAAATCAAACTACCAGAAATAACAAAAGAGGTTTATTAACTCACCTAGCTAAGACAGTTCCTAGGATAACTCACAGAACTGACTGAGGAGATAGAGGAGCCTACACCTAAGTAGGCTGTCAAAACCAGGGGACGCAAAGCAAGGGTTGGGAGGCACAGAGTCAAAGAACTAGGGACGATGAAACAAGGAGGAAGAGGTCCCAACAGGCAAATGAAAAGAGTCCACAGGAAAGTCCAGAATGAGGGGTTAGAAATAAACTCAACGCCCTCTGGCTCTCCATCCACAGCTCATCTGTGCTGATCTCTGGTTCTCATTGTGTGTTGGCCTCACTCTCTCCTACTAGATGCCACCTTGCTATACATTGTGAATTAAATGCCTTTCCAAAGTTCCTGGCATATATCCAAACACAAAATCCAAAAGGAAGAATTATTCCCACACACATTCACTTTGAATCTAGAAAATTCTACAGAGAACTGTTAATTGGCCTAGCTTGGGTCACATGCCTATCCCTTGGACTAATCACTGTGGCCACTGTGTCAAATGCCCATTCCTGTGGCAGGGCAGGGCAAAATACTGTTATAAAAAATCCCGTGAGAATGCATGGAGAGGGGCAGGATCTCCCCAAAGAAAAGAGAATGCTGAGTCAGAAGGGCAATACGAAAGGATTATGGGCAGACGAGAATAATAGCTACCTGAGTCTTTACACACCCCCCATCCTCCATATTGTCAAAGAATACATTGTTTCTGAGAGTGAGTCACAACAACTTTGGTCAACAATAGTATGAAACCACTTATCCAGCAATGTCTTTTATTTATAAACACAACCAGAGTCTAATTTTTAAAGAGGAAAGCTGAGGGTATTTGTAAAAATGTAATATTTTCATATAGTCGTCAGAGCTGCCTGCAGTGGTTGCACAGAAGTATAGAACTGCACAAGTTTCCAGGCTGATTGAGACGTTTCTTTCAACCTCTCATATGACAGGAGAGAAAACTGGGGCTCTGGGGAGTTCTGGGTTACAACCATTCCCAAGGTTTGCAAGGAAAAGGACCAGGGCTAGAATACAGATCTTCTGGCTTTCAGCCCAACAATTTTTCCATTGGAGACAGCCATGTCTAATCACAAATAACAGGGCATGTTTTCCACTTCTAAAATAGAGAAATGTAGACTGTTACCTTTTTGATGAAGAAAGCCATGGAAAATTTCTTTTTCTCTCCAACATAACTCCTTCAGCGTGACACTGATTGCATACTCCTTCAAAGTTAAATACACGAGCAGAGCTCCTTTCAGTCATCAAATGTGCTTTATTAAAAATAAGGGAACTGAACCAAAAAATATTACTGTCAAAAGACGGCAAAAAAGAAAAAATAAATGTTGTTTTGAAAGAAGGAAGATAATGTGATAGATGGAAGTTTACATGATTTCAAGTTGGCTTGAATTACAAAATCTCACAAGAAAAAATAATGTTTTATTTATATTTAAACCTTCTCCTGATTTTTGGTTCACAAGAGAAACGCATACAGTTTTAAATCATGCGACCAAGCCTACACATTAAAAAAGGAAGGTGTAATAAAATATTGCTCTTCTGTGACAAGAAAAGATAACTGAGAAGGGAATATGGAAGGCAAAATGTTTGTTTTCTGAGAAACTTGAGTAATAGACCTTAGGTCTATTTTATCTAATATAAAATTTTAGAGAAGGCTACTTTTTTTAAAAAGGGATACTTTGATATTTCCGGCATTATTTCGGGCATAGTGGAATCAGTTTGACACTAATAATGGTCCAACTTATACCTGAGTCAATCACAAGGCCTCTTCGATTCCATAGTTTTTTTTAATGCCCTCTACGTGCAAGGCCTTTGAAGAGAGAAAAAGATGAGGCATCAACTCATACATCCAACCAACATATGTTAAGTGTCAGCTCTGTATGAGGCACTGAGAAAAAGCACAGGGGTGAAAAATGAGTACATGTAACCTACCTTCAAGGAACTGAGAGTCAAGTCCAAGGGGCAGACAAGAGAACAGAAACTTAGCGAAATGCACTCAAGGCCCAGAAATGCAGGGAGGCATAGAAGAGAGCCCCTAACTCTGTCTCGGTGTGCCAGGGAAAGCTTCCCAAGGTTTAAGACCTGAGCTTAGCCCTGACCAAAGACTCCTGAAGCAGATGTGGTGGTACCCTGCCCACATGCCTTGGTCGTCATCCATGCAGGTGGCGTCTTTGTGCAAGCACCTAGACTTTCTGCTTCAAGGCTTATTCTGCCAACAGGAGCGGGCTTGGCCTTCATCCTGGACAGGTGGGGAGTGAAGGTGAGTTATAGCCCTAGGAAGTAGCCCTCAACCAATGAAGAATGAGAGTTGGTGAATAAATATCCCAGCTTCTTCGCCCTTAGATGGGGCAATGGCTTGGGAAGAAAGGCCTGGGGATCTACTTCCAAAAAATCAGTCATAAAAAACCTTGTGTAGCACAGTTCTACTCTGACACACTGGGCTCCCCTGGGTCAGAATCGACTTGACAGCAACTGGTTTTTGTTTCATTTTGTTTGTTTGTTTGTTTGTTTTAACTCAAATCCTTGCCTCCTAGCCTGCTTCTGGGAGAACTCAGGCTAAGAAAATACACAAAGCAATTGGGATATCTATTCATGAGCTAAATAAACGATGGTGGCTTTAGGCCACTAAGTTTTAGAGTGGTTTGTTATGCAGCAAAAGCTAACTGATACAAGCCACACACACAGAAAAGAACCTAGAAGGAACTATCCTTGACAAAGGAGGAAAACCAGTAGCTCAGTCGTTCTCAAACTTTGACTTGTATCAGAGTAACCTGGAGGGCCTTTTAAAACACAGGTTGCTGGGCCCCATTCCCAAAGTTTCTGATTCAGTCAATCTGGGTTAAGGCAGTTTCCAGATGATGCTGTTGCTGCTGGTCCAGGAACTACACTTCGAGAATCGTTGCAGTTGAGTATAAAGTCATAGACCCAGGAGAGAGAAGTATTTCTAGAATAGAGCAGTATTCAATTCTTTACAATGTTACTGAGAGATTTAGTGAAACGAAGGTCAAACGATGATTGGATGTTATAACTGATGACCAATAGTGACAGTGACAACAGCAGTGATGGGGATAGAAGCCAGTTCGGAATAAGTTGAGGAGCGAATAGGAGGTGAGGAAGTGAAGACAGCATGTATAGACAGCCCTTACAACAAAATTGCTGGGAAAGAGTAGAGGGAGATACAGTTAAGAAGATTTTAAATTCGGTTAAATGGAGGATACTAGAGTGGGTTTATATACTCATGGGAAAAATCCAGTGGAGAAGAAGTAAGTGATGTAGGAAAGAGAAAGGATAATGTCGGAAAGAGTTCTGGAGGAACGGATCCAGAGTATCTTTGATAGAAGGCACACAACTTCCACTGTAGCAGAACGAAAAATGGCAAATATGGAAAAGGTGGAGTTTTGCCTCATGGCTTCCATTTTCTCAATTATGTATGAGATGTCCTCATCTGAGAGTAAGGACACGGAAAGGGGGCAGAGGTACTAGAGGAAAAGAGATGATATTATCATCTCCATCACAGGAAACAAACGTTACTTTTCCCTTGAGGTGAAAGGGCCTCATCGACATGAATGTCACTTGAAGATGAAGATAAGGACATTGGTAATGGACATCGATTCCATACAAACAATTTGTGTATCTTCTGCCCACATGAAAATGTAATGGAGTATATCAGTTAGTAGATTGGCACTCCATAATTTTCCAGTTTTGTTTTGCTTTGAAAAGATTCTGGATGTTTTCCAGGAAAGCATGGAAATTATTTATACAAAGGCATGGTTGAGAATTGTTTGTGATGGTGTGAAATGATTTCTGGAATATTATATGAAAGTGGAATTTCCGTCTGCTGTGTCCAGCGGACTGCACTAACACCCAGATTCCAACTGAACTACAAATTCTCATTCTAGAAAGAACAGGCTTTCCGTTTGGGTTTTAATAGAATTTTCAGGTCTAACTTTCAGTGATCCATGAAATATGACTATGATGAAGATAGCCATATATAAATTGTCCATCCAACATCTAGGTCAATTGGCATAACAAATTTTATTAAGAAAATATTCTGCATCCCACTTTGGTAAGTAGTGTCTGGGGTCTTAAAAGCTAGGGAGTGGCCATCTAAGATGCATCAATTGGTCCCAACCCACCTGGAGCAAAGGCGAATGAAGAACACCAAAGACACAAGAAAAATATTAGCCCAAGAGACAGAAAGGGCCACATAAACCAGAGACTCCATCAGCCTGAGACCAGAAGAACTAGATGGTGCCTGGCTACCACCAATGACTGCCCTGACAGAGAACACAACAGAGAGTCCCTGATGGAGCAGGAGAAAATTGGGGTGCAGAACTCAAATTCTAGTAAAAAGACCAGATTTAATGGTCTGACTGAGACTGGAAGGACCCCAGAACACATGGCCCCCAGACTCTTTGTTAGCCCAAAACTAAAACCTTTCCCGAAGCCAACGCTTCAGACAAAGATTAGACTGGACTATAAGATATAAAATGATACT
Source organism: Dugong dugon (assembly GCA_030035585.1). Taxonomy (NCBI): domain Eukaryota; kingdom Metazoa; phylum Chordata; class Mammalia; order Sirenia; family Dugongidae; genus Dugong; species Dugong dugon. The sequence goes on from CM057483.1 coordinate 162,259,489, forward strand.
CGTGAAGAGTGTGCTTCTTAGCTCAAGTAGCTACATGAGACTGAATGGGCAGTTCCTGCCTGGAGGCAAGATGAGAAGGCAGAGAGGGTCAGGAGCTGGTTGAATGGACATGGGAAATCAGGGGTGGAAAGGAGGCGTGTGCTTTACAGGGAGAGCAACTAGGGTCACATAACAATGTGTGTATAAATTTTTGTATGAGAAACTAACTTGAACTGTAAACTTTCACTTAAAGCATGATGAAAAGAAAATTAAAAAATGCCCATCCAAAACTGTTCGTGTGAGAGCTGTCTAGAAGTTATGTCTGGTATATTTTTACTGGTTGATTTTTATATTTGCTTTGGTTTTATTTTATTACTTGAAGAATATTGTGTTTTTTGGTTATCCTTTATTGACTATTTTAGTTTGCTGAATTTGGAGAAGATTAGGTATGAGAATAAGAGGTCTTGTATATGGGGGGAAAAGCCACTGATGAGATTAAAGTCAAGTTACAAATGAATGAAAGTAGACTCATGAAAAAGTTCTTCTTGTCACTAGTCAGGTCTATGTGGTTTGATTACCTCTAAAGATGATTGGGACAGAGGTCTGTCCTTTTTATTGGAGAGGCCCAATGAAGTTAATCCTTTTCTTATGTCTCATCCCTGGGATTGGGGCTTTTACATCTTGCCTTCCAAAAGCAAACCACCTCTTTCTTTTTATGGATGGAATGGATAAATTTCCATCTTTCTACTGATATCTCATTGGCCAGAACTTAATCACATGACCACACCTAGCAGCAAAGTGGTCTGGGAGAAATGAAGTCTTCATTCTGGGTGGTCATGTGCCTGGCTAAATGGGAGGGGCAGATTCTACTGATCTGAAAGGGGACACAGTATATTGAGTGACACGTAGCCATCCATCTCTGCCATCTTCTCTTCCTTCTTAAACTATCAAAATCCTTTCTATCCTTTAGACTCTGGTCAACCTCAAATTTCTCACCCTCCGTGAAGCAAGTGAGGGGTGGAAGTCAGGGAGCAGAGAGCCAGGGTATAATGAGCTTTTTTTCACTGAAGCTGAGTTTAAGGCACTGGAGGGTAGGATCCCACTGTCGTTGAGTCAATTCCAACTCATAGAGACCCTATAGAACAGAGTAGAACTTCCCTACAGGGTTTCCAAGGCTGTAATCTTTACGGAAGCAGACTGTCACAACTTTCTCCTGCGGAGTAGCTGGTGGGTTCAAATCGTGAACCATTTGGTTAGCAGTCGAGCACTTACCCACTGCACCACCAGGGCTCCTTAATCACATGAGGGTAGGATACAAAATCTCAATTCAAGATTCTGCGCACAGTGAATAAAAATCAAATGATGAACTTTGAACTCCTTTAAATAATGTGTAATCTTCACTTTTTCTGGATACCTCTTCCCACTTCTACAGATAGATTGCTATAAATGGATGGCTTTGCCTAACACACACTCTCCCTCCAGCTCCAAAATCCCATGAAGCTTGGTTTATGAAATAGGGATACCTAGAAGAACTCTGACCTAACACAGACCAAAGTGTGTTGGTCATTAACAACAGAAAACTCAACTAAACAAGGGTCCTCAGCTCATAAAATAAAGAATATCACCCATGAGTACTGCACACCTTTAAAAAAAACATCTATATGAGATCAAAGGTCAACAATTACTCTAAAGCAAAGATGGAAGGGTAAGCGGACAAGGAAACTAGATAACTGGAATGGAACATCCAGAAGAGAATTAATGAGAATGTTGACACGTTTTGTGAAAAACATAACCCACGTCATTGAACAATTTGTGTAGTAATTTTTAAATGGGAACCTAATTTGCTGTGTAAACTTTCACTGACAACACAATAAAATATTATTTAAAAAAACAAGTGCCCATGTTTTAAGCAAAGGATGCAGTTTAGACAAGGAATTTTTATGCAGATTCCAATTACACTAACCCCAGACATCATTTGTTCTGCCCTCTTGCCCAGAGTTGGGAGCAAGTCCTTCGACTCTCTCCCACTTGTGGTTGATTCCTTTTTGTTCCTAAGGATTGGAAACTCGCCATTACCCCCCTATGGCCTCTGGTTCCCATATTCCCTTTACCAATCCTCTAGAACTGCCTTTGGGAAAGCCAAGCAGCCTGATGGGTAGTCCTAAATTCTAGGTGAAACCATAGACAAACCCTACGGTGACCCTCTGGTCAACTACTTTAAGTGTATTTATTTAGGGCTAATTTTAAAAACCTTTAAAATATTCTTACTAGCTAATCAACAATATAAAAAAATCTTCATTAATCATTAGGATGAAATAACATTTAGTTAATTAGTTAGTTAGAAAGAAAATAAAGTGTCCCCCATGTTTCTTTCAAGTCAGAAAGAAATTGATAATGCACCATTCTCACTAAACTCATATTATTTTAAACATGCTATCTTTCTTTAAAATAATGAATTCTTTGGAATATTTCTAGAAGAGAACATGGCCCAAGTGAAAGGAGATAGACCATTGTGTGAGCTGCAAACAGCTGGTCCAATTGAGTCCGTGAATGGAAATGGCAGAGAAAAAGGGGTTGGGCGTAAAAAATACTTGTATGTGTACGAGCAGTCAGAGGCTATGGTAGCAGATTATAATGTGAAGATAAAACCAAAAATAAGTTGCCATCGAGTCGATTCCAGCTCACGGCACCCCACGTGTGGCAGAGTAGAGCTGTTGCTCCATAGGGTTTTCAATGGCTGATTTTTCAGAAGTAGCCACGCCTTTTTCCGAGGCATCTCTGGGTAAACTCGAACCTCCAACCTTTAGGTTAGCAGCCAAGCACCGTAAATTGTCCCTTCTGAGACTATATGAAAAAACAGATTCCAATGCTGACCCTTTATTTGTATGCTTGTAGTCCTGTCTCTAGAGTCTAGATGGCAGCCTTGCCTGAGTAAGGGAAAATATTGACTACAACTGTGTGAGGATGGGTGGGCGTAGTGGTGATGGAGGCTCTGGATGGGACTGTGGGCCAAGAATTCCATAACTAAAACCAAAGAATGAGATGATTAGGGTAGGGACACTGAAATATAAGTGGATGTCAAGCCTCACGAAATAAGTAGTGTCAGGAAATTCAAGATACTGAAAACAGAGACTTCTTGTTGTTAAATGGTTTTATCTCAGAAATATACTTGCTGCTCATTTGGGCAGAGTCAAGGACTGGATCATCAAAAGAGTAAAAATCACAGCTGCTTCACTTCAAGTGTGACTTATAAAGTGGGTGGATGACTAGAATCTTCTCTCAACCATCTTTCCCTGGAACAGGGCATCCAAGTTGTACTTTGTAATCTCAGTGGTTCTGATCCTCTAGGTTCATGGACTTCATTCTCCCTCCATGAGGGACTCCCCTGGGTCCTGACTTCTCTCAGGTCCCAAGACCCGCTGATTCCTTCCCATTTAGGATTAGGACCCCACATGCCCCATTAGTAAACTCAAGTCCTGGTCGATTTACTAATACCAGGGATAACTGTGTTTTTCTTTTATTAGTGACCCAATTCACCCACAAACATAATTATTCATCCTTTCGGTGCTGTGTGAAAAATAAACATAAGAGGTAGTAAACGTCTTTGTGCAGTTCTTTATCTCGACACCAAAACTCCCTCAATTAGCGCTTCTTAATCTTACAAAAACGAGAATGGAATATTATACTTCAATTCTGTATTAATTTTGAGGAGGGGAGGCATCTCCCCAAAGTCCACTACTGAAGACATAGGGGCTTATTATGTAAGGACACAACCTTCACATTTTAGTGCCAATTAACACTCAGTGTAGTCTAAAAGGATAACCCAAAATGTCACAGAGATGACATTCATCATTTCTTCAAATGAGAAGGAATGTTGAAAAATTTTTAAACCAACCTAACCACCACCGCCGCCATTTTGCAACATACTGCTTACTTGAATCACTGAACTTTTATTTGTGTTAGGAAAGGTTGGAAAGAGACAGGTTTTTCTAAGCTGTTACACAATTAATACAACAGTATCACAAGATGTGCTGAATGACAAGGAAGAGAATTATTAATAAGACATTATGCTCACTTTAGCAAAATGTCCTTATAGTTTAAACTATCTTCTGCATTTCATCTCTGGGGAAGGAAAATTTAATACAGTCAGGTACATTTGGTAGCATCTGTATGCTGAAGATTATAAATTTAAGGCTAAAGGTATTCTGTAGAGGAAAAGTTTATGTATCCAATTTTAAAGTAATTCCGTAGATTATTTCCACATAGAATAACTAAAGTAGAAGGGGAAGTGGAATTTAGACAAAGTAGGACTGATTGGATTTTATATCTTCTTTTTTGTTTGGAGGAGAAGTGAAATTGAATGTGTAACCACAGTAGGACAGGGGTTATGAACATCTTAAAAATTACATACATGTACATGTGTTCGGGGACTTTTTTTTGTTTTTAACAATTAAGTCACTACTTTAAAACAATTCCCAAGAGGTAATTTCTCATCTTGAGCTTCAAACTTTAAATAGGTACAAAAAGAAATGGTGCTTTTATAAAAGGCAAGGTGATTTATACCCGAATTTGCAAAGGAAACACGAGAAGGGGGCTGTCACCTGTGCTGTGGCATACTGGGATGTAGAAGGGGCCTCCGATCCCTTCTCTGGGCCTCCATTTCTTCATCTACAATATGAGGAGGTTAAATTAAAAGAACAGCCTAACCAAAACCAGTTGCCATCGAATCAATTCCAACTCATGCGACCCCCATGTGTGCAGAGTAGAACTGCTCCATAAGGTTTTTTCTATTTTTTATTTTTTTGGAAGCAGATTGCCAGGCCTGTCTTCCAAGGCATCTCTGGGTGGGTCTATACTGCCAACTTTTAGGTTAGTAGCCCAGTGTGCAACCGTTGGTGCCACCCAGGGACTTCTAATGAAAAGTCTACGAACCAACTTTTTCTTTAGACACTTTTATTTTTTAAAACAAAGGCCAGGTGGCTGCAGGAAAATTTTACCTTTATCGAAGAATTTATGTATGATATTATTGAAATTTCTTAATACAGTGACTAGTTTTCATTTAAGTCACTTGGCTCAATGACATGTGTGATGTATGTGTGCGTGTCTGTGTGTCTGATGTGTGATGTGTGTGTGTAAAGGACCCCTTCATTCATCCAGTTGTTCAGACCAAACCCTTGAAGTCATTCCTGATTGGCCCCTGTTTTCCTCACCCACGCAGTCATGTCAGCTCTACCTTCAAAGCAGATCCCGTGTCTGACCACTTCTCACCATCTCCACGGTCAACATCCTTGTCCAAGTCCATTAACACCTCCAACCCCAGGACTGCCAGAGAATTCTGATTGGTTTTCCACGTTCTCTTTCCAACAGTCCCCTAGTCTGTTCTCCACAGAGCAACTTCAGACCAGGTCACTTCCCTGCTCATATCCCTCCAAGGTTCTCCCCATCGCACTCAGAGTAAAAGCCAAATTTCTTTTCAGAGCCAAACTGTTCTACATAAGTCGGCCGTTGCCATACTACCTCTGCCCCTGGTTCTGCTCTGGCCACTCTGCACTCCTCTCTTCATTCTGCTCTCTGCAAATGCCATGCTTTCAGAGACTCTGTCCCTGGCCTTACAAAAAACTAGACCCTTGCCCGAGTCAATTCCGACTCATAGTGACCCTATAAGACAGAGTAGAACTGCCCCATAGGGTTTCTCAGAATGTAATCTTTACAGAAGCAAACTACCACATCTTTCTGCCACAGAGTGGCTGGTGGATTCGAACCTTCAACCTTTTGGTTAGTAGTCAAGCACTTACCTACTGTGCCACCAGGGCTCCTTTTAAAAAAATAGTCACCAGCTAACCCCTCAGTGTCCACCTCCTCTTCCAGCTTAACGTTTTCTTTGTAGCACTTGTCACTACCTCCCCTTATATACTTGGGGTTATTTTTCCTCTCATGAATTTTGAATATTACTATATTCTTTATTGTAACATTGATTAATTGTGTCATAGCTTAGAAACATCTACTTCTTTACAACGTTTTCTAACACGACTAAAATTGTAATGGGTCCAATACGAGTATAAAGTAGATGAGAAGTCTCAGTTGTTTTCATCTGCATGGTGGTGGTGGTGGTGGTGCAGTTGGTTTGAAAAATCTTCATTGTCTGTCTGTTTCCACTAGAATGTACATTCTGTGAGGACAGAAACATTGTCTTGTTCACTGCTATATCCCCCGCACATATAACAGTGCCCAGAACAAAGAGGTGCTTAATAAATATACTCACATACACACTGACCCTGGAGCTGCTGGAAAACGTGGGTTCACAGCCTCTGGCCAGGTCTCTGATAATATTTTGTTCCATATAAATATTATCACTTATAGTTTTCCATGGAAGTGATAATATTTGTACGGAACAAAATATTATCATGGACCTGGCCAGAGACAGTGAAGCCACATTTTACATGATGTGAAAATGGCTTCCTTCCCAGAAAGAAACCATTGAAACACACAGTGGGCAAGGGTGCTGTTGTGAGAAATACCCACTGGGATCTTTGGGAACATATATGGCAGATACCTAACCCAGAAGAAGAGATGGGATCAGGGAATCCTCTGAGAGGAAGTGGCACGGACAAACTAGGCAAAGCAAAGTGGGAAGCCAACTCCAGCATATTAGAGAAAGCAGACAAGTTGACAAGCAAGTTGCTAAGCAGGCAGAGAGGTCTTTTCCAAAACTGAGAGTACCTGAAGAGAAACAGGATCAAAGGGAAAGATGAGTTCAGGTGTGATCGTTTTTTCCTGCCTTTGAACAAGGTATCACCAGTTCAATGGTATAGATGATCAGTGCTCTAGCCAGCTACTGTTCTGGAGATTGAAACCTCTTCATGTGGTAGGCCTATAAATCATCTACATTCTAACTCCTATATCTTAGCACAATGCCTGGCATATAAATGCTTAACTTCTTTAAATGGATTATATTGAATCCTCATGTATATGTATTTTCATTTCACTGATTCCAGGTTGACAACTCTCATTTCTCTCTCCATCTGTTTAAAGGCCTCTAATAACATTCTGAGCTTCTTTTCTAGAGTTTCTACTCATTCTTGCCTCCATGTCAACAAACACCTTCCTTGCACAGCAGATGTCCGTAAATAAGTATTTTTATTATAAGACTACTTATTCTATTTTGATTCAAACTTGTGCCCAGGGCAAAGATCTGGTTCAGTAAATGTTTTTCTGTAAAGGGTCATCTGGTCCCTGTCAAAACTACTCAACTCATTCATCGTCGTGCAAAAGCTGCCACAGGTGCTACATAAATGAATGGGCATGGCTGTGTTCCAATAAAACTTTATTTACAAAAACAGGTGGCAGGATATATTTGACCCTTGGGCCATAGTTTGCCAACCTCTACTCTAACCCATTGCCATGGAGTCGATTACTACTCATAGCAACCCTATTGGACAGAGTATAACTGCACCGTAGAGTTTCCAAGGCTATAAATCTTTACAGAAGCAGACTGCCACATCTTTCTCCCGTGGAGCAGCTGGTGGGTTTGAACTTCTGACCTTTTGGTTAGCAGTCGGGCACTTAATCACTGTGCCACCAGGGCTCCTTACCTCTGCTCTAGAATAGTATAAATACAATTATATACATACACACTAATATATGCATGCACATAGCAACCCTATAAGACAAAGCAGAACTGCCCCGTAGGCTTTCCAAGGAGTAGGTGGTGGATTCAAACTGCTGACCTTTTGGTTAGCAGCCAACCTCTTAACCACTATGCCACCAGGGCTCCATAAATAATGTATAGAAACATACAAATTATAAACCTGGTCTTCAGCAATTTTGCAGAAGAAAGAAGGATCAAGATCACACTCTTTCTTCTAAGATTGGCTGAAATAAAAACTTTCTAAATTATACTACACTCCTCTTTTATACATAACAACATCAAATTCCAAACAGACCTTCTGAGAAAAAACTCAGATCGTTTCTGACTTTCCTCACTGCCAACATCCTCTGATATTATTGACAAGTTTTCTCCTTACAAAAGGCTGTAGCCCACATAGTTTCTTTCATCTTCACTTTCATGGAGAAAGTTAATACCTAATTAAAATGCCAACCCAATTAAAGATGAAAATCTCAAGTCTGTACTGACACCACTGAAAAGCACAGCTAACTTCTCGGACTGGAACAGTTCAGACAACTTTTAAAGAAACCCAAACTGAATCTTGTTTTTTTGACATGTCGCCCACCGATGAGGGTGACAGGTGTGAGTCACTTGAATCGCCCTCCCTCTGCACTATAAAAAGGAGCTTCGTGTTCTGGTCACAAACCACAGAAACTCAGTATTGATTTTCTGTGTTCAATTTCTCCCTCAATTCTTGGTCTTTCCACTTGAAGATAATTTTATTACTATCAGGAAGCTTGGGCAACGTGAAATGAACAGCAGGAAACTAAGTTCTATAAATGGATTTCACCTCATCCCTCCATTAGCTCGCTTTGCCAGGCCAGTTTCCTCTCTTAGAACCAGGCATTTAATCCTCCTCTAGAGCAATATCGTTTGGGATGTATACAGTGGTTTAAGGAATTTTAAATGATCTCTCATATCGAGTAATTAACTGAGCATCCCTTGGTAGATGGAGGAAATTGCAGATCAGATCTTTCTTCCCAGTTTTGTAACAGCCTTCTTTCTATTTAAGTATTTGATTTGTTGATATCTGAGTCTCTTCACAATTACTGGCAGAAACTAATTGACTCAATGACAATTCGTTTATTTGTGTGGCAAGAACTCTTGAGCAACCATGCTCTTGATCACATCTCTCCCGTAAAAAGGTTGGAATTAGACTGGAAATTGTAGGGATGGTCCTCGAAGGAGCATGGGTTTTGTAAAGGAGATTAGCAGAAAATCAGAAAGGGAAGCCAGAGTTGCCCACTTCCTTCTGGATCTTCAGTGTGACTTTATTTATTTATTTGGGCAGTACCTGATGTGAATTCCCAGGTTATTAGACAAACCATTGTTCAAATAAGATGCAGAAAAAAAATTTTCAATTTATACTGAGTGATGATTTATTAAATGTATCCCAGACTTCCTTGAAAAATCTTCAGTGTCAATGATAAAAAAGTACTCTCTACCGAGTTTCCATCAAGGGCGATGGGAAAATCTGGGAACAGACAGTGGTAATTGTTGCAAACATAATGAACGTAATTAATGTCACTGAATTATACATATAAAAGATGTTCAAACAGCAATTATTTTGTTAAATATATCTTTACCACAATAAAAAAATGGAAAAGTAATCTCCTATGTTGTACTTCTTTCCTGAAGTACAATGCTGTTAGTGATAGGGTAATATCCATACGCCTACAAGGAAGACCAGTTAATAGAACTATTATTAAAATTTATCGACCAGCCACTAACGCAAAAGATGAGGAAACTGAAGATTTTTACCAACTTCTACAATCTGAAACCAATCAAACATGCGATCAAAATGTACTGATAATTACTAGAGATTGGAATGCAAAAGTTGGAAACAAAGAAGAAGGATCAGTAGTTGGAAAATATGGCCTCGGTGATAGAAATGATGCCAGAGATTGCATGACAGAATTTTTCAAGACCAACGACTTTTTCATTGCAAATACATTTTTTCAACAACATAAATGGTGACTATACACTGAACTTCGCCAGACGGAATACACAGGAATCAAATGGACTAAATCTGTGGAAAGAGACAATGGAAACGCTCAATATTATTGGTTAGAACAAGGTGAGGAATCGACTGCGGAAAAGACCAACAATTGCTCATATGCAAGTTCAAGTTGAAACTGAAGAAAATTAGAACAACTTCACGGGAGCCAAAGTACGACCTTGAGTATTTCCCACCTGAATTTAGAGACCATCTCAAGAATAGACTTGATGCGTTGAACACTAATGACGGAAGACCAAACACATTGTGGAATGACATCAAGGACATCATACATGAAGAAAGCAAGAGGTCATTAAAAAGACAGGAAAGAAAGAAAAGACCAAAACAGATGTCAGAAGAGACTCTGAAACTTGCTCTTGAAAGTAGAGTAGATAAAGCGAATGGAAGAAATGATGAAGTAAAAGTGCTAAGCAGAAGATTTCAAAGGGCAGCTCCAGAAGACAAAGTAAAGTATTACAATGAAATGGGCAAAGACCTGGAGTTAGAAAACCAAAAGAGAAGTACATGCTCAGCATTTCTCAAGCTGAAAGAACTACAGAAAAGTTTCAAGACTTGAGTTGCAACATTGAAGGAGTCTACGGGAAAATATTGAACAACGCAGGACTCATCAAAAGAACATGGAAGGAATACACAAGGTCACTGTACCAAAAAGAATTGGTCAACATTAAGTCATTTCAAGAGGTGGCATATGTTCAAGAACCAACACTACTGGAGGAAGAAGTTCAAGCTGAACCGAAGGGAATGGCAAAAAATAAGGCTCCAGGAATTGACAGAATACCAGTTAAGATGTTTCAACAAACGGATGCAGCACTGGAGGTGCTCGCTCGTCTATGTCAAGAAATTTGGAAGACAGCTTTCTGGCCAATCGACTGGAAGAGATTCATATTTGTGCCCGTTCCAAAGAAAGATGATTCAACAGAATGTGAAAATTATTGAACAATATCAGTAATATCACACACAAGTAAAATTTTGCTGAAGATCATTCAAAAGCAGTTGCAGCAGTACATTGAGAGGGAACTGCCAGAAGTTCAAGCCAGATTCAGAAGAGGACGCGGAATGAGGGAAATCATTGCTGATGTCAGATGGATCTTGGCTGAAAGCAGCGAATACCAGAAAAATGTTTACCTGTGTTTTATTGACTATGCAAAGGCATTAAACTATGTGAATAATAACAAATTATGGATAACATTTTGAAGAATGGGAATTCAAGAACAAATAATTGTGCTCATGAGGAACAGTACATAGTCCAAGAGGCAGTCATTCAAACAGAACAAGGGGATACTGCGTAGTTTAAAATCAGGAAAGGTGTGTGTCAGGGTTGTATCCTTTCACCATACTTATTTATTCTGTATGCTGAGCAAATAATCCAAGAAGCTGGAGTATTTGAAGAAGAACACGGCATCAGAATGGGAGGAAGACTCATTAACAAGCTGCGATATGCAGATGGCACAACCTTGCTTGCTGAGAGCGAAAAGGGCTTGAATCACTTACTGATGAAGATCAAAGACTAAAGCCTTCAGTATGGATTGTACTTCAACAAAAAGAAAACAAAAATCCTCACAACTGGACCAATAAGAAACATTATAATAAACGGAGAAAAGATTGAAGTTGTCAAGGTTTCGTTTTACTTGGATCCACAATCAATGCCCATGGAAGCAGCAGTCAAGAAATCAAACAACATATTTCATTGAACACATCTGCTGCAAATGACCTCTTAAAAGTGTTATAAAGCAAAGATGTCACTTTAAGGACTAAGGTGCACCTGACACTAGCCATGGTATTTTCAATTGCATCATATGCATACAAAAGCTGGACAATGAATAAGGAAGACTGAAGAAGAATTGACGCCTTTGAAGTATGGTGTTGGTGAAGAATATTGAATATACCATGGACTGCCAGAAGCATGAACAAATCTGTCTTAGAAAAAGTACAGCCAGAATGCTCCTTAGAGGCAAGGATGGCAACACTTCGTCTCACATACTTTGGACATGTTATCAGAAGGGATCAGTCCCTGGAGAATGACATCGTGCTTGGTAAAGTAGAGGGTCAGGAAAAAAGGAAGACCCTCAACAAGATGGACTGACACAGTGGCTGTAACAATGGGTTCAAACATAACAACAATTTTGAGGATGGCGCAGGACCGGGCAGTGTTTTGTTCGGTTGTACACAGAGTCGCTGTAAGTCGGAACTGACTCGACGGCACCTAGCAACAACAACGTGTTGTTGGCAATGAATACTGATACAATTTTTTTGAGGCATGGTTAGGCAATAGAAATCACGAGACTTAAAATTATTCCACTCTTTTGATGTAGTAATTAATCCACCTCTAGGAATTTATACTAATCAAAGTAATCAGAGAAAAACTAAGAAGATTTATGTAAAAGGATGGTCTTCAAAGGGAAAATAATGAAAATGTCCATCTATAGGGAAATGGTTAGATAAATTATGATAAATCCTTACCAAATATTCATTCATAAAATATTTATTAAGTGTCTTTTATGTGCCAAGCACTTCTCAGATACTGGGGAAATAAAAGTGGACAAGACAAACAAGGCCCCTGCCCTCATGGAGCTTACATTCTAAAGGAGAAAAATAGCAAAACCAAATAAACAGGTAAATGAATAAATATAATTTTACAAAATGCTAAGTACTAAGAGGAAAAAAATGGGATGTGGTAGAGGCACTGGAAAGCAAAGCAACTTTTTTTCATAGCATGCTTAGTGGAAAAAGTTAGAATATAAAACATTAAGACCCAAACTACATAAAATTATACATTAAAAACTCCTTCTCTGGTTTACACCCAAAAAGAAACAATCTTTGACGGTTACGAGGGATGGGAGGGGTGGGGGGGATACTAAATAGACAATAGGTAAGTGGTAACTTTGGTGAAGGGTAAGACAGTACACAATACTGGAGAAGCCAGCACAACTTATACAAGGCAAGGTCATGGAAGCCCCATAGACACATCCAAACTCCCTGAGGGACTGAATTGCTGGGCTGAGGGCTGTTAGGAGCATGGTCTCAGGGAACATCTAGCTCAATTGGCATAACAATTTATAAAGACAATGTTCTACATTCTACCTTTGTGGGTAGCATCTAGGGTCTTCAAAGCCTGTGAGCAGCCATCTAAGATACTCCACTGGTCTCACCCCTTCAGCAGCAAGAGAGAATGAAGAAAACAAGATACAATGGAAAGATTAGTCCAAAGGACTAACGGACCACAACTACCACGGCCTCCACCAGACTGAGTCCAGTACAACTAGATGGTGCCTGGCTACCACCACTGACTGCTCTGACCGGGATCATAACAGGGTGTCCCAGACAGAGCTGCAGAAAAATGTAGAACAAAATGCTAACTCATAAAAAAAGACTAGACTTACTGGCCTGACAGAGACTGGAGAAACCCTGCGAGTATGGCCCTTGGACACACTTTTAGCTCAGTAATGAAGTCACTCCCGAGGTTCACCCTTCAGCCAAAGATTAGACAGCTCCATAAAACAAAATGAGACTAATGGGGCACAACAGCCCAGAGACAAGGACTAGAAGGCGGGGGGGACAGGAAAGCTGGTAATAGGGAACCCAAGGTTGACAAGGGAGAATGTTGACATGTGGTGGGGTTGTTAACCAATGTCATAAAGCAATACGTGTACTATTTAATGAGAAACTATTTGTTCTGTAAACCTTCATCGAAAGTACAATAAAAAAAATTTGTTTGAAATCCTTCTCTGTTGGCAACCAATGTCACAAAACAATTTGTGTATTGTTTAATGAGAAACTAATTTGCTCTCTAAATTTCACCAAAAGCACAATTAAACAAACAAAATCCTTATCGATACGGGATTAAATTGACGGGAGCAACTCAAAAGGTTAGATAGGAAACTTAGGGGGCAATGAGTTTATGTTAATGGGGGAAGAATAATTTGGAAAAGGAGGGCAAGAATGATTACAAAACTCAAAGAATGTAATCAATGTCACTGAATTGTACATGTGGAAACTGTTGAACTGGTGTATGTTCTGCTGTGTATATTCTCAACAACAACAACAAAATAAAAAAAATTTTTTTAATCCTTGAAGATGATATTTTAAATATAAACACAAACTCTTTCTGGGTTGTAGGATTATGGACACTGTTCTAGCCAGGATAAGCTAGGCTCTGCTGTAGTAATAAACAACTTTTATAGCTGAGGGGTTTAAACAGCAAAGGTTTATTTCTGGTCATGCAGTTTCTGTTTGTGGGTCTAGGTGACACTCTTGGCCAGCTGTCCTCCATCTGAAGGCTCAGTGTTAAATGGCTGTATCAGCATGGGTTTCCACAATCACTGAGGTAGAGGGAAAGAGCAGTGGGGATTCAGGCACTGGCAATTAAATGCCCTAACCCATCAGAGACACATTAACTTCCACTCACATTTCATTGGCCAAAGAAAGTCACATGACCATGCTTAACTTCAAGGGGGTTAGGAAATCAATCCACCCATGTGCCTGGAAGGAGAGGAGCAGTGACTGGCACACAGGGTAATACGGGCCACAACTATTTTTTGCTTTCTTTTTTATAGTTTTCTGTATTTTCCATGGAGTCCCTGAGTAGTGTAAACAGTTAACACGATCAGCTGCTAACTAAAAGGTGGGAAGTTCAAGTCCACACAGAGGCACTTCAGAAGAAAGGCTTGGTGATCTACTCCAAAAAAATCAGCCGTGAAAACCCGATACAGCACATTTCTACTCTGACACACATGGGATTGCCATGAGTTGGGGGGGGACCTGATGACAACTCATTTTATATATTCCGTATTTTCTTTAGAGAACATGCATTTTTGCTGTTGTTCAGATTAAAAACAAAGTATTCTGTGATTTGCTAATGTTTTGTGTGACACTGTCCAAAAACTTGGAAACAGTATCCACATCCCTAAGGAAAAAGGAGGAGCCTGGGGCTTTCTGAGCAAGTCCTAGGAGGTGGTAGGAATTAAGCATTTTCTGAGTGCCCCTTTCCTTTAAAAACTTAGATGTGCCTGTAGTTATTAAATAGAACACAGCTCAAACAACAGGACTAGAAAACATCACAATAGGATACTTAATTTCTAAATTTGGGGCCCTATCCTTTGTGGGTGAGCCTTTTATATGTCAGCTTCACTACCCAATTGAAAATTCCGGCAGAAGAGAAGAAACGAAAATATCTCTGACCTGTTGTCATTCAGTTCTAGACAAGAAGGAAGCAAGGGCCAAACCATTCCTTTTCCCAGCATCCCATATAGTTTGCTGTTCATGGCAAAAGCTCGATATGTTTTAGTTAAATTAAATTGAGAAAATTAAATTATTACGAGAAATGGACATTGGACAAAAAACTAAGAGTTTGCTGGTTTTAGAGCAGTGGTTCTCAAGCAGGGGTTATTTTGCCCCCAGGGGACATTTCAAAATGTCCAGAGCCATTTTTGGTTTTTTACAACTGGGGGCATGCTACTGGCATCTAGTAGGTAGAGGCCAGAGATACTGTTAAATGTCCTACAATGCACAGGACAGTCACCACAGCAAAGAATTATTTGGCCTCAAATGGCAAATACTGCTTAGGTTGAGAAACCCTTCTTTAGGCCTATGAAATTCCTGGCCCTCAAATATTGCCTGAAGACATTTCTGAGATGCAAAATTACCCCAGAAACTAAAGTTTTCTGCTCACCTGTTCATCAACCAACATAGAATCCATTCAGCCTCCTGGCTTATCACCCTATTCCTACTAACTTTCTGGAACGGGTAGGGTGACTTTGCCTTCCTCTCCTCCTTCAGCACTGCAGAGTCTATTTGCACTGACGTCATAATATTCATCTACGTGGAAGCCCGGTGTTGACATGCAGCATTTACTCATAGAATCTCACAGAAGCTCATCAGGGGCTGCAGCTAAATATCCCTTTTGTTCTGATTTAAATGAAGCTTTCCTCTAAGAGCCCTTCAAAACGCAATCCAAGGAGATGCTATAAAGCATGCCAAATCCAATTACTTCCTACATTCTTGCCTATTATTTGGAAAAACCAAACCTCCCTAAACCACTAAGGTCATTCAGGAAGCATGCCAAGGTGACCACATTAAAGGAAGTGGAATCATAATGAAGGTCTTCACACCCACAAGGTATTACTAATGAGGGGGCAAGGATGGCCTCTTAGTCATAAGTCTCAAGTGTGCCCAGAATATTAACAGGCATTCTTTATCCGGAGGCAAATGGCTCTCTCACGACAGAGATGGGCCACTAATGTCTGATTCAGATGCTTTGTCACAGAATGAGTCAACAGGGCCGCTAATAAGTACCACAGTCATATACAACACGAACAGTGCTGGCTTTACATTTGTCCTCCGTTCTCATGAAGGCAATTTTCTTCTACTTCAGAAAATGTTATGTGGTGCACTGAGTTGATGTTTGCTACCTCTCACCAAGTCAAGTTTGTTAGTCTGGGCAGACCAGGAGCATCCAGGATGCTATGGGAGCCACAGGGAAGGGTAGCTGGAGGAGTCTTGATGGACGGTGCTCTCCTCCGTGCAGTCTGACTCTCTTACCCAAAATATAGATGGTCATGCTGAAGATAAGTGTATTCGTTTTCTATGCTGCCTAAAAAATTACCACAAAGTTAGCAGCTTAGAACTACAGACATTTACTGTCTCACAGTTTTCGTGTGTCAGGAGTCCAGGTCCATACTCTAGTTTCTCTCCAGAACATATTCATCTTTGGTCTTTTACCAGAGATTTCTGAAGATGCAATGATTGGGAGGAGTCCAGGTCCTCTGCATTCAAGGTGTTGGCAGGGGCTGTCTCTGAGCCTCAAGTTTTCATCTGAGACTCACAGACTTCTTTTCCAAGCTCATTCAGGTTGTTGGCCAAATTCAGTTCCCTGAGGTTGGAGGACTGAGGCTCTCAGCTCCTACAGACCATCGTTTTCCATAGGTCATTCACAGTATAGCTGTTTGGTTCTTCAAGGCTACAAGGAGAGTATCTCACCTGCTTTGAGTCTCCATCAGGGAAGGTCTAGACCCCTTTTATAAGGGCTCCCCTGGTTAGGTCAAGCCCACCCAGGATAATCTCCTTTTTGATTAACTCGAAGTATACTGATTAGGGATCTTAATTGCATCTACAAAATCCCTTCATTTTTGCCATATTCTGTTAGTTAGAAACAAGTCACAGGTTCCACCTGCACTCAAGGGCAGGGGATTGTACAAAGATGTGGATGCCAGGGGGTGGGTATCACGGAAATCATCGGAGAATTCTGACTCCCACAACAAGCTTGTGAAGCGGAAAGCAATGACAGGGAAAGAAGGTAAATATGTCGGATGTTCTATTCCGTATCCTATCGAATAAGAAGAGAGCTTGGAATAATACATCCAAACTAGCAAAGAGAACCTTAAAACTCATACTTAGTTTGTAACATGGGAGAGCTGGCTTAAGAGTAGTTCCTGGAAAATGTTGCGAGGGTTTTAATTGTTTATAAGCACAATAAGAAATGTTTGTATACTGTAAGGGGGGGGGGGGGAAGCTCACAATGCAATTTATGAAGCAGTAATAAATATACAGTCTCTAGATCAAGAAAGAAAACAGTAACACTGGTCTTGGTACCACATGTGCCAACCCACAATGAGAAAATTTTTCTGCAGTTCTGGGCTTGACATTTTAAGCTGAGCATAGCCCAAATGAAGCCTTAAAATCACATCGTCTAAAAAATGTTTGATAGAAGAATTCAGCAAAGTGGCAGGGTACAAGATCAATATACGAAAATTTGCTAGATTTCTCTATAGCAACAAAGAGAACTCCGAAAAGGAAATCAGGAAAACAATACCATTTACAATAGCCCTCAAAAAGATAAAATACTTAGGAATAAATCTAACTAGAGATGTAAAAGACTTATAAAAAAGAAAACTACAAAATACTACTGCAAGAAACTAAGAGACTTACATAAATGAAAAACATATCACGCTCATGGACAGGAGATTTAACTTTGTGGAAATGTCAATACTACCCAAAGCAATCTACAATTATAATGCAATCCTGATTCAAATTCAAACAACATTCTTTAATGAGCTAGAAAAACAAATCACTAACTTTATATAGAAAGAGGCCCCAGATAAGCAAAGCATTATTGAAGAAGAAGAACAAAGTAGGAGGCCTCAGACTCCGAGATCTAAGCACCTATTATACCGCCACAGTAGTCAAAACAGCCTGGTACTGGTACAACGACATACACATAGACCAATGGAACAGAGTTGAGAACCCAAAGTAAATCCATCCACCTATGGACAGCTGATCTTCGACAAAGAGTCGAAGTTCATTAAATGAGGAAGAGAGAGTCTCTTTAATAAACAGTGCTGGCAAAACTGGATATCCATTTGCAGAAAAATGAAACAAGATTCATACCTCACACCGTGTACAAAAACTAACTCAGAATGGATCAAAGACCTAAATGTACAACTTAAAACTATAAAGCTCATGGAAGAAAAAATAGGGACAACACTACCCCGTTGCTGCCGAGTCGAATTCAACTCATGATGACTATACAGGACAGAGTATAACTGCCCCATAGGGTTTCCAAGGAGCGGCTGGTGGATTTGAACTGCCGACCTTTTGGTTAGCAGCCATCTGAGCGACCAGGGCTCCAGGGACAACACTAAAAAAAAAAAAAAAAAAATACAAACTGGTTGCCATTGAGTCAATTCCAACTCATAGTGACACTATGGGACAGAGTAGAACTGCCCAATAGGGTTTTCAAGGAGCAGCTGGTGGATTCGAACTGCTGACCTTTTGGTTGTCAGCCAAACTCTTAACTACTGCGGCACCAGGGCTCCAACAGAGGCCCTAATATATGGCATAAATAGAATATCAAGCATAACTAAAAACGCACAAACAGCAGAAGATAAACTAGATAACTGGGACCTCCTGAAAATTAAACACTTATGCTCATCAAAAGACTTCACCAAAAGAGTAAAAAGAGAACTTACAGACTGGGAAAATTTTTTTGGCTATGACAGATCCCACAAGGGCCTAATCTCTTAAATTTATAGAAAACTTCAACACCTCAACATCAAAAAGACAACCCAATTAAAAAATAGGCAAAGGACATGAACTGACATGTCACCAAAGACGACATGAAAGGATGTTCGAGATCATTAGCCATTAGAGAGATGCAAATCAAAACTACAATGAGATACCATCTCACCCTGGCAATAATGGCACAGATCAATGAAGAAAAAGTCTGAGAACATTAGCTAGAGCTTGGTCACACCTAGCTGCAAAATTAGTCTTTATTTGGATTACCACGTGTCCAGGAACGGGGGGAGAGTGAATGGATATTAAGGGATGACTAACAGCTGCCACTGGGATATACCCCCCAAAAGAAAACTAAACCAAACCTGTTGCAGTAGAGTCGATTCCGACTCATAGTGACCCTATAGGACAGAGTAGAACTGCCCCATAGGGTTCCAACAAGCAACTGGTGGATTCAAACTGCTGACCTTTTGGTTAGCTTTGGATGGCCACAAACTATGTCAATATCTAAGATTTGTTCACCCCAAAAGAGCTAATTTTCACCTACTGAGGGATATACGAAGAGTCCCTAGGTTCTTGGCTACTAACTGAAAGGTTGGCAGTTCAAATCCACCCAGAGGTGACTACCAGGAAAGAAAAATTTCTTGATCTACTTCTGAAAGGTCACAGCCATTGAAAATCCTATAGGGTTCTACTCTGACACACATTGGGTAGCTATGAGTCAGAATCAACTCGAAGGCAACTGGTTTGGTTTTTCGTGGTGGGGGAGGGGAGCCTATATCGTATATTGCCCCTGTTGAGAACACATGCTCTAGCCAATGTGTACCACTCCAGCTTTATTTCATTGAAAGAAAATCGCTTGCCTTGGAGCTGAAATTATGTATCCCCCTAGACCACTCTGCTACAGAATATCCTTCGATGTCTATTTTCTCCTCCTCTTCTTGAGCACACAGTTAGACTACATTTACCAAATCCCTTGAATCTAGGTGGAACCGTATGACTATTCTCACCACTGGAATGGGAACAGAAGTTGGAGAAATGTTCCAACTCTAAGAGTAGATGTTCTGTAGTATCATGAAACAAAACCGAGGGTGAAAAATCTTCTACTTTGAGAGTCTACAAAGATCCAGCAGAAATCATTTACTCTAAACTGACCAACCAACAGAGTATGGTATGCCAAGTGCTCTGATGAGTAGCCCCACACATCCAAAAAGATGCAGCATACCTGTTCCTGGATCTTAAAGAGTATAAATCTAGTAGGCTGGATTCGACTAATACTCCCAAAATGCTGAAGAGAGAATAGTATGATTCAAAATATGTCCTATAAGAATATACTGACAGGAGACATCTTTCAGGTAACGATTACTAAGGGATATTTCAAACATGGTTACATTCTATGGAATGCTAGGCAACAGTTTCTGAAATGGAGACTGGCCTTATATACTGAATTAAAAATATCTCCAAGAAATTGCTTAAGTGAAAAAATCAGCTAGATAATAGCCAACCTGTGTGAATTGCTATTGTCAATCATATATCCAATAAGGAACTTGTATCTAGAATATACAAAAATATGTTACACTCATTTATAAAAAGATAAATAATCAGTTAAAAATGGGCCAAGAATCTGAACAGACATTTCTGCAAGAAGATATACAAATGGCCAATAAGCACATGAAAAGATGTTCAACATCATTAGCCATTAAAGAATCGCAAATCAAAACTACAATGAGATTCCACTACACAGCCACTAAGATGGTTATAATACAAAAGACAGGCAATAACAAGTGGAGAAATTGGAGCCCTCACACTGCTGGTAGGAATGTAAAATGGTGCAGCCTCTTTGGAAAATAGACTGGCGGTTCCTCAAAATGTTAAACATAGAGTTAGCATATGACTCAGCAATTCCACTCCTAGATATACATGCAAGAGAAATTAAAACATATATCCACACACATGTTCAAAGTAGCATTATTTATGATAGCCAAAAAGTGGAAATAACCCCAATGTCCATCATCTCAAGAATGGATGAACAAAATGTGCTATGCCCATATGATAGAATTTTTTTTTTATTGTTGTGCTTTAAGTGAAAGATTACAGTTCAAGTTAGTTTCTCATACAAAAATTTAAACATACTTTGTTATGAGAACTTAGTTGCTCTCCCTATACTGTGACAGCACACTTCTCCTTTCCACCCTGGGTTTCCCGTGTGCATTCAACCAGCTCCTGACCCTCTGCCTTCTCATCTCGCCTCTGGACAGGAGGTATGCATTTAGTCTCATGTATCTACTTGAGCAAAGAAGCACTGTCTTCATGAGTATCAATTTATGTCCCATAATCCAGTCCAATCTTTGTCTGAAGAGTTGGCCTCCAGAATAGTTTTAGTTCTGGGTTGACAGAGAGTCTGAGGGCCATGTCATCTGGGGTTCCTCCAGTCTCAGTCAGACCATTAAGTCTGGTCTTTCTACTAAAATTTGAGTTCTGCATCCCACTTTTCTCCTGCTCCATCAGGGACTCTCTGTTGTGTTCCCTGTCAGGGCAGTCATTGGTGGTAGCTGGGCACCATCTAGTTCTTCTGGTCTCAGGCTGATGAAGTCTCTGGTCTATGTGGCCCTTTCTGTCTCTTGGGCTAATACTTTCCTTGTGTCTTTGGTGTTCTTCATTCTCCTTTACTCCAGGTGGGTTGGGACCAATTGATGCATCTCAGATGGGACCAATTGATGCATCTTAGATGGCCGCTCGCTAGCTTTTAAGACCCCAGAAGCCACTCACCAAAGTGGGATGCAGAATATTTTCTTAATAAACTTTGTCATGCCAATTGACCTAGATGTCCCCTGAAAGCATGGTCCCCAGATCCCAGCCCCTGCTACTCTGTCCCTCAAAGTGTTTGGTTGTATTCAGGGAACTTCTTGGCTTTTGGTTTCATTCAGTTGTGCTGACTTCCTCTGTGTTGTGTGTTGTGCTTTCCTTCACCTAAGATAATTCTTATTTACCATTGATGGTAGCTGGGATATATGATAGAATATTAATCAGCAATAAAAAGGAATGAAGTAATCATACATGTTACACAACATGAATAAACCTTGAAAACATTAGAAGTATAAGAAACCAGGCACAAATGACCACATATTGTATGATTCCATCTACAAGAAATGTCCAGCATAGACAAATCCATAGACACAGAGAGTAGATTACTGGTTTCCTGGGGCTGGGAGAACGGAGGGAATGGGGAGTAACTGCTGATGGTTAGGGGTTTGTTTTGAGGGTGATGAAAATGTTCTGAAATTAGATTGTGGTGATGGCTGCACAACTTGTGAATAAATTAAAAACATTGAATTGTATACCTTAAATGGGTGAAACACAGGTATGTGAACTACGTCTCAATAAAGCTGTTTGAAAAATTGCTATTGCCAGTTCCTTGGAGCAATTCAGAGCCAGATAAGCAGGAGGGAGTATTGGTCTGTTAAAATAACTGCTATGTTTTTATGCATCTCCAAACAGAAAACCATGTCCCATTGTGCAGTAACTCCACCAGTGTTACAAAAAGTAGAGGCTTAAAAGTGAGACCAAGTTCATCTGCATAGACACAGTTTTGGAAACCACCCTCGGTGAAGGAGAAATTAGTAGGACAGGTTGATGCAAGACAATATTTTATTAAAACAACAACTTGACATTAAAATACATGTTCTTCATCCTGCCTCTGTAAATTAACAGCTATTTGTATTTTTGAAACTGAACTGTTTTTGCAGTTGGTAATTCTGAGATATATGAAATATCTCTGTAAAACATTTTGAAAAGGAACCATTCCCTATAGTCCTATAACCACAGCTCACCCTCAGCAGGCAGGAGGTTGAACTAGGCTCCAGGAGTGTCGCTTGAATGCATACCTTATCCCTTTCAGGTCTCTGCAGGCTCTTGAAACCCAGAC
This sequence comes from Dugong dugon, assembly GCA_030035585.1. NCBI lineage: Eukaryota > Metazoa > Chordata > Mammalia > Sirenia > Dugongidae > Dugong > Dugong dugon. The sequence continues at coordinate 162,282,085 of CM057483.1, forward strand.
ATGCTCCTTAACTTTTCATTTTGAAATCATTTAAAATTACCAGATAAGCTACAAAAATAGTAAAAATAACTTCCATGTAACCATTATCCATATTCACTAATTTTGAACAATTTGCCACATTTGCTTTCTCTGTCTCTCTCTCCCTCTCTCTCTAAATATATAATTTTTTCTTCCTTTTGTAGTAAGTAATTGATTTGAGACTATGTAATCTCCTGTTCCTCATTAATCCCCCTTCTTCCTCAATTTAGCATCCATGGATGATTATTGAAAACAAGAGAATCTAAAATAAGCCTCATAATTAAAAAAAAATAAGTCTCAAAATTGTTGACACACAAAGAAAATTGCCTTCTGACTACATGTTTGTGTTGAGGCTGTCTTAGATTATAGACCTAAATGGGCAGGAACTGGTTGAAGAAGCTTAATTGGCATGACAGAGTGCAACCATGGTACATGTTCACAACAACTATGAAAAAATGCTTATCAGCAGTGAAAAATAAGCTTAGATTGGATACAAATATGGTACATCCATTTTATGGAATACTTGGAATGGTTTTAAAAATGAGGCAGTTCCATATATACTGAAATTGAAAAACCTCCAAGAAATTTTTAAATGAATAAATCAGGGTATATAAAAATATGCACAGCATAATCCCATTTATTTTTTTTTACAAAACTATATTTGTACTTTTACATATTAATGTATGTAAATTTTTAAAAAATAGCCTGGAGGAATGCATACCAAACTGTTAACAGTAATTACCTCTCAGGAAGCAAATGTGAAATTGGAGAGGGGAAGTGCTTGGTGCGGGGAGGGGGGTGAATAAGACATTCATTCACTTTCTAGGCTAGACATCTCTGTTTTTAATAGCAGAAATGCATTTATGTTTTACTAATATATATTTTGAAAACATACGTTTGCTAAAAACACTTTCATTAACATTATTTTTAAGGTTTCCTGTTTTTGACAGTCGGAATACTATTTGTGTGAATAAAAAGCCTTCCAAATAAATGCTATCTCCTTTGCCTTCATCTCGCTGATTGATATATATATACATACATATGTATATATATGTATGGAGTCCCTGCATGGCACAAACGGTTAAGCTCTCAACTATTAGCTGAAAGGTTGGCAGTTCAAACCCACCCAGAGGTGCCTGAGGAGACAGGCCTGGAGATCTGCTTCTAAAAAGTCACAGCTTTGAAAACCCAACGGAGCAGTTCTACTCTGTACATATGCGGTCGTCATGGGTCAGAATCGACTCGACAGCAACTAACAACAATTACTTTATATATATACATATATATATATACATACGTATATATACACACACATATATATAGAGCTCCTGAAAAATTAAAAACTACCTACTACTCCCCAATATTCCCCACTTTCACAGTTGGTTATTTAACCTGTAGAAATTTGCGTACATCATATTGAACTTGCCAGTACTCTAGCAAACCAATAATGTAATTAGCCTCCAAGAACATTTACTAAACAGATCCCAGACATCTACTCAGTGAAGTGAAGATGTAAGACAGTGAAGATTTAACACCATCTCCCTGTGGCTTTTTCACTCTGATTTATATCAAGAGTGTCACATAACACTTTAGTTACAGTAGCTACTTATTTTTTAACTTATCTTTCATGGAAAATTTAAAAAACATACCAAAGTGGACTGCAGCTCAATGTATCCATCACCCAGTTTTAATATTTATCACCTCACTGTCCATCTTGTTTCATCTATTCCTTCACCACTGTTGGGAGACAATTCTCCGTGGGTCCCTCATGTTTCTGCATGTCTTATGAGCAGATGCACTGATGGCCTTTGTTATGTACTATCTTTTCAAGGATGTTTGCATAGTGAGCAGTCTTAGAAAATAGAGGTAACATCTACCTTCACAGCAGAAGGCAGGTTTGTTTACTGTCCAATATGATCATTTCTCTTCCGAGAGCAAAGTTCAGGCAGGTTTGCTTACTGCCCATTATAAAATTGGGTTCCCTAACTCAGGGTTCCTCAGCTGTGATGCAAACCCAGTGTGTACCCAGCATCCACTTGGGCCACTCCATGTAGCCGCTGTGAAACTTGGGAAGCAAGAGGGATCAGATGTGAACATGAAGTTCAGGCTGCCTACTGTTCTGTGAATAATAAAGTCCTTTGTCTCTGACTCAAGAGTCTTGTGTCTTTTGCCAATATCCATGAAACTGTGGTAGCCTAACTTGTCAGTTTGCAAGTAGAGTAAAATCTAAGACCCTTCAAAATTCTTAACAGCCACTTCCTCTCTTTCTCATTATTTCAAAAAAAATCCCAGACATCATATTATTTCATCCATAAATATTTCAGTAAGTAGCATTTATTTTAAATATTCTTTGAAACCATTCTAACCAAAGATGATTGAACTTAATTACACACAAATGTGTGTGTGTGTTGATTCTGACTCATAGAGACCCTATAGGACAGAGTAGAAATGCCCCATAGAGTTTCCAAGGAGCAGCTGGTGGATTCGAACTGCTGTCCTTTTGGTTACCAGCCAAACACCTAACCACTGTGTCAGCAGGGCCATGTGTGTGTGTGTCTGTGTGTGTGTGTGTGTGTGCGTGCGTGTGTGTGTGTTGCAAATAGTTTACTCTCAGCTACTAACTGAAAGTCTAGTGGTTCAAATCCACCCAGTGGTGCCATGGAAGAAAGGCCTGGTGATACCAACACCCCAGGGATTGAGTTGAGTTTTGTAACTACAGGCCCACAATCCCTTCCCCCCAGAGAAACTCTTGGGACTAAATATGTTTCAAAACCTAGAACTTCTCAGATTTTAGTAAGGTCATAGAGAATACAGAATATATATTAAATAACATTTGCAATGGGGCCTGGGGCAGAATGCCGTAATCAAACATTGATGTTCCTGCCGTGAAACATGAATATTCACAGCAAGTGGAATAAAGAGAGATTATAAATAACCTCTGTTCAGTTCAGGTCAAATTCTGTCACCAAGTGAATTACCAAAACTTTGGCTTGTCAGAGTTTGGGCATTTCAGAATGGCTGATAAAGAACTATGGGCCTTCTTTAATGAAGTTCAAGATTTAGGTCTTCAGCCTAAATAACCCTGACAAGCAGAACCATTTAAAAAAAAAAAAAACTTTTCACAGACCTTTTATTAATAAGTTTGGCCTCTTTTAAAAGCAGACAGGGCTGAAATGTAGTACTTTTAATGCATTAAGAAGATTTCAAATCACACGTACTAATTTGACTATTTTAGTGACGTACAATATTTTATCGTGTTTCCATTTTGTAAGCATTAAACATTTCTGAGCTCTCCTGATCAAAGTGGAAAATGAATGATAAAGTCATTTGATGAACTCAGATACAAAAAAGGACATGTACAAAAATTAGGAGGGACAATATTTAACCAAAGACAAATAAAGAAAAGGCCTGAACTGGAACAAATCATGACTGGAAAGTTTGGGATTATTTGCATCCGTGTTCACCCAGCAAGAGGAACAAGGCTTGCAATCTGTATACCACTCATATTCATGGAAAACAGAAAAAGCAGAGGATGCCTCAGGAAGCTTTTTCCTTCAGTTCCCCTGGCAAGAAGAGCAATGGATAGGCTGGTAAACCTGAAGCTTACGTGGATGAGTCTAGAACAGATCAGAATGTGATCCTAGAATACTTAATTGCTCTAAATAATATGTACTTTTCCAGGTTTGATGGATTGCCTCTCTGAGTAGGGGGAAGCAATGTCACATTATTTATTGAGCATCTACTATATGCCTGATAATTTGCCAGGTGCTTTTTGTACTGTTATTCTAAGAAAAATAAGGAGAGGAAAGTTCAGGGAGATTGAAGAACTTGAATGAATGAATGACTTTATGTGGACAAGTATTTGTTGGCAATTTGCTAGGCGGCAGGCACTGTTATCTGCATTTCAGTAATACATAGATGAATGACACAGGACTCCAGCCTTTGGGGAATTCCTAACTTAGTGGGAGAAGCAGATATGTGAGCACATAATTATAATTTTATATGTGCTGCTGTTGTGTCTCAAATTTAGAAATCAGACTATGTCACTTATAAGAACTACATTGTAGGAAAAAAAGGGATTTTTTTTTTCTTCTTCTTTTCCCCCAATCAGAGGTTGGGGACAACCCATGCCAGTTCCTGAAAATATTAAAATGTAAGGCTTTCTTTTATATTTAAGTGGAAAGTCAGATGCTGCTTGAGAACTATCATGTGGTCTTTCTGACCCTCAGGTAAGTGGGAGGAAGCTGGACCGTGTGTCAAACTGTTGTTGTTATTGTTAGCTGCCATCGAGTCAGCCCCTGACTCATGACAACCCCATGCAGAATGGAATGAAACGCTGCCCAGTCCTGCACTATCCCATGAGCGGTTGCAGATTGGACCATTGTGATCTACAGGGTTCTCATTGGCTGCTTTTCAAAAGCAGATCACCAGGTCTTTCTTCCTAGTCCATCTTAGTCTGGATGCTCTGCTGAAACCTGTTCAGCATCCTAGCAACAGGGAAGCCTCCACTGACAGACAGGTAGTGGCTGCACGTGAGTGCATTGGCCAGGAATTGAATCGAGGTCTCCCACATGGAATACGAGGATTCTACCACTGAACCACCATTGCTCCCTCGACGTCAACTAGCAAGTTTCAAAAACTATTGAAAAGTGTGCCGACATATGTGTTAGAAAGGAGTTGCAGTGCTGTTTTCTGTTTTGTTTTTCAGGAAAACATGCAGAATCTATCATTTGGTTGAGCCTTTGACTCTCTCCAACTTGGGAGTGCTCTCTTCTTATTCAGGGATTTATTTCTCCCTCGCTGTGCAATGGAGCTATGAACCAGAAGTTGTGGAGGTGCAGGGGATCAGAAAATCAATACCAAGGCCTTTTACAAGTTCCCCTAGCTCATCTTATTCATCTCCTCATTCCAGAAATTGACAGCCAGCTCACCAACCTAGAGTATGAAGAACACACCTCCTTACTAGAATAGAAAAAGGCCATTTGTCCAGCTCTCACTGTCCAGAAACTCCCTGACATTGCAGAGTTCTCAAAGATTCTAGACAATAATGTCACATATTGACTTTTTTGTTTGGCTTGGTGCAAAAAACACAAGCTTTAGGTTCAAAAGTCAGCTCAGTCACCATCTCTAAATGGCAGTTTCTCCCTAGCATACATAATGTTTTATATATATACATATATAACGTGACATTTAAAAAAAAAACAAAAACCTAAATAAGAGACATTGACTTGACAGAGTAGAGAACTCATTAATCATTAGATAATGGCATCACACAGTCATTATTTTGAAGAATGTAAAATTGAAGGATGCCAAAAGCAATTAAACTCAGAAATAAATACATGCTTCTCCCACAAAAAGAGGAGGTATGTTTGTGAAAATGGAATTGAGGTGACAGCAAAAGCAAACAGTAAGATAACTGTAAGCAAAATAATGCAATGATAATCCACAGTCGAGCACACACCTGCTCCCCACTTCACTATAGATATGGTCTGCTGCTACCTTAGTGCTTCGTCTTAAAATCAGATGGCATAGGCATCAGTTACTCAGCCGGTCTGGACCCTTACCCCAAGTCTTCTCCTCCACTCCCCCACCAGGAGAGGAAACATGTTAAGTAGCTTCTAAGCACCACAGGCACAACCACCACCTGTCTTTCAGAGGAGACTTGTGTGTTGCTATGATACTGGACAGGTTTCAGCGGAGCTTCCAGACTAAGACGGGCTAGGAAGAACGACCTGGAGATCTACTTGCAAAAATCAGCCAACAAAAACCGTATGGATCCCAATGGTCTGATCCTGTCGTGCGTGGGATCTCCATGAGTCGGGGGTCAACTCCAAGGCAGCCAACAACAACAATGGATGAGAGAAAGGAGACATCTCCAGGGGAGCCTGGTGGGGGCGCTACCCATCAGGGTTGACCTGGTGAAGCCTCAGGTGGTTACAAAAATAGCACAGAGCAAGAGTGGAGCTTCAACTACATTCCTAATGACACCGTTTGCATTGTTCAGTGTTTCAAAAGGACCAGTCATGCAATTCAGGTGAATCCACCCCACCCAACCCAACTAATCTCTCAGAAGGCAAGCACTGTTTCCAAAGCTTACCTGTACTCAGTCATCTCTACTCACGTGGCGAAATGGACCACTTCTGCTTCCAGTTGGCATTTGTATTGAGACTTGGGGGGACAGTTAAAAGAACTTCTCTTCCAGTCACTTAATAATTTCTCTATGCATTTAAATGATCAGCAAAATCCTGATGTCATAAATCCCAAATAAGCACATTCCTTCCCGTAGAAAGACTCTCTTCCTCTCTCCCCATCTCTGCTTGGGGAATTCATCCTCATTGCTCACTTTGGCAACTCTCAGTAAATTTTCCTGTCATCCACTCTACCACTGCACACCTAAAACACCATAAAAGTACTTGTGCTGTAAAATTTTCCACAGAGATATTTTTTTATCCATGCTTATTTCCTTTACTACTCTGTAAGCTCCTTCACTCATAAATAAAGTTTTATTCCTCTCTAAGGTGCCCTGGATGTATCAGGGTGCCTGGCACCTAACAGGCAGTTAGTGAATGCTTATGGATTAAAGAACAGAGCATTAAAGAATTTGAACTTAAACTTTCCTATATATCCATTCTGTTAGTAGTTCAATCAAACTTGTTGTTGTTGTTGTTGTTAGTTGCCGTTGAGTAGATTCTAACTCATGGTGACCCCATATGTGCAGACTAGAACTGCTCCATAGGGCTTTCAAGGCTGTGACCTTTCAGAAGCAGATCGTCAGGACTTTCTTCCGAGGCAGTCGAACTGCCAACTTTTAGGCTAGTGGTTGAGCTGAACTGTTTGCACCACCCAGCTTTGTCTTCAATCAAACTAGCATTTTTTTTTTTTTTTTGTACCCCAAGGTATCTTGTCACTCATTTTGTATTTCTCTTAAATTCTTATTTATCATTTGTGGTAGGCCTTTCCGACATGACTCCCGATGATCTCCTCCTCCTAGTGTTCACACCCTTGTGTAATTACCTCCCCTTGGGTGTAGGTTGGACCTAGTACTCCATAGAATACAGCAAAAGTGATGGGATGTCACGTCCGTAATTAGGTTACAAAAGACAGTGACTTCTGTTTTGCTAGCACCCTCTCTCTTGCTGGAAACCCTGGTGGCATAGTGGTTAAGAACTATAGCTGCTAACCAAAAGGTTGGCAGTTTGAATCCATCAGGCGCTCCTTGGAAACCCTATGGGGCAGTTCTACTCTGTCCTGTAGGGTTGCTATGAGTCGGAATCGACTCCATGGCAATGGGTTTGGTTTCTTTGGTTCTCTCCTGCTAGTACCGGTAGTGCCTGATTTATGACGTTATTTGAGTTACGACGAACTGCACTATCATCTGCTTTTTATTTTTATACAGCTTATCGTTAGTACTATGTACTACATACAACGTTGCAGCTTGCAATTTACTGATGTTATCATTCTCAGATGTTCACTCTCAAATGTTCAATGTTACGATTTATGAAGATACTGATAATAAAAGGCAATAATAATGAAAACTAAAAAAAAAAAATGAACCGGCCTACAGCGGAGTCATCGGAACGGAGCCCCATCATAAGACAGGGACTACCTGTACTTTCTTTTGCTCTCTTGCTTGCTCAGATTATGCCGGCTGCCATGTTGTGAGATACTCTATAGAGAGGCCCACATGGCAAGGAACCAAAGGAAGCCTCCAGCCAACAGCTCATGAGGAACTGAGGCCTCCAGCCAACAGCCTGTGAGGAACTGAATCCTGCCAACAACCTCATCTGTGAGCTTGGAAGTGGATCCTTCCCAGCTGAGCCTTAAGATGACCGCAGCCCGAGCCGAAACCTTGATGCAGCCTGTGAAAGACCCCGCTGAGTCACACTCAGATCCCTGACCCACAGAAACTGTGAGATCATAGAAGTTGTTTGAAGCCACTAAATTCTGGGTCACCTGTTACACAGCAGTAGATAACAGACATTATTTATCAATTTGTTAGGGTTCACAGATTATAAAACCCAACTACAGCAAATTGCACAGCTTGGTTTATTATTGGGTTTAGTCCATAGCGCAAATATTGGCTTGCAATATGCAGAGTAAATTATGGTTCAGGATTCAAAATGGCACATACCACACTTTTATCAAGTCAACTTTGTATTGATTTGGGCTTCTGAAGAGCACCAGCTAAATATCCAGCACCTTTTCCGGAAACTACTGCCCTGAGATAATCTCTAAAACTTAAATCAAAATATCCCCTGAAGTCTTCTTAAGATCAAACAATAAGTTAGCTTAATTAGTAAAGAATGCCTGCCTTGAGCATTGTGCTCTTTTAAAGAATGATCTATATGGGATCAAATCGACAACGCTAACTAGAAAGGTCAGATAGTAAGCTTAGGGGGCAGTGAGTTTATATTAATGGGGGAGGAACACCTTGGAAAAGGAGGATGAGAACGGTTGCACAACTTGTAGAATGTAATCAATGTCACTGAATTGTACATGTACAAACTGTTGAATTGGTGTATGTTTTGCTGTGCATATTTTCAACAAGAATAAAAAAAATACAGTTAAAATAAAATCCAGTATCTTTGTATAGATTCACCTATGTACTCATTCCACAAGCATTTATTGAGTGCACAGCATGTGCCTGAGTCTGGGGCACAATTTCTTCGTGGAATACTTAATTTTCTTGGAGTGTGGGGGTACACAGTTGAATAACAAAGTTCCTGCCCTCAGAAAGCTCACATCTATCTAGTGGGGAGACAGACACCTAAACAGATAATTACTCACTTACATTTCCAGTGATAGAAATCATATGGGAATGTGCACAGGGCAGGACTATGCTTGCTGAGAAGAGGCAGCTAACCCAATATGATGAGTGGAGATGTCTGTCAGGGCCTAAGAAGAATTTTCAAGGATGCCGGAAAGTCATGGAGATAAAGAAGAACACAAAGAAGATTCCAGGCCAAGAGTATGGAGTAGACCAAGGGATTTATCCAAATAAATTCCTCAGAGCATAAACTTTTGTCTAATAGCTCTTAAGATAGTCTTAATAAATCAACTATTCGTTATAAGAAATGTGTGCACCACTATTATTATAGAAAAACTAAAAAATGAGGGTAACCCACCCAACTGGATCAAGGCAATTAGAAACCGGGCTTAGGATAATTTCCTTATGTGGTTGACGCCAGCGCCTCAGTTCATAAAACTGGACACACTTGTCTTCTCTCCTTTATTTATGATTCTGAAATGACCTGTAAACTCCCTGAATGAGAAGATAGTAATGAAGCTCACAAATTAACAACCGTATAATTTCATTTCTCCAACCCTTAGGTCCTGACTTCTGGAAATTAATGTAATAATTACCACAAAGAAGGCTCAAAGAAGAGCATCTGAGATATTTTTAAAGCCAAACAAACACCAGCTAGACTAAAATGAGTAAATAAAACGGGCTTCTAGTGTTGGATGTATACGTTAATTTTTAATTGGATATTAAGAGGGTTAATCAAGTATGTGTACACTACGTTAAATCTCTGGCCTCCCAACGTTCAATTCCCTTAGCAAAATGCCTACCCTTCTTATACTTCTTGAAAAACACCTTCCCCATCCTCCAAATGAAATACATTTAAGGCAAAGAGTCCTTGCTTGATTCCCAATGTGTTTTTACTTTTGCATTACACAGTAATTATACTTTACAGCCAATTAGCAATAAACAAGATACCCTCCTGTGCTTGAGTTGAGCTAAGTTTATAAGCTTTAAAGGCTGAGCCATTCAAGCATGGTTAGAACCAAGCAAAATGCATCACTTGATTATTGCTGTACAATATGATATGCTTATTATTGCTGTACAACTTGGTGGTTAGACTTGTTCCCTGGCAATAGAGGGCCACATAAAAACCTCAGACTACAAACAGGAAACTGCAGGTGGAGCAGGACAGAACTCTGTGAGGTCTTCTCTCTAGTTGGGGATAAAGAGAACCGATCTCTGAGGTATCTGGGAAACATAAGATTGTTTCTGTAGCCGAACACACACACACACACAGACACACGTGGACACTCTCCAATCCCTTATATACTCGACAAGAAGGAGAATGATCTGTTTTACCTACGATTGGAATCCCAAAGTCAAAATCCCTCTCAATGAACATAATGTTTATTATTTAGGTATTCTACTCTGTGCCTGGCAATTTTTTAATATTATTTCTTGGGACACTTGCTCTGAGAGGCTTCATCCACCATGTCAGAAGCCTGGCTTCCCTGTAGTGTCATGCTGGGGAGACCACATGGACAGAACACATAGGATGGAAATGCCCGGGGAGCCCCAGCTCTCCTAGCCCCCAGCTGTCTGAGTCTCTCCAGCCCAGGCAACAGACATGATTGTGGAGACAGCTTTGAGGTCACCTTAGCCCCAGCCACTCTCTGACTGAACCACTTGAGAGGCCTCAAGAGAAACTGCCTAGCTGAGGCCATTCAACCTGAAAGTAAATTATTGTTTTTTAAGCCCCTGTTTTAGGGAGGTCTGTTACAAAGAACAGACTTATTCACTTTGCTTATCAGAATAGTATTTGAATAAGAAGAACATTCGGCTGGGTCTTCTGTCCCCACATCATCCTGGTCATCTCAAAGATCTGAATCATTCGGCAGCCACCCACTTCTCTTCTCCGGCACTTCTGGTATATCCCTACTTTAAGTGTGTTTTGAGCCTATTAGGACAACCTTGCCCAAAAGAAAAACCTGTTTCAGGTTGAAGATGAATATAGCCTCACTCTCCTACCCAAACCCATTGGTGCTTGTGTTTACTGAAGACGCATCACATGAGCAGTCTAGCCTGTATTTCACCTTGGATTCCAAGATTTCATTCCCAGACATACAGCTATTCTAAAATGCCCTTCAGTTATGGCGCTCCCAGTTCCTCCACTATAACCTCCAGCCCAAACCCCATTCCCTTGGCCAGAACACACACTTCCGGTCCTTCTATTATAGCTTCCCTGAACTATTGCCAGATTTGAATTGCCAATGCATGTTGGGAAGGAATTCTAAAACTATTAACAACAACAAAAAAGGCAGAATATTTTATCTTTTAAGAAAACGTTCCAAATAAAAAATTAATGCATTCACTCAAGGAGGTATATAGCTCAGCTTCAAGAAAGTGTTCATATATGCTATGAAAGTTTAAGGTTACGTCGTATCCACGAAGAACTACTTTGCAGCAAAAAAGAACTTGTGTTATAAACTACGGGATTAAACACACAAGTAGGCACACGCGAATAGACTTGTGAATAAAACATAACAAAAATGAAAACTCGCTTTCTTATAAGGCAAACTGAGAAGCTGTGCCAAATTTCCCCCAGTAGACCACATAAACGAATAAGACACACATTAACCAAATTGATAGATGGCAGGTTATCAGTGGCGCAATCAAGGCTTAATCAGTAAATTTTCCCAGCAGGATCAATCCAGTGTGACACAGCAGGAGTCTCCAAAGCTCCAGGGGCTGATGCGGAAGCAAGAAGCTAACCGGCTGCTATAAATGGCAGGCTGGTTGCCTTGTAGGTCGCTGTGTGGAGATAGGGAAGAGAGCTCTAGAAAGAAGCACTGTAGTTTAAGAAGAAAGGCTCATTTTTCTGCTTAGGTCGTTTTTATTTCCCAAAGAGTTTTTAAGGTAAATAGATCTTCCCCAATTGGAGTGCAATCCCAGCCTGCTAACGTCATATTTATAAAGGCAAACTGGCACATGGAGAAGAGTAGGCTTTGAAGACAGAGGGCTTAGTTCAAATCCCTGCTTCTGTTATCCACTGTGTTAACTTGCTTGAGTTACATAACCTCTCTGATCTTTAATTCTTAATGTGTAAAATGGGTATTATAATGCACACAGTAGTGGTAGGAGTTAAATGAGATAATAATGTAAGATACCAGCTCTGTACCTGGGACATTGTACGTATTCCATGATTAATCATATACATTAAATATTACATAATTAATTGTTAATACTGTATTTTATGCAAATAACATGCAACTTCTTCATTTGTTTGCTGGCTGTGCCCTCCCCTTTCGAGGGGCTTTCCTAAGCATGCTATGCTAATTGCTAATTTTTTTTTTAAAGCAATGTGTGGAAGAGGATTGGCATGGTGGTGCTTGTGAGGGCGCCTCTCAGGAGGGCACGGCCGGCAAACAGAGGGCACGCATTATTTGCATAAAAATATAGCATACGTTTCTTATTTAGTTTCATTATTATACATTGCCAGTTTTGAAACATCACCTTTATATTATTATTAATAATATGTATTATTTAAAATATATTTTTTTAACCTCCTGGTCAAAGATCTCTTTCTAATCCAAACGCTGCTTGTAATACAGCATATGATCTGAGCAAACTCCTTTCCACTCATTTATGAGACTCATCTTCCTTTTGGTTAAAAAAATAAATAAAGGGTTTGGATTTGCTATTATTGGCTCTCCTGAAACAAACATTTTAGTAATTTAATGACTCTTAAGTTCTTCCAGAGCCCTGGTGGCGTACTGATTAAGCGTTCGGCTGCTAACCAAAAGGTAAACAGTTCAAATCCACCAGGCGCTCCTTGGAAACCATATGGGGCAGTTCTACTCTGTCCTATAGGGTCACTATGAGTTGGAATCGACTCGACGGCAATGAGTTTGGTTTGGTTTTTAAGTTCTTCCAGATCTGATTTGTTTTCTTTGTCCAAAGCAGTAGCCTTGATCAGAACATCAGTGTTTGTGGCTAGGGCTACTGGTCTAGGGGTCAGTGGTGTGCTGGTAAATGTTTAACAACTGGCTTTCTAGGGGAAACAATACTGATTTATAGTGGTTGTCAACTTCTACTTTGTTGTTGTTGTTGTTAGGTGCCATCGAGGAGGTTCTGACTCATAGTGATCCTATGTACAACAGAACAAAACACTGCCTGGTCCTGCGCCATCCTCACAATCATTGTTATGCTTCAACCCATTGTTGCAGCCATTGTGTCAATCCAGGAAATCCTGGTGGCATAGCAGTTAAGAGCTATGGCTACTAACCAAAAGACTGGCAGTTCGAATCCACCAGGCACTCCTTGGAAACCGTGTGGGGCAGTTCTACTCTGTCTTGTAGGGTTGCTATGAATCAGAATTGACTTGATGGCAACAGGTTTTGTGTCAGTCCATCTTGTTGCGGGTCTTCCTCTTTTTTGCTGACCCTCTACTTTACCAAGCATGATGTCCTTCTTCAGGGATTGATCCCTCCTGATAACATGTCCAAAGTATATGTGACAAAGTCTTGCCATCCTTGCTTCTAAGGAGCATTCTGTCTGTACTTCTTCCAACACAGAATTTGTTCATTCTTCTGGCAGTCCATGGTATATTCAGTATTCTTTGCCAACACCATAATCTAAAGGCATCAATTCTTCTTCAGACTTCCTTATTCCCACTGTCTTAGTTATCTAGTGCTGCTATAACAGAAATACCACAAATGCATGGCTTTAAATTTATTTTCTCACAGTTTAGGAGGCTAGAATCCTAATTCAGGTTGCCAACTCTAGGGAAAGGCCTTTTCTCTCTGTGGGCTGTGGCAGAAAGTTCTTGTCTCTTCTGAGCTCCTGCTCTTGGGGATCTTCATGTGGCTTGGAATCTCCACATCTCTGCTTCCTTAATCTGCTTGTTTTATATCTGAGGTGATTGTCTTAAGACACACCTCATTAACATAATAAAGGGATTATGTCCACAAGTATAGGGGCTAGGATTTACAGCACGTATTTTGGGGGGACACAATTCAATCCATAACACTCACCATGGCCAATCTTCAAGCTATCAGTGAGAAGTCACTATATGTGAAGTTGGGAGAGATGCACACAATTTGCTCTTACAGAGCTGGCTCCAGCGCATCACTGAACCAAACCCAATGGCTCCCAATGGCTCCCAATGCTCTCTTCTCAGCTCACATTCACTTCCTGAACAGTAAGAACAGCATGGAGAAAAACAGCTCTGGGTACCAGAATACTCTCTATTTTCAGCTTCAGGTGAAGGAAGATACATAAATAAGCTTCTGTTTACCACTCAGAATGTACCACTGAATTCACTGCCATTTTGGAGACGATGAAACACTGAAAAGCAAATTTAATCTCCTTTTCTAACATGCCATTCTATTTCTTCACTGCTTTAAAACCTTCCTTAATCCCGGATTGTAAAAACAAATGACTTCTAAAGGTTTTAAATCAGAAAATTAGTGAAGGCAAACTTGGTCTTTTCTTTGATTCCTTCGTGTCCCTAAAGATGAAAATTTGTCAACTCTTTCTCTCATCGTAAAAGTCAATCAACAAGTTGATAATGGATGGACTCTGAATAGAGTGTTTCCACAGGTATTGAAGCTTAGAGCACCCCAGGATGCAGAGCAGGACCACAAATGGCACACAGCACAGGTATGTTTTAGCACGTGATACATCATCTGTTGATTGTCAAAACACTACTATCCTGTAATCCACTCTAGAAGAGGCCCTCAGGGCATAGCTCAGAGCTTATTTTCTCACAAACCTGGCATCTTTAATCGGAGGACTTCTCAGATCTCAGAGACTTGAAGTTGAAGAAACTTGCAAGAAGCCAGTGTGCTATCAAGAGCTGTGACAGCTGATATCTGACAGCCCAGCTTGTTAACCTTGCACAGTGGCTCCCAATATTCACCTACAGATTCAGAAAAAAAATCCTACTGATTTACACCCCAGTAAAGGAGTTAAGGTAGCCTGAGTCCTCAGGGAAAAACCATTTTGATCTCATTAGCTTCTGTATAATGTGTAAGAGAAATCTATTATACACTATAGAAACATTCTCATCAAAAATGCTAAAAATTATTTACAAGCGCAGTCTTCAATACCTAGAAAATTTACCCATATGAACTCATTTATTCCTGGATATGTGATGTTTCTGTAGTTCTATACTTTAAGGCATTCACATATAGAATGTCTACCAAGTGCAAGGCATTTTGAGGATAAAGACTTATTGAAACAATATAGTGGATGCTGTCACTATTTTTTCTAGATCTTCTTATTCAGTTCATGCATCCATCACCCAGATGCTGTGAGTGTTGTCTGCAAATTCTTGCAGTTGCCTCCTTTAAAGAACTGCCATTGTCTGATTGGAAGCTGTGTCACTGGGGAGGTTACCCTCCCTAACGGGGTGGCTTGTAGCCAATAACTTACAGTCAAGGTTAAACAAAAGCCCTCCCAGCCCAACACTTGCCTAAAGGTAGAACCAACTTTGTGGTGCAATTTGTGCTCCAGAGCTACCTATAGGATCAGACTCCAACAAATATCACATCCTCACTTGACTTTTTCCCTTGCCCTGCCCTGCCTCCCTCAATCCCCTTCTCCTGAGAACACTTCCATAACAGGGCATTTGCAAAAGAATATACATCTCATCATCTACTTCTAGGGTACTCAACCTATTCAGACTTAGAACTTTCGCTCAAAAATCTAAGTAATGTACTAATGGACCACAGCTACCAAGGCCTCCACCAGACTGAGTACAGTATAGCTAGATGGTGCCTGGCTATCACAACTGACTGCTCTGACCAGGATCACAACAGAGGCTTCTGGACAGAGCTGGAGAAGGATGTAGAACAAAATTCTAACACACACACAAAAAAGACCAGATTTACTGGCCTGAAAGAGACTAGAGAAACCCTGAGAGTATGGCCCCCAGACACCCTTTTAGCTCAGTGGTGAAGTCACTTCCAAGGTTCACCGTTCAGCTGGGGATTGGACAGTCCCATAAAACAAAATGGACTAGTGAGGCACAGCAGTACAGGGACAGGGACTAGAAGGCAGAAGGGGACAGGAAAGCTGGTGATAGGGAACTCAAGGTTGAGTAAGGACAGTGTTGACATGTAGTGGGGTTCTTAACCATTGTCATAGGGAAACGTGTACTAACTGATTAATGAGAAACTATTTTGTTCTGTAAACCTTCATCTAAAGTGAGAACAGCAGCACAACTGGAAGAACGTAATCCATGTCACTGAACTGTGCATGTAGAAATTTTTGAAATGGTGTATCTTTGGCTATGTATATTTTCACTAAAAAAAAAAAAAGGTCGAGAAGGGACAGGGTTGACATGTCGTGGGGTTGTTAATCAACATCATAAAACAATATGTGTACTGACTGTTTAATGAGAAACTGTTTGTTCTGTAAACCTTCACCTGAAGTGCAATTAAAAAAAAAAATCTAAGTAATGTATAAAAGTCAATTCAACTATTAACTGAATATTTACTGCATGCAGAGTGTTAAAAATGGTAGGGGATTTAGAGGATACGTCCATTTTTAGCTAAGATTAAGTAATAAAGACCAGATTTATCCTCTTGAAAAAACACATAAAAATAAACAAAATTTATGAAAAAACAGTTTGCATGATATTGGACATCAGACAACAAAAGACAGTAATCTCTACAAGACAAAAAAAAAAAAAAAAATTAGATGAGTCCTATGATTGGCCCAGCTTACTGAGTGCAGAAAGTTTCCAGGCACCAGCAAAGGGAGGGGAACCCAAGGAAGTGCTCAGCAGACTTCCTGAGTTGAGAAGACGGAGCTGGGAGGAAGGCAACATAAGTCAGAAGGACAGAATAGCATAAAGGAGAAGGTTGCACAGAAAGAAAACTCTGGAGACCTTCATAGTGTCACCCTTGAGTATTCAGCTGGTATGGGTCAGCACATGCATGTGAGGAAAGGAACAGAGAGAATTAAAGCAAGAAATTACTGGAGATCATACAGAGCCAAGAATAGTGTCCATTCCTAGCAGGCCTAGTGGAACACTCATAATTTACAGGACATTGGCTAGAATACCAAAAAATGTTTTGCCTCAATAAGACTAAAAATTAGCAGTAACTACACAATGCTCTGATCCCACCTAACAACCTTTAAAAGCAAGACTCGAAAGTATCAGACTGTTTCTAAGTAACTTAACTGCAGCCAAAACAAAGCTCATGAATATTTACTGGAATACAAAAATATACAGCACCCTGCAAGGCAAAATTCACAATGTCGGGCATCTAGTAAAAAAATTAGCAGGCATACAAATAAACAGGAAAATGAGCCCAAATAAGGAGAAAAAAAATCAATTAAAACGGACCAGAAATGACCCTAATGGCAAAATTAGTACATAAGGATTTGAAAACAAATTATGATAACTGTATTCCATATGTTCAAAATAAAGAGGAAAGGTTGAACATGTTAAATAGACATAGAAGATTTTTTTAAGGACCCAATTTAAATTCCTAGTGATAAAAACTACACTGTTTTGGATTTAAAAAAAAAAAAAAAAAAATTCAATGGAATTAATGGCGGGTTAGATGTTGTAAAATAAAATATTAGTAGACTTGAAAATTTAGCAATAGGAACTATTGGTACATGCACAACATGGATGAATCCCAAAATAATTATGCTAAGAAACCAGACGACAAAGAGTACATACTGTATGATTCTATTTATATAAAATTTTAGAAAATACAAAATAATTTTAGTAATAAAAATCAAATCAGTGGTTACTTAAGGATAGGGTAGGGGGCCAGAGGAGCATCACAAAGGGATGTGAGGAGCCTTTCAGGAGTAATTGGGTGTTCATTATATTGATTGTGCCGATGTGAAACATATGTCATACATATGTCAAAACTTATCAAATGGTACATTTTAAATCTGTGTCGTTTATTGCAGGTCAATTATACCTCAATAAGGCTGGTAAATTTAAAAAAAAAAAAAAAAAGATAAATAAGTATGGTCCTTCCCAGAAGGGATTTATAATCTAATAGGGGAAACAAATTAACTACAGAATAAGATATATTGTGGTAGGTGCATAATCAACAGCTCTGGAAGCAAAACGAGCAAAGTTAGTAGGTTCCCAGAGATTCTCAGGGAAGGAACTGAACTATAGGGGCAGTGAATACAGGGCATTTCTGTTTTGTTCACCATATATTCCTGGTGCTGGCACAATGCCTTGCACATTAAGACACTACAAATATTTACGGAATGTTAACTGAATGAAAGAAATAATGAATGGATGGCTGAATTTCAGTTGGACTTTAATGATTATTCTGTGTATTGGCATGTTGAGATGCAACAATCTAAGAAGTGGTAACAATATAAGCTAAGGGACAAAGTATGAAATATGAAGGACAGCATGTGAAATTTTACATGTAAGAAATGGGAAAGATGGGGCAAGTAAACTCCAAGGAGCAGGAGCAGTGTGAGAGTAAGCATTGAGGTCAAAAAAGGAAGGGGAGTGAGATTTTGAGAGCAGGGTTTCTATTGAATTACCCATTTTCTATTAAAATAAACATCCAAGCCCCTCAAAGGTATTTGTAATCATTAGTACGCTTCACAGATCCCAACTTTTAGAGCTAGAAGATTTAGGTCATCAATTTCCACTCCTTTCACTTGTATGATGAGAAAATTAAAACACAAAGAAGAGAAAATGATGTGTCCAAAGTCAAAGCCTTATATATTTTTAAATAGTTCTCCCTCATTAGTTAATTTTTCTTGTGGATGCCTATCCAACTAATGCTAATTCCAAATGTTGCAGAAGCCAAGTGCTAAGGAGTGCTCACCCTAGGATCCACTGGGGAGGTGACCTGCTCAATATCTACCTGCCTGAGGGATGGAGACATCTCCTGGGGGGGAGGGGAGAGTACTAACCCTAAGAGAAGAAAGTCAGGCACACACATGTGGTTGCCAGGCATGGGAGGAAGGGATGTTTCTGAATATGTTTGTCTTCCCTATAGATGACCTCACTCTCCCAGGACTCTTGCTTGGAGGCCTCAACACAGGAGGGAGGTAGAATCAGAGTGAGTTCTGGAGTGGAACAAAGTGGCTGAGTGGAAGAAAGAAGACCCTGAAACAAGATTTGGGTGCAACTAGTTTATTTGAGAGGTAATCCTAGGGAGCACAGTGAGGGACTGAGCCAGGAAAGGGAGGAAAGTTAAGAAAGGGTGCGTAGAAGATCAGGTTACCATTGTGGGCAACTGGAGCTCAGCCCTACTTGAGACCCTCTGACAGACTGTGTAGAATACAATTCCAAAGTGTCCCACCAACTACCACAACCTCACTGGTTGACACTGGTGGGGCACAGACTCCCACATCTCTACTTATCTTATCTGCAGGCCTAATATGTTACCATGGCCAGAGAATGCTCTCAAGCAGAGAGACACAGAAAGCCAAGGCATGTTGGCTTATACATTGAATGAAGCCTGTCTGCAGAAGACCTCTGGGGTGGGTGAAGGTGATATGGCTGTGACACAACAGCATCTAGTACAGTGACTTATATCATGGAAGTGGAGGAATCTGAGCACAAGTGACGCTTTCCCCCAAAAAGTTCCAAGGAAAACTGGAGGTCTGACAATAATAATCAGAGGCAAAAACTAAGAAATACTGTTAATGAAACTCCGTCTTTGCCTTCAAACTGGTATGGTTTGAGGAAATACAAGTTTCATAGATTTAAATATAACCACCAAATGAAGTTCTTTTCACTCATGTAACAAATATTCACTGAACACCTTTTTTATTCTGAGTGTTAGTCAAACAGGAAGTGGGCAAGGCTGACATGATACCCGCCTTCTTTGAGTTTATAATGTAATTGGGATGACACCAAAGTGTACAGGCTATTTCAGTTCCATGTATGAAGTGCTAGGAGAGCAGTCACCCAGTACGGTCCAAGAGTGGGAATTTTTTGTATCTTTTTCCTTGTGATATTCTCAAATTAAAGGCCTTAAAAACCTCAATCTTTACCCTTAACCTCACTAAAACTGTCAATGGGATTTCAGGGGAAGTGTGCCAAATGCTTGCTTTTTGGCAAAAAAAGATGAGAGACGGAGAATACTAGCTCAGGATCTCCAGAGCTCCAGGAGTCAGCTGAGTCAGAGGCTTCAAGCATGGTGTGCTCTAAATGGCATCCAGCAGGTCTGGAGTAATGGATGCTCATAGCGGATTAATTCTTTTGGTAAACCAAAAAGGTTGAGGCCCAAAGACATTATGCATATTATTTAACTGTATTTATATAAGAGGACACTTAGATCATCAGTAATACTACAAGAGTTGTCCGAAAAATTGCCAAGAAACCCAATATCTCACTGGAGGAGTTATTTCTATCAGTACCTTCCATGGTGACATTACTGGGGGTGGGGGAGCTCAGCCTGCAAGAGAATTTAAGATGATACTGTATAACTTTACTTACCCACCCCATGTGAAATCAATCAGCAGTCCAGTCCAACACGGGCCACAATGTTGAATCTATGAATAGCTTTAAAACCAAAGACGTTAATGGGGAGATAACTCCCACAGAGTTGCATTGATAGTAAGCAAATGAGAAACTGCATAAAAAGGAAATAGACTGTTTATGTGTGTGGTTGCCATGGAAAATCCTCAGGTATGTGCAGAGCATAATTGTTTGGGTGGCAGTTTCTGGAACGGGTTGTGAAGATCTAAAAAGCTTCAGGTTATTCAGTCCTGTAGGGCTCAGTATCCTTGGGCAATTTTATAAAGAAAAGAGAAAGATCTGGGTAACTCTAGCAAGGATTATTTTTAAAGAGCTAAATCTCTTGAAAATTGGTACAACCATTCTGCTCAGATGATACACCCACAAAATGTATCTGTTAGAAATATTTCAGTAGCAAGTAATAGAAAATCAATTACATCTAGCTTAAACAATAAGAGAAGTTTGTTGGCTCACAGACTTGGAAAGTTCAGGAGTAAAATGGTCCTTAGTTTGGGCTATTTGTTTGGGAAGTGAAGGAAACACTGACAAGAGAGTGGGGAAGGGAGACAGGGAAAGGAAGACAGCCAAGAGAGGATGCATCATCAAGCTAGTTTCCACTGTGGACAACTAGAGCTTAATTCCACTAGGGAAACTCTGAGAACCAGTATAAAACATATGCCTCAGAGGTAATCCCTCCTAGAGGAGGGAGCTGGGGTATTTATACCATCAGTCACTGGTTGAGGGCTAAAATCTAATATTCTATGACTCTAAGACATGACTGGAGAGAACAGAAGAGCTTACCCAGAGACAAGAGATAACTAGTGACTTACAAATGATAAGCTTGGCCGAGTTGGGTTCTGTGCCTAAGCTGAGTACTTGTACTTTGTGATCTGAACTTCAATAATGTGCCTCACACATTAGCGAACAGATTTTTCATTTTAGAAGATTGGCTAATAGCATTATAATTTGGGGGCTTGCCACAAAAGAAGTATGCGCTTGCACTCATATGTCCAGGAGGAAGAACCAAGGACATGACCAAAGAGAACACTTCCCTGTTCAAGCCATTATAGCAAAACCAATGACAAGCGCGGGGAGACTTCTCTATGCATAGAGTGACTATTTTTTAAGGGGCTGATTCAGAAAATTTGCTAGTGATACTCAAGGAGTATTATCTACTTGAAAATTGCATGTGCTTTCCTAGGGCCAAGTTCAACCACTGTTTACAAACAGAAAAATCTCCTATACTGTTGAGTCTCTGATATCAAATTTCAACTGTTTTGTGAACAGCTGGGAAATAATGACTTCAGTTATTTTCCTGTCTTTGCTGTTAACAAGGACGCAAACTATCAGCACCTCTTACAATCCCTGACCTTTCAGGATAGTGTACTGACATTCTAGAAGACATAAAACAATGCACATATTGGCATTCTGCCAACTCACAGTCACAAGCTTGTTAACTGAAAAACCTCCGGAATTAATGCAAAAAAAAGTTCAAGCCATTAAAAGGAAACAAAAAAACAAAACAGCAACAACTTTTCTTTTCCAATGTACCATTTTAAACAAACCTAGCAAATATTTTGAAAGATACTCTGAACAACGAAAAATCACTTCCATGGAAATGGTTCCTTTCACAGGAATCTGTTTCTTCGTTGGTTAATGAGGACATTATCCCTAAGAAATATTTTAAAGGGGCTCAAATAAGTACAAGAAATATACAATGGGGTGCTGCACTGCCATTTCTCAATCACGTACTGGTGAGTTACTGACAGAAAGACTTATTTTTAAGCATTCACTGACATAGTTGGGTTGAAAAACACTATGAAACAGTGGAAGGAGTTATTGTAGTGAGAAAACCTGAGCTAATTCCAGACTACAATTTTCTAACTGTGTACCTAAGCCTGTCATTCATTGCACCTGAGCCTCCTTTGGAAAATGGAGATTGTATTTTAATCCTGGCTTTACCTAATACGTAAAGCCTAAGTCAAAGAAGAATGTTGTTGTTGTTAGTAGGTGCCATCGAGTCGTTTGACTCATAGCGGCCCCATGTGACAGAATATAATTACCCAGTAGGGTTTCCTAGGTCTTTTCATCCGAGGAGCTGCTGGGTGGGTTCGAACTGCCAACCTTTCAGTTAGCAGCCAAGTGGTTAAAACTTTGCGCCACCAGGCCTCCTTTCCTTTGTCACCTAGTAAGTGGTCAACTGCTGTAAATATTCTCTACCTGGGGTACGTGTTTCTGGACACGACCATTTTGCTCAAGTTTATTAATTGTGTTTCATCAAATCTAAGATGCCAACAAATGCAAAATGCACATAACACTAAGAAAGAAAGAAAAATCGGCCAACTAAGCTATGACGTGTCATTGATTTTAGGACTCCTCCTGATTTCATAGATTTATTATAAAACGAAACATGGTATCTTCCTGATGACAGTAATGAGATGAAGTCTGTCATTTCAGTTTGCATTAGGCAGGTCTTCTTACCCAGAAGTCTTCGAACCACTTCTTTTTTTTTTTAAATTGTGGTATAATATATATATAAACCAAAACCAAACTCACTACTGTAGGGTCAATTCCGACTCGTAGTGACCCTAAAGAATATATATATATATATATATAAAACAAAACATTTGCTATTTCATCCATTTTCATGTGTACGATTCAGTGACATTAATTACATTCATCAAGGAGCCCTGGTGGTGCCGTGGTTAAGTGCTTGGCTGCTAACCTAAAGGTCTGCAGTTGAAATCCACCAGCCGCTCCTCGGGAGAAATATGTGGCAGTCTACTTCTATAGAGATTACAGCCTTGGAAACCCTATGGGGCAGTTCTACTCTATCCTATAGGGCTACTATGAGTCAGAATCGACTCAGTCGCACATAACAACAACAGTAATTACATTCATCATGTTGTGCAGCCATCACCCCTACCCATTTCCAAACTGATTCATTGTTTTTAACAGAAACTCGGTGCCCCTTAAGCAACAACTCCCTCTTTCCTCCTCCTTCTCGCCTCTGGTAACCACTAATAAACTTTGGTTTCTATCCATCACCCTATTCTAGATATTTCATATCAGTGACACAATACAATATTTGTCCTTTTGTGTCTGACTTATTTCACTTGGCATGATGTTTTTAAGGTTCACTCATGTTGTAGCAAATATCAAGATTTCATTTCTCTTTATGGTTCAATAATAGTCCACTGTATGTATATATCACATTTTGTTTATCCATTCATCTTTGATGAGCATTTAGGCTATTTCTACCTCTTAGTTATTGCGAATAGGGCTGCAATGAACATTAGTGTACACATATCTGTTTGAGTCCTTGTTTTCCATTTTTTGGGTATATACTTAGGAGCGGAATTGCTAGGTCATATGGTAATTCTATGTGTAACTTTTTGAGAAACCACCAAAGTTTTCCACAGTGGCTGTACAATTTTACATTCCCACCAATAGTGGATGAGGGTTCCAATTTTTCCAAAAACTCACCAAAACTTGGTATTTTCTGTTATTCTGATAATAGCCATGGTGATAAAGTGGCATCTCATTGTAGTTTTGATTTTCATTTCCCTAATGACTAATAACATTGAACATCTTTTCATGTACTTACTAGCCATTTGTATATCTTCCTTTGAGAAATGTCTATTCACATCCCTTGCCCGTTTTGGATTGGGTTGCTTGTCTTATTGTTGTTGAGTTGTAGGAGTTCTTTATATATCCTGGGTTTAGGTTACACAGACCCATGTATTTATCAAAACTCAGTGGATATACATTTAAGATTTGTGCATTAACTTGTATGTAAATTTTACATCAAAAGAAAAACTTTAGTCAAATACTGAACTTTAGTTGGTAATAACACATGCTGAAATATTTGGGAGGAGTGTACAGATGTTTGCAATTTACTTTGAAATGAATCAAAGAAATAAGACAGACTGATGGATGGATAGAACAATGGGTGGATAGATAAATATATAGGTGATAAAATAAGTATAGCAAAATATAAAAAGTAGAGTCTAGGTGGTGGTATACAAATAAATGTTCACCGAAAAATTCTTTCTTCAACTTTGCTATGTTGGAAATTTTTAACAACAAAAAACATTTTTTAATTACATGGTCTTATACCTTCAAAATAATTAAAAGATTTCTTTTCCTACAGAAAGTACAATACTTGTATATTGATCTAGAGCTCAATAGAAAATAATTAGGCAGGTCTGATTCATCCAGCGCTGATTAATTCATTCAAACATTGAACAATTTATGTATTGAGCATTTACTAGACTCTAGGCACTTGAAAGAAAGTGAAAATGCAGAAGAGTTCACTCAATAAATAATTGTCTACTTCCACCCACAGTAACCTACTTGGAAAGGAATGCTTTGAGGCAGGGAGGTATGATGAGAAAGCCCTTTATTCACAGCTAGTTTTTTACTGTTATATTTTGACCATTAGAGAAGCCATTTTCAATGTGGAAAATCAATAATTCTAAATAATACAGGTAGTCCCTGACTTATGACAGGGCTCCATTCGGACCATCCGTAGTAAGTCGGTTCTGACGTAAGTCGAATACCTCTTTTTTTTTTTTTTCCAGTTTTCATTAAAATTGCCTTTTATTGGTAGTATCTATGGAGCCCTGGTGGCATAGTGGTTAAAAGCTCAGCTGCTAACCAGAAGGTCGGCAGTTCAAATCAACCAGCCACTCCTTGGAAACCCTAACAGGGCAGTTCTACCCTTTCCTATAGGGTCTCTATGAGTCAGAACCGACTCGGCAGCATCTAACTACAACATCAGTAAATTAATAAATCCGGTCTTTGAATATCTGAGAATAATATCATCATCAAACTCTGCACTGCAACACTGTATGTAGTACATATTAATAACGATAAGACGTTTTAAAAAAGAAAAGAACAAACAAAAACCAGACGGTTGTGAGTGCGTTTCGTCATAGCTAGAATACCTCGTAAGTCGAGGACTGTCTATAAATAACTGCACAAATGTCAGTAACAGTTTTAAGTTGTTGCTTGAATTTACTTTCCACCCTGGAAATGGAAAAAATGAGACTTAAGGAAAGAGAGGGCCTCACGAACATAACATGTGATTTTGAACACGTTGATATTATGCTGACAGATCAAAAAAGTTCTAAATGTCATTTCCTTCCAAGAAGCTATTTATGCACAGTGCTTGAACAGGGTTGGAGGACCTAGCAACAGGAGGGGAAAAAAGCTTTCCAAGCGAGAGGGCTGCTTGTTTCAGAGCTAAACATTAAACTGCCATGCCTCGAGGTCTTGACCAGGAAAATGAATAGCCAGCCAATGCCTCAGCCTAATAGCAGGTAGTATTGCCCTAAATGACACACGATTTATTAGACACATCTTTTTGAACACATGATTTTCTAGCGTAATTCAAGCGACATCACACAGCAGAGAACAAACACTGATGAACGTTTCTGTATATAAACATATTCTAGTCTCTAAACCCACTGCTCCTCTGAGACTCAAAAGCAAGGGTTTGGGGCAGGAATCAGAAATCATCCCAGTTAGTTACTGCTCAAATTCACATTATACCACTAAATGTGACTCTGAGTAGTTGACACGGAAGGAAACAAGGTTGAACAGCAAGAGACGGAGACTGAGAATTTGGCAACCAGAGGATTTGGAGCCCTGCCTGAGGCTCATTCTCAAGCAGCAGAGGAGCTTTGAAAGGTACTGTGGCTTCAGACTCAGTTTCCCCATCTTCCCTGAGGAGTGTCCTACTCCCTGTTTTGTCCACTACAGTCACCAAAGCTTCTATTATTTGAAAGTCTCGTTCTCCTTCAAGGGCTGGGAAGAGGAGCCTCTTGAGTTTTATCTTCTTCATCTTTCCTCTGCTCATCCCCTCTCTTTCCTAAAAATCAGAATGGCTCCGAAAGGGGGAAAAAGTCATCAACAAAGGGCCATCTCATAGATACACATGGAACTGGGGAAAGACACTTGTCAGCGTTTGCTTTGGGGTAAAGCTGGGGGAACAATGGAAGTGTGAAGGGGGGGAATAATATTTGTAGATTCTTCAAATTGGACTTTGGGTTTTTTCATGACATAGGCGGTGAAGCCATCTCCTTCTCCCCTCTCTGCTGCCTTTGTGAAACACTGCAGACAGGATGAGCCCTGCTGCAGGAACTGGAGTCTCTCTCAATTCACCAAAGTGCCCTCCAACAGATAAAGGGAATAATAATTCAAGTACATTATACACAGTTCTTGTGCCCTGGCCACTCCCTAATACAATACCCGCCAAACAAACCCAGTTCCCGTCGAGCCGACTCTGACTCATGGCAACCCCATGGGTGTCAGAGTAGAACTGCTCCATGGGGCTTTCAATGGCTGTGACCTTTGGAAGTTGATCACCAGACTTTCCTTCCAAAGCTCCTCTGGGTGGACTTGAACTGCCAATCTTTCAGTTAGTAGCCGAGCTCTCAACTGTCTGTGCCACCCAGAGCCATCACACACACTCACACAAAAATACAGATGTTTTCCTGTGTTTGTGTCTAGGGCCTCACTACATCACTGGCTGTAGCATATGAGGAGACCATCAACAAAGGAACTACTGTTCCGCAAGACAAAAGTAAAAATCAGGTTCAGAACTTAAAACGTCCATTTATGTCAATGTGGTGCTTAAATCTCTAAGGCCTGGTAGCTCACAGTCTCAAAGTCATAGCACAAATGCCCTTTTCCTTCATCCTCGCTGGCCAATCCCCACCCTGCAATTCACAGCCTGAGACTGACCCAGGCAACCGGTCCTTATTGTAATCACTGTACTCATTTCTCCAGATGTCTCCCTTGAAGTTCCCTGAAGAGGGAGAAAATGTCTCTCCTATTCTGTCTTGCCTCAAAGCATGTGTGGACTGAATTCACTAGCTTTCCCCTTGATCTTGATTTGACTAGTGAACCAATCCAAACCTCTGTATTTTATCATTCATCCTTGCCTTACTCCACTGCCTTGCCTCCTGAGCCCTTCTTGGGGTCTTTCCAATTTTATATATGATCCTGTTTGGATTCTTTTTGTAGCACCTCAAAAAAAAAAAAATCACACTAGAAAAGAACCATATGATCATATCAACTGATGCAGAAAAGGTATTTGTCTTAGTCATCTAGTGCTGTTATAACAGAAATACCACAAGCGGATGGTCTTAACAAAGAGAAGTTTATTCTCTTACAGTCTAGTAGGCTACAAGCACAAATTCAGGGCGTCACCTCCAGGAGAAGTCTTTTTCTCTCTGTCGGCCCTGGAGGAAGGTCCTTGTCATCAATCTTCCCCTGGTCTAGGAGCTTCTCAGCCCAGGGACCCTGGGTCCGAAGGACACGCTCTGCTCCTGGTGCTGCTTTCTTGGTAGTATGAAGTCCCCAACTCTCTCCTCACTTCCCTTTCCTTTTATCTCTTATAAGATAAAAGGTGGTGCAGGCTAGACCCCAGAGAAACTCCCTTTACATTAAATCAGGGATGTGATCTGAGAAAGGGTATTACATCCCACCCTAATCCTCTTCCACATAATCTAATACTGCCTCATCAACCACAGACAGAGATTAGGATTGACAGCACGGTAGACAATCATACAATACTGGGAATCATGACCTAGCCAACTTGACAAAATATTTTTGGGAGACACAATTCAATCCATGACAGTATTCAATAAAATCCAACACTCTTTTCTGATAAAAACTCTCAGCAAAATAGGAATAGAAGGGAAATTACTCAACATAATTAAGTGCATATATACAAAGCCAACAGCGAACCTTATACTCAGCAGACAAAGGCAGAAAGCCTTCCCTTTGAGAATGGAACAAGACAAGGATGCCCATTATCACCACTCTTATTAAACCTTGTACTGGAAGTCCAAGCCAGAGCAATAAGACAAGAAACAGAAATAAAGGGTATCCAAATAGGAAAGGAAGAAGTAAAACTATCTCTATTTGCAGATGACATGATCCTGTACATAGAAGATCCTAAGGATTCCACAAGAAAGCTGCTGGAACTAACAGAAGAATTCAACAACATTGCAGGGTACAAGATTAACACACAAAAATCAGTACGGTTCCTCTACACCAAAGACTACCCCGAAAAAGAAATCAAGAAAACAGTACCATTTACAATAACCCCCAAATCAATAAAATACTTAGGGATTAACCTAATCAGGGACATAAAAAATATATACAATTAAAACTATAAAACACTTCTACAAGAAACTAAAATGGACCTACAAAAATGGAAAGACATTCCTGCTCATAGATCAAAAGACTTAATATAGTGAAAATGTCAATCCTACCTAAAGTGATCTACAGATTCAATGCAATTTCAATACAAATCCCAACAACATTCTTTACTAAAACGGAAAAACCTTTGAGCAACTTCATATGGAAAGGAAAGAAACCAGAAATAGCCAAAGCAGTATTGAAAAAAAAGAACAAAGCAGGTTTCACACTCCCTGTTATCAAAACATACTAGACAGCTAAAATAATCAAAACAGCCTGGTATTGGTTCAATGAAAGACACGTAGATCACTGGAACAGAATTGAGAAACCAGGATTAAACCCAGCCATCTACGGACAACGGATTTTTGACATTGGGTCAAAGTCTATTCAGTGGGGGCAGAAACAGTCTCTATAATAAATGGTGCTGGCAAAACTGGATATCCACCTGCAGAAAAATGAAATAGGACCCATACTTCACACCATATACAAAAACTAACTCAAAATGGACCAAAGACCTAAATGTTTAATCTAAAATCACAAAATTTCTGGGAGAAAACTATGGGACCTAAACTTTTGAAAAATTAGGATAACAAACATTACAACAAATGCACAAATAGAAGAAGACAAAATAAATGAGACCTCATAAAAATTAAAAACTTATGCTCATCAAAAGACTTTATTAAAAGAGTAAATAGACAACCTAAGGACTGGGAAAAAATCTTTGGAAACAATTTATCTGATAAGGGTATAATCTCTAAAATCTATACAAAACTGCATCAACTCAACAGAAAAAGACAAACAACTCAATCACAAAATGGGCAAAAGACGTGAACAGAATCTTCACCAAAGAAGACAACCAGTCAGCCAATAAACATACGAAAAGATGCAAATCAAAAACTACAGGGACTTCTGGGCAACATGGCGCTATGGGCAGAAGCACCACGCCGTCCCTCCACAGCAAAGATCTGAAAAACTAAGCCAAACACAGAAAACGGCAATCCTGAAACCCTAAACATCAAATGAAGAGATAAAGAACTCAGCCAAGCACCGAATGGAATAAGAAACTGACCGAGAACAGAGAGCAAGGAGAGACACATGCAGAGGTCCCCACCAGCTAACGCAGCACGGATCCACCATCTTGGACTCCTATCAGAGATCAGCAAACAAGGATTACAAGAAAGCAGCTTCGTGGAGCTTCTAGCAGGAGACAGAACAACTGGTAACCAGCGATATAGGCTTTCCCACCCCCCACCCTTCTTCACCCCCCACTCGGCCTCCTCTGCTTCCTGAGGCCAGTGTCTTGGCCCAGAAGCAGCACCTTCACCCCAGTGTGGCTTGGGTTCCACCCACTGCACTTGCCGGCTCCCTAAGTGCCATTTGTTGGCTGCTGGTGTTGCTTTTTTCCACTTCTTTAGATTTCTTCCTTACCTCTCACCACCTCCTCCTCCTTTTTCTCAAATACCTGGATACGTGCACCATCTTTGCTTCTTCCTGAATGGCTGTGAAATGCCACTTGAATGGTAAACTGCTTCCTGGCCTGTGCTGCCACGATGGTGGGATCCTGGGGCTGTTTTTGTTTGTTTGTTTTGAATTGTTTGTTGGTTTGTTTGTTTTCTTTTTCTTTTCTCTAATTAGGAGCCCATTCTAGCTGGGCATTTCTGCCCAGCTTCGGACCTACCCCCTCAGTCTGCACTCAGAGGGATTGCTGAGGGCATTTCTTTTTTTCCTATTTGGGGGCTTTTATTTTTTCCTGTTTTTTTTTTTGTTTGTTTGTTTTCTTTTCCCCTTTTTGTCTTTCTTTATTACACAGTTTCACGTCTCTCTATCCTTTCCTTCTTTTCTGGTACACTGAATACCTGGTGCTAAGTGACACCTCTACCCCTTCTAGCCAGGCTGTACTTCACGGCCTGGAAGCAACTTTCCCAGACCTTGCACCCACACCGGAGGGATCCCTGGAAGCTTTTCTTTTCTTCTTTCTTTCTAATTTTTATTTATTCATTTTTTTTCTTTTCTTCTCCTTTTTGTTTTTCTCCATTTCATAGTCTCTCATCTCTCCACTCCAACAGCAAGCTCCCCTAGCACTCTTTTATGTATTTTTGTATATTTTTGGCTCCGGTTCCTCTCTCCTCTCTCCCATACCCATCTCAGCTCCATACATCATAGTCTCCCCCCTCCATCCTGCCTACATGCACCATGCACTGAACATCACACCACCAAGCAGCCGAGGCATGGCCTACCGGAACCTGCCCTGCACTGATTACTGGCTCACCCTGGTGGCTGTAGTAAGGGCCACAAACAACCTATCCCAGCAACTCCTCTTCAGCTAGACCTGCCCTGCTATACCATATCTGAGCAACAGACCCTGCCAATTGGAGAAGGAGGCGAAATGTATCGTGCCCAAAGATGAGCAAACAACAAAGACCACACAGCCTGCCTGCTCAGACGTAGCCAAATAAAACAAAAAAGCAGGATGAAACAAACAAATCTACAATCAATAAATGAGGAAAATAACTACCGAATGTCCCAAAGACAGTAGACAATATCAAAACATTTACAAAAACAGGACAGGATGGTTCAAGTAGGTGTCCAAAATAGAACACCAGATGACTTTCCAGTAGAAGAAAAGGCACTAAAACTACGTGATAGGGAATTCAAATCTCTAATATTCAGAGCTATGCAAGAGTTGAAGCAAAAAGCAGACAAAAATGAGGAATAGAAAAATTCATGGAAGATACAGACAAAAAAATGGATGAATTCAGGAAAAAAATGCCAAAATAAAATCAAAACTAGAAATCATACAAAAACAACAATTAGAAATCCAAAACATATGTTCACTGCTGCTTTATTCACAATAGCAAATAAACGGAAAAAACCAAAGTGTCCATCAACAGAGGAATGGATAAGCAAGCTGTGGTACATACATACAATGGAATACTCTGCAACCATAAAGAACAATGAGTCTGTGAAACATTATAACATGGATGGACCTGAAGGGCATAATGCTTAGTGGAGTAAGTCAAGCATATAAGGACAAATATTGTATGATCCCTCTTTTATAAGAAGCCAAGAATAGATAAATATAGAGAAACCAATGTTCATTGGTAGTTACCAGGAAGAGGGGGGTCAGGAAAGTACACTTTATACAGTACAGACTAGTTATTTTTGGTGATGGGAAAAATGGCACTGATTGTGGATGTAGTGAGCATAGCACAACCAAAGTAATAACCAGCATTTGAGCACATATGGATGGGTTTAGGCAAATTGGTATACAGGTAGCTAAAGATGCACACATACATGAGAAAAGATAGAAGTATCTATAGGTACATGTAAATACAAATATATGATGCAGGCACATATATTCATTGAAGACACAAATACACATACCCCTGAGACATAATCAAACACCTTCCAACACTGGTTTTCTGGGTGTAAAGGCTCAGGACCATAGTCTCATGGGACGACTCAGTTAATTGGCATAACACAGTTTACAAAAATCATGATCTGCATCCTAGTGAAGTGAGTAGTGTCTGGGGTCTTAAAAGCTTGCAAGAGGCCATCTATGACAGAACTATGAGTTTTGACTCACCAGGAACAAAATAGTAAGAAGGTAACTGTTATGGATTGAATTGTGTTGCCCAAACATGTATGTCCACTTGGCTAGGCCATGATTCCCAGTATTGTGTGGCTGTCTACCATTTTGTAATCTGATGTGATTATCCTATGTGCTGTAAATCCCAACTTCTATGATGTTAGTGGAGCCCTGGTGGAAAAGTGGTTAAGCGTTCAGCTGCTAACCAAAAGGTCAGCAGTTTGAATCGGCCAGCCACTGCTTGGGAACTCTATGGTGCAGTTCCACTCTGTCCTATAGGGTCGCTATGAGTCAGAATCAACTCGACCGCAAAGAGGTTTTTAAAATGATGTTTGTCACAGCGGTGACGGTTGTCGGGGTGGGGGAGACAATAACCAACGCCACAACTCTTACAGAGAAGTGGGGCCAGGAGGGTCACTCTGAGGAGTCAAACCTCGGCTTCAGTCCCAGGAGTTTATTTTATAGTCAATACAGCAAACAGTGAAGCAAATAACAGAACAATGGGCTTTGGGTGAATAACAATAAGTTTCGGGCAAGGGAGGAGGAATTCAGGTAAACAAGCCAATCAGTAACGGGTTTGGAAAAACAAGTCGTGACAAGTCTCAACATGTTGGGGACAAGTCTCAACATGTTGTGCAGCAGAGGCCTTTATACATCCATATTTTAATGGCACATATCCCCACAGATGTTAATGAGGCAGGATTAGAGGCACTTATGTTAATGAGGCAAGACTCAATCTACAGGATTAGGTTATATCTTCAGTCAATCTCTTTTGAGATATAAAACAGAGAAGCGAGCAGAGAGGAGAGGGACTTCATTAGCACCAAGCAAGAAGAGCCAGGAGTGGAGCGTATCCTTTGGACACGGGCTCCATGTGCTGAGAAGTTCCTAGATCAGGGGAATAATGATGACAAGGATCTTCCTCCAGAGCCAACAGAGAGAGAAAGCAAGCCTTCCCCAGTGGCTGGTGCCCTGAATTTGGACTTCTAGCCTACTACACTGCGAGAGAATACATTTCTCTTTGTTAAAGCCATCTACTTGTGGTATTTCTGTTATAGCAGCACTGGATAACTAAGATAGTAACCAAAAGTTCAGAGAAGAAACAAGTCTACAAGAGCCACAACCTCATCTACCCTGAGACCAGAAGAACTACATGGTGCCTGGCTACCACCACTGACCGTTCTGACCAGGGTCACAATAATTGATCCTGGATAGAACTGGAGAAAAATATGGAGGAGAATTCAAATTCTTACTTAAAAAAAAAAAAAA
The DNA here is from genome assembly GCA_030035585.1 of Dugong dugon. NCBI lineage: Eukaryota > Metazoa > Chordata > Mammalia > Sirenia > Dugongidae > Dugong > Dugong dugon. The sequence goes on from CM057483.1 coordinate 162,315,388, forward strand.
GTCAGACAAACTGGAACAGTAGAGAACAGAAGAGTCCCCGAGACTATCGCCCTGAGACACTCTTTGAACCTAGAACCGAGCCTATTCTCTTTTAGCGAAATAGCAGAGTGCCACACAAAATAAAGGATATTACTCGTAAGATCATTTTCCTACTTAAAAACCATCAGTATGAAACCAAAAGGTCAACAATTTCTCAAAAGCAAAGATGAGAAGATAAGGGGGCAGGGAAGCCAGAGTGCTGTAAAAGGAATAAACAACACCATTAAAGAGAATGTTGATACAATGTGATGCACATAACTTATGTCACTGAGCAATTTGTGTCGAAATTGTCAAATGGAAACCTAACTTGCTATGTAAACTTTCACCAAAAACTCAATAAAATATTATTTTAAAAAAAGAATAAAAAAAAAAACAACATACTAAGGGCTTACTTTGGAAATCTATGGGTTTTTCTCAGCCACTGCTCAATGAAATAATCAAATTCTTTCCTCACTATTGGTTGAAAATTCAAGAGATAACCTTCGTTTTTTCATCTCATAAATGCTGCAAAAATGTATTCTTTTTGGTCTCAAGTGACCAACACCTAGTTCAAACTTACTTAAGCACAATAAGCAGGAAATTTGACTCATTTCATTGACAAATCTAAGAGTCATCTGCCAGGAGCCCAGAAATGAGCTCTTCCCATTTCTTGACCTTATCTTCTATGGTGTTTGGCTTTATTCTCTGGCAGTTCTCTCCAAGGGTGGCAAAGATAGCCACCAACAGCTCTGGGGACCTGACCCTACCATCTGAAGGAAACATGCATTTCCAATTTAAAAAAAATAAACAGTTGCCATCAAGCCAACTCCAACTTACGGTGACCCCATGTGAATCAGAGTAGAATTGTGCTCCACAGGGTTTTCAATGGCTGATTTTTCAGAAGTAGATCACCAGGCCTTCCTTCCAAAGGTGTCTCTGGGTGGACTTAAACCTCCAACCTTTTGGTTAGTAGCCAAGTGCGTTAACCATTTTCACCCCCTAGGGACTCCATATTTCCTATAGTCCCAGCAAAACACCCAAGGAAAGTAATGGAGAGCAGCAGTCAAGAGTTGTCCGTGGCCACCATGTCCTGGATTTCCTCACTGGGTGCCAGCAGAGCAGCTGAGCTTTGGGTCAGAGCAACGAGACCACTACACTTAGAAGGGTGGTACGTTCAAAGACATCAGATCTGATTAACTGTGAGACACACTTTATCCCATCAGCGTGCTTTTGAGAAGGCATAACAGGGTCCTGCTGCTCTAGCAATTGTCAGATTCCAATTCAGGAGTCTGAACCCACACACTGGTGAACCCTAGGGGACATCTAGGGAACACAACAAGCAGTCAACTGTAACCTTCTCAAAACTATGCCCTCTCCTCCTTTGTTGTCTGACCCAGAGGAGTGGGTAGCCATGGAACTTTCAGACAAAATAAAAGCAGTCACAGGCAGGCCCCTGGAGACTGGCAGCACCCCCAGGTTACACCAAGCAGGAAGACAGATAGACAAGGGACCCCTGTGCAAGATTGTCTGGAGGGAAGTTTGGTGGTAGCTTTAATGTATTCAAATCTTTGTGTGAAGATTATGTTCAATCAATTGTATAGCAACTTTCATACTTTAAGTTCTAAAGTCCTAAATCAAATTTTTGTGATTTTCATTTAAACATTGACTGGTGGTTAAAAAATAATTGTCACTCAAGTTTTATTAAGATAATGCAGTTATAAATAAGAAGCATTACTTTCAAGACCTCAATTTCAAATGAAATGCAGACTTTCTAGATTTTAATGCATGATATGCCACCAATTTCCTGAAATTGCATCCACTTTCCAAAGCTTATGTTGCCCCATGGAAGCAGCCCTTTGGAAAGGGATGAAGTATCAGATTCTTTAATGTCTCCATTTAGCCAATTATAGGCAGGTGTTCACACATCATTCCCTTAAAAATATTCTAAAAGCACTCTCTAGTATGGTTCCAGTATGGGTGGGAACTGTTCAACGCATTAATTTCATTGAACTTCAGGAAAATTTTAGATTACAAGATGATAAGAAGATAAGAAAAACGAAACCTTTTCCTTGAACATAATGTAGACTCTACTGCACTGAAACAGCTAAAAGAGATAGACTCTGTTTTTAGGAAAATCTACATATAAAATGAAGGTAATTATTCTGGGGTAGAAGGCAGTTTTCACTTCAAATAAGGCACACATATACTTATCAAGTTACACACATATTGACCTGCCGTTGCTGTGTGCCATGGAGACGATTCCAACTCATTGCAACCCCATGGGACAGAGTGGAAGGGCCCCATAGGGTTTTCCAGGCTCTTTACAGGAGCAGATGGCCAGGTATTTTCTCCTGTGAAGCCGATGGGTGGGTTCGAATCACCAAGCTTTCCGATAGCAGCTGAGAGCTTAACCACTGTGCGACCAGGGCTCTTTAGTCACACCAGTTGAGTTGATTCTGACTCATAGCAACCCTAAAGAATAGAGTAGAATTGAGAGTGACCATTGAATCTTCAATATTCCTTAACAGTGAGAGTGGACAAACTTCTGAATTTCAAGAGCTTCTGGCTTAGTAAGTATAGAAAAGGTAGAAATTAAAGGAAAGTCAAAATGTTGATTTAAACAAGAATTGTCATTATGTAAGATACAATGAAAATAGGGATAAAATTATAAATCCTTTTATTTCCTAAAAATTTTACCTCTATCCTTTCTAAACACAAGTTCGATCTCTATCTCTGAGGAATGTGATAGGCAGTCTCTAAGATGATCCCTGTCTCCTGGCTTATGCCCTTGGAATCCCCTCCCATACTGAATAGAATTTACCTGTACAGCCAATATGATGATGCAGAAATGGTACAGTATGACATTGAAAGGCTGGGTCATAGAGACCTTGTGGCTTCTGTCTTGTTCTCTGTTGGATCACTCATTCTGGGAGAAGTCAGCTGCCATGTCATCATTACACTCAAGCAGCAATGTGAAGAGGCCCATGTTGTAAGGAACTGAGGCCTTCTGCCAACAGCCATGTCAGTGAATCATCTTGGAAATGAATCCTCCAGCCACAGACAAGCCTTCAGATGACTGCAGCCCAAGTCAACATCTTGACTGAAATCTTACGAGAGACCCTGACTCAAAACCACCCAGCTAAGCTGCTCCCAAATTCCCAACCCACAGAAACTGTGAGATAATGTTTCCTGTTTTAAACCATTACCCTTTGGGATAATTTGTTACGCATAATAGAAAACTAATACAGAGGATTTCAATATACTTTAGGTCTATAAATGGCATAGAAATCTTTTGTTAAAATCAATTGATGAATTTGTAACTTGATGAGTGATACTCTTGCTCTCCAAGGATCTTTAATGGTTGCCACACAGGGCTCTGGCTTGTGAAAGTCCTTTAAAGAATAGTCACAAGCTCAACAACAAAAACAAAAATCAAGATTTTTTCATTATACGCCACAGAACATTCAAATTATTATTACCACAAATAGCATGTTAGTGGGAGGATTTCCATATCACTGGGCTAAGCATTCCCACTTCTAGAAGATGAAGATAAGGAGTTTATTTTATGGTTATGCAAGAAATATCATTTTCTGAATATTGTCTGGAAAAGACAGGGTACTTGGTGGTGGTGGAAGCATTGCCATTAAATATTTGGAATGGTCAAACATTTTTCATTTTCTTTGATTATCATGAATTCAATCTGAAATCCAAACACAGGCTTTCAAGGCCCGAATATAAGCATGGCTCCGAGGCAAATAAAAAAGGTGAATATAAAACACATCTCTGTCATCCAGGAACTTTAATCATTTGTTTAACAAATAGTCACTTGGTTTTTCTTTTGCTATTCTTTTACTTTCCACCTTTCTGTGTCTTTATGTTGTAGGTGTGTCTCTTACAAACAGCACAAGATTGAGTTTTGTTTATCTAATCTAAGAAGCTCTGTCTTAAATGAGGAATGTTGAACTATTTATTGTTACTATAGATTTCTTTGCATTATTTTGAATTTTCTGTTTACCTTGCTTTTTCTTTGTTCCTCTTTTACTATCTCTTCCATTGATTTGTAAGATACACATATTATTTCTATTCTTTTAGGAATTATGTAAAAGATTTTAACATACATACTTGACTTTAAGTGTAATCACTTCTTTAGACTCTTCCTGAACAATTCAAAGTACGTAGCAACCCATTACCTCTGGGTAGACCCATCCCCAATGCTCCCAGCTTAGGTCAAGCATTGCTGAATTTCACTTTGTACCCTACCCCACCCCCACGCAAATACAGTCATTATTACTCTTATTACCGCATTTCGCCCAAATATCGCAAGCCTTCAGGTTTGTTTCTCAACAGATTCCTCCCCTCGAGGTATTTTCGTAAGCACCTCGTGCTAATTTTTTTACAGCAACATGTAAAAAAAATTGCCACAGCTGTGCTTATGAAAATACCTTGCAGCGGGAGGGTGAGGTTGGCAAACAAACACAGAAGGCATGCATTGCGTAAAAACGAGGTATTGTGGTTATTTAGATTTACCAACAAGTTTCCCAGTTCCTTTGTTCGACACGGCTTCTTAGATACTGATCCTTCTTTCTAGGTTTGATTTCCTTCTTAAAGAAGTACACCCTTGAGTATTAAGGGTTTTTTGAATGGTCATCTCTTAGACTTTATTGGAAAAAGTCATTATTTCACCTTTAGTCTCTATAGATAATATAGTGTGAATTTTTTTAAGCTTTTCCTTCTAGTCATTTGATTAATCTTCCTTAATCTACATGATCTCTTTAACACTTAATTCTCTCTCATTGTTTTAATTCTCTCCTTCCAGAACCCGCATTGGCATATGCTGAGCCTTGTTCTTCTATCCTTCATGTCCCTTTAACTTTTATTTCACAAGTTCTCCTCTTTTTATCTATGTGAGCTGAATTCTGGGTAAATACATTTAGATCTATAATAAATATATTAATAGATTTAAATAGATGTGGGAATATAGACACTGAAATCTATATTTCAATTCCCTAATTATTTCATTAGTGATGGCTTATCAGTGGCTTAACCTGGCTCAGCTATGAAAAGCATATATAGTCTAATTATTGAGCTAACTAAAATTATCATGAAACTACACTGGGAGAATGTATGTATAGGAAGTGTTTGTGTGTGTAGTCAGTCAGTGTAAGGAGATGGGAAAGAAAGATAAGTCCTAATCTAAGACAGTGAAAGGTAATTAGATAATGCCTACTACTTAAAAAAAAAAAAGCAGGTTATTTAAAACTATACAGATAAACACCAAAAGCAATTAAAAATTAAAAAGTTAAAAATGTTCCTTTCAAAGAGGGAAAAGCGGTGAGGGGAGGCTAGGGATTGGGGCTAGAAACTGATATGTATTCATAATTAGGTTCAGGAAGTATTTGTCTCCTTAAATTATGCACATGAATAACTTTGATAAAAAGATAAACTACATTTTTTAAAAGGTGCCTGAGCAGAAATGAAAACGCCGAAAAGAATTTTGCAGATTTAAAAATCAAATAAGAATTAGCCTGTTACCCCAATTGTGACTTGCAAGTGTAATACAAAGGTAAACAGTCACGCACTTGGTACTTGCAGTCCATTCAGAATTTTGGCTTACTATCAATCTCCTACCACTGTTTTGCCATGCTGAGGTTTGTTGTAGGGGAAAAACATCATAAAGTTGAGTAAAGCAAACAGAAAGTTTTATTCGGCGTATATTCAAAAGGGCAGAAGTGGGAAACGGACAAGCATGCTGCCACAGCCATGGCTGCCCAAGCCCAAAGACAATTACAGAGTCATCAGTATATATTAACATTACAAATGGGCAAAACCATTGAAAGCTTAGCCTTTTCAGATTGGCTAGAAACTGTGATCCTACATTTTTTTTAACTTTTTTTTTAAATTGTACTTCAAGTGGAGGCTTACAGAACAAATAGTTTCTCATGAAACAATAGTGCACATATTGTTTTATGACATTGGTTAACAAACCCCACAACATGTCAACCCTCTAACTTCTCAACCTTTTTTTTTCTTCGTGAAAATACACATAGCCAAAGATACACCATTTCAAAAATTTCTACATGCACAGTTCAGTGACATTGACTACGCTCTTCCAGTTGTGCTGTTATTCTCACTTAAGATGAAGGCTTACGGAACAAAATAGTTTCTCATTTAACAGTTACTACAAATGTTGCCCTATGACAATGGTTAACAATCTCACAACACATCAACAATATCCTTACTCACCCGTCGGTTCCCTATCACCAGCTTCCTTGTCCCCTTCTGCCTTCTGGCCCTTGTCACTGGACTCCTGTACCTCGTTAGTCTCATTTGGTTTTATGGGGCTGTCCACTCCCAGGCTGAACGGTGAACCTCGAAGATGACGTCACCTCTGAGCTAAAAGGGTGTCTGGGGGCCATACTCTCGGGGTTTCTCCAGTCTCCTTTAGGCCAGTAAATCTGGTCTTCTTTTTGTGAGTTAGAACTATGCTCTACATCCTTCTCCAGCTCTGTCTAGAACCCTCTGTTGTGATCCTGGTCAGAGCAGTCAGTGGTGGTAGCTGGGCACCACCTAGCTGTACTGGACTCAGTCTGGTGGAGGCCTTGGTAGCTGTGGGCAATTAGTCCATTGGACTAATCTTTGCCTTGTATCCTGTTCTCTTCATTCTCCCTTGCTCCCGAAGGGATGAGACCAGTGGAGTATCTTAGATGGCCGCTCACAGGCTTTTAAGACCCCAGACACTACTCACCAAGATAGAATGTAGAGCACTGTCTTTATAAGCTGTGTCATGCCAATTGAGCTGGATGTTCCCCGAGACCATGGTCCCCACAGCCCTCCGCCCAGCAATTCAGTCCCTCAGGGAGTTTGGATGTGTCTATGGGGCTTCCATGACTTTTCCTTGTACAACTTGTACTAGTTTCCCCTGTATTGTGTACTGTCTCACCCTTCACCCAAGATAGCACTTATCTATTGCCTATTTAGTATTTCACCCCCACCCCTCCCATCCCTGGTAACCAACAAAGATTGTTACATTTTGTGTGTGAATTTTTTCATGGGTTTTTACAATAGAGGTCTCACACAATCTTTGTCCTTTTGTGATTGACTTATTTCACTCAGCATAATGTCCTCCAGTTGCATCCATGTTATGAGATGCTTCACAGATTCATTGTTGTTCTTTCTCGTTGCATAGTACTCCACTGTGTGTATGTACCATAGTTTGTTATCCATTCATCTGTTGATGGGCATCTAAGTTGTTTCCATAGTTTTGCTATTGTGAACAATGCTGCCATGAACAGAGGTGGGCATATGTCTATTCGAGTGACGACTCTTATTTCTCCAGGATACATTCTTAGGAGTGGGATTGCTGGAGCGAATGGTATGTCTATTTCTAGCTTTCTGAGGAAGCACCATATCATTTTCCAAAATGGTTTTATCATTTTGCATTCCCACCAGCAGTGCATAAGTGTTCCGCTCTCCCTGCAGCCCCTCCAACATTTGTTATTTCCAGTGTTTTTGATTCGTGCAGGTAATGGTGGGGTGAGATGGTATCTCATTGTGGTTTTAATTTGCACTTCTCTAATGGCTAGTGATCACAAGCATTTCCTCATGTGTCTGTTGGCCATTTGGATGTCTTCTCTGGTGAAGTGTCTGATCATTTCCTTTGCCCATTTTGTAATAGGATTATTTGTCTTTTTGTTGTAGAGGTGTTGGATTTTCTTGGAGATTATGGAGATTAGACCTTTGTCTGACTTGTACTGTCCAAAAATTTTTTCCCAGTCTGTAGGTTCTCTTTTGACTCTTTTGGTGAAGTCTTTTGAAGAGCATAGGTGTTTGATTTTTAGAAGATCCCAGTTATCTAGCTTATCTTTTGGGGTTTGTGCGTTGATGGTTATGGTTTGTATCCTGTTAATGCCGTGTATTAAGGCCTGTAGTGTTGGTCCTATTTTTTCTTCTATGAACTTCATAGTTTTAGGCTTTATATTCAGGTCTTTGATCCATTTTGAAATAGTTTTTGTATACGGCATGAGGTATGGGTCCTGTTTCATTTTTTTGCAGATGGATATCCACTTTTGCCAGCACCATTTGTTAAAAAGAGTGTCTTTTCCCCATCTGACGGACTTTGGGCCCTTGTCGAAGATCAGGTGACCGTAGGTGGATGGATTTACATCTGGGTTCTCAATTCTGTTCCATTGGTCAATGTATCTGTCGTTGTACCAGTACCAGGCTGTTTTGACTACTGTAGCTGTATAGTAGGTTCTGAAGTCAGGTAGTGTGAGTCCTCCAACTTTATTCTTCTTCTTCAGTAGTGCTTTACTTATTCGGGGCTTCTTCCCTTTCCATATAAAGTTGATGATTAGTTTTTCCATCTCTTTGAAGAATGTTGTTGGTATTTGGATCGGGATTGCACTGTATTTGTAAGTTGCTTTGGGTAGAATTGCCATTTTCACAATGTTGAGTCTGCCTATCCATGAGCATGGTATGTTTTTCCATTTATGTAGATCTCTTTGGGTTTCATGCAGTAGTGTTTTGTAGTTTTCTTTGTATAGGTCTTTTACATCCCTGGTCAGATTTATTCCTAAGTATTTTATCTTTTTAGGGGCTATTATAAATGGTGTGGTTTTCCTGATTTCCTTTTCATTGTTCTCCTTATTGGTGTATAGGAATCCAACCGATTTTTGAATGTTTATCTTATATCCTGCTACTCTGCTGAATCTTTCTATTAGTTCCAGTAGATTTCTCGTGGAGTCTTTGGGGTTTTCTGTGTATAGTATCATATCATCTGCAAACAGGGACAGTTTAACTTCTTCATTACTAATTTGGATGCCTTTTATTTCTTTTTCTTGCCTTATTGCTCTAGCTAGAACTTCCAGCACAATGTTAAATAGGTGTGGTGATAAAGGGCATCCTTGTCTTGTTCCTGTTTTCAAGGGGAATGTTTTCAGCCTCTCTCCATTAAGAATGATGTTGGCCATTGGTTTTGCATAGATGCCCTTTATTATGTTGAGAAATTTCCCTTCTATACCTATTTGATTGAGAGTTTTTATCAGGAATGGGTGTTGGACTTTGTCAAATGCCTTTTCTGCGTCAATTGAGATGATCATGTTCTTTTCTTTCATTTTATTTATGTGGTGGATTATGTTGATTGATTTTCTAATGTTGAACCATACTTGCATACCTGGTATGAATCCTACTTGGTCGTGGTGTATTATTTTTTTGATATGATGCTGAATTCTATTGGCTAGAATTTTGTTCAGAATTTTTGCATCTATATTCATGAGAGATACTGGTCTGTAATTTTCTTTTTTTGTGACGTCTTTTCCTGGTTTTGGTATCAGCGTTATGCTGGCTTCCTAGAATGAATTTGGAAGTGTTGCTTCCTCTTCTATGCTCTGAAATAGCTTGAGTAGTACTGGTACAAGCTCTTCTGTAAATGTTTTGTAGAATTCTCCAGGGAAGCCATCTGGGCCAGGGCTTTTTTTGGTTGGGAGTTTTTTTTTATTACCTTTTCAATCTCTTCTCTTGTTATGGGTCTGTTCAGATTTTCAACATCACTTTGTTGTAGTTTGGGTAGGCTGTGTGATTCTAAAAATTTATCCATTTCATCTAGGTTTTCAAGTTTGTTGGAGTATAGTTTTTCATAATATTCTGTTATAATCCTTTTTATTTCAGTTGGGTCTGTTGTAATGTCCCCCATTTCATTTCTTATTTGGGTTATTTGTGTCCTCTCTTGTTTTTCTTTTGTCAGTCTTGCCAGTGGTTTGTCGATTTTGTTGATCCTTTCAAAGAACCAACTTTTGGTTTTGTTGATGCTTTCTATTGTTTTTCTGTTCTCTATTTCATTGATTTCTGCTCTGATCTTTACTATTTCCTTTCATCCAGTGGTTGTGGGCTTTTTTTGTTGTTCTCTTTCTATTTGTTTGAGTTCTGTAGTTAATGTTTTGATTTTGTCCCTTTCTTCTTTTTTGATATGTGCATCTATTGCTATAAATTTTCCTCTGAGGACTGCCTTTGCTGTGTGTGTCCCAAAGGTTTTGGTATGATGTGTTTTCATTCTCATTTGATTCTAGGAATTTTTTTGATTCCATCTCTGATTTCTTCTATTACACAGTGATGTGTAAGCAGGGTATTATTCAATTTCCATGTAATTGATTTTTTTTCCTTGCTCTTTCGGTTGTTAATTTCTACCTTGATGGCATTGTGGTCAGAGAAGATACTTTGAATTAATCTCAACGTTTTGGATCTTGTTGAGGATTGCTCAGTGGCCAAAGATGTGGTCTATTCTGGAGAACCTTCCATGTGCATTGGAAAAGAATGTGTATGTGATCCTACATTTTGAATTGTCTTTCTTAACAATCCTTGGTACAGGTTTCAGTAACAAGAGTCAGGAGGGTCTTCATTGGTCCAACAAACTTCTATTCACTAAATGCTAATAGAAAAAGATAAGGGTGGAAAGTCTTTTGTGTTCTGTTTGTTCAGCTTTATGTTAAAGTTTCTCTAAAAGATACTTTCCAAGATTATCTTTAGCTATTGTCTTTATACCTCAGGGCCCAGTTGATGTGTCCTTGTGAGTCCTTGTGAGCAGTTGTGAGCCCAGCTCCAGCTGGATCACATTCTCTATGCTCAAGGAGAGGGAATAATAGCTCCAACATTATTTCCTAAATCAGGTTTGTGAAGAGAAACCCATCACCTACATTCACATCTGGATCCCATGCTATAATTTATACTTTTCAAACTTGTGCTAATAAAAATGGCTTGACATAATGGATTACAAACTAAAATAAAACATTTTCTCTCTTTTAAAGAAAATAACATTTTTCCAATTATAAGAGTTAAAATTCCTTTTACTGGTAACTAGACACATTTGGAAACACCTGTCCACCATTAAACTGTTTTGTCATCTGGTAAGGGGACAACTTTCTGCCCAGAGTGGCAGAAGTGACTCGTAGGGAAACAAGAAGGTGGTCAATACCGATAAAGTAAGTACCTGTTGTGGTTTTCCACTGACTCACTACCAAAACCAAGCCCGTTGCCATTGAGTCGATTCCGACTCATAGCAAACGTACAGGACAGAGTAGAACTGTCCCATAGGGTTACCAAGGCGGTAATCTTTATGAAAGCAGACTGCCACATTTTTCCCCCATGGAGCGGCTAGTGGATTCGAACCACCGACGTTTCCGCTCCTTCGTTGACTCACTAGGGGTTTGCTAGTGGAAAACTGAGCAAGAAATGAAAAGGCTCAAATCAGCACTGCCCAAAAGAAATATAATCTCAGCCCCATGTATGATTTTAGTGTTACTAGTAGCCATATGAGAAAAGTAACAAGAAACAATACATCTGACTTAATCTAATATATCCAAAATATTACCACTTCAACACATAATCAATGTAAAAATATTAAAGAGAGATTTTACGCCTGTTTTTGTACTACGGTCTTCCAAATTCAGGGTACATTCTACACTTACAGCACATCTCACTTGGGACTCGCCACATTTCAAGGGCTCAAGAGCCCTCCTGCCTTGTGTCTATCGTCTTTGACAGCACTATCACCAGTTAAGTCCAAGCAAAACTCAAAATTACTGAGAGAGAATTTACTCCAGAAAAATGTCGGAAAGGCAGGGAGACTGATCAGAGGTGCCTAAGTTAACGTTTCAGACAAGAGGGCTTCCCTTTCCGTCTACGTCCAGCAGTTCCCTGAACCCGGATTGACCTAGCGCAGAACTTGGCAAACTTCTTCTATAAAGGTGCAGATAGTAAATACTCTAGGCTTTGCAGCCATATGGTCTCCCTGGCAATTACTCATCTCTGCTGCTGCAGCACGAAAGCAGCCATGGAGGACAAGTAAACAAGTGGGTGTGGCCAGGGGCATTTCTGGGGGGGGGTACAGACTTCACTGAATGACACTGTCAGAGGGGGTGACACAGAAATGACCGCTATAAGAATACCTCTGTAGTTAGTTATAAAAACAAAAGGCCCAGCTTACATGCATCAGTATACCGACAAGGCTAAAACTCTTATGCTAATCTAATTGTTGAAACTTCTAATGCCTTTCGGTCAGAGCTGTCATTATTACCCAACTACAATGACATTTCGAATCACGTGGTTTGGTCTGCACAGGATACAAGCACACACTGTTGTTTTCGGTGCTGGTGGTGTTTTTATAGTGGCTGGTATGGAAAGGGTTCCATGGGGAAGGGGGTGTGACATCATGAATTACTGCACTGGGTGATACCAACCCTAGTGATGCCACTGGGTGTGGCTTCTTGCCAATAAAACTTTATTTATGGACAAGGAAATTTGACTTTCATATAATTTTCACATGTCATGAAATATTTTTTTCCCAAACATTTAAAAATTCAGGACGGTGGAGCTGAGCAAAGGGACAACAGTGTTAATTAGCATTCCAGGAGTCAGGCGTAGCTCTGTAAGCAAGTGAATATGCAGATAGGGGGCTGGTATCATTGGTTGTGATGAGTAGATGAACCTGGTATTATATGATGCAGAAGAGATTCATTCTAAACCAAAGTCAAAAAAACTGGGTCAGATCATACTAAAAGGAGATAATATTACTCTGCTACAAAGTGTATCCAACTAGAAAGATCAATGAAGTGAGAAGTTGTTGAGGGCAATAGTCTTTTTCACTTTTTTTGGTATGCTTTGTTACGAATATAGTTCTAAAACATGTGTTCATATTGTTTTGATTACCCTTATGTTATTACTAGATCAAAATAACGCTGTGGGGTTGTTTTTATTTTTAAAAATATAAAAAATCATTCTTAACTCGAGAGTGATACCAAAAGAGGCAGTGGGCCAGACTTGGCCCGTTGGCTGTAGTTTGCCAACACTTGATCTAGACAGATCTTTTGATCCTATATACCTATCCTGCTTTGTATAAGTTTGTATAAGTTCTTGCACCCAGGCCGTATCATGATCTTCTCTGGTCCTCGGCTTCTTTTTCCAGCTAGGTGATTACCATGACAACTTCAGTGATTCCAACAATAGCTTGTACGCTCACCCTGACTTAAATCAAAATTAGCAATATTTTGCGCAGAGTCTTGGCAAATCAACCATTTAAAATGCAAGAGGAAGGGCTGTGTTGAGAAATAAATAGGATTGCAGAGTCTTATAAATAGTGTTGACACTGCTATACTAATTTAGAAACAATTCTCACTGTAAATAAGTCGATTATTGTTATTATCTATGCATTACAATAAAAGGAAATTGTATGTGACAGCCCCGGGGCCTAATTCTAATTATTATTTATATTTGAAGGAAATAATGGATGCATATCTTAAAATGTTCAAAATTTCAGACTCTTCACTATAATTAGCCTAAATATATGCAGTTGTACAGCATTTCACATCATTTCTTATTTTGCTTTATTTTATATCATTTTACCAATTTTCCATTAAATCACAAGAAGGCACACTCAGCCAAAACCTTATCCTAATGTAAAATAACTCTGATATGAAACTTGACTTTTCCTTGATGAATTAGCTTTCAGAATTAAAGTGTAAATGGAAAGACAATTTGTTAATCGTGTCTCCTTGTAAACAGTAAGACGACAACTTTTACCGTAACAGCCTATCCCAAGAAGTTCAATCAAAAAGAAAAACATTTAGCTCCAAGTTGCAAGTTGAGGAGACAGTAGAGATTGGAGTCTTGCAAACTATTCTCGCCCTCACCTCTTTTTCCTTCCAATGTTCCTAGAGTTTGCCATGCAACATAGTTCTGGCCATAAAAAATAGGCAGAAATCCCTGAGGAAGGCTACTTTCCCTGAATAAAAATAAGAGAAGCCCTTTTCCCTTCCCTCTTCTCTATGCCTGGAATATGGAAGTAATGCCAAGAGCCACAGCAGCCATCTTGCAGCATTGAGGACAAAAAAAGAAGAAGAAACTACTTGCTAAGAGTGGCACAGTAGGGACCTAGAAAGCTGGATCCCTCGACCTCATCCTTGAGCCCTGGACAACAGCCTGGACTGCCTTCCATGGTATTTCTTCTTTTGTGAAAATAATAAAATTCTTTGTCACTGACACAGTCACTATGTGCTGGGTTTTCTGGGGTTTTTTTTTGCAGCCAATTTTATTTGTAACTAATAAACAAGTAAAACAAGGCAGAATTTGTTTGCTATCTATTACATAACAGTGGTTCTCAAACTTGAACATGCATCAGTATCACCTGGAAGACTTATCAAAATCCAGATTGCTGGAATAGATACTTGTACACCAGTGTTCATTGAAACATTATTCGCAATAGCCAAAAGGTGGAAACAACCCAAGTGTCTATCAACAGATGAATGGATAACAAAATGTGGTACATACAATGGAATACTACTCAGTCACGAAAAGGAATCAAGTCCTGATATACCTGCTATGACATGGATGAACCTTGAAAACATTATGCTAAGTGAAATAAGTCAGTCACAAAGGGACAAATATTGTATGATCCCACTTGTGTGACATATCTAGAATAGGCAAATGCAGAGACCAAAGTTTATTTGTGGTCACCAGGGGCAGGTGGGAAGGGGAAAAGAGGAGTTATTGCTTAAGGAGTACTGACGTGCTGCTTGGTGTGATGAAAAACACTTAGAAATAGATAGTAGTGGTGGCTGCACAACGTGGTGAATGTAATTACTATCACTAAACGGTACACTTAAAAATGGTTAGAATGCACCATGATGAACATAATGTCACTGAACGGTACATGTGAAGATTGTTAAAATGTGAGCTATTTTGTTACATTATCTATTTACCTACCACAATAAAAAAAATTTTAATTTCAAAAAAAGGTTGGTGGTGGTTGTTGTTGCTGTTAATTGCCATCGAGTCGATTCTGACTCCTGGCTACTCCATGTGTGCAGAGTAGAAGTGCTCCATAGGGTTTGCAATGGCTGTGACCTGTCGGAAGTAGAATAGGCATGTCTTCTGAGGAGTCTCTGGGTGGGTTCAAACCCCCAACCTTTCAGCCTGTAGTTGAGTGCTTAACCATTTGTGCTACCCAGGGACTTTGTTAGAATGGGAAAACTTTCGTTGTATATATTTTACCATGATACTATTTTTTAAAAAAACTATACAGATTGCTGAGCTCCAGCCCCAGAGTTCCTGAGTCGGTAGGTCTTGGGTGGCCAATGAGAATTTGCATTTCTAACAAGTGCCCAGGTGACACAGCTGTTCCGCGCCAGGGACCACATTTTAAGAACCACTGGATTACACAATAGCATTTCATAACATAATGTAGCAGAGCAGAGCACAACATAACATAACACACCCTACTTTCCAAGGTCCTATCTCTCCATTGCTTTGCTTTTTCAAAAATAAATTTCTGCCCTAGTTCTGATCTCTGGAGTAAATTCTCCTTAGTAATCGGCACTTCAAGTGTAAAAGAAGTTGAAAAGAGATCAACAGATATTGCAGTTCTGTTCCTGCCTGAAGCTAAAAGCTAGGGAAGGGGCCGTCTAGCGCTTGCCGGGCTAGACAATTGGCCATGTCATTTCCTGGCACGTAATTATGCTGCTTGCTGACAACTATTCTACTTTCTGTCCTTCCATAAATTGTAAATGACAGCTTGGAAGCTTTTGGCTGAAAATTTGGAAAAAGAAACCTGTACAAAGAGAGGCAAGAATAAAATCAAGGTCAATTTAGAGGCCTTGCTGATAAACTAGCACTGAGAACCATCCTCAAGTTAGCACTCTGTGAAAGAAAAGGAGCTTCCTGTTCTTTCCTCCTCCCCACCTCCACTCCTACCACCTGGAGTCTCAGTGCAGTTTAATTGGAATGAGTTGGAAAACCTAGTGTTTGGAAACCATTCGTCGTCAACTAGAGTAACACACCAACAACAAACAAGGCCGTTGCCGTCGACCCGATTCCGACTCATGGTGAACTCATGTGTTACAGAGTAGAACTGCTCCATAAGGTTTTCTTGGCTGTAATCTTTATGGGAGGAGATTGCCAGGCCTTTCTTCTGTGGTGCTGCTGAGTGGGTTCAAACTGCCAACCTTTAGGTTAGTAAAGCCAAAAAACCAAACCCATTGCCACTGAATCAATTCCGACTCATAGCGACCCTGTAGGACAGAGTAGAACTGCCCCATAGGGTTTCTAAGGAGCCTCTGGTAGATTTGAACTGCCAACATTTTGGTTAGCAGCTGAGCTCTTAACCACTGTGCTACCAGGGCTCCTTTACGTTAGTAGCTGAGTACAGACCATTTGCACCACCCAGGGACCTTAGTGTGTCTGCCCCAAATGTGTATCAATTTGGCAAGGCCATGATTCCCAGTATTGTGTGATTGTCCACCATTTTGTCATCTGATGTGATTTTCCTATGAGTTGTAAATCCTAATCTCTCTGATGTTAAGGAGGCAGGATTAGAGGTCGTTATGTTAATGAGGTAGGACTCAATCTACACGATTATGTCGTATTTTGAGTCAATCTCTTTTGAGTTATCAAAGACAGAAGCAAGCAGAGAGGAGAGGGACCTCCTACTACCAAGAATGAAGAACCAGGAGGGGGCATGTGCTTTGGAAAGGGCCACATAAACCATAGACTTCATCAGCCTGAGACCAGAAGAACTAGATGGTGCCCAGCTACCGCCAATGACCAGCCTGACAAGGAACACAACAGAGAGTCTCTGACAGAGCAGGAGAAACGTGGGGCGCAGAACTCAAATTCTAGTAAAAAGACCAGACTTAATGGTCTGACCGAGACTGGAGAGACCCTGGAAGACATGGCCCCTGGACTCTCCATTAGCCCAGAACTGAAACCATTCCCGAAGCCAACTCTTCAGAGAAAGATTAGACTGGACATAAAGTGACACTTGTGAAGACAGTGCTTCTTAGCTCAAGTAGATACGTGAGACTAAATGGGCAGCTTCTATCCAGAGGCAACATGAGAAGGCAGAGAGGGACAGGAGCTGGCTGAATGGACATGGGAAATCCGAGGTGGAAAGGAGGAGTGTGCTGTCACAGTATAGGGAGAGCAGCTAGGGCCACATAGCAATGTGTTTAAAAATTTTTCTATGAGAAACTGACTTGAACTGTAAACTTCCACTTGAAGCACAAAAAAAAAAAAAAAAAAAAATTCCCCAGGAATTAACTAGAATAGGCAAGTGCATAGAGATCAAAGTTTATTAATGGTTATCAGGGGCAGATGGATGGGGAGAGAGAGCTTAAGGGGCACTGAGTTTCTGTTAAGGTTGATGAAAAATTTTGGAAGTGGAAGATGGTGATGGTTGGACAACATGGTGTAGGTAATTAGTCATTGAATTGCACATGTAAAAATGGTTGAAGTGGCAAATGTTTCGTGATATATACTTTACCACAATTAAAAAGAAAGAAGTCCCCCTGGTGATTCTTATATGTGGCCAGAACTGAGAACCACTGCCATGGGCCGTCCTATCTGCTAGAATACAACTCTCCTACCCACACCCAGCTTTGCCCTTTGGTAGCAGATTTCACTGTCTGTCCTTCCTGATGTTTATAAACCACCCATGACACTTCTGAGAGGCCAATGGAGAAAGCACTAAATGCATCATTTTAAATTCCTGGAAAGGCCATTATCTTCACGAATTCAGCTTTTCTGCACCCTGCAACTGCTAAGGGGAACTGATAATTTTCTCTCTGTCAGTCCATAAACTCTGCAGGTGAGCCCCGTCCATCTAGGACAAAATCTGCAATATAAACAGCTGACCGCTTAACATTTCCCGGGTTTAGGACTTTCTCATCTGCACTGCAAAACAGTGCAGTGGAATATTAGAACTATGTAGAAGTCTGAGAAACCACCCACTCGGGGCCCAGACTGGTGAAGTGACTTCTCCTGTTTCACCCAACCAACCAGCAATCTCCTGACTTCAACCTAGTGTCCTTCTCACTAGGTTGGCTCTCTGACATTTTGCCCTCAACGTGCATTTCTGAATATGGAAACCACCACCTTCCTCATGGAAATATTTGTAGTGATAGCACAGGCTTTGAAAGATTGCAGTTGTATCCACTGAAGATTTTTTGACCTAGGCATTTGCACTTTTTAATGCACCTTTTAAGCTTTAGCATTACACTGTTGGCGTGGCAGCGATAATCTCTGGGCCCTCATGTGCCCTGTGTCACTCATCAGAGGGTGCCAGATAACCCCAAACTAGGTCATTCTGAAAATCAAAGAGAGTGAAGGAAGGGTGGAAGTGTCAGTGTGCAAAAGACACTAACCGGATATAGGGTTCTAGACCAAATTTGCCTCCCTCCTGACCTTGAACAAATCACCAACATTCCAAGAGTCTCACTTTGCCAATCAGTAAAATGGGGAATATTAGCCCTGGCTCACATATTTCACTGACTATGTAAGCATCAAATGAGGCAAAGTGTATGAAATTATCACAAGCCTCTAGCTAAACACACATGCTTCCTCGGCTTTTATTTCCTGCTACTAAACGTGCCATGGACTGCCAGAAGAACGAACAAAATCTGTCTTGGAAGTAGCACAGCCAGAACGCTCCGTAGAAGCAAGGATGGTGAGACTTCATCTCGTGTACTTTGGACATGTTATCAGGAAGGACCAGCCCCCGGAGAAGGACATCATGTTTGGCAAAGTAGACGATCAATGAAAAAGAGGAAGACCCTCAACGAGATGGATGGACACAGTGGCTGCAACAATGGGCTCAGGCATAACGACAATTGTGAGGATGGCGCAGGACCGGGCAGCGCTTCCTTATGTTGTACACGGGGTCGCTGTGAGTCAGAATCGACTCGACAGCACCTGACAGCAGAACAACACGTGTGCCTGTGAAGTCCAGGGGAGAGACTAAAGCTAGCAATGTGCTGATGGATGGTTTCTCTGCTAAAATATTTTCTAGCAAAAGACAGCTTTGTTAACAAGCTACTGTGTATACTATCACATCTATTTCACAATTTATCTACCTCCTGCAGGATGTCAAAATAATTGGCCTATAATATTACTAAAATATAGTCAGCCATCTCTGGATTTATTATGTGCATACACATTTGCATAATGATGACTGAATTTACACATCGTGCATCTTTCCAGAATTCAGGCTTCTATTACTCTTTCTTTTAAAATCAAGAACCTTGTTATGAAATGCCAGTTTTTAAGCACGGTTGCCATTTTCTTTAGCGTAATGGAAGCCATTGTCCACTGTTAGCCTGGTGGCGAGAGATGAGTAACCATTGGTAATAAGCTCGGAGTTTCTCCTCCACTGGTTAGAGAAGAGATGGTTCCAGATTTGCTGCCCACTGCTTTCATGGTAGCTTCCCCGACCTCAGTAAGGTGGCAGAATCCTTAATGCAGAAGACTGCTGCTACCACCATTTTATCTGCTAATGAGAAAAAATTCTACCTACCCCGATCCAAGGTGAGTGGGAACAGAGGAGTAAATACCCAGTCAGTACCAATGGTTGGCACCGCTGATTGGCTTCCCCAAAGCCATTTCCAACACCACTCTCCCTTGCTGCTTTACAGCATGCTGTTGTTGGGTGCCATTGAGTCGATTCTGACTCACAGCGACCCCATGTGACAGAGTAGAACTGCCCCACAGGGTTTCCTAGGCTGTAATCTTTATGGGGAGCCCTGGTGACACACTGGTTAAGAGCTCGGCTGCTAACCAAAAGGTCAGCAGTTCGAGTCCACTTGGAAACCCTATGGGGCAATTCTACTCTGTCCTATAGGTAGCTGTGAGTTGGAATCAACTTGGCGGCAATGGGTTTGAGTTTTGGGAATCTCTACAGGAGCAGACCTCCGGGTCTTTCTCCCACGGAGCCACCGGGTAGTTTGAACTGCCGACTCTACTGGTGGGAATGCAAAATGGCATGGAAAACAGTTTGACAGTTTCTTATAAAATTAAGCATACACTCACTATACAACTCAGCGATCTCACCCCAAGGTATTTACCCAAGAGTAATGCAAACTGAAGTTCTGTACGTAGAGGTTTATATTGGCTTCACTCAAAATCACCCAAAACTGGAAATAACGCAAATATCCTTCATTGGAGAATGGATAAAGAAACTGTGGTATAACCATACAGTGAAATACTGCTTGGAACCACTACTGAGGGACACGACAACATGGAGGGTTTCCAAATGCATTGGGCCAGACTCCAAAGGCTAAACCCCACATGATTCCATTTACATGACATTCTGGAAAAGTCAAAACTATAGAGACAGAAACCAGATCAGTGTTGGGTCTGGGCTAGGGTGGGGGGAGAGGATAATTACAAAGGGGCAAGATTGAACCTTTTGGGTTGATCGAAATGTTCTAAATCTTGACTGCCAAGATGTCTATATGACTGCTAGATGTAACATGTCATAAGGTAATATGAGTTTGTCAACGCCCATGGAACCAGACGCCAAAAAGAGTGAATTTTACTACACATAATTTACTCCTCAGTAAAAAAGAAAAGAAAAAAAGGCGAGGCGAGAGGCAGACAAGAAATTCCCAGACTACCTATGTCTTATCAAATGCTGCCCACAACACTTAACCAGGTGTCGCTGAACTTCTCTGTAGCGATCATATTTATCTATCGATAATGAGGATGATGATTTCTGTGATCCTGTGATTGCTGGCCCTGAAAGAGCCATGAAACATCATGTGGATAAAGCACCTTGTACGTCTGGAACAAGGTTTTACAAGAAAAGATGAGAAAAGCAGCTATTCTTCTACACTGATAAAAGGTATAAAAAGTAAACATGTTAAGAGGCTTAAAGGCCTGAGCTTGGGGTAAATCTTAATTTAAGAGATGCAGGTGGTCCAATTACACCCTTTGAATGAAAGGCAGAAAATCGTCCCCAGCTTTGTTGAAGCCAGTGGGTCATTTTGAGTGAATCTGTTCAGAACAGCGATTCCTCAGGGCAACAAGCCTTACTCTTTACTGGGGCCCTGAGAGCTGCTAGCCTTCGAATCAGAAGGGGGCTTTCTCCTCCGCCCCACTCCGAGCCTGAAATCCAGAATATTCTAGTCCTAATGTCCTTCTCCCTCCCTCCGCCAGTTCAGCCCACGTCTCCTTCTCTACGGAGCGCAAATTCTTTACAGGCTATTCCGTACTGTTTAGGCCAGGGATCCAAAAACCGCGGCCCGTGGGCCAAATCCAGCCAACTGCATGTTTTTGGTATGACTGGTGAGTGAAAAGTAGCTTTTTACATTTTTAACCAGTTGCTGTCAAGTCCACTCCGACTCATGGTGACCCCATGTGTGTCAGAGTAGAACTGAGCTCCACAGGGTTTTCGATGGCTGATTTTTCAGAAGTAGATTGCCAAGCCTTTCTTCCGAGGCACCTCTGGATGGATTTGAACCTCCAGCCTTTCAGTTAGCAGCTAAGCATGTTAACCATTTGCACTACCTAGGGATTACTGTACATTTTTAAATGGTTGGGAAAAAAATCAAAACCAAAATATATTTCATGAGATGTGGAAATTATATGAAATTTAAATGTCAGTGTCCATAAATAAAGTTTTATTGGAACACAGCCATGCCAATTCGTTGACATACTGTCTGTGGCTGCTTTCATGCTACAACAGCTGAGTTGAGTAGTAGCAACAGAGATTGCATAGCTCACAAAGGCTTAAATATTTGTTATCTGGCCCTTTACAGAAAAAGTTTGCCAACCCCTGATTTAGGAGTTTTCATTCTGTTGCCTCTGTGTTGCTGTCTAGACTATAAATTTATGAAAAGGCAGGGCCCAGCAGCAGCCCTGGCCTCTACCCACTAGATCATGTCTCCATGACATCAGAGCCAATTGTGTTCTTCTATAATACTTTTTGCTACTGCTAAGCAGGATAAAGACATGTAGTGTTGCAATAGTAAGAGAAATATTTGAGGAAAAAAGTGGATTCCTTGCTTCTGAAACTATCCACTTAAGTGTTCCACAGTTACATATACTCTTATAGGAAATTCAGTGTCCAAAACAATAATTATTCATGAAGTATTATTCTGGGGGGTCCCTAGGTGGCTACTAGCTGAAAGGTTGGCAGTTGAATCCACCCAGAGGCGTCTCAGAAGAAAGGCCTGGTGATCTTCTTTCGAAAGGTCACAGCCAAGAAAATCTTGTGGCGTAAAGTTCTACTGTACTAAGAAACACATGGGGTTGCCATGAGTCAGAATCAACTCAATGGCAACTGATTGCTCAAAGAACATTTTACCACTCCATCAACCCTACAAGTGACAATGTCTTTCCAATATGAGTAAGATGTCATCTCCAGGGCTGTGACAGCAAGCCATACGGATTCTGGGCTTATGTCTGCTCACTTCTTGTTTATAGTTTATTAATGCTCTTATTTTCTTAGGACATTAATTAGATTCTGAGGTCAAATGATACAGCAAAAAGAGTGCTGAACAGAGAATAGAATTTGGTGTCTAAAACACTTCCCTCTAAATCTTGGTTCCACCGCTTACACTGGTTGAATTTTCTAATATCTTGAAGTCTTTAAGTCCTTATCTGTAAAATGGGAATAAAAATAACACCTCACAGGACTTCTGTGAAGTAGTAATATGTATGTGAAAGCATCATGCATGTGTGATGATGATGATGATATGGTTCATTCTAGCTTCTGGCCCCCTTCCCTTCTGATCCCTCGACCTCATACAATCACTTCTCTGCTATTGGGAAAGCCAATCTGTTAAGTGTGGCCAACCAATCGTTAAAAAATCAGTTGGTTGAACTTTTTGATTCATTGTTCCTATTAACTCACTTGACTAATATTTGGCCCTGAAGCTGACAAAGACTGAACAGCTTAATGTTGCTTTTATTCTGTGCTGAGGGAAGTAGTCTCATTTTCAATTAGGAGGATCAAAAATATCTCACTAATGGTTGGGTGGCCAGCCAAAGGCAGCCAGTTCAGCGACGACCCATTTCCCTGTCACCTCTGACCAATGCATTTCCAAACCAAGTGTCTGTGATGAATTCATATCCATTCAGTAACCATTCCCTGGATGCCTACTGGGTATCAGGTCATGTGCTAGACACTGGGGATTTAATAGCACTGAGCTGGGAGTCAGAGGCCTGAGTGCTAGTCCTAAATCTACCACTAACCAACCAGCTGTGTGAAGTGGGCAGGTGTTGCCCAATGCGCCACCAGGTTTTGAGTTCACAAATGCTATCTCTTTCAATTCCTACACATTTCTGTGGAATATGCCTCTTGAGTGTTCTTGGCCTAAATCAAAAGGACCAGTTTCATCTTATAAGGCAGCGATTGAAAGGTTCAGAATTCTAAACGACATTGGTTAGAATGGTTGTTGGATTTCTTTTTTAAAAAAACAGAGTCCCTTTTATTCTATTGACAATTATATTCAGTAAGAATCTGATAGGACTCACAAGGTCTCCTGGCCACCTGCTTGTGAAGTTCCTTTGCTTTCATTTTCTCCTATGACCTAGCAGTGAAGATACCACCCCATCCAAGGTCATGCTCTATGGGTAAGTCTTGGCCCCAGACAAAGAGATCTGCTTTGTTCTTTAATACTTGACATGATTAACAGTAATGACCTCCGAGGGGGGTGGGGAGGGGGGTGTGGAAGCCGTCCTGATGTCCAAAACTAATCTGACCTTCACAGCTAGACTTCAATATTATTACAAGCTTGCCTGACGCTCACAGGCAGGCCACTTGTGTTCTCCTAGACATAAACAACCTCACAAATACCAGCCTCAGACAAGTTTACTCTCAGACCATGATAAAATGAAGTAAAACAAGGCCACTTCATAATCTTGTTTAAGCACAAACAAAAACAAGGTCACTGTAAACAAAACAAAACACATTGCCATCGAGTCAATTCGGACTCATAGTGACCCCATAGAATAGATAGAACCGCCCCATAGGGTTTCCAAGGAGCAGCTAGTGGATTCAAACAGCCCACTTTTTGGTTAGCAGCCGTAGCTCTTAACCACTACACTACCAGGGTTTCCATGAGAGGTACAAGTGGACAAAAATTCTCACCACCTAGAGCAAGATATGAAGAGTTGGCATGCCAGTTCTGCCCCTTTTTGTATCTATTAATTTATTTAATTATCTCTTGGAAATAGAATCTCTCAATCCTCATCTATAAAAACAGGAAATTGGACTAGAAGAAGATTTCCTAAACTATGTTCCTTAAGAAACCAGTGTCTTTCAAATGTTGATAGGTTTTCCCAGAAAGGATTCTATAGGCAAAAGAGTTTGAGAAACTCTACATTCTAGAGTAAATCCCGTCTTGTAGTTCTAGTCCCAGGTCTACAAGCTGCTCTGAGAGTCATTTAACCTCCCTGTACTTAAATCTAGGGAGCCCTGGTGGTGCAGTGGTTAAGTGCTGGGCTGCTAACTGAAAGGTCGGTGGTTCGAACCCACCAGCCACTCCATGGAAGAAAGATGTAGCAGTCTGCTTTCGTAAAGATTACAGCCTTGGAAACCCTTATGTGGCAGTTCGACTCTGTCCTGTAGGGTCACTGTCAGTCAGAATTGACTCGATGGCAGTGGGTTTGGTTTTTTATGATCACTTGAGCTACACTTGATCTAATCTAAGTGTTGGTCAAGATTTTGGGGCAGAATGAGAATGCTGACACATTGTGAAAACTGTAACCAATGTCACGAAACAATTTGTACAAAAATTGTTAAGTGGGAACCTAATTTGCTGTATTCTCTTACTCCTAAAAGACAACAAAATATTTTTTAAAAAAAGAAGATTTGGGGGCAGAGTCACAATAAAAATTCCCCGAGTCTCCCTCAAGGTATCACAAGGCAATGTGGTTAGAGGAAAGGATACAGTGTTTTGAAGCCCCGTCCCATCACTTCCTAGCTGTGACTTAGGGCAAGGTACTTAACTTCATTCGGTCTCAGTTTCTTCATCTGTAAAGTGACTAACATAGTGCTTGTCAAATGAGAAATGCTAGTCCCTTTCCTTGCTCCTTCTTTTCTGGTCAGTGTCAGGACTGGCCAGACTCTGGGGTAGGGAAAGCCAGGTGGATTTGTTTGTTTCATCTAGGGGCAAGGGATACAGGGATGGAGGAAGAACAAGAATTAGAAATCAAGGATTAAGGCAAGGCTTGAGCTACTTTCTACCTTTTGACTATTGTAAATAATTCTGCAATGAACACTGGTGTACTCCTATCTGTTTGAGTCCCTGCTTTCAATGTCTCTTGGACATTGGAGTGAAATTGCTGGATACATGGGAATGCATTATACCACTCATTAATTTTGTGTATATTTGAAATTTTCATGATAAAAAGTTTAAAAATTTTTAAAAAGCCATTGAGTGAAACACTTACTATTTTATAATTTTTAATAATAATAATAATGTTGAGTTTTTGTGTGCTGTTAATAGAAATGTTTCCCTTCGGTTAATAGTTTTCAATGGAGAAAGGATTTCCTATTTATCTCATACCCATTACTGTCCTGAATAAAAGTTCAACCAGTTCAAGTACACCCCTAAAACCCTGTATAGTGTTCTTTAAAATGCCTGTCACATAGCTTGGTCAAGTTCTAAAATAGTTTTGCTTATTTTCCCTAACTGCATATTATTGCTTTTTTAAAAAAAAAATAATACTTTATTGTGTTTTTGGTGAAAGTTTACACATCAAATTAAGTTCCCATTTAAGAAATTCTATACGTATTGTTCGGAGCCCTGGTAGTGCAGTAGTTAAGCGTTTGGCTGCTAACCAAAAGGTTGGCAGTTCGAATCCACCAGGTGCTCCTTGGAAACCCTATGAGGCAGCTCTACTCTGTCCTATAGGGTCGCTAGGAGTCGGAATTCACTTGACAGCCATGGGGTTGGGGTTATATATATTGTTCAGTGACATTGGTTACGTTTTTCACAGTGTGTCAACATTCCCATAATCTCCATTCTGGTTACTCCATTTCCATTAATCTAGCTTCCTTGCCCCCACTTACCTTCTCATCTTTGCTTTAGGGTAAATGTTTGGTCTCATATAGTTGATTATTTTAAGGAAGCACAGTACTCACGAGTGATACTGTTTATTTTATAAGCCAATCTATTATTTGGCTGAAAGGTGATCTCTGGGAGTGACTTCAGTTCCATGTTGAAAGTGTGTATCTCAGGGCGATAGTCTGGGGGGTTCCTCTAGTCTCTATCAGTCCAGTAAGTCTGGGCATTTTTAGGAATTTGAGTTTGTTCTACATTTTTCTCCCATTCTATCTGGGACCTTCTATTGTGTCCAGGGTCAGAAAGCACATTATTATTTTTTGTGGAAGTAAAGAAAAGTGTCTTTTTAGTTCCTTTTTAATTATTATTATTACTTAAGACAACTTGGCTGCAGGTGGGACTCTATTCAGTCCTCTGCGTAGCAACACTTGAATGGAGAATATCATAGGATTTCCAGTCTTGCTAAGTTTCTTCCTGGCACTAGTAAAACATTGAGCTGGCAGAATAAATAGCTGAAATCTCAGAAACCTATTAGAGTGACATGGGATCTTGTATGCTTCATAGCCCTAATCATCTATTCATTTATATTCTTGGGATTGAAGAAAACATTAGGAAAGAATGTTGTTGCCCTGTACAAAATTGTCACAGTCAACTAGCAAGGAAGATTGAAATTCGAAGAAATATCTATGAAGCAGCCACTTGGTTTCTTGAAGCATGTCAGTGATACCCGGAATTCATCAAGTTCACGGTTCCACATCTTGGATTGTGAAAAGTGACTAGGCAACGTGCATGATTTTGGCTTTTAATCAATATCTCTTTTTCGGCACTATATTAGGAATAATGAATTTGATAAATAGGATGTGGCTCAAATCAATGTTATTCTGAGAAAATAGCTAGTGGACTTTAGAAATTAGATAGCAAGTAACTTAAAACGTTCAGATTATTTAAGATAGTGTATTGTAAAAGTCCACCACACGTCTGTCAGTTTGTGGTACTGTGGTGGCTTGTATGTTGTTATGATGCTTAAAAGCTATGCCACTGGTATTTCAAATACCAGCAAGGTCGCCCATGATGAACATGTTACAGCAGAGCTTCCAGACTAAGATAGAGTAGGAAGAAAGGCCTCATGGTCTACTTCCAAAAATTAGTCAGTAAAAACCCTATGGATCACAACAGAACATTGTCCAATAATAGTGCTGGGAGATGAGCCTCCTGGGTTGGAAGGCACTCAAAACATACGGTGGCTGCAACAATTGACTCAAGCATACCAATGATAATGAAGATGGTGCAGGACTGGGCAGTGTTCCCTTCTGTTGTACACTGGGTCACCATGAGTCAGAGCTGAGGTGGTGGCAACCCACAACAAGAACATCTTAAAAGTAGAGTAGTTTCAAGCCTAGCTTTCCAACTGTAGCTCTTACCAAACCATCCCTATGATGGACCAGGCACCTGCTGAGGTAAGAAGCACTAGAATTAAGAACATAAGTAATACAGTAGATGAAAAATCTGAGCAAGATAAAGGGAGAGAGAGAGCAGACCAGGGAGATTAATGAGAAGGAAGACTCAAAAGCAGGAACTCAAAATATGATGGGTGGAAGACACCATGCAGCCCTTTCTGAGGGGGTAAATTACTCCTTTCACATCAGGATAGCAAAGGGCAGACAAAAAACAGGAAATTCTTTAGCCAGATTCACGTTAGTGGTCAAAATAATACCCAGATTCATGCTCAATGACATTTGACAGTAATTTGAGGAATTCAAAGGAAAAATTACGGATCTAAAGTGACAGCACCCTCTCACACCATTCCTCCCCTGGCTGACGTTAGTCATGAGTTGCTGTCCGTAATTTTTTTTTCTTTGTTTAATGGAGAAAGACAGCAAATTCCACACTAGCTTAGCATCTTACTAAGCAGCAGTTCTGGAATTCATTTGCATGGACTACAGCTTGTGTCTGGAGCCCTGAACCTGATTTTGATGTTGAAAAGATTGTAAAGAGGTGTAATACAGGACAATTAGGGAAGAGAGAGAGACTGAGAGTAAGACTGGAGTGGGGGGTGATGGTGAGGTTTTTTTCTAACGCCCCTTGTTCCATTGTTGTTGTTGTTTTATGCCATCAAGTCGATTCCGACTCATAGCGACACCATGTGACAGAGTAGAGCTGCCCCACAGCGTTTTCTAGGCTGTAACATTTATGGCAGCAGATGGCCAGGTATTCCTCCTGCAGAGCCAGAGCCAGTGGTTAAGAACTGTGGCTGCTAACCCAAAAGGTCGGCACTTCCAATCCATCAGCTGCTCCTTGAAAACCCTATGGGGGCAGTTCTACTTTGCCCTATAGGGTTGCTATGAGTCTGAGTCGACTCGATGGCAATGGGTTTTTATACAGAAACACTCTCTGTGGCCAGAGAAGACTCTTCTCATCCTTTCCTTGGTAGCCCTAATGAGTTCAAAGATCTAGTCAGAAAGGTACTGTCAGATGGACCTAGTAGAGAGGGTGCTCATGGCTCTGCCTTTGTCAAATCATCCCAAGAGAAAGCTTTGTCTGTGGATGGGCACAGTGGTGTCACACAGCCCCTGTCCCCTCTGAGCCTGTGTGACTAAGATCCCATGGCTCCAGTAACAGGGACAGGAGTCACCTTGGTCCCACTCCAAGCCCTGGCAGAGACTAACGCTTGAGTTAAGAGTAAGAGAGTAGGTGCAGATAGCATTGCAAGGCAAGTCTTTAGACACTGAGCTAACTCAGCAAAACTGATTCCAGTCATTGAACGTGAAGCTGCATGTTGAGAGGCAAACATAACTTTTGTGTTCAGGCCTCCCAACTGTGGTAGGCTGAATAATGACCCCCACAGACACCTACCTCCTAATCCCAGGAACCTGTGAATATGTTTCCTTACATGACAAAAGGGACTTTGCAGATGTGATGAGTTAAGAATCAAATCTTGAGATGGGGAGATTATCCTGGATTATCTGGGTGGGTCTAATGTAATCACAAGGGTTTTTGAAAGAGGAACCCGGGGAGGAGTCAGAGAGGAGATGGAGAAGGAGAAGGACAGAGAGAGAGATTAGAAGATGCTACCTGCTAGCTTTGAAAATGGAGGAAGGGGAATAAGCTAAGGAATGCAAGTGGCTTCTAGAAGCTAGAAGAGGCAAGGTAACGTATTCTCTCCTCTAGAGTCTCCAGAAGGAACACAGCTTTGCTGACACATTTTGGACTTCTGACCTCCAGAACTGTAAGATAATAAATTTGTGTTATTTTATGCTACTAAATTTGTGATAATTTGTTACAGCAGCAATTGGAAACTAATATACCAACAGCCTATGCAGACAGGATGAAACCAATTTACTCCCGGTCCCCATATTACAATGACTTAAATCCCATCTTGCTTGTCAGCAGAAGTCCAGGCTTTGTCATGCCTCCCCTCCACAAATAAAGGGGAAGGCTTATTACTCTTCTGACAAATCTGCTTTGATTGTTTCCTGCTGCCTCAGACCCCCTCCTGTTTCCAGGCTACTCCTTTCCCTGCACCTCTGGGGACACTGCTGATCCTGCTGCTGGTCACCTATCACCCCCAGAGCTCACTTCCCTTGCATTCCTGCTTCCCTTGGTTGCTTTGCCCAAAGCATGGTCCTGATCTCTGTCCTTAATTTCCAAAGTGAAATGTAAGGCTGTAGCTTGTACTGATAGGAAAATAGTAAGCAATAATAAAGTAATAAAGAAAATAATAAGTAATAATAAAACTAAGAATTGAGGAAATGACAACACAGAAGAAACTGTCTTACGACACGTAGCCATGAGTGACTATTTCAAACATGTGCCCCACCATCATATTGCTATAACAAAAAGATCTGCCAATAATTAACAGCTTCTAACTCACCAATGGTCTCACTTCAAAAAAAAAAAATATTTGCTAACATGATAGGCAAGAAATGATATTTAATTAGTAGTTTAATTTACCTTTGATTTTTTGGGAGGCTGACCAATTTTTCAATCCTTTATTATTTTTATTTCCCTCTTAGTAAACAGATCGTTTGTATACTGTACATTTGCCCATTGGGGTCTTTCTGCTGTCATTACCAAAGAAAGCATGAGCTCTCTGTATACAAAATATATTAACCCTTTGCCTTAAAAAAAAAAAAAAGTAGTAACTGTCTTAGCTTGGGTTTCCTAGAAACAGAGCCTGAGACAAGGATTTCTGTGCATGTGGTTTACTGGGGGCCAGTGCTCAGGAAAAGAGGTGGGAGGGAAGCAGGATGGGGATGGGGAAGGAGCTAAGCGATCATGGGGGCTCACCAAGAATCCAGCTTCAGCCTGATCCCGTGGGGAACTCAGGAGTGCGAATTGCACCACAGGGCTAGTACCACCCTGAAGGCAAGGGGGCCAGCCTTCTGTACCCCTGTGCCAATCAGTCACTGGCCACAACCACAGGTGGCCCCCATGGCTGGGGATGGGGGAACATAACCTAACTCGCAGATGAGGTGGTTCCCATTCTGCAGAGGGTAACTTTCCAGAGAAAGAGGCAGCTATGAACTATTGACAGACAACCCTCACAGCAGCTGAAGGATGGGCACATGGACCCTTAAAGGGGATCTGGGCAGGCACCAACAGTATCCATTACAGTGACCTATACAGAACTCAAGGAGCCCTAGGAAGCAGTGGTTAAGCGCTCGGCTGCTAAGTGAAAAGTTGGGGGTTCAAATCCATCAGCTGCTCCTGGGAGAAAAGACCTGGAGATCTGCTCCCGTAAAGATTACAGTGTACGAAACCCTATGGGGCAGTTCTACTCTATCCTACAGGGTCGCTGAGTCAGAATCAACTTGGTGGCACACAACAACCTACAGAGCTCACAGCTGGTCCCTGAAGAGTGCCTCTGCCCAGCTCCCTGCCTCACCACTCTTTGAAAGAGTTAACTTTATTCTTCATTGTTTTCCCCTCATTTCCACTCCAGCAACAAAAAAGTCCTCGAGCTGTCTCTTCTCCCTGGAGTCAGAGGTCCCTGAAACATGTCTGTCTCCTTAAGGCCATCACTCAATCCATGTATCAGTCCCAGGATTTTCCAAAATGATTGACAGCCCCCATTCCCCAATCTTGGCCCCAGGACTCTGCAGTGGGCTGAATAGTGTCCCCTCAAAACTTCGTGTCCAACCAGAACCTATAAATGAGACCTTATTTGGAAATAGGGTCTTTGCAGATGTAATCATGTTAAGATGAGGTCATACTGGATTAGCAAAAACCAAAAACCAAACCCGCTGCCGTCGATTCTAAATCCAGTGGTTCCTTATAAAGACAGAAAGATTCAGAAACAGAGACAGAGAGACACAGGGAAGATGGCCACGTGAAGACAGAGATTGAGATTGTAGGGATGCAGCTACAAACCAAGGAACTCCAAGGAAGCAACCACTGGAAGCTAGGAGAGAGGCATGAAAAAGATTCTCCCTTAGAGCCTCCAGAAGGAACCAACCCTGCTGACACTTTGATTCTGGACTTCTAGCCTCCAGAACTGTGACAGAATAAATTTCTGTTGTTGGAAGCCACCCTGTTTGTGGTACTTTGTGACAGCCGCCCAAGAACACAAATACAGTCTCCAAGAAGACATCAGAACAAAACAGCCTAATAGACCTTTATCCAAGTCTGCCTTACATAAAATTGAGTAACATATTGACAACAGCGACTAGAAAGATTAAACAGGAATCTCAGGGGGCAGTGAGTTGATGTTAATGGGGGAGGAACAACTCAGAAAAGGAGGGTGAGAATGGTCGCACAACTCCAAGAATGTAATCAATGCCACTGAATTGCACATGTAGAGACTGTTGAATTGGTATATGTTTTGCTATGTATATTCCCAACAACAACAAAATAAATAAAATTTTTAAAAAAGGAAACAGAAGATACCAGAGTAGAGTGGGGAGACACAGCATGACCCCTACTTCTCTGAAATAAAGCTTTGCTCTCTCTTTAGGCAAAATAAAAAAAAAAAATTTTTTTTAATTGAGTAACATGCACAAACGGTGCCAACAGTCCAATCTATTTTGAGTTGAGGTGATTAGCTGGGTTCAGTTCCCTTTCATAGCTTTTTACTCCTTCTTAGGGAGGTGAAGATTATCTTCCCCTTTGTTCTTGCTATCTACAAACACCTCCATGAGAACAAGCAATAACAGCCAGGAATTGAACCCTATAAACTCCTTCTTAGAGAAGAAAGGTATCACCAAGAAGTGTTATTCAAACTGGAGGTGGCAACTCATTAGTGGTCTTGAGAAAAAATTAATGAAAAAAAGAAGAGAAAATATCAGAGTTCATTTCAAATAGTCAATGTACATATTGTTTCATGGAGCAGGTTATTTATTTCAGTTATATCTATTCATATATGTATATTCAAACGTTTATATGTTCTGGGTCAGGATATATTTCCTTTTTTTTTTCAGTTGTGGTAAATATATATGTAACAAGATATTGGCCACTTCAACATTTTTCATATGCATAGTTTAATGACATTAACTTATGTTCATCATGTTGTTCAAACATCACCCCTATCCATTCCCAAAATTTTCCATCTATGATGTATTTTTTTACTATGGGAAGGAGTTTTAAAAAAATTGGAAGAAGCCCACTGATTTATACAGAACCTCCCTCATTTTCATCCAAAAGAGCTTGGTATCTTGATGTTGTTGGAGGTTCAGAAATCTCCATGACTGCTGTACGAGACACCTAGGAAAGAGAAAGACCCATTTGGGCGCTTGTTTTCTCCAAAACAAAGGGGCTTTTAGCCCTGTTCCGCATCCCAAAGGGGAATTGAACTCTACTTCTTTACAAAGCCTGCTTAAAGCTTTAAAATTCCTGCTTCTACCTTCACCACTGGAATTTCAAAGATCTCAGGAAAGATTTCCATGTATCCGCTTGAATAGTCATAAAACATCTCTGCAGAGATAATCAAGAAGCTGTCAATATTGGCTCCCTTTGGGGAAGGGAACTGGGTACCTGCAGAATAAGGGAGGGAGTCTTTTTAGTATAATACCCTTTTGAGATTTGAACCATGTGATGTATTATGTATTTAAAAATAAATAAAGTAAAATTCACAAAATCTTAGGCTAAAACCCAACCTACCCAGCAATCTTCTTCTTCTCCCCAGGAATCGCGGCCAATGGAAGCCCATCCCACACGTGTGGACTAAACAAAGAGATAAACTCCCGAGAAGATGAATCTCCACTTCCACAGAGGACCCATAGCTCACAGCCATTTCTCTTTTGCACCAAAAACCTGGGAAAGCTAACTGTCCATCCTTATCCAGAAAGATCTTTAGTTGTCTGCCTCTTTCTTTCAACCTATTTTCTTGAGGATAAAAAGGCACGGCGCTGACAGCTGAGATAATGTTCCTATCCATCATAGTCCTCAATTACTGACTTAAATGAAGATCCAGTGTCACATTTCCTCATTAAAAGACATATTTTATGAGCAGATAATTCACACAGATGATTTAAGAAGAACAAACATATCAGACAGTTTGAGATGAATCCAACAAGATACGCATAGTTAATTACGTAATTTGAAAAGTTGGACAAAATGGGTCCAAGGGTTTTCAACATCAAAGCTTCCAGTGGAGAGGGAACTGGTATAAACTGGGGCCATCAGAGAACCACTGCCATAAGACTAGTCTACACATACTGGTGATCAATGCATATTTCATGAATTGAATTAAATTAAAAGCATAGAATGAAGAGCTAGAAAAGACTTTGAAATCATCAGGCATGTTTCTCCTCTAATGCTCTAAAAATGGGCACCAGGCTGTCTGGATTGGAATGCTGACTTTGCTTTAGCATACTTTTTCTATGCCTCAGTTTCCCTTCTGAAAAATAGGGATAATGATAATATCTGCCTCTAGGGCTGTTAAGGAGGTTAAAGGAGGTGAAGTACATATAGATGTAATTGGTACTCTGCCCATATCCCATTTTCCAGGCCACGGCACCCATCCCCTGTCTGGTGACTGTGTTGGCTACCCCAGCTGCCCTCCTTCTCTGCAGAATTGCCCTCAGTTGATGGTAGCCACCTCCCCCAGGAAGTTACCCTACCCATGTCCCACAGTCAATGACTGACTGATTTGGGGGTACAAAAGCGACCCTTTCTTCAAGGCAGGGTTAACTCCCAGGTGTGCTTTATATTCCAGTCTCTCTTTAAGAAAGTGAGACCGCTTCCTGGCTCAGCCTTCGCCTCTTTTCTAGCCTGCTTTTGTCTAGCCTTGCCTACCTTTCAGTCCCATCTTGAACGACATTCTCACTGGTTCACTGCACTCCAGCTCCATTGGCCTATTTCAAGGTTGTCCAAGGTGCTATTCTTATTATAGCCACAGTTCATGGGTGATCCACGTGCATTCTTCCTCTCTTTGCCTGATTAATCTACACTGAAACTTCAGCTCACAGCTTAAGCTTAGTGAGCTAAAGGTTTACTTTATCAACCAGACAAGCTCAGCCCCCGTAATATTCTCCCATGAAGTTCTCCTTCATGGCACTATATTTATAGCACCACTTGATTAGTGTTTGTCTCTTCCAGAAGAACAGGAGCCATGTCTGGTTGTGTTCACCCTGTTGTATCTGCAGCATCCGGCAAGTATCTTGGCAGTAGGAACTAAATAAATATTTCTTGGTTGGAGAGACGGATGGATGGATGGATGGATGGACGAACGAACTTGGCTTGTAAACCTGGTCATGTAACTCATTAGCTACGTAACCTTCATCTTTTTTGAGATTCAGTTCTCTCAACTGTGAAATGAAAAGGTTGGACTAGTTGACCTTTAAGATCTTTTCTGAATTTGAAGTGCTGAATTCATAAAGTATAACCGGCAAGAGGATTTCTTTAACTTCAGGTATTGTGGAACCAAACTAAAAAGTGACATGTACTCTGCCTTTGTTTTGCAAGATGTCATTTTAAATCTAATTCTGACTTTGTGTAGTCTCGTGCAGTAGTTAGCAATCTCGAGCGACTGGTATCCTACAACTGTTACCAAGCAGCTGAAATTGCCAAATAGCTAATACAAGTTAGAAAAATACATGTTGACAGTTTAGGCAGATGTTAAATGAAACGTTATTGAGAAAATTTTACAGATGTTCTTGGCCAAAAAAAAAAGAAAGCAAAGGCGTGATTTGGTTTGATGCAGTGCTAAAAATAAAATTGACATCTCTGAGTGATGTTTAGTATGGGACATTATTGTCATATTAAAAGAGTTTTATTTTGAATTTACAAAGTAGCCTTGTTATATTCCTCATTCATGGAAATTTGACGATATCCTAAATATATTTTTATATTTGTACATTTAAAAAGAAAATACAGTTCATCTTTTCACGTGGCATGCCAATGAAACACAAGATAAGATTCCTACATGCTCTCCCATTCAACATCTGGATCTGAACTGTAATCTGCCTATAAATAAGAAATCAGAATTTTGATCAGGCAGCTCTGCAATCTGTTCAAAGTAGTCTGGGAATACTTGACTGCATAACAAATCTCCAAGTAAATTAAATGATGTTAAGACAGTTTTACAACCATAAAATATTTTATTATATTCCATATTCTTTTAAAATCAGATCAACTGTAGGAATGGAGAAAATATTCAGCTGCGGTAGTCTTTTTACTTGTAGCCATTTTACTTAACACCAACCCTGCTTCAAACGAGTGTGTGTTAGTCTAGGTCCTCATAGCAGCAGAGGTCAAGATGGAGTTAAACATACAAGGATTTTACTAGGAAAAATGCCTGAGAGAGAAAATGGGGAGGGAACAGGAAGGGCTAGAGAGCCATTGGACCGCATGGAAGTCTGACACCCAAGTGAAGCAGAGGGAAGGAAGGTTGGGTAGATGTGTCTGTCGTAGGCTGCCATGTAGTCTAAGGGAAGTTTGGCAAGGCCCCCGGATTCTCTATCAGCCCAGAAATAAAACAATGTCCAAGGCCAACTCTTCAGACAGGGATTGGACTGAACTGTGGGACATAAAGTGATACTCATGAGGAGTGTGCCTCTTAGCTCAAGTAGGTACAAGAGACTAAACGGGCAGCTTCTGTCCGGAGGTGAGATGAGAAGGCAGGGAGGGTTAGGAGTTGGTTGAAGGAATGAGAAATCAGGGGTGGAAAGGAGGAGTGTGCTGTCACAGTATGGGGAGAGCAATTAGTCACATAACAATGTATGTATAAATTTTTGTAGGGGAAAAAAATTTAAAAAAAAAAAAAAAAAAGATTTCTCAGTTGGAAGATGACTCAGTAGCCCACAGGCAGAAGGGGCTGGGGATGATGTCATCGATTTCTTCTAAGAAGGAAACCCTTTCAAAATTGTTTGTTCCGCTCTGACCTGGCTTTTATCTAACTTCTCTCTGTTTTCCTGCACTCAGTGTATAGAGACCCCTCCACTGAAGAGGGGATCAAAAAGAATGCCAAAGCAAGATAAACAAAAGAAAAACATCTTTGCAGAACTACTTTTCGGTGGTTTTCAAATCAAAACACTCAGAATCATGCCAGGTTCTGAAGCTCTATACAGATTGGAATGCAGAAACAAAAGAGCAATACTTTTTCTTAGCCTTCCCTTTTCACTTTGATACGTCTTGCTGTTTAA
Organism: Dugong dugon; assembly: GCA_030035585.1. NCBI lineage: Eukaryota > Metazoa > Chordata > Mammalia > Sirenia > Dugongidae > Dugong > Dugong dugon. Next base: position 162,351,815 of record CM057483.1, read on the forward strand.
AACAAACAAAAAAACAAAACAATGCTGAGTTCTCTGCCTTCTGGAACTTTTTACCAGCAGGAGGTGAGAAATTGTAAAAATTGCTGGAAAGAAATGGTGACCATTAGATTAGTGTATTTGCATGTATCATTAAGATTTATTGCAAATTCTCCAAAGGAATGACAATGCTAGAGATATAGTCCGTCTAATACAACAAGAATGTAGGCTTCTGGGGTAAAACTATTACACATCTTCCTTAGAGAGAAAAAAACATGTACATCTTCTGCCATGAAAACACCAGTGAGAACAAAGAAGCTATCCTGATCATAACAAAATCCTTATGAATTTCACATTAGCCAGTGATTTGAAGCAAAGCATCTTCCGGAATTTTTTTTTTTTTTTTTTTTTTTTTTTAATGCAGAATACAGGCTAATCAAGATCAGGATCATTATCTTTTATCCTTTGATGGAAAAGGCAAATGCTTTATGGGTACAATTATCAGTGAAAGTCAATGGTATGTCTCAGCAACAGGAATCCTAGGAGGGTTCACCTGAGCCACACACCTTTGTGGCAGATGAGAGCTGAAACCCAATACCAGCTCCCCAGTGGTGCAGGGAAAGAAGCTTATCCTTGTTCAGAGACCCCACATGTCCATCCCAACCTGTTGTTGTTGTTGGGTGCCATCTAGTTGATTTTCGACTCATAGTCATCCCAACCTACAGGTTGATTTCCAAGAAGAGTTTCTGGTTCCAGATTGGGTTTTCACTCCTCTCCCTTCCATGAGTGCTCTGAACTACTGGTCAAATACTCCCTACCTCAAACAGAAGGCCTCCACAGTGAATACTGCTCCCTTCCACTCCTTGAGAGAGTATTGGTGGTTCAGTGGTAGAATTCTTTTTTATTTTATTTTTTTATTGTGCTTTAGGTGAAAGTTTACAGAGCAAATTAGTTTCTCATTAAACAATTACTACACAAACTGTTTTGTGACATTGGTTGCAAACCCCACAACGTGTCAACACTCTCCCCTTCTCTACCCCGGGTTCACTGTTTCCATTTGTCCAGTTTTCCTGTCTCTTCTGCCTTCTTGTCTTTGCTTTTAGGCTGGTGTGCCCATCAGTCTCATATAAATGATTGAATTATGAAGAACGTTCCTCACGTGTGTTATTGTTGGCCCTATAAATCAAAAACAAACAAACCTATTGCCGTCAAGTCAATTCCAACTCACAGCGATCCTATAGGACAGAGAACCGCCCCCTAAGGTTTCCAAGGAGCGGCTCATGGAGTGGAGCTGTCGACCTCTTGGTTAGCAGCCAAGCTCTTAATCACTGTGCCACCAGGGCTCCTGTTGGCCCTATAAACAAAAAACCAAACCGGTTGCCGTCGAGTCAATACCGACTCACAGCGACCCTATAGGGGCACAGTGGTTAAGAGCTCGGGTACCAACCAAAAGGTCAGCAGTTCAAATCCACCAGCCACTCCTTGGAAATCCTATGGGGAAGTTCTACTCTGTCCTATAGAATCGCTGAGTTGGCCCTATGGACGTGTCTAATCTTTGGCTGAAGAGTGAACCTCAGGAGTGACTTCAGCACTGAGTTAAAAGGGTGTCCGGGGGCCATACTCTAGGGGTTTCTCCGGTCTCTGCCAGGCCAGTAAGTCTGGTCTTTTTTTGTGAGTTAGAATTTTGTTCTACATTTTTCTCCAGCTCTGTCCAGGACCCTCTGTTGTGATCCCTGTCACAGCAGTCGGTGGTGGTAGCTGGGCACCATCTAATTGTGCTGGACTCAGTCTGGTGGTTGTGGTCCCCTAGTCCTTTGGACTAATCTTTCCCTTGCTCCTTTGGTTTTCTTCATTCTCACTTGCTCCAGGCGGGACAAGACCAGTGGAGTATCTTGGATGGCTGCTCACAACCTTTTAAGACCCCAGAGGCTACTCACCAAGGGAGGATGTAGAACAATTTCTTTATAAACTATGTTATGCCAATTGAGCTAGATGTTCCCTGAGACCATGGTTCCCAGCCCTCAGTCCAGTAATTTGGTCCCTCAGGGAGTTTGGATGTTTCTATGAAACCTCCATGACCTTGCCTTGGTCAAACTGTGCTGACTTCTCCATTATTGTGTACTGTCTTACCCTTCAAAGTTACCACTTATCTATTGCCTAGTTAGTGTTTTTCCCTTCCCACCCCTCCCCTCCCTAGTAACCATGAAAGATTGTTTCTTTCTGTGTGTAAACCTTTTCACGGGTTTTTATAATAGTAGTCTCATACAATATTTGTCCTTTTTCGATTGACTTACTTCACTCAGCATAATGCCCTCCAGATTCATCCACGTTGTGAGATGTTTCCCAAATTCATCATTGCTCTTTATCGTTGCACAGTATTTCATCGTGTGTATGTACCATAGTTTGTTTATCCATTCATCTGTTGATAGGCATCTAGGTTGTTTCCATCTTTTTGCTGTTGTGAACAATGCTGCCATGAACATGGGTATGCATATGTCTATTTGTGTGACAGCTCTTATTTGTCTAGGATACATTCCTAGGAGTGGGATTGCTGGATCCTATGGTAGTTCTATTTCTAGCTTTCTAAGGAAGGGCCATACATTTTCCAAAATGGTTGTATCATTTTGCATTCCCACCAGCAGTGTATAAGAGTTCTGATCTCCCCACAGCCTCTTTCCTTTCAATATAAAGTTAATGATTAGTTTTCCCATCTCATTAAAGAATGTTGTTGGTATTTGGATTGGGATTGCATTATATTTGTAGATTGCTTTGGATAGAACTGACATTTTCACAATTTTGAGTCTACCTATCCATGAGCGTGGTATCTTTTTCCATTTACGTAGGTCCCCTTGGGTTTCTTGCTGTAATGTTTTGTAGTTTTCTTTGTGTAGGTCTTTTACATCCCTGGTTACCGAGTGAGAGTCTGGGCTCCTCCTTCAGTTGCAGTCAGCAAACGTGGTCATACTTAGCCCTGAGTGTGTCTGCACCACACTTCTATATCTATTGGGAATTCCATGGAGGTGCCTTTCTACGTGAGGGGTTGTTGGTTTTCTTCCAAGATGGCCATGTTGAGTCATGCTGTTTAGCCAGGAACCTCCAACTCCGTATCTCTATTCCTTTCCCATTTTCTATCCGTTTCTTCTTCTCCTCAGTGACTTCCAATCTAATACTTTATCCCTTCATTTAAGGTTCAGGGTTCCAGGACTGACATCTGTATTTGTTTTACTTAGTTTTTCGGGTCTTTGTTGCAGCAGGATGACTTGGTGCATCTGACCAGTCCACCATCTTGGCTCTGCCACTGTCCGTGTAGAATTCTTGCCTTCCATGTGGGAGACCTAGGTTCGATTCCTGGCCAGTGCACCTAATGCACAGCCACCACCTGTCTTTCAGTGAAGGCTTCTGTGTTGCTATGATGATAAATAGGTTTCAGTGGAGCTGGCAGACAAGGAAGAAAGGCCTGGCAATCTACTTCTAAAAATCAGCCAATGAAAACCCTACAGACCATAAAGGTCCGATCCACAATTGCTCATGGGGATGGCACAGGACCAGGCAGAATATCATTCCATCGTGCATAGGGTTGTCATGACTCAGAGGCTGATAATGGCAGCTAACAACAACAGCAACCACTCCTTGAGATGATATAACTTCCCCATCACTCCTTGCATTGTTGTCACAGCTCCCATGGCACCTGATTCGCTCTAGGGGAACCATAAAACCATGTGGAAATTAAATCCAATGTAATTCTGCATCCAAGAGAGTTCAGGAAACACTTCCCCAAGTGTGTAATTTTATACTCACTTTTTAAGTGGACCTAAGCATTTTTGAGGCTTTTTCTAAAATTACCACATTAACTTAATAAATTAAATGTTAGGCATATATTCCATAGGAAGTCAGGAACAGAGGAGTGAGGGCTTGATAAGAATCCAGTAGCTTTAACATATATTTTAACAACATGAATAATTCAAAGCTGCCTCCTGGCATCAGAAAAACACTCCAGAATATTCTTCGGAGATGAATTTCGGTTATTTGAGATTTAGTGATGGGTTTTAGCTATATTCAAATGGATCGTTATAAACAGAGTATAGCTAACTTAGGGGATGCCAGAACCCCAGAAGGAAGAAAATATTCAAGAATAATACGTGGTTTATTACAAATTTGGAAGCTTTAAAAACAATTTTTAATTTAGATGTATTTCAAATGCCTATGGTGTACCGTATTACAAAAATGAAGAAATAGAGTGTGAAATTAAGTGAACCGATGGGTGGTCAACAAGCTTAAGTCTAAAAAATGGAATATTCACTGAAATAGCTGTATAGTGTTACTCTAGAGTGGTACTGTGGACTACATATGCTTTGAAAACAATCCTGAAGAGTGGAAACCTATGCAGGTCAATGCTTTCCTCAGATATTTTCCCAAATGTTGTATCCAAGTAGATGCCCTGGAAGGACCATATATAGATAGTGCATCTAGTTTCAGGTACATTCCAAACTATCCTTTTATTAGTATGACCTAACCAATACAAAAGGTGCCCTGGTTGCTCAGTGGTTAAGTGCTCAGGTGCTAACCGAAAGGCCGGTGCTTCAAACCCACCAGCCACTCCATGGGAGAAAGAGGTAGCAGTCTGCTTCCGTAAAGATTACAGCCTTGGAAACAGTGGCGTCACTAGGGTTGGTGGCACCCAGTGCAGTAACTCATGGTGTCTCGTCCCCCCCCCCCCACCATGGACCTCCTCCCATACCAGACCATACAGAATCCTTACTAATGTTTTTTGTACTAATGTTACTCATAAATCCTAATTCCCGTATATCACTCCTTTTCATTTGGAGCCCTGGTGGCGCAGTGGTTAAGAGCTATGGCTGCCAACCAAAAGGTCAGCAGTTAGACTCCACCAGCTACTCCTTGGAAACCCTATGGAACAGTTTTACTCTGCTCTATAGGGTAGCTATGAGTCGGCATCGATTTGACAGCAACAGGTTTTTCTTTTCCTTTAATTACTATTTCATTCTCAAAAAAGTTATTGATATAGGTTCACAAATACTAATTACCACAAGATGGTAGCTAAAACACCAGAAAATTTTACAAAATCAGTGACTGTAACAACACCAGCAACAACGAAAACAACTGCTCATGCTTGTAGCACGTGCAGACAAAACCACATGATTCGAAATATCATTCTAGTTGGGTAATAATGACACCTCTGACTTTGCGCATTCGGAGGTTCAAAAAGTAAATTAGCATAGAGTTTTAGCCTTGTAAAGAGCTGCTAACCAAAAGGTTGGTGGTTGGAACCTACCAGCCACTCCACAGGAGAAAGATGTGGCAGTCTGCTCCCACAAAGATGACAGCCTTGGAAACACTATGGGGCAGTTCTCCTCTGTCCTATAGGGTCACTATGAGTCTGAATCGACTTGACGGCAGTGGGTTTTGGTTTAGCCTTGTAGGTATATTGATACATGTAAGTTGGGCTTACGAACAATGTTTTTGTTGTTATAACTAACCACAGGGATATTTTGATAGACAATCCTTTTGGTGTTACCCCCTCTGACAGTGTCACCTGGTGCAATCCACAATGCCCACATCCACCTACTGACGCCACTGTTTGGAAACCCTGTGGGGCAGTTCTACTCTGTCCTATAAGCTCACTACGTGTCAGAATCAACTCAACAGCCATGGGTATACAATGGGTAGCCAATACAATCCCAAACCTTTCCCACTATGGTACTTCCAGGAGGCACAGCAGAACAAGCATGCAATTTGGCAGTTTTTTATGCATTTCCCACTCCTACCTATCCCCAGTTCATATTTCTAATTGTTTGTTTACCAGTCTGTGAGCTCCCGAGGACAGAGACTGTATGTCATTCACCTCAGCATCCTCAGTGCCTGATACATGGTAAGTATCCAGCAAATGGATGATGACTGAATAATTATGAATCTCAGTCACTTATTAGCGGTGGGATCTTGGGCGGTAAATTGACACCTTGAAAGCTGAAGTCTCCTCATCTATAAAGTAGGGAATAAAAATGTCTGCTTATATCATAGAGTTATGTTTTAGTATAACATTTTATTAAACACGATAAAATGTGTTTAATAAAATTTGGTGAAATTTTACACAGCCAGTTATGTTCCCATTTTATCATTTATCTACATATTGTGTAGAATATGTATAGAAATATGTACATCAATAGGGAACTGCCAGAAATTCAAACAGGATACAGAAGAGGACATGGAACAAGGGACATCATTGTTGATGTGAGATGGATCCTGGCTGAAAGCAGAGAATACCAGAAAGATGTTTACCTATGTTTTGCTGACTGTGCGGATCATAACAAATTATGGATAAGACTGTGAAGAATGGGAATTCCAGAACACTTAATTGTGTTCATGCAGAACCTATACGTAGACCAAGAGGCATTTGTTCAAACAGAACAAAGGGATACTGCATGGTTTAAAGTCAGGAAAGGTGTGCATCAAGGTTGTATCCTTTCATCATACTTAGTCAATCTGTATATGCTTAGCAAACAATCCGAGAGGCCGGACTATATGAAGAAGAACACGGCATCAGGATTGGAGGAAGACTCATTAACAACCTGCGTTATGCAGATGACACAACCTTGCTTGCTGAAAGCTAAGAAGCACTCACTGATGAAGATCAAAGACCACAGCCTTCAGGATAGATTACACCTCAACATAAAGAAAACAAAAATCCTCACAACTGGTCCAATCAGCAACATCATGCTAAATGGAGAAAATATTGAATTTGTCAAGGATTTCATTTTACTTGGATCCACAATCAACGCCCACGGAAGCAGCAGTCAAGAAATCAAAAGAAGTCCTATGGAGCAGTTCTGCTCTGTCACATGGGGTCCCTATGGGTCAGTATCGACTTGACGGCACCTAACGACAACATATATACACAGAGAGAAAGAGTTTGTCTTCCATATGTCCAAATTTTCTGCTGGAAGCAATCATTATTTTATAATCAGAAAAAAACACTTAAGATACTCGTAAAAATGCAGATTCCAGGGCCACCACCCCAGACCTAATAGATCAGAATCTGAGGACGAGGCCTAACAAATCTTCATTCTTACAAACTCCCCCTGTGAATCTATTGCAGGCCAGCATGCGTCTGTGTCTGGAGTTGGGATTAGATAGTTTTAAAGGCCTCGCCCAACCCTAAGATCCCGTGGCTCTATTAGGAGCAACTGTGTGCAAACAGTTTCAGAGCGGTGATGGAGGTAGGAATCAAGCTCACGAGCTCTGATGGGCCAGGACATGCTTGGTAAGGAAGAGGAGACAGGGAAAGGGAAAGGAAACCAGGCTTGGAGGTGGCAGCTTGAGGGGAAGGTGGGATCACTGTATAATAGACTTCTCCAGGATTAGGAACCTGGGCACGTTTGAAGGCTGAGGGAAGAAGCTGTTAAAAAGAAAGAGACTGAAAATTAAAAAAAAGGAAAATGGTTAAAACTATGGCCTAGGATGCCAAGAGACCACCAGTAAGATCCACGGGAGCCCCAGTGGAAGAGGCTTGTCTTGGACAGAGGAGAGGAGAGAGAGCAATGGCTAAGGGTGACACTCATGATTATCTACAACTGCACTCTCCAGCATGGTAGCCACCAGCCACCTTTAGCTGCTGAGCTCTTGAGATGCGGCTTCTCCAAACGGAGATGTGCTGTGAGAATAAAATACACATTGGATTTTGAAGATTTTGTATGAAAAAAGAATGTCAAATATTCCATTAATGGCGTTTATAGTGATAATATATTGAACTGATGATATTTTGGGTATGTCTGGTTCAATGAAATATATTACTAAAATTGAAAAAAAAAAAGAAATCAAAAGACATATTGCATTGGGCAAATCTGCTGCAAAAGACCTCTTTGAAGTGTTCAAAAGCAAAGATGTCACTTTGAAAACTAAGGTGCACCTGACCCAAAGCCATGGTACTTTCAGTCACCTCATATGCATGAGGAAGCTGGACAATGAATAAAGAAGACCAAAGAAGAATTGATGTCTTTGAACTATGAATGGTGTTGGGGGGAAGAATGCTGAATATACCACGGACTGCCAGAAGAAGGACCAAACCTGTCTTGGAAGGAGCACAGCCAGAATGCTCCTTAGAAGCGAGGATGACAAGACTTCATCTCACGTACTTTGGACATGTTATCAGGAGGGATCAGTCCCTGGAGAAGGACATCATGCTCGGTGCAGTAGAGGGTCAGCGAAAAAGAGGAAGACCCTCAATGAGGTGGATTGGCACAGTGGCTGCAACAATGGGTTCAAACATAGCAACAATTGTGGGAATGGTGCAGGATTGGGTAGTGTTTTGTTCTGTTGTACACAGGGTTGCTATGAGTTGCAACCAACTCGACAGCAGCTAACAACAACATATCGTTCAGTGACATTGGTTACCTATTTCACAATGTGTCAACATTCTCGTTCTTTCCATTCTGGTTGTTGTTTCCCGTAATCAAGCTTCCCTGCCCCCTCTTACCTTCTCATCTTTGCTTCAGGGTAGATGTTGACCGTTTGGTCTCATATAGATGATTCTTGAAAGGAGCACAGTACTTACAGGTGATATTGTTGATTTTATGAGCCAATCTGTTATTTAGCAGAAAGGTGACCTCCAGTTGTGATTTCATTATAAAGTCTAAAGAGTAACTCAGGGTGATAGTCTCAGGGGCTTCTCTAGTCTCTACCATTCCAGTAAGTTTCGCCTTTTTTAAGAATTCATAGAGTTATTTTTATAACCAAACAAGATTTTTTTATTACAATATCACCATTATCATTATTGTCATTGTAATTATTCTCATCATGACTTTTTCAACCAAGAAGAGTGACTAACTCAGCCTTCTCAAATATATATGGCTGAGTTTGAAAGACGGAACTTGACTCATGAGAAGAGAATAATAATGGGTGATATGTTTTCATCAAAAAATTCGTGAGTTAGCAGCAAGGGGCGAGTTCATTAAAATTCAGATACAGATAAATGATGCATATGGTTCAGGAATAATTACAGGGTATCCATAGTTACAGAAAATCTTGTCAACACCAATGGTTCTATTTATACCTTGGGAGACATGGCATCAAATTTCTATAAATAGAATAGAAACTCATTCATTTCAACCCTGACCATGAGCAAACCTCCAATTTTCTCAGGAACAGAAGAACTGGACTCCAGAGTGTAATGGGGGTGGAGGTGAGGAGTATGTCCATATGTCTGAGAAAAACTCAGTCAACACAGCAAAGAAGGAACAAAAAAACTTATAAGGGGAAATGGAGCTTCCTAAGGTCTCCAGTAGGTGACCGCTTGGGGAAGAATGACCCTGAGAAGCTGAAAACCCTTGAGCTGCTAGGTTTCTCTTGAGTACTCATTCCCTTTTAGATACAAAACAAAAAGAGGATTAGAAGATTTTGGATTAACATGGCAGAGAAAAAGGATTTTTGGAAAAGGCACAGATCCATAAGGTCAAAGAGACTGCAAGGGTAGATGGCAGCAAATGAAGGACGGCCATAAACTTTTGAAAGCTGGAAAGCAGAAGGGCAAGTTGTAACTGATCTAGCATAAAGCTAAAAATCAAAGGATCTACAAGGATCCAGGACCAGGTGGCAGTGGCAAGAAAAAGCCGATCTGGACTGCAGACTCCCAGGGATGCTCAGGAATTGGAGGCACCAGGCTGGATAGTAGAAGGCTGAAAACAAGAGAGAGGTGAGGACAGGGGTACTGTACAGAAACACAGAAGAATTCATTCAGAATTATTACATCTAGAGTAGTGATATCCCCCTGCCTCCTAGCCTCCTTCTATCACTAGGTTCTGAGAACACCAGAAGTTACTCATTTACTTCCCGGATAAGAGAATGGTCCCTGAGAAAACACCTACAGATAATGACATATGGGAGTCCCTAATAAAACATGCAAGTCCCCTCTTAATCCTCCTATGATGAGGCTTCTCATGTTGATAAGTTGATAAATGCCACCCATGTCCACAGGGTTTTCACAAAACTAAGCTTTTTAGAGTGTCACTCTTAAATGTGAATGGACAACAAAGAATGGTCATTTAAAGAAAGTTTCTAAAAATGTCTGCCTTACAGCTGTCCAGGGACAAGGACTAGAAAGCTGGTGATAGGGAACCCAAGGTTGAGAAAGGACAGTGTTGACATGTTGTGGGGTTGTTAATCATTGTCACAGGACAATATGTGTACTAAGTGTTTAATGAGAAACTATTCTGTTCTATAAACTTTCATCTAAAGTACAAAAAAAAAAAAAAAGAATTATCTACGTGAGATCAAATTGACAACAGCAACTCAAAGGTTTGATGGGAAGCCTAGGGGGCAGTGAGTTGAAGATAACGGTGATGGAACAATTTGGAAAAGGATAGTGAGAATAGCAGCACAACTGGAAGAACGTAATCAATGTCACTGAATTGTACATGTAGAAATTTTTGAAATGGTGTATCTTTGGCTATGTATATTTTCACCAAAAAAGAAAAAAGGTCCTCCAAAGTCAAGAAGGGAGAGTGTTGACATGTTGTGGGGTTGTTAACCAATGTCAGAAAACAATATGCATACTGACTGTGTGATGAGAAACTATTTGTTCTGTAAACCTTCACCTAAAGTACAATTAAAAACAATTAATAAAATAAAATAAAAATGTCTGCTTTAAGAACTATCTGTATGACATCAAAGTGACAACAGTAACTCAAAAGATTAGATAGGAACCTTAGTAAGTTGATGTTAATGGGGGAAGAACAACTCAGAAAGAGAGTGAGAATGGTTGCACAACTCGAAGAATGTAATCAATGTCACTGAATGGTACATATAGAAACAAGTTGAATTGGTGTATGTTTTGCTGTGTACGTATTCCAGAACAACAAAATACAATAAAGTTTCTAACATGAAAGACAAAGAACAAACATACAGGGAAAAAAGGAACTCTGAGAAAATAGAAACAATGCAGAGAGCAGAAGACAATTTCAAAAACCTAAACCTCACTACAAGTAATATTCTCAAAAGGTAAAAGAAGAGATTGCATCCATAAAACAAGAACAGGATACTATTAAAAAAAAAAAAAAAAGATAAAAAGCTCTTTGAAATTAAACTGTAACAGATAATTAAAAATCAATAGAGAAACTGTAAGATAAAGTTGAAGAAATTTTAATGAAAGTTGAACAGACAATAAAAGAAAGAAGTGGAAAATACAAGAAAGAGGATTAGACAAATCAGAGGATCAATCCAGAAGGTCCAAGACTGAATTATAGAAGTTCCAGAAAGAAAGAAATGAACATGGAGAGGAGAAATCAAAGAAACAATTAGAGAAAATTTCCTAGAACATAATAATACCGAGTTTCTGGATTTAAGAGGTCAAGCAAGTACCCAGCACAATGCTCATGCTAAGGTATTACTGTAAAATTAGATAACACTGGGTATAAAGGGAAGAGTCTAAAATCTTACAGAGACAAAATAAAAAAAAAAACACCTCACAAACAAAAGATAGGAAAACTGACTAGCTAGAAGACTACAGAGCAATGCTATCAAAATTTTGAGAATAGAAAATATTTTCAATATAGAGTTCTATACCTAGCCAAATTATCAATCTGTTGAGGGTAGTTTAAAAATATTTTCAGACATGTAATGTCTCAAAAAGGAGCCCTGATGCACAACAGTTAAGCGCTCATTTGCCAACAAAAAGACTGGCAGTTCAAACACACCCAGCAGCTCCACGGGAGAAAGACCTGGCAATCTGTTCCCGTAAAGATTACAGCCAGGAAAACCCTATAGGGCAATTCTACTCTGTCACATGGGGTCACTATCACTATGAGTTGAAATCAACTCAAGAGCACCTAACAACAACGTCTCAAGAACATGTAAGGCCTCAAAAACCTTAGGAAGTCACTGGGTTGTGTTCCACCAAAATGAGGAATAACTACGACAGAAGATAAAGGATCAAGGAAACAAGAGATCAAACAGAGGAGAATATAATTCTCTTTCACCAGGATGAAGGTGAAGGAAATCTTAGGACCACACAGCTAAGAAGCAGGCTTAGGAAGCAACTGACTGAGGTAAGAGAAAGAGGATGGAAGGTTCCAACAAGGGTAACTCCCAACAAAAATTGAAGCTGTGGATTAGCACCCATTTTGGATGTACTCGGAGGAGATTGATGCTTCTGGCAGAGTGTTTGGAGATGAATTAGGGAAAGATATATGGAAACTATGCCCCCAAAATGATGAAATTATTAGCTCCAGAGAAAACAAAAAGGTTTTCAAGAAAAGAAATGTAATAATTATATACTACATAGTTCATCTATGCATAATAGCTACAAAGTCATAACATAGATACTGAATTCTGGTCTATTTTTGTTAGAAATTGATGTAACTATAGTGTAGGATAGGCTAAGTGCTTGGCTGCTAACTGAAACGTTGGTGGATCAAACTTACCCAGCGGCTCTGTGAGAGAAAGACCTGGCACCCTGCTCCCTTAAAGATTACAGCCTAGAAAACCCCACGGGGCAATTCTACTCTATCATTTGGGGTCTCCATAAGTTGGAATCAACTCAGTGGCAACCAACAACAACAACAACACAGCGCAGGGTGGGGTAGCGTGTGTGTGTTTTCGAACTCAGTGAGAGGTGGGAAGGGGAGGTGAGGTTAAGAGAATTAAACCCTCACCTTCCATAGTGAGAAATCAATAGATAATATCTAGCTAAAAAATAAAAATATCAGTGTTGATTAAAAAGAAAGAAGTAAATCCCAGGAGAGGGAAATAGTTAATAGAATCAAAAGTGGTTGGCTCTTAGAATTGGGTAAGGGAAATGGAGAAGGGTGGGGAAAGAGATTGCTCATTTTCATTGAAAATCTTGCAGAACCATATGAGCTTGCCGAATTATGTGTTTGTAAAAAAATGGCGTGGTTGGGGTGTCTGACCTCCTCTAACTTCAGAGGAGGGAGGAGATAAAATCACCATCAGCATCAGCCCAAGGCAGATTCCTGTGAGGTAGAGGTCAGACATACCTCCTCACACCAACCTTTTTACCAGTTCTGACACCAACCGACCCTCCCCCGCCACTCTCTACTCCTCTGCTGGGATCGAGAATTCCTTGCAACAGCCACACAGAACTCACAGAACATACTCACAGTTATGGGATTTATTAGGGAAGTAACAGGTTAAAATTCAGGATCAGGAACGACTCAGGCAAGATAGTTCTTCCATCAGGACAGCCTCTTCTCAGCCATGCCCACCGGCAGGCCTCTCTCTGGCCCTCAGCCTTTTGGACCATCGGCCATCAGCGTGGCCTCTGCACCTGCTCAGGCAAGTGTTACAAAGCTCTTTAGCTCTGCCAATAAGCGCCCAGGGGCACCCTACTCCACCAGTAAGCCTCGGCCAGAGGGTGCTCAGCTCTTTTGCTCTGTGGGTTGGCTTGCCCACTGTAGCCACCTTGCTTTGTGAGCCGGGAAGCCCACTGAACCATCTAGTGTTGGTCTCCTGGTTCTGCTGCCACCGTTTCTCTGCCACTGTTTCTTGCCATCTTGCGCCATCTCTAGTGTTACAGCTCTTTCTCTCTGTCTCCTAAGTCTAGGAGGTTCTCAGCGCAGGGATCCCAGGTCCAAAGAGCATGCTCTGCTCCCACCTCTTCTTCCTGGTGGTCGTGAAGTCCCCTCTTTCTGCCTCTGGGATGGCTCATTTTAAACCCAGTGGGATGGCAAAACTGACCAATCCCTTCATTAGGGTTCCATTCACTTTATTTGCACGGTCCCCTTGGTGGGTCACAAGCACCTTATTTGCATAGTTGCACCCAGTCATTTGGTGGGAATTACAAGACCATGGCGAGAAAGGACACATAAAAGCGATCCATCACACTGCAGTGATAAAAATTAACTTTTTTTGAAAAAGCATTGCTGTATATCTTCCCTTTCCCCCTCAGACCCACTCTTCACCCTGCTTCTCTCTGTTCAGTGTCCTGGGAAGTTGACCCATGGGGACCACACCAAGTCTTGCTTGACTTGGCCAACAACAGAGACTAGAATGAGGGAAAAGAGTAAGACCAGGGCATTGTTGTCAATGGTCCCTCCTGGTGTGTTAGCAGTGCAGGCTGTCTACATCCCTTCACCTAAGGTCCCAGCTCCTGTTGGGTGGCCATCTCCACAAAGCCCTCTCTCCTCTAGCCCTCCAGACCTCATGGTTAGAACAGCCCAGTAGCACTATCCTCCGGTACCCTCCCTATGGTTTGCCTACACTTTACCCACAACTTTGGAAACACTCCCTGTATTAAAATTTTCTTCAAATACCTAATTTGACTGTCACCTGCTTCCTCCCAGGACCGTGACTGACCCAGAGCTTCAGCTACATCTTAAATCTAGATTGACTAGAAAGTAGACGATAATAATATTTTCTTAACTAAGTGCATCCCTCTTCACTATAAATCTCTGGAATCATATTGTTTTGAGGTCTTTTTTTTTCCTAGTTATATACTCATTACAGAAAAATGAGAAAATTAATTAATTAATCACTATAACACCACAAGCCCATGTCAATCAATACCAATATTTTGGTGCAAAAACTTCCAGCAGGGTAATAATGTTGCATCTCCTCCAACAAATATTCTTTAGATGTTTGTTCAATGTTTATGTAGAAGAGTGGTGGTGTGGGGGGAAGGGCAGAGCAAGAGGATGCTGATGGTCCCAGCCTCTCTTACTGTCCCCAGTAATGCGACTCCACCCCTAAAAATTCCACACTTCACTCGGCTATACTTTGAGCTCAGTGCCCCTACAACCAAGCCACTTTGCAAAGTATTCCTTCCAACTGGGCAACTGTGCTCACTGCTATGTACAAGAGAAGTTCTATAAATACAGTTTGCTCCATCTTGGCAACATCGCCAGCGCTGTTCTAGTGCTCCAAAGATCTGTGACCCAGCCCATTTCTTAACTCTTGCTGCCCTAGGCTAACTCCCGTGGCACCAGACTAAGCCTGGTATTGGGAGATCACTTCAACAATGTCAGCAGCAGACAAGCCCAACAAAACCATGATCTACCATTTTCCATTTGTACTATAAAAATGTCAGTTTGTCTTGTTTTACAGTTGTCTCCACCAAAGTTCCTTTGTGAAGTGTTCACAAAGAGATATTAATTGTGATCCATAGCTGATGTGTGTGTGTGGGGGGGGGGGTCAAATTAGGTGTTTCTACAATAAACATATAAACTTGGATGGGCTGGACTAATGGAGTAATGAACCCCGTTGACAGAAACCACTCCCGACTCTCCCTTTGAGGGGGGAGAAAAAAAAATGTTTAATCTGGGAATCAAACTCTCACTGTGGTTGAATTTGCCACTGTTATTGCTAAAAGCACAGGAGCAATGGTGACATCTTGTGTCAGGTTAAAAAGTAACAGGATCTTAATTCCTTGTGGCATCTACTGGGAGCACGACCGAAGAGCCCTGACTGAAATTCATCGGTGTCTGCTCCCTTTCAGCTGCTAAACAAATAATAAAACGGTGGCATCTGTTTCTCAAGTGTGGAAATTAATACCTGCAGGGACGATGGGGAAAAGCCCACTTGGCATTTGACTTGTCCAACGGCCACCTCGAGGACAGGGGCACCAGGAGTTACAACCTAGTTCTTCAACTCAGCCTTAACACCGGGCCAGGACCTCCTGGGTAAAACGCATGACCTCTGGGCCACCGTCAACCGGAAGCAGGCAGAGGGGAGCTGCGGAGCTCTGTAATAATCGGACTTATTTATCCTACCACTTTGGGCACTTTCCCGATCTGATCTCATTGGCAGCCTTTGGAATGTCACAGAACATGACTGGAAACTCGGGAGCCCAATAGATGACACATAAAACTCACTGCCGGCAGCCAAATCACTTGCTCTGTGTGCTCCCCATTAAGAGCAGTGGTTCTCAACCCTGCCCACACAAAATCACACGGGGAGCTTATAAAAATACCAGTGCCTGAATCCCATTCCAGGCCAATGAAATCAGAATGACGGGGGTTGGGGCTAGATATTGTTATTTTTTAAAAACCACCTATGCAACCCTAGCGTGCAACTTTCACCTGCCTTTCTAGCCCTGGGGGCCCAGCTGCCATGCTGTGAGGAAGCCCAAGTCACAGGGAGCGGTCTTATGGAAAGGCCATGAGGAGGTGATCCAGTCTCAGCCCAAGATGAGGTCTCAGCCAACAACCAGCATCACCCACCAGATATTTGAGCAAGTGAGCCCTCTCGGATGGTTCCAGTCCTCAGCCTCCAGCCACCCCAGCTACCAACCAAGAGGAGCAGAGAAGAGCTGTCCCCACTAAATCTTGGCCTAACTGCAGCTGCATGAGCAAAATTAATGTGGCTGTTTTAAGCCACTAAGTGGTGGTTTGTTACACAGCCATAGACAACTGGAACAATTATCCCTATTTTTAGATGAGGAAATGGAGGCTATGAGAGAGGAAGTAACTTGCCCAAGTCCAGACACTTAAGTGGCAAAGTAGAATGGTCTGGCTTGAGGGCCCAGGCTCCACCACTCTTGATTCATCTCTTGGCCCTGCCCCCAACTGAGAGCAAACCAAACAAAACAAACCTGTTGACTTCAAGTTGATTCCAACTCACGGTGGCCCCATGTGTTGCAGAGTAGAACTGCCCGGTACAGTTTTCTTGCCCGTAATCTCCCGAAGCACCGCTGAGTGGGTTCAAACCTACGACCTTTAGGTTAGTTGTCAGTGACATCACTAAGGGGGTGCAGGGGGTGCAGACTGCACGGGGTGACACTCTCAGAGAGGGTGACACCAAAGTGACTGTCTATAAAATTTTTGTGCAGTGTTTCAGCAGAAATTTATTATTTTTTATAAAACCATCCCTATAATTAGTTATAACAACAAAACATTTTTTCTAAGCCCAGCTTATTTCTATCAATATACCTACAAGGCTCAAACTTTATGCTAATTTACTTTTAGAAACGTCTCATGTCCTCCAGTCAGAGCTGTCATTACTACCCAATTACAATGACACTTTAAATCACGTGGTTTCCTCCACACGCACTACAAGCACGTGCTGTTTTCCTTGCTGCCAGTGTTTTTATAGTTGCTGATTTTGTCAATTTTTATGGTGTTTTAGCTACAATATTGTGGTACTTAGTATTTGTGAATCTGTTTCAATAACTTTTTTGAGAATGAGGTAGTAATTAAAGGAAAAGGAGAAAAAACAAAAAAGGCTTCCGCTCAGTTACTAATAAAGTTGTTTAACTAATGTTGTAATTCAATGTAGAAAGTTTTTACAAAACAATTTTCTTATTAGTATTCATATAATCTAAGACATTTTACATTTAAGTGAGCTACAACTATATTTATCACATATTCTTCTATGGTTAAAATTGATAATAAATATTACTAAGAATTCTGGATGGTCTGTACAGGAGGAGGTCCATGGCGGGGGGGTTGACACCATGAGTTACCTCACTGGGCAACACCAAACCTAGTGATGCCACTCTTAGTTGTTGCTGTTGTGAGGTTAGTAGGTGCCACAGTAGAGCATAAACCATTTGTGCCACCCAGGGACTTCAACTGAGAGCAGGGGGCTGCAAAACCTGAAACTCTGTCGGACTCTGAAAACAAGGAGCTCTGCCTGGTGCCCTAAAGTCCAGAGCAAGACAATATCAAGAGGGGACCAAAGATCTCCCTCCTGCACCATCAGCCACCCCCCTGCTCCAGGATCTTATGGGTCTAGGTGTTGAAAATGCACAGGGAACTTGACAGCACACAGCAGCACCTACAGTTCCCAAGGTCAAGAGACAGCCTCCTGAGTAGCTCCAGAACCATCCAACAAGCCCTTTAAAGGCAGCTGACTTCCTGCAGACACAAGTGGGAAAAACAGCCAATGATATTTGCATTCATTTTGTTCTTGTAACTCCGTTTCTATGAACGGAGAGGAAAACGCCTGGAGAAACATAGTTTATACATATACCACTTCTTTGTCCATGTAATTAAGATAACCCTGTTCCTTCGTTACATAGCCTGGTTTTCTTTTTCACTTTTTTATTTAACATCCCTAGTGATCATTACCGATGTCACCAAGAGTCTTCAAAAAAAACTGATTTCCATGGCTAGGTGAGATGAGAAGGCAGAGAGGGTTGGGAGCTGGTTGAATGGACATGGGGAATCAGGGGTGGAAAGGAGGAGTGTGCTGTCACTGTATGGGGAAAGCAATTAGAGTCACATAACAATGTACGTATAAATTTTTGTATGGGAAATAATTTTTTCAAAAACAATAGAAAGAATCAACAAAACCAAAAGTTGGTTCTTTGAAAGAATCAACAAAATCAACTAACCACTGGCCAGACTGACAAAAGAAAAACAGGAGAGGACACAAATAACCCAAATAAGAAATGAAATGGGGGACATTACAACAGACCCAACTGAAATAAAAAGGATTATAACAGAATATTATGAAAAACTATACACCAACAAATTTGAAAACCTAGAGGAAATGGATAAATTTCTAGAAACGCAAGGCCTACCCAAACTACAACAAAGTGACGTTGAAAATCTGAACAGACCCATAACAAGAGAAGAGATTGAAAAGGTAATAAAAAAAAACTCCCAACCAAACAAAGCCCTGGCCCAGATGGCTTCACTGGAGAATTCCACAAAACATTTACAGAAGAGCTTGTACCAGTACTACTCAAGCTATTTCAGAGCATAGAAGAGGAAGCAACACTTCCAAATTCATTCTAGGAAGCCAGCATAACGCTGATACCAAAACCAGGCAAAGACGTAAAAAAAAATCTCTCATGAATATAGATGCAAAAATTGTCAACAAAATTCTAGCCAATAGAATTCAGCATCATATCAAAAAAATAATACACCACAACCAAGTAGGATTCATACCAGGTATGCAAGTATGGTTCAACAGTAGAAAATCAATCAACGTAATTCACCACATAAATAAAAGGAAAGAAAAGAATCACATGATCACCTCAATTGACACAGAAAAGGCATTTGACAAAGTCCAATACCCATTCCTGATAAAAACTCTCAATCAAATAGGTATAGAAGGGAAATTTCTCAACATAATAAAGGGCATCTATGCAAAACCAATGGCTAACATCATTCTTAAATGGAGAGAGGCTGAAAACATTCCACTTGAAAACAGGAACAAGACAAGGATGCCCTTTATCACCACTCCTATTTAACATTGGGCTGGAAGTTCTAGCTAGAGCAATAAGGCAAGAAAAAGAAATAAAGGGCATCCAAATTGGTAATGGAGAGGTTAAACTGTTCCTGTTTGCAGATGATATGATACTATACATAGAAAACCCTAAAGACTCCATGAGAAATCTACTGGAACCAATAGAAAGATTCAGCAGAGTAGCAGGATACAAGAAAAAATTCAAAAATCGGTTGGATTCCTATACACCAATAAGGAGAATGATGAAAAGGAAATCCGGAAAACAATACCATTTTCAATAGCCCCTAAAAACATAAAATACTTAGGAATAAATCTGACCAGGGATGTAAAAGACCTATACAAAGAAAACTACAAAACACTACTGCACGAAACCCAAAGGGATCTACATAAATGGAAAAACATACCATGCTCATGGATAGGCAGACTCAACATTGTGAAAATGACAATTCTACCCAAAGCAATTTACAAATACAATGCAATCCCGATCCAAATACCAACAACATTCTTCAAAGAGTTGGAAAAACTAATCATTAACTTTATATGGAAAGGGAAGAAGCCCCGAACAAGTAAAGCACTACTGAAGAAGAAAAATAAAGTTGGAGGAGTCACACTACCTGACTTCAGAACCTACTATACAGCTACAGTAGTCAAAACAGCCTGGTACTGGTACAACGACAGATACATTGACCAATGGAACAGAATTGAGAACCCAGATGTAAATCCATCCACCTACGGTCACCTGATCTTACACAAGGGCCCAAAGTCCATCAAATGGGGAAAAGACAGTCTTTTTAACAAATGGTGCTGGCAAAACTGGATGTCCACCTGCAAAAACATGAAACGGGACCCATACCTCACACCGTATACAAAAACTACTTCAAAATGGATCAAAGACCTGAATATAAAGCCAAAAACTGTAAAGTTCATAGAAGAAAAAATAGGACCAACACTACAGGCCTTAATACACGGCATTAACAGGATACAAACCATAACCATCAATGCACAAAACCCAACAGATAAGCTAGATAACTGGGATCTTCTAAATATCAAACACCTGTGCTCTTCAAAAGACTTCACCAAAAGAGTAAAAAGAGAACCTACAGACTGGGAAAAAATTTTTGGACTGTACAAGTCAGACAAAGGTCTAATCTCCATAATCTCCAAGAAAATCCAACACCTCTACAACAAAAAGACAAATAATCCTATTACAAAATGGGCAAAGGAAATGAACAGACACTTCACCAAAGAAGACATTCAAATGGCCAACAGACACATGAGGAAATGCTCGCGATCACTAGCCATTAGAGAAGTGCAAATTAAAACAATAATGAGATACCATCTCACCCCGGCATTACTGGCACGAATCAAAAACACTGGCAATAACAAATGTTGGAGGGGCTGCAGGGAGATCGGAATTCTTATGCACTGCTGGTGGGAATGCAAAATGATACAACCATTTTGGAAAATGATATGGCGCTTACTCAGAAAGCTAGAAATAGACATACCATTCGATCCAGCAATCCCACTCCTAAGAATATATCCTAGAGAAACAAGAGTCGTCACACAAATAGACATGCACACCTCTGTTCATGGCAGCATTGTTCACATAGCAAAACGATGGAAACAACCTAGATGCCCATCAACAGATGAATGGATAAACAAACTATGGTACATACACACAATGGAGTACTACGCAACGAGAAAGAACAACAATGAATCTGTGAAGCATCTCATAACATGGATGAAACTGGAGGACATTATGCTGAGTGAAATAAGTCAATCACAAAAGGACAAATATTGTATGAGACCTCTATTGTAAAAACCCATGAAAAAATTCACACACAAAATGTAACAATCTTTGTTGGTTACCAGGGATGGGAGGGGTGGGGGGGGGAATACTAAATGGGCATTAGATAAGTGGTATCTTGGCTGTAGGGTGAGACAGTACACAATACTGGGGAAACTAGCACAACTTGTACAAGAAAAGGTCATGGAAGCCCCATAGACACATCCAAACTCCCTGAGGGACTGAATTGCTGGGCGGAGGGCTGTGGGGACCATGGTCTCGGGGAACATCTAGCTCAATTGGCATGACACAGCTTATAAAGACAATGCTCTACATTCTACCTTGGTGAGTAGTGTCTAGGGTCTTAAAAGCCTGTGAGCAGCCATCTAAGATACTCCACTGGTCTCATCCCTTCGGGAGGAAGGGAGAATGAAGAGAACAGGCTAGAAGGAAAAGATTAGTCCAAAGGACTAATGGACCACAGCTACCAAGGCCTCCACCGGACTGAGTCCAGTACAGCTAGATGGTGCCCGGCTACCACCACTGACTGCTCTGACCGGGATCACGGCAGAGGGTTCTGGACAGAGCTGGGCAAGGATGTAGAACATAATTCTAACTCATGAAAAAAGACCAGATTTGCTGGCCTGAAGGAGACTGGGGAGGCCCCGAGAGTGTGGCCCCCAGACACCCTTTTAGCTCAGTGGTAAAGTTTTCTCCAAGGTTCACCGTTCAGCCTGGGAGTGGACAGCCCCGTAAAACCAAATGAGACTAACGAGGTACAGTAGTCCCGTGACAAGGGCCAGAAGGCAGAAGGGGACAGGGAAGCTGGTGATAGGGAACCCAAGGTTGAGTAAGGATATTGTTGATGTGTTATGAGATTGTTAACCATTGTCATAGGGCAACATTTGTAGTAACTGTTAAATGAGAAACTGTTTTGTTCTGTAAGCCTTCATCTTAAGTCAGAATAACAGCACAATTGGAAGAGCGTAGTCAATGTCACTGAACTGTGCATGTGGAAATTTTTGAAGTGGTTTATCTTTGGCTATGTGTATTTTCACCAAAAAAAAAGGTTGAGAAGTTAGAGGGTTGATGTGTTGTGGGGGATCATTAGCCAATATCATAAAACAATATGTGTACTACTATTTCATGAGAAACTATTTGTTCTGTAAGCCTTCAACTGAAGTACAATTAAAAAAAAAAAATCAAACGGGACTAACGAGGCACAGCAGTCCAGGGACAAGGACTAGAAGGCAGAAAGGGACAGGAAAGCTGGTGACAGGGAACCCAAGGTTGAGTAAGGACAGTGTTGACGTGTAGTGGGGTTGTTAACCATTGTCATAAGGCAACATGTGTACTAACTGTTTAACGAGAAACTATTTTGTTCTGTAAACCTTCATCTAAAGTGAAAACAGCAGCACAATTGAAAGAGTGTAGTCGATGTCACTGAACTGTGCACGCAGAAATTTTTGAAATGGTATATCTTTGGCTATATATATTTTCACCAAAAAAAAAAAGGTCAAGAAGGGAGAGGGTTGACATGTTGTGGGGTTGTTAACCAATGTCATAAAACAATATGTGTACTGACTGTTTAATGAGAAACTATTTGTTCTGTAAACCTTCACCTGAAGTACAATAAAAAATAATAATAATATAAAAAAAAAGGTTGAGAAGTTAGAGGGTTGACATGTTGTGGGGTTGTTAACCAATGTCATAGGACAATATGTGTACTACTGTTTCATGAGAAACTATTTGTTCTGTAGGCCTTCACCTGAAGTACAATAAGAAAAAAATTTAAAAATTTAAAAAAAAAAAGGGAATAAAAAAATTCAGGAGGGCAATTATTTTGGTGGAAGAGACTGAAATCATGAAGGGAGCACAGATATTAATGTTCCAGCCCATGTGTGTTTATATTTTAATATCTTCACAACTGACATATATATGACAGGTATTATTTTGTATATATCAAACGTTACCTAATAAAAAATTAAGATAAAAGTATATTTTCTGCCATATTGTGGGGCAAATCCTTAAAAGATCTTAAACAGTTGCCATTGAGTTGACTCTGACTCATGGTGACTCCATGTGTGTCAGAGTAGAACTGTGTTCCAGAGTTTTCAATGGCTGATTTTTCAGAAGTAGATCGCCAGGGCTTTCTTCTAAGGTGCCTCTGGGTTTTTAACCTGACTACACTAGGCCCAGGATGGAGTTACTTATGCTAAGCCCCATGTCAACAAACCAAAACTTAACTAAATTTCTGTTTCCTTTAAGTGCCTGACCTTCCCAGAAGCCAACTTCGGTCAGCCAATCCACACTCACCGCCTCAGCTGACCTGGCTACAAAAGTTCCCAAAATGCCATACAGGAAAAGTAGCTTAGAACTAACCACTGACTTTTTTCCCAGAGTTACTTCCTTGTTCTTATATAAACCCGTTGCCATTGAGTCGATTCAGACTCAAAGCGACCCTACAGGACAGGGAAGAACTGTCCCACAGGGTTCCCAGGGCTGTAATCTTTATGGAAGCAAACTGCCACATGTTTCTCCCACAGAGCAGCTGATGGGTTCAAACCACCAACCTTTCGTTTAGCAGCTGAGCACGTTAACCACTACACCACGAGGACTCCTTTTGTAAAAATGGCGTGGGGGCAGTGTCTAACCTCCTCTAACTTCACAAGGGGAAAAGAGAATGAAGATCAACAGCCCAAGGCTGATTCCTATGAGGCAGAAGTCAGACATGCCTCCTCTCTCGGCCATTTTTACCAATTCAGACACCAACCATCCCTCCTATGGCACTCTCCATTTCCTCTGCTGGGTTCAGTAATTCATTGCAATGGCCATATAGAACTCACAGACAATACTCATGATTATGGGGTTCATTAGGGAAGTTAACAGTTACAATTCAGGCTCGGGAATCCTCAGCGTAGAGTTCTTCAGTCAGGACAGCCTCTTCCCAGCTGTGCTCTCAGGCACACCTCTCCCTGGCGCTCGACCTCTGCCCAAAGGCACTCAGCTTTCTCACTCCGTGGGCCAGGAAGCCCACCACGCCGTCTCCAACTGCTGGGTCTCTGCTGCCAGGTCTCACTGTCTTCAGTGATACAGCTTTTTTTTTCTCTCTTTCTCTCCTGGTTCCAGGAGCTTCTCAAAAAAGGGATCTGAGATCCAAAGGACACACTCTCCGCTCCTGGCTGTTCTTCCTTGGTGGTGGTAGAATCTTCTCCTTCCTGCCTCTGGGATGGCTCATTTCAAGCCCAGTGGGATGGCAAAAATTCACCAATCCCCTTGCTAGGACATAATTACCATATTTGCACAGTCCCACCCAGTCACTTGGGTGGGATTTACAAGACCATGGCCAGAAAAGGCAGGGGGCAGCCTGCGTTGTGATGGATCTCTTTTGTGTGGCCTTTCATATTTGGAGGATAACTTCCCCTCCCAATCATTTTACAAGTACGAAGTAGTCATTAACGATTAGTCCTTCAATAGGGCAAAAAGTCTTCAGGGAGAGGTTACTCAGGTCCCAGCCATTCATATCTGCTGCAGGTGTCCATCTGATCTGGTCAGGTTCTCCAATAGTTCATCTTGGCTTGATCCTTTCTGACCTCTCAGAAAATTTAACTGAGAGGTTATTTCCTTACTCTGAGCCTCACTCAAGGTATCCACATAGCAAAACCTTTAAGGGACTTGAGGAGAGTCTAGCAGTGCCTCCCCCTTAGTCCACTCTTTCACACTTAAAGCTTCTACAATTACAGTTTTTACAATCACAATTAACCCTGTTAACAATCAACACTCACAAATGAATCATATAATCCTATTAGCATCTCCGCCATACCCTCTGTCCCAAATCCATCAGGAAAAGAGTAAACTATTTCAATGGGGATCCTCCCTTGTCCGCTTTGTTTTGAGTGTAAGCACCCCCATGAAAGCATGTAAGCCAGCAACTTCATGCCTTTATCTCCACTCATTTTAGACAAAACCAAACCAAACCCTTTGTCATGGAGTCAATTCCGACTCATAGCGACCCTATAGGGCAGAGTAGAACTGCCCCATAGAGATTCCAAGGAGCACCTGGTAGATTCGAACTGCTGACATTTTGGTTAGCAGACATAGCTCTTAACCAATGTTTAAATTGCCTATCCCTATCAAACCAGTACTCTGAGGAGACAAGCATGTTCCTTGGTCTTGAAGAATCTTCTGTTCAGTTGGAACATCGAGCATCTGCATCCATAAGCAAAGTCCAGTCATGAGCAAGCCATCAAATTGCAGCAATCTACACCAGCTCATGGTGTCAAACACCTTTCTCTTCATTAGGTGGAGTTCTGGTTACTTCATCCCTAGCCATCCACACTAGATCACAATGTGTAGCAGCCTTAGGCTCCAGAGTTCACACACACCTCCTGGCACTTCAGGCAGCCCCTTCGCACTCTCTCATCCCTAGCCCCAGTGGGCTGGGTCAAAGGGTGCCAATGGAACATGTCCAGACTCAGCCCATCTCTTTATTGCTGCACTTCCCCGCTTCCACTCATGAGTGGACCCAGGCGGTCACCACAAGCCGCAGACCAAGATGTCTACTCAACGGCTCCCTTTAACTTCCAGTCCTGAAAGGGGGTTCCTTCTGATGGACACTGACTTTTCCTGCCCCTGTGCATCCAACAGCAAACCACTTACTGTAAATTCAAAAAGCAGAACAGTCACTATTTTTTTCTGCAGGTCCTTCCTTCAAATGCAAATCTCCTGTTCTCTCAGCAGTTCTAGATGGTTCTGCATGTCTTTTCAAATGCAAAATCTGGGTGGGGCTGAGATTTTCAACCTAAGCCCCCACTCTACACACAGGGCTACTGCTGTCAAACAGCCTGTGTATATCCAGTTAAGTACTGGCTGACAGCAGAGTTACAAGCTCTCTGCAATCTCCTAATACCCAGTATTCTATCCTACATTTCTACCACAGGTCTGCTTTACAACACTAGGTAGGAGAAACATTCAATATCTATCATACATTCAATTAAACACGTAATCTTAAACACATAACCCTTTCTAAAACATTCCAGCTTCATTTTCTCCAGGCCACTCAAGCTGCAGCTTTTCAGTCATTACAGGAAACAACAACCAAAGTAACCAGGGAAGAATCAAAAGTTTCATTTCCCAAGCCCCTTCCGTCTTTCTCTTACAAAATCCCAAGCTTTCATGAGCCTGTTTCTGACTCCAGCTGTAAAAGCAGCGTGGGGGCAGGGTCTGACCTCCTCTACCTTCCCAAGGGGGAAGGAAAAGCAAGATCAACAGCTCAAGGCTGCTTCCTATGAGGCAAAGGTCAGACAGGCCTCCTGTGTCTGCCATCTTTCCCAGTTCTGCCACCAACTGTCCCCCCCATGGCACTCTCTACTTCTCTGTTGGGTTCCATAATTCATTACAATGGCCACACAGAACTCACAGACAATACTCATGATTATGGGATTTATTAGGGAAGTAACAGTTACAATTCAGGCTCAGGAACGCTCAGGATATAGTTCTTCCTTCAGGACAGCCTCTTCCCAGCCGTGCATGCCTCTCCTTGGCCCCGGCCTCTGGCCAAAGGCACTCAGCTTTCTCCCTCTGTAGGCTGGGAAGCCCACCATATTGTCTCCTGCTGCTGGGTCCCTGCTGCCATCTCTCACTGTCTTCAGTGTTAACAGCTCTCTTTCTCTCTCTCTCTCTGTCCCCTGGTTCCAGGAGCTTCTCAGTACAGGGATCCCAATCCAAAGGACGCCCTCTCCGCTCCTCATTTTTCTTCCTTGGTAGCGGTGGGATCTTCTCCTTCCTGCCTCTGGGATAGCTCATTTCAAGCCCAGCGGGATAGCAAAAACTGACCAATCCCCTTAGTGGGACATAATTGCCGTATTTACACAGTCCATCCAATCACTTGGGTGGAAGTTACAAGACCATGGCTAGAAAGGCCGCACAAAAATGATCCATCGCACTATGCTTTTCCTATGTAACCTTTGTTTCTTTCACTTATCCGTTGGATCTCTAATCTGACTTTCAAACTAGATGCTGCCCAATTCGTGAATTGCTAAATAAAGTCAATGAGTTCATATAAAAATTAATGTTATGTTGAAAATGGCTTTTAACAGGATGGATTCAAACCTCCAACCATTTGGTTAGCAGCCAAGTGCGTTAACTGTTTGCACCAGGGCTTCGAAACGGTTCTTTTCGGTTCAGTCGTGGCCAAGGAAGCGAAAGCAGGAACAGACCCGATTTTCCAAAATTTGGGTGAACCAGAACAATAACCAGACAGGAAAAATTATGGGTGGAAGCCCTGCTGGAAACTTAATCTCCCTCTTAGAAGACAAGGACAGCATACGAATTGCATAGCAACCAAACCTTTTGAGCATCAGATTTTGAGCAGAGTTGGAAATAGTAACGCCCCGCTCAAATACAGTGGCTGACCTACCGCTTTGAATGTGTGTCACTCTCCACAGTCCTGCCAATAATTCAGTGTCACACATCAGGCTCCTGAAAGGGCTCACTACACCTATTCTAAGTCTCCCATTCCAGGGCTCCAACCGGTAATTTTTCTCCTTCCAGTTATTGTTCCAAATCACCAAAATTTTATACATTTGGATCTGTTCCAGTTTCACTTTGTCAGCCGAGACTGAACTAGTTCACTGAACTGGTTTGAACCAGTTCAAAGCCCTGGTTTGCACCATCCAGGGACTCCAACAGAGTTTAAGAACAATCTATTTTCCTTGATAAACTAAGTATTTGGAAGAATTGGGAAAAGGGAACCAACTGAAGTCTGATTTTTGGTGCAAAAAACCCACAAGGCATTTCCCCAGCTAGCCTTTAGAGCAGTCCCTATCGGCTGACACAGCAGGTTCATAACCCAGGATGGCCTTCCCAACCCAGCTCCCAACACCTCAGAATCACTGAACCTATTCATGTTAGCCAGCCGGCTCCCCTCTACCAGATAAGACCATTTGACATATTATGTAACCACTTTTCAGAATTTATCTTTTGATTCACCACAACAAATCTTCAGTCTGGAACACTGAACAGGCATTTTTTCAAAGACTGGGAAAACACCGAACATTATCAGCAACATCCTGCCATTCTGAGTGTCCTTGAGACGACAAAGTAAGAGCTCATTAAATAACTGGGGAATACAGGTAAAGTCCTTTTGGGCCTGGATTTATGATTGGGAGTTTTCCTTCTGATTGGAACTCCCTGTACTTTTAAGGTCAGTTCTTATTGGAAGAATGGAATTACCCAACATGTTTCTGACTTGGGTCTTAATCCTCGTGTCGGTATCACTGACAGAAAGGAAGGGGGGTGGACAGGGAGGAGGGAAGAAGAGTGGGGAGGCTGGAGGGGAAGTGGGGAGGTAGGTCAGTGAAGACAGAAGCCTTAAAGTCATACAGCCTACCATTTCACACCCACTAGGATGGAGTCCTGGCAGTGCAGTGGTTAAGACCTATGGCTGTTAACCAAAAGGTCAGAAGTTCAGATCCACCAGTTGCTCCTTGGGGCAGCTCTACTCTGTCCTATAGGGTGGCTATGAATCAGAATGGACACAAGGGCAACGGGTTTTATTATCAAAGAGCCCTGGTGGCGCAGTGGTTAAAGTACTCTGCTGCTAACTGAAAGGTTGTCGGTTCGAACCCACCAGCCTCTCTGAGGGAGAAAGATGTGGCAGTCTGCTTTCATAAAGAATTACAGCCTTGACAAAGGAAATGAACAGGCACTTCACCAAAGAAGACATTCAAGTGGCTAACAGACAAATGAGGAAATGCTCCCGATCACTAGCCATTAGAGAAATGCAAATCAAAACCACAACGAGATACCATCTCACCCCGGCATTACTGGCACTAATTTAGAAAACAGAAAATAACCAACGTTGGAGAGGCTGTGAGGAGACTGGAACTCTTATGCACTGTTGGTGGGAATGCAAAATGTACAACCAGTTTGGAAAGTGATATAGCGCTTCCTTAGAAAGCTAGAAATAGAAATACCATATGATCCAGCGATCTCACTCCTAGGAATATACCCTAGAGAAATAAGAGCCGTCACACGAATAGACATATGCACACCCATGTTCATGGCAGCATTGTTCACAATAGCAAAACGATGGAAACAGCCTAGGTGCCCATCAACAGATGAATGGATAAACAAATTATGGTATATTCACACAATGGAGTACTACACAACGAGAAAGAACAAAGATGAATCTGCGAAGCATCTCACAACGTGGATGAATCTGGAGGGCATTATCCTGAGTGAAATAAGTCAGTCACAAAAGGACAAATATTGTATGAGATCACGGCTATAAAAACTCGTGAAAAGTTTTCGCACAAAAAGAAACAATCTTTGATGGTTACAACGGAAGGGAAGGGTGGGGGCGGAAAAACACTAAATAGACAATAGGTAAGTGGTAACTTTGGTGAAGGGTAAGACAGTACACAATACTGGGGAAGCCAGCACAACTTGTTCAGGGTAAGGTCATAGAAGCTTCATGGACAAATCTAAACTCCCTGAGGGACCCAATTACTGGGCTGACGGCTGTGGGGACCATGGTCTCAGGGTACGTCTAGCTCAACTGGCATAACATAGTTTATAAAGAAAATGTTCTACTACATTCTACATTGGTGAGTAGCGCCTGGGGTCTTAAAAGCCTGTGAGCGGCCATCTAAGATACTCCACTGGTCTCACCCCTTCAGGAGCAAGGGAAAATGAAGAAAACTAAAGACACAAGGGGAAGATTAGTCCAAAGGACTAACAGACCACAACTACCACAGCCTCCACCAGACTGAGTCCAGTACAACTAGATGGTGCCCCGGTACCACCGACTGCTCTGACAGGGATCACAATAGAGGGTCCCGGACAGAGCTGGAGAAAAATGTAGAACAAAATTCTAACTCACAAAAAAAGATCAGACTTACTGGCCTGACAGAGACTGGAGAAACCCCGAGAGTACGGCCCCCAGACACCCTTTTAGCTCAATAATGAAGTAACTCATGAGGTTCACCTTTTAGCCAAAGATTAGACAGGCCCATAGGACAAAACAAGACTAAAGGGGCACACCAGCCCAGGGGCAAGGACTAGAAGGCAGAAGGGGACAGGAAAGCTGGTAATAGGGAACCCAAGGTCAAGAAGGGAGAGTATTGACGTGTCATGAGGTTGTTAACCTATGGCATAAAACAATATGTGTACTAACTGTTTAATGAGAAGCTAGTTTGTTCTGTAAACCTTCATCTAAAGCACAATTAAAAAAAAAAAAGATTCAAAAAAAAAAAAAAAGAAGAATTACAGCCTTGAAAACCCTACAGGGCAGTTCTGTTCTGTCCTATAGGATCGTTATGAATTGGAATCGACTCGACAGCAGTGAGTTTGGTTTGATTATCAAGAAATAGACAATAACAAGTGTTGACAAGAATGTGGATAAACTAGAACCCTCACCCATTGCCGGTGGAAACATAAAACAGTGCTGCTGCAGTGGGAAAGTTTTAGCAGCTCCTCAAAAAGTCAACCAGAGAATTACCATATGCCTCAGCCATCTCACTACTAGGTATATACTAAAAAGAATTGAAAGCATGAACACAAACAGATACTTGTACAGCAATGTTCGCTGCAGCATTAATCACAATGACCAAAAGGTGGAAACAAGCCAAGTATCTATCAGCAGATGAACGAATAAACAAAATGTGGTACATACATACAATGGAATATTATTCATTTATAAAGGAAAATGCAGTTCTGATACAAGTTACAACATGGATGAATCTTGAAAACCTTACGCTGAGTGAAATAAGCCTGACACAAGAGGGCAAATATTGTCTGATCCCACTTATATGAAATATCTAGAATAGGCAGCTGCATAGAAAGAGAAATGAGAATAGCGGTTATGAGGGGTTGGGTGAGGGAGGATAGGGAGTTATTGCTTAATAAGTATAGAATTTCCATTTGAAGTGATGACAAATTTTTGGAAATAAATATTGCTGACAGTTGTACAGCACGGTGAATATAATTAATGCCACTGAATTGTGCACTTAAAAATGGTTAAAATGGCACACTTTGTTAGATATATTTTACCACAATAAAAAAAAAGATGTAAAAATACAGTTCTGGCTATTTAATTAAGAATAGTGTAAAACCACTTAAGTCTAAAGTGGAGAAAGAATTAAAGAATCAAATTGTGCTATGAGCTCTAGTGTCTAAATCAAAAAACAAAAACAAACCTGTTGCCGTGGAGTCGATTCCGACTCATAGTGGCCCTATAGGACAGAGCAGAACTGCCCCATAAGGTTTCCAAGGAGCAGCTGGTAGATTCAAACTGCTGGCCTTCTGGTTAGCGGCCAAACGCCTAACCACAGCGCCATCAGGGCTCCTGGTGTTTAGAGGTTAAGAAATAGCCACACGCACACACAAAGCCAGCTTGGCTACTGTATTAAAAAAAAAAAAGAAAGAAAGAAAGAAAAAGAAATAGCCACACAACCTCTCCACAACTCGCTCTGGTGCCAGAGTGGGTTTCTGGCATCAGGAGCAAGGTGAAGGTACCACCTACCCTGGGGTCAAGTTCTGGCTGGGAACACTGCAGGGCTCTCTCTGTTCTTTCCTGGATCTCCTCCAGAGTGCCTCAGTCAGCCACTGAGAGATCCCCATCAGGGTCAGAGAGGGCTCAAGGAGCCCTGGTGGCGCAGCGGTTAAGCTCTCAGCTGCTAACCAAAAGGTCGGTGGTTCGAACCCACCAGCCACTCCACAGAAGAAAGACTGGCAATCTGCTCCCGTAAAGATTACAGCCTAGAAAACTCTATGGGGCAGTTCTACTCTGTCACATGGGGTTGCTATGAGTCGAAATTAACTCAACAGCACCTAACAGCAACAGGAGGAAGAAAATAGGAGATGGGTGCACAATGGTGACTGCGGTCTAGGCCTTAAGTCGAAGGAGAGTCTTAGCCTTTCTACCGATCCAGCCCAGGTTCTCAATCCAGCCCAGCAGCTAGGGATGTAGAATACTTCCGACAGGAAGAAGGAGCATGCTTTCATCATCCAGGGTACTGCCGGGAAACAGATGGCACACTCCCATGGGGTATGTGAGAAGGGTTTAATGAAGAACTCACTCTGAGGGCATGGTCAAGGTTAAGGGAAACCAGCAAGGAATGCTGCAGCACCCTGGGGTGAGCAACTCCCTGAGAACTGGTGGGGAGGCGGGAGCGTGCCCAGGCACTGCAGCCTTCAACAGAAGAACACAGAGAATGCCAGGTCACAAGGACACAGCGTGGGAGTCAGAATCCACCCCCCACCTTTTTCTACTCCCCTCCTCCCGTGTCTTGCCAGAGCTTCCCATGGGCAGAGAGCAAATGAACCCACTGCTGTGGGCTATGGGGCAAGGCAGAGAAGGATGCCGGATAGATCTGGCGGAGAAGAGAGTAAGTAGCCAATACCATCATTCTAACATTAGGAGGGTATGCAAAGGTTTACAAGGAGATGTGCCACAGCATTGTTTGTAAATGCAAAAACACGGAAATGATCTAAATGTTAGGCAGGGGAAAAAATGTTATACCCACAGGAAGGCAGGGACTGTCTTAACTATTTTTGTATATGAATGCAGCAATTAGAATAATGCCTTGCACAGAAAATACTTATTAAACATTAAAAATCCGATTTTGGTTTAAATGGGTGTGTGTGTGCATGTGCGTGTGCATGTATACCCGTTGCTGTCTAGTTGATTCCAACTCATGGCGACCCCATGTGTTACGGAATAGAACTGTGCTCCATAGGGTTTTCTTGGCTGGAATCTTTATGGAAGCAGACTGCCAGGCCTTTTCTTCTGCAGAGCCGCTGAGGGGGTTCAAATCGCCAACCTTTAGGTTAGTAATCGAGCGAAAACTGTTTGCACCACCAGGGCTGCCTGTATATACATATATATATACATATACACACACACATACATATATGCAGGTTTGGAAAAACATACATGGAGATTATTAGAATGATTAATGCTCTGGGAAGGATTGGGTTTTTGTGGCTTTTTTTGTTTGTTTCATTTTCTGTAATGAATATAAATTGCTTTTGTTATAAGAAAATATATGGTTTTCCAATTTTATTTTTACAGCAGCATTGGTTCTCCTGGTATTTTCCCTTCCCTCCCCTGTGTCATCTCTTGCCCCCTAACAATGAGAATGGCGGCAGATGGCAGGAAAGGCATGGAGATGGCGGAGAGGGGAGGGAATCCCACCATATGGGAATCATGACTCACAGCTTGCACAGCTTGTTGAGCCTAGCATAACCTCCTGTTCCCAAGGCTCAGATCCTAGGGAGCTGAGAATTATAGTATGTACTGAAGATAACGAAGAGATATTTTTAAGCGACATTGGAAGCAAGATGAACAAGCAGAGAAGAGCATCAGTGTTGGGGAAAGATGTCACACTATCGGATAAGAGAGAGGAGAAGCAATTTCCATTTTGCCTTTATCTCAACCAAGGCTTTCTTCTCCTTTTCTCCTTCATCATCATCATCACCACTATCATTATCAACATCATCACCATCAACATCATCATCACCACCATCATCATCCTCAACAACATCACCATTGCCATCATCGTCATATTCACTATCATTATCAACATCGTCATCATCACCACTTCCAAAACCATTATCATCGTCTCCATTCCAGATTGCTTCCTGAGAGCAGCAAATATGTCTTATCTTCATATATAAAAAAAAAACTCAAACCAAATCTGTTGCTGTCAATTCCGACTCATGGCGATCCTATAGGACAGAGTACAACTGTCCCAGAGGGTTTCCAAGGAGCAGTTGGTGGATTCGAACTGCCGACCTTTTGGTTAGCAGTATGAGCTCTTAACCACTGCACCACCAGAGCTCCATCCTCATATATACCTGGGAGCATTTAGCACATGATCCCACGTAGTTCAGTAACCAAAACCAAAACCAAACCCTTTGCCATCTAGTTGATTCTGACTCATAGGGACCCTATAGGACAGAGTAGGACTGCCCCGTAGAGTTTCCAAGGAGCACCTGGTGGACATAGCTCTTAACAACTATGCCACCAGGGTTTCCATAGTTCAGTAAAGGTGAATTGAATTGATAAGGATAAAGGCATTTTAAGAAATGAGCAGATAACATGATGCTGGATTTTTGTTGTTGTTAGTTGCCATTGACTCGATTTCAACTCATGGCAACCCTCTGTGTTACAGAGTAGGATCGCTCCATAGGATTTTGTTGGCTGTAATCTTAATGGAAGTAGACTGCCAGGTCTTTTCTTCCTCAGTAGTGCTGAGTGGGTTCGAATCACCAACCTTTAGGCTGGCAGTAGAATGCAAACTGTTTGCGCCACCTAAGGACCTTTTATGATACTGGTAGGAAGAGTTAATATACTGGATTATACATTTTTTTGATCCAGCATCCCAAACGGCAAGAAATTTTTAATCATGCACTACCCAATATATTTATATGCACTTATTCCTAAATTGTATACATTTTCTACTACTATAATCAAATGTTCCATACATTATAAAATACACACAAAATCGAAATTAAAAGTGATATGAAAAAAGTTATTATTTTCTGCCTTCCAGTGGATCCTTTTGGGGCTTGCCCACCCTGCATGGGAAACCATTGCCCTAGATGACAGAATCAGAAGGCTCTGAAACAAATCCTTAAAAGGGGCTGTAACTAACAAGAGGAGATTAAATATAGAGGAAGGTCAAATGCTGCATTCGAATTCTGAAACTGAGCGCCAGCTGAGGAATTTAATATGCAAGCACACTGTTGTAATACCAACACATCACCACCAGATGACTTCTAGCGCTAGTAATTGAATATGGGTAGACTGAGCACTAAGCAGCATTTAAAGAAAATGCCAACCTTGACAATTATTCAAATGTGCCAGATGGTGCCCTGTTCTTCGTACTATCACTTTTTAACATTACTGTATTAAATAACTGCATTTTACTTCTAGGGATTTCCTGAAACAAAACAAGGTTGCAAAGGGCATGCGCAGTATGTGTCCGCTTCCATCACTTTTGGAAATGGCCTTAACACCAACCGAAAACCAAACTCGTTGCCGTCGAGTCGATTCCGACTCATAGTGACCCTATAGGACACAGTAGAACTGCCCCGTAGGGTTTCCAAGGAGCAGCTGGTGGACTCAAACTTGGACCCGAACTGCTGACCTCTTAACCGCTGTGCCACCAGGGCTCCGTTAACACCAAGGCAACCAGAAATTCTCTATTACCCAAGAGAGCCCTGCTTCTCATCCCTAAGGGGACCGGCATCCTAGTTCTGCATTACTGGGTAGTAACCGCAACCTGGAAAGAGGGGTCCTTGCTAACTTATCAGTCTGGTTTCCTTGCACAATTCCACCCAAACCTGGACCTTGATGACCTAACTTCAGATCAGGTTAGGCAGCGTCTGCAGAAACTGTCACCCCCAAAGAATGGGATTGGGGTAAACAGCGCCAGGCCTGGGCAGAATAACCTGTGGGCAGCGGCTGCTTTATGGAAGGTGTTATGACAGAGGAGAAAGAACAAAGGATTTGGAGCCAGACAGATCTGGAATGGACTCCTCCATCGCCTCTCACTGCCTGCGTGCCGTGGAGCAAGCTCCAGAACTTCTCCGTTATAAGATGCAGTTAGGAAAATGCCCCAATACCTTGGAGGCTGACGGTGAGCAGTTGAGGTCAGCTTTAGGAAGCAATAGTCACAGCATCCAGGCTTGTCATTCACTTCGTCACGTCAGTGGATGTGAACACAGAAGGCCCTGGTTAAAAATAGAGGCTCAGAGCTAGGAATGCCACCAGCCCTGGGTGGGTCCCTGACTCAAGGGCATCAGTATTTTTCACAAAGGCCTCCCTCAGGTGATTCTTATTGTCAAACAGGCCTAGAAATCTACCCCCCACCCAACCATGACTGTGATCATTGTTATTACTATTTTGTCCCTCCCAGGCCCCAGGGTGTCACAGCTGTAGAGTCCGACTCCTTTCTTCCCTGACAGCGCTGCTTTTTCTAGCCCACTACCCTCCGCCGCCCTCCCTCTCCACTCAACCTGCTTTTGAACAGACGATGCTTGCTAAGTTAATCAGACCAGGGGTATTTGATGTTGTGGTTGTGTGCCCTCGAGTCCATTTCGACTCATAAGGACCCCATGTGACCGAAGAGAACTGCCTCATAGGGTTTTCTAGGCTGTCATCTTTCCAGAAGCAGATCGCCGGGTCTTTCTCCCGAGGAGCCGCTGGGTGACTTTGAACTGGCAACCTTTCGGTTAGCAGCCGAGCGCTTAACCATTTGTATCACCACTGGGACTCCTTGATAATAAGTGGAATAAACTCAAGAAATTCATCCCAAATAATGGCAGGCCTGGCCTGGTGGGAGAGGTTTTGAGAAGAGGGTTCCTCCAATTGCTACCATTTCCTGCTAGCTGACTGTATTTGCATGTGTGTAGAAATCGCTGGGAGAGCTTGTTTAAATGCAGATTTTGCTGCTATAGTGACTGTGGGGCCCGGAAGAGTTTGCATTTCTACCAAGTTCCTGGATGGTGCACTGCCATGGTTCCAGGCAACATTCTGAATGTGAAGGTGTTAGGAATTTGGGATGGGTAATAAGGAAAGGAGCCCTGGTGGCTCAACGGTTCAGAGTTTGGCTCACCAAAAGGTTGGCGATTCGAACCCACCCAGCAGCTTGGCAGGAGAAAGACCTGGCGACCTGCTCCCATAAAGATTACAGCCAAGAAAACCCTATGGGGCAGTTCTACTCTGTCACATGGGGTCTCCACGAGTCAGAATCTACTCAATGGCACACAACAACAATGGTGAAGGAGCCCCTGGGTGACATAAACAGTTAACAAGCTCAGCTGCTAACTGAATGGTTGGTTGTTCCAGTCCACCCAGAGGCGCCTCTGAAGAAAGACCTGGCGATCTACTTCAGATAAATCAGCCTTTGATAACCCTATTCAGCACAGTTCTACTCTGACACTCATGAGGTCGCCATGAGTCCGACTCAATGGCAACTGGTTTTAATGGTGAAGAAAAGAGAGCTACATCCCCATTGGAAACTTGCCAGCACCTGGAGCCAAAAGTGTTCATGAATGTCAAGAGTGTCTTCATTTAGTAAAGCACTAGGAGACAGGCTTGTTCCCGGTCTACACACACAGCCCACAAACACCAACTCAGAACCTTTCCAAAACCTCAAAAGCAAAAGTCATTGCTTTCCTCAAGGCAGGGAACTGCCAAGCGAGGAGTTTCAATTTTTATTTTAAAAGCATTTTTATGCTGTTTTCTGAAAAGTTATAGCTCAACAATCATAAAAGCAGAGGTGGATGTCCTTGCTTTCCCCATGACAGACAGTACAAGATGGCCCAGATAATTGTTGACAGAGCTAGCACTCCTGGATCCATGAAATTTCCATTAGCCAATGTGGCACAGTCAGCTCCACCAATTTCAAAGGTTTGTCCTGCGGGGACATTAAAGCACGGTGTGAAACAATAAAATACTGAATGCCAGCTCTGGGAACAATGGAAGCACACAGTCCAGGCATTAAGGAATTTGGGCAGTAACCTATTTGTAAACCTGGAAAGTCTCTCTGCAAAGCTATGAGGTGCAAACTTCTTAGCGGCCTTTGTCTTTAAGTGTGCGGCTTCTAGGGGCACAGATATCCAGGGCCACAAACATCATCTGACTCTTCAACTCCACTCACCACATAGGAAAGCCAGCTTTGGCCCTTCCACAGATGCCAGGCCTCTCCTTTAGGGCAGCTGGAACATGGCAGTGTTTATTTACAACCTAATTTAAAACCCCACCACTCCCTACCTGGAGCCCTCGTGGCATAGTGGTTAAGAGCTCAGGCTGCTAACCAAAATGTCAGCAGTTCAAATGTGCCAGCTGCTCCTTGGAAACCCTGTGGGGCAGTTCTACTTTGTCCTATAGGGTCTCTGTGAGTTGGAATCAACTCGATGGCAGTGGGTTTGGTTTTGGTTTTACTCCCCATCTAAACCACTGCATTGGGGTCTGAATTGCCCCTTGCCCAGAAAGCCTTCCTGCTCTTTCTGGCCACCCGGCTTTTTTAGCCTCCAGCTTCTAAGCTACCAGGCTGAGAAAAACAGCATCAAGCAATGTCAGCCAGAAATTTTAACTGTGTCTGCAGTTCTGCCTGTGCCTTTGGGAAGACAATATTATACTCAACTTTATTTGAGGCTAGACTTCTTCGTACATTCCAACTGATTAGATTTTAACCTCTGGTGACTTTTTGAACTAGAAATGACGAAGGAGGACTACCTATTTGTCGTCAAGGCTGGGACAATGGGACAATTGTGTAAGCTATCTCTGGTATTAAATGCATCACCCAGAAGCATTAGTTTTCTTTTACATTTTAACTTTGATTGACCAACGAGATGGATTGAAACCGTGGCTGCAGCAATGGGCTCAAGCATAGCAACGATTGTGAGAAGGGCACAGGACCGGGCAGTGTTTCATTCCATTGTACACAGGGTCACTATGAGTCAGAAGCGACTCGATGGAACCTAACAACAACACAAAGGTGCACAAATCATACATGAAGATCTCAGTGAATTTTCACAAATTGAGCACATCCTTTGAATCAGCAGCCAAACAGGAAATGGCCACTTGCAGCATTCCAGAAACTCCCCAGCCCTAACCCCTGTGTGTCCCCTTCTAGTCCCTACCTTCCCCCACCCAGGGGAATGACTACCCTGACTTAACACTGCATAGATTAGCTTGGCATACGGCTAAACTATAAAAAATTTGGTATTAATATTGATTGTTACCTTTTAATTTTACTTCCAAAAAAATAAATCCTTTTTGAATTTTATGTAAAGCTTTTTTTCATAGTAGTTTGGGAGTCCTAATATTTAAGTGGAGCCCTGGTGGTGCACTGGTTAAAGAGCTTGGAATCCACCAGCCGCTCCTTGGAAACCCTAAGGGGCAGTTCTACTCTGTCCTATAGGGTCGCTAGGAGTTAGCATCGACTTGATGGCAATGGGTAACACTTAAGGGGAGCCCTGGTGGTGCAGTGGTTAAGAGCTATAACTGCTAACCAAAAGGTCAGTAGTTCGAATCCACCAGCTGCTCCTTGGAAACCTTATGGAACAGTTCTACTCGGTTGCTATGAGTTGGAACGGACTCGATGGCGATGGGTTTGGTTTCTTAGTTTTAATATTTAAGTGGTGTCCCCGGGTGGTGCAAACTGTTAAGGCGCTCAGCTGCTAACCAAAGGGGTGGAAGTTGGAGTTCACCTAGAGGTGCCTGAAGAAAGGCCTGGTGACCTGCTTCTGAAAATTCAGCCATTGAAAACCCTCTGGAAAGCAGTTCTACTCTAACACACATGGAGTCGCCATAAGTCAGAACTGTCTCAATGGTAACTGGTTAATATTTAAGTGTCTCTTTTAGTCCAGTCCAATTTTCTTAAAAATGTACTCCACTTGTTTGAGTAATAAGTTTATCACCAGAGACCAGCCTCTACAGTTCACAATAACACCTTGTGTTTTCAGTCTTCAGAGAAGCCGGCATACAAAATCAATGTGATACCCTCCAGTAAGAAAAGGAGGTTT
This sequence comes from Dugong dugon, assembly GCA_030035585.1. NCBI lineage: Eukaryota > Metazoa > Chordata > Mammalia > Sirenia > Dugongidae > Dugong > Dugong dugon. Next base: position 162,391,278 of record CM057483.1, read on the forward strand.
ATTAGATACACATAATGAGAACTGCACGCTCAGTGCTGGGTGCAAAGACAAAGACAGCCAGATTGCTCTCTTCTCCGAAATTCACACTTTGCTTGCAAAATTTCGATTATTCCAAGTCAGAGGCAGATATGAATGGCATCTCTAAAAGGGGTTTAGGTGGTCTGACTTTCAAGGCCCTGTGCTTGCCACTGCCACTGACATCAAGGTGGTAGCTGCATCGCCTTGCACAAAAGTAGACATCCAACACGTTGTTGATTAAAGAGGCGGCTGCAGGATTTGCAAGTGTAGCTGGAACAAGCGATCCAGAGGCGCGAAGAGGCGGCTCTCTTCAATTAACGCTCTGTTGGGAAGAGTCCCGGCCCCCAGTGGAATCACACGTAGTACCCAAAGGTAATGCAGTGATTCTATTTGCAAGCTAGGGTGACTAGAAGTGTTTCCACTGAGTCATATTTTCAGAAGACATCGTTTTCCTCTCCTGTAAACAAATGCCAATTAATGTGTAGGATGGGACTTTCTTCGAGTCAAATAAAAATAACACGGTAACCGAGTGGTGTGCGATTTGCCACTTGTGCTTTTAGTTTACAGACCTACAGCCTGCCACTTGCGTCGGTCAAAGAAGCCAGAAATAATTAGAAAGGTAGATTAAGACAGGAAGTAAGATGTTCCTGAGAGCTGGGTTCTCCTGGTAGCTCAAAAGGCACTGTTGGTTATACAGCATCCAAATAGAAAACAAATGATCTGCCTCCAACGTAAACTATTTAGACTGAACACCAGCCAAATGAAAGCAGCTGTCACTAGATTAAAAAGCCATTTTCTCAGCCAACTCAGATTAAGAAAGAAATATTTTATGAACATATTTCTTCAACTCAAGCAGCTTTTTATTATTCTATGTTTCAGCTGCACATAAAAATAAAAACAGCATCTACTGGCATCCATTTGCCAGAAATTAATTTCAGATAAACAGATGGCGCAAAACTAAAAATATTAGTAAGGGTATCATTCTATAAAATTCAGATTATTTTAGTATATGTTGTCGTTAGTCTTTTTTTAAAAAAACAAAGACTTTTTTTTAATCTATTACACCAAAATGTCACTAATATTTATTTTCAAGGATGTTGAACAAGAGGCAGTTGGCTTCTCTCTTATGCCCCTATCGCTAGGATTCTTGACAAGAGATAAACTGGAAGGTACTGCTCCTTCTTTACTTCGGGCCTGGAGATAAATCTGGGGTTAATTTTTTTTTTTTCCCATACAAAAATTTATACATACATTGTTATGTGACTCTAATTGCTTTCCCCATACTGTGACAGCACACTCCTCCTGTCCACCCCTGATTGCCCATGTCCATTCAACCAGCTCCTAACCCTCTCTGCCTTCTCATCTCACCTCCAGATAGAAGCTGCCTGTTTAGTCTCATGTATCTACTTGAGCTAAGAAGCACACTCTTCACCAGTATCATTTTATGTCCCACAGTCCAGTCCAATCTTTGTCTGAAGAGTTGGCCTTGGGAATGGTTTTAGTTCTGGGTTGACAGAGAGTCCGGGGGCTATGCTTTCTGGGGTTCCTCCAGTCTCAGTCAGACCATTAAGTCTGGTCTTTTTACTAGAATTTGAGTTCTGCACCCTACCTTTCTCCTGTTCCATCCGGGACTCTCTGCTGTGTTCCCTGTCAGGGCAGTCATTGGTGGTAGCTGGGCACCATCTAGTTCTTCTGATCTCAGGCTGATGAAGTCTCTGGTTTATGTGGCCCTTTCTGTCTCTTGGGCTACTACTTTCCTTGTGTCTTTGATGTTCTTCATTCTCCTTTACTCCAGCTGGTTGGGACCAATTGATGCATCTTAGACGGCCGCTTGTGAGCTTTTAACACCTCAGATGCCACTCACCAAAGCAGGATGCAGAACATTTTCTTAATAAGCTTTGTTATGCCAATTGACCGAGATGTGGGGACAAATTTTTAAACGCTACTACTTGAAGTTACAATTCTCTTTACTGGTTGACTTGTTGCTGTTGTTGTTGTGTGGCTGTGATCTTTACGGGAGTAGATCACCAGGCCTTTCTCCCACAGAACCACTGGGTGGGTTCGAACTGCCAACCTTTGGGTTAGCAGCCAAGCCCTTACCCATTGGGCCACCAACACTTCTTTGATTTACTTGCTATTAAAGTCTTGGGCACATTTTGCACATGCCTGCATGAGCGCAGATAAAGGAGAGAAAGGCTGGCAAAGCAAATAGCTGAAAGACAAGTTTTCCAAATCCCATTAGTAATGAAAACAAAAAAGTAAAATATTCCCTTCAACCATTCAGTGTAAGTTCTACCCCAGGGCCAATAGCTACAGCAACTCTGCAGACCAAAGAAGGCTTTGAAAGTATGGATTAGAGTGTGTTTTCGTTTTGTGCAGTCCTACCACACAGCATAAGGAGCCCCGGTGGCACAACACTTAAGCACTTGGCTGCTAACCGAAAGTCTGGCAGTTCGAACCCACCCAGCAGCTCCACAGGAGAAAGACCTGGAGATCCGCTCCTGTAAACGTTATAGCCTAGAAAACTCTATGGGGCAGTTCTACTCTGTCACATGGGGTCCTATGAGTCAAAATCGACTCAAGGGCACCTAACCACAACAACTACACAACACAGAGCAAGCTGAACCACAAGGAAATTGCCAATATTCAACCAGTTTTGACCATCATATAGTTCAACCTAATATCTAGGCGGCCGCCTGAGATGACCTTGATAGAGCGCGCAGCCAGCAACTGCGCAGCCACTATCAAGCAAGACCTGCTCCTCCTGTCCGTTGTCGTCAAGACCTTGAGCACTGCCTGTAACTCAGCTTCTGCCTTGAATCAGTCAAAATCAGTTTACTAGCCTCAAAAGTGTCCTAAAGTAACCTAAGCCTCATTAAGACCTAATTGAACACTAAAATCTCCGCCCAAGGCGGGACTTATCCGCCATTCTCTGTACATACTCAAGGGAGAAAAAAAATGCAATTTGTCTTACTGCGCCTGCGCACCATGAGAACCTATGTAGTCCGTGATGTTGGTATGTACTTTTTGTGAGAGAAGGTATAAAATGTTCTGCCTCCCTTTGTTCAGGGAGCTTGATTTGAGGTATACACCTCCTTGCTCCTTGCCTGCACGCTTGCAATAAATGCTCTTCCTTCCTCCTCACCTCGGTGTGTCTTTATTGACCAGAAGCCGCACGGGGCAGTGGCCGTTTCGGGTAACAACTTCATTTCTAATGTTGCCCCTAGTACAAATCAAGTAACATTACTAGATAAACATAATTAAAACGCGCAAATCTGATCTCAAAAGTATATTATATAATACACGCTAAGGAATTTCCAAATTGAGTCTTCTCCTTGCCACCAGCATATATAATTTTAACTTAACTACTCCAAATAACTGAGCCCTGGTAGCAAAGTGGTTAATCATTTGGCTGCTAACCAAAAGGCTGAATGCCTTTGCAGAGGCAATAAACATAGGTAAATATCCTTCTGGTATTTTCTGCTTTCAGCCGAGATCCATGTGACTTCGGCAATGATATCCCTTCTTCCATGTCCTCTTCTGAATCCAGCTTGAATTTCTGTCACTTCCCTGTCAATGGACTGCTGCAACCGTTTTTAAATTACCTTCAGCAAAATTTTACTTGGGTGTGACATTAATGATATTGCTTGATAATTTCCACATTCTGTTGGATCACCTGTCTTTGGAATGGGCACAAATATGGATCTCTTCCAGTCGGTTGGTCAGGTAACTGTCTTCCAAATTTCTTGGCATAGACAAGTGAGAGCTTCTAGTGTTGCATCCATTTGTTGCAACATCTCAACTGGTCATTCCTTCGATTCCCGGAGCCTTGTTTTTCGCCAATGCCTTCGGTGCAGCTTGGACTTCTTCCTTCAATACCATCGGTTCTTGATCAAACGCTACCTCCTAAAATGGTTGAACACAGACCAATTCTTTTTGGTACAGTGATTCTGTGTATTCCTTCCATCTTCTTTTGGTGCTTCCTGGGTCATTCAATATTTTGCCCAGAGAATCCATCAATACTGCAACTCGAGGCTTGGATTTTTTTCTTCAGTTCTTTCAGCTTGAGAAATGAGAAGCCTGTTCTTCCCTTTTGGTTTTCTAACTCCAGGTCTTTGCACATTTCATTATAATACTTTGTCTTCTCGAACCATCCTTTGAAATCTTCTCTTTCTTTTTCTAAATTGTGAAATAGGTGAAAGTCCCTTTGAAATCTTCTTTTCAGCTCTTTTACGTGATCATTTCTTCCTTTTACTTTAGCTACTCTACGTTCAAGAGCAAATTTCAGAGTCTCTTCTGACATCCATTTTGGTCTTTTCTTTCTTTCCTGTCTTTTTAATGACCTCTTGCTTTCTTCACGTATGTCCTTCATGTCATCCCACAACTCGTCTGGTCTTTGGTCATTAGTGTTCAATGCATCAAAGCTATTCTTAAGATGGTCTGTAAATTCAGGTGGGATATACTCAAGGTCGTACTTTGGCTCTAGCGGACTTCTTTTAATTTTCTTCAGCTTTAACTTGAACTTGCATATGAGCAATTGATGGTCTGTTTTGCAGTTGGCCCCTGGCCTTGTTCTGACTGATGATATTGAGCTTCCCTATCATCTCTTTCCACAGATGTAGTCGATTTGATTCCTGTGTATTCCATTTGGCGAGGTCCATGTGCGCAGTCGCCGTTTATGTTGTTGAAAAAAGGTATTTGCAATGAAGAAATCATTGGTCTTGCAAAATTCTGTCGTGCAATCTCTGGAGTTGTTTGTATCACCAAGGCCATATTTTCCAGCTACTGGTGCTTCTTCTTTGCTTCCGACTTTCGCATGCTAATCATCAGTAATTATCAATATAACTTGATTGGATGTTTGATCAATTTCAGACCGCAAAAGTTGGTGAAAATATTCAATTTCTTCATCTTTGGCCTTAGTGGTTGATGCGTAAATTTGAATAATAGTTGTTATTAACTGGTCTTCCTTGTAGGTGTATGGATATTATCCTATCACTGGCAGCGTTGTACTTCAAGATAGACCTTGAAATGTTCTTTTTGACAATGAATGCAACGCCATTCCTCTTCATTTTGTCATTCCTAGCATAGTAGGCCATAGAATCGTCAGATTCAAAATGGCCAATATCAGTCCATTTCAGCTCACTAACACCTAGGATATTGATCTTTACGTGTTCCATTTAATTTCTGATGACTTCCAATTTTCCCAGATTCATACTTCGTACACTCCACGTTCTGATTATTAATGGATGTTTGCAGTTATTTTTTCTCATTTTGAGTTGTGCCATATCAGGAAATGAAGGTCCTGAAAGCTTGACTCCATCCACATCAAGGTCGACTCTACTTTGAGGAGGCAGCTCTTCCCCAGTGGTCTTTTGAGTGCCTTCCAACCTGAAGGGCTCATCTTCCGGCACTATATCAGACATTATTCTGCTGTTATTCATAAGATTTTCACTGGCCAATTTTTTTTTTGTTTTTTTTAAGTAGATCGCCAGGTCCTTCTTCCTAGTTTGTCTTAGTCTGGAAGCTCCGTTGAAACCTTTTGGTGAGCAGCCCAGAAATTAACCACTGTACCACCAGGGCTCCTTATTCATGCAGTGGTGGTGGAACTATTTGGAAATGGATGATGGTGGTGGTTGCACAACATGATGCAAGTAATCAATGTCACTGGATTGTATATGTAAAAAATGTTGAATTTGCAAATGTTTTCTTATATATATATATAACCACAATAATTTTTAAAACGAAATAAATAAAAAGATTTTCTGTGTTTATAGAGTGCCAAGGGACCATCCCCATCCGCCCCCCGCCCCTGCCTTCTTAGACTGTTTCCTTGGAGACATAGTGAATCTGAGTCTTTACTCTAATTTTTGGAATAGAGATAAATCTCTCTAGGGATTAAGCCCAATCTCCAGTTTTGACAATGCAGCAATAGCTCTAATGTCATGGGCCAAAAAACATCTAGATATGTAAATATATGTATCTCAGGAATTAGCTCTGGAGGAGAGGTCTTTCAGGAGGCCTACTGGACATCTTCAGGAAAGGCAGCCCGCTGTCTCCGGAGGAAATAAGAGAAGTCATTGTTCTTTCCTCAGCTCTGCTCTATAAATTATGTGAGATTTTGGTCCTGACTTCACAGTCTTTTGAGTGAGTTCTGATGGCATACTCAATAATAAATCGGATTTTCTCTCTCTTCTCCAGTGGTACGGAGGGCGTCTTTTTGTTTGCCAGGATTGTTTTGTTTCTCCAAAACATTATTCTTCCATCCATTTTTTAAATCATCTTTTTATTTTGGAATAATAGAATTTACAGAAAATTGCAAAGATAGTTAGTATGGAAAGTTCCCATATATCCCTCATTTCCATTCATTAAAAATGTTTTATTTAGTTTAATACTTAGTTATTTACTACTATCTTCCATTGTTTGTGTGTGTGTGTGTGTGTGTATATATATATAGAGAGAGAGAGACATCCATTGACATAGACTCGATTCCAGCTCATGGCAAGCCCAAGTGTGCAGAGTAAAACTGCTCCATAAGGTTTTCAAGGCTGTGACCTTTCAGAAGCAGATTGCCAGGCCTTTCTTCCTTGGTGTCACCGAATAAGATTCAAACACCAACCTCTAGGTTAGTAGTCTAGTGCAAACTTGGTGCCACCCAGGGCCCAAATTGTTTCTGTGTGTGTGTGTGTGTGTGTGTGTGTGCCTGTGCGTGTATACACCCAAACTCATTGCTATCAATTTGATTCCGACTAAAGGTGACCCTATCTGACAGGGTAGAACTGCCCCATAGGGTTTCCTAGGCTGTAATCTTTATAGAAGCGGACTGCCAAATCTTTCTCCCGCAGAGCGGCTGGTGGGATTGAACCACCGACTTTCAGGTTAGCAGCGGAGTGCTTAACCACTGCGCCACCAGGACTCCATATACATATAATATTATACATATGTTATACTGTATATATTTGCTAATACATGTATATAGTCTCATCTCTGTAAGAACCTTGGGAAGGTGTTGCTCCAGGTTTAAGTAGTTAATATAATGAGCTCTTTATGGGATGACTTTAAAGTTTCAGCCAAAGACTTAGCTATGCAAAGAAAAGTCTGAGTTGAGTTTGGGGGCAGAAATGAGAGAGAGCCAAAATGTTACCCTAAGAAAATGGAAGGAATTTGTCTTTGGCTTTAGAGAAGAGGAAGAGCGGGAGAGCTGAATGAGAAAACACGAAACTGATGCCGACTTGCAGAAGGGAAAAATGAATTGTTTTAAGAACCAGGATATCTGATATTAATTTGAACTTTCGCACATTCTTAACCAACAGTTCACAAAATACACATTTTAGCCAAATGCTCAAAGGCCCCAACCAAGGCCAGAACGAAACATTCTATTCTAGAATGCATTTTGGAGATACTAGAATATACCTAACATTTATTTTAAAATGTAACTTTATTATTACGAGTTTTTAAAGTGACATTTTACTGTAGTGACAATAATATCTGAGCTTAGACAGCTGCTGGATTGCTCACGCAACCACTGCGCCACACGCTTGCAGTTTTGTGCCAAATGGCCATTCACTTTCAGTGGAAGTCAGAGAAGGCGCATAATGATCTTGGCCAGCACTGCCAGCATACAGTTCTGCTGCTGGTGATGTTGCCACCAATTTATTACCTTTCCTTGCTAATTGTAACTGACCAAGGTCAAGTGTTACCTCCTGGAGCCAAAGGCATTGTTCGATGATGACGGTGGAGTTTCACTGAAACTGTCTTACCAACTGAGCATTGTGTATGGCTTAAAGAAGATAATTGCCCAACATTTCCAGAAGCAGCCTTAAAGACTGTTTTGCTTGCTCTTTTTATTTCTAATATGTGTGCAGCACTTACAAAGCTTCCCATGATCACAGGAGATAAATGTGTCCTCAAACCTTGGATCTGGAAATGTGGCATTTGAGTAAGTAATTGGTTTTCAAGATGACAAAACTATCTCTGAATTTCCACCTGCATCTCAGCCTTCATTGTATTCACACCAATTTCAGGATCTTCACCGGAGAAAAATGAGAAAGGTGTCTTTCCAGCAGGTCATGGAGGATATAGTTGCAGCTTCAAGGCATGTCAGCCTGGTTAACAGCTTCAGCAACTTCCAGCAAATGAATGGACCTTCGCCGCCAGTAACCAATGGTTGTTAATAAGCCCAGCTTTGTTGCTATCATTGTCTGCAAAGTACAAACTTAAGGTTCTTTTGTCCAACCAACATTTTACAAAATATGCTCTTGTTGCTTTTACGTCATATTTGACCTGCTGTTTGAAAAGCACTGCCCTGCAGCAGGTCGTAGGCTGTTAGGGAAGGAGTTGTTTATGAAAAGCAACGCTGAGTTAAATTTGTGCTTCTCAAACTTTAGTGATCCCCAGAGATTCTGAATTGGTAGTTTGGGGTTGTCGTTGTTAGCTGCCATCAAGTGGGCCCCCGACACATGGGGACCCCATGCACAATGGAACGAAATGCTGCCTAGTCCTGTGCCATCCCCATGATGGGTTGTGGATCTGACACTGGTGACCCATAGGGTTTTCACTGGCTGCTTTTTGGAAGTAGATAGTCAGGCCTTTCTTCCTAGTCCCTGTTAGTCTGGAAGCTCCTCTGAAACTTGTTCAGCATCAAGCAACACACAAGCCTCCACTGACAGACGGGTAGTGGCTGCTCATGACGTGCATTGGCCAGGAATCAAACCCAGTCTCCCACATAGTTGTTGTTGTTAGGTGCCATGGAGTCGATTCCGACCCATAGTGACCCTATGTGCAACAGAACGAAACACTGCCCGGTCCTGCGCCATCCTCACAATCGTCATTATGCTTGAGCCCATTGTTGTAGCCACTGTGTCAATCCATCTCGTTGAGGGTCTTCCTCTTTTTCTCTGACCCTCTACTTTACCAAGCATGATGTCCTTCTCCAGGCATTGATTCCTCCTGATAACATGTCCAAAGTACGTGAGATGAAGTCTCACCATCCTTGCTTCTAAGGAGCATTTTGGCTGTACTTCTTCAAAGACAGACTTTTCATTCTTCTGGCAGTCCATGGTATATTCAGTATTCTTTGCCAACATCATAATTCAAAGGCATCGATTCTTCTTTGGTCTTCCTTATTCATTGTCCAGCTTTCACATGCAGATGAGGTGACTGAAAATATCATGGCTTGGGTCAGGCGCACCTTAGTCCTTCAAGTGACATCTTTGCTTTTTAACATTTTAAAGAGATCTTTTGCAGCAGATTTTGCCCAGTGCAATGCATCTTTTGATTTCTTGGCTACTGCTTCCATGGGCGTTGATTGTGGATCCAAGTAAATGAAATCCTTGACAACTTCAGTCTTTTCTCTGTTTATCATGATGTTGCTTATTGATCCAGTTGTGAGGATTTTTGTTGTCTTTATGTGGAGGTGTAATCTACACTGAATGTTGTGATCTTTGATCTTCATCAGTAAGTGCTTCAAGTCCTCTTCACTTTCAGCAAGCAAGGTTGTGTCATCTGCACATAGCATAGAAGGCAAGAATTCTACCACTGGACCACCACACCCTCAAGTTTGACGTAGGACCCCAAAATTTACATTCCTAATGAGCTCCCCGGAGATGCTGCTACTTAGGGGTTCATACTTGGAATAACTCTGAGTTAAATAATGACCTTGTCCCCACTCACCATCTTCAGTGTGTGTCTAGTTTGCTGAAAGGGTGTCCATCTGCTTTTCTTACTTTGCTAATTTCTTAGTTTCTTTTCAAGGAAACCATTCAGCCCTCTGCTTTGCTTCTTTTTTTTGTAACAGCTTTATTGAGATATATTTCACCTATCATACAATTCACCCATTTAAAGTGTACAAGTCAGTGATTTTTAGTACATTCACAGAGTCAAGGAACCATCACAACTATCTAATTTAAGAACACTGTCATCACCCCTAAAAGAAACCCCATCCCCTTTAGCTATCATCCCCTAATCTCTCCATCCCCCTAGCCCCTGGCAACCACTCATCTACTTTCTGTCTCTACGGATTTGCCTACTCTGCACATTTCATAGAAATGGAATTGTACAATTGCTCTCTGTTCTTCAGTGTTTTCTTGACGGGGCACGAGCAAAGCAATATTTGTCCTGACTGAACAAGATTAGAAAAACAAATGCATTGGCTACCATCCTTTAAGAAACAAGGCTTTCCGGGCTGACGTCTCCTCCCGAACAGGGTCAATGGCATCAGTGGGGAAAGTTATTTGGATCTGGAAGGTTTACTACTTACTGCTGTGGCAAAATTTACTTATTTTATGGATCCACCATCCCAACAGCCGACTCTCCACTTCCTCCACTGTTTGGAGGACTCCTTCTTCTCTTCGGAGGATTCCTTCTTCATGGCTCCAGCTGTGTGGGATTTTGTTTATTTTTATTGTGGTAAAAACATATATAACAAAACATTTGCCAATTCAACAATTTTTATGTGTACAATTTAGTGACATTAAGTTTATCATGTTGTGCAAATACGACCATCTGTTTCCAAATTATTCCACCACCATTAGCAGAAACTCAGTGCCCCCTACGCAATGACTCCCCCTTCTCCCCCCCTCACCCCTGGTAACCACTAATAAGCTTTAATCTCTGTAAAAAACAGTTGCCATCAAGCTGACTCCAACTCATGGAGACCCCATGTGTCAGAGTAAAACTGTGTTCTATAGGGTAAAACTATGCTCCTCTTCTAAGGCACCTTTGGGTGGACTTGAACCCACAATCTTTCAGCTAGCAGCCAAGCACATTAACATTCCAGTGGTTCCAGTAGTCACTGAGTCAACATTGACTCCTGGTGTCCCCATGTGTGTCAGAGTAGAACTGTACTTCATAGGGTTTTTAATGGATAATTTTTCGAAAGTAGATTACCAGGCCTTTCTTCCGAGGCGCCTCTGGGTGGATTTGTGTCACTCAGGGACTCCTACTTGACACTAAACTCCAATTGAACAAACTGGGCCCATTCCTCAAACAAAGGGGGTTGGGATTAAGGCTGCCATTTAATGGGAGAGGCAACCTCAAAATTCACCACCTTGACCTAGTCTCTGTTATGACTTACTTTAGTTTAATCATTGTTGAGCTTCTATTGTGTACCAGGTATTGTCAATGAATGAACACAATCCTGGCCCAAAAGAAACTCACAATATTCTAGCCAATACATAGCAAATTTGAATATCATATTGAATGCTAATTTAAAGGTCAGGTAAGAAACCCAGGAAGTCCCTGGGTGGTGCAAACAGTTAACATGCTTGACTGCTAACCAAAAATTTGGCAGTTTAACTCCACCCAGACGCCCCTCAGAAAAGGCGTGGTGATCTACTTGCGGAAAAACTAGCCACTGAAAACCCTATGGAGCACAGTTCTACTCTGACACACGGGGGGGTCGCCATGAGTTGGAGTCAATTCGACAGCAACTAGTTACTGGTTAAGAAACCCAGGGGCGCTTACAAAGCCTAACCTAGAGTGCTGTAAAGGCTCTCTGGCAGATATTTTACCTGCCCCACACAGACACTCCATGAGGACAAGGCCTGCCCATACAGTATCCCCATCTCCCTGGCAGGGACTGGCTCTCATGCCATCCTGAATCCTTTCTAAAGAAGCCTTCACACAAAGGCATTTTTGCCAGGTGGTGGGTTTCTTGTCTCTACTTTCAGCTAGTTGTTTATTCTCTTGCTACACTGGCTTTCAGGAGCTCCTGACAGTGGAACAGTCCTGTTTTGCCCTCCTCCACTTGTCCTTACAGCTCTCCACCCCCTCCACCTACATATGCACACTTAATTGTTATTTCCCCAAGTATGGAGACACAGTAGCACTTTGGGGAGCAAGTCGGCCAGTGCTGGGAAGGGGGATGACATTAACCACCAGCTGCATGCCAGGCACCACAGTGGACTTGTTTTTGGTTTTTGTTTTGTTTTGTTTTGTACCCATTTAATTCTCAAAGAAGCCTGCGAGATATATAGTATCTCTGCTTAAGGAATGAGGACACTGAACCCCAGAGAAGGTGTGTGTCTTGGTCATCTAGCGCTGCTACAACAGAAATACCACAAGGGGATGGCTTTAACGAAGAGAAGTTTATTTCCCCACTGTTAAAGTAGGCTAAAAGTCCAAATTCAGGGCATCAACTCCAGGGGAAGGCTTTTTCTCTGTCAGCCTTCTTCTCTTTGGTGTTCCCCCAGGACTAGGAGCTTCTCTGCGCAGGGACCCCGGTCCAAAGGACGCCCTCTGCTCAGGGAACTGCTTTCTTGATCGTATGAGGTCCGGAATTCTCTACTTGCTTCCCTTTCCTTTTGTCTCTGGAGAGATAAAAGGTGGTGCAGGCCACACCCCAGGGAAACTCCCTTTACATTGGATCAAGGATGTGACCTGGGTAAGGGTGGTGTTACAATCCCACCCAAATCCTCTTTAACGTAAAATTACAATCACAAAATGGAGGCCAACCACACAATTCTGGGAATCATGGCCCAGCCAAATTGATACACACATTTTTTGGGGGACATAATTCAAACCATAACTCATGGAAAGTCATAGCTGCTTAGTGGAACTGCAGAAATCTACACCTTCAGTATGGATTACACCTCAACATAAAGAAAACAAAAATCCTCACAACTAGACCAATAAGCAACATCATGGTAAATGGAGAAAAGACTGAAGTTGTCAAGTATTTCATTTTACTTGGATCCACAATCAACGCCCATGGAAGCAGCAGTCAAGAAAGCAAACGAAATGATACTTATGAAGACAGTGCTTCTTAGCTCAAGTAGATACATGAGACTAAATGGGCAGCTCCTGTCCGGAGGTGAGATGAGAAGGCAAAAAGGAACAGGAGCTGGCTGAATGGACATGGGAAATCTGGGGTGGAAAGGGGGAGTGTGCTGTCACAGTATGGGGAGAGCAACTAGGGCCACATAGCAGTGTGAGTATAAATTTTTGTATGAGAAACTAACCTGAACTGTAAATTTTCACTTAAAGCACAAATAAAAAGAAAAAAATCAAACAATGCATTGCACTGAGCAAACCTGCTATAAAAGACCTCTTTAATGCGTTAAAAAGCAAAGATGTCACTTGAAGGACTAAGGTGCGCTGGACCCTAGCCATGGTGTTTTCAATCACCTCATATGCATGAGAAAGCTGGACAATGAATAAGGAAGACCAAAAAAGAATTCACCCCTTTGAATTAAGGTGTTGGGGAAGAATATTGAATATACCATGGACTGCCAAAAGAAGGAACAAATCTGTCTTGGAAGAAGTACAGCCAGAATGCTCCTTAGAAGCAAGGATAGCGAGACTTCGTCTCACATGCCTCGGACATGTTATCAGGAGGGACCAGTCCCTGGAGAAGAGGTCATGCTTGGTAAAGTACAGGGTGAGCGAAAGAGATGAAGACCCTCAGTGAGATGGATTGGCACAGTGCCTGCAACAATGAGCTCAATGGTAACAAGGATTGTGAGGATGGTGCAGGACCGGGCAGTGTTTCGTTCTGTTGCACACAGGGTCACTATGGGTCAGAACGGACTCAGGGGCATCTAACAACAACACACCCAAGGCGATCTGATTCCATCTTGGCCAAGGCTATGCTCCCTTCATTACCCAGTGATTTTCAATCTTGGCTTCACAAGAGAATCATTAACCCATTGCCATCAAGCCGATTCTGACTCATAGCGACCGTATATGACAGAGTAGAGCTGCCCACTAGGGTTTCCAAGGCTATAATCTTTATGGAAGCCAACTGACATATCTTTCTCCCGTGGAATGGCTAGTGGGTTCGGTTAGCAGCCCAGTGCTTAACCACCAGGGCTCCTTTGGGAATCATCAGGAGAGTTAAAACACACAGACGCACACATACAAAGCCAAGGTCTTCGCCCCACCCTAACCAAATCAACTAGTTGCCATCAGGTTAATTCTGACTCATGGCGACCCTGTGTGTCAGAGTAGAACTGTGCTCCATAGGGTTTTCAATGGATGATGTTTTGAAAGTAGATTGCCAGACCTTTCTTCTGAGGCACCTCTGGGTCGACTCCAGCCTCCAAGCTTTCATTAGCAGCCTAGTGAGTTCACCATTTGCATCACCCAGGGACTCAGAACTTGTCCCCACTCCCAGAGATCCTTATTTAAATGGGTGGGGCCTGGGCACCTGTATTTTCCTTCAAAGCTCCTTGGGGGCGGGGGTGGGGAGCGGGAAGTGGTCAATGAAAAGCCAGAGTTAGAACTATTACACTAAAATGTGCTGCTTCTCAAGCTTCTCATAAAATGTACCAGGGGCTGGACAGCACTTCAATCCTGACATATAAAAATAGCTAATAGTGACAGGAATACACAGTATTAAAGCAAGTGTAGGGTAATTTCACCTCAGATGATTTACTCACGCAAAGTGTTCACGAGAGGCCTGGGACAAAGGTATACAGTGCAAATCAGATCTCCTGGCCCACCTGAGTTCAACTGCAGCTACTGGAAACTGCAGTTGGGTGACAGCTCTCTACTTTAAGCAACCACCCCAGTCTCTTTGCATCTCTGCTGGAGGGCTTCCTCCAGCACCTGGTGAGCTGGCCCAGCCCATGCAAATAGTGTCTGGGAAGTGTTTGGGATTTATCACTCCAGGGCAGCCCGTAACTAATGAGGGGGAGCAGTCAGTGGCTGAATACTTGCTGTCAATTGGAGGCTGCTTGGTTCCCCCTGAACTTAATTTGCCTATGGCTATAATTGCTCAGTTGTTGTTAGCTGTCCAGTAGGTCCTGACTCATGGCAACCCCGTGCACAGTAGAACAAAATGCTGCCTAGTCCTGTGCCAGCCCCATGTTCAGTAGCGGATCCGACCGTTGGGATCCATAGGATTTTCACTGGCTGATTTTCGAAAGTAGATCGCCAGGCCTTTCTTCCTAGTCTGTCTTAGTCTAGAAGCTCTGCTGAAACCTTTTCAGCGTCATAGCAACACGCAAGTTTCCACTGACAGATGAGTGGCAGCTGTGCATGAGGTGCATTGGCTAGAAATCAATCCTGGGTCTCCTGCATGGAAGGTGAAAATTCTCACACCGAACCACCACTGCCCCCAATTACTCAGTAATCACCCTTTTTGGCTAGTTCATCCCTTGCTGTCTAACTTGCCCCACCCCTTGACTTCCTGGATCACCTCCCAGTTAATGCCCGTCTAAATCCTTGTCTGGGAATCTGTTTTGGGAGAACCAAACTAGGACAACCTCCTGGGGTCTCCTTTTGATCTGAGATCTAAATAAGCATTCAACTAATAATGGTACTAACTTACATATGAACAGTGCTTTGCAGTTTACAAAGAGTTTTCACAAACACTCATCATTTGATCGCAAGAGGATAACGTTTTCTAACACCATCACAAGAGGCCTTTAGAATGGATGCAAGGTGCTTTCATTTCTTGAGAGAAAATATATCATTATCATAATAAAGACAGGCATAAAAAAAAAAAAACCCATTGTCTTTGAGCCAATTCTGACTCATAGCAACCCTACAGGACATAGTAGAACTGCCCCATTGGGTTTCCAAGGCTGTAATCTTGTGGAGGAAACCCTGGTGGTGTAGTGGTTAAGAGCTACAGCTGCTAACCCAAAGGTCAGCAGTTGGAATCCACCAGGTGCTCCTTGGAAACTGTGGGGCAGTTTACTCTGTCCTATATAGGGTTGCTATGAGTCAGAATTGGCTGGATGGCAATAGATTTTTAATCTTGTGGATTTTTTTTTAAAAATTATACTTTAAGTGAAAGTTTACAGATCAAGTCAGTTTCTCATACAAGAATGTATATACATATTGCTATCTGACCCTAGCTGCTCTCCCTATAATGTGACAGCACACTCCTCCTTTCCACCCCGGATTTCCCGTGTCCATTCAACCAGCTCCTGACCCTCTTTGCCTTCTCATCTCGTCTTCGGACAGAAGCTGCCTATTTAGTCTTGTGTATCTACTTGAGCTAAGAAGCACACTCTTCACGAGTATCATTTTGTGTCCCCATAGTCCAGTCTAATCTCTGTCTGAAGAGCTGGCCTCGGGAATGGTTTTAGTTTTGGGCTAACAGAGAGTCCGGGGGCCGTGTCTTCTGGGGTCCCTCCAGTCTCAGTCAGACCATTAAGTCTGGTCTTTTTACTAGAATTTGAGTTCTGCACCCCATCCTTCTACTGCTCCAGCAGGGACCCTCTGTTGTGTTCTCTGTCAGGATATTCATTGGTGGTAGCCAGGCACCATCTAGTTCTTCTGGTCTCAAGCTGATGAAGTCTCTGGTTTATGTGGCCATTTCTGTTTCTTGGGTTAATACTTTCCTTGTGTCTTTGGTGTTCTTCATTGTCCTTTACTCCAGGTGGTTGGGACCAATTGATGCATCTTCGATGGCTACTTGCTAGCTTTTAAGACCCCAGAAGCCACTCACCAAAGTGGGAACCAAGGCTGCGCAGTGGTTAAGAGCTCAGCTGCTAACCAAAAGATTGGCAATTTGAATCCACCAGCCACTCCTTGGAAACCCTATGGGGGAGTTCTACTCTGTCCTATAGGGTCACTATGAGGTGGAATTGACTCGAAGGCAACAGATTTGGTTTTGGTTTTTTAATCTTTACAAGAGCAGGCTGCCACACCTTTCTCCTGCAGAGCAGCTGGTAGGTTTGAACCACCAACCTTCAGTTAGCAGCTGAGAACGTAACACCAAGCCACCAGAGCTCCTTTTAAGACAGGCATAATGTTTCCCTGGAAGCATGTAAGGCCCCTGGGTGTCGCAAATGGTTTGTGCTTGGCTGCTAACTGAAAGGTAGTCAGTTCAAACTCAGCCAGCGGCCCTGTGGGAGAAAAGACCCGGCACATTTGTCCAAACCCATAGGATTATACAATCTGCTTCCATGAAGATTACAGCCAAGAAAACCCTATGGGGCAGTTGAACTTTGTCACATGGGGTCACTATGAGTTGGAGTCGACTCAAGGGCACACAACAACAACTAACCTAAAGGTTGGCAGTTCGAACCCCCCCAGCGATTCCTCAGAGAAAAGGCCTGGCAATCTGCTTCCATAAAGATTACAGCCAAGAAAATCTTATGGAGCTGTTCTACTCTGTAACCCACGGGGTCGTCATGAGTCAGAACTGACTCCATGGCAATGATTTTTTGGTAAGCATGTATTCTGTCGACTCAATTAGTGGGTTCTTCACAAGAAAAATGTTCCATTAAATCAAATACTGGAGACAATTCTATTGTTTTATATAGGGGATGTGCAAGCAATTAGTGCAAAAATGTCAGTGCCCCCCCACCCCACCCCCGCAACTTCTATCAGGAATAGTCGTTATGTGAAATTATATGTTGAACACATGTGCTGGGGAAACACTTTTTACTTGAGATAAAAAACAATTTAACACGGGTCGCAGACTAAGGACAACAGAGAAATGCAGCATTTTTTTCCCCTCTGTCCTGCTATAATTTAAATAAAAATGAGATAGAAAGGGGGAGATCATCGGGGCCACAGCATAAAAAGTAATCTACCTTTGCGGTTTCTTTGCAGCATACAAAAGAGTCTGCTGGGTATTATAGCTTTAAGCGGTCTCAGCTATAGAAAACTTGCAATAAAATTGACTGGCTCAAGCTAAGGAAATTATTATTTTGAGGATAAAAACGAGCAAAACTGCACAGCTCTCCAGGAGGCCAAATCCCTAATGAAATGGATAATCCTGGGGTAGAAGAGTATGATTTAAGCTACTATTGTCCTATATGTGCTGAGTCAGGGCTGGCCACTTTGAGCTTTTCTTCAGGGAAAGTAGGGCTCCTTTCTTAGTAGAATAGCAATCTTCTTTACAGGTTAGACCCTTTCTCTGCTGGTTGTATTTCTGTTGTTGGCATTTTTCTTTAATGGACTTCATTCCTTAGAGCAGTTTTACGTGTGCAGAAAGTGCCACGCGTTCTGTCCCCCTCACACTGTTTCTCCCATTGTTAACATGGTGCATTCCTGTTGCCCATTTGTTACAGTGGAGGAGTCAATGTGATACATTACTATCAACTAAAGTCCATGGTTGACATTAGGGTTCACTCTTCGGGTTGTACAGTCCTACGGGTTTTAACAAATGCTTAATGTCATGTGTGCACCATTACCGTATTGTAAGGTACAGTATTGTTGGAATTTTAAGGCAGTTTAAAGCATTTCCTTACAAACAAGATTAGAAGTTTGTATAAGGGGGCACCCCATGAACCATGTAGTTAAGGTTCTTTTAGTTTTATATTGACTTTTCAATGAAGTGTAGGTGATTTCTTAAAATGTCTACGATACAATATTCGTAAGCGAAGCCTTGGTTTTCTAGATTTTCTTCTCTTAATCCATTGGCCCCTGGCTTTAATTAAAACACAAAATTGCTTTCATCTTTTGGGGTCAGGATTAGGTCAGAGTGGTTGTGTCACAGTGGGGTGCAAAGCAGGAGTAGGTGAGAGAGAAAAAAGGCAAAGACCTTCTGAGGAAAAAAAGTGACAAAACAGAACAGGAGAAAGCGCTGATCCTAGAAGGCACAGTCCTGACTGAGGGAGGGAGAGGGCAGGCCGGAGAGGGAAGCAGCAGTTGAACATTCCTTGTTGCCACTCCTTCTAGGCTCATTCAACAAAAAACCAAAAAACCAATCCAAACCCGTTGCCGTCAAGTTGATTCCGACTAGAAGACTGTGCAAACTGAAGAGGTAGGAATTTGGGGGCAATTAAGGAAGTTTGAGGGGAAGGAAACAGGCGGGCAGAAAAACTAGGTTAAGACACTGGGAATCAGCAGAGCCCAGAGAGGAGCTGGATTTGAGAGTGACTGCATGTTTGATCTCCTCAGTACATTCATATTCCTACATAAACAACTCCTGTTTTAGCTGTCGGTCCACTTTACTGGAACATTCCGTGTAAGGAGGTGGAGACAAGAGGGCTGGCTCCATCTGTAGTCTACCATTTTTATTCCTGATAATAATAATGTGGAGATGTTGACATGTTAATTAAAACTGTAGTAGTGTTCCAGATCATGACGCTAATTATTAGTGCAGGCTTAACGACGGATTGCAAAAGAGTCAAATGTACTATGTATACTCACCCATTTTCCTGTGCTATAGTAATATGACACTGTCTTGGGGAAGTGAGAGATGTAATGCCCCTTTCAACATTTTTCTTTGGGACATTTGGTCATTGCCAATAGGTGTTTGGATTGTGGATGAAAATCAGTACTTTTGGGAAAACTCAAAAGGCGTTCACATCTTCTTTGAGAAGTCTTTTTAAATTTATTTTTATTTTTTCCCATACAAAAATTTATCCATACATTGTTATTGACTCTAATTGCTCTCCCCATACTGTGACAGCACACTCCTCCTTTCTACCCCTGATTTCCTGTGTCCATTCAACAGCTCCCGACCCTCTCTGCCTTCCCATCTCACCCCCAGACAGAAGCTGCCCGGTTAGTCTCTTGTGTCTAGTTGAGCTAAGAGGCACATTCCTCACGAGTATCACTTTATGTCCCACAGTCCAGTCCAATCCCTGTCTGAAGAGTTGGCCTCGGAAATTGTTTTAGTTCTGGGCTGATAGAGAATCCAGGGGCCATGCTTTCTGGGGTTCCTCCGGTCTCAGTCAGACCATTAAGTCTGGTCTTCTTACTAGAATTTGAGTTCTGCACCCCACCATTCTCTTGCTCCATCCGGGACTCTCTGTTGTGTTCCCTGTCAGGGCGATCATTGGTGGTAGCCTTTGAGGCAGATTTTATCTGAAAGAGGTGATTATCTGTAATTTTGGCATTCCAAACACGCCTGTTTATTAGGATTATTGCTCTCTTCGCTGCTTATTTTTATAACTTACCAAATACGTTTTGGTCTGCAAGCAACTTTGCAGGGAAAAAAATGGGTTGAAATGGATAGTACTGGGATTAATAAACCAAAAACCAAACCCATTGCTGTCCAGTCGATTCTAACTCATACTGACCCTATAGGACAGAGTAGAACTGCCCCATAGGGTTTCCAAGGCTATAATCTTTACAGAAGCAGACTGCCACATCTTTCTTCCGAGGAGCTGCTGGTGGGTTTGAACTGCTGACCTTTCAGTTAGCAGCTGGGCACTTAACCACTGTGCCACCAGGGCTCCTTTAAACTTCTTATTGTCAAGTCAATTCCAACTCATAGCAACCCTATGGGACAGAGTACAACTGCCCCATACGGTTTCCAAGGCCGTAATCCTCACGGGAGCAGACTGCCACATCTTTCTCCCACAGAGCAGCTGGTGGGTGGGTTTGAACCGCCAACCTTTTTTTTGGTTACCAGCCGGGCTGCCACCAGGGTTCTTCACTGGGATTAATAGAGAGGGTAATTTTGGTGTTTCCTGCCCGAAGATTGTTTGAGACTCAGTGTTATTTTAGAACCATTGGACATCCCGCACTGTCTTGAAATTTGTGTCACCGTTGCTCATGAAGATGTCATCTTCTCGAGACGAGATACAGCACTGGAATTTTACCCTGCGTTCTAGAAGGACTCCTGTTTTCCTGTTTGCTAGGGTTGCTGGTGTTGTTAGATGCCATTGAGTCGGTTCCGACGCATAGCGACCCTGTGTACAACAGAACAAAACACTGCCCGGTCCTGCGCCATCCTCACGTCCATTGCTATGTTTGAGCCCATTATTGCAGCCACTGTGTCAATCCATCTCGTTGAGGGTCTTCCTCTTTTTCGCTGACCGTCTACTTTCCCAAGCATGATGTCCTTCTCCAGGGACTGGTCCCTCCTGATAACATGTCCAAAGTATGTGAAATGAAGTCTTGCCATCCTCACTTCTAAGGAGTATTCTGGCTGTACTTCTTCCAAGACAGATTTGTTCGTTCTTTTGGCAGTCCATGATATATTCAATATTTTTCATCAACACCATAATGCAAAGGCATCAATTTTTCTTCCGTCTTCCTTATTCGTTGTCCAGCTTTCGCATGCACATAAGACGACTGAAAATACCGTGGCTTGGGTCAGGCGCATCTTAGTTCTCAACTATTGAAAGATTTGCTACGGTAGAAATGAGGTTTTGAAATATGAATTTGTCTTTGAAATACAAAATGTTTGCGTGGGTTTTCAAACATCAAGCGTTACTTTAAAATCCTGCTTGTTGTAGAGTTTAGATGAATTTTCTCGCAACGTTTGGAAATGATAATATTTTGGGATGCCTTATTTATCAGCTCTCTTTCGCCTACTTCTGTTTGCATGTTGAAGGAATGGTGCAAGCCAAAATTTTAAATTTATGTCATGCAAATGTTATAAATGGTGGATCACTGGAACCGGGACAGAGGTTTCACAGATTTTTCTGGGTCTCACTAAGAGTTAGGTCCTTGGGTATCAGCGAAAACTGTCAAAATTAAGTCACTTGTGAAAATTCAAGCCTTCGGAGGCATTCTTTATCTGAAAATCTATAAGTATTATGCCAAATGCCCAGGCCCACAGGAAAAAATGTGGTAAGCAAGACTGCGCAAATAGACTCGAATTTTCTAACGCATGTTTCCCGGTTGGAAATAAATCACTTTTATTACCTTTTTCATCTGCAATTTGTGGACTCATAAATATTATACGTAGTTAAAAATTGAATAGAATTCTATGATTTACTTTTTCATAAGTTTTGTAGAAAGTAATTGGCTTGTTCTTTGGTGCTCTTGTGATATTGAAGATGAGAAATATAAGTGTTTTGATGGATTTTGAGGTTTTGAAAAATTTACGGAAGGCAAGTTGACTCTGAAATAATACAGTTACTGATTTGGTGTCTAAATTGTGCTTTCCCCATATTAATTGCATTATATATGGCAACTGGAAGGAGCCCTGGTGGTGCAGTGGTTAAGCACTTGGCTGCTCACGGAAAGGTTGGCAGTTAGAACCCACCAGACCGCTCTGCGGGAGAAAGACCTGGTGGTCTGCTCCTGTAAAGGTTACAGCCTAGGAAACCCTATGGGGCAGTTTTACTCTGTCACACAGGGTCGCTGTGAGTTGGAATCGACTGGCCAGCACACAACAACAACAACAACAACAACGTGGCACCTGGGTGGCGGGGGAAGGGTCCTTAGGGAAAGCTGCCCCTAAGAGTGGAAGACAGATGATTAGTGCATCAAACACAATATTTGGTAACCAGTGGCTTTTGAGTTTGCCGATTTAGAAGGAGACATATTGTTGAAATTTTAGCATCCATCTGTTAGGGATGTTGGAAATAAATCCAAGTACTTTAGTGCATTCCTTGATTTATTGCTACTCGGGTAGCCCCTGGGCTCTTATTCAGAAAATGGAGCTATTTTCACGCTGATATTTTTTTTAAGCAGGCATTCATTCTTTCTAGCTCTTTGTTACTCCTTAAAATTAATCTCAGTAAACCTCTGGCCTAGATAACCTCTGATTTTTTTCTACTGGCGACCCATTTCTATCTCACCCACTCTGAACTTACCATGTTGAGGTGCTGAGACACATTTCAAAAAAAAAAAAAAAGAAATCACAAATAAATGTCATCTGATTCAATTTTACTCATCTATCTGACTTGCTGCAATCTTTCCAAATCCTGACTCTATTTTCCATCCCTTGCCCTCTGGTGTTATCTGAAAATGTGATGAGTTTGCCATCTCCAGAGAGACAGATGGTCTGCTAGCTGGCCTGTACCTCCCCCTGGGAGCTTAGCAACAGGCTGTCTTGGTGGAAGGCCTGCAGGGTTTCCAGCTGAGAAGGGGGCTGCTGTATGCACACTCCCAGGTGGCTGACATCCAAGATAAGGCTATTGCACTGACCGTTAACCCAAGTCCTTCCAATTCCCCATGACGCATTCTAGGTTGGGCGCTCCCTGCCCCCTCCCAGCTTCTCTATACAGACAGGGAGCAGAGTCCTTCTCCTGGAGCCAACCCTTGGTGCTACCAACCTTGCTTTTCCAATGGGAAGAGAAGACCACATACAGGGGACCACGTACAGTGTATGTATGACATTGTACTTCACACATTTCATTGACCCTCCACCTTAACCACTGTGCCACCAGGGTTCCTTTGGGAAGATGAAGCTGTCCATAATTCCATCCCCTGGCTCCTCCTCAGCACTTTGGAGATCCTTTGAAGCCCTAAAGGTAACAAGGAAGGTATGGAAGGGGGAATGATGGCCTCAGATGTCTATGTCCCATGGCAATGGGGGATTAAGGTTGCAGATGGAATTAAGGCTGTTAATTAGCTGACTTTAAGGAGCCCTGGTGGCGCAGCGGTTAAGCACTTGGCTGCTAACCGAAAAGTTGGTGGTTCGAGCCCACCAGCTGCTCCTCGGGAGAAAGACCTGGCAGTCTGCTTCCGTAAAGATTACAGCCTTGGAAACCCAATGGGGGCAGTTCTACTCTGTCCTACAGGGTCGCTATGAGTCAGAATCGACTTCGTGGCAACGGGTAATCAGCTGACTTCAGGACAGAGAAATTATCCTGAATGATTGGGTGGACCCAATGTAATCACAAAGATCTTTAAACGAAGAAGAGGGAGACAGAAGAATCACCAGTGTTCACTGGTTCACAATAGCCAAAAAGTGGAAACAACGCAAATGGCCATTAACAGTTGAATGGATAAATAAAATGTAGCACATACACACAATGGAATACTACTCAGCCATAAAAAGGAATGAAGTTCTGATACTTGCTATGACATGGATGAACCTTGAAAAGACTATGCTAAGTGAAAGAAGCTAGCTATAAATGGCCACATACTGTATGATCCCACTTATATGAAGTGTCCAGAATAGGCAAATCCACAGAGACAGAAAGCAGATTAGTGGTCGTCAGGGGTTGAGGGGGAGGAGGAATGGGAAGTGACTACTAATGAAGACAAGGTTTCCCTTTGGGGTGATGAAAAAGTTCTGGAACTAGATAGTGATGATGCTTGCACAACATTGTGAATACACTTAATGCCATGGAGTTGTACACTTTAAAATGGTTAAAATGGTAAATTTTATGTTATATGTGAAAAAACAAAAGAACAAAGCCACCTAAGGGAGTGACCATGCAGAGCGTGTCCATGTCCACAAGGACACCAAGACCTTGCCAAAAGGCCTGCAGAAGTCTCTATACACCGTTCGTGGCGCATCACTTTGATCTCCAGCCTAACGTCATTACTGAAGGTACAAGTAAAAGGGAATCTGCTGGCCTGATGTGCTGTTCTCTGTAACCCCACTATCCTGGCTCTGACGGCTCACTAATTTCCTATGCGGGTGCTTGCAAATCATTCTCGTGATATTGCAATCCATCGCCTGGGATTGACTTCGATTATACTAGACTGGTATTTTTGGTACTGTCTCGTTTTTCAAAATTAGGACTCGCCTCCGTTCTTCTGGTGTTTCTCCTACTTCCCAGCCACAGCCATTCTGGGTCGCAGTCCCAGTCCTTACAGCCAATCGGTGCTGCATTTTTCACCTCTTTTTTTTTTTCCCTTCTACTTTTCTTATGTCATGTCCCACACTCTCCCCTTTGCTCACTCTGCTCCAGCCACACTAGTTGCCATCAAGTCATTTCAACTCCTGGCAACCTCGCATGTGTCAGAGTAGAACTGTGCTCCATAGGGTTTTCAATGGCCAATTTTTGGGAAGTAGATCGCCAGGGCTTTCTTCCGAGGCGCCTCTGGGTAGACTCAAACCTCCAACCTTTTGGTCAGCAGCTGAGCACATTAACCATTTTCGCCACCCAGGGACTTGCTCCAGCCACACTAACATCCTTCCTATTCCTTGCACCAAACCTGCCACACTTCCTCACACCAAGCTCTAAGATTTGGCACTCTCTGTTCCCTTTGCGCGGAAGAAGGTTTCTCCCCCCTGATTCAACCTGGCTTGTTCTCTCCATTTCTTCAGCTCTCTGCTCAAATATCACTTGGCCAGAGGGGCCTTCCTGACCAAACCCACTGCCATTGAGTCAATACCGACCCTATTCCTGACCAATCTATCTAAAATAACAACACCCTTCCCCCAGCTTGCCCTTTCTAGATTTCTCTCTGTTGCTATTTATCACCTCCTGACCTATTTGTTCATCTGCTTATTGTGTGACCGCCCCCCCCTTATCACGCCCTTCCCCTTACTTCTGGGCACTTCTTACCACCTGACATATTTCTATGTTGATTTCTGGATTGTTTGGCTTTCCCGGTATGATGGTTGACGTTATGTGTCAATGCTCTTCCATAAAGTGATATAATGTAATCTCCTTCCATTTTGTGATCTGATGTGAGCAGCCAAATGGTTGAAAGGGGAGTTTCCTTGGGGGTGTGACCTGCCTCCAGTCTACAAACGGATGTTCTGGCAAAGCTCGGCTTTCTCTCCACCCTGCACGCTTGACCTCTGGTTCTTGGGACGTAAGCCTGTAGAAGTCTTCAGCCTGTTGCGTGACCTACGGATTTGGGACTTGCCAGCCCCTGCAACTACCAGAGCCGTTTCCTGACAATTGTGTGAGTCATTTCCTTGAAGTAAATGTCTCTAGGTATCTACATATGCTTTACTGGTTTTGCTCCTCTAGAGAACCCAGACTGAGACACCTAGCATGTCCCGGGCGCTCAGTAATTACTTACGTAATAAATCAAGGTTGGCCTTCAACCTTGACCCATTCACTCAATCCACCAAGGATTCTGGAGCAGTCTTATACGCCAGGCAATGCGTTAGGCCTCTGAGATGTGGAACATGAGAAGACATGGTCCCTGTTCCGAAGGAGCCTCCAGACAGTGGGAGGGTGCTAGACAACAACGAGAGGTAACAGGAGAGGCCAGGAGCTGGGAGACGTCAGAGGGCCTCACGGAAGATGTGAAAAGGGCTGAGATTTTCTGAGGGCTGAGGAAGGTTTCCACAGGTGTTCAGTCCCTGAGGTGTGAGAGACCAGAGCTTGGTCAAGGAACATCAATATCTTTATTATTATTATTTTTGTGTGTGTGAAAATACACACAACAAAACATACACCACTTCAACAATTTCTACATGTACAATCCAATGACGTTGATTACATTCTTCAAGTTATACTACCTTTCTCGACAACCTTTCCCAACTGTTTCACTACCATTAACACAAACTCACTGCCCCCTAAGCTTCTCTCCTATCCTTTTGAAGTTGCTGTTGTCAATTTGACTCCATATAATTATTTAAAAGAGTATAATGCTAAGCCAGACATTCTTTTCTAATTAGGCTAAACTATTATTTGGTTCAAAGATGACTTCAGGGGATAGTTTCAGTTCAAGGTTTAAAAGTTTCTTCAGGGTAATAGTTTTGGGGTGTGAGGCATCCGGCCTCAAAGGCTCCAGAAAGCCTGGATTCCGTGAGAATAGGAAACGTCAATATCTTGAAGCTGGAGCCCCAGAGGCAGAGAGAGGAGAGAAGGCTCTACATCCTCACCTGACGTGTTTGTTTATCCATTTACTGCCATCCTCCACTCTCTTTCCCCTCCCGAGCAAGCCCTAGGGGCCACCAAGAGGAGTTTGGCGCCCGCTGGTGATGGAGCGCGTGGTCAAGAAAACAGAAGGGGGGAAATGAGGCAGGGGGCACAGGGGCTGTGCTGTTTGTACAAAGCCCTCGTTATTCCTGCGTGCAGATGGCTGCAGTCCTGAAGAAAACTGCCAGACCCGATTAAAATCAATCAAGACTGTAGAATGTGGGTCTTAGGTTCAACAGACGCAACCAAAAGCCTCCCTGTCTCCGCGTGGGTTGGAGCAGGACAGCGTTCAGGGAAAGGCTGCTTAACTAGCCCAGCATGTAATTGAGTCTGTTCTTTTCTCTGTTCTACTAATGATTCATCAAGCAGAGTGTACCGCTCACTGCCATGCAGACTCATGCCTTCAAATCAAACAGATGAGGCCAATTGCTGCAAAGTGTAGGAGGGAGACAGTCAGCGCCCTCGGCTTGGTCAGGGCAGGCTGCGGAGGTGGAAAGCCTGCAATTGCTTTTTTCTGAGTCAGGTATTTGGGAGATCTATAGCTTCAGACCTAGACAGAGGATGGGTGGTAGAAGTCTAGGCTAATGATAAACATATTCCTTTGACTTGATTACCAGCATGCTATTTTTTAAACAAAAAAATATAAATAATTAGGAAGTCAGGATATCTTTTTGAAAAAAAAAAAAAAAAAAAAAAACAGTTGCGGTGGAGTCAATTCTAACTAACTCATGGCAACCCCATGTGTGTCAGAGTAGAACTGCACTCCATAGGATTCTCAAGGCTGATTTTTCGGAAGTAGATTGCCAGGCCTTTCTTCCGAGGTGCCTCAACCATCTGGTTAGCAGTGTATTAACCTGTTTGCACCACCTAGGGACTCCTAGGACATTTTAGAGGTCTTAAATGATTAGATTGGGGGTGGGGGGTGGGGAATGAACAATTGGCACTTGGTATTTTATATTTAAAATTTTTTTTTTATTGTGACTAAGTGAAAGTTTACAGAGCAATTAGTTTCCTATTCGATAGTTTGTACATAAAGTGCTCCATGACATTGCTTTCATTCCCCACAATGTGCCAGAGCTCCCCTCATTTCCGTCCTAGGTTCCCTGTTTCCTTTTGTCCTGAATTACTACCCCTTCCTGCATTCTCATAGTTGCCCTTGTGCAAATGTTGCCCTTCCGATCTTGTATAATTGCTTGTTCTAAGTAGCACGTTCCTCTCGGGTGTTATTGTTTATTTTATTTTATGGGCCTGTCTATGGTTTGGCTGAAGGATGGTCTCTGGACACGGCTTCAGTTCCAGTTCAGAAGGGTGATTTAGGGCCATATTCCTGAGGGTTCCTCCAGTCTCTGTCATGACACTCAGTATTTTAAACGTAATTCCAATGAAACCTGTGAGAGCTGGAACTCAACGAGACTGCGTGGTGTTTCTAGGTCTCGCAAGTTTTCCACCTTTGACAGGGTGCAGTCACCACTTTTCTATCACTCTGTATTTAGTGGAAAATATTTCATTTTTCCTTCTTTGACAGGTTTCTGCCTCACCCAGGTTCCGCTTCTGCAGGTTTTACTGAATTATAGTGTTAAGAAATTAAACGTGATTGTTACTTCAAGAAGTGCTGAGAATTGTTAGAAAGTTAGAATTAATAATAATATCCACATTTCATTGTATCCCTATCACATACTAAGCATTATGATAGGTTCTTGACATACTTTACTTCATCTTCAAAATAACTCTCTGAAATATTTATTATTAACATCATTTGACAAGTGAGAAAACTGAAGTTCTGAGAGACTAAGCAATCTCCTTAAGGTACGTGAACAGCCAAGGTTAAAACCCGAGTCATCTTAACTTGAAGGGCATACCGTTTAGTATGATGCCCTGAAAAGCTCTTTCAGACTTTTGTTGCAAACACCAAGTCCCTTCCAAAACAAAATCCTCTCAGAGAAAGACTGAGAGGAGGATTAGGAAAGTATTTTCATTTAATATGAATTTGCACGGATAGAAATCAAAGTGAGGAGGTATAGTTTCTTTAGTAGTTGTGGGGAAAAAAAACCCAAAACCCTCAATCGAAGGTTAAATCATGAACACAAAGAGGCATAAACTAAGAAAGCATCTTCAAGGGAAACACCCAAGAAGCTGAAGTGCCTTTTGTGCATAGGTGTTGTAGGGAGAGCCAAAGAAAATTCTAGACACTAGCCTTCTAGCCCATCTGTGCCTCACTGTTTCTCAATTTCTGATACATAACTCACAAAACACTTCATTTCTGTGAACACACACACACATACACCCCAAAACAACAGCAAACTTCAAGTGGGCTTTTCAGGATCCCCAAGTGAAAGGACCCGGAAGTTCTCACTGTCCAGCCCTTAATTTAGTAGAGGAATCCTTTTCACTGAGTCATTTGCTTCAACATCTCCAACGACTGGGAGCTCACCTCCTTAGCAATAATTATGCCTACATCAGGTCCCTGGGTGGTGCAAACGGTTAAACACTCAACTACTAGCTAAAAGGTTGGCCGTTCGAACCTACCCAGAGGTGCCTCGGAAGAAAAGCCTGGCGATCAGCCCGAAAAACTCTATGGAGCACAGTACTACTCTGCACACATGGGGTTACCAGGAGTCAGAACTGACTAGACAACAACTAACAACAACAACATACCTAAAAAAATAAATAAATAAACAAATACTATGTAATAGTATAATTAGTTATGACATTGTATTTTTACTTTGTTTATATTTTGTCTCACATCTACCTCCTTGTAATTTTCATCTATTGATCCTTTTTTCCCTCTTGGAACTAAACAGAATTCTTATCTACCAGCTCTTTAAATACTGTAAGAGAGCCATCCTTTGGCCCCTAAATATTTTATTCCCTAAGCTAACCATCCTCACTTATTTTGGCTGTTGTTCATATGTCATGATTTATAGCACTATATGATATGACTCCTGTGAAGGCATTGTAGTTGGTCTACGTCCCTCATGAAATGTTCCCCAGAATTAAACATAGTAAATCAAAGTACGGTAAGACTGATTATCAAAGCGTAGGATAGTCAGAATACTGTATTTGTATTTAACCAGCCCAAGACTCCTTTTATCTTCTCTGTAGCAGCCTGATCACCCTCTTGGCTCTTCCTAGCTTCAGGCCACTTAAACCCCCAAGTCTTTTTTCCACATACAGTCAAGTGCCGCATAAAGTCCATTCAGGCAACAACTGACTGCATATGCGTCTGTGGTCCAGCATGTGCCCTCCAGGGGATGCCCACAGCCTGATTCCACAGCAAGCCTGCCCCGCCACCTCCAGCCCCCTACCTGTGGCAACAGGTACCCCTGCCGCAGGGAGGGTTGGGTGCCCGATCCTGCAGGCATCGCAGGGCCCCGCCGGGACGCTGGGTACTGAGACTGCTTCCTCTGCTGCACTTGCCTGTGCCCGGAGCCTCCCTGATGTGACCTTCACTGAGCTGCAGGGCCCCATGCAGGGCAGGGCCCAACTGAGCTCTCACCTGAGGCAACCGTAGGGGAGCTGGTCGGGCCGCGCTGCACAGCAGCCTCCAACCCTTGCCCCTGGGAGCCCCCAGCCCCGTGTACCCAGTGTTTGCACACTGCCCAAATCACATAATATAGCTTGGACGTTAAGCGACGCATGACCGTACTGCTATTTAGCCAGTTCTCGACACTACATCCTTAACTTCAGTTCCAAGGACAGCACTTTACAACTTGTTCAATTTTAAATTTCATTTTAATAGACATGGCCATTTATGCATTTACTTATGCATTTCCTTGCCTCATTCCAAAAGAATCTAGGTGGCTGACACCTCATCCCTGTGGGCCAGTGCCATTTTGGGTCCTGCTCTGTCATCTGAGTGATTCACACTCCCGGCTTCTTGTTCTCCCTTGTTTTGATAACAGGTCCTTTCTGTCGTATCCAGGTTACTTAAAGAAGTGTTGAAAAGGACTATGCTAAGAAAATAGCCTTGTTCAGTGCAGACCTTTGACAAACGTTGCCAGAAAATTTGACAAAGATAAATGCACCAATCAGCACTCTTAGCTGCTAAATTATCTCATCATCCATCCAGTGTCCATCTTTTCCACAAGGATGCCAGGAAATGACTCTGAAAAATGCCTTGCAGAAATATAGAAACTCTCTGTCCACGGGATTCCTTTGATCTCCTAGTCTAATAAACATATCACAAAAGAATCTAAGGGCTGCTGTCAGGATGTCTTTTCTTCGCAAACTCATGCTGGTTTCTTTAAGGCTCCCATCTCTCTCTGGGAGTTCACACACCACCTGGGATAGTTAATTTGATGCGACAACTGTGGTGCCCAGTCTGGTCAAACACTAGTCCAGATGCTGTTATGAAGTAGTTACGTATGATTAAATCGGTTGGCCTCAAGTAAAGCAGATTATCTTCCATAAAGTGGGTGGGCCTCATCCAATCAGCTGAAGATCTTAAGGGCAAAAAGGGAGTTCCCAGGGTGCGTTCTGCCTCTGGACTATAAACAGACATTTGCCAGAACTACTCCTTCACTCTTCCCATCATCGGACCTACAGACTTTGGGACAAAAGACTGCAGGAATCTCCAGCCTGTCGCCAGCACAGGATTTGCCAGCACCCACAACTTTGTGAGCCAATTCCTTAAAAGAAATCTGTTTCTCTCTCTATTGTTGTTATTGTTAGTTGCTGTGGAGTTGACTCCAACTCGTGGCGACCCCATGTGTGTCAGAGTAGAACTGTACTCCATAAGGTTTTCAAGGCTGTGACCTTTTGGAAGCAGATGGCCAGGTCTTACTTCCACAGGCCTCTCTGGGTGGGTTTGAACTTCCAACCTTTCGATTAATAGTCCAATGCTTAAGCTTAACCATTTGCACCACCCCTACCTAGGGATGTCTCTCTTTCTCTCTAACTGGTTCAGTTTCTCTAAAGAACCCTGACTAAGAGAATTTTCTTGGGAGTCTCTCAGTGGTGCATACAGAATGTGCTCAGCTGCTGACGGAAAGGTTAGTGGTTCAAGTCCACCCAGAGGCATCTCAGAAGAAAAGCCTGGCAATCTATTTTCAAAAAAATCAGTCATTGAAAATTCTGTGGAGCACAGCTCTCCTCTGACACACGTGGGATCACCAGGAGTCAGAACTGACTCCACGGCAACTGGCTCCAATAGGAAGTTAACATTGAAATCCCCAATCCCTGGCTAAACATTTGCATCATCTACCTCCCCATATTTGAAAACCAAGGCATCTACCCATCTCCTGTCCTTCCGGAACGACTTTTATTTCCCATAGATTACAGAGGATATTTGAAGGATCTCCTTTGAAAATTGTTCTCATATTCTCAGGTATAATTTGCCCAAACCTTAGGTCATGCATTCTTTTAGTTTGCGTCATTGGAATGGTATTGAAGGTAGTAGGGGAGAAAACAGTTTCCCCCAAGAACGGGGGTATGCTTTTGGAAGGCGTGAGAGATACTGGGCAAACAAAATACATTCCGCTGCAGCAACGACCCTTCCAATTCAAAGACCGGCAGCAGCTTGTCAAGACTTCTCTAGCTAGTCTTCTCTGAGTTATGGTGAGGGGTCTGTGCTCTTTTTGTGGTCTGTCTTTGATTTCTCTCTCTCCTTCTGCCCAGGCTTTTATGTGGTTTTTAGAATCTGAGCTCCTGAGACAGCCTCAGCCCCTGTCACCAGCAAATCTAGTCTCTTGGACTACTTCCTCTATTGTTATTAATAAGGGGCTCCAGTTCCTTCCTGAAGGAGCCTTGGTGGTGCAACGGTTAAGTGCTCAGCTGCTAACCAAAAGGTTGGCATTTCAAACCTGCCCAGCTGCTCCAGGAGAGAAAGACCTAGTGATCTGCTCCCACGAAGATTAACCCACCCCATTGACGTCAGTCAATTCTGACTCATAGTGATCCTACAGAATGAGTAGAATTGCCCCATAGAGTTTCCAAGGCTGTAATCTTTACGGAAGCAGACTGCCACATCTTTCTCCCTAGGAGCGGCTGGTGGGTCTGAACCACCGACCTTTCAGTTAGCAGCTGAGCGCTTAACCATTGCACCACCAGGGCTCCTTCCGTAAAGATTACAGCCTAGAAAAATCTGTGGGGCAGTTCTACTTTGTCACATGGGGTCGCTATGAGTAGGAATCAACTCGACAACACATAACAACAACAGTCCCTTCTTATGGACAATACCAAACCAAAAACCAAACCCACTGCCATCAAGTCGATTCTGACTCACAGTGACCTTACAGGACAGAGTAGAACTGGCCCAGGGGCTATCCAAGGCTGTAAGCTTTTTTTTCTTTTTTCCGTCTTGGCTTTTTTTTTTTTTAAATTGTGCTTTAAATGAAGGTTTACAGAGTAAATTAGTTTCTCATTACACAATTAATACACATATTGTTTTGTGACTTTGGTTGCCAACCCTGCGACGTGTCAACACTCTCCCCTTCTCAACCTTTGATTCCCCGTTACCAGCTTTCCTGTCCCCTCCTGCCTTCTTGTCCTTGCCCCTGAGCTGGTGTGCCCATTTAGTCTCGTTTTGTTTTATGGGCCTGTCTAATCTTTGGCTGAGGGTGAACAAGGCTGTAATCTTTATGGAAGCAAATTGCCACATCTTTCCCCCACAGAGCAGCTGGTGGGTTTTAAACGCTGACCTTTAAGTTAGCAGTTGAGTGCTTAACCACAGCACCACCAGGGCTCCTAATCTCTAAAGATTACAGCCTAGAAAACCCCATGAGGCTGTACTACTATGACACATGGGATTGCTGTTAGTTGAAATCAACTCCAAGGCACCTAACAACAGTAACAGTCCTTCCTATAAATAATAGTTCCTTCTACTTATCTCTAATTGATATTTCCTAGGAGTATATATAGTCATTTGGTTTTATTGCTTTTAGTAGATCCTGATCCTATTTCCACAGCCCCTATTACCATCATGGTTGAAAATTAGCCAACAACCAGAGAAGATGAAGCCATCGAGGGCTTCCAAGGTCAGTAGGTGTTTTAGGCTGGGTTCTCCAGAGGAGCAAAACCAGTGACAAGTATATATCAATATATATAGACAGAGATTTATTTCAAGGAAATGGGTCACACACTTGTGGAGGCTGGCAAGTCCCAAATCTGTGGGTCAGGCTTCAGGCTGGAGGCTTCTTCTGACACGTGGTTGCAGGGGCTGACAAACCCAAAACCAGCAGGTCAGATGGCAGGCTGCTGGCTCACATTCCAAGAACCGGAGGCAGAGGACGACGAGTCAGATGCAGGATGGAGAGAGGGCGAACTTTGCCAGAACATCTATATATAGTGCATGCAGGTCACACCCCTGAGGAAACTCCACTTACATCAAATCACAAAATGGAGGATAAGTACATAACACTGAGAATCATGGCCGAGCCAAGTTGACAGATAACATTAACCATCACTGCAGGCTAGGAAAGAAATTATTCCATCATTAGTTTGAAAACAGAAGCCTTACATTAACCTTCCTAATTGCTTGCTTACCTTGTTTTTATACTTTCTGAGTGAACAGGAACAAAGCCACTTGCTACTATTCTCATTAGCACTAATGATCAATAAGCAGAAAAAAAATTTCTTGGCTGATTCTCATATTTTGTTCAACATTATGTATGCTTACTTTGGAGCTTATTAGGGCATTGCCAGTTTTGCTCATTATCTTCTACACAGGATGAATGCGTTTCTCAGGCAAGTCGTTAAGGTGAAGCAACAATGACTGACGCCGTTTTTGTAATTAAGCAGGGCTTCCAGTTATGTTTAGGGAGCCCTGGTGGTGCAGTGGTTAAGCACTGGGCTGCTAACCAAAAGGTCGGCAGTTCAAACCTACCAGCAGCTCTGCAGGAGGAAGATAGGGCAGTTTGCTTCAGTTAAGTTTTATAGCCTAAAAAATCCTATGGGGGCAGTTCTACTCTGTCACATGGAGTCACCATGAATTGGAATCGGCTCAACAGCAATGGGTATGACAAGTCCAGTTATATTTACTGCTGGGGGCAGGGAGAGAAGAAGTGATCATTAGCATGTCATATTGACTTATTTTAGACAGTCCCCAGAGAAGTCCCTACCACAATTTCAGAGTTGACTTCCTTTCCAAGGGAAGTGTTTGGCCTGGAATCCATCCTTAAGCTCCTTTGATGTTCATTCCATCCATTAAAATCATGCTCTGAAATGAAGCCCTGATCTATGCTACAACATAAATGTACCCTGAAAACATCATGTTAAGTGAAAGAAGCCAGTCACAAAGGACCACAAGTTGTATGATTCCGTTTCTAGGAAATGTCCAGAACATGCAAATCCGTAGTTACAGAAAGCAGATTGGTGGTTGCCCGCAGCTGGGGGGCGAGGGATGGGGAGAGTTGGGGGAGATGGCTAAGGAGTGCAGGGTTTCTTTTTAGGGGGAGAAAAATGTTCTAAAATTGATTGTGGTGATTGATGGTTACATTATAACACTGTGAGCATACTACTAAAAGCCATTGCATTGTAGACTATAAATGGATGAACTGCATGGTGTGTGAATCATATCTCAATAACACTGTTACCCCCAAAAATCATGCTCTATCCCTCCTGTTGCCATCATATGCCACTCCCCCTCTTTCTTTGGAGTCTTCAGCAACTGGATCCCTGTCCCTGTGTCCATCAGGTCCTGCTACCATCTGAAATGACTTAGATGTCCCCATGAATGACCCACCATTCAATGCCCCAGTGAGCTTTACTTCCTTTCCACTCGGCCACCCACTCCCTTCTTGTGCCCCAAACACACCTTCCTATACTTGCAGGTGTTTCACTCAATTGCGCTAGTGAATTATAGCGCACAGGGTCTTCCTCTTCCTCAATCCCACTACTTTCTCTTTCTGCTCTATCAGCATCCACAACCTCCTTCCGCTGCCCTGCAATCCCCCGTTCCCCTTCTGGCTTGAATTCCGTCTTCATCACTTCAGTCACTCGTCCTTCCATCTCAACCATCTGGCAAATCTCAACCCTCCAACAATGCAACGAATTAATGACCCCGTCACAGGTCCCATCTCAGCTGTACTCTCAGTTCCCGCGGTTACCCTTCTGTATTGCTCCAGAGGCTTCTCTCCAGTTCTCCAAGTCCTCTGTTAGAAACCCGTTCCACACTTCTCCATCTACAACTCCCCCTCCCTCTTCAAGCCCAGTAGATAATCTTACCTCCTTCTCTATGCCAGACAGGAAGAAGCTTCTTCCCTACCACCAAACTATTTGCTTACCTACATTCTTTCTGCCTCCCCTACCACTTATTGCTCTTACCAAAATGGAAGAGATACTCCTTCTCTTATTTCAAGTCTACCTGTGTTCTTAGGGGGCAGTGGTGGTTCAGCGGTTGAATTCTTACCTTCCATGCGGGAGCCCCTGAGTTTCATTCCTGGCCGATGCACCTCATGCAAAGCCACGACCCATCCCTCAGTTGTGGACTGGGTGTTGCTATGATGCTGAACAGGTTTCAGCAGAGCTTCTAGACCAAGACAGACTAGGAAGAAAGGCCTGGCGATCTACTTCCAAACATCAGCCATGTGCAGGGGTTGCCGTGAGTCAGTAGCAGCTAACAACAACAGCAGCTGTGTTCTAGCTTGCATCATCTCCTCACTACTCAGCACCCTTGGAGTATTGATTATCTACTCCTTTGCCCCATATCCTTAACCTCGCCTTCTCTCCGGGCTCCTTCCCATCAGCATGTCTCTCCCTCCTGTAGTAACAACAGCAACAACAGCACCTTTACCTGATACCAACCCCCGCCTCCAGCTACCGCTCTGTGTTTGTTTCCCTCCTCTTTAAAGCCAAATCTCCTAAACGTTGCCTCCGCTTCTCGTTTTCCACGATTTCCTCCACAGGCTGCCATAGTGGACATTCCTACACATCATTCCAGTCAGACAGCTTCTTTGAATCCAGCGAGCCTTTTCTGTCCCTACTTGAATTCCCAGCAATATTTTGGTACGTTTGACAGCTTTTTCCCTCTGAACAGGGTCGCTTCCCTTAGCACCCTCATCACTACCACTAAAACTCTGGGTTAGGCACTCTCCGACATGCTCCACAGCACCTGGGCCAGCCCTCTTTGAAGTTCTTACTCTACTGTTTTGGGATTGCCAGCTGTAAACTGCACCCCCCACACACCCCATTATACCGTATGCACCTGATGGATGGGTCCATGTCTCACTTCTTCCCTATTTTATCCCCAGTGCCCAGCGAGTGGCTGGCCCATACTAGGTATACCAACTGAATGAAATAATAAAGATATTGAGTGCTTCCCCCCACCCCCATAGCTGCAATTCTTCAGAAACAGATAGCCAGGTATTTCTTCTACAGCACATCTAGGTGGACTTGAACCTCCAACTTTTTGGTTAGCAGCTGAGTGCTTAACTATTTGTGCCACCCAGGGACGCCTAGAAATTGATGAAGGCTTTTAAGCAGAGGGTCTAATGTCTATTAGATTTACATTTTGGAACAAACACTCAGGCAGCCATGTGCAGAAGGAACTGTGCTGGGGTCAGGGAGACAGAAGGGGCTAAGAGGGAAGGCCCAGTTGGTCTGATCTAGAGCGGTATCCGTGGGGATGGAAAGGCGGAGAATACTTTCTATGTTACTGTGAGAGATGAGGGCAGAAAAAAAACATTTAACCTTCAAAAACTAATGAGACAAGGCCTTATCAAATCTTATTTTGGCATTCCAACTCAACTTAATTAACACTTTCGAGCACCTACTCCATGCAAAGCATTGTATTAGGCTATGCAGATGTAGTGATTAGTAAGACTTTATCCCAATCCTGGAGATGACAACAGTGTCAGTCGGCTAGTGATAACACACATACTTTGTACCAGGCAGAGAGAAGAAGAGGCAGAATTGCAGAATTAAATCCTGGTAGTTTATGTGTGGAGGTTTTGCGTGTGTGTGTGTGTTCATGTTTTTGTTTGTTTGGTTGGTTTTGAGTTGTTTTTTTTTTTTTGTCTAAGGATAACGGGCTAGTAGTTTACCCAGAGAGTGTGTTGTGGTGGGAAGAACATTGTCTTGAGATAGAAAATAGGGGTCTTACAAAAAAAAAAAAAAAAGACCAGACTTACTGGTCTGACAGAGGCTGGAGAAATCCCGAGAGTATGGCCACCGGACACCCTTATAGCTCAGTACTGAAGTCACTCCTGAGGTTCACCCTTCAACGAAAGATTAGACAGGCCCATAAAACAAAGCGAGACTAAACAGGTACACCAGCCCAGGGGCAAGGAAGAGAAGGCAGGAGGGGACAGGAAAGCTGGTAATGGGGAACCCAAGGTCAAGAAGGGGAGAGTGTCGACACGTCGCAGGGTTGGCAACCAATGTCTCAAAACAATATGTGTATTAATTGTGTAATGAGAAACTAATTTGCTCTGTAAACCTTCATCTAAAGTACAATAAAAAAAACTAAAAATAAAATAGAGGTCTTAGTTCCTTACCTGCCTCTAAGGAGGTTGTATGATCTTGAACAATTTGCTTAACTTCTCTAGGACTTAATTTCCTCATTTGTAAAATGAAATTTCAAAATGAAATGACCATATAAAAATTATGTTACTTTATATATTTGTTATATTTAAAATTTATATATTATTTCTAAAAAGTTTTCAAATCATCCACAGTGTCCATGTATTCCATATAATGCTTTGAGGATAAATGCTTTAACTTGGTCCTATACTGTTTAGAAGAACAGGGCATAACGTGGTCACAAATAAACAGCAAACTTCGGTTTCTTGGTTCTAAGAGACTGATGGGGGGGGGCAGTGGTGTTCAGTGGTAGAATTCTTGACTCCCATGCGGTAGACGTGGGTTCGATTCCCAGTCAATGCACCTCATGTGCGGCCACTGCTGGTGTCTCAGTGGGGGCTTTCGTGTTGCTATGATGCTGAACAGATTTCAGCGGAGCTTCCAGACTAAGACAGACTAGGAAGAAAGGCCTGGAAATCGATGAAAATCCTGTGGATCACAACGGTCCAATTCCCATTATACATGGCATCCCCACGAGTCAGGGGCTGACTCGATGGCAATTAAAAACAACAGTAAGAGAATGATGATGATAATATCATTCACACATGACCATTAGGGACAGTTTACCCAAACGTGCATTTGTTTTCACTTCCTTGGCTCTTTTAACCTTATGATTTTTAAATTTTGCCCTACTTCCTGGCATGAATGCTAGGCTTTGTCAGAGGAATGTAAAGAACCTCAAATCAGTCTTTTCTTTTTCCTTAACATTTTTTGTGTAATTTTTTTTATTGTGGTAAAAAATATATATATTAAAATATTTGCCATTGCCGTCAACTCGATTCCGACTCATAGTAGCCCTGTGAGTCTCACCCCTGGTAACCACTAATAAATTTTGATCTCTATACAATTGCCCATTGTAGGTATTTCATATGAGTGGGATCGTACAGTATCAAATCAGTCTTTTTTGCTCCTTTGATAGACGAATAGTTTTAAATTCTGGGCTCAGATTGTTTGAGAACTTTCATCAAATTTCAGTGGAAGGGAGACACAGGAAGGAGCACAGAAAGTGGGTTTCGAATCAGGAAGAAGAACTATGAACTTGAAAATTCATCTGCTCTTCCCTTTGCCATGGATCCTGCTCCTGATAATTAAGTGGGCAGCCGCTTCCATGAATGGCTAGTGTATCCGAGTAGGGCTAGCAGGTATAGCAGATGAACTCTGAAATAGCAGACTAATACACATCTATTTCTCATTCCCTTCAAGTCCACTGAGTGGCAGAAATGGAGATGCTAGCAGAGGGCCATGTGTCTCTGCTCCACGCAGTCATCCTGGAGCCCAGGCTGACAGAGCCACAGCCATCTTCAGTCCATCAATTCCAAGGTCATCCTGGGTGTCAACATCCAGGTGACGATAGCGGGGTTGGGGAGGGAGGGAAGGAGAGAAGAGGCTTTCCTGTGGGAGGCTTATTGGGTCAGGCTGATAGCATTTTCATCCTCATTTCACTGGCTCCATCTTAGCTAGATGGGCATCTCTAACTGCAAGGGAGGTTGGGTAACAGAGTCTAGGCAAGGAAGAGAAAGGGTAGATTTTGATTAATACATAATGGTCTCTGCCTTACCCAGGGATATTGATTCTGTCTAGCTGTCCCCTCGCAACTCCTTCCTTTCTACCTCACGTCTGACAAAATATTTCAGAGGTGATTCCACTTGTCGTGAGTATAATTGGAAATATTTTTAAAGTAGTGTTATTCATAAGGTAAGCATCTGATTTTTATGGTGCAACCTTCAAGTTTTCCCTAAGCGCTGTGATCGTTGCCTTAGACTATCCTAGCACATTAGTTTGTACAGGGCATACAATGATCATATGTCACTCTGGTTTACATACAGATATAGCTTCAGCTCATGTAACTGGGACTATTTCTCTCTGAATGTTATCAGGCTTAATAAGGTCAGCAGTAAAGAAATATTCAGCTCTAAATTTCCTTTCAATCATTTGTCTGGAAAAATTATATTACAATTGCTGGCTTTGGGAATTTTCCAGTGGGGTGTCATAGCTTTGTTTGGTACAGTGCGAGTGGTTCTCAAAGTGTGGTCCCGGTCCACCAGCATCAGCATCTCCTGGGAACTTACTAGAAATGCATATTCTCAGGCCTCACCTCAGACCTGCTGAATCAGACACTCTGGAGATGGGGCCCAGGCCTCTGTGTTTCAACAAGTCCTCCAGAGGATTTTGCTCAAGCTAATGTTCGATCTACTTTCAAAAATTATCCTACAGATGAAAACCCTATGGATCACGACAGAATATTGTCCTATATAGTGCTGGGAGATAAGTTCCCTAGGTTGGAAGGCACTCAGAATACATAATGGCCACAACAGTGGACTTGAGCATCCCGAGGATCGTGAAGGTGGCGAAGGATGGGGCAACATTTCATTCTGTTGGGCATAAGCTCAATGGCAACTAACAACCACAAAGTTTGAGAAGCTCTGTTCCAGAGATCTAGAGTTTAAATTACTGCTGAAGCATTTCATTTTAAGGACCAGGTGAAAAGAACATTATTTGAAATTGTTTTGTTTCAAACATCGAATCTCTCTTATATGGCTGCGAATGAAGAGTGATGAAG
Organism: Dugong dugon; assembly: GCA_030035585.1. NCBI lineage: Eukaryota > Metazoa > Chordata > Mammalia > Sirenia > Dugongidae > Dugong > Dugong dugon. The sequence goes on from CM057483.1 coordinate 162,431,739, forward strand.
AAAATTCACAGAATGAAGATTGCTAAGAGCCCTGGGAGGTCACTAGGGCAAATCATTTTCAAAGGTGTGGGTCAGAGAAATCTGGGGTTCTATGAAACATCTCTAGGTCCCCGGGTGGCGCAAACAGTTTGCTCTCAGGTGCTGGGTCAAATTCACTTAGCGGCACCACAGAAGAAAGGCCTGGCAATCTACTTTCATAAGATCATAGCCACTGGAAACTCTATGGAGTGCAGTTCTACTCTGACACACTTGGGGTCGCCATGAGTCAGAATCGACTCGACGGCATCACACGAATAGATATATACACACCCATGTTCATTGCAGCACTGTTCACAATAGCAAAAACATGGAAACAACCTAGGTGCCTATCAACGGACAAATGGATAAACAAATTACGGTATATCCACACGATGGAATACTACGCAATGATAAAGAACAACGATGAAGCCGTGAAACATCTTATAACATGGAGGAAGCCAGAGGTCATTATGCTGAGTGAATTTAGTCAGTCACAGAAGGACAAATATTGTATAAGACCACTATTATAAGAACTCAAGAAAAGGTTTAAACACAGAAGAAAACATTCTTTGATGGTTACGAGGGTGGGGAGGGAGGGTGCTGGACTAAACTAAAGCTAAGAAGTCTCCTGAATACAATCAAACACTTTGAGGGACAGAGTAGCAGGGCTAAGGGTCTGCGGACCATGCCTTCAGGGAACATACAGGTCAATTGGCTTAAGAAAGCTTATTAAGAAAGTGTTCTGTATCCTACTTTGGTGTGTGGCATCAGGGGTCTTAAAAGCTTGCAAGTGGCCATCTAAGATGTATCAATTGGTCCCAACCACCTGGAGGAAAGGAGAATGAAGAACACCAAAGACACAAGGAAAGTAGTAGCCCAAGAGACAGAAAAGGCCACATAAACCAGAGACTGCATGATCTTGAGACCAGAAGAACTAGATGGTGCCCGGCTACCACCAGTGACCACCCTGACAAGGAACACAACAGAAAGTCCCAGATGGAGTAGGAGAAAAGTGGGGTGCAGAACTCAAATTCATGTAAAAAGACCAGACTTAATGGTTTGATTGAGACTGGAGGGACCCTGGAAGACAGGGCCTCTGGACTCTCTGTTAGCCCAGAACTGAAACGATTCCTGAAGCCAACTCTTCAGACAAAGATTAGACTGGGCTATAAGATAGAAAATGATACTCGTGAAGAGAGTGCATCTTAGTTCAAGTAGATACATGAGACTAAATGGGCAGCTCCTGTCCGGAGGTGAGATGAGAAGGTAAAGAGGGTTAAGAGTTGGTTGAATGGACACGGGAAATCAGCGGTGGAAAGGAGGAGTGTGCTGTCACAGTATGGGGAGAGCAACTGGAGTCACATAACAATGCATGTATACATTTTTGTATGGGAAAAAAGAAAAAAATTTAAAAAGAAAAAGAATTGACTTGACGGCAACATGTTTGGTTTTGGTTTATGAAGTATCTCTAAGAGTTTACTAAAAGAAAATTTCTTCATAATACGCTTTATTGGTGATTCACTGTTCTGACCAGCCAGGATTTCTCTCCAAAAGGCTCAGAATTCTGTGTCTGGAGAAACAGCTTGGGAGCTTTAGGGCAGAGACAGTATCTTACTTGTCTTTGTATCCTCATTACCTCCCAGAGTGCTTAGCATAGAGCTGGCCTTGTTATGTGCCCTGGAGTTGATTCTGACTCCTAGCAATCCTGTAGGAGAGTTCAACTGCCCCCTACGGTTTCTAAGGCTGTAATCTTTACAGGAGCAGATCCACAGGTCTTTTCTCCCGTGGAGCCACAGGGTAGGCTCAAACCGCGACCCTTCCGTTAGCAGCCAAGAGCTTAACCATTGTGACACCAGGGCTCCTACATTACAAACATTTATGAGCAAATGAATAAATGGATGGAACAATACTTAAGGGAGGGTGTGGGGGGGAGCATTCTAGGATCTCATGGATTCAGGTTCTTAAGTAACTTCTACTAATATTCTGGGGTCACTTTGAAAAAAAAAATCCCACTTTGATAGCTTCTTTTAGTTACTATTAAAGAAAACTGACTGCCTAACATATGTGGTCAGTCTTATCAGGAGTTAAAGATTTTACCTACTATGTATTAAAAATAATGCCTCCAATCCCTCCAAGAGAAAAAAAAAAAAAGTGTATGAAGATAGTCCATGTTCCGTTTCTTGAAATGTTTAGAAAAGATCTGTTACTCCATGTTAACCTTTTCAGTGACTAACCCAGCTTTCTCAACCTCGGCGCTAAGGACATTTGGGCTGGATAATTATTTGTTGTGCGGGGGTTGCGATATGAGAGATTCGATATGTTTTAAATAAAACGATTTCAAATAATGTCCTTTTGACCCGATGCTTGAAATGAAATGCTTCAGCTGTAATCTAAGGCAACTCTGAATCGCTAGAGCAGGAGTCCTTAAGGAAAATTCTTGTGCATTGTAGGATGGTTAGCAGCACCCCAGAATCCTTCCCCCAAGTTGTGACAACCAAAATGTCTCCAGATACTGCCAAGTGTCCCCTGGGGGGACACAATCGCCCCTGATTGACAGCCAGGGCTCTAACCTAATATTGCATTTGATTCAAAGCTCTGGAAACAGGCTTCAGGAAGGAGCATACGTTCCACAGCTCTCTTTAACTCATTGTTGAGGACTCTGGCAGCGACACCTTTGTCTATTTTGAAATGGTTTGATTCACAAATCCTCATTATTTTCGGCCAGTTTTCTCCTTGGAACAACTTTATCTTCAGAAATGCAATTCATAAACTCTGAGGATCTGTTTTTACATTTACTGTGATTTTCTACACTGATTCAGCACTGACTTCCACGGCTAGGTATTTTTATTTAATAATTTCTAGAAAACATATACACTGGCTTAAGAACTCTGTACAAGTCCACAATATAGTGGTAGCACTGACTTTTTTTTTTTTTTTTAAATCAAGTTCATTACAATCTTTGGGGACCTGGTGGTGCAATGGTTAAGCGTTAGGCTGCTAACCAAAAGGTCGGCAGTTCACACCCACCAGCCGCTCCTCGGAAACCCTATGGGGCAGTTCTACTCTGTCCCGTAGTGTCACTATGAATCGCAATAGACTCAACAGCAACGGGTTTGGTTTTTTAAGTAAAACTGGCACTAAAATAAAATGTAATAATAGCCTTTATTACATCCCACCTCAAGACTCCATCCCTAGAAAGAAATCTGCCATTGCTTCTGGAATTTACTTCCTGGTATTTAAAGACTAAGGAGCCCTACTGGCACAGAGATTAAGCACTCGACTGCTAACAGAAAGGTAGGCAGTTCGAATCCACCAACCGCTCCGTGGGAGAAACAGACATGGCAGGCAGTCTGCTTCCATAAAAATTAAACCCATAAACCTACTGCCCTTGAGTCGATTCCGACTCATCATCTTGGAAACCGTATGAGGCAGTTCTACTGTCCCACAGGGTAGCTATGAGTCAGAATGACTCGATGGCAAAGGGTTTGGTTTTACTTAAACAGTAAGGTCCCTGAGTGGTGCAAATGGTTTGCACTGGACTACTTACTAACTGAAAGGTTAGCGTTTTGAACCCACCTGGCGGCACCACGGAAGAAAGGCCTGGCAATCTGCTTCTGTCCGTAAAGATTACAGCCAAGAAAACGCTATGGAGCAGTTCTACTCTGTAACGCATGGGGTTGCCACGAGTCCGAACGGACTTCACAGCAACAGGTCTCGTTTATCTAAAGACTATGCTAAAAATCCCTGTTTCTTGATTTATTTTAGATGTTATCTGTTTTCTTCCTGATAATGCAGGAGGATCTAACATTATTTCAACATCCCCTCATTTCTGCTCCTGCGTTTTCTCAATATAAATGTTACAGTTTTATTTAAATCGTCAGTGTTTAAATGATGATGTAAGTCCAGTGTGCTCCAGAGCCACTAGTCTACCCTGACATCCTTGTGTTGATGTTTTAAACATTCCTTTTTCATTTCATGGCATTTTGAGAGGGAGAGAAGATCAAACCATGTGGCCATAACACCACATTTAATAAGAGGTACTAATATTATATTTGAAAACTTTTTAATTGATTTCATAAAGTCTCAAAATTTTAATATTAGAAGGGAGAAGCCCTATTTTATCCTGACCTTTTGTATTTAGCGTAAGTTTAAAGGATGTACTTTTCTTAAAATTTAAGAGATAATTATAAAATCTGATTTTTAATTTTTCATAAAAATACTTTTTGTACCGTTATTAACACCAAGAAATTGGGACCACCCAGGTAACAAAAGCAGAGGATTAAAAACGATACCCTATTGAAATGACAGATAAAGAAGATACTCAGTGAGAAACGTGGATATAATAAAGCCCACAATTCGGAAATTTTAGGAATCAAAGTCAAGCCATTAATTACTAACAAAGACGCCAACAGTGCTTTGTCTTTCACGGTGAATGCACAATTAGCACTTAAATATTAAAACTAGGAAATAAACCATCCATAATCTACTGAAAAGACCATCTGCTTCTATAAATTTTGTTCTCATACACTTGCCAAAAGCAGAGAACATATTAACAAAATAATGGGCCTTGCGCTGTTAATTGGTAGGTTGTTTGCAGTTGTGCTGTTGCTATTAGAATTTAGTAAGCCATTCCTTTTGCTAAATTAATAAGCAGCCAAGATTATGTAATGGTTGCTTTCAGCAGCTAATTATTTTTCCCATAGTTCCTTCTTCCCCCTACCCCCACCCTTTTGTGGGCTAAGAACCCCATCGACTGCCAACGTGTAATCAGCTAGTCTCCAGCCTTATTTTCTGAGCCACAGACCAACATTAGGAGCATAACCAATGAGTTTAAACTTGGAAGTGGCTACCTCTGGAATCCTGGGGATATAGATGTTTTGTACGGAAAAAAGAGAAAGCAGCATTTGGAATTAGAGGGTGGGTTTCATTGCATAGCATCAGAACAATCTTTGAAGGAATGGCATCTGTTTTGTGTAGTAATCGGAACATGCCTTTGGGGCATGACTGGGCAGGGAGCTGGGAGAAATTTGGGTGGGGGCCTAAAGAACTACAGATAGCCAGCTCTGTGCTTTTCCTGGCAATTTCTTTTGTATTTCAATATTCATTAATCACACAGGTTAGTAGAAAAATTTCCAAGCAGCAATACTAGTGCTTAACAAGGGAAAGCACTATCGGTTTTTATTTTGCTAAAGAAAGGCATTAAAAAAATGCCCGTTATATACTACCTCAATTTTATAAAGACATTTTAGCCCCCCCACACAAAAAGAACACAATCTTTAATAAAGAATCCCTTTAAACTGATTAAATTTAGCTTCATGAAAAATTTAGCATTTTTTACCAGGAACCATCAAAAAATCTTGGAGACTGTTCGGGAACCTCTGCAAAAAGGGTATGGCCCAACAAGAACAATTTTCTAGCTTCCTTTGTAAGAACTCAGGAGACTGGGGTAATGAACAGCATTCAACATGGGAAACCCGTGGCTGCTCAAGCAAGATCACTTAATCCCGTGGGGCTCCCCCTTCCTCATCTGTAAAAGATGAGTTGGACTAGATGATTCATCAATCCATTTGAAAAATAAATGTGCCAGGCACTAGGCTCAGCATTCCGGTTCTTAACAAACCTATCGTTTCAGAGTCCTTATCAGTCAACTCACATATTTATTAGTTGCTATAGGCCAGGCAGTGGAATAGGCTGAGGATGCAAAATGGAATACCATTCAAGATGATGTGCTCAGTGGAGGCCAACGCGCACATGGGTGAAACAGGAATTCGTTTTTACAGGGTTTTAGGGTCAGTCCTCACAGAAGAGGTGACTTTTAAGAGAAAGGGCATGCCAGGCAAAGCAAATCGTCGGCAAAGCTAAACCGGACCCAGGCGGGTAGAGGGCAGCCCCCTGTGACGGAAACAGGACTCTATCGAGGAGACGAAAGGCTGTCTGGACTTTTCAGCAGTGAACGGACAGTAACCTATCGGGTCCGCAGCACTGAGGATAGGCGAGGCAAACCCAGGAAAGAGACTCTTACAAAGCATGGGGCGAAAGGTGTCTAGACTACGGCTGTAGCCGCGCGATGGGAGGCTGGGGCCGGGTTCCGAAGAGTTGAGGCGGAAAACTTGCAAAAGCACCTCTGACCGCTTGCACGAGCTCCACGAAAGAGCTGATTTGATTTCCCAGGAACCGCAGACCCCTTCCACCATTATCCCCGGCCGTCACACCTCCCTTGTCCCAGCCTCTTAGAGGCATGGAAAGTGATCCGAGCACGAACGTGGCTCTTCGAGGTCGGGGGCTTCAATGCCCGGCACGGCGGTATCCGCAAAGCACGCCACGGAACCCAGTCCACCCGCCACAGACGAAACCCGGGAAGCAGCCTCCGCGTAGCCCGGAGGCAGGTGCGCCAGTGCGCAGGCGCGCCGGCCCCGGCAGGGAGGGGGGGGTCCCCCCTTCCGGGTCACGTGGCCTGGTTTCCGGTCCGCGCCACCCGCCTCCGTGGACACCTGGCCAATCGGCTGCCTTGGGCTGCGCGGTCGCCGGCTCTGCCTCCGGTGTCGTGGGCGGTGGCTGAGCTGCTTCCCGCGCGTCGCCTAGCCCGCCCCTCCGCTCGCCGCAGCCCCGACTCCTCCCTCGGCCGGCCCCCGGGGCGGGGTCTGTCAGCTCGCCCTCCCCTCGCCGCCTAAGCCTGCCTTTCTCCAAACCGGTCCCCTCCCCTCAGCAACACGGCTGCTGCTCCTCACCGCGGCGACAGGGGTTTCCCCTTAGCCGCTGCCGCTGCCGGCCGAGTCCCGCCGCGCCCGCGGCCCGCGGCCGCCGTAAGTCCCGGGAGACGAACGGAGGCTGGGGACGGGGAGGGTGGGGGAGGGCCGGGCGCGCCCCCCGCCGCCCCGCGCGCGCCCCGGCGAACCCACCCCGCGCCCGCTGGGGCGCCTCCCGGGTGCCGCGCTCCACAACTCACTTCTTTTGGCGTCCGCGCCTCGGTTCCACTCCGTGGCCCGGGCTGCAGGGTTCGGTTCCCGCCGCCGCGCCGGCCCCACGGCACCTGTGGTTTGGGAATCGCCTCAAGTTTTGCGGGGCGTTTTGGGGAGGGGCCGCGGCCGAGGACCCCTGGCGCCCCCTGCGCGGCGGCGAATGCCATTGTCTGCTCTGCTCCTCGCCGTCTCCTCGCCCCGGTGCGACCAGTGGATGGAGTGTGGCCCCGATGGGGGGGCGTCGGCGACGCCCGGACCCGAGGAACGCTGGCTCCGAGCCCGCTCCGCGGCAGAGCCCATTGTTTTTAATACCAGCCTCGAGGAATTGTACTGTGTGATTTGCGGCAAAATCAGAGCACCGGTTTTTAACAAGGGAAGGAATACTTTAGGGAGAGTAAATTATCTGTCCTGTAGAGTGGCAGGGCGGTTACGAGACTGCTGCAGACGGCCTTGTGCACATACTCCGATCGCTGGCCGACCCCCACCTTTCCTGGACGCCAAGCTGTGGGAAATACAGAGTCCATTCTTTTCCAAGTTCTGGTAACGGGTTTGTATTCAGTGTAGTCCAGTTGATGCGTCCCTTGCTGCGCCTTCGAATGCCGCTACATGCAGGATTTGTTGGGAGGCACTTGGATACCTCTGAATAATGTTCATATATTTTGTGCTAGTGAAGGATTTTAAGTGAGATAAAATTGGTTTGCGTCTTTAAGCCGATTTTAACTTTAAAGTTAAAATTGCCGCGTCATGAATTTCCAAATATCTTGTTGATGCCTTTTTGGATTATTGCAAAAAATGACAATAATTTCTTAGCGACTTTGAAAATGTAGGGCTCATTTTATTCTAAATTGGTGGAGTAAATTCCGTCTTCTTATGTTCATATTCAAGATGGTATGGTATTGAAAACCAGGTTTGAAATATACCAGCAGCAATACTATTAAAGGAACTTAACGATAGTTAAAAGAAAAAAAATCTTTCTGAATTCTGCCTTTAAATTGCCTTTGTTGAAACGGTACTTAACCTGTTCGCATTTGAGATGACCGGTGGAATTACAAGAAAAACCAGATACACCAAACCCGTTGCTGTCCTAGTCGATTCTGACTCAACAGCGACCTTACAGGACAGCGTAGAACTGCCCCATAGGGTTTCCACGGGGGGGCTGGTGGAGTCGAACTGCTGACGTTTTGGTTAGCAGCTGAGCTCTAACCACTGCGTCACCAGGGCTCCTGGGGTCCCTTAATAAAAGTTAAACACGTAGACGAATCGACATCTGTTGTTTTGCAGATACCAAGTAACTATGCACAAAATAGTGTATCAGATACACTAGAAGTCTGCATTCACTCATTCTGTGGATGCTATTTTTGATGGTTTTTAAATGAAGTATTTCTTGTAATGTCTCTGAATATGTGTAATTCTTACTACTTTTGGCTTTTTTAAGGTTTATTTTCTCTTTCATAATATTACATTCACTCTGTTCTTTATTGTGTGCATTATGTATGTTGGATTTTTTTTAAAAATGAGGTGAAAACAGGTCTTTAAAAGTCAGGCTTTTATTGAGAAAAACATATTTATGGGAGCCTTTTTTTTGGTGAATATTTTAGATTTTTAAATTTGGCTTAAAATATGCTAGCATAGACTGAAGAGCTCATTCTAAGTGATAGCAGCCTTGTCTGCAAGGAATTCAGCCTGGAGCTAGATGGCCTCATGGTGAAAAATAGTAGGTCTTCTATTTCAAATGTATGTAAACCAAATGATGTCCACAATTCTTTGATGCGTAGAGAGCATGGATATACATGCAGCACAAGTAGAAAATAGTGTTTTAAATGACAAGAGTTGTCTTTCTTTTTTTCTTTCAAAAATTTCACTCCAGCTGAACTGTTTTTCTTTTCCATGTCCTGCTTTCCAAACTTAAGTGGAATAGGGTGGGGTGGGGAGGTTTGCATATAGTAAGAAGAGCTTTCTGGAAGAATCTCTTGCTATTTTATTTGGCACAGAAATATTGATAGCTACTAGTCATTGTCAGTTAAATACACCCCCGCCCCCCACCACTTCTCTAAAAAAGCATGTAATTTTAATCTTAACTCTATTGAATCAAAAGTATTGCATCTAATCTTGGTTTTATTTACCCTAACAGATGCAGTTTATGTTGCTTTTTAGCCGTCAGGGAAAGCTTCGACTGCAGAAATGGTATGTCCCATTATCAGACAAAGAGAAGAAAAAGATCACAAGGGAACTTGTTCAAACCGTTTTAGCACGTAAACCTAAAATGTGCAGCTTTCTTGAGTGGCGAGATCTGAAGATTGTTTACAAAAGGTATGATTTTTATTTATCAGAAAGTTGAAATAACAATCAAATTTTAGGTCATTTATGATGTGAAAATTGCAGACTTTTAAGAGATGACATTTATAAATAATGATTAATATTTAGATGAAATAGGTTTAAGGTGAAGCTTTGTATTTGATGAATTATTCAGTCTAAAATGATAAAAAGCAGGGCAATAAGTTATAAAACTATATAATTAAAGGCAGAAATGATTATGCTTAGTTATTATAGAAAAATTGAGTGAATTCAGTTCTTTGCTGAGGTAAATAGGGTCAGTATTTTAATTTATGCTACCTTTAATATTTTTTACATGGAAAGTAGTATAGTCTTTATTTATATCAGAACTTGTTTTCAATCCTTTAAGGTAAATTTCTCAAGATTGTTCTGAGCGGGTTGAAAAAAAATTTCTTCTTTTACAGAACATTTTTGGGAGGACATTAACTTTCTTCCCCATTTCTGTTTCTTTATGACTAGCTTACTGAGTTTAAGATGTGCATTTCTGCAAATAAAAGTTGTCTCTTCTATGAGAGGTGAGCAGAGAAGAAACAGTATGGGATGCAGTGAGGTAAAGAGGGGTGAAGAGAAGTCTGGTTATTCCACTCCAAGTATGGATGGAGCTTTTTGTGGGGGAGATGGCAGGGGAAGAAATGGAGATTATCGACACAGTTTTTTAAATTTTATCAGCTCCCCTTCTAACAGTAGAATTTAATAATCTTCGGATGATTTTGTATCCAGTGTTTGATTTAGTACTTGTTGAGAAAGATCATAGGAAAATTATAGAATTTTAGAGCTGGGAGATGGAATAGCCTAGTCAAGAGAGTTTTTTTCTTTCAGCTCCCCTCCCCCACCCCCAGTAGTGGAAACTTAATAAATAAAACAAGAGGAAGTGGACCTACTCTTGAGAAATCCATCACGGGGATCTTGTACCCCTCTCACTTGACCTCTGCCGTCTACACACGAGACAGTTCCGGAGTTTGAAAACCACTGCTATTAAGCAAAGCTTCTTGGATGAAAAGGAGAATTTGGGAGAAGAAGCTCAAGGTCCTATGCTAGTTAGTGACTGACTTGGGGCTAGAACTCAAGACGTTAATCATGTAGGCAAAAGTTTTAAATAAGGATGAAAGAAGATTAGATTTGCATTTCTTAAAAGCTCATTGTGGCGAGATGAGAAGGCAGAGAGGGTCAGGAGCTGGTTGAGTGGACACGGGAAATTCGGGGTGGAAAGCAGGAGTGTGCTGTCACAATATATGGAGAGCAACTAGGGTCACATGACAATGTTTGTATAGATTTTTGTATGAGAGACCTAACTTCAATTGTAAACTTTCTCTTAAAGCATAATTTAAAAAAAAAAGCTCATTGTAATAACAAACTGGATGAGAGGCGGGTGTAAGCTGAGAGATCAGTTAGAAGATTATATTATGATCAAGTCCTCAAGGAAGACAAGGGCCATAGGCTCAGCAGGTGGAAAGAAGGGCTGTTAACAGCGGTAAATTTGATTAAGACTTAGCGACTGCTGGAAGTGGGGAAGGCAGTAAAGGAAAGGGAGGAGTAGGGTGACATCCACATTTCTGGTTCTGCTGACTTTGGAAAATGGTGAAGTAGAAAACTCAGCTCGTTTTTGGACAAATTGGCTTTGGGATGCCTGTGTAACTTCCATTTGGAGATGCCTAGTTTAAAGGAGCCCCGGTGGCACAGCGGTTAAATGCTCGGCTTCTCGCCAAAAGGTCTGTGGTTTGAACCCACCAGCCAGTCCGTGGGAGAAAGATGTGGCAGTCTGCTTCCGTAAAGATTACAGCCTTGGAAACCCTATGGGGGCAGTTCTACTCCGTCCTAAAGGGTTGCTGGGAGTTGGAATTGACTTAGCAGCACTGAACAACAACAGTAGTTTGATGAGGTGTAGATATAGGCGTGGAAGTCTGGGGAAAAATTAGGCATCAAGTGTTAGATCACCAACATTTAGGCGGCAGGCAGAGGGACCTTCAGAGTTGAACGAGAACCGGAGAGAGTAAGTGTGTGGTCAGCAAAGTCAAGGAAAGGGGGAGAGAGTTTCGCAGATGGGCTCACCAGTGCCAAATGTCACATAAAGTACAATGAAAATGAAGAAAGAACCCATTAGATTTTACAGTGAGCATTTCACAAAACGCCCTTTGCCAGAACGTTTTCAGTGGAGTAGAGACAGAATTCTTGATGTAATGGGATGAAGTGTGAAGAGGTGGAGAAATTTAAACAGCAAGTGTAGTCTATTTTGGAGAGCTTTGTTGTGAAGGAAAGGAGAGGTGGTAACCACCACTCCCATCGACATAGGAGTAGGGACTTAAGCTTATTTATAGATAGGGAAAGGAGTCCCCCATGTGGAGGAGGAAAATAACCAACAAGGGAATCAGTCCCAAGAATCATGAGTTCTGCGGCTGAAGGAAATGGGCTTTTAAGCTGCCGAAGAGAAAGCGATAGTTGGTGTTTCTTGTCACTAAGCCTGCCCCAAATTGGGCCACTGCTCTTTCTTTTAAAATCTATAAAAGGTAATCTATCCTAACTGATACTTGCATCCAGCTCCTGTAAATGAAAGGTGGATTTATTAAGCTATCATTCACATACAAAACGTGCAACCTATAATCTATTTTTCTATATCTGTCCCTCACTTTGTACTGAAAACTTCATCTATTCAACTACTTAAGGGCATTTTTTGTCGTTGTTGATATAAACAGATGATTGGTTTTCTCTAGCCCAGCTGGAAGAGAAGAGCTTTTAAGCAAGAGAATTACCATTTAACTCCTGACAAATGCTTATCCAGTACTTTCACTGTTCATATCAGCAAGTGACCTTTATGTGCTCATTAAGCGGTCTCATCCATATTCTTCATCCTGAGTACTGTTCATAGAAATTCCCCCTTTGCGGGAGGTGGAGGTGAGGGGTGAGGATAATGTAGTATTGTTGAAAACACAGACTGAAAATCTGGGAACTTGAGTTCTAGACCCTGTTGGTGCCATTCGCTAGTTTGGTGACTTTGAACAAGGCGTTTTGCCTTTGTTTCCTCATCTCTAAAATAAATACACGCTTGACGATCCCCCGCAGATAGAAGCCGGTGTGCTTTTTTGATTCCTATCCCGTGCAGTATTTTATGGAAGAGGCACGGGATTAAAGTCATTTAAAACTTATTAAAAAATGCATACACCTCCAAATGACCAGCTTGAGAATTTGTTGACGATTACTGTATTGATTTCCTTCACTAACCAGAGAATTTTTAATGACATACCAGTGGGTATTGAGAACAGTTTAGCTACATTCACCAACAGTCAGCTGATATTTAGCCGACTGCGGAGAAGTCATGTGTTTTGAATGTAAGAATAGGCACTTTCAGATGTTCTCTGAGTGCCAGTAATTAGAGTAAGCTTAATCCACTGTGCTAAAAATACCCAAACATACCTTTTTTCTCACTAGTCCATTATTAATTTTACTTCAGATTCAGTCTTACAAATATGCACTGAGAACAAAATGAACTCCTTATTGAATTTTTAAAAAACCAGTTGGTTCTAAAAATAGGGAGTACACTTCAGGTTCTTTGATAATCTTTTACGAAATGGGAATGACAGTTTTTATTTCTCTCCCTCTTCAAAGCTCTTAAAGTACTGCTTTGAGTATGCTTTAATTTTGTGCCAGGTGCAGTTCTTGGCTATGAAAAACCAAACCCGTTGCCATCCAGTTGTTTCCGACTCATAGCAAACCTATAGGACAGAGTAGAACTGCCCCATAGGGTTTCCAAGGAGCGGCTGGTGGATACAAACTGCTGACCTTTTGGTTAGCGGCCAAGCTTTTTTAACCATTGCGCCACCAGGACTCCAAAATACTTCTTTGAGTATGCTTTCATTATGTGTCGGGTGTAGTTCTTGGCTATAGTATTTAATTAAAAACTTGGGCTCTGGAGTCAAATTTCTGTGCCACCACTTACCCTGGGCAGGTTACTCAAGCTTTGGTCTCCTGTGAATGCAAACAATAACCGTGCTCTCTCTCAGGACTCAAATGCTACAATATTGCAAAACTCGTTAGCTCACATCTACTCCCTCACTCAGTGAGGACTCAATGAAGTCACCTGTTGTTATTACGCTTCTGTTTCTTCTTTATGTTCTTACAATCCTGATAGTTAGATTTTCACCTGCAATAAAGAATTCCTTAATTTGATGGCTCTTTTTCAGTTCTGAGAGAAAGAAAACATTCAGACAGCGTTGCCAGGTTTTTTTTGTTTGTTTTTTTTAATATTACTAGTTGGTGCTTAGGCACATCAGTCCTGATAATTCTTAAATTAATGTTTCCGAATGATTCATACAATTGAAGCCCTTTTCCTGGTGTTTAAGTGCTGCTTATTCATAAGTAAGGGCACTGCTGTGGAGGAGGAGCGAGGATGGTTCTCCCATTAGGTTGTATATTTAATGGTAGCATTGAAGAAATAGAAGAGGAATTTTACCCAAGATGGAATATTAGTACACTCTGTGTAATGGAGTTATTTAACACTGTTGATATCAGCTAGTTATACCTATCATTTTTATCAGTTCCTTTAATGTTTAATTTTTTTAATTCAGAGGATCTTACATATCATTTGGATCAGTTTCCCCAAATTCACAGTTCTATTTGGTGAGTATGGGTTAGGGAAGATAGTTTGAATATCCTATTACCTTTTAAACAAATAAACAAAAGCATAGTATAGTGCTGGGAAAGAGGAAGCAATTTGTTCAAGTTGGAGGTGGTGCCCTGTCTGTCCTCCAAGATTTATTCCCTTCACTGTAATAAATGAACACATTTGAATGCCCACTTTGTATAAGACTGCAGGAGACCCACCATTTAAAATAACGTAATGAATGTGGAAGTCAGGTAGAACGGACACCCAAAAAGGCATATGTATGACAAGGGAAGTCTGAGTTGTAGTGTGGAAGATCTGGTTTCTTGTCTGACTACTACCGTTTGTAGGCCCTGTATTCTTGGGCATCATTTTTTGTTTTTCATTTATAATTGAGAACGATAGTATCTGCTGTTGAAATAAGGTGAAATGTTTTTGATAACATTGAAATTAATAGAGTATTACATAAATACTAAAAGGAGCCCTAGTGGCTCAAATGGTTAAGTGCTCAGCTGCTAACCAAACGGTTGGCAATTCAAACCCACCTAGCAGCTCTGCGGGAGAAAGACCTGGTGATCTACTTCCATCAACATTACAGCCAAGAAAACCGTATGGAGGCAGTTCTACTCTGTCAAACGGTCACTGTGAGTCGAAACTGACTGGACAGCACCTAACAACAACAACAGCACATGTAAATACTAATTACTTTCATATTGGAGAGCAATATGGAATATTTGAAATTATTAGGAATATTTAAAATCCCAAAACAGATTATGTGTGCTTTTCTATATATTATTTTACAAGCAGTAATTGTCCATTGTGGTTTTTTTTTTTGACAACCATTTATATGTTCCTCAGTGAAAATTACAATCTCAACTGAGACTTTAATTTAGAATGTAAGTTTGGCTTCCTTGGCTTAAGCATAACCTAGTCCCATGATGTTGGAATCCTAATTTGGAGAAGAATATGAGAGCTTCCCAGCTTTATTCCTTCTTCAAGGGTAAATAGCCTAATCTGCAGTCCACGTATAGAACTTGGAAACCTTGAGGACGGGTCTTGGTTTCCCTTAAGCGATCGGAACTTTCTGTTCGCTTGTTCGCTTTCACTCACTTCTGTACTAACGTGGAACTGTTTCCTTGCAGCTTTTCAACAATCCTAGAAACCTTTTTTATTTTATTTTAGTTTTTAATTAGAAATGAACATTGCAAGACCAGGATTCTGTCTACATCAGTAGTTACCTCTGTATTATAGAAAACTAACCTTTTAAAAACAATTTTATGCTGTTAGAAGTCAAGATAGTAGTTCTTGGGGATGGGAGGTGTGACTGGAAGAGTGTATAAAGGGCTTCAGGGATTTCAGTAGTGTTCTCTGTTGATCTGGGTGCTGGTACATGGGTGGGTTTGCTTTGAATATTCGTCACACTATGTACATTTACGACTTAATGTTCTTCTCTGTGTGCAAGTTCAAAAACATTGACATCACTTGATGGTATCGTCAGTGAGTCCTTCAATGAGAGGGTTTACGTTCCTTTCCTCCCTGTTTACTTGTAGTTTTGAATTCATCACAGGATGTATTTTGTTTTAATTAAATAAACTTAAGAAAAAACCTGGGCCAGCTATATTTTAAAATAGTCATAGGAAGGAGCCTGAAAAGAAGAATAGCAGAATAAGTTACTGTTTCTACATAGTGTGGTAGAATGATTTTTTTTTTTTTCTTTTTGCTTGCCTGTACTTTTCAAAATTTCTGTTATAAGCATTTATTACTTTTATAGTCTAGGAGAAAAATCTGTACAGCTGTAAAAGAAGAAATAAACTATGAGCGTAGGGACTTGCACAATAGCATATGAAATACATTTAGAAAACATGATTATAGGATAAAATTGTTTTCTTCTGTTGTTTTGTTACAGATATGCTAGTCTGTATTTTTGCTGTGCTATTGAGGATCAGGACAATGAGCTAATTACCCTGGAAATAATTCATCGCTATGTGGAACTACTTGACAAGTACTTTGGCAGTGTGAGTAGTATTTCGATTTTTGCTTTAAGAAATTAAATGCCGTAGTGTTTTATTTTCTATTTAGTCTTTTCTACAACAAGCTTATTATTTGATTGGGGGATTCTGAGCATTTGAAAGTAGCTTTGAGGCCGACAGAATGACAATTTCTTGTCAGTGTGCCTGTTCCATTAACTGCCAGAATTTCTTGATCCTACAGACCTCCTCATTTAATTATGGGGGTGAGAATGAGATTGAAAATCATGAAACAGAAAGGAATCCGAGTGCAAACATACTACTATTCTGGAAGGGCTTTGTATAGAATTTAAATTTGGTTAGCAGTTATAATCACAATGCCCAGGAAATACGTGTTTAAAGATCAGGTTTTGTGGGTAGAAAATGATGACGTTGCCCATGGGGGGAGCATGCGGAGTCAGGTTTTAACTTAGCTTGTAGATGCTGTGTTTTTAAGTACTTGTGATGTGAAACTGAGGCCTACTAAATCACCGACGCTTACGGAGCATGATTGCCATTTTTAGAAAGAATGAAGACAGCCACTTCAGATTTTATTGACCTCCTCATAGTCGGGAAGCTTGCTGCTTTAAATTTTAATAGCACTTTTTTGCTTTTCAGGTGTGTGAACTTGACATCATCTTTAATTTTGAGAAGGCGTATTTTATTTTGGATGAGTTTCTTTTGGGAGGGGAAGTTCAGGAAACATCCAAGAAAAATGTTCTCAAAGCAATTGAGCAGGCAGATCTACTGCAGGAGGTAAGCTACTAGTCGTTCTCTCGACTTGGCACTAGCATGTTTTGCCCTTGCTAGGGGAGTGTCTCAGTCATTTCTCACAATTTCAGAAATTACTCCAAAGCATGCTTGGCATGTAGTATCCACGTGCAGTTTATTTATTATAATCTGCGATCAGTCACGTCAACTCAGTTATCTGTTGGTGGATGGTTCACTTTGGAGATGGTCTGTCAGTACGGCCTCTTCTTATTGATGACTTGTTTTTTGGAGCCCAAAACACTAGAGTCTAAACCTTTAGTGGGCACACTAAGAAAAGAAAAGATTTATCAAAGGTAACACTAATTTGAGAACACTATCCAATATTTGGAATTACTTAAGATGACCTCCTTTTTCATTAGTGTGGATAATCAAAAGTTGACTCCGAGATTATGGCATTTTCATTCCAAATTGGTTCACATTTTCACCTCATGTTCAGTAAATGCACACATAGCTAAGCAAATGATGACGCTTTATAATTAGACTCTTTGTAGTACCCTTTAGATTTGCGTTAGCTTAACTAAAAAGAGAAGTGTTTGTACTTCTTGCTCTTCTTTTAAATAACAAACTGTATTCTGTCAATCTTCTACATTCTTACCTAGATGTCACCCCCCTTCTCGTTGTAATTACCAAAGTCATCCTGGTTTAATTGTATATTTGATGCATAAGTGCTTTAGATTTGTGAAATTTGAAATTTCATAACTAACACTACCATTTTTCTAAAAACTTAGCGATATCTTAATTCAATACCTTAATGCAGGTACCCAGTTGAATTATGCTTTAGTGATAATTGTGGTCTTTATCGTGTAGAAAGGTCATTGCATGAGAAGGGGTTAGTAAATACAACCAATGCAGTGTGTTTTCATTAAGGTAAGTGTTAACTATATATATGTATATATATTTACATACATACACATATGTATGTATGTAAAAGGTCTTGAATAATTTTGGCCCACCGGTTCACTTTCCAGAAGCATTGAAAGTATGTTTTTTTATTTCCAGTTTATTTTAGCTTGTTTTTGTTTGCTATGTATTTATCAGTTCTTCTACATTATTAACCAAAAAACCAAACCGTTGCTGTCGAGTTGATTCTGACTCATAGCAACCCTATAGGACAGAGTAGAACTGCCCCATGGGGTTTCTAGGGAGTGGCTGGTGGATTCAGACTGCTGACCTTTTGGTTAGAAGCCAAGCTCTTAACCACTTAGCCACCAGGGCTCCTCTATATTATTAAGGGAGAATTTAAATCCAATTTTTAAAGCACTTCTGTTGTAAAGGAAATGTCATGTTAAGGGAATGAATAAGGAGAGTGAAAATTCTTTTTGTCCATCATAACTTTTTAACTCTTGGCCTTTGTGGGGGCGGGACTGCTCTCTGGTCAGTTGTGGGAATTGCTCGAAGTTGAGATGACACCATCCGCAATCTGCTTATATTAAGTATGAGTGCATTGTCATTTGATGATCGTGTAGTTATCCTTGTGGCACAGTGGTTAAAACATTTGGCTGCTAACTGAAAGGTTGGTGGTTTGAACCCACCAGCTGCTCCGCGGGAGAAAGATGTTGCAGTCTGCTCCCGTAAAGATTTACCGCCTTGGAAATCGAATGGGGCAGTTCTCCTGCATCCTGTGGGGTCACTATGAGTTGGAATCAACTTGACGGCAACGAGTTTGGTCTTTTTGGGTTTATTATAGAGTATACTATATTCTATTATATTAGAACCTGGTATTTCCCCAACTTCCTAAATCTTTTCAGTTGCATTTGATTTAAAACATTTCTAAAGTTACTTCCTAAAAGCGTGTTTTACAAGTCTGGCTTTTAATTTAAGTACATGTATATATTTTTTCCTGGAGAGTACTGTTTGGGGCACCAGTATCTCCTTGTGCCTGAATTTTTTTTTTTTTTTTTTTTTTAAATACTACTGGAAAATTGCTATAGATTTTATAATGTGACAAAATAAGTTTAGCATGTATTGAGTAATGTACTAGGGGAGAGAAAGTTATTATAGGTTCATATTTTTTTGTGTGTGTATTTATCTCCCTTGGTAAGTATTGTCTTCCTTACTTTTAAAAAATTTTTGAGAATATGCACAGCAAAATTTATGCGAATTCAACAGTTTCTGGATGTACAGTTCAGTGAAATTGATTACATTCTTCGGGTTGTACAACTGTTCTCACCCTCCTTTTCTGAGTTGTTCCTCCCTCATTAACATAAACTCACTGCTCCCTGAGGTTCCTATCTAATCTCTTGAGTTTGTGTTGTCAGTTTGATCTCATGTAGATAGATCTTAAAAGAGCACAATGCTCAAGTCAGACATGCTTTACTAGTTGAGCTAAACTATTGTTTGGTTTTAAGAAGACTTCAGGGGATATTTTTGACTTAAGGTTTAATGATTATCTCAGGGCAATACTTTTGGGGGTTCATCCAATCTTCATGGCTCTAGGAAGTCTGAAGTCTATGAGAATTTGAAATTCTGTATTTTCCCCGTTTTAATCAGATTCTTCTATAGAATCTCGGATCAGAATGTTCGGTAATATTATCTTGTCTTCCTTTTTGAAGTAGTATTTTTATATCTTTAATTGAGGAAAATAGGAACGGTTAGAGAAGCATAGGATGACTGTAGTGCCATGTAACAGTCTCCTGACTCCTCATCATTGTTTTATAACAAAGTGACTACTGTTAATTACAGTTCCTTGTCTTTAGAAGAGCGCTTTGGCGCTATTATTCATCTGTGGCTGCCTCTACAATGGTTTGTAGGCAAACCACAGTGTAGTTTCTATCGAGTACATTTTAAGACATTTTATATTTAATGGTCTGGGTGAACCATTTTTCTTAATTTAGCCATTCCAGTCTTGAGGAGCAGAAGGTGGTTGGTCCATTCTGAGTGAAGAGTGAGTTTGAAAACATTGCAGGTTAAGGTCTTTAAGAAGCCAGGCTAAAATCTGCATGGAACGGTAAGGCTTCAGATGGCTCTGTTCCCGTCATCAGCATATGTCGGAAGAAATCCAGAGATGGTAAGATAGCTAAAAGGCATTCACTTACATGTTAATACATGATTCATGTTTACATCTCTGGGAGAGTATTTGAATATTATGTTCAGAGAAATAAAAGGGAATAAGATGAGAAAAGGCACTGCACAAACTGGTTTAAAAAAAAAAAGCTTTAGTTATAGATGCTATGACAATAAAAAATAACTGACGCTTAGTCGCTGTTTACTGAGCATTTTGTATGTGAGGCACTGTTTGCTTCAAGCACCCCGTGCAACAGCCATGAAAACATTATAGTTGGTCTTTTTTAACAAGTGAAGAAAATAAGGTTCCAGTGAATGGTCTGAGGCCACCTAGTTAGCAAAAACCAGGACACCAAGCCCAGATCTGCCAGACTGCAGAGCTATGCGTGATCTTAACGCTCTGCTCTTTGCCCCATTCCTGTGTTGTGTTGGTATGTGTGTTTTAAATGTTCTGTTTTGATACCAGTTTCTGTGTTTCTCAGAAATTGATAATTCTCCCATAAACTTTCTTGTACTGAACAGAGTAGATTTCCTAAGGCTGACGCCACCTTTTACTTTTTATTTAGGCTGGGAATTTTCATTGTCCCAATTATTAGTAATTGGAATTTCTTTTATTAGATATGTAGATATAAATAATATTTTTCAAATAATTTCTGGTTGGCAGTCTCAAAATGCCTGGATCTATAGTAGCTTTTTTTGTTCTTATAGTTTAGGGCGTAGTATTCGTTTATGTCACGAAATGATTTTGCTTCTAAAATTGTATGCCATTTTATATAGCTGTAAATATCCTTATCTAAATGCAGTCTTCAATTTACAGTAGAAGTCCTAATTGATTTTAATTTAGCTTTTCACGTATCATGATTTTTCTGTTTAGTGTCGGTCTCTTACTTGAATTGATTATTTCTGATCAGCCAAAGATGAATTTGAGCTTGTAGTGAAAATACCTGTGGTGACTTAAAGGTATATGCAAATACAAAATGATCTTGATTTCAATTCTTTTTTTACTTTTTGAAACAAACATTTCTAAAAACCTGGCTTTTCTTCAGAAAATTAAAAAGTTCGCTTTTGCCAAATTGGTATAAACATTAGGTATTGCTTCACTTTATAGGTGATCAGGACAGATGGTCAGTGAGTAAAGTAGATTTTCTACTAGCGTATTATAGTCAATAATGAGAAAATTACATGAATGTGTATTTAACTAAAAATTGCTGGAATATCAGCAGGCATTGTGATTAAATAGTAAGGATATCTTTTTAATTTTACTTAATAACTTTGTAAACAGGAATCAGTTTGACCTTTCCAGACTGAACTGTGTGCTTATTCCTTTTGGTATGTGGTTTTATGAATACATAATCAGATTTGGGAGGTGAAGCCCAGAAATTGGTCCATATCCAATTTTTAATGTTTGAGTGTTGGAATTTAAAACATGTTTCCTTAACATGGCACTGGTACTAAGCCTGATTCTTAAGCTATTAAAGTGCAACATACTAAAACCCAAATCCACTGCTGTCGAGTCAATTCCAACTCATAGCGACCCTGTAGGACAGAGTAGAACTGCCCTGTAGGGTTTCCAAGACTGTAATCTTTACGGAAGCAGATTGCCACATCTTTCTCCTGCAGAATTGCTGGTGGGTTAGAACTGCAGACCTTTTGGGTAGTAGCCAAGTGCTTAACCACTGCGCCACCAGAGCTCCTTGTAACACGCTGAGAATGCTAAATTGATATTCTTTGCGACACTTGGAGTATTTTTCCCCACCACCAATTAAATACCTTATCTGAAATTAAATGTTTTTTGGGAGGATGAGTGATGCAGTTGGATGTGCTTTATAAATACACACAACGTAATGACAGGACATATAGCATGCATTTTCCTTTTAAAGCCAGGCACTGACCAGTTTTTCTCTGCTCCTTAATTTTATAGAGCCAGAATGAAGAATGGGGAGGTTTGTCTGAGGATGTCTTATGATAAAGAGCAGTCTAAGACTTTAGTCCCTTTGACCCCCAACTTATTTATTGGTAACTACTAAATTTACCGTTCTTGTGGCATGGATAAAATGGGATGTTATGCCAAGACTGTTGCACGTGAAATGATTTCAAGTCCTTGCTTGGTCCATGAAGATCAAATATTGACATCCTGGGCCTTGGGCTTTAACCCTCAGTGGCAGATGCATGATGATGTTGCTCAGTGCTTTGGGATATGTTAACCCTTCTTTTTTATACTAACAGCATCACTTTGAAATTTGTGGGGTTCTTTTTCCTTTGAGCTGTTTGCTGTTGGTATTGTTTCTCATTAAGGTAATTTATGAAATGAAAATCAGTGAGGTACCAAAAGCAAGCATTAAACTCATGAGTTTGTTTCTACTTTGAGATGATCCACTTCATGAATATATTTACTGGATTTGCAGTTATTAATCTGCCTTGTCTAGAAAATGGCGCTCTACAGGGAATTAGTGCTGCCAAAATTGATTTGTTTTAGTGCTGGGGGCTGCATGATACATCTTAGAACTATGCAGTGTCTTTATGGAAGTGATAATAAATCTGTGGGACTGCCATAAAAATGAAAAGGTAAGAACCTTAGGAGAAAAAAGGGATTTCTTTAAAAATGTGGAGCTTTTGTAACATAATATTACTTTAAATAAATAAGTACTTAAAGTATTTAATTTACCTTTTAATATAGAGCATTTTTAAAGTCAAATCTTGCTAGTTAAGAATATTTGGATATGCTAGAGAAACTCTAGAATGTCTTTGTTTTAAAACATCTGGATGTATTCAAATAAGTACAATAACGTCATTTAACAGTAAAAAGTATTTTGTAAATCCTGTTAGGATTGCCCTCTTAGGGCAAACGCCTGTAATTCCTTTATAAATTACCACTGTTTATGTTAAAATCTTTAAGCCTAAACTTTTTTCTTTTAAATTGGGTTAAAAGTTAGCAAGGAAGTGGTGTTTTTTTTTTTTTTTAATGCCAGTATATTTAAATTTTTGTAGGTAAACTTGATTGAGGTTTGCTATAAAAAATTTTGGATAAGTGAGTTTTAGTTATACTAATGCTTGAAATAAAAAATAAAGAAAAGTTTTCAGGCACAATTAATCTTGCTTTTTACCTTCTTTAATAAACAATTTGGCCAATGTCCTTGGCCACTGGTTTTCAGATTTTAATTATTTTGCTATATGTATTTTTGAGTTTTTTTTCTTGGTCTGTTAGTCAGAATTTTGAAGATTCCTATTTCATTTCTAACTTATTTTGAGCCAGCTCTTGCTACTCTGGGCTCTCTATAATAATGAAAAGTTGGAATAACTTAAAATACTCAGTAACTGTAAATCAGTGATTTTCAAATTTTTTTTATTAGAACCCACAGTAGTAAATACATTTTTATATCACACATGAACTGAAAAGAAAAGTTTATTAAATGATCCTTAGTCTTGTTTCTTCTTTTACAGTCTCACATTTTTTGTTCTACTGTATTTCGCTGGATGCTGGTCCTGACCTGCTCGTTGATTTCTGAGCCCTTAGGATCAGGCCTGCAAAGGGCTCTGCAAAGACTGTCAGTGGTCATTTTTATTCTTTCCAAAATACTTGCTGAAAATTTTCAGGATTTGAGTTTTTTTCCCCCTACTGAGAGATTCTTTTTCCCTATTATATATTCTTTTATTGTTTCCTCTGTTACCTTTTTTTAAAAAATAAAAGTTCCCAGTATAGAAAAATTAGGAAATACAGGCAAGCAGACTATATAATATAAGATGCCCTGGTGGCGCAGTGGTTAAGTGTTTGGCCGCTAACGGGAAGGTCGGCAGCTCTAACCCACCGGTGTTCCTTGGGAGAAAGACTGGTGATCTGTTCTGGTAAAGATTACAGCCTGGGAAGCCCTATGGGACAGTTCTTGGCTGAGTCAGGATCAACCTGATGGCACACAACAGCAGACTATAGCATAATCTTATCCTCCAACCAGAGACCATTAGACAATTAGTTCAGTGGTCCTTAATAGGGGCAGTTTTGCCCACCCAGGGGACATTTGGCAATCTCTGGAGACATTTTTGGTTGTCACAGCTGGGGGAGGGGTGCTACTGGCATCTAGTCAGCAGAGACCAGGAACACTGATCAGCATCCTAGAATGCACAGGACAGCCCCCTACAGCAAGAATTTTCTGGCCCAAATTGTCACTAGTATGGAGGCTGAGAAACCCTGGTTTAACTTAACACTTTGGAATGTATAGATTCCATCTACATTTATAGACTGTTCCACCTTTTCAGTATAACATACAGTGCAGAGCATACATAACTGGTTGAAAATGAATTTAAAAAAAAAGCAGGAGAAAAAACAACCCTGAAAATTGTGAAGAAAGCACAAACTGCGCTTAAGAACACAAAATTACCTTTGCTTGATAACCAGGGACTGGGGAGGTAATCTGTGGTTTACTTTAGGACCGAATCCACAGCAAAGCTTGTGGGATGTTACTGTATAATTCAATTTCCTCAACAACAAAGAAAGTTGTTCACTTCTGTTGAGGTAATTGAGTTTTACTGGGGAACAGAATAGAGTATGCCCTGTAGGTAGTCAGAACACTTGATTTTCTGCTGATTTTTTCATCCAGTTTAGGGATTTAATAGTTATCTTAAGGAGGAATAGTTTAAAGAACCATCATTTGCATATATAGACTTTTCTTTAAGGAGCCTTGATGATGCGGTGGTTAAGCTAACCGAAAGGTGGGTGATTCAAACCCACCAGCTGCCCTGTGGGAGAAAGATATGGCAATCTGCTTCAGTAAAGATTACAGCCTTGGAAACCCTGTGGGGCAGTTCTACTCTGCCCTTTACGGTTGCTATGAGTCAGAATCAACTCTATGGCAACGGGTTTTAGACTTTTCTTTTTTTCTTTCATACCTTTAGCCTTAAAGAATTTAACCTACTAACAATATTTAGAATTGGAGTATATGAAATGCTAAGATTCCAAGAAATCTTGGATGTTCTGAAAACCCTGATTGAATTCAGAGTATTTCAAGATAGGACTCTTCCTTTTATGATCCAAAAGGAAGACCGAAGACCAGGGTAAATAAAATACGACCATGATGGAATATGATTAAAGTTATTTCTTTATTAGCCTAAATTTATATTTCCTATGTTAATTATTCTGCTTTTTATTTAAAAAGTAAGAGTAACTGCCAGAGAATGTAATTGTCCTGAGTATTTTATAACTAAATGGTTTTCAAGCAGAGTTTACCGTATTTTTACGCAAATAATGTGCCCCTTTTACATTTGTTTGCCAACTGTCCCCTCCTCTCACGAGGTATTTTTGTAAGCATGCTATGCCAATTTTGTTTTTACAGCAACATGTAAAAAAAAGAAATTTGGCACAGCAGCGCTTACAGAAATACCTTGCCAGGGGGAGGGTACAGTTGACAGACGTAGGTGTTATTTGTGTAAAAGTATGTCATAAGGTGTGGTTAGGTTATCCTCATCATTGTTTTTAAGACAAATTTATAAAAAGTATATAGTATCCAACAAATATACAAATGCACCAAGACTCGTGCTTGGCACAATACTAAGCCATTGGAACTTACCCAGATGTCCATCAGTGGGAAATAGGTTAGGGAAATTGCAGTACAACCATACAGTGAAACCATAATATAAGATTGATTTCTGTATGCCAGTATGGAAAGATACCCAAGGTATATGTGTCAAGTGGGAAAAGATCTAGTAGCAGTACATTAACAAACGTAACAGTCTAACCTCTGAAAATGTTTTGAGATTTCCTCCCTTTTTTAGAAGTGTCAAACAGCTTGCATTTAGTGTCATTATTTTTTAATGAAATAATGCTGCAGTGTGAATGAAAGAGTAGGCTTTGTGTTGCTCCAGAAGATAAATCTAGAATTTACCAGAAAAAAAGTTCTAGCACATAAAATGAAGTACTTGCCTACTCATGGCCCTTATAGATGTTAAACTTTGGAGCAGCCATATTACTCTGTAAAAAAAAATTCACTTGAGTTTCTTAGTGCTTCACAAATGCTCATGAAATAAGGCTCTGACACCATGAGCCCTGTCACGTAAAAAGTGCCCTGTAAAGTGTGTGGATTCTTCTCTTTTTTATTCATTGCTAAAAATAGATCTTAGTGAGATTGGATCTTCTGCTGCCCTTTTGGTTCACCACAAGGAATAGGGTTCCGGAATTGAGTAAGGACTTTGCATCCTTTGACTCAGAATTTAATAGGGGCATAAAAAGGACCACTATATTCTAGAACATGAAGGATGGAGGATACTATTTTATAGTGCGAGGAATAGACGAGGTGCCTTTACATGAAAAATAGAGTGGTAACTTCAGATTACCCTTACTTATGTTTACTTTTCATTAAATGCAGATTATCTTCTCTTTTACAATATTCTGTACGAGACAGAGAATCACAACTGAGGTTTTCAATCTTAGGTTCAATACTACCAGTTTACGGAAGCACTTGCTCAATTTAGTGCTTTGTGATTATTAAACATATCTTATCTCAAGATTTAAGCCTTCAGGTAATTGCTACTTCACCAGTTTTTATTACAGATTCACAGTTGGTTTTGCTTTTGAGTCATAAGCCTAGTATGGTGAATATCTCAGAATTTTTCAGGTAATGGGGCTTTTGTCTTGTAGTTTTTTTCTTAGGTAGGTAGATGGTTGTGAGAACAGGTATACCTGATTCCTCTCTACTGTGTTTAATTCAGGGCTTCAAACCAATTCAAACTGGTTCAGTCCTGGCTGACAAAGAGAAACCTGAATGGACCCGAATCTTCAAAATTTGGGTGAAGTGGAATGACAACTGGAACGGGAAAAATAATGGGTCAAAGCCCTGGAATGGGAGACTTGGAAGAGGCATAGTGAGCCCATTCAGGAGCCTGATGCCAGAGATTGGATTATTGCCAGGACTGTGGAATGCAACACACATTAAAAGCGGCGTGGTCAGCCACCATCATTGAGTGGGGCAGCACTGTTTCCAACAGCCAGGCAAGAGATTTGGTTGCTATGCAACACACACGCTGCCCTTGTTTTCTAAGAGGGAGATTAAGTTTCTAATAGGGCTTTGACTGGTAATTTTTCCCGTTCCAGTTATCATTCCAGTTTCCCCACATTTTAAAGATTCGGGTCCATTCAGAGTTCCTCTTTGTCAGCTGTAACTGAACCAGTTCGAAGCCCTGGTTTAATTGTCATCCTGCATTTCCCACTACATCTGGTCCTTTCTGTCGGTGGTTGATTAAAAGCTTTTTAGTGTGGAGGAAGCCTGAAGGTGCATGTAGACTCGGGAGGGACCCAGTGGAGATAGCAATGAAAAATAGAGGAGTAGAATGAATGGAGAAGTATATTGGGAGAGAGAATGGGAATGGCATCAAAAGCCTTGGCCTTGGGCAAGAAGGGTCTTCCCCCTTGGTTAGGAGGTGATCACAGGGTAAAGCTGTAGGTTGTTTTGCTTTTGGATTTTTTTTTTTTTTTTCAGTGAGTTGTGTGAAGGAAATGGAGAAAGTTATTTTCTCGGCATTGAGAACTAGGCCATCTGGAGGAGAGCTGCGGAGGACTAGGGGAAGGAAAGAGGTAGACAACTTGAGGAAACTGTTCCGGGTTTGGCGTAGTCTTAGTGGGGGCCAGTTAGTGATGAACAAAAGGATTGCCCAGGATTGAAGGCCCACTTTAGATTGAAAATAATAAACTTAGGACCTTTATTTTAAAAATAGGCGTCTAAGGAATCTATACTAAGGGCAACTTGTGGCTTATATTTGTGTAACACAAGTGTATTAAAAATTTTTCTCACTGTTTTCATTCTGGCCTTTATTCCCACTTAATAGAAACCACCGGCATGTTAGTATGGTAACACACGCACAGTTTGCAGGGTGGTATTTCAGCAGGTGCCCAGGGGAAAAAATAGTGGGCCTCATTGTGCATAAGGTCTTTTGGGTGCTATGGCCAACTTTACTTTCACCTGCCCTAATTATATCAATCAATACAATTTTTTCTGCGACTCAAAAAGATGTACCAATGATATCGGGCCCAGAGTTACTGGAGTTATATTGAATCCACTGTGATATTTTCCTCGTATATAATATGAGAAATGCCGACTTCGTTAATTATGGGTGTATCTATCATTTAGCTAAAAATCAGTCTTAAATGTTAAAAAGTCATTAATGCATTTGTTTATAGCCGAGCTCTTTCAGGCCCTAGCAGTTTAAATTGGGATAGTAGTAAAACATGCTAATAGCCATATAAAATGGCTAGAATACATTTATTTCTGTGCATTTTCGGGTTTCTTTTTTTTCCTCTCTTGTCTTGAAGGATGTTTTTCCGTTGAAGCAAGTTTTCTCCCTGTGAAGAGTAGTCTTCACAACTGATGGATGTTAATTTCTTGCTGAAGTACAGTAATGTGGATCATTGATTGTAAAGAATAGTTTGGTTTCTCATCAGCCCTTTCCTAAAGTAAGGTCTGTCAAATAATTGGTCAGGATATCTGGGGCTGTCACATTTGAGGATCGTTCATAGAGAATTGTTCCTTTTCATTCATAAAAAGGAAAATTCCTTATGAACAAGAAGGAACAATTCTGTATGAACGTTCCCATTCATACAACGTCTTTGGGAGAAATTGCTGCATACTGCCCCTCAGCCCTCTTTAGAAATGACCTACCTTCACTTTTCTCTTTTAATGGGAATAAGCTGTTCATGGCTGGTTTTACATGGTGTGATGAAATCAAAATGATTAAAAACAACCTAAAGACTCGGAGAATTGCTGTTGTTTAGGTGAAAGGTTATTTGACAGACTTAAATTTCTTTTGTTCTCTGTCCAGAAAACAGAATATCATTGCAAGAGTTTCTTTGATTGTAAGAAAGTACTTTGGGGGAGTGGTAAATACCACTTTATTACTCAAACTGGCAGATGGGGTAGGTTGGGAATGGGATAGGTTTTTGGGTGCTATGGCCGACCACCCTCTGACTTGGCTTGGGCAGTGAGCCTTCTTGGTGACCAGTGTCTGAATTTAATGATTCTGGGCATCAGCCATTCTGCCTGTGACCACGCTAAACAGTCAACATTTCGTTGAGTACTAGAGTGTATGCTGGAGTGCTGACGTGCATCAAAAAGTGGAAGGACATGAGTTCAGTTGGTAAATATGGTCTCATCAAAGTTTGTCATTTATATTTTAGCATTACCTGAAAAGTCTAATTATGTTAAATCCCAAGGGATAGTCCCTATTATTTCATTAAGCTGGTATTTTCACAGGGAATTTTGTTCTGGTCATGATCCATCGTTGGGACTTATAATTTTTTTTTTCACAGAGAATATTGAAATAGGTTCAGCGATTCACTGGCAAACAGGTCTTATTCATTAAATACTGTAAATCAGTAATGCCACTGTTAACAGAAATAGAATTCCTTTTTTCTAAATCATGCTTTAGGTGAGAGTTTATAGAGCAAATTATTTTCCCATACAATAATTTGTACATAAAGTGTTTCATGTTTATCTTGTGTGCTTGCCTATTGTTTGGCTGAGAGGTGGTCTCTGGGAATGGCTTCATTTCCAGGTCAGAAGGGTGTCTTAAGGCCACAGTCTCGGGGTTCCTCCAGTCTCTGCCAGACCAGCAAGCCTGGTCTTTTTTGTGAATTTGATTTTTTTGTTTGTAATTTTCTCCGCCTCTGTCCAGGACCCTCTGTTGTGATTCTAGTCAGAGCAGTTGGTAGTGGTAGCCAGGCACAATCTATTCTTCTGGTCTTGGGGTCGTGTAGGCTTTGGTTTGTGTGGTCCATTAGTCCTTTGGACTAATTGCTCCCTTGAGTCTTTGCTTTTCTTCACTTTCCTTTGCTCTAGACCAGAAGAGACCAATAGTTGTAGCTTAGATGACTGCTCACAAGCTACTCACCAAAGTAGGATGCAGAATATTGACTTTATGTACTGTGTTGTACCAATTGATGTAGATGTCCCCCGAGTCTATTGTCCTTTGTCTTCTAGCCTAGGAACTTCATCCCAAGAGGTGTTTGGTTATGTCTAAGAGGTTTCCCTGACTTTACCCCTTGTGTGCTCTATATGAGCCACACCTACAATCATGTATATAGAATATCCACCACCAAACCTATATTTGCCAGTGGGAGAAATAGAATTCCTTTTTGAAAGTGAGAGCTTTTATAAGAGAATGAAGTGTTCGAGGGTTTAATTTATTATTGGTATTTTAATCTACTGCTTCATTCCACTATTATTTTGTTCTGAGTGGGGGGAAAAAAAGACAAGTAACTCTTTAAAATGCTTAGGAATTAACTGAGGGTTCAAATGTAACTAGCTTTTCTCCTCAGATACTTTTGTATTTAATGGTTGTGTAAGTTTAGGGCTCTGTTAAATATTTTATTGGAACAGTTTACATGACTTTGTGGCCTAACATTTCAAAGTTCCAGGTTGAATAAATATTAAAATGAGAATACTTTTGAAATAGTCAACACTCACTGATGCCTTAAGTAAGTCATTTTTAACTTTGTGGAGCCACTGACCTTTTGGTGGGGGAGGAGGTTATAACCCCTTTGAGAGTCTGAAGGGCCATGGATCCTCTCCCCAGGAAAAGAAAAACATAATTTTGCCTCTAATTTCAGGGGGTAAATGGAGTCCCTAGAAATCTATTTATGGACACTCTAGGGGTCAGTTAAAACCTTACCTCAAGTTGCTTTTTTTTTTAAAACTTGATGTGAGAAACGTCTTTTTAGATTAAATTGTAAGTACAGACATTAACAAGTCTATTTGGAGAGTTCTTTAAAATCTCTCTTAGGAGTGATTTTTTTTTTTTTTAATATCCTTAGTCTCAAAGTCATATTCTATGGGCTTTTGTTTGTAGTTGAGTGAACAGTTAAAATCCTCCACTGCTGCTTAAAATACCAGATAGATGAGTACTTTCCCACTTTTTTGGGGAAAGATTTTCCTCTGTGATCTGTAAAAGAGTTTATGGTCATCTTAGGGTGTGATGATTTTCATTAAGAGATTAAATTCCTTTAGTTCATGTCATAAAATCCTGACGAACATAAACACTGGCAGAATGGAGTATTCTATTAACTCAGTATTGACCAGATAACTTATACTGAAAATCTTTTCAAAATATTATTAGTAAATACAGTACTTTAGGATTTTGTAGACTTAGGTCATCGTTTTGAATAATGATTATCATTATATACAGTAATGGAGAAGTTATAAAAGATGAATATGAACTCCTGGGCATTATTTGGAAATTAAACATTCAGCCATAAAACAAAAACCCAAACTGTTTTTAATTAAGTTTTCTTCACTGTGCACTAAATGTTATAGAAATCTTGTTGTGTCTGTTTCAATTTGTATACTATATGTAAGAATACATGCATTTCTTTTCTTTTTTTTTTTTTACATGCATTTCTTTTGTAGCCACGTCATGAATATTTTAATGTCCCTGTGTACTAAATGACTACTCATCGAGTATGCAGAATTTCACAGAGGAAATAGAGAGCTGATATACTTATGAAAGAAAATATCCTCAGCTTGGTGATGCTGGTTATCTTGTTGTAATAGTTGTAGAATATTTTAGAACCAATACCTTTACAATTGTATGTTTTTCCCTGTTCCTATCCCTGGCCCTTTTCCGTTTTATTTTCATTCTACATGTGATCTTGGTTTGGCTTATGCCTGCTCCAACTGGCTTAATTTCTTGGAAAAAATAAGACCTATGAATGTTTTGAGTAATATTTCATCGTAAATATATACATGTTATCGTTAATGAATCATCTGCGACTGATCTCGTAAGAGGAAACCTTGCGATCTTTAAAATGTTTACCAAAGAAAATATAGCTGGAATGCTAGGTCAAAACAAACGGTGCCATAATAAGTAGTGTGGTTTGGTCTTCAAATGATGATATATTTAAAAAAGAAAACTGTATTTACTGTCACGTCACACCTGTATGAGCTCATACGTCCTAATATATCACAGAAAAGTATATGTGGAAATAATACTTGAAGGTAAAATTAATCTGTACCAGTACATAATATTTAAAATATTTCATGTTTTGGGAATTTTGTAATGTCACATGTATTGAATCACATTTGTGCTGTATACTATCAATCCCTTTTAGAACTATCAGAAAGTTATGTTGGAAGAGTATCGCCCACAATATCTGTAGCTCAATATTAAGTAACCCTTTAAAGTATTAATTCTGATTTTTTTATATAGTGAATATTTTAATATTCAGTTTAAATACCTAAATACTTATATTTTGCTAGCTACCATTTTATAATATAAATCTTCATTTAAATCCCTAATGCTTTGTTAACGATGATTTTATACTTTAGGATATTAAAATCTTTACTATTGATCATTATTGTGTATACTTTTAATAAAACCTGCAATAGATTTTATTATCAAAGGAAAAGTATCAAATAATTCATTGTTTTTTTAATCTAGAAAGGCTGAGTTTTAAGATACTCAGGCTAACTTACCACCGCACGAAGGCCTATGAAAATGCGTTCTGACCCAACTTAGCATTAGGCAGTACGGTTATTTCCATCCTGACCATTCTCGCTGTCACGCGCTACATTTGAAGCCCCTGTATGGGGCTATCCGTGAGAAATTTAGCATTGTACATTTGAAGCCTTGGGAAGCATTGGTCTTTCTTTTCCATTTTTCTCCTCCATCCCCCCTGCCTGGCAATATACTATTCATATGGTTTTAATGCTACATAAATATTCATTGTCTCATGCCTGTTTGCTTTGGATGCTGTGTGCCGAGCTGTAACATGTTGCTGCTTTTGTTATCTGTATACTGCTGCTTGCTTTAAATTAGTCGACTCTGAAAAAGCTTCCTGGCATGTTTAAAATAAAAGTATTGCATGCACTTTGTCTCATGTGAATGACTTTTTTCTTCTTCATCCCGTTTGATAAAATAACGTATTTTACACTTTAGTTTTTTCCAGGTAATTTTGAGCTACAATTTAGTGTGAACATGTGAAAATTATATTAATTATAAACACAATTTGTAACAAAAAAAAAACAAAACTCCAACGCACTGTTTGTTCAAGTCTCAAAGGAGTAAAATGTGTAAATGATTCTTTGAAACATAGGCTGTTTATTTTAAATAATGCGTATTCAATAAACAACGTGATTCTCTTCAGCAATTGGTGTAGAAAATCGCAGGCAGTGATGGCCTAGGGAAAATCTGACCAGCTCCAGGGAATAGTTGGGGACATGTTTAGCTGGATAAGCTAAGACTGGTAACCGGATAGAATGCAGTGTAAGTGTCCTTTAATGGATACCTTCAAGGTTGTCTGAAGTTTTTAAGAAATATTTAACATAAAATGGAAATCATTGTTTTAAAATCGTTTTCCTTTATGTGACTCAAATGCCATTCTCTCTGTATTCAGTATTTTAATGGCTAATCGTTAGAAATGAAAGAGACTGGCTTAAGTCACTTTTTGGAAACGTAGATAAATTCCATCAGACTTTCTTTGGAAACCGTCTCATGAAGACTTTGAGACACTAATATAGAGACAGACATGAGGAACCCTTGTGTGCCTGTCACGCAGCCTCACCAACCATAAGCCAAATCCTATGCTTGTTTCATCAGCCTCACTGTTTAGAGCCAGCCCTAGACATCATGTCATTGCATCTCGAAATGCTTAATGTATCCGTAACAGAGGAGCGCCACGCTCAGCAAAATTAACAGTAATTCCCAATAGCTTGTCCAGGGTTCATTTTGTCCTGTCTTTTCATAATTGGTTAGAACTAAGTTCCCCAAGGCTCCCGTTGCATCTGGTCCATGTGTCTCTTAAGTCCCTCTTATTTTTTTTATAGATTAATTTGTTTATTTTTATTATTTATCTTAAAGCTCTTTTAATCTATCACAGTCCCTTGGCTTTTCCGTTCTTTAAAACTGTCGTTTGTGTTAACCGCTTTACCTTGTATATTTGGCTGATGATGTTTTGTCCCCCGCGCATCGTTAGATCTGAGCCTGGTTTGATTCAGGTTCAGTTTTTTGGGAAGAACACTCTGTAGATTTAACTGCTTCTTACAAAAAGTATACGTACCTTTTTTCACTAAAGCTGGTTTGCACCCATTTTTCAGTACACAAACATACTAAAATGTCATATGACCTTTATACATAGAGCTGGTTTATAGTAGTTTCATTCAGATGTCAGTTATATAACTAGAACAGCTGTCTCTCATAATTTCAACCCATGAAGGTAAGTACTGTTATCGTTGTCTTCCCAGATAAGGAAACAGACTATGGAGTTTAAGTTATTCACTTAAGATTATACCATGTATAGTGTCTTACATACAATTAAATCTAATGTTCTAAGGATTTATGGTTTAATATAATTTTTCTTTTCCTTGCTTTGTGCCGCACCACGATTAGGATGCAAAAGTAAGTTTATTATTGGACACTAAAATAATACTGTTTCTCTCTATTAAAATTTAGCATGCCTTTTAATTACAGAATAGTTGACACTAATAGCTGAAATACGACCTACTTGGTACTTTTGTAACATGCACAATCAGCCAGCTAAATGTCCCTGCTTCGTCTTCCTTTGAAATTTAAAAACAAACGTTGGTTGTTCCATAGGGCATTCTTTCTGTATGTTGCCCCCACCAATGCTGTCGGCAGGTCTGGGAAGGGGACCATTTCTGAAACCTTGCTGCAGTAGACAGTTCATTTAACTCAAACTGAGTGGTAAAGGCATTTCCGTGAAGAATTTTTCTCCCTAGCTTTCTATTTGGGGGCAGTAGTTTGAATTTTAACGCAGGTGTCTCACCTTTCTTGTATACAAGTCAGTAACAGTGATTTCATAAATTTCCAGTGGGTTTGCATTGGGCTTGATGTTTGTGTTACAGCAAGTGTACCTGGCACGTAAGTATTTAGTGAATGCTGAAAAGATCTTTAGGTGGTCTCAGGTGTTTTGGATCCCAAGCCCCAACCACTAAGATCACGAATAAAGAAGAGCCCTGGTGGCACAGTGGTTAAAGTGCTCGACCGCGACCCGAAAGGTCGGCAGTTCAAACCCACCAGCTGCTCCCCGGGAGAAAGAGCTGGCAGTCTGCTCCCATAAAGATTTACTGCCTTGGAAACCCTATGGGACAGTTCTGTTCTGTCCTGTTTGCTGTGAGTCAGAATCGACTTGGCAGCAATGGGTTTGGTTTGGGTTTGGTACCACTAGTAGGATGATGCTCTTATAACCCTGAATTAAGGGAAAAAACAATTTTGTCTTAGCTTTTGTTTTCTAAAATGAGCACATCCTTCCATGTGCGTTGTTCGCATTCTCAAAGGCTCCCTGGATCTGCTTACCAGAGTCTCACATTTTCCTTCCACAGGAAGCTGAAACCCCACGTAGTGTTCTTGAAGAAATTGGATTGACATAACTCTCCTTCCTTGTTGAGGACTTCTTGTGGCATTTCACACACTGTGGATGCCCGCCGCCTTTCGTGTCCGTGTTAGCTAATGGTGTAAGAATGGTGTTTCATCAGTATTACTGTTTTGCTGAGCTGCTTCATTCAGGCCTCCGCAGAAGTTTGTTTTTGTTTTTGTTTTTAAGGGAACTTTGGTTAATCAGATGATAAAGGGACTTAATATGGATTACGATGACACAGAAAAGAAAGATAGCTTTTCTGGGTAGTTTACAGTTTGTCAGTTTCTCTTAATTCGATTATGTGTATATATGAAGATGACACATCCATATACATGCAAAATCTGACGCTATGCATTTGTTATATTTCTGTATTTGACAAAGGAAACTGGTAAATTAAAATGTGAAACCTGGTTTTAAGAAACCAAAGACTAGTGCAGCATTTCAGTATAGTGAGAATAAAGGGAATCGACACGTCACGTATCGAATGAAAATTTAACTCTTATTTTGAAACGTTTAAAAAAATGTATGCTCAAGATCCCATTGGAAGCTACATACCTTAAAACACAAAGGGAATACAGATAATTTTAAATGGCTGAATAGGAACGATGGTGTTTTACACTAAAAATTCTTAGACATTCTGACCCCGGACGGAGAACATAGATGGACTGTTTGAAAATAGAGAGCACTTACGTTTTTTAAAGGCAAGGTACATTTGCCTGCTGAGATGAATTCTTTGTGGTCGTAATCATTTAGTCAATTAGATTGTTTTGATGCCCCAAAATAAAGTGGAAATGTTGATTCATCAGGAAATCTTCATAACAGTATCTTAACCACAGAAAACTTGTTGCTCTCTTTTCCTTCCATGGCACTGCCTAGTTATTGGAAGTGTTATAAACATAGACATCGTTCATAAAAGAGTGAGAGATGAATGAGGTCGAATGGCATTAGTGGGCCCTGTAGTTTTTTAAAGCTGTCTAACTGTTTCAGTGTCAACGTTTATATATACATACACAGATATTTAAACGTCTTCACAGGTTACACTTCCACTTGTATATGCTGGGCTGGATTAAGCTTGTAATTGTGACCAGTATTCAGGCCACGTGATCACTGTCATATCACATCACCAGTTAGTTGTAATAAATGTTCAGTGTACACCACTGTAGCGTGTTTTCTTCATCTCTTTACAAAAGTCTGTCAACTTGAGAGCTGCTGAAGGAAGTTTTTTTTTTTCAGTAAAATCTCAAAAATTCACCTGCGTTTGAATGTGGTGGTGGTTAACAATAAGCACGCACAAGATAAATGGCAGATGTGAGGAGTCTTCATGTTCTTCAAGTTCATTAAAAAATAATGTGGATTCCATGCTACCAAGAGCTTATCATCTCCATATTTATTTTCAATCAATAAATGCCGCTTTTAAAACCTTAATGCAGTTGATTTCCTTTTTTTTTTTTGCTCTTTCTGAACGAGAAAACTTGCTCATCTCCTCCCCTGTCCCCATGAACTGGCAGGCTAGCATTCCCAGCGCAATGGACTGGTTACTTGCAGAGACTGTACTGCCTAATACACAACCAAAAAGTCCAAACTTAGGTTGTCCTGACAGACAGTGACTTCCTATTACAGATAGGAAATGTGGCATACTAAAACTCTTACTTCAGCAAGGAAAGCTTCAAATTAAGTTGCTAGTCTATTAAAAACAGGCAGCGGTAGACTTTTAGAGCCTCTGACACGTAGCTGGCTACTCACCAAAGTCAGGCCTGTGGGCCACGGAGGGCAATCTAGAGTTGGAATTTTTGGATCAAACAGTAATTACAGAAATGGTTTTTTGTACCAGGATTGCTTTAACAAGGCATATTCTGTAGCAATGACCCTAATTTCCCAAAAATGACAAAAATAAGCTTTATATAAAGGACTGCCCTTTGCCGTCGATTCCGACTCATAGCGACCCTATAGGACAGGGTAGAACTGCCCCATAGGATTTCCAAGGCGGTAATCTTTAAGGAAGCAGCCTGCCACATCTTTCTCTCGCAGAGAGGCTGGTGGGTTTGAACCCCGGGCATCTTCTGTCAGCAGCCAGGTGTCTTAACCACTGTGGCACCATGGCTCCTGTAAAGGAATAGACTGTCAAAAAGATGAACACCCGGATTGATAGAAAACCCCCAGCTGAAAGGGAACTGAGGACCAGTAGGAGGGAGGAAAAAAAGAGTTACATACCCTTTAGTATTTAAGACTGAGCACATGAATTTTAAAGCTGTTCAGCTATTGCATGGAGAAAAATCCCATAGATTTTTAATAAAGGGCAAAAAGATTCTTAACCAATGGCCATTAATTACAGAGAAAGTCTTTGGCTTAGACAGTAAGTGAGTGAACACTTACACAGACGTACTTGATGTGGGAGCAGCAAAATTTACTCTTGGTGCTAGATTTTTCGTACTTTTCTGGAGGATGATTTGGAAAAACTTGAATATTCACGTCCCTTGATGTAATTTATCCTAAGGAAATTACCAGAAATGTGCAGAAGTATT
Organism: Dugong dugon; assembly: GCA_030035585.1. NCBI lineage: Eukaryota > Metazoa > Chordata > Mammalia > Sirenia > Dugongidae > Dugong > Dugong dugon. The sequence continues at coordinate 162,469,292 of CM057483.1, forward strand.
TAAGGAAATCCATCACAGGATTTTTAACTTTTTATTTGTTTTCAGCAAATTCTCCTTTAAGAGTACAAAATTATAAATAATTTAAAAATCCAACAATAGGGATATGGTTAAATAGATAAACTATGCAGTGAGTAAAAATCATGTAAGAACGGGGACTGCTTGAAATAGGACCATGTTCTAGGTAAAAAAAGGTAGCATATTCAACTGCAACCACATATTTTAACATGGTAAAAAAAAGTACGGACACACACATAAGACTAAAGCAATGCTCCAAAGTTAATTCGTTAAGATTACAAATAATTTTTACGTTGCTATTTATACATTTTGTTTCCTAAGTTTTCTATATTAAACATACAATTTTTGATTATCAGAGAAAAAAACGTTTAAAATAGAATTCCAGTTTACATACGGTTCTGCCAGACTTGCTAACCCATCTGAGCTCATCCCCTTCTAGCCAATGTATTTAGCAGCCATAAGAAGTAAGAGATAACATTCATTCAGAAACCAAACCAATTTATTTGGATCTGGGACTATGGGTATTTCTGTCTCTACTACTGGACCTCCTCCCACCCCAGCTCCTGGACCTGGATGAACTCTGGCTCCGGCTCCTGTGGCTCTGGGTCCGATTTCTCCGGCTCCTGAGGCTCCGGCTTCGACTTCTCCGGCTGCGGCTCCGACAGTGGTCCCTTTTTCTTCCTCTGCTTCGGGAGCTGTGCCTTTCCCGACTTTTAGACACATGCTTGTGAGATTTCTTCCCCCTGTGACTACTACTCCTTTTCCTCTCAGATTTCCCGTTTCTTTTGTAGGAATGGTCTGAACTGGGACTCCGTCTTCTCCTTGGCCTGCCATAGTAGTCGTCACGGTGGCCCATCCTCTCTCTCCTCTCTGAGTTCTTCCCAAAGGATGAACTAGTCCGATCTGGGGACAGGTACATGTCTCTGTCAGCTTCCCAAAATTCATTGTTGGGATTTCTGAATACGTGAAGAAAGTTGCAGTGTTTTCCTCTTGGACACTGCTGGGTTTCAAATAAACCTGAAATGGAATAGGTAGGAAATAGCAGTTACTACTATGTATTCTGAAGATGGTACTTTATCCATTTTATAAAGAACATTTCCGGTACTTTCTACTGGGCATTATTTAAAAGGGGCTTATATATAAATTAAATTTCATGGTTTTAGTTCCCAGAACTAAACATATCCAAATCCTCTAACAAATGGCACTCTGATGAAAGACAACAAATCTGATGTTAAACTGACCAGAACATCCCATCCCCCAAGTGGATGACCGTTCAGAGTACAGCTGAACAAATGGTGGCCACATTAGCCCTCTTAGGGTTTCACCCTTCCACTGATTCGCAACTGGGCTTCCTAATTACCACTGAAGAGCCAGGCTTTAGAGTCCCTGCAGACGCGTGCTTTGCAGGCATGGTGGTGGGACAGAACCGCTGGTCAACAAACAGCTCCTACATTAGGAGGAGGATGCTGTATTCTCCTTACGCTTTAAAAAGAAGATTATCAACAGTGGCCTAATGCTTTACATTTGTCAAGTACTTTTAGTATGGAAGATGCTTGTCAAAGGTGAAATCTTTTTGAAAAACTTTGAGATCTCTTCGGGGTTTTCAAGTTTTGTTTTTAAAAGAAGTAAATTCCCTAGATTCGTAAAACAGCAATGAATTCTTAGATATGACACCAAAAGCACGAGCAACAAAATAAAGTGGACTTCATCAATATTAAAAACTTGTGCTTCAAAGGACACTGTCATGAAAATGAAAAGCAACCCACAGAATGGGAGAAAATATTTGTAAATCATACTGTGATAAGAGACTTGTATCTAGAATATATAAAGAACTCTTATACCTCAATAAGACAAATAGCCCAATTTAAAAAATGGACAAAGGATCTGAATAGACATTTCTCCAAAGAAGATTGCAAATGCCAACAGACACATGAAAAGATGCTCAACGTCACTGGACATTAGGGAAATGCAAATCAAAACCACAATGAGATACCACTTCACACCCACTAGGATGGCTAAAATAAAAAGACATAATAACAAGTACTACGAGGATGTGGACAAACTGGTACCCTTATACATTGCTGGTGGAGAGTTACAAGATGGTTCAGCTGCTTTGGAAAGAAGTTTGTCAGTTTTTCAAAAAGTTAGAGTTACCATAAGATTCAGCAATTCCACTCCTAGACATATACCCAAGAATTGAAAACATGTTCATACAAAAACGTGTACATGGATGTTCACAGCAACATTATTCATAATAGCCAAACCGTGGAAACAACTTATGTCCTTCGACTGATGGATAAATAAAGCATGTCATACGTGGGTCCCTGGGTGGTGCAAACAGTTTGTGCTCGACTACTAACCTAAAGGTTGGTGGTTGGAACCCACCCAGTGGAGCCACGGAAGAAAGGCCTGGTGATCTGCTTCCGTAAAGATTACAGCCAAGAAAACTCTATGGAGAAGTTCTACTCTGTAACACATGGGGTCGCCATGAGTTGGAATCGACTTGATGGCAGCTCGTTTGGTTTTTTTGGTATATCCATGCAATGGAATATTATCCTGCCATAAAAGGGAATGGAAACGTGGACGAACCTTGAGAACATGCTGAGTAAAAGAAATCAGAGACAAAAGGTCCCATACTGTATGGTTACATGTATATGAAATGTCCAGAATCAGGCAAATCCATAGTCAGTAGATTAGGGTTGGCAGGGGATGGGAGGATGGAAATGTTCTAAAATTAGGCAGCAGTGACGGTTGTGCAACTCTAAAAACCACTGAATTGTGTACTTTAAAAAGGTGAATTTTGTGGTAAGCGAATTATACCTCAACAAAGCTGTTATTATTATTTTTTAAAGAAAAATAGCCTTCTGCTTTGTAGGCATCAGAGTCACTCAGAAGCTGCTCACTGAAATCACGCTGGATCCCCAGAACTGACAAAAGTAACTGCCTTTAGAGAGAAAACAATTCCACGTCTCATCCTCCAAGCCTTTAAGTGTAAGTTGAAATGGTTCTTCTGGTTTTCCTAAGCAAGAGATTCTAAACACTTGTTTTTTCTTCAATAAATGGTTTGAAAATGGTAGCATCCATTAAAACAAGGCTGCCAAATCCTTATTGTGATTCAGACTTTACAGATTTATATATTTTTAATAAGAGGTTTTAAGCAGGCGAGTGTAAATCAAAGAAGAAGTGAAGGGTCCAATAAGCACTCCCCTTGGGTGTTTACAGCTTCATCCCTTTTCACTGGGTGCACTTAATAGTTTGGCTCAGCCTTTATGATAGAAACCAAAACACAGCAAGGCCCTCAGAAGGGCTGGCTCCCCCCAGCAGAGGCCTGCTCCTCCTGTCCTGGTTCTGGTTCGGCTGCGCCGTCCGACTGGTTGTCTGACTGAACGCACCACACTGGAGCCTACACCTCCGCTCCATCTCTGATGCACAAACGTACACATCTCACGTAAGGCGAGGATGTCATCGGTGATGTTCTGGGTGGCAATGATGACAGAAGAGTCATTAGGGATAAAGACGGGAAGAACAACCCAGCTCAAGCGATGGGAGCCAGTGAACGGAAACTGTGAAGGAAAGTGTGGCTTCCTGGGGACAGAGGTTCTCAGTCTTCCGGAAGGGGGTACCTGGAGTCCAGGACTGAGAAGAAGACCAGAATTCTAGCCCTGCCTCTTTCAGCGATAAAGGGACCCACAAGGTCTGTTACAGATCTAAAGGGTGATGTCCTTTATGTAATAAGCTCTGCTCATCTACCACCTGAAGCAAAAGGTATGCCCGGTGATTTTTTTTTATTGAAACCCTTTAAAAGATTGTTTTTCCCCAAGGGTGTCCCTTTATAGAACAGTGAAACAATTGGGAGTAAAACTAGCATGATGTATTTTACCACAAATTGCCATTTGCCACCGGGTCACCGGGCAGAATTCGCACTGTAGCTGTCGTCCTGCATACCACCGTCCATTGAACAGAGAAAGGGCTGCCTGGCATTCTTCTTCCCTTCAAGCCAAAAAAGGAAAGGATGCACTTCACAGGAGCGTTCCAAGATGTGTTAGCCCTATTACTAATTAACCTTTATTAATTTATTTAGGACCATCGAGCTCACTGTTTTTATACTACCTAGGGAGTCCTCATTAGAGTATTCAAGCTCCTGAAGTTCAAAATTTACTCCGGAACCCTTTTTACTAACCCTTCGAGAGGTTTTGATGCATGGAAACTAGCTCCTTAATCCAAAGATTTGACCATTAAAAATGCAGACGTGTTACTCCACCGTTAGTTCCTGTTCTTCCTCCACTAGGACTGCTGTTCTTATCATAATGGTTAATTTAACCCATTAGCCATGGAGCGGCCTCAGCAATCAGCGAGACAAGCAGAAAGGATACAGTAAGCTGATCAAATGCACACTAAGATGATTCGGGCCTTTAATTTCTGGCTCTTTCAATTTATGCTATTATATTCTTTATTCTTGGTATTGCTTTTCAACTCTTTTAATTATCAAACTTATATAAGTTATATATTGTAAAAGATTCAAAACCATATACGTACACATTTCAAATCCCCTCCATACTTCTCTATCATCTCTTAATACTTACATTTAAAAAAAAATCACGCATCATGCATATGAAAGCTACATACTCAGTGGAAAGATCCCCAAAATGAATATAAACACAACACCACACTGTGACAAAGCATGAAGACCTGTGTGTTCAGAATACTTACGACTGATATTGAACATACACGTTGCCCCTAAGGTGAGGTTCAAAGTTGCAGCTGACCTAAGGAGCAATGAAATATTCTATCATAAAAACTAAGGCAAAGAAATCATCCAGTCATCAAATGTAGTCTGTCCAGGCTAACATTACCCAAAAATAATGATCAATTAAAGATTCCAAAATGAAGCCACTCTCCAGTCTATTAAAGGCAGATGGTGGCCTTGCGGGCCCCTAGGATGTGGTCCTTGTTGATCTAGATCCACTGTTCCCCCAAAATATGAAATGTTTCACACGTGCATAAAAACAGAGAATGTAAATCAGCCCATATACACATCACCCAGATTGAACACGAATGTTCTCCATTTTTGTCTGAGAATTTTTAAATCAGTAAAGTGTTCAAGATACATTTGACGCCCTTCCATTTATTATTTTCCCTTCTCCATCACAGTGGTGAGAACTGTCCTGAGGCTGGGTATACCCTTCACGCTCCAAGCACAAACGTACATACGGGCATATGTACATATACGTGTGCCATAAAAATATGTATTACGTTATGTACATATGTATAAATGTGGGTCCATACCTATACCTGTAGGTCTATATGTTGTTGTTGTTGTGTGCGGTTGAGTCCATTCCAACTCATAGCGACCCTACAGGACAGAGTAGAACTGCCCCATGGGGTTTCCGAGGCTGTAAACCTTTACGGAAGCAGACTGTCACATCTTCCTCCCACAGAGCGGCTGGCAGGTTTGGATCGCCAACCTTTCGGTTAGCCGCCGACCACTTAACCACTGTGCCACCAGGGCTCTAATCTAGACCCTAAACTATACAAAAAACCAAACCCATCGCTGTTGATTCTGACTCACAGCAACCCTACAGAATCTAGCCCCTAGGATTCAGTAAATATCAGACTAGTACGTGTTTATGAGTTCATCTAGTATCTATACTGTATTGGCAATGAGGGGGTAGAAAGGCAGAGAAGAAGTAATGTTTACTGAGTGCCTGGGTGCCAGACACTGGGTCTGGCACTGAGCCACTGCAGGTTCCTCTACCCAGGTAGATATCATGTGCGCTAGCTGCCTGGTCCCAATGAGCACTTCCGTGTGAAGTGGACCAATCCCCTCTGCTCACGCATGCCCACCTTGAACTGAATCACTTTCCCCACGTTCCTGAACTCGGGGAGCACATCGTCATAGAACTCTAGGAACTGCTGGTAGGTTTCCTCTTCGCTGTACTCCAGGCTTGCATCAGGGTCATAGTCATCCATTCTGCACTGCTCCATTCCAAACGTTGTGAACATGCTTTTTATGAGAAGGGTAGGGCTCGATGTTGGGAAACTATGTTTACGCGAACACCTGCATATAAATGAAAACAAAAATTAAAAAAACCTCAAGTTCAGTAAATAGTTAAAAATAAAACCTAAAAATCTTGCTTGAAACTTTGAGATAAAGACTCAAGTGATTTACCCGTTTTGATGCAACTGTAAGAAAATAAACCACACTCAGACGTCGAATTTCAATGCTTAAGAAAACTGCTTTAAGATTGACCAATATATTGGCTCTCATTAAAATGCAAAGTTAGAAATTATTTCCAAGTTCACATGTCATTCAGCTGTCTCTTAATGACACTCAGGAAGACTTATACATGTTGAACCTATAGGGAAAAAGGTTTGTTGGCCTGGTAGGCTGTGGTGACAAGCACAAAGATACCACATGGGACTCTTAGTGGGAAGATGAGGACAATACAATCATGCTTCTATACAATATTTAATTAACTCAAATGCGAATGGGGTAATCGAAGAATTTCCAGTTAATGGAATATTTTCTTTTAATTCATATATGTATAGCATTTTATAGTTTTCACGGCATTTTTACATTTTTTCCTCTGATGCTTGCCATCCTTTAGGACAGCCAGGGCTAGTATTCTCCCCACTTTACAAAAAAGGATGCTATACTCTAGAGAAGCACATTTGCCCAAAGTCACCTGGCTGGTAACGGATGGATCCAAGAGATCCGAGCTAACTGGCCAGTACCTGTTCATTATGTAGTATAATCAACATCATTTCATTTTTATTAATGAATGAGGCTAATCATCATGAACAATAATTTTGTTTCCATAGTTTAAACTGGGCCAAAGCTGAGCTGACCAGGCTGAACCTGAGTAATTAAAAGTTCTCTATATGAGCTTATTTTCTCATTTACTTCCTTCTCTTAAAATGACAGCAACAACAACCAAAAAATATGTGTGTGGCTACATATGCAGGTATGTATGTATATATGTGTGCATGTATAGGTACATCTATATGCATGTGTACATACATGTATGGGAGAACATGCATATATATTCATATATATAATAAAGCACATAGAAGGCAGTTACGGATACTTCTTAAACATAACCAAATACCTTGCAGGAATGGTTTACCGCGTTTGAAGGCTTAGGACCATAGTCTCATGGGACAACTCAGTTAATTAGCATATTATAGTTCAATAATGTATGCTCTACATCCCAATGTGGTGAGTAGTGTCCGGGGTCTTAAAAGCTTGTGAGTGGCCATCAAAGATACAACTGCTGGTCTGTGCTCCTCCGAAGCAAAACAGAAAGAAGGAAACCAAAGACTCAGAGAAGAAACCAGCCTACACGAACCATGGCCTCATCTACCCTGAGACCAGCAGAACTAGATGGTGCCCGGCCACCACTCCTGACTGTTCTGATCAGGGCCGCAATAGATGGATCCTGATAGAATGGGAGAAAAATGTAGAACAGAACTCGAATTCTTAAAAACTCCAGACTTACTGGACTGATTAAGACTAGAGGACCCCGAGGACTATCACCCTGAGATGATACCCTTTAGACTCTGAACCAAAACTACTCCCAGAGGTCACCTTGCAGCTAAATAACAGATTGGCTCATGAAATAAACAATATCACTCGTGAGTACTATGTTCCTTTTAAAAATCATCTATATGAGACCAAACGGTCAACATTTATTGTAAAGCAAAGAGGAGAAGGTAAGGGGAGGGGGTGTCAGGGAAACTAGATTACTAGAAATGGAATACTGACACATTGTGAAAAATGTAACCAATGTCACTGAACAACTTGTATAGAAATTGTTAAATGGCAACCTAATTTGCTGTGTAAACTTTCACCGAAAACACGATAAAACATTAAACAAATAAATAAAATGAGAAAAAAATTTAGTTCAAGGTTCCAATTAATCAAAATTTCCTGGTTAGGATTCCTGTTAAAAAAGGTAAGACAAAATTTTTAGGAAAAAAAAAAAATCCACAGAACTTTGGAAGAAAAGAAAGTGGAAGAAACATAGGGCAAGTGCTGGGAAAAACAACAGCCCTGAAATGACTAAATGTTGAACTAGTACGCATGCTTCATGTCTGTAGCACACATTTAGGCACCGACTGAGATCCTGCATCCACAAGGCCCAGCACACACCAGGCCTGGTGCAGAAATGTTCAATGTTCATTAATGGGAAGATGCTCTCTCTTCCAAATGACCTCCTAGATTATTCAATTAGAGACCTTGTTATAAAAGCCATCTTTCTATACATAGCTACCCACAGAAGAAAGGAGGAGTCACCCTGACTGGCAGTGTTAGCAGTGAAGAATTTTACAAGTATGGAAGCACACACAGAATTAAACAAGGAACCAATTTAACGAGGTTAAAACTCTGTTCCCGGGATGTTATATCTGAATGAACTTGGCCCTAGTTCCCAGGTTGTCAAATATGCACTTACCAGTTTTGGAACACAGCCAAAGTCCCTGTCTAGGGAAATCCCCACTTGGTCTGGAGACAGATAGTCCATATGATCTAAATGTATTCAAAAGGCCAGGCCTACAGTTCCTACTGAATAGTTAGCTAAGAGAAGTTCTACTTGGGAAAGCAGTTTAAAACAGTGGTACCAAACCTGTGTGGTTATCAGAACTACCTGGGAAGAAGTCACATTTCTCAGGTCCCGCTCCAGACCTACTGATCAGACCTTAAGGAGTGGGGGCCTGGAAACCCATATTTTCAAAGTAACTCCTCTCTGGTCCTGAAGTCGGCCATGTTTGGAAATCACCAGTTTAGGACATGCTATTTACCCATTACTCGGACACCTGAATCAGGTCAGAAAACCAAAAAAAAAAAAAAAAAAACCAAACCTGTTGCTGTCGAGTCGATTCTGACTCATAGCAACCCTACAGGACAGAGCAGAACTGCCCCATAGAGTTTCTAAGGAGCACCTGGTGGATCTGAACTGCTGACCTTTTGGTTAGCAGTCATAACTGTTAACCACTACGCCACCAGGGTTTCCGAGTCAGGTCAGAGTGCCAGTAAAACAGAGTTGGACATGACCTTAGCCCAAGGACGGTCAATCAATGGTGTGACTATCCAAATGCCCCTCAGGTACAGCTAACTGACGACTCTTCTTTGTCTACTCTCAAGGGAGCACTCCAGGACACCACGACCTACTGACTGGAGAGAATATTCAAGATGAAGCCTATCTGTTGGCCCCAGTTTTGTCCCTCATAGAATCACCAAGTTCCATACTGAAGTTAGGCTTCAATCATCTATTGAAGGTCTCTAAGAAACAGTCTTATGAAAATTATGTATGCAACTGTTATAAAACATCTATCAAAGTTGTTGTCCACATTCCTATTCAATGTCTTAATACACTATTTCATGGGAGAAACATTTATGATATGGTGCCAGGAAAAACCTTTGTCTTTCCATAGATAACATTCATTCTTCCTTTTTGGTAAAAACTATAGAGCTTATTATCTATCTGAGATTCATTCAAAACCAGAGTCAAATGTATTCACAATAACCCACTTTCTCCTCCTCTCCTTGCTTTTATTTAACTTAGTACAGTAGATTATGAGCCTTCTTTAAATTCCCTCTGAAGTAGTGAAGTAAAAATAATCAGACAAATACGGTTTACCTTTCATCAAGGATTATGTTAAGAGAAGAAAACAAAAAACAAACAAACAAAAAAAAAACCAGAACGCCCCTCAAATTGGTGTCCAAAAAAGACACCAATTCCAGAAAGATTCTAGAATTGAACTCTGTTCTAATTATAAAAACAAACAAGCAAAGAAATGCTTAGATTATGGAAGTTTCTCCGATGATCTGACACACAGTGATGGGCAAGAACAGCTGTGTGAGCTGGAGCAAGTCACTGAGGCTCTCTGTAAAAGAGGAATAGTATATTTGTCTGAAGGGATGGTGCGGGATTTACTAACTGCTAACAGTCACAGAATTTTAACTCCCAATCACTTGAACGATGAAAATACTCAAGTCACTCTCATACTTTCTTGAGATTGTTTTAATGCTGAAATTGCATATGCCTATGAAAATAGTAAGAAATGTCCACACACTAACTTGACCATGTCGATATTTACTTGAAATGACTCTCAGAGATGGGTTTTGGGAGTCTGACAGTTCATTCCCCTTTCTGTAATTAAGTACCTGTGAACTGACTGTCTGAAACTGTTTAGGACACCTCTCCTTCTCTTACTTATACCCAAAAGAAGGAGAAGCCACAGCCTTTGAACTCAAGGAAATGTCAGGCATACATCATAAACGAGGAATCATGCAGCTGGAAAACCTTCAACACAATTTGGCTCAACTACCTATGCAAACTGAAACTCATGAGTCTCAGTTGTCTTTCAAAGGCAATTCACTGTACATTTTTTTCTTTGGTGAAGGGTGTTTTACATCAGTTATTACTACTTTTTGATGAGATTAACCATACATATGAGAAACCATTCAAAAGGCAGAAAAGGGATACGAATACAGTCTGGTTTTGGTTCTCAGTTCCTCAAGAGGAAGCTTTCACTATTAACTACAGTCCTGTGAATTCTTTAATATTCTCGCTATATACAATCCCAGTTATAAAATATAAAAGGAGTTACATATCCTACGTTTGTGACTCTCAGTCCTGGAAGCACATTAGAAACACCTGGAGACATGTCAAACATCAGGATGTCCACGTCACACACATTGTGATTTATTCAATTTGAGGTGAGGTTGGGACATAATTTTTTAAAGTTTTCTAGATGATTTTAAAGTGCATTCAGGGTTGAAAACCATTGTTTTCAAAAAATGTAAAAAAGGTATGAGGGCTTAAATTACAAAAGAAAAAGAGAAGTCTCATATTTTCAGAAGGGGAAAAACAAACTCATGGCATGGATAATTTTATGAATAAAATAAACATGAGACAACATACAGTTTCTCATTAAATACATATGAATTTGTCTATTCATATCCCTTTTTAGGATTAACAGGACATTAAGATTATAATCAGATCGCCTCTTCTGTAAAATACTTAGGAATAATTAGAGTTTGCTTCAGATGGATTCATTCACCATTACGAACTATTTCTCTGCTTTGAGTTGTTCATTCATAAATGAGCCAAATTATAAAAATTGCAAGTACCTGGTATACAGTAGGTGTTCAAATATTTGCTAAATGAATAAAGAGATTGTCATGGATTGAACTGTGTTCCCAAAAAGTATCTGTCAACTTGGCTGGGTCATGATTCCCAGTATTGTATATTGTGTACCATTTTGTAATCTGATGTGATTTCCTTATGTGTTGTAAACTCTTATCACTATGATGAAACAAGATGGATTAGCGGCAGTTATATTGATGAGGTCTACAAGATTAGGTAGTGTCTTAAGCCAATCTCTTTTGAGATATAAAACAGAGAAGCAAGCAGAGACACATGGGGACCTCATACCACCAAGAAAGCAGTGCCGGGAGCAGAGCGCGTCCTTTGGACCTGAGGTTCCTGTGCAGAGAAGCTCCCAGACCAAGAGAAGATTGATGACAAGGACCTTCCTCCAGAGCCAACAGAGAAAGCCTTCCCCTGGAGCTGATGCCCTGAATTTAGACTTGTAGCCTACTGGACTGTGAGAGAATAAGTTTATCTTTGTTAAAGCCATCCACTTGTGGTATTTCTGTTATAGCAGCACTAGATGACTAACACAGAGATCAACATTTAGTTTTCCATATAAATGTCTTGTTTCAAGAACATTGATCCAAAAGAGGCAGGGGACAAGAAAAGTGTCTCAGAGAATAACAACCACTTCTGATAAGACTGATAGGATTTTTAATCCCCATTTTACAGATGAGGGAACTAAGGCATAGCGAGCTTAAGTAACTTGCCCAAAGTGACAGCGGTTAAAGTCAGTTTTTGAACCCAGGGGTCAGTTTCTGAATCTGAGCATGTTGTTGTTGGGTGCCTGGAGTTGATTCCGACTCACAGTAACCACATGTGACAGAGCAGAACTGCTCCATAGGGTTTTCTTAGCCATAATCTTTATGGGAGCAGATCGTCAGGTCTTTTCCTCTGCAGAGCCACCGAGTGGGTCTGAACCACCAATCTTTAGGTAAGCAGCCGAGCACTCAGCCATTGCACCACCAGGTCTGAGCCCAGTGACTTAAAATGGTGAATCAAAATACTTTTTCCCCTACCCACTTTGAGCCTGGCCTTCACAGATATCCCTTGAAGCATATCAGATTTTTTAAAGCCTGTTTTGTGAAAGTGTTTGCCATTCAAAAAACAAAGCCAGGCTGCTCCAGCTTCTGGAAATAGCAGAAATAAATGATTTCCCCATCCAAGTTTGCAACGTGGACTAGTGCAAGAAAGGCACCCGTCAGAGAACCAGGCAGAGCCCACCCAGGGAACAGGTAGGAGGAGCTGAGGAGGACCAACTGCAGAACTACAGGAGTGGTAAGGGTGCAGCAGACACTGGATGATGGACATTACAGACAGAAGCCAGCATGTCTCTCAAAAAAGAGAACTCAGAAACCTCGATTTCTTGATTCACTTAATTCTGAAGTGATAAAGCAAAATTACTTACCTATCTCCAAATCTGCACGCTCCTGTTTTACTGTAGAATGGGCAAAAAGCGCGATCTTTCTCCATTATTCTTACATCTAAGGGTGGTTCTGGGTTTTGCCATGTGGTACCATTTTCCAACTGTTAAAAATAACCATGACTTTACTGGCGGTGTAAAAATCCATGAAAAAAAAGTAAATGTCTAAAAATGTAGTCAAATATTCATGTCAAAAATAAAAATGGATTCATTTACGAATGTACACATTTGAGTTGTAACATGCAATCAAGACTGTACAAACAACTGTTCTGACACATTTCTCGTGGTTAGGCATCACTACTGCTACCAGGTTTCCCTTCTGTCCATCCATTCTGAAAGGATAGGGCTTATTAGGCAAACACCACCGAAAGAACTGTAAGTCACTCTGAATCCAGTTAAACAGCCATGGGGGGGGGGGGGGGGTGACAGCATGTGATGCTGCTTACAAACACTTTAAGGGCTACAGGTGAATACAGTCCACAGGGGTGATTCAATAGCACTTGTTTTTGTTCATCAATAAACTTTTGTTCTTGTCGTATAAACAGCAGAGCCACAAAAGTGATTACAGATATCCACAAGTCATCAAAACATTCTAGCCCAAAACTAGTATTACTGGAAGTACTGTTTGTAAAGAAACGTGAATGGGTCTCAAATTCTCACTGAAAGGTTTTGGACATACCTCGTTTTCAGCCTGATTCAGCATCTTCTGCACAGCTTCCTACAAATGGTGCAAACATAGGACTAATGAAAACCTGGATGTCACGTAAGTCACAGCTGGTTTCTCTGGTTAAGAATCTCATGTGTAACAACTTAAAAACAAAACCACACATACAAAAGTCCCCAAATTCTCATTTGCTTTCTACAGCACAGATCTGCTGAAAAGTTTTCAAAAGATACATCGCTGAGTTTTATTTAAGTAGATAATGTAATAGATCACATTGTAAAATATTTAAAGTATATTCCTAGAATGATTCCAGTAACAGCAGTATTTAGTATATTTGAGCATATATACCTCTCTCTAGTTTTTACGATGAGGTATTAGTGAATATTATAAACCACAATGCTAGATGAAGCTAAAATATAACACGGAGAGTAGTAACTATGATTTGTGAGAAATTTCTAACTTTTCGATAAGCCAAAGGAAGTCCTGCAGTATGACAGTAAATTTGTGGCTAATTGGCATTTAAATAAGTTTTAAGTTAAGCTTGTTCAAACTAAAAACCTAAGAGTTTGACTTCAGTTCGCCTTCCTTCCCTGCATTTAACTGACCAGCTGGAGTCCTGCCGATTCTGTCTACACCTACCCCAAATCTGTGTACCTAGCATTATTAAGCACTCTGCTAATCCAAATCACCATCATTTCCTATCTGGAAGAGCAGCTTTCTAACTGCTCACTGTATTTCCACTCTTGCCTCCTTATTCACCGCTCCCCATGCCGTATTCTTTATAAAGAAGTTAAAAGGTTGTGCTAAAGGTAAATATATAAATCAGATGAGATCATTCTCTGCTTAAACCCTTCAATGGCTTCCTTCCACTTAGCATACCATCCAAACTCCTCACCAAGGCCCAGAAGGCCTTTACAGAGTCTGACCTGCCCACCGACCTCATTCCCCCTTGGGATTCAGGCACCCTGGCCTTCTTCTAGCTCCACACTGCAGGCCTCTGCCCTGTGCAGGGAAGCCCTCTTCCTGAGATCTCTGCACTCAGGTGTCAGCTCACACACCACTCCTAAGTCTCCCTTGCCTATGTAATCTAAAGGAAGACTTCCCTGCCCCCACCACTACCATGCCACCCTCTGCTTTATTTCTATATAGCATTTAGCACTACTGGAAATAGCAGTTTGCTTACTTATCATCTGGCTCTCCCACCTAGAAAACTAACTCAGCAAGAGCAGGGACTGTGTCTTTCTCACTGCTCTACCTCCATCCACTAGAAAAGTGACAAACACAGATCCTATATCCTTTATATGCTTAGAATCTATTTCATCTTACCCATTTCTCCTTAGTGGTTCAGGGCTCAGCTGCTAACCAAAAGGTGGGCAGTTCGAATCCACTGGAAACCCTATGGGGCAGTTCTACTTTGTCCTATAGGGTCGCTATGAGTCGGGATCGACTCGAGGGCAACGGGTTTTAGGTCTCAATAGACTTACTTTGAAATCAAAGCATTTAAAAGCCTTAGCTTTCACCTGATCCTGGAAAGACCTCAACTGAAGAACATTCTGCTGTTAAAATGGAAATCGATTCCTGTCTATAGAAAGGACAAGCTCCAAACAACTTTCTCCCCGCTAAAACCAGTGTGAATTGGCCTCAGCTGGAAAGCCATCCTCAGATGAGAGTATCTAACATTTGCATTGGAAGTAGCTGATGGCCTGAGACACAAAAAACAAAGGTCACGGAGGCTGCCTCCAACTCCTCATGACTAAGACATAACCAGATGCATTTCTCCCCATTGTAAGACGGTCACCCATTGCCATTGAGTCAATTCCGGCTCATAGCAACCCTACAGGACAGCGTAGAACTGCCCCATAGGATTTCCAAGGCTGTAATCTTTATGGGAGCAGACTAACACATCTTTCTCCCACAGAGCAGCTGATGGGTTCTAGCTGCCGACCCTTCGGTTCGCAGCCGTGCGCTTTAACCACTGCGCCACCAGGGCTCCCAATTTTACGTTACTCTGACTCAGCAATATTACAGAAAAGATACATCCTTACAAGTCAGTCAACGAAAGATGAGCTGTGATATCTTTGAAATAAATATGCTGCTAAGGAACAGCAGCAGAACATACCAAATGAATCTTTAAAAAAGAATTCTGGACGTTATAGAATATCTAACAAATTTTTATAAATGAGCAATTGTATATTAACTGCAATTGCCTTTAGTAGCCAACGTTGGAAAGACAAGATTTAATAACAAAAATAGTGTTTGCTCAATCTTTGATATTTGAATTCCTAATTTCTCTAAATAAAAAAATTCTTGCTAACAAGTCATAAGTAGTTAAGCCTCTCATGAATTAAATGAATGTGGCAACCATACAAAATATTATTCTCTGAATAAGTCAATATATATATAACAGGGCCTCAGAATAACACCACTTGTTATAGAGCGGTACACAGTGTAAGGCAGGGCCAGCCACTTGTTTTTGTAAATAAAGTTTTATTGGAACACAGTCACACCCTTTCTTTTACATATTGTCTATGGTTGCTTTCGTGCTACAATGGCAGAGTATTTGCAACAAAAACTGTACGGACCACAAAGCCTAAAACACTTACTATCTGGGCCTTTAGAGAAAAAGCTTACCAACCCCTGGTAGAAAGGGTACGCTGGGTAAGTTGAAGAAAAATCTTAATTTCAGGTAGTCTTATCTGTCATTGCAGGACCCAAAGAAGAACATCAAAAGGAAACTCTAGTGCCTGTCAATACTAAAAATATGACTCTTTCTAAACAAACAAACAAAACAACAACAAAAAGCAAGGAACAAACACAAAACCCCAAACCCTCACATGCCTACAGCCTACTCTTCCAACCCATCACAAGCCACATCTGTACACTAAGAGGATACGCAGTGAGTTTATCCTCCTATGACAGGAATCACCTCTCTTTCTCTCTTCTCCTGTAGTTTCTGCTCCTCCTCTTCTCTCTCCTTTCTCTGTTGTTCTTCCCATTCTGCTTTTAATTTTCTCTTTAAAGGAAATAAAGGAGAAAGAAAGGTAGTTTTTTTCAGATTCCCTTTTTAAAAACATTTAACATACGGGGCAATTAAATGAAAAAAAAAAAAAAACATCGGTAAACACATTATCAGTTTTTTAAGTTCAAGATATGTAACTTTTTTAATTTTTAGAATTTTTATTGTGGTGAAATATACACAACAAAACATTTCAACCATTTTTATGTGTAAAATTCAGTGACATTAACTACATTCACCATGTTTTGCAACAACCATCACTATCTGTTTCCAAGCGTTTTCATTACCCTTAACAAAAACTCTGTACCTCTTAAGCAACAGCCCCCCTCCCCCCGCCCCAAATTTCCACATCCTACAAGCCCCAGGTAACTACTAATGAACTTTGGTCTCTATACATTTGCCTATTCTGTATATATCATATAGGTGAAATCATACAATATTTGTCCTTTTGTGACTTATTTCAGTCAGCATAATGTTTTCATGTTGCAGCATGTATTAGGACTTCATTTCTCTTTACGGCTGAGAAATATTTCATTGTATGTAAGTAACACATTTTATTTATCCATTCATCTGTTGACGGGCATTTAGGCTGTTTCCACCTTTTGGCTATTGTGAATAGTGCTGCAGTGAACACTGGTGTACACGTATCTGTTTGCATTCCTGCCTTTTATACCTAGTGTTGAAGAGGAAAGTTAAGAAACAGACATCTTACTTTGATTTTAAGGTTTTTCTCATTCACAAAACAAAAAGCCTGTCAGAAACTGCTCTACAGCAATGTAAATTTGTCTTATCCAGCTAGAAAAGGATAGTTAACAAACTATTACCTCCTAATTTAAATCTCAAAAAGTCTCTTGGCTGTAGGTGTGGAAAAAACCAAAACCTAGCACCTGGTGGATTCAAACTGCCTACCTTTTGGTTAGCAGAGCTAGCTGTTAACCACTACACCACCAGGGTTTCTGCAGGTGGGTGGAGGGTCAAATTATTAGCAGCCAGGCCAGAAGTAACCTGACATCAGTGGATCTCAGCAAAAAGGGGAAGGCAGGGTTCAGTCAATCACATTAAGATTAGCCCTCCTCTTCTCTTTATAAGCGCCACTGTACCTAGCTCCTTTGAGCCATTTGCTTTTTCTGGAATCAAAACGGCCTCCTGTATGCATATGGAGCCCTGATGACACAGTGGTTAAGAGCTACAGCTGCTAACCAAAAGGTGGGCAGTTCAAATCCACCAGCTGCTCCTTGGAAACCCTATGGGGCAGTTCTACTCTGTCTTATAGGGTCACTATGAGTTGGAATCGACTCAACAGCAACGGGGTTTTCTTTTTTTTTTTAATACGCATACAGAATAACTGCTCAGAATAAACTTTACGTTCAAATTTCGGTGAGCTTTGATTATTCTTAACACTAGGAGTGGAATTGCTGGGTCGTAAGACAGTTCTATGTTTGACGTTTTAAGTAACTGCAAAACTGTTTTCCATAGTGAATGCACTATTTTACAATCCTACCAGAAGTGGATGAAGGCTCCAATTTCTCCACGTCCTCTCTAACGTTTGTTTTCTGATAATAGATACCCTAACAGGAGTGTCTCGTGATGAGTTTGATTTGCACTTCCCTAATGACAGTTCATCTGAAGCCTGGCAGTGCAGTGGTTAAGCGTTTGACTGCTAACCAAAAGGTCAGCAGTTCGAATCCACCAGCCGCTCCTTGGAAACTCTATGGGGCAGTTCTACTCTGTCCTGTAGGGTCGCTATGAGTCGGAATCAGCTCGCCGGCAATGGGTTTTTAATGACAGTTGAGCACCTTTTCATGTGCCTATTGGCCATTTGTACCATATTTTTATGCAAATAATGCGTGTGTTCCATGTATGTTTGCCAACCATGAAAGGAGGGTTTCCGACAGCAACATGTAAAAAAAATCAGCATACCCTGCTTGCAAAAATACCTCACAGGGGGAGGGTGCAGTTGGCCAAAAAACGTTATTTGTGTAAAAATACAGTATATCTTCTTTGCTGAAATGTCTATTCAAGGCCTTTGCCCATTTCTTAATTGGGTTGTTTGTCTTTTTGTTGTTGGGCTAGATATGTAACTCTCAATGAGAGAAAAGTCATTCTGAATTTTAATGAAGTTATTTTGGTCAACTAATTAATTAGTTAATTGGTTAATTAATTTGATTCATACCATACCTCTAGTTCTTCCTGCCGTTTTCTAGCCACCTCTTCCTTTTCTTTCTTTATTCGGAATTCTTCTTGTGCCTTCTGCTCTCTCAGCAACCACTCCTGATGTAATTTTTGTCTGTTAACGTGATGCAATAGTCAATTAATCAAAAGAAATCGGTATTAATCTACAAATACACACACATATGATAGCAAAATGACATGTTTTAAGAATGATTAAAATATCATAAGAGATATTCTCCATAAAACAGTTAAGTGGGAGTAAAAAGATGAGAAGATAGAAGTAGATATCTTAGAAGCACTACATTTTAGCAACTATCTTCATAGAGGGTAATAGCTTGAAATCACTATTTCTAAAATTCACATGTGTGTGTGGGGGGTTCATCTTTCACATAAAGTGACACTACGATCATAATAATGTTTAGGTTCCAATAAAATGTGTAACAAGTCTCAAAGCAACAATTAGCTTTTCACATTCAGAAAGTATTACTCTTCCTATTCCATGCATTTTAAAGCCGCTGTTCCATGATTGTAGCACTATGAAAACCTTGCATCTTCTGCAAGAAACCTTTGCACTACTACTCCATATGGTTAAGAGACTCCTGTGATTTGCCCTGGAGTTCCTGGGTGGTACAAATGGTTAATGCACTTGGCTGCTAGCCAAAAGGTTGGACGTTCAAATCCACCCAGAGGCATATTGGAAGGCCTGGCAATCTATTTCCAAAAAATCAGCCATTGAAAACCGTATGGAGTTTAAGAAGGCAGGAAGGGACAGGAACTGGATGAATGGACACAGGGAATCTGGGGTGGAAAGGGGGAGCATGCTGTTACATTGTGGGGATTGCAACCAATGTCACAAAATAATATGTGTATAAATTTTTGAATGAGAAATTAACTTGAGCTATAAACTTGCACCTAAAGCACAATAAATTCTAAAAAAACAAAACAAAAACCCGTGGAGCACAGTTCTACTCTGACACACATGGGGTCACCATGGGTCAGAATTAAGTCAACAGCAACTGGTGGGTGGGTGGGGGGGTGATGATTTGCCCTAAAATACCTAAACTGCTGAAAGCAGGAAAATAAAACTACATTGTGATCATGTCTTTTAAAATAAAGAATACTACAGGCTTTAAGAAAAGATGACAGGAAGTTATAAAAATAAATTAGTGGGTGGCTATTTTTTTAAATGACCGATTTAAAACATAATTATAAAGAGTATAAAACATTAACTCTTTATAACTGGTCATTTTAAAAAAAAGAGGAGTCCTGGTGGTGCAATGGTTAGGCATTTACTTGGCTGCTAACAGAAAGGTTAGCAGTTCAAACCCACCCAACGGCTCCACAGGAGAAAGACGTAGTTATCTGCTCCCATAAAGATTACAGGCTAGATAACCCTATGGGACTCTGTTACATGGGGTCGCTATGAGTTAGAATATGCCTGATGGCACCCAACAACAACAATGTTACTAAAATGGCAAGTGTTTCAGACATTCATATAATAAGTTTCTAACTTAAAGATGGGTTGTATTTCAAGTTTATATGCCAATCATATAGGTTGTATTTTCTCACTGAACTTGTAAAAGGGAAATGAAATATGAGAAATTGTTCTAAATGACTTTAGCAACGTTAGGAATTAGATATGGCTTTATGTTTAGCTTGGGGACCTAAACAGAATTTTAAATATTCTATATGGGAAAATATATTCAATTTCCAACTACAGGTTCTAGAAATGCAGCTTTTAGCCATGGTAGAAGCTAGCTTATTGCATATGTCACATTCATGCACCTGTTATAAGGTAGGTATAGATGTTTCAGTCTGCAGAGCTCTGATTTATGAATTCTTGAAGGAACACATTAATTGTACATAAACTGAATCAAAATGGTATATACATTAAGATCACAAAAAAGTAAAATGTTCCAAACTTTAAAATTTAATAACTCGAATATCCTACACATCTGCTTTAAAATAGTATATAAAGTCATACAGTACTTTCACATAATTAATTTTCCCATTTTTCAGCAATAATTAAAGTAGTAATGTAACTAGTGTAGGAATAAATGAAGATGAAAGGAAGACAAAGGTACATTGTATTGTGATTTAAAAGAAGCACTTCAAATAAACGGGGAAGCAAATAAAAATTACTTCTCTACTGTATACCATATCTATCATCTGTACCACAACGGAAATCTATAATAACAATAAGTGCCACCAGAGCTTTTACAGCACCTCTTATCTATAGCAATCACATACCACCTCATGTAATCTTCACAATTCTATGAGGTAGGTACTATGATCACTGTTTCACTCCATATTAAAGATAAGGACACTGAAATTTAGAGGGATTAAGAAACTTAAGCACTCTTGGACAGCTAGTAAGGAGCACAGTCAGGATGGGAACTGAGGGCTGGTTGAATACAACTCTATGTTCTCTAATACTACCACATTAAAAAAAAAAAAAAAAAAAAAAAAAAACCCACCCTGGTAAATACTAAGAAAAAAACTAGCAGAATATTTTCATCATCTTGGGATGGGGGAGGCATTTTTAAGTCAGACACCAAGGCCAGATATCGTAACAAAAGTTGACTATGTGAAAATCAAATTATGGTAAGTAATGCCACAAATCGAATTAGGACTAATAACAAATGAGAAAAACTTACGTCACACATATGACAGATCAAGGATTAATATCCTCAATCCTTAATATCTTTAATAACATCTCTTATAAAGCAAGTAAAAACAAAGATATATTCCAAAAGAAAAAGGTACAGGTCTTAAGCATTTTATAAATAGGTAATAAAATTTATAAAACGATATTCAACCTTACTAATTCCAAGTAATGTACGTTTCAAACAACGAAATATAACTTTACACCAAAGGAGCTTGAAAAACCAATAATGCCTAGAGTGGGCGCAGGTATAGGGAAAGGAGCACCTTCATTCAGCTGTCAGAAGGGCTGCCAATTGGGATGCCCTTTCTACCCTGCCATCTACAAGTTATGATCCCAGCAATTTCATTTCTAGGCATTTTCCTAAGGAAATAATAGGACAATTTCCAAGGATATACAAGCATGGATGCTCTTTGCAACATTTATATAATAGTAACAAACCATTAAAACCTGAATGTCCATCAATAGAGAACTATAAATTATGAATGAAGAATAAATTATGAATAAACAGTATATTATGCTACATCCATACAATGGATACTATGTTGCCATTAAAATGGTTGAATTAG
Source organism: Dugong dugon (assembly GCA_030035585.1). Taxonomy (NCBI): domain Eukaryota; kingdom Metazoa; phylum Chordata; class Mammalia; order Sirenia; family Dugongidae; genus Dugong; species Dugong dugon. The sequence goes on from CM057483.1 coordinate 162,490,972, forward strand.
ATCTCTGCATTGACACTGAAATATATACATTCTTAGCAAAAAATAATTTATGGAAGAATATGGATAAATATTAAGCCATTTGAGAAATACACATGTATTGTACATAGGCACTTTCTTTACAGTAGCTATCTTTGGGGTGCTGTGTTTATTGAAGGCCTTTTACTTTTTCCACTTAACTGTTTGGGTTTTTGTTTCGTTTTGGCAAAAACATTTACTAATTAACAAAAAGTTACGAATACTTGGGTTAAAAAAATAAAGACAATACTCAGCTTTAGCCTGTTGGCTAGAGATATAAATGTTCTACATAAGGTATTTTATAAGACCTATTTTGTACAGTGAAACCTGTGAGAGCCGGAACTTGACAGGATTGCCGTTTTTCTGGGTCTCACAAGTGATCTGCCTTTGACAGGGTGCAGTCTCACCACCTTTCTATTGTTCTCTATTAGTGGAAAATATTTGAGTTTTCCTTCTCTGACAGGTTTCTGCCTTATACAGCTTTTGCAGGTTTTATGGTACAAGGTTTTATAAAGAACACCTGTACTAGTAAAGGCTTGCTTTTGTTGCCGTTAGGCGCTGTTGAGTCAATTTTTGACTCTTAGCAACCCTATGGGACAGAGTAGAACTGCCCCGTTGGGTTTTCTAGGTTGTAATCTTTATGGGAGCAGATCACCAGATCTTTCTCTCGCAGAGCCTCTGAGTGGGTTCAAATTGCCAACCTTCCTGTTAGCAGCCGAGGGTTTAACTGTTGTGCCACCAGGGCTCCAGTAAAGGCTTATAATACTCAAAATAAATGAGTTCACTTTAAGGGCTGAAATCAGTGCTGACCTCTCTGTCTCCAATAGCTTCTCTTCTTCAAGCTGGTGTTCTTCAATAAAAGCGTCCTCCTCCTCCTCCTCCTTCTGTGAGAGTCCTGGTGGAATTTAAACATTTTATTATACTATCTGCGTACTGCAAAACCTAGGTCAATAACTCAGGAAATGAAATACATAAAATTTTTAATCTTTACAAAACGGTATGAAACTGTTTTTTAAAATTTTCCAATAATAAGGACTCCAACTGGCCAAATTTGGAAAAATCTTGAGCATCAAAAAGAACAATAATGTAGTGGATACCAAAAACCCCACTGCCATTGAGTTGATTCTGACTCAGAGCAACCCTATAAGACAGAGTAGAACTGCCCCATAGGGTGTCCAAGGCTGGAATCTTTACGGAAGCAGACTGCCACATCTTTCTCCAGCGGAGTGGCTGATGGGTTTGAACCGCCCATCTTTTGGTTAGCAGCCGAGCACTTTTCTCATTGTGCCACCAGGGCTCCTTGATGTAGTGGATAACATATTAAATTAAAAAATTAATCCATGGTTCCATAATGATACTCAAAAAGGTGGTGGGGGTGTGTGGGGAGAACATAACATCTTTACAGAAGACTGGCAACTAAAATATTTTGACAAAAATAGGAAAATTATCATTTCTGTAAGCCCCCACTGTAAAAATTCATTTAGACAAAGATGCTGAAAACACTGGATGAAAGCGTGTTGGCAAGAGAATATTTACCCCCATCTCGTAATATCACCCCATAGATTAGTACTAGTCAACTAGTCACAAAGGAGGAAAAGCACCTTTAGGATGGCACAATCTGGTGGGTAACATCTTAACCACACTTAGCCTCACTCACAGTGGAACAACTTGACATTACAGACCTCCTGACATATACGATAAGAAGTATACAACACCTGCTCTGTAGCATTTTGCCATAAAGTATACTCTGAAGCTAATCATGAGAAAACAATCAGACAAATCCAGAATGTGGAACATTCTGCAAGATAACTGGCGTGAGCTTTTGGAAGTTAGGTGCAAGTCTGGTTTTGTGGTTCTGTAGGAGAATGTCCTTATTCTTAGGAGATGCAAGCTGACGTATTGAGGGATGAAGTTCATAAAATCTGCAACTGACTTGCAAACGGTTCAGAAAAAATATATGTGTGGACTTATCTATCCGTATATAGAGAAAGTAAGGCAACATGTTAACAACTGGCAAATCTAGTGAATGGTTCACGGATGTTTACTGTATTATTGTCTCAACTTTCGGTACACTGCAACATTTATAAAATAAAAACATGGGAAAATAATTTTTAGTACAATAAAAATTTATTTCTTCTCCAATTCAAAATAATATAAATTTGAGAGGAAAAAAAGCAATGAAAGTGGAGGTGGAGAAAAGGGGGGAAATGGAAGCTATCTTAAGGAAATAGAAGATCTCAGGCTTATAGGAAAAAAATTTTGTGTCTGTCACATACATTGAGTATAAGTCTAACCAAAGGGTCTCCCAGTCCTAGATATTTAAATTCATTTGCTTCTCTTAAGCCAGTAAACTTTATTATCTTAGCACCTGAAATTAAAAGAAAACAGGCAACAACAACAAAAAAATGAGGATAAGTTCTAATGCACACAATTATCCAGATAATTAAATGAGGGCCTTCGGAGAACCTGGCACAGAGGACTGACTGACTTATTTACAGAGGTGTGCTTATAGACTAAGGTCCCTAGGGGCGCAAACGGTTTGTGCTTGACTACTAAACTGAAAGATTGGAGGTTTGAACCCACCCAGCAGCTCAGTAGGAGAAAGACCTGGCAATCTGCTCCCGTAAAGATTACAGCCTAGAAAACCCCATGGGGCAGTTCTACTCTGTCACATGGGGGTCGCTATGAGTCAAAAATTGGCTCAACCACACCTAACAACAACTACTAAGCTAAAGGTTGGCAGTTTGAACCCAACTAGTAGTGCTGTGGAAAAAAAGCATGGTGATCTGCTTCTGTAAAAATTACAGCCAAGAAAATCCTATGGAGCAGTTCTACTCTGTAACACGAGGTCGCCATGTGTCAGAATTGACACGACGGCAATGGGTTTGGTTTTTTGGCTTTTGCCCATAGGCGATAGTCACTGCCTGGACACAGCTGATACCCCAAAATATTTGTTGACTGCCTCACTCAAGCCCTCAGCCCTACCCCAAACCAAGCTCACACACCCTGCAGAGGGGACTAACAGTTCTGAGTATATAATTTTCTCTACATGTATAATCAAATATACACAATTATACATATATGCATAATGGATCATATTATACATGTAACTGTATACACTGAATCATGCTATAGTTTTGAAACCTGCTTTTTACACTTATGTTATTGTTAGGTGCCATCAAGTCAATTCTTGACTCATAGAGACCCTGTGTGACAGAGCAGAACTGTTCCATAGGGTTTTCTAGGCTATAATTTTTTTTAACTTTATTAATTTTGTTGTTGTTGTTGAGAATGTACACAGCAAAAACTTATTAACCAAGCAAAAACTTGACCTTCCAATTTCTCTTTCCAGAGCCCCTCTAGATTTTGTGTTTTGTTTCCTTATGGGGTCTTCTGCCCCCATCCTTTTTAAAAATTTTGTTGCTGTTGTGGGGAATATACACAGCAAAACATACACCAATTCAACAGTTTCTACATGTACCATTTAGTGACACTGATTACATTCTTCAACTTGTGCAATCATTCTCACCCTCCTTTTCTGAGTTGGTCCTCCCCCGTTAACATAAACTCACTGCCCCTAATTTTTCAAGCTGCTGACTCGACAGCAACTGGTTTGGTTGTCAATTTGATACCATACAGACAGTTCTTAAAAGAGCATAACGCTCACGGTAGACATTTTTTTACTAGTTAAGCTACTGTTTAGTTTTAGGAAGACTTCAGGGATATCTTTGGTTTAAGGTTTAAACAGTATCTCAGGGCAATAGTTTCAGGGGTTCATCCAACATTCATGGCTCCAGGAAGTCTAGAGTCCATCAAAATTTTAAATTCTGTTCTGCTTTTTCCCCCTTTTGATCAGGATTCTGCTACAGAATCTTTGATCAAAATGTTCAGTAATGGTAGCTGGGCACCATCCAGTTCTTCTGGTCTCCCGGCAAAGGAGGCAGTTGTTCATGGAGGCAATTACCAATACATTCCATATCCTCCTTCTATTCCTGACTCTCCTTCCTCTGTTGCTCCAGGCAAATAGAGGCCAATTGTCGTGCCTTGGACGGCCGCTTGGAAATTTTGAAGACCCCAGGCACTACACAATGAACTAGCAGGTAGAACAGAAGCACTAAATATGTTATTAGGTCTAGAGCAGATTGCCAGGTCTTTCTCCCACAGAGCTGCTGGGTGGGTTCAAATCACCAACCTTTTGGTTAGCAGCTCAGTGCTAACTGCTGTGCCACCAGAGCTCCTATTTTATATTTAATGTCACCTTAATTTCTGGACAAGAACCTCATTTCAGATCATCTCAAGTAGAACTGAGTGCCAAAGAGGCTACCAGTAATTGAGAGGTCGATAATTCAGAAATTTCTACTAATCATTTGACTATTCTTATGCTCTCTATATTCTAGCCTTCTGGTTAATGTTTGCCCACCCAAGTGCTACAATGAGTGAACAGTGTCCACAGACTTTATGAAACACCACTAAGTAAAGAACTGTGTGTCAGAGTGGGCACAACTAGGAGCTAGAATCCACAGACAGATACTTAGTCTTTTATCTGCCATTAGCTATGTAATCTTGAGCAGACTAGTAACCTGTATCCTTCAACAGATTAAACTGTGAAGGGAGATGATCCACTTGACTCTCCACCAAGGTTCACTCTGAACAAACTTTGCAAGGGCAAAAGGAAAAACAAAAAAAAACAAAAAAACACTGGCACAATATAAACACTAGCTATTATAAAATTTAAAACAGGGAAAGAAAAAGTGGACGAATTTTTTTTTTTTTTTTAAAGATATGTTAGAAGTAGGTTAAATGAACAAAGTGAGGCTGCTGAGAACTTTAAGCGCAGAGGAAAAAAAAGTACAATAAGGGCACAAATAACTCCAACCTACCCTGTGCTTCCTTTTCAACTATTAAAAGAGAGATGCTAACAGAGGTTACAGGTAAACACACCGCTCCTTCCATTCCAAATATTCCAAGTACTGCTACTAAAATAATCACTTGGGAACTCCAACAGTAAAGGAAACCTCTATGATTGTGTTTCTCAAGCTTGGGTGGAGAACCCTGGCTACTTGAGGCGATAGCCTCAGGACTTTGAGAATTGTCTAGGATATCTTAATAAGCATATTCTGGATAATCCAAAGGACAACCATTGTAACCCAGTACAGCTCTGTGATTTTAGTGCTCTCATCTGTGTTGATAACCACGCTCGGCCCAAGCAGTACTACTTTTATTGTATTAAACAGGCAGGTTTAATAAATAATAAACGATAGGTTCTGCCATGTGAAGGCCAAATGGCATCATGCCCAGCTGTACAAATGAAGGTTCCACGCTGAACAAAGTATTTTCTAACGAACAAGGTTGTTTCCATAGGGGGGAAAAAACAAAAGCAAACAACAGTGATAAATGACCAGGCAACAATAACAGAGATATTCCAAACTCCAAAGAACTTACCCCATAGCAATCAGTATCTGCCTCACGTCATCTCTAACATTACATTACGGTAGATGTGAATTTCACGGATGTGTCATTTCATTTGGTTGTAAAGTCAAATAAGAGTTTCATGCTTGTATATATGTAAATAACATAATAATAATTTGAGTCAATTAAGGGTCTCTTACATTACTCAAGTTTGAGAAAAACCTGCAAAATGTCTAATTAAAATCCTCGACCTCTGCTGGTTTTACGCATAAAAATAGCCACCGAATACTTAATATGTGCCAGGGCTGTAATTCATTTACACTAACACAGCTTATCACATGGGGCTAACATAACTTTATTTGGGAGGCAGCAGTCACAGTAATTCTTCTTCGGATACTTGGCTTCCTTTTGACACTGGGGCATCAAGTTTGAGCGAAGGTCGGAGAAAGGTAACTTCACAGACAGAAAACAGGATGAGGGAGACCGTTACCTGAGTCTCTCAGTCGAGCGAGTTCCTGCCGACGCTTCTTCCGTTTCTCCTTCTTCAGGGCGGCCCTGTACTTTCTGTGGCTGGAACACCGAGACACACACACGCGAGTCAGTGGCCGCATCTGCAGCGCTGCCCGAGCTCCCGTCTCCTCAGCGACAGGGCAGTGACAGGAAATTGTTCGGGTGATCAGGGGTGAAATCTTGCTTCCCATGCGTTCATTTCAGAGCACGCACCTACCATCGCCTCGTCCGTCCACGCCCAGACGGCAGGTCTTCTCCAACCGCCACCTGTTCCCCTCCTCGTCCCCCTCAGCCCACGGACGCCAGTGACAGTTCAGGGAGCCAGGCTCCAACTGTAGCAGTGGTTCGCTCATTCGGCCTAAGGACCCTTTCCTTTTCTCTTGCCCACTCTCCAGGCTCAGCCTCCGCCCGCTCCGCCCCCTCCCTCGCCAGCTCATACCCCCAGCACAGCTTACCTCTGTTTCTCAGGAAACAGTATCTTCTCGGGGGCCGCCATCTTATCAGCGCGCTCCGCCCCCACCCCTCCCTCCCCCAAGAGCCGTCCGGAAGAGGCGGGCCTAAGCGAGGGAGTGGCTGCGCGCGCAGACCCAAGTGCCGCCCGGCTGCCCGAGGGCGCCTCAGCCGGGGCGAGACCAAAGACAGAGAGGGGAGCCTCCCGTTGGCGGCTCGTTTCCAAAGCCCTGCCCACGCAAATGTCGCCGCCCCGAAAGTCCTCTGATACTCCCAACCATCCTGGAAGTCATCCTCTCTTCAATGCTTCCCCAGTGTTTTATTACTATCTTTCCCTACGCCATAGGAGGTTAAGGTCACACCTCTCCTTTTCTCCTCGTCCATTCATCCATCCAAGAACCCTCATCCCACGCAGAGCGGCCTCTTATTTCGTACACAATACCTCACACTGCTTTAGGCTGCGCCCCCTTCGCGGCTCTTCCTATCAGCGCCTCAGACAAAGCTCCAGGCTCCGCCCCCTGCCAGTCTCACACGCGGGCTTAAGCTGCAAACCTCGCTGTTGGGGCTGCAAAGGTGGAACCTCTGCCTCCAAGGAGTTTACAAGTTAGGGCCAGAGAAGGGCTAGTACATAAATAATATAATACGGTCCATGCAAAGATGACGTTCACTTAACATAGTCCACCTGGGGATTCAGGGAGAGCTTTCTGATGCCTGAGGCTTTTTTTTTTTTTTTTTTTTTAAACTCCAGGTGGAGAAAGGTGGGAATTGAGTTGCAGGCAGATCAGCATAAGTAAAATCACTGGGGGGGGGGGGGGGGGGGGGGACTGTGGACTCTGCCAGGAACAGGAAGAATTTTCGCTATCAAATTTAAAGTGCAATTTGCGCATATCAAGCAATATAGCGGTAGAGGTGGGCTGGAGGAGGGTTTTGTATGTCATGCTAAGAATCTTTAATTACACTCTATAGGCAATGAGTAAACACTGAGAGCTTTTAAGTAAAGGCTTGGTGTGGCCATATTTGTGTTTTAGGTACATTAGGCTGATTCGCAATGAATTTTCATGAATAGGTTTGAACTGCTCAAGTTAATTTCGTTACCGAAGTAACTCTAAAAGCCAATTCCACTTCCAAACTGTAACTACCATAATTTGAATTCGAGAAATCATAAGGTAAAAATAAGACGTGTGAAATTTTAATGCCAAGATACATTCTTCTATGATATCCGGATAAACAGAACAAAGTTACCTTTGTTCTGCAACATGATACCTATTTGTATTATTCTTGGTGCCCTGAAAGGCAACATCTACTTATTCTCAAGTATGTATATTTCAGGTTAGCCCTCTGCTATGGTAAAATTTATATTTTATATTGTCAGTAGAAAATAGGTCATGATCCCAAAAAGGTTAAAACAAATTTTACTTCTAGAAATGATAGTGTAAGAAAGAAATATCCAGTGCTACATAGAGTCCTTATTACTCAATTTCTTTTTGTCTACTGATAAGCTGTCTGCAACGCAACTGCTGGTGGTTTGAGAAAGAACAATGGCAGAGTCGATATTCCCCCCCCAGAACCAAACAAAAGTATCATCTCTGAAGAGTAGTTGAATCCACAAAAAAGGAATCAAAGCAAAATTTACCTAAAGACAAGAATGCGTTACTATTTATCTGTAAAGTAGCCAAACCAAACCAAACCCATTGCTGTTGAATCGATTCCGACTCATAGCGACCCTATAGATAGCCAGTATTGTTTATATTAACTAATTATACTGTAAAATTAGAGCTTATTTGCTTAAATTAACTATATCTTTTTTCGTTCAATAAAACTTTACACGGAAGACTTAACTAAGTTGAATTGATAAGACAATAAAGCTTTAAGTAGAATAGGTAGCAAGTAAATTATAGGATTCTGCCAGTGGCACAGAGAAACACCAAAAGTGGTTTCAATAGAATATTTTTGCTAATATCACGCCAAGGGAAAGACGCTTCCTAAACTTTTGGAGGGTGGATGCCTGCTTTGTAGAACAGTCAGCTTCACTCTGATCAGCGTAGCCCTGAGAAAGGAGAGAGGGGCTGGCAGCTGGTCCTAGATGGTGACTGTAGATATGCACTAGATGTAGATTGTGCACACGAGCTGAGGAACAGAGGGGGTTTTCCCATACTGTTTCTCTAGCGCCAGTAGTGCCCGACTTAGGACGGGGTTCCATTCCGACGACTCCATCATAAGTCAGTTCTGACATAAATTGAGTAGCTCTTTTTTTTTTTTTTAACTTTTCATTATTACTGCTTTTTATTATCAGTATCTTTATAAATCCAATCTTTGAACATCTGCGAGTGAACGTCTGAGAACGATAACATCAGCAAATTACACGCTGCAACATGGTATGTTGTACATATTCCTAACGATAAGATGTAAAAACAAACAAACAAAAACAGACAGTTGTAAGTGCAGTTTGTCGTAACTCAAATAGGTCGTAAACCAGGGACTACCTGTAAATCCCATCTGAGTTTTCCAGTTACTTTCTGATCTACATGTTAAAAGATGTCTCAGTAATTCTACAGACATGTTATATACCCCAAACGGTCCCTGGGTGGTGCAAAGGGTTTGTGCTCTATTACTAACCTAAAGGTTGGCAGTTCAAACCCACCCAGTGGTACCACAGAAGAAAGGCCTGGCGATATGCTTCTGTAAAAATTACAGCCAAGAAAACCCTATGGAGCAGTTCTACTCTGTAACACGTGGGGTCCCCATGAGTCATAACTGACTCCACTGCAACAGGTATACACTCCAAAGAATAGGAAGGAAAAGTCATTCAACAAATGTTAATATTATAAAAGAAAGAGTTTTATTGATCTAATATTATTCAAGGAAGGTGAGCAGCAATTTTAATACAAAAGTTCTTTCTCCAGCCTTTTGACAGACCATTAGCCCATTTCTCCTCTCTGTCTAGGAAGGTGCACGTAAAACACTTTTGAGAGGGCATAAAAAACGTAAAAGATTTCTTGCTAGGGGTGTATCAGGAGTCAGGAATTAGAGTGCCCCTTTGAGGGGTCATATAACTAAGGCACTGAAGAAACCACATCCCCAAGGCAGTTTCCATAACCTCTGTGGGGAAAGTGACCACAGAATTTATCGTGTAAACCAGGACATGGTTGAGAGTGAAAGAGAGGTGCTGTTAATAATTATGTCAGAGTAGCATGCGTAAGTAAATCAGGAGTGGCAAACCAGGACACACAGTCACCCTACTAACACGGCATCCTTTGTACCTCTGAGGTAGAAGGGGAAGTCAGGGGTTCTGTACATTGGTCCTCACTCCAACATGGAACATCCACTGCAATAGAGTTTTGTACTAGGATTTTATAAGAGGCCTCAGTGGGAAGGCTGAGTGCCCTGGAAAATGCCAATCTTGTGTGTTTCCCCTTTTAAAGATAACTGTAGTTTGAAGCAGATCAATTGCATAAAATTAACATAAATTTTTTTTTAAAAAAACTTACTCTGTCTTTTTAAGTAGGAAGATAGGCCTGGTGATCTACTTCTGAAAATCAGCCAATGAAAACCCTATGGATCACAATGGTCTAATTGCAACTGATCGTGACTTGGGCAGTGTTTGGTTCTATTGTACGTGGGGTCACCATGAGTTGGGGGCTGACTCAGTGGCAGCTAACAACATCTTTTCAAGGATTCTTATACATTTACTAGGGTACACATGCTTCCCTTTCCCAATGAGGGCAGGTACCCTAGAAGCAAATGCCCTCATCCCCTTTTTATGGAGCAGAGATATCCCCCAAACACTTCCACATACAACTCCAGCCCTTGTAGACTTGATGACTAACCTATTAATGAAAAAATACTACTAGTTATTGATGCAGCATTGAGCCAGAATGAACACAGGCTTCTAGGCAGTTGGAAATATTCCAAGAAATTTACAAGCTAGGGCGACAGTGGCATGGATTCTTCAGAATTATGTGGAATGACCTAGATTTTAGCCTATCTGGTAAATTTCTCTCCCTATTACTGTAACAAAAATCTTCTAAACTACTGTATAAATTGGGAGATTGAAGTTGATCACCTGCCTTGCAAACAAAAAACCTTGACTAATGACTAAATAAAGTTCAGACAGCTTTAAAAGGCAGTCAAGACAGCTCTGTCATTGTGGAAAATGTTATCGTCATATTCTATAAAGCCGTGTACAAATAATGCGAAATAATGCCATAAACTATAGACTATTTGATTATTAATCTTTTGAAAAACATTTCTGTAAATGTACCATGAAAAAATTCTAAGTTCTAGGTACTTTAAGCACTTTCTTTCAAACGTTCTGCATATGCTTTCTATATGAGCAAGCCTTTAAGTAAAATATCTGATCTTTAGGAATGCAAAACGACTCTACGATATAAGTAAAAGCCCTTTGGATTACCAAATACATTTTCTATATTGTAAACTGATAATGAGCATATCAAGTACGAGCAACGACAACGAAACATCACAGCCAACATTCTCATCGAGAAACCTTTATACAAGAGTACATATTCACGCTCTGAAATAAAGTATACCTCAGACCAACACCAATGTTCAGCCAGGACGCACCGGTCTGGGCTGCTGGCTGTTTCTGACAGGCCTGTCTTCTGCGTGGTCAATTCCTGTGCTTTACCAGTTGCCAAACATGTTGATTATCATTCCTACCTGTATCTCTAAAGAACCACCAACTGATAAACATAAAACGGCTGCTCAGAAAAGTCAGAGGTAAAAAGATATCACCATCAGCAACTGGCTGCTATAAAAAGAGAATCTTGTGTGTCTTGCTGGTACTTTAGTGATAAACTTCATTACTGATAAAAGTAAGAATTTGTTCACCAAAGAGCTTTCCGCAGAGACGGATGGGAAGCTCCCATACCAAGAAATGTGCATCTATAATTATAATCAATGATTAGTGAAGTGCAGCTGTTTGGAATAGTCTAGTTAACAATTTTTCAAAGGCAATATGTATTGAGATAAAATACTGCCTAGATGCCATCGTCTCCGTGGGCAGCATGGCTGGTTTGCTGCTTGGGCTACACCTGTATATTCAGCACATAATCATGACGGAACGACGAGCGGACAGTGCGATTCATTAGAGGCTGAAGGGGGCGGAAGTTGTCGACCATTCTTTTCTCTTTCTCCCCCTCTGACGTGAAAAGCAGGGTCCGAAATTGCTCAAGCTAGAAATAGAAACGGGAAACATAAATCATTTCAAGAGAAAAACAGCTTTACTAAATGAATAAATTACATTCATTTTTAAAACCCTGAAGCATCAGACTAAAATTGGATACAGAAGGAAAAACTTACTTCTTGGCAGGAATGCCTTTACCGCTTGAGTGGGAATAAAAGGCCCGCCATGGATGGGGGACAGCAGCAGGATATGTGAAACCCTGGGAGTGCTCGGGGCGATCAGAAGAAGACTGGGGCTCAAAGGCCCTGTGTCCCCATATGAGCCATCTGTGCAGGGCAACTTATTTCCTGTCTTTGATTCTCAGGAACCTCATCTTTAAATGGGCAAAATAGCCAGCATATAGAATAATAGGAGTCCCCAGGTGGTGTGAGGGGCCCTGGTGGCGCAGTGCTTAAGAGTTTGGCTGCTAACCAAAAGGTCGGCTGTTCGAATCCACCAGCCGCTCCTTGGAAACCCTATGGGGCAGTTCTACTCTGTCCTATGGAGTTGCTATGAGTCAGAATTGACTCGATGGCAACGGGGTTTTAGGTGGTACAAATGGTTAACATGCTCGCCTACTAACTGAAAGGTTGGATGGACATTAGAGTCCACCCAGAGGCACTGCAGAAGAAAGGCCTGGCAATCTATGTCCAAAAAATCAGCCACTGAAAACTCTACGGAGCACTGTTCTACACTGACACACATGGGGTCGTCATGAGTTGGAGCCGACTCCACGGCAACTGATTTTCAAAGACTAATAAAGGAAAGGCCTGATGTATATAGTAACAGTACAACTTTTTTTTTTAATTTAACTGACTCATTAACATAAACAATGTATTATTGGTTGCTCATTGCATCTAGGCACCGTGGGTAAAGCAACGCATGTAGATGTCTTCAGTGGTAATGGGATTCTCAGTGCTGGCGCTGTCCAGTGGAACTTTCTGCAATGATGGAGATGTCTTCTGCACATCCAATATGGTCGCTACAAGCCACCTATGGCTACTGAGCCCTAAAAATTTGGCTAGTGCGACTGAGGAACTGAATTTCTAATTTTATTTCATTTATATTTAAATTTAAATGGCCACATGTAACTAGTGGCTACCATATTGGACAGCGCAGCTTGATACTAAAGGAGCAACCCAGAGTCTCAAATGCTTGTTGTCTAATGTGGCCATAACGTCAGTCAATAGCCCTGCAGCTTTCGGAGCAGTCACGTTAGGGATCACTGCTTACTTCAAGCCGGCCAGAAAATCCGTTCACAACACCACCCCTGTACCATCAGGTTCACTGCAGCTACAGAGAGGACAGCCTAGGGCACAGCGGGAAAGCATATGAGAACGTGTTTGGAGCAAAGCCTTTAAGCCAAGCTGAGCCGAAGAGGCAAGCATTGAAAACAGTGGCTGCACCTGCCAATTCCACACACGCCCTCAGTAACTGAGGTGCCTGAATAGGTCAGGCTTAGAAATAACCCAAAGACCAATAATAAATTATACAAGATCTATGAAATGGACTAGTATATAGCCATTAAACACGATGTTAAAGATCTAGATGTTTATTATCAATAAAATATTCTACACATTGCTGAGTGAAAAGAGCAGCAAAACGGTATGTAGAAAAAATTCCATTTTTGTAAAAAAAAAAAAAAAATGTGTATTTGTATAGATAAAAGACCAGGAGAATTTACTGTAGCAGTGATTAACACTGAATAGTAACATTATGGAAGAAAGGCCTGGTGATTGACTTCCAAAAGAGCACAGCCATTGAAAACCCCACGGAGCACAGTTCTACTCTGACGCACATGGGGTTGCCATGAGTTGGAATGGACTCGATGGCAACTGGTTTGGTTTTAGTAAGATTATAGGTGACTAGGATTGTAGAGGAGCCCTGGTGGCACAGTGGTTACGAGCTTGGCTACTAACCAAAAGGTCGGCAGTTTGAATTCATCAGCCGCTCCTTAGAAACCCTATGGGGCAGTTCTACCCTTGTCCTATAGGGTTGCTATGAGTTGGAATGGACTCGACGGCAAGGGTTTTTTTTTTGGTTTAGGATTATAGATGACACCTAACATTTTTTTCTGACTGTATTTTTTGCGTTGAAATTTTATTTAAAATGTTCTCACGTGGGCCACTGGGCCTCTGATTTATTTATTTTTTCAGTGTTAGGTCAATTTTTAAACATGAAGAATAGTAGCTGACTAAATGTAAAAGCCACAAAGCTCAGCTTATGGTCAGTCAAGCTCTGTATTTTGCCTAGCAGGTGTGCCAAGGAACATCTGTGCCCAGAGAACATGTCGAATGAGCCCCAAGCTCTTCCTGATAATCTATTATGCATCTCCTCTATCAATCTCTCTCTCTACTCCCCTCCATTAATTGAATTGACTCTTTTGAACTCTTGGTGTTTTATATACTCCTTCTTGGGATAAGGAATTCTTCTGAAGAGCAGGGATGGGGAAGGTAGACTCCTTTTGTTTGCACTTCTAGTCTAGGAATGGACTCCAACTCTGCACACCTGTACATGTGAACATGGCGCTGGCCCTCAAGCTCTTCTGCTCTCCCTCTGCCTCTTCCTGCCTAAACCACCCCCGTGGTGCTCCACATCATGCACCTCTGTGCCCCCTGACGTCCTCCCCTTTACCATCCCCTCGTCCCCCGGTTGAAGCACTCTCCCAAGCCCTCAGAAAGACTATTCAGTCCTTTCTATCTAAAACAGTTCCCACCCCATTATCATATTATCAAATTGATTTTCTTCTTAGTACTTAACTCAAGCTACAGCTACTGGCCTTTTCATGGATTTCTCTCCTTGTTTTCTGTATTTTCCATGGCAATGTAAGTTCCCTGAGGGCTAGGACTTTATGTTTGCTTCACCAAGGTGTTCTCTAGCACAGTCCTTGACCCGAGGTACTACTGAATATTATTAATTTAATGAATGTTATTTGAATGAGTGAACACTGTCCCTGCCAGGGTCTGGGAGAAGAGCAAAAGAGCTTATCAGTATATAATGCGCATTTATATTTTTTAAAAAGACTTACTCGTATTCCATTGTGTGGATCTACCGTAATTTCTTTAGCCACTTCCCTATTGATTGGTACTTAGGTTGTTTAGAAACCAGGGTGCAAAGAATAACCATGTATACACATAATTTTTCAGACGTGGAATTCATCTTTGGAATAAATTGTTCTTCAAAGGTTAGGTGTACTTGTACTTTGATTAATATTCCAATGGTACCAATTTAACTCCCACCAGCGGGGCACGAGAGGGCCTTTCTCCATGCTTCTATTAGCAGTGGAGGCCATCAAATTTGGGGGTCTCTGCTAATTTGATAGTTGAACCAATGGTATTTCACTGTGGTAGTTTAATTATATATATGTATTTTTTTTTGGAGCTCTGGTGGCGCAGTGGTTAAGAGATTGGCTACTAACCAAAAGGTCGGCAGTTCAAATCCACCAGCTGCTCCTTGGAAACCCAATGGGGCAGTTCTACTCTGTCCTATAGGGTCGCTATGAGTCAGAATCAACTAGATGGCAACGGGCTTGGTTTGGTTTATATATATATATATATTTTAATGAGTGAGGTTGAACATCTTTCCATATGTTTATGAGCTTCTTGAGTTTACTCAACTGTAAACTGTTTACACCAATTTTTTTTTTTAAACTGATTTCTAGGAGCTCTTTATATATTAAGGAAATGAGCTCTTTCTCTATTTTGTTCACTGGTGTGTCTCAAACACTTAGAAGAGTACCTGGCATATAGTAGGCACTCAGTAAATAGTGGCTGATCAAGGAATATGAGTTGTTAATATTTTCCCTGCTTGTCATTTGTTTATGGTGGTTTTCATGATATAGAATCTTTAAACATTTTTATGTAGCCTAATTTACTAGTTGCTTTCTTTATGACTTCTGGTTTTAAGACAAACTTTCTCCATTTGGAGGTATGAAAGAGTTTTCCTAGTACTTTTACAGCATTATTTTTTACATTTTACATTTAAAGTATCTGGAATATATTCTTGTGTAAGGTTTGAATGATGGATCCAACTGTTTTTTCCAAAATGTCTGCTCAGTTGTCCCCCAATACCATTTATTGAATGCACTATCTTTTCCTCCCACTGAACTGAGATGCTACTTTACCATAAACTAAATTCCATAGGTATTTGGGCATATTTCTGAATTTACTATTTTGTTCCATTGATCTACGTCTTTATTCATGTGCCAGTATCACGCTATTTAATTATCGAGACTTTATAATACCTTGTGGATATCATTTTGTTTTTTTAGAATTTCTCCTGGCTATTCATGCTTGTTTGGTTTTCTATGTGAATTTTAGAAGTAGTGTATCTATTTAAAAGTGCTGTTGGTATATATTTATTGGGACAACATTAAATTTATGGAGAATAAACATTTCATGAAGAATAACAACATAAGGAGAATTGACATCAAAATGCCAGTTATGATGTCTTCCTATTCAATAACATGGTATGAATCTTTATCAGTTCAAGTCTTCTTTTGTGTTCCTCAGGAATGTTTTAAAGTTTTCTTGTTAACTTTTCTTGTTAAGCTTGTTCCAAGGTATTTTATTTTTTCATATCCATTATAAATAGCGTTCCGTCTTCCATTATATCTTCTAATTGTGATCTACATGTGTCAAATATACCGATTTCTATAAATTTATATTATACTCCACCAATCACTGAATTATCTTATTTTCTGTAGTAGCTTTTTGTTATTTATATAATTTCTTTCTTCTTTACTGGTCTAATTGTATTGGCTACTTCCAGAATATCATTTAATATAACATCTGATGTGCCAATAATAGCAGGATCAGTAGATATCCTTTCCACATTAAGTGTACTATCTACTTTTAAACTGAGATCAATCTATTTTCTCAAGTTAGGGATGTCTCCATTCATTTCTATTTTGTTAAAAATTTTTAAAAAACTGAATGGTGAGTTTTTTTAATGCCTTTTGAGAATCTATGGAAGTGATAATATGATTTTTCTCTTTGTCTGCTGAGAAGATGGATTTTGTTAATATCATTAGTATATTGAACCATCCTTACATCCATCCTACTTGGATGAAGTATACATTTCTTCTAATGTACTTCTGGATTCCGGTTCTGAGGTTTTATTTTAGCTTTTTTTTGCTTTTATATACTTCAGAGATATTGGTCTATACTTTCCGGGGGGAAAGGGTTCCAATCTTTGATGAGTTTTAGTATCAACGCTATCCTGGCTTTTAAAAGGAATTTTTTAATCCTTGCTTTAAAAATAATTGGAAGCTTTTGTTCTTGTTAAAATGTTTTATAATCAATAAAAATTCCATACAAAGGAAGTATAAGTAGTTATTATTGTAATTTAGTTACATTATGAATGAAACAGGATTTTGTGTGTTGACGTAATGACCACCACTTAAACTTAGTTTCTAAGAGAAAAATAAATCCCAAATTCAAAACAACGGGCTTAGAATAAAATTTCTGGGCAGACATTGTTGGGTTCTGTGTTTAGCCTGAGAGTCCACAGCAAAAGTCCCCTAAAAGATTTTAAAGGGTACTGAATACATCCATTTCCAACCTCCATTCTTCTCTTTAAAAGGGTCTTAGTTTACACAGAGATTCACATTCATATAAAAAATACATAATGCATATACAGTAAAACATATGTCATTGTCAAGTATGGAAGTAAAGAGCTTATGTTCTCCTGTGTTTTAACTCCCAGCTCTACTTATTTGAAGCATCTCCTAATTCATGTCCAAACTGAGATAAGACGTTAGCACATTTTAATAAAAATGTATGAGCATTACAAGATGTTAAAAACAGATGCCACATTCGGAGCCCAGCCCAGTGTGATGTGGGTGCACTTGGGTTTCCTTGGGTAGAGACTGTGGGAAGAACTTACCTGGTCGTCATCAACCTCTATTGCTTGCTTCTTAATGATCCAGGTGACGGATTCGGAGAGTGGCGGGGTGGTCAGAGACCCCGAGTAGGTCCAGTAATCTGGGCAGGTGGGCATCAGGCAGGAAGGGTCGAACGACCCAAATTCCACAACGGTGTCCTGAGCAAGAGAAGGGGTGACCCAGTCAGTATTTGGTGGTGAAGGCCACCGAGGAATCGCATGTTAAGCGATGATTCTCAGTGTGTGTCGGGGACCAGCAGCAGTCCAGAGGAGCCCGGGTACCTGTGAGGAACCTCCTGAGGAAGCACCGCTTAGGACACGAAGATACCCAAGCTTTGTTTCTGCAGTTCACTGTGTATTTCTGATACTCCTCAGTGGGACGCAGCAAAAACTGTTTTCTCCCTCAATTCTAGTGAGTGTGGAGGAGGGCGTCTCCTCTGAGAATGGTTGGGAGGTATTAACCAGGTGGTGGCTGGTGCCTAAACAAAGGAGCCCTGGTGGCACAGTGGTTAAAGCACTTGGCTGCTCACCAAAAGGCGGGCGGTTGGAAACCACCAGCCGCTCCACAGGAGAAAGATGTGGCAGTTTGCTTCTGTAAACGGTTACAGCCTTGGAAACCCTGTGGAGCAGTTCTACTCTGTCCTATAGGGTCGCTATGAGTTCGAATCCACTCAACAGCAAGGGGTTTGGTTTGGGGTGGTGCCTTAACAAGGAGGCCTCTCTTTTACTCTATAGGTAAGTCAGTCTCCTGATAGAATGAAAGGCAGATGAGGAGAAGCCAAGATCCTGGACTAAAATGGGGTTGAAGTGGGGGGATGAGATAGAATATCCAGACTTCCCAGGGAACAGCCCCTTTGGGATTCGGAATATTGAACCATTCATCCTAGGGGTTGGACAAAGGTATCCAACCTGAAGGATATGGGTAATTGTTCTTTAAAGCTGGACAAGTCAAGTTTCTGTAAAATGTTTCTCCCTGCTGGTAGGAGGGTAGCTACACAAAGAAGGCTGCTCTGAGCGTGTTTTCACAAGGACTTAGAAGGGGCTGGTGTGGGAAACACGCTAGATGGGAGATCATTATACTCCTGAGGCCCAAGTCCTCATCAGCGTGCGCCCGCCAATGGATCCCCCAGCGAATCCCAACAGCTACTCCTGAAAGTATCCTAGGTGTAGCGTCTCTCCTAACAAGCATTCTAGAAGGCAAGTTGTCTTCTAACATTTCAATTTAATTACACGCAATTTAATTACATTTCCTGATTCAAAGTGCCTTGTTAATGTCTCCACTTTGAGACTGAAACATAAAATAAATTCAAGTGATTTAGGAACAAAAAAAATTACCTTATGCTTAACTGACGGCAACATGTCCACCAATTTCTGCAGCTCTTTATGATGTTTGCCTAGCTAAAGAACCATCAGTGAGAAAATAGTAAACATAATTGACATTGCACCGTAGACACTGTTAACAGAATGTGAATTAAAACAAACTGGTGATTACCGAAAAACCAACAAACCACAGTGCGGAAAGTACGCTTAAACTAGCGACTGAGGACCTTTTCCACATTGCGGAATTAAATTAGACAGAGAACAAAGGAGCAGGCTATTTGCTGACGGGCTCAGGTGCTGGCAATCCACAGGGAACAATGCTCAGTAGAACTGTTCTCCATTGGGTTTTCAGTGGCTGATTTTTGGGAAGTAGATCGCCAGGCTTTTCTTCCAAGGTGCCTCTGGGTAGACTGGAACCTCCGATCTTCCAGTTAGTAGTGGAGCACGCTAACCATTTGCACCACCCAGGGACTACTGTATAGTCATGATCGTTTCCCACAGTCATTTGTCTTTATCTTTTTATTCCATTTAAAATGTATTCTTAACTAAGTTCATGTTTCATATAGTATTTATTTTGAGTTATTTGCCTTTATCCTTTTATACTAGTGCTGGCCAACAGAAATATCATGCAAGTCAGAGAGGTAATTTTAAATTTTCTAGTAGCCCCATGACAAAAGCAATAAGAAACAGGTGAAATCATTTTTAAGAATACATTTTACTTAACCCAGTGTATCCAAAATAGTATCATTTCAACATGCAATCGATATAAAAAATTATTAATGCGAAATTTAACTTGTTCTTCCTATACTAAGTCTTCAAAATCTGGTGTGTATTTTACATCCATCTTAATTTGGATGCTAAATTTTCATCAGAAATACGTTATCTGTATTTAGTTTTCAAAAAATGTACAGCTAAAAGTACACATTCACATGCCCAAGTTGATCCAAACATTCTTAAAAGTTTTCCAAAGACTGCATTGAATTTTAGGACTTAACTGAAATTGAAATTACTCAAATTAAAAATTCAGTTCTGCAGTGGCGCTGGCCTCATTTCAAGTGGCTTGTGACTGTTGGACAGTGTGGCTTTACACCATTTAAAATACCTTTGTAACAATCTCATATTTTAACCACTGTTTAGTTTCAGCAGCATATCGATCCCAATATTCTTAAAGTAAATAACACTGTTCTGTGTTTCCATTGTAGAATACAACACATTAAAGTTGGTAAGATTTCTGTTTTTACCTTTAAAAAGACTCCTATTACAGCCAAGCCATTTTCCATCAGTGTCGCATCCTCAAAGCTTTCAAATTTGACCGCATTCCAGTGCACCAAGTGCAGCTAAAACACCATTAAAAGAGGGTTTAATACAGAACAATATAGGAATACCCCAAAACAAACCGACAGCCTTATTCAACATACACTATTTAAACATGTGTCCACCCTGGCCAAAGCATACAACCGTCTGCTGCAAAAGGAGATAGAAATGACAGGAAGTAATTTAGGGAAAAGCAGCAACTAATATTACTTTGGAATAAAGGAACCTATTTGGGGAGAAAATGGAAGAACATTTATAGAGCAAAATGAGTCACATTTCAGTGGCAGATCAACATTTGTCCATTTCCGTCCGGATTTGCATGAAATACTAATATTCAAAACCATTTGCATCCAAAAGAGATGTTTATATTGAGAGAAACAGATTCTCCCTATGGGAATTAGACAAGAGTTGAAGACAAATTTCTTCTTTGAGGGATAACCACTTAAAATGCGCTTCTTTTTATAATTAACATTTAAAAGTAAACTAGAAAAAAAAGCTGTAAGAAGAAATTCTATTTCCTTATGCATTCCTCATATTTCGCTACAAATGATTCCTCATCCAGCATTCACAAACTTTCTTTACAGCATCACCTTTAACCCAGGCTTCCAAGTGAGAAACCTCAAGGTCACTGTTAACTTTGCCTTCTCCTCTCTTGAAGAGGACAACGCTGCCTTCGAGTTTGGTGGCTTTTATTCCAGCAATGCTTTTTAAATTTTGCTTTTTCTCTACATTTCTATTGGTATGCCTTCATTGAGCCTCCTACCGTCTCCCGCTTGGACTGACCCAACTTTGTGGCCCTGAACTATTGCCTGGGTTCTTTCTGCTTTCATTTGAGCCTAGCTCAGAATTCCCTTTCAGGATTTTCAGGTTCAATTTGGCCACGCTATTCGACATGAGGGAAGTCGTCATTTTTACAGGTCTAAGCTGGGTGGAAGGAGCCCCAGTGGCACAGCAGTTAAGTGCTTGGCTGCTAACTGAAAGGTCTGTGGTTGGAACCCACCAGCGGCTCCATGGGAGAAAAGACCTGGTGATCTATTCCTGTAAAGATTTACCAAAAAAACACACAAGAAAACAAACCCACTGCCGCTGAGTCGCTTCCGACTCATAGCAACTCTACAGGACAGAGGAGAACTGCCCCAGAGGGTTTCCAAGGCTGTTGTAATCTTTAAGAAGCCATATCTTTCTCCTGCGGAGCGGCTGGTGTGTTCGAACCACTGATCTTTTGGTTGGCAGCCGAGTACTTTAACCACTGCGCCACCAGGGCTCCTTCCCTGTAAAGATTCCAGCCTAGGAAGCCCTATGGGGCAGTTCTACTCTGTCCTATAGGGTCGCTGTGAGTCGGAATCGACTTGCTGGCACACAACGATAACAACAAGGTGAGTGGCACGACTTGACGAATGTCATCAGCGTCACTGAATTATACATGCAGAAATTGTTGAATTGGTGTGTTTTGTTGTGTATATTTTTACAATTAAAAACAAAAGTGAGCCCCTGAGAGTGTGCTTGAGCCCTTACAGGAATCACCTGGTTCTTACTGATAATTCTTAAAACTAGAAGCCTTAGAACAACCCCACTCCTCCAGAGTTGTTGCTGTCCATGGACTTCTGACATACCTCTGCCGGGTAGCACTTGCTGTCCACGGTGTGCTCAGAGCCCCAGGTGTTGATGGCCCCCCAGTGAAAATGGAACTGCTTCAACCGGTAGTTGTGTTCCAGGGGTCCTCCCCTGATCACTGAAATGACACATCCGGCAATTCAGGGGACAGGCCGCCTCTGCGAGGGGACCCTCTGAGCTGTCTTTAAATGGAGCATCCTCTACTATGTAAGAGTGTTTATAAACTTGATCTCCATGCAGTTAACACATGTGTAAGGGTGAGATCTGCACCCCAAGTGGCCCCAAGATTTAACTCCACACCAAGCTACATACAATTGTTAAGGCCGATCCTTGAGTTGTCCTTACAGTCTACATCGAAGTGTATAATAAAACACAAATATTTACTTGAAAATTTATTTTACTTTTTTTATATTTACAATATTTTTTACATTTATAATATTTTACATGTTTTTATATTTACTTGATACTTTACTTGGTAATTTTTTTTTTTTTTTAATATATATTTTATTGTACTTCAGGTGAAAGCTTACAGAGCAAATAGTTTCTCATGAAATAGTAGTACACATGTTGTTTTTTTTGACATTGGTTAACAACCCCACAACGTATTAAGCCTCTAAATTCTCAACCTTTTTTTTTTGATGAAAATTACAGATGGCCAAAGATACACCGTTTCAAAATTTTCTACATTCACAGTTCAGTGACATTGACTACGCTCTTCCAACTGTGCTGTTATTCTCACTTAAGATGAAGGCTTACAGAACAAAATAGTTTTTCATTTAACAGTTACTACACATGTTGCCCTATGACAATGGTTAACAATCTCACAGCACATCAAGAATATCCTTACTCCACCTTGTGTTCCCTATCACCAGGGGGCTTCCTTGTCCCCTTCTGTCTTCTGGACCTTGTCAGTGGACTATTGTACCTCTTTAGTCTCATTTGTTTATTTATTTATTTTATTTTATTTAAACACCATTTCAAAACTTTTTACTTACACATTTAAGTGATATTGACTATGCTCTTCCAATTGTGCTGCCATTCTCGCCCAAGATGAAGGCTTACAGGACAAAACAGCCTCCCATTTAATAGTTACTACAAATGTTGCCCTATAGCAGTGGTCAACAATCTCACAATACATCGACAGTGTCCTTATTCAATTTGTGTTCCTTATCATCAGTTTCCTACTCTCCCTCTGCCTTCTGGCCCTTGTCACCGGACTCCTGTACATCGTTAGTCCCATTTTAGTTTTACTGGGGTGTCCATTCCCAGGCTTAACATCGAACCTTGAAGGTAACTTCCCCTCTGAGCTGAAAGGGTGTCTGGGGGCCACACTCTCGAGGTTTCTCTAGTATTCTTTAGGCCAGTATATCTGGTCTTCTTTTTTTTTTTTTTTTTTTTTGGGAGTTAAAATTATACTCTACATCCTACTCCAGCTCTGCCCAGAACCCTCTGTTGTGATCCTGGTCAGAGGAGTCATTGGTGGTAGCCGGGCACCATCCAGCTGTACTGGGCTCAGTCCCGTGGAGGCCTTGGTAGCTGTGGACCATTAGTCCTTCGGACTAATCTTTTCCTTGTATCCTGTTCTCTTCGTTCTCCCTTGTTCCCGAAGGGATGAGATCAGTGGAGTATCTTAGATGGCCGCTCATAGGCTTTTAAGACCCCAGACACTACTCACCAAGGTAGAATGTAGAGCATTATCTTTATAAGTAGTGTCATGCCAATTGAGCTAGATGTTCCCCGAGACCATGGTCCCCAGAGCCCTCCGTCCAACAACTCAGTCCCTCGGGGGGTTTGGATGTGTCTATAGGGCCTCCATGACCTTTCCTTGTGCAGGTTGTGTTAGTTTCCCCTGTACTATGTACTATCTCATCTCTCACCCAAGTTACCACTTACCTATTACCTATTTAGTATTCCCCCCCCCCCCATCCCTGGTAACCAACAAGGATTGTTACATTTTGCATGTGAATTTTTTCATGGGTTTTTACAATAGAGGTCTCATACAATATTTGTCCTTTTGTGATTGACTTATTTCACTCAGCATGATGTCCTCCAGTTTCATCCATGTTATGAGATGGTTCACCGATTCATTGTTCTTTCTCGTTGCATAGTACTCCATTGTGTGTATGTACCATAGTTTGTGTATCCATTCGTCTGTTGATGGACATCGAGGTTGTTTCCATCGTTTTGCTATTGTGAATAATGCTGCCATGAACATAGGTGTGCATATGTCTATTCGAGTGATGACTCTTATTTCTCTAGGATATATTCCTAGGAGTGGGATTGCTGGATCGAATGGTACGTCTATTTCTAGCTTTCTGAGGAAACGCCATATCATTTTCCAAAATGGCTGTATCATTTTGCATTCCCACCAGCAGTGTATAAGAGTTCCCGTCTCCCCGCAGCCCCTCCAACATTTGCTATTTCCAGTGTTTTTGATTCGTGCCAGTAATGCCGGGGTGAGATGGTATCTCATTGTGGTTTTAATTTGCATTTCTCTAATGGCTAGTGATCGCGAGCATTTCCTCATGTGTCTGTTGGCCATTTGAATGTCTTCCTTGGTGAAGTGTCTGTTCATTTCCTTTGCCCATTTTTTGATAGGATTGGTTGTCTTTTTGTTGTAGAGGTGTTGGATTTTCTTGTAGATTATGGAGATTAGACCTTTGTCTGACTTGTACTGTCCAAAAATTTTTTCCCAGTCTGTAGGTTCTCTTTTAACTCTTTTGGTGAAATCTTTTGAAGAGCATAGATGTTTGATTTTTAGAAGATCCCAATTATCTAGTTTATCTGTTGGGTTTTTTGTGTTGATGTTTATGGTTTGTATCCTGTTAATGCCATGTATTAAGGTCTGAAGTGTTGGTCCTATTTTTTCTTCTATGAATTTTATAGTTTGAGGCTTTATATTCAGGTCTTTGATCCATTTTGAAGTAGTTTTTGTATATGGTGTGAGGTATGGGTCCTGTTTCATTTTTCTGCAAATGGATATCCAGTTTTGCCAGCACCATTTGTTAAAAAGACTGTCTTTTCCCCATTTGATGTATTTTGGGCCCTTGTCAAAAATCAGGTGACCGTAGGTGGATGGATTTACATCTGAGTTCTCAATTCTGTTCCATTGGTCAATGTCTCTGTTGTTGTACCAGTACCAGGCTGTTTTGAGTACTGTAGCTGTATAGTAGGTTCTCAAGTCAGGTAGTGTGAGTCCTCCAACTTTATTCTTCTTCTTCAGTAGTGCTTTACTTATTCGGGGTTTCTTCCCTTTCCATATAAAGTTAATAATTAGTTTTTCCATCTCTTTGAAGAATGTTGTTGGTATTTGTATCGGAATTGCATTGTATTTATAAATTGCTTTAGGTAGAATTGCCATTTTCACAATGTTGAGTCTGCCTATCCATGAGCATGGTATGTTTTTCCATTTATGTAGATCCCTTTGGGTTTCATGCAGCAGTGTTTTGTAGTTTTCTTTGTATAGGTCTTTTATATTCCTGGTCAGATTTATTCCCAAGTATTTTATCTTTTTAGGGGCTATTGAAAATGGTATTGATTTCCTGATCTCCTTTTCATCGTTCTCTTTACTGGTGTATAGGAATCCAACTGATTTTTGAATGTTTATCTTGTATCCTGCTACTCTGCTGAATCTTTCTATTAGTTCCAGTAAATTTCTCGTGGAGTCTTTAGGGTTTTCTATGTATAGTATCATATCATCTGCAAACAGGGAGAGTTTAACTTCTTCATTACCAGTTTGGATGCCCTTTATTTCTTTCTCTTGCCTTACTGCTCTAGCGAGAACTTCCAGCACAATGTTAAATAGGAGTGGTGATAAAGGGCATCCTTGTCTTGTTCCTGTTTTCAGGGGGAATGTTTTCAGCCTTTCTCCATTAAGAATGATGTTGGCTGTTGGTTTTGCATAGATGCCCTTTATGATGTTGAGAAATTTCCCTTCTATACCTATTTTATTGAGAGCTTTTATCAGGAATGGGTGTTGGACTTTGTCAAATGCCTTTTCTGCATCAATTGAGATAATCATGTGATTTTTTTCTTTCCTTTTATTTATGTGGTGGATTACGTTGATGGATTTTCTAATGTTAAACCATCCTTGCATACCTGGTATGAATCCTACTTGGTCGTGGTGTATTAGTTTTTTGATATGATACTGAATTCTATTGGCTAAAATTTTGTTCAGAATTTTTGCATCTATATTCAAGAGAGATATTGGTCTGTAATTTTCTTTTTTTGTGATGTCTTTGCCTGGTTTTGGTATCAGCGTTATGCTGGCTTCATAGAATGAATTTGGAAGTGTTGCTTCCTCTTCTATGCTCTGAAATAACTTGAGTAGAACTGGTACGAGCTCTTCTGTAAATGTTTTGTAGAATTCTCCAGTGAAGCCATCTGGGCCAGGGCTTTTTTTGGTTGGGAGTTTTTTTATTACCTTTTCAATCTCTTCTCTTGTTATGGGTCTGTTCAGATTTTCAATATCACTTTGTTGTAGTTTGGGTAGGCCGTATGTTTCTAGAAATTTATCCATTTCCTCTAGGTTTTCAAATTTGTTGGAATATAGTTTTTCATAATATTCTGTTATAATCCTTTTTATTTCAGTTGGGTCTGTTGTAATGTCCCCCATTTCATTTCTTATTTGGGTTATTTGTGCCCTCTGCTGTTTTTCTTTTGTCAGTCTGGCCAGTGGTTTGTCGATTTTGTTGATTCTTTCAAAGAACCAACTTTTGGTTTTGTTGATTCTTTCTATTGTTTTTCTGTTCTCCATTTCATTTATTTCTGCTCTGATCTTTACTATTTCCTTTCTTCCGGTGGTTGTAGGCTTTTTTTGTTGTTCTCTTTCTATTTGTTTGAGTTCTGTAGTTAATGTTTTGATTTTGTCCCTTTCTTCTTTTTTGATATGTGCATCTATTGCTATAAATTGTCCTCTGAGGACTGCCTTTGCTGTGTCCCAAAGGTTTTGGTAGGATGTGTTTTCATTTTCATTTGATTCTAGGAATTTTTTAATTCCATCTCTGATTTCTTCTATTACCCATTGATGTGTAAGCAGATTATTATTCAGTTTCCATGTGTTTGATTTTTTTTCCTTGCTCTTTCTAGTGTTAATTTCTACCTTGATGGCATTGTGGTCAGAGAAGATACTGTGAATTATCTCAGCATTTTGGATCTTGTTGAGGATTGCTCTGTGGCCTAAGATGTGGTCTATTCTGGAGAACGTTCCATGTGCATTGGAAAAGAATGTGTACTTTGCAGCGGTTGGATGGAGTGTTCTATATATGTCTATGAGGTCCAGTTGGCTGATTGTGTCCTTTAGGTCTTCTGTATCTTTGCTGAGTTTCTTTTTAGTTGTTCTGTCCTTTACTGAGAGTGGTGTGTTGAAGTCTCCTACTATTATTGTGGAACTGTCAATTTCTCTTTTCAGTGCTGTTAGAGTGTTTTTTATGTATTTTGGAGCCCTGTCATTGGGTGCATAGATATTTATTATGGTTATGTCTTCATGATGGATCATCCCCTTAATCATTATATAGTGTCCTTCTTTGTCTTTTATGGTAGATTTTGTTTTAAAGTCTATTTTATCTGAGATTAGAATTGCCACTCCTGCTCTTTTTTGATAGTTGTTAGCTTGATATATTTTTTTCCAACCTTTGATTTACTTGGTAATTTTTGAAGATACTAGTGTTTCCCTTTGATTGAAATGGAATAGAGAATTCGCAAGTCAGAAATGATCACCCATCCCTTTGGACAGCGTGAACAATGTGAGTTGCCCCACACTTCAACAACGGCCCTTGTGTTGGATGACCAATACTTCTTGTTTCGACTTGACTTTTCTGGGACTGGTGAAATCAACACATTACGGGCAAAAGATTCGGAGAAGAGAAGGTTTTAAAGTCACCCTTTCTCAGGCTTTGGGTTGGGTTGACTTGTTTGTTTGGCTTGAATTTGGTGAAGCATATTTGTTCTTCAGTTTTTCCATCTCATCAGACCACGGTGGCATCTGTCTGTATATCATCAGACTAATACTGCAACACAAAAATCATTCATTTGACCATCTTAATTAACTCCAGAGTGTTCTGCATCGTTAATTCAATTTTATGGACACAGATGATCAACTGCAGTGACTCCAGGGAACAAATGCACTAGCTAGGTCACACAAGGGTCTGTTATACATTTTGCTGCTTTTGAAAACATTTTACATAATTTCCTCTTTTATAAAAAAAAGGAAGAAGAAAGGGTTTTGTAAGAGGTGAGTAAAGACACCAATGATCACTTCCCCTTGGGGGCAGGGTAGATGCAGAGAACAATACCACGTGACTCAATACATCACTACAGTGACCGGAGGACTGTACTAAAGTGTGCTGAAATAAAAATAAAATGTTATCTTCCAAAACTCTTATTTTCTATGCCAGCTCCATATTGCAAGTATGATTTTGGCAGATATTCAATCCAGTGCGTTGAACCAAACTGAAGTTTGGGTCCCAAGTGACGTGACAAGGGCAGAGGAGGGTGGTCGGCTTTTCCCTCCTGGTCCTCAGCACAACACCGGACCCTCACCAGGCGTCCCCTCCAGTGATGACGAGCGCAGCCGGCAGGATAAGTCACCGATGGGTGGGGGAGTGGGTGGGAGAAGGATTGGTCTACAGGAGGTGTTTTGATTCACCCACACAGTGCTGATTCACACAATACTAAACAAAATTTGTAATTAGTTGTCAACATGTAAAGCTGGACAAGTGTACATAAAAATCCAGATTCCCAAACAGACTTGAAAAGGGGCCAGTCTGGCCATGTTGGGCATACTCCTCCTGGGCGACAAGTGACTGGGTGGGAGAAATGGCTGCCCTCATCAGTTCTTCACGGTTCCCCACTGCTGGGCTCCTTAGACCCTCCCAGCCTCACTCCCTGGCCTATAGGTACATCTGCATTTGTGATCCCTGGAGAGAAGAGGTTAGAGGCCCAGGCATCTGATGCTCGTACCTGCTGGCTAGGAAAATCATTAAGTCCCTACTACGTGCTGGGCACTCTATCCCTATAAATTGCCCATAGTGGAAAGGTGAAACGAGGAGGTATTCTACTGTATATTGTGGTTAAGAGCATGCACTTTGCAGGAAAAGGGTCTCAGTTTGACTAAATTGGCTGTGTGTCATTAGCCATGAATGCCAGGAGCTTCTAAGAGGGTTTCTACCATCTCTCCTGTCTCCTGGTAGTCACACTCTTGTGTAATCCCCTCCCCTGAGTGAGGGCTGGACCCAATGACTTGCTTTTCAGGGCAAAAGTGATGAGATGTCACTTTCGAGAGTGGGTTATAAAAAGACTGTGGCTTTCATCTTGCCTTACCTCTCCGGCTCTCCTCGCTTGCTCACTCTGATGAAACCAGCTGTCACGTTGTGAACCATCCCGCGGAGAGGCCCACATAGCAATGAACTGAGAGTGGTGTCTGGCCAACAGCCATCAAGGAACTAAGACCCTGAGAGAAACTGAATCCTGCCACCAGCCATGTGAGCCTTGAGATGAGAGCCCAACTCCAGCTGACATCATCTTCTTCTTTTTTTTTTTTTTTTAAAAATGAATAGTTTCACTGTCACTTTCATCCGTATGAATTTCATGAAACAGAGTATCTGAAGAAGGAAACTTTAAAAATGGGGCAGAATTGGCATCCTTTGGGTAGAGAAAAATAGCCTTTCTCTTTCTTCTACCAGAGCAGCTGTCTGCATTCACGTGAACACTGTGAATGAGTATGCACCCGTGTTTAAGGAGAAGTCCTACAAGGCGATGGTCATTGAGGGGAGGCAGTACAAGAGCATCCTGAGAGTGGTGGCAGTGGATGCACACTGCTCCCCGCAGTTCAGCCAGATTTGCAGCTATGAAGTCATCATCCCGGATGTGCCATTTATTGTTGACAAAGACGGTAAGAACAGAGGAGCACATTTTCCCCAGTGAGGGCTAGCGATCTGGGGCAGACACAGTCCCTTCCAAGCCCATCAGATTTAGATCAAGTACAAGTTCATACACAGGACAATTTGTAGCACTTCAGTGAACTCCACAGATTGGAGACCTGACTTGACGTGTGTTTGTTTCACATTTAGGTTTTCACTCTGCCTCCGACACCAGCTAACACGTTGATCACAGTCCAAGGAGAGACCCTGAGCCAGAGGGCCCAGCAAAGCTGTGCCCAGAATCCCAGCCTCTGAGCATGGTCTGCAAAGTCCCCCGCAAGCTGGCTCCTGCTACCTCTGGGCTTGCTCTTCTTCCACTTTCATCTTGGACTTCACAGGTAGTAATACCTAATGCAAGCATCACACCTCCACCTCCGCGTGGGCTGCCCAGGCATCACTTCTGCCAAGAAGCCATTTCCCACTAGGCCCACATGCATACCTCCATCAGAGCGCTTCACACTCTGCGTTAGCGCCATTTCTCCAAAGGTCTTCCTCCCCACTGCACTATAAGCTCCTTAAGACAGGAACTATCCCTGTTTCTCTTTCAACTCTGGCACAGGGTCTGGCACTTAGTAGGTCTTCAATGAAATAAGGAACCAAGGAAATAAACTGTAAAGGGTCTGTCGGGTTTGTTAATTGGGATGTCACTGGTAACCTCAGCAAGAGTGAGGAAAAGGGTGAGGCAGGGTGGGGGTGATAGGTAGAGGAGAGAAAGTACCATTATCAAGAAACTGGGTTGTGAAGGGAGACAGAAGATAGTGAAACAGAGAGCAGAGCAGTCATAAGATATAGCCAATAAATATAAACCAAACCAAACCTGTTGCCATTGAGTCAATTCTGACTCATAGCGACCCCTATAGGACAGAGTAGAACTAGCCCATAGGGTTTCCAAAGCTGTAAATCTTTACGGGAGTGGACTGCCACATCTTTCTCTGGATGAGCCACTGGTGGGTTCAAATCGCCAACCTTTCAGCTAGCAGCTGAGCACTTTAACCACTGTGCTACCAGGGCTCCTTCCAATAAATATAGATTTATCTACTGGAGGTTGTTGATATTTTGTTCCTTATATGCTCTCAGATGAGAAAAGATTAAACTTGTATAAATTAGGTAACAAACAGAAAACACCTAGCATGGAGTGTGGCTTTTAGTAAGCAATTCTGCTTCATGTTCCCTTTCTTCTTTCGCTTTTAGGTATGGAGGTAAAGGAGCTAGCAGAGAAGGGGTGATGAAGAGAACGGTAACCCACAGGACCTTACAAACAAAAGTAAATGCAGGAAACAAGTACAAGGGATCTTTCCAGGGTGATGGAAATGTTCTAAAATTAGACCGCGGTGATGGCTATACAACTCCGTAAGTTCACTAACAATCACTGAATTGTTAAAAAAGAAATTAAAGGCAGGACCAGAAACTGGGAAAGAGAACTCAAAATGCTCTTGAAAGCATTCTTATTAGGTTTATTGGCTGTGCCCCATAAAATTATAAAATAATTATAAAATAAGTGAAGCAAGATGGGGCAGAAGGCACCCTTAGTAGGACACCAATTGGACTCACATCTCCTTCTCTTTAATGCCTTCTGAGATCACTCATAAGAGTAATTTCACAGCAGGTGATGCATTTACAGGGATCCTCCGTGGAACTCGGCCCATAGAAAATTTAGTGTCCTTCCCTACAACATTTTGTACCTCTCGCATGCATTCAAGGAGCCCTGGTAGTGCTGTGGTTAAAGCCTTGGCTGCTAACCGAAAGTTCGGTAGTTTGAACCCACCAGACATTTCGAGGGAGAAAGATGTGGCAGTCTGCTTCCGTAAAGATTACAGCTTCGGAAACCCTATGGGCCAGTTCTCCTCTGTTCTATAGGGTCGCTATGAGTCAGAATGAACTCAACAGCAAGGGGTTTGGTTTTGGTTTTCATATGCACTCATCAAATCAGTAACTGTGGCAGAGGGCGGTGGTACAAGATGATCACATACCTTCACTTATAATCATTTTAATTCTGTTAGGTTGGTCATGGTGGCCCCTCTTTCATTCCAATTTTAGTAATTTGAAGTCTTCTCTCTTATTTTCTTCTTGGTCTACCTAGCTAAAGGTCTGTCAATTTTGATGGTCTTTTCAAAGAACCAACTTTTGATTTCATTGATATCTGCTCTATTCTTTATTATGTCCTTCCTTCTGCTTGCTTTGGGTTTAGTTTGCTCTTCCCTTTCTAACATCTTAATGTGGAAACCTAGGGTATTGATTTGAGAAATTTCCTCTTTTCTAACATAGGCATTTTCATCTATAAATTTCCCTCTAAGCACTGTGCTAGCTGCATCTCAGAAGTTTGGGTATGTTTGGTTTTGGTCATATACTATCCCCTGCCACGTTTTCCTGCACTTTTTTCCCAGTTCTTTGTAAAGACACTGTAGCAGCATTGCCTAGTTTCCTTTTTTTAATCCTATTTTGAAATTTATAGATATTGATAGTTAGATCCTTACTATTCTAGAATTGTTTCTTGTCTTTCTGCATTTCTAGATATCTTTGTTTTCTTTAGTTTTGATGTTCATTCACTCTCTCTTCCTCTTGGAATGATATTAATTTGCAACAGCCTGGAGAAATAACGGGGAAGAATAAGCAGGAAGTAGGAGGCGGTCACTGAAACGTGGTAAAAGAGAGAGAAAGTTAGGTGCTTGTTAGAGAACGAGATATTGTAAAGAAAATAAGTATTAAAGCATAACAAAAAGCGGCTATCAGTTTTGGTCTTCCCCCAAAAAACAAAGAGAAAATTAACAATGCCTCTCTATAACTTTTCTTGCATATTTTGTAAAAACAGCACGAGAGTGACTCACCTAAGGAAAGAAGATCAAGAAATGATTTAGTCAGTTGGCTGTGCAGGGATCTAAAGAGCGAGTATGAGCAAAAGGCAAGTCGTTTGTTTTCCATGGGATATTGGCAATGCAAACAGATGATAAGAATTCTTGGATCTATTGTTCAAGAGAATAAGAGACGACTGAAAAATGAAACAAACAGCTGTTTGCCTTGAATGATCTTGGAATTAACTCACTTGGTTAAGAAATCCATTAAACAACTCTCTAAGATGTCCAGCTCAAGGAAGCCATGATATGTTGGCCACAGACTCCTGATAGTTCCTAGGCTGTCAAAGGCATTAGAAGGCTGACCAACACCTACGACCCTCAGGGAGAAAGGAAAGAAGGTGGCTGGGGACCGAGCTGGGGTGGAGGCTCGAGAAGATTGCTATGCATTCAGAATGAGAGTATGAGAGTGGTGCTCTGTAGATCAGGTCGGCCCATTAGTTCGGGTCGGGCAGGAATAATGGTAGCACTATAAGAGAGATAAGTAGAGCTCCCCTAGTGTAAGATGGTTGTCTGGGACAAAGGAATATGGCTTGTTGTTTGGAAGAATTCTAGGACCCTTATAGATAACACAATATTAAAAACCTGTTGCCGTTGAGTTGATTCCGACTCATAGTGACACTACAGGGCAGGGTAGAACTACCCCATAGGGTTTCCAAGGAGTGGCTGGTGGATTTGAACTGTCAACCTTTTGGTTAGCAGCCATAGCTCTTAACCACTGTGCCACCAGGGCTCCAATGCAATATTATGGACCTCCAGTTGAGAGGGGGCACAATCCGGGGTTTTGGAGAAGTTAAGAAAGATGCCAGTGAATCTGGGGGGAAAAGGGGCAATTCCTTCTTAGTTGGAGATACATAATAAGATGCTCAGGGTTTTGGAGCCATGTCATGTTCTGGAGGAGAAAGAGGAAAACGGTGGATGTGAAGACACTTAAATAGCCTTAAGAGCAGACAGGAAACTTTCTGAATCACAGCAGAGAAGTATGTTAGAGGGAAGCGAACTAGAAAGAAATTACATCCATTAGAGGGGCAGTCTTTTTGCAATTGGGCCAGAGGGCCAGGTTGTCTGTATGGGAGCATCACCAGGAGAAGGCAAGGAAACACGCTAGAGGTGGGAATTCCAGAGCCAGGATAAACACAGGAGTGAACACTCCTATTTCATTCATTAAGTTATACTTTTTTACTCCATTATCACTTGCATGGACTCACTTCCTCATATTCATGAGAGAAAACAGATTTCCTTTAGATCAGGGTTTCTCAACCTCAGCTCTATTGAAGAGTTAAGGCCATTCTGTGTATTGTAGGATGTGTAGCAGCATCCCTGACTTTGACCCACGAGATGCCAGGAGCAACCCTCTCCCCCCGCTCAAGATGTGACAACCAAAAATGCCTCCAGATGTTTCCAAGTGTCTAGTAGGAGGGGTGCGGGGGGAGGAGGCAGGGAGGGAGGCTGGCAAAATTGCCACTGGTTGAGATACACAATTTCAAATAATAATTATTTCAGGCTTATTAGGACTATCTGATTCCATTAAATTCAGTAAAAAAACAACAACAAAAAGAAACCCGCACAGAGTTAATCACATTCTGCCTTCAAGAGATAGACTCCAAGAATTTCTGTTAAATTTTGAAATCAATCAGATTAGTTTATATCTGGGTAGGCTGACAGAAAGAAAAGATTCAAAAGCAATCTAATATGTGAATTTGAAAATCTCTTTTCAACTGTGTTCCTTTTAAAATAGCTAACATTTATTTGACAAAATTGAGAGATCATGAGTTTCCATTTTTCTAAAATACAGTGAAACCTGTGAGAGCTGGAGCGCAGCGGGACTGCCGTGTTTTTCCGGGTCTCCCAAGTTTTCCGCCTTTGACAGGGTGCAGTCTTACCACTTTCCTATTGCTCATTTTAGTGGAAAATATTTGAGTTTTCCTTCTCGGACAGGTTTCCGCCTTACACAGCTTCCGGCTTTCTCAAGTTTTACTGTACAACTAGTCTTCGCTAGTTGTTAAAGCCCATATCCTTATGCACACATGGATGTGTTTTTTGCCCCATTACAAATGCATTGCAATCTTATCAGTTAAAACGATTAAATGGTATTACTATCTGATACAGAGGTTACTCATAAAGTCAGCCAGCAGAGGGAAATTAGCACATGTTCAACACACACACACCAATTTCTGTCAAAGCTTTAATTTTACACCCTGTTCACCAACCAATGACAGAATCTATATATAGAAATGCATGTATCAGTTACTTTACTTTACCTACTCAATTAAATATAAATATTAATGATGTTAATTATTTGCTTTTTCGTTGACTAATTATTAAAATACTACCTATTCTAGTAGAAGGAAGCGTGCATAAGGACTTGAAGGGATGGTTTTTCATACATTCGGAAAGAAAGTCAAATGGGTTGCTAACAAATGAGGTCCATTAACACCATGGAAGTAGCTAATGTGTCCTTTAACTCCAGATTGGACCCCCAGATCTTGCTCTCACCTGATTTGTCTGTAGAATCTTCAAATTCCACGAGGAAAGAGTACCCATTATTCCAGACGTGGAGGCAGGTGGTTGGATCATAAGAGATGGTGAGAGGTTTTAGGCAAGGATCGTAAACACTGTCCCTCCACCGGATATTGATCGGCGACTGCCGATCGCCCCTAGGAACCAGGTCCATGCTCTCCCAGAGTGGATGCACTAGGAGAAAGTAGACCGGGGGTTATTACCAAGACCATCCACTATCGAGTACCACAGATAAGCAATTCCACTTGTGGAGAACGTGCCAAGGAAACTCCAGGTGTTAGGAATTAGCTGCTTTGGGGCTTCATCAATTGACTAAAGCAGAGGATAAAGAAATCTCAAAATGTCAGCGGAGCAGCAGTCTGCTGTCTTGCAAAGCCAAACGTCTCTGTTTATCCTACTGATTTCACTACGTCAAAAGGCATCCGGTCCTGTGACACCAGTAAAAAATGCATGGAGATTAGTACCACGTGGAAATAGGGTATTCACAAATGAGTTCTTTTTCTCTGTTGAGAATTATCTGAGCCCTACCCCCCAAAACTAGTTTGAGATACAAATACAAATTAATTTAGTATTTAAGAACAGACTTGTTTTCAACAAAGGGAATGAGGGAAGAGGGGGAAGAAGTTTTGGAAAGCAAACGTTCGATGAGGTATCGTATGTGTTTTATTGGCTGGCTAGTAGAAATAAAGGCTTGCGAATCCTGTGTCCTGTAAAAGGCTTATCCCATATAAATGCAGTGTTGAGCTCCCCACTTACGTCAGCAAACTTGGAGGATGAGGCAGCCATCCTGAAAATCTGGGTAAAATACAAGCATTGCTAAGGTCCCTCAAGTCCTCAGCTTGCCATACAAGTAGCTAGTTGTTGTTCTTAGGTGCCACCGAGTCAGCTCTGACTCATGGTGACTACGGATAACAGAACGAAATGTTGCCTGGTCCTGTGCCATCCTCACAACTGTTGCTATGTTTGAGCCCATTGCTGCAGCCACGGTGTCAATCCATATTACATACTAAGGAGCACACACCACATAATCTGTCCACACTGATACTGATTTCCTCCACCGTCAAGCATGGGGTCTTTGTCTGCGGTGAGTCCCTGATAAAAGTCAGCACATTTCCTGATGACAGAGGTCAGCCTGCTGACATATCTCTACATGATGACTAGAACCCACATATATGAAGTTTGGGGTTGTTCAGTTCTCTGCCCCATAGAAGCCACACAGATGGGTACAACCAAGACCAATGACCCTATGCCTCACGCTGCACCACTAAGAATGCATCTAAGGATTTGAGAAAGTAACAAGGTAACTGCTACCCAGTCTTCTTCCCCCTGGAGGGCAGGATCGCCCTCCCATTTTCATGAAGACCACAAACCTGTCTCTGGTTTAATCTTCCACAGGAGACCTTCCTCTTCCCTCAGTAGTTGCCCAAAGCTGGAAGTTCAAAATCTTGGCCTTGTATTTTTGGGAAAAGGGCTGCCACGGTATTGATAAAGAGAACTCCCGGAGTATCTAGGCTGGTTTTTCTCAAGCAAAGTTGCTTTTGCCTCCCAGGGGACATCTGGCAACGTCTGGAGACAGTTCTGGTAGTCACAACTGAGGGAAGACACTACTGACATCTAGTGGATAGAGGCCAGGGATGCTGCTAAACATCCTACGATAAACAGGACAGCATACACCATGAGGAATTATCCGGCCTAGAATGTCAATAGTGCCAAAGGTAAGAAACCCTAGTCTAGAGCTAAAAATTATACACAAACTCAGAGTATTCTTGTTTTTCTATTTCTTCACAGAACACAGTACTCTCCTATCTCTGGAGTGATCCGAACACAATGTTTTAGTTTTTTTCTTTAGTATAAAAAAACTTGTTCCTTAGAGAAAAACAAGAACTTTCTGTTTTAGAAACCTAGAATGGAAAATGCATTTGAACCAGTATAATACTTTCATATTATAATGTGATTAGAATGCAAATTCCCTGAGGGCAGGACCATATCTTCCTCCTTTTTTGTTGCCCTGTGGCACCCTATTCAATATATATGCTCTTTAACTGATTGATTATCCAATTGCTACTGTTGGAAAAAAAAAAAGGTCTATTTGCCTCAAATTATGTTACATTTTTGAACTTCTAGAAAGCCCCAGCTTTAAAGTTCTATTGCACAGAGAGGCCTCCAGGCATCTCCTCCTCTGGGTTACTCAGGATGTATCTGATAATTTGAAAATTCACACCTTTCCAAACCAATTCATGAGGGTCTTCGGTGAATACTAGGGAAGAACAGAAACGGAATTCCTCCTTATCCAGGAAATGGACAGACTCACCTCTCATGCCCATGCAAACACAGCCAAAATAGGGGGCCTTTTCATTCAACTGCTCCTTCAGGGACCATAACGCTAACCTTAAGTTATGTCTTCCAGTTTACAAGTTCAGCTTCCACAAGGCTTTCTTTCCCCACATCTACTTCCTCCTTTTAGAACACAGACCAACCCACCAGCGGCCTTGGTCACTGTCCCCATGGTAAGGCCAGCTGTCTGACGGTGGCTTGTTTTGCTTTTGGTAAACTCTGACTTTTGTTCTCTTCTCCTCCTCCTCCACTTTAACAAAACAGAGATTAAAATGATTTTTTTGGGTGTCGCTGGGTGGTGCAAATAGTTAAGTGCTTGATTACCAGTTGAAAGGTTGGCAGTTTGAACCCACCTAGAGGCACCTTGGAAGACAGACCAGGTGATCGGCTTCCAAAAAGTCACAGCCTTGAAAACCCTATGAAGCAGCTCTACTCCGACACACGGGGTCGCCAGGAGTTGGAATTGACTGGGACGGCAATTAACAACAACCACCTTTGTTCTCCCCTCCTCCCCTCCACCTCCAGCTTAACAAAACAGAGATTAAAATGATTTCCTGGTAGTTGATCATACTTTCCCTCAAAATAGGAAGATGATTCAGTGTTCTGAAAACAGAGACTTCATTTTAAGGTTCTTCTTGTATGTAGAAAATGAAATAAACAGAGATCCTAATTATATCAACCCATAGTTTGAGTGGGAGCCCCTGCATGGCAAACAGTTAAAGCTCAGCTGCTAACTGAAAGGTCAGAGGTTCGAGTCCACCCAGAGGTGCCTCAGAAGAAAGTCCTGCTGATCTACTTCCGAAAAATCAGCCATTGGAAATCTTATGGAGCACAGTTCTGCTCTGACACACATGGGATCTCCATGGGTCAGAGACAACTCCATGGCAACGGGTGGTGGCGGTGGTGATAATTTAAGTGAGAGAATCATACATCACTAAGAAGGTGTCCCTAATCCCTCGCTGATGAGCAACAAAAACGCCTTTAGATTCCAAGGGGAGGATGTTCTCAGTTCTATTTCTTATTTGTATAACTAGTCCTGGCTTTGGTTATCTTGTGTTTGTACTACTATTCCTTCAGCCTTGGGGCGTGTCCCTCTGTCAGCTCTTCAAATGTGGAAAGCTCCTTCTGGCCTGAGCCACTTCGTTCCTGCTTCTCCTCTGCCCGAATCCATTTTCCCCTCACGCAGTTCAGGGGCTAGCTCCCTGGTATCTTTTGGTCTCTGGGCTGCTTCATTCTCACTTCCTCCGCAAGATTTTCTCTGACCACTTCGGGATAGATCTTGAAATCTTTTTGACGATGAACGCAACTCCCTTCCTCTTCAATTTGTCATTCCCGGCCTAGTAGACCATATGATTGTCTGATTCAGAATGGCCAACACCGGTCCATTTCAGCTCACTAATGCTTAGGATATTGATGTTTATGTGTTCCATTTCATTTTTGACAATTTCCAGTTTTTCTAGATTCATACTTCATACATTCCATGTTCAGATTATTAATGGATATTTGCAGCTGTTTCTTCTCATTTTGAGTCATGCCACATCAGCAAATGAAGGTCCTGAAAGCTTGACTCCATCCACGTCATTAAGGTTGACTCTACAGTCTTATTTTGAGTACCTTCCAATCTGAGGGGCTCATCTGCCGGCACTATGTCACACAACGTTCAGCTGCTATTTGTATGATTTTCACTGGCCAATTTTTTTTTAGAAGCAGACTGCCAGGTCTTTCTTCCTGGTCTGTCTTAGTCTGAAAGCTCTGCTGAAACTTGTCCACCATGGGTGACCCTGCTGGTCTTTGAAATACTGGTGGCATAGCTTCCAGCAACACAGCAACACGCAAGTAGCACAGTACGACAAA
The DNA here is from genome assembly GCA_030035585.1 of Dugong dugon. Taxonomy (NCBI): domain Eukaryota; kingdom Metazoa; phylum Chordata; class Mammalia; order Sirenia; family Dugongidae; genus Dugong; species Dugong dugon. The sequence continues at coordinate 162,530,145 of CM057483.1, forward strand.
CTGACAGACACATGGCCTATAGCCTCATTGTATCCTGTGCCTTGCCCTGAACTGTCCCTTTTCTTGTAATGTCCTATTTCCTCATGTAATTGAAGATCATCTTTGTGGTCTTAGCGCAGTGACAGGATATACACAGACCCTCTTTCGTGTGACTGTGGAGGATGATCACAGAATCACCTTGTCAGAGCCGACGGGCTGTAAAAGGCACTTGGATGCTGCGCTTAGTTCGTCAGAGGAGCCACATCCACTTATCAGCCAAAAAAACTGAACCTGTTGCTGTCCAGTCAATTCTGACTCATAGCAACCCTACAGGACAGAGTAGAACTGCCCTATGGGGTTTCCAAGGCTGTAGTGAAATGGTGCTTTGCTGAATTTGCTGTGACCTCCAACTGTCCTTTACTCCTTGGTCTGCTTCACCTCATCTGAAAAACAGTCCAGACAAATCTTAGGGAGGCACCGAGCCTATGATGATGATAAAGATGCCGCTGATGATAACAGCAATCCGAGTACCGGAAGTAGCTGCCAATAGGGAGTGTTCACTGTGCGGCAGGCACTAGCTAAGAACGTTCCATGGTATCTTTTCTAATCCTCAACATCTTTGGGAAGCATTGTGGTCACAAGTGTACACTGGGCCTTCTCTTGGAGTAGTGAGCTTCCAGAAACAATGAGTACTGTCTCTACAATTAAACAGATGAGGGGCATGGACAGTATGAGGTCAGTGACCCACAGCAATGAAGACCAGAATATTCTCCTGGGTGAAAACATGTAGGGACAGTGCATATGCCAAAAGCAAATTCAAACGGTGACTGTCACCTATTTTTCCAAGTGCCTTACAAAACAAGAACATTTCGTGTGATGTGGAAAATTAATCAAGTGAAAGGCCCACTTCGCCGAGCCATTACTTTTTGTTTTTTTGTCAATACTAAAAAGAGCAAACGATCCTAAAGGCACAAGCATGCTGGATTTTAGATCTCTAACTTTTAACTTTCTGTAAAAACAAAACAAAACAAAAAAACATTAGTGACTACATAATATGACTAATTTTTTCCATGTTCAGCCTTAGACCACAATGTGCCAGTACTACAATAAGCCAGAAAGGGTCAGGATGTGGGCATGCCCATAGGAAGCCACACCTAGCAACGAGAAATTTGTTATGACCTGGGCCAGTTTTTAATGAGGACACAGTTAATGTTGGAGGGAATAAAATAAACTTAGAATGAAAATATAGAGAGAGAGCAGTTTCAAGCCCTCGAATTGAGCTAGATTAGCAATATTAATGAATTCCATTTCTTATGTGCTTATAGAGTTAAGAGAATAAACACAAAGAGAAAAAGTTGAGAAACCTAGACTCTGGAAGCCAGCCAGCATGTGAAAACTCTATGCCATTTTTTTTTAATAGGGGAAAAGATGAAAAATTCCTCTTTGAAAGATATACTTAGCCATTTAATTAAACTCATCTCTCCACCAACACACACATTGTCTATCCTCTGCCCCCATCATCTCGGTGGTTCTTAACCAGAGTGACTGTGTCCCTCCAGAGCTAATTTGGCAACGTCTGGCTCAGCTGCTAGCCAAAAGGTCGGCAGTTTGAATCCCCCAGCTGCTCTTTGGAAATCCTAGGGGCAGTTCTACCCTGTCCTATAGGGTCGCTATGAGTCAGAATCTGGATGGCAACAGGTCTGGTTTGGTTTTGGGAGCTTTTTTGGTTGTTATAACTTGGGGTGGGGTGGAGTGCTACTTGCGTCTAGTGAGCAGAGGCCAGGGATCCTGCTCAACACCCTACAGTGCACAGGACAGCCTTGGCAAAAAAGAATGATCCAGCCCTACTGCCGATAGTTCAGCAGTAGAAAAACCCTGCATCCCTGGATGAGGGCTGTAATGTGTATTTCCAGAAGATGCCGGGTAAGACCATTTGCTGGCTCGCTTGCTCGTCCGTGTTTACAGCAGAACACACACTTGCAAGCTGGTAGCTACAAATAACTCTGTAATTTGTAACTACAGGACCAAATATTCCCAAGCTTGAAGCTACTAAACTGTTTGCAGATATTAATGGGCAATATCCAGAAACTTGGGCTTCACGTGAAAAAATTCACAGTTTGTGGTTCAACCTTAAGAAAACTGCCACCTCTTAGACATAATAAAGAACAGGCTCCGGAGCATTTCAAAATTGAGGTCTCCCTTGTCGCGTTCCTGCATGTCATCATTGTAAAATTGGTCAAGAACAGAACTTTCCACATTGATTTTAAGAGACAAATAGAGGAACGATTGGTTCGTCACACAGTTCTTAAGCCCTACAATCACACAGAGGCTTCCCAATGACATCCACCCGACAAATCCACCACACACGTGACCTTCATTCAACAACAAGCCTTTTTCTCTCTAGAAGGAGGCGGTGTACTCACAGGCTGGGTTCCGGGTTTTGTAAGTGCAGGTGTAAAGGCTGCAGGGCCGCCTTGACATGGGCCTGGGGATCTGGATCCTTCTCCACGGCCTTGTGTGTGCAAACGCTTGAGGAAGGAGCCGCAGGCTGTTCATTGCCATCATCTTCAGCTTGAAATCTCGATCAGTATCCAAATAACTTGCAAGAACCGAAGCCCCTAGTGACAGAAGGGCAGAGAAGGAAAAGCTGGTCACCTCAGAGGAAGGCAGGGCCTGGGAGGACTGACTCATGCTTTTTGCTTTTCCCTCAGGGCTGGCAAATAGTAGAGGTCCAGGGAAAGGCTTCTCTTTATGCACAAGAATGAAAAGACTGTTTAGAGCACAGTTTTTTTTAAAAATGGACTTCCGGAAATGCCACTTAATTGTCTGGCCTGTAGGAAGAAAACAAAGATTAAGCTCCCTCCAGGCAGTCTGAGTAAAAACGATAGGCCTGCTTCTAGATTGCATTGAAAAAACCAGATACATCCTGCCAAAATAGTCATGGGCGGGTCTGGAATCTGAGTTTAAATATAATCTGTGACTCTTAGCCAGCTTTAGGTGTCACGCCATGTCCCTTGAACATGGGAAAGTGGAGAAGGTAATCCTGACTTAATCTACAGGTAGGTTCACTCTGAGTACACGCTCTGACTTCGTCTAGACGCCTGCACCTCCCACAGTTCACAGAGGGTCTCAGCACACACTGCTTCCCCGGCACCCATTGCTGTGTTGTGAAATCACGGTCATGTCCACTGGGCCCCATTGCCCCCCCCGCCCCCGCCCAATGTTGCTCCATCCATTTTTCCTGAAAACTCCTGTCCCTGTACCATTTCAACAAACAAGTTATGAAATTTTTTTAAAAATGTTTTTTTCTTGATTACACATCACTGCCATCCTAGATGTCAGAGGATTTAGGGTGATTGCTTGGGATGAATTCAGACACCTGGTTGGGGACACCGTTTGAGCAACCAGGAGCATGCATGGCTGCAGGGCCATGTGACCCACACTGTGACCTGGCTCTGCCGAGCTCCCAGCCTCCTGTCCACGTCCCTGCTCTCTCCTCTCACCAGCCACGTGGACTTCACTTCTTCCAAGTCCTGAAGCTCCGCCAGGCTCAGGGCTTGTGCGGATGTTCTTCTGTCCCTGGGACCCCTCTCCTTTCCCCTGTGTCTGGTTAATCCTACCCACCCTGCAGGTGACTGAAGGTGCTGTTGTTCACTTTGCTCCAGCCACTGTGTTAGGTGCTGTGATGCAAAGCTGGGCAAGCCCATGGAAAGGCATGAAGTTCTGATACCTGCTACAGTGTGGGTGAGCCTCAAAAACATGATGTGGAGTGAAAGAAGCTAAACACAAAAAACCACATACTGCGTGACTGCGTGTCTACGAAACGTCCAGGAGAGGCAAATCCATAGAGAGAAAGTCGACTAGTGTTTGCTTAGAGCTGGGGGAACGCGAACAGGGGAACTGGGACTGACTGCTAACAGGTTTGGGGTTTCCTTTCGGGCTGATGGAAATGTTCTGGAACTAGATAGAGGTGGTGGCTGCACAACTCTGTGAATGTGCTAAGTGCCACTGAATCATACACCTTAAAATGGTGAATTTTATGTTGTGTGAATTTTAAAAAATATGATCAAGGCATGATCTCTACCTTCCAGAGGCTTAATTTCTCCTCGAGGAGCCTGTTGAAACTCACAGATCTTGAGGGAAGGGAGCACACCTTTCTCCTGCCACACGGAGGTTTCTGGGCAGTTTGGAGCCCTGGTGGCGCAGTGGTTAAGAGTTCAGCTGCTAACCAAAAAGCTGGCAGTTCAAATCCACCAGCTGCTCCTTGGAAACCCTATGGGGCAGTTTTCCCTGTCCTATAGGGTCGCTATGAGTTAGAATCGATGGCAACAGGTTTGAGGTTTTTTTTGGCGGGGGGAGGGGGAAGGAGGAAGGCAGAAAAGGAAGCACTGAAGGGGCGCTCAAGACACTTTTCACTTATCTATCTGGCATTTCTTAGTTCATACCTTTATAAGAAGGCAGTAGAATACATAAAAACCCCATGACGATCCTTCGGGAGGCTGCACAAGGAGGCAAGCATTCTGTTTCCACCCTCTCTCCTCAAGGACTTCCGGGCTATGAGTTAGCTGGGTGCTAGCTCCTCTCCCCTGGGCTGCTGCCCTGGAGCCGGCTCCATCGGAGCTAGAGGGAGAAGTTGCACCCATGTAGAGAGAGACACAGTCATGCCCGACTAGGGCGCGTCCAATGAAAGCAGAAGCACAGTTAGTTCGTGTTACTATGCTCCAAGGCATCACTCATAAACTGCCTGTCAACAAGCCATCTGCATGGACAGTTGCTGTAGAAGGGAGCACAGCAGGCCAGGAGTCAGCCTTCCGGCCCCGCCCTGGGTGCTCTTGCAGGCACTGCTTTGCCCATACAGGGCCTGACTCAGGGAGGCAGGATGCGGGTCCCCATTCCAGGGGCCTGGCAGGAAGTTCGAATCTTGGGGCTCCGTACCTCCTTGCCTGGCTGCCTGCCTGGGGTCTTTAGGCCAGGGACACGGAAAGTATGGCTGCCTTCCCAGGAGGTTTTAAATTCTCAAAGCAATGTTAAAGTCACACCTGTTTAATTTTATATGTGTGTTTATGTATATACATTTTTGGTGGGAGCGTGTATGGTGCAATGTCTGAGCAGAGGAGGAATCGCAGCATTCAAAACACGTGCGAGTTTGACTCAGGAGTGCTGAGACAGACTGCTAGTAAACTTTCAAGGTATTATCTTGACAGTGCCTGGAGCCAGGTAACGAAGGGCACCTTGTTTTCAAAGAGCTTCATTAAGCAACTGAACAGGCTCAGAGTAATAGCCACCTCAATTTAGAATCTGATTCTGGTTTTTTTCTCCTTAACTTCTTATTATGGAAAACTCCAAACTTATACAAATATCACGAGAACAATATAATAACCACCTACGTATCCAATGGAGCCCTGGTGGCGCAGTGGTTAAGAGCTTGGCTGCTAACCAAAAGGTTGGCAGTTCAAATCCACCAGTTGCTCCTTAGAAACCCTACGGGGAAGTTCCGCTCTGCCCTCTAGGGTCGCTATGAGTCGGAATCAACTTGATGGCAACGGAGCAATGTGTCCAATACCCCATTTTAAGAATTATGAATTCATGGCCAAGTATGATTATTTATATCCTCCCATTCCCCCTGCCCTGCATTATTTTGAAGCAAAGTCCAGACACCCTATCGATTTTATCCATGATTCTGTTTTTATAGGAAAATATCTTCTTAATTCATAGTTTCTTCCCCATAAAAATTATCTGTATGAAATAGCCTCTGGTGACAGTTTATTGACAGAATCTGAAAACTATCAATTTTTCAAAATTAAAGAAAAACAGCAAAAAAGCCCAGTAACTCAACAGCCTTCTCAGAACCTGCAGTTTTTGTTAGGTGCCATCGAGTGGATTCTGACTCATAGTCACTCATAGTGACCCCGAGTGACAGAGCAGAATTGCCCCATAGGGTTTCCTAGGGCTCTAATCTTTACAGATCCTGTGGAGCAGCTGGTGGGTTTGAACTACCGACCTTTTGGTTAGCAGCTGAGCACTTAACCACTGAGCCACCACTTAGAACCTAGCTTAATCCGTTAGTCAGAATCTTCACTTTTCTCCTGATATCTCCACCTAAGCTGGGATGCGCGCTCAGGTGAGGAACTTTGTGCTTGTTTCTAACCTGTGAAACTATGCTTAGCATGAAACTGCATAATTTATCACTGTAGTTAGGCAGAGTAAAAGGATCGTATGAATAGAAACATTTTAGATCAAGACTTGATGTACACGCCTAAACTTATGCAGGAAGTCCAGACCAGAGGAGCAGGAAAAACAGTTGTTCAGTAAGACTGAACGCTACGTTGACCTCTTCTGTGACTTCAAACGGGGTGAGGTCTGAGAAAGCACCCAGGAGTTATATAAGTGCAAGTTAGGGTTACTCAGAATGAGCTTCCTAAAATGCAAACTGCAAAAACTTTTGATTTAAATGCAAAAACTAAGAAAATAGACGTTTGGAGGATTCTTTCTTTCTCCCCCCCCTTCTTTCAATGTCTTCATTTTTTTGTTGTTGTTCAACAGTCATCTTTTTATTTATTTTTTGAAATTGTGGTAAAAATACGTATATCAAAACATTTCCATTTTTTCTGTGTACAATTCAGTGACACTAATTATGTCCACCATATGCAACCATCACCACTGTCCGTTTCTAAAATGTCTCATTGCCCTTAACTGAAACTCAATGTCCCTTAAGCAGTAACTTCCCTTTTCTCTCTCCTTCCTGGCCCTGTTAACCACTAACAATCTTTGCTCTATATTGGATGGTTCTTAATATTTTTCTTTTCTTTGGAAGTCAATACCATTAAGCAATGCAACTAAACAGGATTTCCTCTGATGAAGTTCTTTTGATACTAAAATGAAGTTTCTAAAACTGCTAAGAGATATGGAGAACACTTCCCTTCATTCTGTGCTTCCTTTCCATGGACTTCCAGTTCTGAAGTGAAGCAACGAGTGATTGATTATCTTGGGCAAAGCCCTGAGCTAGGCGTGAAGAGCTGAAGGACGTTCTGTCTCCCTACTCCCACGAGCGTGCAATCTACCTGCTGAAACTATTTAAACACATACTTCTTAGTCAAGGCTGGAAGTACTAACAGCCCTCACTTAGAACACTGAGGACACAGAGGGCAGAGACTAAGGTTTCAGGAGGAGGTGGCATTGGAACCATGTGTCACGAGACAGACAATTTCAACAAGAGGAGCAGAGTGGAAGGACAGTGGAAACCTCAGGGATGATGAAGACATGGGAGCCAGGGACCAGGCGGCAAGGCCGGAAAGAACAATTGGGGTTGGGATGGGGGGAGCTTTGGGTGTATTCAATAAACAATCCCAAGGCCCATGTGCTAGACGTCAGGGGAAGACGGGCAAAGAAGTGGAAAAACACCCCTTTCTTGCTTACAACCTAGTAGGGAAGATTCAAGGATAATACTCAACATAAATCAAATCCCCACTTATTACCTCTCTGTTCGGTTCTGACACCAGCTGCCCAGGCAGCCCTTCTCTGACCCTAGCCACCTAGAGGTAAGTCAGACCTCACAAGTCAAAAGGGCACCGTCCTTCAGACTGCGAAATAGGTAGATGCCAACCACAAGTTTGGGGGTCCACATGGCACCCTCTCTTCTGACCTGCAGGCTACAAATTCGGGGTCTCCCCCTAGCCATTCAGGAAGTCTGCTACAAGCTTGGTAGTCCCCTTGGGCTCCCTAACTTCTGACTCGTTGGCGACAAATTTGGAGTTTCCTTCTACCCTTTTGGGATGCCAGCCACAAGCTGGGATCCCTCTCTGGGCTCTCTCACTTCTGACCTGTTGGTTACAATTTCAGGGGTTCCCTCTACCCCCTCAGGATACCAGTCATAAGCTCAGGAGTTCCCAGCCCCCTCACTTCGGACCTGCTAGCTTTAACAATTCCTTTGGGTTCAGTAATTCACTGGAACAACTCACAGGACTCATGGAAAGTGCTATACTTAGGATTACAGCTTTATTATGGCAAAAAAGGATACAAATGAAGAAAAGCATAGGATGAGGTCTGGGAGGATTCCCAGCGCAGAGCTTGCACGTCCCAAAGGATATACTACCCTCCCCAGTGCATTGATGTCTTTCACCAACCAGGAAGCCCATGAAACTTCTGTGTCCAGAGTTTTTTGGGCTTCATTAGGCAGTGGCATCACTAGAGGGTGCAGGGGGTGTCCCTGCACCAGTTGACACCATCAGAGGGGGTGACACCAAAATGAGTGTCTATGAAAACATCCCTGTAGTTAGTTATAACAACAAAAACATTGTTTGTAAGCCCAGCTTACATGTATCAATATATCCACAAGGCTAAAACTCTATGCTAATTTATTTTTTGACCCTTCTAATGCACCCCAGTCAGAGCTGTCATTATTACCCAATTACAGTGCCACTTCGAATCACGTGGTTTCATCTGCACGTGCTACAAGCATGCGCTGTTGTTGCCAGTGTTTTTATGGTTGCTGATTTTGTAAAATTTCCTGGTGTTTAGCTACAGTATTGTGGTAATTAGTATTTGTGAACCTATATCAATAAGTTCTTCGAGAATGAAGTAGTAATTAAAGGACAAGAAGGAATGAAATATGGAAATTAGGACTTACGAGTAATATTAGTACAAAACACATTACTAGGGATTCTGTATGGTCTGGTATGGGAGGAGGTCCATGGGGGCAGTGGCACCATGAGTTACTGCACTGGGTGACATCAACCCTAGTGACACCACTGTACTAGGCAGTCATGATTAATTGGATCAGCCCCTCTCTCTCCCCTGAGGTCAGCTGAGATTAGGTCACATGGTGGTCCTTCTGTCCAAGCCAGCCCCTACTCATCAGCACAAACACTCAGGTATGGTTTAGATAAGAAAGGCACCTCAATTACTCAGGAAATTCCAAGGTTTTAGAGTTATCTCTTAAATAACAAGAGCAAAGACCTAATTACTTGAGGTAAAGTGATTCTTTATCTCACAGAAGACAAACTTATTAATCACCAGAAGACAAAGCCTAGTGAAATCCACACTCAACAGAGAGGACCTGTTGGCCTGGCCTTCAAAGGGAAGGATGCAATAAAACAAGGTGAAGGGCACGCTGACCACCGTGGGAATTGTACAAACAGAACAGTAGGATGCATGTGACCAGGGCACAAGGCCTGCAGAAGTGGCCATGTGGGCTCTGAGGCATGTTAACATTGGTGTCCAGAGTAACTGGGTAACTGACCTATGGTCTGGCTCCACAGCAGAGAGACCATGAAAGCACCAGGCAAGGAGGAGCTGGCCCGGCAGGCTGGGCTGACTGCCAGGGCTGCGGTCATGCCTTGGGGATTGCCCTGCACTCTGCAGTCACGCTGTCTGTGCACAACTCCAAGACTGGCGGTGATGATACCAGGCCCAGACAAGGGGTCTCCTGCCCACCTTCAGACTTGCTCTCTAGGGCCAGGAGGACAGGAGGCATCCACAGGGCCGCATGCCACCCTCACCATCTCGGCTGTCTCCTCTACACAGCTCACCCTGTGGTGGGTACATGTAGGGCCCAGAAGTTGGAACCTGTCTGCCCCCAAGATAGTTGCTGATCTCACTGCACAGGACCCAGGCTTGTAGACTTCCTTGTGTGTCCTTTAGATGAGAAAAACCTGTTGGCTGTCACAAAGCCAAGAGTGTGTCTGAACTTTCCATCACTCCAAGTCAGCTATTAACATTTGTTCGTGCATTGGTCAAGCAGATGCCCAGGGGAAGCAGTGGAAGGTGATGATGGATGCAGATTTGGGATTAATTTTGGAAACATGAATTTTCAAGGGACCAGAAGGCTTTTGGATACTATTCCATGTGTATAGGAGGCACAAGTGGTTTCTGGTTACTCTGGCAGCAGAGCATAAGATGGATGGGGGTAGGCAAGGAGTAGAGCCAGCAAAGTCAGAGAGAAGGTGACCCATTCAACCATCTACTCATTCAATCCATCACTCTTTGATGCTTTCATTCAACAAGATGTCATGCAACATCATGGAACAAAACAAAGTCCCAACCCTTGTGGTGATTTCATTCTAATAGGGGGAGACAGATATTAAACAACAAGCATGATTCATCAACTATATAGAAATTTGGAATATCTCAGGTGAAAAGTAGAACCCAAACCCACCACCGTTGAATCGGTTCTGATTCATAGTGACCCTATTGGACAGAGTAGAACTGCCCTATAGTATTTCCAAGGCTGTAATCTTTATGGAAGCAGACTGTCACATCTTTCTCCTGCAGAGCGGCTGGTGGGTTTGAACTATTGACCTTTCGGTTAGCAGCCGAGCACTTAACCACTGCCCCACTAGGGCTCCTTAAAAGTAGGATAGGGTAAGGCAAATTTGGAGCGCCATTGGGAAGGGGTGTTGCATTTTTAAATAAGGTGCTCAGGGTAGGCCTCATTGAGAAGGTGAAATTTGAGCAAAGACTCCAAGGAGGTGAGAAAATGAATCATGTGGCTCTCTTGGGGAAGGGTATTTCAGGCAGAGGGAATGGCCAGTGCAAAGACCCTGAGGTGGGAGTGTGTCAGGCACATTCAAGGGATATTAACAAGGCCAATATGGCAGGGGTGCAGTGAATCAGGAAGAAGGCAGTAGGAGATGAGGTTGAGAGGGAATGGATGCCAGATCAAGTAGGCTTCTAGGCCATTGTAAGTGTTCTTACATTAAGTCAGGCTTTATCAACCTTGGCACCCTTGACATTTTTGACCGGATCATTCTCTGTGTTGAGTGGCTGTCCTGTGCACTGTAGGATGTTTAGCAGCATCCCTGGCCTCTACCTACTGGATTCCAGTAGCACTTCCCCTCCAGTTGTCTGTGACACAAAAGTGTCTTCAGACATGGCCAAATGTCCCCTGGGGAGAGGATCACCCCTGGCTGGCAACTTCTGCTCTCAGGGAAATGGGAGACCACGGACATTTGTGATCAGAAGGTTGACATAATATGATTTATATTTTAAAGAGAAAGTTCAGTCTGCCCTATTGAAAGTTCACTGGGGTGGGGTAGTGGCAGAAAAGAAGCAGGGAGACCATTTAGGATAATCCAGGGGGCTTGAACTAAGGATGTCACAGTGGAGGTGATGGTAAGTGATTGGATTTTGGATACCCCTTGAAGATAAAGCCTATAAAATGTGAAACAAAGGAGCCATGGATTATTGGAAGGTTGTTGGTCTAAACAACTGGAAGCATGGAGTTGCCATGAACTGAGGGGGGGAGGAGAGTGGGGAAAACAGGCTTTGGGTGGGAAATCAGTAGTTCAGGTTTGGGCATGCTGGGTGTGAAATGAAATTCCAATGGTCCAAGTGAGGAAACATGAAGCACTGAACTGGGGTAGGGAGAGTAGAGAAGGAAGAGATAGTTTGTATGTAAGAGATAACCATTTTGGTAAAAAAAAAAAAAAAAAAGTAGGGTTTGGCACCCAACTGGAAGAGGGAACAAGGAGGAAGCAGAAGAAGGCCTCATGCTTTTTCAGCTGGACTGCTGATGGTGGTAGAATGAGGATGAGGACATGAACAGAGAAACAGAGCCGGCAGGAGGAGCAGGTGGGAAGGGAAAGATGGAGCTGTGCCTTCTAATCACTTCGGAGTTGAGGTGCTAAGCTGAGAGGAAGCGAGAGGAAACATCCAGAGCTGCAAATGCAGTCAGGACGCTAGAAACAGATGGAAATTCCTCCACGGAGGAGTAGCAGGTGCATGGAGGGAGACTGAGGAAAAGGGAGCGACTAAGGATGCCAAGAGACGGAGAAGGAACAGTCAAAGGCGAGCAAGGAAGGAAGAGAGCATGGCGGCTCAGAAGAAGAGGGTCCCAAGAAAATCCAAACAAACAGAAACCAAACTGAGCTAACGCTAGGCTACAATACCTGTAACGGTTCATGAGCTTATTTATGCCCATGCATATGCTTCAAAGATACATACTTATCAAAAATGTTCATGAAACTCTATCTAAAGTCAGAACTGCAAAAATCAGCATGAAAATACGGACGAATGTGTGAATGGAAGGCATTATTAAAATGAGCTCAGGGTGAGTCCTGGGATGAATAAATGTAGAATGTATCATCTCAGTAAGTTATATTTTGTAATAAAGGCACCGGAGAAAAATGGCTAATGTGGAATCAAAATGTAACTGTTGTAGACTGTTATTAATAATTTTCTATGAGTAAAATATAGTTCCCAACATGAAGTCTTAGAACAAAACGCTGTTTCTCAAAAGCACCCAATCCAAAATAACAGGAATTCAAATATATAAAATAATGCTGATCTTGACAAACACATTCAGTATTTATAAGTCAGCAACAGGCTCAGGTTTAAAAAAAAAATGAAATTATACAACAAGACAAAAATGTAGACACTTTAGAGGCCAGATGTTACTACATAAGGTCAAGCATTGCTGCCTGAGGCCAATCACAGCTCTTAAAAGTAATGATTTACCGAAAGACGGTTATTTAAACTTCCCCACTGATCTCATATACCCAAGCTTGTGAAACCACAAGTAATATTTTACCATCAAACGTAACACATAACAAGGAACTCCAGATTTCCCAGACACTCTGTACTTAAGTCTGTCCATAAAGATGGGAGCAGGGGCTGGATGGGCCACAGGTGAGTGGAGCCTTCCGAGATCTACGCTCTTTGCGATCACTGATCATGTATGTATGTCCTTAGGTTTTACTAACTCGTCCCTTATCTGTTGTTTTTCAAACTTAGAAATGTGTGAAATAGAGAAAAGCTTCTGAAAGCCTTTAAAGAATCACTCATACTGTGTATTTATTAAATCCCTAGTCATTTGAACTCTATCTGATTAAGCCGTTTACACTTATACAATACAGACAGCTACAGCAACAATACTGTGAGTAAAGGTTATAATTACACGGACAAAGACTCCTTGATTCTCACCAGACTGCGCCTTTGCTTCTTCACCTCCTGATTTGGAAAGGAAGCACACCTCCTGCAGTTAGGGGTTATGTTGCCAAGTCTTCCCTAAGAAAGCTCAGCTTCCCTTCCTCTCACCCACTTCTTCCCCAAGAGCATGAGCCCAATCAGGGTTGCCAAAGGCTTCAGAATAAATCCCTAATAACTGCTCTGTGTACTGCCATTCATTGCCCCAGTGCGGCCAAAGACAGGAGATGCAGTTTCCTCTCTCAAGTCACTTAACCTTTATTGCGTCCCCCTGGGAGCGCTGCAGCCTGTTGTCTGGCTCCAGGGAGAGAGGACAGGGCAGGTGTGCACAGGCACAGAGGACGGCCTGGCTGCTGTTGGCCTTTCAGTGAATCCCAGCCCTGCCACTGAATTTAAAAAGATCTAATACTCAGCCATAAAGAGAAATGAAGTCCTGCTGCATGCCACGGCATAGACGAACCTCGAAAACATTATGCTGAGAGGAAGAAGTCAGTCGCAAAATGACAAATACTGTCTGATCTCACTTACAGCAATAGGCAAATACATAGAAAGCAGAGATTATCAGAGGTTCCCACGGGTAGGAGGGAAAGGGGGAGTTTTTGCACTCGAGGCATTGAGTTTATATTAATGGTGGTGGAATAACTTGGAAAAGGAGAGTTATCATGGTTGCACAACATGAAGAATGGATTCAATGGCATTGAATTATGCATGCTGAATTATACATTGTTGAATTGGTGAATGTTTTGTTGTGTATATTTTCACCACAATAATAATAATAAAAAAAATCCAAGTAAAGCCCTAGAAAGCAGACAGGTTTTCCATTTCCAACATATCCAAGAACAGTGCTGCTTTTCACCAGGTCCCAGGTGAGAGCCAGAGTGGACGGGTGGGTCAGAGCACTTTGGTTCCCTGTGACTCGACTGCAGGCTGGGATCAGTGATGGCTCTGAGGGATGTTGAGGGCAGCTCAGGGCAGGGGCTGAGGCAGCTCCTCTCTCTCCCCAGAGAAACCTGAGCACTCCTCTCCATCTTCCAGCACGGCTTTTGGTTTTTTTTAAAATAAATTTTATTTATTTTGTTGTTGTTGTTGAGAATATACACAGAAAAACATACACCAACTCAACAGTTTCTACATGTACAAATTCAGTGACATTGATTACGTTCTTCGAGTTGTGCAACCATTCTCACCCTCTTTTCTGAGTTGTTCCTCCCTCATTAACATAAACTCACTGCCCCCTAAGCTTCCTATCTAATCTTTCAAGTTACTGTTGTCACTTTGATCCCATATAGAAAGTTCTTAAAAGAGTTTAATGCTCAAGGCAGACATTTTTTTTTACTAGTTAAGGTAAACTATTGTTTGGTTTTAAGAAGACTTCAGGGGATATTTTTGGTTTAAGATTTAAAGATTATCTCAGAGCAATAGTTTTGGGGGTTCATCTTCTCTCCATAGCTCCAGAAAGTCTAGAGTCCATGAGAATTTGAAATTCTGTTCTGCATTTCTCCCACTTTTGATCAGGATTCCTCTATGGAATCTTTGATCAAAATGTTCAGTAATGGTAGCCAGGCACCATCCAGTTCTGCTCTCATGGCAAAGGGGGCAGTTGTTCATGGAGGCATGAGCCACACATTCCATATCCTCCTCCTATTCCTGACTCTCCTTCCTTTGTTGCTCTAGGTGAATAGAGACCAACTGTGCCTTGGATGGCTGCTTGCAAGCTTTCCAGACCTCAGGCACTACACAATGAACCAGGAGGTAGAACAGAAGCACTAAACACGTTATTAGACCAATTAACTGGCATGTTCCATGAAACTATGACCCTAAACCTCCAAACCAAGGAACCAAATCCCATGAGGTCCAGCACGGTTTTTAATTAGCAGAGGGGACATGGCCAGATTATCAGGAAAGGAAGAAGGGGAAGCACAAGGTTTTCAGTGGCTGAGAGAGCACAAAGTCCCATCGCCCTAAGGTGTACACATCTTCGTCATCTCCCTGCATTTCTCAAACTTTCCCAGCAAAAACATATGGGAGGGAAGGGTACTGTGATTAATATGAACGAGCCGCCACCACCCTCAGGGTAGCAGCATTTCACGCTGAATGCCAGACTCACAGCCACCTGCAAAGTTTGCATTTTGTAGATTCTTCTCTTTAAGCTCTGGGCAGGGCATATAAGAAAAAGAAAAGTGGAGAAGGCTCAGAGTCATCCATGTAACACAGCTGTGACGCCCATCCCCCTGCCCTGGGGCTGAGACTCTGTCCACGGTCCCTGGCATTGTCAGGGCCGATCAACGGTGCAGACCGAGTCAGCCCCAGGTCCTGCACCTGGCTTCTGGAACTGCAACCTCAGGTCTGGACTTTCCTGAGTTATTTCCATCCAAGCACCGCTGGCAACGCCCCCTCCCAAAGAACAGTTGCTCCCCGCTCCCCGCTCCCCACTAGGTCCTGGGGACAGCTGTGCTCCCTTCAGGTGCAAAGAATCCCAAGAGGGTGCAGCCGTCTAGTGACCCCACGGTGCAGGAAGAGGGTTGGGATGCGGGGTCGGCTCCGCCTGCCCTCCCACATCCTCCAGGACGCGTTGCGGGGACCCCGGCCAATCCCGCGGACCAACAACTGTCCCGGGCCGGGGCCGGCGCGGCGGGTAAAGCTGTCGTGGGGGGTTCCTGCCCCTCCTCGGGTCGGCCGCGTCCCCGCAGCAGCCCGCGCTCTACTTCGCCTGGCGTCCTTACCTGAGCGTTTCTCCGTAGCGCGAACCTCGCCGCTAGCTCCCGGGTAGCTGTCCGCACGCAGGACCATCAAGGCTACGCCCCCTAGGGCCTCGCCACACCCCTCGCAGCTCGCCCCGCCCCTCACACCCGGGCCACCACCCACCCTTCCCAGTCGCGCCCCCGTAACGCCCCACACGTCATCACGTACCACCTTCGTTACCATCCCACTGCCCAGGCCTACCACGTCCCTCCGCCCTGGCCCCGCCCCTCGGGCTCGGGCCCCGCCCCTAACATCTAGCCTAGTCACGCCCCCTAGGCTCCGTCTGGACCCGCTCATCCCTCCCCCCTGCAAAATCTCCCTCCCAACTCGCGGCCTGGTCCCGGGAATTCGAGGGGGCGCGGGCAGGCCCCAGGGTCTCCTGAGAAATCCTCCAGCTCCTGGAGCTGTTTGCTGGCACTTAAGATCCTCCAGTAACAAATGACTTTCTTCAGGTTTCTCCCAGCTCCCAACACCCCGTCATGAGCTGACAACACGTGGCTTATGGGAAATACAGTGGGACCATGTTCCTGACCGCCACAGTTCATGTCCCCTTAACCGATTGCCTTCAAGCCAGTTTTCACATCCTCTAAACCTGCGCTCTGGAATCTTGCTCTCCTAGCCCGTTTTCAGGTACGCTAACCCAGTATTCCTCCTAGCCTGTTCTCGTGGCCACTAACCCACATGTGGGACCGGTCTTCTTCCAGCCAGTTCTCATGTCCTCTAGGCCGACGTGCGCCATCATGTCCTTTCCAGCCTGTCAGCCGACCTGCAGTGCTCGGCAGCCCCTGAGGTGCGCAGACCCCTCTCCTTCATGCTGTCTCCTCCCGGTGGCCTTGCCGAGCCCCCAGGGCCCTCTTCCTGCCGTGGGCCTGACAACACCCCCACTTGGTCGATCTTCTGGCCCCCTCCACCGAGATTACTGTTTTCTCCTTACTCCTCCATTTACAGCTCTGGGTCCACAAGAAAACGTGAAGAGGCTGTAACCAGCTTTCTTCCCTGTCCAGAAATCTCTGAACGGGCGCTCCTGGGGGCAGGGCACTGTCCCTTAACCACTCACGCACTTCTTCATTCAAACCATGTTGATGCCGTGCTCGGTGCCAGTGACAAGTAAGGCCAGCCTCCAGGAGCTTACAGCCTGCAGTTGCCCCAACGTGGGTTTGCTGGGACGAGAAATGCTGAGAGTTAGGGAGGGTGTGGTAAGGAGTTGATAGGTGGAAAAGGACTTGGTAATCGTAAGTCCTTGATCTGATTAGTAGGAATTTTTTGCTCAGCAAACACAAGAAGCCACGTTTATGGTATCGAGTACAGTCCTTTGCACAACAAACTGTCAATAAATCTCCATTGAATGTATGCCTTTTTCACATGTGTAAAACCAGTGCCATCAAGTTGATTCCAAATTATGGCGACCCCATGTGTGTCGGAGTAGAACTGTACTCCATATGGTCTTCAGTGACTGATTTGTCGGAAGTAGATTGCCAGGCTTTTCTTTCTTTTGTTGTTTATTGTTGTAGTTTAAGTGAAAGTTTACATTTCAAGTTAGTCTCCCATACAAAAATTTATACATACATTGTTATGTGACACTAATTGCTTACACCCCTCCTTTCCACCCCGGATTCCCCATGTCCATTCAAGCAGCTCCTAACCCTTTCTGCCTTCTCATCTCACCTCCAGACAGAAGCTGACCGTTTAGTCTCATGTATCTACTTGAGCTAAGAGGCACACTCTTCACGAGTTATCATTTTATGTCCTACAGTCCAGTCCAATCTTTGTTTGAAGAGTTGGCCTTAGAAATTGTTTTAGTTCTGGGCTAACAGAGAGTCTGAGGGCCATGTCTTCTGGGGTCCCTCCAGTCTCAGTCAGACCATTAAGTCTGGTCTTTTTACTAGAATTTGAGTTCTGCACCCCACCTTTCTCCTGCTCCATCAGGGACTCTCTGTTGTGTTCCTTGTCAGGGCGGTGATTGGTGGTACAGGCTTTTCTTACGAGGTGCCTCTGGGTGGAATGGAACTGCCAAAGCTTTTGGTT
Source organism: Dugong dugon (assembly GCA_030035585.1). NCBI lineage: Eukaryota > Metazoa > Chordata > Mammalia > Sirenia > Dugongidae > Dugong > Dugong dugon. The sequence goes on from CM057483.1 coordinate 162,547,812, forward strand.
AGCAGCCAAGAGCATTAATCGCTTGTACCACTCAGAGACCCCTTTCACACGTGTACCCGTTGCCATCAAGTCAATTCCGACTCATAGCAACCCTATAGGACAGGGTAGAACTGCTGTCCCATAGGGTTTCTAAAACTATAATCTTTACAGAAGCAGATTGCCACATCTTTCTCCCACGGAGTGGCTGGTGGGTTCGAATGGCCAACTTTCTGGTTTAGGAGCCGAGTGCTTTAACCATTGCTCCACCAGGGCTCTTTTTCACATGTGTCAAGAGACATAATTTTCCTCTACATAGCAGTAAGATTTGCTACTTATATTTCTTCATGTACCAAAAATAAAGATTTTAGGATCACATATCAGTTCTCCTTTCTTTCCTTCCCACCCTCCATTCCATTTCTGGCTTGAAGACAACGGGAATATTCAAAATGTTGCACTAGAAAGAACACTGAGAAAAGAACAATATCCAACAGAACACTTGTATTAAGCTCATCCTGACTCTGAGAACTCTGCCTTATTTATACACTGTTTCAACTGTCAGTCATTTCTTGGCTGAAAAACAAACACACAGAAATGGACCAAATACAGCCTATGTAAGTCACCGGTTGATTTGTACACAGTTAGCTCTACCTTACCGTCTTCCACCAATTTGAGGCAACATACCAAAATACAGACAATATTGGATAAAAGAAATACTTGAAGGAACAAGGGAGAGGGGGAATTTAACAGAAGAGAATAATGCAGTCATCGAATCCTGCCCAGTTGTTAAAAGGCAATCCAGAGATTTGACTCCAAGTTACTGAATGACCATAGAAAAGAGGAAATAGTAATCGTTTTACAGCTTTCTGCTAGTCATAAGATAAAAACCAATCAGGTTTTGTTTTGTTTTAGAAGCACAGATTTTCTTGAGTTTTACTCCCGAAAGAAATCCAGGTTCCTCATAAAGATGACATGTGAGCTAAGTGGGAATAAGTGCCATAAGGAGTTCCACTCAGATCCCCTCAATGTAAACTGTCAGACTAACAGAAATCACGAGGCACTAAGAACAATTCGAGGAACCATCAAAACTTTCCTGTTCACCTGAGAAGTTTTGTGGCTGTGTCCAGGTTCAGTAGGAAAAAGTTCTGTGATTGATTAACAATGTCTGTCATGGGTGCAGGATGGATGAGTGGCTGCATACAACAACCTACCTAGCCTCTCCGATATGTAGGAATAGAGGTCTTGGCGTGCATGTCTTTGGGCAGTGGTCCCAACTCAACAATTCTCATTATAATATCAGCCAGTAGAAGGTCCAAGGTTCCTTTCTCACTCTGTCCTAGCCACACTGGTCTTGCCCTGTTCATTCCCATCTCAGAACATTTTCCTTCACTGTTCCCACTGCCTGCATCACTCTTTGCTGTGATCTTTACATGGCTGGGTCCTTCTCACTGTATGGTTCTCAGGTACAATGTCACCTCCTTAGAGAGGGCTTTCCTGACAACCATATCTGAAGCTGTATCGAGAGGCTCACCATCTGTACTGTGTACAGGGCTCACCTGGCGTTGTGCGACAATGCAGACTCTGACCCAGCAGTTGCGGCGTGGGCCTGAGATTTCGCATTTCTAACTATCTCCCAGATGATGCAAACCTGTTGTTCCACAAAGGACACTTTGATAGCAGCCCCACCCCTCAATCTCTATCACATTACCTGCTTCATTTTTTTCACGGTATTTCTCACTAGTTAAAATTATTAAGTTATCTCCTTGTATATTGATTGGATTGTTTGTTGGTTGGCTGATCTATTTGTTCACTAGAATGTAAATTCCATAAGAGCAAGGCTTTGTTCAGTTCGTACAAGTATGTATTCCTAGTATTTAACACAGTTCCCTGCACACTGTAGGTGCTCTCTAACTATTGTTGAATGGATGGTGTTGTTTAGGATTCGTTGATTCCTTTATTCCTTCAGTGCCTGCTTACTGACTGCTGCAGTGACTGCCCATTTATACATCAAGAACTAGACTACGTGAGAGAGGGCAGCGCTACTCAGTGCCAGTCTTGGAACTTGTAGTTATGGTCCAAGCTGAGTTATGAAGCTTGAACTAGAATGTCAATCTGATATGTCACTAAGCACAGTATTTAGTCAGGATGATACTTTTTTCATACCAAGACTTTCTTGATGAAGGCAGCAACGAATTGATCGGCTTCAGTGGCATTTGTAGGTAAAATGAGGCTGCGGACTCATGATCCTCATCTAAAAAATGACTTTATTCAGGTTTCTCTCAGCTCCAAAAACCATGACTTGATGAGCGGAGACCCGGTGGCTCAGTAGGGGAAAGACAAAACACAACTGGTGGACTGGTGGACTGGTGGTGGAACGGTGTTCCCACCAGCCAGTTTTCACTCAGCTGCTAACCGAGAGGTTGGCAGTTCAAAGGCATCCAGTGGCCCGGCAGGAGAAAGACCTGGTGATTTGCTCCCTTAAAGATTACAGCCTAGAAAACCTTATGGGGACAGTTCTACTCCGTCAGATGGCGTCACCATGACTTGAAATCGACTCGCAGGCACCTAACAACAACAATAAATCAGAACTCTGAGACTGTTCTTTCCTGCCCCTCAGCTGACCTGCAGTGCTCGGTAGCCCCCGGGGTGCTGTCTCCTCCCAGCGGCCTTGCCGAACCACCAGGGCCCTCTTCCTGCTGAGGGCCTGACAACACTCCCACTTGGATGATCCTCTGGCCCCTGTGCCAAGATTCCTCTTCTCTCCTTATTCCTCCATTTACAGCTCTGGGTCCACAAGAAAATGTGAAGAGGCTGTAACCAGCTTTCTTCCCTGTCCAGAACTCTCTGAACGGGCGCTCCTGGGGGCAGGGCACTGTTCCTTAACCACTCACGCACTTCTTCATTCAAACCATGTTGATGCAGTGCTCCGTGCCAGTGACAAGTAAGGCCAGCCTCCAAGAGCTTACAGCCTGCAGTTGTCCCAACCTGTGCGTTTGGATGGGACAAGAAATGCTGAGAGTTAGGGAGGGTATGGTAAGGAGTTGATAGATGGAAAGGATTTGGTAAGTGCAGGTCTCCTTCATCCAATTAAAAAAAGAAAAAAAAAAACTGTTGCTGTCAAGTTGATTCTGACTCGTAGTGACCCTATAGGACAGAGTAGAACTGCCCAATAGGGTCTCCAAGGGGCAGCTGGTGGATTCGAACTGCCAACCTTTTGGTTAGCAGCTGAGCTCTTAACCACTGCGCCACCAGGGCTCCTTGATCCAATTAGCTGAATATTTTTGGGCAGCAAACATAAGAAACTACTTTTAGAATACTTAGTACAATAAATTCTCAATAATTCATTGAATATGTGCCGTTTTCACGCATGTAGAGAGCTACAATTTTCCTCTCCATAGCAGTTAAGATTTGCTACATACAATTCTTCCTGTATCAGCAATAAAGACTTTAGGATCACATATTAGTTCCCATTTCTTTCCTTCCTACCCTCCGTTCCATTTCTACCTTGGAGACAATGGGAATATTCACCATGTTGCACAAGAAGAAACAGAGAAAAGAACAATTTTCAGCAGAACACTTTTATTAAACTCACCCTGACCCTGAGAATCCTGCTTCATTTATATAAAATGTTTCAAGTATCAGTCATTTCTTAGCTGAAAAATAAACCCATAGATATGGGAACAAATACAGCTTTATAAGGTATTGTGTTAATTTTCATGGAAAGTGTTGAAAAACAAAGATGTCACTTTGAGGACTAAAGTGCACCTGACTCAAGCCATGATATTTTCAGTCACCTCATATGCATGGAAAGCTGGACAATGAATAAAGAAGACAGAAGAAGAATTGATGCATTTGAATTATGGTGTTGGCGAAAAATATTGAATATACCATGACTGCCAGAAGAACAAACAAATCCGTCTTAGAAGAAATACAGTCAGAATGCTCCTTGGAAGTAAGGATGGCGAGACTTCATCTCACATACTTTGATCATTTTATCAGGAAGGACCAGTCTGTGGAGAAGGACATCATACTTGGTAAAGTAGAGGGTCAGTGAAAAGGCGGAAGACCCTTGACGAGATGGACTGACACAGTGGCTACAACGGTCTCAAACATAGCACCGATTATGAGGATGGCTCAGGACTGGGCAGTGTTTCGTTCTGCTGTACGTGGGGTTGCTATGAGTAGGATCTGACACAACGGCTCCTAACAACAACAACAATGGTAAAAAACTCACCTTCTTCCACAAATGATTGAGGAAGCTTACCAAAATATAGACAATACTGGATAAAAGAAATAGTTGAAGGAACCAGGGAGAGGGGAACTTAAAGGAAAGAGAATATGCAACCAATGAGAAGATTAACTCTGCAGAATCTCTGAAGATTAACTCTGAAGAGGGAATGTACTCTGGATGAAGCTTGATTCCAAGCTTCAGAATGGCCACAGAAAAGAGAACTAACAATCATTTTAAGACTTTCCAGTGTCCAAAGATAAAACAAAAACAGCCAGGGTTTTTGTTCGTTTGCTTGCTTTTGAGAATTCAGATTTTCTTGATTTTTAGTCCCAAGAGAAATCTCGATTCCTTGTAAGGATGATGTTGTGAGCTAAGTGTCATCAGGAGTTACACACAGATCCCCTCAATGTAAACTGGTGCCACAGTCACAAAGCACAATACATTAAATCAATTCTATGAACCATCAAAACTTTCCTGTTCAACTGAGTACACCCTCGATGGTTTGGCTTAATCCAGGGTAGTACTAAGATCATTGTTCGCCAGGATGGCTAGTAGGTTTCAAGTTGCATTCAACTCTGAGCCATTCATAGTGACTGCCTGAATAACTATGTTGGGAAGTTTTGTGGCTGAGTCCAGGCTCAGAAGGAAAACGTTCTGTGATTGATTAACAATGTCTGTCATGAGCACAGGATGGATGACTGCATGCAACAATCTATTTAGCCTCTCTGATTGGTAGGAATAGAGATCTGACGTGCAGGTCTTTAGGCAGTCCTCAAAAACAACGTTTCTCATCTTAAGGCTTTTGATAAATTTCAGACAGTAGAAGGTTCAGGGTATTTGTCACTGGCCAAAACCTAAGGGCAGAAATTCTGAGATGTTGATTAATTCATACATATGCTTTGTATAATAACCAGGAGGAGGGTAGTTTAAGGTTCTATTCTGAAAATGAGAGCATCTAACAAAAAAAGTACATGGGCCAATGGCCCCTTCACCTTTTTATAGAGGTTGTCAAAGGAAGTTCCCATGGGCAGGGCTAAACACTTCTGAGTGATCTCCATCTGGAAGCCAAATGGGCCGTTAAAAAACCTAAAACCCGTTGCCATTGAGTCAATTCCGACTAATTTGGTTAGCAGCCCGAGCTCTTAACCACTTTGCCACCAGGGCTCCAAATGGGCTATTAGGGACTGGAAATCCTACTCTATACAGCATGGCTGCAATATTTTAGCCTAGAAAAAACAAACAATACTTGCCACGACCATGAGAAAACTCTCAATATAACACCCCAAGCAACAGTATAAATAATTAAACATCTAGGAAGAAATGTCAGGAGTTTTACTACAGGGCACTCATTACAACAGACTGCTCTTCATTCACAGAATGAGACACAGAGACAGGCACACATGCATTCTATTTAAGAACCTGCCCTTTAAATTCCCACCTTAGGAATGTAATATTGGTAAAACTAGACTCACTCAGTTTGCCCGAGTTAATTTTTATTGCCAAGAGGCAGTAATGAAATTTCCCTGAAGTAAAATAAATAAATAAATAAATAAAATTATCCTGTGAAAAATTAGTCAAAGTTCATAATGGTATGACTATTAATTAACCTACAAAATTTGAGGTGCCTTTCGAATGTCCTAGTTTGATAAGATTTTCTCGTCTTAAAATAGGTCATAAGGTATCAGTGTGGACACAAAAACATTCCAAAGCCTAGGTTTCCTTGTTTATCATAGATCCTGAAAGTTGTTTTTCTCTCGCTAGGAATGACAAAAAACTACAATGCACCTCAAGGTACTTCATTCCCAACAGTTTTTTTTTTTTTTAAATTTTTTTTATTGTACTTCAGGTGAAGGCTTACAGAACAAATAGTTTCTCATGAAACAGAAGTACACATGTTGTTTTATAACATTGGTTAACAACCCCCAGACACGTCAACCCTCTAACTTCTCAACCTCTTTCTTTTTTTGGTGAAAATACACATAGCCAAAGATACACCATTTCAAAAATTTCTACATGCACACTTCAGCGACATTGACTACGCTCTTCGAACTGTGCTGTTATTCTCACTTAAGATGAAGGGTTACAGAACAAAATAGTTTCTCATTTAACAGTTACTACACATGTTGCCCTATGACAATGGTTAACAATCTCACAACACATCAACAATATCCTTACTCAACCTTGGGTCCCCTATCACCAGCTTCCTTGTCCCCTTCTGCCTTCTGGCCCTTGTCACTGGACTCCTGTACCTCGTCAGTCTCATTTGGTTTTACGGGGCGGTCCACTCCCAGGCTGAACAGTGAACCTTGTAAGTAACTTCACCACTGTGCTAAAAGGGTGCCTGGGGGCCATACTCTCAGAGTTTCTCCAGTCTCCTTTAGGCCAGTAAATCTGGTCTTTATTTATTTATTTATTGTACTTCAGGTGAAGGCTTACAGAACAAATAGTTTCTCATGAAACAGAAGTACACATGTTGTTTTATAACATTGGTTAACAACGCCACAACATATTGACCCTCTAACTTCTCGACCTCTTTCTTTTTTTGGTGAAAATACACATAGCCAAAGATACACCATTTCAAAAATTTCTACATGCACACTTCAGTGACATTGACTATGCTCTTCGAATTGTGCTGTTATTCTCACTTAAGATGAAGGCTTACGGAACAAAATAGTTTCTCATTTAACAGTTACTACAAACGTTGCCCTATGACAATGGTTAACAATCTCACAACACATCAACAATATCCTTACTCAACCTTGGGTTCCCTATCACCAGCTTCTTTGTCCCCTTCTGCTTTCTGGCCCTTGTCACTGGACTCCTATACCTCCTTAGTCTCATTTGGTTTTACGGGGCTGTCCACTCCCAGGCTGAACAGTGAACCTTGTGGGTAACCTCACCACTGAGCTAAAAGGGTGTCTGGGGGCCATACTCTCGGGGTTTCTCCAGTCTCCTTTAGGCCAGTAAATCTGGTCTTTTTTTCTGTGAGTTAGAATTATGCTCTACATCCTTCTCCAGCTCTGTCCAGAACCCTCTCTTGTGATCCTGGTCAGAGCAGTAAGTGGTGGTAGCCGGGCACCATCTAACTGTACTGGACTCAGTCCGGTGGAGGCCTTGGTAGCTGTGGACAATTAGTCCTTTGGACTAATCTTTTCCTTGTATCCTGTTCTCTTCATTCTCCCTTGCTCCTGAAGGGATGAGACTGGTGGAGTATCTTAGATGGCCGCTCACAGGCTTTTAAGACCCCAGACACTACTCACCAAGGTAGAATGCAGAGCATTGTCTTTATAAGCTGTGTCATGCCAATTGAGCTAGATGTTCCCCGAGACCATGGTCCCCACAGCCCTCCGCCCAGCAAATCAGTCCCTCAGGGAGTTTGGATGTGTCTATGGGGCTTCCATGACCTTTCCTAGTACAAGTTGTGCTAGTTTCTCCTGTACTGTGTACTGTCTCACCCTTCACCCAAGATACCACTTATCTATTATCTATGTAGTATTCCGCCCCCCCCCCCTCCTCCCATCCCTGGTAACTAACAAAGATTGTTACATTTTGTGTGTGAACTTTTTCATGGGTTTTTACAGTAGAGGCCTCATACATTATTTATCCTTTTCTGATTGACTTATTTCACTCAGCATAATGTCCTCCAGTTTCATCCATGTTATGAGATGCTTCACAGATTCATTGTTGTTCTTTCTCGTTGCATAGTACTCCATTGTGTGTATGTACCATAGTTTGTTCATCCATTCATCTGTTGATGGGCATCTAGGTTGTTTCCAACGTTTTGCTATTGTGAACAATGCTGCCATGAACATAGGTGTGCATATGTCCATTCGAGTGACGACTCTTATTTCTCTAGGATATATTCCTAGGAGTGGGATTGCTGGATCGAATGATATGTCTATTTCTAGCTCTCTGAGGAAGCGCCATATCATTTTCCAAAATGGTTGTATCATTTTGCATTCCCACCAGCAGTGCATAAGTGTTCAGATCTCCCCGCAGCCCCTCCAACATGTTATTTCCAGTGTTTTTGATCTGTGCCAGTAATGCCGGGGTGAGATGGTATCTCATTGTGGTTTTAATTTGCATTTCTCTAATGGCTAGTGATTGGGAGCATTTTCTCATGTGTCTGTTGGCAATTTGAATGTCTTCTTTGGTGAAGTGTCTGTTCATTTCCTTTGCCCATTTTCTAATAGGATTATTTGTCTTTTTGTTGTAGAGGTTTTTCTTGTAGATTATGGAGATTAGACCTTTGTCTGACTTGTACTGTCCAAAAGTTTTTTCCCAGTCTGTAGGTTCTCTTTTGACTCTTTTGGTGAAGTCTTTTGAAGAGCATAGGTCTTTGATTTTTAGACGATGCCAGTTATCTAGCTTATCTATTGGGGTTTGTGCGTTGATGGTCATGGTTTGTATCCTGTTAATGCCATGTATTAAGGCCTGAAGTGTTGGTCCTATTTTTTCTTCTATGAACTTTATAGTTTTAGGCTTTATATTCAGGTCTTTGATCCATTTGGAAGTAGTTTTTGTATACAGTGTGAGGTATGGGTCCTGTTTCAGTTTTTTGCAGATGGATCTCCAGTTTTGCCAGCACCGTTTGTTAAAAAGACTGTCTTTTCCCATTTGATGGACTTTGGGCCCTTGTGGAAGATCAGGTGACCATAGGTGGATGGATTTACACCTGGGTTCTCAGTTCTGTTCCATTGGTCAATGTATCTGTTGTTGTACCAGTACCAGGCTGTTTTGACTACTGTAGCTGTATAGTAGGTTCTGAAGTCAGGTAGCGTGACTCCTCCGACTTTATTCTTCTTCTTCAGTAGTGCTTTACTTATTCGGGGCTTCTTCCCTTTCCATATAAAGTTAATGATTAGTTTTTCCATCTCTTTGAAGAATGTTGTTGGTATTTGGATCGGGATTGCATTGTATTTTTAAATTGCTTTGGGTAGAATTGTCATTTTCACAATGTTGAGTTTGCCTATCCATGAGCATGGTATGTTTTTCCATTTATGTAGATCCCTTTGGGTTTCTTGCAGTAGTGTTTTGTAGTTTTCTTTGTATAGGTCTTTTACATCCCTGGTCAGATTTATTCCTAAGTATTTTATGTTTTTAGGGGCTATTGAAAATGGTATTGTTTTCCTGATTTCCTTTTCATTGTTCTCCTTACTGGTGTATAGGAATCCAACTGATTTTTGAATGTTTATCTTGTATCCTGCTACTCTGCTGAATCTTTCTATTAGTTCCAGTAGATTTCTCGTGGAGTCTTTAGGGTTTTATGTGTATAGTATCATATCGTCGGCAAACAGGGACAGTTTAACTTCTTCATTACCAATTTGGATGCCCTTTATTTCTTTTTCTTGCCTTATTGCTCTAGCTATAACTTCCAGCCCAATGTTAAATAGGAGTGGTGATAAACGGCATCCTTGTCTTGTTCCTGTTTTCAAGGGGAATGTTTTCAGCCTCTCTCCATTAAGAATGATGTTGGCCATTGGTTTTGCATAGATGCCCTTTATTATGTTGAGAAATCTCCCTTCTATACCTATTTGATTGAGAGTTTTTATCAGGAATGGGTGTTGGACTTTGTCAAATGCCTTTTCTGCGTCAATTGAGATGATCATGTTCTTTTCTTTCCTTTTATTTATGTGGTGGATTACGTTGATTGATTTTCTAATGTTGAACCATCCTTGCATACCTGGTATGAATCCTACTTGGTCGTGGTGTATTATTTTTTTGATATGATGCTGAATTCTATTGGCTAGAATTTTGTTCAGAATTTTTGCATCTATATTCATGAGAGATACTGGTCTGTAATTTTCTTTTTTTGTGACATTTTTTCCTGGTTTCGGTATCAGTGTTATGCTGGCTTCCTAGAATGAATTTGGAAGTGTTGCTTCCTCTTCTATGCTCTGAAATAGCTTGAGTAGTACTGGTACAAGCTCTTCTGTAAATGTTTTGGAGAATTCTCCAGTGAAGCCATCTGCGCCAGGGCTTTTTTTGGTTGGGAGTTGTTTTATTACCTTTTCAATCTCTTCTCTTGTTACGGGTCTGTTCAGATTTTCAACATCACTTTGTTGTAGTTTGAGTAGGCCGTGTGTTTCTAGAAATTTATCCATTTCCTCTAGGTTTTCAAATTTGTTGGAGTATAGTTTTTCATAATATTCTGTTATAATCCTTTTTATTTCAGTTGGGTCTGTTGTAATGTCCCCCATTTCATTTCTTATTTGGGTTATTTGTGTCCTCTCCTGTTTTTCTCTTGTCAGTCTGGCCAGTGGTTTGTCAATTTTGTTGATTCTTTCAAAGAACCAACTTTTGGTTTTGTTGATTCTTTCTATTGTTTTTCTGTTCTCTATTTCATTGATTTCTGTTCTGATCTTTATTATTTCCTTTCTTCTGGTGGTTGTGGTTTTTTTTTTTTTTTTTGCTGTTCTCTTTCTATTTGTTTGAGTTCTGTAGTTAATGTTTTGATTTTGTCCCTTTCTTCTTTTTTGATATGTGCATCTATTGCTATAAATTGTCCTCTGAGGACTGCCTTTGCTGTGTCCCAAAGGTTTTGGTATGATGTGTTTTCATTCTCTTTTGATTCTAGGAATTTTTTGATTCCATCTCTGATTTCTTCTATTACCCACTGATGTGTAAGCAGGGTATTATTCAGTTTCCATGTAGGTGATCTTTTTTTCTTGCTCTTTCTATTGTTAATTTCTACCTTGATGGCATTGTGGTCAGAGAAGACACTTTGAATTATATCAGCGTTTTGGATCTTGTTGAGGATTGCTCTGTGGCCTAAGATGTAGTCTATTCTGGAGAATATTCCATGTGCATTGGAAAAGAATGTGTACTTTGCAGCGGTTGGATGGAGTGTTCTATATATGTCTATGAGGTCAAGTTGGCTGACTGTGCCCTTTAGGTCTTCTGTATCTTTGCTGAGTTTCTTCTTAGTTGTTCTGTCCTTTACTGAGAGTGGTGTGTTGAAGTCTCCTACTATTATTGTGGAACTGTCAATTTCTCTTTTCAGTGTTGTTAGAGTTTGTTTTATGTATTTTGGAGCCCTATCATTGGGTGCGTAGATGTTTATTATGGTTATGTCTTCATGATGGATAGTCCCCTTAATCATTATATAGTGTCCTTCTTTGTCTTTTATGGTAGATTTCGTTTTAAAGTCTATTTTATCTGAGATTAGAATTGCCACTCCTGCTTTTTTGGTAGTTGTTAGCTTGATATATTTTTTTCCAACCTTTGACTTTTAATAAATTCACATCTTTGTTTCTAAGGTGTGTCTCCTGTAGACAGCATATCGATGGATCCTGTTTTCTTATCCATTCTGTCACTCTCTGTCTCTTTAGCGGTGCATTGAGTCCATTTACATTCAGTGTAATTATTGACAGATGTGGGTTTGTTGTTGTCATTTTGTAGTGCTTTTTTTGTGGTGCTGATGTTTTCTTTGTTCTTCTTACTCTCTTGTGCTGAGTTACTTTTGTTTGTGGATTTTTTTTCATTTCTTTTGTTTTTGTAGGTTATGTTTTTGCGGAGACTTTATGCTTTTCCTCTTTTTTTTATGAGTATTTTTGTTAACTTTCTTTGTGGTTACCATAAATTTTACTCTTGTCTTTTTAAGTTTGAAGCAGTATACCATTACTTGGTATCACCTTGCCTTCCTCTCCATTAGAAGGTTCTATACCTATGCTGTTTATTCCCTCTTTTATCATTTTGATGTTGTTGTCATTTACTGATTAACTGTTCTGATTCCCTGTTGTATTTCTTTTGGTTTTGGATTGTCCTTGAGAGTTCATTTCCTAGATTGGTATCTGGCTGGTACGATCCTGCATCCTAGGTTCTGCCTGTGAGCTGAAGCTGTTTGTCCTCAGATTGAAGAACTCCATTTAATAATTCTTGTAAGTTTGGTTTGACTTTTACTTATTCCCTTAATTTCTGTTTATCTGGAAATGACATAATTTCACCATCAAATTTGAACAAGAGTTTTGCAGGATATATTATTCTTGGCTTGCAATTTTTTTCTTTCAAGATTTTATAGATGTCATCCCATTGCCTTCTTGCCTGCATGGTTTCTGCCGAATAATCTGAGCTTAGTCTTATTGTTTCTCCTCTGTATGTGACTTCTTGTTTTTCACGAGCTGCTCTCAGGATTCTTTGTTTGTCTTCGGTTTTGGTAAGTGTGAATATGGTATGCCTTGGTGATTTTCTTTTGGGATCTCTTCTATCTGGGGTTCGTTGAGCTTCTTGGATGGCCAGCTTTTCATCTTTCATGATATTGGGGAAGTTTTCTGTCAGCAGTTCTTCAATGATCCTCTCTGTGTTTTCTGTTTTCTCCCCCTGTTCTGGAATGCCAATCACTCGAAGATTTTTGCTTTTGATTGTGTCCCACATAAGTCTCAGGGTCTCTTCATTTTTCTTTGTTCTTTTTTCTGAGTTTTCCTGAAACAGAGTTGTATCCAAGTGTTTGTCTTCAATTCCACTGATCCTGTCTTCCACCATTTCAAATCTGCTTCTCAGGCCTTCTATGACATCGTCCATTTCTGAAATCTTGTTGTTTATCTTTTGGATTTCTAATTGTTGTCCTTGTGTAATTTCTAGTTGTGAATATATTTTGGCATTTTGTTCCTGCATTATTTTCCTGAATTCTTCCAAGTTTTTGTCCGTATTTTCCATGAATTTGTCTATTTTTTCCTCATGTCTTGCCTCAGTTCTTGGAAAATTCCGAGTATTAGAGATTTGAATTCCCTATCAGGTAGTTCTAGTGCATTTTCTTCCAGAGGAAAGTCATCTGGTGTTTTATTTTGGACGCCTACTGGAACCATCCTGTCCTGTTTTTGTAAATGTTTTGTTATTGTCTGCTGTCTTCGGGGCATTCAGTAGTTATTTTTCTCGTTTATTGGTTGTAGATTTGTTTGTTTTGTCCGTTTTTAAAAAAAAATTTGATTATGTCTGAGCAGCCAGACTGTGTGTTCTTTGTTGTTTGCTTGTCTGTGGGCACAATACTTTTCGCCTCCTTCCTCAACTGGCAGGGTCAGTCACTCAGATATGGTATGGCAGGGCAGGTCTAGCTGAAGAGGAGTTACTGGGACGGGTTGTTTGTGGCATTACTACAGCCATCAGAGCTGGTCGGTAATCGGTGCAGGGCAGGTTCCAGTAGGCCGTGCCTGTGCTGCTTGGTGGTGTGATGTCAAGCGCACAGTGCAGGTAGGCAGGATACAGCGGGGAGATTGTTATGTGTGGAGCTAAGATGGATATGGGAGAGAGGAGAGAGGAACAGGAGCCAAAAACTTACAAACAAACAAAAAAGAATGCTAGGGGAGATTGCCGGTGGAGTGGAGAGTTGAGAGACTATGAAATGGAGAAAAACAGAAAGGGGAAGAGGAAGAAACAAATGAATAAATAAAAATCAGTAAGGTTAAAGAACCGCGAAGTTCCCAGGGATCCCACCGGTGCAGCTCTGTGGTCTGGGGAAGTCGCTCTCAGGTGTTGCAGTACAGCCTGGCTAGAAGGCATAGAGGTATACAACGCTAGGTTTTCAGGGAACAGAAAGAGAAGGAAGATATAGAGAGATGAGAAACTGAGCAATGAAGAAAGACAAAAAGGGAAAAAGAGGGAAGGGAAAAGAAAACAAAAGAAACAAACAAAAAAAAGAACAAGAAAGGCTCCCCAAAAAACAGGGAAAAAAAAAAAAAACAACGTAAAAAGAAATGCTCTCAGGGATCCCTCTGCAGGTCTGTGGAAGCCGAAGGGCAGTCTCCCTGCCACGCAGCTCAGCCTGGCCAGAAAGGGCTCCCAACTCAAGAAAAGGAAAAGAAAACAAACAAACGAACAAAAGCCCCAGGATCACACCAGCACGGCAGCCCAAACTGGGAAAGCTCCACACTCGAATGGAGCTCCACAGCCCCTCAGGAAGAAGCAAAGATGGCGCAGGGAGCCAGGTACTTGAGCGAAGGGAGGGGGAGGTGGCGAGAGGCAAGTAAGAAGTCAAAAGAAGCAGAAAAAAAAAAGCAACACTAGCAGCCAACAAACGGCACTCAGACAGCCACCCGTTTGGGTGTGTGGAATCCAAGCAGCCGCTGTTTCCCGGTCAAGAGACTGTGGCCGCGCGAAGCAGAGGAAGCCGAGTTGGGGTGAAGAAGGGTGAGTGGTGGGAAAGCGTATATCACCAATTACCGGTTGTTTTGTCTCCCACTGGAAGCTCCGTGAGGCTGCTTTCTCGTACCCCGTTTGCTGGTCTCCGCTAGGAGTCCAAGATGGCGGATCTGCGCTGCATTAGCTGGTAGGGGACCTATGCATGAATCTCTCCTCGCTCTCTTTTCTTTGTCAGTTTTCTCACTCCATTTGGTGCTTGGCTGAGTTCTTTATCTCTTCATTTGATGTTTTAGGGTTTCAGGATTGTTGTATTCTCTGTTCAGCTTAGTTTTTTGGATATTTGCTGTGGAGGGACGGCGTGGTGCTTCTGCCTAGACCGCCATTTTGCCGGAACTCCCTCTCCCAACAGTTTTGAACTTCTTAGGACTACAGTTTCCGATTCAAATCAGTCAATTCAGTTTCATTAAACAGTCAAATATTCATAGGCTATGAGAAATGCAAAAATGAACCACATATAGCCCCTCCCCTCCAGGAAGTACACAAAAGTAAATCATTGTTTAAAGGTGCATGTAAGAATGTGAACAAAATACTACAAAGTACTATGGGAAAACAAGAGGAGAGAAGTGTCCAAGTTGAGAGCTATTCAAGTTAGCCGGTACACTCCTAAGTCAAGAAGCTTCTAACCAAAACCAAACCACTTGCTGTCAAGTCGATTCCAACTCATGGCGACCCCATTTGTGTCAGAGTAAAATTGCACTCCATAGGGTTTTCAATGGCTGATTTTTCAGAAGTATAGATCACCACGCCTTTTTTCCAAGGAGCCTCACGGTGGGTTCAAACCATTAACCATTTAGTTAGTAGTACAAGCACTTACCCATATGTGCCACCCAGGAACTCCCAAGAAGCTTCTGTGTAGCAGTAAAGACTGAATCTGATCATTGGTTCCTAAGCAGATACAGAGAAAACTCACTACACTTACGTCTAAGAGGTTTTCCTCAGAGCATGACATGTTGTTGTTGTGTGCTGTTGAGTCGATTCCGACTCATAGTGACCCCATTGGACAGAATAGAACTGCCCCATAGGGTTTCCTAGGCTGAAATCTTTACAGGAGTAGATTGCCAGGTCTTTTCTCCCGTGGAGGCGCTGGAGGGCTCAAACCACTGACCTTTCAGTTAGTACCTGAGCCCTTAACCACTGACCAACCAGGGCTCCTTGTCTATGATGTATGACGTATCTATTCATACATATGAACAATAAAAGTAATGACTACAATATAGGAAGGTGTCAGTACCAAACATTGCCTCCAGTAAACTAGGTCATAAACTTCTGTTTCTAGTATAGGAAAACTAGGATAGGATAAGTGGTCTGTTACCCAAAAGCCTTGTACGATTAAAGTGGCCCCAGGAGGTTAGAGCAGGGTTTCTCCACCTCAGCACTATTTGGGGACAGATACTTCTTTTTTTTTTTACATTTTTATTGTTGTAGTTTAAATGAATTTTACATTTCAAGTTAGTCTCCCATACAAAAATTTATACATACCTTGTTATGTGACACTAATTGCTCTCCCTATACTGTGACAGCACACTTCTCCTTTCCACCCCTGATTCCCCATGTCCATTCAACCAGCTCCTAACCCTCTCTGCCTTCCCATCTCACCTCCAGACAGAAGCTGCCCGTTTAGTCTCTCGTATCTACTTGAGCTAAGAGGCACACTCCTCACGTGTATCACTTTATGTCCCACAGTCCAGTCCAATCCGTCTGAAGAGATGGCCTCGGAAATTGTTTTAGTTCTGGGCTGATAGAGAATCCAGGGGCATGCTTTCTGGGGTTCCTCCAGTCTCAATCAGACCATTAAGTCTGGTCTTCTTACCAGAATTTGAGTTCTGCACCCCACCTTTCTCCTGCTCCATCTGGGACTCTCTGTTGTGTTCCCTGTCAGGGCGGTCATTGGTGGTAGCCGAGCACCATCTAGTTCTTCTGGTCCAGGCTGATGAAGTCTCTGGTTTATGTGGCCCTTTCTGTCTCTTGGGCTACTACTTTCCTTGTGTCTTTGGCGTTCTTCATTCTCCTTTACTCAAAGTAGTTGGGACCAATTGATGCATCTTAGATGGCTGCTTGCAAGCTTTTAAGACCCCAGATGCCACTCACCAATGCAGAACATTTTCTTAATAAGCTTTGTTATGCCAATTGACCTAGATGTCCCCTGAAAGCATGATCCCCAGACCCCTACCCCTGCTACTCTGTCCCTCGAAGTGCTTGACTGGATTCAGGAAACTTCTTAGCTTTGGCTCAAGTCCAGTTGTGCTGACTTCCCCTGTAGTGTGTGCTGTCCTTCCTTTCACCTAAGATAATTCTTATCTACTATCTAGTTAGTGAATAACCCTCAGCCTCCCTCCCCACCCTCGTAACCATCAAAGAATGTTTTCTTCTGTGTTTAAACCTGTTCTTGAGTTCTTATAATAGTGGTCTTATACAATATTTGTCCTTCTGTGACTGACTAAATTCACTCAGCATAATGACCTCCGGCTTCCTCCATGTTATGTTTCACGGCTTCATCCTTGTTCTTTATCATTGCGTAGTATTCCATCGTGTGGATATACCATAATTTGTTTATCCATTTGTCCGTTGACAGGCACCTAGGTTGTTTCCATCTTTTTGCTATTGTGAACAGTGCTGCAATGAACATGGGTGTGCATGTACCTATTCGTGTGATGGCTCTCATTTTTCGAGGATATATTCCAGGGAGTGGAACAGTTGGATTGTATGGTACTTCTATTTCTAGCTTTTTCAGGAAGTGCCAAATCAATTTCCAAAGTGGTTGTACCATTTTACATTCCCTCTAACAGTGTATAAGTGTTCCAGTGTCTCCACAACCTCTCCAGCATTTATTATTTTGTGTTTTTTGGATTAAGGCTAGCCTTGTTGGGGTGAGATGATATCTCATTGTAGTCTTGATCCGCATTTCTCTAATGGCTAACGATCATGAGCATTTGTTCATGTGTCTGTTAGCTGCCTGAATGTCTTCTTTGGCGAAGTGCCTCTTCATTTCCTTTGCCCATTTTTTAATTGGGTTACTTGTCGTTTTGTTGTTGAGGTTTTGCAGTATCTTGTACATGTTAGAGATTAGACAGCGATCAGATTTGTGGTAGCCAAAATTTTTTCCCAGTCTGTAGGTTGTCTTTTGACTCTTTTGGTGAAGTCTTTTGATGAGCATAAAAGTGTTTGATTTTTTAATTATTATTTTTTTATTTTTTATTGTATTTCAGGTGAAGGCTTACAGAACAAATAGTTTCTCATGAAACAGAAGTACACATGTTGTTTTATGACATTGGTTAACAACCCCCAGACATGTCAACCCTCTACCTTCTCAACCTCTTTTTTTTTTTTGGTGAAAATACACATAGCCAAAGATACACCATTTCAAAAATGTCTACATGCATACTTCAGTGACACTGACTACGCTCTTCGAATTGTGCTGTTATTCTCACTTAAGATGAAGGCTTACAAAACATAATAGTTTCCCATTTAACAATTGTTGCCCTATGACAATGGTTAACAATCTCACAACACATCAACAATATCCTTACTCAACCTTGGGTTCCCTATCACTAGCTTCCTTGTCCCCTTCTGCCTTCTGGCCCTTGTCACTGGACTCCTGTACCTCGTTAGTCTCATTTGGTTTTACGGGGCTGTCCACTCCCAGGCTGAACAGTGAGCCTTGGAGGTAACTTCACCACTGAGCTAAAAGGGTGTCTGGGGGCCATACTCTCGGGGTTTCTCCAGTCTCCTTTAGGCCAGTAAATCTGGTCTTTTTTTTTGTGAGTTAGAGTTATGCTCTACATCCTTCTCCAGCTCTGTCCAGAACCCTCTGTTGTGATCCTGGTCAGAGCAGTCAGTGGTGGTAGCCGGGCACCATCTAGATGTACTGGACTCAGTCTGGTGGAGTCTGTTAGTCCTTTGGACTGATCTTTTCCTTGTATCCTGTTCTCTTCATTCTCCCTTGCTCTTGAAGAGGTGAGACCAGTGGAGTATCTTAGATGGCTGCTCACAGGCTTTTAAGACCCCAGATGCTACTCGCCAATGTAGAATGTAGAGCATTGTCTTTATAAACCGTGTTATGCCAATTGAGCTAGATGTCCCCCAAGACCGTGGTCCCCACATCTGATGTCTATGTTTTTGGGTGTGTTGTTCACAGTTTCTTTGTTCCATTTAATTTTCTGTGCTGAGTCGTTTTTCTTTATGTATTTTCTTTTCACGTTTTCCATTGTTGATTTTGTGTTTGCTGAGTCTTTATATTTTTCTAGTTCCTTATTTTGACTTGTAGGATTGTTAGTTTCCTTTGCGGTTACCTTAATATTTATCCCTATTTTTCTAAGTTTATACCAGTCTTTTATTTCTTTATATCACCTTGACTTCCTCTCCATATGAAAAATCTATGTCTACATTTTTTAAGTCCCTCTTTTCTGTTTTAATGTAGTCATCTTTTACATATTGACATCTGTTTCCCTATTTTCAGCATTTTAGCTTTGATTTCCTTTTGCGACTTCCCTGTCTGGGTTGATATCTGGTTGCTCTGTCCTGTGTTCTAGTCTTGGGTTGTTATCTGATGTTACTGATTTTCTAACTGGAGGGCTCCCTTTAGTATTTCCTGTAATTTTGGTTTGGTTTTTGCAAATTCCCTAAACTTCTGTTTATCTGGAAATGCCCTAATTTTGCCATCATATTTGAGAGACAGTTTTGCTGGATATATAATTCTTGGCTGGCAGTTTTTTTCCTTCAAGGCTTTATAGAAGTCATCCCATTGCCTTCTTGTCTGCATGGTTTCTGCTGAGTAGTCCAAGCTTACTCTTACTGACTCTCCTTTGTAGATGACTTTTTGTTTATCCCTAGCCACTCTTAAAATTCTCTCTTTATCTTTGGTTTTTCAAGTTTGATTATAATATGTCTTGGTGACTTTCTTTTGGGATCTACTTTATGTGGGCTTCGATGAGCATCTTGGATAGGTATCTTGCCATCTTTCATGATATCAGGGAAGTTTTCTGCCAACAAATCTTCAAAAATTCTCTCCGCATTTTCTGTTATCCCTCGCGTTCTGATACTCCAATCACTCATAGGTTATTCCTCTTGATAGAGTCCCCCATAATTCTTAGGGTTTCTTCATTTTTTTAAATACTTTTATCTGATTTTTCCTCAAATAAGTTGGTGTTAAGTGCTTTATCTTCAGTCTCACTAATTCTAACTTCCATTGCCTCAATTCTGCTCCTATGACTTTCTATTTAGTTGTCTAATTCTGAAATTTTATTGTTAATCTTCGGGATTTCTGACTGCTGTCTCTCTATCAATTCTTGCAGCCTGTTAAATTTGTCATTATGCTCTTCTCTAATCTTTTTAATTTCCTCTATTGCGTGTTCTGCGTTTTGATTAATTTCCTTCCTAACTTCTTGAAGAGCTCTGTATATTAATCATTTGTATTCTGCCTCTGGTAATTCCAGGAAATTTTCCTCCTCTGGAAAATTTCTAGATTCTTTATTTTGGGAGCTTGCTGAAGCCATCATGGACTGCCTCTTTATGAGATTTGATATTGACTGTTGTCTCCAAGCCATCAATAAGTTATTATATTTACTTATTTTATGTTTGCTTACTGTGTCCTAGCTTCTTGTTTTGTTTTGATATGCCCAAATAGGCTGCTTGTATGAGCTAGTTTGATTATTGGCACCTTTGAAGCTCTAATGTCCTGTCACCAGGAGATTACATCTGTTACTAGGTATGTGAGCTCAGGAGTCTGCCCTCATCTCCTGTATGGATTCAGCTCAGGTGCCCAGGTAGATAGCCACCACGTGTGTGGTGTAGGCTCTCACTTACAGTCCTAGACAGGCATGGGTGATTGTTGTAGGCACTGGCATCTGGCTGCAGCAGGGTGACACACTCTGAGCAGGGCAGGGGGCTGATGGCTGCCCCTGAGTGTCCAGGAGGAAGGCGTGTCCCTGTTCCCTAGAGCACATAGGTGGGTGGGTTTTGCAGCTGGACGATGAGCACCTAATGCTGTCGGCTGTAAGGACTGAGGGGCACCTCTTATTCATTGGCCTCTATAGCAGGTGGCTAGATGGTGTGGATGGAGCCACCAGTTCTCAGGCCCCTGATGTGGGTAGGTGA
Source organism: Dugong dugon (assembly GCA_030035585.1). Taxonomy (NCBI): domain Eukaryota; kingdom Metazoa; phylum Chordata; class Mammalia; order Sirenia; family Dugongidae; genus Dugong; species Dugong dugon. Next base: position 162,568,246 of record CM057483.1, read on the forward strand.
AGACCCTGCTTAATGGGCAGAGCAGTGTCAAATGTCACGAACCTGCCACTTCACAGCTGAAACAGTTGAAGTTAGACTTCAGGTATATACCCTGTTTTATTTTTTTTACTACAGTAATAAGGGCCTGCACTGTTGAAATGGGCCCACACAAGTCTATGCAGGGGGAAAGGCACTCAAAGTCCATGGATCCCTTATGCCTGTGCCTAGGCAAAGGAGCTGTGCCTACCCTGGGTTCCTGGCTTAGGGGAGCCGGTAGTTTATTTTTTCCCCTGTTTGTTAATTTGTTCACTCTCCAAGGCTGGGAGAATGGCTCTGGGTCTGTGACGGATCCTACTTCTGGCCCAGGGGACTTGGCAATTGCTGAAGCTGGTCCAGGACCCAGTGCAGAGCAGGGAGCGGGGAGATAAATGGGAGAGAGGTTTTTCCCTAAGGGGGGTGTTTTTCATCCGCACGGTAGGCCATACGCAAGTACTTATCTTTCGCCAATGAGGGCTGTTTCTCACTGATTCTGGCTGGCTGAGTAGACTCTCTGGCTCTGATTCTCTCCCGGTGCAGAAAACGTGCCTCCTGAGCACCACTGCTTGCCTGTCTCACTGCTCACCCATGAGCTGATCAGGCCTGAAGGGCTCAGGCTCTCACGGGGTCAGGTGTGGCAATTCCGCGCTGCTTCCGAACCGTCTCTCCCTCCCCCTGCCACTCAGTCCAGTTCCTCAACTCTGCCGGACTATGAGCACCCAATGCTGTTGGCTGTAAGGACTGGGAGGCACCTCTAATTCTCGGGCCCCTGTAGCAGGTGGCTAAGTGGTATGTGTAGAGCCACCAGTCCTCAGGTTGCTGATGTGGGTAGGTGAAGACCCTGCTTAATGGGCAGAGCAGTGTCAAATGTCACGAACCTGCCACTTCACAGCTGAAACAGTTGAAGTCAGACTTCAGGTATATACCCTGTTGTACTACAGTAATAAGGGCCTATGCTGTTGAAATGGGCCCACACAAGTCTACGCAGGGGGAAAGGCACTCAAAGTCCATGGATCCCTTATGCCTGTGTCTAGGCAAACGAGCTGTGCCTACCTGAATTCCTGGCTTAGGGGAGCCAGGAGACTATTTTTTCCCGTTTGTTAATTTGTTCACTTTCCAAGGCTGGGAGAATGGCTCAGGGCACGTGGCGGGTCCTACTTCCGGCCCAGGGGACTTGGCAATTGCTGAAGCTGGTCCTGGACCCAGTGCAGAGCAGGGAGCAGGGAGGTAAATGGGAGACAGGTTTTTCCCTAAGAGGGGTGTTTTTGATCCGCACGGCCAGCCAGACGTAAGTACTTATCTTTCACTGATTGGGGGCTGCTTCTCACTGGTTCTGGATGGCTGAGTAGACTCTCTGCCGCTGGGTCTCTCCTGATGTGCAAAACGCCTCCCAAGCACCGCCGCTTTCCTGCCTCACCACTCACTCCCAAGCTGATCCAGCCTGAAGGGCTCAGGATCTCGCTGGGTCAGGTTTGGCAACTCCTTGCTGCTTCTAGACCGTCTCTCCCTCCCCTTGCCACTCAGTCCAGGTCCTCAACTCTGCCTTTGATGTTCGGGGCTCCCAGATTGCCATATATAATCGATTCACTTGTTTTTTCAGGTCTTTGCTGTAAGAGGGTCCACCGGAAGCGTCTGACTACTCCGCCATCTTGGCCCCACCTCCGGATAGTTCTTATTTGTGGGGAACTGTCCTGTGCACTGTAGGATGTTTTGCAGCGTCCTTGGCCTGTACCTACTAGATTCTGGTAGCACTTCCTGCCCACATCTCAGGAGTTATGATAGCTAAAAAATGTCTCCAAACATTGGCAAATGTCCACCAGGGGGCAAAATTCTGTCTCATTGAGAACCACTGAGTTAAAAAAGAATACATTCACACGTGAAGCAAAAAATTTTATCCTCATAATCACGTTAACCTGACGATAATTTAAAGTGACTAAAATCATTTTGTTACCTCTTAATCTTTTTTTTTTTATTGTTGTGCTTTAATTGAAAGTTTACAATTCAAGTTAGTCTCTCATACAAAAATTTATGCACACATTGTTACGTGGCCCTAGTTGCTCTCCCTATACTATGACAGCATACTCTTCTTTTCCACCCTGGATTTCCCGTGTCCATTCAACCAGCTCCTGAACCTCTCTGCCCTCTCATCTCGCCTCTGGACAGGAGCTGCCCATTTAGTCTCATGCATCTACTTGAGCTAAGAAGCACACTCTTCACGAGTATCATTTTATGTCCCATAGTCCAGTCTAATCTGTGTCTGAAGAGTTGGCCTCGGGAAGGGTTTTAGTTTTGAGCTAACAGAGAGTCCAGGGGCCCTGTCTTCCAGGGTCTCTCCAGTCTCAATCAAACCATTAAGTCTGGTCTTTTTACTAGAATTTGAGTTCTGCACCCCTTCTCTCCTGCTCCATCAGGGACTCTCTGTTTCATTCCCTGTTATATTACCTCTTAATCTTTCTGAAAATATTAAATTATTTTAAACCTCTTGAAATCATTTATTATTTAGGCATCAATTTTGTTCCAATTTAAACTATGAAGGATCACATTTGATTAAAAAAACTATAACTTCTATTCTAGAATATTAGAGAGAGGAGCTACATAATTAAGATGTTAGTTTAAAAACTGCAAGAATTTTATCTTACAGAATGTTTCCATGTTCACCCATTAAAGGTTTTATTCTATCTCTTTTAATGTATCACAGCCAGATACATTTTCCAGAACCCAATAAAAACGGACAGAGTAACATCATATTTTAAATGCCTTACTGTAGTAGATTTAGTTGCTATAAAATTAGTAAATTCCTGCTTGTGCCAATAAAATAGAATAATCGGGGTCAAAATGTAAACTTGACACTGTTCCTCCCTACCTCTTGCTTTTGTGCAGGTAAATGGGACATACATATCCCCACATGCTTTTACGACTCTGACGAACTTTAAAAGGCATTTTGCACGAATCAAAAGGACAACACATGTGTTTTCTTTTCCTGTGCTCTCATATTTTGTTTGCCATCTAGAGCAGGAGATCAATAGTTATGTGCTGAGAAACCGCTTTTCAATTGTGTTGTGGACTGTAAAGAACATGGAGAAATCAATTTCTCTTGCTGGTCTCAGAGCCTTGGTGCCCCTTGCATTGCTCATGGCAACGGTAATGTGGACTTTTTATCTACGTTCTCTAAATCTGAACATTTGGAAGTAAATAAGTAAGTAAGCACCATGTTCAGAATGATTGAAACTGCTTGATGTTCATCATCACCACTGTTACTGAGAAGTTTTTAGGCTCTCATATGTGAAATTGCTGAAATGAGCATTGTATGAAGCAAGTGCACAGATAGGAACCCTCTGGAGGTTTAATACTTAAGGCTTATACATCAAAGCAAAGACTAAGTTTGTGCAAGCTTTCAGAAAATGGAAGAAAAGAAAGACAGTACATAGAGAGGCAAGATCCCTAGTATCTAGTTCTTTTTTTCACCTATTTTATTGCGATCTCCATCAAGGTTTTTAACAACTCGTTTTTAGTACCTTCTATGTGACATGTACCTTGTGGCTTCTTCATATTTAATGTCAAGTTATTGACAGTGTCTCATTTTTATCATTTGATCTTTTGTCTTTCTGTTCACTTGACAGGACCTATAGAAGTTGATATTTGAATCATTCCGTTTTTGGCCACTGTTTCTTTTGCCATTGTCAAATCCAAACATATGAACACATCAGCACATTGGTAGAAATTTGCTTTATCCTGATATAAAAATCTCATTATCTTAAGAAAGGCTCCAATTCATAGTCCTTTAATATTATTATAGATCTGCTTTAAAACAACATAATACAATCATAGGTAATGCTTTTATTCTGAAAAAGAAAGTGTATTTTAATAATGCAGTTGTTTTGTTGTCAGGTGCCATACAGTCATGTTCACTTATAAATCTTTTAAAAAGAATATTGTCAGGTACTTATTTGAAGCTATTAATAAAATATCTTTGGAGAGTAGTGGGTAAATAGTGTAGATTTTCTTTTATAAATTCTCAGCTTAAAATTTATTAATATAATTGAGAGTTATAAGAATAATATTTAAAATTGATATATACGTATATATTTATAGTTAAGTCTTGAAAGGATTTATAAATTTAGAAAAACACTTTTCTATATAATTATTGGGTCACAGGAAACATTAAAACTATAATTATAAACTATTTGGAAAATAAGACTAATGAGATCAGTGGACATCTACCCTTCTTATCTCATGCAGCCATAGCAGTACTCAGAGGAAAACTCATAGCCACAGATGTTTTCATTATTGACCTAGAAAGACTAAAAGTAAATGAGCATACTAGCCAACTCAAGAGTCATGAAAAGAAAATAAAACAACAGGAGAAAGGACTTAATAAATGTGAATAAGGTTGGTGAATCAGAAAACAAAAAGAATAGAATTATAAGTTAACTTCAAGAGCTTATTCTTTGATAAAACAGCAACAAAAAAATAGGTAAACCTCTGGCAATTCTAATGGAAAATTAGAAAAAAATTAATGTTTTCATTTGAAAATACAAAGAGAATACAGGAAGAAATGTAGATTTTTTTGGGGAAATATTATATAAAGTCCATGAGAATACTGGAAACTCTTAATGAAATGAATGATTGTCTTAAAAATTGTAAACAGTCCAAATGAACTCAGAAAAAAGAATGAAGCCTGCAATACATGGCCGTGGAAGAAATGAAAAATTTTCAGAGAACTCTTCCCCCAAACCATGGTCCAGATTCTTCACCTGTGAATTTTTTATTTCTTATGCATTTTCAGTATTTCTAAACAGAGAAAATGTTAGAAATCTTTCTATAGCAGTCTCAAGATGGTAATATATCAGCAGAAAAAGAAAATCTCCAAGCATCAGCACCTGAAATGAACGTACATACTATTCTTCTTATGAAAATAAGTTTAAAAATTCTACGGAAAAAAAAAACAACTAGCAAATTAAGTCAGTAATATGATAAAAATAGTCAAACTGAGCTTATCTAAGGGTAGGATCAACGTAAAGAAATTTATTACTATAATGCACCAAATGGTAAAAACCCTCTTATCATATGAATACATACTGAAAAGCAGTTGATAAAATGCAACATCAATTTTGATAAAAATAATTTTTAGTAAACTAGAAACAAAGGGATGCTTTGATCACATGACACATTACATTTAAGAACGACTCTCCAGATTCCATGGAGTAGAAACATTCCCCTTAGTGTAAGAAAGAAGACAAGGGTCCATTTGATTCCCATTGTATTGAACACTGTTCTGATAATGCCACTACAGTGAAACAAAATAACATCAACAAACAGGTGTCACTGTCGAAAAGCAGGAGAGGAATTCACAAGTATTTATAGATGATATGAAATATATGATTGCTTTCTAGGAAAATGCAAGAGAATAAACATACATAAAATTGAAAGTGGAAGTAACAACTGGCAAAGAACATCCGTGCACCCACAAATTCAAGCAAACATACTTGAGAACAAGGAACACTTCAACAGAAAAAAAGGGCAAAGGACCCAATAAACAATTTACAAAGACAAAAATACAGATGGCTAATCAACATACAAAATGCTCAGCTTTACAATGAAACAAAGAATTGCAAATCAAAGCGGTAATTAGATACTGCTGTACCATCTGCTTTGCCAAAGAGTTTTGAAGACCAATAGTATCTGGTCCAGGATATGGGAAAATGGCCACTCATATTCTGCTAAAAACGTGTAAAATGTCATATTCCTTTTGAGAGGAAATGAACACATATCAAAACCTCACATTTTTGCATACCTTTTGACCCCGAATTATGAATTCTAAGAATTTATCCTAAAGATATTATCAGAAGTAAAGGAAAAAGGTGTTAGGTTCAATAATGTTTATTAGAACATTATTTATAAACATAAAAAAGAAATAGTAACTTAAGTTTAAAAGCTCATGACAGATCCATAAAATGAATGCAATATTAGACAGTCATTAAAATGATGTTATTGAGGAATATCAAATGATTTAAAAGTATATTTACAACACAACGTCAAGTGCAGAGGGAAGGTGACGAAGCTGTGCAATAGCATGATTGCAGTTTTGTTTTTAAGAAGGTCTGTATCTGTATTCACAGGCACGTACCAAAAGGAAGATACAAGGCTAAGAAAAGTATGTTCCAAATATTATAAAGTACTACCAGTGTTCATCCATGCTGGTGATATGATGGGTAACCTCTGCTTTTTTCTTTTTGCTTATCTGTAATTTCTGTAAAGATCTGAAGAATATCTGTAAATAAATTTTATTGTTCTTTTTTTTTTGGATGGTTTTTCAAATGAGACCACACACATTGAGGGATTATTATTCAAAAGAAAAGGGACTCTCTTCTCAAAAGGATGGCTTACACTGACTGACTCCCATTTTACTGTCTTCAGTGCTAGTCACATACATGACTAAGTAAAAACAAAAGAGCGATATTTGTCACTTTTACAAAATATTTGGCCGAATCAGATTTCTGTGTCTGGTTTTTATCAAAGAATGTGGCTTTGTTCCTTGATGTAAATAACCTGCTTTGTGACAATCTCAATCTCTGAGAGTATTGACTTTTTCCCATGACGACTTCATCTAGTCTATCATTTCACAGGATGAGTTCATCTAGGCTAACTTTTTTTTTCAGAGATTAGTTAAGTGAGCTCTTCCTTCTGGGAAATTTCCATTTCATGTAATGGTGAGATTGCTGGATTGACTGGGCTAACTTTTGGCTGCCTCTCCTTTTTGGAGAAAGTCACCATGGGAAAGAGTCTTTTCATTCCTTATCTTAATCCTCAGAGCATCTCTGAGGTTTTGTTGCCAGTTACAGTTCTGAGACTCAGTGTGGTTGTGTGGTGGAGATAAGATTCATGTGAATGTCAGCCTGGCTGTTAAAGGGACACCCAGCCCACTGCATCCCATGGCCTCTGAGGACTCAAACACTAGAACCTCAGTTCCTTCATATGGAAGATGATTATTACAATAGCAATTATTTTACTGTGGTGAAAATATACACACCAAAGCGTTTGCCAATTCAACAATTTCTACATGTGAAATTCAGTGACGTTGGTTGCATTCTTCATAACAATAGCAATTTTGAGTGTTATTTTGAGGACTGGAGGGAATAATCCATACTTGGTTCTTAGTATTGTATTGTTAGGTGCCGTTGAGTCGGTTCCAACTCATAGCGACCCTATGTACAACGGAACAAAACACTGCCCGGACCTGTGCCTTCCTCACAATTGTTGTTATGCTTGAGCGCATTGTTGCAGCCACTGTCTCAATCTGTCTTGTTGACGGTCTTCCTCTTTTTCGCAGACCCTCCACTTTACCAAGCATGATGTCCTTCTCCAGGGACTGATCCCTCCTGATAACATGTCCAAAGTATGTGAGACGTAGTCTCGCCATCCTTGCTTCCAAGGAGCATTCTGGCTGTACTTCCAAGACAGATTTATTGGTTCTTTTGTCAGTCCATGGTATATTCAATATTCTTCGCCAGCACCATAACTCAAAGGCGTCAATTATTCTTCAGTCTTCCTTATTCATTGTCCAGCTCTCGCATGCATATAAGGCGACTGAAAACACCATGGCTTGGGTCAGCTGCACCTTAGTCTTCAGGTGACATCTTTGCTTTGCAACACTTTAAAGAGGTTTTTACAGCAGATTTGCCCAATGCAATGTGTCTTTTGATTTCTTGACTGCTGTTTCCATGGGTGTTGAATTGTGGATCCAAGTAAAATGAAATCTTCGACAATTTCAATCTTTTCTCCTTTTATCATGATGTTGCTTATTGGTCCAATTGTAAGGATTTTCATTTTCTTTACGTTGAGGTGTAACCCATACTGAAGGCTGTGGTCTTTGATCTTCATCAGTTAAGTGCTTCAAGTCCTCTTCACTTTCAGCAAGCAAGGTTGTGTCATCTGCATATCATAGGTTGTTAATGAGTCTTCCTCCAATACTGATGCCCTGTTCTTCTTCATATAGTCCACCTTCTTGGATTATTTGTTCAGCATACAGATTGAATAGGTATGGTGAAATGATACAACCCTGACGCACACCTTTCCTGACTTTAAACCACGCAGTATCCCCTTGTTTTGTTTGAACGACTGCCTCTTGATCTATGTACAGGTTCCTCATGAGCACAATTAAGTGTTCTGGAATTCCCATTCTTAGCAATGTTATCCATAACTTGTTATGATCCACACAGTCAAATGCCTTTGCATAGTCAACAAAACACAGGTAAACATCTTTCTGCTATTCTCTGCTTTCAGCCAAGATCCATCTGACATCAACAATGATATCCCTGGTTTCACATCCTCTTCTGAATCCGTCTTGAATTTCTGGCGGTTCCCTGTCAACATACTGCTGCAGCCAGTTTTGAATGATCTTCAGCAAAAAAATACTTCTGTGTGATGTTAATGATATTGTTCGATAATTTCCGCATTCGGCCGGATCACTTTTCTTGGGAATAAGCATAAATATGGATCTCTTCCAGTCGGTTGGCCAGGTAGCTGTCTTCCAAATTTCTTAGCATAGATGTGTGAGCACTTCCAGTGCTGCATCCGTTTGTTGAAATATCTCATTTGATATTCCGTCAATTCCTGGAGCCTTGTTTTTTTGCCAATGCCTTCAGTGCAGCTTGGACTTCTTTTTTCAGTACCATCTGTTGCTGATCATTTGCTACCTCCTGAAATGGTTGAATGTCGACCAATTCTTTTTGGTATAGTGACTCTGTGTATTCTTTCCATCTTCTTTTAATGCTTTCTGCGTCATTTAATATTTTCCCCATAGAATCCTTCAATATTGCAACTTGAGGCTTGAATTTTTTCTTCAGTTCTTTCAGCCTGAGAAATGCAGAGCCTGTTCTTCCCTTTTGTTTTGTTACCTCCAGGTCTTTGCATCTGTCATCATAATACTTTGCTTTGTCTTCTCGAGCTGCCCTTTGAAATCTTCCATTCAGCTCTTTTACTTCATCATTTTCTTCCTTTTGCTTTATCTACTCGACATTCAAGAGCAAGTTTCAGAGTCTCTTCTGACATCCATTTTGGTCTTTTCTTTCTTTCCTGTCTTTTTAATGACCTCTTGCTTTCTTCATGTATGATGTCTTTGATGTCATTCCACAACTCCTGTGGTCTTCGTTCATCAGTGTTCAATGCATCAAACTGATTCTTGAGATGGTCTCTAAATTCAGGTGGGATATACTCAAGGCCATACTTTAGCTTTCGTGGCCTTGTTCTAATTTTCTTCAGCTTCAACTTGAACTTGCTCATGAGCAATTGATGGTCTGTTCCACAGTCGGCCCCTGGTCTTGTTCTTACTGATGATATTGAGCTTTTCCATCATCTTTCCACAGATGTAGTCGATTTGATTCCTGTCTATTCCATCTTGGGAGGTCCACGTGTATAGTTGCCGTTTATGTTGGTGAAAAAAGGTATTTGCAATGAAGAAGTCATTGGTCTTGCAAAATTCTATCATGCGCTCTCCAGCATTATTTCTATCACCAAGGCCATATTTTCCAACTACCAATCCTTCTTCTTTGTCTCCAACTTTCGCATTCCAATCACCAGTAACTATCAATGCATCCTGATTGCATGTTTGATCAATTTCAGATGGCAGAAGTTAGTAAAAATCTTCAATTTCTTCATCTTTGGCCTTAGTGATTGGTGCATAAATTTGAATAATAGTTGAAATAACTGGTCTTCCTTGCAGGCATATGGATATTATCCTATCACTGACAGCATTATACTTCAGGATAGATCTTAAAATGTTCTTTTTGACAATGAATGCAACACCATTCCTCTTCAATTTGTCATTCCTAGCATAGTAGACCATACATGCATCTGTCAGTTTGTCATACTGTGGTGGCTTGTATGTTGCTGTGATGCTGGAAGCTATGCCACCAGTATTCAAATACCAGCAGGGTCACCCATGGTGGACAGGTTTCAGCTGAGCTTCCAGACTAAGGCAAACTAGGAAGAAGGGTCCAGTGGTCTACTTCTGAAAAAAATCATCCAGTGAAAACCTTATGATATGCAGTGGAACATTGTCTGATACAGCGCCAGAAGATGAGCCCCTCAGGTTGGAAGCCACTCAAAATAAGACTGGGGAAGAGCTACCTCCTCAAAGTAGAGTCGATCTTAATGATGTGGATAGAGTCAAGCTCTCAGGACCTTCATTTGCTGATGTGGCATGACTCAAAATGAAGAGAAACAGCTGCAAACATCCATTAGTAATCGGAACGTGGAATGTACAAAGTATGAATCTAGGAAAATTGGAAATCTTCAAAAATGAAATGGAGCACATAAACATCGATATCCTAGGCATTAGTGAACTGAAATGGACTGGTGTTGGCTGTTTTGAATCAGACAATCATATGGTCTAACATGTCGGGAATGACAAATTGAAGAGGAATTGTTCTTAGTAGTTAGTTCTTAATAACTGTGCTACAGCTGCACTGACCAATGTAGCCACTAGCCACATGCGGCTACTTCAGTTAAATTAAATTAATAACTTCCTCAGCACTAGCCACACTTCAAGTGCTCAATAGCCACTAGTGTCTAGTGATTACCATATTGGACAGTGCAGCTACAGAACATTTCCATCACCGCAGAATGTTCCATTGGACAGCATTGCTCTATATCATTAACTGATTTTTACACCACTACCAGACCTTACCAAGCCAAAAAACCAAACTCGTTGTTGTCAAGCCAATCCCAACTCATAGTGACCCTATGGAATAGAGTAGAACTGCCCCTATAGGGTTTACAAGGAGTGACTGGTGGATTCGAACTGCTGTCCTTTTGGTTAGTAGCTGAGCTCTTAACCACTACACCACAAAGGCTCCCTACCAGAACTTAGGGCTGAACAAAACCATGTCCTTGTTTGAAGGGGGAAGCTTCCCTGGGATGTTTACCTGCATAGGTGTGAGCCAGGTGGAGCCCATTCTTGGAGGGGCAGCCTTTGTTCACCACAGACAGAAAGGAGGGGTGTTCGTTACCCAAATTTCGATAGCCAATCTATGAGGCGGATACTTTAGGCCTGAGAAGACGTATAGTTCATCTCAATGAAAACCTCCAGATAGAACTCCCTGCTTTCCACGAGGTATGTAACCAGACCACAACAGAAGGGGTGGGGATGATTCCGACTTTGAGTCAGCAGAGGGAACCACCTTCTTTTGAGGTAGAGTTAGGAAAGGGTAACTAATAATCTGATGGTCAAACAGATTTTCATAAATAACTGACAGGAGATGGGCTGCTTCAGTCAATGCATTAACCCAAGCGATGGGGTTAATCATTAAACCTCCTAGGCGGTGGCTGCCTTGTTTCTCTGACAGTCTAATCCGGACAGGCTGCTTTAAGTGGAGAGTGGATCCCCCACTCCGTCCCACCCCCCTTTACCTTTTGTTTTCCACTCTTATGTTGTGGCCTCTCATTTTCCTGGCGACTACAATTCAGTGTAAACTCTGTCAACCAGGTACTTTGCCTTGAAAGATAAAAATAGATGAACAGCTTGCTGTTGTCTGATTGGCAAGTCTTTGGCTGAAAGAACTCTTTATTTCTCTAAATCTGCAGACATGTTGAGGCTTTAAAGTGGAGCCTGCTGTTTCATGAGGCAAGAAGAAAAATATTAAACCATCTAAGACGATTGAAGCTAAATTTGGCTGGGGGGGGGGCAGGTACTGGGAACAGTTTAATTAGAGTTTTGTGTTCTGTTCATTCCAGTTGCATTAAATATTAGGAGCTACTGGGCTCCATTTTGGCAGTTACTGTCATCATCTACTCCTCTTTCTTTTTTTTTCCCTTCTGGCAAATGCAAAGTATGATAATAAAGTGAGACTTAGCATCAGGCCAGCTCTGGTAGCTAAAACAGTTAAGTGGAGCACCTTTAGAAAAATTCAAAAAATTATTTTCTTTCTTTTTTTGTTTTAAATTGTGCTTTAGATGAACGTTTACGGAGCGAATCAGTTTCTCATTAAACAATTAATACAAATGTTGTTTTGTGACATTGGTTGCCAACCCCGCAACGAGGTAACACTCTCCCTTGCTTGAACTTGTGTTCCCCATTTCCATTTGTGCAGCTTTCCTGTCCCCTCCTGCCTTCTCATCCTTGTCCCTGGGCTGGTGTGCCCATTTAGTCTTGTATACTTGGTTGAGCTATGTGTATTATTGTTTGTTTATGGGCTTGCCTAACCTTTGGCTGAAGGGTGAACCTCAGGAGTGACTTCATTACTGAGTTAAAAGGGCGTTCAGGGGCCATACTCTCAGGGTTTCTCCAGTCTCTGTCAGACCAGTAACTCTGGTCTTTTTTTGTGAGTTAGAATTTTGTTCTACGTTTTTCTCCAGTTCTGTCTGGAACCCTCTACTGTGGTCCCTGTCAGAGCAGCCAATGGTGGTAGCCAGGCACTGTCTAGTTGTGCTGGACTCAGTCTGGTGGAGGCTGTGGTAGTCGTAGTTCAAAAAATTATTTTCTAATAACAATGTGCTTTCTCTAATAATGGGCCCTTCTGCATAATTACATTAAACTTGAATAAATAATTCCTAAAGACTGCACATGTGATATTTTATTAAAGTAAAAATAGATTAAAAATGGAAATTGTTAATAAAATGGTTTTGCTTAAAGTATTTAATTTATAGTATATGCTATAAAATCTGATGTGATAGATAAATTAGGCAACCACTATGCACCACTTGTTCTCTGAAGGCACATATGGGTTCCCCCCTCCAAGAAAAAACCCAAACCCGCTGCCACTGAGTCAATTCTGACTCATAGTGACCCTATAGGACAGAGTAGAACTGCCCCATAGGGTTTCCAAGGATCGGCTGGTGGATTCCAACTGCCGACCTTTTCGGTTAGCAGCCGAGCTCTTAAGCACTGCACCACCAGGGCCCTGTGGGTTCCCAAGATGTGTTCAATTCAAGTGCAAACATGCACTGAACATCTATTATGTGTCAGGTATATGCACTGTAGGCAGCTGCTATGATCATTAGCGTATTTTCCGTTATGTTCTTGGGTCTGTATCCAGAAGTGTATTGTTGGGCCATAGAGTATACGCTTTTGTAGCTTTAGCATCTCTTTCCTTACCCTCTCTTAAGTGGTCCATTTTCTCTATACCACTACATGTGCTCACTTACTCATGAAGTCTGTCTCGGAAAAGTTTTACTTGCCCTTCTAGAAATATGTTAGCTCCAGTGCACAAGCTTTCAATCCTTTAACACTTACCCAGGTGTGGTGGATTAGTTACTTTTGTGTGTGGCCTTTCTAGCCATGGTCTTGTAACTCCCACCCAGGTGATTGGGCAGGACCGTGTGATAGGGTAATTGTGCCCCACCGAGGGGATTGGTCAATTTTGTCTTAAAAGAGAGCCAATTCCAGACCAGAGAGGCCAAGTCCACCACCATCGAGGAAGGAGAGATGGCGTGGTGGGCTTCCCGGCCCACGAGAGAGAAAGCTGAGAGTCTTTGGGCAGAGGCCGAGGGCCAGGGAGAGGCATGCCTGTGAACACAGTTGGGGAGAGGCTATCTTGATGCAAGAACTCTATCCTGAGTGTTCCTGAGCCTGAATTGTAACTGTTACTTCCTTAATAACCCCCATAATTGTGAGTATGGTCTGTGAGTTCTGTGCGGCCATTGCAATGAATTATGGAACCCAGTAGAGAAGTAGAGAGTGCTGTGGGAGGGATGGTTGGTGTCAGAATTGGTAAAGATGGCAGAGAGAGGAGGCATGTTTGACCTCCATCTCATAGGAATCAGCCTTGGGCTGTTCATCTTGGTTCTCCTTCTCCCTTGTGAAGTTAGAGGAGGTCGGACAGTGCCCCCAAGCCATTTTTACACCAGGATAAGCTGGTTCCGGACAGTGCCCCCAAGCCATTTTTACACCAGGATAAGCTGGTTCCGCTGGCCTGATAACCAATGTAGAACAGCAACAATCTTTTCCCAATCTAAATAGCTTGGGGCTCTGCTCTGTGACCAAAATTGGACTCCTACCCAAGATCACCAGCCAGCTCATGCTCTTGGTTTTAAGGGGAAGCAATGAAAGGACAGGAGATGATCAGGTCAAATCCATCCCAACATCTGAAAACCGACTTTAACTTCATGCTCTGATGAGAGCTGCCTTTTCATTTTTACCGTTTGCATCAGCTTATGGTTGTTGCGTGCACGTGAGCCCGCTCACCCCATCTCCACAGGGGGCTAACAAGGCTGCTCTGTCTGAAGGGTGTCTGTGCGCTGGTTTTAACCAGACCATTTTCTTTCTGAAGGTTTGTTCTCGTTTATTAAGTTGATCCAATTGGAGTAGAGCTGCTCTTATTCCTGCTGAGTAAAACTAATTTTGGGGGAAAAAAGGCATTATTAAAAACCAAGCAACTATGCTCTGAATCAGTTAATTATCTTAAAATGTGCATAGTATAATATCAAATGAGGAGTTCACTTTAAAAGAATGAAGACTCACTTCCAATAGTACCTAAAGTTGACATTAAAATGCAATATTCAACGTTCGTGTGTGAGGAAAAAATAAAGAGATTGAGTTTTCTCTTCTTGATGGTAAGATCTTATTGTAGTGTTATTTAAGGAGGGACTGAAAGAGAAAAGAGTGAAGTAGAAGAAGTGACTGAAACCAGTTAAATGAACATTACAAAGGTATTTAGGGATGAGGAAGACGAGCAGCCATAAACCTTCTTATCTGGAGTGATTTAGTGATTTGTTGTTTTGTTTAGGAATCATCTGTTTGTACCTTCCACTCCTACAAAAGAGGAGAAAGGCAGTGATAGTAGATGTCTTTCCATCCCAGAGTGAAACAAAAATCCTGACATCGTCTCCGTGATAGCCACCAAACCAAAATCAGGATGTACGGTTTACATGTTTGAATGTACTTAGGAAATACACTTTATAACATTTGTAGACCAACAGAGAAAGTGGTGATAAAAATGTAAAGGTTGTAACAGAAAAGAGTTGACATCTTCCATAATGATGTAGTGGGATGTGTTGGGTGGTCAGGGAAGGTCTCTCTGGGGAGGCGCCATGTAAGCTAAGACTGGAATAACTTGAAGGAGCCTGCAAGGGAAGAACGTTCCAGGCAGGAGGAGGTGGTTCTTGGCAGGACACCCAGGATGGAGGGATGCGCTGATCTTGCCACCAGCAATCTTAGACCCAGGAAGGCTGCTGTCAGTGGATGACTGATGAGGGCTGCAGTGAAGAGAATCTTATTTAGATGCAGTTCAGGTGATCAGCCAACCGACAGGCACTGCAACCTTAGACGAGGCTACAACCTTAGACGAACAGGCATCTCCCATGCCAAAGGGACAACAAAATGCAAGACTGGATTGAAAATAACTTTGCAGAGGGACAGCCTTTCCAAGTGTGCGGGGTGGGTGGAAGACATCAGAAGCTTGGCAAATGGTCAGCCTTGAAATCTTCTGCATTCCTTGGTCTTTTGGTGCCAATGTGGGGCAGAATGAATTCTTGAGGGTGGCAAATATTCCTTCTCAGGAGGGCTTCAGGGGCCCAAATCTTGGACACTAGGTATTAGTGTTTTTCTCATTGCTTGTCTATGAATATTGCACACTGTGAAGATACTGAGATGCACAAAGAATAAAACACAAATCATCTGAATTGAAAATGTGAAGGGTAACTCACTATAAGGTATTCAAGTAATTAATTACTACAATAAGAAAGGTTCTAATTTTCATTCTACTTTTCAACCAGTATTGCTATGATATCTCTTATATCAAGCTTGATCACCTCCAGTGATAGACAGAACTCAGTATTGCCTGAGGATGCCTTTTTGGAAACCTATGACTGGCACATCCGTATTGGCATATGCCTGTCCTTCAATCACCTCTTCTACTTCACCCTTGTTTCTTTCAGTGCCTCCTTAAATAACACTACGACAAGATCTTACCATTAAGAAGAGAAAACACAATCTCCTTTTTTTCTCATACAGAGGCGTTGAATATTGCATTTTATTGTCAACTTAGGTGTTGCTGGAAGCAATCCTTGACTGACTGTGAAAGAGGATGTGAGCTCTAAGGAGAGGTCAGGGCTGCATCCACGCGCGACTTGCTGGAGAGCTGAACTGGTCCAGCCCCCGCATTCCAGGCAGGCAGTGGGAAAGAAGTTCGGAGGTTCACCGAAGAGGGTCAGGGGGCAGAGAGTGTGGGTCTGCTGAGAGTGCTGTGGCATTTCCATTCCCTTCCTTAGAGGAGAGGGACAAGGCTGGCTTCCAGCTCGTATATATCAGTACAGCTAGTAGGGGTGTTGACAACTGGGTCCATTCTGATTGGTTGGTGCCCATTCCATGTTGTTGTTAAGTGTCCTCGAGTAAGTTCCGACTCATAGCAACCGTATGTACAACAACGAAACGCTGCCTGGTCCTGCGCCATCCTCACAATTGTTGCTACGCTTGAGCCCATTGTTGAAGCCACTGTGTCAATCCGTCTTTTTGAGGGTCTTCCTCTTTTTCACTCACACTCTACCTTACCAAGCATGATGTCCTTCTCCAGGGACTGGTCTCTCCTGATAACATGTCCAAAGTATGTAAGACGACGTCTCGCCATCCTCTCTTCTAAGGAGCATGCTGGCTGTACTTCTTCCAAGACAGATGTGTTCATTCTTCTGGCAGTCCGTGGTATATTCAGTATTTTTCACCAACACCATAATTCAAATGCATCCATTTTTCTTCCATACCAGTGTTTATATACCCCTATTGTTTCCCTACCTCCCGCAAGTAGAGGGTTGACTAAGAGAACCACTCATAGAGGATGGAGTTGTTCATAAGACTGGCATATTATTTCTTGGTTGGATGCTCCCCAACTTGCAGAAATTCTGGACTATCTCAAATTGCAACCAGAGTAGCAGTCCCCAGAGCTCTAGAGAATATGATGGCGCCCCAGTCACTGAGAGTGCACGGTGGAACAGAAGCTGCTACCTGCCTCTTTGCTGGAGAAGTCTCAAGGTAGAAGGCTGGCCTGAGCCGCCTGTGGTGTGGGGTGAGAAAGAGGGCAGCTTGGGAGCAGTAGCTACGCAATTCTGCAGGGCCCAGTACAAAATGATATGTTCAAAATGTTTAATAAGAGTTTTAAGACAGTGATAGCAGAGCAGTAAATCAATGGTGGGAGCCTCTTAAGTGCAGGGCCCAGTGGGACTGCACAGGTCCTGCACCCAAGAAACTGATCCTGGTAGAAGTTAGAGCAAGATGGACTAAATGTGACTGAACAATGGCAACTCCTTTGTAAACATTATTTACAAGTCTTGATATCAAGTGGTTTTCCCGTTACTTGCTGGTTTTTCTAAGAAGCAGAATGGAAGATGGATGGAAGCCTTCATAGAAGGCTCTGGTTTCATTACGCTATTAGACGTTTCCTTGAGACTTGGATAAGGAGCCCTGGTGGTGCAGTGGTTAAGCGCTCAGCTGCTAACCCAAAGGTCGGCAGTTCGAACCCAGGAGAAAGATGTGGTAGTGGGCTTCTGTAGCGATTTCAGCCTTGGAAACCCTATGAGGCAGTTCTCCTCTGTCCTATAGGTCACTGTGAGTCGGAATCCACTCGACGGCAATGGGTTTGGTTTTAATGGGTTTGGGACTTGGATCGAAGATGGCAACTAGGTGTTTTCAACTATATACAATAAGATTTAGGTCAGGTATACTAAACCAAATTAACAGGCATTTTTAAATGTTGAAAGTGGTTTCCAAGGAAACTAAAATCTCAAAGTTTAGTCTATTTCCTAGTTTCTCTGCCTAGTTTACTCAAATATTTGGCTTCTTAAGATAATTCATCATTTTTAGCAAGTAAGCTAAAAGTCTAATTTAGGCATAGCATTGTCCCTCTGCATTAAATGGTGTAGAGCATGTAACGGATTTCTTCCTCTGCCTAATTTTTCAAGGATAAATCTTGTGATCGAGAAAGGAACAACACGCTATTGTATCCACGGTAAGGGGATTAACGGCCTTGTGCTTGTAAAACAGCAGCCCGGCTCCTATTGAGTCCTTTTGATTTCCAGAAACAAGAGCCCTATTCTTAGCACTCCTGGAACGATTTGACTCTGTCTGGCGCCACTGATGAGAAATGACTGTGGAGCCAACTCAGAGAGACTTACATCAGGCCAGGGCTCCCCACACTTGAGGAAAAGGCGTGGACATTTTACTTGTTTTTAGTGATTGGCTTAAAGAAGCCATTTATGTATGTGTTAATATCATGCCTTTATTTAAAAAACAAACAAAACACAAAATGATTACTGAGGTGAATTAAAAAAAAAAAAATCCATCAGACCTATCTATCTATAAAATCCTGAAAGCGTAGGTTTTCTATTAGTTGTACTAATGGTATTTCAGCTTACTTATCACAAAACATGTTTTGCTCAACCAATGCCTGTTGGTTGACTAGTTTTTCATTCTGTGCAAACCTCTGAGAACGTACTGAGTAGTAACATTTGGAAGAAAGATGATGCCTCTATCTGAACAAATAGAAACACATCTCTACATTTGTATTTTTGTGGTTGACATTTGTTGTGCACAAGTTTACTTCTTTGTCTGCTTAAACATTTAGACTTTATTTTTCTTTGCTGAGCCATTATGTAGGAGGAATACTTAGCATTCTTCCGTTGATAAATGTCCCAACCAGCTAAAACTATTCACCTTTTCCTCTAATATCACTCTTGGAGAAATGACAGAAATGATGCTACTTAAGACCCTAGTATGGAACCCTGGTGGCAAAGTGGTTAAGCGCTGAGCTGCTAACCAAAAGGTCAGCAGTTCGAACCCACCAACTGGTCCTCAGGAGAAATATGTGGCAGTCTGCTTCCGGAAAGATTTACAGCCTTGGAAACCCTATGGGGCAGTTCTATCCTGTCCTATAGGGTTACTATGAGTCGAAACAGACTCGTCGGCAATGGGTTTGATTTTTGGCTTTTGGAAGACACTAGTATAGTGGGCCACATAAAAGCAAATACTTGATATATGTGAATATATAAAAAAGTTACATTTATTAAATTTCAGATACTTATTAGGACCACCTTTATATTGTGTAGGAGCCAATATCTTACATTTAATATACTTTTAAAGTTAGTTTCAAAGTATGTTTCTGTTGTCTAGTTAAAAATGATGCCAATCAGAACGGATAATTTATCCATTGCCTTGTTTTAGTTCATATCTGTAGTTCATTTTACTGTGCCCAGTAAACTTTTTCAATAACTGCTTTCCTTCTGCTAGTATTAAAAAAATATATAAAAATGTGGTGTATACATATAAATGGAATATCATTCAGCCATAAAAACAAATGAAGTCCTGATACATGCCACAACATGGATGAACCTTGAAAACACCATGCTGAGTGAAAGAAGTCAGACACAAAAGAAGAAATATTGTATGATCTCACAGGAAATATCTAGAATAGGCAAATGCATAGCGATAAAAGTTCATTAGTGTTTATCAGCGGTGAGTGGGCGGGGTACTTAAGGGGCACTGAGTTTCTGTTAAGGGTGATGAAAACGTGGAAACGGAGAGTGGTGATGGCTGTACAACATGGTAAACATAATTGTTCGTGTAGAAATGGTTGAAATGGTAAATGTTTCATTATATATATTTTATCACAATAAAAATCAAAAATATATAAATACATATTAAAACTTTTAGTTAAATAAATATAATAAATTACATCTAAATAATTTTAGACATTAAGAAGAGTTGCAAAGATAATACAGTGAGACAGAGTTTGTGTGTAACAATGGGGCAATACTGCCCCCCCACCCCCACCCCCCGGCAGGAGGATATTTGAAAACGTATCGAGACATTGTTGGTTTTTAAAACTGGGGCAGTGGAGGGGTGGCGGAAAGGGAGGTGATACTGGCATTTAGTGGGTAAAGGCCAGGATGCTGCTAAGTATCCTACGATGCCCAGGACAGCAAAGGATGATCTGGCCCCAAACGTCAGTAGTGCTGAAGTTGAGAAACCCTGCTCTAGACCCTTCACCCCACTTCCCCTAGTGTTATCATCTTGCATAACCATGCTAAATTTATCAAAACTAAGAAATTAACATTGGTTCAATACTATTAACGAAACTTCAGACTTTATTCAAATTTCACCACTTTTTTTCAGTAATGCCCTTTTTCTGACCCAGCAGTCTCCCCTAGTCAGTAACAGCTTCAGCATCTTTTCTTGTTTTTCATGACATGGACACTTTTGAAAAGTGCTGGTCAGAAGTCAAAAGTAAAAGTCCTCAATTTGATTTAGTCTGATGTTTTCTCATACTTTAGACTGAAGATAAACATATTTTGGGGGAGGGAAATCACAGAGGTGATGAGGCTTTCTCAGCATATCATATCAGGGGGACAGGATGTTAACATGAGATCACTGCTGATGTTAATCTTCATTCCTTGGATTAGGTGTTATCTGCAAGTTTCCTCTTCCTCCTCTATTTGTTAGAAACAAATCTCTAAATCCTTATAGTCAAGGTGAGGGCGAATAACTTCACCCCCTGAAAAGAGGAGGGTCAAGGAATTTGTGGACCTATGTTACTGTGTTATGAAATTTTAATAAAACTTTATAATATTAATTGACAGCTGAGAAATAAGTCTTGTGTAAAGATGCTTTGTTGTTAAATGCTGGTGAAAACCTACATCAAATAGACAGGGCAGCATTTCAAAGAATTTCAAGGAATTAATCATTTCCTAAACTCTAAAGCCCTTCGAAAGAGAAAACTTGTAAAGGTAAAACAATTCTTTAAAAACCAGCTGCCAAGGAGCTGACTCCGACTGAAGGAGTAATACAAAGCATGCATGAGTAGAATGAATGAATGACTACATATATACATACATACCAGTTTCTTGTGTAAAGTAACTATATGTCACTGTTATACATACATAATTTTTGGTAAGGAGTAGGCAAGTGGAGCTAAAAATAAATGTTAAGAATTTAGAAGTGGCTCTCACCTGGGTGTGGTACTGTCCTCCTTGCTCGCCCCCCAGGAGCATTTGGAAATGGGGAGGGGGGATTGTGTTTTGGGCTGTATCAGCGACAGCAGAGTGCTTGAGGAAATTAGAGGGTGGGGAGGTGCAAGACTCAGGACACTCCCACCTGACAAGGACTTTCCCACCCAAAATATCAACAACCCCCCATGAGACACTTAGGACCCGATCCCCAATTTGTGCCTCATTTACAGTGAATGACTTGTGTCAAGCCCAGTAGTCGCTGAGTGGAAAACTTCAGAATAAAGCTAGATTTTTAGAGTTTCGGTTCAGAACTCTTTGCATTTGACAGTGATTGTTTCCCGCGAAAAGATACGCTTTAGGTCATTATGTTTAGCAACGATTTTAGTGTTCTGGGAATCTTTATATCTAAGTAGATAAAATGTCGTTTTGTTTGTTGAGTTGCTACATCGCAGTATGAGGAACACTGCATACATCTGAAGGACAGGAATTTATAGTGAAGGATAGCATAGCTCTGTGACAATGGGGACAGAGGAAAGGATTTGGGGCCTCAGTTGTGCTGAGGAAGGTAGATGTATCCCTTTGCCTGATTTATTTTTCCTTATAGCACTAATTCCCACCTGGCAAAGGATGTACTTCTTTACTTGTTTCTCTTCTGTCTCCACCCTCTTAGAAAGCAAGCTCCATGAGAAAAGGGACTTGGCTTTCCTTGAAGCTTGTACCCTCTGACTCTAACAAGGGGAATGTGATGAGATTCTGTGCGAACCATATTTAATGATAAGGTTGCTACCAGTCAGAATCGGCTCAATGGCAACGGTTATGGTGGGAAAGAACAATACATGCAAATGACCTTTACCTGCTTTCTGGCCTCCTCTATTATGCCAAAATATTATTTTGTAGTTATTTAACTTATAATAAATGGAAATGTGCTACATATAACATTCTATTTCCAATCTTTTTCATTTAACAGTATGTTTTTGAAATTCATTCTCAAAAAAAAAAAAATTAGCTCTCATTCAGTGATTTCCACTGCCCTTCAGGGGATATTTGGTAATGTCTGGAGATATTCTGGTTGCTACACCTGGCAGTGGTCCTGATGCCATCTAGTGAGTAGAGGCCAGGGATGCTGCTAAGTGTCCCATAAGTGCAGGACAGCCCCCAGAACATAGAACTATCTGGCCCAAAAGTGTTGACAGTGTCAAGGTTGAGAAAGCCTAGCCTAGGGAACAGCATTCCGTGATAGCATATGCCACATTTACTTTATCCATTCCCTTGCTGATGGACATTTAGGTTGTTCCAATTCTCTGCTATGGCAAATGATGTTGCAATCAACATCTTTCCCAATATCTCACTGTGTGTGCAAGAGTCTCTCAGTTCTAGGAGACACTTCCAAAGGACTCTCCTGACACCTGGGCCCATGGACACTTTCACACTCCTGCGTGACATTTCAACTTCCTGCATCCTTACCAGCACTGGATGCTATTTATTTTTTTTTCTTTTTTTTACCAATATAAAGAGTATGAAGTGGTAGTTCATTTTTAAAAGGTTGCGTTTTCTGACTATTAATAAGGCTGGGCAACCTGAATAAGTCATACCCCAAAGCATTCTCTACAAAAACGTAGAGGGTATTTTTGCCGAGCACATGCCACTGCATATTGGTCATTTTTATATCTTTGATTTGCATTATAAAACCACATATTTTGAGAGACCAAGAAATTGTTTCTGCCAAAAGAGGTCACTGTCCCTCAGAAGATCTCCACCACTGTGATTTTTGCCCACCCAGCCCCATCTCTCAGGGGATATCCATCAATGCCTGGAGACATTTTGGTTGTCACAACTGTGTGCTACTGGTATCTAGTGGGTAAAGGCCAAGGATGAGGCTAAACAGCCTACAGTGCACAGGACAGCCCCTGACAACAAAGAATAATCTGGCCCCAAATATCAATAGTGCCATGGTTGACAAATCCTGCTGTAGATGATATCTTAATACGTGAGGCTTTGAAAGACAGAATATAAAACTCTCCATGAAAATAAAGCTGCCTCTTATTACTGTTATTATTTAGAATATAAACAACTTTTTATTTATAATAACTGGTCAAATAGGGGAGGTGGGGAAGGAAGCATGCCTTCCTGGCAAATATGCTCGCAGGAAAAGGCAGGGAGGAATTCTGGGAAGATGGAGGCATAAGTAGATCTAAGATCCTAACCCTCCCCACAAGAACACCAATCGAATCAACTAGATCCCTACATTCAGCCCCGTAGGAACTCTGAAATGGTAGACAAGGAACGGTAAACCGAAAAAGAGAAGGACGACTCATACGGTAGGAAAAGCTCTTCTTCACTGGTGCAGCAGAGGGAAGCCTCCAATGACCCAGCAGCCGCTCCGCACCACCAGCCAACACACGGATCTCTTGGGCACTGGGAAGGGCCCCGACCTCTGGCTCTGAAACTAACAGACAGACTGTTCAGGGTGACCACTCCTCTCCTTTTGGACATGGCAGAGACAGCAGGGACTGCAGCCCTAGTTGACCCACAGCTCTCCTGTGCTCAGGGAAGGGGCCCCATTTCTGACTCTAAAATAAATAGAACAGATCTTGTTAGTGGACAGTTTAGGAAGCATATTCTGACTGGACTGGAGGCAGCCTGAAAGATTGAAATTGCAGTCTGGCTGGACACAGACCCCTCACAGAGTGGGGGAAGGCATGACAACTCAGGATTGAGGGCTATACCTACCTTAGGGTGGTCTATTCAGTGTGTGCTTTCTCATTGGTCTGGGAGCTGATTGGTGAATGTCTTCTGATGTGTCTGGGAGCCACTAAAGGACTGATCCTTGGGTCTGGTCTGAACTGGTGCTATCATAGGGAGGGAGACAGAGTGGTAAGCAAAGTCTGAAGGCTGTGCCTGCCTAAAAGTTTCTTGCAAGAATTAGTGCTGTTGACTGAGGGTCCAACTCCGGGCAGCTGAAGAGTGTGGTAGGTAACAGTTGTCACTGCAAGGGTCATTTTGTCACTGGGAAAGGATGACCCTCACCTGTGGTGATGGTGGTTAGCAAGATGAACAAAGATGCGCAGATGAGAGCAGCAATTAACCAAAAGTTGACAGAAACTGGAGAAAGAGAGTGCCTCAAAGAATTGCTGAGAGTGAAATTAATTGAATGTGGCTGGAAGGATCGATTGAAAGCACACTGTAAAGAGGTAATTAAAGAAAAAGGACTACACATTACTGTTGATGACTTGGTGGCTGAAATCACTCCAAAAGGCAGAGCCCAGGTACTTGTTGACACTGTAAAGAAGGAGCTCCTACAAAGAATAAGAAAATTCCGTGCTCAGCATGCCAGTCTTTAAGATTGAATTAGATGGTGTTGTTCTGTGGTTTTATTTCTGAAAGTGAAACTTGCCATAAATCAGAAATCAGTTTGCCCAAAATAAAATCCTTGTTTGTATGATGGTATACAGTTTTCAGTAATGATGTGTACCTTGTATTGATTTTTTTCCCTAAATGTGTTATTTTAATAAACGTCTCATGAATAATAATTATAAAAAAAGAATTAGTACCGTCAAAAGCAATGTACATTAGGGGAAATTGAGAAAGATTATATGTTGTAAAATTCTAATGTTCCAGCTTCAACAACAACAAAAAAAAAATCACAAGGCACACAAAGAAACTGAAAATGATGACCCATTAAAGTGAACAAGACAAAGGGAGAGAAATTATATTCATGGAAGCCAGAATAATGAAAAGATTAGAAGAATATAATAGAAGAATATTAAACAAGCTCAAAGAACTAAAGGAAAACACAGACAAAGTACTAAAGAAAATCAGGAAAATGATGCATGAACATGAGAATATAATTAAAGAGATGTTGCTGTTGTTGTTGTTAGCGGCTGTCAAGTCAACCCCTGACTCATGACAACCCCATTCACAACAGAATGAAACACTGCCCAGTCCTGCGCCATAGGTCTTTCCTCCTAGTCCATCTTAGTCTGGAAGCTCCACCAAACCCTGTTCAGCATCACAGCAACACAAAGCCTCCACTGACAAGACAGGTGGTGGCTTCCCATGAGGTGCATTGGCTGGGATTCAAACTGGGTCTCTTGCATGGAAGGCAAGAATTCTATCACTGAACCATAACTGCCCACCCCCACCCCCACAAAATACAGAGATAGACACTATAAAAAAAATCAGAAATACTGGAACTGAAAGACACACAATAACTAAAATAAAAAATACATTGGAAGGATTTAAAAAAATATTTGAGCTGGCAGAAGAAGGAATCAATGATCCAAAGGATAAGGTAACTGAAATTATGAAAGCTGAAGAGCCTCAGAGATCTTTCTCCTCAGAAACCTTGGAGGCTGTAAGGCCATGGAATGACATATTTAACGTGCTGAAAGAAAAGAGTTGTCAGCCAAGAATACTATATCCAGCAAAGCTGTCCTTCAAGAATGAGTGCTCAATTAAGATATTTCCAGATAAACAAAAGCTGATAGAGTTCATATCCACTAGACAGGCCCTACAAAAATGCTAGAGGGAGTCCTTCATATGGAAAAGAAAGAACACTAGAAAGTAACTCGAAGGCATACATAAGGAAAAGGATTTCCATTAAAGTCTCAGGCCAAACTATTTTTTAGCCTTGCCTATTTAGTACTGCTGCTTTCAGACCTCTGACTCATGGGCAGTGACTGGCTCCACCAGTTTTCCACCCCAGGTCCCACATGCTTCCAGATGTGCACATTTTCTGGATGAATCAATGATGTGAAGGAGGATTCCAGATAAAGTGAACCTTCTCACTGCCTGCACAGGCTCGCTATGGCTCCCCTCAGACCCCAGTCTTGGGGGCCAGTCGAAATGCTGTATCCTCAAATGAAGAGGAATCCTGCCCAGGACCTTGTTGTCAGGGGTACCAGAGATAAGCCCCCTGCCCAGAAAATTATCTATCTCCTACTCCCTACAAGGGGATTCTGTGTGGTTAAAAATTGGAAAAGGTATGAGGCAGGGTTGTATCCTTTTATTTTACTTATTCAGTCTGTATGCTGAATAAATAATCTGAGAAGCTGGACTATATGAAGAAGAACATGGCATCAGGATTGAAGGAAGACTCATTAACAACCTGCAATATGCAGACGATACAACCTTGCTTGCCGAAAATGAAGATGACTTGAAGCACTTACTGATGAAGGTTAAAGACTATATAGCCTTCAGTACGGATTACACCTGAACTTAATGAAAATAAAAATCCTCACAATTGGATCAATAAACATTATGATAAATGGAGAAGAAATAAGTTGTCAATAATTATTCCACCTGTATCAACAATCAACGCCCATGCAAGCAGCAGTCAAGAAATCAAACGATGTATTGCAGTGGGAAAATCTGCTGCAAAAGATCTCTCTGAAGTGTTGAAAAGCAAAGATGTCACTTTGATGACTAAGGAGCACCTGACCCAAGCCATGGTCTTTTCAATCACCTCATATGCATGCAAAAGCTGGACAAGGAAAAAGGAAGACAGAAGAAGTGATACATTTGAAAGGTGGTGTTGGTGAAGAATATTAAATATACCATGGACTGCCAGAAGAACAAACAAATCAGCCTTAAAAGAAGTACAACCAGAATGCTCCTTAGAAGTGAGGATAGCAAGACTTCGGCTCACTTACTTTCGACATATCATCAAGAATGACCAAGAGTTAGAAAAGAACATCATAGTTGGCAGAGGGTCAGTGAAAATGAGGGAACCCCTCAATAAAATGGATTGACATAATAACGGAAACAACGGACTCAAGCATACTAACAATCATAAACAAGGGTGGATTAACCAGTAAGCATGGTATGCAGCAGCTTGCATTGAGCAAGGTACGCACAGGCTTAATTTTATTTACTTGCTAATCTGTGGTGAGCAATTTCACATGGGTTTCACTACATCTTTGACGTAGTGGGGGACAGGTGAAACTGTGCACTGCAGATTGGGCCTGTGCGTACCTTGCTTATTGGGTAATCTGGCCCTGATCATGAAGATGGCGCAGGATCCGACAATGTTTCATTCTGTTACACATAAGGTCACCATAAGTTGGAGCTGACTCTACGGTAACTAACAACAACTCTCTACAATGTGAATGTGGAAACCACTGATGAATTATATTTTTTGAGCTCTCCTGGTACAGCTGGGGGAAAAAAAAAAAAGCCACATTACTGAATACCATGACAACACACCTGCCTTATATAGTCATAATAAT
Source organism: Dugong dugon (assembly GCA_030035585.1). Classification (NCBI taxonomy): domain Eukaryota; kingdom Metazoa; phylum Chordata; class Mammalia; order Sirenia; family Dugongidae; genus Dugong; species Dugong dugon. Next base: position 162,595,416 of record CM057483.1, read on the forward strand.
AAAGGATAATGCATATATATCACCCCCCCCAAAAAAAAAGAGCAGGGAGGGCTGGGAAGGCAGGGGGAAGACAAGGGTTTTGATATATTATATACGATATCTAACCAGCGTGGAGCATAGAATAGTCCTTCATGTCCCAAAGCATTCTGCCTGGTCTCATCCTGCATCTGCCACAGAGATCTTTGGCTACCAGTTTCTTGGAAAAGAGAGGTACGGAGCCCTCAGGGTGACCACAACCTCCTTGGTAGCTCATCCAGAAATTTGGGGGTGCTGGATGGAGAGAAGTGGAAGGCTCTGGCAAGCACTGCTGACCTCTAGATTGGGGTAGGGAATCTCCCTATTTATGGAGCCTCAAAGTGAATTTCAGTAAGGGGAGGGCAGAAGTAGCTGCAGTAGGTGAAGGAGGGTGGGGACTTGGAGTTTCTTCAGTCTAGACAATCTGCTTCGCTTGGTGGGCTCTGCAGGGTAAGGACAAGCGGGTTAGGAACTTGGCAGACCTGTCGGCTAGAGAGTACTTGCTGACCTGGTGGTGACACTGATGACCCGCTGGTGTCAATGTCCCACCTTGGGGTAGAGCAGGGGTCAGCAGGAGGAAAGAGCTGTGGGCTTGGGTCTCACAGGGTGGGTGGCAGGGCCTTTACTCTCAGGAGCGGAAGGGGCCAGCAGGCTGGTGTGCTCAGGGGCCAACGGAGGCAGCCATCTTCACCACAGCAGGCTGGGCGGCAGTCGAGGACCGTCCACTTGTCGCAGATGCTGCAGCTCCAGGAGCAGAGGCCTCTGTTCAGCAGGCCCCGCCTGGGCACGAAGGCACGGGCCACGCCATTCCTCACCACTGGCCTGAAAGCAGATGGCCTGGCCTCTGGGCTGCGCCTCCCTCTCTTGGCATTGGTGACCTCAAACCACAGGGGCCCGTCGACCTTCCTCTTTCCGTTGTTGCACTGGCCGAGGGCCCGCAGCATGGTCTCCTTGGCACAGGGGTCCGGGTGCTGCTCGGACGGGGGGCGCATGGCATGGAGGGCGACCGGGGCCTGAATGGCGGCGGGGCCCCCTCTGCGCTCTGACGGCGCGATCTGGACTGTTACCGGGCTCCAGATACTGCTGGGGTTGCCGGCTGCCCACAGCCCACGCCTCAAGTAGGTCTCCCAGGCGCAGAAGAGGTCGGGCCCACCGAGGGTCTAGGGGCGCGGCTTGTTGGGGAAGCGCCTCCAGGCCTCAGGCACCAACACCTTCCGCAAATTGACATGCTCCTAGCCCTGTGTAATCTTGGGGAGGGGCTGGGCCCGCCGCCAACGCCCAGGGTAGAGGTAATGGGTACAGCATGGGGGCCGGGGTGGGCCTGGGTGGCTGGGATGAGCGCCCCTGGGCGGGGAGGGGGGGGGGGCGGTGACGCGGGCTTGGGCGGGTCCAGGTAGCTTCCTAGGTATTTCCCAGGAGGGCAGTGCGGTGGGGTCTGCAGCTTCGAGAAGGTTGAGCTTTGAGAAGTTCACAGTGGCTGCAGCTGCGGCTGGAGGTGAAGTGCCCAGAGTTTGGATGACCATTGGCATCAGAGTGCAAGGACGGCGCGCGGGGCGTCGGGGCGCTCGGACACTCTGCTCGTGGGGCCCGGCGCGCGCCAAGGCAGTGCCCAGTGGACACCGTGGATAATATCACGGGGATGCAGCGGCAGCCTGCGGGCGCCCGCGGCTACGTGGAGGCCATGGGAAGCTCAATCTTCTGCCCTTCCAGCTGCTGGTCAAGGCGTTTGCCTCGAGAAGAGGAGCTAAGGAGTGGCTTTTTAAAAAAAATTTTATTCTGGTAATATAGACACGACATAAAATTTGCCATTTTTAACCATTTTAAAACGTACAATTCAGTGGCATTAATTCCATTAACAGTGTTGTACAACTTTGTTGGCCACTATCTATTTGCAAAATTTTTCATCACCCCAAACAGAAACTCTGTACCCACTAAGCAATAAACTCCCCATTCTTCCCTCCCTGCAGCCCGAGGGAATCTCTACTGTTTGCCTTTATGCAGCTGATTGTTCTAGATATTTCATATAAGTGGCATCATACAGTATGTCCTTTTGTGTCTTATTTCACTCAGCATTAATGTTTTCAAGGCTCATCCATATTGTAAATCTATCAGGACTTCATTTCTCTTTATGGATGAATGACATCCCATTGTATGGATACACCACAATTTGGTTTATCCATTCTTCCGTTGATGGACCCTTGGGTTGTTTCCACCTTTCAGCTATTGGGAATAATACTGCTATGAACGTTGGTGTACAAGTATCTGTTTGAGTCCCTGCTTTCCATTCTTTTGGGTATATACCTAGGGGAACTGCTGGGTCATATCGTTTATGTTTAAGTTTATGAGGAAGCTACAAACTATTTTCCTCGGGGGCTACACCATTTTACATTCCCACCAGCAATGCATGAGGGTTCCAATTTTTCTACCACACTTGTTATTTTCCATCTTTTTTGATAACAGTCATCCTAGTGGGTGTGCAGTGTCTCTCACTGTAGTTTTGATCTGCATTTCCCTAATGATCTATGATGCTGAGCATCTTCTCATGTGCTTATTGGCCATTTGTATATCTTCTTTGAAGAAATGTCCATTCAAGTCCTTTGCCCATTTTTCAGTTGGGTTGTTTGTCTTTTTGTTGAATTTTAGGAGTTCTTTATATATTTTGGATATAAACCCCTTATCAAATATATGGTTTGCAAATACTTTCTCCAATTCTGTAGGTTGTCTTTTCATTTTATTGATAATGGCCTTTGATGTACAGAAGTTTTTAATATAGATAGATGAAGTTCAATTTATCTATTTTTTTCTTTTGCTGCTCATGCTTTTGGTTTTATCACTTATATTTAGGTTGTTGATCCATTTTGAGTTAATTTTTATATATGGTGTGAAATAGGGTCAAATTTTATTCTTTTGCTGTGGAAACTGTTATCTCAGCACCATTTGTTAAATGGACTTGCCACTCTTATCGAATATGGGTATATTTCTGGACTCTCAATTCTATTTCATTGGTCTGTAAGTCTATCCTTATGCCAGTACTACACTGTTTTGATTACTGTAGCTTTGTAGTAAGTTTTGAAAATGGGAAGTGTGAGTCCTCCAACTTTGGTCTTCTTTTTCAACATTGTTTTGACTACTTGGGGCCCCTTGTAATTTCGTATGAATTTGAGGACTGGCATTTCCATTTCTACAAACAAGGTTGTTGGAAATTTGATGGGGAATTTGTTGAATTTGTAGATTGCTTTGGATGATATTGACATCTTCATAATATTAAGTCTTCCAATCCATGAATATGGGATCTCTTTCCATTTATTGAGGCCCAGTGGCATAGTGGTTAAGCGTTTGGCTGCTAACCAAAAGGTCAACAGTTTGAATCCACCAGCTGCTCCTTGGAACCCTTATGGGGCAGTTCTACTATGTCCTATAGGGTCACTATGAGTCGGAATCGACTCCATGACAACAGGTTTCGTTCCGTTTACTTAGGTCTTTAAGTTCTTTCAACAATATTGTGTAGTTTTCAGTGTATATGTCTTTCACCTCGTTGGTTAAATTTATTTCTAGGTATTTTATTCTTTCAGATGCTATTTGAATAATTGTTGTTGTTAGGTGCCATCGAGTCGGTTCCAACTCATAGTGACCCTACAGGACGGAGCAGAACTGCCCCATAGGGTTTCGAAGGAGCGGCTGGTAGATTCTAACTGCTGACCTTTTGAATAATAGCATCTAAAAACAGATGTAAATGGAATGGTTTTCTTAATTTCCTTCTCAGAATTATCATTGCTGGTATATAGAAATACAACTGATTTTTGTGGGTTGAGCTTGTACCTTGCCACTTTGCTGAACTTATCTGTTAATTCTAGTCGCTTTCTTTAGGATTCTCTATACATAGGATTATGTCATTTGTTATATAGTGTTACTTCTTCTTTTCTAATCTGGATGCCTTTTATTTCTTTTTCTTGTCTAATTGCTCTAGCTAGAACTTCCAGTACAATGTTGAACAGCAGTGGTGAGAGTGGGCATCCTTGTTTTGTTGCTGATTTTAGGGGGAAAACTTTCAGTCTTTTACCATTAAATAGGATGTTAGCTGTGAGATTTTCATAAATGTCTTTTATCATGTTGAGGAATTTCCCCTCTATTCCTAGATTTTGCTTCTATTTTTGTATTAGACATTTAAAGGAAGAAAGTATAATATTTTCTACCAGGTCCTGAAAATAGTAGATAGCATATTGAAAGACGGGCACTCTCACTATTGTAAAAATGAACATAATACACTTGAATGCTTTTTTTTTAAGGAAAAACAAATAACTGATTTAGTTATTATCAGTAAACATGATGCATGCTTCATTCTTCTAGAAAGGTTGTTAGTGTCACTTTTTGCAATTTAGCTATTAAAGGTGAAAGCTGTCTACAATTTAGGTTTTAGCACTGGCAATGCTGACTTAATGTGGACTGTCCTATAATTTTCAGCCTTCATACATTCATAGGTAGATCATCTTCTCTTTGAACATTCATGCAATTTCTCTATTTCCATTTGTACTGGTAAAAGTAGATTAGAGTAAGTCACATTTCCAGCTTACGGTTGAAAAGCATCTGCCTACAAAACACAGTGTTCAGAGGCTGTCAGGTAACTGATTATAGCGCTCAGTTTCGGAGGTCTGTTCAAGGTGGTAGAAACAAACTGTTCTTGAGAACTTTCTCCTCAAATGGACGTGCACAAGGCATCTCTGGGGCCTGACACCATGTTGGGATGGGTGAGAGTCAGAGATAGAGGCTGACACAAAGCATTGAATCCAAGAGCGGACAACAGATTCTGCCCAGGAGCTGGAGGCGGATGGCTGAACAGTGAGGACACAACAAAGAGCTTAACGAGGAAGCATCCAAAGGCTTCTGAGGGCAGAGAGGGGCCAAGTGTTGGGGAAGCAGAGTGCTGTCGGCCAAGAGGTGATGGGGAATGAGACCCTAACTCTTTCCACTCACTAATTCCATTTATTTATGTAGTCATTCATTCATTCATTTACAGCATATTCCTTATTTAAGGAATGATCCCTAAGTATATGAGCTTGAAATCAAAGAGAATTTTCTCTGATGTAATTTTCTTCTTAATAAGACATTTCTTCATAATGATAGAAATGATTTTTCATATATATATATATATATATCTAAGACACCTCTTAAGATGATAAGAGCATCAGAGTGGACAGTCTAGTTCCATTGAGTATGGATTGCTTATAATGTATTTTATCTCTCAATGTCTACATGCTATTGCCAATACAACCCAGTGGGTGTCATTCTGGTTCTTGGTTAAAAACCTCCAGCAAACCACAGTACTCTGCTGTTAAGTTACAGTTGCCGTGGAGTCGATTCTGACTCATGACAATCCCATGTATGTCAGAGTAGAACTGTGCTCCATATGGTTTTCAATAGCTGATTTTTCAGAATTAGATCACCAGGTCTTTCTTCTGAGGTGCCTCTGGGTGGACCCAAACCTCCAACCTTTTAGTTAGCAGCAGAGCATGTTAATCGTTTGTACCACCCAGGGACTCCAGCCATAAGTTAATCACGTCTAATACTGTCTAGTGGTAAACTAACATGTTGATTAATTAAAAGTCATTTTCACAGACATCGAAGACATCTGTTTCTTCTCTTCTTCACAACCAACTAGTAAAGGTTGATCAACTGGTAGTTGATATTAGAGTGTATCAGTGGTGCTCAAACAGGGGTGATTTTGCAATGAACATTAGAGAAAGTCCAGATATATTTTTGGTTGTTAGGGGTGCTACTGGCACTGAGTGGGTAGAGGCCAGGGATGCTGCTAAACATCCTATAATGCACAGGATAGTCTCCCACAGCAAAGAATGATCTGGCCCAAATGTCAACAGTATCAGGATGACAAGCCTTGCTCTAGACATTTCACCCAGCTTTTCCTAACGTTATCTTACATAACCATGGTAAATTTATCAAAACTAAGAAATTAACATTGGTTCAATACTATTAACTAAACTCCAGACTTTATCCGGATTTTCCCAGTCCACCGATGTTCTTTTTGTTCCAAGATCTACTTCTCCTTAGTCTCCTACGGTCTGTGACAGTTTCTCAGTCTTCCCTTGTTTTTCATGACCTTGACGCATTTGACGAGGACTCGTTAGGTACTGTGTAGAAATCCTCAATTTCGTTTTGTCTTGTTTTCTCTCATGATTTAGACTGTTGTTGTGTGCTGTCGAGTCGATTCTGACTCATGGCGATTCTACAGGACAGAGCAGACCTGTCCCATTGGGTTTCCTAGGTTGTAATCTTTACAGGAACAGATTGACAGGTCTTTTCTCCAGTGGAGCCACTGGAACCGCTGACCTTTTGGTTAGTAGCTGATCGCTTAATCATTGTGCCATTAACACGGAGGTGATGGGTATTTAGGTTGATTATAAACAATGGTGGAAAATATAACCATGTACATGTATCATTTTTCAGGTGGAGAGTTTATCTGCAGCATAAATTGCTCTCCAAAAGTAATGTGTATTTGTACTTTGACAGTTATTTCAGTAGTACCAATTCAGCAGTTTCCCTTCCTTTGATATTGTAATTCATTGCTAGTGATAGTCTTTTTAATCTATTATTCCATTGGTTTATGTCTTTGTTAATGTGACATTACTACCCACTAGCAATGTATGAGGTTGCCTGTTCTCCACAGTTCCACCAACACTGTGGGCTTTCAAATTTGGGGGTCTCTGCTATTTGATAGGTGAAAAATGACATTTCAATGTAGTAGTTTAATTTTGTATTTCCCTTTTTAAGACGTTAAACATCTTTTCATATATTTATAAGCTTCCTGTATTTCCTTAACTGTAAACTGTCTGTTTATACCATTTGCTGCTGGTCTTTTGACAACTGATTTCTAAGAGTTCTTTGTATACAGATGTGCATCGCTTAATGTCCACAACACATTCTGTGAGATAGGACGTTATGTAATTTGGACGTTGTGCCAATACTATATTATATGCAGGGGAGAGGCACGCAGGACAGTCACCGGATTTTTAAAAATATGTGGTTTTTAAAAAATATGTGATTTTAAAAACATATGTGGTTTAATTTACTAGTTGCTTTCTTTCTTTATGACAGCTGAGTTTTTATGTTTAGAAAACCTGCCTCCATTAGGAAGTATGAAAGGATTCTCCCATGCATACCCTAGGACTTTCACGGTGGTATTTTTTACATTTAAAGTTTCACTCCATTTGGAATATATTCTTGTGTAAGGTTTCAATGATGGGCCCAACTTTTCCCCAAAATTTCTGCCCGGTTGTTCTCCAAATTCATTTATTGACTACCCTATCTTTCTCCCCACTGAGCTGAGATGGTACTTTTATCGTAAACTACATTCTCGCATGTATTTGTGAATTTACTATTTTGTTCCACTTGTTGATTTATCTCTTTACTCATGTGCCAGTATTTACTACTTAATTATTGAGGCTTTCTAATCTTGTAGGAGCCCTGGTGGCACAGTAGTTAACTGCCTGGCTGATAACCGAAAGGTTGGTAGTTTGAACCCACCAGCTGCTCCGCAGGAGAAAGATGTGGCAGTCTGCTTCCATAAGATTTACAGCCTTGGAAACCCTATGGGGCAGTTCCGCTCTGTCCTATAGGGTCACTATGAGTCAGAATCCACTTGACGGCAAGGGGTTTGGTTTTGGGTTTTCTAATCTTGTGGGAGAAGCCGTGGTGATGCAATGGTTAAAGCACTTATCTGCTAATCGAAAGGTTGGCTGTTAGAACCCACCAGCAGCTCCTTGGGAGAGAAGGCCTGGTGATCTGCTCCTGTAAAGCTTCCAGCCTAGGAAGCCCTATGGGGCAGTTCTCCTCTGTCCTATAGAGTCGCTAGGAGTCGGAATCCACTCGATGGTACACAACAACAACAACAACAACAATATTGAGGGTCTAATTATCCCTCATTTACTTTGTTAGCATTTTGTCCTGGCTTGTTTTCCCAACTCATCCTGGTTTGTTTTCCCACATGAACTTTAGAAGTAGCGTCTATCTATTTAAAAGCGTCTGTTGGTATTTTATTTGGACAACATTTAATTTACGAAGAATAAACAATTCATGGAGCATAACAACTTAAGGAGAATTGACATCAAAGATATCTTCCTATTTAATAATATGGTATGAAGTTTATTAGTTCAAGAGTACATTTGTATTTCTCAGGAATGTTTTAAAGTTTCCTTTTGACATTTCATGTTAAGTTTATTCCAAAGTATTTTTTTTTCGTTTCCATTATAAATGTGGTTCATTATTTTATCTTCTGTGATTTATATATGTCAAAGGAATTTAATTCTATAAATTAATATGGTACTCTACTCATTGCTGAATTATCTTATTTTTGTAATAGTTTTTACTGTTTTTCTAATTTCCTTTATCTTCTTTTGGTCTAGTGTTATTGGCTAATATCAAATTATAGTTAATATTTCCTATGTTAATAATAGTGGGGTTAGTAGATATTCTGTCCACATTAAAGTACTATTTACTTTTGAGCTGAGCTCAATCTATTTTATCATGTTAGGGAAGTCTCCCTTCATTTCTACATTATTAAAAAATTTTTTAAATAGATTGTGAATTTTGTCAAATGCCTTTTACGAGTCTATGAATATGATAGTGTGATATTTCTCTTTAGGTTTCCTGATGGGATAAAGCATATTAATAGCATTCCTAATATTGAGCCATCTTTTCATTACTGGAAAAAATGCTGCTTGGACAAAGTATATATTTTGTCTAATGTACTGCTGGATTCTAATATTTTATTTCTATTTTTTGCTTTAATATTCTTGGCTCAGTGGTTAAAGTGATTGACTACTAACCTAAAGGTTGGTGGTTCAAAACCACTAGCAGCTCCGTGGGAGAAAGGTGTGGCAGTCTGCTTCCTTAGAGATTTACAGCCTCGGAAACCCTATGGGGTCACTATGATGGCAGTGGGTTTTTATTCTTCAGAGATATTGACCTATTGTTTACTTTTTACTTCTTTGGTTCAATCTCTGATGAGTTTTGGTATCAATGTTATACAGGATTCATAAAAAAGAATTTGGAAGCTTTTGTTTTTGTGAAAATGCTTTTAATCAATAAAAATTCCATACAACATGATAAACATAACTAATGTCACTAAATTGTACGCGTGAAAAATGTTGGAAAAGCAAATGATTTGTTACATAAATATTTACTACAATTTTAAAAGCTTTACAATTCTCATACAAACAAGTAAAAGCAGTAATTATTGTACTTTAGTTACATTATAAATTAAACAGGATTCTGTTGTGTTGACGTAGTTACTACCACTTAAACTTAATTTCTATGGTAAAAATGTATCCCAAGTCAAAACAACTGACTTAGAATAAAATCTGTGGACCCTGAGATTCCACAGCAAAATTCCTTTAAGGATTTTAAGGGGTTTTGAACACATCCATTTCCAGCCATCATGCTTCCATTTACAAGGGTCTTAGCTTACAGATTCACATTTTATATATAAAAGACATAGTGCACATGCAGTCATTGTCAAGTATGGAAGTAAAGAGCTTATGTTCTCCTGTGTTTTAACTCCTAGCTCTACTTAATTTGAAGCATCTCCTAATTCATGTCCAAACTGAGATAAGACGTTAGCACATTTTAATAAAAATCTATGCGCGTTACAAGATGTTAAAAACAGATGCCACATTCGGAGCCCAGCCCAGTGTGATGCGGGTGCACTTGGGTTTCCTTGGGTAGAGACTGTGGGAAGAACTTACCTGGTCGTCATCAACCTCTATTGCTTGCTTCTTGATGATCCAGGTGACGGATTCGGAGAGTGACGGGGTGGTCAGAGACCCCGAGTAGGTCCAGTAATCCGGGCAGGTGGGCATCAGGCAGGAAGGGTCGAACGACCCAAATTCCACAACGGTGTCCTGAGCAAGAGAAGGGGTGACCCAGTCAGTATTTGGTGGTGAAGGCCACCGAGGAATCGCATGTTAAGCGATGATTCTCAGTGTGTGTCGGGGACCAGCAGCGGTCCAGAGGAGCCCGGGTACCTGTGAGGAACCTCCTGAGGAAGCACCGCTTAGGACACGAAGATACCCAAGCTTTGTTTCTGCAGTTCACTGTGTATTTCTGATACTCCTCAGTGGGACGCAGCAAAAACTGTTTTCTCCCTCAATTCTAGTGAGTGTGGAGGAGGGCGTCTCCTCTGAGAATGTTGGGAGGTTATTAGGTGGTGGCTCGTGCCTAAACAAGGAGGCCTCTCTTTTTCAAGAGACACTTAATTGATAATTCTCCTTTTAAAATGGAATGCAAGACACACAAAAAAAACAACAAAATGGCAGAGGTAAGGCCTTCCTTACTGGTAATTACCATAAATGTAGATGGACTAAATGCTCCGATCAAAAGGCAGAGAGTGGTTGAATGGATAAAAAAACATGATCCAACTATATGCTGTCTACAAGAGATAGCAGATCTTAGGCCCAAAGACACAAAGAGGTTGAAAGCAAAAGGACGGGGAAAAAAAGTCCACACAAATAGTAACCAAAATAAAGTTGAAGTGGCAATTTTAATATCAGAGGAAATACACTTTAAGGCAAAATCTGTTTTAAGAGCCAAACAAGGACATTACAGAAAGATAAAAAGGTCAATTCATCAAGAAGATATAGCAATTACAAATATATATGTACCAGATATCAGAAAACCTAAATATATAAACACTGATAGAATTAAAGAGAATTCTACAATAAAGTTGGAGACTTCAGTGCATCACTCTAAATAATGGACAGACCATCTACAAAGAAGATCAGTAAGGAAATAGAGGATTTGAACAACACTATTAACCAACTAGACCAAACAGACATATATAGAACACTCCACCCAACAACACGATACACATTCCTCTCCAGTGCGCATGGATCATTCTCCACGATGGACCATATGCTAGGTCACTGCACCTCCCACAGTTCACAGAGGGTCTCAGCACACAATGCTTCCCCAGCACCCACTGCTGCATTGTGAAATCATGGTCACGTCAGTGTGGGACGCTTCTGCCCCAATCCCTCCCCGATCCCCCAATATTTTTCCTGTAAACTCCTGTCCCAGTACCATTTCAACAAACAAGTTATGAAATTAAAAAAAAAATTTTTTCTTGATTACATATCACTGCAACTCTAGATGTCAAAGGGTTTAGGGTGATTGCTTGGGACGAATTCAGACAGCTGGTTGAGGATACCGTTTGAGCAACCAGGAGCATACGTGGCTGCAGGGCCATATGACCCGCACCGTGTCCTGGTCCTGCCGAGCTCCCAGCCTCTTGTCCACGTTTCCGCTCTCTCCTCTCACCAGCCACGTGGACTTCACTTCTTCCAAGTCCTGAAGCTCCGCCAGGCTCAGGGCTTGTGCAGATATTCTTCCATCCCCAGGGTCCCTCTCCTTTCCCCTGTGCCTGGTTAATCCTACCCACCCTGCTGGTGACTGAAGCCTTCCTTGACTTTGCCTTCTCTAGAGAACTCAGCACCGTCTTCCTCACTGGCATAGTGTCTATCCCAGGTGAATTAAATACCTGCTCAGGGACGTACTTTCCTTCTTCACCGTCCTCAGCATCTAAGAACCACAGTGTTAGGGACTGTGTCTCTCTCAGAGCTGTATCTCTTGGCGACACAGTGCCTGGTACACGGTGGGTGCTCAATGAGAAGGCCTCCTTGGTGATGAAGAGATGGCGATACCAATTTCAAGAGCCCAAAACAGTCACGTGACTGCTGAATGCTGCTGGATATTACCAAGGGCTTTCCCTTTTCCCAGATGCCACTATTACCCACTTCTAGAGATCTTTAAATTTTTAGAAATACTTTTAAATGCTTATCCTTTAAAAGTGTCTGTGTCTCACATCCCTACCTGTAATATTTGAAACCATCAAAATCCTGCCTCAATGAAAAGAGGAACCTACCCAAACATTAACCTAACCTAATCTCACAGGGACTGGAATTCTGCCATGAAACATTTTCATTTCAGCATCTGCTGTTGTTCACTTTGCTCCAGCCACTGTGTTAGGTGCTGTGATGCAAAGCTGGGCAAGCCCATGGAAAGGCATGAAGTTCTGATACCTGCTACAGTGTGGGTGAGCCTCAAAAACATGATGCTTTACCTCCGAGGTTCACTGTTCAGCCTGGGAGTGGACAGCCCTGTAAAACCAAATGAGACTAACGAGGTACAGGAGTCCATTGACAAGGGCCAGAAAGCAGAAGGGGACAAGGAAGCTGGTGATAGGGAACCCAAGGTTGAGTAAGGATTTTGTTGACGTGTTGTGAGATTGTTAACCATTGTCATAGGGCAACGTTTGTAGTAACTGTTAAATGAGAAACTATTTTGTTCTGTAAGCCTTCATCTTAAGTGAGAATAACAGCACAATTAGAAGAGCGTAGTCAATGTCACTGAACTGTGCATGCAGAAATTTTTGAAATGGTGTATCTTTGGCTATGTGTATTTTCACCAAAAAAAAAAAAAAAAAAAAAAGGTTGAGAAGTAGAGGGTTAATATGTTGTGGGGTTGTTAACCAGTGTCATAAAACAACATGTGTACTACTGTTTCATGAGAAACTATTTGTTCTGTAAGCCTTCACCTGAAGTACAATAAAATATTAAAAAAAAAAAGGAAAAAAAAAAAAAACCATGATGCTGAGTGAAAGAAACTAAACACAAAAACCCACATATTGCATGTTTGCATGTCTATGAAATGTCCAGGAGAGGCAAATCCATAGAGAGAAAGTCGACTAGTGTTTGCTTAGTGCTGGGGGAAGGGGAGAGTGGAGAATGACTGCTTACAGGTACAGGGTACTGAAGAGGAAAATTAATAACAGACATCTTACTTTCATTTTAAGGTGTTTCTTACCCAGGAAACCAAATATTAACTATAAAACACCTGACCCAAACTGCAAATGCCTGCCAGAAGCGGCTCTATAGCAATGTAAATTTGTCTTATCCTGCTAGAAAAGGATAGCTGTCAAACCATTACCTCCGAATTTAAATCTCAAAAAGTGTCATGGCTGCAGGTGGGTGGAAGGCCAAATTATTAGCAGCCAGGCCAGAAGTAACCTGATATCAGCTGATCTCAGTAAAGGAGGAAGGAGGGTTCAATTAATCATGTTAAGATGAGCCAATGGCTGAACTTCTATTCTTCTCCCTCCTCTTCTCTTTATAAGCCTCACTGTACCTTGCCTCTCTGAGCCATTTGCTTTTTCTGGAATCAAAATGGCCTCCCTATATGCATATAGAATAACTGCACAGAATAAACCTTGTGTTCAAATTTTGGTGAGTTTTGATTATTTTTATCAAGGGATTCCTTTTAGGGTGATGAAAACGTTCTGGAACTAGATAGAGGTGATGGCTGCACAACACTGAGGATGTACTAAATGCACGTTAAAGTGGTGAATTTTATGTTGTGTGAATTTTACCTAAATAACAAAACGTTTATATTAAAAAACAAAAGATGAACAAGGCATGATCCCTGCCTTCCAGGTGCTTAATTTCTTCTCTGAGGAGCCTGCTGAAACTCGCGCATCTTATGGGAAGGGAACATACCCCAAACCTGTTCACCCCAGGGTGGTAGTGCCGCCTCAGACTCGGCCTTCTCCCACAAGGAGGGCTGGGGGTGGGGGTGTGAAGGGGTGGGAGGAAGGCACAAAAGGAGATACTGAGGGGGCGCTAAAGACACTTCCCACTCACCTTCTTGACATTTATTAGTTCGTATCATCTTTAAGGAGCCCTGGTGGAGCAGTGGTTAAGAGCCAGGCTGCTAACCAGAAGGTTAGCAGTTTGAATCCACCAGCAGCTCCTTGGAAATCATATGGGGCAGTTCTGCTCTCTCCTAGTGTTGCTATGAGTCGGAATCGACTCAATGGCAACAGGTTTGGTTTGTTTTATATATACATATATATATAATAGAGAGACCTCTTTAAAGTATTGAAAAGCAAGATGTCACTTTGGGGACCAAGGAATGCCTGACCCAAGCCATGGTGTTTTCAATTGCCTCATATGCATGTGAAAGCTGGACAATGAATAAGGAAGACCCAAAGAACTGACGCCTTTGAATTATGGTGTTGGCAAAGAATAACCATGGAATTCCAGAAAAACTAAAAATCTGTCCCGGAAGAAGTACAGCCAGAATGCTCCTTGGAAGCAGGGATGGCAAGACTTCATCTCACATACTTTGGACGTGTTATCAGGAGGGACCAGTCCCTGGAAAAGGACATCACGCTTAGTAAAGTAGAGGGTCAGCCAAAGAGAGGAAGACCTTCAACGGGATGGACTGACACTGTGGCTGCAACAATGGGCTCAAGCATTAAGAACGATTATGAGGATGGCGCAGGACTGGGCAGTGTTTCGTTCTGTTGTACACACGGTCGCTATGAGTCGGGACCGACTCGACGACAGGTGCCTAACAACAACAACATGGCTAGCAGATGTATGCAGTTTCGAGGGGTATGTAAAGCAGGAAGGCTCTAAGTGGCTAAAAATCTGCTTACTTGGGTGTTTTTTTAAAACAATTGATACGTTCAAATTTGAGTTTGGCGCTGGTGGGATTTTTTGGGCTAACAGGCCTCAGCTTGCTATGAAGAAGTACAATACACAACACCCAGGGGCCCATACACAGAGGCCATCTTTGACTCATTTACAGAACACAGCTTCTCTCCCCTGAGAAACCTGACCACTCCTTTCCATCTTCTAGCATGGCTTTTAATTAGCAGAGGGGACATGGCCAGATTATCAGGAAAGGAAGAAGGGGAAGCACAAGGTTTTCAGTGGCTGAGAGAGCACAAAGTCCCATCGCCCTAAGGTGTACACATCTTCGTCATCTCCCTGCATTTCTCAAACTTTCCCAGCAAAAACATATGGGAGGGAAGGGTACTGTGATTAATATGAACGAGCCGCCACCACCCTCAGGGTAGCAGCATTTCACGCTGAATGCCAGACTCACAGCCACCTGCAAAGTTTGCATTTTGTAGATTCTTCTCTTTAAGCTCTGGGCAGGGCATATAAGAAAAAGAAAAGTGGAGAAGGCTCAGAGTCATCCATGTAACACAGCTGTGACGCCCATCCCCCTGCCCTGGGGCTGAGACTCTGTCCACGGTCCCTGGCATTGTCAGGGCCGATCAACGGTGCAGACCGAGTCAGCCCCAGGTCCTGCACCTGGCTTCTGGAACTGCAACTTCAGGTCTGGACTTTCCTGAGTTATTTCCATCCAAGCACCGCTGGCAACGCCCCCTCCCAAAGAACAGTTGCTCCCCGCTCCCCACTAGGTCCTGGGGACAGCTGTGCTCCCTTCAGGTGCAAAGAATCCCAAGAGGTTGCAGCCGTCTGATGACCCCACAGGGAAGGAAGAGGGCTGGGAAAGGAGTCAGCGCTCCCCCGTCTACCCCCCTCCAGTCCCCTGGGATGCGCCGCGGGGACGCTGGACATCTTCGCGGCCCAAGAGCTGTCCCTGTCCGGAGCCCAGAGAGGTGGGACAGGTGCTCGTGGCGGGGGGGGGGGGGGCTCCCGCCCCTCCTCGGGTCGGCCCAAATTCTGCAGCCAGCCTTTACCTGAGTGTTTCCCCTGAGCGCGGCCAGGACTCGCAACTCATTCGCGCGGCCATCTTGGCTACGCCCCCTCGCACCTTGCCACGCCCCTCACGCCCGGGACTCCTTCCTTGTGTTCATCGTTGCCACGCCTTCGTTCGCCTGGGCTACGCCCCCTCGGCCGGCCGTAGCCACGCCCCTCTCAACCGGGCCCGCCTCTCCCGCTGCTGTCTCCGGTCTCTCGCTGCGACCACGCCCACGCCCACGCGCTGCGGCGTGGCCCCGCATCTCTCCCCCGGTCACGCCTCTTCCCTGTCAAGTTCCCCCCACTCGTCTGGTCCCGCCCCTGTGCTGCGTTCTGGCCACATCCCTGCAGGCCCCACGGGTCACTCCTCTCGCTCGCCATAGGCCACTTCCCTGTGATTCGTATTGGCTACGCCATCCCGCCTGTAGGGTCGCTACGAGTTGGAATGTACTCGTCGACAACGGGTTTGGTTCCTGCCTGGGCATGGGTAGCTGAGTTCCTTCCGGCCTAAGCTCCAAGCTCGGCGCCGTGCCCCAGTTCCGAGGTCACCGGGTCCTTTCCGTTCTGGTCACGCGCCGTGCGCCCCAGGGGCGGGGCCTGGTCCTGGGAACCCGAGCGGCTGGGTTGGGCCGCCGGGGCTTCGTCACTGTGCACGGGGTCTAGCCCGATGTGTTCATCTTGTCTCTTTCTGCCCCTTAGCCGACCTGCAGTGCTCGGCAGACCCCGGGGTGCGCAGCCCCCTCTCCTTCCTTCTGTCTCCTCCCGGTGGCCTTGCGGAGCCGCCAACGCCTCTTCCTGCCGAGGGCCTGACAACACCCCCACTTGGTCGATCCTCTGGCCCCCTCCACCGAGATTACTGTTTTCTCCTTACTCCTCCATTTACAGTTCTGGGTCCACAAGAAACTGTGAAGAGGTTGTAACCAGCTTTCTTCCCTGTCCAGAAATCTCTGAACGGGCGCTCCTGGGGGCGGAACACCGTCCCTTAACCACTCACGCACTTCTTCATTCAAACCATGTTGATGCAGTGCTCTGTGCCAGTGACAAGTAAGGCCAGCCTCCAGGAGCTTACAGCCTGCAGCTGCCCCAACCTGAGCGTTTGAATGGGAGGAGAAACGCTGAGAGTTAAGGAAGGTAAAAGATTTGGTAAGTGCGGGTCTCCTTGATCCAATTAGCAGGAAAATTTTCCGCAGCAAATATTGGAAACTACTGTTAGAGGACTTAGTACAGTCCTTTACACAATAAATGCCCAAGAATTCGTCATTGAATGTTTTCCCTTTACACATGTGTAGAGAGCTAATTTTCCCTCTCATGTCAGTAAGATTTGCTAGTTGTATTTCTTCAGGTGCCAAAAATACGGATTTTAGGATCACATATTAGTTCCTGTCTTAGGCTGGGTTCTGTAGAGAAGCAAAACCAATAAAACATATATATGTATATGTATATGTATGTATGCATATATATATAGAGAGAGAAATGATCACATCATCCTATGACTGCCAAACTGCATCATAACTGCCAAACCACTGAGAATCATGGCCCAGCCAACTTGACATACAACCTTAAGGATCATAGTTCCCTTCTCTTTTCTTCTCTTCCCACCTTCCATCCATGTCTGCCTGAACACAGTGGGAACATTCCCAGCGTTCCACTAGAAGGAACACAGAAGAACAATTTTCAACAGAACACTTTTATGAAGCTCGTCCTGACCCTGAGAACCCCGTGACCCTGAGAACCCTGCCTCATTTATATAAAATGGTTCAACTGTCTGTCATTTCTTGGCTGAAAAAATCAAACTCACAGGAAATGGGACCAAATACAGCCTGTATAAGGTCTGTCCTCATTTGTACACTGTTAGCTCTACCTCAAGGAGCCCTGGTGGCGCATTGGTTAAGCGCTGGGCTGCTAACCCAAAGGTTGGCAGTTAGAAGCCACCTGAGGCTGCTCAGGAGAAAAGACCTGGCAATTTGCTCCCTTAAAGATTAACCCATTGCCCTCGGGTTCCAATTCATAGCCACTCTATAGGACTGAGGTAGAACTGCCCTACAGGGTTTTCTAGGTTGTAATCTTTAAGGAAGTTGACTGCCACATCTTTCTCCCTCCGGTAAAGGTAACAGCCTAGGAAGCCCTATGGGGAAGTTCTGCTCTGTTCTGTAGGGTTGCTGTGAGTCAGAATGGGTTGCTGTGAGTCAGAATCAACTCGAGGACACACAACAACAACAGCTCTCACTCACCTTCTTCCACCAATGATTTGAGGCAGCTTACCAAAATATAGACAATACTGGATAAAAGAAATAGTTGAAGGAATCAGGGAGAGGAGAACTTAAAGGAAAGAGATGCAGCCAATGAGAAGATTAACTCTGAGAAATGCGTCCCGTTGGATCCTGAACTTTTTTCCGAGCACAGAGGGAACATGCCCTGGTTAAAGGGGGGCCAGAGATTTGACTCCAAGCTTCAGGATGGCCATAGAAAAGAGAGATGACAATCATTTAAGACTTTTCCAGTGTTCATGAGGTAAAAATCAGCCAGGGCTTTGCTTGTGTGTTTTTGAGAAGCACAGGTTTTTCTTGATTTTTAGTCCCAAGAGAAATCCCAATTCTCATGAAGATGATGTTGGGAGCTAAGTATCACAAGGAATTACACACAGATCCCCTCAATGTAAACTGTTGCCACAATCACAAAGCCTAATGCATCAAATCAGTTCTGTGAACCATCAAAGCTTTCCTGTTCTGAGTACACAGGCCCTTGATGGTCTGCCTCAGTCCAGGGTAGTATTAAGATCATTGTTCCCCAGGATGGCAAGTTTCAACTTACATTTCAACTTCAGTCCATTCATAGTGACTGCCTGAATAACTGTGCTAGGAAGTTTTGTGGCTAAGTCCAGACTTGGAAAAAGTTCTGTGATTGATTAACAATGTCCGTCAAGGGTGCAAGATGGGTGAGTGGTTGCGTGCAACAACCCATCTGGCATCTCTGATTTGTAGGAATAGAGGTCTTGTGTGCAGGTCTTTAGCCAGTCCTCAAAAACATTTGTCACATAAGGATTTTGATAAATTTCCGACAGTACAAGGTTCAAGATCATTGTCGCTGGCCAAAACCTAAGATCAGAAACTGAGATGTTGATTAATTTATATATATATATGTATGTACATATATGTGTGTGTGTATATGTATGCATATATATAATACATATATATAGTATATTAACCAGGACGAGGATAATTTAAGGTTCAGTTCTGAAAAACGAGAGCATGTACCCAAAAATGTTTGTGGACTAATGGCCCCTCCACCTTTTTATAGAGGTTGTCAAAGGAAGTTCCCATGGGCAAGGCTAAACACTTCTGGGTGATCTCCAACTGGAAGCCAAATGGACGATCAGGGACTGAAAATCCTATCATAGAGCATGGCTGCAATAATTTTAGCCTAGAAAAAACAAGCATTACCTGCCACGACCATGAGAAAACTCTCAATATAACACCCCAAGCAACAGTGGAAACAGTTAAACATATACTAAGAAGTAAAGTCTTGCTTTTATTACAGGGAACTTATTATAACGTATTGATCTTCATTCACAAGATGAAACACACATACAGACCCACATGCACCCCATTTAAGAAACTGTCCTTTATATTCCTACCTCAGGAATATAACGTTGGCCGAATTATACTCACTCAGTTTGTCTGAATGAATTTTTATTTCCATGGAGTGGTGATTAACTTTCTCTGAAGTAAAAAAAAAAAAAGTTATCCTATGAAAAATAAGACAAAGTTCATAATGGTTATATGTATTAATTAACTTACAAAATTTGATGAGTCTTTTCAATCTCTTAGTTTCGTAAGATTTTTCATCCTAAAACTGCGTAAGGCATCGGGGTAGAGACAAAAATATTCCAAAGCCCAGGTTTCCTTGGTTATTATAGATCCTGGAAGTTGTTTTTCTCTGGATCTGAATGACAAAAAAACCAGCACGTAATGCACCTCAACATTCCCAACAGTATTGAGCTTCTTAGAACTTCAGTTTATGATTCAAATTATTCAGTTCAGTTTTAGTCAACAGTCAAATATTCATGGGCTATGAGAAATGCAAAAATGAACCAAATATAGCCCCTGCCGTCCAGAAAGTACACAAAAGTAAATCATGTTGACTAACTGTTTAATGAGAAACTATCTGTTCTGTAAACCTTCATTACAATAAAAAAAATGTAAATCATGTTGACAACAGATACATGTAAGAATGTGAACAAAATATGGGGATACAGAAGGAGAGGAGAATCAAAACTCAGTGGATTCAACATGTCAATTATAAAACTAAAAAAGCAAAAGAAAAGAGAGTTCCTCAAAGGAAGTGATACTTGAGGGAGACCAAGAGTAATGGCTAAGATGTTTAAAGGGGAAAAAAATGAAAGCTCACTGTATTCAAGTTACGGGCATCATACAAACACACACGAAGGACAGAGCCCACTCATTAAAAAATCTTAGCAAAAAAAGTGATGAAGTACCCCAACTCTTATATTATTAAGAACTTAAAAAAATCTCACAATCAATTATTCTTATTTTCCAACTAGGCCTTTTGGAATCATGCGATACATTGAAAGCTACATAAACTCCAATTTTCCATCAGAAATTTGTAATCTAACATTATTATTACACACACCCATTGAGCACTTACCATGTGTAAAGGCCCAGCAGTAGGCCCACCACTGGGTCCATTTGCCAGGTGGTGAATGGAAGGCCCAGAGATCCTGGCAGTGTTTTTAAATAGCCCTAATGGGATCAACTGGAGGAGGGTGGGGAGAGGAGGGGTTTCAAGGCTCCAGTGGGGACACAGGGGAGAGACAGCTTCCTCCACAAACAGCATTTGTGGGAATCCACCCCCTGGTCCCAAGAGTGAGGTACTGCAAGCATGGAGTGTGTTCTTGTAAAGCATTCCCATCTTGTTAACTCAATGCTCACAGCAAAATGTTTACTAAGAACATTCTTTGAAGGGGATAAAATCTGAGTATAAAATTCTTATTAAAAATTGAAGCCAGATCTTTTCCCACAAGTCTCAAACAGAGAAATAAATAGGATTTTGATTAGGCCAGAGAATGTAGGTGAGGGAGGGAAAAATCAGTTATAGTAATTGAGATTTAATTGGAAATAAAGATCATAGATTTGGTAATTATTCTTTCTCATTAGTCATAGTCATCTTAATAAGGATGGCAAATACACTTATTTTAATAGTAAATTCAGAATATAGAAAATGATAAATTATAGTCTTATAGTATATTTGATTACATATGTATGTGTATGTATCACTAATCTCTCATGTTAGCCAGTATTCCATAGGTTTACTAAATGGCAAACTTTAGAGTAACATTATTTAGGCCTTGTCTTAGTTATTTAGTGCTGCTATAACAGAAATACCGCAAGTGGATGGCTTTAACAAACAGACTTATTCTCTCACAGTCTAGGAGGCTAGAAGTCCAAATTCAGGGTGTCAGCTCCAGGGGAAGGCTTTCATTCTCTGTCGGCTCTGGGGGAAGGTCCTTGTCATCAATCTTCTCCTGGTCTAGGAGCTTCTCAGCGCAGGAACCTTGGGTCCAAAAGACGCTCTCTGCTCCTGGCACTGCTTTCTTGGTGGTATGAGGTCCCCCCCATCTCTCTGCTCGCTTCTCTCTTGTATATCTCAAAAGAGATTGACTTAAAACACAACCTAATCTTGTAGTTTGAGTCCTGCGTCTTTAACCTAACTGCTACTAATCCCACCTCATTAACATCATAGAGATAGGATTTACAACACATAGGAAAATCACATCAGATGACAAAATGCTGGACAATCACACAATACTGGGAATCGAGGCCTAGCCAAGTTGACACATATTTTTGGGGGACACAATTCAATCCATGACAGGCCTTTAACTGGTACTTTCTTTCTCCTTGTAGTTGGGTTAATGGAAATAACCCACAAAAAGAGCAGGCATTATAAGGGAACCAAAGGAGAGAAAAATTATAAATTGATGAGGTAGGTTGATAATGGCAATACAGGGTAAAATCTTCATAAGAGTAGAGCCATGAACAGCCAAAGTACTGTGCTAACCATAGAGGCAAATTGATTTTTACAAAAAGACTGAAGTCAAAAAGGTCACAAACAAACTCTTTATTTACATTGTTTTGCAGTATAAACATTGAAGTGTCCAAGCTGAGAACTCTATAGGGTAGACGCGGTGCACTCCTGAAACAAAAAGGTTTTGTGTAGCAGTCAACGCTGAACCTGATCATTGGTACCTAAGCAGGTATAGACGAAACTTACCACACATACACCTAGGAGGTTTTCTTCAGAGTATGACATATGATTTTTTAATTTCTACATGTGAACAATAAAAGTAATGACTCCAACTTACCAGTCAGTATCAAATATTGTCCCCATTCAACTAAGCTACTATTTCTATTATTGGAAAATGAGAAAGGAATAGGTGGTCTGTTACCCAAAAGCCTTGCACAGTTGAAGTGGCCCCATTAGGCTAAAGCAGGGTTTCTCTGCCTCAGCACTATTGACATATGGGGCTGGATTAGTCTGTTGTGGGGACTGTCCTGTGCGTTGTAGGGTGTTTTGCAACATCCCTGCTCTCTACCCACTAGATGCCAGTTGTACCCCCACCCCAAGTTGTGGCAACCAAAAATGTCTCCAGACATAGACCAAGTGTCCTCTGGAGAGAAAAGTCAGCCCTGGTTAAGAACCACTGATTTAAAATATAATATTTTGGCAAATAGACAAAAATATTTTATCTCCCTGTGCATCGTAATGCTAACTGATAATTTAAAAAGGACAAAATCATTTTGTTACCTCTTAATTATGCTGAAAATATTGTACTAATTACTATAAACATCTGGAAAATGTTTATTATGTAGACATATACGTTTCATTTCAACTTATACTATGGGAGATCCCATTTGTTCAAAAGTCTACAGCTTCTATTCTAGAAAATCATTGAGTGGAGCCATTTAATTAAGGTGCTAATTACAGTGGTTTTATCATTATAGAATGTTTCCACGTTCACCTATTAAAGGTTTTATTCTATTTCTTTTAATGTATCACAGCCAGATACATTTCTCAAAACCCAATAATGGACAGAGTAACATCATATTTTAAGTGCTTTAACTGTAGTAGATTTAGTTGCTATAAAATTAGTAAATTCCTGCTTGTGCCAATGAAATAGAATAATCGGGGTCAAAATTTAAACTCGACACTGGTCCTTCCTCCCTCTTGCTTTCATACAGGTAAATGGGACATACATATCCCGATGTGCTTTTACGACTCTGACAAACTGTAAAAGGCATTTTGCATGAATCAAAAGGACAACACATGTGTTTTCTTTTCCTGTGATCTCATATTTTGTTTGCCATCTAGAGCAGGAGATCAATAGTTTTGTGCTGAGAAACCGCTTTTCAATTGTGTTGTGGACTGTAAAGAACATGGAGAAATCAATTTCTCTTGCCGGTCTCAGAGCCTTGGTGCCCCTTGCATTGCTCATGGCAACGGTAATGTGGACTTTTTATCTACGTTCTCTAAATCTGAACATTTGGAAGTAAATAAGTAAGTAAGCACCATGTTCGGAATGATTGAAACTGCTTGATGTTCATCATCATCACTATTACTGAGAAGTTTTTAAGCTCCCGTATGTGAAATTGCTGAAATGAGCATTGTATGAAGCAAGTGCACAGATAGGAACCCTCTGGAGGTTTAATACTTAAGGCTTATACATCAAAACAAAGACTAAGTTTGTTCGAGCTTTTAGAAAGTGGAAGAAAAGAAAGACAGTACGTTCAGAGGCATGACCCCTAGTATCTACTTCTGTTTTTCACCTAATTTATTGAGCTCTCCATCAAGGTTTTTAACAATTAACTCATTTTTAGCAGTTTCTGTGTAACACATCAGAGCCTTGGTGGCTCAGTGGTTAAGACTTCGGCTGCTAATCAAAAGTCGGCAGTTCGAATCCACTAGCCACTCCTTGGGAATCCTATGGGGCAGTTCTCCTCTGTCCTATATGGTCACTGTGAGACAGAATCAACTTGACAGCAACAGGGTTAGTTTCGGTTTTGGTATGTGACATATGCTCTGTGGCATCTTCATATTTGATGTCAAGTTACTGACAGTGTCTCATTTTTATCATTTGATCTTTAACCTTTCTGTTCACTTGACAAGACCTATAAAAGTTGATATTTTGAATCATTCCATTTTTGTCTGCTGTTTCATTTGTTGTTGTCTAATCTAAACATACGAACACATCAGCACATGGGCAAAAATTTGCTTTATCCTGATATAAAAATCTTATTATCTTAAGAAAGGTTCCAATTCATAGTCCTTTAATATTATTATAGATCTGCTTTAAAACAATATGGGACAATCACAGGTAACGCTTTTATTCTAAAAAAGAAAATACATTCTAATAATGCAGTTCCTTTGTTGTTAGGTGCCATAGAGTCATTCATTTACAAATATTTTAAAAAGAATATTGTTAGATGCTTATTTGAAGCTATTAATAAAATATCTTTGGAGAGTAGTGGGTAAATAGTATAGATTTTCTTTTATAAATTCTCAGCTTAAAATTTATTGATATAATTGAGAGTTATAAGAATAATATTTAAAATAGATATATACAGATATTTATAGTTAAGTTTTGAAAGGATTTATAAATTTAGAAAAACATTTTTCTGTATAATTATTGGGTCATAGGAAAAATTAGAAGTATAGTTATAGACTATTTGGAAAATAAGACTAATGAGATCAGTGGACAGCTACCCTTCTTATGTCATGCGGCCATAGCAGTACTCAGAGGAAAACGCATAGCCACAGATGTTTTCATTATTAACTGAGGAAGACTAAAAGTAAATGAGCATACTGGCCAACTCAAAGAGTCATAAAAAGAACAATAAAACAAGTATAACAACAGGAAGAAGGACTTAATAAATGTGAACAAGACTGATGAATCAGAAAACGAACAGAATTAAAAGTTAAATTCGAGAGTTTATTCTTTGATAAAACAACAGTAAAAAAAATAGATATACCTCCGGCAATTTTAATAGAAAATGATAAAAAATGTTTTCATTAGAAAATATAAAGAGAACACAGAAAGAAATACAGATATTTTATGCTAAATATTATATAAAGTCCATGAGAATATTGGAAACTCTTAATGAAAGGAATGATTGTCTTAAAAATTGTCAACAGTCAAAATGAACTCAGAAAAAAGAATGAAGCCTGCAATAAATGGCAGTGGAAGAAATGGAAAAATTTCAGAGACCTCTTCCCCCAAACTATACATGGTCCAGATTCTTCACCTGTGAATTTTTTATTTCCTATGGATTTTCAGTTTTTCTAAACATAGAAAATGTTAGAAATCTTTCTATAGCAGTTTCAAGATGGTAATACATCAGCAGAAAAAGAAAATCTCCAAGCATCAGCACCTGAAAAGGAACCTACATACTATTCTTCTTATGAAAATAAGTTTAAAAATTCTAGGAAAAAAAAATAGCAAATTAAGTCAGTAATACGTTAAAAATAGTCAAACTGGGTTTATCTAAGGGTTAGATCAATGTAAAGAAATTTATTACTATAATGCACCAAATGGTAAAAACCTTCTGATCATATGAATACATACTGAAAGGCAGTTGATAAAATGCAACATTGATTATTGATAAAATCAATTTTTAGTAAACTAGAAATAAAGGGATGCTTTGATCACATGTTGCATTACATTTAACAACTCTCCAGATTCTGTGGAGTAGAAACATTCCCTTTAGTGTAAGAAAGAAGACAAGGTCCATTTTATTCCCTTATATGGCACCCTGTTCTGATAATGCCACTACAATGAGACAAAATAACAACAACGTCAATAATTAGGTATTACTGTTGAACAGCAGGAAAGGAATTTACAATTATTTATAGATGACATGAAATATATGATTACTTTCTAGGGAAATGCAAGAGAATAAATATACATAAAATGGAAAGTGGAAGTAACAACTAGCAAAGAACATCTGTGCACCCACAAATTCAAGCGTATATACTTGAGAACAATGAGCACTTCAACACAAAAAAAGGGCAAAGGACCCAATCAATAATTTACAAAGACAAAAATACAAATGACTAATCAACATACGGAGCCCTGGTGGCGCAGTTGTCAAGATCTTGGCTGCTAACCAAAAGGTCGGCAGTTCAAATCCACCAGCTGCTCCTTGGAAACCCTATGGGGCAGTTCTGCTCTGTCCTGTAGGGTCCCTGTGAGTTGGAACCAACCCAATGGCACCCAACAACAACAACAAATCAACATATAAAATGCTCAGCTTTACTATGAAACAAAGAATCGAGAATCAAAGCAGTAATTAGATACTGTTGTACCATTTGCTTTCCCAAAGAGTTTTGAAGACCAATAATATCTGGTCCAGAGCCCTGGTGGTGCAGTGGCTAAGTATTCAGCTGCTAGCCAAAAGGTCGGCAGTTCGAATCCACCAGCCGCTCCTTGGAAATCCTATGGAGCAGTTCTACTCTGTCCTATAGGGTCGCTATGAGTCAGAATTGACTCCATGGCAATGGCTTTAATATCTGGTCCAGGATATCGGAAAATGGACACTCATATTCTGCTAAAAATATGTAAACTGGCATAATCTTTTTGAGAGGAAATGAACATATATCAAAGCCTTACATTTTTGCATCTCCTTTGACCCCGAATTATGAATTCTCAGAATTTATCCTAAAGATATTATCAGAAATAAATGAAAAACTGTTAGGTTCAAGCATGTTTACTAGAGCATTATTTATAAACATAAAAAAAGAAATAGTAACTTAAGTTTAAAAGCTCATGACAGAGCTATAAAATGAATGCAATATTAGACTATCATTAAAATGATGTGAGGAAGGAACGACATAAAAATACATTCACAATACAATGTCAAGTTCAGAGAGAAGGTGATGAAGCTGTGTTTACAGTATGATTGCAGTTTTTCTTTGAAGAAGGTCTGTGTCTGTCCACTGAGTGGCAACTCTTTAGGACAGAGTACAACTGCCCCATAGAGTTTCCAAGGAGCAGCTGGTGGATTCGAACTGCGACCTTTTTGGTTAGCCGCCATAGCACTTAACCACTACACCACCAGGGTTTCCCAGGCTAAGAAAGGTTGTTCCAAATATTACAGAGTACTGCCAGTGTTCATCCATGCTGGTGGTATTTATTGTAGGTAATCTCTGCTTTTTTCTTTTTGCTTATCTGTATTTTCTGTAAAGACCTGAAGAATTTCTATAAATAAATTTTATTGTTCTCTTTTTTTTTTTTGGATTTTTTTTAAATGAGACCACACATTGAGGGATTATTATTCAAAAGAAAAGGGACTCTCTTCTCAAAAGGATAGCTTAGACTGACTGACTCCCATTTTACTGTCTTCAGTGCTAGTCACATACATGACTAAGTAAAAACAAAAGAGAGACATTTGTCACTTTTACAAAATATTTGGCCGAATCGGATTTCTGTGTCTGGTTTTTATCAAAGAACGTGGCTTTGTTCCTTGATGTAAATAACCTGCTTTGTGACAATCTCAATCTCTGAGAGTACTGACTTTTTCCCATGACGACTTCATCTAGTCTATCATTTCACAGGATGAGTTCATCCAGGCTGACTTTTTTTTTCAGAGATTAGTTAAGTGAGCTCTTCCTTCTGGGAAATTTCCATTTCATGTAATGGTGAGATTTCTGGATTGACTGGGCTAACTTTTGGCTGCCTCTCCGTTTTGGAGAAAGTCACCATGGGAAAGAGTCTTTTCATTCCTTATCTTAATCCTCAAAGCATCTCTGAGGTTTTGTTGCCAATTACAGTTTTGAGACTCAGTGTGGTTGCGTGGTGGAGATAAGATTCATGTGAATGTCAGCCTGGCTGTTAAAGGGACACCCAGCCCACTGCATCCCATGGCCTCTGAGGACTCAAACACCAGAACCTCGGTTCCTTCATATGGAAGATAATTATTACAATAGCAATTTTTTTATTGTGGTGAAAATGTACATACCAAAGCATTTGCCAATTCAACAATTTCTACATGTGAAATTCAGTGACGGTGGTTGCATTCTTCACAACAATAGCAATTTTGAGTGTTATTTTGAGGATTGGAGGAATAATCCAGAGAACCTGGTTCTTAGTAGGTAGTTCTTTATAACTTTTCTATAGCTGCGCTCTGGAGCCCTGGTGGTGCAGTGGTTAAGAGCTACAGCTGCTAACCAGAAGGTCGGCAGTATGAATCCTCCAGTTGCTCCTTGGGAACCCTACGTGGCAGTTCTACTCTGTTCTATAGGATCGCTTTGAGTCGGAATGGAGTTGACGGCAATGGGTTTTTGGTTTACATATATACATACATATATAGATATAATCAAGTAACCTTATTACGCTCTTATTGACTTCCATTCATATGGACATGGGTTTTATAGCTGCACTGACCAGGGTAGCCACTAGCTACCTGGAACGAATTAAATTAAAAGCTCACTTTCTCAGCACTAGCCACACTTCAAGTGCTCAGTAGCCACTTGTGTCTAGTGACTACCACATTGGACAGCACAGCTACAGAACACTTCCATCACTGCGGAATGTTCCATTGGACAGCATTAACTGATTTTTATGCCACTACTAGACCTTGCTTGCTGAAAGTGAAGAGGACTTGAAGCACTTACTAATGAAGATCAAAGACTACAGCCTTCAGTATGGATTACACCTCAGCATAAAACAAAAATCCTCACAACTGGACCAATAAGCAACATCATGATAAACGGAGATAAGACTGAAATTGTCAAGAATTTCGTTTTACTTGGTTCCACAGTCAATGCCCATGGAAGCAGCAGTCAAGAAATCAGACGCAGCCTTGTATTGGGCAAAAGACTGCTGCAAAAGACCTCTTTGGAGTGTTAAAGAGCAAAGACGTCACTTTCAGGACTAAGATGCGCCTGACCCAAGCCATGGTGTTTTCAATTGCCTCATATGCATAGGAAAGCTGGGCAATTAATAAGGAAAATCGAAGGAGAATTGATGCCTTTGAATTATGGTATTGTTGAAGAACGCTGAATTTACCATGGACTGCCAAAAGAACGAACAAATCTGTCTTGGAAGAAGTACAGCCAGAATGCTCCTTAGAAGCAAGAATGGCAAGACTTCGTCTCACATACTTTGGTCATGTTATCAGGAGGGACCAGTCCCTGGAGAGGTACATCATGCTTGGTAAAGTAGAGGGTCAGCGAAAAAGAGGAAGACCCTCAACGAGATGGATTGACGTAATGGCTGCAACAGTGGGCTCAAACAAAGCAATGATTGTGAGGATGGCAAAGGACTGGGCAGTGTTTCGTTCTGTTGTACATAGGGTCGCTATGAGTCGGAAGCGGCGCAACAGCACCTAACAACAACAACGCACTAGACCTTAGAGCTGAACAAAACCATGCCCTTGTTTGAATGGGGATGCTCCCCTGAGATGTTCATCTGCATAGGTGCGAGCCAGGTGGAGCCCATTCTTGGAGGGGCAGCCTTTGTTCACCAGAGACAGAAAGGAGGGGTGTTCGTTACCCAAATTTCGATAGCCAATCTGTGAGGCGGATACTTTAGGCCTGAGAAGATGTATAGTTCATCTCAATGAAAACCTCCAGATAGAACTCCCTGCTTTCCACGGGGCATGTAACCAGACCACAGCAGAAGGGGTGGGGATGATTGCGACTTTGAGTCAGCAGAGGAAACCTTCTTTTGAGGTAGAGTTAGGAAAGGATAACTAATAATCTGATGGTCAAACAGATTTTTGTAAATAACTGACAGGAGATGGGCTGCTTCAGTCAATGCATTAACCCAAATGATGGGGTTAATCATTAAACCTCCCAGGCGGTGGCTGCCTTGTTTCTCTGACATTCTAATCCGGCCACAGAATGGCTAAGGCTGGTTTAAGTGGAGGGTGGATTTTTTTTCCCCGTTTGCCCTGTGTTTTTCATTCTGAAAGAATGTTGTGGCCTCTGTTTTTCCTGGTGACTGCTATTCGTGCTGAACTCTGTCAACCAGGTACGTTGCCTTGAAACATAAAAATAACTGACTTAAAGAACTCTTTACATCTCTAAACTGCAGACGTGTTAAGACTTGAACATTTAGCCTGTGGCTGTTTTATGGAATTGGAAGGAACATTTTTAAACATCTAAAATAACTGGGTTTAAACTTTCAGGCAGATTTGGGCCTTTTTAATTGTAGTTCTGTGTGCTTTTGGTTTCAGTTGCATTAAATATTAGGATTTATCAAGCTTTCTTTAGCAGATTTTGTGATTCTCCACTGCTCTTTCTTTTTTCTTTTTGGCAGATGCGGAGAATGCTTTCAAAGTGAGACTTAGTATCAAAACAGCTCTGGGAGATAAAGCAGTAAGTGGAGCACTAGCGGGTTTATTTTTAATTTTGTTGTCTAATAACTCTGTGCTTTGTCTAATAATGGGCCTCTCTGCATAGTTACCTAAAACTTGAAAAAATTATTTCTAAAGACCTCACATCTGATATTTCCTTAAAGTAGAAATGTTGTTGTTGTTGTGTGCCCTTGAGTCCATTCCGACTCATAGAGACCCTGGAGGACAGAGTAGGACTGCCCCACAGGGTTTCCAAGGCTGTAAATCTTTACAGAAGCAGACTGCCACATCTTTCTCCCACAGAGCTGCTGGTGGGTTTGAACCACTGACCTTTTGGTTAGCAGCCGAGTGCTTAACCACTGCACCACCAGCGCTCCTTACCAAAGTAAAAACAGAGTAAAATAGAAATTGTTAATAAAATGGTTTTGCTTAAAGTATTTAATCTATAGTATGTGCCAGAAAATACGTGTAGTTTTGTATTACACAAAAACAATTTGGCAAACTTGAGATTTCCAGCCAGCATGGTGGAGACACAGGGGTGTGAGGTAGGGCCTCAGCTCTGGGTTGGGGTCTGGCCCTCATCACGGTATTCATTTGAGCTTTATCAGCCTCAGTTTTATAATCAGTGAAAAGAGGGGATGGTTCTATCCTTATTAGGTCTTTCATAGCACAACATTTTTTTCCAATTCTTTCCTGAAGTTTCTTCAATTCTTCTCAAATCTCAGTGTAACAATATGAAATATATGCTTATGAAATAGAAGTTAAAATGTACTCATAGAGCCCAAGTGGGTATAGGAACAGTAAAGGCAGTTGAATTAATAAGATGATGTTGTCTAATTCTAGTCTTAGTTTCTCAGTGTGGTCTGTGAATTTTCTTCCCAAAGGAAGGTAAAATTAAGGTGCCTCAGGCTAGAACAAAGCCTTGCTAGTACAAAGGTTAAGTGATTGGCTGCTAACCAAAAGGCTGGTGGTTCAAATCCACCTAACAGCTCCGCGGGAGAAAAGACCAGGTGATCTGCTCCCATAAAAATTACAGCCTAGGAAGCCCTATGGGGCAGTTCGACTTTGTCGCACGGGGTCGCTATGAGTCGAAATTGACTTCATGGCACCTAACAACAACAACAAAGAAACTTAGAAGTGTTCTGCCTTCAGGCCAATCCACCAATGATTTTATTATTCACTCAATGGGTAATAATCATTATAACAGCCAAACAGAACTTTGTTTACTTTCTAGTTGGGACCTTTCTAAGCAGTTACCTCCTACTGGCTCATTTAGTCTTCACGACTACTCTGTGAGAGCGGGAGCATAGGCAGTCCATTCCCATTGGATGAATGGGGAAAATGAGGCACAAAGGAGTTAAGTGACTCGCTCAAGATCACAAGTCAGCAAGTGGTAGAGGAAGTATTTGAACCTAGACAATCTGACTGTAGAATCCACCCTATCAGTATGTAGGGTTTCTCATCCCAGGATGCTCTGGGGCAGTCACCGTGCTAGATGCTGAAGATGCAATGACAGACAAAATCTGGCTTGTCCCTGCCCTCATGGAGTTTGTAGTCTAGTGGGAGAGGTGGTTGTCAATGACATATCCACAAAACCAAATGTAAATGTGCAAGCTTGACAAGTATAAATAACAGGAAGGAGAAGTACATGCGGACTTTGGCCTTGTGGGGAGTCTTAGGACATGACACTTGCTGTGAGGTTTAAAGTAGGAGTAGAAGCGAATCAGGGGATACAAGGAGGAAGGGCATGAGGAGAGGCTTATCATGAGGGAGCTTGGTAAGAGTGAGGGACAGAAAGAAGGCTGAAGTGTCTGGAACTGGGGCAGTGAGGTAGACCATAACACATGGTGAGCTTAGAGAGAGAGGAGGGGCCAGGCCAGGAATATGTGGGCTGGATTAGGGGATTTTGATGTTATCTTTAAAGCAACTGGGAATTTTTACAGATCTCATGATAGAATTAGTGTTTGGAAGACTTTTGTCACAATGTAGAAGGCAGATCGCCGGGGACTAGAGTGGAAGGAACCAATTAGGAGGCAGTTGGAGTAGTGGGGGTGAGAGATGATGGTCATTTAGAGGACAGTGATGTTGGTGGAGAGAGAGAGAAGTGAGAGAGGTGAAGAGATTTTAGAGCCATAGGGACAGTGTGATAAGGAAGAGAGAGGGAGGTGGCAAGGGTGACGCCCTGTTTCTGCTTACACAACTGGATGGGTGGTGGCCCATGTATGAGCCAGGGAACCAGATGCGGACAAGAAAACCATGGCTTCGGTTTTGGGCATGTTGAGTTTGAGGTATCATTGACACATAGGCAATGGACAGAGCTGACTTGAGATATATATTCATGAGTCATTTGCATAGATGTGGTAACGAAAGCCTGGGGTAGTGCTGAGGGAGAACATACAAAGTGATCAGAGGAGAGGGCCTAGGATGGAACCTTGAGATCTTCTAAAACTTAAAGCCCTTATAGAAGAGGGTGAACCTGCAAAGAGGATGGAGGAGCGGGCAGAGGGGCAGGGGGACAACCAGGAGCATGTTGTATGCCAAGAAAGATGAAGGCTGAAAAGTGTTTATTGTGTTAAGCAATATGGAGGTCATTGGTAACTTTAGAAAGAGCAGTTTCTGTAGAGTGGTGGGGCTGGAAGGCAGATGAAGGAGAGGGTTGAGATTAAGTGAGTAGTGAATGTATTGGTTTCCTCCGACTGCCATAACAAAGTACCACAAACTGGGTGGCTTAAAACAACAGAATTCTCTCACAGTTCTGGAGGCTTCTCTCTGAAGAAGGTCCCAGGGGAAGAATCTTTCCTTGCCTCTTCTAGTTTTGGTGGTCCCAGGCATTCCTTGGCTTATGGACGCATAACTCCAATCTCTGCCTCCGACTTCACATGGCCGTCTTCTCTCTGCGTCTGTCTGTCTGTTCGTGTCTCTTCTCTTTTTATAAGGACATCAGTCACATTGGATTAGGGCCCACCGTACTCCAGGGTGACTTAATGTTGACTGAACTAACCACATCTACAAAAACCATATTTCCAAATAAGGTCATATTCACAGGTACTAGGGGTTAAGATTAATCCTTTTGGGGGACACAATTCAGCCCATAACAGTAAACATGTGAAGACAGAAGAATGGGAAACTCTTTTGGGAATTTTGGCTGAGAATGACAGGAGAGACACAATAGTGTGTGGAAGAAAGGAGGATTGAGTAAAGTAGTTTGTTTTGGCTATTTTTTTTTTTTTTATTGGGGAAAACTTGAATGCGTTTAGAAGTAAACGGACAAACCCTAATAGGGAGTTGAAGATGCAGAAGGCAGATCCTGCGATGGGCAGAAGGGAAGCATTCTTAGTCGAGGTGGAGGGAAGGGACTAGCCATTGACGGAAGAGAAACAGCATGTCTAGCACTTCAGGAGAGGGGGTGAATAGGATGTGTGTCTATGGAGGAAGTGTTGAATCTTGGTATCAGGAGGATGGGGGAGTTTCAGCTGATGACTTTAGATTATCTATAAATCATGGAACAAGAGTATCTAGTGATACTGAGGTGTGATGAAAAGGTATGGGCCCCGAGGAGATTTGAGGAAACTCTGGTGGTGTAGTGGTGAAGAGCTACAGCTGCTAACCAAAAGATCGGCAGTTTGAATCCACCAGGCCCTCCTTGGAAACCGTATGGGGCAGTTCTACTCTGTCCTATAGGGCTGCTATGAATCGGAATCAACTTGACAGCAACGGGTTGGGTTTGGAGGAGGTTTGAAATAGTCATTGTGGTGTTAGTGAGAGAGAGCTGATGGAGAAATCTGAGGAATTCTTAGGCAATCTGGGGGTAGGGCGTTGTGAATTTATGGTTAAACCAATAAGCTCTGTTTTGTAACTTTCTCAGGTTACACTTGATTACTCGTCTAAAATGTGGGGTCAGCCATAGTTTAAGTGTTCTGAGATGTTTGTACAAAAAGAAGGAGAAACCGGGGCATTTGGGTCCTTGGCACACATGATATTGCAATGAGAAACCAAGGTATCTGAAGTGATGGATAAATTCAGGCAACTAATATGTGCTACTTGTTCTGTGAAGCCATATGTGGGAGATAAAGATGTGTTCAATTCAATTTTACACATTTACTGAGCCCCTGTTATGTGTCAGGTATATGCACAGAAAGTAGCTAAGCTGCTATGAACGTTCTTGCTCATGTCTTTGCCATATGCTTTCTTTTTCTTGGGTATATACCTGAGAGCAGAATTGCTTAGTTGTAGAGGACGCATATGTGTAGTTTAGTATCTCTTTCCTTATCCTCTCTTCAGTGGTCCATTTTCTCTACATCACTACATGTGCTCACTTATATTTATTCATGAAGTCTGTCTCTGAAAAAATTTGAATGCCCTAGTAGAAAAATGTTAGCTCCAATGCACAAGCTTTCAATCTTTTAACCCTTACCCAGGATAAGCTGGTTCCACTGGCCCGATACCCAGCGTAGAACAACAGCAATCTTTTCCCAACCTAAATAGCTTGGGGCTCTGTTCTGTGACCAAAACTTGACTCCTATCCAAGATCACCAGCCAGCTCATGCTCTTGGTTTTAAGAGGAACCAATGAAACGACATGTTATCATGTACTTTGGACATGTTACCAGGAGGGATCAGTCCCTGGAAAAGGACATCATGCTTGGTAAAGTAGAGGGTCAGTGAACAAGAGGAAGACCCTCAACGAGATGGATTGACACAGTGGCTGCAACAACGGGCTCAAGCATAACAACGATTGTGAGGATGGTGCAGGACCGGGCAGTGTTTCGTTCTGTTGTACACAGGGTCGCTATGAGTCGGAATGGACTCCATGGCACCTGACAACAACAACGACAATGAAAGGACAGGAGAAGATCCGGTCAAATTCCTCCCAACATCTGAAAACCAACTTTAACTTCATGCTCTGACAAGAGCTGCATCTTCATTTTTACCGTCTGCATCAGCTTATGGTTGTCGCGTGCACGTGAGCCCACTCACCCTATCTCCACAGGGGGCTAACAAGGCTGCTCTGTCTGAAGGGTGTCTGTGTGGTGGTTTTAACCAGACCATTTTCTCCCAGGGTTGGTTCTCACTTATTAGGTTGATTTCAATTGGACTGTTGTTGTTAGGTGCCATCGAGTCGATTTTGACTCATAGTGACCCCATGTGACAGAGTAGAACTGCCCCATAGGGTTTCTTAGGCTGTCATCCTTACAGGAGCAGATCACCAGGTCTTTCTCCCTCGGAGCTGCTGGGTGGGTTCAAACCACCGACCTTTTGGTTAGCAACCAGGTGCTTAACCGCTGCGCCAGCAGGGCTCCTTCCATTTGGATTAGAGCTGCTCTTATTCCTGCTGAGTAAAACTAATTTTGGAGGAAAAACAGCATTATTAAAAACCAAGCAACTATGCTCTGAATCAGTTAATTATTTAAAAATGAGCATAGTATAATATGAGATGAGGAGTTCACTTTATTTTTTTAACTTCTTTTTTTTTTATTGTATTTTAGATGAGGGTTTACAGAGCAAATCAGTTTCTCATTAAACAATTAACACATATATTGTTTTGTGACATTGGTTGCCACCCCCATGACCTGTCAACAGTCTCCCCTTCTCGACCTTGGGTTCCCCGTTACCAGCTTCCCTGTCCCCTCCTGCCTTCTCATCCTTGCCCCTGGGCTGGTGTGCCCATTTAGTCTCATTTTGTTTTATGAACCTGTCTAATCTTTGGCTGAAGGGAGGCGTTCACTTTAAAAGAATAAAGGAGCACTTCTAATAGTACCTAAAGTTGACATTAAAATGCAATATTCAACACTTGTATGTGAGAAAAAATAAAGAGATTGAGTTTTCTCTTCTTGATGGTAGGATCTTATTGTAGGGTTATTTAAGGAGGGACTAAAAGAGAAAAGAGTGAAGTAGAAAAGGCAATTGAAGGAAGTTAAATGAATATGTTATAAAGGTATTTAAGGAAAAAGAAGAAGCGCAGTCACAAACCTTCTTACCCAGAGTAACTTAGAGATTTGTTGTTTTGTTTGGGAATCAGTATTTATAATTATCACCCCACACAAGAGGAGAAAGGCAAGGATAGTAGTAGATGTCTTCCCATCCCAGAGTGAAACCAGAATCCTCACATTGTCTCCCTAACGTGCCACCTGCTCCGCCCCTCCGATTGCTCTTCTCTCCTCGGCTTTTACCACTCTCCCCGCTCCTGGTTTTGCTTTAGTTACACTAGCTTCTTTAAGAATGCCAGCCCCTTCTTGCTTCAAGGCTGGGGTTTGCTGGTTGACTGAAAATGAAGAAGGAAGGAGCCAAACACATGCATACGCCCAAGGTTCCAGGTAAGAAAATAACAGAAAAACTTGTACTGATGTGAAGGAAGGAAGGGAGGCTGGAGGGAGTCCATTCATGAGGAAAGAGAGAAGGGGAAGAAGCGAAGGACTATACATGGCTGCCATGAGGATGTCCACATGCTACCGAGGCTGCGGGTTCTGAGAAAGATAACGTCATGGGAACACACTGCACTTGGATTATAGAATGAACGTCCAAGAAGCCCTACCCAGGACTTTATGGTGGCATGTTTTAGGTCATGGTCACCAGACCTCAGTGTGTGAGAGAGGGAGTGCCACTGTGGCCCCAGTTAAAACCCAATGGACCATTTCGCTTCTCATCCTTCAATTTCCACAGGCCTCTTCATTTTCTGTTTTTCTTCTCTTTCAGTATGCCTGGGACACAAATGAAGAATATCTCTTCAAAGCAATGGTGGCTTTCTCCATGAGAAAAGTTCCCAGCAGAGAAACAACAGAGTAAGCAAACAGTGAAAAGTCCTAACTGCTTATTAGTCACATATTATTTGAGATAGTGCATTATTTCAAAATTTGGTCTTGAAAATAATTTATTAACCTAATTTTTTGAAGAGACACATATTTTCATTGAACGTTTAAAAAACTTTTGTAATCTAGCTCAGTCTACCCTTTAAATCATGTTCCAACCATGCTCTTTGTAGACCAGGCAATTTGAAGATAAATATTTTTTAAAAAAATACAGTTATATCTCCTAAGCTGTCTACATTTCTACTGGGCACCTATAATTTCTTTGGCATAGCTAGCTAGCTAGATACATATATACATAGATTCTGAAGAATTCTACTCTCATTTCAAAAATAATGCAAATACATATAGATTCTGTTGGTATCTCTCATAGCACCTTGTTTACTTATTGAAAGCACTTGGTACAATTTTTAATAGTTTTACACGTGTGTCTCTTCTTCCGGAGGAATGCTACTTCTCTGTTTGTGATATTTGTTTCTATGAAGAGGAACATCCATTAGGGTAACACTCCTGGTCTCTCTCTGCTCCTTCCCTCACTCCTCCCTTCAGAGGTGAAATGCCTTGTCTGAATGTTGGGTTGGCAGGAGCAGGTGGGCGTGGGTTCCTTTCTCTTTGGGAGCCAGCTGCTCCTCCCTGTGCCAAGTAGGGAACCAGGCTCGGCAGGGGGACACCCATACCTGTGAGGCTGCCTTGTTCTTTACAGCTGAGCCCCATTGGGACTACTGGGGGTATATCATCTGGGATGTTAAATATCCTGACCTGCCCCAATTTAACTCTAACCTGCTTCAGTATAGATAAACCTATCTAATGCTGGGTTTTTTTTTTTGTTTTTTTTTTAGTTAGGAAGTCAATTTGCCTGCTAATTAAAGTCATAGCCTCCAACCTAGTCTCTTAATTTGGTCTCCTATCAGCTTCCTTCTTTTGTCTTCATTCTAAAATAATTCAGAACCAGGCAAAGAGGGTTGCTCTTAACTGATTTCCCTCAAACCCACGATATCTGATGCATGGGCTGTGAATATAAAGTGTGAGATAGAAGAGTGGAATTTAGGGACCAAAATAAATGTGTACACTCCCACCCACTCGCCCATATATATATATATACATATATATATATCTCCACCAGTGGCCATCAAGTTGATTCCGACTCATGGCGATCCCGCGTGTGTCAGAGTAGAGCTGTGCTCCACAGGGTTTTTAATGGCTGTGATCATTTGCAAGTAAAGTAGCAGTCCCCGGAGCTCTAGAGAATACGATGGTGCCTGGTCACTGAGAGTGCACGGTGGAACAGAAGCTGGTATACCTGCCTCTTTGCTGGAGAAGTCTCAAGGTAGAAGGCCGGCCTGAGCCGCCTGTGGTGTGGGGTGAGTGAGAGGGCAGCTTGGGAGCAGGGGCATTTGAGTATTTCCTGAGGGCCAAGTGGATGCTGTTGTAGGAGCTGGCTCATGGTGGTAGAGCGAGGCTGGAGGTGTCTCGTTGGAGGCAAGCTGAGGGCGGGATGGAAGCCAGAGCACGTGCTCCTTGTCAGGAGAAGATGTAGGGCCGAAGTGCCCAGAGGGTCCCCCAGAGGCCCCCGGATGCACTCTGATGGATGATCAACTGGACGCCTGCCATGACAGAGGACCCCTAACAGCAAGGGGAGGGGGCCTCCAGAGGTCCCTGGCTAAGGAAAAGAACTTTGCCCTCTTCTCTGTCTGATCCCCTCCTACAGCTCCCTTTCGCATCTTGAAATGAGCCAGAAAGAGGCTTGCTGGGACAGGGATGTGAAGACGGAAAGGGGGAGGGATAGTACAGGATGGAGCCCGCCACTCCTAGCCCTGCTCAAGCCAGCACTGGCAGAAGCAGAGAGCTGGGCATGCCAGGTAGGGCCAAAGCTTTGATCAAAATTTTGATTAGACTGACCTGGACTTTATAATAGCTGCAAGTGACTGGAAAGCTAAAAAGTCTGCTACAAATACTGCCAGGGTGTGGGGAAGGAAGGGCGGACAGAGTGCCAAAAGGAATGGTGGGAGAAACATGAACCTCTTTCCTGATTGTGGCCTACTGAGGCCAGCCTGTTGGACGGCATTGCTGTACTTGGATCCATTGTTGTTGTTAGGTGTGGTGAAGTCGATTTGGACTCATAGCGACCCCATGTACAACAGAACAAAACACTGTGCAGTCCTTTGCCATCCTCACAATCGTTGCTATGTTTGAGCCCATTGTTGCAGCCATTGTGTCAATCCATCTCATTGAGGCTCTTCCTCTTTTTCACTGACCCTTCATTTTACCAAGCATGATGTCTTTCTCCAGGGACTGGTCCCTCCTGATAACATGTCCAAAATACATAAGACAAAGTGTCACCATCCTCTCTTCTAAGGAACATTCTGGCTGTACTTCTTCCAAGACGGATTTGTTCGTTATTCTGGCAATCCATGGTATATTCAATATTCTTTGCCAACACCGTAATTCAATGGCATCAATTCTTCGGTCTTCCTTATTCATAGTTCAGCTTTTGCATGCATATGAGGTGATTGAAAATATCTTAGCTTGGGTCAGGCAAACCTTAGTCCTCAAAGTGACATCTTTGCTTTTTACCACTTTAAAGAGGTCTTTTGCAGCAAATTTGCCCAATGCAATGCGTTTGATTTCTTGACTGCTGCTTCCATGGGCGTTGATTGTGGATCAAAGTAAAATGAAATCCTTGACAACCTCAGTATTTTCTCCGTTTATCATGATGTTGCTTATTGGTCCAGTTATGAGGATTTTTGTTTTTTTTTATGTTGAGGTGTAATCCATGCTGAAGGCTGTGGTGTTTGATCTTCATCATTAAGGGCTTCAAGTTCTCTTCAGTTTCAGCAAGCAAGGTTGTGTCATCTGCTTGTGGCAGATTGTTAATGAGTCTTCCTCCAATCCTGATGCCCCGTTCTTCTTCATATAGTCCAGCTTCTCAGATTATTTGCTCAGCAAATAAGTATGGTGAAAGGATAAAACCCTGCCGCACACCTTTCCTCATTTTAAACCATGAAATATCCCCTTGTTTTGTTTGAACAACTGCCTCTTGGTCTATGTACAGGTTCCTCACGAGCACAATTAAGTGTTCTGGAATTCCCATTCTTCGCAATGTTTGTTATGATCCACACAGTTGATTGCCTTTGCATAGTCAATTAAACACAGGTAAACATCTTTCTGGTAGTCTCTGCTTTCAGCCAAGATCCATCTGACGTCTGCAATGATATCCCTTGTTCCATGTCCTCTTCCGAATATGGCTTGAATTTCTGGAAGTTCTCTGTCAATGTACTGCTGCAACTGTTTTTGAATGATCTTCAGCAAAATTTTACTTGTGTGTGATATTAATGATATTGTTCGATAATTTCCACATTCTATTGGATCACCTTTCTTTGGAATGGGCACAAATATGGATCTCTTCCAGTCAGTTGGCCAGGTAGCTGTCTTCCAAATTTCTTGACACTTCCAGCATTGCATCCGTGTGTTGAAACATCTCTGTTGGTATTCTGTCAATTTCTGGAGTCTTGTTTATTGCCC
Source organism: Dugong dugon (assembly GCA_030035585.1). Lineage (NCBI taxonomy): Eukaryota > Metazoa > Chordata > Mammalia > Sirenia > Dugongidae > Dugong > Dugong dugon. The sequence continues at coordinate 162,635,684 of CM057483.1, forward strand.
GTGCCTTCAGTGTAGCTTGGATTTCTTCCTTCAGTAGCATCGATTCTTGATCATATGCTACCCCCTGAAATGTTTGAAAGTGGACCAGTTCTTTTTGGTACAATGACTGTGTATTCCTTCCATCTTCTTTTGATGCTCCCTGTATCGTTCAGTATTTTGCCCATAGAATCCTTCAAAATTGCAACTCAAGGCTTGAATTTTTTCTTCAGTTCTTTCAGCTTGGGAAATGCCAAGCGTGGTCTTCCCATTTTGTTTTCTAACTCTAGGTCTTTGCACATTTCATTATAATACTTCACTTTGTCTTCTCCAGCTGCCCTTTGAAATCTTCTGTTGAGCTCTTTTACTTCATCATTTCTTCCATTTGCTTTAGCTACTCTACATTCAAGAGCAAGTTTCAGAGTCTCTTCTGACATCCATTTTGGTCTTTTCTTCCTCTCCAGTCCTTTTAATGATCTTTTGCTTTCTTCATTTATGATATCCTTGATGTCATCCCACAACTGATCTGGTCTTCGGTCATTAGTGTTCAAGATGTCAAATCTATCCTTGAGATGGTCTCCAAATTCAGGTGGGATATACTCAAGGTCATACTTTGACTCTCGTGGACTTGTTTTAATTTTCTTCAGCTTCAACTTGAACTTGCATATGAGCAATTGATGGTCTATTCCGCAGTCAGCCCCTGGCCTTGGTCTGACTGATGATATTGTGCTTCATCAGTGTGTCTTTCCACAGATGTAGTCCATTTGATTCTTATGTATTCCATCTGGCAATGTCCACATGTATAGTTTGTGTCAGTGAAAGAAAGGTATTTCTAATGAATAGGTCATTGATCTTGCAAAATTCTATCATGCGATCTCGGGCGTCATTTCTATCACCAAGACCATATTTTCCAACTACCAGTCTTTCTTCTTTGTTTCAACTTTCACATTCCAGTAACCAGTAATTATCAATGCATCTTGATTGCATGTTTGATCAACTTCAGACTGCAGAAGTTGATAAAAATCTTCAGTTTCTTCATCTTTGGCATTAATGGTTGGTATGTAAATTTGAATAATAATAGTATTAACTGGTCTTCTTTGTAGGTGTATGGATATCATCCTATCACTGATAGCGTTGTACTTCAGGATAGATCTTGAAATCTTCTTTTCGATGATGAATGCAATGCCATTTTTCTTCAATTGTTCATTCCTAGCGTAGTAGACTATATAATTGTCTGATTCGAAATGGCCAGTACCAGTCCATTTTAGCTCACTAATGCCTACAATATCGATCTTCATGTGTTCCATTTCATTTTTTACAACTTCCAGTTTTCTGTGATTCATACTTCTTCCATCCACATTCTGATTACTGATGGATGTTTGCGGCTGTTTCTTCTCATTGAGTTGTGCCACATCAGCAAATGAAGGTCCCAAAAGCTTTACTTCATCCATGTTATTAAGGTTAACTCTACATTGAGGAAGCAGCTCTTCCCCGTTCGTACTTTGAGTGCCTTCCAACCTGAGGGGCTCATCTTCTGGCACTATATCAGACAATGTTCTGCTACTATTCATAAGGTTTTCACTTGACAATTTTTTTTAGAAGTAGATTGGCAGGTCCTTCTTCCTAGTCTGTCTTAGTCTGGAAGCTCTGCTGAAACCTGTCCACCATGTGTAACCCTGCTGGTATTTGAAATACCAGTGACATAGCTTCCAGCATCACAGCAACACACAAGCTCCCACAGTATGACAAACCTACAGATGAGTGGTGGAGTTGGATCTATAGGATTAAATAACTTCTTCTGAAAGCCTACTACGTGCCAGGCACTGATGTAAGATGATGGATAAGATCAAGTCCCACGCTGCGCAGGTCCTCCACCCAAGAAGCTGGCTGTGGTAGAAATTGCGGGACAATAGTCTAAATATGACTGAAACGCTGCAAGTCTTTGAAAACATTATTTAGAAATCTTACTCTCAAGTGGTTTGTTGTTGTTGTTGTTATTTGCTGTTTTTTTCTTAAAAACAAAAGGGAAGAAGATGAATGAAAGCCATAGTAGAAGGCTCTAGTTTCACTATGGCATGTTACTTGAGTACTTAGTAGTAGTCCCTGGGTAGTAAAAATGACTAATGCTCTCAGCTGCTAGCCAAAAGGTTGGAGGTTCAAGTCTACCCAGAGGCTCCTTGGAAGAAAGGCTTGGTGATCTCCTTCCAAAAACATCAGCCATTGAAAACTCTATGGAGTGTAGTTCTACTGTGACACACATAGAGTCTCCTTGAGTTGGAGTCGACTCAAAGGCAAGTTATGGTGGTGGTAGTTGAGTACTCGGGATTCAAGTCCTAAAATTTAGGCCAGACATACTAAAGCAATTTCATAGAAATTCTAAAATGTTGAAAGTAGTTTCTAAGAAAACTATAAGTTCAAAGCTTAGTTTATTTCCCAGGTAAACTAGGAAGTTCATCTGCCTAGTTTACTCAAATATTGGCTTTTAGGATATATACATATATTTTAAAATCATTTTTAGCAAGAGAGCTAGAAGTGTAATTTCGGTATTGCATTGTCTCTGCATTAAATGGTGTAGGGTATGTAATGGATTTATTCCTCTGCCTAATTTTTCAAGAATAAATTCTGTGAAAGGAACAACACGCTATTGTATCCATGGTAAGGGGATTAACGGTCTTGTGCTTGTAAAACAGCAGCCAGCTTCTATTGAGTCCTTTTGATTTCCAGAAACAGGGGCCCGATTCTTAGCACCCCTGGAATGATTTGACTCTGTCTGGCGCCACTGATGAGAAATGACTATGGAGCCAACTCAGGGAGAATTACATCAGGCCAGGGCTCACCACACTTGAGGAAAGGGAGTGGACATTTTTACCTCTTTTTAGTGATTGGCTTAAGGAAGCCATTTGTATGTGTGTTAATATCATGACTTCATTTTTTTAAAAAAGCTGTTTAAAATGATTATTGAGGTGAATTTAAAAAACTTCATCAGACCCATCTATCTTTAAAATTTTGAAAATGTAGCTTTCCCATTCGTTGTACTAATGGCATTTCAGCTTACTTTATTACATCAAAACATGTTTTGTTCAATAAATACTTGTTGGTTGATTAGTTTTTCATTCTGTGCAAATCTTTGAGAATGTACTGAGTAGTAACATTTGGAAAAAAGACCATAGAAGAAGTCACACTCTAGTTGTACGTAAATGGTAGACTATAACTGGAAGGAATTTGTATCCTTTTGTTGCTATATAAATTATTTAGCTACTGAGCTCTGTCCATCATTCTTTCTTTTACTTCCTGTTTAGCACCAACTTTCTCTCCTTACATTTACACTTCCTCTTTGCTATCCCCCCACACTCTATTCAGGGGTCCTCTTTTACTGCAGAGTTTTGTATGTTATTAGTGTCTGTGAATGTTTGTATCTGGGTAGGGAAGTTTGGAGAAAGTAATCTCCCTTCTTTCTTCCTCCCTTTTCTGTTACTGCAAGCCCTGCCCAATTTACTTTCTCAGGGAGTCTCTCTGGGAAAAGTTTCAGAAACAGTGAGATGTCAACCTTCATCAGTCCATCCATCCATCCATCCTTCTGTCCATCCATCCGTCCCTTTGTCCATCCATCCATTTCACGATCCCACAGTGAGTGCCCACTGGGCCATGCTTCGGGAATACATGGGTCATAGGACAGGACAGACTTGGCTCTAGCCCTCGTGCTTCCAGGGCCCAGAGAAACCTACTGTGTTGCAGATGGACAAAGTAGTTCATAGTCTTCCAGGTGACCCCTGTAGCTGATAAAATTAAAAAGGGTGTCCTGTATTTGAAGAACATGAAGTTCAAATCTGGGCAGGATTAGGGACACCCCTGACAAAAATTGGGGACAAACCCCATGAAATGTAGACGCTCTCTGTACTATCTGTACTCCCCACTGTCCTAGGTATATTCTCAGACTGGGCACAGAGTCTTCTTATTTATTTGTTATTGTGCTTTAAGTGAAAGTTTACAGCTCAAGTTAGTTTCTCATACAAAAATTTATACACACATTGTTATGTGACCCTAGTTACTATTCCTATAATGTGACAGCACACTCCTGCTTTCCACCCCGGATTTCCGGTGGGCACAGAGTCTTCTTATGTGCAAATTCTGGCATCTCAAAGATACCAGAACATAAGAAACCATTCTGGTGCCTTATGTTCTGGTGGGCTTAAGACACTGTGGCTTTGGTCTTCCAAGGGCCTTAATATCACTCAACTCCTTCACCTGGCATTTATGGAATCATAGACTCTAAATGGCCTTGCAGTAGGAACTCTATTCCTAATCATCCCTAACCATGTTAGCTAATTAAATTTAGCTCTTAATAAATATTTGTGAATGAATGAAGCATGTTTAACACCCTGGCTCTTAAACCAGGGGCCTGTCTATTGGGATAAAGTGGACACAAGATAATAGTGGCCCCACCAACCCATTTCTCTCTCTTCTTCCACCCTAACCTTGTGGCAGGATATTCTGCTGGTGAATATGTCATGAAATGGCCATGGTAGAAGTAGCTTCCCATTGCCTGGAGTTTATCTCTTGTTGGGCCTCAGTTGCTTGCTTTTGGGGGAGCCAAGACATCAGTTTCTTAAAGTATCATCCAAACAAGTAGGAAGCCCCAGCCCGTGAGTGTGTCTCTGTCTTCTTATACAGCATTTGCCTTGTGCCTGCGTTCAGAAGCAGGGGTGTGCGTCCCTCTGGCCCATTACCCACAAAGCTACTAATTTAAAAAGTGAGATTATTAATTACTAGTTCAACCGTCTGTAGCGGAACAAAATAGAAACACATCTCTACACTTATATTTCTGTGGTTGACATTTGTTGAGCACAAGGTTACTGTTTTTTACCCCTTAAAATCTTAGACGAGTCACTTTACATCACTGGGCAGAACCATCACGTAGGACAAATGTTCATTCTTCTGTTGATGAAGACCCTTAGCAGCTAAAACTGTTCGCCTTTTTTCTTAATATCAGTCTTGGAGAAATGATGGAAATGGTGCTACTTAAAAACACTAGTACAGTGGGTAGCATAATAATAAATACTTGATGCATTTCAATACATAAAAGAACTATTTTTTTTTTAAATTTTAGATAATTATTAAGATCACCCTGAAAGTGATTGGGGCCAATATCTTGCATTTGAAAATAGCTCTTTATTATTTTCAAAACATCTTTGTATCTGTTATCGCTTTATCAGTGTAACCAATAAGAACTGTTCATGAATCCATTGCCTAGTTTTTCTCTTGTAGTTTATTTTCCTGGGCCCAGGAAGCTTTCTCAATAACTGCTTTGCTCCTGTATATGTATGTGTGTGTGCATAAAATTTGAAATAATTTTAAATTTACATAAGAATTACAGATAATCCAGAGAGAACATTTTGACCAATGGTTCTCAGCCTGGATGCATTTTGTCCCCTTACTCCTCCCAATAATATTTGGAAATGTCTGGAGACCTTTTTGATTTTTGCAACTGGCGGATGTACCTTGCATCTAGTGGGTAGGGGCCAGGGATGCCGCTAAACATCCTACAAAGCACAGGACAGCTCCATCACGAAGAATTATCCTGCCCAAATATTGATAGTGGTGAGGTTGAGAAACCCTGGCTGCTGATCTTTTGGTTTAGCAGCCAAGCTCTTAACCACTGCGCCACGAAATCTGTTGCCGTCAAGTTGATTCTGACTCATAGTGGGACTGCCCCATAGGGTTTCCAAGGAGCAGCTGGTGGATTCGAACTGCAAGCCTTTTGGTTAGCAGCCAAGCTCTTAACCACTGTGCCACCAGGGCTCCACCAGGGCTCCCTAAAACTGTACAAACTTGATTATTTCTGCCAGTAGAGGTCACTGTGCCTCAGTGCTTCTCCACTGCCTCAATTCCTAACTATCCCCGTCCCACCAAGGTATTTGGAAAAGAAGCCTGGAGACATTTTGGCTCCTCACAACTGTTGATGCGTTATTGGCGCTTGCTGAGTAGAGGCCAGGGATGCTGCTAGAAACTCTACAATGTACAAGACAGCTTCCTCCCCCCCCCATCTCCCTCTCACCCAAAATGATCTGGCTCAACATATAAATATTGCCCAGATTGAGAAACTCTACTGTAGATGAAATCGTTTAATGTATGCGATGAGAAAGATTATGACTATCTCTATGATAATAAAAGACTCCTCTCATTATTGTTAATATGATTTTTAATAAGAACAAATATTTAATGGTTCAAACTGGGGAAGTAGGGGTGGTAGGGAAGGAAGCTTGTCTTCCTGGCCTTTCAGTGCCCAGGGAAAAGGAAAGAGGAAGTGGGTGGGCCTGGGGAAGGCATGGGTTTTGATATCACCCATGTCTCTTCAGGTGGGTCAGGGTGGCAGACCTGTGGCTGGAGCAGTAGGAGATGACCTGCTGGTGTCAGTGTCCCACCTCAGGGTGGAGCAGGGGTCAGCAGGATGAAAGACCTGTGAGCTTGGGTCACATGAGGTGGGCGGGAGGGCCCTGACTCTTAGGAGCCAAGGGAGCCAGCAGGCTCATGTGCTTAGGGGTCAACGGAGGCTGGCATCTTCACCACAGCAGGCTGGATGGCAGAAGGGAGCCGCTGGGCAGCAGTTGGGGACCGATGGGCAGCAGGCCGAAGGACAGTCCACTTGTCGCAGATGCTGCAGCTCCAGGAGCGGAAGCCTCTGTTCAGCCGGCCCCGCCTGGGCACAAAGGCACGGACCACGCCATTCCTCATCACGGGCCTGAAGGCAGACGGCCTGGCCTCTGGGCTGACTTCAAACCACAGGGGCCCGTCGACCTTCCTCTTCCCCTTGTTGCACTGGCCGAGGGCCCGTAGCACGGTCTCCTTGGCACAGGGGTCCGGGCGCTCCTCAGACGGGGGGAGCATGGCATAGAGGGCGCCCGGGGCCTGAAAGACGGTGGGGCCCCCTCTGAGCTCCGGGGGCGCGATCTGGACCCTCACCGGGCTCCAGATGCGGTTGGGGTTGTGGGCGCCCCACGGCTTGCGCTTCAAGTAGGTCTTCCAGGCACAGGAGAGGTTGGGCCTACGGAAGGTTTGAAGGGGCCGCTTGTTGGGGAAGCGCCTCCTCCAGGCGCTGGGCACCAGCACCTTCCGCAAGTTGACATGCTCCCAGCCGGGCGGAACCTTGGGGAGCGGCCGGGTCCGCCGCCAGCAACCAGGGTAGAGATACTGGGTGCAGCGGAGGGCCCGGGCCAGCCTGGGTGGCGAGGATGAGCGCCCCTGGGCGGGGGGTGGCGACGCGGGCTTGGGCGAGTCTAGGTAATAGCCCAGGTAGTAGCCCAGGTAGTTGCCCATGAGGGCAGTGCGGAGGGCTCCGTGGCTCGAGAAGGGATTGGGCTTCCAGAAGTTTCCGACGTCTGCCTACTGGGCAGATTCGAACCGCCCAGAGTTCTGGTGACCGTTGGCATCTGGGCGAAAGGACAGCTCGCGGCGTCGGGGGGGTGGGGGGGGTGGGGGGGGTGTCGGCCCCTCTGGTCACGTGGCCAGCTTCGCTCCAGGACAGCGCTATACTAACACTGGGACATCACAGATCACAGCGGCAGACCGAGGGTGCCCCCCTTCCCCCCTCCCGTGCAATCTGGGGAACACGGGAAGCTCAAGTCTGTCCTTCCCACTGTGGGTCCCAGGCGTCTGGCTCTGGGCGGAGGGGCCTAAGAGTTGCCTCCATTTTTGTACTACGTTTAAAGGGAGAAATGATCATAATTTCTACCAGGAAATTCTAGATTGCGGTGCCAGTGTATTCAAAATACGATATTCTCTGTCATCATGTAATATTGAACATGATACACTTGAATGGTCTTTTAAAAACAAGTAACTGAATTATTATTGTTAATATTATAATTTTAGTGAATGTGATGCATGTTTCATAAAAAAATTGTTAATGTCTTTTTTTTTTTTATAATTTAGCTCTTAGGGAAATCATGTAAGCCATTGATTGATAATTTATAATATAGCACTGGCAACGTTGATTTAATGTGGACTGTCCTATAATTTTCAGCCTTCATACATTCATAGGTAGATCATCTTCTCTTTGAACATTCATGCAATTTCTCTATTTCCGTTTGTACTGGTAAAAGTAGATTAGAGTAAGTCACATTTCCAGCTTACGGTTGAAAAGCATCTGCCTACAAAACACAGTGTTCAGAGGCTGTCAGGTAACTGATTATAGCGCTCAGTTTCGGAGGTCTGTTCAAGGTGGTAGAAACAAACTGTTCTTGAGAACTTTCTCCTCAAATGGACGTGCACAAGGCATCTCTGGGGCCTGACACCATGTTGGGATGGGTGAGAGTCAGAGATAGAGGCTGACACAAAGCATTGAATCCAAGAGCGGACAACAGATTCTGCCCAGGAGCTGGAGGCGGATGGCTGAACAGTGAGGACACAACAAAGAGCTTAACGAGGAAGCATCCAAAGGCTTCTGAGGGCAGAGAGGGGCCAAGTGTTGGGGAAGCAGAGTGCTGTCGGCCAAGAGGTGATGGGGAATGAGACCCTAACTCTTTCCACTCACTAATTCCATTTATTTATGTAGTCATTCATTCATTCATTTACAGCATATTCCTTATTTAAGGAATGATCCCTAAGTATATGAGCTTGAAATCAAAGAGAATTTTCTCTGATGTAATTTTCTTCTTAATAAGACATTTCTTCATAATGATGGAAATGACTTTTCATATGCAGCTAAAACCCCCCTTAAGATGACAGTAGCATCAGGGTGGGCGATCAGATGCCATTTGGTGCGATTTTCTGATCATGTATCTTTTCTTTCCACTGTCTGCAGAATTTCTCATGTCCTACTTTGCAATGTAACCCAGCGGGTGTCATTCTGGTTTGTGGTTACAGACCCTTCGAAAAACCACACCCTTCCTGCTGTTGAAGTACAGTCAGCCATAAGGTAATCACTGCTAAGTATGCTTTCTACTGAGACATCAACTTCTTGATTAATTCAGCTGTTTTCATCCATTTTGAAGTCTGTTTCTTCCCCTCTTCGCACGTGACTCATTTATCAAGAGGTCAGGGGTCAAAGATTTCATTTCATTAATTGATATTAGAGATTAGCGTCGGGCAGTAGTTCTCATCCAAGAGCAATTTGCCTCCAAGGAGAACTTGGTAACGCCTGGAGACATTTTTGGTTGTTACAACTGAGGGTGCCACCGACATTGAGGAGGCAGAGGCCAGGGAGGCTGTTAAACATCCTACTATGCACAGAAGAGTCCCCACACCAAGAATTATTCCACATCAAATGTCAATAGTGCTGTGGTTGAGAAAATCTGATTTAAATATTAGCTAAGGACATTTAGTCCCATCTTCTTTTGGTGAGAACACCTTGTATGGCACGATCATATGATGGTTCATCATATGAACTCTGGAGCCAGAATTCCTAAGTTTTTACTGCTGGCTTTGCCTCTTGCTAACTCTATTAATGCAGATGAGAGGGTACTCTTTGTGCTTTCCTCTCATCATCTGTAAAGTGGAGTTAATTATAGTACCTCTCACGGAGTTGTCGAGATGATTAAATGACAGGGCCAAATTACCCAATAAGGTATACACTGTAGTGCATAGTTTCACCTGTTTTTCTTTGATGTGGTGAAACCCACTTGAAATTGTGCACTACAGGTTAGTAAGTAAGCACAAGTAAGCCCGTGCATACCTTACTTACTGGGTAAACCACCCTTGTTAAATGAGTTAATAAATGTAAGGAGTTTCAAGGGGCAAGTCATAGCTTCATATTTCTTAGGTCTCTAAGGACTTGCCTTTTTTAGTCAATGTACAGTCTTTACATCTTAACAGATACATTTTCTTTAACAGGTAAAATCATGACTCTCATTAAATTAAAAAATGGACACGTATCAAAGATTTTATTATCTCGATAGTTAATGAGGGAACTAGTGAGATGTTTGAAACTGGTTCAAAGGAGAATTCATGGAACCACCAGAATCCCCAGTTGGAGCCAATCACCATGGAGAGCTAAATCTCAACCTTCACCCCAAACACTCATCTATCTCCTCACATTAACTGAAGCTTGGTTTAACCCTCCCCCCAAACAAAAACCAAACCCATTGCCATGGAGTCGATTCCAACTCATGGCAACCCCCTGTGTTACAGAGTAGAACTGCTCCATAGGATTTTCTTGGCTGTAGTCTTTACGGAAGCAGATTGCCAGGCCTTTCTTCTGGTGGGTGAGTTTGAACCGCCAGCCTTTAGATTAGTAGTCAAACGCCAACCACTTGCACCACCCAGGGACTTCTGGTTTACCCCCAGTGCCTTTATTTCCATGCAGCCCTCCCCGTTCACAAGGCTTGAACCAAATCCCTTTTCACATGAAATAACGACATTCCTAACTCTTACTCCCTATGCGGTGGGTCTCATTTCATATGTAGGAAATAAGAAATGGTGAAATGCATTTGTAAATAGATGCACCAGTCTATCCACTGGGCAGTAATCAATTGTGTTTCACCAGGCACAATCCATTTGATTTTCTATGGAAAAAAATCATTTTCATTATGTCAGTTTTCTACAACTTAAAGATTTGCAAAATAGCTCAAAGACAATAAAAGGTGGCAATTGAGCAGATGGGTGCACTGGGTAGCAGAGTCAGTCATCTTTTTTTGCCCATTTCAAGTCATTCTCAATCTTTCCTGATAGTCACCCCCCTCCTGTGATCATAACACATTTTTAAAAGTGAAGCATATTCTTATATCTAAGAAGCAGAAGGATGCAATTTGTGTTTGTTTCAATCAATGTGCACTTCATGCATCCGAACTTCAAATGTTGCACATCATTGATGTTGGGCAAGGGCTAGACAATGAAAAAGGAAGACCAAAGAAGAATTGACACGTTTGAATCATGGTGTTGGCCAAGAATACTGAATATACCATGGACTGCCAGAAGAAGGAACACATCTGTCTTAGGAGAAATGCAACCAGAATGCTTCTTAGAGGCGAAGACGGTGAGATTTTTGTCTTGCTTACTTTGGACATGTTATCAGGAGGGACCAGTCCCTGGAGAAGGACATCATGCTTGGTAAAGTAGAGGATGAGTGAAAAAGAGGAAGACCCTCAATGAGATGGATTGACACAGTGGCTGCAACAACGGGCTCAAACATTACCTACTATTGTGAGGATGGCACAGGTCCGGGTAACATTTCATTCTGTTATACGTGGGGCCGCTATGAGTGGGAGCTGACTTGATGGCACCTAACAACAACAAGGACATATTGTAGAAATGAAATAGAGTAACTGTCCACACCAAGGATTTGTAAGTGTTCTGAAGTGCATATTTTTCTCTTTACCAAGGAGAAATACCTAGTGAAAGAAATCATTTGTTTTCTGTAAAATATTAACATTTAAGATAATGAGTATATAATCAAAAGCCAAAGGTTTTGTGAACAGTCATCTAGTTCCCTTGCTGAAGCAAAGGAACTGAGGATCTATATCAATGGAACTGCTTTAATCTGCTCTAACAGGAAGGTTTGAACTAAATAGTTCGTGCACTTTTGCCGCTAAGAATACTGGGAAGACCCATCACTTAGGGAGTTAGAGTTAGGAATATGTATTTCATGTGAAAAGGGATTTTATTCAAGTCTTGTGAACGAGAGGGCTGCAAGGAAAATGAAGGCACTGGGGTTAAACCAGGCATCAGTTAATGTGAGGAGGTAGATTTGAGTGTTTGGGGTAAAGGTAGAGTATGTACCTGAACTTGTCTGGAAGCTCTCCAATTGGGAATTCCAGTTGTGGATAGGGATTTAATCTGTACCTGAGCTAGAACTTCCAATCACCCTGAGAGGTGATGGAGCCCATTCCCAGCCTGAGTGAGAAAGTAGCAAAGGGTTAACCAGGTAACTAGAAAGAGAATGCAGAGAAATGTGTCATTCTTTTTGTTTGTTTGTTTTGTTATACATTAGCAGTGAGCTTCATTATTTTGTGGAAAGGTGTTCCCAGATTATCAATAATCAGTTATGAAAAGATAAGCATCACACAGTTAGATAAAAATGACCAGTGGATTATCTGACTAGGGTTCCCCTTCAAATCCATGAATGATCACGCCTCAGCAAAGATTTTCATTTTCTAATAATGGTTTTTGCTGCTAGCCTGGGGCTGGTCTACAGAGATGCTGAAGCCATCAGTATCCGGCTCTAATACAGCAGCCACCAGCCACATGTGGCTATCGAGTACTTGAAATGTGGCTAGTCTAAAGTGAGATGTGCTGTAAGTGTAAAATACACACCGAACTTCAAAGACAGTACAAAAGAAGTCCTTGGGAGGTGCAAATGGTTAAGCGCTCTACTACTAGCAGAAAGGTTGGTGGTTCCTAGAGGTGCCTTGGAAGAAAGGCCTGGTGATCTGCTTCTGAAAGGTCACAGTCTTGAAAACCCTATGGAGCACAGTTTTGCTCTGCACACATGGGGTCGCCTTGAGTCAGATTAACTCAGTGGCAACTAACAATAACAACAGTACAAAATAAAGTGTAAAATATCTCAATAATTTTTAAATATTAATTACATGTTGAAAAGATGCTTTCTTGGATATACTGGGCTAAATAAAATATGTTAGGATTAATGTCACCTATTTATTTTTACTTTTTAAAAAACAGCATCTAGAGCATTTTAAATCATACATGTGGCTCAAATTTTATTTCTATTGGCCAGCACTGCTTTAGAAGTAGATGAAGTCGACTTGTATAGAATGAGTAAAGGCCATCAAATATCTCCAAGAAATTGCCTAGTTTGCAAATTCCAGTTAGAAATGCACACATTTTGTTTCAGCCAAATAAATCTCTGATGCCAACCCCTCCCTAACTACTGCCACCACCAAAAATGTAGATTTTTCCCAGTAAAGGTAGCACATTAGCCTTTATATTTTTCTAGAACTTCGGGCTCCCAAACCACCATTTACTTTAGTCACATGGAACTACTTGTAGCTTACCGAGCAACTCATACTATAACATGTCTCCATTCCTATGCTCATTGTTACTCTTGGTCCTAGAACGTTCTCCCTGCCCACTTTTGTCTAAGGAACTCCTACTTGTCCCTCAAAACGTAGCTCAAGAGTTGCCTCCTCAGGAAAGCAGCCCGGACTTCACACGAGGATGTCCTTGCCCCTCCCCTCTGCTCTCGCATTTTGCACGGTGCTGTGATTATGGATGTACTCATCTGCCACCTTTCTAGACTGTAAGCTCCTTGGCATTTTTATTTCACTTTCTGTTTCCAGAACTTTGCATGGTAACTGATATTTAGTAAGTTTTCAGCAAATGCTTATTGAATTCATGGAAAAAAAGATCAAATTGATGAGTAACTCACTCCTGGCTTCATGTTTTCTTTTCTGATCCCCAATTTCTTTGCTTCTTATGTTTATCACCCACTTTTTACATATAATTTTATCTTTTAGGGCTGCTGGGTTTTTTTTCCTTTAAATTTTATTTATTTTGTTTTGTTGTTGAGAATATACACAGCAAAACATACATCAATTCAGCAGTTTCTACATGTACAAATTCAGTGACATTGATTACACTGAGTTGTGCAACCATTCTCACCCTCCTTTTCTGAACTGTTTCTCCCCCGTTAACACAAGCTCACTGCTCCCTATGGTTTCTATCTAATTTTTCGAGTTGCTGTTGTCACTTTGATCCCATATAGATAGTTCTTAAAAGAGCATAATGCTCAAGGCAGACATTTTTTACTAGTTAAGCTATACTATTGTTTGGCTTTAAGAAGACTTCAGGGGATATTTTTGGTTTAAGATTTAAAGAGTATCTCAGGGCAATAGTTTCAGGGATTCATCCAGCCTCCATGGCTCCGGAAAGTCTGGAGTTAATTATAATTTGAAATTCTGTTCTGCATTTTCCCCCTTTTGATTGGGATTCTTCTGTGAAGTCTTTGATCAAAATGTTCAGTAATGGTAGCCAGCACCATCTAGTTCTTCTGATCTCATGGCAAAGGAGGCAGTTGTTTATGGAGGCAATTAGCCACAAATTCCATATCCTCCTCCTATTCCTGATTTTCCTTCTTCCTCTGTTGCTCCAGGTGAATAGAGACCAGTCGTTGTGCCTTTGATGGCTACTTGCAAGCTTTTAAGACGCCATGCAGTACGCAACAAACTAGGAGGTAGAACAGAAGCGCTAAACACATTATTAGGCCAGTGAACCGGGATGCCCCATGAAACCATGATCCTAAACCTCTAAACCAAGGAACCAAATCACATGAGGTTTTTGGTTGTACATGAGCAGCCTCAGCAGCTACCCCCCACCCCTTTTTGGGTCATTTTTGTCAATATAACTATTATACAACTTTTGCCAATTCAACTTTTTACAGGTGTATGACTTATTGACAGCAATTATAATCGGCTGTGCAACCCTATAGGGCTGTTGGTATTTATATAAGCTACCTTTAATAGAGTTCTGTGATTCTAATCTAGAAGCTACCTCTCAGGAAAGAAAACATGGTGGGCAGAGCTCAAAGCTCAGGACTTCTGGTTACTTCTAGGGCATTTGTAACAGTGGAGGGCAGCAGTGCATCAACTAGCACCTCTCTGGCCGGCAGTACTGTAACCAGTTAAAAGAAAATCACAGCTTGATTACCTTCCGTGAACTTTCTAGTCAACCTAAAGTCTCGTGCTCGGGGGATGCTTTGTTTATAGAGATGTTTAGAATCATGGAGGGCCAGGTCTGTACTGTCTGAATCTAATGTGTTGTTTTCTTCTTGTTTTGTTTGCTTTTAACTATCAATGCACTTTAGAATGAATAGGAACCGGATCAACAATGCCTTCTTTTTGAACGACCAGACTCTGGAATTTTTAAAAATCCCTTCCACTCTTGAACCACCCACTGAACCGGCTGTGCCTGTTTGGATTATTATATTTGGTGTGATATTTTGCATCGTCATCCTTGCAATCACACTACTGATTTTATCAGGGATCAGGCAGCGTAGAAGGTAAGAGATTTAAAGGAAGTAATTTAAAGAGCATTTTTCCTATTTCCTCATGACTTGAAAAATAAGATTTTCTCTTGGTTGAAAATAATACCTTAAACCTGAAACTTTTAAAAAAAAAAAAATGATAATTTTCAACCTATCACTTATGCTCTTGTTTTTGGTAAGTTTTAGAGTCTAATATCTCTTACTTAACCATGGCTACTCTCTATTCTACACTGTATGAATGTTTAATATCCAGACTTGGTTCTTCTTTTCAGGCTTAATTAATTCACTTCATTTTTCTTGCGTAAAAACCACTATGTGGTGGCCACAGCTGGAGCCTGGGTCCCTGCACAGAGACTCTGGCGTGGGTCTTCACGAGATGGTCAGTGAATTCCTGGTAGGGAGACTTGGTGAACGTTGTCTCCTTCCAGAGATGTGGAGTGAGATTGCTGGAGGTCTCGGAGATGGCATCAAAGGTGGCCTTGGTGAAGTTGCCCATGGTGGCAGTGCAGCCCCTGGCCGAGGTATAGCAGTCATCAAAGTCGGCCATTATCAGCTGCTTCTTGGGCACGGGGGCTGAGACGATGCCAGTGCCTCTGGACGTGGGGATGAGGACTCACCAGCACAGAGCTGCAGTGGCCAGTCACCTTTCAGGGAACAGTGTGGAGCTTGCTAATCTTGTTCCCCTAGTAGCGTTGCTGCACGGGGACAATGCAGAGCTTGGCCAGGATAATGACCCCTTGGATGGTGGTGGCCACCTCTTTGGAGCACTTAACACCCAGGCCAACATGGCCGTTGTAGTCCCCAATGGTGACGAATGCCTTGAACCTGGTCCACTGGGCAGCACGTGTCTGCTTTTGCACAGGCGTGATTTTCAAAACCTCGTCCTTGAGGGACATCCCCAGGAAAAAGTCAATGATCTCAGACTCCTTAATGGGCAGGGAGAACAGATAGATCTCCTCCAGGGACTTGATCTTCATGTCCTTGAGCAAACGGCCCAGCCTGGTGTCAGGGACCCACTCCTTGTCCTCAGGTTTGCTTCCTCAAGCTCCGCAGCCTTGGCCGTGACCCTGGCCAACAGGCCACTGCTGAAGCCATTTGGTGTTTTCTCAGAGAAGAAGCCAGACTTGATTTTAATATTAATATCCCTGTTGTGGTTTTGTAAGCTGGATATACAGAGCTTTCCTAAGCAAGCTTTTCGGGTTGTCATCCACATCCAAATGCCAGCAGTCCCACAGTTCTTTCCAAGTCTTATCACCTTGGCCTGCCTCTTCTTGGCCCAGTACCTGCAGGCTGCCATCTTGTTCCAGATACACTCACACTGCTTTATACCTCTGTACCTTTGATAGATGCTCATCCCTCTAGTGCCTATGATATCACACAGAGCCGTGCTCCTCAAAGCAGTGTTTGAGTCAACTCCCTGCATCAGAATCACCTGGATGTAGGTTCCTTGACTCTACTGCAGACCCACTAAATTAGCATCTCCGGAGAAGATGAATTTTAATGAATATCCAGGTTATTCTTATCTACTTAAAATTCGAGTGCTTCTAATTTAACTACTTACATATAGATTCCCAAAGGAGCCCTGGAGGTGCAGTGGTTAAGGGCTTGGCTGCTAACCAAAAGGTCGGTGGGTTCGAACCCAACGGCTTCTCCTCAGGAGAAAGATGTGGCAGTCTGCTTCCGTAAAGATCACAACCCTGGAAACCCTGTGGGGGCAGTTCTGCTCTGTCTTATAGGTTGCTATGAGTCGGAATCAACTCCGTGACAACGGGTTTGGTTTTTATATAGACTCCCACTCCCCGAGTTCATTTACCTAGACTCTAGAACCATTTGCAAACTTTGATGTCTAAATTATTGATACTATTCCAAGAGGGAGAGTTCCTGAGGTAGTGGGGCAGGAGGAGAGGAGACGGGATTTCTCAGGATGATGAAAGGAGGAACCATTTTTATTTACAAGTACTTCTGATCCAGAGGGGAGCTAGGGAGAGTCCTCAACTCTTCACTAAACACCATGATGCTTCTAAACCTTCCTTTCTGATATGGAGGAAAAGGAATTCTGGTAAGTGGGAATCACAGAGACATGCTTTGGTTTTCAAAAGAGTTGATGCCCACAGTGGACATGTGGGATGTATTTGGCCAAGTATGTGTTTGACTAAATGCTTCTTCTGAGGTTTATTACTTTCCATATACGTTTCACCCATTACTAGCAGAAGGTAATCATTTTCAATCTTGAATTCTGTAATTATTTTTCACAACTGATAAGTAAAATGCTATGGAATAAATTGGTTTGTTTCTAGTCCCTGAATGAAACTCAAAGATCAAGGTCAAATTGTGCTTGCTCCCTTTTTCCTGGTGACCTTGGCATAACATGTAATGCAAAGGGACTTGGTGCAAGGTGTTTGTTTGGTTTGGTTTTTGTTTTGAGAATATTAAGAAATATTCTCTTGCAAGATTTGAGTACCTTTGCTGAGTATTTTTAAATTTTGTGTTAATCCTGAGATGTTATGCTTCTATGGTTTCTAATGATCGTTTGTTGTTGTTGTGTGCCATAGAGTCGATTTCTACTCGTAGCAACCCTGTGGGGCGGAGTAAAGCTGTGCCCCATAGGGTTTCCTAGGCTGTAATCTTTACAGAAGCAGATCGCCAGGTCTTTTTTCCCACAGAGCTGCTGGTGAGTTCCAACTGCCAACCTTTTGATTAGCAGCTGAGCGCTTTACCCAATGTGCCACCAGGGCTCCTTCCTAATGATCGTAACCTTAGTGAATTCACTTCATCTGCTTGGTTCTCAGTGCCCTCATGACTACAATATAGGGTAGGAGTTAGAAGAATGGACTCTGGAAATAGATTACTTAGATTCAAATTACTTATCTTTGACATTCCACCCTTATCTATAATCCATTAACTCTACTGATACCAGGAAGCACAGGCAGTGAATCCAGGAAACTGAGCTTGGGATAATGTGGCTTGTGGGTTAAGAGTCAATTTGGTAAAATTTTGCTGTCTTTGCTGTCTGTGTATAGATAACTTTGACTTTTCTAGAGCGACAGTGAGGTATAGCGGAAATCAATTATTAACTTGGTGGGATAAAAAGAGTTAAGACAGTAGAGTGATTAGAGGGGTGCCTGGCACACAGCACTCAATAAGCTCTGGCTGTTGCTATTATTTCATTATCCTGCCATTTGCTGGTCTTTCAGCTAGTTTGTTCTAGGATCAGCTATCTCCTTCCTCCTGAGCAGATTCTGCACTCACGGAATAATTGCGTGCCTGGGAGAAGTCACAACCTTGCTTTCACAAATTCGTTTCTTTCTCAAACTAGGAAAACAGATGGAAAAATCTCTTGTGTAAACCTGGCAAGCATCAATAATTAGCAAATATAGTCAGGACAGTTATGACAACCTTCTGAAGATAAATCGATTTGTTGTGTTTTAAGTTTGTACAATTTGTGGTTGGCTTCCCTCAGGCAAATTATTGCTTCGTAGGTGAGGAGAGGGTGCGGTTAGCAATGGAGAGAGCCCCCAAAATTGTAATTAAAACTCTTTACAATCACAGATAAGATAACAGTTGCCCCCAAAACCTTTAGTCATGAGGGAGATAGTCCAAGAAAAGTCCAGCAATCCAATTCAGCTCTCTTAAGGCTGTACCAGCCAGCTTCAGCTCATCATTACAACTGCCATCTCCTTGTGAAATTATTTGAGCAGGCTTCCCTATATTGTTGTCCCCCAATCTAACTGAGAACAACAGTTTGTGGAAATGAGATATTTGTTGAAAGAAAAATCTTAGAAAAGTGATTTTTTACTTTTGGGAAGCAATTCGGGTGCTGGGCATGTGGGAAGGCAACCAAGATGAGCTTGCCTATTTTACAATAGTGTCTACGCTAGATCCGCGTCTAGCCCCAGGCCAGAAGCAGATGTCTTAGTTATCTGGTTAGCTTCACGATGATGATGGTGAATGACGGTAATAGTGGTGCTGATGATGACAATGACAGTTACGTTGGTGACGATGTTGATGATGTGATGTGTGTTTTAGTAGAAAGAGCACTGGACCGAGACTCTTGGTCTTGGTTTCTAGACCCAGGCCCTGGCATGTATGAGCTGGGGGATCTTGAGCAGACCACATATGAAAAATGAGGACTGTAATATTTTCTCAAGTAATTATAATGACGAGAAGACCAAATCAGGAAATATACCCAAGTGCTTTATACTCTGGAAAGTACTATGTCGATAAATCAAACGGTAAAATAAATAAAAGTTACTAGTATTACTCTCACCATCAAAAATCAGTTACAAAGTGCTAGCTAATTCAATATAACCTGTCCCTTTGTGCTATACAAGGAGAGTCACAAACGGCACAATTTCAGACTTGCGTGTATATAGTAGCGTTGACTTATGAATATAATATATATAAATAGACTGTTAGAATATTCAGGTCTTAGGAAGGGACCTTAATGGTTCTGTAAATCCATCCCTCCAGAAACCAAAGCCCAGAGAAGTCAAAATATTTTATTTCTTTATTGACCATCCATTCTGTGATAGAAACTGTAGAAAGTATCATGGAAGAAACAAACCTAGTTAGCACATGGATGGTCCTTGCCTACAAGGAAATTATGACCCTGTAGTTGGTAACAAAGCCAGGTCAAGCACTCAGGACACAGAGTCTTAGTTAAATGAATTAATAGTCTTGAAAATAGAAGTGTAAATAAAATCAGATTTAATGTCAGATTGAATCTTTTTTTTTTTTTTGGCTGTTCTTAAATATATGTAGCCAATAGGGATCAAATGTAAGTGTGTTTTGGATGGAGCCTGGAGAGACTAAATAGAGTTCCAGGTCAACTCCTTTCACCAATCTTGTTCTGCTCTGAAAGACAATATTAAGTACCATTTACCGAGCTCCTATTACATGGCGGAAACCAGACTAGGTGCTTTGTATACATTGTCTCATTTAATTCCCATTGCAATATTATGCAGATTTTATTATTATTTCTGTTTTTTAAATGAAGGAAGTTAGCTTCAAAGATATAAAGCAATTTGCCTACAGTCAGATGGTTGGAGAGTAGCAGTTGTCGTTAGTTGCCGTTGAGTCTATTCCGACTCATAGCGACCCCATGTGTTACAAAGTAGAACTTCCCCCTTGGGTTTTCTAGGCTATAATCTTTACGGAAGCAGATTGACAGGTCTTTCTCCTGCAGAGACTCTAGGTGGGTTCAAACCACCAACATTTAGGTTAGCAACCGAGCACTTAACCATTGCTCCAGGTCTTCTTGACCCCAAAGTCCCCTGGTCTAACTGTGCTGCAGTGTCCCCTCAGATTGTTCCAGTAACACTTGCTTTTTCCCAGGAATCATCCAGGCTGATTATGAGGACAGTTCCGATTCCCCAATAACTGATTCTGTCCTCTTTGAAAAACCATATTTGTCCATCCTTTGTTGTTTTTTCTGGCTATTCTCGGGCCTTGACTTTTCAGCCCTACCTTGTTCAAAGACGGAAATTCTCTTTCTGCTTTGACCACCACTACTTTAGCAATTTCTGTTCCTCAACAACCCATAACTCCGAGGGCCACCTGATACTTAATCTTGGGCCCTCTTTTGCTTGCCTTCCATCTAGATTTATGAGCAAGATGCACTCTCCAGACTCCTAGGAGCTAGTTCCAGATAGTTAATCACGGTTTGTTCATCCTCTTCCGGAACACCTGACGTTGCAGGAACGGCGGAAGACATTAACACTCAATTTTATTTTTCAGGAAAAAGAACTCATGGTTTTAGCAGAACGTCAAATCAGAATGATCCAGAAAGTTTTATTATTCTTAGTAAGAGCAATGCACAGGCAGTGAATCAGTTTATTACCGCACACACCATGAAATGGACAAAGTACTGTGTATTACTCTTCAGTAACCTTTGAGCTGCTTATCATGTCCACCAGCCAGCAAGTTCCTGACACTGCAGTTTGTGAAGCCCAGCAATGAAAAACTCAGCTGGATCTAAGGTCGCGAAAGAACAATCTGGATCTAATTTGCCACCGACTCGACTGAGTTGGATAAATTTCCACAGTGATTGCCCTCAGAATCTCTTTGGTTGAGAAATTATCCTTCTTCTGAAGAAAAGAATCTTGTCCTCATCCAGTTGTGTCTTCTTTTTTAGTTCTTCCCTGTTCCTTTGTGGTGCTCGATGGATTATTTTGCCTTTGTGCCTGTGTGTCCAGGTCTCCGCCGTTTTCCTTCTATTAGAATATTTTTATGAAAGGAACTGCAAAGAGACACCTGGCAACCAATTCTTTCTAAGATACCATTGGATTGCCACCTATTTCAGAATGCTCCATTCAGTAAGATACTTTTGTAATAGGAGTTTCCTACATACATAAATTTCAGGATACAATTTGACTGTTTAAAATCTGTTTATTTTTTAAATTTTATTTTGTTGTTGAGAATATACACAGCAAAAATACACCCTTCAACAGTTTCTACATGTACAATTCAGTGGCATTGATTACGTTCTTGGAGTTGTGCAACCATTCTCACCCTCCTTTTCTGAGTTGTTCCTCCCCCGTTAACATAAACCCACTGCCCCCTAAGCTTCCTATCTAATCTTTCGAGTTGCTGTTGTCACTTTGAGCCCATACAGATAGTTCTTAAAAGAGCATAATGCTCAAGACAGACATTTTTTACTAGTTAAGCTAAACTATTGTTTGGCTTTCAGAAGACTTCAGGGGATATTTTTGGTTTAATGTTTAAAGAGTATCTCAGGGCAATAGTTTCAGGGCTTTATCCAGCCTACATGGCTCCAAAAAGTCTGGAGTCTATTTATAATTTGAAAGTCTGTTTTACATTTCCTCCACTTTTGATCAAGGATTCCTCTATGGAATCCTTGATCAAAATGTTCAGTAATGGTAGCCAGGTACCATCCAGTTCTTCTGGTCTTATGGCAAAGGAGGCAGTTAGTTGTTCATGGAGGCAATTAGCCACACATTCCATATCCTCCTCATATTCCTGACTCTCCTTCTTCCTCTGTTGTTACAGGTGAATAGAGACCGATTGTTGTGCCTTGGATGGCTGCTTGCAGGCTTTTAAGACCACAGGCACTACGCAACAAACTAGGAGGTAGAACAGAAGCACTAAGCACATTATTAGGCCAGTGAACTGGGATGCCCCATGAAACCGTGACCCTAAACCTCTAAACCAAGGAACCAAATCCCATGAGATTTTTGGTTGTACATAAGCAGCCTCAGCAGTGACTTTTTTTTTTTCTTTTTTTGTAAATATATCACACAACTTTCACCAGTTCAACTTTTTACAGAAAATCTATTTGTTTTTGTGGAAAATTATTATTTACTCCAAGCCCAAGGAGGAGTGATTTGGGGGGAGAATTTGCATTAGCTGAACATTTTTTTTGCTGATAATTTATAAATATACATTTGCTACTAGGACATCATCGGTACTGAAACATCAGTCACTCCTCTCTTTTATAATCCATGAAAAATAGGGAGAGGGAGGAGGAGTCAAATTTGAAGTTTTCCCCTTTCATAGAGCTCTTTCCTTTCACTTTAGAACAAGGACTGTGTCTTCCACACATAGTAGGAACACAAAACATAGCTGTTGAATGAACATTGGACACTATGAATGGAAGAGATGTGGTTGATGGTTACAGAATGTAAACCGTCATTTAGGACCTGGACATGGAAAGTGAAGGATGCTCCTGTCCCCAGGAGGAGAGGCCAAAGCGTTCTAGTCCTACCTGAGGGTGATTTCACCTGGCTGAGGTGATTCTTTGATGAAAAGTCCCTCTCATCACATTGAACTAGTCTGTATGCCTATTCGTCATTTATTAAATAAAGAGTTATTTATGAAATGACTACAGTGCTCTTTCAGATAGCAAGAGAGACTCAGACTCGTTTCCCTTACCCATATACACATAATCCTTATCTGCAACTCTCTTCTTTCTCTGGTGGGTGTAAGTTCCTTTCTGGAAGGTTCTAGGACCCCATGCCCTGTGTCTTTATTCTCATGCCAGCCACCATCTTGACACTCAAGAAACATTAACTGAGTGATTTTGTGATTATTTAGTTCTTTTCTGTAGCATGAGTCCTATCCCTCTCAATATAGGCATATGTTTCTCTTTCACTTTTGATATTAATGATAGTAATTCTAATAATTTTGAATCATTCCGGATAATAGTTTCAAGGCATTTCTGATCACATAAGTTTGGGGCTCACAGTTTGATCATAGAGTTTCACAAAGCTCAAGCCTTGGCTATTCAACTCCTTCCCATAGTGCATTTACAAGTTAAACCAAAGACCCAATTCATTGGGACAAGAATTATTTATTTCTTGCTTTTGTTTTTCTTGTTGTCTGTGGGATAGGGTGAAGGGGGTACATATAAGAAATGTCACATGTCTGTATTTCCTCCCTCCCTCCCTCCCTTCTTTCTTTCTTGGTTAGTTTTGAATAACCTTAATTTTGAATTGAGTATGGAGTGAGGACCATAATCTTCTCAGTGTTTAGGGCTTTAAAAGGTCTCCCTGCAACTTATTTTGAAAAATATCAAACTTTCAGATTGTAAATTACAAGAATAAAACAATGCACACCATATACTCTTCACACGGATAGACCCAACATTAACATTTTGCCACATTTACTTTATCTCTTCCTTTTTCTAAACCATTTGAGAGTCAAAGACATCATGATACCACCCCTGAATACTTCAGCATGCATCTCCTAAGAACAAGAACATTTTCTTACATAACCATAAAACACTGATCAGTGCAATTATCTAGTCAACCGAGCAGTGGTGGATCCCATTCAAGATCTATCTGAGGCTACTGTGTGAGTAACTATGTTTACATCATTAGTTCATCCATTCATCCGTCCATCCATTTCTTTGTTCAACCACCTACCCATCCTCTATCCATCCATCTGACCATCCACCTCTTAGTTTATCATTTCACCAGCCAGCCATTGATCTACAATCGTTGACCCATTCTTTTATCCATCCATCTATCCATTCATCCATCTGTCCATCTACCTAGCCAGTCAGCCATGTGTCTGTCTATCCAATCCTAAACACATTAGTTGAGTGCCTACTCTGTGGTGCATCCAGGTCAGCTGTTTTACAAAATATATTTAAATTTGGATTTGTCTGACTGGTTCCTCTTGGTGAGATTCACATCAAATTTTTTCCTGGAGGCAGGGAACAGGAACACAGAAAAAACAAAGTGTGTGTGTGTGTGTGTGTGTGTGTGTTCTTCTCAGTGCTTCACATCTGGAGGTACTTGTCAGTTTGTCTCATTATTGGTGTTCACCAGATTTCTCCTTTGGCAAAATACAAGTTTCTCTTTGTGATTAGTATGCTGCTTGTGGGGGTGGTACTTTGAGATCATGTGAATATCCTGTTCCCCACTAATCTGTTGATGGTTTAGTATTTGTTGATGTTCCTTGTCTAAATCAATTATTATTGTAGGGTTATTTTCTATTTCTATTAATTCTTCTATATTAGTTGGCATTCTTCTTCTGTAAAGAAGAGCTTTCTCTTTTCTCCCCCTCCCTCAGCCATATTTTTAAAAGCACATTGAAACTGGCTTTCGCACAGGACTGATAGGAAATTCCATCTCGATCATCTTGGGGGCATCTTCACCACCTCCTCACCCACCAGAGACTCATCAAGTTCCCAAGGGCCTCCACAGTGGTGGAAGTCCACTCTGGTCATGACGGCAATGCCCGTTATCCCAGCCAGGGGATGAATCTGCCTCTCTGATGTTTCCACAGATTGCTGGCACAAGAGAATCGTTGCCAACTCTGGGAGCCTCATGCCTAACATTGTGCCTCCATGGTGCCACCATGGAATGGTGTCCAACATCCAACCTGTGCTAAGCTTAGGGAAATCTCTCTTCCCTCTAGTTGCCCAGAGAGGCACCTATCTCTCTTCCGCTCCACTACTACCTCCATGACATCAAGCATAATTGGCTCAGTGTCTTGGTCTTTCACAATTTTGCATTCACAGGTTACAGCTTTCTACACTCCAAAGAAATGTTAAAGGTCTGGTTACTAGCTTGAGATGAGGTAGCAGTGTCTACAAAGAATATGAACAGGAGAAACTCAAATAGTTATCCTGTAATGTAGAATTTTGTGGAATGACCTGGAGTTAAAGCTATGGATAATAGATGTAATTAGGAACTAACATATGTAATTAGGAAAATGTGGTCTGAGTTCCAAAAACCCGACTTACAAATGAGCACAACTATTTGTAATAAGTAGACCCAAACAGCAATATGTGCATTTTATAATGGTTACTTACTTTGTGCAAAGTAGTGTGAATTTGCTTCCTTATGTATTATTTCAATTTGATGTTCACTCAGCATCTGGCGACCACTCGTTTGCCAAATCCTGTGAGAGGAATGTATTACATTATTTAATTTAATTTTTATTAAAGTTCTCCTAGAGCCGAATTTCTGAACCTGCCAATGTACCATACATTTTCCTTCACATCCCTTCATGCAATTTGTGGGTGAGTGTATATGTGCATATGTGTGTGTATACAGACATGTTCACGTGTATGTGTGTGTATACAGACATATTCGTTTATGTACATATATTCATATGCATTAATTTCAGTATTCTAAATAAGACTACTGATTCTGATCAATATGTAGATATCATCCATGAAGATTTTTTATCTTGATAGTACCTTTTACCTCATCCGCTCTTTATGGTCTTTGAAATTTATTTGAAAACACACAATATCATCAATTATTCCCTCCACTGTGTGGAAAGCCATACCCAGCTATACGCTCTCCTCCTTAATCCAAATCATTCTCTTTATGTGCTTTTAGGAAGAACAAAGGACGCTCTGAAGTAGAAGATGCCGAAGATAAACGAGAAACTGCGGTCACAGTTGAAAACGGCATCCCCTGTGATCCCCTCGACGTGAAGGATGGGTGCCTGAACGATGCCTTCATGAATGAGGGCGAGCGGCTCACTCCTCTCTGAAGGCCTGCTGGCCTGCTTCCCCAAGAAGCTCAACACTGATTTCTGAACGACTGCCTGGCACCTCAGAATATCAAGGGCAGATGACGTATTTTGCTTCACCATTCTTTTTAAAGAAATTTTTAATTTTAATGCGGATGAAAATAAAAGGCAATTGATTACCGCAACGAAGAAAATTGGAATCGTACTATTCAAAATATTATAAAATATTTGCTTTGACAGCACAAGTGCATAAGTGTAGTCAGGTGGTGTTTGTAGTTACTGACTTAAAAATGCCTTAGTATTTAAGCATTTCCAGAAATAAGCTCAGGCCAGTATATATATACACACACACTTAGAAAAGTATTCTTCCCAGTGAGAAATGTCTGTAATAGGGTGTAGAAATCGTTGAAAATGAATCCCTTTGAATATTGTTTAATCACTCTGTCTATGACTAAGTAAGCAAGAGCAAAAAGTAATTATCGTAAATGAGATTGATAAAAATGGAAGTGTTATTATACAGGGTGGAATTTGATCCTGTTATCATCCCAACAGTTGCTTATATAGTTTCTGAATATCAGCCTCTAGTAGGACAGTTCTGTTTGTTGATGATGTCTGTGATTTGTAAAAATCCAGTCTATGCTAATTTAATAAAGTGCTAATCATCTTTGTTTGATTGCATGACTGATTGTGGTCTGAAATCTACTTGAATTTAACTGTCTGGGCTTGTGGCCTGGGCATTTTCACACTGAGGAATGTAGGAAGCCAAATTTTTATTGGTCAATGTTTAGTCTACCCTACATCCCTAGAAATTAATTATTTTTGTTGCATATATCCCAGTTGGAAGACACCTTGTAGTTTTTAGACTTGATTTCATTTCCGGAGAGGCCACATATCCTTCCTCCCTCCCTCCCTCCCTTCCCACCTTCCTTCCTCCCTTCCTCTCTTCTGTATTCCTCCTTTCCTTCCTTCTTTTCTTCTACAGTGATGAGCAAAACCAAACACAACCCCTGCCCTCATGGAGCTGAAAGTTTACAGAGTCAGCGCTCAACAAATGTGTGTTAATAAACAAGCAAATGAGGTAGTAGCTGCCACAAGCCCATGGTCCCTCCTGGACCCTCTCCATTGTACCACCCAGGAAGCTTGTACGGAAACAATGATGGGGGAGAAGACATGGGGACTGAGGAGACAGCAGAACATAACTCCTCTCCCTCTGACAAAATGGTAGGAGCATAATTCCTATCTGTTGACAGAACTAGGCTGCTCATGGGGCTGATTATTGGTCTTTAAGGAATTATCTTTAAAACAGAAACGAAAAACCGTTGCTGTGAAGTCGATTCTGACTCATGGTGACCCCATGTGTGTCAGAGTAAAACTGTGCTCTGGTTTTCAATGGCCCCCATCTTTCAGAAGTAGATCGCCAGGTGCCTCTGAGAGAATTTGAGCCTCCAAACCAGTTGAACACCACCCAGGGCCAGGAATCATCTAGACCACTGCTTTCCAAACTTTAATGTGCATATGAATCACCTGGGGATCATGTTAAAATGCATATTCTGGCTCAGTAGCCCGGGGTGAGGGCTGAGATTCTGCATTTCTAACCAGCTCCCAGGTGAGGCTAATACTGCTGGTCCCCAGTCGGCACTTTGACAGTGTTGGGGAAAAGTTACTAAAAACAAAATCTACCTCCAACTCAGAAAAACCTCTCCATAAAAGTAGAAGAGAAAGAAAAGTTTTATTATTGAATAAGCATTAAACCGAATATGAAGCATCACAGGCGATCCGTTGAAGAGATTGTAGTGGGTTGTATCCGCTTTGCCAACCCCTGCTCTGGAAATTAGCTCTTGATGCAGATTCGTAATGTTTCTTAATGCATTCAGCCTAAAATTACAAAACTAAACAGCATTTATATGCAAAACTTAGCGGCAAAGTCATTTCAAAAACTATTAACGTTGTGTGCATCACAAGAAATGTCAAGCTGCTTTATACACTGCCTGTGCTGTCAAAGTTAAAACAAGACGTGCAATTGCTATTCCCTCACAGATTTGCAGTGGGTCTGTTTTCCAAGCTCCAACCACAGTTCCGGAGCCCTGGTGGTTAAGAGTTCGGCTGCTAACAAAAAAAAAAAAAAAGTCTGCAGTTCGAATCCACCAGCCACTCCTTGGAAACCCTACGGGGCAGTTATAGGACCCTAGTCCTATAGGGTCGCTATGAGTCAGAATCGACTCAATGGCAATGGGTTGGGAACCACAGTTTTAACTGTGTTTTTCAGACCTTGTGATGCAAGTGCAAAGGAAATTTCCACATTTCAAAATCCACTGAACTCTGTAATTGAGGTGCTTCAACCTAACCTAAAATAGGCAGTGATTAACTTGCAGTGTAATGAATAGCATGTTAAAAGGCAAATATCCAGAGAAAAATCTAACAAAATTTTACAAATGCTGCCTTCCAAGCAACAAATATGTTCATTTGAAATCATGTGCAGTGGACTGATATCAGTATTTGGGAGTACCTGTCTGTGTCAAAAGACATTTTCAGAGATGAAATATGTAAAATCTTATTACAGATCAGCAGTGACCAATGAACATTTGCAATTAGTTTTGACGATAGAGAACACTAACTTTAGACCTCAATTAAGCTTATCTCCCTAAATAATTCCATTCTTATTGTCAAAACCAGTTGCCCTCAAGTGGACTCTGGCTCATGACAATTCCACGCGTATCAGAGTAGAACTGTGCTCCATAGGGTTTTCAATGGCTGATTTTTCAGAAGTAGATCTCTAGGCCTTTCTTCCTAGGCAGCTCTGTTACCACAATAACGGGGATTGGAGCCGCCTGCCGCAATAGCCAATTCTGAGACAGGGGTTAGGTGAGCAGCAAGACGTTTATTATATATGGACATATAGGAGACAGAGGGGAATAGATTCCTCCAAAAAACCCATCTCCCCCACTGGAGATCGGCTGAAGGCTTTTATAGGGGCAGGATTATGGATCTTAGAAGTTTGTGTTAGTTACCCGTTGAGGTGGTGATGTCTTACATGAGTTAACCTTCTACTGGTATTCTTAGAGGTTATCTGGTGACATCCTTGGGGATTATCAGGCGACATCTTGAATTTTCTTGTCACAAGATGGGTGCTTTGTTTAGTTTTTCATTCTTAGATCATTATCGCTTGTTTTCCACCCTCCGGGGAGGAACATCGGTTAATCTTAAACCTTTTGTAGAGACTGGAACCCAAAGGAAAAACAAAATCACGAGACAATGTGGCGGTTCGCAATGGGGACTAAATAATAGTGAGCCGGACCTATGCAGCCTCTTCCACCTCTGGGTGGATTTAAACCTCTAGTCTTTTGGTTAGCAGCTGAACATATTAACCATATGCACCACCCAGGGACTCCTTCTTATCATTGTTGTTGTTCTGCTGTTAGGTGCCATTGAGTTGGTTCCTACTCATAGTGACCCCATGTACAACAGAAAGGAACACTGCTTGGTCCTGTGCCATCCTCATAAGACAGAAGTTCCCAGGCTGCAGAAAATTCCACTGCCTCAAATAGCTTGCTTGGCATGCCCCATAGCTTTACATTAGAATCCTGGTTCCTTTGCTTGGCACGCCCTGTAACTTTCCATTAAAATCCTGGTTCCCCTCTCCTTAACTGCTGCCCCCAAACTAGAGGAAATTGGCAGAAACTGGTTTAGGCGCCATGTTGACATTCAGGATGACCTTTTAGACCTCATACATAGTAACTTCCCCGCCTTCGGGTGGAGTTTTAACCACCATTTTCTGAACACAAAATGCATGAAGTTATACGTAAACCCCATTGTACCTGCGTAGTATGATTAAGAGTGTTGCTGATGTAACTTGTATGAAACTTCCTACTTGTAAACCCCTTAAAAGTAACCTTCCCCCTCACTCTCACTAAGCCGTCTTGGTGGCAGCAGCCTCAACTATCTCCTTTCCTTGCACAATGAAATAAAGTCACCTTTCTACTCTCCCACCTTGGTCTCTCATTTATTGGCTGAGACGAGTCATGCCAAGCAGAACCTGGGGTTTCCACCTGGCAACGCTCACAATCGTTGCCATGTTTGAGCCCATTGTTGCAGCCACTGTGTCAATCCATCTAGTTGAGGGTCTTCCTTTTTTTCGATCACCCTCTACTTTACCAAGTATGATGTCCTTCTCCAGGGAGTGATTGCTTCTGATAACATGTCCAAAGTATGTGAGACTTCAGTACATGAGATGAAGTCTCACCATCCTCCCTTCTAAGGAGCATGCTGGCTGTACTTCTTCCAAGACATAAAGAGTTTTCTTGGTTGTAATTTTTATGGAAGCAGATTGCCAGGCCTGTCTTCCAAGGCACCTCTGGGTGGGTTTGAACCGCCAACCTTTCAGCTAATAGTGGAGCAGTGAACTGTTTGCATCACCCAGGGACCTTAAATTTGTGTATAGAAGTCTTTTAATTGGTAAAACATCATCTGAATCTAATCAATGTGCACAAGCAAGCATAACCCAAGACATGCGTTCTTAACAGGGTGAAAATTGGTTCTCGTCGCAGGGAGAAAAAAACTTTAGCTATTACAGTGGTTTGTAGCCTTCCAAAGGGCAACAGTGCATGAACAGATATACAGTATATCTATGGTATTGAAATTTTATTAGGGAGGAAGGAGACTAGGAAAGAAATGTCAAAAAAGTCTCAATAATGAAAAAAATTAAAAAAGGTTGAGAAACACTGATTCTAGATATGCTTCTTACTTTGAAGGTGTGAGAAGAACCTAGTTTGATCACTAGATCATTCTATTCACTGTCTGTTTATTCCGCTGGTGAAGGGATTTATTCCACTGGCAAAGGTCTGCTCCATTAAACATCCTTGTTGGAGAAGTTTTCTACTCTAGAGATGTGCTATAACCTTGATAGTCACTGTAATAGCAAAATGGAGTTTATGTCTCCTGCCTACTGCCTTTGACAAACATTCTGGGTAATTAGAGAGCAGTCAATCATCAGCTACACGTCTATTTTTAATTTAATGATCCTCTAAGGTGCCACACGGGAATACATTTCAAGGTGATATGTACTGGAAATAAAATGTAGAAATAGACCTGTCATTCCAGTCTCCAAGCCTTTAGCAAAAACTACTTGATGAAACTCAAAAGACAGAAGCATCTGAAAACCAAGTCAGTAAAGAAAACTTTAGCTGGAGTGGTGATATCCAGGCTGATTCTGCAGAAGAAATGTAAATGTATATGACTTTTGTTATTTTGTCTTTTCTGTATCGATTTGACTTTTACTATTTTGGGGTGGTTTCACCATCCGTGTTTTCCACAAGAACTAACCAATGCAAAACATCACCATATAAAAGAATGCAATGAATTCTTGCACTTAGAATGAGACATGAGCAGATTCCAGATATGAATATCACCAGGGGAAATATGCACATTTATCGTCATTCCTGGATAAGGAACAAAGAGTAGGAGAGACCACAGGTTAAGAACCAAGAAGAGTCAAAAAAACAAAAACTAGAGTTTCAAATTCTGGGTCTTAATTTCAAATTCAGGGAGACCTTAACATGATGTTTTGGTTTCCATTTTGCGTGTTGTTTTCCTTCATGAAAAAAACATATGGCATGGCTAGTTACCTCAATCACATAAGCAAATGCGTAGCAGTTTTCTTTCCTTTCTTCTTCCCTCCCTCCCTCCCACAAGAATTTACTGAATGTTCACTCTATGCAAGATATCATGCTAGGTTTAGGAAATATAAACAGAGAAAGAATGTCCTAGAAGGGGCCCATTAATTATTTAAGATGCGCTAAGAATGCCATTCCTTTTTAGGGAAATTTGGCTTAAATGTATGAGCGAAAATTTTCTACTTTTTATTTACTGAGTCATTCAGCTCTTTATTTTCATAGCATTTCTTGAAAAGGAATTTTATATCATTTAGGGCACAGAATAAGAGCTGATTTATAATGCACAGTATTTGTCTCCTCTTAATTACTATAACAAGTGAGGGCAGTAGTGGGGTGCAAGCAGTTGGTGCAAGACTCTTGGTAGTACTGGGCAGCAGAGGAGAGTTTGATCAGTAAAGAAACGACAATTGTGCCCCTAGATGTAATTTTTCCATAATCATCCCATGATGTGGCTTATATTTTTAAAAAATTAGTGAACGTATGACAAATAATGATGACTGTGGGGTGCTGGCTGAAGGGGGAATATTTCATTAGACCCAGAGAGGGTAAACCTACTTTTAGGTGTCTGATTGATGCCTTTTGACCCAATCTGGAAGTAGGTTCCCACAAGACCATTGGAATGGGTGGAACAAGAGCTCCTGGGCATGGATGGCACAGAGCAGAGATGATCACTGGCCACCATGGGCAGGCAAGCCTGGGAGGTGCCATTGTCAGGTACCATGCTACAGTGAACAGGCGGCCCTTATTTGCAAAATTTAGCAAAAGTTCAATTAAGAGTCATGTCTCTAATTGTTCATGGAATTTCCTGGACTCCATTTGTCATCCTAAACTATTGACTCATAGCTCACCATATTTAATGAACAATGAAGTTTTTGCAATATTCAGTTATTGTCAAGGCTGCATGTGAAAACTTATTAGATTGAACCATATGAAACTGTTGGTATGCAATCATTTTTGACCTACAAAAAAAATGGCAATTTCACAGGGTTCACACTGTTAGTTTGCTAGTCAATTCTCTGGAATTAGGAAAGGCATTCCCCCTATAAATATGTCATACATGGTGATACAGTCTTCAGGATGCTCAGAGTAGAATATTAGCCTGTGATATAGCTGAAATATTGTACATTTACGATGTAAATTGTTAGAAGACAATACTGTTACAATGCTAGAAATCAATGGGAAAAAAAAAAGAACATAGTTGAATAAGAACCAACTTTGATTGTATTTTGATTGTCAGTGCTTGAGGAAAAACAGATTTTATTGGCAGAATAAGAAAGTAATAGAGCGAGTAGGGGGAATTTGCAGGCACTCTAAACCAAAAACCAAACCAAACCCATTGCCATTGAGTTGATTCTGATTCATAGAGACCCTATAGGACAGAGTAGAACTGCCTCATAGGGTTTCTAAGGAGCGGCTGGCGGAATCCAACTGCCTGTCTTTTGGTTAGCAGCCAATCGCTTAACCACTGAACTCTGAAGACCTTTAAAAGACGTTAGAAACCCCAAACCAAACCCCTTGCCATCGAGTCGATTCCGACTCATATAGACCCTACAGGACAGAGTAGAACTGCCCCCATAGAGTATCCAAGACTGTAATCTTTAGGGAAGCAGACTGCCATATCTTTCTTCAGTGGAACCTGGTGGCTTTGAACCAGTTAGCCGCTAGGCACTTAACTACTGTACCACCAGGGCTCCTTTTAAAGGATGTTAATCCTGGTTAATTGACAAATAGGTATACATTCACTGTCTTGGCTGCACCCCAATCCATTTGCTCCCTGTCTTAGTTATCTTGTTGTTAGGTGCCATCGAGTCGATTCTGATTCATAGCAACCCTATGTACAACAGAACACTGCCCGGTCCTGCGCCACGCCCACAATTGTTGTTATGCTTGAGCCCATTGTTGCAGCCACTGTGTCGATCCATCTCATTGAGGGTCTTCCTCTTTTTCGCTAACACTGTACTTTACCAAGCATGTGTCCTTCTCCAGGGACTGATCCCTCCTGATAACATGTCCAAAGTATGTAAGACGTAGTTTTGCCATCTTTCCTTCTAAGGAGCATTCTGGCTGTACTTCTTCCAAGACAGATTTGTTTGTTCTTTTGGCAGTCCATGGTATAGTCAATATTCTTCGCCACCACCACAATTCAAAGGCGTCAATTCTTCTTCGGTCTTCCTTATTCACTGTCCAGCTTTCGCATGCACATGATGCGCTTGAAAATACCATGGCTTGGGTCAGGCGCACCTTAGTCTTCAAGGTGACATCTTTGCTTTTCAACACTTAAAGAGGTCTTTTGCAGCAGATTTGCCCAATGCAATGCATCTTTTGATTTCTTGACTACTGCTTCCATGGATGTTGATCATGGATCCAAGCAAAATGAAATCCTTGACAACTTCAATCTTTTCTCCGTTTATCATAATGTTGCTTATTGGTCCAGTTGTGAGGATTTTTGTTTTCTTTATGTTGAGGGGTAACCCATACTGAAGGCTGTGGTCTTTGATCTTCATCACTAAGTGCTTCCAGTCCTTCTCACTTTCAGCTAGCAAGGTTGTGTCATCTGCATAACACAAGTTGTTAATGAGTCTTCCTCCAATCCTGATGCCCCATTCTTTCTTCATATAGTCCAGCTTCTTGGGTTATTTGCTCAACATACAGATTGAATAGGTATGGTGAAAGGATGCAACCCTGACACAGACCTTTCCTGACTTTAAACCAGGCAGTATCCCCTTGTTCTGTCTGAACAACTGCCTATTGATCTGTGTACAGGTTCCTCATGAGCACATTTAAGTGTTCTGGAATTCCCATTCTTCACAATGTTATGCATAATTTGTTATGATCCACACAGTCAAATGCCTTTGCATAATCAATAAAACACAGGTAAACATCTTTCTGGTATTCTCTGCTTTCAGCCAGGATCCATCTCATATCAGCAATGATATCCCTGATTTCCAGTCCTCTTCTGAATCCAGCCTGAATTTCTGGCAGTTCCCTGTCGACATACTGCTGCAGCTGCTTTTGAATGATCTTCAGCAAAATTTTACTTGCATGTGATATTAATGATATTGTTCGATAATTTCTACATTCAGTTGGATCACCTTTCTTGGGAAGAGGCATAAATATGGATCTTTTCCAGACGGTTGGCCATGTAGCTGTCTTCCAAATTTCTTGGCATAGATGAGTACTTCCAGTGCTGCATCCGTTGGTTGAAATATCTCAAATGATATTCCATCAGTTCCTGGAGCCTTGTTTTTCGCCAATGCCTTCAGCGCAGTTTGGACTTCTTCCTTCAGTACCATCAGTTCCTAATCATATGCTACCTCTTGAAATGGTTGAAGGTCAACCAACTGTTTTTGGTATAATGACTCTGTGTATTCCTTCCATCTTCTTTTGATGCTTCCTGCGTCCTTTAATATTTTCCCTGTAGAATCCTTAATTGTTGCAACTCGAGGCTTGAATTTTTTCTTCAGTTCTTTCAGCTTGAGGAATGCCAAGCGTGTTCTTCCCTTTTGGTTTTCTATCTCCAGATCTTTGCACATGTTATTGTAATACTTTACTTTGTCTTCTTGAGCCGCCCTTTGAAATCTTCTGTTCAGTTCTTTTACTTCATCATTTCTTCCTTTTGCTTTAGCTACTCGACATTCAAGAGCAAGTTTCACTGGAGGACATTATGCTGAGTGAAATAAGTCAATCACAAAAGGACAAAGATTGTATGAGAACTCTATTGCAAAAACCCATGAAAAAGTTCACACACAAAATGTAACAATCTTTGTTGGTTACCAGGGATGGGAGGGGTGTGTGGGGGGGAATACTAAATAGATAACAGATAAGTGGTATCTTGGGTGAAGGGTGAGACAGTACACAATACAGGAGAAACTAGCACAACTTGTACTAGGAAAGGTCATGGAAGCCCCACAGACACATCCAAACTCCCTGAGGGACTGAATTGCTGGGCGGAGGGCTGTGGGAACCATGGTCTCCGGGAACATCTAGCTCCATTGGCATGACACAGCTTATAAAGACAATGCTCTACATTCTACCTTGGTGAGTAGTGTCTGGGGTCTTAAAAGCCTGTGAGCGGCCATCTAAGATACTCCACTGGTCTCATCCCTTCGGGAGCAAGGGAGAATGAAGAGAACAGGATACAAGGAAAAGATTAGTCCCAAGGACTAATAGTCCACAGCTACCAAGGCCTCCACCAGACTGAGTCCAGTACAGCTAGATGGTGTCCGGCTACCACCACTGACTGCTCTGACCAGGATCACAACAGAGGGCTCTGGACAGAGCTGGAGAAGGATTTAGAGCATAATTCTAACTCACAAAAAAAAAAAAAAAGACCAGATTTACTGACCTAAAGGAGACTGGAGAAACCCCGAGAGTATGGCCCCCAGACACCCTTTT
This sequence comes from Dugong dugon, assembly GCA_030035585.1. Taxonomy (NCBI): domain Eukaryota; kingdom Metazoa; phylum Chordata; class Mammalia; order Sirenia; family Dugongidae; genus Dugong; species Dugong dugon. Next base: position 162,671,603 of record CM057483.1, read on the forward strand.
AGCTCAGTGGTGAAGTTATGTCCGAGGTTCATGGTTCAGCCTGGGAGTGGACAGCCCCATAAAACCAAATGAGACTAACGAGGTACAGGAGTCCAGTGACAAGGGCCAGAAGGCAGAAGGGGATGAGGAAGCTGGTGATAGGGAACCCAAGGTTGAGTAAGGATATTGTTGATGTGTTGTGAGATTGTTAACCATTGTCATAGGGCAACGTTTGTAGTAACTGTTAAATGAGAAACTATTTTGTTCTGTAAGCCTTCATCTTAAGTGAGAATAACAGCACAATTCGAAGAGCGCAGTCAATGTCACTGAACTGTGCACGTAGAAATTTTTGAAATGGTGTAACTTTGGCTATGTGTATTTTCACAAAAAAAAAAAAAAAAAAAAGGTTGAGAAGTTAGAGGGTTGATATGTTGTGGGGTTGTTAACCAATGTTATAAAACAGCATGTGTACTTCTGTTCATGAGAAACTATTTGTTCTGTAAGCCTTCACCTGAAGTACAATAAAAAATAAATTAATTTTTTAAAAAAAGAGCAAGTTTCAGAGTCTCTTCTGACATCCATTTTGATCTTTTCTTTAATGACCTCTTGCTTTCTTCATGTATGATGTCCTTGATGTCATTCCACAATTTGTCTCGTCTTCAGTCACTAGTGTTCAACGCGTGAAATCTATTATTGAGATGGTCTCTAAATTCAGGTGGGATATACTCAAGGTTGTACTTTGGCTCTTATGGACTTGTTTTATCCAATAAGCTAGGTACGCACAGACTTATTTGTGCTTACTTTCTAATGTGTAGTGAGCAGTTTCACATGGGTTTCTGTAAGTAAGCACAAGTAAGCTCGAGTTTACCTTGCTTATTGGCTAATCCGTCACTGCATCTGCCTAACTATAAAGGGGAATACCAAGGTTCGTTTCAGTAGTACAATGATTGCAGAGAGCTCCAGGTTGCAATTTTAAACACAGTGCTTTGACAAAGCATATTCCAATAGATGAGCAAATAAAATGCCATTTACAAAACTTCCCAGAAGATTATACAGGCCTCTTTTGGGGCTAGAAAGCAGTGTACTTGGAAGTTTTTCTCAGCGTTTTGTCGTTCTTTATTTCTTTGTGTTGGAAATTCAAATAGATAATACACACACACAAGTGTGTGTGTATATATATACTATCTATCTGAATTTCCAACACAAAGAAATAAATATGTGTGTATGTGTATATATATACACATATATATAAAATCTATTTGATATACATAATTTATTATATATATATATATATCTCCCAAACCATTGCCGTCGAGTCAATTCTGACTCATAGCGACCCTGCAGGACAGAGTAGAACTGCCCTATAGGGTTTCCAAGGAGTGCCTGGTGGATTCCAACTGTTGACCTTTTGGTTAGCAGCCCAACTCTTAACACACACACACACACACACACACACACACACACACACACACACACATATATATATAAATATATATATATATATCTTCCACCACCTTTCTGCCACATTGATGTCTTTCCAGATGAGTAGGTTACACTACTTCTAAGAACTATTCATAGTAGATATGAATATTTATCTATATAATAAAATGTTTTCCCTAAATAAATCCTTTTCTTTCTTTGTGGGCCCAAGATGAGTAGTGTCAGAATCACTTTTTTATAAATAATTAAAAATATTTATTCATAGGGCATGTTTTCTTCCCTAAATTTTTACTACTTTTCATTATTTATTTCATTCAATTCTCCCAATAGGCCTTTGGGTACATATGGCAAGCATTACTAGTCCTACTTAACCAAGGAGGAAATGAAGGCTATGTGAATTTAAATCGCTTCCCCCAAATAGCACGGTGTTTTAAGACTTTCGTTAATTGTGTTAGAGGCTTCAAGTGACTTTTCTTGTGCATGTTTTAAATATTATTATCCTGCTTTTAGCTTATTACCATGAAATATGCTTTTCATCAACTCCTCTTCCTGGAATAACTTGGGTATGTCACCTTTACCATGCCAGGTGTGCACTTGAGGGAGGACAAGAACTGGAAGTGGGACGCCTGGAACCCCGTGGCTGAGGAATGGGGAGGATGGTCACCAGGATGATTTTTTATTTGATCTTATTCTGTTGTTGTACTTTAAGTGAAAGTTTACAATTCAAGTTGGTCTCTCATACAAAAATTTATACACACATTGTTATGTGACCCTAATTGCTCTCCCCATACTGTGACAGCACACTCCTCCTTTCTACCCCTGATTTCTTGTGTCCATTCAACCAGCTCCTGACCCTCTCTGCCTTCTCATCTCAGCTCTGGACAGGAGCTGCCCATTTAGTCTCGTGTATCTACCTGAGCTAAGAAGCACACTCTTCACGAGTATCATTTTATGTCCCATAGTCCAGTCTAATCTTTGAAGAGTTGGCCTTGGGAATGGTTTTAGTGCTGGGTTGACAGAGATTCTGGGGGCCATGCTTTCTGGGGTTCTTCCAGTCTCAGTCAGACCATTAAGTCTGGTCTTTTTACTAGAATTTGAGTTCTGCACCCCACTTTTCTCCTGGTCCAACAGGGACTCTCTGTTGTGTTCCCTGTCAGGGCAGTCATTGGTGGTAGCCGGGCACCATCTAGTTCTTCTGGTCTCAGGCTGTTGCAGTCTCCGGTTTATGTGGCCCTTTCTGTCTCCTGAGCTAATACTTTCACCGGATGATTTTTTTTTTTTATTGTACTTCAGGTGAAGGCTTACAGAACAAATAGTTTCTCATGAAACAGTAGTACAAATATTGTTTTATGACATTGGTTAACAACCCCACAACATGTCAACCCTCTAACTTCTCAACCTTTTTTTTTTGGTGAAAATACACATAGCCAAAGATACACCATTTCAAAAATTTCTACATGCACAGTTCAGTGACATTGACTACGCTTTTCCAATTGTGCTGTTATTCTCACTTAAGATGAAGGCTTACAGAACAAAATAGTTTCTAATTTAACAGTTACTACACATGTTGCCCTATGACAATGGTTAACAATCTCACAACACGTCAACAATATCCTTACTCAACCTTGGGTTCCCTATCACCAGCTTTCCTGTCCCCTTCTGCCTTCTGGCCCTTGTCACTGGACTCCTGTACCTCGTTAGTCTCATTTGGTTTTACGGGGCTGTCCACTCCCAGGCTGAACGGTGAATCTCAGAGATAACTTCACCACTGAGCTAAAAGGGTGTCTGGGGGCCATACTCTCGGGGTTTCTCCAGTCTCCTTTAGGTCAGTAAATCTGGTCTTTTTTTTTTGTGTGTGAGTTAGAATTATGTACTACATCCTTCTCCAGCTCTGTCCAGAACCCTCTGTTGTGATCCTGGTCAGAGCAGTCAGTGGTGGTAGCCGGGCACCGTCTAGCTGTACTGGACTCAGTCTGGTGGAGGCCTTGGTAGCTGTGGACTATTAGTCCTTGGGACTAATCTTTTCCTTGTATCCTGTTCTCTTCATTCTCCCTTGCTCCCGAAGGGATGAGACCAGTGGAGTATCTTAGATGGCCGCTCACAGGCTTTTAAGACCCCAGACACTACTCACCAAGGTAGAATGTAGAGCATTGTCTTTATAAACTGTGTTATGCCAATTGAGCTAGATGTTCCCCGAGGCCATGGTCCCCACACCCCTCTGCCCAGCAATTCAGTCCCTCAGGGAGTTTGGAAGTGTCTGTGGAGCTTCCATGACCTTCCCTTGTACAAGTTGTGCTAGTTTCTCCTGTATTGTGTACTGTCTCACCCTTCACCCAAGATACCACTTATCTATTATCCATTTAGTATTCCCCCCCCCCACCCTTCCCATCCCTGGTAACCAACAAAGATTGTTACATTTTGTGTGTGAACTTTTTCATGGGTTTTTATAATAGAGTTCTCATACAATCTTTGTCCTTTTGTGATTGACTTATTTCACTCAGCATAATGTCACCAGGATGATTTTGATCCAAACTGAATACAGAGCCACGGGCAGTGGCATGGAGGGGATTCAGGTTGAGTGTATTTCACAACTGGAAGTTTTTCAAAATGAAGATTATTTTTTGCTTTCACGTTTAACTAGCACTTTGGATAATTGTTTGTTGGACATTCTTGTGTTCTCACTTGCTTTAGGGCATTTGTTCTTTATGTTTTTCTTGTGGATAATGCAGGGTATATTTCAGAAGCCTCTGGGAAAACCGCGACTAGTGTGCTGTCCTCATCCTCCTAGTATTGAATCAGGTTTAAAAATAGGAAGGAAATCCTGACATAGCCTGTTACAACAGAAAGTCAGACTATATCATTTCTTTATTCAAACCTCTCCATGCCTTTCCATTTTGCTTAGGCAAGAAGCCAAAATCTCTCAGTGGTAACAAAGCTCTACCCAAAGTGCCCTCATCCCTTTCATGGTAAGCAAAATTGCCCTGGTTGAGAACCATTGCTCTCTCTCATTGATATAGACATGCTCTGAAAAGAACAAAGTTACTGCATACCATCTGAGGTTGTTATCTGTGAGAATCTGTGATCTCCAATTACTCTCTATTCCTGAACATTCTGGGCCCTCTGAGAAAAACACAGCTTATTGCCAAGATAAGGTAGAGCACTGATTGTCTCTCCCATTTTTTATTACAAAAATTGTCCTACATAGAGAAAAGTTGGAGGAATAGTATACTAACTCACCACCTAAAAAACTAAGCCAGCTACTGTCGAGTTGATTTCAACTCATGACAACCCCACGTGTGCAGAGTGGAACTGCTCCATAAGGTTTTCCTGGCTGTAATCTGTATGGAAGCAGATCATCAGGTCTTTCTTCCACAGCACCGCTGGGTTGGTTCGAACCATCAACCTTTAGGTTAGTAGTGAGTTGTCAAGCACAAACCATTTGCACCACCCAGGCACCTTATCCACCATCTAGATTTAACTACACAAAACTGAAATTATCCAGGGCCAGGAGAGATGGGGTCCTGGCAGGGTCTAGAAGTGAAAGGAGGTAGTAATGGGGAGGGGGGTGGGCTAGGCTGCCTAGGGTTCCTACAGAGGAAGTGGGGGTGGGAGGTTGGAGAGGGCAGGAGAGGCCACAGCTGGGCTGTAGTCAAGTTCATTCCCAGGGGCCATCCATGTCCTTCCCCCTTGGACAGGGCCACACTCAAACCTTCTTGGTCAAGAATCTATCTTATAAAACCCTCCAGAGACAGATTACACAACATTCTTCAAAAACATCCAACAACATCCTGCGTCAGAGTCTACCACTGTCAAGCAATTTTCCCTTAGGACTAAACAGGAGCCTGCGCCGTGTCCTTTCAGCTCATTTCTTCCTGTTCTTTTCTGGGGAGAGACATTGCCGTCTGGAAAATATCTCCTACACGTTGACGTCAACAGACTCAAGGCAAAAGTAGCTCTTCATTTTCCCCTATTTTTAAAGATCGTAATTACTTTCTTCTTCAACAATCTTACTAGTTCTTCTCAACCTTTTCTGCATCCTATAGAGAGAGGCAGGGGTTGAAATGGAAAACACGCAGACAGATTAGGCCCTAAGTCTCTTACTGGCTGACGCAGAGCAAGTTACTACCTTGCTGAATGTTAGGCTCCTCCTTTGAAAAATAACAACTTCCTCAAAGATGTTTTCGAGGACTCAGCCAGGCAATGTACCTTGGCAACCCGCTCACAGTAAAACTCTAAGGGTTAATTCTCTCCTCTGTGATGCTCTTTGCTGTTGTTGGGTGCTGTCAAGTCAATTTTGACTCATAGTGTCCTCATATGACAGAGTAGAACTGCCCCATAAGGTTTCCTAGGCTGTAATCTTTACAGGAGCAGATCTCCAGATCTTTCTCCCATGCAGCTGCTGGTGGGTTCAAACCATTGACCTTTTGTGATGCTCTAGTCAGAGCTGATTATCTGGACTGATATTTTATGTTTATGTTTATTTTTTCCTACTTTCTCTGTACTTGTTATTGACACCACTGCCTGTACACATTCAGACAGGACTAGATACTCTGTGCTTGAATGCCTCGGTAGCTTTGCTGCTGGGAGCAGGTTAATTTACTGTTTTGCTTGGTGCTAATGGAGATGTGGAGATGCAAAATCATGTGCACACGTTGGTTCCTGAGATCACTATGTTCATAGCGCTATCTAGATCAGGGCTCTTCAACCTTGGCACTATTGACATTTGGAGTCAGATAATACTTTGTTGTTGGGGGCTGTCCTGTGCCTTGTGGGAAGTTTAGCAGCCTCCCTGACCTCTACCCACCAGATGCCAGTAGCACTCTCTTCCCAGTTGTGACAACCAAAAATGTCTCCAGACATCGCCAAATGCCTCCTGGTAAGCAAAATTGCCCTGGTTGAGAACCACTACTCTCTATCATTGATATAGACGTGCTTTGAAGAGAACAAAGTTACTGCATACCATCTGAGGTTATCTGTGAGAATCTGTGATCTCCAATTACTCCCTATTCCAGAACATTCTGGGCCTTCTGAAAAAAAACATAACTTATTAACAAGATAAGGTAGAGCACTGATTGTCTCTCCTCAGTGGAAAGCATGAAGAAAAATCAAATATAAGAAGTGCAAGAAGCAACTGCATTTGTAACTCATGCAAGTTTGCTGTCTTCAAGAGACCATCTGTGGGACTGTTCAGCCACACCTCTCATGCTTCTTCATGCCTTAGCTGTCCCTGTTCTCTATGCCTGTAATAAGAATGATCTCAAAAAGCCCTTTCTGACTGCAAAGAGTCTGGGTTTGAACTCTGACTGCTAAGATTTGAATCCCAGTTCTATTGTCTTCCAGATTTTTCAACTTGGGAAAAAGAGAGACATTGATTCATGAAAGTCCCTCTTTGTCCATGATATGTTGTCATTTCTAGATGTGCTGGCTGGAACAAATGCAGCCATCTTGTGACCATGAAGCGGGGGGCGGGGGGGGGGGGGTGGGGAGTGGGCTTCTTCAAAGCAGAAGTCAATATGCTGAGGGTGGCAGAGTGGAAAGATGGAAGAAACCTGTTTCTCTGATGATATCATTAAGCCACTACATGAACTAACCCTGGATTTACCCCACCATGGTCTTTTATTTATATGAGTTAATAAGATTTTCCTTATTGTTTAAGCCAATTGAGTAAGAATGTTTTCTTACTTGCAGCCCAAAAGGATCCTAACTGAATAGATGATTTGGAAAGATCTTAGTGAAGTTATTAAGGTAATGCATCAGTTAGCTTTTGCTACATAATGAACAACCCCAAAACTCAGCAGCTTGAAACAACAAGCATTTATTTAGCTCAAGATTCTACAGGTTGACACTTTTTTGTCTCAGGGCTCAGCTGAGAAGTTCTTCTGGTCTCACTCATGCATCTGTGAGCAGCTGCCAGGAAGGCTGGTAGCTGGCTGCTCTAGACTGGCCTCAACTTGGTTGACTCATCTCTGCTCCAGTGGTCTCTTACTCTCTAGGAGTTTAACTCAGGCTTGTTCACTTGGCGGCTTGCATAGACTCTTGAGACCTACACTTAGAACTGGCATGCTGTCACTTCTACCACATTCTATTGGTCAAAGCAGAGTCAAGGAGAGGGAGATAGACTACACCTCTTGATGGGATAGACTGTAAAGTCCCGTGGTAAAGGGTGTGGATACAGGGAGGAGTGAAGAAGTAGTTTTGCAATCTGCCACTAATACCTTATAGTAAATAGTTACAAGCTCTCTCCCTAATTAGTTGAGCAGCACAGTAAATATACTGGCTGAAATCTGGGCACCTCCACTTGTTAATTGGACTTGGGCTCTTTAACTTCTTTGAATCTTCATGTTCTCTCCTATTACATGGAAATTATACTAGTTCCTTACTCATAGGGTGGCTGTGAGAATTAAAGAAGATAATACTTGTGAAATGCTTAGCACAGTAGCTGGCATATAAACAATACCATTATTTATAACCTATAAAGACAGGTCTGCATTCTCTAGTTAATGCCCTAGAATCAACTCTCTCCTCTCCTCACCTCCTCTCTTGTAAGTTAAGCAAAAATTAGATAATTTCTCATCTATTATGCCGCTCTCCCCCATCTAATTACTATTCTAGTTGACAGCTTGACTACAGCATCTTCACACCTGTCAGAGGCTCTGTGACCCCAGTGGAGCTCTCCAGGGTTCTGGGTTGCCAATGCCAAATGCTCGCTGATGGGTTTCTTGGGGCCCGACCAATTGCCTTGCCTTGAGTCATAATCGACTAGACGGCAACAGGTTTGATTTTTTGGTTTTGGTTCTGGGCCTGGAGCCCTGGTGGCACAGTGATTAAGAGCTATGGCTGCTAACCAAAAGGTCGGCAGTTCAAATCCACCAGCTGCTCCTTGGAAACCCTATGGGGCAGAGGTAGCTATGAGTCAGAATCGACTTGATGGCAATGGGTTTGGTTTTTGGGTTTTGTCCTGGGCCGTGTTACTTCCGGTTTTTAACTACCAGTAGCTTTCTCCTTAGAAGAGTGCTAGAGTTGAAATCCAAACTGAGTAATAGATGGAGAGTTATGACCTCCCCCCACTGTTTCTCCAGTTTGCCAAGGAGAATGTTACCTTTAGGTATGGATCCAGATTACAAAAAGTGTCTCCAGAGTGCCCCATGCACCCAAGCATCATCGGTCTTCCAGCGACATATTATGGAAGTGTTTGGAGATCTCTGGATTTCGGGTTCATATTGAATTTGTATGGAACCTGGGCCTAAGGACTTATTGAGCAAATAAATTCAGATAGGATTCCAAAATAGCTTCCAAAGATGATCAAGCTGCCCAGTAAACTGTAACTGACTCCTGATCCCCAGACAAATTTTGGAAGATCCCAGTGTTGAGCTAGGAGAGGTAAAAAGACTTTGGACAATACCAACCACCAAATCCAGAGAAAAGGCCAAGCAGAGAAATATGCTCACTATGAAAGTTCCTTCAAGTGTATTCTTAAATTTTTAGTTTTCACAATTACTTAATGATCTCATCCCTGTAGAGGTGGCTGAGGCCTTGACTGCTTTTATGTAAATCAACGTTGAAACATTGGGAGTCACTGAGTTCCAAAAATAACATCTTGTTGCTTAATGGCATTATCCAAATTCCAAGGCCAGAGAGCCCTTATTCCTTTCTGGATGGAATCCACCTTAATATTACTAACACCTATCACATAGAGACTGGCCCCAGAAAAGATGCAATGCTGCTCTGGAATTTATGGTGTGTAATTTATAAGTCCTTGTCATGGATTGAACTGTGTCCCCCAAAAATGTGTGCTATAATCTCTGCCTGTGGTTAAAGAGGATTAGGGTGGGATGTAACACCCTTGCTCAGGTCACATCCCTGATTTAATGTAAAGGGAGTTTCCCTGGAGTGTAGCCTGCACCACCTTTTATCTTACAGGAGATAAAAGGAAAGGGAAGCGAGCAGAGAGTGGGGACCTCATACCACCAAGAAAGCAGCACCGGGAGCAGAGCGCGTCCTTTGGACCCGGAGCTCCTAGTCCAGGGGAAGATTGACAAGAAGGACCTTCCTCCAGAGCCGACACAGAGAGAAAGCCTTCCCTTGGAGCTGACTCCCTGAATTTGGACTTCTAGCCTACTAGACTGTGAGAAAATAAATTTCTCTTTGTTAAAGCCATCCACTTGTGGTATTTCTGTTAGAGCAGCACTAGATGACTAAGACAGCACTAAACACATTTCTCAGTCAAAGAAGATCCCTGATGAGATTGAAGACAGGTTGGAAAATCTCAGAAGGGTCTTTGATGGCAAAGAATGAAGTGATAGAAAGGCTCTTACTCAACCTAGTCTCCAGTTTTTACAGATTTGTGTTGACATTACATCTCCTGCATCATCAAAAGCCAAGAGATTTTCATTTTAAAAGTTCTTATAATTCCAAGTCCATACATTCATGTGGGCACAAGATTGGAGAAGCTTTTGCTCTTTAACTTTTGGCATCCAGACTGCTACTCCTTGAAGCTCAAATGTTAGGTACCTGAGGATTCACACTGTGATTTATCCACTCCTCATTTCTGTGATTCTGGGAGCTGGGGTGGGTCTATAACCTCTTATACTTTCACTCACATCTCCCCCTTGCTTAGGTTCCAGAGAGAGTGAGCACAAAGGAAACCTGCAATCAAATAAACGCTAGTATTCTTGGGAAGAGGGCCAGTCTTCCAGAAAAATTTAGAAGAACGTGTCAAAGCCCCAGTTTAGCTCCCTTCTCTGGTCCTATGGACCAGACAAAGCTTCTCTTTGAACCCCATCTAGCTCTTCAGAGCTCTGATGCCTTCAAAGTAGTCTTCCCAAGCCTTGAGGTTTACAATCCTTCCAGCACCACTGGTGTTAATACACTTTTTTCTTAGATATTGTGTGTCAGAGAGGGGTACAAATGGAAAAGGAGAGAATTCTATACATTGTAGAGTCATTATCATGCACTCTGCCATGCCATTCTGTTTTTGCAGTAACACCTTTTCACTCTCAGGACTTAAGGAATGTTATTTTCTGTGACTATTCTATGTGATTATAACAGCGAAGTATCTTGACAATACTCTAAGTTGTTTCTGGTTTCTCAGCATTATACTGCTCATGTATTTTCTTTTGAATTGGCCAATCAACCATCAGTTACAAATGGAATATATTACATAGACATTTGGGGTGGCATCATTATCCCATGGGGAATGGAAATGGACTCTCAAATGGTTAACAGAGTTCTACGTTGTACCTTCCAGAGAATCCCAAAAGTCTTGTGATTCGTAGAGTTACCTTATTTCTCTACAACTGATATTGACAAATTTATTCTGAAATAAACACTTCTATTCCACTACCAGATTTGTTAACAGGTATGGCACCTATGATTACCCCTGGTCATAATCACCTCATCCTAGCTCTCTTGAAACAATTGTCAATATGGTACATGACTACCAGAGCAGCTTTTCAGTTTAGCCGGTAATCTGTCCTTTTCACTAGGTCTGTCATTACTTGTCTACCTCATATTTACTGAAGCTAATGACTGGATATACGGACCACCTTTAAGGCACAGTTACTACTCAAGGAATATCATGGAATTTTGATGGCACTCTAACCTTTTGAGTTCAGAGCATCTGCAGACTGTGGAATAAACTAGCAATGCTAGAATTACCAGCCACGTATTTTGCCAACTCAGTTTAAAGAGTGTGTACACCTCCTGACTCTTGATCTAGAATACCTGTTCCTAGTTTCTTCTGTTATTTTTCTGGAACATGCCATTTTGCTGTCCCTATTTGAAGAATACCCTCTATCTGGTCACCTGTGAATTCTTGACCACCACAGCTGTGAGACAATGAATGGTAGCTCATGGCCACAGGCAAGACAGTGCTTAGTAAGAGTGAAGAATCAATGTAGCATTAAAAATAAAAAAGTAGAGAACTAAATTTAATAATAAAATAAAAATTATTGATGAAATCGGCAGGAGATATTTCCATTCCTGTTACTCTACCCAGTTTCACAGTCAGTATGGTAGTTGTGACACAAAGACGGTTCATCTCATAAAATTCCAGAGTGTACTCACTTCTATTGCTGCCTAAAACATTGATTGTGTGCTGAGCTATCCGGCTCCAGGGAAAGACTGACCAGTATTCAATTCTTGCTTTTGCTACTTATTAATAGCCTGACCGTGGAAGAAGTGGCTTGATGGAGCTAAACTTCATATGCCTCATCTATAAAAAGGTGATAACGATGCTTTCTTTACAGGGTTATTTGGTGGATTCAGTGACTTAACACATGTAAGGCATTTAGCCCAGTTTCTGGCTCATAGTAATCCCGTTATTTTTCTTCCATGTCTTCCACCGTAGTAACTTTAACCATAGCTTCCAGATCACATCTTATTCTAGAAAACTTCTTTGCACCTCTTTTCAGTTGATATTTATTTCTATCCATCACCTCCTGTGGATGGGCAAATAAACAGATAAAATATACCTTACTAAAAAAGAATTATGCTGGGGTATCTTTGGCTATGTGTATTTTCACCAAAAAAAAAAAAAAAAAAGCTGAGAATTTAGAGGGTTAAAATGTTGTTAAAAAGTCATAAAACAGCATGTGTACTACTGTTACATGAGAAATTGTTTGTTCTGTAAGCCTTCACCTGAAGTACAATAAAATATTTAAAAATAAATAAGTAAATAAAAATAAAAAAGAATTATGCCACAAACAGGCTAGACAACCAAGAGACACTCCTCCTCCACCTTATTATAGAGTTTATATAAAATGTCTTCATTTAATAAATATTTATTGGATGCCTATTATGTGCCGGACACTTTTCTAAGCATCTGGGGATATGCCACTGGGAGGGAAACAAAGAAAAATTCCTGCCGTCTTGGAGCTTATATTCTAGGTGGGTGAGACAGACAATAAACAAGTAAAACTTGTAGTTATCAGTATAGTGTAGCAGATGGTGGAAAGTTCCATGGAGGAAGATAAAGGATGGAAGGTGTCTAAATAGTATCAATATATGCATATGTGGTCCTGGTGGTGGTGGTAGGGTCCAATTTTAATAGGATGATTAGGTAACTTGAGCTGTACTCCTTTACCCAGTAAAAAAAGAGAATCATAATATTATTAAAACCCTGAGTTATCAGATTGGCAGGAGGAAAAAAACAGCTTTTAGTAAAATTAGGAGATTATACCCTTGATTAGCACTCCTAAGACCAACCTAGGCATTGGTGCAATGCTTGCTGTTTGGGTATTTTCCATTAGCTTCCTGTAAGTTCTCCTCTTCCAGCTTGGTGGAAGGGACTCTCTGAGTGAACAAGGAGGTTGAGGATGGAGTCAGTACCTAGCCTTGGCCAAGTCCCACTGATGTCCTAGATCAGGCAAATCCCTGAGATGATGTGGAGAGAGGGATACAATGAGTCTCCAAGATGAGCCTGCTAGAACTCAAGAAGACAACTACTTCTGTTGAATCTTCCCAGTTGGATAAGAGAACATGGCTTTTCTACTCAATCCGAAGACTGAGGAAGAGAACAATAAAGATGAAGCCTTATTCTAAGATACTGAGAGTCGGTTAGGAAGCTCTAACCAAAATGTGCAAGTCTTCAGTAACCCTCAGACTCTAGCTGAGAGGCAAGAGCTGGCTTCCAGAGGACTCTTCCATGATCTTAATGCTGACAAATGTGATGGCCTAGACCTGGATTGGGTCTAAGTCATTTGACTCTGACTGTCTCTCACGTCAGCTGCCTTCCTTGCACATGCACCTTGCTTCAGCTCAACCATCCTGTGCTCCTGAGACGTGCCTACTTTGCCATAAACCAGTGAAGAAGTGTGATGCTCTGTCCAAGTTCCTGAAGCTCCCTTTTATCACCTCCCTGTACAGTCCACAGATGGCTCCTCTGAGGGGGAGCTTTTTTTTTTTTATTTTTTATTTTTTATTTTTATATTTTATTGTACTTCAGGTGAAGGCTTACAGAACAAATAGTTTCTCATGAAACAGTAGTACACATGTTGTTTTATGACATTGGTTAACAACCCCACAACATATTAAGCCTCTAAATTCTCAACCTTTTTTTTTTTTGATGAAAATACAGATAGCCAAAGATACACCGTTTCAAAAATTTCTACATACACAGTTCAGTGACATTGACTACGCTCTTCCAACTGTGCTGTTATTCTCACTTAAGATGAAGGCTTACAGAACAAAATAGTTTCTCATTTAACAGTTACTACACATGTTGCCCTACGACAATGGTTAACAATCTCACAACACATCAAGAATATCCTTACTCCACCTTGTGTTCTGAGGGGGAGCTTTTTTAAAGTAACTTTTCCCCTTGATTTTTCCATCCCATTTGCCTCCTGAGGCCTAGACTAAGCAATATTTTTCAGCACCCTGGGTTCCTGAAAAAGAAAGCTATTTTCCTGAAATAGGTGAAAAGACATTATTTGACTAACCATCTCAAGTTGACAACTCCCAAATTTATATCTCTATCCCTGACTTGTCTGCTAAACTTCAAATTTTTATGTCCAGCTGACTTCTCAACATCTTCACTTGGATTTCCAACAGATACCATGAACTCAACTGAACTCTCAGTCTTCCTTCCAAACCTGCTCTACCTGCAACCTTCTCCATCTAAACTGATGTCAACCTCATCCTCCCAGTTGTTCAACCCCAAAACTTTGGAGTAATCCTTGACTCTTCTCTTTCTTTCACACTCCCCATCCAATTTATCAGCAAATCCCATTGGCTTTACTTTCAAAACGTATTCAGAATCCAATCAGTTCCCATCAACTCTACTGCTACCATCAAGTCACCATCATATCCCAACTGGATTGTTGTAATAGCCTGGTCTCCCTGCCTTAAGTCTTGCCCCCACGTAGTCTTCTCCACGCAGAAGCCAGAGTGATTCTTTCAAAATGTGAGCTCATGCCAGTCTTATGCTCAAAGTCTACCATGGCTCTCCATTTCACTTAGGATAAAGACTCAAGTTTTTACAATGGCTTTTAAGGCTCTAGCTATAACTTTATACTAGTGGCTCACTTGCTCTAGTGTTGCCTGATATTTTGTACAGGCTGGGTGTGGAAATAAATTAGGGTTACTGTGGCAAGAACTGTACTATCATAAGTTCAGGCCAATAATAATCAGTACAATTTCCCCAGAATCCATAATTTATCCTCACAAATTTGGATTCTGTCTGTTGAAAATCTGTGTCAATTTGTTTAATGATGATATCTTTGCTTGATCTGTACTAAAAAGGGACTGCTACGCAACTAGAAATGTAAACAGGAAAGAGCTTTATCCTTTTGTTTGAGCTAAAATGCCAGCTTGTCATGTATTTCTGTAAACCACTTCCAAATTCACTTCATGCAATAAACATGTGGTCAAAACCAATTGTACTAAATGCAAATAATTCTTGGTCATACAGGCAGTTTTAAATTTCTCCATGCTATCTATTCCTGATCCCCTTCTTTCTTCCTAAAAGAAGCACGACTCCATCAATTTTAAGACAAGAAATGGTACCAAATATCCTTTTTCCCTTGTTTACCAAAGTTATCTTCTCTACTTGGGGAACTAGAGGGATTTTTTGTTAGTTATTTGGAAACCTCACCGTTTATGGCTCAGTGGAAGTATATAAAAAGTGGAGCAATAAGGGAAATATATATCTCAGAGTCTATGTACTTTGCTCAAGCTGAGTGAAGACACAGCCTTAGATCTGAGCCTATGAAGAGGGAGCTTTCTGATTGAACTTTCTGGTTATCTGGTTTCCCTTTAAGTTTTAGCGGCCAGCAGATCCATAACAGGGACGGGATTTGCAGTGGGCGGGGCTACTGGAAGTTGATTCTCTAAGAAGTGACAGTGAACTCAGAACCTGCCGAGACAGCAGAATTAATAGCAATAAAGCTGTTTGGAGCCATTTAGTATAAGGTCTGAGAACACTGTCACATTATAGCTTAGCTGGTAAACAATGTTCAAGATGATGACACTGAGTCATCTGAAAAGAAAAAAAAAGGATATAAAACAATGTTCAGGCAACATTCTGATTAAAATAGAATATACATTAGAAAGATTTCTACCTAAAATGTTTTGTTTTTTTTTAGAGTTCCCTAATGATTACACAGCTCTCATTTCGAGTGGTTTTTATTACTAGGTTCCCCGAATTGTTCTCACGTATTGATTCATATACTACTCACCTCCCCATGAGACAGGTATACTATTATCATCATCTTCAAAATAAAGAAATTAAGTGTCTAAAGTCACACAGCTAAATAAGTGGCAGAGCAAATCCATTATGCTACCTAGGTCTTCTTCTAAATGACAGTCTCATGATGGAAGAGAACTGTCCACTCTAAGACTTCTCTTTCATGTCATTTCAAATTACATTAATTATCAACCTATCTACTCTCTTATTTATTTTCCTCTGGATGCACTTCTGTGTGTCTCTAAATGAAATGAACATGATGCTCTAGATTATTTTTTATCTAATACTTCTATTAACAAACTCTAAGATAGTCCAAGATGGAGTCACCATTTCTTGGGCAGTCAGGTTGGACTTACAACTCACATCAAGCTTATCTTCAACCAGCTTGACTCCCTCACTGGTCTCTCTCTTTCCACCCTTAACCTCTGAGTGTCTATTCTCAAAGCAGCAACCAGAGTGATCCTATGAAAACATTTATCACATCCCTTCTCTGCCTGATGCCCTCTCATGTCTTCCCATCTTGTTCACAGTAAAAGCCAAAGTCCTACAATTTTCTCTAAGGTCCTCCTGATCTGGCCCCCTGCTCCTTCTCAGATTTCACCTCCCGCCACTTTCCGCTGTGCACTGGGCTCCAGGCACAACATCCTCTGACGTTCTTGAGACTTGCCTACACCCTTTGCACTGGCTGTTCCTTTTGGCTGGAACAGTCTTCCCCTAGACAGCCACATGACTTTCATCCCTTCCTTCAGATCTCTGCTCCAATGGCATCTTCTCACTGAGGCCCTTCTTGTAGGAAATCTCTCTCTCTCCACCCCATCATTCTCCATTCCTTTATCCTCCTGTTAGAAGTCTCCTATTTGTTTCTTACCTCCACCTCCACCTCCTAGAATGCTATGTGCACGGGCACTTTTCCTCTCTTACTCATCAGTACATATTCAATACGTAGACTAGTGGCTGATATACAAGAGGTGCTTAATAAATCATTGTTGGACAGTTATTGAATAAGGAGTCTCTGGTTAACCCCAAATGGTTAATCACGCGACTATTAGCAGAAAGGTTGGTGGTTCAAACACACCCAGAGGTGCCTTGGAAGATAGGCCTGGTGATCTGCTTCCAAAAGGTCACAGCCTTGAAAACCCTATGGAGGCCAGCTCTACTCTGTACACATGGGGTCGCCATGAATTGGAATCGACTTGGTGGCAACTAACAACAACAATTATTGAATCAAGAGTCTCTGTTGTTTTGTATATGAACTATTCTTGATCAGAGGACTGTCTAATCCTGTAGTTTTGTGGTTGTTTTGAGGACATTTGGATCTACTTGTAAAATTTTATGTTTTGTTAAATTGCTTATTGAAATGGAAGATATACTCTCTTTGGATTTTTTTCAACTGTTCCAGTCTCTTATTAGAAAGGAAATGAGATAAGCAGCACCTGACTTATTCCTAGCAAATCCCTAATGGACCAGAGATATTTTTTCTAAGTGGAAACCACACTGTAAAAAAATTACATTTTATAGTTTTGTCTGGTGTCAAGATCAAACCTCCACTCTACAGTTTATGAAATCCACTTCCCCCGACCCTTTTGAAAATTAGAACAGCTTTCCTGAACCTCCTGTCTTCTCATTTCTTTTGGCTTTCTATTCTTTCTCAAAGACAACTGGTTCCTTCATGCTGATTTTTTTCTGGGTACCATCCCCATGTCTCCATGGATTCTTTTCCTTCTCACAATGGGCTTGAAGAGATCTCTTCCAGGTGACCATAAGAACATCAGCATCTTTTCAGTGGAGAGTAAACACAAATTGCAACCGTTCAGCCTATGCTTACAAGTTGGCCATCATGAGCTGGTTTTCCTACCGAATTACTGTAGACAATTCTCCTGCTTCCTTCGCTCCTCCTAGCTTCTTGGCTTCTGGTCTTTTTCTGCCTCACTGTTACCTCAGGCTGCTTGCCCATCTGTTTGTAGCTTTCAGATTTCATATCTTGCTTTCTCCATTTCCATTTGATCACGTTAATCTTATTTTCTGCCTCAATGAATTGAATTTGAACTACTCCCATTTTTCTTTTTTCTTTTTTGTCTGAAACCCAAGCACTTCATTCAGGAAGTGGCCTGGTGGAGTTTTGTTTCAGCCTTTCTTAAAGCCGCGTTCCAATTCTTTGTTCAGAGCCTGCCTGTCTCTTGCCTGATTTCTCTCCTAATGAATGGGCTTTAGCAGCGCATTGATCTCCGTTTCCTCGAATGTGGGAGGAGCCTTGCTGGGACAGCCCTTTCTGCACCGATACTTTTCCCATCACACTTTCTTGTTCCATTCTTTATCATTATGTCTTAAATTTGTCAATGACTTTTTTTTTCTTAAGAGGCTCACGTATTTCGATTCATGTCAAGGGTGGTAATGACCCATCTCTTTTTATGCGGCGAAACCAAACCCATCATCACCACTGAAGGTAGGCATCCCTCTGCTGGTCTTTACCTCCATTAGTGCTTTTAGACTGTTGACTACAACTTAGTTAGGTGCCTGTACTCTAGAATCAGACTGCATGGATTCATGTCCTGGCTCCGTGACATGAATGAGTTTTGGCAATTTATTTAAGCTCTCTGAGTCTCAATTTTATAGTCTGTAAGATGGCAATAATATTTACCTATAGGTTTGTTGGGATGCTTAAATGAGATAATACAGTATAAATCACTTTGAACTGTGTTACTTATAATTTTTTTTCTTTATTGTACAATGATATACGCAACTTTGGAATAAGGGCAAGTAGCGGAAGCTCGTATTATGAACGCTTGGCTACTGCCATTTCATGGAGTCCCTGAGTGGTGCAAATGGTTAAGCCTTTGACTAATAACTAAAAGGTTGGCAGTTTGAAGCCACCCAGAGGTGCCTGGGAACAAAGGCCTGATGTTCTGCTTCTAAAAGGTCACAGCCATGAAAACCCTATGGAGCACAGTTCTACTCTGCACACACGGGCTCGCCGTGAGTCAGAACTGACTCGGTGGCAACTGGTCATTGTCATTTCACCTGAACTTGGGAGACTTGTTTTTCTGGGTGAAGAAATGTTTCCCTGTGTGAAGGTTTCACAATCACAGTCAAACAGACCCATGAGCCCTACTACTTAAAGTGACCCCTCTTTTTGTATCTATGATGTTCATGCCTACACCCCAGGAATGAGGACCCCAAGCCAGCTCCTTAAATTCAACAGGATAAAGACCGAAACGTCTCCAAATCCCACGTTGCCATGATTGCA
The DNA here is from genome assembly GCA_030035585.1 of Dugong dugon. Classification (NCBI taxonomy): domain Eukaryota; kingdom Metazoa; phylum Chordata; class Mammalia; order Sirenia; family Dugongidae; genus Dugong; species Dugong dugon. The sequence continues at coordinate 162,690,451 of CM057483.1, forward strand.
TGGCTAGGGATGGCCAGAAGGTCACATCAACGCTCTTTGGGTTTCATACTACACGGTGGCATTCTTCTTCTTTCTTTGTGACTTCAACTGAGTTTTGAACAGGTAAGCGAAAGGGAAGGAGGCACAGTCAGTCATAGATCCAGTGTTTAACATGGTCACCGGAGAACAGGTAGATGAACCTTTTCAAACGTTGCAAAGCCAGACCAGGAACGTTAGCCTGTGGAGTGGAGAATAGTCTTACCATTTTTTAAAATGGCCGTGGAAATGAAAGATTATCAGAATAAAAATTAATGAATTCCATAAGAACAAAGGCTGAGCCATTTATTTAGGAAGGGAAAATGCTACCCAAGTGGAGGGTTTCTGTGAATATGAGACTGAAATAAAAAGAAAGGGGGGGGATAACTGTTAATGGAATTGTCTGAAAAATATATGAGCAACAAGGTCACCGCCATGATCCATAATCATAGGCATTTTTTGTCACTGTAAAATTTTAGCTCCTTCAGCATATCTTTAAAAGCTTTTTAGGAACATATTAACCATGTGTAAACATTTTGATTTGTCCCATAAAGTGCCGGGAGAGCTGTGGTTCTCTAGGATTGACAAATAACATTTGTTTATTTGATTTAATTTAAAAAAATCATAAAATCTGTTTATATATCTGTCCTCTCCAGGATGAACTCTATATTAGTTTAGCAGATTGTTGACTGTGTTTTCTTTTTTTATTTCTTCTTCTCCCCCCCCCCTTTTTTTTTTTCCTGTCTTCCCTGCTCAGTGCCCAACCCAAGTTCAAAGGCTGATGAGAGAGAAAAACTTATGAGGAGTTTTTACTCTAGGGAGACTTGTTCAGTGTATAGGATCTTGGCGCTCGGGGAAAGATGTCAGGCTCTTTCTGGCTCTTTCTGAGCCTTATTGCTGTAACTGCTGCTGAATCAACCACTGAGGATCTGGCCACGACCTTTTTGGACACATTTAACCAAGAAGCCGAAGACTTGTCTTATCGAAGTTCACTTGCATCTTGGGATTATAACACCAATATTACTGACAAGAATGTCCAAAAGATGGTGAGTTTTTATGATGACATAGGGGTTTTTGTTGCTTCTTAAAGAGTAGGTTACTACCCATAAAACTGAAAAGAGAAATCAAATAAATGCTCTTAGCTATGCAGTTGATGTTTGCTTCTGTATCTTTGATTCTGGAATGCCATATGACTAAACTTAGTTGACTTTGGGGTTCATTCGGAATATTGTTACAAAATAATTATTGGTCTCAGTCCAGATTCTTGGAAAATGGTGAATATGCTTCATAGAGTCACTGCCATAATTCTCATTACAGTTAGGCTTTTAAAATGTTTTATGGGAATGTCATCAGTTATTGAGTTGATAATTTCCCCAAGCCTCCAAGACCAACAGGAATATCAAAAGACTCTCTACAAATGATACATTAACTGAAAAATGCAACTGGAGGCTTAGTGGAAGAGTTAGCTAGTAATTAAGCTAACCACGGGTCGGGGGAAGCTGGACTTGCAACTGCCTCCTCCCATGGGAGCTCTGAGGGACTTCCAAAGGTCACAGAATCCATCCAGAGCCCTCCAAGAAAAGCTATAATTAACCCAGTTCTGACAAATAATCAGCATGCCTTGGAAAAGCAAGATACTTTGTCTGACAAGTGCAAGGTTGTAGGAATTTCTTCTCTCACACCCCCTAAAGCAATCTCCTTACACATTTAAGTGATGGAGAATTGAACATTATTTAAGAGAAGGTTTTTGTGGCACTTGCATAGCAATACATTCTTTCCAAAGTATTGTTCAGGAGCTTATTATTTTTTTTCTTCAAACGATTAGTGGGTTGAATGCTTAAATTAAATTACTGCCATTCACAAATCTGAGACCTACTGTCTCATTTGAAATCCTCCAAGAGAATGTTTCTATTTCTCTCAAGCTCAGAGAAACCCAGATGTTGACAGCCTCAAGTTTCATGGGAGATGGTTTTTCTTGTCTCATATTTCGACCTTTCCTCTCTTCACATCTTCATTGTTTCTCTTTCTCAGTTTAAATTTGGTCTTTGTTGGAGGCGACTGTAGCGTATTGTGTATTAGCTGAATTGTCCTGGGTGGCTTTGAAAGTAGGTGTACTGGCGTCGTGCCTAAGTGGTTTGGAGCCAGGCTGCCTAGGTTCAAATGCTGACCCCACCAATTTTTTTGCCATATGAACTTGAGCTAGTTAATGAACCTCTCTGCACCTTAGTTTTTCCATCTGTGAAAAAGAAGACAATACTCATATCTGCCTCATAAGGTCGCTGCAAAGACTGAATTAATCCACAAAGCCACCAGAATAGCGCTTGTGTAAGGACAGGACAACAGGAAGCCGTCGTCATTATTACTGTGAGAGAGAGTCATGATTGCTGAAGAGGCAGGTTGCCGTTCTTTTGAGTGCTCAGATGCTGAGAACGCATGTTATGCAGTGACATGTAATGATGCACGCAGAAACCATCTCTGGATCATTAAGTACTATTACCTTTGAATTGTACCGGTTGATCAGAGCAAAGGTCAGAATGAAAGGGCATAAATCATGCAGTGTGGCTAAACCGCAGGAAAGTATGGGCCCTTTAAAGGAAAAGTGAAAACACTTCAATGCAAGAAGCAAGCAGGCTGATCTATCTCTCCTTCCTCAAGCAGCGGTGAAGGGTGAATCAGTGCGCTTTGGTGTACCCGTGTGGGTTTACCTGGGGAAGGCGTGGATGATGCTTGCTTCTAGTCTCTGATCACGTGTGTTGAGATGGCCCTGATGCACTGGGTACTGTGAGAGGTGCTACAAGCGGTCCCAAGATGAGCAGGCTGCTGAGATATGGTATCCTGCAAGGGTAGTGAGTGCACGTTAGTGCTGTCAAGTGTAAGTGCCTGGTGTGGATTCCCGGGCCAGAGACCCTGGGTTCAAAGCCCAACTCTGACTCTTACAAGCTGCAAGGTCTTGGGCAAGTTTCTTAACTTCCTTGAATCCCAGTTTTCTCATCTGTAAAATGAAGAAGATGGTGATCATAATTGTTGTTGTTGGCTGCCGTCGAGTTGGCCCCTAACGCATGGCAGCCCCATGCACAACGGGATCAGGTTATTGTGATCCATAGGGTTTTCACTGGCTGATTTCTGGAAGTAGATTGCCAGTCCTTTCTTCCTAGTCTGTCTTAGTCTGGAAGCTCTGCTGAAACCTGTTTAGCATCATAGCAACATGCAAGTTTCCACTGACAGACAGCTGGTGGCTGCACACGAGGTCCATTGGCTGGGAATCGAACCTAGTCTGCCACATGGAAGGGGAGACTTCTATCACTGCACCACCTCCGCCCCTGCTAACAATAATTTGATCATAATCATGGTAATATAGTATATATTGTACAGGGCTATCTCAAGTGGGCAGTTCTAAAATAAGGATTTACCTGAAAAAGTCAGGGAACGAGGAGTCTCCTGCCTCTGAGGCTGTTCTATTTTTTTTTTAATTGAGAAAAATTTTTGTATTGTGCGTTAGGTGAAAGTTTATAGAGCAAATTAGATTCCTATTTGATAGTTTGTGTATAAAGTGTTTCATAACATTGGTTTCATTCCCCACAGTGTGTCAGCACTCTCCCCTTTTCTGCCCTGGGTTCCCTGTTTCCTTTCGTCCAGATTTGCTACCCCTTCCTGCCTTCTCATCTTCGCTTTTGGGCAAATGTTGCCCTTTTGATCTCGTATAATTGAACATTTTAAGGAGCACGTTCTTCTTGGGTGTTATTGTTTATTTTATAGGCCTGTCTATGGTTTGACTGGGAAGGCGATCTCCAGGAATAGCTTCAGTTCCAGTTCAGAAGGGTGTCTTAGGGCCATAGTCTCGGGGGTTCCTCCAGTCTCTGTCAGACCAGTAAGTTTGGTCTTCTTTGTGAATTTGAATTTTGTGCTACACTTTTCTCCTGCTCTGTCCAGCACCCTCTGTTGTGATCCCAGTCAGAGCGGTCGGTAGTTCTGAGGCTGTTCTGAGAGTCACAGGACAGATGCTGAGGGAGAGTGAACTTGAAGGCAATGTGGTTTCTGGAAGCAGAAATCAATTCTTTCTCTGCCCGCTCCTTGGCCTGCACGCAGCAGAGAACCCAGGATGAAGAATTGAGAACTACCTACTTTTGTCTGTGTATCTTGACAGTAAACCTTTCCTGCATGGAGATGAGAATTTGTTCCAATAAATTTACCTACTACCGATTTCATCCTCTGATTCGTCACAGACCAAAATCCATTCTCCTAAGACATGCACCGACTCACTACATTAAAAACAGTGTGGATTTATTTTAGTGAGACTGTCTGATGATCCAGTTTCTCTATCTTCTTTGGGGTTAACTCTAAATGAACTTCTTGGACAGAGAAAATAACTTGCTCTGTAACTCCCAGTCTTGAACATTTGCTGAGCAATAACCCACTCGACTACTAGCAGAAAGTTTGTCGGTTTGAACCCACCCAGAGGTGCCTCAGAAGACAGGCCTGGTGATCTGCTTCTGAAAGGTCACAGCTTTAAAAACCCTATGGAGCAGTTCTACTCTGTACACCTGGGGTCGCCAGGAGTCGGAATTGACTTGATGACAGCTAACAACAGCAACAAGATGAAAATAAGTAAAATATCTGAAATGGCCATTAACATTTTTAAGATCACATGGTGTTTCTAATCTTCATTTTGTGATACCTGGATTATCTGAAGGAAGTTTTGTAAGTTCTGAAACACATATCATAAAGCAGGTTTTTGGAAGATCATTAATATATAGACAAATGTTTGGAAAAAATGATCCAAACTATAGCCAAATCATAATTTTGCCACCAAAAGTTGTGACGGATAGTAAAATTATATACATTGGAGCTGGTCTAGAAAATCCAGGGTGTATATATGTTGGCTGTTCCTGAGAGTTGATTAGCCTTCAGAAATCACTTTTGACTCAGGTAAAGGACCTGCAAGTTATTCAAGGTTGTCTGTCTCGTGAAGACTTCAGCTTGATAGGTTTGCAGGACTACAATGGCTAGCATCATCCAGAAGGTTTCTGGAAATAAAACAGAAGACATTACCCCATACATGTAAGAACACAATGCTGGTAGCCATGCTTAAAGGAAGAATTTTGGAAATGGAGACTGTTTCCCCCAAAGAGCAACTGGAATGATTAAAGGAATCAGAGGGGGTTAGGAGAGAAAGCACAAAGCCTGACTCAAAAAGAACAACAAGAGAAATAGTCTAAGATGGAACAAGAATGAATAGAGTACTCAGGTGTACTGACAAAATCTCTTCATACTAGAAAGATGTGTGTATGAAAGCTCAAAAGAGATAAACTAATATAAATAGAAAGAAGCGCCTTTTACATTACAGGTGGTAAGACCGGTAAGACTTGTAAAACCGGGCCATTCTTTAATCTAAAAATGTGAGACATTGAAAACCATAAATAGGTTTTAGAAGTATTTAAGCAAATGTTTGGATTGTAGATCCACTGTAGTCAAGGAAGTGTGGTCAATTGCACTGATGGCCCCAGTTCTTCACCCTTCCCTGTTTCAACGTCCCAGGTCATGTCACTTTGAAGCCATCCCACTGAAGGGGATGTGACTCTGTCCTTCACCATACGCCTTGGTCTGGCCAATGGAGTATGAGCAAACAGGAGGCAAGCAGAGGCTTGGCATGGACTTGAACATTGGGGCTTGTCCTTTGCACTTCTGCCTTTGCCATGGAACGTTCCTGAGCTAGTCAGCTGAAGAATGAGAGACACATGGTGTATTGTCCTAATAGAAGCCAACCCCTAGAGTCATGAACAAGTTCAGCCAAGGTCAGTAGAGCTGCCTGCCAACCCCCAGTGACTCCAGGTGCGTAAGCCACAAACAGTATTCCACTGAGGATTTTAGTTGTTTGTTATGTCATATTATCGTAGGACTAGATAACTAATAAAGGAAGGGAAATTTGGGCTCTAAGGCCTGTATTTCTTTTCATTTTGAGTCGTGCCACATCAGCAAATGAAGGTCCTAAAAGCTTTACTCCATCCACAACATTAAGGTCGACTGTACTTTGAGGAGGCAGCTCTTCCTCAGTGCCTTCCAACTTGAGGGGCTCATCTTCCAGCACTATATCAGACAGTGTTCCACTGCTATTCATAAGGTTTTCACCGGCCAGTTCTTTCCGGAGTAGATCACTAGGTCCTTCTTCCTAGTCTGTCTTAGTCTGGAAGCTGTGCTGAAATCAATCCACCCTGGGTGACCCTGCTGGGATTTGAAAAACCAGTGGCATAGCTTTCAGCATCACAGCAACATGTAAGCCGCCATAGCACGACTAAAAATGAGAAGAAGTAACCGCAAATATCCATTAGTAATTGGAACGTGGAATGCATGAAGTATGAATCTAGGAAAATTGGAAGCTGTCAAAAAATGAAATCAAATGCTTGAGGATCGATATCCTAGGCATTAGTGAGCTGAAGTGGACTGGTATTGGCCATTTTGAATCAGACAATCATATGGTCTACTATGCTGAGAATGCCAAATTGAAGAGGAACAGTGTTGCATTCACGGTAAAAAAGAACATTTCAAGATCCGTCCTGAAGTACAATGCTGTCAATGACAGAATAACATCTATACACCTATAAGGAAGATCAGTTAATACAAGTATTATGCAAATTTACACACTAACCACTTTTTTACCAAATTCCACAGTCTGAAATTGATCAAACATGCAATCAAGATGCATTGATAATTACTGGTGATTGGAATGCTAAAGTTGGAAACAAAGAAGAATCAGTAGTTGGAAAAATATGGCCTTGGGGATAGAAATGACACTGGCAATTGCATGGTAGAATTTTGCAACACCAACAACCTACTCATTGAAAATAACTTCTTTCAACAACATGAATGGTGGCTATACACGTGGATCTTGCTGGATAGAATACACAGGAATCAAATAGACTACGTCTATGGAAAGAGACAATGGAGAAGCTCAATATCATCAGTCAGAACAAGGCCAGAGGCCACCTGTGGAGCAGACCATATATTGCTCATATGCAAGTTCAAGTTGAAGCTGAAGAAAGTTAAAAAAAAAATCCACGAGAGCCAAAGTCCAACCTTGAATATATCTCACCTGAATTTAGAGATCATCTAAAGAATAGATTTAATGCATCGAACACTAATAACCAAAAACCGGAAGAGTTGTGGGATGACATCAAAGACATCATATATGAAGAGAGCAAAAGGTCATTAAAAAGACGGGAAAGAAAGAAAAGACCAAAATGGACGTCAGAAGAGACTCTAAAACTTGCTCTTTGTGATGGTTAACGTTGTGTGTCACCTTGGCTGGGCCTTGATTCTCTGTGGTTTGGAAGTTATGTAACGATGTAATTTGGCAGTTCTGTAACGATGTAATCAACTCCATGATGAGATCTGCTATAAGCAGCCAATCAGTTGAAAGGAAGTCTCCTTGGGGGTGTGGGCTGCCTCCAGTATATAAATGGATGCTCCAGCAAGGCTCTCGCTCTGGATCTTGCATCCAGCTCATCATCATCTGACCTCTAGTTCTTGGGACTTGAGCTAGCAGCTTACATGCCAATCTTGGGATTCGTCAGCCTCTGCAGCCTGTGAGCCAGCAGCCTGCTGTCTGACTTGCAGATCTTTGGATCGTCAGCCCCTGCAGCTATGTGATAAGAAGCCTCCAGCCTGATGCTTGACCCACAAACTTGAGACTTGACAGTCTCTACAATTATGTAAGCCATTTCCTTGAGATAAATCGCTCTCTCTCTCACTGGTTTTCCTTCTCTAGAGAACTCAGCCTAAGACATTCTTGAAAGTAGAGTAGCTAAAACAAACAGAAGAAATGATGAAGTAAAAGAGCTGAACTGAAGATTTCAAAGGGTGGCTGGAGAAGACAAAGTAAAGTATTATAGTGAAATGTGCAAAGACCTGGAGTTAGAAAACCAAAAAGGAAGAACACACTCAGCATTTCTCAAGCTGAAGGAACTGAAGAAAAAATTCAAGCCTCAAGTTGTAATATTGAAAGGAGCCCTGGTGTCATAGTGGTTAAGTGCTCAGCTGCTAAACAAAAGATTGGCAGTTCCAACCCACCAGCCGCTCTGTGGGAGAAAGATGTGGCAGTCGGCCGTAGTCTTCATAAAGATTACAACCTTAGAAACCCTATGGGGCAGTTCTACTGTGTCCTACAGGGTCACTATGAGTCAGCATTAACTCAACAGCAATGGCTTATGGGCAAAATATTGAATGACACAGGAAGCATCAAAAGAAGATGGAAGGAATACACAAGTCATTGCACCAAAAAGAATTGGTCGACTTTCGACCATTTCAGGAGGTAGCATATGATCAAGAACTGATGGTATTGAAGGAAGAAGTTCAAGCACCACTGAAGGCACTGGAGAAAAACAAGCCTCCAGGAGTTGACAGAATATTAACTGAGATGTTTCAACAAATGGATGCAACACTAGAAGTGCTCACTAGTCTGTGACAAGAAATTTAGAAGACAACTACCTGGCCAACTGAGTGAAAGAGATCCATAGTTGTGCCCATTCCAAAGAAAGGTGATCCAACAGAATGCAGAAATTATCAAGCAATATCATTAATATCACACGCAAGTAAAATTTTGTTGAAGATCATTCAAAAATGGTTGCAGCCGTGACTGATGGGGAACTGCCAGAATTTCTAGCCAGATTAGGAAGAGGACACGGAACGAGGGATATCATTGCTGATGTCAGATGAATCTTGGCTGAAATCAGAGACTACTAGAAAGATGTTTGTTGTTAGGTGCCGTCGAGTCAGTTCCAACTCATAGAGACCCTATGTACAACTGTATGGATCATAACAAAGTATGGATAGCATTGTAAACAATGGGAATTCCAGAACACTTAATTATGCTCATGCGGAACCTGTGCATAGACCAAGAGGCAGTTGTTCGAACAGAAGAAGGTGGTTTAAAATCAGGAAAGGTGTGCATCAGGGTTGTATCCTTTCACCATACTTATTCAATCTGTATGCTGAGCAAATAATTTGAGAAGCTGGACCATATGAAGAAGAACATGGCATCAAAGACTCATTAACAACATGCAATATGCAAACGACACAACCTTGCTTGCTGAAAGTGAAGAGGACTTGAAGCACTTACTGAAGAAGATCAAAGACCACAGCCTTCAGTATGGGTTACCCCTCAACATAAAGAAAGCAAAAATCCTCACAGCTGAAACAATAAGCAACATCATGATAAGGGGAGAAAATATTGAAGTTGTCAAGGATTTCATTTTACCTGGATCCACAATCAACACCCATGGAAGCAGCAGTCAAGAAATCAAAAGATGCATTGCACTGGCAAATCTGCTGCAAAAGACCTTTCTAAAGTGTTAAAAATCAAAGATGTCACTTTGAGGACTAAGGTGTGCCTGACCCAAGCCATGGTATTTTCAATTGCCTTATATGCGTGTGAAAGCTGGGCAATGAATAAGGAAGACCAAAGAAGAACTGAAGTCTTTGAATTATGGTGTTGGAGAAGAATATTAGATATACCATGGGCTCCCAGAAGAATGAACAAATCTGTCTCAGAAGTACAGCCAGAATGCTCCTTAGAAGCAAGGATGGCGAGACTTTGTTTCATGTACTTTGGTCATGTTATCAGGTGGGACCAGTTTCTGGAGAAGGACATCGTGCTTGGTAACATAAAGGGTGAGCCAAGAAGAGGAAGACCCTCAATGAGATGGATTGACACCGTGGGTGCTACAATAGGCTCAAACATAGCAATGATTGTGAGGATGGTACAGGACTGGGCAGTGTTTCATTCTGTTGTACATAGGGTCACTGTGGGTCGGAATTGACTCTACAGCACCTAACAACAACATGACTTGTGTATGTTCATATCCTATCAGGATGACATTATTGAGGACAATCTGCCATTCCCAAATTGTCCCCTGGTATAACTTCCAAAGTCAGAATATTGGGCTAGTCAGCCTATGGATCTGACCTCGAATGGAAATCCTTATATCAGGTTGTGAGGAAATACTTTAAAAATAATAAACCATTTGCTGTTAAGTTGGAATCGACTCATGGCGACCCCATGTGTGTCAGAGTGGAATTGTGCTCCATAGGGTTTTTGATGGCTGATTTTTGGGAAGTAGATCACCAGGCCTTTCTTCTGAGGCACTTCTGGGTGTACGCAAACCTCCAACCTTTTCGTTAACCGTTTGTACCACCTAGGGACTCCGTTAAGTATGCTGGAACTTAGGAAATCCGGTGCTTTCCTGACTTGCCTGTGCTGGCTTCGATGGCTTGGGCAAATCACTTCACCCATTTCTTTGTCTCTTGGAATGTAAGGAGGTTGATGGGCACAGCCAAGATTTCCCAGCAGATAACAATTGTAAATGGATAAGTTACATCTGTGGAAGATTAGATCTGCCTAAACATGAGTCACGTGAATTGGAAGGCTTGTTCATACTAGTTTTCCTTTGTCATGAAAACTTTATAATACCCAGTTTAGTGATGTAACCTTGGTGAAATTGAACTTGAACAACTCAAAATGATATGTTTAGTTGCATCCAAATATGGTGCAATTACTAATTGATCAAAACACATTGACAGAATGCCAGGTGGCCACCAGCTCCACCGTGGGGAGGATAGTCTGGGGGTTAGGACTCTGACTCAGGGCGACCTCATGTGTGTCAGAGGAGAACTGTGCTCCATAGGGTTTTCAGTGGCTGATTTTCAGAAGCAGATGGCCAGGCCTTTTTTCCAGGCACCTCTGGGTGAACTCGAAGCGCCAGTCTTTCAGTTAGCAGCCAGTGAGTGCGCTAACCATTTGCATGGCTCAGGGACTCCAAACTAGGCATATAGTTAGGGCTCAAAAGAGCAGGACATCTTTTTGAATTTTTAAAATCTAACTTAGGATTTTACATTTTCAGTTCCTGAAATTATAAAGCATCTCACATAGGATGGGAATATGGTATTCACTGGTGGTGAAACAGTTAAGTGCTCAGCTGCTAACCAAAAGGTTGGTGGTTTAAACACACCCAGCGACTCTGCAGGAGAAAGACCTGGTGATCTGCTTCCGTGAAGATTACGGTCAAGAAAACCTTATGGGGCAGTTCTACTCTTTCACCCAACAACAGGCACCCAACAACAACAGCAATAGTTATAGGTAGGGGGTCAGAGAGTATTTGGATTCCCCATGGCTGTCTTGAACAATGTATGTCTTGCCCCAAACCCCCGTCTATGGCTGCAGAAGCTTCTGTTGTTTCAGCTGCTGCCCTCCTACTTTTGCTCAGAGCCATTGTGGGATGCTGCCTATTTTCCCTGTAATGGTTCCTTGGACCCCTGGAGCTGTGTAAATTGCTGTATGTATATTCAATTCGTCCATAATTCGGGTCCAAAAAATTATATATAGCTATTGACCAAGGTCTTAATGATCTGATTGGTATGTATAAACTGACTTTGATTCCCTGCATAACTGCTAAGCCATCTGTTTCATTTGGTCTTGGGAGCTTTAGGGTAAAGATAGAGAATAAACTGTAAATAATATTAAAAAGGACAGCTTGGGAAGGAATAGTATGTCCTCAGGGACCAAAATGCAAGGCAACATAAAGGAATTTCTTTGTGATATAAAGTATAACACTTGTAGGATGGTAATGATAAATGAAGTCCAGTCCAATGTCCTCGTTCAACTTTCCCACATCCTGTATAACAAAAAATGTTCTAAGACTGAGGACTTTAGAGAATTTTGAGTTGTTTCCAGAGTAGACTGAGAACAAAATTATTCCTATAATTTGGTATCAAAGTTTTACCAAAAATTACGCTTGACAGTAAATCATCCTAGATCGAGTGAAGAAGGGTAGGAATTGAGAGCATGGTGAGTTGTATAGATGACTGTGTGCTGGAAACCCAACTTCTGTTTAACTCCTTCCCACTCGTATATCTTAGAAAGAAGACTAGAGTGTGCCGAATACATTCTATAGGGCAATGATTAGAACATTAGCTTTGGCGGTAAACACATCTGAGTTGATGCCCTTGTTCTTCCAGTTATTAGCTATGTGATCTAGGGAACATTACTTATCTAATATGTGCCTCAGTTTCCTCATCTGTGAAGTGGAAACAATAACTACCCCCCAAGGTTGTTATGAATATCAATTGAGCAGTAGTTCCTGAAATTCATGGTGACCCATGTGTGTCAGAGTAGAACTGTGCTCCATAGAGTTTTCATGGCTGTGACATTTTGGAAGCAGATCACCAGGCCTGTCTTCCAAGGCAGCTCTGGGTGGGTTTGAGCCACCAACCTTTTGGCCAGTAGTTGAGCACTTAACCATTTGCGCCACCCAGGGACACCAAGGAATCAACTCAACAGCAACTGGAACCAGAGTTCCTGAAATGCTGCAGCGCTCAGTAATGAGAGAAATCCTTTTCCATTTTAATTGCCACTATTTATCTCTTGTCTGGTCCATTGCTGTCCCTTCTACACACCGTTTCCATCGCATCACACCCCTATTTGGTTTCCTTTGCTGGTAGAAAATCACCACAGCTGCCAAATGGCCATATTCTGGGAAACCTTCATTTGGGATCATAATTTAAGATCAGCATCTCTGGGCTAAGTCATGGCACCTAGGAGCTTCCTGTGAAGTCTCATCTCTCATGGTTCCTATTGTCTTCACCATTAAGTCCACTCTGAATTCTATTCTGTTCTCTCTTTAGAACATCTATCCCCGAATCCTTGACCAACTCACCCATATCACAGCACTAAGACTACACGTTCCAGGGCCCCACAGTGTGAATCTTCTCTGAGAATTCACTTGTAGTTCTGGGGACAGGACTCTGGGGGAAGAGCTAGGCAATGGGCCAGAAAGAGAGAGTGACCGAGAGTGACCAAGAGTGGCCTCATCACCCTTAACCTAAGCCTTGACCTTCAGCAAAGGAGAGGCCTAAACAACTCAGGAAATATTAGATGTTCCACCAGATGTTTTTTGGACTGTATTTTGTGTTCTATCTGTTCAAGCTGCACCACTCTGACTTCGATTTTATTTTTTTGTTGTTATAGGATGATGCTGCAGCCAGATGGTCTTCCTTTTATGAAACGCAGTCCACGCTTGCCAAAAATTTTCCTCTAGAAGAAATTTCAAGTTCCATAATCAAGCTTCAGTTGCAGGCGCTTCAGCAGAGTGGATCATCGGTGCTATCACCAGACAAGAGCAAACGGGTATGCTTGTGAATATTTTACCGCTGAGTTCAAGAGTTGAAATGTTTGGGAAATACCAAGTGTTCCTATCACTCATGGCTACTTCCTTAATCTGCATGGATAGTAATGTTGACTTTCAACAAGAATCGTGTGTCTAGGTAGGGCAGCCATATAATTTATCATCCAAACTGGGATCCCTCCTTTTTTAAACTGTTGTAAAAATATAGATAACACATTTGCCAATTCAACTTTTTTCATGTGTACATTTCAGTGAGATCGATTGTACCAATCATGTTGTACAACCATCACCAATATCCATTGTCAAATTTCCCATCACCATAAACAGAAACTCGATGTCCTTCTTCCCGCTTCTGGTCATCATTATTAAACTCTGATCTCTAAACATTTGCCTATTGTAGGTATTTTATATTAGTGAGATCATACAATTTATTTGTCAAACTGGGACTCTTTTGAGAGTGAAAGGAGAAGCTGCCTGGTCTTCAGGAAGATGACCTGCATAGGGTGTCCATACACACCAGATGACCTGGGACAATCTCAGTTGAATTCAGTGTCAGTGGTTCTGGGGACATTTGGCAAATTTTGGTTGTCACAACTGGCATCTATTGGGTAGGGATGTTGCCAAACATCCTACAGTGCACAGAAAGCCTCCCAACACAAAGAATTGTCTCATTCAAAATGTCAATTGAGAACCCTTGTATGTTGTCTAATCCTTCTCCCCCTTTGGTTCTTGACTCTCCCCTGCAACTTCCTTACCAAGTGGCTAACAGCCTCAGTTCAGGGATGAGCAGTTCACCTCTTCCCAGGACAGCAGCTCCATGTGTGGATCCCTTTAAGAAATAGACAGATCCTCACTACTGAGTGTAAAGTAACTCACCTCTTGGTTCTGCCTTCTGGAGCTAGTTGACAACAGGGAAAGGGAACAACGGAGATATTCCTCCCTATGTACAAGAAGAAATGGGAGCATAAAAAAAATCACATGGCCAAAAAGGACATCTTACATTAGCATTCTCTTTAGCATATTTCCTATTTTTACATTGCTTACTATCTTTAATTTGCAGTTGGGCACAATTCTAAATGCAATGAGCACCATCTACAGTACTGGAAAAGCTTGTAATCCAAACAATCCACAGGAGTGTTTATTACTTGAACCAGGTAGGTTATTCGTTTTGAGTTGTTGTTGTTGTTATGAGCTGCCATCGAGTTAGCCCCTGACTCATGGCAACCCCATGCACTACAAAACGAAACGCTGCCAGGTCCTGCACCATCCCCATGATCAGTTGCGACTGGACCACTGTGGTCCATAGGGTTTTCACTGGCTGATTTTCAGAAGTAGATTGCTAGGCCTGTCTTCCTAGTCCGTCATAGTCTGGAAGCTCTGCTAAAGCCTGTTCAGCATCATAGCAACATGCAAGCTTCCACTGATAGACAGGTGGTGGCTGCACATGAGGTGAGCTGGCTGGGAATTGAACCTGGGTCTGTAGCATGGAAGATGAGAATTTACCACGGAAGCACCACTGCCCCCGTTATTCATTTTGAGTAGTGATTATGAAATTTACTTTTTTCTCCAAAGTTCTAAAAGTTCTCTCATGGATAATCCAAAGGTGATAAGATTTCAAATACATGTGTTTCAGCACGTAGATGCTCTTTTAACTTCTAACAAAATCTCATTGTAAATTTTGTCACATTCAAGCAATTTCATTAAGTTAATAATTAAGTTATTACAAAATGGTGTATATCCTCTGCAGGCGTATTTTGGAACTATAATAAAAGTGAAGAAATGAACAAACAATGAGATTTTTAGAATAACTTTCTGACCTTGCTATCTGCCAGTCTTACCTTTAACTTTTTAGAGTTTACGTGATTGTTTACAAATAAAAATTCCACAAATGCATGTTTATTGAAATGGTGTTTATGGGTGCTTTACGATAACAGGCTTGGATCAAATCATGGAAAACAGCACAGACTACGACCAGAGGCTCTGGGCTTGGGAAGGTTGGAGGTCTGAGGTCGGCAGGCAGCTGAGGCCATTATATGAAGAGTATGTGGACCTGAAAAATGAGATGGCAAGAGGGAACGGTAAGTTTGCTGGTCTGCAGAGGTCCTGACAGGTCCTTTGGTGGCATAAGTGGTTTATGCTCGGCTACTAATCAAAAGGTTGGTGATTTGAACCCACCAAATGACACCGTGGAAGAAAGGCCTGACGATCTGCTTCTGTAAAGATTACAGCCAAGAAAACCCTATGGAGTGGTTCTATTTTGTAACACATGGAGTCTCTGTGAGCTGGAATCCATTCAACAGCAATGAGTTTGTTTGTTTTGTTGTAGTTGTTGCTTTGTTTTATTTTTAGAGGTCCTGAAGCTCTCAATGAGTCACAGGGCTAGTTATCATGAATGCTCAAACCTGCCCTTTGACATCAGGGCTACCCCTAAACTGAAGATCATCTGCTGAGCAATTCGGGGTACCGGTTTCAAGAAGAACCAAAAAAAAAAAAAAAAAAGCCAAACCATACCCATTGCCACAAAGTAGCTTCCAACTCATAGGACAGAGTAGAACTGCCCCATAGTGTTTCCAGGGAGCAGCTGGTGGATTTGAACTGCTGACCTTTTGGTTAGCAGCCAACTCTCAATCACTGTGCCACCAGGGCTCTGTCTCAAGAAGAAGCCACTGGGAGATGGCAAAAGGTGCCTTGACATTCTACAGGTTAAAGAGCTCAGCAGTGAAAGTCTTCTATAGGGCCTCAAATAAGCAGTTATCTAGGAAGGTCTCAGGCCTCCAAGGTTTCCCCAGGGAGTCTGGAGATTGAATGGGGATTTCACCTTTCAGAAATGATGAGAGAGGGGAACCCTGCCCCTCGCCTAATCCCCCACCTGGCCACAGTTCACTCTCAAAGGTCATTTGGGTGTCTACCTCAGGGTATTTTCCCAGAAAGACAAAAATCAGATTCGTTTAGGCTGCAAACCCATTCTTTTCTCCAGTTGTGATTGCAACTCAAGGAGCCCTGTGGCACAGCGGTTAAGTGCTCGGCTGCTAACCGAAAGGTTGGCCGTTTGAACCCATCCAGTGGCTCCACGGGAGAAAGACCTGACAATCTGCTTCCCTAAAAATTACAGCCAAGAAGACCGTATGGGGCGGTTCTACTCTGTCACATGGGGTCGCTCTGAGTGGAAAATTGACTCGATGGCACCTAACAACAGCACAACAAATTACAACTTAAAGCATGTGGTCATCAAAATCTTAACATGGGGAGGCATTTCCATATCCCTTAATTTATGCTCCTGCCTGAATAATGAGCTGAAGTCACCGCATCATAACCAACTTCACACTTTGGTGATCCACGGCCTCCTGGGGCTGAGTAAGGGAGAATTTTTTCATCTGTTCTTTCTAAATGTCTTCCACCATCACTTAACCCCGTATTCTCAAGCTATAGGCAAGCTGGAGACAGTAGCTGGTCAACAATTAAAACACACAAACAAAAAAATATCCTGCCTATCCTTCCATCCAAATATTTATTTTTCTCCTCATTTGCCTGATCATCCATTGTCAATGTGCCTGTAAAAGTAAAAATTACTAAAACGCGTTTGCCAACTTGATTAGCTGATACCCTAATACAAGCTCACGTTTCCTGATGAAGAGATACTAAAGGAAGCACATCAAGATGCACTGTGCATGCATATGATTTGCACATAATTTCCAAAACAAAACAGGCCCATAGTGACAAGGTCTAGGATGACCTTATGAAAATATAAGGCACTGAGCAAAATTAGAATGAAATGATTTAGAGATCCAATCATGTGTTTTCAAGTTGAAGATGCAAACTGACCTATGGAGAGGGTCAAGACCCAGGATTAACAGGCTAGGAGTGCGCCTCTGCCCCTTACCAGCTGTGTAACCTTGGACAAGTGACTTCACCTCTCTAAGAGCAGGCTGCTAATCTGCACAGTAAAACCAAAAATCGAAACTCATTGTTGGCAAGTCGATTCAGACTCATGGCGACCCCACGTAATAGAGTAGAACTGAGTTCTTTAGGGTTTTCTTGGCTGTAATCTTTATGGAAGCAGATCGCCAGGCCTCTCTTCCATGGTGCTGCTGGGTGGGTTTGAACTGCCAATCTTTTGATTAGTATTCTAGCACAAACACAGGGACCAATCTGCATAGAGGGGGTTATAATAATGATACCTTTGTGGGGTTTTGTGCTTATTAAATGAGATGTTGTTGTTGTTGGGTGCTGTTGAATAGATTTTCAACTTATAGTAGAATTCAGAGTAGAACTGCCCCATAAGGTTTTCTAGGCTGTAAACTTTATGGGAGCAGATCTCCAGGTCTTTCTCCCACAGAGCTGCTGAATGGGTTCAACTCACAAACCTTTCAGTTAGCAGCTGAGTGCTTAACTGTTGTGCCATCAGGGTTCCTTTAACAGCTATTAGCCAGTGTTACTATTCACTTGCTCCCTCTGAGTTGATGTTTAGAAGGGCGATAAAAATGTGACAAACCTTCGGATTTCTTTTAACTTCCCAATAAGGCTAATTTATGTACATTGTGCTTTCTCTCTTTCTTTCCTTTATGTTCTCCTCTTCCTCCCCCTCCCCACGCTTTTCTTTTTAACAGGTTATGAGGACTATGGGGATTATTGGAGAGGAGATTATGAAGCAGATGACTATCACCGCAGCCAGTTGATTGAAGATGTGGAACGCACATTTGCACAGGTAACCTAGGCACTGTACACAGAGACAGATGTGGGGGCAGTGCATGGGAAGACGAGTGGCTGAAGGAATTCCAGCTTGTTCTTGACACGCTGGTTTGCCATTCCCTGGCCCTGTAGAGTCATGGACTATTAGAGCTTGAAGGGATTTTAGAGAGCAATAGGGCAACTCTGGCAGAGGATCAGCTTCTTTCACCGTTGTCTTCCTACGTCTGCTTTCCTTCTCTTTCCAGCCACTGACCAGCAGTTAGCCATAGAAAGATTATCGGAAGGAATGGTCTTTGTGAGCTACTTGGGGTTGGCACTGACTTCCTTTAGTGGCAGAACCATAGGCTTTGCTTCCTTTTCTCAGGACAATTGACACCATTATTTCCTTAGCCTTTTGTCTGAGGAAGCCTTCATGGGGAAGGGAGAGTCCTATGAGCAGAAGTGTCCCATTGGCACTTCCCAGTGTCCTTCTCTTCCTTCATTTTCACCCCCATGTCTCCCCTTTGTCCCTGCCCCTTCAGGCTTCTTATGTGATTGCTGGCTTCTCTCTCACAGCCATAGTTGGGTAGAGCTATCAAAAATGGAAGTAGAGCAAAAAATCCTCCAAAAAAAAGAAATGGGTAAAAGATTTGAATAAGTACTTCATCAAAGAAATTAAACAAATGGCAAATAAACAAGAAAAAAGTTATTGGAGAAATGCAAATTAAAATCATGATGAGAATCCCCTACACACCCACCAGAATGGCTATGATCAACAAGCCTGACAATACCAAGTGTTGACAAAGATATGAAGAAACTGGAGCCCTCATACAAGGCTGGTAGATATGTAAAATAATACAACCACTTTGGAAAATAATTTGACAGTTTCTTAAAAAAGTTAAACACACACTTACCATATGACCCAGCTATTCCACTCCTAGGTATCTACACAAGAGAAATGAAAACATGTATCCACACAAAGATGTATCCACGAATGTTCATAGCAACATTATTCATAAAGCCAAAAAGTGGAAATAACTCAACTGTCCTTCAACTGGTGAATGGGTATACAAACTACGACATATCCACACAATGGAATACTATCCACTAATAAAAAAGAATGACCTGTTGATACATGCAACAACATGGATGAACGTCCAAAAACATTATGCTAAGTGAAAGAAGCAAAACACAAAAGACCACATATTGTATTATTCCATTTATATGAAATGTCCAGAATAGGCAAAACTATAGAGACAGAAATGAGTTCAGTGATTACCTGGGGCTGGGAATGAGAGTGTAATTAACTGCAAAAGGGTACAAAAAACTTTTGGGGGTGTTGGTGATGGTGGTATTGTTCAACAACTCTATATAAATTTACTAAAACTCAGGAAGTTGTATGCTTAAAATGGATGAATTTTATGGAATGTAAAGTATACCTCAACTTTCTTCATCCTTCATTAAGTTTTTTAAAAATTTCATTTTTTTGTTGTTGTTGAGAATATACACAGCAGAACATATACCAATTCAATAGTTTCTACAAGTACAATTCAGTGACGTTGATTACATTCTTCAAGTTGTACAACCATTCTCACCGGCCTTTTCAAAGCTGTTCCTCCCCCATTAACATAAACTCACTGCCCCCTAAGTTTCCTATCTAATCTTTCGAGTTGCTGTTGTCATTTTGATCCCATTATGCCTCAATTTTTTAAACGGAAGTAGATAGCACCTTAAAATGAATTTTTTTTTTGTTTGTTTTTTGCGTCTGCTTTCATTTTGGGACCTTGTGTTCCTCTAGGTGTCTTTCTTGCTTCATGCAGTGGAGCTAGTCATCTTTAATACCTGAGAAGAAGGAATGCTTTTGAACTCTTCAGCATATTTGAGAGAAGAAGAAAACTTTTCCTCATTCTTTAGGGAAATTCTAATTGTTTAAAGGAGCTCCTGTATTTAGTGTTGGGGATTTGGGACTGGAAATTGGAATCTGCACGTTTGGTCTTAAACTTTCTTTCTGGACTTTTCAGATTAAACCATTATATGAACATCTGCATGCCTATGTGAGGAGAAAGTTGATGGATACCTACCCTCACCGAATCAATCAGACTGGATGCCTCCCTGCCCATTTGCTTGGTAAGAAACACCAGAAATTCTTTGAGTACTTGGCTCTGAAGAAAACATTTAGAAAAGTCTACGACTGAAGAAAAGTTAGCAACATCATAGAAATCACATTTTGAAAGTGCTTTATTCAATAGAAAGGCCATTTTAAATCATCCTCTATTGCATTATGCTATTTTATACATAAAAAGTTATTATGTTGGCCACAATCTGAAGGATAAGGGGATTATTTAAGATAACGGAAGAAATAATTCCAAGTTCAAATGAGAGTGGAAATGGGGAAAAATCGTTTTTACTACTCAAGTTGGTTGGCTAAGCTCCCAAGATGGAATCTGGGATTTCAGTATGGTATTGTTAGAAGAAAGAAACATAGTAGGCAGGAAGTGGTCAGGGGCGAGAGGAAGGCTTTCCAGAACTAAGGTGTAGCTGGAGTGAAAGCTTGGGAAGTTCATTTTAGACTGCACTAATCACTCTTGCTGAAGAGTACTTGTCTTGGAATCATTTGAGTAATGAATGAAGTCTTCTTCAACGTGAAGGAAGAAGCCTAGCTTAGGAGGAGAATCAGTGATCAAGAACTTTGAATCCTGCCACTGAGCCTTTGTAGACCACCCAAGATCTGGGGCTCTTTATCAAGCCCTCCTCCTTCTCCATCCAGGGAGTGGTTGTCCCCTACCCTACCCCAGCAGATGAGGCCGAATAACATATCCCGTACCTGTTGCCTTAGAGTCGATTCCTACCCGTAGTGACCCTATAGGACAGAGTAGAACTGCCCCATAGGGTTTCCAAGGAGCAGCTAGTGGATTTGAACTGCCAACATTTTGGCTAGCAGCCAGAAATATCAGTGTTCAGAAATTCCATGTCGTGGATACAATAGTATTCTTATCGCAGTCGAGTTAAGCTGCTTGCAGCTAATTCTCCTCCACAGCCAAATGTCATGTCTGTGAGCAAGAGAGAATATAGATGAAGGACCTATGGAGTCTCTCTACTCTAAAGTAACTAGAAAATCCCCTGTACAGGTTATGTTCAATAATTTAGTTTCTGCTTAAACATGTCTGGTGAGATAGGGCTCTTCCTTCTAAGGTAGACCAATCAAGTGTTAGATGGCACCAATTATAAGATAGTTCTACCTTATGTGGAACTGAATTAACACTCCTCTAAAGCCTTCAATTCATTACTCCTAATTCTGGTTACCCAGAATATGTCAATTCTTCTCCAAGATGAACTTCCAGATATTTGGAGATAAACTTCACATGAAACTCGGCATACTACCTGGCAGAGGACTATGTGCTCAATACATTTTAGTGACTGTTATTATTATCATCATGTATACACTCTTTTCTTTTTTTCAAGTTAAATATCCCACATAGAGTTTCAGCCATTCCTCAAAATCCCATTTTCCCCAATTGTTCTTCTTTGGATGAGCTATACTTTGTCAGTGTCCCTTTTCAAATGTTCAAATACCATGCCCACACTGAACAGTTACTCTAGATGAGTTTTGACCAACATAGATAAAAACGGTACCATGACTGCTTTTGTTCTAGACAATATAAGTCTGTTGATTTAGCCTAAGGTCACGTTTGATTTTAGGAGCCATGTCATATCGTTTAATGGCTCACATTTTGGTCTTTTACAAATGGACTGTGTTTCAGCCAAAGGTCACATATCATATACTTCTACGATGGATAGGTTTTTTCTTTAAGATTTAAGCATCAGACTTCACATTTATCTTTACTAAATTTTATCTTTTAAAACATGAGTTTTTCAAATCACACAGTTAAGTGTATTACTATGTTAGTTGCCATGGAGTCAATACCGACTCTTGGTGACCCTATGTGTGCAGAGTAGAACTGCTCCATAGGGTTTTCAAGGCTGTAACCTTTCAGAAGCAGGTTGCTAGGTCTGTCTTCCGAGGTGTATCTGGCTGGGTTGGAAATGCCAAACTTTCAGCTAATAGTCGATCATTTTAACCATCTGCACCACCCAGGGATACCTATAGTAACAAAAGTGAACCTTAGTTACTAGTTAGTAGAAGTTCCTGAATGACGAGCCTATACAATCTCTTGAATCAGTACCGGGCATTGTTAATAGTTAGTTTAATTTGTAGTATTTTGCGGATGGTGGCTTATATGCATCCCTTTCTAATCTATAGTACCTTTGATGTCCCATCTATTTAATAAATTGGACCTTTGAATCATAGTTTGGGATGGGAGAAACTGGGGTGGTTTACTAACAAGCTTTGCCTAACCACGTAATCTCCTGCCATTTAAACTTTCTCGAAGAGATAGAAGAAGAAACAAGGGTTGAAAATGTAAAATAAGAGAAGGAAAAAAGGGAAAAAGAGATAGTGAAAGGGAAAGGCAGAAAGTGGATTAAATCTAGAATATTGTATGGCCTGCTTACCAAAACCAACCTCATGCACTATGTAAAATTGAGTCTGTATTTCTGCTGTCTTTGTTATATGTTAACTGAAAAATTTTTTTTTTAACTAGGTGATATGTGGGGTAGATTTTGGACAAATCTTTACCCTTTGACAGTCCCCTTTGGACACAAACCAAACATAGATGTTACTGAGGCAATGGTGAAACAGGTAGGAAGAAGAGGGCTTACAAACAAAAAAATCTAAACTCTCAGCTTCATTTCTTTTTATGTTGGTCTTCTGTTCTTATCTTTTGTATATGAAACTATATAAATGAAAACATTTCAAGCTCATTTACATTTATTTTTCTCATGTAGCTGTCTTTTCATGGAAAAGTAGTTTATAATGTCAGTGACCTCAAGTACCTTGAATAACATGTATGGTGTTGATCTTTCTGAAAGGCATTCAAAATGGATATGCCCTGAAGTTTCCAGTAAGCAGGAAGATGTGGAATTAGCAATTAATTGGCATCACTCTTTCCAAAGTTAGTCACTGTGAGGTAATCAGTTACTCTCTTAGTTATCTAGTGCTGCTCTAACAGAAATACCACAAGTGGATGGCTTTAACAAACAGAAGTTTATTCTCTCACAGTCTAGGAGGCTAGAAGTCCAAATTCAGGGCACTAGCTCCAGGGGAAGGTTTTCTCTCTCTGTTGGTTCTGGGGGAAGGTCCTTGTCATCTATCTTCCCTGATCTACGAGCTTCTCAGCTCAGGGACCCCGGAGTCCAAAGGACACGCTGCCCTCCTGGCGCTTCTTTCTTGGTGGTATGAGATCCCTCTCCTCTCCGCTCAGTTTTCTCTTTTATATCTCAAAAGAGATTGACTCAAGATACAGCCTAATCCTGTAGATTGAGTCCTACCTCATTAACATAACTGCCTCTAATCCTGCTTCATTAGCATCATAGAGGTTAGGATTTACAACACATAGGATAATCACATCAGATCACAAAATGGTGGCCAACCACACAGTACTGGCTATCATGGCCTAGCCAAGTTGATACACATTTTAGGGGGACACAATTCAAACCATAGCAATCACTAATCTCTATAAGCAGTAAAATAAACAAGGAGAGCATTAGAAGATTTTTGTACATTGTTTTAAAAATCATTATTGTTAAAAATATTATGAGTCTTTAAAATAATTTTAAAATCACCTTCATTTTACCATTTTGGTATAATTGTTTAACTTTTCTGTGTCCCCTACCATTGATGGAATCATACTGCAGTTATAATTAGGTATTTTTTTCTTTACTCAGCTAAAATTCTACCTTTCTGAGTGGACTTCCTAATCGTCCTTTTATTGGCTATATACGATTTCTTCAGGTGGTTGTACCATAATTTGCTTAACTGTTTGTGCATTGCCAGACCTTTGCTTGTTAATGGTTTAAAATCTGCAAGTAACATTGCAAAGAACATCTCTGAATACATAGTATGCTCTTGGAAAATGTCCACTGTAGAATAAAAACATGCAGCTGCATGGGCCTCCAAACTCTTGTTTTACAGATTGAGGCCAGTTTTCCTCAATGAAGGGTGAGGTAGGCATGCGGCTGTCCTAGCCCCATCTCAGTGGAGCAGCAGTAGAGGCCTATCTTCATGTAGCTCTCTAGACAATCTAAAGTGTTTTCACGCCCACCATCTCTCCTAATGTTATCCTTACAACAAACCTACGAAACTGTCAGAATAGGCATTGTGATAGTTCCATGTTGTAGATGAAGAAACTGAGGCCCAGGTAAATTGATTTGCCCAAAGTCACAAAAAGAGTCAGGGACAACTAAGGTTTGAACTTAGAACTCCTAATATTTCCAGTCTGGTATTCTTATTCATTCATTCTTTCTTCAGTCAATAGCTTTTTTTAGCATTGTTGATCACAATTTCCTTTTGGTATTGATAGTTTATTAGAGTGTTTTTTAACTTCTCAACTCATTGGTATTTTCATGTAAAGTTTTGGAATTTTAAAAAATAATTTATTTACTTTTGTTGTTGTTGTAAAAATATACACAGCAAATCGTACACAAAGTCAACAATTTCTACATGTACAATTGAATGACATTGATTACATTCTTCAAGTCGTGCAACCATTCTCACCCCCCTTTTCCAGATTATTCTTCCACCATTAACATATACTCACTGCCCCTAAGCTTCCTATCTAACCTTTTGAGTTGCTATTGCCAATTTGATTCCATGTATAGATAGTTTTTTAAAAGAACACAATACTCAGTGCATGCATTCTTTACTAATTAAGGTAAACTATTGTTTGGTTTAAAGAAGACTTCAGGGGATATTTTTGGCTTAAGGTTTGAAAATTGTCTCAGGGCAATAGTTTTGGGGGTTCATCTGGCCTCAATCATGCCAGAAAGTCTGGATTTTATGAGAATGTGAATTTTTGTTCTGCATTTTTCCCCTTTTGATGAGGATTCTGCTATAGAATCTTTGATCAAAATATATTCAACAGCTGTTAACTGTGCTTACTAGTCTACACTATTTTGGTATACATACATTCTGCTTAAGAATGCCGTACTCATCAATAACAATATTGCCTGACATTAAGCCTTTAAAGGCCCATGGTAAACAAACAGACAAAACAACCCCATAGTTTCATGTCCTGTTTCTTATCCTCAGGGCTGTCATAGGAGAAAAACAAGACTTGACTCGTCTTTGAGATCAGAGGAAGTTTTCTGTGTCAGTAAAAGTGATTAATGAGGTGTCTGTCGATGACACAAACTTAGCTTGCTCAATGTAAGTCTTATCTCCTAAGTAGGCTTAGTCAGCTCCTGGGACACTGGCTCCCAGCAGAGTTTGCTGGGTGGCGGATGCCTACTGCTGCCTCTCCGTAACTCCAGAACATTCTAAAAATTTAGACTCCCATACATACTATGAAGCCAAGGCCCAACTTCCCGTTGGCTGCTGGACCATATATGGGTTTTTTTATTCCAAAAAACTATGCATCTATGTCTACCTCATTGCTTGTGTCTTCCACCAAGGCCTTGCCTGAGAAAGAGCTCAAGCAATGACAAGTTGACTTGAGCTGAGTAGTCTTTAGTTTTCTTTTTTAAACTAATGTTTATATTTTAATGGTTATAATAAATACGTCATTGTTGTTTATGTTTATACTTGGAATATAAACTATAAAGACAAAACACATGCATAATCTCATCCATCTTCTGTTAACATTTTCCATGCATTTCCTCATTAAGATTATACTGCATAAGCAGTTTATAAATTCTACTTCTTCTCATGCTATTAAATTGTAAGTATTTTATGACATCAATAGCAATTTTTTATAAATAAAATTTGGATAGCTCTATAATTTTCCACTCTATAAAGGTATCATTATTTATTGAATCATTTTGGTGGTTGGTTCTACTTTTTTCTCTATAAAAAATAACCATTTAAAATAGAATTCTTTGACTTAATTAAGTTTCTACTGTTTCTTAGATTAGATCCAGGAAGTTCATGCCAATGTACACATCCAACAGAAAGAATGCTGCTGTTTTAATGCTGGAATTAAATACTGTTCCTTTTTCCAGGGCTGGAATGCAACGAGGATATTCAAAGAGGCTGAGAATTTCTTTATGTCTATTGACCTCCCTTCTATGACTCAAGGATTCTGGGAAAACTCCATGCTAACTGAGCCAGGCGATGGCCGGAAAGTGGTCTGCCACCCCACAGCCTGGGACCTGGGGAAGGGTGACTTCAGGTAGTGTGGCCCCCCTTCACACGCTGATACTAAAATGTGGGACAATGGCAGTAGGGGTGAAGTTGGACCTGGATTCCTTCTCTGCTTCTCTTAGCACAGAAGTGATGAGCTAACTCTCCTCGAGTGAAGGCTGGGAGCCAGTGAGGGCACAACTTGGCTTTCCCAGGAATAGGGGATTATTAGCTGGCCCTACCTTGAACCTTTAGGTAATCTTCCTTGTTTGGAAGTAGCACACATCTGTTAGAGTTGCATGGTCGTGGAGATGTTGGTGCCCAAATTTGGAAAGTTTTGGTGCTAAGATTTATGGAAGATGGATGTGTGCGTCAGGCATTGATCCTCCCCTCAATGTTTCCCTCTTGTGAGTGAGACAGGATGGGTGAATAAAGAAGCTGGGAAAAGGGGGAAAGTGGTACACATCAGAAGAGGGGCAGAGGTATCGTGTTATGGGGCACTGGAAGAGAAGAACTGGCCATATCTGGAATAGGAGGTAGGATCAGACAGGGCTTTGTGGGTGACGTTTGAACTGCGTTTGAAAGACGAGAAGGGTTTGGACAGATGGAGATGGAAGGAGGACACGGGGCTGGGAGAACAGCAGGATCCATTGAAAGGAGGTTGGACCTGGGGTGAGTACTGGAATCAGCAAGTTAAGGCTCGAATGAAGGGCATGGGAAGGAGGGTCTGTGTAACTTGGGTGAAGGAGCACAGGCTTTGGAATTCCAGGTGTGCCACTTAATGACTATGCAGCTATGGGCCAGTATTTAACCTTGAGTTTCAGTTTCCTTATCTATAAAGAGGAGTAGTAATCACCAGGTTGCAGGTTTGTGAGTGTCTTAGCTTGGGTTCCATAGCCTGAGATGGAGATTCTTGTGCAAATGCTTCCTTGAAGGAGTGCTCTCAAGAAAGGGGTGGGGGGTGGTGGGAGGAAGCAGGGTAGGGCAGGGGAAGGAGCTGAGCAAGGCTGTGGTCTCAACTGGAGACTTGCCTCCACCTAATCCCACGAGGCACTCTGGAGCATGATTCGTACCACGGAGTGGGTTCCACCTTGTGACAAGGGGACTAGCCTTTGCACCCCCATGTTAGTCAGTCACTGGCTGTGAACTGCCCCAGAAGGTGGGGAGAAGATAATCTCTTGGTTGAGGCACTTCCCATTTGTCCAAGGGCAGTGAAGAAGGGAATAGCTGTTGGTTCTTAGCACCTGTGGCTGGGTGATAGGTGCATCTACCTGGTAATTGGGACCTGGGTGGGGCCCCAAGGGCATCAACTAGAGTAATGGTCCTCAGTGCTTTTCTGTAAAGGGACAGATAGGTTAGGCTTTGCGAGTCTTTGTTGCAGCTACTCAACTCTGCCCTTGTAGCATGAAAGTAGTCATGTTGTTATTGTTAGCTGCCATTGAGTTGGCCCCTGACTCATGGTGACCCCATGTAACAGGGTAGAACTGCTCCATGGGGTTTTCTTGGCTGTAATCTTTATGGAAACAGATTGTCAAGCTTTTCTTCCGTGGCACCGCTGGGTTGGTTCGAACCGCCAACCTTTAGGTTAGTAGCTGATCACAAACTACTTGTGCCACCTGGGCTCTTTAGACAATACATAAGCAAATGTACTTGGCTGTGTTCCAATAAAACTTTATTTACAAAAAACAGCCAGCCATCCCATAGGCCATAGTTAGCCAGCCAGCCCATAGGCCATAGTTTGCTAACCTGTGTACTAGGAAAAAACAAAAACAAAAACCAGTTGCCATCGAGTTGATTCTAACTCAAGGTGACCCCATTTGTGTCAGAGTAGAACTGTACTCCGTAGGGTTTTCAGTGGCTGATTTTTCGGAAGTAGATTGCCAGGCCTTTCTTCTGAGGTGCCTCTGGGTAGACTGGAACTTCCAATTTTTTCGGTTAGCAGCCAAGTGTGTTAACCGTTTGCACCACCCCGGAACTCCAGTCTGTGAGTAGGAGAACAGGATTCTGCCCTGCCCATCACTTTATACTGAGCAACTAGTACAGTTTTTAGGACATAACAGGTAGGCGCTCAAGATTCATTGGTGAATAAATCTTGGAAAGATGATCCATGCTACCAAAACCCCATAAAACTCTACTGTGATGATTGGATAAACTTTGATGAGGTTGATTTTAGTTTTGCCCATTTATGTGCAGGATCAAGATGTGCACAAAGGTGACAATGGATGACTTCCTGACGGCCCATCACGAGATGGGACACATCCAGTATGACATGGCATACGCCGCAAAACCCTACCTGCTAAGAAATGGAGCTAATGAGGGGTTCCATGAAGCTGTTGGAGAAATCATGTCACTGTCTGCTGCCACACCTGAGCATTTGAAAGCCATTGGCCTCCTGCCACCTGATTTTCAAGAGGACACTGGTATGAACATTCTTTCATGGCTTGTGCTAGGAGTTCTTTAGTCTCATGTGGGCAAAGGGTTTTATTATCATGCATAGGAAATATTTACTTTTTGTCACATAAGCTAGAAGGTATTTATGGGTATTTGGGAATTGCCGGAGCCCTGGTGGTACAGTGGTTAAGCGCTCTGCTACTAACCAAAGTGACGGCAGTTTGAACTCACCAGCCGCTCTAAGGCAGAAACATGTAGCAATCTGCTTCCATAAAGATTACAGCCTTGGAAACCCTATGGGGCAGTTCTACCCTGTCCTACAGGGTCGCTATGAGTCGGAATCAACTGGATGGCAATAGGTGGGGAATTGCTATTGATAAAAAAATTAAAAAGTGTTTATCAGAACATGCCAAATTGTGGCTTTATATCCTTGAAAAGGGAATAAGAGTGGCAGCTAAATGCATGGGCCTGGGACTCTAAGAAACATATAACACAACTTTTTTTTTTTTTAGCCATGCTGAAAGAGGCCCACAGAACTGAAGTGGCTTGTCCAAGGTCACCCAGCAAATTAGTGTTAGGGTTCTGATTAGATCCCTCTGGTTTTAGGTAAAAAACTTCCCCAAACATTAGAGCTGGCACAGATTCCGAAAATCATTGTACAGAGATGCAAACTGAAGCCAAGAGAAAGAAAGTAACTGGCCCAAGGTCACAAAGCAATGTAGCGGCAGGACCAGAACCAGAGCCCAAGCCTAAAACTTTTCCCGTAACGTTAGGCAAAGCACAGTATGACTTGACATGTAGGTGTTCTTGACATGTGGGCGTTCAGCTGGTGGAATATCAAGATTCAAAGGGACCTAATTGTTCGTTCATCCAGCTGAAGCATGAAATTCCTGCTGTAACATCCCCTCAGATCCCGGCTATTCTTCTCTTCGGGCAACTTGGACTTGATGGAGCATGACAAATGCTCACGAGATCCAGATTCTTCCACAGGGATGCCATGGCTTTTTATTCCTCTTTGTCAGGAGGATAATTAGAGTCAAATGCCTTCTCCTCTTCCATGCATTTCTCTCCCCTCATGTTTGCTATTTGACACCTAAACATCAGCTCCGCTGGCTGGAGCTTTTGGTCAATGAGATCAAGGTCATGAGCTCCATTTTTAGGTGAGCTGTTCACTTTGCCTTGATTGCTGGCTCCAGACTCTCTGTGATCTCACAAAAGCCTGAGAGTAGGTCACTGTAAACCATCATCATGGCTGAAAGAGTTATTGTAAGTATAGACCCAGAAGATTATGGACAATTGGTGGCATCTTCCATGAAGGGAGCAGAAAAAAAAAAAAAAAAGGTAGTTAACTAATCATGTCTATTTCCTAATTTTAAAATTTCATGCACTGAAGTCAATTACCAGACAATTATTATTTTATCATTTTTTAATATTCCCTACAACAGGCAAAGATGGCTGAATCGCTGAAGTTCTTAAAGATAGTACTAAAAAAAAAAAATTGTTGTCCAGTCGATTCCAACTCCCAGCGACCCTAGAGGACAGAGTAGAACTGCCCCATAGGGTTTCCAAGGAGCGGCTGGTGGATTTGAACTGCTGACCTTTGGGTTAGCAGCCGAGCTCTTAACTACTGCGCCACTAGGGCTCCAAGATGGTACTAGACATGGTTAAACCACTGGCTTGGAAAAAAAAAAAAAACAACTCTTGTTTCTTCCTTGGCTCTGCCTTTGATCTGTGAATGAAGTTAAAAAAAAAAAAATTCCTTCATTCCTTCCCTCCCTCCCTCTCTGTCTTCCTTCCTTCTTTCAAACATATTTATTGAGCACATACCATGTGTGTGCAAGACATTTTTCTAAACACTAGAGTCGCAGTGGTGCGCCAAGTAGATAATGCCCCAGTGCTTACATTTCAGTGAGCCTCATTTGTACACTAGAGATGATCTCTACTGCGTATTTTCTTCCTTAATAAAGGAAAAATAGAATAACATGGTCTATTTTCTTGGTAAGAAAGATGGCAGTGCATTTAAAGTACATTCTAGCTTTCATTATCCTGTGGATGGTGTTTTCTAGGGACCCCCCCCCCCCAGTCCAGATTACTGGCTTTTGACCACATCTGTCTAATATTTGTTTATTTAGTAAAAACTCACAGAGGGCATCATGTCGCAGACACTGGACACAGTCTTGAATGAGACATTAACGGTCACTGCCTTCACAGAGCTTACAATAACAAATAGTATGACTGAGAAAGTTGAGGAACTAGCCCTAGTTAGCTCTGATAAGAGGAGTTTAAGGTAGGCAATTAAAATCAGTGAAAGAAAGAAGAGGATTAGGGGCTGCCTGTGGATTTTATTTACTCATTCTATCCCAGCACTTTACCCTATTTCAAGTTCCTTAGTTGAAAAAATGAATATATACACACACATAGTATATCTGTATAGTCCACAGTCAATATTTCTCATGTAATCATCCTTATAGTAAGCATATCTTGAGGAATAATACCTTGAGATTCGGAAAATTCTCTTTGACACAAAATATTCACTGTCTTCCTCATCTTCATATTTATCCTTTGCCATTTAATTTTCAGAAACAGAACTGAACTTCCTACTCAAACAAGCGCTCACGATTGTTGGAACTCTGCCCTTTACTTACATGTTAGAGAAGTGGAGGTGGATGGTCTTTAAGGGTGAAATTCCCAAAGAGCAGTGGATGAAAAAGTGGTGGGAGATGAAGTAAGTCAATGAGTATGTAAATCGGTAAAATGTTTTCTCATGAGTTTGCCGTTTATTTAGAAAAGTATAAAAGCATCTGACTGTCCTATGGGGACACACACACATACAGACTACCAGTATCTATATTCCATTGCCTGAGGGCTTCTTTTGGCCACCAGACCCTTTACACAGCAGGAAGGGCTGAGGAACTAACACTGCTCCCGTCAGCCCTCAGCCAGTGGCTGATGGGAGTTGGTGGATAAATAGCTCAGCTCCCTTGCCCTCAGGTGGGAAACTCTGAGGTGAATGCTCTCCACTGACTCCTAGAGTTCTTCAGTGGGATTAAGCTCCAGTTACCCGCAGTGGTAACTTGCTTGATAACACACCTTTTTTGGGGGGCAAAGGGGAAGGTTCTGCTTTCTTTTCCGTGCCTCACTTCCTCACTCCTTTGCTAGTGTTCCCTAGGGTCATCTCTCAGGACCTTGTCTCAGGGTCTGCTTCTGAGAGGAACCAATCTAAAACAATTAGGATTGGTGTTCTCAGAGAATGCTTCATAGTCAGAATAACTGGGATTTCAATGGCTAAATCTTAAAGGCTTGTGACATGGGTTTAAGTATGTAGAAAAGATAAGGATATTCAGGCTAGAGCAATGCCATCAAACCATACCCATGCACACGCAAACACACACACACACACACCCCAAAGTGCCTCCTTTTTATTTTTTTAAGTCTTCAGTTAGGTGCCCTCTCCTCAGACAAAATTTCCTTGGCTCTGCCCCCTACCCAAGCAGGGTCAGGTGACGCTACTTAATGTCCAGTTTCTTAAGTGCGGGGGGCCCCCCATTAAACTGTGATGTTCTTTAGTAAGTGGTCAATTTATTCATTTTTTAATTTATTCTTTTGTGCATTATTTAAAACAAAAACGCTGTCTGCCAGGAGCACGTAAAATGTGGTGCCACAACATGATGAACATAACGTCACTGAATTGTACATGTAAAAAACGTTGAAACGGCAAATGTTTCGTCATATGGATTCTCACCACAATAACAAAAAATGTGGTGCCGGAGAGTAATTATTAGGGCCTTCACGGTACATTTTTGGCCATGCAATAGCGAGCGCTCGATAAATTTTATTTTATTTTATGGCCTTACTCTTTGTTTTAAAGACATAGGCATTTTCCAATGGTATCTTCTGGCTGAATGCAAAAAAGAGACAACCACACAATGGGCTTTGTTGTTGTTGTTGTTGTTGTTAGGTGCGGTCGAGTTGGTTCCAGCTCTTAGCAACCCTATGTACAACAGAATGAAACACTGCGCGGTCGTGCGCCATCCTCACAATCGTTGCTATGTTTGATCCCACGGTTGCAGCCACCGTGTCAGTCCCTCTTACACTGTTTTTATTTCACCTGACAACCAGTTCCAGTGTGCATACCATTGACTAATGAAACAGCACAGGTTGTGCCCAGCTCTCCCTTGTCATGATGGGTGACCCATGGCTAATGTATCTTCTTTTCTCCCTAAAGGCGAGAGATAGTTGGGGTAGTGGAACCTGTACCTCATGACGAATCATACTGTGACCCCGCGGCTCTGTTCCACGTTGCTAATGACTACTCGTTCATCCGGTAAATGACAGTTCTGTTCTCACTCTTTAACTTCTAGGGTTTGTGGACC
Source organism: Dugong dugon (assembly GCA_030035585.1). Lineage (NCBI taxonomy): Eukaryota > Metazoa > Chordata > Mammalia > Sirenia > Dugongidae > Dugong > Dugong dugon. The sequence goes on from CM057483.1 coordinate 162,723,246, forward strand.
CCTGTACTAGTGGCAAAGAAGTAGGGATCAATGAAATGGTGATGATAATTTATCTTTCTATCTCCACGCCCCACCCTAGAAGCTCGAAAGAGGTGGTCACTTTCAATTCAATTTAACATAACATGACTTATTGGATTAAATAAAACTTGTGTGCCATCTGTTTGCCCCCATCGAGGAATTACTAGTATCGCTGGGAGAAATAAAAAGCTTTTTTGTTAGTTTTCTCATTACTCACAGAGTTCAGAGAGTATTGTAATAGAAAGAACATTTTTAACTTGGAGTCCAAAAACCTACATTCCTCACCTATTGACACCCCGACCCTGAGTTTCCTGAGCCTCCGTTTCTTTATTTGTAAAGTGGAAATAATGTCATCGTCCTGCTATAAGGATCAATTAATATTATTCATATAAAAGGGCTATAAATCTGTACAATACATTACAAGTATAAACTAACATTTAAGAAAGTAATACTGCATTGCTTATCAGCTGATATATAAAATACAGGTAAGTTATAATGAGTTTGTAGGGTTCACGTTTGGGTCTTTCTGGAAAGAGAGATTTGACTAGTACCTCTGGTTCCTTGGGCTGCAGAATTCAATTTTTTGCCCAAATCAATGATTCTACCATCGTAACTAAACACAGAACTGCCTTTTTTCTTTGTCTCCTGTACAGATATTACACAAGGACCATTTATCAATTCCAGTTTCAAGAAGCCCTTTGTCAAGTGGCTAAACATGAAGGTCCCCTGCACAAATGTGACATCTCAAATTCCACCGAAGCAGGGAAGAAGCTGCTGTAAGAAATGCTTCTAAATGGTGAACCTCTCCTAGCATCCATGCCTACACTTGAATTTGGTTTTATTTTTTTCTGAAAAGAAAATGTTTGGCTTCAAAATGTCCTCTTCTACATATTAAATGTTTAATTTGTGGGCAGGTAGAAACCAAGAACTTGCAATGGTTGGACCAGCCATCTCCTCTCTCCACATCCAATCTACAGAGCTCCCTTTGTAGTAATTGGAAAGGCAGAGAGCGTGAGGGGTGAATACATCTGTTAATACACTTTATTCTCTTATCCGCCAGGAGCAAACTGAGCCAAGTCAAAGAGAAGGAACCATAGATTGTAGATGTAAATAGAGGTCGATCTGGAATCCCTCAAATGGCCCTGAACCCTTCTTTTTTCATATAGCGGTATGCTGAGCCTTGGAAAATCAAAATCCTGGACCTCAGCATTGGAAAATGTTGTAGGAGCTAAGAATATGGATGTAAGACCACTGCTCAACTACTTTGAGCCCTTGTTTACCTGGCTGAAAGAGCAGAACAGCAATTCTTCTGTGGGATGGAGCACTGACTGGACTCCATGTGGGTACAAATGAGTTGACATGTTTCGTGTTGCTCTCTCTCTGCTTCTCCCTAGTCTACTCTGGCCCGAGTCTCATAGGGCTGTCACAGAGATCAGTATGTCTTCCCTCTACATAGACCCTACTTCAGACTCTGCTATGCTGGCAACTGCCATTTTATGGGGGAGGGAATGCATTGTCTGTCAAACACCTACTATGTACTAGACACAATGAAAGCTACTTTACACACCCACTCTCTTTCAAGTCCACTTTATTTAGCCCCATCTTTAAAACATAATGTATAGCAGTCTCCAACTTTCTCACCCTCTCAATGAAGCTTTCTCACAATTTTTAAGCAAAGCAATTATCAATGTGTATATCATTATGCCTGCAGAGCCAAGTAATATACTACTTTATATCCTTTCTTACGTGGCTCTTTCTTTGTCCTGCAGTTTGTACATGCCTCATTTTTTTGGCACGCCTATCTTGCTATCTACATAGTATTATGTTTTTTCCAGCTACTCCAACGTATCTATTATTTTCAGCCTTATTTTTTTCCTAGAAACTTTCCTCTTAGAGTGCTAAATCCTCCTGTCTGCATCTGAACCAGTTTTCATTCTGAGTCATTCCTTTGCTGCTCTCTCTGGGGTGTGTAACATCAAGAGTTGGTCATCAAGCCGTTCAAAAGCTCCCCAGGTGATTCTAATTACAGCAACATTTGAGGGCCACTGACTTAGAGATATATTTTGCGGTTACAAAATGTTTTACAGAAAATCGTTGAATCTACTGCTTCCTAAACTCCATGTCTTCCTTCCTGATTACCTCTCGTTTCACTGGAGCACAGCCTCCAAGTGACTTTCTAAGCAAGGATACATGGTAGGAGGATCAACTGTGCCCCAAATTGCCTTTAACCACACCTTGACTTCAGTCTCCCTGTTTTCAGCTTGACACCTTCTTCCCACCATCTACCATCCCTGAGTCTCAAGCCTCTATCGGGCTCTCTGGCTCTTTTGGGGTCTATACCCGCTCTGTGTACACACTATGCCATGGCTTACTGTCCCCTGAGAAAGCAGTCGCCCCTCCTCCATCACTTGTCATCTTCTAAGAGTGTATTTATGCCTTGTTGAAATTGTCTTTACTAGCACTTAAGTGGGATAAGTGGAGGGGAAGGAGGTAAACACATGTGGTCAATCTGTCATCTATAACTACAGTCTTCTATTTCTTGTTAATCAGATACTGGCCAATCCATCAAAGTGAGGATAAGCTTAAAATCTGCTCTTGGAGACAAAGTGGTGAGTATCTTGGCTAGTGCGTCCATTACTTTTCAATGCATTGCCCCTAAATGGGGCACAATAAACCCATTCCAGGGTGGTCAGAAAGGTTAGGGGGCCACATGGTTCTTTTCAAAAGTACTAGCCCCAGGTTCTGGCCTTCAGCTTGTTTTGTTTTGGTAACACATTCCTTATTGGATAGGCTATGCCTACTTTCTACTTGTTGCCTTGAAGGTGTCATGAAGATCAATGAGAAAACATCTGTACCAGTCCTTAAATATCAAGTACCCACCCTCCCAATTCACTCTGTCACCATGACTTGTATTTGAGAGATTGTTTTTAGAAGTAGTTCGTGTAGTTTTTTGTTTTAGTCATCTACATATCCTGGCTACAACGAGTGTGGGCTGTGGACCAGCAGCATCCGCATCACCTGGGAGCTTGTTAAAATGCAGAATCCTAGGCTCCAGCTTAATCGCTTAATTAACCTGTTTAATCAGCTTAATCAACCTGCTTAATCAGCTTAATCTTCTTAATCAACCTGCTTAACAGTATTTTAACCAGACCCGCCCCAGCCCCCGCAGGTGGTTGCTATGCACAATAAAACTGAGAAGCTCTGATTTAGAACACTGTTTCTCAAACTTGGCTGCACATTGGAGCTACATGGGAAGTTTTAAAAATATAAATGCCTGGCTCTCACCCCCAAAAACTCTGATTTAATTGATCTGGGGTGTAACAGCAAGAGTTGGGCATCCAGCGGTTCAAAAGCTCCCCAGGTGATTCTAATTACAGCAACATTTGAGGACCACTGACTTAAAGATATATTTTGAGGTTACAAAATGTTTTACAGAAAATCATATTACACACACCTTCACTGAGAATTACTTTAATCAGCTATTGCTTTCTCCTGAACACCTGTCTCAGGTTATTCGGTCTGAGAAAGTAGGAGTCGCTTCAATTGGGAAAGAGGAGAGAAGGTAATGTCAGGCAGATTGAGATCAAAGACCTAGGGATGCGGGCGTGTGTGGTACCCCGAAGGCTTTGCAGCGTTTGACCACGCCCTGGGGCTATTGGGTAAAACAGTCCAAGGTGCTACAGAAAATTGTTGCCTGCATCGGATACATCCAAGAATTGTATTTCTACCCCCTTGCTTTTCCTGGAAAGTTAAATATTGTCCAAGTCTTAATAGTAGTTGTACTATATTTTTCATAGATAAGACATCAAAATATAAATAATATAGTAGGAGTCAAAAGTGAACACTTAAGAGAGAAATAATAAAAATGGAGCTGCACTCCTTCCCAAACTCTGAATGTTCAAGTTCCTATTGCTTAACGATCATTGAGTGTCTACGGGATCATTCCTCTTGCTGTCATGTTTTTATTAGCTCTTCCCTGGTCTAATAAATTTTAGTTACAACCAGCAGATTTGGATCATTTTTAATTATCTTTTTTCTTGGCATTTGTCCCCATCTTCTTTTCTCATGCAGTAAGGGGATTGGTAAATAGTCTTCAGAGGGTTTGATAGTGTAACCTTCTGAGGCCTGTTCACCCATTGCTGTTGAGTCGATTCTGACTCATGGTGACCCCACGTGATTCACAGTGGACCTATGCTCCACAGGATTTTCAATGGCTGTGACCTTATGGAAGTAGATTGCCAGGCCCTTCTTCCCCACCACTGGGTAGATTCAAAGTGCTGACCATTTGTTTAGTAGCTGAGAGCAAACCATTTGCGCTACCCAGGACCTTAGATGAGATCAAGACCATACTTTAAATGCATCTACATATTGGGTCCACCACCCATCTGTCAGTTTGTTGTACTGTGGTGGCTTGCATGTTGCTGTGATACTTGAACCTATGCCACTGGTATTTCAAATACTAACAGGGTCACCCATGGTGGACAGGTTTCTTCAGTGCTTCCAGACTAAGACAGACTAGGAAGAAGGACCTGGCAGTCTACTTCTGAAAAAATTGGCCAGTGAAAACCTTACACATAGCAGCAGAACATTGTCTGATATAGTGCCAGGAGATGAGCCCCTCAGATTGGAAGGCACTCAAAATACGACTGGGGAAGAGCTTCCTCCTCAAAGTAGAGTCGACCTTAATGACGTGGATGGAGTCAAGCTTTCAGGACCTTCATTTGCTGATGTGGCATGACTAAAAATGAGAAGAAACAGCTGCAATATCCATTAATAATCAGAAAGTGGAATGTACGAAGTATGAATCTAAGAAAATTTGAAGTCATAAAAAATGAAATGGAATGCATAAAGATTGATATCCTAGGCATTAGTGAGCTGAAATGGACTGGTATTGGCCATTTTGAATCAGACAATCATATGGTCTACTGTGCCTGAAATGACAAATTAAGGAGGAATGGCGTCACACTCACTGTCAAAAAGAGCATTTCAAGAACTGTCCTGAAGTACAATGCTGTCAGTGATAGGATGATATCCATACGCCTCCAAAGGAGACCAGTTAATATGACTACTATTCAAATTTACGCACCAACCACTAATGCCAAAGATGAGGAAATTAAAGATTTTTACCAAATTCTGCAGGCTGAAATTGATCAAACATGCAATCAAGATGTATTGATAATTGCCGGTGATTGGAATGTGAAAGTTGGAAACAAATAAGAAGGATCAGTGGATGGAAATTACGGTCTTGGTGACAGAAACAACACCGGAGACCGAATGATAGAATTTTGCAGACCAACGACTTATTCATTTTAACAATGTAAATAGAGACTATACACGTGGACCTCACCAGATGGAAAATACAGGAATCAAATCGACTACATCTGTGGAAAGAGACAATGGAAAAGCTCAATATCATCATCAGAACAAGGCCAGGGGCTGACTGCGAAACAGATAATTAATTGCTCACATGCAAGTTCAAGTTGAAGCTGAAGAAAATTAAAACAAGTCCACGAGAACCAAAATACGATCTTGAGTATATCCCACCTGACTTTGGAGACTATGTCAAGAATAGATTTGACGCATTTAACACTAATGAATGAAGACCAGACCAGACTAGTTGTGGGATGACATCAAAGACATCATACATGAAGAAAGCAAAAGGTCATTAAAAAGACAAGAGAGAAAGAAAAGACCAAAGTGGATGTCAGAAGAGACTCTGAAACTTACTCTTGAACATAGAGTAGCTAAAGCGAATGAAAGAATGATGAAGTAAAAGAGCTGAACAGAAGATTTCAAAGGGCGGCTCCAGAAGACAAAGTATTATAATGAAATGTTCGAAGGCCTAGAGTCAGAAAACCAAAAGGGAAGACCACACTCGGCATTTCTCAAGCTGAAAGAACTGAAGAAAAAATTCAAGCCTTGAGTTGCAATTTTGAAGGACTCTATGGGCAAAATATTGAACAACACAGGAAGCATCAAAAGAAGATGGAAGGAATACACAGAGTCACTGTACCAAAAAGAAATGCTGGACGTTCAACCATTTCAGGAGGTAGCATATAATCAAGAACTGATGGTATTGAAGGAAGAAGTCCAAGCAGCACTGAAGGCACTAGTGAAAAACAAGGCTCCAGGAATGGACGGAATACCAATTGAGGTGTTTCAATAAACGGATGCAGGGCTGGAGGTGCTCACTCGTCTATGCCAAGAAATTTGGAAGATAGCTGTTCAGCCAACCGACTGATTGAACAGTATCATTAACATCACAACAAGTAAAATCTTGCTGATGATAATTCAGAAACGGTTGCAGCAGTATATGGACAGGGAACCGCCAGAAATTCAAGCTGGATTCAGAAGAGGACGTGGAACAAGGGATATCATTGCTGATGTTAAATGGATCTTGGCTGAAAGAAGAGAATACCAGAAAGATGTTTACCTGTGTTTTATTGATTATGCAAAGGCATTTGACTGTGTGGATCATGACAAATTCTGGATAACATTGCGAAGAATGGGAATTCCAGAACACTTAATTGTGCTCATGAGGAACCTGTACATAGATCAAGAGGCAGTCATTCAGATAAAACAAGGGGATACTGTGTGGCTTAAAGTCAGGAAAGGTGTGCGTCAGGGTTGTGTCCTTTCACCATACTTATTCAGTCTGTATGCCGAACAAATAATCCAAGAAGCTGGACTATATGAAGAAGAAGGCAGCATCAGGATTGGAGGAAGACTCATTAACAACCTGCGTTATGCAGATGACACAACCTTGCTTGCTGAAAGTGAAGAGGACTTGAAGCACTTACTGATGAAGATCAAAGACCACAGCCTTCAGTATGGATTACACTTCAACATAGAGAAGACAAAAGTCCTCACAACTGGACCAATAAGCAATATCATGATAAATGGAGCAAATATTGAAGTTGTCAAGGATTTCATTTTACCTGGATCCACAATCAAGGCCCATGGAAGCAGCAGTCAAGAAATCCACAACGTATTGCTTTGGGCAAATCTGCCACAAAAGACCTCTTTAAAAGCGTTCAAAAGCAAAGATGTCACTTTGAGTACTAAGGTGCGCCTGACCCAAGCCATGGTATTTTCGATTGTCCCATATGCGTACGAAAGCTGGACAATGAATAAGGAAGACTGAAGAAGAATTGACGCCTTTGAATTACGGTATTGGTGGAGAATATTGAATATACCACGGACTGCCAGAAGAACAAACAAGTCTGTCTTGGAAGAAGTACAGCCAGAGTTCTCCTTGGAAGCAAGGATGGCAAGACTTCATCTGATGTACTTGGACATGTAATCAGGAGGGACCAGTCCCTGGAGAACCACATCATGCTTGGTAAAGTCAGTGAAAAAGAGGAACACCCTCAGTGAGATGGATGGATATAGTGGCTGCAACAATGGGCCCACACATAGCAATAATTGTGAGGATGGCACTGGACAGGGCAGTGTTTCGTTCTGTTGTACATAGGGTCACTGTGAGTCAGAACTGACTCAACAGCACCTAACAACAACAACATATTCGGGCCAGAATATCTGCCCAGATCAGGCGATTTCATGGTGAAGCCCAATTGGATCTCTGGCATCATTTTGAGAACTCAGCCTTTAAGATTTTTTAAAATACGGAAATAGTAACCATAATCTTATCCGCAGTAGGTATTAATATTATGATTATGATTGAAGTAATCTTTTTCTCCCCAAACCTGGGTGAAATCAAGCTGAAGTGAATGTTAACAATTCTTTTGTGAAACCTTGTAGATTTTTTTCCTAAAAGGTAAAGGAGAAACACGAAATGTGTGCCATTCATTGATCTCTACTGCCAGCTACTGGAGGAAAGAGTGCATGCTTTTTTCTTTTTTGAACAAGTCTTCCGCAGACAGGTAAACACAAGCCATTTGTTTAGCATTGGCATACAAGAGTCAACAGATTACCTTGCTGTTTACAAAGTGTTATTTATTCCTTTGGAACTCAAGTTTTCCTCTTTTTCTTTTACACTTGTAATAGAGACATCTTGAAACTTACTCCAAAAATAGTAAAAGCACAGTTGCTGTTTGCCATCAGTCAATTTTCCACTCATAGTGACCCCATGTGACAGAGTAGAACTGCTCCATAGGGTTTTCTAGGCTGTAATCTTTATAGGAGCAAATACCCAAGTCTTTCTCCCGTGGAGCAACTGGGTGAGTTCGGACTGCCAACCTTTCGGTTAGCAGTCCAGCGCCTAACTTTGCCGCCAGGGCTCTGTACGTTGTTGTGGTGGTGTGCTGTCAGTCAATTCCAACTCATAGAGACCCTATAGGACAGAGCAGAACTGCCCCGTAAGGTTTCTTATGCTGTAATCTTTACGGGAGCAGATCGCTAGGTCTTTTTTCCCACAGAGCCACTGGTGGGTTCGAACCGCTGACCTTTCCGTTAGCAGCCAAGTGCTTAACCATTCACCACCAGGGCTACTTTAGGGCTCCGTATATTTGTCTAAATTATATAGACATTTTAAGCAAAACCCACAACTCTTCTTTGACTTCCATCTGTAAACCTGCCCTCAGAGTGTCTATTTCAGCTGGCATCCAACCCAAAGCAAATGGATCACTGAACCCAGTTAGTTCTTAAAGCATTTTCACCTGGAAGCTTGTTAGAGATGCAAATGCTGAATTGGAAGCTCTGAGAGCTCCGTGTTTAACAAACCCACCAGGTGATGCTGATTCATGTTCAAGTTTGAGAACCACTGACTTAATGAAAGGTCCCTGGGTGGTGCAGACGGTTTGTGCGTGACAATCTAAAGGCTGGTGGTTCGAACCCACCCAGAGGCGCCCACCCTGCGGAACAGTTGTAGTCTGTAACACATGGGATCACCAAGAGTTAGAATTGACGGCGAGGGTGGTTTTTTTTTGTTGTTGTTGTTTTGTTTTGTTTTGTTTTGTTTTTAATGAATAGCAGGTCTACTCGTAGTATTAGGAAAATTAAGAATAATGGTTGCAGAGCGCCATATTTTGAGTGTGCCGTGTGATCTCTACTGAGCAGTGCCTTTCTTCTGAATTTGCAGTACGAACGGAGTGACAATGAAATGTACTTGTTCCGCTCGTCTGTTGCATATGCCATGAGAGAGTATTTTTCAAAAGTCAAAAACCAGATAATTCTTTTTGGGTGAGTTGATTTGCTGGGTTCTCAAGTTGCTTCAACCAGCACTTCCCTTATTCTTGGGTCTGCGGGTACATTCTGCCTAAACTTTCCTTCGAGTGAAATTAAGAACAACCTCCTAATAACTTTCAGAACTTCTTTGATATTCTGGAATCTGGGCCTCTCTGTTTAGAGATAATTATGGCTTAGCTGACTTGTTGATTGTAAGAGCATCGTTCTCATTAAGTCCACCTCCTCTCTCTCAAATACTCTCACCCGCTCTCAGCACTGCCTTTATAGGGCTTGTATTCTAGTGTATACGTGGTGTGTGTGTGTGACAATCAACAAGATGTACAAGTGAAATATAGTAGAATTCGATGAGGATAAGTGCCAGGAAGAAAAACGCAACAGGAAGGGGGCTAGGGAGTGCTGGTGTATGTGTGTGTCAATCTTAACCAAAATGGCCAGAAAAGGCCTCATTAACATTTGAGCAAGGATCTGAAGGAGGTGAACGAGCCAGCAGTGTGGATAACAAGGAAGTGTTTCAGTCAGAGGGAACAGCAGGTGCAAAGATCCTGAGGAAGGAATGCCCTTCACCTGGTGGAAAAACAGCCAAGAGACCAGTGTGGCTGGAGCAGAGTGAGCTAATAGAAGACAAGATGTGCCAGGGCACCATGGGGAGAAGTGGAGGGAGGGAAAGACGTTTGCGTGGGCTTCCAAGACCATTCTCAGGACTTGGGCTTTTACTCTGAGCAAGATGGGTGATCACTGAAGGGTTCTGGGGACACAGTCTGCATCAGGTTTTAATAGGATCACTCTGGCGGCTGAAAGCTCAGTCTTGTCACATCGCCCAGTAAATCCCACTCATGACCTTCACCCATGGGGATAACAGGACATGGTTTGCTGGGAGGGAGCAGGGTGGGGGGCTGTAAGTGTACCATCTTTGCACATGGCATGAGCCATTACTGCCCGCCATGTTGTTTATTACAATCCTGGGTCACCAATGATTCCTGGCTGATTATCTGGTGCTTTCAGTGTGAATATTTTCCATCACTGAAAAAAAAAAAATGTGGTTTTTGTACAGTGGCAGAACAAATAGTGCCAAGACTTGATATCACAGCTTACGTAGTTGATGTCCTGGGCTCTGGGCAGTTTTAATGTGTTTTGGATAATTACATCCTCCCAAACAGGGAGGGATTACCCAGATTAGTAAGTAAACACAAGTTAGCCAGTGCATACCTTGCTTACCGGTTAATCCGCTCCTGCTCCTGATGCACCCTCCCCCACCCCGGCTGGGTGCCCACGTCTCTCTACTTTACCCCAAGACCCTCTCCTGGGGCCCTCCCTAGTCTCCTTCCCACAGAAGAGGAAGTGTTCATTCCTTTATTGCGTCCTCTCAGCCTCAAGGGGAGATGTTTCTTTTGTTTCTCCACAGAGAGGAGGACGTGCGGGTGAGTGATTTGAAACCACGAATCTCCTTCAACTTCTTCGTCACTGCACCGAATAATGTGTCTGACATCATTCCTAAAACTGAAGTCGAAGAGGCCATAAGGTGACGTTTTATGTTCAAACACGCTATGCAAGGATCAGGGGGTTAACAAATGCAACGACAACCGCGGCAACTAACACTTGGTGCGCTCTGACTGTTTGCTAGGCGCTCTTCTCAGCCATGGGCATGTTTCACTTCGTCTTACAAACTTAAGTTTTGTGTCCGTCTTGGGGAGAAGTGCTGGCTACGAGCACCATGGAAGAGCCCAGCCCTCCTGGGTATTCAGCTCTAAGCTGCAGGGGACCTCACACTTGGTTTCCAGAATGACCTGAGCGCTTTCAGGCTGAGGTTGCCTGGAGTGACGTGGCTGATTCTGATTTGCTCTCCCTCCCTCTCTAGGTAGACGCTAACCTCTTGTCCACTTGACTTCCATCTCGTTCTGGTTTTTTCTTTTTTAAAAAGATAATCCTCATTCTTTCTGCCTCTATAGAACTCAGCCGTTTCCTGTCCCAGTGCTGGAGAAACTGGAAAACCTCCCTTTCCTGTGTTTTTCTCCAACGCTGCCTCCAAATGCCACCCCCATTTATGTGGAAATGCTACTATAGAGACTTGGCTATAGGACCTGATTCATCTGTAGAAAGAGATGTATCCAGTTACCCTTTGCCATTGTTTGATATCAATTTATGACAGACATGCTCTGACATAGGGGAAACTCTTGCTAAATACGCTTTGTCTTTACAACACGGTAGTCACAAATGGCAGCTGCCAACCATTTGCACTTTTCCACACTTGCAGTTGTCAAAACTCTTATCTTTCATGGGAGGGACCTGGCTATCTACTTGATTTCATTGTCATTTTAGGTGTACATTCTTAGGATAAGCCTCATCGAATCCTTTCTGGAACAACGATATAAAGGGTACAGAGCTATGCACCATTTTCTTTTGCCTAAGTGTCCTGTTTGCTGTGTCTTGCTTTTGCCAATAGGATGTCCCGGGGCCGCATCAATGATGTTTTCCGCAGGGATGACAACAGCCTGGAGTTCGTGGGGATTCAGCCGACCCTGAGCCCCCCTTACCAGCCACCCACCCTGAGCCCCCCTTACCAGCCACCCGTTGTCATATGGCTGATTGTTTTTGGAGTGGTAATGGGAGTGGTAGTAATTGGTATTGTCTTCCTGATCTTCACTGGGATCAGAGATCGAAGGAAGTAAGTGAACTTTCCTAAGACTTATCTATCTATCGATCCTAAGACAGTAAGGTTTAGGGAACACTAGCTAGAAAATTTGCAGTAAGTCGCAGGTTGTGTAGGCTAGTTACTTAGATGAACAATTTTGCACCTAAATATTCTGATGCATCCCCTAGAAATGACCAGATTTCATTTGCCCTTCACCTTCCTAGCAAGCCTACCACAGCATCATTTCCTTGGTGACGGAGGCACTGCAGACTCACCTGGGTGGGTGGGCTCGGGGGACTGTCCTCACTGCTGAGTCCTCCTTGCTCTAGGAGAGACCCTAGACACTGGACTGGTAGTGGGTATGAACTGTGGAATCGTTCAAGAATGAGCTCTGATATTTGCTTCAAACTACTCCCCTTTTATCACCTATCTTTACCTTCCCAGCTGGCCCTGACTCTGTATCATTCACTTCATTAGTTCATGGGCCAGGCACTCTCTAATTTGTTCTTCAGTTAAAGATCAAGTTCATTGAAGTTTTAAATCACTAGGGACCTAATTTCTAGTCTTGGTCTACCACTAGATTTTTTTCTGACCTTCAGAAGTCATTCCCTTTCATTGGGCTTATGAAATAAAGGTTCATACTCTTTTAGGAAGGAGCCCTTGCAGTACAAACGGTTAAGCACTTGGCTGCTAACTGAAAGGTCGGTGGTTAGAACCCACCCAGCTGCTCCGTGGCAGAAAGACCTGGCAATCTGCGTCCATAAAGATTGCAGCCAAGAAAACCCTATGGGGCAGTTCTCCTCTGTCACATGAGGTCTCTAGGAGGCAAAATCAACTCAATGGCTCTTAACAACAACTCTTTTATACCACCTAACAAAACTCGATTCCCACTGCAGGCTGTTTAAACATTTTCTTGACTGAATCTCTATATGCACTACTCTGTTTGGAGCCCCGATGGCACAGTGGTTAAGCACTTCGGCTGCTAACCAAAAGGTCAGCAGTTCCAATCCGCCAGCCGCTCCTTGGAAGCCCTATGGGGCAGTTCTACTCTGTCCTAGAGGGTCGTTATGAGTCAGAATCGACTTGGGAGCAGTGGGTGGGGTGAGCACTCTACCAGCATCGCTTCATTGCCTGCACATAATTGCCATCATTTTCTGAAGAGGCAAGCTGAGGCCTCGAGTCCCCCTCTCTGACTCCAGAGGCCACACCCTTAACCAGCCTCGTAGGCTCTACCAGTCATGGTGCCAACCACTCACGGGGGCTAAGGAAATGCATCCAATGCCATCCTTGCACTCCAGGAGTTTATAGTCTAGTCAGAGAAGACTGACATGCAAATGAGTACCCAGTGATTAGCCGCTGAGATGGAAGTGATGCCTGGGGCCAGTGGAGACCAAGGGAGGCAGTAGTCATTCTGACAACGCTGTGTTAAGGTGACTTCACTTTATTTAACAGGAAAAGCCAAGCAAGTTGTGAAGAAAATCCTTATGCCTCTGGGGACTTGAGTAAAGGAGAGAATAACCCAGGATTCCAAAGCACTGATGATGTCCAGACCTCATTTTAGCAAACCAATCTGATTTCTTCCTGAGGTGATTTTATAGGATGTAAATGCTAATTTCAAGGTACAGAAAATATGGGATTATGAAGATGTCAGTAACTATCAAAACTATGGCTCTGCTCAGGTGGCGTTGTCCAAAGACAGCGCAACCGCAGACAGGGCACCCTCACGCTCACTGCTTTCAGTATTTATTTCTGCCTCAGGAGCTGACTTTCCTTGTGTTTCCTAAAAGGATGTTGACATCAGAGAATAGTCCCAGGCTGGTCGGGGGAAGGGAAATGTAACTATGTTGAGTTGCTGGAGTTGAATAAAAGGCTATACTGTGGGAGCAAGTGTTGAGACTTGTGTGGAATATGGACGGAGAGCCTGTGAGGACTGTGCCCGTGAGCTGGTGGGGTACAGGAATTGAGAGGGGCATACAATGTTCCCTTTAACTTATCCCACATGTAAAGGATGACACGCTTTCTTTGTGTGAACTTAATTCAAGTACTATAGTGATTTCCCACAGTGACTTTTGGACCGGACCCTTCCGTCTTCAGGGTGACAGGTCTAAAGAAGAGAGAAGAATCCAGAGAGGAGTTGGCAGGCATCACCTTCTCACTTCCAAGCTGCTTGATCGACATCTCCCTCCTGACAACACAGAGCTAGTACCAGGGGCCTCCACGAACCCCCCAGAGCACACCTGCTAGAAACGCGCTTCCATTGTTCTGGAGCTGTCGATCCCAACTGAACGCCACCCTCTGAAGTGGGCATCTGATCTCTTCAATCTTTTGTACTCACCCACAGTGTCTCAGTAGTGCTGAGCACAGGACAGACAATAAATGCTTGCTAGATGTACACACTGCTGTATTCTCGTGTGTACTCACGTCCTGGGGTTTTTGTGGATTCTGTCTGCTTCTCCCTTCCATGGACAGAGCTGTCGTCTGACTGCCGGAACGAACCCTTGACCTCCCCAAAGGTCTTGGGATGTAGCCCTGCTTCTCAAATTGCTCTATTGTACAAAGCAATTATAAAATCAACCCAACAACTGGTTCTAGTAAGACCTGAGCCTGTTTTTGAGAAAGCTAGACATTTGTGTTCTTGTCCCTAATACCCTGAGGTTCATATACCAATAGTAGATGCTTACCTGTTATAGAAGAGTTCATTTAAACCTCATAACACCCTCTGAGGTACACAGTATCTTTATCCACACTTTACAGATGGGAATATCGAGGCAGAGAGTTTAACTCGTTCGAGGTTATGCAGCTAGGATATGGTAAAGCTGAGATGTGAACCCAAGTAGTTGGGTGCCGGAGTCCCTGGGTGGTGCAAACGGTTAATGCTCTTGGCTGTTTACCATAAGGTTGGAGGTTCAGATCCACCCAGAGGCACCTCAGAAGAAAGACCTGGCGATCTACTTCTGAAAAATCAGCCACTGAAAACTCTGTGGAGCGCGGTTCTACTCTGACACACATGGAGTCGCCATGAATCAGAATCGACTCCACAGCAACTGGTTTTTATGACTGCTTTGGTGCTACCAGGCAGAGCTGAGTAGTTGCGACACAGACTGTATGGCTCATCTATTCAATTTGCTTTGTAAAGGTACTTACCTTGCAGTGAAACAATACTTCAGTCAAAACATGACAGGCAGTTTGTGGGCTTGACCAGTATGGAAAAATTTTAAACGACTGAAGTGTTTCTGTTTAAAAGTCAACCAGACAGAACTGTTGAAGAATGAGGCAGTTAATCCTCGTACAGTCATTCTTATTTAGTAATACGTCTATAATGGTTTTCTTTCTCCCAAAAGAACATAAACTTTAAGTCTTATAAACAAAAAAAATTCCAATCTTACATCTGTATACTGAATTTTAAAATTTGCATTCTGGGCGAGTTGCTTTTGAAATAATGAGCTGATTTTGTTACTCAAACTGCAAAAATCTAATGGCCCATACCCATTGCCGTTGAGTCGATTCCGACTCACAGGGACCCTGTAGGACAGAGTAGAACCGCCCCATAGGGTTTCCAAGGCTGTAATCTTTGCGGAAGCAGACTGCCACATCTTTCTCCTGCAGAGCAGCTGATGGGTTCGATCTATCCACCTTTCGGTTAGCAGCCGAGCACTTAACCACTGCGCCACCAGGGCTCCTTATCTAATCGCCAGAAAAGCCCAATTATTCCCCATTATTTGAAGACCTATGGTGTGTGCCTGATATTCTCCCTTTGCGGATTTTTGTATCATATGTTCTTCCACGGAGACTAATCTGAAATCTCAAAAACTTAGAGACGGGAAAATAGCAGCTAGGTTTAATTGAAGTGTCCTTTCATCGTAGGAGCTCTGGTAGCGCGGTGGTTAAGAGCTCGGCTGCTAACCAAAAGGTCAGCAGTTGGGGTCCACCAGCCACTCCTTGGAAACCCTCTGGGGCAGTTCTACTCTGTCCTATAGGGTCGCTATGAGTCGGAATTGACTTAGCAGCAATGGGTTTTAAATGGGTTTTTCATTGTAAGAAGCCTGGGTGGCAAAAACGGTTTGCACTCAGCTATTAACAGAAACATTGGTGGTTCGAACTCACCCAGTGGCACCATGGAAGAAAGGTTGGTGATCTGCTTCTATAAAGATTACAGCCAAGAACACCCTATGGAGGTCAGTTCTGCTGTGTAACACACAGGGTTGCCGTGAGTTGGAATCAACTTGACGGCAATGCGTTTGGTTTCAGTTTTTATTGTAATAGTGCCCTCCGTGTAACTTTTCTCTCCCACTTCTTGACATTATAGACAAGGCAATCAAGTATTCCAGAAGAGATTAATAACCCATGGGCCCAGCAGCAGGGCAATCCCAGGAACAGTTTTAAAGCTAAAGTACCTTCTACTAACAGCCATGGAAAGCTAAAATAGGACTTCTGTACTTTGGCATCAAGACGGAAGAATGAAGTGGAAACCTCAGTTATCAAACTAGCCAGAATCCCTAGAGCCCACAACTGAAAGATTTCAAATGATTAGGAAGCAGCAATCTAACAAATTCTAGAGATAAGACCATGGTGAGACTGAGGTGAAATCGATAATGGTTAAGACTAAGGAAGAGCATCAAATTGTGACTTTGTATCTTTTTAATTTTGCTCTATGTGAAATACATTTAATATATTATTTAATAGTTTTAACTTAAGTTTTATATTTGTGTACATGGTGACGTAAGAAGTCATTGTTCTTATCAGGATATCAGAAGAAAATGGTGCCATTTGGTTTGAATTATGGGCCAACTAATGACGCCCCGTGGGGGCAGTGGTGGTTCAGTGGTAGAATTCTTGCCTTCCAAGCGGGAGATCTGGGTTTGATTCCTGACCAATGCACCGCATGCACAGCCACCACCCATCTGGCAGTGGAAGCTTGAGTGTTGCTATGATGCTGAACAGGTTTCAGCGGAGCTTCCAGACTACAATAGACTAGGAAGAAAGGTCTGGCAATCTACTTCTAAAAATCAGTCAGTGAAAACCTTATGGATCACAACCGTCTGATCCACGACCGATCATGGGGATGGCGCAGGACCAGGCAGTGTTTCATTTTATTGCACACAGGGTCATCGTGAGTTGGAGGCCAACTCAACGGCCGCTAACAACAACAATAGCAATGCCCCACCACATAATGAGGTCCCCTAGCGCAGTTCAGACTGACAGCATCAGCATCCTCTGGGAGCTCGTTAGAAATACAAATTCTTGGGCGACCCTCAGACCTGCTCTTCCAGAGTCTCTGGGGTGGGTCGTAGGAATCTCTGTTTTAATAAACTCTCTTCTTGACTCTCATGAGTGCTACTGTTTGAGAATATTGAAACATGAAGGCAAGTGTCCACATTTTTGTACATGCTAATAACATATTTAATTATCATGACAGCAACAGTATAAAGAAAGGAACGAAGATCCAACAAATAATTTTTCAATTCTGTTCAATGTTTACACATGGTGCACACCTTCTCCATACTGCAATCAGAAAATATGCTTCTGCGATAGGCTAGGAAGTATTATGTTAAGAGCAGCACAAACACAATTACTCATTTGACGTGAAAGTCAAGGAAATTTTTGGTTTCCTACCTTGTTAATGTCTAGATAATATAACAGACAAACAGCACACAGAACACCATTAAGAAGAACTAGCTAAATTACATTATGCCTTGCTACTTTCCCTTCAAAGAAGAGTGAAAACGTTGGCCAACACGTATATCCACTCTCATCAACTCTCCGAATTTCTTCTTCAAGGCTTGTCTTTTTCCCGAAGTGGTTCAATGGAAGACAGAAGTTGCTGAAATGTGGGACGCTTTTCTGGGAGCTAAATAAAAGAAAAACCCAATGTGTTCATTTATGAATGTTATAATTAAAAAAAAAAAAACTATATAAAATATTTCTACTGCAGTCCTAAACCCAGCAACTTTTCAGATGCGGAAACATTACAGACATTTCTACGAAGGTCAGGACTCAAGGCAAGGATGCTGGCTCTATCCACCATTCTTTTCATTACCTCTGTCGGAGGTGTTAGCCAATGCAACCAGACAGAGGTAACAATTAGAGCCCCAAGAATTGGAAAAGTAAAAGCATCTGCATCTGCATAGGATATGATTGTATACTTGGAAAAACCAAGAGAATCAGTGATAGAACTAACCCAAGCAAAAAAGAATTCACAAGGAGAGCAGGATATAAAATTAACATACAAACCAATAGCCTTCATAGATAACCTACAATAACCAATTCGAAGGTGTGATGGAAGAGAGAACCCCGTTTACAATATCAACCACAACCAAAATAAAATACTTAACAAAAAGTACCCCGAAATGAGGAAAACTGTAAAATACTGCTGAAAATACAGACTTGACCGCATTGCAAAACACCCCTTGGTCTAGAATAGGACACAGCAACGTCGTAACTATGTCAATTTTCCCACGTTAAAATAGAAACTAAACACAATCTCTCAAAAATATGAACAAGTTTGCTTCAAGCTAAATAAACAGATTCTCCAGGTCATAGATTTAAAAAATATGCAAAAGTAGCTAGAAAAACTACATAGAAAGATGAGCAATGAGGGGGTGCTAGCTTACCTAATATTAAAACATATTATAAGGTCTCTATCATTAAAACCTATCACTCGTCTGTCAGTTTGCTGTACTGGGGTGGCTTGCATGTTGCTGTGATGCTGGAAGCAATGCCACCGGTATTTCAAATACCAGCAGGGTCACCCCTGGGGGACAAGTTTCAGCAGAGCTTCCAGACTAAGACAGACTAGGAAGAAAGGCCTGGCGGTCTACTTCTAAAAATTAGTCGATGAGAACCCTATGGATGGCAACAGAATATTGTCTGAGTGGATTCAAACATGCCAATGATCATGAAGATGGTGCAGGACGGGGAAAAGGTTCATTTTGTTGTACTTGGGGTCACCATGAGCTGGAGCCGACTTGACGGCAGTAACGATAACAACAATAATTAACACAGTGTGGTCTTAGCATAGAAACAGGCCGATCAAAGAACAGAAGAGAGAATCCAGAAATAAACCCAAATACACAATGGAAATTTAGTATAGTATTAGGGTGGCATCTTACGGCCATTAAGTATCTTTGGGGTCTTGTCATTTAGCAAATGACATCTTTGGATCCATACCTTATACCACATACCAGAACAAACACAAAATAGATCAGCGATGGAAAGGTGAACCCCCCCCCCCACTGCCGTCGAGTCCATTCCCACTCGTAGTGTCCCTACAAGACAGAGGAGAAGTGCCCCGTAGGGTTTCCAAGGCTGTGATCTTCATGGCAGCAGACTGCCACATCTTTCTTCCAGGGAGCGGCCAGTGGGTTTGAACCACAGACCTTTCAGTTAGCAGCCGAGCACTTAACCACTGCACTACCAGGGCTCCTTAAAGGTAAAATAATGAAGCATATACATACCAGATGAAACCCTAGGTGAATGCAACTATACATCTGGGTATGGGAAAGGCTTTCTAACTGTGACTCAAAACCCAGAAGAAATAAAAGCCAACATTCGACTATATTAAAAACAAAACTTTTGCATATGGCAAAGAAACACCATACGGTAAATCAAAAGACAAGTAACGAACTGAGGGAAAATATCTGCAACTTATATGACAGAAAAGTATTAATCTCCTTAATTTATAAAGGGATTTTTACACCAAAGGAGGAAAAAGACAAATGCCTGAGGGAACAGAGGGAAAAAATGATAGTTCTTAGAAAGATATACCAACGACCTTTAAAAACATGAAAAGATGCTCAACCACACTCAGAAAGATGCACATATTCAAGCTGCACCAAAATTTCTCCTCTATCAGACTGGCAAAAACTGCAGAGCTTGACAATGCGCTCAGTGGGTGAGGTTATGGAACCCGGGCACCCTCCCCACCTGCATTGCAACCTCTGTGGAGAGGAAATGGTAGGCTTTTCTTGTAAGACAGAAAGGGAAAGAAGAAACACATACACTACGTTTGGGCTAGAAGAAGGTGCCGGCAGCTTTAGAAAATATTCCAAGTGCCATAGGGTGGGCAATCACAAAGCATTCATATTCCAGGCAGTGATTTAAGGCTACGGAGTCCTGGTGGCTCAGTGGTTCAGCGCTCAGCTGCTGATCAGAAGGTTGGAGGTTGGCACCCACTCAGCAGCTCCACAGGAGAAAAGGCCTGGCAATCTGCTCCCATAAAGAGTACAGCCTAGGAAATCATACGGGGCAGTTCTACTCTGTCACATGGGGTAGCTATGAATTGGCTCGACGGCACCTAACAATTTAAGGCTAAGCGAGAAAACATTCTTATGAGATGCAGACAGCAATTCTTCCAAAGTTGGACTCGAAGCTCCAATACAAAAGCTCAGGGATTCTTTAAGTTGTGCGCCCCAGTTTATTCCTAGTACCAAGCATAGTGCCTGGGGCATAAAACCGAAAAAAAACCAAACCTGTTGCCGTGGAGTCCATGCGGACTCACAGTGACCCTAGAGGACAGAGTAGAACTGCCCCACAGGGTTTCCAAGGAGTGGATGGTGGATTCCAACTGCCGCGCTTTTGGTTAGCAGCCGAGCTCTTAACCACCGCGCCACCAGGGCTCCAGCCTGGGGCATAGGTGCTCCGTGAATATATAACCACAACAGGAACAACAACAAACACTTAGCGCACAGCGTGCCAAGCACTGGTCTAAATACTTTATATATTAACTCCTTTGAGCCACTCAATAGTCCTGTGAGGTAGGTACTACTTTACAGGGAAGCACAGAGATGTTAGGAGGCTTGCCAAAGGTCACCCAGCCAGTAAGTGATCAAGGCAGGCTTCAACGCAGACATTCTGGCTCCAGAGTCCACATGATTAATCACTACATCAATTTGTTTTCTATTAAGGAATGAATGAATGAATGCAGCAGTAGGCCCTTTTCTCAATGAGGCAGTACTGTATAATGGTTATGAGCTATGGACTCCTAGATTATTGTTCTTTAAAAGCCTCCTTTTATCACATCACTGCTCAAAAGTCTTCAATGGCTCCCTATTGCCTAAAAAAACAACAAAAACTCCAAAATTCGCACTCTTGTCCTCATTCAGCTTGCAGAATCTGGACCAGACCTATTCTTCCAAACTTGCTTCGAGCCTTCCAACACTAGGTCCCACCAAGCACCTTTGCTGGTGCTGTTCTCACCTGGACACCCTTTGACGAGGTCTCCATGCACATCCCTATGGGCATTCCGCAGAGACTTCCAGATCCCGATTCCAATGCATTCAGGAAGCTGGGCTCCCTCTCCTCTCAGCTCTTCCTGCACTGGTCTGTATTTCTAATTTGGGTGCATAATTAAAACCTGCTCGGTGTTTTCAGTCCCAGTGTGTGTGTGTGTGTGTGTGTGTCATGAGGACTTTTGAGTTTTGCAAGGACAGAGAAGGTGCCTCATACTTCTTTAACATCTCCCATTAGTGCTACTAATATAGTAGATGCTTTGCAAATGAATCCCCTGCAATTTCAGCTCCATGTCTTCTCCACAGATACCCTTATCCTCTACCTGCATGAAAGTTTTTGTTCAGAGTTTGGGAGGGATGAGGAGAGAAGAGAGGATGGGATGGTCTCCATTATGTGTCCTCTACACATGGTTATATATTCTCTGTTACACGTTTTCTACTTGAGGAGAGGCCCCATAGTATCAGGGTTAAGAGTAGCGAGTCTAGGCTAGCCAGCCTGTGTTTGAATCTCAGCCCTGCCTCTTAGCTACCTGTGTGACCTTGGACAAATCACCTAATCTCTCTGAGCCCCTGTTTTCTCTTTGGTAAGTTTTAATGATGATGATAATAGTACTTACTCTGTAGTGTGTTTCCTGATGAACAGATGACTTAATATTTATCAAGTTCTAAGACCAGGGCAAGGAGCCCTGGTGGCACAATTGTTAAGCGCTTGGCTGCTAATGGAAAAGTCAGTGGTTTGAACCCACCCAGTGGCTCCTCAGGAGAAAGACCTGGCAATCTGCTTCCATAAAAATTGTTACTGTTCCAAAGGACTAATGGACCACAAGAACCACAGCCTACATAACCCTGAGACCAGAAGAACTAGACAGTGCCCAGCTACCCCTACATACTGCTCTGACCGGGATCACAACAGAGGGTCCCAGACAGAGTGGGAGGAAAATTGTAGAACAAAAAAAGCCAAATTCACAAAAAAGACCAGACTTACTGGTCTGACAGAGACTGGAGCAACCCCCGAGACTATGGCTCTAAGATACCCTTCTGACCTGGAACTGAAGCCATTCCCGGAGACCACCTTTCAGCCAAACCATAGACAGGCCCATAAAATAAAGAACACCCGAGAGAAACGTGCTCCTTAGAACAATCAATTATATGAGATCAAAAGAGCAACATTTGCCCAAAAGCAAAGATGAGAAGGCAGGAAGGGGTAGAAAATCAGGATGAAAGGAAACGGGGAACCTCGGATAGAAGTGGGGAGAGTGCTGACACAGTGTGGGGAATGAAACCAGTGTCATGAAGCACTTCACAGACAAAGTATCGAATGAGAAACTAATTTGCTCTGTAAACTTTCACCTAATGCACAATTTAAAAAGAAAAGATTGTTGTTAGGTGCCGTTGAGTCAGTTCCCACTCACAGCGACCCTATATGTACAACAGAACGAAACACTGCCGGGTCCTGCACCATGCTCACAATCATTGCTATGTTTGAGCCCCTTGAGATGACAGCCTAGAAAACCCTATGGGGTAGCTCTTTTCTGTCACATGGGGTCACTATGAGTCAGAATCGACGGCACACAGCAACAACAAGATCAGGGCTAGAGATAGGTTCAGGGCTTTGAACCACTGCTGAGAATTTGCATTTCCACCCCAGATATACTGACTCAGAATCTACGTTTTAACAAGCTCCACAACCAAAAACCAAACCCTTTGCCGTCGAGTCGATTCCGACTCATAGCGACCCTGTAGGACAGAGTAGAACTGCCTCATAGGGTTTCCAAGGGGCAGCTGGTAGATTCGAACTGCCAATCTTTTGGTTAGCAGTCAAGCTCTTAACCACTGCACCACCAGGGCTCCAACAAGATGCCCAGCTGAATCTTATGTGTGATAAATTTTGAGAACCACTGCTCTACTAGCGGTTCTCAGAACTGGTCCGTAACCAGCAGCATTAGCATCGCCTGGGAACTTGTTAGAAACGCACATTCTCAGCAGGGGTTTGAACCAGCCCTGCACGACTTGTTAAAATATCTGCTTGCATTGCTTGTTTTAGATTACAAACACTTGAGGGCAGGCCTCAGGGCCATTATCACCTGCCTTGTGGCAGGTACTTTCCATCCAATAAAGCTTTGCCCTGCTGTTGGCACATGTGGGACCCCACCCCGCTCACCCCGCGGCACACTTGCCTCGTGCCAGCAGCTGTACATGATCTGGTAGACGGTGTCCGACGCCAGTTGCGGCCGGTAGAGCCTGTAGCCCTGGGAGACCTTCACAACCACCTGGGAGTTGTCATACAAGTCATAGGGCTGCTTCCCCAGGCTGAACACCTCCCACATCAGGATCCCTGCACCGCGCCAAGACAAAAAAGGAAGAGCTGATGTCAGAAGGTACAGGGTTTGGGGAATGAGCGTCTCATACCAGGTAAGGAAGGCTAGGGGTCTGAGCCCAGGCTCCCAGGGCATGGAGGTGGGTCTGTGCCACTGCTTCTGGAACCTGGGGTCTCTGTCCTTGTACCCTGAGCTCTGGAAGTCTGTGCTTGCTGGGTAAATGGTTAAAAGGCAAGGGCAGCCACAGAGGCAGCCACTTGGGCTGCTTCCGGGAGGCTGCTGGAGCCTCATTCTGCCTTACAACTGACTGAAGTCCTGCCCTTTCTTCCTCTCTCTCATAGTAGCTGCATGCAACAATTTCGCTGCACAATTAAATTACCATTCAGTGGGAATTTAAAGATAAAATCATTGGCAACATTCATTGCCCCTTCTCCTATCACGTGGTCCTTCACTGTCTTTTGTGGGTCAGGTGTCCTTCGGAGAATTGGATAAAAGCTCTCACTTTGGGAAAGTGAATAGACAGCATTTTTGGGTTGGGTTTCAGGATGTTCACAGTCCCGTGAAGCCGATCCAGGGCATCGAGGTCCAGGCTAAGAAACCAAGATCCGGCCGTGGTGGTCCAGAGGGACATTTGGGGTCAGTCAGATGTGGCCTTTGAGTCCTAGTTCTACCACCTACAGACTGGGCAAGTTTCTTAACCCCTCCCAGCCTCAGGTTATTTCGCAAACATCCGAAAAATGGAGCTATTTGCACCACATAGAATTGCCATGAGGCTTAAATAGTATAAAACATATGTTGTTGTTGTGTGACATTGGGTCGATTCCAACCCTATAGGACACAGCAAACCTATAGGACGCAGTAGAATTACCCATGGGGTTTCCTAGGCTGTAATCTTTATGGGAGCTAATTGCCAGGTCTTTTTCTCCCTCGGAGAGGCTGGTGGATTCCAACCATCCACCTTCTGATTACCAGCCAAGTGTTTAACCATTGCGATACTAGGGGTCCTTATAAACCACATACAGCCATTGTGCTGTTGTACCGAAAATACGTAAGAAGGAAGAAAATTATTTGAGAACCATGACTGGGCTACTAACTTCAAAATTTCTTTGACTTCTAGGGCTATAGATCTTATGCAAAATGTTTATAATAAGGCAATCTTAGACATTGTTGTGGCTTTGTGTGTGTGTGTATGTGTGTGTTTAACAAACATTCTAAAACAACCATCTAAAAGAGTGTTGCTCCTTTTACATCTCTCTCTTTGGAAGGCTACACACTTATTTCAAGGATATTATACAGTTGCTGGGTGGTGTGAACAGTTTGTGTTTGACTGGTAACCAAAAGGTTGGCGGTTCGAACCCACCCAGCGGCTCCTCGGAAGAAATAGGCCTGGAGATCTGCTTCCCTAAAGATTACAGCCAAGAAAACCCTATGAGGTGCAGTTCTACTCTGAAACATGTGGGATCTCAATACATCACAAACCAACAACAAAACAAAATCAACAACGAGGATGTTATCATCGTGCAAAATATGTGCGAGGCTCCTCTTTGGGAGTTGCTTTCAGAAGCCCAGGTTCCTTTTGCATACCTTATTGGGGACACATTATTTAAGAATGGATTTAATTTTTAGAAACAGCCAGAAAATATCTGAAGGCAAATTCTGGTGCATAAGGTGAGTAATCAAACTGCGTACTGTGATATTGTGGTTGCAAACAAGCTATATCTACTGAGTAAGGATGCTGATTTTCTTTTTCAACATATATATTTGGAATCTTTTTATTAATAGTAGGGAAGCTATTAAGAACTATAAAGTTAATGTTCCTTGTGCCAGGTCTTCATTATTTCAAAGTAAACTTGCAATTATATAATTTATATCCATGGATTTCTTTTACATTATTAAAACAATCATACAATAGCAATTTAAAATAATTTCAGTTGAATATTTCTAAGATCCCAAATTGGTAAAGTAGAAGCATGGTTTCCAAGTCACACGTCACTTGATTTGGCTCCTGCCCACTTCAGATGCGACTCATTCTGCCCCCACCACCTTTTTTTCTTCATGGTCTTTTAAAGTTCCTTGAATGTGCCAATTCCTTTCGGCTTGATGGCCTTTCACACATGCTGTTAATTCTCTCCGGACCCTCTTTCCTATCTAGGCTTTTTTTCTCTCTAAATTTTGTTTGTTTTGTTGTTGTTGTTGAGAGTATACACAGCAAAACAGACACCAATTCAGCAGTTTCTGCACGTACAATTCAGTGACATTGATGACATTCTTTAAGTTGTGCAACCATTTTCCCCCTCCTTTTCTGAGTCGGTCCTCCTCCATTAACATAAACTCACTGCCCCCTAAGGTTCCTATCTAATCTTTCCAGTTGCTGTTGTCAATTTGATCCCATACAGATAGTTCCTGAAAGAGCATAATGCTTAAGGCAGACATTTTTTACTAGTTAAGCTAAACTATTGTTTGGCTTTAAGAAGACTTCAGGGGATATCTTTGGTTTAAGGTTTAAAGATTATCTCAGGGTAATAGTTTCAGGGTTTCATCCAGCCTCCATGGCTCCAGGAAGTCCAGAGTCCATGAGAATTTGAAATTCTGTTCTGCATTTTTCCCCTTTTGATAAGGATTCTTCCATGAAATCTTCCATCAAAATGTTCAGTAATGATAACCAGGCACCATCCAGTTCTTCTGATCTCATGGCAAAGGAGGCAGTTGTTCATGGAGGCAATTAGCCACACATTCCATATCCTCCTCCTATTCCTGAATCTCCTTTTTCCTCTTTTGCTCCAGGCGAATAGAGACCAATTGCTGTGCCTTGGAGGATACTGATTTTTTTTTAATAGCATTCATAAGGCATATCAATTGATATAAGGAGATTGGAACTAATTTTGACAACAAGGTATAAAAATTAATCCACACAAAATGACATCAAGTCTTCACCAAAATACTATCTTGGGTTGTGTTTTTTTTCTTCTTTTTCTATGCACGTTGGAATTTTGTTTTTACAAGGACAATGCCACCTTAACAAAAGGAATTGTATTTTTCAAAGACTATGTCATGTAGAAAAATAAACAACTAACTAAAGTTTCCCTTCTCAGGCAGTCTTATAGGTGTCAAACAACAGTCAGATTTCACTTATGAACTAAGACAGGCAAGAAATAGCTATCGGTCATATATAATATATTCCATAACTTTATGATAATTTGGGTTATTTCCCCTGGGCCAATCTGACAGTGATTGAAAACAGGCTTGGCATTCCTCACAATGTAGAAAAATATCAAAATCCACAGAGTCATAATTTTAAAATTGTTTCTGTTTGCTAATTACCTTTAATAAATTTAAATATAGATATGTTAATAAAATAAGAGTCAGTGAACGTTCCCTGTAAAGGGGTTAGATACAGCGGAATGTATTTTCGACTTTGTGGGTCAGATGGCCTCAGTGGCAACTACTCAGCTCTGCCGCTGTAGCACAAAAGCAACTATAGACAATCTGTAAATGAAGAAGAATGGCTGTGTGCCAATAAAACTTTACTTACAGAAACAGCTCCCAAATTTGGTCCTTGGGATGTGGTTTGCTGGCCCCTGATCTAAAATATGAATTTTAACAAGGAGAGTAATTGAAACTAGGCATGGGCCAAAAAAAGCACCGATTCATGTTTGTGTTTACACCAGAGATGCCAAAAGAATTGGTCAGTTCAGAAGTGAACAGTTGTCATGGCTGTCCTTGGGCAGAAAAGTGGACGGGCTTCATTTTAAGCCTGTCCACTTTTTGAATTTCCTGCCAGCTCTAGTTTTCGATCATTCCTTTTCAAGATCTTCAGCAGAAAAGCTTTTATCCCCTTAAATTTTATGAGAAAGGGTTAGCAGGATGTACATTACTCAATGTGTAGTAGACGTCCTAACACCCGGCCCAAGAAGGAAAGCATCTTCTTCCACCTCTTACTTGTCTCAGGCCATCCGTGTGATTTTTGTAAGTGTTCAAGGGCCTTTTAAAAATGGGTGTTGCTGCTCTTGTGGTTTCCTGTTGTGGAAGTTGGCTTAAGAAACAGTCCTGTGTGGCCACACACTTACCGAATGCCCATACATCAGACTTGCTGCTGTATTTGAAGTAGTGAAACACCTCTGGGGCTGACCACTTGACCGGAAACTTTGTTCCTACCGAACTGACATACTGGTCATCAAGAACATACCTGTGGGGAAAACATCAACACAGACCTTAAGCCACATGGCGGAGCAAAATGGCGGCAGCACAGGCTGATGGAGGACACAGAGCCATCAGGCTCTCAACCAAATGCCTGTTTTCTGACTCTTTTGCTTCCTTTTAAAGTGTGAGCTTAGCTAGAGGCTGCTTATGACTTGAAAGCATTTTAAAAAATGATATTTAACTTTGAAAATAGCAAAATCTGAATGCAAAAACTTGGTGACTATAGAACACCCAAACGTCAAAACAAAACAAAACGAAAAACTAAGAATCCCACCCCAAAGATAACTTGTAATTCTACCACTCAAGGTACATTTTTGCTTGTACTTTCCAATCTTTTCTCCTATAAACAAGGAGTCTTTGGGCGGTGCAAACAGTTAACGTGCTTGGCTGCTAACTGAAAAGTTGGCGGTTTGAGTCCACCCAAAAGTGCCTTGGAAGAAAGGCCTGGTGATCTACTTCTGAAAGATCACAGCCGTTGAAAAGCCTATGGAGCACAGTTCTACTCTGACACACACGGGGTTGTCATGAGTCGGAGTCCACTTGACAGCAACTGCTTAATTTAAACAAAATTGGGTTTCTGTTGGTTTGAGATCTGCTTTTATTTTTTATTTAATGTCATATCATGAACATTTTCCCATGTGGTTAAATTTTCTTCTGTAGTATCATGTTTAACGGCTGAATAGTATTCCTTCTTATACCTGTTGACATGAAGTTGATTCTGACTCATAGAGACCCTATAGGACAGAGTAGAACTTCCCCAGAGGGTTTCCAAGGAGCGGCTGGTGGTTAGCAGCGGAACGCTTCAGCACTGTGCCACCAGGGCTCCAAATAGAGTAATGCATATAGAGATTCAATCAAGAAAATGTTTAAACAAGCTGGAGTGGCGCTACGGAAAATTTAATAACATGAAAACAAAAGCTTTCTTAGCGTTAATGCTCTGCCCATTTGCACATAGAAAACCCAGAAAGGTCTATAGGAGCCTCGATGAGTTAAAATATGTATGATATATGTTGTTGTGGTTAGGTGCTGTCGAGTTGATTTCAACTAATAGTGACCCCATGTGACAGAATAGAACTGCCCCATACGGTGCTTTAGTCTATAATCTTTACGGGAGTAGATCGCCAGGTCTTTCTCCTACGGAGCCACCGGATAGATTCAAACTGCCAAACTTTCTGTTAGCAGTTGAGCACTTAACCATTGTGCCACCAGGGCTCCTTGTATAATGTATATAGTAATAATATTATATATAATTATATATTAGAATCATATTATAACTAATAAGCATAATATATACTTCTCCAAATAATGTGGCTGTAGCATATTATGTTTAAATATTTAGAGTATTTAATGGGATTTATTCAGAAGTTTAAGGAGCCACGGTGGTGCAATGGGTAAACGCTCGGATGCTAAGGGAAAGGTCGGCAGTTGGAATCCACCTAGCAGCTCCCCAGGAGAAATGCGATCTGCTCTCCTGAAGATTACAGCCTTGGAAATCCTGTGGGGCCGTTCTACTCTGTCACATGGGGTCGCTATGAGTGGGAGTCAACTCCATGGCATACAACAACTACATTCAGAAGTTTAGAAAATACTCAGCAGAGTGTTGATAGACTTAAAAGGGACTTCAGATAATTTCTGAAGAACAAGTTTCATTTCTTACAGGTGAAGAAATGAGTTGAAGCACACCTCACAGGTAGTCAGGGGCAGTAGGGGGGAGGGGGAACCCAGGTGTCTAAACCCCCAATTCAGAGCACCTTCTATAGCCCCGCGACGTCTGCAGCGGTGATGGGCATGTAGGTGTTAATGGAAACCCCTCTTTCACTGGTTGCCTCTTTGGAGTTGGCTTACCTTGTCATCCCAAAGTCAGATACTTTCACAGAGAGATCACTGTCCACCAAGCAGTTCCGAGCAGCCTTTGGAGGAAAGACAAACCCACCAAGTATTAAAAGTGCCCAAGAACTGCCTGACATGAGAATCAGATCTTTTTCTTCTCTTCTGCAGAATGCTCCGCAAAATCTGATTGCCTATCACAACCCACATGCTCTGTAGTTGTCTGTTTTTCCTTTGCAAATTGCAATTTTTCAAAATGGAAACGTGCTCCCCTGAGTCACTTGCACCCACGCGTCCATCCTGTCCAACAACATGAAATGAAAGATGTTCCACGTCAAACTCGGAGCCTCGGTTAATCAGTGAGAAAGGAGGAAGTATTCATAAGGGTGGGCTTTCCAGCACTAGGATGCTGCACGGTAACAGTTGCACCGAGAAAGATGAGGACTGGCCATTTGTCACCTCTTGAAAGCTCTTGCTTTGGAGGCATAGAAGCTGTACCAGGGAGTTTTGGAATTCACTGGCCTCGCATGCATGGCATATTGGCTATTCAGCACAAGAAACTCTCTAGAGAGAAATCCCAGGGAGTACCAGTCAGAACACTCTCTCCTCCCACCCTGAGTCAGAGACACACACAAATTGCATTTCCTCCTGGTTTCTGTATTTTCAGTTATTGTATCAAATGACTGCTTTAGCATTAAGCCCTTCCGGGAGTAAAGGTCAACTTGGATTTAATGGTTCCAAGAAACATTCCATTGGTCAAAGTCTTTCCTCCTCATCTCTTCTTCATACCACAACACAGCTACATAGCTCTCAATGGCTTCTTCTACTCCTTCTGTTCTTTGATTTTCAGTACTTCCCATATTTTATTTTAAAATTGGGATTTTTATTACAAAAGCGTCAGACGCTTAAGCAAATCGCAAGCGATCAAAGTAAAAGTAAAAGTGTCCCCCTCGCTGTCCCTCCCGGTGGCCCCATCCTTGGAAGTCAGAACTGTGGACTGCTTTCTTTCCTTTCTTTGAGCTTCCAAGGGCGTTGCTTACCAGGTCTCGGTGTATAAACTGGTGGCTCTCCAAGAAGGCCATGGCTTCACAAACGTCGTAGCACATTTCTAAGAGCTGGGAGGGCTCGAGTCCTTTTCCATGGTTCTTCAGGTAATTAAGCAAGCAGCCGTTGGTTATATATTCAGTCACTATATATATGGGGTATCTCTTTGAACACACTCCATAGAACTTAACCAGCTTGGGGTGGCTGAGTTTCCTGGAAACAACAGATTTTAAAAGGTCAGTACTGAATTTCCACACTCTGTTTTCCAGACGTTCTGAAAAAGAATCACTCTCAGATTTTTGTTTGTTTTAATTTCTCCCTTCTCCCTGAACAGAGAAAGAGAGGAAGAAGTCCAGGATCTTATGCTGGGAATATATTAGCCTTTGGAGGCAAAAAACGACACCTCGTACTGGACATTGGCACCCCCAGCAGCAGGTTAGCAGTGTGGGTGTAGTAGCCTGTGCTGTTTTAGAACCAGGGCGGCAGTGGTCTGTTGCCTCGAAAACCCTGGCTTGTCTCATGACATCCTGAGAACTTCCACCACGGATTTGGAGGAAGCCACTCTAAGAGCACTCACTTCCATTGAAAAGCATCTAACTCTCACGTCTAAATATTTTGTTCTAGAGTAAAATAATATCAGAATATGACAGGCGTAGATAAAATGAAAATTGTTGCTGTGTTACGAAAGTGAGACTTGTTATTAGTTGCCGTAGAGTCAATTCTGACTCATGACCACCCCACATGTGTCAGAGTAGAACTGTGCTCCATAGGGTTTTCAAGGCTGTGAGCTTTCAGAAGCAGATCACCAGGCTTTTCTTCTGAGATGCCTCTGGGTAGGTTCGAACAGCCAACCTTTTGGCTAGTAGTCCAGCGCTTAACTGTTTGTGACCCCCAGGGACTCTGAAAGTAAGATTAAGCATGATTTTTCTCTCTTTAATTCATTTTATGTTATTATTACATGATTTTTTTCAATAATGGATTTATAAATAGTAACCACATGACACAGCACATCTGGTAGGTCATGATGGGGTGGACGCTCAGGTATCACAATATTCATCAACTTGTCTTCATATGATTTCTCTGTTCCTGTCAATTTACAGGATGATTCTTTCTTTAAAAAATTTTATTTATTTTGCTGTTGTTGTTGTCGAGAATATGCACAAAACATACACCAATTCAACAGTTTCTACGTGTACAATTCAGTGACATTGATTACATTCTTGGAGTTGTGCAACCATTCTCACCCTCCTTTTCTGAGTTGTTCCTCCCCCATTAACATAAACTCACTGCCCCCTAAGGTTCCTATCTAATCTTTCAAGTTGCTGTTGTCAGTTTGATTCCATATAGACAGTTCTTGAAAGAACACAATGCTCAAGGCAGACAATCTTTACTAGTTAAGCTAAACTACTGTTTGGATTTAAGAAGACTTCAGAGGATATTTTTGGTTTAAGGTTTAAAGATTATCTCAGGGCAATAGTTTTAGGGGTTCATCCAGCCTCCATGGCTCCAGAAAGTCTAGAGTCTATGAGAATATGAAATTCTGTTTTGCACTTTCCCCCTTTTGATCAGGATTCTTCTATGGAATCTTTGATCAAAATGTTCATTAATGGTAACTGGGCACCATCCAGTTCTGGTCTCATGGCAAAGGAGACAGTTGTTCATGGAGGCAATTAGCCATACGTTCCATATCCTCCTCCTATTCCTGACTTTCCTTCTTCCTCTGTTGCTCCAAGTGACTAGAGACCAATTGTTGTTCCAAGATGATTCTTTAACATTTGAATGTGTAGAGTAAACCTAAACTTAACAGACATCATCTTTTTTTTTTTTTTTAAAATAAATGAGGATGTATTAAATCCTTGGTTATTTTCTTCCTTCTTGGTTTAAGCATAGCGGGTATGTCTTATGGTCTTACTTAGGCAATAAGCTCGAGTACACATCTGTCAGCATTTCTGGAGACCTGCATGGTAGCCAGCAAAGCTCTTTTCAAAGGGAAGGCTTGTGGTAGGACAAGGGTCCATCACTCAGTACAAGGCTGTTCCTTGAGCAAATTCAGTCACTGCCCAGGGGGCTCTCGGTGGGATCACCATGTCAACAGATACTTCCACATAATAGGCCTCAGCTTGACCATTACATTTGAGGTTTAACATTTTCCCTTTATGGTACAGTTTGACATCTTTCTTTATGATTAGGTGATTTTTTTAATGACATTTTATGATTCTTCATCATAAAATGTAGTGGCAAAATGGAGTCCCTGGTTGGTGCAAACAGTTAAGCATGCACTGAAAGGTTGGTGGTTTGAATCTACCCAGAGGCACCTCAGAAAAAAGGCCTGGTGATCTGCTTCCAAAAGGTCATAGATTTGAAAACCCTATGGAGCAGTTCTACTCTGAAACACATGGGGTCACCATGAGTTGAAATCGACTCAACAGCAACTGGTTTGGTTTTTTAGTGGCACAATACGTTTTAATGTTACACCAGGACAGGTTACATCTGAGCCTAAGGAAGTTTTTGCCAGATTCTCTTGTTCTCCTGCTTTGCAGGGCCCCACTTATCCCTCATCCAACTGTGCCCCTCCCCACAGGGCAAGGAGGCCACAGGGCTAAGGGAAGTGCCCCTTCAGAGTCCACATGTCCTCTTCTTGACTACCCTTCGTGTCCCAGGACTCTAGGCTTCCCTACCCACATAGCCTGGAGCCTCTCCAGGACCTGCGCAGACTCTTCTCATCTGTACCCCCAAGGGTGGAGCACACCATTGTTGTGCCCATCCCTAGCCAAGATGGGTAGTGGATAGATAGTTGTGTGGGGGGCGCAGAGAGGAGGCTAGGATGTATTCAATGTGGCGTCTGCATGCAAGTATGGAGGTCCCTGCTAGTGCTGGATGCAGCTGGGGGTGGGAGGAGGCCGGGTAGACCGGGTCTGGGAGCCACGGGCCAGAGGTTGGTTTCTCTAAAGAGTCCTGAGAATTCTAATTTCCAATAAGGCATTTCAGGTTGTTATGAAGGTATAATTGTCAAAGTAGCAGCATAGGATAGATTTTATTGAATAAGTTCGTCAGCTCGATTTATAACTTTTAAATATTTATATTTATGATATATGGACTCTTGCTCCAGGCCTTGTAAATGTTAGGGATAAGCCTGTTAGTGCTAATACCTTCCCATAAAAACAAACACAAACAAACAAACCAAACCTGTTGCCACTGAGTCGATTCTGACTCAAGGCAACCCCATGTGTTACAGAGAACTGTGTTCCATTGGGTTTTCTTAGCTGTAATCTTTACAGAAGCAGATTGCTAGGCATTTCCTCCTTGGTGCCACTGGGTGGGTTTGAACCACCAACCTTTTGGTTAGCAGTCAAGCACAAACTATTTGCACTACCCAGGAATAATGCTTTCCCATAGCAAGGGCTAAGCTTCCACTCCTCAGAAAAAACTTACATCATAGTCTGGGCCTCCTGGAAGAATTCATCTTCTGACATGGAGCCTTCCTTGATCATCTTGACAGCAACATCATACTTCTCCTTCCACTTGCCCAGCTGGACCACTCCAAACTGACCACTTCCCAGTTCCTTCAACAGGGTGATTTCTTCTCTCTTCAGTTCCCAGATTCCTAATAAGGCAAGGCAGATGCTCTTTAGGACAAGAACAGAGGGCTTTGGGGCTAACAGCCTCCCAAGGAATTTCCCTTCAATGAGAATTCCCCCAGACGATAAGCAGAGCAGCAAGGCTTCTTTTTTTTTTAAAGTTAATCAGTTAAAAACACACAGACACACACACACAAAACAATCCTTGGTATGTGGTCTATGACCTATAATACCACGATAACGCTTCCTCAGACAATACTGTTCTTGAAGCAGCTACAGTTATTGCCAAGAGGGCTCAGAGTAAAAACAATTACAACCAGAGACATCTGGGAGAGACTTGGTGTGTGTCAAATGTGCTTGACCCCCTTACCAAACCAAATCCATTGCCATGGAGTCGATTCCGACTCATAGTGACCCTGTAGGACAGAGTAGAACTGCCCCATTGGGTTTCCAAGGCTGTAATCATTAAGGGAGCAGAAGGCCACATCTTTCTCCAGAGTAGCGGCTGGTGGGTTCGAGCCAACAACCTCTGGGTTAATAGCTGAGCGCTTTAGCCACTGGGCTACGGGGCTCCGTTGATGCCCTTAGAATGGTAAAATATCGTTACATTTTCCCGAACACATATGGTTAAAGACTGGCTCCTGAGCAGGCTGGGGCACTGAATCCAGGAAGAAGGATGAGCAGAGGGGCATTGGAGGTGATGATCAAGACCAATAAGAGGTAGAATTTGACAATATTTTTTGTAATGTTGGAGAGATTACAGATTTAGGTTAGGAAGAGGACAGGAACTTTTTTTTTTTTAAAGAAAGTAAACAAATATATTAGTGCTGAAGCCCATCCTGACACAATCCGAACAGAAACCTCCTTCCTGTCTTCTCCCTTTTTCAGTAAATTGACCACATTCTTTTTAACCTAAAAAAAAAAAAAAAAAGGTGAGAAATGGAGTTTAAGAGCCCAAGGGTATGTCCATACCACTTCCCAAGGACGCGGAGATGGGGACCTTGTTGGCCTTGGTCGACACAGGATGGCGAAGCCGGGTGATCATGCCTACAATGGAATCAGCATCATCTCATTACACCCCATCCCATCCCATCCCACCCTATCCCATCCCATCCCATCCCATCCCACCCTATCCCATCCCATCCCATCCCATCCCATTCCATCCCACCCTATCCCATCCCATCCCATCCCATCCCACCCTATCCCATCCCATCCCATCCCATCCCATTCCATTCTACCCTATCCCATCCCATCCCATCCCATCCCATCCCACCCTATCCCATCCCATCGATTTACGCCCTTGCTTAAGGTCTCTCCAGAGTAGCTGGAAAAGCAAAGGGTTCAGGACATTGTGATGCAGAGAGAGGCTCCATTCTGACCATATTCATCTCATAGTTGTATTAATTTGCCTGAATTGACAAATTAGCTCAACGCAAAGCAAAAGTTAGAAGAATAAAACAACTTTAAGCGATTTTAAAAAAGAGGGAAATCAGATGCTTGATGGAATTTTTTATTTAAAAAAAATTTCCCTATTTATCTTACTATCTTTTTACAGTCTTATATTTAAATATGTGTTACCAGTTGCCATGGAGTTGATTCTGACTCATGGCGATCCCATGTGTGTCAGAGTAGAACTGTGCTCCATAGGGTTTTCAATGGCTGATATTTTGAAAGTAGACTGCCAAGCCTTTCTTCCAATAAATATGTATACATATACAAATAATTGCAGTAATATACCTGCCTGGCAAACAATTCCAACACTACAGAAGAGTGCATTATGAAAAAGAAACAACTTGAACTTTTAAAATTGAACTGACTAGTTAATTTCATTAACTGGTCAAGTCATTTGAATTGTGTCCTCTGAGTTATGGTAAAGCTGGGTTGAAATAATCACAGTATTTATAGTAGCTTGAAACAACCCATTAAAATGTGTATTTCTTGCTTTAACCTTGGGAATTTTTCCAGGTCATGGGAAGTATCACATATGTCCTTCCTCCCTACTTTCTTTTTCTATGTATTTTTTTGCTTTTTCTGAGTGGTCTCCAAACGTTTTAAATCATTCACCTTTAATTGTAAAAAAAAAAAAAAAAAAATGCACTCCTCCAAAATTTGTATATATATATATATATATACAAACAGTACTGTATTGATACATTATGTGCATCACAAAACATACACAGAAGACATAAGTGAATGAGATTAAAAAAAGAATCTATAGATGCATGTTAATATTTTCTCCGCATACCCCAGTGGGGTTTCTTGTACATTATCGGGTTGTAATCATTCTATTTTGGAGACTTAGATTTATACTATGGAGTCCCCGGGTGGTGCAAAAGGTTAATGCACTCGGCTACTAACCAAAAGGTTGGAGGTTCGAGTCCACCCAGAGACACCTCAGAAGAAAGGCCTGGCAATCTACTTCTGAAAAATCAGCCTTTGAAAACCCTATGGCGCACAGTTCCACGCTGGTACACATGAGGCCGCCATGAGTCAGAATCAACTCGATGGAAACTGGTTTTAAACTAGACGTATTTGCATGAAAAGATCTCTAAGACATGCTGAGTAAAGAAAGCAAGCCGAAAAGCAGTATATGTAGAATGATCTCATCTCCGTAAAAATTATACTGAATATATATAAAATTTAAAAAATATATATCTGTATGTATATAGAAAATTAATAATAAATGTTAGTATCAGCATAGAAGAAAATATCTGGCAGAATAGACATCACGTTGTCCAGAGAGGTTCTCTCTCTAATCATGCGTATTTCCACACTGCTTGAATTTTACAATCAACTTACTTCCATAAACAGAAACAAAGACAACAAATACTTTTAAAAAGAGCATCTCTGCTTCTAAGTCACTCTGTTCTTTCCACTCCACTCTTTCTGGCATTGTAGAGCCTGTAATGCTATATCCCAGGAAACGTGAGTTACAAATCACAGCATGCCCTGAGCTTGAAGGCAATTTTTTTCCTTACCTTCATGGCTCCCTATATAATTAAGGCTATTGGGAGGATCGTAATATACAAGAAAATTGATAGCTATTGACAAGAACCCATAAAAGAAAATCTGAAATAAATTACCTGCTGAATTGTGTCGATGATAGTGAATAAGCTCTGGAATGGAGTCAAAACAGTAGTTTTCTGCCAGGTACAATTTGTTCTCAGCATTTGTGTGCACGTGGTAATGTTTCACAGCTCCTTTTTTATCTCTAGTAAGGAAGACAGAATGTTAGAACATTTTTAATTAACATTTGCAACTTGAGTAAATAATGGCGACATGATTATTTTAGATGCATTTGCAAGCTGGGGAGGGGAAGGTCGGTGAGGGTTTCTCAACCTTTTACATCGCCCAGGGACTCCATAGTATAAATCTATGCCTCCAAAATAGAATGATTACAACCCAAGAATGTACCAGAAACTCCACTGGGGTAGAGAGAGAAAATATTAAAATGTATATTTAGATTTGTTTTTTTAATCTCATTCTCTTAAGTTTTCTGTGTGTATTTTGTGATGCACGATTCCAACTTTAGGGACTACCCCTGCCTTAGTCAACAGAAAGCCGGACTCTTCCTCTGAGGATGGAGAACCTGGCAGTTGTTCAAGATCGTTCTTCTGAATAGCACTTCTCTTTGAGGATAAAAATGGAGATAAAATTTGGAAGGGCAAAGACGATTGGGCTGTGGGTGCTGTTACCCCAGAGCATGGGTGGGAGGCTCTTTGGGAGTGGGGGTAGGGGGTGGGGAGCCATGTGGGTGGAGATGTCCTTTAATTCCTCATGTGAACCTTTTCCACGTAAGCCGATTTTTTTCTCTCGCTCCACTTTTACACAATAGTGGTAAATTGGCTAATCAGGAGCAATATGCCGGTCTTAGGTCTTCAACTATGGCATCGCAGTCAAGACACGGGCTTTGCATCGTTCCACTGCTTGCGGCTCCTTGGAAACCCTATGGGGCAATTCTACTCTGTCCTAGAAGGTCGCTATGAGTCGGAATAGACTCAACGGCAACGGGTTTAGGTTTTTTTGGTTTTATATATACATACATATATATATATGTATGTATATATATATGTATATATATGTATGTATGTATATATATATGTATGTATATATGGAGCCCTGGTGGCGCAGTGCCTAAGAACTAGGGTGAGCTATGGCTGCTAACCAAAAGGTCAGCAGTTCAAATCCACCAGCCGCTCCTTGGAAACCCTATGGGGCAGTTCTACTCTGTCCTATAGGGTCGCTAGGAGTGAGAATCAACTTGACGGCAATGGATTCTGGTTTTATGGGGCTTTATGTATTTATATATATAAATATATTTCTATATCTACCTACTTGCCGATTTATTTACCCAGCCACTTTCAAAAATGAATCTGGAGTCAAGAAGCTTGACTAGGAGAATGGCTGATAGCAAATTTGGCCAAAACTGTAGGGCCAGAGAGCCACAGAACTTTTGCTTTTTCAAGGAACCAAGTCTTCTCCCAGTTCTTACTGGGTTGGCTTTAGCTAGTATGTAGGTATTACAGTGTGCAGCCTAGTACACGAAACACACTTGGGGATGTAGCTTCTGAGATTGGAAAATATCACGTGATTGCTTGGTGTACATCCTAGCATCTCAAGTTGGAGGTAGGTGCTCTGTAAAAAAAATTCTTAAAATAAAATAACTTTATGGAAACAACCTAAATGTCCACCAACAGATGAGTGGATAAACAAAATGTAGTCTATACACACAGTGGAATATTACTCAGCCATAGAGAGAAATGAAGGCCTGATACACGCCACAACATGGACGAACCTTGAAAGCATCATGCAGAGTGAAATAAATCAGACAGAAAAGGACTGATATTGTGTGATCCCACTTATATGAAATAGAAAAAGGTACAGAGACTAAAGTTTATCAGTGGTTACCAGGGGTGGGAGGGAGGAGGGACGGGAGAGTCACTCCTTAGGGGGCACCGAGTTCCTGTTAATAGTGGTGGAATAATTTGGAATGGATAGCAGCGATGGTTGTATAACACGAGGAACGTAGTCAATGTCACTGAATTGTATGGGTAAAAATTGTTGAATTGGCAAATGTTTTGTTATATATAGATATATATTTATCACAATAAAAATTTTAGTTATAAAAGCAATAAAAAATAAAATAACTTTTTAATCACTTAATTATTACAAAGATACTTGTACGCCCAGCAGGGCAGGGATCGTGGGAAAGCCATGAAGGCAGAGGATCATTGAATCCAACTGTTAAAACCGGGGTTGCACACAAAGAAATTCTTTTTTCAAATGGTCTTGATGAGGGCTTGGCCGGATTCTCACTCCAAAGCATTGGGGGTTTCCGCGTAGACACAGGGGGAGTGTGGTTAAAGGAAAGTGGACTCCGCTGTTGGAAGCCTGGTCACTTACGAGCTTCCTGGGAAGGTCTTTCTAAACTCTGAACCTCCATCCTCTCATCTGTAAAATGGTAAATATACAGACAGCTTTCCTATTTGCTTCGCAGGGGGGTGAAAAGGAAGAAATTACTCACAACCAGTGGGGAAGTGGCTTGTAGAACTCTGGAGAGGGATCTTGATGTTGGTGATGATGACTTGCCTGAGATGATTGTGGGCTGTCTTATATGCCTAAGTGCTGGGGGATGGAGTGGGGCAGATAGAACTACTTTTTCCCAACAGCAACAGTAATTACAATTAATTTATTAAGTGCTTACTGTGTTCCAGGCACTGTTCTAAGCCAATACATGAATTAATTCACTTTATCCACAGAATGATAATAATAATTATTATGTCCCCTTTTCAGATTCAGAAGCGGAGGCACAAAGGTTTACAAACTCAATGCCATAAAGCTCTGAAATGGTAACTTCTGGGATTTGAACTCAGAAGTGTGGCTTCAAACCGGAACTCTTAAACACCCAAAGAAGACAGCACCCTAGAGAGAAGCTGACCTCTGGCTCCATCTAGAATGGCTTATTCAAAACCGGACACTGGGGTAGGTTTCTCAGCTCAGCAGTTGGCTTGGGCTGAGGGTATACAGTCTCCATTGCTATTTTTCTCTCTTTCTAGGCCTAAGTCTGAATCGAGGGGAATCACCTAGAACTTTTGAACAAATGTTTACTCTGGCATGCTGTGCATCGCATACTCTGCTGCTGCCTGAGGTTGGACAGGAGAGGATCACCCAGCCAACAGCCTCTTTTACATGAGGAACAAAAAAAGATACGTACAAATGGTCAAACCCAACAGAAATACTTTGATCCAGAAGTTTGACTTTTAAAAGTAGTGTCTTATCCCAAAATGTGACTAAGTGACCGGCATATTCAGGGAACATACACAAAAGGTAAAAGATATAAGGCCCTGTGATACTTACTTCACAGCCTTACTGAATAAGGACACTGTGTACATCCCCATCTGGCTAGAATTTCTAACCATGAACGATCCTTCTTTTCCCTGAAAAGAAAGGACAATGTGGAAGACGCAGAACATTTGCATTATTCTTGAGGACTCGTTTCCAGCATTCCTCCTTTTCTCACTCCATCTCTTTACAGAGCTACCCTGCAAGCTTCAACGCTTCCTTTCCAGGTAATTTTAACCCTCTTTGATAACTTTCCGTTTCGTTCTTGCGCAAGCCTAATCTTTTCATCTTTCCAAAATAAAAATTGAAACCACATACCACCGTATGAATTGGAATCGACTCGATGGCAACAAGGTACCAGCATATCATGCCTTTGGAAGATTTCAGAAAACCAGAGATGCAGAGCAAATTGTTGAAGTTCTACACTCAACTGGTCTTTCTTAATGGCTTGTGCTAAGTGTAAGCATATGTAGATTCAGAAAGCACAGGTAAGAAAAACC
Organism: Dugong dugon; assembly: GCA_030035585.1. Classification (NCBI taxonomy): domain Eukaryota; kingdom Metazoa; phylum Chordata; class Mammalia; order Sirenia; family Dugongidae; genus Dugong; species Dugong dugon. The sequence continues at coordinate 162,764,076 of CM057483.1, forward strand.
GTGAAGGTGAAAAAATAGTGAGGTAGCAAAGTTAGCACATTGTCACTAGCACCCACCAAGGAAATATTAGGTGTGTTTGGTGTTTTGTTAGACTAAACCATATCCGAGTGTCATTTTGCGGGTCAAAAATAGCTTACAACTGGCAATTTCCTATCAGTTAGTAATGAAGGATTATTTCCTATTACACTCGCTCTCTTCTGGCTTAGGTGCTAATGAGCAGTAATGGAGCTGTGGGAGACAGTTACACTGATGACCTCCAATACATCACCTCCCTGTGTTTATGATAGGTCCTCGGGTGGTACAGTTTGTGCTTAACTACTAGCCAAAAGGTTGCTAGTTCGAATGCACCCAGAGGCAGCACGGAAGAAAGGCCTAGAGATCTGCTTCCACAAAGATTCCAGCCAAGAAAACCCTATGGAGCTCAGATCCACTCTGTAACACGTGGGGTCACCATAAGTCGGAATTGACTTGACGGCAATGGGTTTGGTTTTTGGTTTTCTGTATTTATACCCTGTGTGGTCTCCTCTCACATTGACTCTGGGCTTGGCCATGTGACTTGTTTTGATCAATGGGACATTAGTAAACATGATGAAAGCAGAGACTCAATAAACACTTGCACTATGGGGCTCGTCCTCTCGGAACCCCGCCTTGAGATCACCTTGTTGTGAGGAAGCCCAAGTTACCCACGTGGAGAGGCCACACAGAGAAGCATTGAAGTGCCCCAGCTGATAGTTTCAGCTGAGCCCAACCCCCTAGTCAATCCACCAGCTAAATGTAGCTACATGAGTTACCCTAAGCAAAGCCTGCAGAAGCACCTCCTGCCTGGCCAACACGCAGAATCGTGAGAAATCCCAAATCATTGTTGTTTCAAGCCACCGAATGAGAGGGTGGTTTATTGTGCAGCAACAGATGCCAGAAACAGAGGAAGCGGCTAGACATGAAGGGCCTGGTAACCCATGGGCTCAACAACCAACACTATGATGCGTTGACTGCACAATCGGCAGTAAGGATTCTATGAAAAGCCCACTACCCTCTAGGCCCCACGATAGAAAAAAGTTCTAAGAGGCCGATTTTAAAGGACAGCAAGACTACTTACCTTTTGTCTCAGTAACTGCTCAGACTGTGACCTGGACATGTTACCTGCAAACCAGCTGCAATGGGAAAGAATTCCACATTTGCAAATTAAGAGTTTTTTAGCTGCATAACTTGTCACTCAACTTTCTAATCTGTAAAATGAGGCATTGGCCCGGATCAACGGGTTCCACACCTGGCTGCTCAAGAGAAACACCAGAGGAGATTTTCAAAAGTATAGATTCCTGAGTCCCCACCACCCATGCTCTGGGGCAGAGCCTGCACATCTGTATTTTTATTTAAATGGGCTGGCGTTTAGGAACCTTCAGCCTCCTTCTAAATGACCTCTAAGTTCTCCAACATGTCACCATTTTGAATGAAGGCCAGAGATTAGAGCAATGGCTATGCCAATGGGAAAGTCAGAATTGCCAAGGATGGAAGCTCCGATCTTTCAGCCCTATTGTTTTCTTTAAATAATCTGAGAGAAGCACACTTTATAGCATCTATTTTCAAAATAAATGCTTTTGTTGTTGTTGTTCTTGCTGTTTAATTTTTTTTTAATTTTAGAATAGCTTCAGACTTACAGAAAAATTGCAAAGATAGTGCAGAGATTTCCCATGTAGTCCAGACCCAGTTTCCCATCTTATGTCACTTTAAGGACTAAGGTGCGCCTAACCCAAGCCATGGTGTTTTTAATCGCCTTATATGCATGTGAAAGCTGAACAATGAATAAGGAAGACCGAAGAAGAATTGACATCTTTGAATTATGTGTTGGCAAAGAATATTGAATATACCATGGACTGCCAGAAGTACAGCCAGAACGCTCCTTAGAAGCAAGGATGGCGAGACTTTGTTTCACATACTTTGGACATGTTATTAGGAGGGATCAGTCCCTGGAGAAGGTCATCATGCTTGGTAAAGTAGAGGGTTGGCGAAAAAGAGGAAGACCCTCAACGAGATGAACTGACACAGTGGCTGCAACAATGGGCTCAAGCATAACAATGGCTGTGAAGATGGCACAGGACCGGGCACTGTTTCGTTCTGTTGTACATAGGGTCACTATGAGTCGGAATCGACCCGATGGCACCTAACAGCAACAACAGCATAGATGCTCAACCCTCAAGGAGGAGTTATCCCCACTCCTTAAGTGTGGGCTGTGCACAGTGACTTCCTTCCAAAGAGTAAATAGAGTGTGGATAGGGGCAAAGAGTAACTTTACAGAGGAGAAACCTGAAAAGCACTACCTCAGCCAGGTGATTGAGGTTATCAACAGTGATAACTCATCTTACGAATATGCACTCTTGATATGAAATGATGAGCGTGGCACTTTACTTCTGTGCTCTTCCAAAAGAAAAAACACATGACCCTGGCCTAAAGTATTAGAAGTGTGGATGGCGAGACTTCATCTTGCTTACTTTGGACACATCATCAGGAAAGACCAGTCCCTGGAGAAGGACATCATGTTTGGTAAAGTAGAAGGTCAGCAAAAACGAGGGAAACTCTCAATGAGACGGATTGAAACTGCGGTTGAAACAATGGACTCAAACATCCCAATGATCGTGGGAATGGTGCAGGATCAGGAAATGTTTCTGTTCTGTTCACTATGAACTGGAGCTACCTCCACGGCACCTAACAACTATGAGAAAAGAAAATGTTTTTTGTTTGTCTGTTTTCAGGATAGCAATAGATAGCATCTAGTTAAGAGCTACGGCTGCTAACGAAAAGGTCCTCAGTTCAAATCCACCAGCTGCTCCTTGGAAACCCTGTGGGGCAGTTCTACTCTGTTCTGTAGGATTGCTGTGAGTCGGAATCAACTTGACGGCATCTAACAACAACAACATGGTTGTACTGGGCAGGAACAGTTGTGATGAACTGAGAAAAAGATAAAGTAGGAGAGCCAGGGGTCCTCTTTAAATTTTGCCCTTTGTTTCACTAAGTTAGCCAAGACCATCACATCTTACTTTATATGTGGAGCCCAACAGGCCACAGAACTGTTTCTCAAATGAGGTCAACATTGCCTTTCCGCTTTGGCCAATGTGTCATTCTAAGGAAATGGGTAGGGTGTGATGAGGAATGGGGCATGGGTTTGGGGGCTTGGGAGAACCTTCTGGCCACAAGATAACACCTGAGGGGGAAAGAAGTACATGAGGAGAGAGAGTGGAAGGGAGGGGTGGTAGGAGAAAATCAAGGTGAAGGGCATCTCAGAACTTGGTAGGAATGGAAGGGAAATGGTTCTCTGAGTAGTCTCTGTCACATCACAAAAAAGGGGAAGACCCTCAACGAGACGGACTGACACAGTGGCTGCAACAATGAGCTCAAACATAGCCAAGATTGTGAGGATGGCACAGGACTGGGCAGTGTTCCATTCTGTTGTACATAGGGTGGCTATGAGTCAGAACCGACTCAACGGCGCCTAACAACAACAGCAACAGCAACATAGTCTCTGTATTAGCAGATGAGGGGGTGTCAGCTGGTAGACAGCTCAGCCAAGTACAAAGACCCTTAGACCAGCCAGATAAGCGGCTCAGAAGTCTAGATTCTAAACGTAACCTTCCACTAGACTTAACTCAGTCACTTAGCCTATCTGGGCCTTGAATTTCCCCATCCGTAAAATTAGAGGGGTCGGCGCTGGCTATGATAAGCTTGAAAGTCTCTTCTAACTCTACCTTTATAAATACTCTATAATTAACACTTGAGATAGTAACTGATGTTTTCTTATTAGTTAACATTTTAAGCTAATCAAGGTGAATCAAGGTCTAATCAAAAGATCCTTTAGGGAATATGACCCAGGATATATGCGTGGGGGGGGGCTGAAGAGATGATCGGGAGAGAAGAGAGAAGCCTTTCGAGGAAGAGTGAGTTAATATGTATATCCCCACACATACCCACGTACACGCATATACACACTTACAAACACACTCATAAGTACACACATATACATACTCACACACATACAAAACTACATACATAGACACATTCCCACATATACACACTCACACACATACACACAGGTACACACATCGATACACACACATTCAGACATTGCCCATGTTATAATTTTGCTGAGGCCTGGCTCTGTTTATTTTTAAAACTATTTCAGTATTTCCATTGCAGAGCAGCAAAGGCCTAACCCTAAGGCATGATTCTTCCATCCGAGCTCCCTTAGGCATCTCTTTGATTTTGAAGAGGGCAGGTCTTCCCTGGTAATTTTCCCAAAGTATGTCGCTCACCCACCATTTGAATCTCAAGAAGATAAGGGTAGAGACTGTTTAAAAGATCAGATCTGGGCTTTCCAAATCAAAGAAATCCTTCCAATTCATCTACGTGCTAATGACTAAACTCAGTCTTTTATGTCTTAGTAGGAATCATTTCATCAAATGCTTTCCTGAGGGTAGACAATAGGGAAGTCGGTGAAGAGACTATGCCACAAAGGGGTGGAGATGACACAGCACAGTTGTCTCCAGTGTGACAGCTATGCCTGCGGCCAGCCTGGGTTAGAGGTAAGAGGGGGAGTGGAAACAGTGGCATGTACTTTGTGAAAGCTCTCACTGCCATGTAGTCAATAAATCATTAACATGCCACTCACATGAAAACATCATCAGAAATATGCATAATCCTAGGGTCCAAGTGAATTGTGTGCTGCTGGGTATCAGGTATCTGACAGATGCACTCTGCCCTATTACTCCCACCTCTCCTTAATGCCTATCTTTACATCCAGGATACGATAACTTGTCCCTGTTTGCAGAATGACAGATTCTCAGATTTTGGAATGGACCTCAATGGCCGCTTAGACCAAGCTGCTCTTCAGTATAGGTAGGGTGACTGAATGCCCATCCTTGTTTGCCCAGAACATTCCAGTTTATGCCTGATGTCCAGGTGTAATTTTTAATAGTGCACTCTTTCTCACTGTAAAGTGTCCCAATTTGGATGTTAAATGACAAGATCACCCTAAGAATAAGAATCTGTCAACATAAATGCTATCGCATTCAAAGGTCTCAGTTGTGGTATGTTGTAAAATTACTGCATAATAAATAACTTCACGACAATCGGATTCAATGTTAATAAGTGTCTTCAGAAGATACCCTGACCAAAGAGGTCCCCAGGAAATAATCATCAGAAAGACCATATCTAAATTTATCTGTCCAGTACCTAAAAAGACAAAGTGAGATGAAGAGGACTTGGGGTATATGATAAACCCAAGGAATTGGGCAGCCAGTGTAGATAATCCAGACTGGGAAAGTATTTTCAGTGGTAATACTCTAGCTCATTGTCACTGGTCATCTAGATAATTAGCCCAGAACCTCACATGAGTTTGCCCGTGTAGATACAGCCTCCTGAGCAATTCTGAGCTGTCTGTTTTAATGCCTTTGAAGAACAGAATGGAAACATCCATGACTAGCGTTAAAGGGACACAGAAGGCTTTCAACACTCACTCATAGTCATCCAGGTTTTCCTCTTCTTCAGATGAACTTGACTCAGGGATCCCCCTTAAGAAAAGGAGAAACAACATGAATGTAAAAAACCACCAAGAAACAATACAAGTGCCTAGCAGTGCAAAATCAAATCCCATCCTGCTTTTACCCACATAAATAAAACTTAGACGGTTAAGTTTCCCTTTTTGCACTTGGGGAGGTATCAGCAAAGTGAAGAGAGAGGGTTGCTCAAAATTTGGGCTCATGTGTGGTAATGAGAGAATGACTCTTTGAGCCAAGAGGTCTCCAGGAGATCCCCATAATTCGGACTGATTTGACTCTTCCAGTAGAGTGGGCTCATGAAATAGATGAAGACTCTCTCAGTGACAGTGTCGTATAAACAAATATCTCTGGCTGTGTATGGGGCTGTTCTTAGGGAAGAGTTATTCCACTCTGGGATGGTTTTCCTCCTGTTAGAGATGCCCGAATCAGGTGTGTTGATGTTCACGCTAACACTTGAGTATATCAGGAATATTGTTGTTAGGTGCTGTTGAGTCGATTTCAACTCATAGCACCCCATGTGGCAGAGTAGAACCATCCCATAGGGTTTCCTAGGCTGTAATCTTTACGGTAGCAGACCGCCAGGTCTTTTCTTTCTCTTGTGGAGCTGCTGGGTGAGTTGGAACCGCCAACCTTTCTGTTAGCCGCTGAGCGCTTAGCGGTTGCATCACCAGGGCCCCTTATATCATGAATATGGATAGGGAAATCAGAGTGAGGACATCCGTAACCCAAAAGTCATAGATTTAGACCCCTGCTCCATGAATTGGGGGGCCGATTCAAGGGCAGCTAACAGCAATGGGTGCAGAGAGGCCAACTACGTGGCTTTTTGGTTTATATTTACCTTAAACGTAAAGCCTAGTTGCAAAATTCCTGCAAATATGGTTAGTTTCCCTGCAAGTGGAGGCCAATAATGCATGCAAAGGAGTATCTGAATTGGACTTACCATGACATCTTTGAGGTGCTCTGGGTTACAACATTTCTTTCCCTTTGGTTACTGCCTGCAAAATCTTCATTGCTACAAAAAGATACGGTTTCTACATTTATATTTATTCATAAATTTTGAATGACAAAAATAATTTTGTTCTGCTATTCTTTGACTTTATTTCACATTGTGACCCACACATTTCACTTGTTTGGAAATGTAAGCTCGTGAGTCATTTTTGCATTTTGGTCCTTGCATGGACTCCGCTAGAAAACAGCCGTTTGACCGTTTTCTTAAATGAAAGGGAATTGTTAATAATGACTCATAATGACCCCAAACAATAGAAAACCGAATCAAGAAATCATCTTGACTAGTTTTGCCCTGATTATCTTGTAGATATGCAAGCATTCTGTCATTTTTATGCTTTAAAATAAGTTGTAATTTTCCTCTTGGTTGCTGTGATGACAATGGAAAGTCTCTAGAACCCTCCATCTGGACGCAGATGGAGCTACAGGATTTTACCACCCATCGTTTTATCTCTTTTTCTTTTGGGTATTAAGCAGAGGCTGAGGAAAGGCCTGCCTCTCAAAGTCCAAAGGCCATTTTATCTGCAGTGTAAGACCCATTTCCTGTTTGCCTTCATTGCCCAGGTTCTTTTTCAAAAGCACACTTCATAGTGACAAGCTTCCTTAACAAGGAAATGCTCCTCTGGCTCCATTTCCAGAAACGCCTGGAGAAAACCCTGCACACTAGAATGCTCCCTCCTAGCCTTCCCAAAGAGCCTTGCCCGCTGAGATAGCTTTTTGAATTCATCTCTTCATAAGAAAATCCATATTTTTAAGAGGCTAAGTAATTTAGTGAGTCCTTGGGTGATGCGAATAGTTGAGGCACTCAGCTGCTAACTGAAAGGCTGGAAGTTCAAGTCCACCCAGAGGTGCCTCGGAAGAAAGGCCTGGAGATCTACTTCCCAAAAAATCAGCTATTGGAAACCCTGTAGAGTGCAGTTCTACTCTGACACACATGGGGTCACCATGAGTCGGAGTCGACTTGATGGCAACTGGTTACTGGTTTTTTAAAAGAAATTTATTTAGCCTTCTTGTTTTTAAGAACACATGGAGAATGCTCATCAATAGAGCATCACTTAGGTTTATCCATATAATAGGATATTATAGCCCATTGCCATCGAGTCGATTCCGACTCATAGCGACCCTAGAGGACAGAATAGAACTGCTCTATAGGATTTCCAAGGAGCGGCTGGTGGGTTTGAACTGCCGACCTTTTGGTTAGCAGCTGAGTTCTTAACCACTGTGCCACCAGGGCTCCTAATAGGATATTATACAGCCATTAAAATAGTGAGGTATCAGAACTAAAACAATATACGAGCCCAGCTCTTCAGACAAAGATTAGACTGGACTATGGGACATAGGAGCTGGTTAAACGGACATGGGGAATCAGGGGTGGACAGGAGGAGTGTGCTGTCACAGTATGGGGAGAGCAATTTGAGTCACATAACAATGTATGTATAAATTTTTGTATAAGAGACTCTGTTAGCCCAAAACTAAAACCATTCCCGAGGCCAACTCTTCAGACAAAGATTAGACTGGACTATGGGACGTAAAATGATACTCGTGAAGAGTGGGCTTCTTAGCTCAAGTAGATACTGGGACTAAATGGGAAGCTCCTGTCCGGAGGTGAGATGAGAAGGCAGAGAGGGTCAGGAGCTGGGTGAATGGACACAGTGAGGCATTTGCTTTAGGTAAAAATGAAGGGAATGCACAGAATAAAGGAACAAAATGACAAGGGAGAAAAGAAAGACAAGAGACACACGGTGAGTCAGAGAGATGCTCTGCAAGCACGTTTGGGGAAAGGCAGACATCAGTACCATTCACGATGTTGCTAACTGCATGAGAAGATGGTGACCAGTGGACAACATAATGGGGAGGAGGTCTGAGGCCGCCTTTCTTTATGCTCATCTCTCAATTGGATCCAACATTTACTGAGCATCAGTTGTGGCCAGATCATAGAGACAGACACAATTTAGATATTGCCTTCAAGGTACTTTCAATTATGGCTTTTGGTAGACTCTTTAGGCTGAGAAGACGAATCAGCTCAGCCATGGCCTTGCCTGAAATGCTATCCAGCTTTTGGCTAGTGACATCAAAGCACATTACAAAAATAAGCCCATGCTAAGCTCTTTCATGGAAAAGATACACGTTTAAGATTCGGTGTTCTCAATACTGGGGAAGCCAGCACAACTTGTACAAGGAAAGGTCATGGAAGCTCCATAGACACATCCAAACTCCCTGAGGGACTGAACTGCTGGGCGGAGGGCTGTGGGGACCATGGTCTCGGGGAACATCCAGCCCAATTGGCATAACCCAGTTTATAAAGACAATGTTCTACATTCTACCTTGGTGAGTATCGTCTGGGGTCTTAAAAGCCTGTGAGCAGCCGTCTAAGATACTGCACTGGTCTCATCCCTTCGGGAGCAAGGGAGAATGAAGAGAACAGGATACAAGGAAAAGATGAGTCCGAAGGACTAATGGACCACAGCTACCAAGGCCTCCACCAGACTGAGTCCAGTACAGCTAGATGGTGCCTGGCTACCACCACTGACTGCTCTGACCGAGATCACAATAGAAGATCCTGGACAGAGATGGAAAAGGATGTAGAACAAAATTCTAACACACACAAAAAAGTCCAGATATACTGGCCTGAAAGAGACTGGAGAAACCCTGAGAGTCTGGCCTCCAGACACCCTTTTAGCTCAGTAATGAAGTCACTCCCGAGGTTCACCATCCAGCCAAAGATTAGACAGCCCCATAAAACAAAAAGAGACTAATGGCGCACAACAGTCCAGGGACAAGGACTAGAAGGCAGGAGGGGACAGGAAAGCTGGTAATAGGGAAGCCAAGGTTGAGAAGGGACAGTGTTGACATGTCGTGGGGTTGTTAACCAGTGTCGTAAAACAATACGTGTACTAACTGTTTAATGAGAAACTATTTGTTGTGTAAACCTTCATCTAAAGTACAATAAAAAAATTAAAATATAAACAAATAAAACATTTCCACATCACTGGGGGGGGGGGGGGAAGATTCTGTGTTCTGGAATGTGGGGTTATTTGGGGGAAGAGGGCAGGAAAGGGGATGGAATAAAATGCCTAAGTATTACTTGGATCATTCGCTAAGTAGAAAGTCTACGTCTCTGGGCCCCAGTGGGGCCTCTGATTCCCAGGCTTCTAGCTCAAGCACTGAACATTTTCTGAGAGGACAGCTTCATCTAAGTGAAGGCCTGTATTGACAGCTTTGAGGCGGAGGTCCAAGCCAGGGGTGGGTAATGCCTACTCTACCTTCTGTATGGTCAGCCTGAAAGCTGAGATTTACCTTTTCAATTTTCTTACTTGCCACCAGTCAGGGTAGTCTTCCCTTGGAACATACTGCATGCTGACGTTTGGCTGGGAGCCATAGTTTTTCTCTGAGTCTCTGTTATACTGGGCTACAGTGGTACTTGAAGATGGCACATCCATTCTGAGAACAGGAACCGCCCGAGGAATCTTCAGCTTTGGAGGACAAGAGATTTTAATACATCACAGGAAGTCACAGATTCATGTACCGGGAACTAACAACCAAAGTATATCAGCTCTTCCCGAGGTTCACAGTTCAGCCAAAGATTAGACAGCCCCACAAAACAAAATGAGACTAATGGGGCACAACAGCCCGGGGATAAGGACAGAAGGCAGGAGGGACAGGAAAGCTGGTAATAGGGAACCAAAAGTTGAGAAGGGACAGTGTTGACATGTCGTGGGGTTGTTAACCAATGTCATAAAACAATACGTGTACTAACTGTTTAATGAGAAACTATTTGTTCCGTAAACCTTCATCTAAAGTACTATAAAAAAAATTAGGAAAAAAAAAAACTCAAAGTATATGAGCTCTTAAATTTGAAAAGAAAAGAAAGAAAGAAAAGAAGCAATACTAAGTATCGGAGAGAATATGGAGCAACTGGATCACTCATACTTTGCTGGTTGGAGTATGAAGTGGTACAACCAAATAAGAAAGTTGTTTGCAAAATCTGCTAAACTTGGACCTGCACATACGCTACACCCCAGATATTCTATATGTATTCCCAACAGTAATGTGAAGCCAAAAGACATATAAAAAATTTTCATAACAGAATTATTTCAATTAGGTAAAAACTGGAAATTACCTAAATACACATCAAGAGGATAAAAAGAATAAACATATTTGGTTGTGGTAGGCTAATAATGGCCTCCCAATGAGCTCCATGTCCTAACCTCAGAACCTGTGAATATGTTACCTTACATGGTAAAAAAGAGCATTGCAGATGTGATTTAGTTAAGGATTTTGAGATGGGGAGATTATCCTGGATTATCAGGTGGGCCCAGTGTAATCAGAAAGGTTCTTAGAAAAATGTGAGGACAGAAGTCAGCGAGGAGAGAGGATGCTACACTGCTGGCTCTAAAAATGGAGGAAGTGGCCACAAGCCAAGGAATGTAGGCAGCCTCTAGAAGATGGAAAAAACAAGGAAACGGATTCGCCCCTGGAACCTCCAGAAAGAGCACAGCCCTGCAGATCCATTTTCAACTCTGACATCTAGATTTATAAGATAGTAAATTTGTGTTGCTTTGAGATGCTAAGGTTGTGGTAATTTGTTACAGCAGCAAAGGAAACTAACACAGTGGCATATTCACATAAGAGGATGCTAGACAGCAATGAGAATAAACTACAACCACATACTAAGAAATGGGAAGATCTCATAAATTGAACACGACAGACAATAAAATTCTATATACTTTATGATTCTGTTTATACAAAAGTCAAAAACGGTCAATCTACGGTGTGATATGTTAGGATAGCAATTACTCGTGGCAGGATGTAGTGACTAAAAGGAATATGAGGGTGCCTTTGGAGTTCTGGAGCCCTGGTGGTGCAGTGGCTAAGAGCTTGGCTGCTAACCAAAAGGTAAGCGGTTCAAATCCACCTAGTGCTCCTTGAAAATCCTATGGGGCAGTTGCACTCTGTCCTATAGGGTCCCTATGAGTTGGAATTGACTCGAAAGCAACGGGTTTGGTTGTTTTTTTTTTTTTTTTGTGGGGGTGGCGGGGAGAGGGTTCTGGTGATGTTCTCCTTCTTAATCTGAATTTGGGTTATACAGGTGTGTTCAGTTTGTGAAAATTCATTAAGGTGAGCACTTAAGACTTGTCTACTTTTCTAAACACGTTATACTTCAATTAAAAGTTCACATACAAATATATATCAGCTCTGAAGATCATTCTTTTTCACACCATACTTTATTTTTCTTTTCTCAGGGTATATGGTTTATTTGGCTGAAGCTTTGATATCCTGGAAATGTTAGTTATGCAGAGCACCGTTATTCATGAGCTGTGAGGTAGGTTCTCTCCAAAGATAAAACACAGTGGAAAGTTCCCTCAATGGAAAACTGAACAGAACAGCTGCACAGCTGATTTTTATTTCCTTGGCTCAGGAAAGTAAGCCCTCTACTGACTTCTCTGGTAAAAACAAAACAAAGGAAAACACGCTTTTCACGATTCCCTCTCAGACCCCAGGTTCATTTGAGCTGCAGTAATCAAAACAGACTTCTGGAACCCTCGGTCACTGATTTACCTGACTGATAATTTCCAACACATTTCCCAAAGAACTCCTTACCAGAGACGAGATGCAGTGGTTTCTGGCTCTGCTCTTAGATTTGTTTAAAACAAACTTTATTGAGGTATAATTTACATACTATACCGTTCACCCTTTAGACGTGTACAGTTCAATGACTTCTTAGTAAATCTATCACGTTGCACAACCTTCCCCACATCCAGTTTCAGGACATTTTCATCATCTCAATAAGATCCCTCATGCCCAGTTACAGTTAATCCCCATTCCCACCCACTGTCCCAGGCAACCACTAATCTACCTTCTGTTTGTATACATTTGCCTATTCTGGACATTGCTCTTAGATATTATTACAGGGTCATGTTTGTCAAGCTTCAGGACTGAAGCAGGTATCCAAACCAAAACAGCAATGTCCCCCATAGCAAAGTAAAAACTCCAAACCATAATAATGGATTGTTTTTCTACCCTTCGGGTTGGTTCACAAAAATTATATGAGTTTTACTTAGATAGAAAGAAAGAAGTGTGTATTTGTGCGTGTAGCTGAAAATAACTACCCAAGACACCGTAAACCTGATGGGTGGGTGGAGACAATGGTGTCACTAGGGTTGGTGTCACCCAGTGCGGTAACTCATGGTGTCACCGCCCCCCGTGCTAATTACCACAATATTGTAGCTGAAACACCAGAAATCTGACAAAATCAACGACTACAAAAACACTGGCAGCAACGGAAGCAATGAAATCACGTGATTGGAAGCGTCACTGCAATTGGGTAATAATGACAGCTCTGACTGGAGCTCATTAGGAGGATCAAAAAGTAAATTAGCATAGAGTTTTAGCCTTGTAGGTATATTGATACACGTAAGCTGGGTTTACGAAAAATGTTTTTGTTGTTATAATTAACTACAGGGATATTGTTATAAAAATAATAAATTTCGGCTGAAACGCTGCACAAAAATTTTATAGACAGTCATTTTGGTGTCACTCCCGCTGACAATGTCACCACTGGGTGGAGGTGCCCCCTTAGTTTCAGGTGAGCTTCTTGAGAAGTACCAGGAGGCTATTTTATATGTCTCCTGGCATTTGAGGAAGCTGGGACCTGCCTGGGAAATCTAAAAGCAGGAAGCTGTGGCTATGAACCCAAGGAGGCAGAGCAGGAGAGTGATGGTTTGTTCTCTGAGAGCAAGCCGCATCCAGTTTTAGTAACAAGAGCAAAAGGTTTTGTTTGTTTTCCTATAGGCCAACTCCACCCTTGGGAGAGAGCTGGCCGGGTGCCATCGTGAAAGCAACTCTGTCCCAAATGGCTGAACTGACCTGGTCGGGGAGTTGAAGACTGGAAACCTAAGAGCTGTGGATCAAGACATCTCCTCTGTCATACAATGGTATTTGGTGATGCTCCCCACCGGCAAGCTCATGAAAGTCCACCACAAGAGAAAGAATCAGCATTGAGAAACTGTCTCACCCAGAAGCCACCACTAGCAAATCATGATGGGGCCAGCCACGTGTGAGTGTCTCTTTTTCATTAGACCCCCTCTTTCTGAGCCCTGTCCCTGAAAGGGTCAGAAATCTCAGCCTCCCCGTGGTCCCCACCCCAATGCAGGTGACCAGCTGATGCAGACCCGAGCTAGATGACGGGGAGAAGTTTTAACTTGGAATGATACTTGGAGTCGTATGATTATAACATTGGATGGGCCAATTTAGAGACTGTTCTCAGAACTGCTAGTAATTGGGGAGATTTTTATCCAAGAGTGAATGGAAAAGCAATGGAGCTGCCTGTCTCAGGGAGACTTCATCCGGCGGCAGAGAAGAAAGCCCACTGAATGACTTTGAAGAAATGACCGAAGAAAAGAATTCAATTGTTTTCTGCTTGTGCCCTAGGAAGTCTTGGCCGTACTGGTGGGCGGGGAGGAATAACAGCTAATAACAGATGCATGTTATGTGTGGATGCCTTCTTAAAAGCTTTTCCCACATGAACATGTGGGTTTGGTTTTTTGTTTTTGTTTTTGTTTTTTTTGGAGGGGGGTGAATAGTTGTGTGCTTAGTGGTTGGAAAAAGGCCCACTAATTAAATACAAAATAGTAAAATGGTGCTATATTGGAATCCATTATTTGAAAATGCTCATTGCTATTGGTAACCTATGTTTTTTCTCTCTTTGCTGAACAGTCAGAATGAATCCCACATTTTCTAGTCTTGATCTGGCAACTCTTGGTTTATTTAATATATCCTGACTGCGAAAAAAAAAAAGTTTTCATGTTGACTTACCACACTTTCTGGGAAGATGGGAGGTCTGTGCGTCTCTTCCTTGGTTGCAATGTGCAGATCAGCATCTGGAAAGTAAAACCAAGTAACGTCAGAGGGAACTTTAAGTTAAACAAAGCAAAACACCCAATGCTATGAATCCAAAGAATGATCCAGTTTATGTGAACAATCCTCCAGATTAAATGAATTTAGACACAACATCTGGAGTGATGCTGTACCTTTCCTGTATAATACTCAACTCAAACACTACTCCTTCACCAGAGATTATTGATATCCTCCCAAATCCGCCTAAAAAAAAAGTCAACCTCCTCTAAATCCTATAATCTGTTAATTTATACCTCATTTCCACCTTGTATTTGACCCATAGATATCTAATCTAGTCAGGTAGTGTATACTAGCTAGGGGTCAGAATCCATGTCTGATTCTTCTTTGATTGGCCCATACAAGATGTCTGAATCATTCTTAGAGATCAATAAATAGCTGATGAATAAATGAACAGATCTATTGCATGTTCTTTTTCTGTTTCTAGGATAATTGCTGATGTGTCTACCCCCAGATGTAGATAGATGTCCAGGCTCCAAGTATGAAGGCACTGTCTGACATAAACAGAGTGATCATATATGGTTTATTGTCCAAACTGGGACTCTTTTGACAGTGAAAGACACTTTTAATAATTATGCCAGGATATTAGGCACAGAATGGGACTGTCCCAAACAAACTGGGGTGTATGGTCAACCTACTTATAGACCATGTACCCTGGAAAGAGGGTGGACTAGGATGTCTTGGAGACAGGGAAAGAAGCAAACATACCCAACTGTTCCCTTTCTAGTAGCTATGCCCATGGGCTACCCAGTAGTTCAGCAATGGAGGCCAAGGGAATAAATTATACTTGGATACCTGTTGCCGTCGACTAGATTCTGACTCAGCAACACTATAGGACAGAGTAGAGCTGCCCCATAGGGTTTCCACGGCTGTAAATCTTTACAAAAGCAGACTGCCACATCTTTCTCCCATGGAGCGGCTGGTGGGTTCGAACTGCCAACCTTCTGGTTAGCAGCTGAGTGCTTAACTGTTGTGCCACCAGGGCTCCTTCTAAAATATGTAAGTCCCTCATTTCCCTAGGACTATAACTGAGTAGAATCTGATTGCACTTAAAGTAAACCCTTCTCTACCTTCTCTCGATATCATTAACAAGCTAACAAACATGGACAATATGATAAACCACTTTAAATAGATCTTTTAAAAGGTAGCCATCCCTCATCCTGGTATATTAGTTGATTAAAAGTGTTACTTAAATTTTATCCTTTCATCTCTTTTAAGAACTTTTTTTTGTTTATGATTTGTATTATTTCTAAGAAATGAGAATGCATCTTCTTATCATGTGGGAAACCTAGCTGTCTGGACCACGGTGATGTGTTCACTATATTCTGCCTGTTTGGAGGTTTATCTTAAACCATGGAGAATTATGAGAGGAAATAGCTCCTTGCTTGATTCATGGTTCTACATTTTAAAACATTCCTCATGAAATGCAAAAATGGCAGATGTTAATATCGTTCTTGTTTTTAACGAACATGACTCAATTGACCCTAGAATTAGACCTCATTTGCCAGATTGTATCTGCGAGGCTGGATTTTCATGACGGCAGCTAATCTGGAAGGTCTTGTTTTCCTGAACTGGCGAGCTGTTCTGGCATCTGGCAGGTTTGGCTTAATTGGGCACCATTCACCCAGGGTCTAGCCTAACAGAGGGTCACATTACATGCTTCCCAGAGGGTGCATCCGGGGGCTGCTTTGCAACTCTGCTGGCAGCACAGGAACTTCCCGTCCACGAAGAACCCGCTATGGTACTTGATCAGCAGATGAGGGTTGCCCCTTATCTCTGGGGAGCAGGCAGAAAGAAAACAAGATATGAGCAAATATTGGCCCAACAGAAGAAATACATTTAGCGAGCACTGTTATCACAGAACAATGGAAACCTCATTTTGCCAGCAACCGGGATAAGAGCAAACGGTTCCGGGAGGATATAAGTCTTTCACTCAAGTTGATAAGCCAAAAAGAAAGAAAGAAAAGTCTCATCATGTGTACAGTGAGAACAACACAATAACATACATCCGTCTTTTTAAAAATAGCAAAAAATATTCACGTATGGCTTAGCTTAGTATCAGGATTTTAGAAATACATTCCTAAAGGAAGTTAGTGGGTTAGGGCACGTGGTGTTTGATTGTGGCAGAAGGAGGTGAGAGGGTGGGGCTAAATCTTAGCAAAAAACTTCTAATAAACGTATATTTACCTTCCACTTTTTATTTTGAAAAATTCAAATGTACAGAAAAGTTACAAGAATAGTACAATGAGCATCCATATACCCTTTGCCTATTGTTGGTGTGTGCCTTCGAGTCGATTCTGACTCATAGCGACCCTATAGGACAGAATAGAACTGCCCCCAGAGGGTTTTCTAGGCTGTAATCTTTACAGGAGCAGGTCACCAGGTCTCTTCTCCCACGTAATGGCTGATGGGTTTGAATGGCCAATCTTTCCGGTTAGCAGCAGAGTACTCAACTGCTATGTCACCAAGGCTCCTACCCGTTACCTAGATTATCAATTGTTAACTGCCACATTCGCTTTGTCTCTTTCTCTCTGTACATACGTTATTTCTTCTTTTTCTTCTTCTTATGTTACGCTTAAACATTTGAGAGTAAGCTGCAGACATTACGATCTAAACAATGTCACCCGTGTAACATGTAACTTCTATGAGAAAGGACATTCTCTTATTCAGGAAATTTGACATTGATACAATACTATTATTCAGTGTACATCTCATATTCCAATTTTTGCC
Source organism: Dugong dugon (assembly GCA_030035585.1). NCBI lineage: Eukaryota > Metazoa > Chordata > Mammalia > Sirenia > Dugongidae > Dugong > Dugong dugon. The sequence goes on from CM057483.1 coordinate 162,781,271, forward strand.
AATTGTCCCAATAATGTTCTTTATAATCTTTTAGTTTTTCTGATCTAGGATCCAATCTAGAATCACACCTGACATTTAGTTATCTTGTCTCTTTAGTTTCCCTTGAATCTGGAATGTTTTCTCATTCCTTCTTTCTCTTTTATGACAGACATATTTACAGTAAGGTATAAATGACTTATGGGGTGCCTTAGTTTCCTAGGTCTGCTGTAACAAAATACCACCAAGTGGGTAGTTTCAAACAACAGAAATTTATTGTCTCAGTTCTGGAGGCTGAAAGTCCGAGATTAGGGTGTTGGCTATGTTACTTCCTTCTGAGGCTCAGAGGGAGAGTCTGTTCCATGCCTCTCTCCTAGCTTCTGGTAGCTCCAGGCGTTCCTTGGCTTCCAGCTGCAACGTCATATGGTGTTCTTTCTTCTGTCTCCCTGTCTCTAAGTGTCTTTTCCTCTTTTATAGGGACACCAGTCCTATAGGATTAGGGCCCACCTTGGTCCAGTATGACTGCAGGTTAACCTAACCGACAACACCTTCAAAGACCCTATTTCCAAGCAGAGTCACATTCACAGGTACAGGGTTAGGACTTCAACATATTTTGGGGGGGACACATTTCAATCCATAACACGGGGCTACTTTTCTAGGAGTATATGCATTTAAAAAACTAACCATGGTCAGACCCAAAACAACAAATATTGTACAATCCCACTTCTGTGAAATATTAGACTAAGCAAATGCATAGAGACCAAAGTTTATCAGTGGTTACCGGGGCGGGAGGGAGGAGGTAATGGGAGTTCTTGCTGAAGGGGCACCGAGTTTCTGTGTGGGGTGATGAAGAACTTTTGGAAATGGATAGTGGTAATGGTAGCACAACATGGGGAATGTCATTAACGTCACTGAATTGTTCACTAAAAATTGATTATGATGGCAAACTTTTTGTTATGTGTTTCCCACAATAAAATAGAATAAAAACAGCTAACCATGGGGATAGGGCAATGTTTAAGCCAAAGGAATGAAACTCTAATATTGGAGTATGATCTTGTGTCTATAACAAATTAGCCTCTCTTGAAATACAACAGAGAAACCTTCAAGGCCTTAGTAGAGAACAATTCAAGAAGAGTCTCCAGGTGGGAAGGGCTGGTTCTACTTGTGGCTTCAACTCTTTCCCCCTTGAGTCTATGTTCATTTTGAGGATTTCTTAATTTAATCCCAAGGGAATTCAGCTCCTCCTTTATAACCCTGACTCAAGGAAGTATATGGGGATAATACTAACTATTCTGCAGAGTCGTTGGGAGGATATGAGATAATGTATGTAAACTACCCAGCGCAATGTTTGGCCCAGAGTAGGTGTTCGATAAACATCACTAAAGTGGGCCCTAGTGATGCTGTTCCCTTAGTTTAACTCAGCTCAGCTTAGCTGAAAATGCTGGCATTAAAAAAAAAAAGAAAGAAACTTTACTAAATATTAATGAGAACTAAAGGGAAGCTATTACAGAAATCACAAAAAGCAAAAGAAGTTAAGATTACAAAATACAAGTTTCTGGTCTTGGTCCCCAGTGGCCATTGTAATTTGTTAGGCACATTACCTGCCTTCCTGCTCTCTAAGCTGCTGGTCTCCACATGTCAGAATCCCTGTTACTTCCTACTACATGGATTTCGTTTCCTAGGTAACTAATCCTTTCCCCAACCAAGTCCAAAAGTCCACATTGCAGCATTTCAACACTTAATAATGACACTAAGCAGAGCTCATGTATTAACACGTGTATACCAAAAAACCAAACTCACTGCTGTCGAGCCAATTCCTACCCATAGCGACCCTATGGGACAGAGTAGAACTGCCCCATCAGGTTTCAGAGAAGCAGCTGGTGGATTCAAACTGCTGACCTCTTGATTAGCTGCCGAGCTCTTAACCACTGTGCCACCAGGGCCCCATATATATGTATACCACTTAACATTTACATAGTTTTTTCTCCCTTCAATATATCATCTCATTTAACCTATCCAACAACCCCGGAGGCAGCTATTAGCTGTCATGGCTCTTACAAAGTTAGGTAAACTGGATTCAGAGGTGGTGTGGTAGGCTAATAATGGCTCTCAATGATATGTTTATGTCCTAATCCTTGGAACCTGCAAATGTGACATTATTTGGAAAAGGGTCTTAGCAGATGTAATTAAGTAAGGATCTGGAGATGAAGAGATTATCTAGGATTACCCAGATGGCCCTAAGTCCAATCACAAATGTCCTTATAAGAGAGAGACAGAGGGAGATACGCACAGAAGAGAAAGTGATGTGAAGACATAAGCAGAGATTAAAATGATGTGGCCTTAAGCCAAGGAATGCCAGCAGCCAGAAGATGGAAGAGGCAAGAAATGGATTCTCCTCTAGGGCTTCTAGAGGAGCACAGTTCTGCCAACACCTTGATTTCATACTTCTGGCCTCCAGAACTGTGGGAGAATAAATTTATGTTGTTTTAAGCTACCCAGTTTGTGGTAATTTGCCACAGCAGCCAGAGGAAACTAATATAGGTGGCATACTTGCTCAGGCTCACAAACCTGGTAAAGAGCAGACCTGGGACTCAGCCCCAAGCTTTTTCGACTACACTCTCATGCACTGATACCAGCTTCCCTACCAAATTCCATTCAACTTTAATTTTTGGAAGGAAGGGCATACTTCATCCACTTCAGGTCAGCTGAATTCAGAACTATGGTAGTTGATACTCCTTGAGTTCCCACTGAAGATCCGCCCAAGCTTTCCAATTGTAGGTCACCGTCCAGGAAATTCTATGTCTACCTCAGTTTGTAAAGCCTGAGCCAAACAGTAGGCACAAAAAGAGAAGTCATTGTATAGCAGTGAAACTTGGTAGGGGAGAGGTTTTTGAGTAAGAGAACCTCTTTGTTTTCCTTTGGCCAGCTTGGTTGACCAACTTGACAGTCAATCTGCATTCCTCCCCTCTTCTCTCATGCTGCCTTCAATCTGACCTCACTGAGCTGCTGCATTAGTCCTGGACTGCCTACCTCTGAACTTGTTGCCATGAGAGAAGAACAAACGTGTATTTGTTTCAGCAACTGTTTGGTGTCTTGTTACCTGCAGCCCAAAGCATTACTAACTGATATAAATCACTTATGCATATGGCAGCCCTAGTGATGGAGTCTCACTACAGTTTTATGAGAGGCTGAGAGATGCATTTTTATGTCTCTCTCTGATCTCCTTTTACCTTCCACATGCTAGCTGCCCAGGGTCCACCCAAACCTGCCCATCTTATATAGCCCCCCAAGGACCCAACAGTGGGGTACCTAGGGCTTGACCAAAAACTGCATACAGGAGCTATCTACCCAGCAACTGCCCCCAGGAAGTTCCCCCAAGAGGAGACTGAATTGGAAGCAGCATCTCAGAGCCCCTTCTGGAAGTCCCATTATAACCACAGTGACTCATTTTTGTGTGTAAGACATTTTTATATATGAGTCAGTCATTTGTGGTTAATGACCATGCTCAGAATAAATGTGATCTCCTATTTTACGGGTCAGGAAGCTGAGAGCCAGAGATATCAGGTGGTTTTATTAGATGACACAGTAAAGCAGGACTTGGATGTCTGTTTGCCTGACTCTGAGAGGGATGCTCTTCTCACTTCAGCAAGCTGGCGGGAACAAAGGGAGCCTTCTTTCCCCACTGGACCACTTGACTATCCTACAGAACAGGTTGCTGAACCTGTTCATGCAAAGGGAAAAAGGATGTGTTTACACAGAAGTGGAGTAGGTGGTTGTCTGAAGCGGTGTAATTTGATGTGCATTGACAAAGAGCCATCATCTAAAACGTAAATGAAACAAAATAAAATCTTCCCCCATCTAGGAGCTTCATACCTGAAATTCCGTCAATAAAGTTATTTGTTTGAGTTAAATATTGTCCTCGCTCCATTACCCTACTCTAAAATCAGATATTGCGGTAAGGAACACCATAGTGCCAAATTACTAACCATGATTCTCTTTCTTCTACCAGAGGTTGGTACCAGGGCAGCTGAAGAATCACTGAATAAAAGTATCAATGAATCCCCCATTTTGCCTAGTATTTATACTGGTTAAAAAGTTGAGTTTGGGTAATTGAATCCCGAGACCTCCATTATTAGGTATGTGGTATTGGGCAGGTTTATTTAACTTCAGTCATCTGAAAACAAAACAAAACTAGGTCTCTGGGTGGTGCAAATGCTTTGCTCTAGGCTACTAACTGAAAGGTTGACAGTTCAAGCCCACCTAGCGGTGCTGTGAAAGAAAGGCCTGGTGATATGCTTCCGTAAAGATTACGGCCAAGAAAATACTATGGAGCTCAGTTCTACTTTATAACACATGGAGTTGCCATGAGTCCGAATTAACTTGAGGGCAATGGATTTATCTGAAAAATGGAGACTAATATTACCCTTTTCCATAGAGTTGTTGAGAGGATTACCTAAGAAAATGTTTTAAAAGTGCTTGACACAGTACCTGGCAAATGGTAAGTGCTTAGTAAGTTTTGCACTTAACAGCTTCTGTAAACATTGAAAGAACAGTAGCTATAGGACCTGGCACAGCCTCGAGGTGACCTAGACTTTGCCCTGGTAAAGACAAGCACAGTGGGTGAAGGGTAGGTGGCCTGGCATCCTTCAAGAGGCTGGGAAGGCACAATAGCCAGCTCTGTGTTGAGCAGGAAAGAGAATCTGACCCACAGGCTTCCTCTATGTAACAATGAGAATGAAAATTGAGGATGAGCTTGGCACATTGCCCGAGGCTGGTAGGAAAATCAGTAGATTCTCTGTTGGCATCATGTCCTTTTACTGCCGCATTGTTCTTCCACCAAGCCTCAGAAGGGCTCAAACAATGACTCCATTTTATGACTTTTTTTAAATTACCTTTCTGTAATGCTTTCAACCACTGACTTCGGCTCTCTTCATTCGACGCATAGATGTAGAGAAGCCCTTCTTTATAGACGATCTGGAAAGGAAGAGACGTGATGTGTTTGGGTATAATGGCATCATAGTTCACCCTCGTGTAACTGCAGATTTTCTATTACCCAAAAGAAACCTTGAGTTTTCTTATATGATCTATATTAGCTCTGGAATTAAACGGAAAAAAAGTTCTACAAAGATTTTTTTGCCTCCGCCTCAATTTTATTTTTATCCAAGACACTCCTATACTTTGGAAAATCACAGATCACAACGATGATGAATCAGACATTACAGGTGTCTTAGAATATTCTAGTCCACCTAGCTGCCCAGTGCATGACTCCCTTTACAACCCCTTGGAAAACGTTTATCTGCTCTATTCGTACAAATACCTCCAGGGATAGAATGTCCTCTACTTGGCTATGTTCGCCATCCTTGTCAATTTCTATACAGTCTAATCATTACACAGTTGGTGTTTATATTGAGTAAAAGTACATCTTCCTAGTACTTCAGTCCATTGGGTCAAGTCCCATTCCAGGAATCCCCCAGAATAAGTCACTTTCTATTATTTAAGACACTTTTTTAACGTTTGAAGATTACAACGTCTTCCTCCCATCCATCTCTAATTGACTCAACTGTTGTTGGTAAATAATACAGACCATTTTTAGAACACTTACTAGTTGCTGGGCTCTTCACCAGCTACTTTAATATTTCAACCCTATTTTGACTTGATGAAAAAATATGATTATGCTCATATGCAAATGAGGAAACAAACTAAGGGAGAGGTTGAGGACGCTGTCTATGGTTACATAAATATAAAAGGGGAAGCTGGGAGCTCTGTGGGGCTCCAAAGCCTTTGTTCTTTTGAGTACCCTACGCCTCTGTGATGCAAGTTTAAATCGTATTTCATTTTGCACACTATCCCCCGGTTTCTCCCAATTGAGTACTTTTTTTTTTTTTTTAAATAGGAAGTATGGGTTGTTCATCAATTAGATTATTTTATTTTTGGCCACAAGTCCTTAATACTAGTATTTCCCTTTAGATCAGAGAGCTAAGTGTTCATGCCATAGTAAGAGTAGGGCATGGCCTAGGTCAAGCCACTTCCAAAGGGTAACTGTAGGCACACTCTTAGAGCATGCCATTGTTTAAAATAGTTCGGAATGAAATTAAAACATTGTGCGCAAAGCCCTTCATGACACAGCCCTGCCCACCTCTCCAGGCTCAACTCCCTTCACTCCCTCACATGCTGCTTCATTCATTGGGACTACTTGGAGCTCTCCAAACATGCATACTTTTTCACCCATCAGTGCCTTTTGCCACCTGCTCTTTCTTTAGTCCCAGCTGCTCTTTTCACCTTTGCTGGGCTAACCTCCACTTGTGCTTCTCAACCCGAGTGTCACCTCCAGTCGAAAATCTCCCTGACTTCTTGGAGTGAGGAGCAATGGTTCTGCTTCAGGACACCATGGTTTATTCTGTGCCTGCCATCTTAACATTCACTCTCACTGCATTTAACGGTGTATTTATTAGTTTATTTCCTCACTTCCTTGTATGTGCCTTGGGGGCAGGGACAGTGTTTTATTCCTTCCAATGTGCCTTCTACCTTGTAGCTTATCAGAGATGCTCAACAATGCTCGATGAAAGAGATTGTCAGACCTCGAGGCAGGTTGGGCCACTGCTGCTTACACTCTCAGCTTGCTTCCCCTTCCTCCGAAAAGAAACCAAACCAAACAAACCAGTCGCCACCACTTTCGACTCATGGTGACCCCATGTGTGCAGAGTAGAACTGTGCTCCATAGGGTTTTCATGGTGGTGACCTTTCAGAGGCAGATTACCAGGCCTTTCTTCTGAGGCACTGCTGGTTAGGCTGGAACTGCCAACCTTTCAGTTAGTAGACTAGCGCTTAACCATTTGCTCCACCTCCAAGCCTTGACATTGTCTCAACAAATCGTTTTGCAACACCATTATTTATCCTGGATACGTTGAGTTCATAAGAGAAAATATTAAAGAAAGAACCTTCCAGATGATGGGTTGTTACTCCTCCCCATACCTGAAATGGGTACTGTCTCTCCACGGGCGTCTGCTCCTCGAGATTGACTTTCTCCACACATCTGATTTTCTTAATCTCGATGGATCCTTTTCTGCTGCCTCTTTTCTGAATTAAATAAAAACAAAATATAAGACGCCTTATGTGATGCACTATGGCGCACAAAGAAAAGCATAAAGTTAAGATTATGCTTAGGAGAAGTCTAGGGGGTAGAGGCGGGTATGGAAGAATCACCTTCCAATTAATCCATAATAGTCAAAATCCAATGACACAGAATATATTTCTGGTGTACAGACACATACCCATATACTCCTCCAAAATCAAGTCTTTAAGCACTTAAGAATCTTGTTTGATAATCTTGAAGCGTGTTTCAAACCACCTGCCAAGTGGCTAATCTACTCAAGAAAATCAAGATTTAACTCCAAGATGCATCTTCATTTTGTTGCAATTTGATGGCAGTATTTCAGCTTACTGTGATAGAACTCTCAACTGTACAGAAATTGTTTCCAGCCTTGTTTTAAGGCAGGGTTTCCAATCCTCTGCAGTATTGACACTGGGATCAGATAATTCTTGGTTGTGAGGACTGTCCTGTGCATTGTAGGACTTTTAACTACATCCTTGGCCTCTACCCACTAGATGCCAGTAACACCACCACCCCCAGCTGTGACAACCAAAAATATCTCTAGACATCGCCAAACGTCCCCTGATGGGAGGGCAAAATCGCCCTCGGTTGAGAACCACTGTTCTACAGTTATAATTTGGCTTTAGTGAAGTTAACTAATGTTTTAAAATTGTTTACCTTGGGTTAATTATACCTTGTTAAGAAAAGGCGCTGTGATAAGTGAACATTAATCTTTACTGTGTAACCTAAGAAATTGTTTTATTGTAATCGAGCACTTTGTGGAGACTTAAGAAAACATAAACAGTATAAAAACAATGGAATAAGTAGGAGCTCACCATTTTGTCATATTCATAGTAGGAGAGGTTTGTTTTGGTCAAAACAAAAAGTCGCTCTTTGTAATTATTTGGTGACATTTTCTTCTTCTGCTGTGACCTTTTGAGAAGAAGTTCTTCTAGTATGGATGTTTGATCCATATTATCGTCCTAAACAGAAGGAAGTAATTAAAATGAGAGTGTGCGGCATCTAGCTGATTTCTCTTTAGCCTTCATAATTTTCACTCAACCATTTCTCATTCAGGGATAATCTAAATGTAACTAACTAGGCACTTAAATGCACACATACTTACAAGTTTTTTCTACTGTCCTTGCTTTGATTTTTTTATAAATATGACGATTTTAAAAGCATTTTACTCATCATACCCATTTTCCACTCTGGATTCACCATGTTTACACCAACCTCTAGATCACCTTATCAAAATGCCATTGAAGCCTTAAGCATCCCACAGACGTTTGTTAAATTTAATTGGATGTTATCAAACTTTTTAAAACTTGAACTCCAGACAGCTCACCATGTTTCAAGTCATTGATCAACTGAAATGTCTCTCCATTAATGTGGCCAGTTGTTTGACCAAACTATCCGAACCACTGTGAAACTCTGGTGTTATTGTAGATGATAACCACAGCCCCTGATCACAAAGAGATCTTTAACCTAAAGGACATAGATATGCTTTCAGTATTCCTGATAAAGAATTTAAAATCAAAACAAACACCCAAGATAGAATCAAACGAGGGACAGTCACGAGAGAGCAAGAGAAAATGCTATCAAAAGAGATTTAAAAGAGCTGAAAACACTGGTACATTTATAAACTAAAAACAGCCTTGCTTTCCTCCCACTCTCTCACCCCCAGTCATGCAAAACACAGAAACTTAAGGTATTTCTGCAAAATGACTGCATTATTTTTCTGTTCTTACTAAGACTGTTGTTTCAACAATCAGCCAGGTATCAGCTCTGATCATGAAAAGCAGCAAAGTTAAGCTGTAGGCCACAGCAATAAACTTCTGACGTTCTTCTTTGCTTTGTGAAATCCCATAGTTATTTGCAGTCAGATGTCCAATGATTGCAATCTTTCTTGGCTTATTGGTAATCTGAAGGTAATTAACATTACTCACCTTATACTCGCTAGAGCCAAAACCTACGTTCAAGGAGAGTCCTTAGCTTGAACTCTCAAGCTCTAAGCCAGAATTACTGTTCCAAGGCACCATCACTCATATGGCCTCTGGCTATGCCAGGGTCACGTATTAAAAAGAAGATATTTGCATGCTGTTTATCACTCTTGATCGGGAAGCACCCACACAGGCATGGCTCTGTCCGGATGAAGGCGGATGCCAAGTGAACCCATCCAATCACAAGTGGGCACTTCTCACTGGCCCAGGAATATCACAGGCCCACTATGACCAGGGAGCCAGGAGAAAGGGAGACCAAGAAATATAGCCTGACCTTCAATTAGCCACAGTCTGGCCCAGCCAGCTTTCCTCCTGACCTGGACCATACTAACACTCTAGGCAGAAGATCAACTGTTACTATTTATTTACACAGATCAGGAGACTATTTATTAATCTCTAGAATGTTCTCCGAAGACAAAGTTTGATTTATAGGCAGAAGTAGCAGGAATCTTATCCATTAAATACAACAAAGTCTTGGTCACTTTTGCATTGGTTATTGTTTTATCTGAAAATAAAAGAATAATTCTCTTGCAAACGTGGAAATCCGGAACATTTGAGCACAATGGGGGCTATTTGCCACGACCTTGTATTCTTTGCCCAGGCCCCAAAGACAGGGTGTAGCAGAGCGGGCAGGACCTGGGAAGGCAGGCAGCGCGCCTACCTTTCACCTCTCATTCCATTACAGACTCTACGCTGATGCCTGCTCGGATAACCCTATTTTCTACACCCAAAGTCTAAGGTCAAGAAAGAATTTGCTGGAAGACTTGTTGAAACTCTGGAGAGTCTAGTTTTTGTGAGTGAAAGTCAACTGTGTGGGAACCATACCACACTGAACACAGTTATAGCACACTTTGCTCTGTACATTTCTACATTAAAAAAATGAACTAATAAAGCAAAAAAGGAGAATACTATGGAAGCCCCTGTCAAATTCCTTTGATAGCCACAGCTAAAGCATTACTCCTCAAAGCAGAGTGCTAATCAAATAAATCTGGTTAGCTGAATCGAAAGTTTACTTTTCAAACATTTCTTTTTTCAGATACTAAATCAATTTGTGAAATTAAGAACGCTATTTAAAAAATGCAAATCCCAGTGTCCCAGATGGAATGAGGTCTTTTCCAGTAGTGTATGATGACAGAATTGCTTGTCTGTTTATAGAACTTTCACACGCATCACATTTAAGATGGGTCTTTGGGGAATTTTCTATAAAAATTTAATGTGGTGAGTCACAGAAACCACTGACAAATGGAACTCATGGAAGCTGACTAGAAAGGAACATACTGAGGCCTGGCGTACATTCTCCAATAAATGTAAGCAGAAGGGCTTATACATTTTGTAACATCTGTCCCTTCCTTATACTTCTCTCTTTTCCTCTAAACACCCTAGATTCTAAACTGAAGGCACTTCTGTGGTGTCTCTGGGTATCAGAAATGATCATCACCAAAAGGAAAACATCTGCCCAAAAGCAAGGATGAGAAGGCAGGAAGGGGCAGGAAAACTGGACGAATGGAAATGGGGAACTCAGGGTGGGAATCGGGAGACTGCTAACACATTGCGGGGATTTCAATCAATGTCATGGAACAGTTTGTGTATAAACTATTGAATAGGAAACTAGTTTGCTCTGTAAACCTTCACCTAAAGCACAATTAAAAAAAAAAAAAAAAGAAGTGAAGAGCAGTGATGGCTAATTTTTAGAAATGCAATAATGTCTCTTCCCTTGCATTAGGAGAATCAATAAACAGGGCCCAGGTACTCACTGTTGACTCTATAAATGCCTGTCAAACTCTGTCTGCTTATTCTTATGTAAGGGAAATTCAATAGGGAAAGTAAAATATCCTTCAAAATATAATGAGATTCTAAACCAATATTAACCAGAAATCTATTTCCATAGAGGAATGGGTAGGATTTGGCTGGACTCTCCTATTACCACCCACATAGAATAGACACATCAATTTGCTTACCAAATAGCCACCGCTGCTTATTTCCATACGTACCTGAAACTAGCAAGAGAACACAGTGTAGGAGAGGCAAAAAGCTGGCAGGAATCAATATGGTATTCTCTGTAAGGGCATCAGCAACCATTATATAACCTACCACATGCATAAAAGGTGCATGTTGAATTGACAGAACTTGGAATCACTATGGTTATTTAGGATTTATAAGGAAACAGTATCGACAGAGTAAGGAGTTCAAGTCTGCGGTTCTACTCAGTACACTTGATTTGAAGCCAACAGTGTGACTGGTTGCAGAAACGAAGGTCAGCTCTCCATGCCCTGAGTAACAGCTCATAGGGTTGAGAGATAGGTTCATCATGAAGTAAAAGGCAAGGCTACTTTGAGGTGGTGGACTTGGCAGGCTTGAAATAGATTACAGTCCTATCACTTGTGAGCTGGGTCACCCTGAGCAAGCCCCTTCACTGCTCTAATCTCCAGTTTTCTGAGATGTACACCTCTCTCTACAGGACTTCCGTGAGAAACGTACGCCACGCTATGGGCACTGAATCATGAAGAACAAAGAATAAGGTGGAAGGCAACAATTCACACGCTAAAGTCGAGCCAATTCACTAGGCTATGAAAGGCCAAATGAAGGAGAAGTTATTTTTTTCTTGAGATAATCAAGAAAGATATCACGGAAGGGAGGGCTTTGAAATTGGACCTTGAAAGATAATCTGTGATTTCAGTAATAATAATCCTAGTGAACATTTAAGAGGGGAGGGGCAGTGGTGGTTCAGCGGTAGAATTCTCCCCTTCCATGCTGGAGACCCAGGTTTGATTCCCAGCCAGTGCACCTCAAGCACAGCCACCACCTGTCAGTGGAGACTTGTGTGTTGCTAGGACACTGAACAGGTTTCAGCGGAGCTTCCAGACTAAGACGGACGATCTTCTTCTGCAAATCAGTCAATGAAAACCCTATGGATCACGAAGGGCTGATGGGCAACTGATCATGAGGATGGTGCAAGACTGGGCAGCGTTTCGTTCTGTCCTGCATGGGGTCGCCACGAGTTTGGGGCCGACCAGATGGCAGCAAACAGTAACAACATTCAAGGAGGGTGCTCCTTGTGCCAGGTGCTGGTTAAAGAGCCTTACAAATGCCAATTCATTTACTGGTCACAACCGCCCCATGGGGTAGGTCGTAACACCCCCAGTCTGTGGCGTTGGTTGTCACATCATTCCCTGCTTGCAGCTGCATTAGAGACTAGAGGGATAAGTAAATTGCCCAGGTCACACCGCTAGTGTGGTGGAGCTGGGATTTGAACCTGGGCAGTTTAACTCCACGGCCCATACTCTTGACCATGATGCTAGCATTAGAGAAGTACATGCCAGCAGTGTGACCCTCCTAAACCAGAGATGGCTCTAAGCCAGGTACAGAAGGCAGCCATGGGAGTGTCAAAGCTGGTAGGAGACCTCGCAGCCATTTTACAGAGGTGACGCTGAGCCCCACCAGCCTAAGTGAGTTAGCCAGGACCACAAAACTTGGGCGTAAGAGACACAGCCCAGAGCGTCAAATTTCTGACGTACCACCTGGTGAGCAGTCCACACCACCACAGCAGTAAACAGACGGACAAAATCCATGTGTTCAGCTGAACATACCACACCCTAGCTAAGGCACGCTGTGTGGCAGAATTAGGTATCAATTTGGGTCTTACCAGACCTCACTGAAACAAACAAACAAGAACCCATTGTTGTCGAATTGATTCCGACTCTGCGACCCCACAGGACAGAGTAGAGCTGCCCCATAGGGTTTCCAAGGCTGTAATCTTTAGAGAAGCAGACTGCCACATCTTTCTCCCCCAGAGTGGCTGGTAGGTTTGAACTGTTAACCTTTGGGTTAGCAGGTCAGCACTTTAACCACTTCACCACCAGGGCTCATCGAAGGGACCTTTTATTGGAAATATCAGAAAGATGTGACCTATAAACAATCCTTCAGCAGGAATTCCCCAAGGCAGTGTTAAAAAGCAAAGCTCCAGCCTGTATTTTGAAAAGAGGCAAGAACACACAAACTCAGAAGTTGGAATGAATTCTCCAGAGGGCAGAAGGGGAACAGAAGGCAGGAAAGGAAGAAAGGCAGTATGTATAGTTAAATGGGGCCACTGGACTATTCCCTCGACCAAACTGCATATTCCCAGCTGTGTCAAGGATGGTGCCCTTACACTTTATCCTTTAGAACGGAGAGATGAGAGTAGCGATTCCTTTCCCTTTTCTCTTGGTTTAGTTGTCTTTTCTTGCTTTACACATCATTAGTTAAAGATTTTGCTAGGCGTCCGGATAGTAAAATAATACCTGTGGTGGGACGGCAGTGGAGGGGGAGGGCAGTAAGGAGAAGGAAGATTCTCTAACAGGGGACAGAGGTTCTGGGAGGGAAGATGGAGCACCCTGTCGCAAACCTGACTTTCAAATATTTGCCCAGAGCAAAGAGCCCTGGTGGCGCAACGTTTAAGTGCTTGGTTGTTAACGGAAAGATTGGCGGTTCATGGTTGACTCCTTGGGAGAAAGACCTGGCAATCTACTCCCATAAAGCTTACAGCCTCGAAAACTCTATGGGACAATTCTACTCTGTCACACAGGGTGGCTATAAATCAGAATCGACTCGACGGCCCACAAGAACTACAACGGGTAAAGGGTATATGGATGTTCATTGCACTATTCCTGTAACAACAACAGGCCTACTTACCTTCCTGCTAAATAACTGAACAAAATATGATGATAAGTTTAAACAGGAACAAAAGGCTTAATTCAGAACCAGGTAAAGTGGTTCAAAAACTCATCTCAAGATGTTGGCCAAAGACAAATCTGGGCTCCACAGAACGTGACAAGTCCCTATTTTATGTGGTTATGCTGTTATGTGGGAGATACTTACCATTGATCTTGACAGAAATGCTTTTAACATTGACACTCAAATTCTCAGCATTTTGGAACAACCCATCTTAATTGCACCAAAATGAAGTTATGAAAACCAGACACTTTGGGAAGGCTATCATTTCACTAAGACGGCAAGCATTCCACTGCTCTTCCTGTTGGAGCTGAAATATGCTCTGGGCATGAAATTCATCTTCAGCGCCTCATGGAGTTTTTATAAGCCCTTTCTTCTTTTCCTTCTGCCCGCCCCCCCCCCCCCCCCTCTGTCCAGGGCATGCTCTCTGGGCATCTTCCTTAGGAAGAAAGCAAAAAATGATAAATTTACATTCGGCTGAATGAGTTGAATCCTGCCTAGGTGATGGTGGGAACAAAAGCACTTAGGTTTGGTGGGTTCAAATCCCTGCTCTGTCTTAATGCAACTTGGTAGATTACTTAAGACGGCTTAACCTCAGCTTCCCCATCTGTAAAGGGAGTGAAACAGTGACCACCTCAAGGGCTTATGAGGAGTCAAGAGAAAATGAAGGTACAGCATCTAGCAGCCTAGTAGATATTCTAGAAGCATATACCCCTTCCCCTCATCATTCCATAGGCAAAGTTAAAGAACAGGAGACAATGAAACGATCCTCAGTGATAACATTTCAGTCCCCATTCCCTTCCCCCAGCTCCTGGGGGTCGTGGGGACAGCAAGGGCTCTTCAGGTAGCCCCAAGTCAAGACTCACTTGCTCAGTAGATCTGGTTACAGGCTCTCCATGTGGGGACTACTTCCCTTAAAATCAGATTGAACCAGCCTCTCGCTGACTACATATTTGTGCCACCAGGTTTATGAATAAATACTTGAATGTTATCAGAGTGGGGTCCAGGGACTGGCAGCATCAGTATCACCCGGGCAGAATCTCAGGCCCCACCCCGGACCCACTGAAACAGCATCTGCATTTCACTGAGACCCCAGGCGCACACTGGAGTTTAAGAAACACTGACCGAGACCACATTATAACAGTACTACTTTTGAAATCAAACCATGGTGCACAAGAACTTTCAAAATTATATGGACGTGACTGTAGGGGTATGGTTAACCCTCCTCCCTTCTTTCCATCTCCATCTAAAATATCCCCTGGGCCCTTGATTTACGGAGGCTGCTTCAGGGACCTGGGTGCTAGTAGCAGAAAGGTTGGCAGTTTGAACCCCCCCCAGCAGTGCCACAGAAGAAAGGCCTGGAGATCTACTTCTGTAAAGATTACAGCCACGAAAACCGGATGGAGTAGTTCTGCTCTGTAACACATGGGATTGCCATGAGTGGGATTCAGCTCGATAGCAAGGGGTTCAGGGACCTAAGAACAAATATCTGGTGCTAAAATAACATCATACATTACACGGAAAGAAAAGAAGGGATGGATAACATTTCTTTGTCTTTTTGGAAGCAGGTATGAAGTCAACGTGAAAAGCCAGAGAAAAACAATGCCTAAAGAATAAAAACCAACCAAACCCGTTGCCATCGAGTTGATTCCGACTCATAGAAACGCTATAGTGGGCGAAAATCAAAAGAGGAAACACACACACAACCTGATCTCTTCCCTGAATGAAATCTTGAGCCAGGGGTAGATTTATAGTGAAATGATAGCAGTATAAGCATCTGGGCCTCAAATTACACAATCCCTTCCAAAGCCCTAGCAATTTTGAATTCATAATTTTGGATTATTGTTTTGCAGGTGGGCTCCCCAAATTTTGAAAACTCCAGACCCCATAACACCTGGATCCAAACCTACTTTCCTGCAGAGCCACCTGTTGCTGATACGCACCATTTCCGCCTGTTCTGTCGCCCCCGTCCACAGCGCCAAAGTTAATCTGCTCGTTGCAGGAACCCAGCCCCAGTTGTCCTCCTTCCAGCAGCAGCAAATTGTCTCACACGTTCCCGGCTGCTGGGTCAGAAATGGCTACATTACTCAGTGCCCCCCAAACGTTTATTGTCCTGCAGAGCCTTACACAATCCCACAGGAAACCGCGCTCAACACTTAGCCAACACTTGTTGATCTGATTGAACGTAGTCAAAACGGAGACAAAAGCATATTTCAGAAAGGTTCCAACTTTGATATCTGCAGCTCCTGCTTTTCCCAGGCAGCCCTTGGGTCCATGTGATAACCGTGCCTTTGTTTCTAGAGGTTTCTGCTGGAAAGGACAAGAAAATATCTCTGCACAGCCCCACTTCTGACTCTGACTTCTTTCAGGAAACCATTGGGTAACGCCAAAGTGCACAGAGAATAAGCAGTAAAAACTTCACCTCAATACTTGGACAAAGAGAGGCCTGAGAATGTACACGAGAGAAGAACCATTAATAAGACCATAAAGGAGCATATTCCCCAGCTGAAATGATTAAGACATCCAGAATTGGAAAAGAAATCGGTTTTGCCAATGTAGGAGGCTCCAAGATTGCAATGAAAAAGTGTGATTGTCACTTGACTTCCTTCTGACAACATCACAACTTTTGGGTTTACTCAGTCCATTGTTGTCTCTGGTACACACAAGCTGGTCATTTACACTGAATCTAGTGACAGAGTTTAGGCTCAGCTAGGGAAAGCCGAGAAAATGAACCATCCTTTTGGCATACGTTGGCACACTGTGCTAATGTATAAATGGTTGGACACTTTAACTTCTTTGTAAACACCCATAGTGTGGTTGTCGTTGTTAGTTAGCTGCCATCGTGTCGATTGGAACTCCCGGCAACCCCAAGTGTGCCAAGTAAAACTGCACTCCGTAGAGATTTCAAGGCTGTGACCTTCAGAAGCAGATTTCCAGGCCTTTCTTCTGAGGTGCCTTTGAGTGGATTTGAACCACCAACCTCTCAGTTAGCAGTCCAATGCTTAACCGTTTGTGCTACCCAGGGACTTGGTATGAGTTGAAATCGACTCGATGGCACCTAACGATATAGTGTGGTAGGAGTCCCTGAGTGGCACAAATAGTTAAGCATCGGACTACTAACTGAAAGGTAGGCGGGTCAAATCCACTCAAAGGCACCTCAGAA
Organism: Dugong dugon; assembly: GCA_030035585.1. NCBI lineage: Eukaryota > Metazoa > Chordata > Mammalia > Sirenia > Dugongidae > Dugong > Dugong dugon. Next base: position 162,798,210 of record CM057483.1, read on the forward strand.
GAAAGGCCTGGCAATCTGCTTCTGAAAGGTCACAGCCTTGAAAACCCTATGGAGCAGTTATACTCTGCACACTTGGGGCTCCATGAGTCTACTCAATGACAGCTGGTTGACTGATGGTGTGGTAAAGTCTTGGGTTGGCAGAAGAGAGCGAAGCTCTGACTTTCAAAGAGGTCCTGTCTTTTCAGTGGGCATAAGATTAGCATCCTTTCTCTGTATTCATTCAGCCAGTCAACTCTTACTGAGCATCTACCATGTCCTGAGCATTCTGTTAGGGACCAGAGGCAAAAGTCAACAGAACAAAGACAGCCTGCTCCCTCTAGGGACTTGTCTAGTGGGGGAAGACAGACGAGTAAAGGTAAAGTGTGTGAATGATAACTCGCAGAGATTGTTAATCTTTCTGCCTGAAAACTGAAATTAGGGGAAGGGCAAGGAGTACTTCAGAAGAATTTAGAAGCGCGGAGATTGCACCTTCATAGCAAATAAAAGTCAATGATGGATTGCACATAGCTCGCCATTCATCCGCTAGGAAGAAAGGAGGCAGCCATTCAAGAAATTGAAGATGAGAAAGGTTAGACGAGAAGCTTAGGGAGCAGTGAGTGTGTGTTGATGATGGTAAAGCAACTTGGAAAAGGATATTGAAAAAGGTGGCACAGCTTGAAGAATGCAACCAAATGTACATGCAGAAATTGTTGAATTGATGTATGCTTTGCTGTGTATATCTTCACTAAAAAAAAAAAAGAAAGAAAGAAATTGAGGTGAAGTAGAGTAACAGTGGCCCAGTAACCTGGCCAAAGAAGTTAATTTTATATTCTAACTTCCTTTTCCACAAGAAAATTTGTATTTACTCTACTGCTTATATAGGGTTGCATGGCAAAAAACAATTCTAGAAGAAAAAGTAAACTTAGGGGGGTAGGGGAGGGGGTGGTATAAGTCTGGAAACACCTGGGCACACTCTTTCGGGATTTCAGTCCCTTCTCTGGGCTTAACACACTCAAGGGCGGCTGGGAGGAGTGGTTTCCTCTCAGTCAAAACGGCACCAATTTATTTATTTATTCTGTTCATTCGCTTCCTCCGCTACATCTCCTGAACCCTTCTTTGGCTCTGTGCTTTCCATGTCTTTAGTTAACCCCTAAATTTGTTGTGGCAACCTCCTTTTTTGATGACATGATTTAATTTGCTCAAATTACAGTCAGCTTTGTCACTTCCACCCAGTGAGACCCTTAGGAAATTTCTCTGAAGCCTGTTCACGCAACCCGTTAACAGGCAACAAGCTTCTGTAGAGACACAGCGTGGGATAATGAGACTTCGTGACGTGAACCAGCTTGTTCACTTGGGAGAAGTAGTGCTTAGATTTTAAGAATAAGAAAGAACAGGGGAGGATCCATTTTGTGTGTGTGTGTGTGTGTGTGTGTGTGTGTGTGTGTGTGTGTGAGAGAGAGAGAGAGAGAGAGAGAGAGAGAGAGACAAGCTTCGTGACTGACCTGTATTTTTCTCTCACTTTAAAAAAGTCTGGGGATGTTGGACCTCCCTTGATAAGATAGTTTTTTTGACATAATCATACCCGTGTGTGTAGTCTATAGAGTTTTTAAAAAGTTTGTACGTGCTGTGTACTTGCTAAGCCCCGAGTTAATCTGCCCATAATGAGAAAACAAGCCGGGTGCCTTCCGGGGCCCTCGGTTACCTCTGCAGTTCCCCATCCCCTCCTCACGGAAGTGAGAGTTGATGCTGCAAGAGACACCATGTCTGGCTGATGATTCCAAATTTCAGCCAGGACCTCTCTCCAGAATTCCAGACTTGAATCCGATGGCCAACTTGTCCATATTTATTTGGTTTATCTAACAGACATGTGACACTTAGCATGTTCAAGGCTGACCTCCTGATCAACCCCTCGAACTAGCTCTTCCTAATCTTCCCATTCTCAGCTAATGGTAACTTCATCCTTCCACTTGCTCAAGTCAAAGAATGTGGAATCACCCTTGATTTTTACCCTTCCCTCACGTCCAATACCCAATGGTTCAGAAAATATGGTTGACTCTACCATCAAAACAGATCCCAAGTTTGGCCACTCCTCACCGCCTCTACTGCTACCTCGATGGTCCCAGTGGCCCTTATCCCTCACCTGGAATATTCCACTCGTCTCCCGGCCACTCTCCCTGATCCTACTCTTGCCCCCTGCCATCTAGTCTCCAATAAGTAGCCAGAGTGATTCTTTTAAACTTTAAGTCAAATCTTGTCACTCCTCTCCTCTGAACTCTCCAATGACTCCCTCCTCTTCTGGTCCCCTATTACTGTCTTTAACATCAGCTCACGATTTTTCTACTACTTACCACTCCCCAAACCGGCTTCCTGGCTACTCCTACAATATTCTGCGCATACTCTGCCCCAAGACCTTTGTATCAGAGGTTTCCACTGCTGACTCTTCCAGATAGCTGCCTGGCTCATTTCTTCACCTGCAGGCTCAGCTCAAAGGGTAGCTTCTTAATGAGCCCTCCCCTAACCACTGTGTTAAACACTATACCCTCACCCCAACCAGAGCTCCCAGTCTCCCTTCCTCTGCTCTACTTGTGCTTTTTTTCCACAGAACTTATTACCTTATATCCTGACACGTAATTTCCTTATTGATTATTGTTCTTAACTGTCCATCCCTAGAGAGTAAGCCCACGGGGCGCCAACAGCTTCTCTGCAGCCTGAGCTCTCTCCATGGGCATCTCTTCATTGGTGGGTCACCCTGTCACCTCTTCTGCTTGGAGGCGGGGATCTGATGTGAATTGTTCATACTTACTGGAACTAAAGATGAGCCTACCACCTCTCCTAAGGATCCTTGGACATCAAACTTCAGGTTCAACAGTGGAACGAATGGATTGTTCTCTATGAAAGGGGATTGTTGAGTGGGAGGTGGAGGCGGACGAGGAAAGGTTTGTTTCTGTTTTGTTCAATGACCATTCCTGACATGTATGAAATCTTTACACAGACTGTTGGTATTTTATCAACTCAACTCCCATTTTTTAGTGGGAGATAAGGATTTGGGGTCTAGATGGAGTTGGCAAATTATGCCAACTGCTTGTTTTTGTAAATAAAGTTTTATTGGGACACAGCCGTATCCATTCATTTACATTGTCTTTGATTACTTTTGAGCTACAAAGGCAGAGTTGAGCAGTTATAGACAGAGACTGAATGGCCCACAAGGCCTAAAAGATTTACTCTCTGGCCTTCACAGAAAAAAATTGCCGGCCCCGATCTAGAAGAATCCTGCCAGCACTAGGAGTGACCTAGTAGCTTGGAGTTACTTTCAACAGCCATTCACTGAACTGTAATTGTGTACAAGGGATCAGAGTTAGAATCAAGGAAAGAGGCAAAAAGGGACAACTTTATGGAACCCTTCCAGCCCTGATTCCCACTTTGATTCAAATTATTTTTTCCTAAGATTTTATCGTGAACAATTTCAAAATACAGAAAAGTTAAAAGAATCATACAGTGAGCAGCCATACTCCTACCTACATCCTACAATGAAAAATTTGCTATATTTGCTTTATCATACACCTATCCATTTATTCGGAAACCCTGGTGGCGTGGTGGTTAAGAGCTACGGCTACTTACCAAAAGGTTGGCAGTTCGAATTCACCAGAAGCTCCTTGGAAACTCTAAGGGACAGTTCTCCTCTGTCCTATAGGGTTGCTATGAGTCGGAATTGACTCGACGGCAATGAGTTTGGTTTTTTTGGTTTTATTTATCTTTACATATATCATTATTATTACTTCTGTAACTGTCTCCAAGTAAAATAGAAGCACGAACTCTCTGTCAAACACTTTGCCACCCTCAGTAAATGTTTCTGCATTCCTGAGCATGAAGTTCACCATTCCGACAGCTGCCTGCCTGAGCTGAAAACCAAGCTCTCCCCCTCACTCTGCCCCCTTTGGAATCCGAATAAAGGTCCCTGGGTGGCGCAGGTGGTTTGCGCTCAACTACTAACAGAAAGATTGGTGGTCTGAACACACCCAGTTGTGCCAAGGAAGAAAAGCCTGACAATCTGCTTCAATAAAGTTCATGTTGCTGTTGTTGTTAGTTACTGTCTAGTTGATTCGACTCCTGGAGACCCCATGTGTGCCCAGCAGAACCGCTCCATAGGGTTTTCAAGGCTGGGACCTCTCAGAAGCAGATTAACAAGCCTGTCTTTTGAGGGACCTCTGGGTGGGTTCGAGCCACCAAACTGTGAGCGAGTAGTTGAACACTTAGCCATTGCACCACCCAGGGACTCCTTCCTTAAAGATTACAGCCAAGCAAACCCAATGAACAGTTCTACTCTGTCGCACATGGTGTCGCCATGAGTTGGAATTGGCTCGATGGCAACGAGTTTGGTTTTTTATGGGTTTATGACTCCTAATATCTTCTAAATACACCCAGTCGTTCCCAAAATGACTGCCACCATTCACCTTCTCCTATGGTCAGGCGGCCTGAAAAGCTCCTCAGTTACAGGTAGCATTTGCAAGGAGAAGGTGGATAAGAGAAAATGGAAGAGGCGGGCTTGTCTGTCCACTTTGCCAGTCTCTCAACTGGAGTTTGCCAACTCCATCTAGACCCCCAAATCCTTATCTCCCACTACAAAATGGGAGTCAAATTGATATTCTTGGGGATGTTTTCAGGCTAACTCCTTATCGGCACCTCCTCTCGGGCTCAAAGCCTCAGCCTCTGCCGCCGTAACAGGGGAGCTCCTGTCCTTCTTTCTCTGAGGACCTGGCACAGGCAGAAACTAATTCTGGGGGCCCACACGCTCAGGGCGAAGCAGGGAATTCCACTTGCAGGACCCTGTGGAGGGTAAAAAAGAGCAAGCCCCAAAAGCTCAGACTTAAAATGGGAGAAAACAAGGCTGGGAGGGGCAGACTTTTTTGCAAATGGCATAGGGGGCAGGTAACGTTTTGCTGAGGTCCCTGGTGGCGCAAGTGCTTTGCACTCAACTATTAACCCAAAGGTTGGCAGTTTTTTTTTAATTAATTTTTTTTATTGTACTTTAGGTGAGGGTTTACAGAACAAATAGTTTCTCATTAAACAGTCAGTACACATATTGTTTTATGACATTGGTTAACAACCCCACCACATGTCAACACGCACCCTTCTTGGCCTCGGAGGACCTTTTTTTTTTGGTGAAAATATACAGTCAAAGATACACCATTTAAAAAAATTCTACATGTACAATTTAGTTACGTCAATTACATTCTCCCAGTTGTGCTGCTATTCTCACTTTCGATGAAGGTTTACAGAACAAAATAGTTTCTCATTAAACAGTACACATGTTGCCCTATGACAATGGTTAGCAACCCCACTACATGTCAGCACTGTCCTTACTCAACCTTGGGTTCCCTATCACCAGCTTTCCTGTCCCCTTCTGCCTTCTCGTCCTTGTCCCTGGACTGCTGTGAAGGTTGGCAGTTTGAACCCACCCAGTGGCACTGTGAAAGAAAGGCCTGGAGATCTGCTTCCATAAAAATTACAGCCAAGAAAACCCTATGGAGCACAGTTCTACTCTGTAACACCTGGGGTTGCCATGAGTTGCAATCAACTCATGGCAACTTACAACAACGTTTCGCTGTAACTGGGCCCACGTTTGAAACGAGACGTTGAGCAGGCAGCTACATACAAGATAAAAAAAAAACACCAAAACCAAACCTTTTGCCGTTAAGTCCATTCCCACTCATGACGACCTCATGTGTTCAGAGTAAAACTGCTCCATAGGGTTTTCTAGGCTGTGACATTTCAGAAGCAGATGGGCAGGCCTTTCTTCCGAGGCGTCTCTGGATGGACTCAAAGCTCCAACCTTTTGGTTAGTAGTCGACTGCTTAACCCTTTGCACCATCCAAGGACTCCTGGATATATGATAGACCATGATACAGATGCTCTGTAGATAGACCATTGGTCACCTTTGGAATGCTGGGAAGCATAAAGAAAACTCCATGCTTATATGACAATGAACAAAGTTTTGGCTAAATGATTCCAAATAACACCACTGTAACCTTTAAAAGCACTCAAATTATCAGCATTTTTTATCTGACTCTTTTTTTTCTTCAAAAATTTTGTTCTCTTCTGTATGGCTTACTGAGTTTCTTTTCAAGTATATAGTTTATAGAAATACATGAACATCTCATTATACATTTCATCATTTGCATTTTTTTTCCTTCTTCTTCAAGCAGTCAACTCAAAAATTCTTTCTTGCAGATAGGTCAGGTTTTGGTAATTTGTCTCCCGGGGTACTGCAGCTGCTATTCATTAAATGACAAAAATCTCTGGGATATTTTATATCAGGCATTCAGACTTATTCAACCCAAGAAAGGAACTGGCTCCGAGTCAGGGACTGATTATTTTGTAAACACTGGTTTGTGAAGGCGATTAATGTACTGGATGGGTGAGGACATCCAAAGACATCTAGAAGGGATGGGTCCATGTGACTCCCATTTCCACCCCTATGAGAGCAGTCTTCACAGACCTGGTCTGTTCCACCCACCAGGGTTCTGACCTAGAAGTGACATGTGATCAACCGTTGCCCAAACCTCATAAACGTGTTCCTTTTCTTCTTTCCCATGGGGTTTTGGCAACGTCCTAGGAGAGAACAGCCATGACCCTCTCTTTTGAGCTGCAGAACTTTTCCTAGAAAAGAGCTGCAGAACTTTTCCTAGAATTTATCACAAGCAAAACGTTCTCGGCCCTGAAAGGCCGATTCATCCAGGAACCAGGAAGGGAAGCAATTTAGGTGAATGAGTCCCCAGATACTTGCCTCCGTTACCCTGATAACCTTTCTCAATTTTCAGCTTTTGTAAAGTTGTGTCTTCTGACCAAGTGAAGGCTACTTGCGAGATCACAGTATTGAAGTTAAAATACAGCCACTAATTCGAATTAACCTCTAATTAATGTTATGTACGCTGAAGTGTTTATGAATGAAGGGCACTAATGTCTGCAAATTACTTTGAATGCACCAAAAACATAACAATAATAATAGTAATAACAATAAGGTGGATCAGTGGATGGAGAGATGAATAAATGGATTTAAAACAAAACAGGGTTTCCTAAAGAAATGCACACTGAAAATAAGAGGTTTTCATTCTCCTAGTTGAAAACAGGGGAAGAAGCTCCCCTCCTCCCTTGTTCTTTCAGAATTCACTTTAGACAGTTTGTAAATTCTTTCTCTGTCTCTTTGAAAAGTATGTAAATCAAGGCCGTTTCTTAAAGGGAAGCCATCTCTTTTGAAAGGTAATCATCAAGGAACATCACCCATACCTCCCAGTTTCCTGCAGAGATTAGCATAACTTCAGGTATCCTGCCGTGAAAATATTAGAAAATTAGCAGTTTTGTCTTGGAAGCAAGAAGGTAATGGTCTGTATCCACTTGGCATTATAAAGGCTCAGATTCCTTTCTGACTCTCCAATCTCTTTAGCGGAGGATTGGCTGTGATGCATCACATTCTGGTTTAATGCTTATTTAAGAGTAAGACTTTTCTTTCTCTTTTATTCTTGTGGAGAGGTTTTCTGATTTGGGCATAGATTTTGTTTTTAGTAACTTTTCCCCAACACCTGCAACACTATTATTTCATGGCACTTAATAATGTTCATGTACATTAGCTCACATTTAGCCTTGAGCCACCTAAGTAAGGTGGGGAGGCTGGGTCTGAGCACTACCGACACGAGGAACCCAGGGAAGGGTCTTTGGCCCTCTGCTAAACCCACTGCCGTCGAGTCAATTCCCACTCACAGCGACCCTATAGGACAGAGTAGAACTGTCCCATAGGGTTTCCAAGGCTGTGACCTTCATGGAAGCAGACAGCCACATCTTTCTTCCACGGAGCGGCTGGTGGGATCGACCTGCTGACCTTTTGGTTAGCAGCCAAGCATTTAACTATTGCGCCACCAAGGCTCCTTCTACTAGCCTGTCCTTTTGGAGCAGGGGTCTGCAAACGACTACCTGCAGAGCCGAATCTGGCCCACTACCAAGTTTTGTACAGCCTGTGAGCTAAGAACCGCTTTTCCATTTTTAAATGGGGTGGGGGTGGGCAGGAAGACATCAAAAGAAGAATAATTCTTAAAGACAAGGAAAAATTATATGAGATGGAAATTTTAGTATCCATAATAAAAGTTTTATTGCAACACAGTCCCGCCCGTTTATTTACGTGTTGTCTATTGCTACAAAGGCCGAGGCGGACCAGAGCAGTCTCGACCGAGACCATACAGCAAAGTTGAAATGATTTACATTACAAAGTTTGTTGACTCCTGCTTTAGAGGCACCACTGTCCTTCATTTCTCAAAACCAACCGACGAGCCTTGTGTTTAGAGAACAGAAACCAGACGCTGCCCTGCCTGTACCCGGGTTAATAATCCTGGTGATGAACTACAGCTTCTCACTGGTTTCTACACCTGCTGAAAACTCTCCAATGTCTGCCCAGTGTCCTCGGAACGACATTTAAGCTCTTAACTGTCTCCCCAGTAGAGTGTGCCTTCTCTTTCAAACCAGTTGTCCTGGAGTTGATTCAGACTCCTGGTGGCCCCCCGTGTGTGTCAGAGTAGAATTGTGCTCCGTAAGGTTTTCTTTTTTGGGGTTTTATTTATTCATTGAATTTTTTTTTTTAATTGTACCTTACATGAAGGTTTACAGAACAAATAGTTTCTCATTACACGGTTAATACACATATTGCCCTATGACAATGGTTAACAACCTCACTACACATCAACACTGTCCTTACTCAACCTTGGGTTCCCTATCAGCAGCTTTCCTGTCCCCTCCTGCCTTCTAGTCCTTGTCCCTGGACTGCTGTGCCTCATTAGTCCCATTTGGTTTTATGGGGCTGTCCACCCCCTGGCTGAACGGTGAACCTCAGAGGTGACTTCACCACTGAGCTAAAAGGGTGTCTTGGGGCCATACTCTCAGGGTTTCTCCAGTCTCTGTCAGGCCAGTAAGTCTGTTCTTTTTTTGTGAGTTAGAATTTTGTTCTACATTTTTTTCCAACTCTGTCCAGGTCCATAGGGTTTTCAATGACTAATTTTGCAGAAATAGATTGCCAGGCCTTTCTTCCAAGGCACCTCTGGTTGGACTTGAACCACCAACTTTCAGCTAGTAGTAGTGCTTAACTGTTTGCACCACCCAGGGGCTTGTGCCTTCTCTTTAGGCAGGGACGAAAATGTCTTGTCCCATGTCCACACCCTCTACACATTCTAAGTGGCACACTGCAGCACAGCAGGCAATTTATTTAACAAACAGTTGTATCCTGCTTAGGACTTGTCAGGCTCAGCCCTAGGCGCTTTACAGCTCTCAGCTCATTTAATTCTCATTGCAATCCTACTCGGTGGGTACTACTATCCACCCCCATCTTCCTTTTACAGAGGAGCAACCGTAGGCAGAGAGAGGCTGAGCCACCTGCCCAAGATAAGGCAGCTATCAAGTGGTGGAAGCAGGATTCCAACCCGAGTAGCCAAGCTCCGAAGGTTGGGCGACAAGTTGTGATTGTTGTTAGGTGCCATCGAGTCCATTCCGACTCATAGCGACCCAATATGACAGAGCAGAACCGCCCCATAGAGTTTCCTAGGCTGTAATCTTTACAGGAGCAGATCACCAGATCTTTCTGCCTAGGAGCCGCCAGTGGGTGTGAACCACCAACCTTACCGGTTAGCAGCCGAGCTCTTAACCGTTGCGCCACCAGGGCTCCTAGCGTGACAAGTAGACGCCAGTTACAGACAAGTTTCCCAGGGGGCCCCTCCTGGCCCGCCTCCCGCCCTACCCGCCCAGGGCCCCGCCGCGCCTTTCTCCAAAGCCTGGAGGGGGCACTCGCGGGAGGGCACCGAGGCCGGGAGAGCCGGAGGGCGGGGCGAGAGGACTGGAGCATTGGCGGTAAAGGAGTGTCGCCCCCGCCCAGGGCCCCGAACCTGGAGCCTACCGCCTCCCCTCCGCCGCCAGCCGGGAAGTGCTGAGTCACCGTGAGGCCGCGCCCGGGCTTCCAGCCCAGCGTCCCCGCCCTGCGTCTGCGCTCCCGGCCTCCCGTGCCCCCGCCCGCAGCCCCCCACCCCAACCCCGTGGGCCGCCCGACCTCCGTGAGTACCCGGGGCCCCCAGGCGGCCCTGCACCCGCGGGCGTGGGCTGGGGAGTGGTGGTGACCAGTTCGCAGGCTTCCCGCCTTTCCCAGCCCGCTGTGGACTCCTGGGGAGATGGCCTGAGATGCTTGAATAAGAGTGCTTTGAAATTCGGGGAAGGTGGCTGGACGGCATTTCCTTCTGTAAGGCACTGAGATCTGTTAAGTACTTCGTCAGTTGTTTGCGTGCGTAGGATCTAATTGTAGGAGTCTGGAAGGACTCAGAAATAGTCCAGGTGGGAGTAGAATGCTCTCTAGATGCTTGTATGGAGGTGGTGACAGTTCTGTCCTGCTTCGAGCTTTAAGCTCATTTCTGTGCCCTGCATTTCATCCCCAATACGTAGTTGTGTTGCTGTTATTGGGTGCTGTGGGGTCGATTCCGACTCATAGCGACCCCACGTGACAGAGTACAGCTGCCCCATGCGTCTCCTAGGCTGTAATCTTTACTGGAGCGGATCGCCAGGTCTTTCTCCCACAGAGCCGCTGGGTGGGTTCGAACCACCAACCTTTCGTTAGCAGCCAAGCGTTTCATCTTTGCTGCCACCAAGTTACCTACTCGGAGGAGGACACATTTTAGGATAAGCCTTGACCAGTGGGAGGGTAGTGGCGGAGTAGAGCCCAGCTGATTAACAGCAGCTAGCATTCACCTGTTTGAGGTAGGCGGTCTTGTCATCCCCATTTTACAGATGGGAAAACGGAGGCAGGGAGAGGCTTAGCAAGTGGCCTCAGGTCACACAACTGGTATGTGGTGAAGCTGGCGTGCAAACCCGGGCTTGTCTGGGTCCAGAGTCTGTGCTTCTTGCTAAAAGCACCTCTTGGTTTCAGTAGGAATCTTTGAAAGAATTCATTAGATTTGACTTGAAGAAGAGATTGACAGGATTGTAGATTTTGCAGTTGCCGTTGAGTTGATTCTGACTCAGTTAACATTAACTGTTTGCACCACCCAGGGATCGAGTGTACTATCCACAAACACTTGAAGTGGAAAAGGTATTGTACTTGTTTGTGATATTCCGCTGGGTAGAATTCAACCCATTGCTGTTAAGCGGATAAGACCCCCAAACTGGAAACACTCTTGAGTAATAAACTGTGGCTCCCCCTTGAGTTGCGTACTACACTCTAGAAGCCTTCATGAGGAAGTTCAAAGAGTGTGTGCCAGAAAAATTGGCCTTGAACTTCGGGGGTAGATGGGTCTTCGAATTTGATGACTCTCAAAGGTTCTTTTAATGCCCAGATCTTTGACGTGTCCTGGTGAGAGCCAAGGAGCCCTGGTGGTGACGTGGTTAAGCGCTTGGCTGCTAACCATAAATGTTGGCGGTTCGAACCCAGGGACTGCGATCTGCTTCCGTAAAGCTTACAGCCTTGGAAACCCTATGGGGCAGTTCTCGTCTGTTCTATAGGGTTGCTATGAGTCAGAATTGACTTGACGGCAACGGGTTTGGGTTTTGATTGGTGACAGCCACGAGCCTCTTGCTTTTTCTGTTTTCCCTGTGTCGCCACACAAAACCCTCCTCTCTCAGCCTCACTGGTAGCCCCAGCCAGTGGAGGGGTGGGGAGTAGCTGTCAAGAGATTTCAATGAGATAAGGCAGAGAGAGTGCTCCATTGAGGGTCTTAGGAAGTGCGAACGAGAGCTGTTATTACTAACCCTTGTACAAGAAGGCCGTAAGATTACACGAGCTAACAATCGGAAATAGTCCTGGGGTGCCTGGCGCCTTGTAAGTACTCATACATGTTCGCCACCATTATTGTTGCTTTAAATTGCTGAGCCAGGTTCTGTACACACGAAGCATTCAAGAAATTGTTAAGATTTTTGGCACAGCCTGATTTTAATAACCTCTGTTTTTTATTTCTTGGATATTTCTCCCTTTCTGATGTCTCCTTTTTGTTGCTCCCCCGTTCCCCCTCCATCCGCTACAGCTCAGCAGCAGAACACTGTCTTTTCAAAGCCTTCGACATGGGGTCCTCCAAGAAGGTTACCTTCTCGGTGCTCAGCCGGCAGCAGTCGGAAGGGGTTGGAGCGCGGGTCCGAAGAAGCATTGGCAGACCTGAGGTATGCTGGTTGGGGGGCCGTTTCATGCTTTCTTTGCAGAAGGGACTGTGGAACGCTGAGGGTGACTTGGGAAGAGAGGACCCAGACGGTCATGAGCTGCCCTGTGGGGCGCCATAGGGGCCAACTTGAAACTTAGTGATTGGAACCCCATGCAGACCAGCCTCAGCCTCAAACAGGATTTCTGGAATGTGAATACAGACATCCTGGGCAGAGGTGCAGCAGAGCTGCATGGAGAAAGTGTCCCTGTGCCTCTTTGCACACCCCTGCCTTCCCTAGGGGCTGACCTGTTCTCTGCTTCACCAAACGTGCCTACCCCCAAGTTTGCATACCCACAGCTCAAAGCACCAGGGAGTAACTCTGGGTCCCAATTCCAAATTCCCAGGAGAGAGACTGATTGACTTGTCTAGGGTCAGGTCTCCACCCCTGGCCAATCCACCATGGCCAGGGATTTGGAATCAGAGAGAGACTGCTGGGACCCAACTCTGCGGACCTTTGGGAGGTGGAGGGTGGACGGGAGACTAACTCTGAGAGGAGGCGATTGTAGGTTAGGTAGACATCTTTCAGTATTAGAGAACTTTTTTATTTGAATAATATGAGAGCCTTGGGACTTGTGGGAAGGAAAATCTCTGTGGACAAAAGGATATTAAGTGGTGGTCATAAAACAAAAACCAAACTTGTTGCCGTCGAGTCAATTCTGACTCGTGGTGACCCCAAGTGTTATAGAGTAGAACTACCTCCTAGGGTTTTCTCAGCTGTAATCTTTATGGAAGCAGATCAGCAGGCCTTTCTTCTGCGTTGCCGATGGGTGGGTTGGAACCGCCAACCTTTTGGTTAGTAGTTGAGCTGATTGCACCATGTGGGAACCTCTAGTGGACGTCCTACCCCAGGAATACAGAGCCCTGTGCCATCCTAGATTCTGAAAAGAGTCTTTGACTAAAGGAAGAAATGCATTAGGGAAGTGAATTCCACTTTGAAACATGAGGCTGGTTTGTCCCTCTTCTTACTCCCTGGTCTTATATTCTCATATTACTTGGTTTCTAGATCTCAGCTTTATACCACCTATTCCATAAGGGCTATTTCCCCCTCTTTTATAGAAAAATCTTTTAAAAGTGTTCATTGGGTTTTAAAAAAGTCCTGACTTTCCCCGGAAATGCTGCCCTACCATGTGGATGGATCCAATGCTGATCGGCTGCTAAGGCAGGGAGAGGACACTCAACTGTGCTTCCTCCCACCATTAGCTTCCTATTTACCCAGGAATGTCTTTTGAGGTCTATCAAACATTGCTTTCCAAAGGATATGTACAAACAGGATTCTTTTTTTTTTAAATTTTTTTTATTGTACTTTAGATGAACGTTTACAGAACAAATAGTTTTTCATTAAACAGTTAGTATACACATTGTTTTATGATATTGGTTAACAACCCCACGAATGTCGACAGTCTCTCTTCTCGACCTTAGGGTCCCTATTACCAGCTTTCCTGTCCCCTTCTGCCTTCTAGTCCTTGTCCCTGGACTCTTGTGCCCCTTAGTCTCGTTTTGTTTTATGGGGCTGTCTAATCTTTGGCTGAGGAATGAACCTCGGTAGTGACTTCATTACTGAGCTAAAAGGGTGTCCGGGGGCCATACTCTCGGGGTTTCTCCAGTCTCTGTCAGGCCAGTAAATCTGGTCTTTTTTTTTATGTTAGAATTTTGTTCTACATCCTTCTCCAGCTCTGTCCAGGACCCTCTATTGTGATCCCGGTCAGAGCAGTCAGTGGTGGGAGCCAGGCACCATCTAGCTGTACTGGACTCAGTCTGGTGGAGGCCTTGGTAGCTGTGGTCCATTATTCCTTTGGACTCATCTTTTCCTTGTATCCTGTTCTCTTCATTCTCCCTTGCTCCCGAAGGGGTAAGACCAGTGGAGTATCTTAAATGGCTGCTCACAAGCTTTTAAGACCCCAGATGCTACTTGCCGAGGTAGAATGTAGAACATTTTCTTTATAAACTAAAAACAGGATTCTTCTAATGGCTCAATGCACGGTGGACACTGGCGAGAGGCAGGCGGACATGGTGTCATATTCTAACAGGCCACATCACTGGCAGAACAATTGCTGAAACCCTAAAGCCACCAGATGGTAAACTGGTCATTGTGTATTGAGGGTAGCTAATACTTTAATTGCATCATCTGTCCGGAACACATCTGCTGAAGGGTTCTTGATTTTTTTTCTTGTCTTGTGAACTCCTTTGGTGATTTGGTGAAACCTATTGATTCCGACTCAGAATAATATTTTTAAGTGCAGAAAATGAAATACATAGGACTACCAAGGAAAACTTCTGTACTGAAATATCGTTAACAAAATATTTTAAAAAAGTTTCTCGTCTAGTGATTTCATGTTAAAAATCAAGACGTGGTCGCTGTTGTAATAACTTAAAGCTATGAGGAGCGTGAATGATGATACCTACAACAACTGTAATGTGATCTGAAAATATTTTTGATTTCTATTGGTGACAAAGTCACAGGTAACCCATTGCCATCGAGTTGATTCTGACTCATAGCGACCCTATAGGACAGAATAGAACTGCCCCGTAGGGTTTCCAAGGAGTGGCTGGTGGATTTGAACCACCGACCTTTTGGTTAGCAGCTGAGCTCATGACCACTGCACCACCAGGGCTCCAAGTCACAGGTACTGGTCATTTAATGTGGTTTGTTGACTACATTCATAATTGAAGGAAATGTTTGTGAAAATTTTAGTTAGAGGTTAGTGAAAATGAAGGTGTAATGTTTTCCCATCCGTGTTTACATCCCTTCCCCGCCCCTAAATTCTATCCATGGTTCCAGTTAGGAATCCTGGCTGAAGACCTGTGCTTTAAAGACTCCCATATTCTACTACTCAGAGGATCTCCTATGTCCCAAGTATGTCTCTACCCTAAGGAAAAAAGAAATTGATAAGAATTATTCTCAATTCCATCATCCGGGATTAATCACTGTTAAGACAGTAGGTGTTTCCTTTTCTCTCCATGTAATTATATATTTTACGTTTTGAAGATTATATAGAATAAACAATTTCGTGTCCTGATTTTTAAAATAATATTGTGCTTTTGGTGAAAGTTTACACAGCAAGTTAGGTTTCCATTTGACAGTTTCTACACAAAATGTTCCGTGACATTAGTTACATTTTCCACGATGTATCAACATTCTCTTAAATTGCATTCTGGTTGTTCTATTTCTAGTACTCTAGTTTCCCTGTCCCCTTATCTTCTCATCTTTGCTTTAGAGTAATTGTTGACCTTTTGGTCTCATTAAATGGTTTTTTAATGGAGCCTGGTACTCACGGGTAGTATCCTTTATTTTGTGTGCCACTCTGTTATTTCGCTAAAAGGTGACCTCGGGGTAGTTTCGGCTCAAGGTTTCAGGGAGTCCTCTAGTCTCAACTGGTCTGATTTTTTTTTTTCTTCTTTAACTTAACATGCCAGCATAAGCACATCTCATGTTGTTATAAATTCTTCATAAACAGTATTTTAATAGCTATGCAGTACTCCATTGTATGGCCATATCATTATTCACTTACTCATGGCCCTATTTTTGACCACTTAGGTTGTTACCATTATTTTTCACACTGTGCACACTATAAACTTGCCAAAAAAGTAGACCCCCTAACTTTTCCATCAATAGAGAGTGAGTTTATCTAACTTCAGGGAAGTTACTTTTCAAAATCTCAGCACCAAGGCTTATGTTTCTGATATGTCTGAGGTGTCTCATAAACTTTAGACCCCGAAGCTATTTTAGCAGAAAATTTACAACAATGTTCAATAGTAGCGGCCAAAGTGATTTGTTCCCTGTAATTGTAAATGTGGAGGCAGAAGAGGAATTTACAACGCTGTCACTCAGCCTTTCTGTGATGAATCATGAGAAGAGATGGAGTAGGGGTGGCTCACGGAGTCCCTGGGTGGCACAAATGGTTAAGTGCTCCACTACTAGCTGAAAGGTTGGTGGCTCGAATCCACCCAGAGGCGCCTTCGAAGACAGGGCTGGCAATGTGCGTCTTCCGAAGGGTCACAGCCTTGAAAACCCATTGGAGCAGTTCTGCTCTGCACACACGGGGCCACTGTGAGCCGTAACCCACTGGACGGCAACCACCACCACCAGCAACAAAAGGGCTGGCTCATACCTACGTTACAATGACACGTGGGCAGGGCCAGCCAGACTGGAGTTTGAATGGCTCCATCCCTTGGTGCTGGGAGATAGCTCGTCTGTACTCCCAGCAAGAGGGAAACCCACTGCTCAAATGGATTTGCCACTGTGCCCCACTCTCCCTTCCACCAGACACTCCTGGGTGGGAAGTGATGTTCCTTGGACAATTCTTATTTTATCTCTTTGTATTATGGAGTATTCCAAACATCCAAACATAGAGAAAATAAGAATGAATCTCCGTGTACCATCACCCAGCCTCCACAGTGATCACCTCATGGGCAATCTTGTTTCAGCTGTTTACTCCCGCCCATTTCTCCCCTCGCAGTCTTCTTTTTCCCCCCAGTGTTTTAAATTTGACTTTTTATTAAGAAAGTGTATAAAAACTTTAAAATGCTACTAACGCAGTGGTTGGAGCCCTGGTGGCATAGTGGTTAAGAGATTGTCTGTTAACCAAAAGGTCAGCAGTTCGAATCCACCTTGGAAACCCCATGGGGCAGGTATACTCTGTTCTGTAGGGTCGCTATGAGTTGGAATCGACTCAATGGCAATGGGTTTGGTTTTTTTTTGGATACGTATTGTTCAGTGCCATTTGTTACATTTTTCACAATGTGTCAACATTCTCTTTATTTCCATTCTGGCTGTTCCGTTTCCATTAATCTGGCTTCCCTGTCCCCCCCCCCCCCCTTCTCATCTTTGGTTTAGGGTAAATGTTGACTGTTTGATCTCATATAGATGATTTTTTTGTAAAGAGCTTAGTACTCAGTAATGATACTGTTTATTTTATGATCCAATCTGTTATTTAGCTGAAAGGTGGCCTCTGGGAGTCGTTTCAGTTCCAAGTTTAAAGCACATCTCAGGTCAGCAGTCTCGGGGCTCCTCTAGTCTCTACTGGTCCAGTAAGTCTGGCCTTTTTTAAAAATTTGAGTTTTGTTTTACATTTTTCTTCCATTCTATCTGGAACCATCTATTGTGTCCCTAGTCAGAATGACCAGTAGTGGTAGCCAGGCACCATCTAGTTCTTTTGCTCTCAGGATATATGAGGACGTGGTTCATGTGGGCTCTTAGTCCAGAAGAGTAGTTTCTTTTTTGAGTCTTTGGTTTCCTTCTTTCTCTTTTGCTCCAGACAAGTAGAGACCAATAGTTGTATCTTAGATGGCCACTCGGAAGCTTTTAAGACCTCCAGATGCTACTCACCAAACTAGAATGTAGAACATAAACTTTATAAACTGTGTTGGGCCACACGAGACTATGGTCCTAAGCCTTGAAACCCAATAAATCAATCCTTCGAGATGTTTGGTCACGTCGAGGAAGTCTCTGTAACTGTGCCCCCTATGTACTTTATTGTATATATGAAAATATATATATAGCATATACAAACACGTATATACACATGCTTAAAGATACTGTAGGGTCACTAAGAGTTGGAATCAACTCAACGGCAACAGGTTTGGTTTGGTTTTAAAGACACACCTAGACATCACACGCATATACTCGTGTCTACCTTCCTATACACATATATGCATACTTATCTGCCTATGTAACCACACATATTTTTTGGTTGTTACTGCTGTTGTTGCAAAATTGTATATGTTATAGCATTACTCCGAAGTCCCTTATTCTGTGTACTTCCTACTGTCATCATTTACCTTGGTCAAGTTATGCAGACTTCACCTGCATTCGGTATTGCCTTTCCCATCACCAAAAATAACAAGTGTCTATCTAGAAAGTGATTCCCCTTCCCTCCCCATTGCAGTCTTTTGAAGTGAACCCCAGTCATCATATTATTTCATTTATAAATATTTTAGTTTGTCTCTCTAAAAGATTATAGAACTTACAAAAAATATATCACCACGATCTCATTGTCCCACCTAAAAATTAAAAGAATTCCTTAATATCATTGAATAGCCTTGACTAATCTTGGTCCTGACTGATGTAACCTCTGTAGATGGAACTGTCCGTTTTCAGGGTCTCTAGATACTGAGTCAAGGCAAAGGGGCCTAGAGTCATAGCTCAAGGTCACTCAAGGCCGTATCTGGATCTCAGTCTGGGCTGAGTGCTGGCAGTTTCCTTCTAGCTTCTCATTGTTGGCCCCAGGCTAGAGGCTGAGAAAGCCCGGGAGGTGGTCTGAACTGTCGGAGTCTACCTTGTGCTGGTGTAGGCTGGGGCATTGGGAAGTGGGAGGTTTCATCTGACTCCGGGCTCCTGCTGTAGGCATTATTGCTCTTACATCAGTTAGCATTAGGTTCAACTGTGTGTAACAGGAAACAGCCTCCAAAACCAATGGCTTACACATGTAGGGGTGTGTGTTTCTCTTTTGTAAACCCAAAAATAAGCAGTCCAGGGGGTCCTGGCGGCTCCACACTTACAAGACCCTCACTCATTTTATCTTGGTGCCTCATTCTTAGTACTTTCTTAGTGCATCACCTCATGGCCTAAGACAGCTAGCTGCTGGGACAACAGCAGCCATGTCAACCCCTCAGGCGGCAGAAAGGAGAGCAAGGGGAAGACAAAGTGCACACGGCAGCTGTCTGTCTTCCTTTTATGAGGAATTTCCTGAAAGCCACACTGAACAACCTCCACATATATCTCATCTCATTAGCCAGATTTAGTCATGTGACCACACCTAGCTGCAAGAGAGGCGGCTTGTTAGCTGCTGTCAAGTCAGCCCTGACTCATGGTGAGCCCAAGCACAACTGAATGAAATACCGCCTGGTCGGGCACCATCCCCATGATCTGTTGCAGATCGGACCATTGTGATCCATACATAGGGTTTTCATTGGCTGATTTTTGGAAGTAGATCACCAGGGTTTTCTTCCTAGTCCATCTTAGTCTGGAAGCTCCCCTGAAACCTGTTCAGCATCCTAGCAACACACAAGCTTCCACTGACAGACAGGTAGTAGCGGTGCATGAGGTGCATTGGCCGTGAATCAAACCTGAATCTCCCTCATGGAAGGCGACAATTCTACCACTGAACCAGAGAGGCTAGGGACCTAATACAAATACCACTTAAGATGTTTGTGGTGCACTTCTATGGACACAGGATTATTCTAGATTCAGTGGGGCATCATAAAAAAGCAGTGTCAACCCTATTGTCAAAGAACTGACATTTCTGGTAGCTACTTCCTGTGCCTCCTGATTTAAATAAAATGCCAGGCTGCTGCACCTTTATTATGGGAGTGCCACTACAGGGTCTCTCTGAGTAGGAATCGACTCGACAGCAGTGGGTTTGGTTTTTACAGGCCTGAGGGATAGTGGCCCCAGGTTTCAACTGGCCTCCCCAAGAGAGCTTAAGAAATTGCTTGGAAATGCCACTTGAATTTGGCAACTAAAGGGTTTGGAAGTGTCTGAAGGAAAGGAAATTCTCATGTGGCTCAAAAAATTGAAAAGATTATCAGTTTAATATGTAGGGAGAGAAAGATGTGAAGGAGTTGGGGACTTAGTCAAAACATTTTAGAAAGTCAGAGTTCTCATAGAAATCAGATCTTGTCTTCAGATAAACTAAAACCAAACCTGTTGCCATGGAATTGATTCTGACTCATAGAGACCCTATAGGACAGAGTAGAACTGCCCCCACAGGGTTTCCAAGGAGCGCCTGGTGGATTCGAACGGCCGACCTTTTGGTTAGCAGCCGAGGTTTTAACCACTGTACCACTTGGGCTCTAATATTTATTTAACACATTGTTGAATGTTTGCTGAATTCTTAGAGAATATTAGGGACTTTTCCAGCACCCTGCAAATAACACATTAGTACGATAGTCTAATGCAAGACACTCTCGCTTGTTGGAGGAAGTGTCCCTTACACGTCTTCCCCATCCTCTAGCCAGAGAAACAGTTCGTTCCTCCAACTCTTGCCTCAGCTGGTCCCCTGGCTGCTTCTACGGTCTTATCTAAGTGCTGGCTGGATGTATGTCCATATGTCATTGATTGGTGAGCAAAAATCAAATGTGGGATTGATATATGACAAATAGTTCTTTCCAAATAATAAATAACTGCTGTTTTGTGGTTGGTGGATGGTGGTGATGGTAAGAGCGGACCTTTTGCTTTTCACGGTTTATTTGACAGCGGGATGTATTTACTCATTTGAAACTCTCTGATACCAGGAAGCACTAACTATTTTCTTATCTCTTCTTTTGTTGTTCCGTTGTCATCAGTTCTACCTCACGGTACAGCGGAATGAAATGTTGCCCAGTCCTGAGCCATCTTCATGATCTTGGATATGTTTGAGCCCATCAGTGTGGCTGTTGTGTCGATCTCACAGTCGAATCAACTCGATGGCAGTGGGTTTGTTGTTGTTGTGCGCTGTCAAGGTGATTCTGACTCAGTGACCCTATAGGACAGAGTAGAACTGCCCCACCGGGTTTTCAAGGTTGTAATCTTTACGGAAGCAGACTGCCACATCTCTCTCCCACGGAACAGCTGGTGGGTTTGAACAGCCGACCTTTCGATTAGCCGCCGAGCGTTTAACCCCTACGCCACCAGGGCTCCTTAACAACAACAGCTTCTGTGTTATATTCCTTATCCTGCTGAATGGCCCTACATCCACTCAGGCACCATAGCTAGAAACTTGGGAGTCATCCAGTGCTCTTCTTTTGTGTCTATCATTTTCTATCACTACTGCCGTTTCCTTAGTCCCGCGCTTTGTCCTTGCCCGGACTATTGGCCTTCTAAATAGACTGTTTTGTCACGTGTCTCTTCCTTTTCCAGCCCATCTTCCACATGCATGCTAGAGTGATCTTTCTAACTCTGATCATCTCAACCTCTGATTAAAACCCATCACCTTCAGGACAAAACCCACTCCTTTAAGAGTTGACATCTGTCCTTGGCCCATCCCTCATCGCAGTTGTATCTTTTGTCCCAATAGAGTAGCTTCTTTGCAGTTTTTCAAATACGCCAAGCTGCTTCTTTGCTCTTCTACCTGGAATATCCTTCCCTCCCTTCTCCCTCTTCTTCTTGATTAACTCCTGCATGTAATACAAGAGCCAGCTTAAATGATACTTTCCTATTAGAGCCTTCCCTGAACCCACCCCACTCTCGTATAGGTTAAGTTGTCCTTCTCTAAAACATTTATCATCACATTGCAGTAACTGATTTTCTAGTCTGTTTAGGATACAGACTGCATCTTGTGTCTGTTTGGCTAGTTAGGTCTTAGGATGGATGAAATGTTCGCCCATGCCTTGTGCTTCTCATAAAATGTCAACCTACTAACTTAATTAGTGGATCTCTGTGGTGTGTGTGTGTGTGTGTGTGTGTGTGTGTGTGTAAGGATTTCTTTCCTAAGAGAAATTTTCATTGCAGAAGGTGCTCGTTGACTATGTAGTTTTCAACGAGGTTTGCTAGATGTGTTTGTGAATGTAGCCCCCAGTAGCGAGCCCTGGTGGCACAACGGTTAAGCACTTGGTTGCTAACCGAGAGGTTGGCAGTTCGAGCCCACCCAGTGGAGAAAGACCTGGTGGTCTGCTTTTGTAAAGATTACAGACAAGAAAACCCTCTGGGGCGATTCTACTCTGTCACATGGGGTCACTATGAGTTGAAATTGACTCAACAGCATACAACAACAAATGTGGCGTGAAAGGTATATCTAATCTGCTGAATTTTGTTTTTATTACAGTTAAAAAATCTGGATCCGTTTTTACTGTTTGATGAATTTAAAGGCGGTAGACCAGGTGGATTTCCTGATCATCCACACCGAGGCTTTGAAACAGTGAGTAAAATAATTTGATTGCAAAAGTGTCTATTTTAAAGTTTACCTCTGTTCTTAAATTTAATAATCACTTCTAATAGAAAGTACAATTTTAGAAGCAATGAATAATAGGCTAAAATTAATTTATAATTTACTGGCTATAGACTGGCTACTATAGAATTTTAATACCTATTTTAAAAGAAATATATAAATAAACAAACAAACAAAAAAAAAAAACCAGTTGCTGTTGTGTCGATTCCTTCGAGGCATGTCCCTGAGGCAGGTCCCTGAGACAGGTCCCTGAGGCTCCTCTGGGTGGGCTTGAACCACCAACCTTTTGGTTAGTAGTCAAGTGCTTAACCAACTGTGCCACCCAGGAGACCCCCTTAAATGAAGTGCCACTGGAGACGCCCCTATTTGAGCAGTTAATAAAGGGCAAGAATTGGCTTCTTAAAATATTAACATAACTAAAATAACTTATTGTAGGTAGAAGAAACTGTTTAAGATGTGATTAAAATAATTTTATGTAGAAAACTTTAGTGTTTAGGCAAGAATATTTAGAAAATTTTAACTTCAGGTAATATAATATTACAAGCCCTAAACGGTAATCCAACAACACTGTAAGTATTTAAACTCAGCTCTGTGGAATTAGAGGCCATGGTTGTTGTAGTCAGTTGGTCCTTTGGACTAATCTTTCTCTTGTATCTTGTTCATTCTCCCATGCTCTCGAATGGGTGAGACCAGTGGAGTATCTTACATGACTGCTCACAGGCTTTTAAGACCTCAGATGCTACTCACCAAGGCAGAATGTAGAACGTTGTCTTTATAAACTGTGTTATGCCAGTTGAGCTAGGCGTTCCCTGAGACCTTGGTCACCACATCCCTCCGCCCAGCAATTCAGACCCTCAGGGAGTTTGGATGTGTCTATAGAGCTTCCATGACCTTTCCTTGTACAAGTTGTGCTGGCTTCCCCAGTATTGTGTACCCTCTTACCCTTTACCAAAGTTACCACTTACCTGTTGTCTGTTTAGTATTTCCCCCCCCCCCCCTCCCATCCCTTGTAACCGACAAAGATTGTTTCTTTTTGTGTGTAAACTTTTTCATGAGTTTTTATGGTAGAGGTCTCATACAATATTTGTCCTTTTGTGATTGACTTATTTCACTCAGCATAATGTCCTCCAGTTTCATCCATGTTATGAGATGTTTCACAGATTCATCATTGTTCTTTATCATTACATAACACTCCATTGTGTGTATGTACCATAGTCTGTGTATCCATTCATCTGTTGATGGGCATCTAGGTTGTTTCCATCATTTTGCTATTGTGAACAATGTTGCCATGAACATGGGTGTGCATATGTCTATTCCCGTGACGGCTCTTATTTCTCTAGGATATATTCCTAGGAGTGGGATTGCTGGATCGAATGGTATTTCTATTTCTAGCTTTCTAAGGAAGCGCTGTATTGTTTTCCAAAATGCTTGTATCATTTTGCATTCCCACCAGCAGTGCCTAAGAGTTCCGATCTCCCCACAGCCTCTCCAACATTTGTTATTCCCAGTTTTTTTGATCTGTGCCAGTAATGCCGGGGTGAGATGGTATCTCATTGTGGTTTTAATTTGCATTTCTCTAATGGCTAGTGATTGTGAGCGTTTCATCATGTGTCTGTTGGCCACTTGAATGTCTTCTTTGATGAAGTGTCTGTTCATTTCCTTTGCCCATTTTTAAATTGGATTATTTGTCTTTTTGTTGTAGAGGTGTTAGATTTTCTTGTAGATTTTAGAGATTAGACTTCCATCTGACTTGTACTGTCCAAAAGTTTTTTCCCAGTCTGTAGGTTCTCTTTTGACTCTTTTGGTGAAGTCTTTTGATGAGTGTAAGTGTTTAATTTTTAGAAGATCCCAGTTATCTAGCTTATCTTCTGGAGTTTGTGTGTTGTTGGTTGTGGTTTGTATCCTGTTAATGCCGTGTGTTAGGGACTCTAGCGTTGATCCTATTTTTTCTTCTATGAACTTTATAGTTTTTGGCTTTATATTTAGGTCTTTGATCCATTTGAATTAGTTTTTGTGTATGGTGTGAGGTATGGGTCCTGTTTCATTTTCTTGCAGATGGACATCCAGTTTTGCCAGCACCGTTTGTTACAAAGATGTCTGTTTCCCATTTGATGGACTTTGGGCCCTTGTCGAAGATCAGGTGACCGTTACATCTGGGTTCTCAATTCCGTTCCTTTGGTCAGTGTATCTGTTGTTGTACCAGTACTAGGCTGTTTTGACTACCGTAGCTGTATAGTAGGTTCTGAGGTCAGGTAGTGTGAGTCCTCCTACTTTATTCTTCTTCTTCAATAGTGCTTTACTTATCCAGGGCTTCTTCCCTTTTCATATAAAGTTAATGATTAGTTTTTCCATCTCTTTAAAGAATGTTGTTGGTATTTGGATTGAGATTACACTGTAAATTGCTTTTGGTAGAATTGTCATTTTCACAATGTTGCATCTGCCTGTCCATGAGCATGGTATGTTTTTCCATTTATGTAGATCCCTTTGGGTTTCTTGCAGTAGTGTTTTGTAGTTTTCTTTGTATAGGTCTTTTACATCCCTGGTTAGATTTATTCCTAAGTATTTTATTTTTTTAGGGGATATTATAAATGGTGTTGTTTTCCTGATTTCCTTTTTATCATTCTCTTTATTGGTGTGTAGGAATCCAACTGATTTTTGTATGTTTATCTTGTATCCTGCTTCTATGCTGAATCTTTCTATTAGTTCCAGTAGTTTTCTTGTGGAGTTTATAGGGTTTTCTACGTATAGTATCATATCATCCACAAACAGGGCCAGTTTAACTTCTTCATTACCAATTTGTATGCCCTTTATTTCTTTTTCTTGCCTTATTGCTCTAGCTAGGACTTCCAGCACAATGTTAAATAGGAGTGGTGATAAAGGGCATCCTTGTCTTGTTCCTGTTTTCAAGGGGAACGTTTTCAGCCTCTCTCCATTAAGAATGATGTTGGCCGTTGGTTTTGCATAGATGCCCTTTATTATGTTGAGAAATTTCCCTTCTATACCTATTTTATTGAGAGTTCTTATCAGGAATGGGTGTTGGACTTTGTCAAATGCCTCTTCTGTGTCAATCGAGATGATCATGTGATTCTTTTCTTTCCTTTTATTTATGTGGTGGATTACGTTGATCGATTTTCTAATGTTGAACCATCCTTGCATACCTGATATGAATCCTACTTGGTCGTGGTGTATTTTTTTTTTTATATGATGCTGAATTCTATTGGCTAGAATTTTGTTGAGAATTTTTGCGTCTATATCCATGAAAGATATTGGTCTGTAATTTTCTTTTTTGTGGCATCTTTGCCTAGTTTTGGTATCAGGGTTATGCTGGCTTCACAGAATGAATTCAGAAGTGTCGCTTCCTTTACTATGTTCTGAAATAGTTTGAGTAGTACTGGTATAAGCTCTTCTCTGAATGTTTGGTAGACTTCTCCAATGAAGCCATTTGGGCCAGGGCTTTTTTTTTTTTTTGGTTGGGAGTTCTTTTTATTACCTTTTCAGTCTCTTCTCCTTTTATGGGTCTGTTCAGATTTTCAACATCACTTTGTGTTAGTTTGGGTAGGTAGTGTGTTTCTAGAAATTTATCCATTTCCTCTATGTTTTCAAATTTGTTGGAGTATAGTTTTTCATAATATTCTGTTATGATCCTTTTTGTTTCAGTTGGGTCTGTTGTAATGTCGCCCATTTCATTTCTTATTTGAGTTATTTGTGTCCTCTCCTGTTTTTCTTTTGTCAGTCTGGTCAGTGGTTTGTCGATTTCGTTGATTCTTTCAAAGAACCAACTTTTCCGTTTTTGATTCTTTCTGTTGTTTTTCTATTCTTTATTTCATTTATTTCTGCTCTGATCCTTATTATTTCCTTTCTTCTAGTGGCTGTGGGCTGTTTTTTTTTTTAACTGTTGTCTTTCTATTTGTTCAACTTCTGTAGTTAATGTTTTGATATTGTCCCTTTCTTCTTTTTTGATGTGTGCATCCATTGCTATAAATTGTCCTCTGAGGACTACCTTTGCTGTGTACCAAACGTTTTGGTATGATGTGTTTTCATTCTTGTTTGATTCTAGGAATTTTTTGATTCCATCTCTGATTTCTTCTGTTACCCAGTGGTTTTTAAGAAGGGTGTTATTCAATTTCCATTTAATTGATTTTTTTTCCTTGCTCTTCTGTTGTTAATTTTTACCCTGATGGTGTTGTGATCAGAGAAGATACTTTGTATTATCTCAGCATTTTGGATCTTGTTGAGGATTGCTCTGTGGCCTAAGATATGGTCTATTCTAGAGAACGTTCCATGTGCATTGGAAAAGAATGTGTACTTTGCAGCTGTTGGGTGGAGTGTTCTGTATATGTCTATGAGGTCAAGTTGGCTGATTGTGCCCTTTAGGTCTTACGTATCTTTGCTGAGTTTCTTTCTAGATGTTCTGTCCTTTACTGAGAGTGGTATGCTGAAGTCTGCTATTATTGTGGAACTGTCAATTTCTCTTTTCAGTGCTGTTAGAGTTTGTTTTATGTATTTCGGAGCCCTGTCGTTGGGTGTGTAGATGTTTATTATGATTATGTCTCCATGCTGTATTGTCCCCAGTAATCATGATACAGTGCCTTTCTTTGTCTTTTATGGTGGCTTTTGTTTTAAAGTCTATTTTATCTGTGATTAGTACTGCTACTCCTGTTCTTTATTGGTAGCTATTTGCTTGATATATTTTTTCCTATCCTTTGATTTTTAATAAATTTACATCTTTGTTTCTAATGTGTGTCTCTTGTAGACAGCATATTGACAGATCCTGTTTTTTTATGCATTCTGTCACTCTCTGTCTCTTTATGGGTGCATTTTGGCCATTTACATTCAGTGTAATTATTGATAGGTGTGAGTTCATTGCTGTTATTTTGTAGTGCTTTTTTTTTTGTGGTGCTGACGTTTTCTTTGTTCCTCTTACTCTCATGTGCTGAATTCCTTTTGTTTGTGGATTTTTTTTCATTTCTTTTGTGTTTGTAGGTTTTGTTTTTACTGAGGCTTTATCTTTTTCTTCTTTGTTTTGATGAGTAGGTTTGTTAACTTTCTTTGTGGTTACCTTGACACTTACCCTTATCTTTCTAGGTTTGAACCAGTCTACTATTACTTGGTATCGCCTTGCCATCCTCTCCATTGGAAGGTTCTATACCTACAGCGTTTATTCCCGCTTTTATTGTTCTGATGATGTTGTCATTTACAGAGTAACCTCTCTGATTCCCTGTTGTAATTTTTTTTGGTTTTACCGTGAGAGTTCATTTCCTAGGTTGGTATCTGGCTGGTATGATCCTGTCTCCTAGATTCAGCCTGTGGTCTGATATTGTTTGTTCTCAGACCGAAGGACTCACTTTAATAATTCTTGTAAGTTTGGTTTGGTTTTTACATTGTCCCTTAATTTCTGTTTATCTGGAAATGTCCTACATTCACCATCATATTTGAATGAGAATTTTGCAGGATATATTATTCTCAGCTAGCAAATTTTTTCCTTTCAAGGTTTTATGTATGTCATCCCTTTGCCTTCTTTCCTGCATGGTTTCTGCCAGATAATCCGACCTTGGTCTTATTGTTTCTCCTCTGTATGTGACTTTTTGGTTTTCTTGAGCTGCTCTCAGGATTCTTTGTTTGTCTTTCGTTTCAGTGAGTGTGATTGGTATGCCTTGGTGATTTTCTTTTGGGGTCTCTCCTGTGTGTGGTTCATTGAGCTTTGTGGATGGTCAGCTTTTCATCTTTCATGATATTGGGGAAGTTTTCTGTCAGCATTTCGTCAATGATCCTCTCTCTGTTTTCTGTTTTCTCCCCCATTCTGGACTCCGATCACTTGCAGATTTTTGTTTTTGATTGTATCCCACATAATTCTTAGGGTTTCTTCATTTTTCTTTGTTCTTTTTTCTGATTTTTCCTCAAACAGAGTTGTATCCAAGTGTTTGTCTTCAATTTTGCTGATCCTGTCTTCCATCGTTTCACACCTGCTCCTCAGCCCTTTTAGGATGCTGTCCATTTCTGAAATCTTGTTTATCTTTTGGATTTCTAATTGTTGTTTTTGTATGATTTCCAGTTGTGAATTTATTTTGGCATTTTCTTCCTGTATTATTTTCTTGAATTCTTCCATTTTTTTTCCTGTGTTTTCCATGAATTTTTCTGCCTTTTTCATGAACTTGTCTATTTTTTCCTGATTTTTGTCTGTTTTTTGCTTTAACTCTTGGATAGCTCTGAATATGAGATATTTGAGTTCCCTATCAGGTAATTCTAGTGCCTTTTCTTCTACTGGAAAGTCATCTGGTGTTTTATTTTGGATGCCTGATGGAACCATCCTGTCCTGTTTTTGTATATGTTTTAATATTGTCTGCTGCCTTTGGGACATTAAAAAGTTATTTTCCTCACTTACTGATTGCAGATTTGTTTGTTTCATCCTGCTGTTTTGTTTTATTTGGTTATCTCTGAGCAGGCGGGCTGTGCGTTCTTTGTTGCTTGCTCGTCTGTAGGCATGATACTTTTCACCTACTTCTGCCAGGGGTAGGGTCAGTCACTCAGGTATGGTACAGCAGGGCAGGTCCAGCTGAAGGCGAGTTGCTGGGATGGGTTGTTTGTGGCATGTACTAGGGCCAACAGGACAGGCTGGGAATCAGTGCAGGGCTTGTTCTGGTAGGCCATGCCTTTGCTGCCTGGGGGTGTGATGTTCAGCTCATGGTGCAGGTAGGCAGGAAGGAGGGGGGAGATTGTGAAGTGTGGGGCTAAGATGGGTATGGGAAAGAGGAGAGAGGAACAGGAGCCAAAAACATACAAACAGACAAAAAAGAGTGCAAAAGGAGCTTGCCATTGGAATGGAGAGATGAGAGACTGAGAAGTGGAGAAAAACAGAAAGTAAATAAAAAAAGAAAAAGGGTAAAAGAAAAAAAAATTAAATAAAAATTACAAGGACAAAGAAAAGCCCCCAGGGATTCCACCAGTGCAGCTGCAAGGACTGGGGAAGTTGCTCCCAGGCCGTGAAGTACAGCCTTGCTACAAGGGGTAGAGGTGTCACACAGTGCCAGGTATCCGGGAGACAGGAAGAGAAGGTAAGTTTAGAGAGACGAGAAACTGAGAAATGAAGACAGACAAAAAGGGAAAGAGAGAGAGAAGAAAACAAAACAAAGAAACTGAAAGAACTAAACCACAACAACAACAACAAAAAAAAAAACCAAGGAGAAAGAAATGCCCCCAGGGTCCCACTGCACTTGTGGGCAGAGTAAGGGGTTAGCTCCCAAGCCATGCAGTACTGCCTGGCTAGAAGGGGCTCCCAAGCTGAGAAAAGAAAAAGAAAACGAACAAACAAACAAAAAAGTCCCGGGAATCCCACCATCGTGGCAGCATGGGCTGGGAAGCAGTTTCACAGTCGAGCAGTGTATTCTCAGCCTTTCAGGAAGAAGCAAAGATGGCACACGAAGCCAGATATTTGAAAGAAAGGAGAGGGAGGTGGTGAGAGGTAAGGAAGAAATCAAAATAAGCAGTAAAAAGCAGCACCAGCAGCCAACAGATGGCACTCAGGGAGCCGGCCAGTGTTGGTGGGTGAAATCCAAGCCGCACAGGGGTGAAGCCAGTGTTTCCCGGCCAAGAGAGTGTGGCTGCAAGAAGTAGAGGAGGCTGAGTGGGGGTGAAGAAGGGTGGGGGGTGGGAAAGCGTATATCGCTGGTTACCGGTTGTTCTGTCTTCTGCTGGAAGCTCCATGAAGCTGCTTTCTTGTACCTCCTGTTTACCGATCTCCAATAGGGATCTAAGATGGCGGATCTGTGCTGTGGTAGCTGATAGGGTACCTCTGCATGTGTCTCTCCTCGCTCTTTGTTCTGTGTCAGTTTCTTATTCCATTCAATGCTTGGCTGAGTTCTTTATCTTTTCATTTGATGCTTGTCGTTTCAGGATTGACGTTTGCCTCTGTTTGACTTAGTTTTTCAGATCTTTGCTGTGGAGGAACAGTGTGGTGCTTCTGTCTATAGTGCCATGTTGCCCAGAAGTCCGCTGAGGGTTTTGAGTCTCTTTAGGGGCAAAAATGATCATTCTGTTGTGCAGTTTGTGATCATTAAAGTTAGGAATATGTGTAAAGCATATGCACAGTATTTTATATTCTATTATGGACTCATACATGCCTACGTGAGTAAAATTCGTGTTTCCTGAATCTGTAAACATAGTTCTTGTGTAAGAATGAAATTGTCGCACTTCTCTGTAAAGGTTTGTATTTAAGTCATCGGGATAAGCTTGCACTAATTTCTTGGATGCTTTCATGCATTCTTTATCAGGTTCTGTACACATTGTTTAAGAAGGAAAATCTATTTGAAAGAACTTCATACATTTTGACTCTTCTTTTCATGTAAGAGTCAAGTGTGTCAGTGATGGTGTAGTATGTGGTTACATGACCTTGATAGCTGGTACTCAGTACTTCCAGAGCCCTTTCGTCATTTGCTTGTTTCTTCCTACTGCTTCTGTGACGGTGAACTGCTTGATCATCAGTATTTGGCAGTATTTGTCTTGTTGTGTTTTCAACGTTTTCAAAATCTTCTCTTAAAGTGTATAAATACCCTGTTAATGACTGGTAGAGATCGGTGCATGTCTTTAAATTTACTTCTTGGGAGGCTTGACTCATCTGATGAAAATGCTGTAATGTATTATTCCACATAACTAACATAAACTATAGGCTAGTGTTCTGCATTTTGTTGGCGACGTTTTCAGCTTCTCTTCTAGTATCTCGTTTTTGTGTCTGGTCTTCAGCAATATTTTCTACAGCATTTAGAATCTGAGTGTACGATTCCAGGATTGCACAGCATGCACTTCCCAATGTATATTAGAAAGACATTTTGATACTAGATCATTGCCTAAATATGTTTTAAGAACTGCCCATCGGTGAGTAGAGCTGGCAAAACATGTGTAGAGTAACTGAAGAGTAGAAAAAAGTTAACCGCTTCCGGACAGCAATCTACTACACAAATTCATATTGCCATTAGTAATTTCAGCACTAGCTGTACTAGTATGATTTGCACCCATTAAATTTGAGTGTTCAACAGGAGAAATCTCTTCTGATTCATTGTTTTGAAAAGGAAGTTGATTTTGGAATTGTTTTTAGGGATTCATAAATTGTTTTCTTCTTCTGTGAGCTTTCGTTTTTGTGTACCACTTAGTTGTTGCCATTTCATTTTACCTGGATATAAAATTGTGTCACTTTTTAAATTTGGTTCTACCGTAACAAATAAATTTGAATGATTGAAAATAAATAAAATTTATAACACAAGTAAAATTTACAAAATAAAATTTACATTCAAATTTGGACGTTAATGCAAGAATTTATATTGAAAAATCAATAAGTAAAAAAATTGACTTGCAGCATGTAATTTTGTCCTTCAGTTCTGAGACAGTCAAAAGAAATAGTACTTAGAAGGCAGTTGGAAATAGTTTCATTTCTTTGTCATATGATATTGGCAGGCCCTTCGCAGATCTCCACAAGTGTTTTTCATCTTGAAATAATACTTAAAAACTTACACACCCACTTTCTGTCCTTTGACACTGCATCTTCACAGTTCATTGGATTACTGCTGATACTCGATGAGGGCGAGAGTGATCGCAAAGATCATGATACAAATACACGGGTATACTCACTCTGTAGATGCGTTTTGGTTCGCTTTGCACATGACGGGACCAGATATGTCACTAGTCATGTGATTATAGTGATGCTATTCTTTTATGCGGTCAACAAGAGAGAACTGGATGTGAGGTTATACCTGATTGGTCCAAAATGAAAAGGAAACTATAATTGTTATCATATATAAAATTTATAAAATGTACATTTTATTTCTCTGTGGAATTGTTCAACTCCCATATTTGGAAATACATACATAATTGATGTAACGGTCGCACCACTTCTTGACAAGAATTTTTTGTGAGTCATAACGATATCAATCAATTTCTTAAAACAAAGTCAGTCTGAAGGGAAACAGAAAATAAAATACATTTATATAATTTTTATTATCTAAATATTCATCTAATTTGCTTGAGGAATTTTTCACTTTCCTTACATGGAGATATGTAAATATTCTGATAAAATATAAATATAAGTTCTATAAATGCCCTTTGTTGCTTTCTTGGAAGATTAATTTGGAAACACTCATTGCTGCAAAACAGAAACATATTTTGCATGTTAAATAAATGTTGAAATTTTCGTCCTCTTAATGTGCCTAATTTCTAGTTTATTAGCATATATAGAGTAATATCAAGCACTGTGTCCCACACAACAGACAATAAAAAATGAAACTTACTTGGTACATAAATTAAAACTTTTGTGTTAATCTTTCTAGTATTTTTTGGACGTTTGCTGTGTTAGTATTATATTAACTTATTACCCATGTTAGTATTATATCAAATGTATGCTAGATTTTATCTGTGTGCATGCCAAACATATTTTAAAGTTAGTTATAAATATTATTGTTTACAAAACTTAGAACAGAACTCTACGTAAATGCTATACAGTTAGAAAGTAACTTGATTGAATTCATTGCAATGGTCAACTGACTTGAGTTCCCAACAACTGGAGTTCCCATTGATTGTTTACCAGGAAGTGGACAAAAGCATACCCTTGTGTTTGTATCATGGCAAAGAGCGTTGCTGGTCTTCCTGGCTGGAGTTGCTGGATCAGCAGACATGGATGTACAAGACGGTTTTCTCAAAATGGATCCAAAACCTGTTACTTGTTAATATAATCTCTCCTTGCCCAGTAACCACTCATGTTGGATTCAGTTGCATATTGGCTGAGTGTAGCAAGAGTTAGACTCCATAACCCACTCCCACCTCTTGTTTATTAGAAAGAAATAGTATACTTCCAAGAGTCCCACCGAGATAAGGAGTTTCAGTCACACAGGAGGGGACTGTAGGAGACAGATGTCAACAAAGGTGTTGAAGTGGTGGTAGGGGCCTCAAGTGTGTCTTAAACAACCTTGCACATGGGTGCCCTCATGACCCTGCATGAACTTTATTTCCGGCCCACACATTCTTACACACCAGAGCTGGTATCAGTTTCATTTAGTGCCCTGCCAGTTCCCTCCCAGTGCGGCGCTGGCTTTTCCTTGTTCCTTGTATCCTGTCTGCTTGGCATCTGTCTATGCGTCTTTGCTTTGGACAGCTGGTGCTCCTGTTTTGTTGATGCCGTAAGCGCATGCTTACCTTACTTATTAGGTAATCTGACTCTGATACACATGGGGTTAACATGAGTCGGAGTCCATTCGATGACAACTGGTTTTTGGTTTTACACACCTACTGGATTCTGACCCTGTTGCTGAAACATATCTCCCCACTGTGCTTTCTATGGCTCTACTTCTTGTATCCAGACATTCTCAACACTTGGTCCCACAGCTCCAAATACCAAAAGTTTACTAGTCCTTGAAGGTCCTTTAAAATATTACTGTCCCCATCAAGTTTTCCAGACGATCCCAAGAGGGTGCACTTTCTCCTTCATTTGTCCATTTACTAGTTTCCTAGGGCTGCCGTAACAAAGTGCCACAAACTGGGTGGCTTAAAACAACAGAAGGCCAGAAGCGTGAAATCGGAGTTGGTTCCTTTTGGAGGCTCTGACGGGAATCTGTTCCATGCCTCTGTCCTAGCTTCTGGTGGTTCCCAGCAATCCTTGGCATTCCTTGGCTTGTAGACCCATTATCACTCCAGCCTCTGCTTCCATCTTCACATGACTTTCTCCTCCCTTTGTGTCCCCTCTTCTTATAAGGACACCTGTCATTGGATCTAGGGCTCACCCTAAACCCAGTATGATATCATCTGGAGAGCCTTAACTATTTACATTTGCAAAGTCTGTATTTCCAAATAAGGTGATATTCTGAGGTTCCAGGTAGACATCAATTTTTAGGGGACAACTCAATACAGTCCCGGAAGCATTAGATTTTTGCCAGTCTCAGGCAATTATACCTTTATAGTGGCTTTGATCATATTTTGTCTGCCTTGTATTAGAATTAAGAATTGCTTCAACCACCCCTCACAAGCCCAAGAGAACTGTAAATTTTTTTCAGCTTAGATAGGTACTCAGTAACTACGGCTGAATTTAACTGGATAATAAAGAGATGGTTCTTGTTGAAGACGATGAATATATTAAATATAAGGAACGCTGCTTTATAAAGTGTAAGGTACTAAACTTTGAATTATTCTGTGAAGGAGTTTGTTGTTGTGTGCCACTGAGTTGATTCTGACCCACAGTGACCCCATGTGACAGAGTAGGACTGTCCCATAGGATTTTCTTGGCTGTAATCTTTACGGGAGCAGATGGCCAGGTCTTTCTTTCTCAGAGCCGCTGGTGGGTTCAAACTGCCAAGCTTTTGGTTAGCAGCCGAGCTTAACCATTTAGCCACCAGGGCTCCTTGTGAAGGAGTTTAGCTGGGAAATATTAGTATACGGCTCTTGTAAGAATTTTTATTAAAAATGTAGCTAAATTTAAATTTTATAATAAAAAAAGGAGGTCAGCCAAAGGACTCAACTGTTTCCTAACATGAACTGCAATTTAAAGTTAGGTCCACTTGCGAGCTCTTTTTGCCTCCTCCCGGAGCATGTTTTGAATAATACAGGCTTGTTGTAAATTATTAAAATGCCACCTAGTATAAAGAATAAAGCTGGGGTCATTTGTTATGGCATCTTACTATCCAGAAATAGCTACTGTTACTGTTCTGATGTTTTTGCTCCCAGTATTTTTTTTATATAGTATCATGCTGTATATGTTTTGTATCTTTTTTTTAGACTTAACATCATACTATTAGCATTTTCCCAATACTCTTCAAAAAACTAATTTTTAGTGGTAGCATTGAATAACTGCCATGGCACTTGTACCAATTGACATTACTACAGTGATGTATGAGAGTAACTGGTTTCCTTCAACATCGCCAATGCTGTTTATTTACCCAACATTTCTATCTTCGCCATTTTGGCAAATGAAAAATAATGCCTCATTTTAGTTTGAATTTGCATTTCTCTTATGTGTGCGAGGTTGATTATCTTTTCATTTTTAAACATTTGTTCACCATATGTATTTATATCTTTGGCCTCCCCCTACCCCCGCTGGGTTTCTGGTATTGTTCTTATTTTGTAGAAGCTGTTTATCTATTAAGTAAATCAAGTGATAGAAATTGGAATAGTGCTAAGCAGGATTAGATTTGTTTCTCATGCCTCCAAAGGTAAACCTTTGGATAAAAAAACATAGATTTTGCCTCAACAGAAGGAATATTCTCACAACCAGTTACGTAAAGATGGAATAGGTTTCCTGAATCAAAGGGATTTTCTTATGCCTGGAGGAATATAAACGTGCACCGCAGGTTCATGTAATGGGTGTGTTATCAGGACCAGCGTCCTCAACATAGGTTGTGTGTGAGATAAGCCACTGCTATGTTGGAAGACAATATTACAGCTCACAGTTATGTTTTTTTAAATTAAAAATGAAATTACACTCTACTAACACATGAATAAGGAGCCGTGGTGGCTGGTAACCAAGAGGTTGGAGGTTCGAATGCACCAGCTGCTCCGCGGGAGAAAGATGTGGCAGTCTGCTTCTGTAAAGATTACAGCCTTGGAAACCCTAGGGGGCAGTTCTACTCTATTCTGTGTGTCAGAAGCGACTCAACAGCAGCGGGTGTTTTTTTTTTTTTTGAAACACCTGAATATAAAATATAAATATATATATCTTGAGTGCACACTCCCTTTGTTTTTTAAGTTGATAGTAATACATGATCAAAGCAATGTGGAGAATGTTATTCTACCAGATTCTTAGTACTTCAGGTGTGGTCCATGAACCAGCAGAGGTATCACCTGGGATATCAGGCCCACCCCAGATCTACTGGATCAGAATCTTCATTTCAGCAACATCCTGGAGTGATTGATAAGCACATTCAAATTGATATGCAAATGTTGCACAACATGATTAATGTAATTGCAGTTACTAAGTTGTGCACCTGAAACATGCTGAATTGACAAATGTGTTACATATCTATTTACAACAATTTTTTAATAATTGATATGCACATTAAAATTTGAGACCTTCCAAACCAGAGGTATTAAAATCATTCTTTGAGATAAATAGGAGTGAGAGCCTTATTTTATTGAGTTAATGGCTAATCATTTTTTAAACTGAACTCTTAAGTTTGGATAGCTGGGTTTTATGTTAAAAACTTGCCTGAAAATGGAGGCAGAAGGAATACCCGGGAGAGGTTACCCTGCTTCCGCCTGCAGTCAGCCATTTCCTAACTAAAGAGGCATAGCTGTTGGTCACAAGACACAGGGGAAAATGCCTGCCAAGACTTTGGACTCTGGGGAGGGTGGTTTTCAAAAAGCCTGAGTGGAAAAGGATGGAATAATTTTCTGTTACCTCTTTCTGGTCCATCCTGATAGCTTGTTTTTCAGGGCAACTACAAATGATTAGTAACAAAGAACAATCTTAAAACCGGGCAATACTTCCCTTTTTAATCCAAGCCCTGCCAAAGTTCAGTGTATCTCTAAAAAGAGGTACTGATCGTTCACACACCGTTGATAAACTCCTCGCCCGCCCTGAGAAGAATCGCGTTTTGTGCCTTTCAAAACCACCCTTTCGGGAAGTCAGCACAACTGGACTAAACCAAAGCTAAGAAGTTTCCTGAATACAATCGAACACTTCGGGGGACAGAGTAGCAGGGGTAGGGGTCTGGGGACCATGCTGTCAGAGGACATCTAGGTCAGTTGGCATAACAAAGCTTATTAAGAAAATGTTCTGCATCCTACTTTGGTGAGTGGCGTCTGGGGTCTTAAAAGCTGGCAAGCGGCCGTCTAAGATGCATCAATTGGTCCCAGCTACCTGGAGTAAAGGAGAATGAAGAACACCAAAGACACAAGGAAAGTATTGGCCCAGGAGACAGAAAGGGCCACATAAACCAGAGACTTCATCAGCCTGAGACCAGAAGAACTAGATGGTGCCCGGCTACCACCAATGATCACCTTGCCAGGGAACACAACAGAGCGTCCCGGATGGAGCAGAAGAAAGGTGGGGTGCAGAATTCAAATTCTAGTAAGAAGACCAGACTTAATGGTCTGACTAAGACTGGAAACCCCAGGAACGCACGACCTCTGGATTCTCTATCAGTCCAGAACTAAAACAATTTCCGAGGCCAACTCTTCAGACAGGGATTGGACTGGACTGTGGGACATAAAGTGATACTCGTGAGGAGTGTGCCTCTTAGCTCAAGCAGATACAAGAGACTAAACGGTCAGCTTCTGTACAGAGGTGAGATGGGAAGGCAGAGAGGGTTAGGAGCTGGTTAAATGGACATGGGGAGTCGGGTGCAAAGGAGGAGCGTGCTGTCACAGTATGGGGAGAGCAATTAGAGTCACATAAAAATGTATGTATAAATTTTTGTATGGGGAAAAAAAATAAAAAAACAAAACAAAACCACCCTTTCAGTTATACCCTCGGGACTTGCCAGATTTGAGCACTGGAAGTCCTGCATCCCCAGAAACCTCTCAGTCCTGGGTAGACTAGATGGATGATCCTTCCTGCATCCCCAGACACCACTCAGTCCTGGGTAGACTAGATGGATGGTCCCTCCTGCTTCGTTCAGTTTGAGAACTGTTCGGTGTAAACTATTACACCTACTTTTCAGGGACATCGTAGAATGGTCTTGTCCTTTATGTCCTTTATTCGTCTGGGAAGTGTGTGTGTGTGTGTGTGTGTGTGTGTGTGTGTGTGTTTTTCTCAAGGGTGTGCCCAGCAGAAAAGCCACACTCCTATTCACTAATTGGTGGCGGCCGGCAGTGTTTGCATGCAATGCCTGAGTATGCTGGAGAGGAAGGGAAACCAGTCCTGGTGGTTCACATCTAAGACTTACGACTGAATTCAAACTTCCCATCTCCCACACAGCTTGTTTTTTTCTCGACTGCTGTGCATGTTCAAAACCAGACTGTACCATTGTTGAATAGAGGCTGAAGGAGAAAAAAAAAGAAAGCTTCATTAAATTCAAAACCCATTTTGGAAAGGAAAAAAAGAAAAAAAACTCTAGAATAACCAGGAAGAGAAGCATACTTTCTCAACACTGCAAAGACTCAGTATTGTTCAGGGGAGTCCCTTGGTGGCGCAGTCGGTGAGAATGGCTTGGCTGCTAACTGAAAGGTTGGTGGTTCAAGTCCACCCAGAGGTGCCTTGGAAGAAAGGCCTGAAGGTCTAGTTTCAAAAAATCAGCCACTGAAAGCCGCATGGAGCACAGTTCTACTCTGACACACACGAGGTCGCCGTGAGTTGAGGTTGATTTGACAGCAACTGGTTTGGTTTTTTTTATTGCTCAGTAAACATCCTGTGTTACACTTAACATTGGGTCAGTAGAAATATTCCTATTAATATGAGAAGGAAGACGTTACTGTCTACCAGGTCTTTCTTCCGCGTCACCACTGGGTGTGTTCAAACCACCAACCCTTAGGTTA
Source organism: Dugong dugon (assembly GCA_030035585.1). Taxonomy (NCBI): domain Eukaryota; kingdom Metazoa; phylum Chordata; class Mammalia; order Sirenia; family Dugongidae; genus Dugong; species Dugong dugon. The sequence continues at coordinate 162,836,701 of CM057483.1, forward strand.
GTAGTTGAGCGCAACTGTTTTCGCCACCCTTTGAATAATAATATTAATAGATGCTAACAAATGCTTCATTCCTTGCTTGGTCTTTCCTCCTGGGCCCTGGAGGAAATTAACTGACATATCTTTATTTATTTAAAGTAATATAACATTTTAGTATTAAAACTTGAACCACTATAGGAGAGTCTTTAACAAGACCTAAAATCTATGCAGACCCCATGACTCAGCATTTGCAGTTCTTGGAAATTCATGTCCAGAAAACACAGGACCAACAGATGAGCAAGGACACTCCTTTTATCTCTCTTTGGAAAAAACTAGAATATTCTAAGTGTCCATCAAGTGGGGAGGGGCTAATGACTTAAACGTCAGGGTATAGGCATGCCCTGGAATGCCATGCAGGTGAATGTCTGCCGTGAGCCTTGTGGTCTTTTAAAGAACTTACTATATGGGATCAAATTGTGAATAGCAACTAAAAAGTTAGATAGGAAGCTTGAGGGGAAATGAGTTTATGTCAGTAGGGGAGGAACAGATTGGAAAAGGTGGGGGAGAATGGTTGTACAACTTGAAGAATGTAATCAGTGTCACTGAACTGTACATGTAGAAACTGTGGAATTGGTGTACGTTTCCCTGTATATATTGTCAACAACAATAAAAAATAATAATAATGAGGCCGAGCTAAAGATGGTATCAAGGATGGCCAGGACTTCCTGTTGGAGAACAAAGCAAGTGTTGACATTGTATGTTTGCACAGAGATATGTATATAACTGAATTGGAAAGGGGCCTAGGAATGCAAATAACTTAAGTCTATTACCTCTTCAGTATTGTAAACAAGATTGTATTCCGGAATTACTCCTAGCATTTAAAAAAAAACACTCTCAGCTTTAAAACAAACAAAAATGGAACAAAGAGATAACAATGATAAAGAATGGGTTCTTTAGGCCTGTAATGATTCTACTGTAAGTAAATGCTGGTGTTAATAGCTCAGGAGTTTCTCCAGTAAAGGGATTGTTCTGCATGTGCTGGGCAGAAGAAGGAAGTAAATTAGATTTCACCCCTGTTCCCCTCAAAAAAGCCAAAAAAGTCCACTCCATTCTGAATTTGGTGAAAGGTCTGACTAGATTAAGGTCTCTGTGTGCCGAAGTGGGGGTGGAAGACTTGGAACAGTTTGCAAGCAAGTTAGAAAATGATGAAAGAGGAACAAACGAGAGAGGTTGAAGAAGTTCCGTGTTCAGAGGGAGCAGCTATCACTTCTAACAGGAGAGTTTGGGAGAGTTTCAGGGAACATTTCATCGTTTATTAAAGTCTTAAAGAATAAGTTCGATTTGGCCTTGTGGACAGTGGAGGAGGAGTTGGTGGGCATGTTGTGGCATGCATGAGTGGCTTAATTGGGCTTGAAAATTGAATGTGTAAGGGGGTGGTGGGATCCAAGACTTTAGGTTGGGCTATTATTGGACAGGGCCTGCAATGCCAAGCTCAATCTCTAGTTATGAATGAATAGCCAGTATTTTATATTCCGAAATTCCCAGGTTAACATAACCATGTTAAATGAGAACCATCCTGGTGTCAAAGTGGTTAAGAGCTCAGCTGCTAACCAAAAAGTCGGCAGTTAGAATTCAGCAGCTGCTTCTTGGAAACCCTATGGGGCAGTTCTACTCTGCCCTATAGGGTCACTATGAGTCGGAATTGACTCCACAGCAGCGGGTTTGGTTTTGGTTTTTGGTTTAGCCTAAGAGTACAGCTCTTTGCAGTGCCCAACTGAGGGTGATTTTGCCCCCAGGGGGACATTGGGCAATGTTTGGAGACATTTATAAGGCGCTCTGGTGGTGCAGTGGTTAAAGCGCTCGGCCACTAACCGAAAGGTCAGCGGTTTGAACCCACCAGCCGCTCTGAGGGAGAAAGATGTGGCAGTCTGCTTCTGTAAAGATTTGTTCTTAGGTGCCGTCGAGTTGGTTCCGACTCACAGTGACCCTGTATACAACAGAACGAAACACTGCCTGGTCCTGCGCCATCCTCACGGTTGTTGTTATGCATGAGCCCATTATTGCAGCCACTGTGTCAGTCCATCTTGTCAAGGGTCTTTCTCTTTTTCACTGACTCTCCACCAAGCATGATGTCCTTCTTCAGGGACTGGTCTCTCCTAATAACATGTCCAAAGTAAGTGAGATGAAGTCTCAATCATCCTCCCTTCTAAAGAGCGTTCTGGTTGTACTTTTTCCAACACATATTTGTTCGTTCTTCTGGCAGTCCATGGTATATTCAGCATTCTTTGGCAACACCATAATTTATAAGGCATCAATTCTTCTTCGGTCTTCCTTATTCATTGTCCAGCTTTGGAATGCACATGAGGCGATTGAAAATACCATGGCTCGGGTCAGGCGTGCCTTAGTCCTCAGAGTGACATCTTTACTTTTTAACCCTTGAAAGTGATCTTTTGCAGCAGATTTGACCGATACAATAAGTTGCTTGATTTCTTGACTGCTGCTTCCATGGGTGTTGATTGTGGATCCAAGTAAACTGAAATCCTCGACAACTTCAGTATTTTTTCTGTTTATCATGATGTTGCTTATTGGTCCCGTTGTGAGGAGTTTTGTTTTCTTTATGTTGAGGTGCAATCCATACTGAAGGCTGTAGTCATTGATCTTCATCAGTAAGTGCTTCAAGTCCTCTTCACTTTCAGCAGGCAAGGTTGTGTCATCGGCAGATAGCAGGTTGTTAATGAGCCTTCCTCCAGTCCTGATGCTGTAAAGACTACAGCCCTGGAAACCCTATGGGGCAGGTCTACTCTGTTCTATTAGGTGGTTAGGAGTCGGAATTGATTCAATGGCAGTGGGTTTGGAGACATTGACGGCTGGTTGTCACGACTGGTGGGGTGCTATTGCCATCTAGTGGGTGGATGCCAGTGATGCTGTTAAACTTCTTACAAAGTTGCACAGCAAAGAAATTAAACCCCGGTCTATAGCATAGGTCACATGAGGGAAAGTAGCAGTTTAACTGAAATGTTCTCCTACAGGAGTCCAAATAAATTCCCAACAAATTACCCCACCCGTTCCACCGCCATCCTAGGGTCTAAATCCGATTTTGATTACCAACAGAAACCGTGTCTAAGAAGCTATCTTCCTAGAGTGCTTAAGTAGTCAAATGGTGTGTGTGCGCGCGTGTGTGTGTGTGTGTGTGTGTGTGTAATAAAGACTATAAACCTGTCATAAAAATTATGTCCCCAAATATAACGTTTCAAGTGAGACTAAAAATGAGTCCAAAATAAATTAACATCAATCATTACATGATAAAGAACATTTAGTAAATCTTAAGTGATTCTCAGAAGAAAGGATTGACCGTTCAGGATTAAACCCAAAGGCAATTTGCCACGCAATAGCATTAGTTACCAGTTTTATGAGACGCTACCTCCAAGGCTCAGAACAACCCTGAAAAGTTAGAATTGTTATCTCCCCGTTTTACAGATAAGGACACTGAGGCTCAGAGAAGTGGTGACTTGTTCAAGCTCACAGGGCCCATGCACGGCAGGATTTGGTGGACCCATCTGACTCCAGGGTCTACACAATATATTGAAATGTCCAGATGATTAAAATATTTTAATACTATTAGAAATGAGATTGCATGGGTGGCATAGACCACAGAAATATGAACACCCTAGGCTCCCTCCGCTACTCGCTTACCATGGGATGTGATAGTGTCACAGTTCAGGGCTCTGAATTTTCCTGTCAGTACAAAGTAATGCTCTCAACTCTCCTGTGAACTTCCGGTATAATGAGGAAATGAATTAAGTTGGTTGGCTGCGTAGGTACTTAAGGAAAGTCATTTAACTTATTTCTTGCAGCTGTAAGACCATTCGGGGTTTAGTAGTAACATGATAACCCTTTCCTGACTTGCGAGACATACGGTATCCCAACCAATTTTTATGCCTCTGGACTTACTTTGGAAGGGATAGAGTCCTGAGTTGGAGCCTCATTTTTGTGTAGATTGAGCATTGTCTTAGGTGATGCCCCATGGATGTGTGAATTTTCTAAACTTTTGACAGGTTTGCCTTTATTTCTGTGGATAAGCCTCCTCACTGTCTCCCAGTTAATATGTTCTCATGAGAATGTACTTACCTCGAGAATAAGCTATTCCCAGTCTTCATTCAGTCATAGTGGCCGTTTTCTCCCTGTGCCGTTCATTACTGGTTCCCTGCTTTTCTAGTTTCTGAACAGTAAATAATGCCTTTGAAATAAGAAATAATGCATTGCAGTGGTACTTTTCAAGAGATGCGAAATCCTGTAAATTATTCTTACCCTGCATTCAATCTTAGGGCCCAGTCATTGCTTCCACATGTAGCAGGTGGCATGCACTGCTGTGAGCAATTCTGCAGTATTCCAGGACAGCTGTTTCTGCTTCTTAGTTGTTAGTACTGCTTTTGTTATAATAAAGAATACATAGTAGTGGTAATTTTCCTGAGATTCAAATTCCTTTCCTTTTATTTATTTGGCCTGTCAGTACTGCTTCTGCAGTAATGAAGAATCGATTGTAGTGGTAATTTTCCTGAAATAAAAAAATCCCTTGGCTTTATTTATTTGGGCTGTAAGTACTGCTTTTGTAGTAAGGAAGAATGCATTGTACCATGTTTTGAAAAATTTCATGAAAAATAATAACAAAGGCTAAGAAGGAGACTAGAATAAAATGCATGTGCAGTCACTGCCAGGTGCCTTCAGGTTTTACCTCATGGTTTGCAAATTTTCAAGAAATTTAAAAAAAAAATAATTGATGCATATTGGCAGGATTTATGACACCCAGGTTCTGCTGGGACATATGGGATCCCAGATAATGGGTATCAAAATCCATAAATCATAACAAAAATTCTGAATTGATCCTTTAATCAGTATGCCTTCCATTAGTGAAAACAATAGTGTCAACAGAAAATTCAAAGGAGAGAACAAGTCTTGAAAGGGATAATGAACAAAATCATGCTTTAATTGCTTAGGACTTATCTTCTTAATACAACCTGAAACTTCTCTTTTCATTCTATATACTCTTTTATCCCATGGCATCCCAGATTTTCCCTAATATTTCAGTCTCTTAAGGCCTAACTGGGAGGCTGTCTCCATGAATTCCTTCCCCATTCCTCTGAATTCTTCGTCATCAGAATTAATCTTTCTTCTGTGTTCCATGGGAGCTGCATGTACTTCTCTTTAGATTTCACTTTCCTTGGCTGCATATTTTAGTAGTTTTTCCCCCGATTGGAGTGGTAGCTCCTGGAAGGTAGGGAAGGAATGGTCACTGTGTATTCTGGATCATTCCTAAGTTCCTATTTTGAGTTTGTGATGACATTTTCCATTGTGCAGGCCAAAATGAAAGAGAGAGAGAGAGAGAGAGGAAGGTGAAAACAATGAACAAAGTTAGTGCGTCCTGGAGATAATTTTTTTTTTTATTTGAAAGATTATTCTTTATTTAGATATTGCAATTCTACCTTTTTTTTTTTTGTTGTTAAAATGGCCTTTCTTTTATCATTATAGATGATTTTCCCCTTTCCACAATCTAACTTCAAAAGTTGGCATACTATAACATACCTGACCAGTACTCATCAAAATTGTTAAGCTTATGAAAAACAAGGAAGTGTGAGAAACTATCACGGATGGAAGAAACTAAGGAGACAGGATGTTATGGATCCTTGAACAGAAAAAGGGAAAAACTGGTGAAGTCTAAATAAGTTCTGAACTCCAGTTAATAGCAACGCGTCAATGTTGGGTTCTTAGTGTTGACAAACGTACCATAGTTATGTATGAGGTTGACTTTAGGGGAAGCTAGGTGAAGGTCACACAGGAACTCTCTACTGTATTTACAACTTTTTCGTAAATCTAAACTTATTTTGAAATAAAAAGTTTATTTAAAAAAAATCCCCCCAGAAAAGAGCAACCGCTTCGTAAACCAAACCTGCTGCCGTCGAGTCGATTCTGACTCGTAGTGACCCTATAGGACAGAGTAGAACTGCCCCTTAAGGGTTTCCAAGGAGTGGCTGGTGGATTTGAACCGCTGACCTTTTGATTAGCAGTCAAGCTCTTAACCACTGTGCCACCCGGGCTCCAACCCCTTCTTAGACCCTCTAATCATGAAATGTTTTATTGCCTCTTGGAGCCCCAAATCCTGACAACATCAAGCACACTGAACACATTCACTAGAAGTTTGAAAAATTAAATCCTTCCAATGAATTGAATCAAAGGATAATAATAATGCACCCATAAAAGGGTATCAGTTGCTTAATTAAATATTATTATAATGAAGTCTTAACAAAATATTAAAGCAAAAGGAAAACTAACATGACCCCCTCAAACCTACCTACTCCTCTGTAAGAGCCATCGGAGCCCCCAGCCTGCCCAGGATCATGGGTGACGAAAAGCTTTCTGGCGTGTTGTCTTCAGTGTCCACCCTGACAGCTTTTAGCTGGAGACTGCTGAGCAGAATAGTGTCTCTCTACATCACGAAATGGCTCATCCCTCAGTGATTGGATGGGCATACGATCTTTAAGCAGAGACACCATGCACAGTTATCAATGGCTCTGTTATGAAGACACAGACCTGGTTTGGTGAGGTCTGATTCTAGAACATGGAGTCCCCGGGCGGTGCAAACGGTTAAGCCCCGGGCTACTGGCTCAAACATAGCAGTGATTGTGAGGATGGCGCAGGACCGGGCAGTGTTTCCTTCTGTTGTACATAAGGTCGCTATGAGTTGGAATCGACTTGATGGCACCTAACAACAACACTAAATGAAAAGTTGGCTGTTCGAACCCAGCCAGAGGTGCCTTGGAAGAAAGGCTTGGAGATCTGCTTCTGAAAGATCACAGCCGTGAAAACCCTATGGAGCACAGTTCTACTCTGACACACATGGGGTCGCCATGAGTTGGAATCGACTCGACCCGTAACTGGTTTGGATTCTAGAAAAACAGTGAGCACACATCATTTGGGTCAGCAGAGGGCACTCTTAAACAGCAGTATTTCTAAACCCGTTGCCGTCCAGTTGATTCCAACTCATCGTGACCCCGTAGGACAGAGTAGAACTGCCCCATAGAGTTTCCAAGGAGCGCCTGCTGGATTCGAACTGCCGACCTTTTGGTTAGCAGCCGTAGCACTTAACCACTATGCCACCAGGGTTTCTTCTAGCTACAATAAAACCTGTGAAAGCCAGAACCTGTGTAAGGTGGAAGCTTGTCAGAGAAGGAAAACTCAAATATTTTCCACTAAAACGAGTGATAGAAAGTGGTCAGACTGCACCCTGTCAAAGGTGGAAAGCTTCTGAGACCTGGAGAAACGAGGCAGTCCTGTGGAGTTCTGGCTGCCACAGATTTCACTGTACCTGCATTAGCCAGCTGGAGCAGACGGAATACTCCAGTATGTGGGAAATTTGGGTAGTGGTAGAAGTTGGCAAGCCATTCATTCCCTTGAGCCACCTTCAATCTGACATGGAAAATAAAATAATGGAAATGAACACCCTGACCATGGTGTTACAGTATGTAGGAGCCCTGGTGGTGCAGTGGTTAAAGCACTCAGCTGCTAACCTAAAAGTGGGCAATTCAAACCCACCGGCTGCTCTGAGGGAGAAAGATGTGGCTGGCAATCTTCTTCTGTAAAGATTTACAGCCTTGGAAACCCTGAGGGGGCAGTTCTACCCTGTCCTGTAGGGTTGCTATGAGTTGGAATTGACTTGACGGCAGTGGGTTTGGGTTTTTTGGTTTTTTAGGTGGCACCAGTTAAGAAGCTGGGTTGCTAGTTGCCTGGTGATCCAGGGGTCAAAGAGGTTGTCTGAAGAGATTCTCCAAAAGGGTGAGTCCTGAGTGGGGTGTGAAGAGGAAGGGGCACCCTTGGCCCAGGCATTCTGGAAGCAGCTGGAAGTCTCTGAGGGAGTCTGCAGTTTGGCCCAACTGGACAGTTAGGTTCCGGAAGATGATTGTCATAGAACCTTGATGTGCATGTCAGCAATTTTAATCAGAGTGAAAGGAAAATGAGTATGTTTGGGAGACTTTTCAGAATGGGAACGATATACAAATCTAAGAGGAAAATAAATTGCTTCTAAGTCCGTTGTTCTTTTCCCTGTAGTTAGACACTGTTGGGTACAAACCTTTAACGTCAACACCAGAGGAGACTCCCAAGATCCCCACATCTCAGGGTCATGCGGCTCCCTGTCCCTCCATCAGCCTCTTCTCTTCCTCACCCAGGAATCACGAGGCCCATTAGTGTCCAGTAGCACTAGCACCCATTCTTTGCCTGAGATGGGCATTTCACCTAAAGCCATCCCAGTTGGCAAAGCCCTCGTGTGAAACCCCTGCAGTCCTGTCTGCTATCTGAGCTGAGCTCCCGTCCGATTTGGAAATCAATAGACATTCAGGAAGTAGCTCCTGGGAGGGCCGCACTGTGCTTGCCACACATACGTTACCGCCAGTGTGGCGTCGGCATCTGTGAGGCAGCATGGTATGGTGAAAATAGTTTTATTCTCAGAGACAGAAAACACTGATTTTAGGTCCTTGCTCTGCTATTATTAATAAAAACTAGTTACTGTCCAGTCATCTCTGACTCATAGCAACCCCATGTGTGTCTGAGTAGAACTGTGCTCTATAGGGTTTTCAGTGGCTGATTTTTTGGAAGGAGATTGCCAGGCCTTTCTTCTGAGGCATGCAGAGGGGTGGACTCGAACCTCCAACCTTTTGGTTAGCAGCTGAGCACATTAACCATTTGCACCACCCAGGACTCTGTTATTATTAATGGTGTAACCTTAATCACACTAAGCCATGAGATTTTCATCAATAATGAGATACTCTTTAAACCTTGAACCGAAACTATCCCCCGAAGTCCCCTTTTAACTAAATGGGAGTTTAGCTCAAAAAGTAAAGAATGTTGTCCTTGAGTACTGTGCTCTTTTACAAAATTATCTACAGGAGACCAAATGGACAGCCAAAAAAACCCAAACCCATTGCCATGGAGTCGATTCCGACTCATAGTGACCCTCTAACAGAGACTCTGAGAAGATGGGGGGCAGTGCGGCTAAGTTAATGGGAGTGAGACAACTGGAATGGAAATCATGGAACTAGTGTCACAGTGTGAAGACTGTAACCAGTGTCACTGAACATTATGTGCAGAGAGTGTTGAATGGGAACCTGCTTTGCTGTGTATACTTTCACCAAAAATACAACGAAATAGTGAAATATACGTATGTATATTTGGGTAATATATTTCTAGCATCAGGTGCTTCATAAACACTGAAATCCTATGCAAATACAAGATGCTATTAATTCATCCATTCAGTCATTTATTCAGCAAATCTTCAGTGCCAGCTCTATGCTAGGCACTGCTCTAGGTGAGAAAACAAAAGTCCCTGCCTTCAGGTAGGTTGTGTCCCCTTTAGGAAGAAAGACAATAAATGACGAACAGTTATAAATATAATATCCCATAGTGAGCAGTGCTAGGAAGAAGAAACAAATCAGGGTAGGAGGATAAAGGATAGATTGTTGTCTTGTTGATTTATAACTTAGGAGACCCTGTGTGTTAGAGAGCAGAACAGCAGTCTGCAGAGTTTTCTTGGCTGTGATCTTTATAGAAGCAGATCTCCAGGCCTGTTTCTTCCACGGTGCCTCTGGGTGGGTTTGAACCGCTAACCTTTTGGTTACCAGCTGAGTGCAAACCATTTGGGTCACCCAGGGACCTTAAGGGTAGGTTGCTGTTAGATGGGCTGGTTGGGGGAGTCCTCGCTTGCTAGTTGCCGTCGAGCTGATTCCAACTCCTGGCGACCCCATGTGTGCAGAGTAGGACTGCTCCATAGGGTTTTCAAGACTGTGACCTTTCAGAAGCAGATCGCCAGGCCTGTCTTCCGAGGCACCTCTTGACGGGTTCAAACTGCCAGCCTTGCCAATAGTAATCGGGCACTTAACGTCTGTGCCACCCAGGGACTTTTAGTCCTCCTTTAGGCAGTGACATTTGATCAGAGACTTGAATGAAGTGAGACAGTAAGCCATGAGACTATTGAGGGAAATAGGTTCCAGGAAGCACCAGTGCGGACCTGTGGCCAGACCCATGAACAGGATCTCTGTGGGCAGAGGTGTGACGGATGTGGTAACTCCGGCACTTGCTGAACGTTTCGCCTGTGCCTGGCCCTTTGCACGCGTGACTTCCTTTAGCTCTCACCACACTGGCTGAGCTTACCTTCTAGGTCCATTTTGTACATGAAGAAACTGAGCTTCCAAGAAGGTAAAGGACTCAGTCCACGTCGCACACCTGGTAAATGGCAAGGCTGAGATTTCTCCTAGGGCCCCAAACCTGAGTAGTTCCCTGAGGCCAGCAGGGGGCAGTGTGGCAGGAGTTCTGGAAGCTTTGTCGCCTCTGTAGGGTTGTGGCAGGGAAATGTCGAGGCAGGACCCAGTGGTGGACTTGTTGGCCAAATACCTAAAACATGTTGGTTGTATTTTCCTTTTTTATTAAAACTACCCTTTGGCACACTTAAAGGTGTGTATGTGGAGTCGGGAGTGGATGAGTCAATCTCTTGGGGTGGTTTTCCAGGTTTCTGCGTGATCGCTTTAGTCATTAAACAAAAACAACTTGGGTCCTTAGTAGTATAGATTGAAACATTATGTTTCTATCCTTGAAACTGGTTAGCAGCTTTCATTATGCAGCATGTATCTTGCTGGCTAAATGGAGAAAAGATTGAAGTCAAGAATTTCATTTTACTTGGACGCACAATCAACACTCATGGAAGCAGCAGTCAAGAGATCAAACAACTCATTGCATTGGGCAAATCTGCTGCAAAAGACCTCTTTAAAGTGTTGAAAAGCAAAGAAATCACCCTGAAGACTAAGGTGCGCCTGCCCCATGGTATTTTCAATCGCATCATATGCATGCGAAAGCTGGACAATGAATAAGGAAGACTGAAGAAGAATTGATGCCTTTGAATTGTGGGTTTGGCGAAGAATGTTGAATACATGTACCGTGGACTGCCAAAAGAACGAACAAATCTGTCTTGGAAGAAGTACAACCAGAATACTCCTTAGAAGCAAGGAGGGCGAGACTATGTCTCACATACTTTGGACATGTTGTCGGGAAGGATCAGTCCCTGGAGAAGGACATCATGCTTTGTAAAGTTCAGGGTCAGCGAAAAAGAGGAAGACCCTCGACGAGATGGATTGACACAGTGGCTGCAGCAGTGAGCTCAAGCATAACAACGATTGTGAGCGTGGCGCAGGACCAGGCAGTGTTTCCTTCTGTTGTACGTAGGGTCGCTATGGGTCGGAACCGACTCGACAGCACCCAACAACATCTTGCTGGCATCTTTTATCAGCCGTTGCCTCAACTCGTGTTTTTATTTTGTTTTTCTGTTCTTCCTATCAAGCTACCAACAGAAAATAGCCACCACTTTAGGGCAAATGGAAATGAAAAGAAAATGTAGTTTTTCTGTAATGTAAGCTTTTTGCTTTTAAGGAGGAGTCTTGCCTCAATCACACTGAATGAGGCCATCAAACTCTTTTTTTCTAAATACCAGCCAGAAAGAAAAAGCAGACTGTATTACATCTTGGACTATAATTCTTCAATATTAACTTATACCTCCTTGAGGCAGTTCTACTCTCTCTTGTAGGGTCACTGTGAGTTGGAAGCAACTCCATGGCAGTGGGTTTGTTTTGTTTTTTGAGCTATACCTTCCGTAAATATCACATGGCAAGTGATACTCTTCTTTCATCCCTGTTGTGGGTTTGTGCTTCCCTCCCCAAATACAAACACACAAGGAAATGAAGAACTGACAGGAAAGCCTAAGTATTTAGTAAAGATCCGTGGGAAGTTTAGGACCGAGAGCAAAGGAAGAAGCAGGACCAGGAAGCTTGTTAAGTCCTTTAAGAAAACACCTGTTTCAGATTACAAATTTCTGACTTGATTAGACACACGCAACTCGGGAGTTTAAACATAACACTCACAATTCCTCAACCACCCACGGCAATTCTCCAGGTGTTGCGATTATGTAATGCCCTAAAAAATCATCTGGATTTTGTCAACTCTCAGAAGTACTGCTTGAGTTGTTTTTTCTTTAAATCCTCTATAGGCATTGATTTATACTTGTGGTCTCAGTCTAGCGTTTGTAGCACTTCGCAAAGTAAAGAGTAAAAATAAATAATAATGAACAAAGGGCCAATGGTTTCCTTGTTTGTTTGTTTTAACCCAACACTAAAAGTATGGGTTTTGCTTTCAGTAGTAAACGGTAGGCATTATGGATTCAGTAAAGCTTCATGGGTCAGACTCCTGCCTGTCTTCTCAGTCTTTTTAGAAACGTGTTTTTTTCTTTTTACACGCACTGGCATATGAAATAGACCCGTTTGTATATAACAGGGGTAGGCAAAAATTTTCTGTAAAGGGCCAGAGAGTAAATATGTTAGACTTTGTGAGCCACACGCTCCCTGTCGTAACTCCTCAACTCTGCCTTTGTAGCGTCAAAGCAGCTATAGACAAGACGTAAAGGAATGGATGTGGCTGTGTGCCAATGAAACTTTATTTTTGGACACTGAAATTTGAATTCCATATTTCAGTTTTCACATGTTATGAACTCTTAGTCTTCTTTTGATTTTTTTGCAACTATGTGAAAATGTAAAAGCCGTTCTCAGCTCATGGGTCCTACAAAAACAGGCGACAGGCCAGACTTGGCCTGTGAGCCATAGTAATGCTGACCTCTGGTATATGACATAATCCAAAAGGTATGTCTTATTTAGGATATTGTCTCTACAAAAAAAAAAAAATGATGTTTCGGTAGTAACTAAATAGTAACCCACAACTGGTGGATACAGACATTAAAAAAAAACCCAACCCAACCCAACCCAATCCCATAGGACAGAGTAGAAGTGCCCCATAGGGTTTCCTGGGTTGAAATCTTTGCAGGAGCAGACCGCCACATCTTTCTCCCGTGGAGTGTCTAGTGGGTTCAAACTGCCAACCTTTTGGTTAGCCGCTGAGTGCTTAACCACTTCGCCACAAGGGCTCCTTAGAAACTTAAAATCCATTTGAAATGCAGAATCTCAGGCTCTCCCCTCAACCGACTGAACCAGGAACTCTGGAGATGGACCCAAATCTGTGTTTACGAAGCCTCCAAGTGATGTTTCCGCATACTAACATTTTGAGAAGCCTTGTTCCATAACATCTTATTAAAATTGCAAGATGCACTGTAGAAAAATCCCAATGGCCAGTCTCTATCTCAGACCAAGTAAATCAGAATCCCTATGAGTGAGGCATCTGTAGTCTTTAAAAGCTCTCCAGGAAATTCTGTTGGGCAGCCAGGACTGTTACTCTTTACAGAGAGATTATTTGACTTGTCATACATCTTTGTAGTAATTTGACTTGTCTTATGTTAAGGGAGGGGCCCTGGTGACATAGTGTTTGAAGAGCTTGGCTGCTAACCAAAAGGTTGGCAGTTCTAATCCACCAGCCACTCCTTGGAAACCCTATGGGGCAGTTCTACGGTGTCCTATAGGGTCGCTATGAGTTGGAATCAACTTGACGGCAATGGGTTATGTTAAGGAAAGGCCTTTCTTAAGATCTGTTTTATTTGTAGTTTGAAAAACAAAGATTGCTAAGAGAAAGAAAATAATGGATAATCACAATAACAATGTAATATATTATACATTGGCCTTGGTCCACAGAAACTCACAAAGTTATAAAATTATTCTCACCAACGTTAATTATCAACTGGGAGAATAGAAACAGAATTTGTAAGCCATTACCAGCTTAATTCATAGTTTACATTTTTAAATGAGATAAAATTCATTCTAGTAATAACAGGAAAATGATGAGACAGACAATACCAGGACCCGTTTTTGTGGTGGTTGCTGCTGCTGTTGTTGACAGGTGCTTATTAACAATGGACAAGTGTGAAATAGAAAACAGATAGAAAAATGGAAATGTTTCTTCCCGGGGCTTCACAGGTGCAATGGACCGCCCATCGCAAAATCAGTCATGGAGGTTGAGGACTTTAGGACTGAGAAATCTGACCATGGGCAGCGCCATCTAGAAATTGACCCGGAGGGTACATAGGTGGGAGCAGAGTGAAGCCTGTTACTCCCTTTGGCTTCAGCTCAGCTGCCCAGCACCGTGCCCACGAGGGAAAGGGAAGTCTCTGCTGGCTTCACGGAGTTCAGTAAATACCAAACCAAAGCCTGTTGCCCTTGAGTCCTACTCACGGCGACCCCATATGTTACAGAGTAGAAACTTAAAACCCGCCTATTATTCTGAAAGCATTAAAAGCGCAAACGCTTTTGTTTAGTTGGTGGCTTACTTATTTCAGGTATTATTGAACGCTACAACTGTCTATCATAGAGAAGAGATTTTGGAAAATTCTTTATAGACCCAAAGTGTGGTCTGGGGACTAGCAGTATCAGCATCACTGGGGAGCTTGTTAGAAATGTGCTTCATAGGGTTTTCTTGGCTGTAATCTTTTTTTTTCCCATACAAAAATTTATACATACATTGTTATGTGACTCTAATTGCTCTCCCCATACTGTGACAGCACACTCCTGCTTTCCACCCCTGATTCCCCATGTCCATTTGACCAGCTCCTAATCCTCTCTGTCTTGGCTGTAATCTTTTTCTTTTTTTAATTGTACTTTAGGTGAAAGTTTACAGAACAAATTAGTTTCTCATTAAACAATTAATACACAAATTTTTTTATGACATTAGTTGGCTGTAATCTTTATGGCAGAGTCCTGGTGACACAGTGGTTAAAGGTCTCAGCTGCTAACCAAAAGGTCAGTGGTTCGAACCCACCAGCTGCTCTTTGGGAGAAGGATGTGGCAATCTGCTTCCGTAAAGATCACAGACTTGGAAACCCTATGGGGCAGTTCTACTTTGTCACATAGGGTCGCTGTGAGTCAGAACTGACTCGATGGCAACGGGTATTGAGCCCTATCAAGTGTTTGGTGGCGACAAGCCGGGTCTTGGCTAGAACTAGATTATTTCATTTAGCAACCAAATAAAGAAATGGAACACAAAATGCTTCTCTGGCTTAGAAAACAAAATGCTAGTTTCATGAAAAATATTACCACGGGCATTTTTCAGTTTTCTTCCACATGGAATTCTTCCAAAATTAAAAAAATCAAGAGAGAAGTTGTGGTTCAAACAAACCAACACCCAAGCTAGAGACAGCATCATATCTAAATGTGCCACCTGACACTAAGCACTATCCTGTGGTTCTCCCTAACACGCATTCAATTCAAGATGCATTTCACAGTGTCTTCCATTGGTACCAGTTGCCATTGAGTCGACTTCAACTCATGGCAACCCCATGAGTGTCAGAGTAGAACTGTGCTCCATAGGGTTTTCAATGGCTGATTTTTCGGCAGTAGATCACCAGACTTTCTTCCAAGGTGCTTCTGGGTGGACTTGAACTTCCGACCTCCTGGTTAGTAGCCAAGCTCGTTAACCATTTGCACCACCAGGGACTCCTCTTCCATAGATAACTAATGTGAATACAGCTCCATCTGAGCACCAGGCACCATCCTTAACATTTGGGATAGCTGAGCTCATTTAATCCTCACAACAACTCATGAGGCAGGCCAAACAATTATCCCCATTTTCTAGACTGGAAATTCAAAACAACGATAACAACAACAGATGAATCCAACACCTGGGAAATCCAGCTCAATTTCCCCTTCAACAGAAAGGGGAAAATGAAATTTTAATTTGGCATGCAGTCCCGGTCTTGCCCTTCCCTCTCAGGGTAGCAGTGCCTTGTGGGATGGATGGTTTTGGTATACTGTAGGGCTGCTATGAGTCAGAATCAACTCAACAGGATACAACAACAACAACTTTGGGTGGGAAGGTCAACTTGGATTCTTACCAACTCTAAGATTTTTGGCTTTTTATTTCTGGCCATTCTTGTGCTGCTAGAATTTTCTAGCATTTGTTTCCTTTATTTCACTGGAGTGTACAGTTGGGCGTGCTATTTTTATCTGGTCCCCCAAACGGCGCATTTGCCAAGTTGGTTGAGAATATCCCAGGAATTGATTATTGACTCATGGTTTATACCATTTTCATCTTTCAAAAGATAGCAAGTTGAGACTAAAACAGAAAGGAGAGTGATGGCCAGTCCTATGGGTTTATCTTCCTTGTAGTTTTAGCAGACGTATTGAGTTATAATTTATATACCATAAAGTGTCCGATGTACAATTCAATGGTTTTCTAGTAGATTTATCACTTGCCTTGCATTTTAACAGCTTTGTTGAGATATCATTTGTGTACAGTACCATGAAATTCACCAGTTTACAGTGTACAGTTTGGTGGGTTTTAGTATATTTAAAGTCTTGTATCATAACCTGACCATCAGCGTCCGTGACTATTAAAGTAAATGAGAGATTTTGTTGTTGTTACTGCA
Source organism: Dugong dugon (assembly GCA_030035585.1). Classification (NCBI taxonomy): domain Eukaryota; kingdom Metazoa; phylum Chordata; class Mammalia; order Sirenia; family Dugongidae; genus Dugong; species Dugong dugon. The sequence continues at coordinate 162,853,067 of CM057483.1, forward strand.
GACTGGCAGGCATTTACAAGGGAGCAGTATCGAAATTGCTCCCTAAAATAAAACTGGGAGGAAAACAAGAAAATCTCTCTTGGTATCCACTTCAGTTTTCCTCTTTAAATGAGTCAGTTCACCACAATTTACTTTTTACATTTGCCTGGCATATTTTTAGATGGTTAGCCGTTGAAAGCCCCTAGGCTTCTACAATTGAGAAATCTGTGGGGATGGAAAAAAATATGATTTGAAAGAGACTCGTTTGAGAACCCGAAGGGGAGCTCGGTCCCAAACAGAATGAAAATTGCCGCTATTATACAATTATAATAATTAAAAATGCATGAGTAGCGGGAAGAGGAAAGCAATTCTAGACACTGCTGTTTATAGTTAGGCCAACTGATTGAAATTTGGAAGCTTTTTGTTTGTTCCCTTAAACTTGTAAGCTTTTTATGGGATCCTGAATGCTTTCTTCTCTTTCTGGCATGGGTGCCCTGTAAGAAAATGACAGATCTCTTACACTCAGCAACACGCATAATATCGAGTTATTCTTATGATTCTTACTGTTTTCCCTTGTAGCCCGCTGCCTTCCTGTCCAGCCCGCGTTCACGTAAATAGGGAACAAAAACTCTCCAGAGTCTGTGTGGAAGAAAGCCTGCCACTTATTTTCATTCACTGGTTCAAGGCAGCATCTTTATTTGTTTCTAAAATAAAAAAAGTTGTTTCAGTTTTAAAAAGTAAATTACCCATTGCAGAAGATCCAAGCTCTCAGAAGAGTGGGAAGAAGATAATAAGATGTACCCGCAGTCCCATCATGTGGATGACCACCATTCACATTTTGGTGTGAACATACTATACATACCAGTTGGTGGCAAGATGGCTAAGAACTCAGGCTGCTAACCAAAAGATTGGCAGTTCGAATCCACCAGCCGCTGCTTGGAAACCCTGTGAGGCAGTTCTGCGCCGTCCCCTAGGGTCACTATGAGCTGGAATCGACTCGATTGCACACAACAACAAAAATAACACGAGGGTGTACAGATTTTAAACACATTGTTGCATTTCACCCCTTGAAGTAAACTTGTTGTCCTGAAACCTACTTTTTTGATGGAAAAATATGTCATTTTTCTGTGTCAATAAATAGATATCTATGTCATCTTTTTTAATGGTTATATAGTATTCCCTTATATGGCTATACCATAATTTAGTTAAATGTCCCCTATTAGCCCACCATCCAGATTGCTTCTGTCTTTTTGCTTTTATAATAAGAATAGCAAAGAATAAATTTGTGCAGCCATTTTGTATTCTTGTTTGTCTCCTTAGATTTAAACCCTGGAAGTACAGTCATCCCTCGGTTTCTGGGGGATTGGTTCCAGGACTCCCACGGATATCAAAATCCACGGATGCTCAAGTCCCTTATATAAAATGGCATAGTATTTGCATATAACCTACACACATCCTCCCATATACTTTAAATCATCTCTAGATGACTTATAATACTTAACAGAATGTAAATGCTACGCAAATAGTTGTTATACTGTGTTGTTTAGAGAATAATAACAAGAGGCAAGGCGAACAATGCTCAAATGAGTGTTGGAGAGAGACTGAGGATCTGTGAGAAATGGCGGGAGGCTACAGCAGGGTGTGCCTACACATCACTTACTTCTTGTGGATTCAGCATAGTGCTTGGCATACGACAAATTCAAGTTTTGCTTTTTTTTTTTTCCCGAATATTTTCTATCTGCGATTGGTTGAATCCACAATGCGAGAACCTGTGGATACGGAGGGCCGACTTTTATATAGTTTTAACATTTAAATCCTTAATCCATTTGGAACACATTTTTGTATATACTAGGGGCTCCTTTTTCTATATGGTTGTCAATTGTTCCAGTACCACTTATTGAAAAATGCATTCTTGCCCCAGTGATTTGAAATTGTCACCACGTATTGATTTCCCGTACAAACGGGTCTCTTCTGTTCCTGTGCCAGTGTTGCACTGTTGCCCTCACTATAGGAAGCTCCCAGTTGGCGGTTTTAGATTGAAACGTAGAACCTCCAATTTCTGGAGCCATCTGACTGTCACCTGCTGGGACAAAGATTGCTGCCTAGGGCATCCTGTACACACAGTATACCTCGATGGCATTGTTCCACTGGAAGAGACATGGAGAGACCTCAGGTCAGCCAGCCCTGATCTGTGCTGTAGTCAGTGCTCTAGAAATACGTGTTTCAAGAACTGGCATCCAATAAAGTTAGGTCAAAAAAAGGAGGATTTATTGTTGTTGGAGCCCTGGTGGTGAAGTGGTTAAGAGCTACGGCTACTCACCAAAAGGTCGGCAGTTCGAATCCATCAGCAGCTCCTTGGAAACCCTATGGGGCGGTTCTGCTTCGTCCTATAGGGTCGCTATGAGTCGGAATCGACTCAACAGCAAACAACAACAACACAACATGATGAATTTACCTTCTTTATTGTTTTAAAATTATTCTGTCACCACCTTGAGACCAGAAGAACTAGATGGTGCCTGGCTACCACTACTGAACATTCTGATCAGGATCATAATAGAGAAGTCTTGGTAAAAAAAGGAGAAAAATGGGGAACAGAACTTCAAATTCTTAAAGAATCCAGACTTACTGGAACTGTTGACGCTAGAGGAGTCCCCAAGACTATGACCCTGAGTTGAAATTATCCCGACATCACCTTTAAACCAAGTAACAGGTTAGCCCAAAGAGTGAAGATTGTCACCCTTGAGTATTGCTTTACTTTAAAAGAAAAATTATCTCTGTAAAACCAAAGGGTCAACAGCTACTTTAAAGCGTAGATGAGAAGGTTTGTGGGTGGGGGGCAGGGAGATGAAGTAAATGTAAGTGAGACATCTAGAACAGAAATAATGAGAATGTTGACATAGTGTGAAGAATGTAACCAATGTCATTGATCATTATGCCTAGAAACTGTGGAATGGGAGCTGGTTTTGTTGTGTATATTTGCACCAAAAATAAAATTTAAAAAAAAATTTATTCTTTCATAGGTTTTATATCTATGAATTAATGATCGTATGATGATTTCCCAAATACACATTCTGTGGGAAAAATAATTTAAAAAAACTATTGTGACTTATAATTTTATAAAACTTTTGAATTTTCATATTTAAAAAGGTAAGTCTACTTGTTATACTTTGAGCAAAAGCATAGAATACAGAAACTGGCTGTCCTAGACATAGATGGTGTTTTCTTGAGTGGAGGGGAGATAGCAATCATGTATGTGTCAAATAGCTGTATCCGATGTGTAAGCTCAAAACTTCATAAATATTTTCTCTTCTGTTATCTCTCGGGTGTATTTTTTTGGTTTGCTTTCTTCCTCGTTTAAATATAATAATATTTCACTCTTTCTTGTGGTTTTAGGGAGTTGTGATTTGTTGGTAAAGCACATTATACATTATTTTAAAACATTGATTTAAATTGTTGTATTTGGTTGAATGAGTCTTGGAGTGAAAATCAGGTCTAACTTACATAATTACAAGTGGTGTCGGGATTTTAATTGCATTTTAATTTTAATTGCAGACTACATTTCCTGGTTCACTCACTTAGTGCTTACATAGCATTTTTAAGTGAAATTCCTGAGATTAAAAAGAATGAAGACATTCAGCTTTAAAGAAAACATTGGGATAGCTAGAGTATGACAGATTCATTCCATTATGTAAATGTTACAATGTTACAAGTTGTGGCCCTTAAGGCTGGCCGTAGAGCCACCTGCGGTTTACAGAGAAACATCATTTTGCACACACCTTTCAGAACTGCTTGGGCTGATTGATATTTCTTGTCAGAATTCCAGATCAGTTCCATAAATGTGAACAAAATGAGCAAAATGGATTGTCGAAGCTAAATAAAGGTATGCAAAGAGAGCCCCTACCCCAACATACACATACCATTTCAAGCTTTAAGTACTAAAATTTTATATTTCAAATAACGATGTTACCATGTCCCTAAGGTAATTTTAAAGGTTTTTTTTTTTTTTTTTTTTTTTTAAAGTATTGGAGTGTCTTTGTAATCCTTGTTTGTTAGGATAATCATAATAGCTTTAAAAATGAAAATTTTAGAGCCCCTCAATTTTTCTTTTAGTAAAGTAATGAACTGAGTGGGGATCAGTTTTCTTCTGCTTTTTAGAGTTGGTATAGCATCTTGTTTTACCAAGAGGTACTGTGATTGCAAAGGGTCACGGGAAAGTTTTTCCTTCCACACAAAATCCCTACCATAGCTGACTGCTGATTTTCAAAGTTCCTTTATCTAGATCAGTGCTGTCAAATAAAACTTTGCGGGAAGATGGAATTTTTCTATAGCTGCATTGTCCAATACGGTAGCCACTAGCCACTCGTGGCTATTGCGCACTCAAAATGGTGGCTAGTGTGACTGAGAAAGTAAAATTTCAATTTTATTTCATTTTAATTAAGTTTAAACAGCCACATGTGGCTAGTGGTTACTGTGTTGGACAACACAGATCTAGATAGGCAGTATTTCTTTCCACTTTTTGAGTTAAGACTCATTATGGACACACCCTTGGAAAAGTTGACTTTAATTTATATGAATTCATTTGACATATTTCACGGACATTTATTGAGCACCTAGTGAGTTTATGTGCCTGGTGTCAGAAATACATTTCATTTAGATCTCCCACATCAGCTCCTGGGCGACAGTGTGAGAACCTGAGCTCTGTCATCCCACACACCTGTGTGAACAAGGCCTTGCTCACCGGCCCCTGCTGCTTGTTTCGCTCACACGTGGAGCTTCCGGTCCACTATGACAGGGCTACCTCCTACTGGGCTGAGGGGGCGACTGGGAGCTCCTCCCACCCAGCTCGGAGCCCTGGCACGCTGCAGCTGCCCAGAGGAAGGGGCGCCTGCTGAAATTCTCTCAAAGACGTTGTCTGGGCTCGTGCAGCCCTTTCACTGAGATTCAGTCCCTCAGCTTCTGCGACTGTCTGAGTTGCTTCTGACGCTTTCCTCAGTGTTTCTGTGGAAAAAGTGACCAACTCTGCACAGCTACCCAACACCTGTTGTTTTCTTCTGTTTGTTCTATAAAGGTCTCTTACCTCCTAGAAGGGGGGAGCATGGCCCACGAAGACTGCTGTGGACACGTTGGTAAAATGAACCCTGGAGACCTGCAGGTATGGTCAAGGATGAGGAATTGCTGTTGGTGTAAGTCTGCATGTGTACACTTGATCCCACTCACTTCCTGCACCTTGGCCTTTTCCTCCCTCTATCTACTCTTTGACCTCTCCCTTCCTATGGCGCCTTCCACTCGGCTTGGAGACACACACACACACACACACACGTGCGCACACACACACACACACACGTCTCTTGTCTTCCTCTCACAGGCTTTCCTTGACCCCTCAACCCCTTTCAAGCTTCCACCCAGTGTTTCTTTTACATTTCTCAAAAGAGTAGTTAAGAGTGACTGTCTCCACTTATCTTCCATTTTCTCCTCCACTCACTGAAGTCAGCATTGGCTCTCAGTCTCCCTCCCTCCAAACCGCTACTTGAAGCTGCTCGCATTCAGCGCTTCATGGTCAGCCCACAACTTCCTAGTCTGCTGCACTGGAGACGATTTAACTGCCAACTCATTTTGCAGGGTTAGGTGTTATCACTTAAAACAACAATAACCCAAACCCCACTATCCTAGTCTTGTCTGAGATGTGTTACAATCCCCAGGAAATGAGTGGTCATCTTTACCAGTTTTCTAAGTTTGAACTTCGTAATAGGTACTTTCTGGAATCATTTATATATTTTGTGAATCTGAAATTAAAGACAGAAAAGCCAAAAGGACAGAGTCAAGGTCAAATTTCAACAATAACCTCTCAGAGGAGCAGAATATAAGCTGGGGACTGGCTAGGAAGGTGGATACGGTGACTGGTGGTGTCTTGATAAGGGAGTGGTGGTTCTGCTGCCTTCTGCCCCATCAGACCGTCTCTGCCACCATCCACGTTAGCTGCTGGTCTATACTTCTACAATTATAATAAAATAAGGATTGCGTTAAACTGATGATTGCATAAAGCCTTTCAGCTTATCCAGCATTTTCACATGCATAATCTCTTTGAAATAAGTACGATTTTTACCTCCTTTTTAAAATGAGGGAATGGAGCTTTAAACATGTTAAACAAGGTGCCCATGGCCTCAGAGCTAGTCAGTGGTAAGGCTGGGAAGACAACTCTGTTCTCTCCCTCTAAATCCGGTGGGTGGGCTATTTCAAGAAAGGCACGGCCAAACGGTTGTTGTGTGCCGTCGAGTCGATTCTAATTCGTAGCGACCCTATAGGACAGAGTAGAACTACTCCATATGGTTTCCAAGGCTGTAATCTCTATGGAAGCAGACTGCCACATCTTTTCTCCCATGGAGCAGCTCATGGGTTTGAACAGCTGACCTTTCGGTTAGCAGCCAAGCACTTAACCACTGTGCCACCAGGACTCCTATGGCCAAACTAGGCTACATCTGAAACAGAACCCAGGTCCTGGAAGGTAGTTTGAGAGTGTGGTTAAATGAACCGTTCAGGGAGGATGGAAATGTTTAAAATGGGAGGACAAGTCTTTGAGGAGCACCGGTAGCTATCTTCAGACAGAAGAAATGCCACGTGGGAGGTTGTAGAGACCTACTTTATAAATGAATGCTTGAAGCATCTGCACAGCCGTGAAGGCAATAACTGTCTCTCCAAGTAGTGAGGGCTCCGTCACCAGAAGTGTGCAAGCAGGGACTCATGTCAGCTGTCCATGGAGCAGTGGGTACTGTGGGGCTCCACGTGTATCGTTAGGCCCATGCACACATGCCCCTCTGCTGTAATACTGGCTGCTGAAGACTCATAGCTACATCCGTCCCTGGGCCCTGCCCCCTCCCTGCCCCCAGCAGGAAACTACCTCTCCCAAGGTTGCAACCCTACTAGGGAGTGTCGCACAGTCAGTGATTTTGCTTATGTGGGGATATAAAAGCTTGGCCATCTTGCTTCAAGTTGGGGAAATTCTGAAGGTTCCTTGTGGCACGAATGGTTTACACTCTACTAACCTGAAGGTTGGTGGTTCAAACCCACTTAACAGCACCACAGAAGAAAGGCCTGGCAATCTGCTCCTGTAAAGATTACAGCCAAGAAAACCCTATGGAGCAGTTCTACTCTGACACACATGGGGTTGCCATGAGTTGGAATTGACTCAACAGCAATGGATTTGGTTTCTGTTTTTTCCTAAAGGTTTGCCCCAGCTCCAGAGCGCCCCCTGTTGGACTGGCTGAAGCCTCCGTTGTAACTGCATTGCATTTGGCTTCTCCCCTGCCCAATCCTGCCTTTTCACCTCGTACAGGTGTATATCCCGAGAGCACTCCCCAATATACTATCTGCCTGCAGCTCCCCATCAGAGCCCAGTCTAAGGCTGAGGGACACCCAGGAGGGGATTCATACATTTGTGGGGATTTCAGTTCAGATGCTTTGCTTTTACATGAGGAAGCTTGGGAAGTGTTTAGAAAACTGGGAAGGGCTCCTGCAAAGTCATCCACCATCCGTACTGTTGTCTGGTATTCCTCGAGATGCCCAGGACCTCTGGCAGCAGCACCTGTAAGGTGGCTGGCTTTGCTCAGGATTGTAACTGTTCCGACTGCAGGCTTATTCAGTGCTGCCTGACATTTTCCTTCTTATTGGTCTGGTGTTGGCAGTGGATGACTGCAGGCCGGGGCATCCTGCACGCCGAGATGCCGTGCTCGGAGGAGCCAGCCCATGGCCTACAACTGTGGGTGAATTTGAGGAGCTCAGAGAAGATGGTGGAGCCACAGTACCAGGAACTGAAAAGTGAAGAAATTCCAAAACCCAGTAAGAGCGGTGTGACAGTTGCTGTCATTTCTGGAGAAGCCCTGGGAGTGAAGGTAAGGCGTGCCGTGCCGTTGGGCGTTTGGGAAATCTGAGGTGCGCACAAACATAATGCTGGCCCCACCGGGGCGTCCACTCTTCCTGGGTTTATCACGGTTCATGTCCCGTGGGAACCCAGAAGGTTTGGCTGCATGTTAACCCACAGAGTTAGGAAAATTACAAGAGAGCAAGCTCAGAGAAAGAATTTGGTCAAAAAAGCAATTTCCAAGCTGTGTCTTCAGATGCCTTCAGATTTAGCCTAATTCTTCTCACTTCTGCGCTTTTATGCCTTGAATTATAGCTCAGTGGAACTGCAAGATCACCACGCTCAAGAAACAAGCAATAAGGAAACCAACTCCACTCCCCAGATTTATTTGAATTAATTATACCCAGCTTATTAAGGAAGGAAAGCATACTACTATATTTAGAAAGTTCTTTTTTTTTTTTTTTTTTTTTTTTTTAATTAACTTGAGCATTTACTGAATGCATACAGACTATTCCCTGGACATTCTTCTCAGCTGAGACTTTATAATATTTACGTTTAGAGTCCTACCTTTCTGAGAAATTAAGATTAATTTAGGCTAAAGATCGGGGGCAGTGGTGGTCAGTGGTGTAAGCCTTGTCTTCTATGTGAGAGTTCAGTTCCTGGGTACTGCACATCATGCCCAGCCACCACCCATCTGTAAGTGGAGGCTTGCATGTTACTGTGATACTGAACAGGTTTCAGCAGAGCTTCCAGACTAAAACGGACTAGGAAGAAAGACCTGGTGATCTACTTCTGAAAATCAGCCAGTGAAAACCCTGTGGATCACAATGGTCCAATCTGCAACTGATCATGGCAATGGCGAAGGAATGGGCAGCATTTCGTTCTATTGTGCATGGGCTGCCATGAGTCGGGGGTTGAGCTGATGGCAGCTAACAACAACACCAGGCTAAATATCATTTATGGTAGGAAAGGGGTATGGGAAGTACTGTATTAATTGAGCACCAGAACAGTTGCTGGGGAGGCTAAGATTCCTCGCACCAACTTGTGGTCATGACAAGCTGGGTTGTTCTGTTAGTTGGGATTTCCCAGAAGCAGATCCTGAGATTTAAGTGCTCCCAGGGCATGGGGGAAGCAGGACAGGGAAAGGGAGGAAACCAGGCAAGGGGGCGATCTCAGGCAGAGTCCTGAAGAGGGTGACGTTAGCCTGATTCCCCAGGAGACTTGGGGTGGCACACACACCCATTGCTGTCGAGTCCATTCCGACTCATGGTGACCCTATAGGACAGAGTAGAACTGCCCCCTAGGGTTTCCAAGGCTGTAATCTTTACAGAAGCAGACTGCTACATCTTTCTCCTGTGGAGCAGAGCTGCTGGCGGGTTCAAACTACTGACCTTTCGGTTAGCAGCCGAGCACTTAACAGGTGTGCCACTAGGACTCTTCATTTGGGGCGGGGGGCACAGAAATGCTTGAAAAGGATCTGAGGGGTTCTGGGAGGGACTCTGACATTGTGTGTTATACACGCAGGCTGGCGTGGAGAGAGTCAAGATATTGGGAGCTGCTTTCCCATTCTCCCTGTTGGCAACCAGCACCTAAAACTACTTTCAATACTAATTTGCGTCAGTTTTAATTTTTTGTATGCACCCATATGGCAGTGGCTGTTGTCCCTGTTGTTCTGTGCTGTTGAGTTGATTCCAACTCATAGCAGACAGAGTGGAACTGTCCCATAGGATTTTCTAGGCTGTAATGTTTATGGGAGCGGATCGCCAGGTCTTTTCTCCCGAGGAGCCACTGGTGGGTTCTAATCTCTAATCTTTCGGTTAGCAATCAAGCGCTTAACCATTGTACCACCAGGGCTCCTTAACTGGTCTCTTGGTGTTGCAAATGGTTTGCACTCGACTACTAACCTAAAGTTGGCGTTTTGAACCCACCTGGTGGTACCTTAGAAGAAGGGTCTAGTGTTCTGCTTCTGTAAAGATTACAGGCAAGAAAACCCTATGGAACAGTTCTACTCTGTAACACGTGGGGTTGCCAAGAGTCGGAATCTACTCAACAGCAGCGAGTTTTTTGTTTACTAGCCAGCTGCTCAGTGGGATGTATTTCATGGTTACCACATTGGTCATGATTATTGGTTGGGGCTGACTGGTTTTTATATTTTCTGCATTATAACACAATTGTTTACCTGAACCATGGCTATAAAAACCAAAAACCAAACCCACTGTCATTGAGACAATTCCGATTCATAGCAACCCTGTAGGACAGAATAGAACTGCTCCATAGGGTTTCCATGGCTGTAATCTTTACAGAAGCAGACTGCCACATCTTTCTCCTGCAGAGCAGCTGGTGGGTTCGAAATGCTGACCTGTCGGTTAGCAGCCGAGGGCTTAACCACTGCACCACCAGGTCTCCTTCAAACCATGGCTAGGTGTATGTATATCTTTCCGTGTGTTTCCAGTGCAAAGAGAAGTAACTGAAGAAAAACTAATCCAAGGTTCCATCCATATTAGGCGTATCTGATTGCTGTGTTCACCACTGACAGGCTTACTGCTTACATTGCAGTTGGAAACGTGACCCACCCCGAGTTGTGTTGCTGCGATCCATTTCTGTTTTGCCAAGCATTGGGCATGCCCCTTTCAGCTGTATGTCGAGAGTTTCCATTCCTTCAGCTCCACAGAGGAGAGTTAAGATCCTTTGAGGGCTTCCTGTTATGAGGCTCAAGGACCTCACTGCGTGTGGTATCAGGGAGGGAAGTGTAAGGAGAACCGACCTGATGTAGATGAGGAGCACTCAGTCTGTTTCATGGGCCGTTTTTCAGTCTGTGTTTCCAGGACCTTTGGGTCCTAGGGACGTGCCTTCAAGGTCTACCAAGGTGGATGGTGGAGACCAAGAGGTGCCCCCTCCACCTCAACGAAAGCACGAGACGTTGTCTGGTTGTGTACATTGAAATTGTCCATAAGATGTCATTTAGAAAAAGGGCTGAGCTGTCCTCAGCTAAAGAAGAAATTTGACCAGTGATTTAATAGATAGGGGAGCCCTGGTGGCACAGTGGTTAAGAACTTGGCTGCTAACCAGCGGGTCAGCAGTTTGAATCCACCAGCCACTCCTTGGAAACCCTGTGGAGCAGTTCTGCTCTGTCCTGTAGGGTCGCTATGAGTCGGAATCGACTCAGTGGCAACAGGTTTTGATAGGCAAAGCCAGCAATATCACGAACCCTTACAGTTAGCAACTGCTTCACATTTATAGAAAACAAAATACAATTTTGATGCCAAGCCAGTTCCGATTACAGGCAGAGGGACAATTTCACGCACTTCCAAGCAGCAGACCACGTCGTTTGCAATGAAAACCAAGGATTAGAGACCAGAGGTTATGCTTTACTTTATAAATTGCTGTCTTAGTAGCTGCCTCCCTTCTGTTTTATTTTCCTTTTGTCACGTACAACCTCTGAAGTGAAGTACATTCTCCTAAGTAAATGATCAGGGGAGCCCTGGTGGTGTCGTGGTCAAGTGCTGGACTGCTAATCTAAAGGTCGGTGGTGTGAACCCATCAGCCACTCTGTGAGAGAAAGATGCGTCAGTCTGCCTTGGTAAAGATTATAGCCTTAGCAACCCTATGGGGCGGTTCTACTCTGTCCTGTAGGGTTGCTATGAGTTGGAATCGACTCAACACAATAGGCTTTGGAAATAAATGAGCATTTTAATAGTGGACTCTTGGAACCCTAACTAGTAACCGTTTGCTGTGGAGCTGATGCAGATCACAGCAGAGAAAACCCTATGGAGCAGTTCTACCCTGTAACACATGGGGTCACCATGAGTCAGAATCAACAGGTTTGGCTTTAATCTTTACAGAAGCAGGTCGCCAGGCCTTTCTTCTGCAGCACTGCTAAGTAGGTTTGAACCACCAACCTTTGGTTAGCAGACCATTTGCACCAACCAGGGACCTCGTCTTGGAACCCTAGACAGTATTAGTTTAGATTTTGAGAGATAGTGTGGTGCAGTGTTTATCAGCATGGACTCTGGACACAGACTCCCTGGTTAGAATCCCCACAATGAACTAGCTCTGTGGCCTTTGGAAAGCCACTTAACCTCTCTGTGCCTGAGTTAAAACTGAGTTGTCAGGATTAAGTGCGTTTTTACCCATAAAGCTTATAATACAGCACCTGTGACATTGTAAGCACCACATAAGTGTTAACTGCATTGTGGTTATTTTGATGACTTTGTGTTAACTCAGGCAGGAGCTGGGCTGAGATTTACGGCAGCCATCTATGCAAAGGGAATTGCTGTTCGGGGAAGAAAATTAATCTGCTCCGAGGAAAGGGCACCAGTGTGAGTCAGGATGTGAGCACTGTAACGACGGGAGACTCTCGGCCATTTCTTTCCAGGTCTCGTAGGAACCATAGTTTTTGCACGTCTGGAGCCTTACTGGGGCCCTGGTGGGGTAGTGGTTAATAGCTACGGCTGCTAACCAAAATGTCTGCAGTTCGAATCCACCAGCCGCTCTCAGAAACCCTATGGGGCAGTTCTACTCTGTCCTGTAGGGTTGCTATGAGTTGGAATTGACTCGACGACAGTGGGTTTGGTTTGGTTGGTTGGAGCCTTACTGTTCTGCTCACCGAGGAGTGACTGAGTCCTAAAGAGTCTCTGTCTACCATAAAGACAAATAGAAGATTCTTTTGTATCAGGAAGATAATTTTAAATGAAGTCACAAAACGAGGCTGAGAATATATCTTTCAGGAGACCGATGTCTTTATAACCAGTATACAGTCAACAACTAAAATACGTAGAAAATGGAATTCGCGACCATTCCAGTGCTTCTCCAACTTCAATATTCATGCATATCACCTGGGGATCTTGTTAAAATACTGATTCTGATTCAGGAGCCCTGGTGGTGCAGTGGTCAAGCACTCGGCTGCAAACAGAGTTCAGCAGCCCAAACCCACCAGCTGCTCTGAGGGAGAAAGATGTGGCAGTCTGCTCCCATGAAGTTTTTAGCCTAGGAAACCCTCTGGGGCAGTTCTGCTCTGTCCTACAGGGTCACTGTGAGTTGGCATCGATTGATGGCAATGGGTTTGGGGGGCGCCTGAGAGTCTGCATTTCTAACAGACTCCCAGGGGATGCCGGTGCTGCTTGTCGGAGGACCCCACTTTGTAATACGTGGAATGGCCATGGGATCCAAGATAAAGGAGTTTACTGCTCTTGAGCAGTGGTCTCGTTAGCCTCCTATGGAAGATGATAAATGGTCCAGCTCCGTGGCGTTTGGCAAACTTATTTAACCTTTCTGGACTTCTTTCCTACATCAACAAAAAGGGTGTGCAGATCATATGCAAGATGCTAAAAGCCTTTTCAAGCAATAAAAATCTTCCCAAAGGTAATAGCCAATGCCCCTATTTCTCAGGTTGTAGGCGTCTGAGCGTTTATCCAGTCCTTGGAAAGCCACGGCCAACTTTGAGCGCGATTCTGCCAGGAAAGCACAGTCTGAAGTGAACACTGAAGGGAGAAGAGATAAAACTGGGATACTCTGAACAGTTTCTGTCACTTATGGGAGGTCACAACCGCATGTTTATTTAATGAGAGTATCAAATTCTCCAAACCCCATTCCCCATCCTTATCAGGTAGCCAATCAGCAACATTTCTTGCCAGCTCCTCGTGGAACACGGTTCTTTTTCCAACAAACGCCTCTCCTTGCCTCCTGCTGCTCTCAATTCCGTTATTTCAGAAGCAAACCTTGAGGAGGCCTTGGCCCTACAAGGTCAGAGAAAGGCAATCTGGATTCAGATTGCCCAGGTTCAAGGCCCGCTCCACCACTGACTAACTTTGGAGAAGTTGCTTAGCCTTACTGGGCCTCGGCTTTCTCATCTGTAAAATGGCGATAATAATAATGACCCAGCTCCGAGGGTCATTGGGAGGATGAAATTAGTTAATAGGTTCAAAGTAGTTAGAACAATGCCTGGTGCAGAGCGAGCCCTCCATAAAAAAACAAAACCAAACCCATTGCTGTGAAGTCAGTTCTGACTCATGGCTACCTCATGTCACAGAGTAGAGCTGCTCCATAGGGTTTCCTAGGCTGTACTCTTTATGGAAGGAGTCCTGGTGACGCAACAGTTAATTTCTCAGTGGCTAACCTAAAGGCTGGCTGTTCAAACGCACCTAGCGGCTCCATGGAGAAAGACCTGATGATCAGCTTCTGTAAAGATTACAGCCTAGAAAACCCTATGAGGCAGTTCTACTCTGTCACATAGGATTGCTATGAGTCAAATTGACTTAAAAACAAACAACAACAATCTTTTTTTTTCTTTTAACTTTATTTATTTATTTATTGTACTTCAGGTAAAGGCTTACAGAACAAATAGTTTCTCATGAAACAGAAGTACACATGTTGTTTTATGACATTGGTTAACAACCCCACAACATATCAACCCTCTAACTTCTCAACCTTTTTTGTGGGGGGAAAATACACATAGCCAAAGAGACACCATTTCAAAAATGTCTACATGCACACTTCAGTGACATTGACTACACTCTTCCAATTGTGCTGTTATTCTCACTTAAGATGAAGGCTTACAGAACAAAATAGTTTCTCATTTAACAGTTCCTACAAATGTTGCCCTATGACAATGGTTAACAATCTCACAACACATCAATATCCTTACTCAACCTGGGGTTCCCTATCACCAGCTTCCTTGTCCCCTTCTGCTTTCTAGCCCTTGTCACTGGACTCCTGTACCTCGTTAGTCTCATTTGGTTTTACGGGGCTGTCCACTCCCAGGCTGAACAGTAAACCTCGGAGGTAACTTCACCACTGAGCTAAAAGGGTGTCTGGGGGCCACACTCTTGGGGCTTCTCCAGTCTCCTTTAGGCCAGTAAATCTGGTCTTTTTTTTTTTTTTTGGGTAGGGGGGGAGTTAGAATTATGCTCTACATCCTTCTCCAGCTCTGTCCAGAACCCTCTGTTGTGATCCTGGTCAGAGCAGTCAGCGGTGGTAGCCGGGTACCATCTAGCTGTACTGGACTCAGTCCGGTGGAGGTCTTGGTAGCTGTGGTCAGTTAGTCCTTTGGACTAATCTTTTCGTTGTATCCTGTTCTCTTCATTCTCCCTTGCTCCCAAAGGGATGAGACCAGTGGAGTATCTTAGATAGCCGCTCACAGGGTTTTAAGAACCCAGACACTACTCACCAAGGTAGAATGTAGAGCATTATCTTTATAAGTACTGTCATGCCAATTGAGCTAGATGTTCCCCGAGACCATGGTCCCCAGAGTCCTCCATCCAACAACTCAGTCCCTCGGGGAGTTTGGATGTGTCCATGGGGCCTCCATGACCTTTCCTTGTGCAGGTTGTGTTAGTTTCCCTTGTACTGTGTACTGTCTCACCTCTCACCCAAGATACCACTTATCTATTGCCTATTTAGTATTTCCCCCCCTCCCCTCCCATCCCTGGTAACCAACAAGGATTGTTACATTTTGCATGTGAATTTTTTCATGGGTTTTTACAATAGAGGTCTCATACAATATTTGTCCTTTTGTGATTGACTTATTTCACTCAGCATAATGTCCTCCAGTTTCATCCATGTTATGAGATGCTTCACAGATTCATTGTTGTTCTTTCTCGTTGCATAGTACTCCATTGTGTGTATGTACCATAGTTTGTTTATCCATTCATCTGTTGATGGGCATCTAGGCTGTTTCCATCGTTTTGCTATTGTGAACAGTGCTGCCATGAACATAGGTGTGCATATGTCTATCCGAGTGACGACTCTTATTTCTCTAGGATATATTCCTAGGAGTGGGATTGCTGGATCGAATGGTATGTCTATTTCTAGCTTTCTGAGGAAGCGCCATATGATTTTCCAGAATGGTTGTATCATTTTGCATTCCCACCAGCAGTGCATAAGTGTTCCGATCTCCCTGCAGCCCCTCCAACATTTGTTATTTCCAGTGTTTTTGATTCGTGCCACTAATGCTGGGGTGATGTATCTCATTGTGGTTTTAATTTGCATTTCTCTAATGGCTAGTGATCGTGAGCATTTCCTCATGTGTCTGTTGGCCATTTGAATGTCTTCTTTGGTGAAGTGTCTGTTCATTTCCTTTGCCCGTTTTTTTTTTTTTTAGAAAAATAATTTATTTTGAAATAATTTCAAACTTGGGGAAAAGTTGCATAACAATAGCATGAAGAATTCCCATGTCCCACTCAACTAGATGCTTCAGCTGTTGACGTCTCACCGCATTTGCTTCATCACCACCCCCCAGTATGATCAATCTTTTCCTCAACCATTTGAGAGAAGGTTGTAGACATAATGCTCTTATCATCCCTACATATGTCTGTGTGTGTATTTTCCCAAAAATAAAGGTTGCTTTCCTATATAACCACAATATAACCATCCAAATCAGGAAATTAACAATGATGCAACACTATCATCAAGACCCCGTGCAAATTTTGCCAACTGTCTCAGCAGTGTCTCTTTTTCCTTTCTGGTACAGGATCCAATCTAGGATGACAGATTGCTTCTAGTTTTCATGTCTCTTTAGTCTCTTCCAGTCTGAAACAGTTCCTCAGTCATTTTCTGCCTTTCATGTCCTTGACAGTTTTAAAGAGTACAAGCCTTTCATTTTGTAACATGTTTTTCAATCTGGGTTCAGCTGATGTTTCCTCATGTCCAGTCTCAGGCCGTCCATGCTTTCCTGGCAGGAATTACACGGAAATGATGCTGTGCTCTTTTCTGTGTAGTGCATCAGGAGATACATGATGTCAACCTGTCCCACCACTTGTAATGTTAACCTTAATCATCTGTCCAGGTTTGTATCTGCCAGGTTTTCCCCTTATAATAGAAAACTATTTTGTGGTGAGATATTCTGAGAATATACCAATATCTTCTTCCTTATCAAATCTCAGCCCACCAGCTAAGCATCATCCATTGATGACTCCTGCCCGAGTCTCTACCACCACTATGGTTGTTGCCAAATGGTAACTTTCTATTTCTGTTATCCTTTCTACATTAATTAGTTGGCATTCTGCTATAAGGGAGAGATTTCCTTTTCCCCCATTAATTAATTTATATCAATATGGACTCATGGATTTTTTTTTTTTTTTGTCTTCAAATGACTTTTAATTAGCTGGTTTCACATTATGTAGTTTTCCTCCCTGAAAATCAAGAGATGAGAAGGGAAAGGAGTTGTTCTTAAGCACTGTTCTGTTTAACCTTTAAGAGCTGGACAAAAACGTATTTTCGTTTGTCCTTTTAAAAACAAAAAAAACGAAGCAAAAATCTATACCAGCATAATTTAGTATTACAATTTGTAGTGCTTTCCTAGGTACCCTGGACCTAGAATTTTGTATTGATCAATGGCATTGTGTAGGAAAATAATTTAATTATCTTGGAATAGTAGAATACTTTTATCTGAGCAGTGAAGCACTTCTGAGCTTTCATGAAATAACTACTTCTCATATATTTCCGGGAGCCACAAGAATTTTGAAAGGCTATGTTCAGAGTTAGTATGGATGAATACAGATTTGTATGATATTTGTTAGTATGGATATGAAGTTCCGAAAGTTAGAACTTGGCAAGTATAATATTCCCTGTTGCCAGTACTGTTAGGACTGGCTTGTGATCAGACAGGCAAACTAGTCACAAGCTTAATTTTCTTCTTCTAAATGCTAGTGTAATTTTGTACCCTTTTTAATTTTTCCAAAGGGGCAGCTTCCTTTTAGAGTCATTTTTAGCAAATAATTTTACCCATTGTTTACCTTGAAGGTAATACAATGTGGTGGTAATAGACTAAATAGTGATTGAATGGCCTATTAAAAGCTAATGCAGAAACTATCAAGGTAAATTTTTTATTTTTTTATTTTTGCTAATTTGCTGAATGATGTAACTTCTTTATTCTTGGATTTGCGAGGACTACAGAGATGTATTTGAACAAGAATACTTAGTTTTATAGGACCGTTTACCTCTTGCTCTGGTAGGTAGTAATACCATCATTGAAGTTAATGGCAAAAGGGTCAGAGGAAGACAGTATCCTTGGGGTGTTGCTGAAAGTAAGGTTTTCTTCAGTGAATGACTTTCTATAAGATCTCTCAAAATGTGATTAAAAATTTGCATTTGTAGGAGGTAGTGCTGTGTGTATACTGAGTTGATATATTCTAGATTTCCAAGATAGTTCTCATTTCAGTTTCATTTTCCTCTTAAGTACACTCTTTTTTTTTCACCATTTCAAAACTTTTTACTTACACATTTAAGTGACGTTGACTGTGCTCTTCCAATTGTGCTGCCATTCTCGCCCAAGGTGAAGGCTTACAGGACAAAACAGCCTCCGATTTAACAGTTCCTACAAATGTTGCCCTATGACAATGGTTAACAATCGCACAACACATCGACAGTATCCTTACTCAACTTGTGTTCCTTATCATCAGCTTCCTACTCCCCCTCTGCCTTCTGGCCCTTGTCACTGGACTCCTGTACCTCGTTAGTCTCATTTAGTTTTACGGGGCTGTCCACTCCAAGGCTGAGCAGTGAACCTCGAAGGTAACTTCACCTCTGAGCTGAAAGGGTGTCTGGGGGCCACACTCTTGAGGTTTCTCCAGTCTCCTTTAGGCCAGTAAATCTGGTCTTTTTTTTTTTGGGGGGGGGGGTGGGGGGGAGTTAGAATTATGCTCTACATCCTTCTCCAGCTCTGTCCAGAACCCTCTGTTGTGATCCTGGTCAGAGCAGTCAGCGGTGGTAGCCGGGTACCATCTAGCTGTACTGGACTCAGTCCGGTGGAGGTCTTGGTAGCTGTGGTCAGTTAGTCCTTTGGACTAATCTTTTCGTTGTATCCTGTTCTCTTCATTCTCCCTTGCTCCCAAAGGGATGAGACCAGTGGAGTATCTTAGATAGCCGCTCACAGGGTTTTAAGAACCCAGACACTACTCACCAAGGTAGAATGTAGAGCATTATCTTTATAAGTACTGTCATGCCAATTGAGCTAGATGTTCCCCGAGACCATGGTCCCCAGAGTCCTCCATCCAACAACTCAGTCCCTCGGGGAGTTTGGATGTGTCCATGGGGCCTCCATGACCTTTCCTTGTGCAGGTTGTGTTAGTTTCCCTTGTACTGTGTACTGTCTCACCTCTCACCCAAGATACCACTTATCTATTGCCTATTTAGTATTTCCCCCCCTCCCCTCCCATCCCTGGTAACCAACAAGGATTGTTACATTTTGCATGTGAATTTTTTCATGGGTTTTTACAATAGAGGTCTCATACAATATTTGTCCTTTTGTGATTGACTTATTTCACTCAGCATAATGTCCTCCAGTTTCATCCATGTTATGAGATGCTTCACAGATTCATTGTTGTTCTTTCTCGTTGCATAGTACTCCATTGTGTGTATGTACCATAGTCTGTGTATCCATTCATCTGTTGATGGACATCGAGGTTGTTTCCATCGTTTTGCTATTGTGAACAATGCTGCCATGAACATAGGTGTGCATATGTCTATTCGAGTGACGACTCTTATTTCTCTAGGATATATTTCTAGGAGTGGAATTGCTGGATCGAATGGTATGTCTATTTCTAGCTTTCTGAGGAAACGCCATATCATTTTCCAAAATGGTTGTATCATTTTGCATTCCCACCAGCAGTGTATAAGAGTTCCCATCACCCCGCAGCCCCTCCAACATTTGTTATTTCCAGTATTTTTGACTCGTGCCAGTAATGCCGGGGTTAGATGGTATCTCATTGTGGTTTTAATTTGCATTTCTCTAATGGATAGTGAACGAGAGCATTTCCTCATGGGTCTGTTGGCCATTTGAATGTCTTCTTTGGTGAAGTGTCTGTTCCTTTCCTTTGCCCATTTTTTGATAGGATTGTTTGTCTTTTTGTTGTAGAGGTGTTGGATTTTCTTGTAGATTATGGAGATTAAACCTTTGTCTGACTTGTACTGTCCAAAAATTTTTTCCCAGTCTGTAGGTTCTCTTTTGACTCTTTTGGTGAAGTCTTTTGAAGAGCATAGGTGTTTGATTTTTAGAAGATCCCAGTTATCTAGCTTATCTGTTGGGTTTTGTGTGTTGATGTTTATGGTTTGTATCCTGTTAATGCCATGTATTAAGGCCTGAAGTGTTGGTCCTATTTTTTCTTCTATGAACTTTATAGTGTTAGGCTTTATATTCAGGTCTTTGATCCATTTTGAAGTAGTTTTTGTATATGGTGTGAGGTATGGGTCCTGTTTCATTTTTCTGCAAATGGATATCCAGTTTTGCCAGCACCATTTGTTAAAAAGACTGTCTTTTCCCCATTTGATGGACTTTGGGCCGTTGTCGAAAATCAGGTGACTGTAGGTGGATGGATTTACATCTGGGTTCTCAATTCTGTTCCATTGGTCAATGTCTCTGTTGTTGTACCAGTACCAGGCTGTTTTGACTACTGTAGCTGTATAGTAGGTTCTCAAGTCAGGTAGTGTGAGTCCTCCAACTTTATTCTTCTTCTTCAGTAGTGCTTTACTTATTTGGGGCTTCTTCCCTTTCCATATAAAGTTAATAATTAGTTTTTCCATCTCTTTGAAGAATGTTGTTGGTATTTGGATCGGGATTGCATTGTATTTGTAAATTGCTTTGGGTAGAATTGCCATTTTCACAATGTTGAGTCTGCCTATTCATGAACATGGTACGTTTTTCCATTTATGTAGATCCCTTTGGGTTTCATGCAGCAGTGTTTTGTAGTTTTCTTTGTATAGGTCTTTTACATTCCTGGTCAGATTTATTCCTAAGTATTTTATCTTTTTAGGGGCTATTGAAAATGGTATTGATTTCCTGATCTCCTTTTCATCGTTCTCTTTATTGGTGTATAGGAATCCAACTGATTTTTGAATGTTTATCTTGTATCCTGCTACTCTGCTGAATCTTTCTATTAGTTCCAGTAGATTTCTCGTGGAGTCTTTAGGGTTTTCTATGTATAGTATCATATCATCTGCAAACAGGGAGAGTTTAACTTCTTCATTACCAATTTGGATGCCCTTTATTTCTTTTTCTTGCCTTATTGCTCTAGCTAGAACTTCCAGCACAACGTTAAATAGGAGTGGTGATAAAGGGCATCCTTGTCTTGTTCCTGTTTTCAAGGGGAATGTTTTCAGCCTCTCTCCATTAAGAATGATGTTGGCTGTCGGTTTTGCATAGATGCCCTTTATTATGTTGAGAAATTTCCCTTCTATACCTATTTTATTGAGAGCTTTTATCAGGAATGGGTGTTGGACTTTGTCAAATGCCTTTTCTGCGTCAATTGAGATGATCATGTGATTTTTTTCTTTCCTTTTATTTATGTGGTGAATTACGTTGATGAATTTTCTAATGTTAAACCATCCTTGCATACCTGGTATGAATCCTACTTGGTCGTGGTGTATTATTTTTTTTGATATGATACTGAATTCTATTGGCTAGAATTTTTTTCAGAATTTTTGCATCTATATTCATGAGAGATATTGGTCTGTAATTTTCTTTTTTTGTGCTGTCTTTGCCTGGTTTTGGTATCAGCATTATGCTGGCTTAATAGAATCAATTTGGAAGTGTTGCCTCCTCTTCTATGCTCTGAAATAGCTTGAGTAGTACTGGTACAAGCTCTTCTGTAAATGTTTTGGAGAATTCTCCAGTGAAGCCATCTGGGCCAGGGCTTTTTTTGGTTGGGAGTTTTTTTATTACCTTTTGAATCTCTTCTCCTGTTATGGGTCTGTTCAGATTTTCAACATCACTTTGTTGTAGTTTGGGTAGGCCATGTGTTTCTAGAAATTTATCCATTTCCTCTAGGTTTTCAAATTTGTTGGAATATAGTTTTTCATAATATTCTGTTATAATCCTTTTTATTTCGGTTGGGTCTGTTGTAATGTCCCCCATTTCATTTCTTATTTGGGTTATTTGTGTCCTCTCCTGTTTTTCTTTTGTCAGTCTGGCCAGTGGTTTGTCGATTTTGTTGATTCTTTCAAAGAACCAACTTTTGGTTTTGTTGATTCTTTCTATTGTTTTTCTGTTCTCTATTTCATTTATTTCTGCTGTGATCTTTACTATCTCCTTTCTTCCGGTGGTTGTAGGCTTTTTTTGCTGTTCTCTTTCTATTTGTTTGAGTTCTGTAGTTAATGTTTTGATTTTGTCCCTTTCTTCTTTTTTGATGTGTGCATCTATTGCTATAAATTGTCCTCTGAGGACTGCCTTTGCTGTGTCCCAAAGGTTTTGGTATGATGTGTTTTCATTTTCATTTGATTCTAGGAATTTTTTAATTCCATCTCTGATTTCTTCTATTACCCACTGATGTGTAAGCAGAGTAGTATTCAGTTTCCATGTGTTTGATTTTTTTTCCTTGCTCTTTCTAGTGTTAATTTCTACCTTGATGGCATTGTGGTCAGAGAAGATACTGTGAATTATCTCAGGGTTTTGTATCTTGTTGAGGATTGCTCTGTGGCCTAAGATGTGGTCTATTCTGGAGAACGTTCCATGTGCACTGGAAAAGAATATGTACTTTGCAGTGGTTGGATGGATTGTTCTATACATGATTATGAGGTCCAGTTGGCTGATTGTCTCCTTTAGGTCTTCTGTATCTTTGCTGAGTTTCTTTTTAGTTGTTCTGTCCTTTACTGAGAGTGGTGTGTTGAAGTCTCCTACTATTATTGTGGAACTGTCAATTTCTCTTTTCAGTGCTGTTAGAGTTTTTTTTTATGTATTTTGGAGCCCTGTCATTGGGTGCATAGATATTTATTATGGTTATGTGTTCATGATGGATCGTCCCCTTAATCATTATATAGTGTCCTTCTTTGTCTTTTGTGGTAGATTTTGTTTTAAAGTCTATTTTATCTGAGATTAGAATTGCCACTCCTGCTCTTTTTTGGTAGTTGTTAGCTTGAGATATTTTTTTTCCAACCTTTGATTTTTAATAAATTCACATCTTTGTTTCTAAGGTGTGTCTCTTGTAGACAGCATATTGATGGATCCTGTTTTCTTATCCATTCTGCCACTCTCCATCTCTTTATGGGTGCATTGAGTCCATTTACATTCAGTGTAATTATTGATAGATGGAAGTTTGTTGCTGTCATTTTGTAGTGCTTTTTTTTGTGGTGCTGAAGTTTTCTTTGTTCTTCTTACTCTCTTGTGCTGAGTTACTTTTGTTTGTGGATTTTGTGTTCATTTCTTTTGTTTTTGTAGGTTTTGTTTTTGCTGAGACTTTATGTTTTTTGTCTTTATTTTTATGAGTTGGTTTGTTAACTTTCTTTTGAATTTTACCCTTATCTTTATAAGTTTGAAGCAGTCTACCCTTACTCGGTATCGCCTTGCCTTCCTCTCCATTAGAAGGTTCTATACCTATGCCGTTTATTCCCTCTTTCATTGTTTTGATGTTGTTGTCATCCTTTGATTGATTGCTCTGATTCCCTGTTGTATTTCTTTTGGTTTTGGATAGTCCTCGATGGTTCATTTCCTAGAATGGTATCTGGTTCGTATGAACCTGCGTCCTAGGTCCTAGGTCCTGCCTGAGGGCTGAAGCTGTTTGTCCTCAGATCGAAGAACTCCCTTTAATAATTCTTGTAAGTTTGGTTTGACTTTCGCATATTCCCTTAGTTTCTGTTTATCTGGAAATGACCTAATTTCACCATCAAATTTGAACGAGAGTTTTGCAGGATATATTATTCTTGGCTGGCAATTATTTTCTTTCAAGATTTTATATATGTCATCCCATTGCCTTCTTGCCTGCATGGTTTCTGCCGAATAATCGGAGCTTAGTCTTATTGTTTCTCCTCTGTACGTGACTTCTTATTTTTCATGAGCTGCTCTCAGGATTCTTTGTTTGTCTTTGGTTTTGGCGTGTGTGAATATGATATGCCTTGGTGATTTTCTTTTGGGGTCTCTTCTATGTGGGGTTCGTTGAGCTTCTTGGATGGCCAGCTTTTATCTTTCAGGATATTGGGGAAGTTTTCTGTCAGCAGTTCGTCAGTGATCCTCTCTGTGTTTTCTGTTTTCTCCCCCTGTTCTGGAATTCCAATCACTCGCAGATTTCTGCTTTTGATTGTGTCCCACATAAGTCTCAGGGTCTGTTCTTTTTTCTTTGTTCTTTTTTCTGAGTTTTCCTCAGACAGAGTTGTATCCAAGTTTTTGTCTTCAATTCCACTGATACTGTCGTCCACCATTTCAAATCTGCTTCTGAGCCCTTCCATGACATCGTTCATTTCCGAAATCTTGTTGTTTATCTTTTGATTTTCTAATTGTTGTCTTTGTATAATTTCTAGTTGTGAATTTATTTTGGCATTTTGTTCCCGCATTATTTTCCTGAATTCTTCCAATTTTTTGTCCATATTTTCCATGAATTTGTCTATTTTTTCTTCATGTTTGTCAGCTTTTTGCCTCAGTTCTTGGAGAATTCTGAGTATTAGAGATTTGAATTCCCTATCAGGTAGTTCTAGTGCATTTTCTTCCAGAAGAGAGTCATCTGGTGTTTTAGTTTGGATGCCTACTGGAACCATCCTGTCCTGTTTTTGTAAATATTTTGTTATTTTCTGCTGTCTTCAGGGCATTCAGTAGTTATTTTTCTTGTTTATTGATTGTAGATTTGTTTGTTTCGTCCCTTTTTTTAAAAAAAATTTTGACTATGTCTGAGCAGGCAGACTGTGTGTTCTTTGTTGTTTGCTCGTCTCTGGGCACAATACTTTTCACCTCCTTCTTTAACTGGCAGGGTCAGTCACTCAGATATGGTATGGCAGGGCAGGTCTAGCTGAAGAGCAGTTACTGGGACGGGTTGTTTGTGGCACTTACTACAGCCACCACAGCGGGTCGGTAATCAGTGCAGGGCAGGTTCCAGTAGGCCGTGCCTGTGCTGCTTGGTGGTGTGATGTCAAGCGCACGGTGCAGGTAGGCAGGATGCAGCGGGGAGATTGTTATGTATGGAGCTAAGATGGATATGGGAGAGAGGAGAGAGGAACAGGAGCCAAAAACATACAAACAAACAAAAAAGAATGTTAGGGGAGCTTGCCGTTGGAGTGGAAAGATGGGAAACTATGAAATGGAGAAAAACAGAAAGGGGAGGAGGAAGAAAAGAAAAGAATGAATAAATAAGACTCAGAAAAGTTAAAGAACCGCAAAGTTCCCAGGGATCCCATCGGTGCAGCTATGAGGTTTGGGGAAGTCGCTCTCAGGTGTTGCAGTACAGCCTGGCTAGAAGGCGTAGAGGTATACAATGCCAGGTATTCAGGGAACAGAAAGAGAAGGAAGATATAGAGAGATGAGTAACTGAGCAATGAAGAAAGACAAAAAGGGAAAAAGAGGAAATAGAAAGCAAAACAAACTTAAAAAAAATAAAAAAACAAGAAAGGCCCCCAAAGAAAAAGAAAAAAAAAAAAAAACCTACGTTAAAAAGAAATGCGCTCAGGGATCCCTCTGCATGTCTGTGGAAGCCGAAGGGGAGTCTCCCTTCCACACAGCTCAGCCTGGCCAGAAAGGGCTCCCAACTCAAGAACAGGAAAAGAAAACAAACCAACAATTCAAAACAAACAAACGAACAAAAGCCCCGGGATCCCACCAGCGTGGCAGCCCAAATCGGGAAGCAGCTCCACACTCGAACGGAGCTCCACAGCCCCTCAGGAAGAAGCAAAGATGGCGCACGGAGCCAGGTACTTGAGCGAAGTGAGGGGGAGGTGGCGAGAGGCAAGTAAGAAATCAAAAGTAACACTAGCAGCCAACAAATGGCACTCAGAGAGCCAGCTAGTACGGGGTGGTGTTTCTGGACAAGATACTGTGTCTGTGGTTAGCAGAGGGGGCCAAGTGTGGGTGAAGAAAGGTAGAGAGTGGGAAAGCATATATCACAAATTACTGGAGTTCTGCAGCCCCTCAGGAAGAAGCAAAGATGGCGCATGGAGCGAGGTACTCGAGCAAAAGGAGCGGGAGGTGGGGAGAGGCAAGGAAGAAATAAAAGGAAGCAGAAAAAAAGCAACACCAGCATCCAACAAATGGCACTCAGAAAGCCACCCATTCAGGTGTGTGGAATCCTAGCAGCCACTGTTTCCCGGTCAAGAGACTGTGGCCGCGGGAAGTAGAGGAGGCCGAGTCGGGGTGAAGAAGGGTGGGGGTGGGAAAGCGTATATCGCCAATTACCGGTTGTTTTGTCTCCTGCTGGAAGCCCCGTGAGGCTGCGTTCTCGTACCCCCCTTTTGCTGGTCTCCTATAGGAGTCCAAGATGGTGGATCCACGCTGCGTTAGTTGGTAGGGGACTTCTGCATGAATCTCTCCTCGCTTTTTGTTCTCTGTCAGTTTTCTCACTCCATTTGGTGCTTGGCTGAGTTCTTTATCTCTTCATTTAATGTTTTAGGGTTTCAGGATTGTTGTATTCTCTGTTCGGCTTAGTTTTTCGGATGTTTGCTGTGGAGGGACGGCATGGTGCTTCTGCCTAGAGCGCCATTTTGCCGGAACCTGCCCAAACAACAACAGTCTTTATGGAAGCAGATTGCCAGGCCTGTGTTCCTCGGTGCCCTGGGTGGATTAGTCGAGTGAAAACCGTTTCCGCTACCCAGGGACCCGAGCCCTTTGTAAGTGGTTGCTATTTTTTAGTTCTCTGCAAAAGCCTTGTTCAGTGTTCATGTGGTTTACAGACATAACAAACAGAATCTTCCTTCTGATGGACAGGCTATATTTAGGTATTGGATGATAACCATATTTTTAAAAATTCAATTTACAAAGCAGTTTGTTAAAAATCTCATGCAGTTGGCTCAGGTCTCACTACTCTGCCTCGAGCACCTGAAACAGCCCCTGATACATAAAAGATGTTCGGTAAATACTTGCTGGATGCATGAGTGAAATAATTAAAATGTAAGTGAACCCTGGAATAAGAGAAACTAGGACAAGTAGCAAGAAGACAGACAATGCAGAGATTAAGAAAGATTGGAATAAACTCAAAACCGAGCTTGCTAAATAAAAAGGTTAAAAGAGCAATCAAAGCAGCTAGATTATATTTTTAAAGATACAATACATGATTTAAGGGTCTGGGAAGTAGAGAAATGAAAACCAGCTCAATTTGTAAAAATGTGAGTGCTAGGCTGTTTTGCAAGACCCAAATTGTTCCCTCCAGGTTTCTTCAATTCAAACAGCAACAATGTGATGGAGCGGACGGCAGCAGATGGCAGCAGACGTTATAAGACTTGTGATTTCCCTTGGGGGTCCACAGGCATGTGTCTGTTTTGGGGCTTTAGCTTTTGAGCTTCATCCGTGGTTTTCAGGGCACGGCTTAATCTCCAGAGCAGTGTACATACTTGCCACCTTTCAAGGGGTTCCTTCTAGATGTTTGCCATCCCTCGCCCTGTAAGACAGAGTAGAACTGCCCCATAGGGTTTCCAAGGAGTGGCTGGTGGATTTGAACTGCCGACCTTTCTGTTAGCAGCTGAGCTCTTAACCACTGTGCCACCAGGGCTCCTCACCTGGTTTAGCACCCACAAACATAGGGAGACCCCATGACCGTTAGGCAGTTCTCTCCCAGGCAAAAAGCAACCGGCCCACTTAATCAACAGATGTTGATAACGGACCGGCACGCAATTTATAATCAAGCCTGCGATTGTCACCTCCATTGGGAGAGCAGGTGGAGACTCCAGGCTACCTGGCAGGCCACTGGTGCACATCTGTGCTTTTCCTTTCCCAGGACTAGAGAAAAACAGCTGTCTACCACATTTCCCAGCTTTTATTTTTATCCAGGAAACTTTATTTAAGAATAGACCGTCCTTTGAGACACACTTTATCACCAAAATGCAATATTATCAATTTGATAATAGATGGTTCATGTGGCCCTCAGGGAAATACTTCTATAGCATGTCTAAAGGCAGTGAGTTTTGGTTGTGATAATATTGGCTAGTAATATTGGGACATTTTTGTATTCTATCCAGTTCTCTATTTAAGGGGATATTTGAATTCTTTAATGACATCTGACATACGTTAAGTAGATCTTGCCAACTTCGCATTTGACCCCAAGTTCTCAGCTCCTCTCACCTGCCTTTCTGAGTTTGCTTCTGTTCATCTTGTCATGCGGGGAGAGCTGGATCCTCTCGTGTTCTGTGCTGCTCTTCCTTCCCAAACTCAGTGCTGCTCAAGGTTGTTGTTGTTGGTAGTTACCATTGAGTCGATTCTGACTCCTGGCGACCCCATGTGTGTCAAAGTAGAATTGCACTATACGGTTGTCAAGGTTGTAATCTTTACGGAAGCAGATGGCCAGGCCTTTCTTCTACAGCACTGCTGGGTGGGTTCAAACCTTTCTGCTAGTAGTTGAGTGCTTAACTGTTTGAGCTAGCCAGGGACTCCTCTGCTCAAGGTAGAATTTTAAAACTTACTCAGTCATGAAAACAGATAACACATATACATGCTTTTTTTTCCTTGCCTTTGAAATATTTTAGCAAGTTCATGGGTTTACCTCAAAAAAGAATGACAAGCATTCTCCTAATGGCAGAAGTTGTGAATGGCCCAGTGGGGTTTTGACAAAGGCATTTGAGATAACCAGCTCCAGCTGTCCCAGAGAGCAAGCAAGGGAAAACAGTCCTTGCTCAGAAGGGCGTCCTCCCTTCCAAAGCTCTCTCTCTTGTAATTCATTTGATTTCTAATCAGAAGGCTCTGTGGTAGACACTGGATATTTTAAAAGGTTCCCTTCGGGGTGAGGATCAGGGGATAAGGATGTACTTGAGACTGCTCCTAGCAGGTGTTTTTGTTCTTGCTTTTTCTTTTTACTTTTGAAAGATCCAAGTGTTTACATATGGAAAACATCAGATTACAGCAGAAAAGTAAAAAAAGCAGATCTTACAAATGAAAACAGACAAACCAAGGAAGACCCTAAAACTGGTGTAGCCTAACCACACAGAGAAAAGATTTATTTTAAGGGCTTTTAAGCATAGTTCTCTGACTATACATTTTTGGTGAGATGTATTTTAAAGATGAAAAGAATGGCACAAAAAGAAAATTGTAAACTTCATAGTTTTATTTTTAGTGTTCATATTATCATTTTAAAATAATGTGTACATTGTATGAAAAAAGCAAATAAGTAAATATGTTAATGTTTTAGGAATCAAGATTTTTCCCAAGGAAATGCAATCCAAATATGAAATCCAAGAGTTTAGAAACATACTGTTAATAGTAAATGCTAAATTAAATATTAAATGGACATTTTTAAAAAATGGTTGGCCATGTGTCTATAAGGCAGTTTTTGGAAACCGAATGTGATTTGATCATTTTAGGAATCCCAGATTTTAGGGATATAATTTTCTGTTTCTTTCTGGTACCAGTCCCATCTTCCACTGGTTTTTATTGCCATGGATTTTTCTTTTCTGGTTCTTAGTTAATTAGATGCTATGAGGAATGCTGGAGCCCCTGGGTGGTACAAATGGTTAACGTGCTCAGCTGCTAACTGAAAGCTTGGCAGTTCCAGAGGCACCTTGAAAGAAAGGCCTGGCAATCTACTTCTGAAAAAACCCACCATCGAAAACCCTCTGGAGCACAGCTCCCCTCTGACACACATGGGGTCGCCATGAGTCAGAATCGCTTGATGGCAACCGGTTATGGGACATGCTAAGAAAGTCCCACCTAAAAAATTCACGATCATCCAAATGAATTTTGGCTGACTTTCTCTTTTGAGATCAGAAATCCGTGTATTTTAATGGGGGGGGAGTGGAAAGAAAAGGAAGTAATCAGCCTAAGACAGAGACCTACATCCCAGGGCAAGGAGGAAGCAGAGCATTTGGGGAACGAATATTGTAAAGGGCAAAGGGCTGTAGCAATGGGAAGTTGAGGGTTTCACCATCTTCCCCTCCTTGCTACTATTCACCAAGTTCCAACCTAGGTCCAATCTCTTCCTTGCGGTCTTCCCAGCTGCCCTAGTGTGCGCGTGACTAAATCCACTGAGGTCCGCGCAGCTCTCCTGCCTTCACAGCTGATGAGCTTTGGGGACTGACAGTTAACATTTTGTTTACGTGGCCCATTCCTCCATGACCTTTGTTCAGTCACTAGGCATCTGCTGCATGCCCATCGGGAAGTACCCTGGAGATGTGATGTGAATAAGCTACAACCACCGTCCTCAAAAAAGTCACCAGCTTGTTGGGGAGAAAACCTGGCAAACATCAGAACCATAATGTGATGCGAGAAATACTAAAACAGCAGGATGTAAAAATGCCCAGGTAGTCTAGAGAAAAGGAGTCCTGGTGGCACAATGGTTAAGTGCTCAGCTGATAACCAAAAGGTTGGCCGTTCAAACCCACCCAGCAGCTCCATGGAAAAAAGACCTGGCGATCTGCTCCTGTGAAGGTTGTTGTGGTTGTTGTTGTTGTTGTTAGGTGCTGTTGAGTCAGTTCCGACTCATAGCGACCCTGTGTACAACAGAACGAAACACTGCCCGGTCCTGCACCATCCTCACAATCCTTGTTACGCTTGAGCCCATTGTTGAAGCCACTGTGTCAATCTTTGCTTCTAAGGAGCATTCTGGCTGTACTTCTTCCATGACAGATTTGTTTGTTCGTTTTGGCAGTCCATGGTATATTCAATATTCTTTGCCAAAACCATAATTGAAAAGCGTAATTTCTTCCTTCTTCCTTATTCATTGCCTGTATAGATTACAGCCTAGGAAACCCTATGGGGCTGTTCTCCTCTGTCACATGGGGTCACTGTGAGTCAAAATCGACTCCACGGCAGCTAATGGAGTCTAGACAAGGGAGAATTAATTCTGCTTATGTGGCGGGAGGGAGGGGAAAAAAAGAAAAGTGGACAGTGGTCATAATTTACAATGTCTTGTATAAAAGGCTTGGATAGTAGGAGTGAAATTGCTATTTGGGGATCATGATGGGGAGCTACATGGACAACCAGATGCCTGGTGAGGTTGTGGCAGGGAAAAAGGAAATAATGCACAATGTTGGGATGGAGGGAAACTCAAGACAAAGTTCACCACCCCTGAATTTTGCCTGTTGCTGACGGTTGGATGGATATTCTTGCATCCCTCTTTCCCAGGGTTTTAAATAGCATGGCATGAGGTTAAGGGGGGATGGCCCCCCAGCATACTGTTGTCATCCTATCTAGTCTCAAATTTCATAAAGCAGTTCATTCATTCTCTAAGGCCTGCCCAACTGAGACCATCGAGCCTGATCTGAGCAGATGATCAGCATCATTCCACAGACAAGGGTAGAACTTGGCTCTGACTCAGTGTGGAGAGTAGGCACAATTAGGTCTTTTCGTCTTGTTTAGGAAAGAGGAGGACACCAAAGAAAGATACCCAGCAACTTCAAAGAACTTGTTGCAGGATTGTCCTGTGGTAGGCAGTCATAACTAGCACTTCATTTGCAGTTAGGAATGTTCAGATAAACAATGGTCAGGATCTGCTCAACCCAGCTGTACAAAAGGTTGCTCTTGCCCAGGGCAGCCCACTCACCCCCGAAATACCATTCTTGGTGTGCACAAAGGGTGCCAGATGGTCTTATTACTTCAAGATGTCCCCATTGACCTAATCACCTAGGAAGTACATTCCAGAGGTGTTGACATGCCCTCTTCTGCCAGTAAATGGAGAATGGATAGGTACGCATATAGTCCAGGTCCAGAAGTTACATCCTGTTCCGTTCTTACATTCCTGGCCCTAGCAATCAGGGTTATAAATTAGCAGGGCAATTTAGACAAATAGCATAATGAAAGCACTAAAAAACCAAGGTGTCACCTTCAATAAAGGTGAGTGGACACTTGATGAATCATTGTAATCATTTTTGCAGCTGTTGAGGCTTCTCCTTTTAGGATCTAGTAAGTCTTTTCCCAGGAACACCTTACATATTTTTTCTAACCACGGCAAAAACTACAGGATGGCTTCAGAGAGCTGTCTTTAGACTCTTGGATATTGCACTAGAAGATAAGCTCTCGTGGATATTAATGGGGTGGATGTCAGCATTCTAAAAACTGGCACTGGCAAGGGTGAAACTATGCTGTTGATGGCTGCAAACACAGGACTTTATTTTGACTGAAAGACAAATCTTTGGGATCATGAAGCTTTTGACCAATTTGACCAAAACCACACCAAGTGTGACGAGTAAATTCAGTGTCAGATATAATTCTGATTACTTGACGCTTTATTAAGAATACCGTCCCTATCAAATTGACAACAGCAACTCAAAAGATTAGATAAGAACCTTAGGGGGACAGCGAGTTTATGTTAATGAGGGAGGAACAACTCAGAAAAGGGGGGTGAGAATGTTTGCACAAGTTGAAGAATGTCATCGATGTCACTGAATTTGTACATGTAGAAACTGTTGAATTGGTGTATGTTCTGCTGTGTATGTTCTCAGCAACAACACCAAAGATAAAGCAAATTATATTAAAAAGAAAAGAAAATAGGATTCTACCTGTGTATTTTCACACACAAAAATAAATAAATACATAAAATAATAATAAAAATTCTGCCCCTGTGGACAGGCAGGGGGTACTCCAAGATAGCCAAGTGTTTCGAAATTTCAACTCAAATGGGCTGTAAATCATAGATAGTGACTACTCTATTAAAAGAGGAGCATGTTAGGGTCTTGAAATGCAGATCAAGACCATCAGATCACCATCTATTGCAGATCCGTGGGCTGTATATTATTCCCTTGGCTTAGTGAAATAAGACGGGGAAACTGTCAGGACCTGCCATTCCTGGAAGTACTCCTGTATGGGCCATGGGGAATTGGAAGGAATTTCCAGGAAGATAACTACTCTATTATTGTTCCGTTAAGCTCAACAAACATGTACGAAATACCAGCTGTGGGCCAGACCCTGAGCAGGTACAAAGATGAAAATGTCAGGGAGCTAGAAGGACACAGATAAAGGGACAGGCCCGTCAAGCAATAACATGAGTATAATTTGGGGAGCCCCCAGAGTAGTAAGCATAGTGGGTTTATGGGAAGGAAGAATAGGAGGCTTAGCCCAATCTGGAGGTTCATGAAAAGCTGGGCTGAGCCTGGAGAAGAGAATTTATCTGGCAAAGAAAGATGGAAGGAGTTTAGCCAGTGCAGAGATAGCATGAGTAAAGTGTTTCCATACAGAGGTGTGAGACAGTGTCGAGGCATAATTCAGTGCTTTTAGAGGCCTCCAAAACATACATTCATTTTACTAAAAAGCACTGAATTATCTCTCGGGTGATTTGCATGTATCTCTCTCTCATTCACCTTTCAATTTGATTCTCTTTTGTCTTTAGAAAGATTCTGACTACACCAGTGATGTTTTACCTGGGGCAATAGGTCTCCCTGCTCCTCCGCCTTACATCCCTCAGCCCAAGTAATCAAAACTTAAACAGTGCAAAATTCCACAGATACAATGTCCTCCTGTTGCTGTCTACTGGAGTCATCCATATTGGGAATGCAGCATGAGTCGGCTAAGGGCCAGCTCAGCCAGGTTCACTGAGGAATAAGACAATAATTTGCCTCTTTTCATGAAACTTTAAAATCCTCTTTAAAAGCCTCTTTTACTTTCATGTTAGATGATCCTTTTTAACGTTATAGAAGGAAACCGTGATGGTCATAATGTTTCTTTCCTGGTCCAGTAAATAACCACTGGAGAAATGGAAGCCATTTTGAAGTCCAGGATAAGGCCATTCTTTTCCACCGTCTTCAGACACCTGCCTGTGGTCATTTTTCTTCTCATCTCTGGGCTCTAAGAACAGTGCTGGCTTTTGCTACCCTTCTGAGGAGCATTTCACAAGAGAGAGGGAGAGCTGGGTTGTGAAAAGGAGGAAGAAAAATAAACCAATGCTTTTTCTACTCCATCTTGGTTCCTTTAGCATTGATTTTCATGCCTTTCCACTCTTTCTCCACCAGAGAGTTTTCTTACAGACTGCCCCTCGCCGCCGCCACCAATTGGAGTTTCTGCCAGTTGAGTCCTCTGGGCCAGCTTCTTTCTAGCAGCCTCAGGATCCCAGCTTTGGCAGCTCTGCTTGTCCTGAGTCAGCACCCACCTATGTTTCTATCTGCCATGGGAGACATTGAGTGTCTGCATAACTACTTGGACTTGACTGGTGCATTTTCCCAGCATCAGATACTGATTTGAGGCCATCTGTTACTTATCAGTCCAAGAGACGTCTTGAGCATGAGTTTCTGGTGACTGTCACTCAACGTTTTTATAGGTTTGAACTGACAGTCTGTCTGCTAGACAAAAGCAGACCAATGCATCGAAGAGGGTCTAGAATTGGATAGAGTCAAAATAGGGAGTTAAAGTTGAGGAGATGACAAAAGATACACACTTTTCTTCCCTTCCAAAGTTCAGAAGGAATTGGGAGGTAGTCTGAGGAGTTGGCCAGATGGGAATCCAAATATCATCTTCTTCACCAGGAAAATCTGGATGAGAGCATATGGCTTGCATCTGAGACCTGTTGGACTTCTTAATTCTTCATAATCTCCCACTTCATTAAACATGTCCAGGCAGAGCTGGGCAGTCGCAGGCCTCCCTTTCAGAGGCAGAGTTGTTACCTCTGGCAGAAGATGAGAACCTGTATGTCCGAAGCAGGTGTTGGGGGGCAGAGAAGCCTAGAAGGGCCTGCACTGAGCATGCTCAGTTCTTTGAATTACCCTCACCAACTATGTCCTTGTATCCCCTCCTCCCATGGATGAATGAGGAAGGCAGAGGGTATTCAGGAGTGTTGCCTTATAGGGACATTAGATGAGGAGTCTCATGTTCTATTAGCCTTCTGTTCTGTTAATCTATTAGATTTGACATTTATCAGTGGCAGCCCCCTCAGGAAAGGAGAAGTTTATCAGAGTGGACCTCCTCCCATCAAAACTAACTTCTGCTCTCTGGGATACATTTTACCCCCAAATCAAAAGCCAAACCAGTTGCTGTTGAATGGAATCGTACTCATGGTGACCCCATGTGTGTCAGAGTAGAGCTGTGCTCCATAGGGTTTTCAGTGGCTGAGTTTTTTGTAAGTAGATCAACAGGCCTTTCTTCCGAGTTGCTCTGGGTAGATTCGAACCACCAACCTTTTGGTTAGTAGCTGAGTGCTTAACCGTTTGTGCCACCCAAAAAACCAATTTTACTCCCCCCCAAAACCAAAAACCAGTTGTTGTTGTTGTTGAGTCAGTTCCAACTCATGGCAACCCCACGTGTCCAGAGTAGAACTGTACTCCATAGGGTTTTCAAGACTGTGACCTTTCAGAAGCAGATCACCAGGCCTTTCTTCCAAGGAGCCTCTGGGTGAGTTTGAACCGCCAACCTTTCAGTTAGTAGTTGAGCACTTTGTTGTTTGCACCACTCAGGAACTCCAGAGGGTCCGAAATGAGTACAGGGAGTATTTTCATTAAACTAACACCAAGGCCCATCTGTAGCCTAAGCTGAAAATTCACTCCTTAGTCTATTCCCTGTCAAATTATTCCTGACCGTGTTGAGAGAGATGTGAAGAGCCCAAGTAGCAGCATAAAAATGATCTAAATATTAAAATATCCCAAATTTGAACACAAGCCTCTCCCATCATGAAATTTCTAAGAAAGTAAAGTTTCCATTGAACATCCCCTTGCTCTTATAAATAAAGTCAAAAGAAATCAAAATGGAAAATTAGTTTCCAAATCAAGCCATTTAAAGCATTCTTATCCAATTTTAAGGATATATATGTATTTTTTTCTTTGTAAGCATTGTTTCCTGGGTTACCTCTCCTGGACTGGATGTGGCTTCATTAGGACTGCCAAAGCTGAATTCATTCAACCCCAGATCGCATTTGTCTCACTTTAAACATAGTCCAAAAAGGTAATAGGAGACACATTTATCACAATACCAGCCCTCGGTGCATGACATTTCATTGCACAAGCAAATCTCCAAAACCCCAGAGAAGTTATCTTCAGAAATAATGATGTACTTGGTCAGGCCAGAGAATTTAGCATTTAGATATCTGAGAGAACAAAACCATGTATCCATACTGTCTCCACCCACCCTCTGAGGTAAAACATGCCTGCCTGTTTAGAAAAGTTAGATGCTTGTGTTGGTGGCAGCTCCAGTCACCAGATCTTAAGAAAGTCTTCCACACACCTACAGATGGCCAATAAGAATATGGAGAGATATTCTTCTCACTGATAATGCAGAGAAATGTAAATTCAAATAATACGCTACCACCGGACACCCTCAGGTTGGCAAAAATTAGAAGGTTGTGTACTATCGAGTGCTGGCAAGGATAGGAAGAAATGGAAACTTTAGTAGTTATGGTGAACTCTTCCATTCCTTGGAATCGTTGCTGTATGGTAGGAAACTTCCTCTCCTCTTGTTTGTGGGTAAACGGGGCCATGTTCCGTACAGTTGGAACCTGTTTTAATACTTACTTTATTTAGATGAGTTGGACAGGAAACTTTCCACTCGTTCACCTCTTCCCATGCTGTAATAGGGTATTAGATCGGGATGAAGTTGTCAAGGCAGCCAGAGTCTAGAATTCCTGATTGTATGAGATACTTTTCAAAGCTAACCAAGACTACTCTTCCTTCTTCTTCGGGCACTCCCCTTTGGATCAGAATGTCAGGCAGCATGGACATGAGAGATCTGCTCTCCAACTCCACCACTTCGTCGATGAGAAAGCTGCAAGCCAAAGTCACACAGCACATTGTGGAAGGAGCCTGGACTCAAGCCCAGGTTTCCTGAATTTTGCCCCATTTTATTTGCACACTAAGCCTGCCTTGTGGCACCACTCAGCCCTTGTACATGAGCTTGCTGGGTGGGTCTCTCTCCAGTTCCGGAATGCCTTAACATTTTCATGGACAGAAGCCATGAGTGAACCTCTCTTTTTTTCCTACACCTAAAGGGTACTTTTGTTCTCACGTCTTTACAAGCAAATACCCCTGACTTTCTGTGTTAGAACATTCTGTAAGCTATCACATAGGAGAAGCCCTATGCCATAATAAGTTTCCCTTTAGTCATAAAATTGAAGATTCATACCTACATGAAAGAATCATTCCCCAGAGTTCTGTGAAATCTTATCTTCGGCAAATAATTTTCCACATTACATCTCGACGTACTTTCTTGGAAGAACTCTTAAAAATATCCTAGTAAATACCAAATGCAGCTAATAGAGATTAAAAATGTTACAGAGCCCTGTGAGGAATATTCTATCATTGGCTAATAGATTTGCTGACTCATCCTTGGAACTCATTACTTGTGGATGGGAGATAAGAGATAGGAAGGCTCCCTGTTGGCATATTTGGAGGGCGTTTGTGTTTTATTATATCATTGGCTTTATAGGTTATGGATGGATTGTTTGTACAAGACAGGAATGTTTGTTATTTCTCTGGCTTTAATTTTCAAAAAAATTAGAACAACATTTGTAACCCAACCTCAGGCAAGAATGCTGACTCAACAAGTGAAGAAATAAGAGTCCAGTTTCGCAATTAATGTGTTTCTGATTAAATTTTAGGATTGTGAGTCCTGTCAGCATCTTTATTCCTCTTACCTTTAGCCTTTTTCTAGCCTTTTTCTCTTCACTGTCCCTCCCATAACTCAAAGGTGAGAAGGAGAAGGAATAGAGAGTTACTAGTGATTAAAGGGCTGCTTGAAAAAAAAAGATGCTATAGAGACTAGACTATAGTATAATTAGGCTACTATTTCTAAAATTCTTGGTCAACAGGACAGCTTGATGCTCAAGATTTTCCACAATCTTTCTTGGTTGATAGAAGTTAAAAATGTTTTCTGGATCTCTCTAGCTCTCATGCTATACAGTCATTGGCATTTTGCCTAAGAGTTTCTTGTCTTCCTTTATGTCGCACTTCATGTATATGTCCAAACATGATTCCAGGATTTTAATCCTTCCCATGATACCTTTGGCACTGAGGATGGAAACTAATCTCTCCCAGTCCTTATCAGAATTGTTCGAAATAATCAAGAATTCAGCAATCAGAGTGCTTTGGATTTGGGACAGAAGATTTATCATCTCGTTGAAGAGCATCAGCCTATTCTGAACAATGACGGTTGGAAGGTTGCTGTAAATAATGTGGTAAATCTACTTTGCCTTTCCTCAAGGCCTCTTAAGATGTCCAGGAGAAAGGGGAAGGTATGGTTCTCCACAGAGGGGACGTGGGAACTGGCGGTGAGTTTCTTGTGTCTGAAGGTGCAAGGCGTGGTTGAATAGACCTGTGCTGATGTTTTTTCTCCCCCAATGCAAAGCCCAACAGACCATGAGAGTGGGAAGGTGGCAGAAGGAAGATGAGGAGATTGGGCAGCCCTGTAGGATTTATACTAGATGACTAGATGTATTAGATGTAATAGATGACAACATGAGCTCCTTTTATTAGTTGGGGCTCCTGAGCTAGTTAGTGAAGTGGACATCTGGTTTTCCCCCAGTGAGGCTCTTCCTTGTGTCAGAAAGAGAAATAGAAATAGGCCCAAGTATATATGCAAATTTAATAATGATAAAGAAGATTATTGTCAATCCAGGAAAAGGGGAGACTAAATCAGCAAATGGAACTGGGACAGTTGGTTAGGCATTGATAGAAAGAAATCAGTTTAGCTCATGATCTCATACCTCATAAAAAATAAATTCTAAATAGGTTAGAGAACTAAATATTAAATATTTTGAAGTATAAAATATAGGCAAACATTTAAATGATCTTAGTATGGGGAAAGACTTTCTAAATTTAAGAGCATTGGAGAGAAAAGATTGATATACTGACCTATGTCTGAAATTTCATAAACGAGATTAAAGGCCCAAAACGAACGGGGAGATTTTTGCAACAAGTATTAGTAAGGGATAATGGCCTCAAGAGGAGCCCTGGTGGCACAGTGGTTAAAGTGCTAGGCTGCTAACTGAGAGGTCGGCGGTTCGAACCCACCAGCCACTCTCCGGGAGAAAGATGTGGCAGTCTGCTTTGGTAAAGATTTACAGCCTTGGAAACCCTATGGGGCAGTTCTACTCTGTCGATAGGGTTGCTGTGAGTCGGAATCGACTTGATGGTAATGAGTTTGGTTTGGACTGGCCTTAATTCATTTTTTAAAATTCTCATACAAATTGATAAAAGAAGCATAGAATTCCCTTGATTCCACACACCCCCATTCTCTATTCCGTCAGAGTCATACATACTTCACGTAAAATTTTTCTACGCATGTTCTCTCCACTTCACCTTCTCCACGCTCTCAGTTTGGCACCCACCCCCACAGATCCGTTGAACCAGCCACCACTGACTTCCATGTGGCCAAACCCAGAGGTCTTTTTTTCTTTACTCATGTCATCTCTTCCTTTCCGTGACTTTGCCACTTCCTCCACCTCAGTACCCTCTCCCCGTTCTTTGGCGTCTGGGATAATACATTATTGTGTCTCTGGATGCTCCTTCTCACTTTCCTTTCTCAGGTAAGTACTTTATGTGCTAGACCCCTACATGTCCAAGTTCCCTGGATTGCAGTCCTGAGTCTTCTTTCTTCTATTGAACTTCATTTCTCTGGGTGATGTCATCCACCCCATGGACTTAGATAACATTTATAGTCTGACGACTCCCAAATTTGTATCCACAGCACAAGCCTTACCTCTGAGCTCTAGGTAGTAGACTCATACATTCAGCTGCCTAATTGACATCTCCATTTGCATGATTTCCAGGCATGTCAAACTTACAATAGCAAACATCGAACTCTTTCTTGTTCCCCCTATCCTCACCTGCCTTGACAACAAACAAAAAAAACCTGTTTCCTTTACAGTCTTCCCCTACTTTAATGAATGGCACCATCACCCACTACTCAAAGTAGAAATATGGTGGTCTTTCTTATTGCTCACTCTCACCCCTTCCCACATCCAGTCCATTGGAAAAAACTTTCTATCTGTCAAACGTATTTCAAATCCATCTACTTCTCTTCCCATCCTTAGCCCGGACTTGGCCTGGACCACTGCGGCAGCCTCTTCAGGGGTCTTCTCACTTCTCTTCTTACTTACTCCCCTCCAGTTCTCTACTCAGCAGTTCAGATCATCTCTTCAAGGTAAAACTTAGATCCAGTCGCTCTGCTGCTTCGAATTCTTCAATGCCTTACATGACTTACATTTGATTGGCTCTTTACTCTCTAAACTCACCTCACATCATTTTCCCTGGTAACCGTTTTGTGTCTGCCATGTTGTTCTCCTCTCAGTTTCTAAATACACCAAGCTCTTTACTGCCTCACGGACTTCCCACTTGCAAAAGTTTTATTTAACTGTTGTTATAGCTCCTTTTCCTGCCCAGAAACCTCTTACCCCAAACTCTTCTCATTCAAAACTCCACTTTTATCAGTCCAATCTCCTTAGAGAGGTCTTCCATATCTACATAGGTTACTTCCTCTCATTTTATTATCACTCTCTGAACTGTACTTATTTCTTTTATAGCGTGTAGCACATTTTATAATTTTATGTTTAATTTGTTAGTTTGTCTTCCTCACTAGAGAGTAACCTCTCTGTAAGGGGTGAGCAGATCTGTAATTCACCAATATACATATCCAATGAGTAGCATATAACAGGCTCTCAGTCAATATTTAGTGAATGAGGGAATTTAATTAGTAAGTGAATGAATTAAAGCTCAAATAAGTAAATGGGCAGATAGTTTATAAAAAGAAAATTCCAGGCAGCCTAATTAATACACATGAAGAATCTAGAATAGTGCCTGGTATATTCTAAGCCCTAAATATATTTAGCTATTTTTATTTGTTATATTAATAATATTTAATAGTGTTTATTAAATTATAATAAATTTATTGTCATAAATTAATGATAATAATTAAAATATCACTCAGACCGATCGATAATCAACTTAAAAGAGTAAGGGGATACCAATTTCTGCTTCTTAAATTTAGCTAAGATTAAAAAAAATAATATTGTCAACATTTTGGTGGACACTAAGTGATTTGGCCAGAAGCAGTTTGGATGAAAGCAAGTCAGATAGTATAGCAACTGATCAAAATGATGATTTCTTCAAGAGCAAGTATTACTAGACACTGGTTTTTCAGAAACTGATATTTGTACTGTAGAGGTGGTGCCTTTAAACTTTTTTTTCAAAACTGCTTAGCTTTTTTCCTTTTCCTTTTGTCCATTTTTCAAAGATTTTCAGGTGTGTTTTATTTTTTCTTGCTAGCAGTTAATCCATGTCTTCTATGTTTGTGACAAGAAAATATAGAAAAGAATCTAAATGTTCAACAGTAGGGGATTTGTTGGAATGAGTTAAATTTCTAACAATAGAAGACTAATTGAAAAAAAAATCCAATATTTAGAGCACATGAAGAGTTGAAAAACTGCCCTGTGGTGTAGCAAAATTACCAAGACTAGAAAAACCAGTTACTGGCAGTAGACATTTTCAGTAACATTACTGCTTAAACTAGATCGTCATGCTGACCAGTTTGCATCTGGCAAATTGCTTTTGGCCACATTGCATTCAACCATAGGTATATCAAGAGCGTTTAAAATGGCCAGACCTTTAAGACCTATAGATTCACTTTGAAAGGAAAAAATTAGAAATGTGGTATAAATATTTATGTGCAAAGATATTCATTAAAAGTTAATAATGATGCAAAAAATCATAAATCTTAATGTCCCACATTAGGGGGATGGTCCAGCATGAGTGTGAGGCTCCAGGAACAGATAGAAACACTTACAGCTCTTGAGGATTGACGTTCATTAGTACAGTTCCGTAACTTTTTTTAAAATAAACATATGATAGTAGGCCACCACCTGTCTGTCAGTTTGTTGTGCTGTGGTGGCTTGCCTGTTGGTTTTTTTTTTTTGGAGGTTTGTGGGGGTTTTTTTTAATTTTTATTTTTTATTGTACTTCAGGTGAAGGCTTACAGAACAAATAGTTTCTCATGAAACGGTAGTACACATGTTGTTTTATGACATTGGTTAACAACCCCACAACATGTCAACCCTCTGCCTTCTTGACCTTTTTTTTTTTTTTTTTGGTGAAAATATACATAGCCAAAGAGACACCATTTCAAAAATGTCTACATGCACAGTTCAGTGACATTGATTACACTCTTCCAATTGTGCTGTTGTTCTCACTTAAGGTGAAGGCTTACAGAACAAAATAGTTTCTCATTTAACAGTTACTACAGATGTTGCCCTATGACAACGGTTAACAATCTCACAACACATCAACAATATCCTTACTCAACCTTGGGATCCCTATCACCATTGCATGTTGTTTTGATGCCGGAAGCTATGCTACTGGCATTTCAAATACCAGCAGGGTTACCCATGGTGGACAGGTTTCAGTGGAGCTTCCAGA
Organism: Dugong dugon; assembly: GCA_030035585.1. Lineage (NCBI taxonomy): Eukaryota > Metazoa > Chordata > Mammalia > Sirenia > Dugongidae > Dugong > Dugong dugon. Next base: position 162,895,044 of record CM057483.1, read on the forward strand.
CTAAAACAGACTAGGAAGAAAGGCCAGTTAGCCAATGAAAACTCTATGGATCACAACAGAATATTTCCTGATATAGTGCTGGAAGATGCGCCCCCTAGGTTGGAAGGCAACAAAGAGCTAAAGCATGCTGGCGATTGTGGGGATAGTGCAGGACCGGGCAACGTTTTGTTCTGTTGTACGTGGGGTCGCCATGAGTTGGAGCTGATTTGACACCAACAGTATAGTAGGATTGAGAATTTGAGTGCATTTTCTGAAAAAAAAAATCAGTAAATCATAGATGGTATTTGAAATAGTCTCCAAAAAGAAATATGAAAGCATTTAGTACAGCTCTGACATGTGACACCAAATTGCTGCCACTTATTTTTAGGGAAGGTGGTCTGGTGGTAAAAGCAGCTGCATTCAGGGATAAATGGGCTGCAGTTATCTGTGAAAGGGGAGGCAGTGGCAAAATGAAAGGTATTTCCTTTGCCATGCTCATACATACCAAGGCAGCGTGCTCTTTGCGTTTTGTTGGGAGGACGTTTTTAAGCCACATGGCTTACATGTGGAAATGATTTTGTCTCCTAATTAAGATCACATTTATGAATGAAAGCAGAGGAAGGAAGCCAGTTTGACCCAAAAAAAAAAAAGCCAGGGTAAGTGGGAAGTCTTTGAAGGATATAAGATGAAGGTAGCTGGGGTCGGAAGGAAATGGTTTTCAGGCAGTATGCTGTCTTGCAGTCATTATTAAAGTGGTGCCTGAGACCGAGACTTACTAACGGTTTAGTTCTGGCGTATTTATAGAGAAAGAGAGACAAAGCTTTCCTGGATTTGGCAACACCCCTGTTGTTACAAAACCAGTTGCCATCGAGTCCACTCCAACTCATGGTGACCCCATGTGTGTCAGAGTAGAACTGTGCTCCACAGGGTTTTCAGTGGCTGATTTTTCAGAAATAGATTGCCAGGCCTTTCTTCTGAGGTGCCGCTGAGTGGACTCGAACCTCCAAGCTTTTGATTAGTAGCCGAACACTGTTTGTACCACCCAAAGACTCCCCTGTTGTTATAGGTTAGCCAAAATTTACTATTAACCTGTTATGAAGAGTTACATTACTTACCTTCTAGAAACTTTTCCTGCATGATATTTAAACGGTAAGATTTTAAGCCACTGGGCTTTTCAAATAACAGGCTAAAACCTTTAAAGAAAACTTTCCCAAACACGTTTAACAGAGATTATGTAAAGGGAAGAAGGATGAAACAGGGATAGCTTGGGATCTTCGTACCTGTGCAGGCACTATTAATCAGAACCAAAACAGAGAAAAACAAATCCGTTGCCGTCGAGTTGATTCCGACTCATAGCGACCCTATAGGACAGAGTAGAACCGCCCTGTAGGGTTTCCAAGGAGCAGCTGGTGGATTTGAACTGCCAGTCTTTTGGGTAACAGCCAAGCTCTTAACCACGGCGCCAACAGAGAAGGAAAAAGAAAACCATTTCAGTGATGGAATTCAAGTGCATTAGTTCTGCCCATGCTGAAACGGATTTGTAGAGGAATGTTTTATTTTAAGTTGACATGGACCAATTTCTTTGAATCCTGGGGAAGCAGATACATTCACTGATAACTAAGTTTTAACCTAAAAGAATGATGTGTTTCATTAAATTCTCATTCCATTTTGAGGGTCTAAGTTTCATACTATACATAAAAGTAAACACAATGGTACACAAGAAAGAATGTTGATAATGGCAATATTTCTTTATGGTTGCAGATCAGTAGTATGTGTAATAGAAGAATTAAATCCAGGTTTGCTCAAAATGCATTCAAAGCTGGCATTACCATCAAATGAATATAATTTATATTTGCTATTTCAATAGCATTACCATGGAACACTAAAATTAAAAAACAAAACCTACCTGCCTTTCAAAAAAATTACATATATATATTATATACATACATACATACATACATGTATACTCATGGGTACAGCTTCCAAATTGAGTTTTTTTTTAATAACTATTGTACTTTAGATGAAGGTTTACAGAGCAAACTAGCTTCTCGTTAAACAATTAATACACATATTGTTTTGTGACCTTGGTTGCTAACCCCAGACTGAGTTTTTATCTCATTGTAGTTTAACTAAAATCCAATAATATATATTTAGGTTTGTTTTGGGGTTGTGGGTAGTTTATTATTCAAGAAATGTTATAGCAAAACCTTCAATGATTCAGTTTTCAATTAAAAAAAAAAAACCACCGAAACCTGAATTCTATTTGAGGTTATAGATGTGGTGCAGAACACCTTCAAAATGAATTAATTTTTTCCCTTTAGCCCTTTTCACACTGTAAGACAACAGGATATATTTGTGGTTTCTCACAGAAGAGTATGTGTGTGTGTTTGCAGTCTTGGGTACATTAGTAGCTTCTGGACAGTATGTGTAGGTTAAGAAACTAGAGACAAGAAGAAAAGAAAGGGAACCAACCAGGAGGGCAAAGATGGATGACCGAGGTTGAGGGGGAAGGGCAAGAAGAGGGGGAGTTAACCAGCCCTTCCCCCACAGCCCCGGTTGCCCTCCCCCTCCCCAGCCACGTTCTCACTTCTCTACATCTCTAGTCTGACAGAGCACAAGGGAGTTTCAAAAATGAAAGTGGGGAAGAAAACGTTCATTCTCCGACTCAGAACTTCAGAACCAGAAAAAGACTTAAATATTAGGAAGTCCCTCTACCACCACATGTTTGGATGAGAGAACCACACCTGGAAGAAGGTAAATGCTGTACTAATAAAGCAGGAAAAGCAATACTAGCATCAAAGACTCCCGGTTTCCAGCTCAACATTATTTTTATGACAACATTCGGGAAGAATGCTAGTAAAAATTAAACCAGAACTTCTTTGTGATTAATCTCTTCGCTGTAGGCAGGGATATTGCATCTGCCACTGAGGCAGAGGTTGGGGAAAATTCTTAACCCAACAGGCATCCACTTTCTGGAAGAGAACAAGATATTTCCCAAGCAGAGGAGTCATCTGATATTATATGACATTTACCCTAGCGGTAATTTTAGAAGTCTTCATCAGTCACAACCAGTCCCTTTCTCGGTGGTGCTTAGACACCTAACGATCCCAGAGAACCCCTGTGTCCCACGTGTGCTGCCCTTCTTTTATTGCTGTCTCAAGCTCTTCAGATTGATTGTGAATCTTTGACTTCGGGTTGCCCCTCATGTCACAGGTGTTTCTGGTTTCACTTATGCATGTGCTGGGGAATTTTCTTTTCCAGTCTTTGAAGCTGTATTGCTGAACCTTGACCATTTAAGCCATGTAAAGCCATCCATGAGACCATTTTAAAGCCCAGTGCTTCAACCCATGAGGCAGTCAAAGGAAAGGGGAAATGTACATTTGATTTTGGAATAGTCAACCCTTGTTTATAATTCTCTATTCCAAAATCAAATGTACAGACACACACTTTGACCACACCAGAGTCACTTGTCTTGAAGAGGGGTACTGTATTTTGTTACATATAGGTAAATATACTGAAGAATACCTTATGTATGCTATTAGTAAATACATTCAGTAAATATTTACTGAATGCCCACTCTGGGGATTCAGTGGTAAAAAAGGCAGACACGTCCATGTTCTCACAGAGTTGACATAACTTCTCTGCAAAATGATGCCTTCATCAAGAATAGTCAGTAATCCTGGGCTCCAGATTCTCTCCTTTTGTCTGTTTACATGTGCTTGTTTTTAATGAATGTAAGCTGCAATAATAATGAAAACTAAAAAAAAAAAAAAAAAAGGTATTCGACTTATATCAAAACCGACTGATAACAGGGTCATCAGAACGGGACCCTGTCGTAAGTCAGGGACTACCTATATAACATATTTACAGAAAAGTACACAAATCAAGTGTATGGCTCAGAGAATTTTCACCAAGGGAACATACCCATGAAACCAGCAGTAAGGTCAAGAAACACAACAGTACCAAATTTCAGAAGCCACATTTTTAACCCCTTCATGTTACTACCCTACCCAAGGTGGCCACTTTTATGATTTATCACACCCTAGATTAGTTTTGCCTTGTTTTGATTCATCTGGGTTGATGAAGTAGTTGTGGTTCATTCATTCTCTTGGCTATAGAGTATTCCATTGTATAAGCGTATTCCAATTCATTTACCCATTCTATCGGAGCCCTGGTGGAGAAGTGGTTAAGAGCTCAGGTTTCTAACCAAAAGGTCTGCAGTTCAAATCCACCAGCTTCTCCTTGAAAACCCTATGAGGCAGTTCTACTCTGTCCTGTAGGATCGCTATGAGTCGGAATCATCGACTCAGTGGCAACTGATTTTGTTTGGTTATTGTTAAAGGACATCTGGAATATTTCCAGTTTGGAGCTATTACCAACATTGTCACTAGTAAGATTCTTGTACATATCTTTAGGTGAACATATGTACACATTTCTGTTGGGTGTACATCTATCAGAATGCTGTGCCATAGGTTGTGAACATATTCATCTGTACTACGTACAGCCAAGCAGTTTTCCAACGTGTACCAAGTTACAGTTCCACCAGCAATGTGTGAAAGCTCCAGTAATTCCTTACCCTTGCCAAACTTGTTACTGTCTGCTTTTTCATTTTCATGTGTATTTTTAAGTTAAAAAAAATAGAGCCACAGAGACTTTGTAATAACCATGAGACATCATAAAGTTTGTAGCAAAATCCCTTGAATTTTGGTCCATGCCTACGATTCAGGATTGTATTATATTGAATTACAAACTCTGCATAACTGTTAATGGAATCAAAGACACTGTTTACAATGGAAAATCCTGCAAAATATGCTACAGTTGGGGTTGTAGCTTTTTCAAGCCAGAGTGGTGAACAAACATTTTTGCAAGAGAGTCAAGTAAGAAAAAAATATTTACAGGCCCCTTTTTTGAATTTGAAAATTAAAAAAATGGCTGTATTGAGTCCTGGGAAGGAAACACACATTCAGTGAGATAATATCACATCGGGTAAAAAACAAAACCAAATCCGTTGCTGTCGAGTCACTTCTGACTCATAGTGACCCTATAGGACAGAGTAGAACTGCCCCATAGGGTTTCCAAGGAGCACCTGGCGGATTTGAACTGCTAACCTTTTGGTCAGCAGCCATAGCACTTAACCACTGTGCCACCACATCAGGTGGAAGCCTGGAAATTAGAAAGTGGGAACAACTGTTGGTAGTAAAATATTGACGTCAGACAGTATTTGAGAAGTGGCTGTAAGGAGATAGCCAACACCCTGGAATTAGCTTGTCAACCACATTGTAAAGCTAGGAGAGCTAACTTTTAGACCAAGACCCTTCAGAGGGGGCAGTATTAGCGGCTCAGTAATACCACTTCCCTCTGAGGAATTGTAAATATAATTATACAGTTATATTGCAATTATATAATACGCCCCAGGCTTATTACAGAAGAAGCCAGCTGAAGTAAAGAACCTTATCCTTGGAAAAATGCTGAGAGTTGGTTTCCTTTTTCTTTTTCAGTCCAAGGTTTACACTCGCACACCAACTTTATATTTGGACTTCAAACTGGAGCAAGGAGCAAAGCATTCCCAGCCCATTCCCAAAGGTAGGATGGACTCTGGGGTTTCGCGATCATTTCAGAACAAAACAAGAGGGCTGCTTTCTTTGGAAGGTGGTGGTTTCTGAACATCGGCACCAAGTTCTATGACTGTCTGGGGCATAGGTGTTTAAAGTAGCAAATACTAGTGGGGCTTTTCAAGTTAAAATCAGGAAGAAATCATAGAATGTTAGGGCTGGCCATAACCCTTATTTGACAAGTGTGGACACTAAGGCCCAACAGATTACTTACTTGCTCAAGGCCATGTAAAGACTTACTGGACAAGGCAGGACTTGTACCCAGGTCTCCTGACTTCCAAGCCAGTATTGACTCCCAGTGTTCCTGGAGGCAAATTCAGACCTGCTTTACTTATAAACAAGTGCATACTTGTTAGGGGATCCAGGTATTGTGATGGAGGACTTAAAGTTGACATGTGAATTCAAAGAGTAATTAGAAAACTCCCCAGTATTTAAGGCCAATTTTATTTTTAAAAATGGTTACACCAGAAGTCCTTAGTAGATGGTTACACCAGAAGTCCTTAGTAAGTGGTTACACCAGAAGTCATTAGTACATGGTTCACCAGAAGCCATTATCCTCAAACTCATTATTTTCTTCTTCTTTTCATTCTGACCATTTTTAAGTACAAAGAATCTTTTACACAAATTATTTAAACATAGCCTACACTCACACATGATTTCACAGCAATAAGGGTGGTTGTACGTATACTTTAACTTTTTGGTGGAGTGCTTTTTCTTTTGAGTTTGCTCCCCTCCACTCCATTTCCTTCCTCATCTACCCACATCAGTATCCCCTAGTCCCAGATACATCCTGGATTCCATTTTGCTGTTTTCTCCACACTTATTTTTCTACACTAACACAAATATACATGTAAGTATATTCATATGCAAGGTTATTTTGTCACTGATGTACTAAAACCGAATCATAAGTACTTTTTGGCATCTTGTGGTTTTTTTTTTTTTTTGTACTTTAGATGAAGGTTTACAGAACAAGTAGTTTCTCATTAAACAGTTAGTACACATATTGTTTCATGACATTGGTTAACAAGCCCACGACATGTCAACACTCTCCCTTCTCGACCTTGGGTTCCCTATTACCAGCTTTCCTGTCCCCTCCTGCCATCTAGTCCTTGTCCCTGGGCTGTTGTGCCCCGTTAGTCTTGTTTTGTTTTATGAGGCTGTCTATAATCTTTGGCTGAACAGTGAACCTCGTGAGTGACTTCAGTCATTACTGAGCTAAAAGGGTGTCTGGGGGCCATACTTTTGGGGTTTCTCCAGTCTCTGTCAGGCCAGTAAGTCTGGTCTTTTTTTGTGAGTTAGAGTTTTGCTCTACATTTTTCTCCAGCTCTATCCGGGACCCTCTGTTGTGATCCTGGTCAGAGCAGTCAGTGGTGGGAGCCAGGCACCATCTAGTTGTACTGGACTCAGTCTGGTGGAGGCCGTGGTAGTTGTGGTCCATTAGTCCTTAGGACTAATCTTTTCCTTGTATCCTGTTCTCTTCATTCTCCCTTGCTCTCGAAGGGGTGAGACCAGTGGAGTATCTTAGATGGCTGCTCACAGGCTTTTAAGTCCCCAGACGCTATTTAACAAGGTAGAATATAGAACATTTTCTTTATAAAATATGTTATGGCAGTTGAGCTAGATGTTTTCCGAGACCATGGTCCCCATAGCCCTCCACCCAGCAATTCAGTCCCTCAGGGAGTTTGGAAGTGCCTGTGGAGCTTCCATGACCTTTCCTTGTACAAGTTGTTCTTTATCGTTGCGTAATACTCCATTGCGTGTATGTACCATAGTTTGTTTCTCCATTCATCTGTTGATGGGCATCTAGGTTGTTTCCATTTTTTTGCTATTGTGAACAATGCTGCAATGAACACGGTTGTGCATATGTCTAGTCATGTGATGGCTCTTATTTCTCTAGGATATATTCCTAGGAGTGGGATTGCTGGATCGAATGGTGTGTCTATTTCTAGCTTTCTGAGGAAACGCCATATCATTTTCCAAAATGGTTGTATCATTTTGCATTCCCACCAGCAGTGCATAAGAGTTCCCATCTCCCCGTAGCCCCTCCAACATTTGTTATTTCCAGTGTTTTTGATTTGTGCCAGTAATGCCGGGGTGAGATGGTATCTCATTGTGGTTTTAATTTGCATTTCTCTAATGGCTAGTGATCGCGAGCATTTCCTCATGTGTCTGTTGGCCATTTGAATGTCTTCTTTGGTGAAGTGTCTGTTCATTTCCTTTGCCCATTTTCTAATAGGATTATATGTCTTTTTGTTGTAGAGGTGTTGGATTTTCGTGTAGATTATGGCGATTAGACCTTTGTCTGACTTGTACTGTCCAGAAATTTTTTCCCAGTCTGTAGGTTCTCTTTTTACTCTTTTGGTGAAGTCTTTTGATGAGCATAGCTGTTTAATTTTTAGAAGATCCCAGTTATCTAGCTTATCTTCTGAGGTTTGTGTGTTGTTGGTTATGGTTTGCATCCTGTTAACGCCGTGTATTAGGGCCTCTAGAATTGATCCTGTTTTTCCTTTTATGAACTTTATAGTTTTTGGCTTTATATTTAGGTCTTTGATCCATTTTGAATTTGTTTTTGTATACGGTGTGAGGTATGGGTCCTGTTTCATTTTTTTACAAATGGACATCCAGTTTTGCCAGCACCATTTGTTAAAAAGACTGTCTGTTCCCCATTTGATGGACATTGGGCCCTTGTCGAAGATCGTAGGTGGTGACTGTAGGTGGATGGATTTACATCTGGGTTCTCAATTCTGTTCCATTGGTCAGTGTGTCTGTTGTTGTACCAGTACCTGGCTGTTTTGACTACCGTAGCTGTATAGTAGGTTCTGAGGTCAAGTAGTGCGAGTCCTCCTACTTTATTCTTCTTTTTCAATACTGCTTTACTTATCCGGGGCCTCTTCCCCTTCCATATAAAGTTAATGATTAGTTTTTCCATCTCTTTAAAGAATGTTGTTGGTATTTGGATTGGGATTGCATTGTATTTGTAAATTGCTTTAGGTAGAATTGTCATTTTCACTATGTTGAGTCTACCTATCCATGCGCATGGTATGTTTTTCCATTTATGTAGATCCCTTTGGGTTTCTTGCAGTAGCGTTTTGTAGTTTTCTTTGTATAGGTCTTTTACATCCCTAGTTAGATTTATTCCTAAATATTTATTTTTTTAGGGGCTATTAAAAATGGTATTGTTTTCCTGACTTCCTTTTCATCATTCTCTTTATTGGTGTATAGGAATCCAACTGATTTTTGTATGTTTATTTTGTGTCCTGCTACTCTGCTGAATCTATTAGTTCCAGTAGTTTTCTCATGGAGTCTTTAGGGTTTTCTATGTATAGTATTGTATCATCCACAAATATGGACAGTTTAACTTCTTCATTACCAATTTGGATGCCCTTTATTTCTTTTTCTTGCATTACTGCTCTAGCTAGGACTTCCAGCACAGTGTTAAATAGGAGTAGTGATAAAGGGCATCCTTGTCTTGTTCCTGTTTCCAAGGGGAATGTTTTCAGCCTCTCTCCATTAAGAATGATGTTGGCCGTTTGTTTTGCATAGATGCCCTTTATTATGTAGAGAAATTTCCCTTCTATACCTATCTTATTGAGAGTTTTTATCAGGAATGGGTGTTGGACTTTGTTGAATGCCTTTTCTGTGTCAGTTGAGATGATCGTGTGAATCTTTTCTTTTATTTATGTGGTGGATTACGTTGATTGATTTTCTGATGTTGAACCATCCTTGCATACCTGGTATGAATCCTGCTTGGTCATGGTGTATTTTTTTTTTTTATATGATGCTGAATTCTATTGGCTAGAATTTTGTTGAGAATTTTTGCATCTATATTCATGAGAGATATTGGTCTGTAATTTTCTTTTTTGTGGCATCTTTGCCTAGTTTTGGTATCAGGGTTATGCTGGCTTCATAGAATGAATTCAGAAGTGTTGCTTCCTTTTCTAGGTTCTGAAATAGAATGAGTAGTACTGGTGTAAGCTCTTCTCTGAATCTTTGGTAGAATTCTCCAGTGAAGCCATTTGGGCCAGGGCTTTTTTGTTGTTGTTGTTGGGAGTTCTTTTTATTACCTTTTCAATCTCTTCTCTTTTGATTGGTCTGTTCAGATTTTCAACATCACTTTGTGTTAGTGTGGGTAGGTAGCGTGTTTCTAGAAATTTATCCATTTCCTCTAGGTTTTCAAATTTGTCGGAGTATAGTTTTTCATAATACTCTGTTATCCTCTTTATTTTAGTTGGGTCTGTTGTAATTGTCCCCCATTTTATTTCTTTTCTGGGTTATATGTGTCCTCTCCGGTTTTTCTTTTGTCTGTTTGGCCAGTGGTTTGTCGATTTTGTTGATCCTTTCAGATAACCAACTATTGTTTTTGTTGATTCTTTCTATTGTTTTTCTATTCTCTATTTCATTTATTTTTGCTCTGATCTTTATTATTTCCTTTCTTCTGGTGGCTGTGGGATTTTTTTGCTGTTCTCTTTCTATTTGTTCGTGTTGTGTAGTTAATGTTTTGATTTTGTCCCTTTCTTCTTTTTTGATATGTGCATCTGTTGCTATAAATAGTTTTCTGAGGACTGTCTTTGCTGTGTCCCAAAGGTTTTGGTATGATGTGTTTTCATTTTCAGAATTTTTTGATTCCATCTCTGATTTCCTCTATTACCCAGTGGTGTATGTAAGCAGGATGTTATTCAGTTTCCATGTAATTGATTTTCTTTCTTTGCTCTTCCTATTGTTAATTTCTACCTTGATGGAGTTGTGGTCAGAGAAGATACTTTGTATTGTCTCAATGTTTCTGCTGTTGTTGAAGGTTGCTCTGTGGCCTAAGGTGTGGTCTATTCTGGAGAATGTTCCATGTGCGTTGGAAAAGAATGTGTACTTTGCAGCTGTTGGGTGGAGTGTTCTGTATATGTCTATGAGGTTAGGTTGGCTGACTGTGCCTTTTAGGTCCTCTGTATCTTTGTTGAGTTTCTTTCTAGATGTTCTGCCTTTACCAAGAGTGGTGTGTTGAAGTCTCCTATTTAATCACTGTATAGTGTCCTTCTTTGTCTTTTATTGTGGATTTTGTTTTAAAGTCTGTTTAATGTGAAATTAGTATTGCTACTCCTGCTCTGTTTTGGTAGCTGTTTGCTTGATATATTTTTTCCCATCCTTTGATTTTTTAGTAAATTTATGTCTTTGTTTCTAAGGTGTGTCTCTTTTAGACAGCATATTGATGGATCCTGTTTTTTTATCCATTCTGTCACTCTGTCTCTTTATGGATGCATTTAGGTCGTTTACATTCAGTGTAATTATCAATAGGTGTGAGCTTATTGCTGTCATTTTGTACTGCTTTTTTTGTGATGCTGACGTTTTCTTTGTTCCTCTTCCTCTTCTGTGAGGAATTCCTTTTGTTTGTGGATTTTTTTTTCATTTCTTTTGTTTCTGTAGATTTTGTTTCTACTGAGACTTTATGTTTTTTGTGTTTTTTTTTTTATTTTGATAGGTAGGTTTGTTAAATTTCTTTGTGGTTACCTTGAAATTTACCCTTATCTTCCTAGGTCTGAAGCAGTCTATTATTACTTGGTATCACCTTTCCCTCCTCTCCATTAGAAGATTCTATACCTACACCGTTTATTCCGTGTTTCATTGTTCTGATGTTGTTGTCATTTACAGATTAACCTCTCTGGTTCCCTGTTGTAATTCTTTTGGTTTTACCTTGAGAGTTTATTTCCTAGGTTGGTATCTGGCTGGTACGATCCTGTGTCCTAGATTGAGCCTGTGGTCTGATGTTGTTTTTTCTCAGATCGAAGGACTCCCTTTAATAATTCTTGTAAGTTTGGTTTGGTTTTTACATCATCCCTTAATTTCTGTTTATCTGGAAATGTCCTAATTTCACCATCATATTTGAATAAGAGTTTTGCAGGATGTATTATTCTTGGCTGGCAATTTTTTTCTTTCAAGGTTTTATATATTTCCTCCCATTGCCTTCTTGCCTGCATGGTTTCTGCCGAATAATCTGAGCTTAGTCTTATTGTTTCTCCTCTGTATGTGACTTTTTGTTTTTCTTGAGCTGCTCTCAGTATTCTTTGTTTGTTTTTGGTTTTGGTGAGTGTGATTGGTATGCCTTGGTGATTTTCTTTTAGGATCTATCCTGTGTGGAGTTCGTTGAGCTTCTTAGGTGGTCAGCTTTTCATCTTTCATGATATTGAGGAGGAGGTTTTCTGTCGGCGGTTCTTCAGTGATCCTCCCTGTGTTTTTTGTTTCCTCCCCCTGTTCTGGAACTCCGATCGCACGCAAATTTTTGCTTGGATTGTATCCCATATAATTCTCAGGGTTTCTTCATTCTTTTTTCTGATTTTTCCTCAAACAGAGTTGTATCAAGTGTTTGTCTTCAGTTTCACTGATACTGTCTTCCGTTGCATCACACCTGCTCCTCAGCCCTCTATGACACTGTCCATTTCTGAAATCTTGTTGTTTATCTTTTGGATTTCTAATTGTTGTTTTTGTATGATTTATAGTTGTGAATTTATTTTAGCATTTTGTTCCTGTATTAGTTTCCTGAATTCTTCCATTTTTTGGGCTGTATTTTCCATGAATTTGTCTGCTTTTTCCATGATTTGTCTATTTTTTCCTCATTTTTGTCTGCTCTTTGCTTTAACTCTTGGATAGCTCTGAATATTAGAGATTTGAATTGAATCAAGTAGTTCTAGCGCCTTTTCTTCTACTGGAAAGTCATCTGGTGTTTTATTTTGGATGCCTACTGGAACCATCCTGTCCTGTTTTTGTATATGTTTTGATATTGTCTGCTGTCTTCGGGCATTCAGTAGTTATTTTCTTCATTTATTGATTGTAGATTTGTTTGTTTCCTCTTGCTCTTTTGTTTTATTTGCTTATGTCTGAGCTGACAGGTTGTACATTCTTTGTTGTTTGCTCGTCTGTGGGCACAGTGCTTTTCCCCTCTTTGTCCAATGGGCAAGGACAGTCACTCAGCTATGGTGCAACAGAGCAGGTCCAGATGAAGGGGAGTTGCTGGGATGGGGTGTTTGTGGCACATACTAGGGCTGAAAAGGCGAGCTGGTAATCAATCAGTGCAGGGCAGGTTCCAGTAGGCCGTGCCTGTGCTGCTTGGAGGTGTGATGTTCAGTGCACAGTGCAAGTAGGCAGGAAGGAGGGGGGAGATTATGATGTGTGGAGCTAAGATGGGTATGGTAAAGAGGAGAGAGAGGAGAGAGAAACAGGGGCCAAAAACAAACAAAAAAGAGTGCTATGGGAGCTTGCTTTTGGAGTGGAGAGATGAGAGACCGATAAATGGAGAAAAACAAAAAGGAAAAAAGAAAGGAAAAATAAACAAATAAAAACTAGAAGAAAAAGAAAAGCCCCCAGGGATCCCACCCGTGCAGCTGTGAAGACTGGGGATGTGTCTTCCAAGCCACAAAGTACAGCCTGGCTAGAAGGGGTAGAGGTGTCACACAACGCCAGGTATTCAGGAGACAGGAAGAGAAGGTAAGTATAGAGAGACAAGAAACTGAAAAATGAAGAAAGACCAAAAGGTAAAAAGTTAGAAAAGAAAACAAACAAACAAAAAAAAACCCAAAGAAACAAAACACACACACAAAAAGAAACAACAAGAAAAGAAAAAAGATGCCCCCAGGGATCCTGCTTCTTGGCTGTGCAGGCTGAGGAAGTAGTGCCCAAGCTTCGCAGTACGGCCTGGCTTGAAGGGGCTCCCAAGCTGAGAAAAGAAAAAGAAAACAAAGAAAGAAATCAAAACAGAACAAATCAAAACAAACAAAAAAAGCCCCGAGGATCCCACCAGTGTGGTGGGGTGGGCCAGGAAACAGTTCCACAGTTGAACGGCATTTCACAGCCTTTCAGGAAGAAGTGAAGATGGAACACGAAGCCAGGTATTTAAGAGGAAGGAGGGGGAGGTGGTGAGAGGTATGGAAGAAACCCTAAAAAGCGGAAAAAAACAACACCAATAACATACAAATGGCATTCAAGGAGCAGGCCATTGTGGGCGGGTGGAATCCAAGCATCAAAGGGCTGAAGCTGGTGCCTCCTGGCCAAGAGACTGGCCACAGGAAGTAGAGGAGGCCGACCTGGGGTGAAGAAGGTTAGGGGATGGGAAAGCGTATATCACTGGTTATTCTATGTCCTTCTGGGAGCTCCCTGAAGCTGCTTTTCCGTTCTCCCTGTTTGCTGGTATCCAGCAGGAGTCCAAGATGGTGAATCCGTGCTGTGTTAGCTGATATGGGACCTCTGCACGTATCTCTCTTTGCTCTCTGTTCTCTGTCAGTTTCTTATTCCATTCGGTGCTTGGCTGAGTTCTTTATTTCTTCATTTGATAGTTAGGGTTTCAGGATTGACATTTATCTCTGTTTGACTTAGTTTTTCAGGTCTTTGTTGTGGAGGGATGGCGTGGTGCTTCTGTCTGCAGTGCCATGCTGGCCGGAAGTCCTGGCGTCTGTGTTTTTTGACTGAACAATACCTTGTGGAAATCCTTCCCAATATACAAACATGGCTCTCTTTCTCGCTCTCTCTTTTTTCCATTGTGGTAAATACACGTGTAACAAATCATTTGCCTTTTCAACATTCTTCACATGTACAATTCATTGGTGTTAGTTATGTTTAGCATGTTGTGCAACCATCACCATGACCCATTTCCACATTTTCCTATCCCCTTTAACAGAAGCTCGGTGTCCACTGAGCAATGACTCCTACTTTTTCCCTGCATCCAACCCGTCCCTGGTAATCACTAATAAACTTTGGTCTCTGTACCCTTGTCTATCCTAGCTATTTCATAAAAGTGGGCTTATACAGTACTTATCCCCTTGTGACTGACTTATTCAGCATGATGTTTTCAAGGTTCATTCATGTTGTAGCATCACATGACTCTTTTTAATGGAGATGTTCTATACCATGGGTTGACTCTAATGTATTTAGTTATGCCCCTATCAATGGGCACTCACTCTGTTCTTGGTACTTGGCTACTGCAAACTGGGCTTGTACATACGTCCTTCCATCTGGGGATTTGTTTAGATGGGAAAGGTTTCCAGGAATGGTCACAATGTATATGTTGTTGCTGTTGTTAGGTGCCATCGAGTTGGGTCCAAATCATAGCAACCCTATGTACAACAGAACAAAACACTGCCTGGTCCTGCACCATCTCACAACCATTGTTATGCTTAACCCTATTGTTGGAGCCACTGTGTCAGTCCATCTCACTGAGGGTCTTCCTCTTTTTTGCTGACCCTCTACTTTACTGAGCATGATGTCCTTCTCCAGGGACTGACCCTCCTGACAACATGTCCAAAGTATGTGAAATGCAGTCTCACCATCCTTGCTTCTAAGGAGCATTCTGGCTTTACTTCTTCCAAGACAGATTCGTTCATTCTTTTGGCAGTCCATGGCATATGCAATACTCAGTCCAACCCCACAATTCAAAGGCGTCAATTCTTTGGTCTTCTTCATTCATCGTCCAACTTTCATATGCATAGGAGGCAATTGAAATCACCATGGCTTGGGTCAGGTGCACTGTAGTCTTCAAGGTGACAGCTTTGCCTTTCAACACTTGAAAGAGATCTTTTGCAGCAGATTTGCCCAGTGCAGTGCATCTTTGGATTTCTTGACTGCTGCTTCCATGGGTGTTGATTGTGGATCCAAGTAAAATGCAGTCCTTGACAACTTCAGTCTTCGTTTATCATGATGTTGCTTATTGGTCCAGTTGTGAGGATTTTTATTTTATGTTGAGGTGTAATCCATACTGAAGGCTGTGGTCTTTGATCTTCATCAGTAAATGCTTCAATTCCTCTTCACTTTCAACAAGGTTGTATCATCTGCATATCGCAGGTTGTTGTTAATGAGTCTTCCTTGAGTTCTGATGCCCCGTTCTTCTTCATAGATTACAGGTTCTCGGATTATTTGCTCAGTATACAGATTGAATAAATATGGTGAAAGGATACAACCCTGACACACACCTTTCCTGACTTGTATATACGTATATATGCATGTTTAATTGTAAAAGACATCATCAGGTTGGAATCCAAAAAGGCAGTCACACTTTCCCTCAGCAGTATGTGGAAGGACTTGTTTCTCCACATCTCCACCAGCAGTAAGTGTATGGTTCATGTTAATTTTTGCTATGCTCTTAACCATCACCCTGTATTACCTCAGAGTCCCTGGGTGGCACAGATGGTTAAGAGCTCTGCTACTAACTGAAACGTTGGTGGTTTGAGCCCATCCAGAGGCATGTTGGAAGAAAGTCCTGGCAATCTACTTCCGAAAGAGCACAGCTATTGAAAACCCTATGGAGCACAGTTCTACTGTAACACACATGGCGTCGCCATGAGTTGGAATCGACTCCGTGACAACTGGTATATTGCCTCAGGAGAGAACATGTATCTGTCAGTTTGGAAAGCTGTTTTTCTATTTTATTTTGTCATTATGAATTTTAAACTGAGCTTTATTTTTTAAAACATTTTTGGAAGGGTACAAAAGAAAGTAGCTTAGAAATGCACATTTAGCATTCAGTGGTTGTAAATCTACTTTAAACAAGCCTGTTATAAACCTAGCTATGAAACAAAAGAACCTGTCTTTTCCAAGACACAAGTTTTAGTTATACTGTGGTCTCTCTCTCTCACGCACACACATTTTATGCTTGCATTGCATTAGGTGTCAAATCCAAAGTTTGAGACTTCCCTGTCCAGTGCCAGACAAACAATTAATTCCAGTATTGTAAAGTACTTATTATTTACAGAGCTGATAGTCCTGGCTGCCTGGAAGCAGACACTTTAGCTGGTAAAATTATGCCGTATAAATTTTAATATGAAGCCTTCAAGTCAAGGTCACCCTTTGTCTTACTCCTCCCTTGCTCACCTTTCCAGGTCAAATTCCGTTATGAAGTCCAAGAACTGTCTAAATTCGTTTTATTTGGGAGCTCTGTTGTATCAAATATTCCTTGAAATGTGTGAGCCATTGGCTGGATCCTGGATATGTTTTGTTTATAGTATTTTGATTATTTCGTTACTCATGGTAAAGGGATTTGACATGGATGTCTGGGTTATCTTTGGCTTTTGGCATTTGCTTTGCAGTCTAGTTAATTTAATGTTGACTTGGTTGTATCAGTCCCAAACTGATGGAATAGAAATAGAAGCCTAGACTGCTACCATCCCATCGCTGATAATAGGAAAATGATCGCAAGGGGCATCCAGTTAAGGGAAACTGGAAACATTTCTTATGAATCAAACTAAGATTTATCTGAATTCCTTCCCATAAATAGGATTACAATCAATTTTTACCATCTCTTTATTTCCTTCAGGGTAAGCACGTTTCTGGTGAGTTGTGCTAATCTTGCAGAAAACAGATGTTTCATGCAGTGATGTTTTTGGAAGGCAGTAGATCTCAGGAATGGAGCTGGACTGTGCATCACTTACAAAGAATCCAATTTGTCGAGTCTCTGACAGTACCAGAGTCCTTTCACATCGGCCACACGTTTTTCTTATTAGCTCTTGGCTAAAATGAAAAGAAGTAGTTGTCTTTTGTTTTGTTTAGTTTATGATGACTTCTGCCATCTCTTGCAAGGCAATCTGATTTTCCTTGCTGGAAACTGATATAAAGATAGCACCGTTTTTGTTATCATTCATTGCGAAGGACGTAAATCTGTATTTCTAGGAAAAGATCTGTTGTTGTTTCTAATTGTTTCTTGGAAACTTGTGGTCTTCATGTCCCCTTTGTCTTCTGAGTGACCGTAACAAAGTTTGGCCATCACCAGCCACTCTGTTTATTTCCCCCCCTTTCATTGCATCTCTGCTACTGTTGTTGTTCTTGTTGTTAGGGGCCGTCGAGTTGGTTCCAACTCATAGAGACCCTGTGTACAACAGAATGAAACACTGCCCGGTCCTGCGCCACCCTCATAATCATTGCTATGTTTGAGCCCATTGTTGTAGGCACTGTGTCAGTCCATCTCACTGAGGGTCTTCCTCTTTCTCGCTGACCATCTACTTTACCAAGCATGATGTCCTTCTCCAGGGACTGGTCTATCCTGATAACATGTCCAAGGTATGAGATGAAGTCTCACCATCCTTGCTTCTAAGGAGCATTCTGGCTTTACTTCTTAGAAGATAGATTAGTTTGTTCTTCTGGCGCTCCGTGGTATATTCAATATTCTTCACCAACACCATAATTCAAAGGCATCAATTCTTCGGTCTTCCTTGTTCATTGTCCAGCATTCACTTGCATATGAGGAAATTGAAAATATGCTTGGGTCAGGCACACCTTAGACCTCAAAGTGACATCTTTTCTTTTTAACACTTTAAAGAGGTCTTTTGCAATAGTTTTGCCCAGTGAAGCAGGTTGTTTGATTTCTTGACTGCTGCTTCCATGGGTATCAGCCTTTTTGCTTCCCTGGTCTTCAAAATTCCTTTAGAGAATATAGTCTACCCCTCTGTAGTAGGCAGAATAATGACCCCCCAAATACGTCTATATCGTAATCCTAAATATTGATTAAATGCCCACTGTCTGCCAAATAGTGCTGTAGGAAATGTACCTGTATTAATACCTGCAATTTTCACGGCCCCATGAGGTAAGGACTGTGATTATCCCATTTTCCAGATATAGAAACTGAAGTGCAAAGAAGTAAGTAACTTTCTCAGATTCAACCAGCTGTGAGTGTTGGAGTGGAGATTCTAACCCACACAGTCTGACTTTAGCTGTGGCTCTTAACGGCCATCTTGTCCTGCTGAACAATGAATGGATTGTTAGTGACCAACTACCTACTAGTGCTGTTGTTGTTCTTGGGTGCTGTCAAGTCGATTCTGACTCATAGTGACCCAATGTGACAGAGTAGAACCGCAACATAGGTTTTTCTTGGCTGAAATATTTACGGAAGCAGATCACCAGGTCTTTCTGCTGTACAGCTGCTGGTGGGGGCCGTTGGGTGTGTGTGTGTGAGGGAGGCTGAACTACCAACCTTTCAGATAGCAGTCAAGTGCTTAACCGTTGTGCCACCAGGGCTCCTACCCTACTAGTAATGCCCTTGAAAGATTGGTAAAGAAACGCAAGATTTTGCAGATAGGTAAAAAATCACTCTTGTTGAAAATTTTTAAATGAATAATCTCATCAGTTTGAAAATTGTGTTTTTCTAATACACCATCTTTAGGAGAGAACAGATTAAACTGATGATCAATGTAATAAAAACTGTTTTAAGAATTTAACTACATCTCAATTTTGATGAGGATGAAGTTTTTTTCATATTTTATGACACTTCCTGCTTATTTTGGGTATCTATTTTTTCTGAAGGGGGCCTGGTGGAGCAGTGGTTAAGCACGGGACTGCTAACTGAAATGTTGGTGGTTCAAACTCACCCAGCAGCTCTGCGGGAGAAAGACGTGGTGATCTGCTTCCGTAAATATTTCAGCCAAGAAAAACCTAGGGGGCAGTTCTACTCTGTCACATTGTTAAATTGAACCACAGTTTAACCGTTTAAATGCTGTGTTTTAGCTCTTAAGTGTCCATAAACTTGGCTTTAAACTAAGTTCAAATGACTAAAATAGTTTCTAAATTTTTTTTAAATTTTATTTATTTATTGTGCTTTAGGTGAAAGTTTACAGCTCAAGTTAATTTCTCATACAAAAATTTATCCACATATTGTTATGTGACCCTAGTTGCAATCCCTGTAATGTGATAGCACACTCCTCTTTTCTACCCTGGGTTTCCCGTGTCCATTCAACCAGCTCCTGTCCCTTTCTGCCTTCTCATCTTGCCTCTGGACAGGACCTGCCTATTTAGTCTTGTGTATCTACTTGAACTAAGAAGCACACTCTTCACGAATATCATCTTATGTCTTGTACTCCACTCTATTCTTTGTCTGAAGAGTTGGCTTCAGGAATGGTTTCAGTTCTGGGTTAACAGAGAGTCTGGGGGCCATGTCTTCTGGGGTTCCTATAGTCTCAGTCAGACCATTAAGTCTGGTCTTTTTACGTGAATTTGAGTTCTGCACCATACTTTTCTGCTGCTCCATCAGGGACTCTATTGTATTCCCTGTCCAGGTGGTCATTGGTGGTAGCCAGGCACCATCTAGTTCTTTTGGTCTCAGGCTGATGGAGTCTCTGGTTTATGCAGCCCTTTTGTCTCCTGGGCTAATATTTTCCTTGTGTCTTTGGTGTTCTTCATTCTTCTTTGCTCCAGGTGGCTTGGGACCAGTTGATGCATCTTAGATGGCCGCTTGCAAGCTTTTAAGACCCCAGACGCCACTCACCAAAGTGGGAGGCAGAATATTTTCCTAGTAAACTTTGTTATGCCAATTGACCTAGATGTCCCCCAAAACCATGGTTCCCCAGACCCCCACCCCTGCTACTCTGTCACTCAAAGTGTTTGGTTGTATTCAGGAAACTGCTTAGCTTTTGGTTTAGTCCAGTGGTGCTGACTTCCTGTGTATTGTGTATTGTCCTTCCCTTCACGTAAGATAAATCTTGTCTACTATCTAGTTGATGAATTCCCCTCTGCCTTCCTCCCCATCCTTGTAACCATCAAAGAATGTTTTCTTCTGTGTTTAAACCTTTTCTTGAGTTCTTATAATAGTGGTCTCATGCAATAGTTGTCCTTTTGCAACTGACTAATTTCACTCAGCATAATGCCTTCCAGATTCATCCAAGTTGTGGGATGTTTCAAGGATTCATCATTGTTCTTTATCCTGCATAGTATTCCATTGTGTGTATATACCATAATTTGTTTATCCATTCATCTGTTGGTGGGCAGCTAGGTTGTTTCCATCTTTTTGCTATCGTGAACAGTGCTGCAATGAACATGGGTGTACATATATCTATTTGTGTGATGGCTTTTATTTCTCTTGGATATATTCCAAGGAGTGGGATTGCTGGATCGTATGGTACTTCTATTTCTAGCTTTTTAAAGAAGTGCCAAATTGATTTCTTAAGTGGTTGTACCATTTTACATTCCCACCAGCAGTGTATAAGTGTTCCAATCTCTCCACAACCTCTCCAACATTTATTATTTTGTGCCTTGTTGGGGTGAGATAGTATCTCATTGTAGTTTTGATTTGCATTTCTCTGATGGCTAATGATTGTGAGCATTTCCTCATGTATCTATTAGCTGCCTAAATGTCTTCTTTGGTGAAGTGCCTGTTCATATCCTTTGCCCATTTTTTAATTGGGTTATTTGTCTTTTTGTTGTTGAGGTTTTGCAGTATCTTGTAGATTTTAGAGATTAGACCCTGATCAGATATGTCGTAGCCAAATTTTTCCCCCCAGTTTGTAGGTTGTCTTTTTATGCTTTTGGTGAAGTCTTTTCATGAGCATAAGTGTTTGATTTTTAGGAGCTCCCAGTTATCTGGTTTCTTTTCTGGTGTTTGTGCGTTGTTAGTAATGTTTTGTATTCTGTTTATGCCATGTATTAGGGCTCCTAGCGTTGTCTCTATTTTTTCTTCCATGATCTTTATCGTTTTAGATTTTATGTTTAGGTCTTTGATCCATTTTGAGTTAGTTTTTGTACATGGTGTGAGGCATGGATCTTGTTTCATTTTTTTTGCAGATGAATATCCAGTTATGCCAGCACCATTTGTTAAAGAGACTGTCTTTTCCCCCATTTAATGGACTTGAGGCCTTTGTCAAATATCAGCTGCTCATAGGTGGATGAAGTTATGTCTGGATTCTCAGTTCTGTTCCATTGGTCTTGGTCTATGTATCTGTTGTTGTACTAGTACCATGCTGTTTTGACTACCATGGCAGTATAAATAGCTTCTAAAATCAGATAGTGTGAGGCCTCTCACTTTGGTCTTCATCTTGAGTAATGCTTTACTTACCCGAGGCCTCTTCCCTTTCCATGTGAGCTTGGTGATTTGTTTCTCCATCTCATTGAAAAATGCCGGTGGAATTTGGATCAGGATTGCATTGTACCTGTAGATCGCTTTGGGTAGAATTGACATTTTCACAATGTTGAGTCTTCCTATCCATGAACAAGGTATGTTTTTCCACAAATGTCTCTTGGTTTCTTGCAGTAGTGTCTTGTAGTTTTCTTTGTACAGATCTTTTATGTCTCTGGTTAAATTCATTGCTAAGTACTTTATCTTCTTGGGGGCTATTGTAAATGGTATTGATTTGGTGATTTCCTCTTTGAAGTTCTCTTTGTTGGTGTAGAGGAAGCTAACTGATTTTTGTATGTTTATCTTGTATCCTGATAACTTTGCTTAAGTTTTCTGTTAGTTCCGGGAGTTTTCTTGTGGATTCTTTAGGGTTTTCTGTGTATAAGTTCATATCATCTGCAAATAGAGATACTTTTACTTCTTTTGACTAACCTGGATGCCTTTTATTTCTTTTTCTAGCCTAATTGCTCTGGCTAGGACCTCCAACACAGTGTTGAATGAGAGTGGTGAGAAAGGGTATCCTTATCTGGTTCCCGTTCTCAGGGGGAATGCTTTCAGACTCTCTCCATTTAGGATGATGTTGTCTGTTGGCTTCGTATAAATGCCTTTTATTATATTGAGGAATTTCCCTTCTGTTCCTATTTTGCTGAGAGTTTTTATCATAAATGAGTGTTGGACTTTGTCAAATGCCTTTTCTGCATCAGTTGATAAGATCATGTGGTTCTTGTCTTTTGTTTTAGTTACGTGATGGATCACATTGATTGTTTTTCTAATGTTGAACCATCCCTGTATACCTGGTATGAATCCCACTTGATCATGGTGAATTATTTTTTTGATATGTTGCTGAATTCTATTGGCTAGAATTTTGGTGAGGATATTTGCATCTATGTTCATGAAAGATATTGGTTGGTAATTTTCTTTTTTTGTGGTGTGTTTACCTGGTTTTGGTATCAGGGTATGCTGACTTCATAGAATGTGTTTGGGAGTATTCATTCCTTTTCTGTGCTCTGAAATACCTTTAGTAGTAGTGGTGTTAATCCTTCTCTGAAAGTTTGGTAGAATTCTCCAGTGAAGCCATCCAGGCCAGGACTTCTATTTGTTGGGAGTTTTTTAATTACCTTTTCAACCTCTTCTTTTGTTATGGGTTTATTTAGTTGTTCTACCTCTGTTTGTGTTAGTTTAAGTAGGTAGTGAGTTTCTAGAAATTTGTCCATTTCCTCTAGGTTTTCAAATTTGTTAGAGTACAGTTTTTCATAGTAATCTGTTATGATTTTTTAAATGTCAGTTGGGTCTGTTGTGATACTGCCCATCTCATTTCTTATTAAGGTTATTCCTGTCCTGTTTTTCTTTTGTCAGTTTCGCCAGTGGTTTATCGATTTTGTCGATCTTTTCAAAGAACCAGCTTTTGGTCTTCTTAAATCTTTCAATTGTTTTTCTATTTTCTATTTCATTTAATTCTGCTCTAATTTTTATTATTTCCTTTCTTCTAGTTCCCGTGGGCTTCTTTTGCTGCTCTCTTTCTACTTGTTTCAGTTGTAGGGTTAATGTTTTGATTTTGGCCCTTTCTTCTTTTTGGATGTGTGCATTTATTGCTGTAAATTGACCTCTGGTAGGATGTGTTTTCATTCTCATTCGATTCTGTGAATTTCTTTATTCCATCCTTGATTCTTCTATAACCCAGTATTTTTTGAGCAAGGTGTTGTTCAGTTGCCATGTATTTGATTTTTTTTCCCCTTGCTTTTTCTGTTACTGATTTCTACTTTTATGGCTTTCTGGTCAGAAAAGATGTTTTGTAATATTTCGATGTTTTGGATTCTGTTAAGGCTTGCTTTATGGCCTAATATGTGGGCTGTTCTGGAGAATGTTCCATGTGCATTGGAAAAGAAAGTATACTTGGCTGCTGTTGGATGGAGTGTTCTGTATATGTCTGTGAGATCAAGTTGGTTGATTGTGGCATTTAGATCTCCTGTGTCATTGTTAAGCTTCTTTCTGGATGTTTTGTCCTTCATCGTAAGTGATGTGTTGAAGTCTCCTACTATTTTTTTTTCCCTTTAATTGCATTTTTTTTATTTTGAGATGATTGTAGATTCACATGCAGTTGTAAGACATGATATAGCGAGATCTCTTTCTTATGCCCTTCACCCAGTCTCCCCCAGTTATAACATCTCTAGTACACTATTAGAATCAAGAAATTGACATGGGTAGAGTCCACTGTGAAGTCTCCTGCTATTATTGTGAAGCTGTCTATTTCTCTTTTCAGTGCTGTTAGAGTTTGCTTTATGTATCTCAGAGCCTTGTCTTGGGGTATGTAAATATTTTTTATGGTTTTGTCCTCCCAGTGTATTGACCCTTTAATCATTATATAATGTCCTTCCTTATCCTTTGTGGTGGATTTTGCTTTAAATTCTGTTTTGTCAGAGATTACTATTGCCACTCCTGCTCTTTTTTGAGTGTTGTTTGCTTGATGTATTTTTTCCATCCTTTGAGTTTTTGTTTGTTTGTGTCTTTGAGTCTAAGGTGTGTCTCTTGTAGGCATCATATAGGCAGATTGTGTTTTTTATTATCCATTCTGCCACTCTCTGTCTCTTTATTGGTGCATTTAGTCTGTTTACATTCAGTGTAATTATTGATAGGTATGAGTTTAGTGCTGTCATTTTGATGTATTTGTGTGTGTGTGTGTTATTGACAGTTTTTTTGTTCCACTTAATTTTCTGTGCGGAGTCATTTTTTTTTTATGTATTTTATTTTCATCTTTTTCATTGTTGTTGATTTTGTATTTGCTGAGTCTTTATGTTTTTCTTTTTTATTTTGATATGTAGGATTGTTAGTTTCTTTTGTGGTTACCTTAACATTTACCTCTATTTTTCTAAGTTTAAACCAATGTTTTATTTCTTGATATTGCCTTGACTTGCTCTTCATATGAAAGTTCTGTGACTACATTATTTAGTCCCTCTTTTTTGTTTTAATGTTGTCATCTTTTGCATATTGACATCTCTGCGTCCCTATTTTCAGTGTTTTACGTTTGATTTATTTTTGTGACTTCCTTATCTGGGTTGATATCTGGTTGTTCTGTCCTGTGTTCTATTCTCAGGTTGTTATCTGATGTTATTGATTTTCTAACTGGAGAACTCCATTCAATATTTCTTGTCATTTTGGTTTGGTTTTTACAAATTCCCTAAACTTCTGTTTGTCTGGAAATGCCCTAATTACGCTATCATATTTGAGAGACAGTTTTGCTGGACATATAATTCTTAGCTGGTAATTTTTTTTTCTTTAAGGCTTTATATATATCATCCCATTGCCTTCTTGCCTGCATGGTTTCTGCTGAGTAGTCAGAGCTTAGTCTTATTGACTCTCCTTTGTAGATGACTTTTTGTTTATCCCTAGCCGCTCTTAAAATTCTCTCTTTATCTTTGGTGTTGGCAAGTTTGATTATAATATGTCTTGGTGACTTTCTTTCGGGATCTACCCTGGGTGGGGCTTAATGAGCTTCTTGGGTGGATATCTTGTCATCTTTCACGATTTCAGGGAATTTTTCTGCCAACAAATCTTCAACAATTCTGTCTGTATTTTCTGTTATCCCCCCCGTTCTGGTACTGCAGTCACTTGTAGGTTATTCCTCTTGATAGAGTCCCACATAATTCTTAGGGTTTCTTCATTTTTTAAAATTCTTTTGTCTGATTTTTCCTCAAATAAACTGGTTTCAAGGGGTTTGTCTTCAGTCTCACTAATTCTGCCTTCCATTGCCTCAATTCTGCTCCTATCTATGACTTTCTATTGAGTTGTCTAATTCTGAAATTTTATTGTTAATCTTCTGGATGTCTGTTTGCTGTCTCTCTGTGGATTCTTGCAGCCTCTTAAATTTGTCATTATGCTCTTCTCTAATCTTCTTAAGTTCCCCTGTTGCTTTGTCTGTGTGTTCCTTGGCTTGTTCTGTGTTTTGCCTAATCTCCTTCCTGCTCTCTTGAAGAGTTCTGTTTATTAATATTTTGTAGTCTACCTCTGGTAATTCTAAGCTCTCTTCTTCTGAAAAATTTCTTGATTCTTTGTTTTGGGAGCTTGCTGAAGCCATCATAGTCTGCTTCTTCATGTGATTTGATACTGACTGTTATCTCGGAGCCATCAATAAGTTATTATATTTATTTATTTTATATTTGATTACTGTGTCCTAGTTTCTTGTTTTGTTTTGTTCTGATATGCCCAAATAGACTGGTCGTGTGAGCCACTTTGCTTATTGGCATCTTTGAAGCTCTCACGTTCTGTCACCAGGTGGTTAGAGCTGTTACTAGGTATGTGAGCCCAGTAGTCTGTTTACTTTTCTTGTGTGGCTTCAGCCCAGGTGTCCAGGTTGTCTGTCACTGAGTGTGTAGTACAAGCTCTCACCTACAGTCCTAGATGGGCAGGGCTACATAAGGGTGATTGGAATAGGCACAGGTATCAGGCTGCAATATGTGGTTATGTGCTGAGCAAGGTAGGGGGCTGATGGCTGCAGCTGAGTGCCTGGGCGGAAGGCGTGTCCCTGTTCCGTAGAGCACGTAGGAGGATGGGTTTTGCAGCCGGACTTTGGGCATCCAATGCTGTTGGCTGTAAGGACTGGAAGGCACCACTTATTCTCGGACCTGGTTGTGGGTGGCTAGATCGAGGTGGGTAGAGCCTCCAGTCCTCAGGCCCCTGATGTGTGTAGGTGAGGACCCTTTTTAATGGGCAAGGCGATGTCAAAATGTCATGAATCTGCCACTCCCCCTTAGCTGTTGCAGTTGAAAATAGGCTTCAGGTATATACCCTGTTGTACTGTGCTAATGAGGGCCTACACTGTTGAAATGGGCCCACACAGGTCTATGCAGGGGTGAAAGGCACTCAAAGTCCTTGGACCCTTTATGCCTATGCCTAGGCAAAGGAGCCGTGCTTGCCCTGAGTTCCCGGTTTAGGGGAGCTGGCAGATTATTTTTTCCTGTTTGTTAATTTGTTCCCTCTCCAAAGCGGGGAGAATGGCTTGGGGTGCTTGACAGGTCCCATTTCAGGCCCAAGGGTGAGGCAATTGCTGAAGGCAGACTGGATCAGAGCAGAGTGGGGAGGGAGCCGGTAAATGGGAGAGAGTTACTTCGCAGAGGGGGAAGGTTTTTTTGATCCTGCACAGTAGGTTGGACGCTTGCCCTTAACTTTCGCAGCCGAGTCTCCCTGGTTCTGGAGGCTTATGCAGACCTCCGCTGCTCGGTTTCTTCCAGTGTGGAAAATGCATCCCACGTGCTATTGCTTGCCTCAGCCCATTTGTGACGGCTGATCCAGCCTGCAGGGTGCTGGCCAGGTCAGGTCTGGCAAATCCTCACTGCTTCTGAACTGTCTCTCCCTCCCTCTGCTGCTCAGTCTGACCCCTCAACTTTGTCTTTGATGTTCAGGACTCGTAGATTGTCATACATAATCGATTCACTTGTTTTCTCGGGTCTTTGTTGTAAGAGGGACCACAGGAAGCCTCTGACCACTGCACCGTCTTGGCCCTGCCTCCCAGTTTCTAAATATAATTTTATCATTGTATATCTATATACTTGAATTATTTCTTGAATTATTCTGAGCAATTAAAAACCAATTGTGAATAATACATACTTAAAGAAGAGAAAAGTTCTGTTCAAATAAAATCAAGAAATAATAAAAAACCAAAAAACCCAAACCCATTGTCATTGAGTCAATTCCCACTCATAGCAACCCTATAGGACAAAGTAGAACTGCCCCATAGAGTTTCCAAGGAGCAGCTGGTGGATTCAAACTGCCAACCTTTTGGTTAGCAGCCAAACGCTTAGCCACTATATTACTTTAGTTTAAAAAAAATATTACATTAAATACCTTGTTGGCTGGGAAAACTTCAATGTAGATTTAGTTTTTAAAGAACAGGATAATCTCCCAAGGGATTCTAATACATTTTTGTTTTCTTGCAATTTTATTAGCAAGAAAATAACCAGGAGAATTTGTCCTCCAGAGGGGTAGGCTCCATTCTGGGCGCACAGAAGACTGTCTTCTGAAAGTTTAGATTCCAAAGGGCATTGCTTTTACATTTCTTATTCAAAATCATAAAGTTCACTTATTTCTTAGTTTCTCTGTTAGTCTCTGATGCAGTGATGTTTAGTATTATGAATGTGGACTGAACCATAGTGGATACAATTGTTCTTGTTTAAAATACTGAGTCATAGAGAAGGCTGAGTGTTATATGCCCATGGCTTATAAACCCAAACCATACTGTAATGCATGCAACTCAGTTGGAGTATATTTTGCTTTGGAAAGCCATTTGTCTCAAGTGTCTTTTTGTGTCTCCCATTCTCTGCATTCTTGTTGGGCATTTTATTATGGATGTCCCTCATCAATGCCACGGGCATTCTCTTGTTTTCTTTTGATGGCATTCCCACGAGGTCATGTCACAACCCATCTCTTTCCCAGATTGCAAAGCTGCACAATTGGTATGTCTTTCTTGAGCTGTTTCTCTGTAGTCATGAGATGGGGGTTAATACTGGTTCTTGGCAAGCATATAGATGGTAGTGAGCTGTCAGTTGGTTGCTGCCTGATCAGAAAGCTTTAAGACTGAGACAGGAGGAATATGGACAGGGCTAAGGCAAGGGAGGAGTCCCTGGGTGACACAGATGATTAAGCGCCTGGCTTCTAGCCAAAAGGTTGACAGTTTGAACCTACCCAGAGGCACCTTGGAAGAAAAGCCTGGCAATCTACTCTTGAAAAATCAGCCATTAGAAATTCTAAGGAGCACAGTTCTACTCTGACACAGATGAGGTTGCCATGAGTCAGAGTCGACTTGATGGCAACTGGGGGATAGAAGCAAATGCAGATGGACAACAGGCTAAAAAGAAGAAAACGAGGCAATTGTTCCTGTTCCTATTCCATGTCCTCTTAACACTTTGGGCTCTCCAGCCAGCCACATGAATTGTGTTATTACTATCCAAGATGGACAGTATATCCTAATAGAATATTTTCATTAAGGAGCAATAATAGGTGAATGCAGTTAATTGACTTGGCCATTATTTTAAGCAAATTTTTGTTCCTTCTCAACATTCTTTGATGGTTACGAGGGTGGGGAGGGAGGGTGAGGGTTATTCACTAACTACATAGTAGACAAGTATTATCATAGGTGAAGGGAAGGACAGCACACACTACAGGGGAAGTCAGCACAACTGGACTAAACCAAAGCTAAGAAGTTTCCTGAATACAACCAAACATTTAGAGGGACAGAGTAGCAGGGGCGGTGGTCTGGGGATCATGGTTTCAGGGGACATTTGGGTCAATTGGTGTAACAAAGTTTATTGAGAAAATGTTCTGCATCACACTTTGGTGAGTGGCATCTGGGTCTTAAAAGCTAGTGAGCGGCCATCTAAGATGCATCAGTTGGTCCCAGCCACCTGGAGTAAAGGAGAACGAAGAACACCAAAGTCACAAGGAAAGAATTAGCCCAAGAGACAGAATGGGCCACATAAACCAGAGACTTCATCAGCCTGAGACCAGAAGAACTAGATGGTGCCCGGCTACCACCAGTGACCGCCCTGACAAGGAACACAACAGAGAGTCCCTGATGGAGCAGGAGAAAAGTGAGGTGCAGAACTCAAATTCTAGTAAGAAGACCAGACTTAATGGTCTGATTGAGACTGGAGGAACCCTGGAAAGCATGGCCCCTGGATTCTCTATCAGCCCAGAAATAAAACAATGTCCGAGGCCAGCTCTTCAGACAGGGATTGGACTGGACTGGGGGACATAAAGTGATACTTGTGAGGAGTGTGCCTCTTAGCTCAAGTAGATACAAGAGACTAAATGGGCGGCTTCTGTCCGGAGGTGAGATGGGAAGGCAGAGAGGGTTAGGAGCTGGTTGAATGGACATGGCGAATCGGGTGGAAAGGAGAAGTGTGCTGTCACAGTAAGGGGATAGCAATTAGGGTCACATAACAGTGTATGTATAAATTTTTGTATGGGAGACTAACTTGAAATGTAAACTTCATTTAAACTACAACAATAAAAAATCTTTGTTCCTTCTGGATCTTTTTTTAAAAATCTTTTTGTTTCGCGTTGGCTCATTCTTTTAAGCATATCTTTTTGTTCCTTCTGGATCATGTAAAATGATAGAAAGGGGAAGAAACTGATCTAGGCAATTACGTGTGGACTAGTTTTCTGTTTGCAGGGTGACGAGGAAGCAAAAGGGGTGGAGGAGACGTGAGATTAGAACAATCAAAATGATCCCAAAATAAAACTTAGTTGATCAGTCAAGAACGTTGAGGTTTTCCTCAAACAGGGAAATGAGGAATTTTTTAATACCTTTCAACCATGAGAAGGGGATTGGTTATATAAATTACAGTACGTCCTTACAATGGAATGCTACGCAGTCTTTTCCAAGGTTGAGTTAGGGCTCTATGTTTTGACATGGCAAGGTATCCAACATAGAACATTCTGTTTGTTCTAGTTTTTAAGCAAATAATGTATAGTGCGTAAGTGGAAAAAAAAGCAAAAAACCTCAAAGTACAAATACCAAATTGCTAACAGTATTTATGTCAGACTAGGTATGAGGATTTGCCGTTTGGATGTTAAACACACTTTTGCCTTCTTAAAATGTTGTTAAATAAATGTGCATTACTTTTTATAATCAGAAACAAAACAATAAAGACATTTGCAGTTTGAGAAATAAATTTAAACAATGTTCAGTGGCTAAGTCTGGCATCTACTTCCAAAAGATCACAGCCATTGAAAACCCTATGGAGCACAGTTCTGCTTTGACACACGTGGGGTCGCCATGAGTCAGCGTCAACTCGACAGCAACTTTTTTTGTTTTGAGGTAAGTTTTTTAAAAAGCAGAGAAGAAAGGGGTTTTACTGCAGAGTTTGATTATAAATCAGGGTAAGGGGAATAAATAGGAAGCTCAGCCTCCTTTAGAAAACATAAAGGAATGCTCCCGCAGAGCCAGCCTTCAGGATAAGACATGTGGAGTTGGGCTGTTAGCCGTTGGCGTGGGTTTCCAGCATCTACCACCCACCTCCTTCCCCAGGGTTGCACAACTTGAACACCCTTTGCTGTGTCTTTGTATCTCCGCCTGCAACTCATGCATCTGGTATATGGTCGAGAAATGATGGTGGGAGACCCAGCGAGTGGTTTAATATGGGGCAAAAGGAGTGAGTGAGCTATGAGCAAGTAGCGTTACTCCCAGAGGACTTAAACCCTTTCTAGTAAAGTCTTGGAGAGGAAAAACTGTGAATTAGGAGAGCGAAGAAATATCCTCTGGCATCCACCCAAGTGTGTGTGTGTGTGTTTGGTTTGCCATCCTCCGGATTTTCTTAACCAGACTGGATTTATGTTAATTTTGATCGGTTACGTCTTTTCTTATGTGCCTCTCTTGTGCGTTTCAAGCCATCTGCCATCACAACCACATCCTTAGAGTAGATTTTGTCCTCCTTTCTCTTTCCTGCCTGACTTTGTTTGCTCTGTCTCCAAGTTGACTGGTAGACAGACTCCATACTTGGGCCCTGCCCTTCCAACCTTGAACTCTTGCCCGCACTCTGTTCCTGAACTTCTCCTTTTCCACTGATGGTCCATGGAGTGACATTCTAATTTCTAGGGCTGTGTCTCTCAGTGGAAGCACAGCATCTCTTCTTGGCCAGGAATATAATACATCAATAGCCACGAAAACCAAGTGTGGGAGGTGAGATTGCAAATGGCAGGTTGTCCCAGGTTCTGAACTCTTGGCCTCCTGGGTCATGGTAAGAATCTGGTGAATGCTATGTACCCTCTTCCTAGAAAGACACACACACTTGAAAAATTGTGTGGATCATTCCAGAGAGTCCACAGACCATCTGAAGCCCATTTATACTGCAAAGGTTATATACATCCTGGCATCTTGGGAGCCAAGGCTCAAAGAATGAGCTCCCTGGAAACTAGAATGCAACTAAGTAAAAACAAGGATACTTTTAGCATTATCTTAAAACTATTTGGAAGCTCAACAAACTGAAGACAAAGCCAGACTGGGGTATTGCAGTTAATATTACAATGTTAGAACTGGAAGGAACTGCTTGTTTGTTAATACTTCAACTGTTGGTGTATAGATATATAACCAAGTAAATTGTAGACTGTCTACTTTGCGTGGGTCTTAAACATTTGGGCCTAAGTCATCTAGGTTTAGGAGTGTGTGTGTGTGAGAGAGAGAAAGAGAGAGACGGCATTTGTGAGTGGGTGTGAAACAGCTCACAGAACTTACATTTTAAAACACGTAGAAACCAAAAGAAATAAAGGATTTCATCTCCAAATCATCTTTTATATTCTTTGTTCTTTTTCATGGGTCCCTGGGTGGTGCAAATGGCTTGCAGTTGACGACTAACCATAAGGTTGGTGGTTTGAATGCACCCAGCAGCTCCATGGAAGAAAGTCCTGGCGATCTGCCTCTGTAAAGATTACAGCCAAGAAAACCCTATGGAGCTCAGTTCTAGTCTGTAACACATGGGGTTGCCATGAGTCAGAATGGACTCGGTGGCAATGTGTTTGGTTTGGGTCCCTTTTCGCATCATGGACACTAACCTTTTAATGTTTCTGGTCCCTTTGCAGGGTGGACAAGCTTCATTTATACCATATCTGGAGATGTGTATATTGGTAAGTTGTAAGTATGGTGCTTTGGGTTCAACTGCAATTTCATGTAAACTCCTGAAGGGGAGGAAAGGTAGGAAACTTGTTACGTGTTTGACGACCCCACGTCCTCCCCTCCCACACCAGCCCTCTCTACGTCCTAGCACAGGTATGCCCAGAGAGGGAAGAGAAGATGAACACCAGTCAGACTACCAGCCGTTTTACTATGGCCAGTGTGCCTACAAAAGATCCAGACACAATTGTGTGGGTTGACACCTCACTAAGAGGTTGCACTCCCCATCCTGGTAGATGCAGCCATAATGGGCACCGGGGGGAGAAGGAATCTGTCTATGTTCTGGGAGGTGAATTTGGAGTGAATTTCCCAGGCGCCTCTGAGAAATCTCAAAATCTGTTTCTCCTATTCTGGGGGTTGCATGTGTGTTGCTTGTTGAGGCTAGTTCTAGAAGGGATGTTTGAGACCCCACCAACGCTCATTTTACTGATAAGGAATGTGAAGTCTAAAGAAGATATTGAAACAGCCCAGGGTTACATATTGGTCCACCACCATCTGTCAGTTTGTCACACTGTGGTGACTTGCATGTTGCTGTGATGCTGGAAGCAATGCCACCAATATTTCAAATACCAGCAGGGTCACCCAGGGTGGACAGGTTTCAGCGGAGCTTCCAGACTAAGACAGACTAGGAAGAAAGGCCTGGAGATCTACTCCTGAAAATCAGCTAATGAAAACCCTATGGATCACAACAGAACATTGCCCAGCTCACTTGGTTTGGACACATCACCTGGAGGAATCAGTCACTGGCGGAGGACATCATGTTTGGTGAAGGGGGACACTTGGTGAGATGGATTGGCAGAATGGCCGCAATGAAGGACTCGAACATGCTGGCTATGGCGAGGATGGTGCAGGACCTAGCACGTTTCGTTCTGTTGTACATGAGGTCGCCATGAGTCAGAGCTGACTTGTTGGCAGTTATTTATATATTGGTAGATCCAGGACCAGAACCAGGGAGTTCTCAGTAGCGCTCCCGTGCCCCACCCACCACAGGGAACACACCATCTCACTTGTCTGCTCAAGTCTAAACCCTTTGGCCACCCCAGCAACAGAAGAGCCAGGGAAGAGAAGGGGCGGGAGAGTGAGACTTACCAAGCAGGCTGGCTTCTGCCTGTGTCTACTCCCACCTTCCCATCCTCCTGAAGCAGGAAAAAAGCTCTCTGGGAGATTGACATAAAACCTCGAAGCAGATGCTGTTGACACCCCACCCTCATCTCTGGCATCTTAGCTCTTCAGTGCCCACTGGACAACTTCCAACTGCAGGTACGTGCAGTGCTGTGCACGTGGGCTTTCCTGAAAACCAGGGAAGGCTGCTCCACCCCAATCAGGGCAGGGTGTAAACCCTAGGGAACTAACACTCCTGGAAGCCACCTTGACCCTCAGGTGGGACAACTCTGAGGCCTGTGTGTGAGGCCTTTTCCTAGAGCTTCCTGTGGGCTCGCGCTCAAGCTGCCCTCAGCAGGGGTGTACTTGATAACACACCCTTTATTGGGGGCCTTCCCTTTCCTCTGTAACTTTCCAAACTCCTGGCTCACATCCCAGATAAACTCCTTGTACTTGAACCTGCAGGTCGGGCTGTGCTTCTGTGAAAACCCAAACTAAGAGAGTCACCCTCCCCTCCGCTCCCTCCTGTGGACAGTGATGGGTAGTGTGGATGGGCAGTGAGGCAGAGCATCTTACTGCTCCAAGATGCAGGCCAAGGATCCCCATTTCTGAGGCTTTCGGGGGTTTAGTGCTCTCCAGCCCCCACCTGCAGGCTAGCCTCCTCAGCAGTGAACTGTACATGTACAGTCTTTGGAGTCCCTGGATGGTTCAAGCACATGCTAACTGAAAGGTTGGAGGTTCGAGTTCACTCAGAGGCACTTTGGAAGAAAGTCCTGGCAACCTCATTCCGAAAAGTCAGACATTGAAAACCCTATGGATTAAAAAATCATCTGTATGAGGCCAAACTGTCAACAGTTACTTTAAAACAGAGATGAGACGGTAAGGGAACAGGGAAACTAGGTTAATGGAAACGGAACAACCGGAACAGAAATAATGAGAATGTTCACATATTGTGAAGAATGTAACCAGTGTCACTGAAGGATTTGCATAGAAATTTTTGAATGGGAAACTAAACTGTGTAAACTTTTGCCGAAAACACAATAAAATATCATTTTTTAAAGAAAGAAAACTCTATGGAGCACAGTTCTACTCTGACACCCATGGCAACTGGTATACATTCTTTAAAAGTGGTGTTCAACTGCCTGAAATTATGCTTCTGGAAAATAATGGCAACACATACCCATGTATTTTGGACTTACTTCTAATACGGTAGAAATGAGTTTAGTTCCTTTTTCTCTGAATAGCATCTCAATTACAGATCAGAAGCACAATTTATTTTAGCATTCAAGAAAATGTGAAAAAAATGTAGTAGTATGACAATTCCATGTGCCAACTATATTAACTATATTAACCGTCTGGGAGAGATGAGGCATCGTTTGTTTTTATGATCTTTTGTAAACCCTGAGAATCACATAGTACTTTATAAAGACGGAGAGAAAAAATATTTTCATGGAGTTAGCACCCCTAACTGTGGCACAGTGGTTAAGGGCTACGGCTGCTAACCAAAAGGTCAGCAGTTCAAATCTACCAGGCGCTCCTTGGAAACCCTATAGGGTAGTCCTACACTGTCCTATAGGGTTGCTATGAGTAGGAGTTGACGGCAGTGGTTTAGCACCCCTAACTTATGATTTCAAGAGAAACAAAATAATCTGCACAAATGGAAAGTAATAAAGAACAAAATTCTGAGGTGGTAAAGATACCAGAAATGTTTGCATAGAATGAAAAAGAGGAGAGGTCAGCAAACATTTTTCAAAAAGGACCAGATAGTAAGTATTTTGGCTTTGGGCGCCAGATGGTCTTTGTGGCAACTACTCAACTCTGCCCTTGTAGCACAGAAGCAGCCCCAGACAAATACATGGATGGATGAGCGTGTCTCTGTGCCAATAAAACTTTTTTGCCACTGAAATTTAAATTTAAATTTCGTATACTTCCCATGTGTCTTGAAGTACTGTTTTGCTTTTGATTTTTTTCCCAAACATTTAAAAATGTAATGACCTTCCTTAACATGTGGACTGTATAAAAATAGGCAGCTGGCAGTGGGAGTTTGCCAACCCTGAGAAACAGCAAAGCTCCCCATTAATTTTGGTTTCAATGACATTTTAGAGGATGAAAGGAAGAAAAATGAACAAATAATCCTCACAGTGTGTTTTAATCAGTAATTGTAGCCTTGTTTCTGATAGACCTCAGTCCAAGCAGTTAACAAGTGAAAAACGCTGCAATTCACAGTGTAAACATGACCTACACTTGCCCTTGTTGCTCTCCAGGTGGGGCAGGATTTCCACATCGTCTTTACTCACTGGCCTGGTCCCCCCTTGTGACTCTGGACCACAAGTGCAAGACATGTGGCAGGAGATGGGGTCACGTTCTGTAGCCTTGGAGCGAACTTGCATCTGTCCAGAGTAAACTAGACCATGGAGAGAATCCAGCTCACAAAACTGGCCTCTTAGGGATTCTCGTTTAGCCAATGAGTGACCTGCCACATGACCTCGTTTGAATTTTATCTCCTTTCTTTCCTCTTATCCATCCTCCAGAAGACAACAGATGAGTTGCCGTCAAGTTGATTCCGACTTATGATGATGACCTCATGCGTGGCAGAGTAGAACTGTTCTCATAGCGTTTTCAATGGATGTGGCCTTTCAGAAGCAGATCGCCAGGCCTTTCTTCCGGGGCACCTCTGGGTAGACTCGAACCACCAATTTTTTGTGGTGTTGTTGCTGTTGTGTGCCGTCAAACTGATGCCAACAGAGTATATGACAGACTAGAACTGCCCCCATAGGGTTTTCTAGGCTGTAATCTTTGTGGGAGCAGATCGCCAGGTCTTTAGTCCCAAAGAGCGTCTGGTGGGTTCGAACCGCCAACCTCTCAGTTAGCAGCCAAGCGCTTAACCATTGTGACACCAGGGCTCCTTTTTTGGTTGGTAATCGAGCACTTAACTGTGTGCACCATCCAGGGACTACCCACCCTCTCTAGGGGTGTTAATGAGAAAAACAAAAGGACAGAACCAAATAGCCAGAGAAAAAGAAAGGACAAAGCAAAAATAGCTATTGAATATGTACTGATTTATAAAATCTATAGAGAGAATAAGGATCCCTGCTGGTGCAGTGGTTAAAGCGCTCAGCTGCTAACCAAAAGGTTGGCGATTTGAATCCACCAGCCGATCCTCGGAAGAAAGATGTGGCAGTGTGCTTCCGTAAAGATTTACAGCCTTGGAAACCCTATGGGCAGTTCTACTCTGTCCTATAGGGTTGCTATGAGTTGGAATCGACTCAGTGACAATGGGTTTGGTTTTTGGTTTATAGAGAGAATCCAGAAAAAGCTTTCTGACTTCACTGCCTCAATTTTATCCTTCCTCTAAAACCAGTGGGGCACCAGCCAACCACAGATGGCAGGAATAGATAAGCAAGCAATTGTCTTTTTCAAAATGTGGAGCACCTCCGTTCTGTTGCAGTAGATGTTGTATATCTACTTAGTGTATTGGGATGGAATAAATAGGCTGCAATTTGGGTTGAGAAAATAATCTGGAGAAATTACAGCAAATGGAGATTTAGACTAATGCACAAAGTGCTTAAAAGGTGGACATTGGCAGATTCTGTTTGAGTACAAACAAGCGGAGTTTTGAACATTAGAAAGTGCTGGCTATCTACTAGTTGTCTAAGTTAGACATTTTCAAGTTCAAGGTACCTACGGTGAAGACATGTAATTGTGCTCTATTGAAATACCCTGAAGAAGACAAGGGGTTAACAACTAAAATAACCTGAGTAGCATTAGCACGTTCTTATTAAAAAAAAGTATTCATTTGAGATGTTTTGTGCTTTTCAGGGATCCTCTTAACTTTTGATATATGTGTTTTTCAGCAATGGAGAGCCTTCTAAGCTGACTGTTGAATTTAATAATTGTGTGAGAGATTGAATAACTGTGCACGAAAGAGAGAGCCCTTTGACAATTCTCTTTTGCTGGGGCAACAAGTCCTTTAACCAGCCATCAGCTGAAATCTGCAGCGTATGATTTTTTTTTTTAAATCAAAAGAAAATAAAACTACATGGTCAGAAAACCAATAGGTAGCAAAGATACTAGTAGGGAACCCGTTTGCTGCAGCTGTGATGAAAATGAGGTTCACATTAACAAAGTCATCAAGAGGGTAGAAAGTTTGTATCTTGTATCCCTGAACCTAGGTACGTTTTATCATCTTGAATGCCAGTCCCCTAGAAAAACCAATATCAAGTATACCATTTAAAAAAAAAAAAAAAAAACCTCATTGCCATGGAGTGGCTTCCAACTCATAGCAGCCCTACAGGACAGAGTGAAACTGCCCCACAGGGTTTCCAAAGATCGGCTGTAGTGGATTTAAACTGCTGACCTTTTGGTTAGCATCTGAGCTCTTAACCACTGTGCCACTAGGGCTCCAGTATACCATTAGTGCTTAGAAAATATTGTATAGGTAGTCTCCAATTTATGACGTATTGGAGTTACAACAAACCACACTAACACAACTGTCAGGGGTTTTTTTGGTACATCTTATCGTTAGTAATGTGTACTACATACAACGTTGCAGCGTGTAATTTGCTAATGTCATCATATCTGTAAGTTTATATGTGATGTTTCCAACCCCCAAAGACAAATAAAGATTGGATTTATAAAGATACTGATAATAAAAGGCAATAATAATGAAAACTAAAAAATAAGGTATTCAACTTACGTCAGAACCAACTTACAATGGAGTCCTCGGAACAGAACCCCGTCTTAATTCAGGGACTGCCTGTATTTAGAAATCTCAAAATAATTTGTCTGTGGTTATTGAACTGAGAGCTAACTGGCTTATGCCAGTAATAAATTGTTTCACATTTATTCATGCTTAGTTTGTGCTCAGCCTTTTGCTTCTGGGTTCCAGGTAGTATTAACAAATTTGATATGGCTCATGGATTTTACAGTAAAGTTGAGGAAACACATACATGCAGTAGAAGCTCTCTTATGTGACCTCTCCCTACCCAACTAAAGAGTCCCTGGGTGGCACAAATGGTTAAGTGCTACACTACTAACTGAAAGGTTGCTGGTTTGAAACCACCCAAAGGTGCCTTAGAAGAAAGGGCTGGTAATCTGCCTCTGAAAGGTTACAGCCTTGAAAACCCAACGGAGCACAGTTCTGCTCTGCACACATGGGATGGCCGTGAGTGGAACTGACTCGATGGCAACAGGTTTTTTGTTTTACCCAACTAACTAGATTAACCAGTGTTCTTTAGTCCTTGATGAACACCTTGAGTGAGGCACCTGGATGCCCAGGAGGACCAGCTCTTTCCTGGTCTACCTGCCATTGCCACTTGCCCCAGCTGAACTGTAGTGGACCTACAGGCAGCTGTGCCTGTTCTCATCTGTTTGTGCCAGTTGCACCTGTAATTGGAAACCCTGGTGGCATAGTGGTTAAGTGCTACGACTGCTAACCAAAAGGTTGGCAGTTTGAATCCACCAGGCGCTCCTTGGAAACTCTACAGGGGCAGCTCTACTCTGTCCTATAGGGTTGCTATGAGTCGGAATCGACTTGATGGCAACGTTTTTGTTTTTTTTTTTAACCTGTAATTGCAGTTATATAACTTCATTAAACAATATGTAAATTAATAAGTGAGAAGGAGAGTTGATAATTCTAGAATAACTGAGTCAAATGATTTGTAAAAGTGAATTGCTAAAAAAAAGTTGCCTTTGATATAGTATGGGAGAGATGATGGTAAAAGATTGAGGGAAATCATAATAATCTAGAAGGATTTAGGTGGTACATTATGGGCATGCTTTATGAAGAAAGACAGTGCTTCAATCAGTAGGCACACCTTGACTGTACAGTAGTCTCTGACTTAAGACGGGGTTTCGTTCCGATGGCTCCTTTGTAAGTTGGTTCTGACTTAAGTTAAATCCCCTTTTATTTTTTTAAATTTTTATTATTATTGCCTTTTATCATCAGTATCTTTATAAATCAGAGCTTTGAACCTCCGTGAGTGAACATTTGAGAATGATAACATCAGTAAATTAAGCGCTGTAACATTGTATATAGTACATATTACTAATGATAAGCTATACAAAAATAAATAGATGTTCCTAAGTGCGGTTCGTCATAACTCGAATACGTTGTAAATCGGGGACTACCTGTGTTTCCAAAATTTGGCAGATGAATGCACATTTATGCTTTAATTGTAAATAAAATGTCTGAGGCAGTTTAACAACCTTTTTCAGTTAACAATCTGTATTGCATCAGGTAAGAGGGCTTCAATCGTACATATAAAATTGATTATACCAAAATCTACGACGGAAGCACCAGAACAAACAAAGAAAAGGGAACTATGGCGTATGGGGAAAGGGTGCACAGCAATGAATTGCACACTGAAGATGCCCCACCAGCTTTAAAATATGTTTTAAAGTCATTTTGCCCTTTTATGACTATTTAGGCAAACAAAACAATCTGTGCCAGTTCATTGTTTTCAGTTAAATTTTCCTTTACTGCACTATTAGACTTAACATTCTTGGCACAGAGTCTCAGTGGAAACTACTTGTTATCTGATTTGGCTCTATTTATAACTGAAAGTAGTCAGGAACAATGAAGTATATTTTTCTTTGAGACTTATTTTAGGTTCAGGGGATAACAAGATGGGGGAAATGTCATAGAAATGACCTGGAAATGAAGATGGAATCAGTCTTTGCTATTCTGTGACCCTGTTTGAAACATGTCCTATAATAATAGGGAAGTTAAAGGGACACGTTAAATGATTAACTGGAAGCCTGACTCTGGTGTCTATAAGAAAGGTCTATCTTAGGGTAGGGAGGTGTGGTGGTGAAGAGCTCAGGTTGCTAACCAAAAGGTCAGCAGTTGGAATCCACCAGCCGCTGCTTGGAAACCCTCTGGGGCAGTCCTACTCTGTCCTGTAGGGTCGCTATGAGTCAGAATCGACTCGACGGCAACGGGTTTGGTTTTGGTTATCTTAAGGTGGAGCGTTTCAGTTGGCCTCCTCAGCATCAACACTGCGAGTCTTCTCGTATATCAGCAAGGAGATCAGGCAGAAATTGCATCCCATGTAAAGTTAGAATTAGAGGCCTTTGGACAAACGGAACTCTTTGTTTACAAATTAAGATTTTAGTCAAGCAAGCTACCCTGATAGGAGATGCAGAGAAATCCCAACTCAGCATTATTTTTGAGAGCTGGCTTTTTTGTCAGCTTACTCATTAGAAAGTAATGGAGAGGTTTTATAAACAGTTTTGGTCTATGTATCATGAAACGTTCTATGTGGTAAAAGTAGGGGCCACGAATGGACCGCAGGGATAATGGTTGCTATATATGAATTAGTCGAACAGAAGGACATGGCTCATTGCTCCCAGGGAATCTCAGTGAAGCACACTTAATAAAGTGCTTCTCCATAGCACAGTTAAAAATGGTACCCAGTTCTCAATGAGATTCTTCTTAGACTCCCAGACCTCTTTTTTTCTTGCTTGAGTGAGAAATCGATGGATTTCTATCGTTCACCTCCATGACATTTGTCATGACATTTGTCACCCTAAATCTTTGATGGAGGAGAATACTTCCATGGTGTGCTGGTGGGCCATTATTGATTTATTTCAACAAGTATTTATTGATCACCTACAATTGCTTAGCACTATGGGGAAATCCAAAGAAGTGCAAAGCAGGTTCCTTGCATTCGGATTATTCAAAAATCCCTTTGGGGAAATGAAATATATACTCATGAGATAATCATAGAGTAATTAAATTTAAATAAGTTGGATAGCTATTGAACAACAGTTATTGAATAATAAGCAAGGCCCAATGATCAATGCTGTGGGGGAATCTTCTGGATGGATGGGTAATTTTCCTAAGTATGCTTGATTTTTATGAGGTTTATAACTTATCTGAGGAAACATTCTTATGAGTATGTAATGCCAACTTCTTTTTTTAAAATTGAGCATCTATTTGGACGTGACATTAGAAGTGTAAATGGAAACTGAATTCAGGATTTACCTCCCTGTTCTTGTCTATGTTGGAAACCAGCCAGTTTCAGACTTGGGTAGTAATAACAAATACAGTCAACCAAGGGAGTTAATGAGATGCCTAAGCCTGTTATTTCTGAAGTTGAAATAATACGGGGCAGTGGTGGTTGAGTGGTAGAATTCTCACCTTCCATGCGAGAGACCCAGGTTCAATTTCTGGCCGATGCACCTCATGTGCGACCACCACTCATTTGTCATTGGAGGCTTGCATATTGCTAGGATGCTGAACAGGTATCAGCGGAGCTTCCAGCCCAAGATGGAGTAGGAAGAAAAGCCTGGTGAGCTACTTCTGAAAATTAGCCAGCGAAAGCCCTATGGCTCTCAGCAGTCCAGTCCCCAACCGATCACGGGGATGGCTCAGGCCCAAGCAGCATTTCGCTCTGTTGTGCGTGGGGGCACAGTGAGCTGGGAGCTGACTCCACAGCAGCTAATGACAACAGTGTAGTTAACCAAGTATGTAACCACGTGAGTATAAATCTGGTGAATCATCTGTTTTGTAGGACCTGATGATGCACAACAAAAAATAGAACCTCATCACACAGCAGTCCTGGGGGAAGGTGACAGTGTCCAGGTAGAGAACAAGGTAAGCATTGGAAGTCTTTCATTTTCTGCACTTGTGCTTTCTACAAGTCTCCAGGAAAATGCCCACATCTCCTGTGTATCTGGAATTTTTCCCTATGAGAGAAAGACCTGGCAATCTGCTTCCGTAAAGATTACAGCCTAGAAAACCCTACGGGGCAGTTCTACTCTGTCACATGGGGTTGCTATGAGTTGGAATCAACTCGCCGGCACCTGATCTAGCTCATAGTGAGTGCCCAATCACGGTAGCTGGAAGTTCAGTGATCTGAAACACCTAACTTAACAGATAGTCATGCCTGATACACGTTACCTAATGAGGATTCATACCTTAGGCTCTAAGGCTTAGAGCACATAACAGTTTCTGCAGCTAGAAAAAGGCCCTAAGGGACTGTGACTCCGTGGGGGCTCCTGGCCAGGACTCT
Organism: Dugong dugon; assembly: GCA_030035585.1. Classification (NCBI taxonomy): domain Eukaryota; kingdom Metazoa; phylum Chordata; class Mammalia; order Sirenia; family Dugongidae; genus Dugong; species Dugong dugon. The sequence goes on from CM057483.1 coordinate 162,937,257, forward strand.
CCTCGCTGGGAACTAGCCTTAGCTTGGGAAGAGGCAAAGGAGGAAGGTGTGACTTCCCAGTGCTGCCCTCGATCCCCCTTGCACTGCTCTGAGGTCAAGGATAAGGGGCTGATTTCTTCTCTGTGTGTCTTCTGGCTCTGTTCTTCCTGCCCTTTCACTACTCTTCATTTCCGTGTCCTCCATCCTCACTCCTCTTCGTTGTTGACCAGAAGTACGGACAGTTTCCTCTACAGTGGCCAATGTCTAGGGCAGGAGTGGTGGGGAAGGAGGGGACAGTGCAGAGCATGCCTTCTCTGTGCCCAGATTTCCCTGCTCCATCCCATAGCATTTGGCCCTTCTCAGGCCAGCTTATGCCAGACTGCTGGAACCCTTGTTTTCTTCACTCAGACGGTGACGTTGCCTTTTGTGACCATTATTTTGAAGTCCGCCATGCCAAAGCAAAAAAAAACCAAACCCGCTGTCATCAAGTTGATTCCAACTCATAGCAACCCAGTAGGACAGAGTAGAACTGCCCCATAGGGTTTTCTTTTCGGGAGCAGACTGCCACAGCCTTCTCCCGCAGAGCAGCTAGTGGGTTCGAACTGTCGACCTTTCAGTTAGCAGCCAAGCACTTAACCACTGCGCCACTGGGGCTGCTGTCATAATAGGCGGCAAATGCGGGGGGCATGGTTTATGCTAAGGAGCCCTGGTGGCAGTGATTAAGTGCTCACCTGCTAACCAAAAGGTCAGTGGTTCAAACGCGCCAGCCGCTCCGCTGGAGAAAGATGTGGCAGTCCACTTCCATAAAGATTACAGCCTTGGAAACCCTATGGGGTAGTTCTGCCCTGTCCTATAGGGTCGCCCTTAGTCAGAATCAACTCGACAGCAATGAGTGGTTTATGCTAGATTTAAGAGTCTTTAAGCCAGATCCTTTGACTTCTTAGAAGAAGCCCAAACCCCAACAATGGCTTCAAAATTGACTTAGCTTTTTTAGGGTTCTTAGAGATTGGGATGAACCCCAGGCTACTCTGGACATTTAATCCTAGGCTAGTGCCAATCACCCAGCAACAGCTCTGTTCCAAGGGCTGAGGCTCCCTGTGCACTCTGGACTTTCCCTGAGTGATGGTTGCTGGGATGGCTCCTCATCAGGAGTACATGAGTTTGAAATGAGAAGCTCAATCTCATCCTTAGACCCGTGCTTCTACTGTTGCCCCACTGAGAAGGTCCCAGGCCTCATGGATTAGCAAACACAGCCTCATTAGCTATCGTCAAAACCATGCTTGGGGACAATATACTCTTTGTCACCATTCATGGGAAATTTGTTAGCTCCATAAAGATGAACGTTGGCCAAGTCTAGCATTTGATTAGAATAAACATCGGAAGACAGAAATAAAACAAAAGACCCTATTAGAGCTAAAGATTAGTTACTTTTTTGCTTGTTTATGTGTAAAAGTTCAAACCAGAATAAACCATTAATTTTTTTAAACTGATGACAGTTGATTTGTTTTATCTGTTCATTGACCTAAGAAATGTAAACAATGGAGTCTACTATGAACAGTTGCATACAATTAAGCCATGCAAAAGGTCACTTTCTGTTCAGGTCTTTTTTTCAGGTAATACATCCTTCTAATAAATGCTCTTGAAACAAACGCATGACCTTCGGGTCATCCTTACAGCCCTGCTGCCATCTCAACTTATATAAATGAATCAAACCAGCTATGGCGCAATAGTCATCATTTGCAAGTTGCCGACACCTTAAATGAATTATAGGACCTTCATCTGGGTTTGGAGCCTCTACTATTGGCATCGGTGGAACTCCAAACACATCTTGGCAATAATACTTATGGACTAACGAGCAATTTTTAAAGTAAATAAAGCAATTTCTAAGTAAAGCCTGAAGGGGGCCTGTCTCTGCACCGGGAACTCTGAGAAGGTACACCAAAGTATGAAAAAACCAATCTGAGTCCCGAAAGATCATGGATTTTAATTGGGATGGTTATACGTGAAGCAGTGAGTGGGCTTCTGTTACTTCTGTCTTGGTCTTTCTATCAAACTCCAGAAAAGCATTGACTTAGATCCAAACAGGGACTCATGTCTTAAATGGGCCTTTCATTCACTTTGCTTTCACATGGTTGTCATCATTTGGGACCTTAGAGAAAGTTACCATCTTACTGGCCTGACAGAGACTGGAGAAACCCTGAGAGTACGGCCCCCAGACACACTTTTAACTCAGTACTGAAGTCACTCCTGGGATTCACCCATCAGCCAAAGATTAGACAGCCCCATAAAACAAAACGAGACTAAATGGGCACACCAGCTCAGGGGCAAGGACAAGAAGGCAGGAGGGGGCAGGAAAGCTGGTAATAGGGAACCCGAATTCGAGAAAGGGAGAGTGTTGGCATGTCTTGGGGTTGGCAACCAGTGTCACAAAACAATGTGTGTATTGTTCAATGAGAAACTAGTTTGCTCTGTGAACTTTCATCTAAAGTACAATTTTTAAAAATCACTTAAAGAAAAGTGACCATTTTAAAACATACACACACACACACACACACACACATTGCCACTGAGTCGATTTTGACTCGTGGTGACCCCATGTGTTAGAGAGTAGAACTGAGCTCCATAGGGTTTTCTTGGCTGTAATCTTTATGAAAGCAGATTGCGAGGCCTTTCTTCCATGGTGCCACTGGGTGGTTTCAAACTACCAACCTTTTGGTTAGCAGCCAAGCAGAAGCCTTTGCATCACCCAGGAACCTAAAGTTACCATAGACAAGGGCTTTTCAGGATAAAACCAGTTGGGACTTTTAACCACACGAGCGCTGTACTGAATATCAGAAAGATGATCTGCTTTCAGCAAACTAGGCTAGTTATGGAGAGAAAAAAGGATGCGTTTAAAAACAAGAAAAAGACACAAAGCAGATCTGGTTTGGATTAGAGGAGAAGGGGCCACTCAGAGGTTAAATGTGTGGAAAAGTCATTAAAAGAAGCTTAGACAACTCCCCAGATTTCGGAAATGATAGAAACCAAACTCCCGAACTCCCCGCTGTTCAATAATTCCTCGTTTCAGACAAAACACACGTGTCTGAATTACAAATGGAAAGTCACCATTTGATTTGAGTACTATCGAAAGGAGCAAAAATTCTATTTTTAGAATTTTACATTATTATCATTCCAAAATACGTAAACTATAGGACATGTTCATCACTCATAAAAGATGTATCTTCTGAATTAAGACACTTACATTCTGACCCGTCAGCACATACGTGACATAAGGAGGTCGGCATTTTCTCTCCCCTTCTCTCCTAATCCCCAGCTCTCTCTCTTCTTCTTCCTCCCCCAAAACTCAGGTACAACTCAAACAAAACAAACACAAAACCCTCAAAACACTATTTAATGATACCCGTCTTTTAGATTAAATGATCAATGATGTAGGTGGCACAGTGGTTAAGAGCTCGGCTGCTCACCAAAAGGTCAGCAGTTTGAATCCACCAGCCGCTCCTTGGAAACCCTCCGTGGCAGTTGTACTCTGTCCTAGAGGGGCGCTATGAGTCGGAGTCGACTCGATTGCTTTTTTTTTTTTTTAACCAATGGCGAAAACTATTTTTCTGAGATACTGTTCTTTCTAATGTTGGTGTTTCACACTAAAACTTCACCACTCTTAGGGAAGCTTAGGGAATAGATCTTTTTGGATAACTGAGTTTTTGGGTTTTTTGTTTTGTTTTGTTTTTTTGACGTTGAATGTTTAGTCATTTAAACATCACATCGAAAAAACAAGAGATCATTTTAGATAGAAGCCTTTCCCTTTGCTGTGGGCTTCGATTATATTCAGAATAATTTAGCTTATTTCTAACCTGGAATCATCGGCGTGTACGTTAGTTATTGTCCTGAGCTGTGAAGGGTGATGATATCTTCAGGGCCTGCTTGCTCCTCCACTGAGTGGTCCTAGTCTAATTTTTGAGCTTCTGTGCCTGTTTTTTGTAGCTTTTAAAAAATAGATAGAATTTCCATCCTTGATATTAAACTGTTCATTTTCTTGTATTGCTATACGATAGTACCTTCCTGTTTTTCAACTTTGAACCTGTTCTAGATTTGATAACCACAACGCCTAATTGTTAGAACTGTGCATAAAGTAAGAATCAGGAGGAATTGATTAAGGGTCTGCAGTGGGGGTAAAGCGCTAATCTTTAGTATGTGGGCTTGATGACATCTGTTTTTTAAATTTGAACGATCAGAAGCCTTTTGAGGGTTACTCTTTGATTTCCAGCTGGGTTCGTGTTAGTATATGTTTACAGTTAACTCAGTTAGGGATAAGTCAGGTGATGGTGTATAAAGAAATAATAGATCTGGGAATGGTTAAACAGAGGCTTTTTTTTTTTTTTAAACATGTGAAGTGGTGATTACAGCATCCACTGAGTGTACCAAGTGTTCCATTCTAACCCTGGGACTGTAGGGAGTAAGTAAGGACTTTAGCAGAAACCTTTCTACCATATAGTCGCATTTAGTTGATTTAAGTTGGAGGCAGTGGAAGAAAGAAATTTGCAGCCCTATAAAATATGAAGGTTTTCTTTTGCTATCAAAACCAAAAACCAAACCCGTTGCCATCGAGACGATTCCGACTCCTAGCGACCCTGTAGGACAGAGTAGAACTGCCCCATAGGGTTTCCAAGGAGCAGCTGGTGGATTTGAACTGCCGACCTTTTGGTGAGCAGCCAAACTCTTATAAGCACTGCGCCACCAGACTTTTTTACTACAAAGAAGATTAAAGAATTAATTCTTAAATTTTTATTGAGTACAGAGATAAACCTTCTGGGACTAACAGAATAACAATTTCTAATTAAAGAGCTTTGTATTAGTAGAAGTATATATAAAACCAAAAAACCAAACCCATTGCTGTTGAGTCGATTCTGATTCATAGTGACCCTACAGGACGGAGTAGAACTGACCCATAGGGTTTCCAAGGAGCATCTGGTGGATTCAAACTGCCAACCTTTTGGTTAGCAGCTGTAGCTCTTAACCACTATACCACCAGGGTTTCCGAAGTATGTATAGATGTACGTATATATGTTTGCATGTAGAAGTATTTAATTTTACTTGGATCCACAATCAACGCCCATGGAAGCAGCAGTCAAGAAATCAAATGACGTAGTGCATTGGGCAAATCTGCTGCAAAAGACCTCTTTAAAGTGTTCAAAAGCAAAGATGTCGCTTTGATGACTAAGGTGCACCTGACTCGAGCCATGGTATTTTCAATCACCTCATATGCATTGGAAAGCTGGACAATGAATAAGGAAGACCAAAGAAGAATTGATGCCTTTGAATTATGGTGTTGGTGAAGAATATTGGATATACCATGGACTGTCAGAAAAATGAACAAATTTGTCTTGGTAGAAGTACAGCTAGAATGCTCTGTAGAAGCAAGGATGGCAAGACTTTGTCTCACATACTTTGAACATGTTATCAGGAGAGACCAGTCCCTGGAGAAGGACATCATGCTTGGTAAAGTAGAGGGTGAGTGAAAAAGAGGAGGACCCTTAACAAGAGGGATTGACACAGTGGCTGCAGGAATGGGCTCAAGCATAACGATGATTGTGAGGATGGTGAAGGACGGGGCAGTGTTTCGTTCTGTTATACATAGGGTCTCTATGAATCAGAACCGACTTGACAGCACCGAATAACAACAGAAGTGTATAAATATATGTAAATATGTGATATAATATTCTTTTATCACATACTAAAAATATGTTATATTATTAGATTGTGATTGAAGTTTTAAAATTTTGAAGGCTTTGTTTTAAAGTACATGATCATTTTGGCATTGTTTATTGTTTTGTTTTAATTAAATAAGCCTAAAAAAACTTCAAAAGAAATACATAATGTTCCAATTATGTATTGCGAGGTAACAAACGACCCTAAAATTTGGTGGCTTAAAAGAACAGTGATTTATTATTTCTCACAGCTGTGGCGCAGGGTTCTTCTGCGGTCTCCCTAGGGTCACGAAGTGGCTGTATTCAGCTAGAAGGCTGGAGGCTGGGCTCAGGTGGGACTGTTGTTCAGATGTGTCTCAGTTTGGCTCTGTGTGGCCTCTCCACTTGACTAGCTTGGCCTTCCTCACAAGATGGCACTCACAAGATAGTGTTCCAAGAGGGAGCGTTTGCATGTGGGAGGAATCGGGGAAGGAACGTGTAAGAGAGGAAGCTGGGGGATCAGAGAAGTCACAAACCAGTCAGTCTGGCATGGTAAACACATCCGGTCATTGAAATGAGGCCACAAAAGGGAACGGATGGAGAAGTCTAGTGGAGACGTCTGTGCAGCCAGGAGTCTGATGGTGGGTCTGGGCCTGCTTTTGGTCAGCAGGGTCAGTAGGCAGGAAGATGAACTGGATATAGCATGGAGGAGAATGAGGACAAGTTGGAACTTAACAGCATCTCTCAGCCTGTCTGTCAACTGCAAATAGCCACTAAAACTTTCTGAAAGCAATGGCTGCTGTTCCTCTTCCACCTTCCAAATTGCACACAGATTCTTCTTTTGCCCAACTCTAACTCACAGAGAAGGGCATTCTGGGAAACACTGTCCCAGCTTAACCAAGTTTCCATATACAAGCCACAACGTATAAATAGATGTATCTAAGTACGTATGTAATTTCACCTCTGACAGAACTACAAACCAAAAAAAGAACCAAACCCACTGCTGTTGAGTCAGTTCTGACTCATAGCGACCCCATAGGGTTTCCAAGGCTGTAAATCTCCACGGAAGCAGATTTCTACATCTTTCTCCCTTGGAGCCACTGATGGTTTTGAACCACCAATCTCTTGGCTAGCAGTTAATCACTGTAACCACTGCACAACCGGGGCTCCAGAACTACAGTTATCTTTAATTCCAAATCAAAGCACCAATTTCTGTGTAAGTAAATTTACTGAGTTTATATGTTTTTAGGATTTTGATAAATATAGGACTCTCTGAGTTATAACATGTTAATTACTTAAAATATTGGAATATTTCATATAGTGAAATGAAGAGCTAATGGTCATGAAACCTGAAATGCGTTTGATTTTAAAACAATTCCCCAGACACAAACTTTAAAAGAAAATATATTTCATTGTTCTTTTTAATTTTTAAAATACATGTCTATTTTAGCAAAATTGAAAAAACAAGCAGAAAAGCAAAATGAAAAAAATAAAATTCACCTTAATTCTCATCACTCAGAAATAACTAGCGATAACATTTGGGTGTATATCTTCTCTACTTTTTCCAATATGTGATTTTTTTTTTATTTTACTAAAAATTAGAATCATTCTATATTTATCATATTGAGACTTTTAAAACTTACAATACATTACGAACAGTTTACTACGTACTTCAGTGAGAAAATAAATTGTAATGCTTGTGTGTTTCATCTTATAAACATACCATAATTATGTAACTATAATGTTTGCTGTAATGAATAGTACTGCAGTGAGCAAACTTTGTGTGAAACTGATTATTCCCTTATACCATATTCCTAAAACTAGCATTACTGGCTCAGAGGACACCAGCAATATTGGAGTTTTTGAGCTACAATGCCAAATTGTTCTCTGGAAGGATTGTACCAATTAAAAAATCTCCCGAAGAGCATATGAAAGTGTATGTTTCTCTGCATCCACACTGACACTAGATATTATAATTGTTAGATTTTTTTCCAGTTTCAAACAAAAAAAAAAAAAATCCTTAATTCTAAACAATTTTTAGAGGCTTTACTATAATAAGACTCTTTTGGACAGAAATTTGCCTGAGCAGATGGCCTGTGGGTGCCCGGTTTTTACACAATTCTGTTTAGTGCAACATTGATGGGGCCCATTTTACATTAATGGCAATAAATGTCAAAGGTAATAAAATTGTATCTTGGGATATTCATAAATAATACTCCCTATTAAAAATTATGTTGATAGTGGGAAATAAATACAGCAAGCCTGCAAAAAGCCAGAACCTAGGTAAGGCAGAAACCTGTCAGAGAAGGAAAAGTCAATAATATTTTCCACTAATAGAGAGCGACAGAAAAATGGTAAGACAACACCCTGTCAAAGGTGGAAAACTTGCAAGACCTGGACGAACAAGGCAGTCCTGTCGAATTCTGGCTCTCACAGGTTTCACTTTATAAACCCTACCAAAAACCAATACAATCACATAGTTTGTCCTGAAGATGTTTTCAGTTTAAGCAAATCTTAATTTAAATTCTCCTTTCTTTTACTTTGAGAAGGTTAATATTTTGGTGATCTGGACTTATTCTTGAGTTCTAATTGCTGCTAAACATCTTGAGGAATAAGCTTTTCCATATTGAGTGTTGCACAGAAAATACTTCTGGTATTTATATTCCTAATTGGGAACATTGTCCATTTGGCCAGTATGTCAACTTCAAATTTTTCCCAATTTGACATTCAAAAATAAGCATGTTTATAGTTTGATGCTTTCTTTGTTGATTTTAGGATCCTCAGAGGAGCCACTTTGTCTTAATTGCTGGGGAGCCTTTAAGAGAACCAGTTGTCCAACATGGTAAGCCCCAAAATGATGATTATATTCTTGGTTGATTTTCTTTTTCTTTGCGAGCAGTATACATGTATAGCATTATTGAAAAGAATAGCTGCGTTTTTGTCCTAGCTCCAGATCTGCACATTTCAAGATGTTGCTTCATATATCCATGGTACTTATTTCTGTATTCATTCACTCTTTCTTTTAAATAAACATTTTCTTGAATACCTACTGTGTGTGGGACATTGTGCTTGGAACTGTAGGGAAAACAAAAAAATAGCAGTTTTGCATTATTTTATAGTGAGTTTCAACTTAAAAAACAGATTTTGTGGTATACCCTATTTTATGAAAACAACGAGCGCCTTCTACGTTTGTTTACCAACCTCGCCCTTCTCCCTACAAAGTGTTTTCATAAGTGCCATTATGCCAATTTTTTTTTCACATGTTGTAAAAAAAAATTAGCATGGCATGCTTAGGAAAATGCCTCACCGCGTGAGGGTGAGGTTGGCAAACAAACGTAGAAGGTGTTGGTTGTTTGCGTAAAAATACGGTACTGGGGATTAAAATGTCATTTTTATCTTTACCAGAAATAACAGTGATTTCAGCACCGTCCTTGCAGTCTGTTGTATTTCTAGTGAAATACATGAGCCTCTTGGGAATAATATTTCTTTGAACGTTTCTAAGATATTTAAGTAATTCTTTGTTTATTTATAAATGAATAGAGGTAACTATGAGATAGTAGAAATAGGACTGCACTTGGAGGCAGAAAATCTTGGTGTAATACCCATAATAGTCATTTCAATCCTTTATAACATTGTTGTTTGAGTAAATGAGGAGCATCTGCAAGTACCTAGAACCATACTTATTATGTAGATAAATGTCTCTAAGAAATAACATATATCCACGTCGTTAATTATTAAATTGAATATTCATTAAAATCCCATTACATTACCTTGCTTTGCATGAATTTCCAGGTACACAAAATGATTGCAGAAAAAACTCTGCTGATCATAAATTTAAAGAACAATGATTAATTTTAACATCTTCTTTTATGCTCTATTAATAATTTAAGGGAGAACATGCAGTCATAGCCCACCTGCCTGCAACATTTGACCTCCATCTTGCGTGTTTCTGATTTCCACTCCAAAAGTTCATGGTTCTTGATTTCTTTTATCTTGATTGACCAGCACTGAAGTAGTTTCTCCTTTTGGAAGAAGTCTGCAGACAAGCCAATTCTGGTTTCTTCATAACCTTTATTAACAGTGACTAGAATTTAGGTGGGAAAAGGATGTGTGTCCTCTGCTCGACCCTTAAAAGTTGCCTTCTCCAGGGTGCCCTCTTGGATTTGTTGCTCATTCTGCATATGAGGTTTCTCTCATTCTTTCCTGCTTGATATAGTCCAACTCTCCATCTCCAGATGAAATTCTCTTCTGAACCCCAGATCTGTATTTCCAACCATGTATCAGATACCTCCTCTAAGAAACAATTGGATTCTCTCCAGCACCTCCCTCTTGAAATGTCTGGGACTGAACACCTTGCTCCACCTGACAACCTCCTGTGTCCTGTAACTTAGCCACTTAACAATTCCACCATCAACCCAGCCTCCCAGGCTCAGCACCTTCTCTCCCCTGATACCAAAGTCTGCTTTAAAAACCACGAATCAGACCACGTTGCTGCCAATTTAATCCTTTGGTGATTCCTGATCGCCTGCAGAATTATGTGCAAACGTCTTCCTGTAGATGATGTTCAAGCCTGGGGGGTCTGACCTCTTTGTACATATCAGACCCCATTCTTTCTTCTTCTTCCGGCACTTTGCCCCTATTCTCATTGCCTCCAGCGTGCCCATCCTGAAATCACCTTTTCCCTGGGTTTGCCTGTTTGAACATCACCCCATCGTGAATCCTTCCCTGTGCCCTGCCCTTCCCCTTTCTGTACTGGCTCTCTAGATTTTACATACTTTGATCGTTCCATGTATCGCACCGTTTTGTAATTATTTGTTTTTGTATCTGTGTGATAGATTTGAGCTCCTTGAGGGCAGGGACTCTGTCATTCTGTCATCTTTAGGTCTCTGGAGCACAGTTCTACTCTCATACACAGGGTCGCCATGAGTCAGAGTTGACTAGATGGCAACTGTTTTCTTTTCCAGTAAATACCTGAACGATGTGTAACTGAATGAATGAATGAATTTAGATGTCTTCTGCAGGTTTTCCCTTCCTCCTGGCATCCTGTTCTCTGCAGCCTCCCCCGAAGACCTCGGCGTCATCAAGGCGTATCGTCCTATATCCTCCTTAGAGTTTTAAACTAAAATGATCACCAAATCTGTGCTGTTGTGTTAACAGTGGTTCAGCAGTGATACAGTTGTATTTTAATCAGGATCTCACAGAGAAAGCCCTTCAGAGGAGGGACTTCCATGAAAGGAATGTCAGGAACTTCTGCAGGCTGCTGGAAGAAATACGCTCATGGACACATCTGTCAACTGCTTTCCAGATACTGCCGGCGCCCCCTACAAGAGCTAGCCTGGTTTACCCAACAGATCACGGGAGCTATCTGGTCCGAGACTGGACCTCTTTGCCCCTACAATGTGTGAAGGAAAGGGAAGAGGCAGACATTTTGCCCCCTGGTAGATCAGAGGAGGATTCCTTGCACACTTTTAGCAAAACCGAAGTTTAGACCCAGGAATTAGACAGAGGGGTCCAAAAACTATGGTCGATGGGTGGCTAAATCTGCCCCCTGCTTGTTTCCATAAATAAAGTTTTATTGGCACACAGCCACGCCCATTTGCTTACATATTGTCTGTGGTTGCTTTTGCACTTCAGCGGCAGAGTCGAGTAGTTACAGCAGACATTGTACGGCCCACATAATGTAAAATATTTACTATCTGGCCCTTTACAGGAAAAGTTTCCCACCCTCTAGAGAATCAAAAGAGGGCAGTGGTGGTACAGTGGTAGAATTCTCACCTTCCACGTGAGAAACCAGGGTTTGATTCCTGGGCAGTGTACTCATGCACAGCCACCACCCATCTGTCATTGGAGGCTGGCGTGTTGCTGTGATGCTGAACAAGTTTCAGCGGAGCTTCCAGATTAAGATGGACTAGGAAGAAAGGCCTGGAGATCTACTTCTGAAAGTCAGCCAATGAAAACCCTATGGATCGCAAGGGTCTGATCTGCAACCAATCATGGCGATGGCATAGGACCAGGCAGTGTTTTGTTCCATTGTGCATGGGGTCGCTGTGAGTTGGGGCCCAACTCAACAGCAGCTAACAACAACAACAACAATAGAGAATCCAGAAAATGATGCTTTCTTGCCTGAAATGTTTGCAGTCTCCTGTTTCTTGTCAATGAGGTGCTGCTAATTTTCAAGAAAGACTTAGAATCCTGGTAATAACTCTACAGCCTCATAAATGCTGCTTAGACACCAAGACTGTGCCGAGATTTGCCAATTCTTCATACTAGAACAGTTCAGTTCTTGACGTCAGCTAATACTATTAAAAAAACAATGAGTGTGATGAACTAAACCTAAGAATGTTTTGAATAGAGAGCTTGCCATTGCCTCTGAGGAGCCTGCAATGGATGGGTGAGACACAATCGCATTTGTTTATCCGAAGGTTGGTCTTTATAATTTAGAACCATACACAGTCCTAGTCAAGAAACTCGTATTACAGTCCTCCGGGGTTGAACACTGCAAAAGCAACCTCTGACTGTTCAGATATGCCTGGACTTTTGTTTCAGATTAAGAACTACAGAAACACTGTACCGTTTCTAGTGATAGAGGAAAATGTTGTCATCCAGAACTTTCTGAATGTCTCTCTCTGCCCTCGCCCTAGGTCCATTTGTGATGAACACCAATGAAGAGATTTCTCAGGCCATTCTTGATTTCAGAAATGCGAAAAATGGGTTTGAAAGGGCCAGAACCTGGAAATCAAAGATTGGAAACTAGCAAAGACCACAAGAGCAGATTTCGATGCGTCCGAGAATTTTGCTATTTGTGGCGTCCATCCTTCCAACGCATTCACGTTCCAGAGCTGATGGAGCTGGTGCTTCTGAAGAGTTCCACACTAAAGTGATGACATGCGTTTTATAGCGATGCACTCGGGCCATTTCCTGGTGCGCGCCAATAAACCTGATTGTTGCTGCTTTAGAAAGCAATCTTTGTTCTTCACTTTGACTTGTTAACTAAGCTTCTGTTAAAAAAAGAAATTTCTGTATCTGTGTGTGTGTGTTTGCAAGTATGTATGGAGAGGTTTGTTATTTTTGTGCATGTGGGGATTTTTTAAGCATGTTTGATTGCTTCCTGTGGCAGTAACTGTGTGTCTACAATCCCTTCCTGAGTAACGTGATTGCTGTACAACAGTCTAAGTCAAGACTGTGTGCTGCGGTTTCATGTTACAGGTTATCTGCTTTAAAATAACAGAAGGCCTGAGCGTTTGAGTCAGTTTTAAAAAAACTGCCCCGCTATTGGTAGGGACGCAACAGGATCACAGCCAAGGCTTGCCTGCCTTTTCTGCCAAAGCCTGTGTCAGATTTAAGACACATGCTTCTGCGAGCTTCCATGAAGGTTGTGAAAAAGGTTTTAATCCAAAGATGGGTTGGGGTTTTCTGTAGCGCCAAACCTTGGTGGCCACACTGCCTCCTTACAAAGGAACAGGAACCTGGGGCGTAGGGTGGAGAGATGTTTTAAATTTGCTGGACGTGAAATGGATAGAGTGTGCTTAACAAATGCAGGTAGAAGATATGATGTCCACTTCTTGATCGTTTTTTGAGAGCATGAGAACATTTTACATTTTTTTTTAATCTCTCTCTCCTCCCCCGACAAGATTGTGCAAAAATGTACCTTGCCTAATTGAAGTCATTTCATTGGATTTTGATCACAACTACTTGTTTTTCCATGTGAGGTCTTGGGGTTTCCAACTTTCTTTCTGGAGAAGAAATGCCTTTTGAAGCAGTTCTCTCTATCTGCCTGATGTCAACTGCTTGCTAATCAGTGGATATTAAAATATTCAAAATGTACAGACAGTGGGCAGTGGCGAATATTTTCATGATGTCTTACCTGCAGCTGATACAGGGCTTCAGTTATGAACACGGACCGGTTAAGGTAGGTGAGCACAATTGTTAATGGGATGAAGTTTTGTGTTTTTTTTTTGATCAGCTTATATGGAGGACTTTCCTTCTTTGCCCTCATTCTTTTTGAAACAGTTCCAAAAATGCAGAACATTCCTAGCAGTGGACAGCATATATCCTGAGTTTGTTAGTGGCTGTTCTGTTTCTTAGACTTACTCTAAGGTTCTTGCCCTGAGTGTTTGAAAATGCCGCGGGTTTCTTTGGACTGGTAATAGACCATGAACATTCTGGAATCTTCTCAGGTTGGGGATCTTTTCCCCTCAGTTGTATATGCAGATGGCACACTGGTTTTCTAGTGAAGCACTGGTAGGTTTTTACGACACAGATAACTTTGTGGGCCATTATGTTCAGGTCGTTTGTGAGCAGAAAAGGTTTATTTATTTTGTTTATTTCTTCCGAAAATCCAAAATTCTAGTGCTTTTCTGCAGACGTTTTCCATCTGTTTCACAAATTATTCATTGACATCATCTAGAAAAATGTTTTCTCGGATGTTGTTTTCTTTTATGTTTTGAAACGCGAGTAAAATTTAACAGTAATCAAATCCAGCATTCTTTGATTCAGTGAGCAAGTATCAGGTAGAGCCCAATGAATTGAGAGCAACGTTAAAAAAAAAAAAATAATAAGAACTGGGATGTTAGTGCTAGAGCGGTATTTTGCCCAATATTATGCCTTTCATAGATTGTATCAAGTTTATTTTAAAGCTTTTTATTTTGAGAGTGATTCAGATATATTTATTTTGACTGAAGTGGTGCTAAGTCATTGATTTAGGATTTCTGGCTGTGAACAGACAAGCAAGTGTGGACTTGGGTTTTTGTAGCTGTTGTTAGGACATGCGTTCTTAGCGGGAGTGAGAGCGCCCCCAGTGGGGGACAGTTGGTACTGGGCATGTGAAAATATTTTTCATTGGTTTTTATGTCTAAAGCACAGATATACATAAAGTCCATAAAGAGATATACAGTATATGTTTGATATTAAAATTTTCATAGGGGGCAGTTGGGGGAAAATGTCTAAAAAGGCTTCTAGGGGGAGGAGAGATTGATAGTGAAAAGGATTGAGCAACACTGTGTTAGGGGTGGAAAGTGGCCTTGCCCGGCAGCCCACACCTTTCTAAATTTTTAAATTCTAAACGTACATGGGAGAAATCACAGTCATTCGGCCCACACCTTACTCCCACCAGCCTGGCTGTTGGCTCTCAATGCCTGATTGTAGGTCAAAGAGAATCCAATTTTGAACATAGGCAACAGGAGAAAAAAGCCTGACTCGTTTGAAGCAAATAAGACTTTTCAGGTTGTTCAGCATCTTTGTAGGTCCACAAAACTCAGGAATTCGTTAGATGTGCTGGCCTCATGGAGTGCTAAAACGTTTCCTTTTGACTGTTTAAAATATCAGTTCCCTGGGTGGTACAAGAGAGGAGACTCTGAATTGTTTGAGATGAGTAATATTCTTTAGGTTGGTCAGCTCTTTCAAAAAGAGCATAACCACCAGGAATGCTTTAGATGTCTTGGGCATGGTGAAGTTTTCCAATTTATTTGTAAAATATCCATTTATTTGGTGGGGCAATGGAGGGAAGCAGTTAAATTTACATGTGAGGGAAGACAAGTCCTTCCACATGTAAGAGGCAGCATTATATGCTTAGTAATACTTTTAGGGGTTTTTTTTCCCATATATATCAGAAATTCATTAACAAGTGAAGCTACGTATGCTAAGCTTATGGCCTCCCCCAGCCCTCAGCTAAATTAAATCTTTCCGGTATGAAGGAGAGTGTTGCCTGTAGTTTAACAGAAGTTTTGGCATAGATGTTACTGGGTGGGGAGGTATGATGAGGTATAGCATATTGGTTATACTTTTCTCTCCACTTTTTTCCTAAGAGAGAGCTAAAAAGAAATATGCTGCTTAATTTTAACATTCTTCCTATTTATATTGAAAGCATATTCAAGATGGTAATGATTTAGGACACTGGGATTTCAATATTATATTGTGATTTTGAAGATAAAAAATGTTTCATTTATTATAAGAAGTTTTCAGGGTTCCTCCCCTCTTCTAATCACCTCTTTTTCTAGAATTTTCCAGTGATGTCAATTCTCTCCTTAGGGTGCTCTTCCCCCACAGTCCTCACTTTCTAGCCTTAAGCATCGTCCTGATTTTCACCTTAGATTAACATTGCTTCTGCTACAGTTATATGAGCCTGTGAACATTTTTTCTGCAGCAACCACACAGCTACTAGTGCCTTGGACACTCACGCTTAATGCCGTCTAACTGTAAAGCATCCTGTTGTCATTAATTAGTCTTATCACTTGTGCTTGGAAGGATAGCTATTTGGGATCAGCAGTGCATGGAAGATGTGAACCGAGGCACATCTGTTTGAAAACCTCAACTTGAATCCACTGTATGTGCTGTTTAGCTGTTAAGTTTCTCAGTCTAAGCAGAGCACGTTTTCTTCTAGAAAGAAGGTTAACTTATTGCCTATGTTTAGCTCACTAATAAAATCAGATTAGCTGCCTAGATGTGGGATTTATTTTTGTTTCTTTTTCTTCCAGCTTTTTATATACAGTTGGGACAGTCATATACAGTTGCACAGGGTGTGCACTGCACAACTCAAGGGAGCTCCATCCACATAGACTCACATCTGTATGTGACAGCCCTGAGTACAATATTGTAGACACGCTGGGCATTTGGTAAAGAAATACCTGCAACTTCACTGTCCTGCAGTTCACATTGACCTTATGGCCAGCACTATTCAGAAATAATTCTTGTTGCCGGGAATCTTAAAGTCTCTGGAAGCCACTAGGGGAAGCCAGCCTTGGTCATCTTTTCAAAGTCACTGATGCAGATATATTGATATAGTGATAAAGGAATCATTCCAGGTCATGGAAGGCTTTCCTAACCCTTTTCTGAGAAAATGTGTTCCATTCTTCATCTTCCCCCTACACGGCCTTTTATCCACCCTCTTTGTTAACTTCATTGGTGGAAGACTTGCTGGGTGTTGGAGTCATTCAAACTCTATGTAAGACTGGAATAATCCCAAGATCCACAGGAGTGTGGGTTTACCTCTAACTTTCATGTGAAACCATGTGGCTCACAAGACTTCATTACCTTTGAATCACTTGCTCTCTCCAGATATTGCCTCGAAAATGAATTGAATAGCAATGAATGAGGTGCACCTTCCATACTTAACTCCGGGAAGCAGACATGCTCGCCAAACCCCACCCTATTTCCACTTTCAAAGCCTTGTACAAGAAAATCCATTGACTTTGTTACTAGTGAAATGACCCAGCAAGCTCTTGTCCACTTTTGTGTCAGGCACAGTCCTGGGCGAAAAAGACATAGAAAATGTTTTTCATTAATTTCTTCTTTTTGACCTTGTAGTTAAATGTGTTGAATTATATGCTTCTATACATCAATCTCTTCTAACCTAGACAGTCACTTTTAACTGGTGGTTACAGCTTTCATATCACTATAACATGAGACTGGTACCCAGGGTACAATAGAATTCCCTGCACCTCATATTTCTAATATAGTGCTTCCTTGTATGACTTATGTTTTAGTTTAAAAGTGCTGAATTAGAACTTCTGTGGATAAATCTTTACTGTACACCCCAAGAGCTCTAGAAAAAAAAGAGCATTAAAATTGAATGTTGAAAGAGGTCCATTATGGAACTCATCTTGGGACAGGTTTATACAGATAATTTCTGAAATGAGAACAAGTATTTGAACACACGGATGCCTCCATGTAGGACCTGAGGTAGTAAGATCTGGAATCCCCTGCCACGTTCATTATTACCACAGTTGGATAGAGCTGCCAGAGAAATAGCCACACATTTGACAGTAAAATTATTTCTGAACACATTTCTGAGCCCAACTTTTCCCTCCAGCTTGAGATCAGCAGAGCGGGGAGGACACGCCATATAACTGGAAATGGATTGAGCAATGTATCAAAGTGGAGACCATTCATCTTAGTTGCCTTTATGGTGTAAGTCCACTTTTCTCTCTCCCCTACCACTAGTTCTTATAGTCTCTACCAAGATACTAAAAAAAAAAAAAAGCCATCGAGTCGACTCAGACTCATGGTGACCCCACGTGTGCAGACCCAACTGTGCTCCATAGGGTTTTCAAGGATGTGACCGTTCAGAAGCAGATTGAGGCACCTCTGGGTGGGCTCAAACTGCCAACCTTTGGGTTAGTTGTTCAACACTTAACCGTTTGTGCCACCCAGGGACTCCTCAAACCCATTGCTGTCAAGTCGGTTCCGAATCATAATGACCCTACAGGACAGGGTAGAGCTACCCCATAGGATTTCCAAGGCTGTAATCTTTACGGAAGTAGACTGCCACATCTTTCTCCCGCAGAGCTGCTGGTGGGTTTGAACCACTGACCTTTTGGTTAGCAGCTGAGCGCATAACCACTGTGCCACCGAGGCTCCTTGAGGGAATTTTAGGGCATTATAAAACAAAGACACCTTGGGGCCACCCTGCGTGATGAGAGCCTTGGGTGGCAGTCATTTCCTGGTTGGTAAAGAATCCCTTTTGTTCCTTGTTAGAACTTTCCAATATTTGACCCCACCATCTGTCTGTCAGTTTGTCCTACTGTGGTCGTTTATGTGTTGCTGTGACGCTGGAAGCTATGCTACCGGTATTTTAAATAGCATCAGGGTCATCCATTGTGGACAGGTTTCAGCAGAGCTTCCAGACTAAGACAGACTAGGAAGAAAGACCTTGTGATCTGCTTCTGAAAATTAGCCAGTGAAAACCTTATGAATAGCAGCAGAACATTGTCTGATGTAGTGCCAGAAGATGAGTCCCTCAGGTTGGAAGGCACCTAAATGATGGCTTGGGAAGTACTGCCTCCTCAAAGTAGAGTCGACCTTAATGACGTGGATGGAGTCAAGCTTTTGGGACCTTCATCTGCTGATGTGGTATGACTCAAAATGAGAAGAAACAGCTGCAAACATCCATAAATAATCAGAACATGGAACATACGAAGTATGAATCAAGAAAAATTGGAAGTTATCAAAAATGAAATGGAACACTTGAAGATCGATATCCTAGGCATTAGTGAGCTGTAATGGATTGGTATTGGCCATTTTGAATTGGACAACCATATGCTCTACTATGCAGGGAATGACAAAGGAAGAGAAATGGTGTCTCATTCATCATCAAAAGGAACATTTGAAGAGCTATCCTAAAGTACAACGTTCTCAGTGATAGGATAATACCCACATACCTACAAGGAACACCAGTTAATACAACTATTTTTCAAATTTACACACCAACCACTAATGCCAAAGATGAAGAAATTGAAGACTTTTACCAATTTCTGCAGTCTGAAATTGATCAAATATGCAATCAAAATGCATTGATAATTACCGGTAATTGGAATGCGAAAGTTGGAAACAAGAAGGATCAGCAGTTGGAAAATATGGCCTTGGTGACAGAAACGACGGCGGAGATCTCCTGATAGAATTTTGCAAGGCCAACGACTTATTTATTGGAAATACCTTTTTTCAACAACATGAACGGCAACTATACACATGGACCTCACCGGATGGAATACACAGGAATCAAATCGACTACATCTGTGGAAAGAGACAATGGAGAAGCTCAATATCATCAGTCAAAATAAGGCCAGGGAAACAGATCATCAATTGTTCATATGCAAGTTCAAGTTGAAGATGAAGAAAATTAAAATAAGTCCACGAGAGCCAAAGTACAACTTTGAGTATATCCCACCTGAATTTAGAAGCCATCTCAAGAATAGATTGGATGCATTGAACACTAATGACTGAAGACCAAATGAGTTGTGGGATGACATCAAGGACATCAGACATGAAGAAAGCAAGAGGTCATTAAAAAGACAGGAAAGAAAGAAAAGACCAAAACAGATGTCAGATGAGACTCTGAAACTTATTCTTGAACGTAGAGTAGCTAAAGCGAAAGGAAAAAATGATGAAGTAAAGAGCTGAACAGAAGATTTCAAAGGGCAGCTCGAGAAGACAAAGTATTCTGATGAAACCTGCAAAGACCTAGAGTTAGAAAACCAACAGGGAAGAACACGCTTGCCATTTCTCAAGCTGAAAGAACTGAAGAAAAAATTCAAGCCTCAAGTTGCAATTTTGAAGGATTCTATGGGCAGAATATTGAACAACGCAGGAAGCATCAAAAGAAGATGGAAGGAATACACAGGGTCACTATACCAGAAAGAACTGGTCTACCTTCAGCCATGTCGGAAGGGAGCATATGATTAAGAACTGAAGGTATTGAAGGAAGACGTCCAAGCGGCGCTGAAGGCATTGGCGAAAAACAAGGCTCCAGGAATTGACGGAATACCGATTAAGATGTTTCAGTAAAGTAATGCAACACTGGAAGTGCTCACTGGTCTATGCCAAGAAATTTGGAAGACAGCTACCTGACCAACCGACTGGAAGAGACTTTCTCTATAGCTCTTCTCACTTCCTTCTGAGCCCTCACCAGGATTGCCTTTGGCGTCCATAATTCTACCAACAGTCTTTTCAAGGCAATCTAGGCTTTTACTACTAGGCACCTTAAAACTCTTCCAACCTCCACCCATTGCCCAATTCCAAAACCACTTCCACATTGTAGATACTTGTTAGAGCAGCACCCTGCTCTCAGTACCAAATTCTGTCGTAGTTATCTAGTGCTGTTGTAACAGAAATACCACAAGCGATGGCTTTAACAAACAGAAATGTATTTTCTCATGGTTGAGGAGGCTAAAAGTCTGAATTCAGGGTGCCGGCTCTAGGGGAAGGCTTTCCCTCTCTGTTGGCTCTGGAGGAAGGTCCTTGTCTTTTCCGAGCTTCTGCTCCTGGGTGATCTTCATGTGGCTTGGCATCTCTGTTCCCCCATCTCTGCTCTGCTCCCTTGTTCAATCTCTTTTTTTATTTCAAAAGAGACTGACTCAAGGTACACCATATACTAATCCTGCCTCATTAACAAACAAAGACAACCCATTTTCAAGTGGGATTATAACCACAGGCATAGAGGTTAGGATTTACAACACATATTTTGGGGGGGACATATTTCAATCCATAACAACCAGCAACCCAGCAGGACTGCATTGTATAAAGGACAGTGAGGTTTTGCATGAAGATCCTGTCTCCATCCATTGGACTAGGCTATACTTAGGCTGAAATAGGGCTACATTAGTTAACTGTTGCCACAATAATGCTGGGTAACAAAGCAGTCTACATTTCAGTGACTTCAAACATCAGTTACTGAGTCTCACGGGTATCTCTGTGGGTTGGCTGGGAGTCAGAGGACCTAGGCTGGTCTTGCTGAACTTGGCTTCAAGCCCCAGTGGAGTGTAGGTCTGTCCTCCAGGTCTCTCCTCCGTGGGTCAGGAGGCCAGCAGGGACGTGTCCTCAAGGTGATGGCAGAAACGGAGGAGCACAGCCCAATTATGAGAATATGTCAAGCCTCTGCTTGCAGCTTGTCTTGTAACATCCCTTTGGTCCAAGCAGGTCACATGGCTTGACATCAGTGGGGATGGGAAATATGCTCCTCCCTCGGAGGGTGGGGAGAGGGAGGGACTATTTCTGGAGCAATAGCCTAATCACCACAAGGGCTTTGGGGGGGTTTCCTTAGTTACTGGCCCTTGATCTTTGAGACTGACGATAAGGAGACTGGAACCGACCTCAGGAACCTATCCTCTTGGGGTTATTCAGAACATCTCTTTAGAGGGTCTGGGGCTGTCTTGCCACTCGTTCCCATTGCGCAGCCATCTGTCCCCACATTTCCTAAACAGCTGCATCAAGTGAGAGCAGAAGCATTTGAATAGAGCACGGTTTTCAAATAAATGTAAAGGAGGCATAGACACTACCCCAGATGCTAGACAATTTGGCTGGGGCAAAAACCAACCACAATTTTCACTGAATTGGAGGACTTGGCCCCCTGTTGTTAGTTGCGGTAGACTCCATTCTGACTCATTGCAACCTCCTGTGTGCAGAGCAGAACTGTACTCCATAGAGTTTTCAAGGTTGTGACCTTCCGGAAGAAGATTGCCAGGCCTGTCTTCCGAGGCACCGCTGAGCGGGTTCAAAACGCCAACCTTTCCGCTAGTAGACAGGCACTGAACTGTTCGTGACACCCAGCCCCCCACTACACCCTTAAAACACCCAGATAGCCAAGCACAAGTACACACACACACGCTTTTCCTGCATCTGTAGTTCTTTTCTTCAGCCTGAGTTTAGTTAAACACCTGGAATTTCTCGTGTCTGCATTTAAATCTGGAACTGCATAATTAAAAGGCTCCTGAAATGAAGTAGCCAGGTTTCTAGATTTCAGAGAAGTAGGACTAAGCCCTCGGCTGGTTCCATCTGAGCCAAGGGTGGCACCCATAGCCGCCGCAGGCATCATTAGCAGGTGTGCATCCTCTCCCCGCCCTCGGTTGGTGCGCCCCATACCTTTAGGCGCCAGCTGTTCTGGGTAAGGCCAGACCCTAATCACACAACCCAAAGGTTTAGGAAGTGAGTTGCTTTTTTCTTCATTCACCTATAAAGACATACGTAAAGGCTGGGCAGATACTTTCAAAGATGGCCTTTCATCTGAAAATACCTCCAAAAATTGTTTTACAAAAAAGTTCATCCCCGATTTACCCTGGAAGAGTTTGTTTGTTTGTTTGTGTTTTTAAATTTTATTTACTATGATTGGAGTTGCTCCATCTGGCTTTTTTCACGCTCACCTCCCTTGTTACTAAGGGATATCAAGAATCATAAAACACAGGCCTCGAAGCCCCAACACATAGCACCAGATGCCTCACCCCTGAGAAAGGAAAGAAAGGAAATGAACATTTACTGAGTATGTACTTGATACCAGAGCCTTTCCTACACATAACCTCATATATATGGGGTGGGTATTACTAATGCTGTCGTTTTATAAACGAGGAAGCTGAGACTTAAGGAAGTCAAGTAGTTTATTCTCAGTCAAATCGCTAAAAAGAAACAGAGCCGAGATTCAAAGCCAGTTTCTTTTCTTTTTTAAATCAGCAGACAGTAAAATGGACTCCCCCCCTTTTGGTGTGCAGGTCTATAAATTTTAACACACACGTATAGATTTGTGTAAGCACCGCCATAATCAGTCATCACCCAACAACCTCCCTTATGTTACTCTTTTACAGTCACACCTCCTCCCAGCCTCGCAACCACTGATCTGTTCTCCATCACAGTCGTTTGTTTTTTTGAGAATGTCATAAATGGAATCATACAGTACGTAACTTTTTGAGATTGTCTTCTTTCGCTCAGCATAATGCCTTTGAGAACCATGCAAGTTGTTGAACTTACCAATAACCAAAAACCAAACCAAACTAGTCAACCCGGACTCATGGCGCCCCTTTGTGTGTCAGAGTAGAACCGTGTGCTTCATAGGGTTTTCACTGGCTGTGATCTTTTGGAGGTACATCGCCAGGTATTCCTGGGTGGATTCAAACTGCCAACCTTTCTATTACTGGATGAGCACTTAACTGTTTGCATCACCCAGGCATCCACATATACCAATACTTCATTCCTTTTTTATTGCTGAGTAATATTCCCTGGTATAAATGTACCCCAGTTTGGTTAACCATTCACTCGTTCAAGGTCATTGGGGTTGTTCCCAGTTTGGGGCTATTACACATAAAGCTATTTTAAACATTCATGTACAGGTTTCTGTGTGAACATAAGTCTTCGTTTCCAAGAGTAAATGTTCAGGAGTGAGATTACTGTGTCTTAACGATTATATGTAGAACTTTCTAAGAAACTGTCAACATATTTTCCAGAGTGCTGTATCATTCAAAGTCAGTTTTAAACTTTCAAATCCAGGTTCTCTCCTCTCCAGCAAGCTATCTGTCCAGACAACAGAGTGGTTTTGATATTAGGGACAGCTTCCTTTTGAGGAATGTTATTTCCACTTAGGACCTACGGAAGTTGAAGTCACAAAACTTTGACTTAGACTCACAAGTCTAAACGTGACTTGGGCAGATTCCTCGAGAATCATTCAAGTTGTTGCATATAACCGAAACCAATACCAAAAACCAAACCAGTTGCTGTTAAGTCACCCCGGACTCACGGCTATCACATGTGTCAGCGTAGAACTGTGTTCCATAGAGTTTTCAATGGTCATGCTCTTTCCCGGAAGTAGATCGCCAGGCTTTTCTTCCTAGGTCCCCCTGGGTGGGGCTGAGAAATAGAGAGGGACAGCAACATCTGGAGAAGATAGCCGGGAGGGTGTCTGTGTGACTTGG
Source organism: Dugong dugon (assembly GCA_030035585.1). NCBI lineage: Eukaryota > Metazoa > Chordata > Mammalia > Sirenia > Dugongidae > Dugong > Dugong dugon. The sequence goes on from CM057483.1 coordinate 162,961,084, forward strand.
ACCCCAAACCAGGAAAAACTTGGTGGTTTCGGCTGAGCCTTAAACGTCAAGTTAAAGATGAAATAAAAAATGCTCTTCCCACGAAAGAGAAGAAGCTTCTAAGAGGTGGAGGGAACAGGAAACTATTTGTATTGCAACCTATTCCACCTCCCCAAACCTACTGCAAAGGGAAATTGCTGACTGCGGTTCCAATTTCGGTTCCGGTTCCGCTGAACTCCGGGGATGAGTAATGAGAGAACTGTGCCCCCAGGCAACACTTGTAAATCCTTAAGTGAATCTAGGGAAAACTGTGTGAAATGTATTCCCTCCCTGGCTCAGCCCAAAGCTTCTGGAGATTCCAAATATACAATTTTGACGCACCGCATCCCCTCATCACCAAACTTCCTGAAGACATATTATTGCCAACAGAGTTTGACAAAGAAAATAGCATCAATGGCTTGGAAACACAGTCTTAGATACACGGCTCTCAAGAAGGCCAGTGGGGAAGTTAGCAGTGCTGGACTCCTTTCCCTTTCCTAAAATGACGTTCTTTTTATTATTGTTGTTGTTGTAAATACATATATAACATGACAGTTGCCAATTTAACGTTTTTCATGTGTATAGCTTAGTGACATCAATTACATTCATCAAGATGTGCAACCATCACCTGTGTCTGTTGCCAGATTTTTTTTTTCCATCACCATAAATAGAAACTCAGTGCTCCCTGTCTTAGTCACCTAGTCTTGTTATAACAGAATACCACAAGTGGATGGCTTTAACAAAGAGAAGTTTATTCTCTCACAGTCTAGTAGGCTACAAGTCCAAACTCGGGGCGTCAGCTCCAGGGGAAGGCTTTCTCTGTTGCGCTCTGGAGGAAGGTCCATGTCATCAGTCTTCCCTTGGTGTGGGAGCGTCTGTGTGCAGGAACCTCAGGTCCAAAGGACTCACTCTGCTCCTGGCACTGCTTTCTTGGTGGTGTGAGATCCCCCAACTCTCTGCTTGCTTCCCTTTCCTTTTATCTCTTTTAAGATAAAAGGTGGTGCAGGCCACACCCCAGGGAAACTCCCTTTACATTGGATCAGGGCTGTGACCTTAGTAAGACTGTTACACAGTCCCACCCTAATCCTCTTTAACATAAAATTACAATCACAAAATGGAGGACAATCACACAATACCGCCGAATTGATTCACACATTTTTGGGGAGACATAATTCAAACCATGACACTCCCTAAACAATTTTCCTCCTCCTTCCACCCCTGGAAACCACTAATAAACTCTGAGCTCTATGCATTTGCCTAGTCTAGATATTTCTTATGAGTGAGATCATAGCATATTTGTCCTTTTGTGATTGACTTATTTCACTCAGCCCGATGCTTTCAAGGTCCATCCGTGTTGTAGCACGTATAAGGACTTCATTTCTCTCTATGGCTGAGTAGTATCCCATCGTATGTGTGTACCACGTTTTGCTCATCCATTCGTCTGCTGATGGATATTTAGGTTGTTTCCACCTTTTGCCTACTGTGAACAGTGCTGCTATGAACATGGCGTACTTGTGTCTGTTTGTGTTGCTGCTTTCAGGTCTCTTAGCTATATACCTAGGAGTTGAATTGCTGGGTCATAAGGTACCTTTAGGAGCCCTGAGGCACAGTGGTTAAGAGCTTGGCTGCTAACCAAAAGGTCAGCAGTCTGAATCCACCAGGCACTCCTCGGAAACCCTATGGGGCTGTTCTACTCTGTCCTTTAGGGTCGCTATGAGTTGGAATTGACTCGATGGCAGCAGGTTTTGTTTTGTTTTGTTTGTTTTATGGTACACCTATGTTTAACTTTTTGAGGAATGTCCAAACTCTTTTCCACAGCGGCTGTGCCATTTTACATTCCTACCAGCAATGGATGAAGGTTCCAATTTCTCCATGTCCTTGCCACCACTTGTTTTCCATAAAACAGGAAGATTCTTAATAGCACAAGACAGGACTGGCCCAAGAAAAGCTTTTAGCAACAGTTTGAGGAAAGTAGTCAAGGTCCTTGGAAGGTCCTTGCTGAAGGCCTCACAGCCCCAAGCCAGGATCTGAACCCACCAGGGATCCCAAAGCCATGTTCCCTCTGCTTGGCACCCATGTTTATATTTTCATTTGTATTTTCTTTAAATACTGAATATACCCCGCCTGTACTGCCAGAAGAACAAACATATCTGTCTTGGAAGAAGTACAGTCAGAATGCTCCTTGGAAGTGAGAATGTCAAGACTTTGTCTCATGTACTTTGGACATGTTATCAGCAGGGACCAATCCCTGGAGAAGGACATCATGCTTGGTAAAGTAGAGGGTCAGCGAAAAAGAGGAAGACCCTTGACGAGATGGATTAACACAATGGCTGCAACAATGGGCTCAAACATAATAACTATTGTGAGGATGTCGCAGGATGGGCAGTGTTTTGTTCTGTTGTACATAGGGTCACTATGAATCGATGGCACCTAACAACAAAAAACGACAACATATTGAAATATAATTTACATACTATGAAATTTACCCATTCACCTGTTTTACACAATTCAATGATTTTTAGTGAATTTACTGAGTTTTGCAGCCCTCGTTTATATAAGATTCCTCATGCCCTTTTACAGCTAATCCCTATTCCCACTCCCAGCTCCAAGGAACCAATAATCTATTTTCTGTCTCTTGGGTAGATACCTAGGAGTGAAATTGGTGGGTCACATGATTTATGATTATCTTTAAGGAATTGTCAAACAGTTTTCCAAAGCAACTGCACCACTTCACAGTCCCATCAGCAATGTATGAAGGTTCTCCTTGATCTGCATCCTCGTCAACACTTGGTATTATCGGTATTTTTGATTATAGCCATCCTAGTGGGTGTGAAGTGGTATCTCACTGTGCCAACCCCTGCTTCTAACCTCATTTCCCAGTCCTCCCACTCTAAAACCTGCTGTGTTCCAACCAAAGTGAATCTGTTGCTGTTTTTTCAGTGAGCTCCTTGATATCTCAAAACCATGCCTTTGTTCACCTTTAGAATGTGTTGCCTGACTTGATATATATATATATATGTATATATATATATATGGCGGGGAAAGGGGATGGAAATTGAGAGTTCAAAAGAGCAGGAGAATGGAAGTCCTTTGACTTCCCCACCACATGGACACCTCCAAGTTCCTCCTACAAACCTAGCCACCGTACCCTTCTGTCTTAGACTGGGTTCTCTAGAGAAACAAAACCAGTGAAGCGTCTGTGTATATATATATATATAGAGAGAGAGAGAGAGAGAGAATGATTTATAAAAAAGAAATGGCTCACGTGGTTGTAGAGACTGGAAAGTCCCAAGTCCGTGGGTCAGGCTAGAGGCCTCTCCCAACTCGTATAGCTGTAGGGGCTGGCAAACCCAAGATCCAGACTGAAGAGGCTGACGAATCCCAAGATCGGCAGGAAAGCTGCTAGCTCAAGTCCCAAGAACCAGAGGTCAGATGAACAGGAGTTAGTTGCAGGATCCAGAGCAAGCAAAAGCCCACGAGCCTTGCCAGAAAGTCCACCTATATTGGATGCAGGTCATACCCCCAAGGAAACTCCCTTTCAACTGATTGGCTACTCATAGCAGATCCTATCATGGAGGTGATCACATTATATCAGATCTTATCACGGAGGTGATCACATCATTATATGACTGCCAAACTACATCATAACTGCCAAACCATTGAGAATCATGGCACAGCCAAACTGATACACAACCTTCATGATCACACTCTCCAAACAGCTTGCCTACCATTTTGGCCACACTTGGCTGAGATTACTGCTGAACTCTAAGCTATGGAGATGCCCCTGCTTCCTCTAGGGGAGAATGTCATGTGAATTTAGAAATTAACAAAAGAAGAAATGACTGCCCTCCATACTGTGCTATAGAAAGCAGTATACATTCAAATGATGGTAAAGTCTTGTTAGGAGTTCCTGGGTGGTGCAAAGGGTTAAGTGCTCAACTACTAGCCAAAAGGTTGGTTGTTCAAACTCACCCAGAGGTGCCTCAGAGGACAGGGCTGACGATCTGCTTCCAAAAGGTCACAGCCTTGAAAACTCTATGGAGCAGTTCTACTCTGCACACATGGGGTCGCCATGAGTCAGAATTGACTGGAAGGCAGCTAACAACAAATAGCAAAGTCTTTAAACAAAGACTTTAAGCCTCACAATTTAGACACTGGCTTGTGGTAGCCAAGACATCAGAGAATGATTTGTTACTTAGGAAAGGAATTGCTAACAGTCTTGGATTAATTACCAAAAAACAAACAAACAAAAAAAAAAAAACTGCTATAATAAAAAGCAGAGATCTGGTACCCCTGCTTCACTTCCTCTTGCTGACTGCTTTTGGATTATTTCCACTTTGATTAGCACTTTCATCAGGAAGTAGGAAGAAATTAAGAGCAATTTATTTGGTTAATGATAAGTAGCTAAAAGTGTTGAAATCAATGGCTTAAATATGTATTTGAAACTATACTTACACTTTTCAATTTTTATTTTTATGTCTTACACAGACAGCCTAAAGCTGATTGCACCAAACTAAACCAGTGCTGAAAGCCTATTGGAAACAGCCAGTGCTTCTTGACCCTTTATAAGTGCACACCTTCCATGAACTGGTTGTCAGGTTTCTACTTAGGTTGCCTTGTTAGTGTTTCCACTTATAATAGTGGAATGAGTGTCTACAATCTCTGAGTTATTTCAGACTAGGTTTTAAATTATGGCTCTTAAAGTATACTTAAAGAACTGAGGACTTGAGTATACACTGCATTTTCTATGGTGAGGCAAAGTCACGTGGGTCATTCAATGGCTTTAATTCAATCCAAAGATTTGATATTTCCTCCTGAGTTCTCACAGTTGGATCATTTTTAAATATTTGTGAGATTGATTTGAAACCTGCAAGAACCATGAAGTCATATATCAGTCTGTATTTATGGATGGTACTGGGTGCTGTTTGCCTCGAGAAATAAAAACCCTTTAAATATGGTACAATTAAAAAAAAAAAAAACTTTTAAAAAACTGACTGCTTTCATTATTTTCATATGGAAGCAGTATTGTAACAAAAATTTACTTCAAAGATTGAGTTGGATATGAAGTAGTTAACACTGTCCAGCTAGAAGGAATGAGGAAGTGAATAATCTGGAAAGAGAGAATATTGACAAATGAGCCTTCATGGAGAATCACAGAATTTCAGAGTTGCTAGAGACATTAACCATTACTCAGTTTTATCTACAGATTTCTTGGATAAACAAGCTGGGGCACGCTGCTCAAATTCAATGCCTATTCCACAAACCCTGTCTATGCTTCTTAAGCTTCCACTTCCCCTCACTCCCAGAAAATTGCCTTGACTTGAACTTGACAGAGAAGTGAGAAACCATAGGTATGAGCTCACTCAACTTCCTAGGCAGCCCTGCTGTTACAAATGCATGTAATGCCCAACCTTCCTCTTGCTTCAGAGGCGCCCCCCTCATCCATTCAAAATATGTCCACTTACCTTTGGAACACATGTCAAACCAGGCCCTGCTTCATCTCACTTGCATATGTTTTCAGTTTCTTCTTCTCTTTTGGCTCATTCCCTCAACTTACAAATACGTTCAAGGTTCTTCCACCTTTATTAAAAGTACACACACACACACACACAATTACATCTGGACTTCCAAGCAAGATGGCCTTGTAAATTCATGCCTTGAGATCTTTTGTAGTCCATAGCAATTCTAGATAAAATATAAAACAGATCAAACTGTAAAAACACAAGACTAACATCTGCAAAAATGGTAAAAAAAAACATTAAGTTGAAGCTGCAAGACTGACAGACTCTGAGTCTGGAAGGCTCTAGAGACTACCATGAATGTGTCTGTTGCAACTTCTCTGTCAAAATCCCCTTGGCCTGCGTATTCCACCCACCCAGCCAAGCAAAAACCCAGCAGTTATCCAAACAAGCTCAGCAAAACCAAATCCCAGGCCCCAGCCGTAGACAGTAGACAGACCACTTAATTGTTTCTCCAGCACATTCCAAGGGGGAAGAAGGTCTTCAAGTCCTTCTGTCACAATATCCATCTACATCATTGGCCTTGGTGATTGCATAATATTTCATAGTGGGAATGTATCGTGATTTATATAACCAACCTGCCGATTTTGAACCATTAAATTACGTACGGAAAATCTTTTATTGACCAAGTCTTTCTCAGAAGCCCATGCAGTATATATCAGGCCACAGAATTCATGCAATTGTGTGGAAAGCAATTTTTTCACCGTAAACCCTAGGAGGTCTATTTTATCAGAAAAAAGAAAAATCCCGTTTTTGAAATAGAAAACAGGTTTAAAAAAAAAAAGAAGCAGCAGAAGGCTAGAAGTCAGAAAATTCCAGTACCCAGGGTCCTGCAGTCTTTCTTGTGTGACTGTAGGCAGTCGCTGGGCCTTTGGGCATCAGTTTGTCAGATAAATAGAGATGAAAACAATCGTCATTGGCTAATGTCACAAGAATATTATGATAAATTTTGTTTTTAAATGTTCTGAGAACCCCAGAGGAATAAGTAAATGCTTTGATTCAATCACAAATGAGCAGAATGGGAATCAAAAATACTAGAAGACAGTTTTCATAGGCATTGGTGTGCATTTGAATAGTTTCTCTTATTTCCATTTCCATTTTTAAGTGTTGGCAATGAAGGTTAGCAAGACAAACTGAAAATTTAGTACCCTGCTTTTTTTTTACTGTGGTGAAATATAGAGAGAGAGTCCCGGGGTGGCTCATCTACTAGCCAAAAGGTTGGAGATTTGAACCCACTCAGAGGTGCCTAGGAAGACAGGCCTGGTAATCTGCTACCGAAATGTCAGCCTTGAAAACCCTATGGAGCAGTTCTACTGTGCACACGTGGGGTTGCCAATCAACTCAATGGCAACTACCACCAACAAAAATATATATACCCGTTGCCGTTGAGTCGATTCCGACTCATAGCGACCCAACAGGACAGAGGAGGACTGCCCCGTAGGGTTTCCAAGGAGCAGCTGGTGGATTCAAACTTGCCAACCTCTTGGATAGCAGCTGGGTGGGCTCTTAACCACTGTGCCACTAGGGCTCCAAAAAAATATATATATCTAACATAAAATGTGCTGTTTTAACCATACTTAAGTGTGCAATATAGTGGCAGTAATTATATTCCTAATGTTGTGCAACCACTAACAGGATTTTCAAAACGTTTTTTATCACTCCAAACAGAAACTCAATACCCATTAAGCAATAATTCTCCATCACTCCTCCCCGCAGCCCCTGGTAACCACTAATCTACTTTCCGTCTACATGCATTTGCCTGTTCTAGATATTTCATGTAAGTGAGGTCATATAATATTTGTCTTTTTTGTGACTAGCTTCTTTCACTTAGCATAATGTTTTCAAGGTTCATCCATGTGGTAGCATGTACCAGAACCTCATTTCTCTTTTTAGCTGAATAATACTTCATTGTATGTATGTACCACATTTTGTTTATCCATTCATCTACTGATGGACACTTGGGTTGTTCCACCTTTTGGCTATTGTGAATAATGCTGCAGTGAACATTGGTGTACAAGGATCTGTTGGAGTCCCTGCTTTCAGTTCTTTTGGGTATATACCTAGGAGTGGAATTGCTGGGTCATATGACAATTCTATGTTTAACTTTTCAAGGAACCGCCAAACTGTTTCCCAGTAACCTGCTATTAAGCCAGTATTTTTTCTTTTAAGCGGGCATCTCGGTCCATGTTAGAACGATCTGAGCAGCAGATTAGGGCTGCCTCTAGTTTGGAGGAACTGCTGCGAATCACGCACTCTGAGGACTGGAAGCTGTGGAGATGCCGACTGAAGCTCAAAGGTCTCACCGGCATGGACTCTCGCTCAGCATCTCATCGGTCCACCAGGTTTGCGGCAACTTTCTATGACGTTGAAACACTGAAAGGTAGGTGTGTGGATGTGGAGGCAAATCCCTTCTCTTTTACCAGACAAGTGCACCAGCGCCTTCCAAATGTTGGAGTAGGGTAGGCACGTGCCAGAGGGACAACCAGAGGGGGCCTTTCAGCGCGCAGCGTAGGTATCAGTGCAGAGTCTTGATCTCCTGTGTTTACTCTCTAGCACAATATATACAATTTGATTTCAACATCAAAACCAACACAAAAGAGCACTTAAAAATATAGAAATATATTTAACTCAGGGATGTGAGAGCAAAACAAATCCACAAAGACTGTTCTTCTAGACAAAATAATCAAGACTCCAGACTAGAAAATAATACCATTTGAAATAAAGGAAACGATCAGTTCTTAGTAAGGTATGCTGGTTTGTTACAAGGAAACCATCATACGTATGTAGTGTGCCATAATGAATTCAATGCTTATCAAAGAAAGTTGTGTGGCCTCCAATTAGGCATTTAACTCTTTAGATGACGTGTCAAAACAACACAAGAAGCTACTGTGGCATTGTTGAGTTGGCATTTTAGATTTGGTGGACATAGGATTACCTGGTAACTGATTGTATCTATTACATATTCTTTTATTTCTCTCCCCAGTTGTCTTTTATTTTTTTCCATTTGTAAATAGATGGTGCGGTCGCTCAGGCCTCCGTTGTTGGCTGTGGGAAGGCTGCGCATAGGTAGAGCCAAATCCATCAGCCGCACCATGGACATGAGTGTGCAGAGGGTCTTTTATGTATGCGTGTATAACTGTGTGTCTAAATGGGCTGAAATAGTTGGAACAATGACCTAGAACCCACTCTAGCCAGGGGTTTGAGGCTCTACTTGTTTCTCCGTGGTGAATTAACATGGACTTCATGAAAGCAAAGGGGTCAGATGTCACCTGGAAGATCAAAGGCCTTAACCAGGTTACCTGTAAGAAGACGTGAGGTGAGCTTGGAGATACTCTGTGAAGATGGAGGTAAACACGCATTCCCGTAAAACCAAGACTAGGTGATAGAAAAGGCACTGACATTGACATTTTCTACGGAGGAAAGCACAAAAGAATATGGAAATGAGAACGCTATAATTTCGCTCCTCATTATGTGGAGACTCATCTAGCTGAGTTAGAAGCAGTAAATAATTGGTGTGTCACGTGGGTTCAGGCTAGTTCCCTGAGGTAGAGAAGTCCTGCTGGGCAACAGTAAAGAATAGTAGAGTTATGAAGACTTTAATTGGTGGCGTTGGTCATAATTGTGTACGATTTTGATTAAAATCTTGCCAGCTCCAACTTTCAAAACTTAGTTTTATAAAAAGAATAGAAGCAAATGGAAAGCAACATTTAAGAGGAATTTTAAACAAAGAATGTCATCCTAAGTTCATTACTTATTTTTTCAAGGATTCATGATTACTAATAGTGAATTACACAATACCTATATTAATACTTGAGTAATTTCTCTCTCATGTTTATAGCCTTCAAGCTTTTTATATAAATATTCATAATCAGGTATTTTTTAAAAGTTTTTTCATGATACAGGATTTTATCAGGAAAAAAAACAAAGCTTAGGTAAATTGTATAATATGTGCAATGCTCCTCAGCTGTCCAAACATCTTGTGTTTTGTGTTTTACTTACTGAAGAAACAACATACGAGGAAAACTGGGAGTGAGCGGGGGAATGAAAAGGTATATGGAAAAGATGTTTTAAGAGAATAGTTTAGAAACTAGGGTAACATCTCAAACAGCAATATTATATCTGTATACTTTAAAGCGTAGGTGGAAATATGATAATATATATGGGAATCCAGAACAATCTGAGGAGAGATCAATACAAATTATTGTAGATAGGATAAAAATGGATAAGAGGTTATCTATTGCTGCATAACAAATTACCCTGGAATTTACTGGCTTATAACATTTTTTACCTCACAGTTTTTGTGCATCAGGAGCCCACAAATGGCTTAGATAGGTGTCTCTGCTTCAGGGTCTCTCAGGAGGCTACAATCAAGCTGTCAGCTTGGATCACATTCACCTTAAGGTTCAACTGTGGCAGGATCCCCTTACAAGTTCACTGAGTGGTTGTTGGCAGGATTCAGTTCCTCATGTGCTATTGGACTGAAGGTCTCAGTTCCTAGCTGACTGTTGGCCAAAGGCTGCCCTCAGTCCTTGTGCCATGTGGACCCCTCCAACATGGTAGCTAGCTCCATCAAAGCATGCAAGCCAAGAAGACAAGAGAGAGTGAGTGGTGCCAGCAAGAGATAAAGAGAGACTGTTAGGAAGATGGAAGTCAGTCTTTTGTAACCTAATCATGATAGTGACATCCCATCACTTTTTGCTGTATTCAGTTCATTAGAAGCAAGCTACTAGGCCCAGCTCACACTCAGGGAGACAGGAATACTCAAGGGAGTGAATACCAGGAGGAGAGGGTCTTTGGGAGTCAAGTTAGAATCAGCCTGCCACAAGACAGTTTTCACACACACACCCTCTAACATGTAACAAACTCTACAGTACCGTGGTAAGCTAAAGTAATGCCTTTAAATGTTGTCTTTATCACATAATTCAATCTTTTCCCAAAAACATCTGTAGAGAGGCCTGTACAATATTAAGTATCAAAGTGTCAACATCTAATTAAAAAAAAAAAACTATGAGAAAAAAGCAAATACTGTTTTATAAGAAAGTATGTATTTTCTTTTTATTCCCAGAGGCGTTTTTCTCTTTGTCTTGTTTCCTCAGATTAGCTAGACTGACCAGAGTATTGCTCTTTCCATCAGAATTAATGGGCTTATTTCATCAACTTAGTTAAACTTGACTATTGGGCATTTGCAGATGAGAAAAACTCTGCCTTATAGAAAGATCACTTCCTTTTAACTTTCCATTCATGTGTTTGCCAGGTTTTAAACCTACTATAGTAGGGCTTTGGTGGTGTAGTGGTTAAGAGCTCGGCTGCTAACCAAAAAGGTCAGCAGTTCAAATCCACCAGCTGCTCCTTGGAAACCCTATGGGGCAGTTCTACTCTGTCCTATAGGGTAGCTATGAGTCAGAATCGACTCGATGGCAACGGGTTTTGTTTTTTTTTTTTGGTATAGTTAACTTAGGAGCCCTGGTGGTGCAGTGGTTAAGAGCTCGGCTGCTAACCAAAAGGTCAGCAGTTCGAATCCACTAGCTGCTCCTTGGAAACCCTATGGGGAAGTTCTACTATGTCCTATAGGGTCGCTATGAGTCAGAATTGGTTTGGGCATAGTTACTTAATGGAGCCATGGTGGTGCAGTGGTTAAGCACTCAGCTGCTAACCAAAAGGTTTGCAGTTCAAACCCACCAGCCTCTCTGCAGGAGAAGGATGTGGCAGTCTGCTTCTGTAAAGATTACAGCCTTGGAAACCCTATGGAGCAGTTCTACTCTGTCCTATAGGATCACTATGAGTCAGAATCGACTCAGTGGCATTGAGTATAGTTACTTAAGTGGCCAACAGAAGTGCGTATCCTGATGGTGCTAAAACCTACCCATACCTTCCTGGATGGAAGGAATTCTATCCAGCTGTATCCTGTAAATTGCTTAATAAACAGCATTTACATATTGTTTCTCTATATGCTCCCATTTACTTCCTTATTAGCCAGCTTTTCCAGGTGTGCACATTGTCGTTATATACGACAAAGAAAAATAAAACAATTATATTCTATGAAGATACAGTAGGAGTAAAGAGGCCTGGTGACGCAGTGGTTAAAGTGCTCAGCTGCGAACCAAAAGGTTGGCAGTTCAAACCCACCGGCTGCTCTGAGGGAGAAAGATGTGGGAGTCTGCCTCCGCGAAGATTTACAGCCTTGGAAACCCTATGAGGCGGTTCTACTCTGTCTTACAGAGTTGCTATGAGTCGGAATCGACTCGATGGCAATGGGTTTGGGTTTTTTGGTTATAGTAGAAAAGGGAAGGAACACAGATTTTGGTTTTAGTTTTTCTGAAAACAATCTTCGGTTCAAGGAGTGACCAAACAAAAAAATCCACCTAATGAAGTAAGCAAGCACTAGAAATGTGAAAATGACCGTGTTCAGCATAACTCGGGCCCACGTTGGCATGGCGGGGCCCCAATGCCCTTCCTCTCCACAGTTATAGACGAGGAGTGGCAAAGAACCCAGTGCAGCCCTAGAGAGACGTGCGTGGAGGTGGCCAGCGAGCTGGGGCGGAGCACCAACACCTTCTTCAAGCCGCCCTGCGTGAACGTGTTCCGGTGTGGCGGCTGCTGCAATGAAGAGAACCTCGTCTGTGTGAACACGAGCACCTCGTACATTTCCAAGCAGGTGCGAGGACATCAGCAAGCGGGTCCACCCCCAAGCCCGGGTGATGATGATGGCGTTGGCAGCCGCACCTAACCTTGTTGCCAAGCTCTGTGTTCCGTGTGTTATGTGCGTTACCTCATTTGCTCCCTGAACCAAGGTGCAAAGGCAGGTGTTTTATTATCCCCCTTTAGAGATGAGGAAACTGAGGCTCAGAGAGGTAACTCATCCAAAGTCACACTGCTAGTGAGAGGCAGTGCTGGGATTCAAACCCAGGTCCATAGGACTCCGGAGCCTGAACTCTTTCTCAGTTACTGTTTCTCTGATGCTATAATGTTAAGAATTGGAAAAGCCTACGGACGTTACTAGCACAGGGTGTTAAAAGGAATGAAGAATTAAATGAAGCTGTTCCCACCCTTAGATGGGAGAGAGGGGAGGGCGCAGTTATGGGCACCCAGAGAGAAATGGAGAAAGGGCTGCTGGACTGGAGGAGTGGTGGCCAAAGCAAGCCACGGGGCCACTTAGCCTGGCAGAGAGGCGTAGAGGTGGGGCTACAGGTGGAGGTCAGCGTCCGGGGGCACAAAGGGAGGAGAAAGGACGGTGTCTCTGGAGGGACAAATGGAGGATGTCCAGCACAAAATGAAAATAATTCTACAGTCCCCATGGAAGAAACAATTCTTCCCTCTCCATCGTCTAAAATCCCCTTTGCCCTTACTCAGTAGTGAGTTTTCTTTCTGTCGGTACGATATCGTTTTACAATATAATAAATGTTCCGTATGAGCAGTGGTAACAAACTTAGGAACATGATCTTAAAAATCTGCAGGTCAAACTACATCCCTTTTGGTTATATGTTACAAATTCCTCATGTATGTTGATACATTCATTTAATTATCGCACTTGCCTATGCAGTCTCTTCTCCTCATGGCTGCGAAAAGAGAAAGCACAAACAGTAACATCCCATATGCACTGAATATATCCATATTAAATAATATCTTCATTAGATGCAGAGTGGAATGTTGAGTTTTTAATAGGTTAACTATCCTTAATCTTGCCCTTCCCCACCCAAAGTAGCCCTTAAACTGAAGAGTTTCTTTTTCTAAATCCTTCCTTTTACAGAATCTTGGAACTTGTGAAATTTCCGACCTCTACTGTTTGACAATTTGGGGGGAAAAAAAATGACCTAAGCATGACTCAGCCCCAACTGTTAGTAGAAACACAGCTTGCATAACGTTAAGAAGCTTTAGCTCATGACCATGTTATTCCCTGGAATATGGCTGGAAAATTGCACAAGAAGGTGAAGTTTATGCAAAGTAAACACTCTCAAAACAGTCTCTGACCTAGACTCCTGGAGGCTCCATTACATATTGAAAGATCAGAATAAACACAGCTTTAATGGATTGTTTCCACTTAATAAACAGTTGAGTACTTTATTTTGACTGCTCCACTCAACAAGTGATTAATTTAAAGGGATGTACTTAAGTGTAAGTGCACAGCAGTTTTTCTTTTCAAACACGCATGTTTGAACATCATAACAGTGGTTAAATAAAATAAAATAAAATAAAAAACTCTCACACCAAAGTTGTGGACTATTTGATGACCTGCCTCTTAGAAACGAAGTGAATAAATGAATACTCTGTATAGTAAGAATTACGTGGAATGGTGACTGAATAGACAACACATTAAAATCAAGTTCAAATTCATCTAGACGTCACAGAACCACTCTAGAAACAAAGTAATTGGCATTTTTCTGTAAGTTCTGCTGGCCACGGCTCCACCTGGCTCCTCTGGTCATATGGATTTCATTTCAAAAAGCAATAAGGCCTATTCCTAAGAGCTTGCCCTCTGGCCTTAGAATAGACTGCCTGGGTTCAAATCCCCACTCTCCCAATCAATAGTTGTGTGGCTGTAGGCAAGTTATATAACCTCTCTGTATATCTGTTTCTTCACCTGTAAGGTTTGGGATAGTAAAATACCCACCCCATAATGTTGTTATAAGGGCTAAATGGATTAATGAAAAAGTACTTAACAACAGGGCCTGGCATATGAAAACACAGAAAGAACGATATGTGTTGACTATAATTATTTCTTTGTGCAGGATGATCTTGTATCAGTCAGCTATTGCTACACAGCACTGCATAACAGATGCCCTAACACTCGGTAGCTTCAAACAGCGATTTGTTATTCTTGCTCATGTGTCTGAGGTTTGGTTACTCTCTAGCGTGGGCTAGGCAGGGCTGGCCTCTCAGCTGCAGGCCCTTCATTCCTTGGACCAGCAGGCCAGCTAGATCATGTTCTCCTCATGACTATGGCATAAGCACCAGAAAACAAGCCCTAGAATACATGCATTTTCAAGCTTGTACTTGTGGCACGTCTGCTGACATCCCAGTGGCCAAAGCAAGCCACAGGGCCAAGTCCAAGGTCAAGGGACAGGAAACTCTAGTCCTTCAGTGGAGATGGTAACGGGAAGAGATAAGTAGTTTTGAATGATACTCAAATCCAACCGAACTCAAAGAATCTTCGTAACAATAATCTCATTTCATACTTACAACTTACATCCAAATTTAAAGCAAGAGCAGGGACCAACAGTGCCACTTTACAAGGGTACCAGAGACACTGCAAAGTGAAGAGACTCGACCAAACTTAAACACTTGGTCAAGTTGGCTAAGGCCCTGGTCTCCTGACTCCCAGCTTTCTTTCCAGCATGCCACGCCTTATCATTATTGGTTCTATTCTTAATGGCCAGCTTTGCTAAAGTTACTACCATGAAGGACAAAAGGCAATCATGTAGACTGTAGAAACTGTTTTTCAGAAATATGTATGTATTCATGGTTATCTTTTTCTGCTGTAGCTCTTTGAGATATCAGTACCTTTGACATCAATACCTGAATTAGTGCCTGTAAAAGTTGCCAACCATACGGGCTGTAAGTGCTTGTCAACAGCTCCCCACCATCCATACTCAATTATCAGAAGGTCCATCCAGCTCTCTGAAGAAGATCGGTAAGCAATTCTTTTACACGATTATACTCGTTCTTGCCTTCGCCAAAGCTGTATGTGAAGAATCCTTCACATTCGATGACTACAGAGTCATTGCTTTCACGTGAAGTTCTTCATCTTTAGCTTCTAACCCAGATCTACTGGTAATAACTGTTTAGCAAATGTATTTTTTATTAGGTGCTAGGGGTATATTGGAGCCCTGATGGCACAGTGGTTAAGAGCTCAGCTACTAACCAAAAGGCTGGCAATTTGAATCCACCAGCCGTTCTTTGGAAACCCTATGGGGCAGTTCTACTCTGTCCTATAGGGTTGCTATGAGTCACAATCGAATTGACAGCAATGGGTTGGGTTGGGTTAGATGTATATTGCAGTAGGACCAAAAAGCGCAGCATGTCTCCTTGTGAACTCCTTTGTTCATAATATGGAGAGCTTAATGCAGATGTGGAGTCCCTGGGTGGTGCAAGCAGTTTGTGACTACTAACCTAAAGGTTGGTGGTTCAAACTTACCCAGAAGTACCACGGAAGAAAGGTCTGGCGATCTGCTTCCATACAGATGAGACAGCCAAGAAAACCCTATGGAGCATTTCTACTCTGTAACACATGGGGTTGCCATGAGTCAGACTTGACTTGATGGCAGCGGGTTTTAATGCAGTTGTAAAAATGTGCTGCAGCCTCAAGCTTGCCAAATGTCCCCTTTTCCAGAACACGCATAAATGAAACTCATTTCAAGCTGTTTATACGTTTAAATCCTGAAATAGGGTGGGGGGGTGGGGAGAAGGGATTCCAAGAATTATTGGGGAGTGGTAAACTATCAGTTTCTGATATTCCCTCTTACGATTTCTTAATGGAAAATTAATGGGAAATTTCATTTTAAATGAAAATGACTTAAATTTCATTTGACTTTGAATTTTTCTTGAGAGTATTTTGTGATTCTTCATAAATGATGACACCCTGACGTGTCCTGAAACTGAAGGTAAGGATCATTGATTTGGGAAAAAAAAAAAAGGAATTTAATACAGAGAAGCAAATGAAGGGCAAATTACAAACACTGAATGAAAACATAAAGTAACTAAACTGGCTACTTACATTTTGCAAACGTGAAGCAGTAGCCGTTTTTGTGAGAGTAGCAAGTAAAAGGGTGAGCTGGTGGTTATATATTAATTACCACTGAGCCCACTGAGCCCAGGTGTCCCTGGGTGGTACAGTTAACCCGCTAGGCTGCTAACTGAAAGGTTGGTGGTTTGAGTCCACCTAGGCGCACCTCAGAAGAAAGGCCAGGCAATCTACTTCCAAAAATCAGTCACTAAAAACCCTATGGAGCACAGTTCTACACATGGGGTTGCCATGGGTCAGAGCTGACAGCGACTGGTACTGGTGATGTTGAGCCCAGAAGACACCTCTACCTCTCTTAACCGCAAAAGAAAGCTCATAGAGAGGAACATTTATTCTCTACATGTTCCTGCTGTCCTGGCCAATGCTCTCATCTCCATTTTGAAGAAGATAATGCTCAGATGCTATGCTAGAACAATATTTACTTTTGCTAAGTACAGTCTGTCCACAGCTATAATCTGCATAGTCTCTAACACCAATCTTCCGGAAAAGGTTATAACTTTCCTAAATTACAGTTTAGTTTCCAAAGGTTTCCAACAGAGAATTACCATCTACTACTGTACATGCAGTTCATAAATATCAGTGCACATTTTTTAAAATGCCCCAAAGATATGATTACCCTCGAAAGCTTTTAAATCGGGTTCATTGTTTTCTTTTCTTAGATGTCCCCATTCCAAGAAACTCTGTCCCATCGACATGCTATGGGATGGCAACAAATGTAAATGTGTTTTACGGGAGGAGAATCCCCTTGGAGGAATGGAAGGTAATGATAGCAGCAGTGAAATAGTATTAGTAATAGCAACAATAAAAACTAACTTGTGTTGAATATTTACGATGGCCAGCAGCGCCGTAAGCCTTTTCTATGTAGTAACTCATTTACTCCTCTCAACACCTCTATGATGTACTATTATTATCCCTTTTTTACAATTACGAAATGGATGCACCAAGATGTCTAGTAATTTGCTCAAGGTTACACAGCTAGGAATGACAAAAGCAGTCAGATTCTGGAGCGGTCTGTGCTATAATTATATTGTAAGCCCACCAATGCATCCTTTTGCTTTTTAATCTTAAAGAAAAACCCAAAGAGATGTGTTGTTGTTGGTGTGTGCTGTTGAGTTGATTCTGACTCATAGTGCTCCCACGTGACAAGAGTAGAACTGCCCCATAGGGTTTCCTAGTCTGTAATCTTTTATGGGAGCAGATTGCCAGGTCTTTCCTCAGTGGAGTAGCTCGTGGGTTTGAACCGCTGACCTTTCAGTTAGCAGCTGAGTGCTTAACCACCGCACAACCCCAGGGCTTACAGTATAGCACATCTCAATTCAGACTCGTGATGTTTCAGATATTGAATAGCCAGATATGGCCAAGTGACTGCTGTGTTGGACAGCCAAGCTCTAGAACATCGACTCATTCGTTAAGGTTTTACCTTATAGTTGTTGTTAGCTTACGTTGAGTCGACTCCGACTCATGGAGACTTTATGTACAACAGAACAAAACGCTGCCTGGTCCTGCGTCATCCTCATGATCACCACCAGCATGTTCGAGTCCCTCATTGTGGCTATTGTGCCAATCCATCTCACCGAGGGTCTCCCTCGCCCTCACTGGCCCTCTGCTTCACCAAACATGATGCCCTCCTCCAGTGACTGATCCCTCCCGATGATGTGCCCAAAGCAAGCGAGTCAGACAATGTTCTGTTACCCTATAGAGTCATGTCAAACCAATCTAATCCTTTCTCCATGTGACTCATGTTTTAATACAGGTAGTCCCTGACTTACGACGGGGTTTCGTTCTGACGACTCCGTCATAAGTTGGTTCTGACGTAAGTCGGATACCTCGGTTTTTTTTTGTTTTTTTTTTTAGTTTTCATTATTATTGCCTTTTATTATCAGCATCTTTATAAATCCGATCTTCATTTGTCTTTGGGGGTTGGAAACATTACATATAAACTTACAAATATATTTTAACATTGTATGTAGTACATATTACTAACGATAAGGTGTACAAAGAAAAAAACAGATGATCGTTATAAGTGCAGTTCGTCGTAACTTGAATACGTCGTACGTTGGGGACTACCTGCACTGTGAGAAAGTTATCGTGGGAGACAATCTATATAGAGCATAAAGACTGTTCTAGTTGCCGTTTCCCTGCACAGAGCCTCTGAGACAGAGGACTGGACCCAGGAACAATCCTGTGTGAGGGAGGCAGAACTGGGTAGAGGGAGACCGTGAATTGAGATGCTGTGCAAAGAGAGGCCTCAGCCAATCCCAGGGGAGCTGAAACTGGGACCGCCCTTCAGAGGCAAAGGGGCTGGGCCATATGCACCAGCCATTGGATATGGGCTGCGCCCTGGCGGAGGCATACCCTTGGGCGAAGCAGCTTCTTCCTGCTGACAGGAATTCCTGGAGAGAGGCTCAGCCAGTGCGCACTTGTTCAGGGTGGGAAGATGCGTAGGAAAGAGGGCAGTGCTCTGAGCACAGGGAAATGAGAGCTCAGGGTTGGAGGTGAGAGCACATAGCACGTCCTGGCTACTGGAGGAAGTGCTGCAGCATGGAGGGGACACATGGGAGAAGCTGGGGACCTGTGAGAGAGGAAGCTGGACAGGCCTCCAGGGGCAGAGTGGAAGGACCTTGTGAGCCTGGATGTGATGCTAAGGGCCGAAGGAAACCACTGAACTGGTCCAAGCAGAAGAGTGCTTAGAATTTTAGTGACATCAGCCCAGTGGCCATGTAGAAGAGGATGGGTTGGCACGGGGCATGAGAGGGAGCAGGGGACCTTTTGGGAAGCTGTAGCAATGATGGATGTGAGACGCGGGGGTAGCCTGCTTCCCCATCACTTCATCTCCCATAATCCCATTCACGTGGGCCAAGTTCACAGTCGCATCTCCAGTGACTCCCTCAGACTGATGGCGTGTACTGAGCTTGCTGTTCATTGAGCATCTTTTCTGTGCACGTGGCTGTTGAGTCACCTACTTTTTTCCTACAATGCCTCCTCTGTCCTGATTGTGCACGTTTGGGTTAGTGAATCCAAGTCCAATTTGATTTCATCTTATTAGATCCAGGTCGTTGCTCTAAACTGTTGAAAAAACAGAAGAAAAGAAGAAAGTGGGAGGTCCCGATTCTGTATTTTAAAGTATTCAATACCTCTTTTCCTCAAGAGAGCTACAAATTTCAAAAAGTTACTCGAAAAAATTTCATCAATTTACCGGTAAAAATGATAAAAGGAAGAAGACGGCCAGGACATGGGTATTTCCATCGTCAACCACCCTAGGGATTGAAATCCGTGTATTTTTTCCGGGTATCACCCTTGGCTACTTGCTGATCCGCCCAGCTCCCCTGCACCCTGTCTATGTTCCTTTTAACTTGCCCAGACTGATGTGAGGACAGCCCTTGCCAATGACCTTGCT
Organism: Dugong dugon; assembly: GCA_030035585.1. Classification (NCBI taxonomy): domain Eukaryota; kingdom Metazoa; phylum Chordata; class Mammalia; order Sirenia; family Dugongidae; genus Dugong; species Dugong dugon. The sequence continues at coordinate 162,980,756 of CM057483.1, forward strand.
GAAGTTCAGCAAACACACGTGGACTGTTCTCCTTAAACCGCCCTGTCGAAAAACAGAATTGATCACGCCTGAAGGGTTTTGCGTGAATCTCTGCTGCCACCTAGTGATCAATGCATCTCTTTTAAGAGCTTCCTGTGAGTTGGAATTGACTTGACAGTGGCGGATTTTCTTTCTTTCTTTTTTCTTTTTTAATTATCCTTTAGGAGTTCCCGGGTGGCGCTTGGAGCCCTGGTGGTGCAGTAGTTAAAGCACTCGGCTGCTAACCAAAAGATCGGCAGTTTGAACCCACCAGCCGCTCTCTGGGAGAAAGATGTGGCAGTCTGCTCCTGTAAAGACTACAGCCTTGGAAACTATGGGGCAGTTCTGCTCTGCCCTAGGGGGTCGCTGTGAGTCAGAATCGACTCCATAGCAGTGGGTTTTTTGGGTGGTGCAAACGGTTAACGTGCTTGTGTGCTGCTAACTGAAAGGTTGGAAGTTCGAGTCCACCCAGAGGCACCTTGGAAGAAAAATCTGGCAGTCTACTTCCAAAAAACTGGCCATTGAAAACCCTGTGGAGCACAGTTCTACTCTGACACACATGAAGTCACCACAAGTCAGAATCGACTCCACGGCAACTGGTTAAAAACTGAGGAGGGCTAGACTCAAGACCCTTCCAAACCAAATCCACTGCCAGAGTGATTTCCGACTCATATGGCCCTTAACCCTAAAACCCTTTGCTGTCAAGTCAATTCCGACTCGTAGTGACCCTATAGGACAGAGCAGAACTGCCCCACACAGTTTCCAAGGAGCGGCTGGTGGATTCGAACTGCCAACTTTTTGGGTAGAAGCCTGAGTTCTTAACCACTGCGCCACCAGAGCTCCGTGTGGCCCTTAGGCCCCTTGTATTTTATTACTAATACCTGGAGGTAGAATTTTGCATTTTTAACAAGTCACCAACCTAAAAATCTCTGAAAATGTTCTCCAAAAAAATGTTTTTCATCACAAACTCAAGAACACACACACACGTTCCGTGTTTGTATTGTAAACTCTGAAGTGAATCTCCTTCCCCTAGTGAAGAGGTGAGGGACACACATCTTTAGGAAAGGAGATAAGGGAAATCCAAGTAACTTTCGGACGATGTAGAATATGCAACCATGTTTAGTGGCCACATTATCTGGGCTGCAGCTACCCAAGCAACACTTTTCTGTTTTTGTTTAGAGCACTCTCATCTCCGGGAGCTGGTGCTCTGTGGGCTGCATATGAAGTTTGACGAAAATCGTTGCGAGTGCGTCTGTAAAGCACCGTGTCCCCGAGATCTCCTCCAGCACCCAGAAAACTGCAGTTGCTTTGAGTGCCGAGAAAGTCTGGAGAGCTGTTGCCAGAAGCAGAAGGTATTTCACCCAGACACCTGCAGGTGAATGGCCTTTCCACTTTCGCCTGGACTCCACCCAGTCGACACGGAATGTAAATACCATTGCAAATCAGTGGGATTCCTTATGAAGCCAGTTCTTTCTTAGTGCCCAGGCAACTTTTTTGGTAGTAAAAGAGATTAGGCAACTAAGGAATAAAAGAGAGTATATAGAGTGATGGTTAATCTTAAAGTCAAGAAAATCTTGCCTGCTGTTGGTTTGGAGTCCCTGGGTGCTACAAACGGTAAAATGTGCTAGACTGCTAACTGAAAAGTTGGAGATTCAGTTCCACCTAGAGGTGCCTCAGAAGAAAGGGCTGGCAATCTGCTTCTGAAAAACCAGCCATTGAAAACTCTTTGGAGCACAGTCCTACTCTGACACATACAGGGTTGCCATGAATTGAGTTGACTCGACAGCAACTGGTTGGGTTTTATAGTTGACTCACAACTCTTAAGCAAAAACTAAGTTGGTGAGATTTAAACAATTCTTTTGGAGGGGGGTTTCAGATCAGCAAACGCTTTGGTTCAATCTCTCTCACTATATATGTATGTATATGTGTATATTTTTACTTTGATGCCATGGATGTCACTGGATTTGCATAGTGAAAAATTTATTGATGAATAGAACACTTGGAGGTTACTGATTGGGATGTAAGAGATTTGGAATTCATGTGAAATGACCATTTGGGATTTTATATTTTTAAATACATATCTGGAAATTTTACTTTGAAAAAACTTAAATTGGAACAGAGTTAGTCCTTTGAATTCAAGCCTTGATTCTGAATTCTTCTATTTATTTCCTTTCGCGACAGCTGTGAGGACAAATGTCCCTTTCACACCAGACCATGTGCAAATGGAAAACCAGCGTGTGCAAAGCACTGCCGCTTTCCAAAGGAGAAGAGAGCTGCCCATGGGCTCCAAAGCCGAAAAAATCCTTGATTCAGCTTTTGCTTTCCAGTTCCCCGCCCCTGCCGTTGTAAACAGCATGCTGCTTTGCCAAGTTGCTGTCACTGTTTTTTCCCAGGTGTCAGAAAAAACCCACTTTCCATAGTAGCAGGGTGAATCCGGAGCAGGCTTCCATTAACCACCTGCTAAGGATCCCCTGGCTCATGACAGATGTCTTCTAACTGAAGATGCTTCCACACGCCAAGGAATGGAGAACAGAAACTCTGTGTCACCATTTTTTGGTGAATGAAAAAGGTCTGATTGTCCTGGGGTGGCAGGTGCCATGTGATGGATTACTCAGAGCACGTGAAGAAATGTGCGTAGCCTCTGAGTCCTTTGCTAATTGCAACTCTCTGGTGAATTATTATGATTCTCTCTTATACATAATTTGATTTGTATAACCAGCACGGACTTCCTGATTACTCCCCAGCTGTAGCTTCTGAGTTTACTGAACTACTGTTCGATGTTTCATATTTAAATGTATTTAAAGAAAATGAACACCATTATTCAGGGCATACACTCTTATGCATTATTTAATATGCTTCCACTCAAAATTTCAGGCTAAAGCAAAAAATGTTCTTAAGAGAAAAGAATTTAGAAGTCAGAGGTGTGGTGTTACTGAAAGGTTGGTGTACCAGAGCACCAACACAAATAATTTGCAGATTTAGCGGCAAGGCAAATAACTTAAAAATCGATGCCCCTCTCACAGCATCTTGCATAGATAGATAATTACACACACAGACATGTATGTACATACACTAACCAGTTGCCGATAAGTCGATTCCGACTCATGGAGACCCCATGTGTGTCAGAGTAAAACTGTGCTCCAGAGGGTTTCCAATGGCTGATTTTTTGGAAGTAGGTTGCCAGGCCTTTCTTCCAAGGTGCCTCTGAGTGGACTAGAACATCCAGCCATTAATATGCAGCCAAGCACATTAACCGCTTGCACCACCCAGGGACATCACTCCTCCCTGTGCAATGACCAGTGGTCATACTAATAGTGCTGGAATGTGGGCTGAAAATTAAATAAAAATACAAATATGCAAGAATCCCCAAGAACTTCAAACAAACACAAGTGCCGGGGAGGTGTGATGTCCCTGATTATCTAAGCCACAAGGCCAGGGAATCTATTAATGCAACAGCACAGCTCACAAATCTGTGTCTCAAGCAGGGTGGTGGGAGGTCCCCTAGGGATACTGTTCAGACTCGGCTAGATTACATGCATATCTGAATTATTTGGATGTTGCAACTCTAGAAAGGAATTTCATTCATTTCTCTTCCCAAAATATTTATGAAATGAAAGCTATCCAAAAATATTCTGCCATTTTATAATAGAGATCATTTGTTCTAAAACAGGGATTGGCCTGTTTCTGTAAATAAAGTTTTACTGAAACACAGTCATGCTCATTCGTTGTTCAGGTGGTTCTTGGGACGATCTTGCTTCCAACAGCTGCAGGGACGCGCTCTGCTTATTTTTCAAGCTAAATGCTGGCAACTGGAAATACTCTTTCCCTCTGAACTCCCATTATTTCTCTTGTATTTCTCTTAGAGCACATATCACTTCCTAGCTTTTCTCATAGATATGTACATATGCCCTAACGCAGACTTGGTTCCTTGGCGTTTGTAAAGCTCATGTCAGACTGGCCCTGCAAAGCAGCTTGCACGTAGCTAGCAGACTCTCAATGCATATTTGTTGCCTTCCCACTCCAAAACGATCCAAAGGAGCTAATACATATGTATTTGCAAAGAGCTGAACTTCAAGTGAAGGTGATTCCATATTTATAGGCCATTGTATTCCACAACTGATCTGGATTGCCCTCATATTTTATTAATCAGAATATAATGCATCTAAGTATCTTCTCATTGCAGCGGTTACTAACAAAATCTCCAAAGGCTACCTTGAGGTCATATATTTAGGCAGAAGGTTGTAATTAGAATTCTCCCCAGATTTAGATCTTAATCCAGCTGCTACAACTTTCTTTGGCCTTTTAGAAAATAGCCTAAACCAGAGACCTTTGCTTAAGGTTTCACTTGAGTACAAATGGAGTCTTGTGAGATGGTAAACCCTTGAGAGGCGGAATCATAATTTGAATTACTTTTTTCACGCTCAATGGCTGGGTCAGAGGCTGGCACATGTTGGATGCTTAGTGTTTGCAGGCTTGGTTGGAACCGACTGATACAGCCTGCAGACTCCTTGGCCTTCCACCCCTCTCCCCTCAGGGATCAACATCAATGTGCCTTTGTGGGTATCTATTTATGAAAGCCCGTCTATTCTATAGTATTTAAAACACAAAGAAACTGTTAAGAAAAGTGGATCTCTTTTTACTATTGGTAAAACCTATAGAAACAGCTAGAAAGGATAAAAAGCCTTTGAAAGACAGGGGCTATGTTTAATAAGGAGCCCTGGTGGCACAGTGGTTAAAGCACTCGACTGCTAACCAAAAGATCAGTAGTTGGAAACCACTAGCGGCTCTGAGGGGTCGCTATGAGTAGGGATCTGCTCCATGGCAGTGGGTATGTTTTATAGTCCGTGTATTACCGGCACAGCCTTTTGCAGATGGGCACTCATTAAAGGTTTGATGACAAGATACCAAAAAAAAAAAAAAAAAACAAAAAACGAAAAAAACAACAAACCCATTGCCATCGGGTCGATTCCCACTCATAGCGACCTTACAGGACAGAGTAGAACCACCCCATATGATTTCCAAGGCTGTAATCCTTATAGAAGCAGACTGCCACATCTCTCCTGCGGAGCAGCTGGTGGGTTCCAACCACCGACCTGTAGATTAGCAGCCAAGCGCTTTAACCATCGTACCACCAGGGCCCCTTGATGATAAAGACAGGAAATTCTTATTCTGTCCCGAAAAAATATCACAACTCTTTTGAAAGAGTATTGGCATCAGGCTCTTAGAGGAGATGACAGTAGAATTTCGAGTGTGTATTGTGAGCGTAACTCTCGTTTTCCAGGATTTCTATCCACACTCTGTGAGTGTCTTAAAACCTACTGCAGGAAATGAAAAGGGGCCAGCATCACTTTAGACCAAAGCGATGCTGTCCCATCTGGCAGTGTTGCTGCTGTGAAAGCAAATTGCAAGTTATTAAGCTTGAATAAATGTTCTCGAGTCTTCATCACCTTTATTCTCTGATGCTTCACCATTAACACGGGGGGAAAAAGTTGCCGTGGAGTAGATTTCAAATCACAGCGACTCCACGTGTGCAGAGTAGAACTGCACTTCCTAGGGTTTTCAAGGCTGTGACCTTTCGGAAGCAGATCGCCAGGGCTTTTCTTCTAAGGCGCCTCTGGGTGGGTTTGGACTGCCAATCTTTTGGTTAGTACCTTCTGGTTAGTAGTCGAGCGCTTAACCATTTGTGCCACCTGGGAACCCCATTAGACGGAGTATCTATTCCTACTTGAGCCTTACTCATTAAAGTTAGTTCATTACTACACCTCAAATCCTGCAACCAAATTGCTCTTTGAATTATGGAACTGGCTGTAATTTTATAATATACACTCCACGAAATATTTTCAATAAAGTTTTACTGGGTATCTAATATGTGTCAGGAACTGTGTTGGCACTGGGTGAAGAAACTCATTAATACAACTAAAAGTGATTCAGTGTCTATTACCAGGAGCAGACCCTCCCTCAGCTTACTATCTGATGGGGAAGGCATTTAACAAGCAAATATAATTGTCAATTTTCAGAAAAAATTCCGTGTGAGATCCAAGAAGACAAGTCATGGAGGATCAGGATCAGGAGAAAGGTGGGTAGCAGCCAGGCAAAACAACTTGAATATCACCTGATAAATGGTATGCTAGTAGTATGGCCAAAGTCATATAGAAGTACAAAAAGGAGTATTTCATTCTGTCTGGAGGCTTAAGGAAGACATCAAAAAGGAGCCGCGGTCTTCCGGGATGAATAGGCTTTCTTCAGGCTTAAAAGGGGTCGTGGTAAGGTGGTGGTGATGGTGTTCAGAAAGTGCTGGCATGACAGGGCTGGGGAACTCCGAGTACTACCGGTGAGGGGTGGATGACCATCAGACCACTTCCAATGATTCTTTAACCTCCTGGCCAAACAGTCAGTTCAACCAGTTTGAATGGGAGTTGATATTTCAGGTCAGACCTCACATTTTTTCCCCCAGAGTGCAGGGTTGCTAAATACAAGGCACCCAGTAAAATTAGAATTTCAGGTAAACAGCGAACGATCTGTCAGTAAAGTACGCCTCGTCAAATATTTGGGCCATACTTATATTAACAAAACATTCTTTTGTTACTTATCTGAAATTCAAATGTCAGATTGTTTTATTTGATTTTTTTATTCGTGTACTTTTATTTCCTAAATCTGGCAACCCTACGAGAGTGGTAAGAACCAGCGTGCTTGTGCTGTGGCACAGATGATCACAAACAAAACTCCACTGTAACCCTGGCTTTCTGTTATTTTCCCACACAAAAATCTCCCCAGCCGGAAGCAAGCCGACCGAGCTCAGGCTTCCTGAAAAGAGACGCCGTAACTAGGCAACCGTGCAGCGAACTCAACCGACCGCTCGCAGCTTTCTGGCGTGGAAGGCGACCCATCTTCGGAGCAGTTTGCTAAATTCGGATTCGCCAGCAAAGGCCACCAGACTACAATTCCCGGTAGCGCTAGAGGGCCGCTGCGAAGCACGCTGGGAGTTCTAATTTAACCCTGAGAAAGGAAGGGCCTTGGCGGGCTGTCTCTGTAAGAAAGCAGAGCCGTTTTCGAGAGGTTCGAGACGTCAGGAATTCACATAAAAGGTTAAACTGAGGATTACTGCTTCCAATGCAGAGAAAATAGGTCTTCCGAAACAACGTGGAAATATTCGCAAGCGCCCACTGACGTTACGTTCCGCGCTGACGCGTGGGGAAAGCTGAGCTCCTCCTCGCACGTAATCCCGGCGCCACTTTGTGATTGGCTGCCGTGGGGGCGCGGCGCTCGGGGGCGAACGCCCCCGATTGGTGCTTCCGGGCAGCGGGCCGGGGTTCCGGCTGTAGCCGCGGGAGGTCCGGACACAAGCCGCCATGGGACTCTTGGGTAAGTGAGGGGTCGGGCCTCCCCGCTCTCGCACCCTCGGCAGCTTCAGTGGCGTTGAGGTGAAGGTGCGTGGAGGCGGCGGCGCTGGAGCCGGCTCGGAGGCTTATGGCTGGCGGGTGAGGCGAGGGGCCCCAGTCAGCTCCCGGTCGTCCTGCCTCCTTCCTGGGGCCTGGGCTGGCCCTGGCGGGTCGCCGCGGTCGGGTACTGAGCGGGAGCGTCCCCTTCTTGGCCCTCGCGCTGCCCAGCCACTCTCAGCGAGTGATTCCCGGGCAGCGCCCAAAGGTGCTGTGGAAAGATCGTCCTCTTGACCCCAGCCTCGCTGGGCCTTCCCAAAGCTCCCCGGGAGCCTCTGCTGCTATTAACTCCGCACAGGGGCTCGAGAATTTTACGGCCATCTGGTATTTGCCATCTAAGTGGCTGGGTGGGGACCTTCGTCAAATCGCACAACTTGTCTGGCTTCGTATTTGTAAAGCGAGGGAGCTTAGCTTAGCACTGGATCTCCAAGCTTCTCTTCAGTTTTAAAATCCAAGATTCTGTGATTGTGCCTTATATTAACCCTTTGTGCCACAGTCGCTAGGGGTGATGACTCCGTGGAAGAGGCAGACTCGTTACAGAACGCTGCCAAGAATATTTTAAATGATTTCATTTAGCCCTTTACTCACTGTTTTCGTTATCATTCATCTTTTCTAATTGAATAGAACTGGAAGTTCAGGTTTAGGCTATAATCCACAGTAAGAAAATGTTAGTTGACCCACTTAAAAGTACAAGCTTGAAGAATTTGAATATGGTGATATTCAATGTGTTAATATTGACTTTTGATTAGTAAATCCAGTTCAACAAATATGGATTGAGTATTTCTAAGAATGTGTTTAAAATGTAGAGAGACATTTGTCGGAGGGAATAGTTAAGACGGCATATGCAGTTAATTTGCATTTTCTGTGTTTGCAGGCGAATTATGAAACTCTGAGCTTTAGGATGACTTTCCCATTTAGAGTTTTTAGAGTTGTGGAACTCTCATTTTTAAAGTTGAGGAAGATTTTCACTAGCTCGCCAAGACTCTCTTAAACTTGAAAGTCTAAGAATCTGTAATGATACTGTATGTTGAGTGGGCATTTCACATTGACAGGGATCTGGGGCATCCTTGAGATAAACATTTACTTCTTTAGCCGTAGGACATGGCCCCAGAGCCAGCCCATCTCTAGTTTAACATTTATCTTCAGACGCCAGACTGAAGGGAAGGTCACTCATGGAGCTAAGGCTGAAGCCGAAACTGAAAGAAGGGTTAAGAAAAAAATGTCGGGAGCAGTTTGATTATTGTCATTCTTGAGTAAGAAAGGGGAAAATATGGATGTTCACTGCACCTGCGACAGGTTAAAATGGTGTTCTGAAAAAGTTCTAGCTCCAGGTATATTTTAATGTAGACCACAAAGTTTATACTAGCAGAACTTTTTGAGATTCATTGACTCGGGTATTTGTGATTTTTTTTCTCTACCCTCTTAGTGATTAGCAGTAAATTCAGTTGTATAAATATTTATTGTATACATTATTTGTAAGCAACAACACAGGGGAGTCTGAAGCAAGAGAATCTAATACTGTGTGTTTGTGGCTACGTACTTCATGAAGGAGAACCCTGGGTAGATTAGGCAATAGGGCCACCTGTAAGAAGTTGTTATTGTTTGCCATTGAGTCGATCCTGACTGGTGGCAACCCCACGTGACAGAGTAGAACTGCCCCATAGGGTTTTCTAGGCCGTAATTTTTTTTTTTTTTTGTACTTTAGATGAAAGTTTACAGGACAAATAGTTTCTCATTAAACAGTTAGTACACATATTGTTTTATGACAGTGGTTAACAACCCCACAACATGTCAACACTGTCCCTTCTCAACCTTGGGTTCCCTATTACCGGCTTTCCTGTCCCCTCCTGCCTTCTAGTCCTTGTCCCTGGACTGTTGTGCCCCATTAGTCTTGTTTTGTTTTATGGGGCTGTCTAATCTTTGGCTGGATGGTGAACCTTGGGAGTGACTTCATTACTGAGCTAAAAGGGTGTCTGGGGGCCATACTCTCGGGGTTTTTCAGTCTCTTTCAGGCCAGTAAGCCTGGTCTTTTTTTTGTGAGTTAGAACTTTGTTCTACAATTTCTCCAGCTCTGTCCAGGACCCTCTATTGTGATCCCTGTCAGAGCAGTCAGTGGTGGTAGCTGGGCACCATCTAGCTGTACTGGACTCAGTCTGGTGGAGGCCTTGGTAGTTGTGGTTCGTTAGTCCTTCGGACTAATCTTTTCCTTGTATCCTGTTCTCTTCATTCTCCCTTGCTCGTGAAGGGGTGAGACCAGTGGAGTATCTTAGATGGCTGCTCACAGGCTTTTAAGACCCCAGACGCTACTCACCAAGCTAGAATGTAGAACATTGTCTTTATAAACTGTGTTAATTTTTTTTTTTTTTGGTATTGTATTTCAGGTGAAGGTTTATAGAATAGTTCCTCATGAAACAGTAGTACACATATTGTTTTATGACATTGGTTAACAACCCCACGACATTTAGCTGGCAAGCTGGCTAGAGACTAGGACTGGCTAAGAACATTGGACTGGCAAGGCCTCTCCCTTGCTCCATGTAGACTCAGCTCTCCACGGGGTCTCTCCCTATGGTCCCTCTAGTATGGTAGCCGGACTTCTTACATGGTGGCTTAGGGTTCCCAAAAATGTACAAGTGGAAGTTGCCAGGCCTTTTTCAGGCTGAGACCCAAAATCAGCACAGTATCACTTCCATCACATTTTGTGGAGTGAACCAAGTCCAAATGCACGGGCATAAATACCACAAGATGTGGCCATCAATGAAACAGACTGCTACACTCTGCTACCTCTAACTAGCTGAATGATCTTGGACAAATTCCTTAACCTCTCTAAGCTTTAGATTTTCCATCTGTTAGATGGGGATAATACCTCATATGGTTTTGCTGATGCTGCAGCCTCTTAGCACATAGTACCTGATGTGTAGTGGCCATTCAGTAAGTAGAAGCTGGTAGAGTGATAAATGTGTGTGTGTATATTTTAATATTTGAATGAACTGGTTTGTTGGCATGGCAGATCATATACTGTGGTGTAACAAACTTAATTTTATTAATTACGTATTTTTAGAGCAAAATTAAGACCTAGTCAGGTAAATTCATTATATACTTTGATTGATTCCTAGGGGAAAAGCTAACAAATTTTCATGACTGTGAAAGCAGCATTTATATCTAGATGTGGAAGTCGGACTGTCTTTTGTCCCTGAGCTGAGATCTGTTTTGCTCTTTTGCAGGTAATAAATGCCACACATCTTGACTGGGTTGCTCTGAAGACTGATGTCTAAACCTTCTCAGTATGGCCTTTAGAGGAGGAGACTGGCATGGCCTGCCTCCCTCAGCTGCACTCCCCTGCGCTAACTCTGGAAGATATTCCACATATAGAACTCGGACCCATAACATATGCATGGTATCGGACTTTTTCTACCCCAACATGGGGGGCGTGGAAAGCCACATTTACCAGCTCTCTCAGTGCCTGATCGAAAGAGGGCACAAGGTCATAATTGTCACCCATGCCTATGGCAATCGAAAAGGCATCCGTTATCTCACTAATGGCCTCAAAGTCTATTACTTGCCTCTGAAAGTCATGTACAACCAGTCTACAGCCACGACCCTCTTTCACAGTCTGCCGTTGCTCAGGTACATATTTGTTCGGGAGAGAGTCACGATAATCCATTCCCATAGCTCGTTTTCTGCCATGGCCCATGATGCCCTTTTCCACGCCAAGACCATGGGGCTCCAGACAGTCTTCACGGACCATTCCCTTTTTGGATTTGCTGATGTCAGCTCGGTGCTTACGAACAAGCTTCTAACGGTGTCTCTTTGCGACACAAACCACATAATCTGTGTCTCCTACACTAGTAAAGAAAACACTGTTCTAAGAGCCGCACTGAATCCTGAAATAGTGTCCGTCATTCCGAATGCTGTAGATCCTACTGACTTCACTCCAGACCCATTTAGACGGCCTGATAGTGTAATGACTATTGTTGTTGTCAGCAGACTTGTTTACAGAAAAGGTAATGAATGAAATGATGGCTCTGATGGCACCGCACAGACCTTTTTTTTTTTCCCCTGTAGAAGGCTGTTGAATACTTGCGTATAATGATTGTTTGGCTTGTCTTTCTGTTTCGTGGTTTTATAAATGCTTCTGTGTTAAATAGAAGGAGCCCAGGAGGTACAGTGGTTAAGAGCTCGGCTGCTAACCAAAAGGTCGGCAGTTCAAATCCACCAGCTCTCCTTGGAAACCCTATGGGGCAGTTCTGCTCTGTCCTATAGGGTCGCTATGAGTCGGAATCAACATGACAGCAACGGATTTTTGGCCTGTATTAAATATAGCAAAGAAAGATCTAATACTGTTTTATAAATCCAAAAAGGTTTTGGAACAGTAGTGAATGCTGCCCTCCTCCAACCTTTAATGTTTTAATAGTTACTAAAAAAATGAATAACCTGAGACTGTATGTTCTTAATTTACTCTTACTAATGTTGATTGTTATTTATTAAAAGGTCGGATCCGTTTAAAATTAAACCAGCTCTGCACGTGCAGTGAGAAGTACAGGGTGGAGCCCACCACATAGCCTTTGCTTTCTGATTGCAAAAGTAATGTCTTCTCATGGCAGATACTTTGAAAACTCAGACAAGCACAAAGATGGAAATTAAAATCAGCTATAAACATACGATTCAGAGATGACCCTAATGAGTATTTGACTTAGAGCCTTCCTGTCTCTTTCACGTGTATGTACACATACTTAACATCAGTAGGTTCGCTCTGCACGTTACCGTTACGTAGCTTGCTTGCTTCATTGAATCCTATGTAATAACATGTTAATAACATATTATGGTCGGTAAGTGATGGAAGGGGGTTAGCCGGTCTGGGTCTAGATCCCGGCTCTGTCCCACTGTGTGACCAAGGACAAGTTACTGAACATCTCTTAAGTCTCAGTTTTCTCATTGTGTAATTTGGGCAACAGTGGGGATCTTGTGAGGGTTTGGCTATGATTTCTGTACTTAGCCCAGTACGTACTCGATAAGTGCTCACTGTTAACCAAGGAAGAGTTTTCTTGGTGCTTCTGCAGCACCTAACAGACACCACAATAGGATTTGCGGAGCCTCGTTTACTAAAAGTCTGAAACAGTCCTGAATCTGGTCATTAGAAACATACATTGTCTTCTGGATTTAGGTCTGAAAAGCAGTCCGGTAATAAAAAATGTCACTTAAAGTAGGGAATCGTTTTTTTTTTTAAATATACAGATACATGTATATTTATGTATATATATATATATATATATATATGTATATATTCCTTAGGTATCTAAGTTTAAGTCAAGATGTTATTAGTGTGCATTGACTTGCCAGTGGTTGATGTGAGGCCACAGGCTTGGCCTACTGGTCCACTGTTTGAGCTCTGCATCACCTTTCTTGCACATTTACCTTCAAAAAGCATACTTTTCAATTGCCAGTTGGGGTTTCTTCTAAGTGAGGTGAGAACCTAAAGGCATATGAAGCAATGTGCTTCTGGATTTTTATAGGAGGTTCAACGTTAAAAGGTATTAAGCCACCTTCTGGTTTATCTAAAATCCAATCGATGGATTTGGTAATAGACTAGAAACAAAGATAGCTAAGATTTTAATGAGAAGGCTTCAGAATTGCAAAAAGCTGCATATGAATTTATTTTTGATAAATGCCATCATATTTTGAAAGCACTAGCAGAGTTTACTTAATCCTACTTTGAATTATTTAAATAAAAATGACCATATGTATATATATATATATATATATGTATGTATATATATATAATTCACCATCTATTTAATAATTAATCTGCCCATATTTGGGAAGATTGATACAAGAAATGCAATTCTTACGTGTGTGTATGTATGCATTTTTTAAATTAATGAGTTTAGTATAGATCTAAATGAATTATTTTACATTTCCTTTTGAATGTATATAGTTTGTAATTTATACTGAATGAAATTCCCAAACAGTGCTGATATTATTGTCAGTTTAGATAGCCACTACCTTTTTCAGACTAGTAGGCGTGATTTATTTTATTGCTTTACATTACCCGAGGTTGTATTTCCATATTATAGGAAAATTGTTTTATTTTCAAAAGGAAGCAAGAGACATCCTTTTGTTCTACGAACTGTAATGATCTGACAGTTGAGGTCCTACCACCTTCATTTACTCTTTCTTCCGGGAAGCAAGCTACCGTGGTTGGGATGGACCGTTCTTCAACTTTGCTAATACAGTTTTCACTTCAAAACTCTCTGCATTCTGAACAAACTAGAGACAACAGCTGTGCTTTGTTGCTTAGCCTTTGCCTATGGCTGAAAGTGGAATCATAGACTGGTAGAATTTTATTGCTGAAAGAGACCTTGGACTTTAGGTACATAGATCTCATTTTATAGATCACGAAACTTTCCCACAATTAAAGAGCTCATTGGTTAAAAAGCTGGGACAGGTGGTAGATCCCCAGTCAGCTGTCCCTAGCAAAGCTTAACTCTAGCATTAGCTACCTCAACTAGCTGTTTTAGAAGCAAGCCATAGGTAAATCACAAGTGAATAACTTATTAAAGTTAATGGTATGTTGAAATGAGACAGAATGACACAGATTTTGGGTGTGGAAGGGACCACTGGATGTCAGGGTATTTATCTTTAAGAACTGCAGTCCTGGCGGGACCCGTAGCAGTTTGTAACTGATTTCACCCTCTTGAGAAAGGTTTCAGAGAATTAGTTTCTCTCCTTTGAGGAGAGCGTAGCTACTGCCCTTCAAAGTGAGTGGGTTCTCAGTTGTTCTAGTGGAAAAAATATTTTTAAAGAGTTTAAATGTATTTCCAACGCTCAACTTTTATTTATATTTTCAGGGACTGATTTGCTTAGTGGCATAATCCCCGAACTCTGTCATAAATATTCAGATTTAAATTTCATAATTGGAGGAGAGGGACCAAAGAGAATCATTTTGGAAGAAGTCCGGGAAAGATACCAGCTACATGACAGGTACAATGGGTTCTGTATTATCTTGGGGGAGGAAATATCGACCGTCCGTATTTGGTTTCGGCTCCATGCCTGTATTAGATGTGCTGCTTCTCCTAAATGTTCTTGATACAAAAATATAATACAAGGCCCTCTTTTTTTTTTTTTGTATAGAAAATAGGAAAACATGGTTAAAGAATTCACAATTTTATTTTTCCCATTAGTCCATTATTATTTGATACTGGGGGCAGTGGTTGGAGGCACTGCTGAAAGCACAGAGAAACAGCAACTTCGATTGGAAAAGTTGGCAGATTTCCAAGCCTTGCTGTATTTTGATTTAAATGCCATTGCACAAATCATGGACATTGCCTGTGACAGATACTGACATTTCTCTTCTTCATGAACTTACATAACATGCCAGGCATGAACATGCGAAGCACCAGTTCAGAGGGGCATTAACCATCCAAGTGTCTTAATATATTTTCATTAAAAGTAAACTAGTTTTGGAGAAGTTGAAATTTGATATGCATAGCCCTAACTGCTTGCTGTTCCACAAAAGTTAGAAATAGGTTACCTAGAAGTGTTTGAACCAAACAGCTTTACGAGGCTGTTCTTTTTAGGTCAGAGTTTGGTGATACTAATTTTTTGAGACTGAAAACATTAGAACCGGTAAGAACCTCAGTGTAATATGAGTAGCCGGCTTGGCTTATAAATTATACTTCTTTTGTAGCATGTTTTTTCACTCCCCTCTTTCTTCCCCTCTCATTTCAAAAATCAGGGTACGTCTCTTGGGAGCCTTAGAACACAAGGATGTTAGAAATGTCTTAGTTCAAGGACATATTTTTCTTAATACCTCCCTCACCGAAGCATTCTGCATGGCGATTGTGGAAGCAGCCAGTTGTGGTTTACAGGTAAAACGGTTTGAGGGTTTTGGCTCTTGGCTTTTCTGTATTTGTCTTTTCAAAAAATAATCGTATGCATTCAGCAGTAATTTTTTAAGTTGGTTTTATTTTCTTGGGATATGAATTAGAGTGGATAATGTGTTCTTTTTTTCTTCCTTTTTAAGGTTGTAAGTACCAGGGTTGGTGGAATTCCTGAGGTGCTTCCAGAAAATCTTATTATTTTATGTGAGCCTTCAGTAAAATCTTTGTGTGAAGGATTGGAAAAAGCTATTTCCCAACTGAAGTCAGGAACATTACCAGCTCCAGAAAGTATCCATAACGTAGTAAAGACTTTTTACACCTGGAGGAACGTTGCAGAGAGAACTGAAAAAGTATGTCATACCCTAAGAAAAGGGTCTTCGAAGATTGTGTCTGAACTCTTCCTTGATGTTGCATGTCCACGTTTGCTTGTTCTTACATATAGGCTTACCATTTCGGTTTTGTTGCTTAAGTTTGTGAAATCCATTCCAAATGAAAAGAAATGAATTTTGTATTACTTTCGGTACATGATGGGCTGAGTTTCTAGTCAAATCATTGCATTTGAAATCTAAAAATAGAAGTAACAGTCTGTTGTTATTAGGTGTTGTCAAGTTGATTTTGACTCACAGCGACCCCATGTAACTGCCCCAGAAGGTTTTCTAGGCTGTAATCTTTACAGGAGCAGATCGCCAGGTGTTTCTCCCATGGAGCTGCTGGGTGGGTTTGAACTGCCAACCTTTTGGATAGCAGCCAAGTGCTTAACTGTTGTGCCACCAGTCTAAACCCCTCATTAAACTGGGCATGACGTGAAGAAGTTACACAATTTTCTAGAAGTCACAGAAATTAGAGGCAACACTAGTATTAAAACTCATTTCTTGACTGACTTTTAGACATTTTATTGAGTCTGTTTATAATTCTAATGCATATAGGTCTATCAGAAAATATATAGTTTTGCTTAGCCCAATTGCAGCAACTTTATACCCTGTAAGTATTTAATTCAGGCCACTTCCTAAAACTCTTGTGTCAATATTCTGGCTACTGTAATTAGCTGCAGGAAAAGGATTTTTGCATCTTTGGGCTGATGGGGAACATAACAAGGTAGAATTCAAAAAGAACATGATGAATGTTGGAGAAATCGTCAGAAATGAAAAGCAGCAACAGAGAATTTCCAGAAGGACGAGTTCAGAAAATAGATTAATCCCTTTATGAAGGGAAGTACAATTGTGGCAAATACTCCCTGTTTTGAGCTAGTGACTTCATTTATTCTACTCACTTTCGTCCTTTGTTCAAATAACTCTGTTTACTTTGTCTACCTCACCCGTCCAATCACCAAGTGACAGGCTAAATGGAAGCAACTCTGCCTCTTACTGTGTAGGACTTGTGAAGCCGAAAGATAGCAGTTGGGAGCGCGGAGAAAATCGTCCTTTAGGCTACTCCTTTTTTCATACTGGCAGTTTGTTCTGTGGATCAACAAGTTTCAGCCTAAAGTGGATAGCAAGAAGCAGCTGAGTAAAGAGAGAGCTCTTTACTGTAAGGCTTTCTTAATTGGTTTGAACTTGAAATTCTAGTGCATAAGATGAAGCCATATTTAAAGGCAAGTGTAAAAAACTCTTATGTCTAAAAATTGCCATACAATACATTTTTGCTGAAATATGAGATATTTAAGTGAACAGTCAAACATTTTGGACAGAAATATTTTGAGACACTCTCACCTTCTAGAAGTTTTACAGTATGACCACCCATATGAAATGGCTGCCTTTTCCTTGTTTTCCTTTGGAAGTTGGAGCCTAGTGCCGATTACCCGTTGGGAGTGCATGTCAGAATCACCTAGGTGGCCTTTTAAACTCTGCGTGTCATCTTCGTGCCCTGTCACCCAGCCACTGCCTGGATTCTAATATGACTCTTTAGGAGCAGAGCTGGAATCTTGGTCAGCAGGGATATTTGGTTAGACAAGTATTTTTTGGTGATACCCATTGTATTCTCCACCCTGATTAAGGACCACAGTTCATTTACTTGTGACCAGACCTTGATAGATATCATGTAAACCTCATAAGTCAAAACTACTGCAGATAATAGATTCAAGGGAGAGAACTGCTTAATGGTGACAATGGTCGGCATATTTTAAAGGGACTGATTGGGGCCTTGGTGGCGCAGTGGTTAAGAGCTCAGGCTGCTAACCCGAAGATCGGCAGTTCGAATCCACTAGCTGCTCCTTGGAAACCCTAATGGGCAGTTCTACTCTGTCCTATAGGGTCGCTGTGAGTCGGAATCAACTTGATGGTAACGAGTTAATTAGGATTTTTTTTAACCACAAATTTTCTTTTAGTTATAACACTTAACGTAATAGTAAAACATCCATTTTTTTAATATTCTATTGTGATTTATAGTATACATTTAGAATATAGCAAATCCTTATCTATAATGATGTATCATCCCTAAGATTCTCTTCACAGTCATATATTGGTATTTTATCACCTAGTAACGAAGGTGGGCAGCCAGGTCAGTTTGATCCTTTGCAGTTTCTCCCCCTTAGTTCAGCCAGGCCATTTAGAAAATTGGCCAGGAAATTAGAGTTCATGCTGGGAAAACACCCTTTCAGTTGCAACTTGCCAGTCTCAGTATAATATTAATTAAAATGTTTGCGTTCAAAATGGCCTCAGGGTAGAAGAGCTAGATCCTGTACCTTGCCAAGGCCATTGGAAACCCTGGTGGTACAGTGGTTAAGAGCTATGGCTGCTGACTAAGAGGTCAGCAGTTCGAATCCACCGGGCGCTCCCTGGAAACCCTACGGGGCAGTTCTACTCTGTCCGAGTCAGCTCGACGGCAGCAGGTTTGGTTTTTCGGTTTTTCCAAGGCCATTGGTTTTTAGAACTTGCATGGTAGGTTATAACTTTGAGTTCAAAAGGGGATGATTTACAGGTCTGATGCCCGAGAATGAGCATAAGTAATGCTCAAATTCAAGTAAAAAACATGAATGCTGACCCATTTGGTTTGTTAGTTTTAAATAATTATGTTTTAAAAGTCTTTGGTTTTTAATATTTTAAACTATAGTGCCAATGTTTGCCCTATACCATCTACTAAAATTTCCCCATCTCTTTCCTCTCCATTTTATTTGAAGTCCCTGAGCTGTTTCTGCAGGTTCTCAGAGTCAGTGCTCAGAGACATGGTCTCGCATGGCCCTTGAAAGAAGAGCCCAGTTTGCCCGGAAGCACACTAGATTGTAGCTCTCTCTTGGGGTCAATGTGTACCAGATACTGGAGGAAGCTAGCTCAGCAGTCAAGGAGCTTTAGAATGCCAATCCTGCTTCAGGAAGTCCCTGTTGAGTTCATATTGCCACCCAGCTGGTGAACTGAAAAGCTGCCCAGACTTGTCAAGACTCGCAATTCTAGTTGTTGTTGTTCTGTGCCATCAAGTCGATTCCGACTTCTAGCAACCCTATGGGACAGAGTACAACCGCCCCGTAGAGTTTTCTAGGCTGTAATCTTTACGGAAGCAGATGGCCAGGTCTTTTTCCCATGGAGCAGCTGGTGGATTTGAACTGCCCACCTTTGGATTAGCAGTAAGCCACTGCACTACTGGGGCTCCTGGAATTCTAGAAGCCAATTAAAATAGATGGTAGTCCCCTAGAGGAGACGAACCGTGGCTTATTCGTCTTTGTATCACACAGTGCTTTGCCTAGAATAAGTGCTAAGTATTGAATTGCAGTAATGACTGTGATTAACTTCATTAATTTAATGACATCATTAATAAGAAAAGAACAACAACAAATCATAAGCAACTTCGGTGTGCGTTCCTATACAGAATGCTTCTGGGGCATGTACAGCATCGTTGGCCGTGGACTGGTAGTGGGTCAGAGTGCTCATTCCCTGCCCTCTTCTCTTTCCAGGTGTATGACCGCGTGGCCGGGGAAGCTGTGTTACCCATGGACAGACGACTGGATCGCCTCATCTCTCACTGTGGCCCAGTAACAGGCTATATTTTTGCTTTGTTGGCAGTCTTCAACTTCCTCTTCCTCATCTTCCTGCGATGGACGACTCCAGATTCTATCATTGATGTCGCAATAGATGCCTCAGGGCCAAAGGGGGCCTGGACTCATCGATATTCTTACAGTAAAAAAAGGGGCCAGAATAACGAGATTTCTAAAACCAGGTAAAAAGAAAAGCCTGGATAGTAAGATTTTAAACATCTGCAGTAGTTCTACTGAGACTATTGAAAATAAGCGGAGTTTTTGTTTTTAAAGTTAATTTCGTAAGTTATGCTGCCTCTGTATCATTCAACGTTTTATTTTGAGGAAAGATAAAAACTTATGCAATCCCTGAGTGTTCAAACTCCTTGCACTTATTTAAAATTTGAGAGAGAAAATTTAAGCCCACTCAGGTATGCAGTTTTTCAGACTACTAAAATCCCTCCACCAGAGATGTTTTAACATTACATTTTGGGAGCTTTGGGTGCTGAACGGCCAAACGTTTTTCTGGGTATTTTTTTGGCCAATTTTTAACGTTATACCATTAATCAGACATTCTCCAGATGTCTACAAGTTTTCTTTAGGGAAATACAACAAACTGTATGAATTATTCCAAGTCTTGTTCTTAGACATTTATTGGGTGTACTCGGTAGGTGTCATATATAATCAGCAGGGTTCTCCGGTAAGATGGTCTGTTAGTTATCAGCATCTTTTGAGCACCTGTTCCATTAGAACATTAAGCTGGATACATCTTGCTAGTAAGGACCAGAGGTGCATTCCGTCTTCGCTTTGTACTCAAATGGCTTACTCCATTGTAGAAACAGTCGATGTGCCGTGGTGTAAAACATCCAGCATGCCCCAAAGTGGCCAGCCTCGTCTGCACACTTCTTTGATCCTATTGTGTACGTTTTCCTAGGTAGAGCTTTTGTCTTCTGTTTTCTTTATGAAAAGACTTTTTACATTTGAAACACTAAGGACCGATATCACTGTTGATGATCGTGCAGAAACTCCACATCTTTCAGTGTGTGATTTCGCCTTCTGTAATTGTCTTCGTGTGTTCTGAGCAGAATACACAAGGCATGCCATCCCCAAGTCAGCTGCTACCCTGCACCTTTGCTGTAAGTCGCTATCCTTCACTTGTGGCCTCGCCGATGTCAATAAGTATTGGCAGTAAAGTCTCCACCCCAGAATTTTTTTTTTGTTTATATCACTCTGTGAAAATTTTAGAAACACCATCTCTTTGTGGGTAGATGTTGTTAACTGTAAATATGGTTGCCCTGAGCCATGGGTTTTTTAACCCCAAATTAGCCACATAGTGTGTATCATTCATTCTTTGAACTCTTTAGTTTTTTTGTGATTAAAAAACTGAGACTGAAGGGACGAGGCCCTCGTGGGCGGACTAGATGGGTTCTGTCGGTATTGCGATTCTTTACGGGACTGTTTAAATGACAGCATTCGCAAAACTTCTTAAAAGTATCTTAACATGATTATGAACTGGTTGCCACTGATATAAAAGAAATATATTGTGTTTGGTCTGTATTAAAACACAAATACAAGAGTGTAATTTATAAAATCTAGAAATCAGGGCTTCTTTTGTTGGAAGAAAAGTGGACTGATCCAAACCATTGACTCTTATTGGGATTTTCATAGGAAGAATCGGAATTATTTAAATATGCAATGCAACAGTGCCAATATTTGTGATAAAGTGAGAAACTGTAACATTTGCTTTTATTTATTCTATTCAGCAAATTTTAAAGGCATACTACTATGCTTATTTTTTTTCAAAATTGTCATATGTACTTGGTGTAAATTATTTAAGACAGGATTTAAAGTTGTCTTTGCATGTAAAATATGTCATTTGCAAATTAAAATTATTTTCCTTGGATTTTTTTTTTTTTTTAACAAATGGAAAGTAAATTTGCTTGTCTCCTGTAAATCTTGATTTTAAGGCTTCCTGGATACCTTAATTATAACTCAGCGTCGCACTGGTCAGTATGTGAAAGCATATTGCGTTACCCTGCTACTTATATTTATTTGAAAATGAATTTATAGTGAGCAGGAATTTTTTAAAAATATACTGTATTTCTTTTAATATTATAAAAAGTCACACATGTAAAACTGATTTATTAAAACATGCTACATGTCCAAAAATAAAGCCTAAAATGACATTTTGACAATTTTCTGAGTTTGTCTTGTTTTATGAATGGAATATTATTTTCTAGCAGAACAGCAACCCTCCCCCCCACCAGCTTTCTTTTTCAGTAGAATTCGATGTGTTGGTTGGTCTGTTAGTAAACAGGAAATATCCTTCAGATAATGCCATCTTTTTAGTTCTAGACTATAGTCTGTCTTGTACTCATGGAATAGCAAGTTCAAATTGTGCCTTTGTTTCCTGATTTAAACAAGCCCTTGTCCTTCACTGCATGAGAATTACCTCATGAGGCAGACCATACATGTTTAAACTATTGTGTACTTTCTATCTTATGAGCTATTTAAGACAAATGGGAAGTTTTTTTTGGTAACACTGGAGCATTTATCTCAATGGGCTCAAACATAGCAATGATTGTGAGGAAGGCGCAGGACTGGGCAGTGTTTCGTTCATAGGGTCGCTATGAGTCTCAAAACTGACTCCACAGCACCTAACAACAACAACAACAACAGATGTCGTTAAATTGCATCATTTTTGCATATGAAATTATGAAAATTCAAGTCCTATACAGAATGTGTTGATTTGTAGTGAACAGTACGTTGTGGGGTTGGTTTTACTTTCTTTCTTCGTTTTTATTTGGCTATGGCTCCATGGTTCTCACCTGGAGGGGGACATCTGACAATGTCTCGAGATGGTTTTGGTCATCACAACTGGGTGAGCGATTGGCATCCAGTGGGTGGAGACCAGGGATGTGACTAAACATTCTACAATGCCCAGCACAGCCCTCACAGCAAAGAGTTATTTGGCCCAAAATGTCACTTTGTGGTGTGGCTGAGAAACCATGGTGCTGTAGATGATTTCATCTCCTGTAGAAGATAACATGCATTAACCGTCCTTCATTCAGCAGCCTTTCCATACCCATTTCAAATGTGGTGCTCAAACGTGGTAATACAGTAGCCCCGCCTTATCTGCCGTTTTGCTTTCCGCGGTTTCAGCTACCTGTTGTGGTCAACCACGGTTCAAAATGTTAAATGTGTATAGCATGGTGAAATCTCATTTTGTCCCACTCCATCATTCACATAACTTATCACAGTATATTGTTACATTCTATTATTAGTTATCATGGTTAATCTCTTACTGTGCCTAAGTTTATAAATTAAACTTTATCATAGGTATGTATGTATAGGACAAATCATGGTATATATAGAGTTCGGTACTATCCATGGTTTCAGGCATCCACGGGAGGTCTTGGAATGTATCCCCCGTGGATAAGGGGAGATTACTGTATAGATATCCTTAAAAAAGTTAAGCTTCTTATGGCCGACTGTGATTGATGATTAATTTTATGTCAGCTGGCTAGGCTATGGTGCCCATTTGTTGGATCAAACACTAGCTGTTGCTATGAAATACACATGATTAGCATTTAAATCATTTGGCCTTAAGTAAAGCAGATTACCCTCCAATGTAGGTGAGCCTTGTCCAATCAGTTGAAGGCCTTAAGAGCAAAACCGGAGGTTTCCCAAGGGAGGATTCTGCCTCCAGACTATAAACAGACACGCTGCCAGAATTCCCTTTTCTCCATCAGTACCTAAACTACCTATCTGGGGATGCACAACTGCCAGAATTTCCAATCGGTCATCTGACCTACGATCTTGGACTTGGCAGTCGCCACAATTGCATGAGCCAATTTCGCAAAATGAATGTGTGTGTGTGTGTGTGTGTGTGTGTGTGTGTGTGTGTGTGTGTGTGTGAGTGTGTACATGTGTGTATTAGTGGTTCTGTTTCTCTGGAGAACCTTGACTAAGACACCAACTTTTCTGGTATGTAAAACGGAAAGGACAGCCATATTTTAAATGAAAAGGCCAAAACAAGGTTGACTAATGTATAGCATAATACACATCACTGGTCTGATGAGCAAATGACTGCCTTCTTACAGTACAACTGAAGAAAAAGAAACATGAAAACAGCTAAAATACTTAGGCTCCTCTGGTTATTTTTGTAGAGTGGCATGCTACCAGCTCATCGAAGCTCGGTAAAGTAAAGCTTATATGTTAATATCTGTTCCTTGATCATGGAACGGTACAAGAGCTTGATAGTACTGTGAAATGGCAAGATGGATAGCTGGGTATTGCAGCTCAAGGTTGTCTTCCCATATGTCAGCCTTTTGAACAGAGTGAAACAGTTCTTGCATAAGTAGTCATTCTCCTAATTTGCCTGAGTGCTAGGAGAATCCTATTTTTGCAACAACCCATTAAAAGACCATTGCCGTGGAGTCGATTCCGACTCATAGCAACCCTATAGAACAGAGTAGAACTGCCCTGTAGGGTTTCCAAGGAGCAGCTGGTGGATTCGAACCACCAACCTTTTGTTAGCAGCCCATCTCTTAACCACTGTGCCACCAGGGCTCCATTGTTTTTTGCATAAAGCATTTATTAAATAAGAAGATTTAATTTCGTCTGCTCTTAGAATTTCATTTTGGCTTGTCTTTTTCAATAGGTTGTAGAAATTAAGAAACTCTAATATAGCCAAGAATGAAAGAAAGACCTAGATTGGCGAGGAAAGTCAGAATCATTCCATTACACTTGTATTGGCCAGCTGGTGCACGTTGAGCAGTGAAAGGTACAAGTGAACGCTGTCCAGCTAGGGGAGGGGGGATTCCTAGAAGACTTGGGTCCTTCATCCAGGACCTGGGGCATTTTTTTCATCCATTTCATTATCTTCATTATGTGGAGACAGCCCACATTTTTTCAAAAAGTGAACGTGACCTTCACCATCACTTGAAATGGAAAGTGAATGATCAGGAACCTTGCTGCGGGGCCTTGTCATGGATGACACTGCATTTCAGAGAGTGGTCTAATGCTTCCAGTGTGATGTTCTGCTTGGAATGGCATCCAAGATGGGCCTTTTAGTCAATACCGCCTTCAAGTAGACAGTTGTTTGGAACTGGTTATACCTTAGATTTGGGCTTTCTCTTCCATAAACATCAGAATGAAGAGAAAATGAAATGTTATAGGGAATAAGATTTCACATTAAGGACCACTCCGACACGGGCCACAATAGAGGGTGCCGGCCAGAGCAGGACAAAAATGTAGAACAAATTCTAATTCACAAAAAAAGACCAGACTTACCGGTCTGACAGAGACTGGAGGAACCCCAAGTCTATGGCCCCGACACCCTGCTAACTCAGAACTGAAGCCACTCCCAAAGTCCACCTTTCAGCCAAAGATTAGACAGGCCTATAAAATAAACAATGACACACGTGAGGAACGTGCTTCTTAGTTCAATCAAGCATAGGAGACCAAATGGGCAACAACACCTGCCCAAAAGCAAAGGCGAGCAGGCAGGAAACCTGGACGAATGGACACGGGGAACCCAGGGTGGAAAGGGAAAGGGGGAGAGTGCCGACACATTGCGGGGATTGCAACTAATACCACGGAACAATTTGTGTTTAAATTTTTTGAATGAAAAACTAATTTGCTCTGTAAACTTTCACCTGAAACACAATACAATTTTTTTTTTAAGAAAAAAAGATTTCACAGTAAGAGCATAGGGTGTCTTTGCACCTGTCTTAGTCTCCTAGGGCTGCTATAACACGAATGCCACAAGTGGGTGGCTTTAAATAACAGAAATGTATTTTCTCACAGTTCTGGAGGCTAAAAGTCCAAATCAGGGTCTAACCCACTGCCACCAAGTCAATTCCGACTCATAGCGGCCCTATAGGACAGAGTAGAACTGCCCCATGGGGTTTCCAAGGCTGTGATCTTTATGGAAGCAGACCGCCACATCTTCCTCCTCCAGAGCGGCTGGTGGGTTTGAACCACCAACCTTTCGGTTAGCTGCCGAGCACCTTAACCACTGTGCCGCCAGTGCTCCTTAAATCAAGGTCTCCAGGCCATGTCAATTCCTTCCTTGCCAACAGCCCCAGGCATCCCTTGGTTCCTTGGTGATCCTCACATGGCACCTGTCTTCCCCTGTGTGGGTCTGTTTCTGCGTCTCATTTGCTCTTTGAATAATTCAGAAGGGATTAGATTAGATTTAATTAACATAACACAGAAAACCCTAATTTCCAAACAGGATTACATCCACAAGTATAGTATAAGATTCTAACACATGCTGGGGGGACAATTCAATCTATAACAGCACTTCTTTGTATGAATGTCAAATAACTTGCTTTGAGCCCACAGGATCTGCAAAGTTCCTTTTCTCTTTCCGACCCTGCCTTCCACCACCATGTAGCAAAAAATAGGGGTTTAGGTGTTAAAACGATCTGGATGTGAATCCAGTTTGTTAAAATAGTATTTATTTAGTCATGTGGTTCTGGAAGTATTGGATGTTTCTAGTTCGAAGACAGATTCTCTAGTGCATTTAACATTGACCGTAGATGTCTGCACAGGCAGTTACCAAATCACAGTTAGATTAGAACCTATAAACTGAGTTCTCGGTAATAGGAGCACCGAGTACTAGAAGGTTTAAAATAGATGTCATATGATACCAATTATAACTCGGGGTAATTTTGCAGTCCTGGGAGCCTATACAGAGTAAGCCAAAATGGACGATGGTCCTGTTTCCTATGGCTTTAAAAACATTTTTATTACAATGTTTGCTATCTTCTTTTTCTTCAAGCTTTTAATCAAAGTTTTTTTGGCTCTCCTAACTCATTTCTATATCGTCAAAGGAAATAGGAAAGAAGCGGCTAGGATAGCAGAAGAGATCTATGGAGGAGTTTCAGGTAAAAATACATGAATTTGTTCCCAATACTTTACTGCACTATTTTGTGTAGGATTCTCAGCTTTTTTTTTTTTTTTTGCAAGTTAGTAGATCTATTAGCAGTTATTATTTAAGAAGTAAATAGTGACTTTCTAAGAGTATTTCGAGAACCTCATTTCTACTGACCAAAACAATTATTTATATCAGATTATTTTCCATAATATTTTAAATCAAACTTGAGCAATGGATAGCATTCTAATAAGAGAAGATTTCCTTAAGGAATAGAAAGACTAGTAAGTTTGCTTTAATAAATCAGCAAATGTGGCATGATATATATATCTGTTGTTGTTGTGTGCCATTGAGAAAATTCTGACTCACAGCAACCCTATAGGACAGAGCAGAACTGCCCCATAGGGTCTCCAAGGCTGAAATCTTTATGGAAGCAGACTGCCACACCTTTCTCCCTCGGAGGGGCTGGTGGGTTGGAACCACAGACCTTTTGGTTAGCAGCCAAGTGCTTTAACCACTGTGCCACCAGGGCTCTCATATGTGTGTGTGTGTGTGTGTGTGTGTGTGTGTGTGTGTATATATATATATATATATATAGTGTGTGTGTGTGTGTGTGTGTGTGTGTTGTCATTTGCAATTGGAGTTGATTAGCCACTTGTCACTGTCAGGAAAAAGCCTTCACTAAACCCATTTATGTGTGGCACTGTGCAAAGAACTGCAAACAAAGGTGCTTCTAATATGAAACACCAAGATGGAGGGAAAACACTTTAAAGTCTCGTTTCTTTCAAGAAACGATTCACTTTAATTGAAGTGAGATACCTTAATCGTCAGTGAACTCTGTTGCTGCTGGGATTGTCACTTGATAGAGGAGCCTTTATTCATAAACAGAGTTCAGAATTTCCCTCTGTATTTCTAGGGTTTGTGGAGGCTCCAGGGTTACATCATTCTTTATCCAGTATCCACTTTCAATTTGCATCTAGGATTCTCTTTCAAAATAGGCTTATGATATGCAATTTCAACACACGAGGCAACCTTGAACACACCGGACAACAGCAGTCTCATCCAAAGAAACAAGACCTCCAAAGACGAGGCATCAGAATGCTTCAATTAACTGGGGACAATGAGAAGAATCTTGAAGTTTCAGGATGTAGAAGGCCCAGGCTGTGGAAAGAGGTGTCTTTTGGGGATTATATTTGCCATACTTTTCAGGGAGGTATGTTACTTTGACCGGGTTAAAAAAATAATAACAACGTTTCTCTTTAGCTTCAAGTTAAGCATGACTTGAAAAGCCATTTTCTAATTGGATTTGTAAATGTTCAAATTAGGTAAAGTCCAACAAAGTCAGTAATGGCAACAGCATGTTAAAAATGTTTTCTCCTGTTGTTCGTGTGGATTGATTCTGTCTCTGTGGTCCTAAATTAAGTACATTCTTTAAAAAAAAAAAAAAAAAGTTTTATAACTGTCGAAATCTATGTAAGCATTAGCATGGTTTGAAGTTAATTCTAGAACATAATACAGATATATTAAATAAAGCTCACTCATGCTTTAGCTCAGGAGCCCTGGCAGCGCAGTGGTGAAGTGCTCAGCTGCTAACCAAAAAGTCAGCGGTTCACATACATCAGCTGCTCTGCGGGAGAAAGATGTGGTGGTCTGCTCCTGTAAAGATTACAGCCTCGGAAACCCTATGGGGCAGTTCTACTCTGTCCTATAGGGTCGCTGTGAGTCAGAATAGATTCAATGGCAACGGATATTGTTTAGCTCAAATATCTTTACTTGTTCAAGCTCCTAGGATCACATCAATTTAATGCAAGTTGCATAGCATTAGAAGGTAAAAAATGTTATTTTAAAAGTATTGTTAACAAGAGGTTTGGTTTCCTTCTTGCACATGTATATGCATATTTTTACAAGCGCACATATTTATATATTACATATGTGTGTAAAAGAGTGTGTCCAGATTTAGTAAATAACGCTTTCTATAATAACGTGGCAAGTAACATGCCAGAAACAGTAGTTTTTACATAATTCTAAGCATTTTTTCTTTTGATACTGTTAACAATTGGATACTATATATTTAGAACTAACCAAACCAGCTGCCATTGAGTTGAGAACTAGATGTATTAAAAATCAAGAAAAACATTTATGAAAGTGGTCAGCTCAATCCTGAAATTATGTTTGCTGTTCATTGGTCAGACAAATGTTTGTTGGGAAAACCTATGACGTATAATCAGTAAGTTAGATAACTGCCTTACAAAAGTCTCAGCCCAAGGTTAAATTTTGTGATTCCACTGGCATATTGAAACCAAAAAACCAAACCAAATCCCTTGCCGTCAAGTTGATTCCGACTCATAGCAACCCTATCGGACAGAGTAGAACTGCCCCATAGGGTTCCCAAGGAGCGCTTGGTGGATTCGAACCACCAACCTTTTGGTTAGCAGCTGTAGCACTTAACCACTATGCCACCAGGGTTTCCAATTAGCATATTATGTTCCAGTAAATGACCGTCAATAGCATCAAAAGCAAGGGGAGGGTTGTGAATAGCTCAGCTAGGCAGTTTCGACCTTCCTGAGCACTGTTTCTTTTGGAAGGAGTCCCTGTGTGGCACAAATGGTTAAGCACTCGTCTACCAGCTAAAAGGTTAGCAGTTCGAACTCCCCTAGAGGAGCCTTGGAAGACAAGCCTGGCAATCTGCTTCCAAAAGGTCACAGCCTTAAAAACCCTATGGAGTAGTTCTACTCTGTACACACAGGGTTGCTATGAGCTGCAGTCGACTGGACGGCAGCTAGTAACAATTTCTTTTGGCAGTCGCACCTAGCATTATATTCCTCGTTAAATATCATTTGACTGTAGAATCTTTTGGAAGGACTTGTTTTGTTCTGGAACTTCATATCCTGCAATACATTATTTCCTATGTCTTTGTGATTTAAACTATTACATGTGTAGATAACTTACGCGAGTTGCGTTAAGCTGTGGTTGACTGTTGTTGGCTTTGATTTGACAGGCCTCTTTGTGTACTCTGTAGGGTCACTATGAGTTGAAATTGACTCTATGGTGCCGGTTTTTTGCATACTTTGTAAACAATAGTTGTTTTTTGGTCTGAAACATGTCCTGGGCCCTTGAAATCTCACAGACCCTTGGTGCTGTGCCTGATGGGTAAGCGGACCTGGCTTCAGCCTGCAGAAGTTTCTACAGTGGTGAAAGGCACTGTCTTTCTCTAAAGAGACGTGTGGTCTGATTTTGCAGCCTTTGCTAATTTGACCAGAATGAGAGCTAGATTTAGTACGGACCTGGTCCTTGAACTTGATGAAAATAAAATGTAATTACAGATGGATAATCTGCTATCCCTGTCCCTTGGGCCAGATATGTTGCAGAACTCAGAATTGTTTGCATATTAGAAAGCTTACACAGTGTGTATACCATCCACTACATAGTACTCCCAGCGGGGTGTGGAGCTTCCTCCCATAATCAAACAGTTTGATATTTCTGGAGCAAACTTATTCACACCAAGTGAGCATAAAATTACAAATAAAAAAATTGTCTGCCATGAGTCCTGGTCATGTTTTGCTGCCAAAGGAATTTGCATCAAACTTGGGGAAACACTTGACTTTCATAATTTAGGGGATTTTACAATCGCAGGTTAAGAGATGGTGGAACTATAGTACCCCCCCTTTTCTAAAAAAAAAAAAAAAAGGCTATTTTAAGCTAAGTTGAAAAGATGAGTTCTAAGTGTTATGCTGAAAACCAGTTGTTCTTGTTGTGAAGTCAAAGAGCTGATCTTGATGTGACACCCACGCCTCTGCCTGACCCATCACCCTGCCTCCTTTTTCCTGTCCCTTCCATCCACTAGGAATCCCCTGCCTGTGTTCCATTTCTTCCCAAGCTCTCCCTAGCCTTCTGCTCTCCCTTTGTTCGGGTGGTTCTCATCAAGCCCTGGCTGAACCATCCTCCGAGTGATTACAGATGGCAGGTGCCTGCTGGCTTGTTCCACGCTCGGACCACCAGTCTCTACCAGGGGCTCTGCCTCTCCACCTGTCTGACACCTTAGCTCAGCTCTCCTGCCCCTAGAAGGGACCTTCTTTGGAACATACTTCAAAGGGTATGTTCATTGACTGTGTTTCACCTTCAGATCAGAACTGAGAGGTCTAGAGATTATTAATTTTAACTCAATTTTATTACTATGCTGTTGTTAGCTGCCACTGAGTCAAGTCTGCCTACACTCATGGGGAAGCCATGTACAGTGGAACAAAATGCTGCCCGGTCCTACACTATCCCCATGATCAGTTATGGATCAGACCATTGCGATCCATAGGGTTTTTATTGGCTGATTTTCAGAAATAGATCACCAGGCCTTTCTTCCTAATCTGCCTTAGTCTGGAAGCCCCGCTCAGATCTGTTCAGCATTGTTGTTGTTGCTGCTGTGGGCTTTCGAGTTGATTCCGACTCATAGCGACCCCATATGACAGAGTAAAACTGGCCCATAGGTTTCTCCCGTGGAGCCTCTGGGTGAGTTTGAACCATTGACCTTTTGGTTCCCATTGGAGTGCTGAACCATTGCACCACCAGGGCTCCTTGTTCGGCATCATAGCAACACGTAAGCTTCCACTGACAGACAGGTGATGGCTGCCTATGAGGTGCATTGGCCGGGAATCGAACCTGAGTCTCCTGCATGGAAGGCAAGAATTCTACCATTGAACCACCACTGCTCTCAATTTTATTATTTTAGATATCTCAGGAAATTGCTTATGATTTTTTCCAATTACCTTTGTTTTACCTAAAATATCATTCATTCTTCTAGGCTCTTGCCTATATTTTGGTTCAGAGTTGAAGTTCCTTTTGAATTGTCTTTTCTTTGATGAATGCCACAGGGGAAGATATTGCTTCATCTGATTTCAGAACTTAAATAAAGAGGATAAAGATTGTTCCCCACGTACTGGGGATTATATCCAGCTGTTGTTGTTGTTAGGTGCCATGAGTTGATTCCAACTCATAGCGACCCTATAGGACAAAGTAGAACTGCCCCATAGGGTTTTCTAGGCTGTAATCATGGAAGCAGACTGCCACATCTTTCTCCCCGGAGCAGCCGGTGGGTTCGAACCGCCAGCCTTTCACTTCAGCAGCTGAGCATTTTAAACACTCTGCCACCAGGGCTCCTTTATATCCAGCTAGGTGGTCTTTTTAGAGTAATAAACCAGTAATCTCAGATCCTTGTTGGAATTAGACAGAGTAAACAAATGCAAACAAATAAAACAATAATAATTGGTTTTTAGCTTGAATATTTTGAGCTCAGGCAAACTGTATTCCATCTGAACCCATTCAGGAAATATGTGACTAAGCTTTCCAAAGAAATGAATGCTTAAGTAGTCATCAAAAATCATTCTCTTCTGAGGCAATCTCTTTTTAGTTGTTTGGCGAACTGCCCGGGTCACGGTGCTGCGAGCACATTATGAAGATCGTTTACCCTGCAAATATGTTTACTTGCTCCTGACGAGGTGTACGGAGAATGTTCAAGTACTTTTTCATTCTCCTCTTTGCATTTTTCTCAGAATGTGATTTGTATCTCAAGTCCTGAGACTCCTTGAATCACCATTTCATGACGGCTTCTAGAACTATCGATTTCAAAGACAAAAGTCTGAGGACTTGAGATACAAATCACATTCTGAGAAAAATGCAAAGGAGACAACGAAAAAGTACTTGAACATTCTCCGTACACCTCGTCAGGAACAAGTAAACATATTTGCAGGGTAAGATCTTCATAATGTGCTCGCAGCCCCGTGACCCGGGCAGTTCGCCAAGCAACTAAAAATAGATTGCCTCAGAAGAGAATGATTTTTGATGACTACTTAAGCATTCATTTCTTTGGAAAGCATAGTTGCTTACTTCCTGAAAGGAATGGAAAAACTCCCTAGCTGCCAAATAACTTTTATCCTTAATTTCTCACAATTAGCTCTAATTTGCAAACCAAGAATGATAAGTGTGAGCCCCTACGTGTTGGGAACAAGAATAGAAAAAACGGGGGGAACCCACTACGGCAGAGTTTCTGGAAAAGGGTTTTGTGTGCAACTTGTCAAGGTCCTTTGAAGCAAGTGCTGGAAAAGAATGGGACTGTGAAAGTTGCTTCCTTGGGAGTAGTTTTGTCTGCAGTTGGGAAACAAAAATGATTTCGACTTTTAAGAGGATACAACTGACTTATTGCATGCCACCTATAGAGAGGACCGGGCAGTGTTTCGTTCTGTTGTACATAGGGTCCTATGAGTTGGAACTGACTAGACAGCACCTAACAACAACAACAGTATCTATAGAGAGAGTGAGTCTCTGGGTGGTGCAAATGGTTAATGTGCTTGGCTGCTAACCGAAAGGTTACAGTCCACCCAGAAGCACCTCGGAAGAAAGGCCTGGTGATCTACTTCCAAAAACTCAGCCTTGAAAACCCTATAGAGCACAGTTCTACCCTGACACACATGGAGTCACCATGAATCCGGGTCGACTTGATGGCAACTGGCTTTTTTTTTTTTTTAATCTATAGAGAGAAGGTGGACAGATATCAAAGCATCCAAGACAAGTAAATCTACCAAAGAACAGGCAGAATTAAAAAGCCAGTAGGTCTTAGAATGTAATCAATGTCACTAATTGTACATGTAGAAGTTGTTGAATTGGTGTATATTTTGCTGTGTATAGTCTCATCAACAGCAACAAAATAAATAAACTTTAGAGGAAAAGCCCAGGAGTTCTTAAAACCAGAGCAGGATGCATTTTGAAGTCTCGAAATTCTACTTGAGTCCTACTTCTGCCACTTGCTAGCTACGCGACCCCTTCATGTGGGGCCAAGGGGTTGTGGAGCATTTGGGGGTGTTCCAGTTCATGAAGCAAGGCTCTTCCTGTCCCTCCTGTCCTGAACGCCAAGGGATGGGGCTCCAGGAGAAATACAAATTTAGATAAGAGGTGCCTATAAGAAGGGGAAGCTGGCATTTGATGCTCAAGCAGGAAGTCAACGAAGGCAAACGACTTGCACTGTACCCTGTTTCAGAATTATGATATTAGGTAGGATTATAGGTTCTTTGGATTGTGGGACACAACACAAAGACACTCAGACACATGAAAGGGCAGAACTTTGTTACTTACAGCTCCCAGCGAGGGAAGGCTGCCACCCAGGGCCATAAAGGGTTGCACTGGGGACACAGTAACAGCGAGCTGGAATTCTTTTGTTGTTAGTTGCCACCAAGTTGGCTCCAACTCATGGCCACCTTATGTACAACAGAACAAAACATTGCCCTTATCCTGCGCCACTTCCATGATCGTTGATATGTTTGAGTCCATTGTTGAGACTTTTGTGTCAACCATCTCATTGAGAGTTTCCCTCATTTTTGATGATCCTCTGCTCTACCAGCCACGATGTCCTTTTCTAGTGATTGGTCTTTCCTGATGACGCGTCCAAGGTAAAGAAGACCAAGTCTCACCATCCCCCCCCCCCACCCAGCCCCATAAGAAGCATTCTGGTTGTATTTCTTGTCAGACTGGTTTGTTCATTCTTCTGGCAGCTTATGTATGACAAGCAGGATGGGGATAGCTAAGTTTTATAGGCTTCCTGAGGACTGGATATTTTGAACAATTCTGTGGCCCCAAAGAAGAAGGGGGCATCCCTGGGTGTTAGGCATCTGGGAATCTCTGCAAGGTGTAGCCCAGGAATGTTAGAGCCTCATAAGGGAAGGAGTTGGGCTATGGGCTGAAAGAACTGCCTTTGAAGGAGAATTGAGAGCTTTTTAGCTATGATCTCAAAACTGGGTCAAGGCAGTACCTGTGAAATAATGACATCACACACTCCTGTGCCGCTCAGATAGGGGGAAGAGACCTGGAAAGCAGCAGTGTGGTGAGGGAGAAGCCCAGGACAACACTGTCATTTCCTCTTCCACAGAGGAATGGAAGATGGCCGTCCACTGGCCACGACCTGAGAAGCATGGGCTGGGAGTGGGGGCGAGGAGGATGATGCATTGATGGGGCACACGAGGAGAGGTGGCCAAATGCCAGTGTGTAGGCAAGCTGCCTTGGGTGAGCCCTGGTGTGAAGGGAGGCAGCCCATAGACCAGGCGTGAGGACTGCAGGTGAGGCCGAGGGAGCAGGATGGCATCTGCTTCAACGGGGAGGCAGCTTCCCTGTCCTGCTCACTTCTCCCCACTCCCCTGGCACCAGAGGAGTGGGCACCTTGAAGGAGGCGGCCTGGAGGTGTGAGAAGAGCACATCTGCTGCTCTTCCGCCCCAACCTGCTAGGACCTGAGATGGCCTACCCTCCTCTGGGAACAGGGAGAGGAGAGGAGCTTTGAAGAGACCTGGAGATGCCTGGCTCGTTTGTACCATCTCTTTATTGAAGCGCAGCATTGTCTTAGTTTCCTAGGGCTGCTGTGACAAAGCACCACAAGCCTGGTGACTTCTAAGAACAGAAATTTATTCTCTTTCAGTTCTGGAGGCCAAAAGTGTGAAAGCAAGGTGTTGGCAGGGCCATGCTCCCTCTGAAGGGAAAGGGAAAGGGAAGGGAAAGACCTATTCCATGCCTCTCTCCTAGCTTCCGGTGGCTCCTGGCAATCCTTGGCGTCTCTTGGCTTGTAGACGCATCACTCCAATCTCTGCCTCCATCTTCACATGGCCTTCTCCTCTCTGTTTATATCTGTGTGTCCCTTCCTCTTCTTACAAGGGCACCAGTCACTGGATGGAGGGACCACCCTAATCCAGTACAGCCTCGTCTTAACTTGATTACGTCTGCAAAGACCCTATTGCCAAATAAGGCCACATTCTGAGGTGCTGGGTAGACATGAATACTGGGGGGAAACTTCAACCCACTACAAACATAAATACGGAGACGGGCACACAGCATAAGTGAACTGCTCAATGAATTTCCACAAAGTGAACACAACTGAGAACCAGCATCCAAGAGCAAGACACTGCATATTCTCAGCATCGCCCCCCACCACGCCCTTTTCCAGTCGGTCCCACCCACCTCAGGTTGGTTTTTTGTTGTTGTTGCTGTTGTTTTTAATTTTTCAAAATTGTACTTCAGATGAAGGTTTACAGAGCAAACTAGTTTTTCACTAAACAATTAATACACATATTGTTTTGTGACATTGGTTGCCAAGCCCCATGACCTCTCAACACTCTCCCTTCTCAGCCTTGGGTTCCCAGTTGCCAGCTTTCCTGTCCCCTCCTGCATTCTTGTCCTTGCCCCTGGGCTGGTGTGCCCCTTTAGTCTCGTTTTGTTTTATGGGCCTGTCTCATCTTTGGATGAAGTTTTGACTCCTAACACCCAACGTGCGAGTCTGGCCTCTTTTTGTACTTTGTGGAAACAACATCACGCAGCACATACTCTTTTGTATCTGGCTTCCTTCTCTCAACATTAGGTTTGTGGGATTTCAGGGCTTCCAGTTTGTTCAGGTTCAAATCCCTGCTGAGAATTTGCATTTCCACCCCAGATATGCTGAATCACAATCTACATTTTAACAAGATCCCCAGCTGAATCCTATGTCTAGTAAACTTTGAGAACCACTGCTCTACTAGTGGTTCTCAGAACTGGTCCCTAACCAGCAGCATTAGCATCGGCTGGGAACTTGTTAGAAATGCACATTCTCAGCAGGGGTTCAAACTGGAATAAACCAGATCGAAGCCCTGGGATTTGTCCATGTTGTTGTGTGTGTGGATTGGGCCTTAACTACTGAAATGGGACTGATGAGCAACAGAAAGTGACTGGAACATTTGAAATACGATCAAGATGTCTTTAAGGTCCCTACTTTCCATCAGGAAAGGGGGTCACCATAGCCCACTTGGGTCCACAGATAATTATTTACTAGCAAAATAATTACAAATTAGTTGGAATCGACTCAGCACCAACTGGTTATCTCCCCATTTTATGGATCAGAAAATTGAAGTTCAAATCATTTTAGTAACTTGACTTTTGGGCAGAGAAAGTAGTCGAGTAGGACTCAAACCCAGGCAGTTTGACTCTACTGGCCCTTTGCTTAGCCATCACACTCAAGTGCCCACAGCAAGCTGTTCAGGGGAGACTTGTTAGACAACTGTATCATCTGACAAACAACACTCTGCTTTATGATAATAGAGATGCGTCATTACCAAAATGCAATGGAGACACTTTCCTAGGGAACTGGGAACAAAGCCATTTACCTGACCCCTCAGAGCCTCCTTCCTGGTGCACAGGCTGGTGGTGTCTTTGGGGTGGGGGTAGGTGGGAGACAGGGGAAGGATGAAAGTGGGGAACCTCACTGACTGGCTTTGTCCTTCATTTTGCCTTATTTGGAGCTATCGGAGTCAAACGCTATGCACCATTTATTTGAACTAAATCTATTGCTTGTTAAAACTGCCCCTGAACAGCCAGAGAGCTTGATTGTGCCCCCTCTCCCCCCACCCTTCCTAACTAATGAACTATGCGCTCAGGAGCTTGTCATCCCGAGTGGGGCTGTCGAGAGACCCCAATGCATAGCACATGCTCCCCTCCACTGCCCCCCCATCCCTTCTCACAATGGCTGGGCAGTGTGGACAAGCAGCAGGAAGAAATTTCCAGATGTTGACTCTGAGCTTTGTGTTTCAGACTGCTGGGCTGACCGGTCTCCACTTCATGAAGCTGCGGCCCAGGGCCGTCTACTGACCCTTAAGACTCTAATTGCACAAGTAAGTAAACTGAAGACTCGACCCTTCATGCTTATGCTATAATCCAGCACCATTCTGTAGCAGCTCGAGCTGTGGCAGAGGCCCTGCTTGCCCCATGTGGGTGAAAACACTGCCATCCTAGGTGTATGCATCCTCTAGCCCCTCACCATTTGTTCCTCCTGACTCTCCTTTCCTGGGGAGCTGGCTTGTTTTCTTCCCAGTTCCCTCCCTCCCCTCCTGGGCCTTCCTCTTAGGACCTTTCCCTGCAAAGGATGATGGGAGATGCCCTCAAATCTATCTTGCACTAACTCGCCTTGTACTTGCGCAGTGTGCATTAATGACAACAGCTCTGAAGTTCCATCAGTCATCTACTGCTGCGTAACAAATTACCTCAAAACAATGGCTGCAAACAACAAATACTCAATATCTTATGGTTTATGGGTCAGGGAGCAGCTTAGCCGGGTGGTTCTCACTAGGGTCTCTCTCAGCCAGGGCTGAAGTCACCTGGTAGTTCAACTGGGGAAGGATCTGCTTGCAAGCTCACTCATGGAGTTGTTAGCAAGCTTCAATTCCTTGCCACATAGGCCTCTCCGCAGAGCTGCCTCATGAGATGACAGCTGGCTTCCCCCAGCAAGAGCGTGAGCGAGTGCCTAAGAAGGAAGCCACGGTCTTTTTGTAACCTTATCTCCAAAGCAAAATCCCATCACTTCTGCCATATTGTATTGGTTAGAAGTCAGTCAATGAGTCCAGCCTACACTCCAGGGGAGGGGATTCCACAAGTGAGCCAATGTCAGGAGTCCGGGACCACTGGGTGCCCTCCTAGCGGCTGCCTACACCAATGACATACTATTTTAAGAGCAAACATTAAAATAGGTTGACATACAGGTAAACCTTACTCCTCATGGAAGATTAATTAAGGTCTTTGTTACTAAGGCCACTTTATTTTTGTTCATGACTATTTCCCCACACCTTGAACAACGAACAGAGACCTAGTAAATAGCTGTGAAATGAATGAAAGTATACACACTCCATTTGCTCTGTTTGTTTAGCTACCACCTAACCTGGCTACCTTACCATTTCAAATTTAAACAGCTGGGCACACTGCTCTTTTCGTGCCGTTTTCTCTTCCCCCTTTCTGAGTTGTGTTACTTAAGAAAGTGAAGGCAAAAGGAAAACAGCACTGCCAGCAATGGTGAAATGGGCTTTGTATTTGATTTTATCACTTGTTTATCTATTTTAAAGCACCTTAAATTTTATTTGATTTGATTATTTTAATATGTAATATGTAATATTTTATATGTAATGTTAATATGTAATATGTTTAAATTTATATATTTAAATATATATTTTAAAATGTAAAAAACATATTTTAACATGTAGTTCACATTATTCAAAAATTAAAAATGATATAAAAAGGTACACAAGCGAAAAGTCTTGCATCCACCTCTTCCCTCTCAGCCCCCCCCCCACTTCAATACTTTTATTAGTATATTTTTAAATAAACTTTTTATTTTGGAATAATCTTAAAGAAACATTGCAATGACAGTACAGCGAGCTACCATATGCCCTTCACCCAGCTTCCCCTAATGTTAACATCTTACTTACATAGCCGTGGTACATTAGTCAAAAGCAAGAAATTAACATTGGCCCAATACTATTAACTAAAGTACAGGCTACTGGGATTTCACCAGTTTTCCACTAATGTCCTTTTTTTCTGTTCTGGGATTGAATCCAGGCTACCACATTACATTCAAGGCTTGTTTATTTTTAACTATATGCATGTTTGTTTTTACACTGCTATTAAATGTGTAAGGAGCATCCTTCGTAAAACAAAGTTCAGCTTTTTCTTGCTACATTCCCACCTCTCTACCCCATACAAGTAAAAAAATAGATTATTCTATTTCATTCTTTGACTTTATTTCCATTTAGATAGCGTGTTGTGTGTGCTGTGAGTAAAACATTAAACCAAGGATCAGGAGCTCCTGGTTATCACGCTGGTTGTCACTGGCAACTGGGGAGCCACAAGTCTTATAATAATTAGAACTTTCTGCTTTTCCATTTTCTCACGCACCACTAACATTATTCACTTCCATATGGTCTTTCAGGCCTGGCCAGCTTTCCATTTCTACAATTCAGGGATTCTGAAAGTTTTTCTTTAGCACACTGCTGCCCCCTGGTGGACTAACCTAGATTTTCTTTTCTGTTTTTCTTGAAATCATAAAATAAAAATATTTTTCTAACTGGTATTAAACACTTAATTTGAAATACATAGCACAGCCCTAGAGTAATGATGTCATATTCGGGACACGGAAGTGGACAGGACTGAGGCTGTATAGAGAGGCCCTCTGATGAAGGTGCACAATGCCCACACATTCTCCACAAGACAGCTGTGGGAAGTTCCACAGCAGGGATGCAGTTGACACCAAGGAGATTAGGCAGGAGACGGTGGGTACTTACGTTGTAGACCTGGGTTCAGGGTCATGGTACTAGTTTCTGGAAGCTTTCGAAGGGCAAATTACCAAGCAGGGAATCAAAGGCAAGATTCATCTCGAGAGGTTAAGCCAGGGACCCAATTGTTTTCACAGATGTAAAGTGGTAACCATTGGGTGAGATGGTAAGGGCCAAGGTGTTAAAATCAGGGTATAAAGTCAGAGGTGACCATCAGCTAGACAGACCTTGTCACGTGTCACATGAACTCCAAGATGGGGAGGGTGGAGTATGGCAGTAGGGGGACTTGGAAGACACTTGGACTAAGCAGAGACACTGATGCCAGGGTAAGGATATGAGGGTTAGCAGAACCCTGTGGCCCTGGACCCTGGTATTTTAGACAACTCTCCATGCAATGGAGTTGGGACAGGCAGTGACGCTGCTACCAAGGCATATGAACCCAAGTAGCACTATCTACTTGACCTTCTATTCTTAAGCTTGGAAGTCATCCTTCTGTTCCGAATCCAAGTCTGCCTCCTCAACTTCCCTGGACTCCATCGCCTACTTCTCATACCCACTGCTGATCAGGCCCATAGCTTGTCTTCCTGGCTCTCCTTGCTTCAGTTTCACATCCCTACACTTCCAATACACTCTCCATGCTGCTACCAGTATGTTTTTGCTAAACACCTCATATGTTCCAAACCCTCTCCAGCTTAACAGAATTCACAGGAGCCTCATTCTCTATAAGACAGAAACTCTCTGTTTGGAAATAAAGCCCTCCCATGATCTGGCTCCAGCTCACTTGTCCTCCCTCATCTCCCCCATCTCCGACTTCCCCTTCTTTCTCCTGCCTCCATCACGTGTGGGCTCTTTCTGCTCCAGAAATATCCTACCATTCAACTGGGGCTCCAGATGCTGGGCCACATTCTGTGCTGCTTCCTGCCTTTGCATATTCTATTTCCTCCAGATGTAATACTCTTTCTTTGCCTGCCTTGCTTGAAACTTTTTATCTTTCAGGCCTTAGCTAAATACTACCTCACTTGCAAAGCCTTTTTTTACTCCAAGCCCTCCCCATGCTACCAACTGAAATTTGAACATGTTTCTAGTATAGCAATACTCCTGCTGTGTGTTTTCACATCTGTCTCCCCACTAGGCTGTTGGAGGGGAGAGACCCGTGTCAAAGTTTTGTAGACCCAGTTCCTAGCACAGTGTCTGGCCCAGAATGCTGAATAAGTGTTTGTTGAATGAATGAATTCCAGGCTCCTATGTCCTGTTTAGACTCTGCGTCCTTGTCATGGTCTCTACTCCTTTCTGTGTGGTGTTAATACGATACCCACAGGCCTGGAGCACTTCAGAAACAAGTTGAACAATGTTGTTTTTTTTGCTATCACTAATGTAGCATTTAACCTGGTTCTCTTCAAATTGTAGGGTGTCAATGTGAACCTTGTGACAATTAACCGAGTCTCTTCTCTCCATGAGGCGTGCCTTGGAGGTCACATGGCTTGTGCGAAAGCCTTATTGGAAAACGGCGCACACGTGAGTACTGCCCCTGCCCACTTGGGTCTGTTGCCAAGGTGCATCTAAAGAGACAGTACCTTCTAGACTACTTACCCATTGTGGGTGTGGACAGGTTGTGAAGACACTGTTGTATATGCCCATATGTGAATATTCAGATGAGACTATTCATAGGAACCTTTCAAAATTGTGACGCTGACTTTAAAAAAAATCAACTTGAACTAAAGTAATCTGAAAACTGAGCTTGGAAATTTTACTGTAAAATATCAAAAAGAACAAACTTTTAAAATAATAACAACCAAAGTGGGGGGGACCCACTCCTAAGTCAACATCCTAAACCAACAACTATTTTTACTTAACTAAATTATCAAACTGAATGGGTTTTTAATAAATAATACATTGAAAAAAAAAAACCCAAAATTTTACCTAATTTTTTATTACATTCTAATTGTTCTCAGAGTGACTGATATACTATATACAATACAGATATTAGGATAGAAATATAGAATCAGAAAACACCATTGACACATGTATTAAATTGCCAAATCTTGTTTTGTTGCTCATTTCACTGAACTCTGTCCATGCATCCTTTGTTTCATTCAGCTGCAATATTGTTAAGCGCTTAATGAAGATTTTCTTCTCATTTCATATAGAAGGTGGGTTTATACCCATAGAACGGAATATAAAAGTCTTCCTTGAGCAAATGAATTTTCCAGATGCCATCATGATAGTGCATTTCCTTGAGGTAGTGCTTCACTAGGTTACCACTTAATCCACTCAGAGTAATGATGAGGGCAAGGTTGTTCAAGGGCCATTTCCTTTAAATCTAGATGTCTGGAGTCCCAGGCAAACTCTCAGCAGGAAAATATAACAAGGAAGGGTCATAGAGGAGTATGTACTGGTACACCCCTGGGAGAGAACCTGGGTGACACAAACGGTTAAGTATTTGACTACTAACCGAAACGTTGGTGGTTCAAATCTACCCAGAGTCACCTCAAAAGAAAGGTCTGGCAATCTGCTTCTGAAAGGTCACAGCCTTGAAAACCCTATGGAGCACACATGGGGTCACCATGCATCAGGGTCTATCCTAGGGCAACTAGTTTGCTTTTTTGGTTTAAAGAAAAGAATAAAACATGGTTCCTGTCTTTTGCAATCTTATAAGGGAACGAGCAATAAATACTATATTATACTATTCAACATTTAAATCAAATTAGAGAAAGAATAAGAGAAAGTTGTTAAATTTGGTAGAAATTTCCCAAAAATTGGCCGTACCATGGATAACTCAAACTCAGTACATTCAAAACGGTGCTTATCATGTTCTTCCCTCCAGGACCTGCTCCTTGTCTTGGATTCCTAGTCTCAGACTAGATGAAATATCTTCTTGGTCTTCCAAGCCCCAAACCTGGGAGTCATCCTACTTCCTCCTTCTCCCCATGTAATTAACCGCAAAACCCTACTAATTTTATTCCTAGGTGTGTCTCAAGTCTATGCCCTTCTTTGTCCTGCCCCCATCGTGATCCAAAGCATTGATCACTGTATCAAAATCATCTCTTTCTGTGTTTTGCTTCCCTAGTAGAATTCAAACTACTCGAGGAGAGGCAATTATCTACTCATCTTTGCTTCCATTTTGGTACCTAGCAGGTCCTCAGCTGAACTGAGATAGAAACTTATTAGAAATCAAATTTAAAAAAGATGTCTTGGACCGAGGAAGAGGAAACTATTTCGTAAAAACAAATTAAATCAGTTCCACCAAATACTCTTCAGTGAAGATACAGAGGTTACAGATCCCTAGAGTGTGGGAATGGGGGCTATCCTGGAACACTGGAGACAAGTCCTTTTTGTTTTTGAAGCAAGGAAATTTAGAATCCTGATTATCACAAGCGTATATCCTTAGTTATGGGGGCAGTGGCAGTTCAGTGGTAGAATTCTCGCCTACCATGCAAGAGACCTGGGTTTGATTCCTGGCGAATGCACATCCACCACCTGTCTGTCAGTGGAAGCTTAAGTGTTACGGTGGTGCTGAACAGATTTCAGCGGAGCTTCTAGACCAGGATGGAGTAGGAAGAAAGGCCTGGCATTCTATTTCCAATAATTGGCCAATGAAAACCCTATGGATCACAACAGTCTGATCCCCTTGTGCATGAGGTCACCATGAGTTGGGGACCACTTGATGGTGGCTAACAACAATATATTTTTAGTTAATAAGGCCAAATGATTTGACATCAAATTCTCACCTTTCATCCTCTCAGAGCCTCCCCACCAGATGCCTTGGTCCCCTGCCAGTCTTCCCCATCTACTGTCTCCATCCTGCTGGTTCTCATGTGCCTCCCACAATCTTAGAAGGCACCGAGGAGGACTGGAGACACCATGGCGATGCTTATCCTCTACATGCCTTTGGCTTGGTCATGATCTCTTTAGGAGTCACAGCAGGCATGTGCGATTTGTGTGGATCATAGTAGACCAGAGAGGAGAGTGATTGCAAGACAGTAGCACTGTGGGGAATTGCCAAGGCAGGTTTTGTAAGCACAAATTTGGCGGCCTTAAGCCACCTGGTTTCT
This sequence comes from Dugong dugon, assembly GCA_030035585.1. Taxonomy (NCBI): domain Eukaryota; kingdom Metazoa; phylum Chordata; class Mammalia; order Sirenia; family Dugongidae; genus Dugong; species Dugong dugon. The sequence continues at coordinate 163,024,054 of CM057483.1, forward strand.
CCAGTACTTTTGATTCCTGTCATGTTTGTTCATGATTGGAGGGGGAAGAAGACAGCTCCATATTAATGAAAAATGGAAACAATTGTTGTAAATGTTTACTGAGTGCTTGCTGGGTGCCAGAAAATGTTCTTAGTGTTTAACATATAGTAGCTCAGTTGTTTCACACAATAACCTCACAGGATAGATTCTTTTATGATCTTCATTCTACAGATAAAGAAACTGAGGCAGAGAAAATTAGTAACCCAACCAAGATCACTGAACAATTAAGAGAGCTGAGATTTGAACCCTAGCTAATGATTCCAGAGGCCATGATCCTAAGCAACATTTAGGAATGCTCCTCAATGGTTAGTAGTCTCCTAAGAAGCTCTGGGAGTCCCAGAATGGCATAAAGAGTTAAGCGTTTGGCTACCAACTGAAAACTTGCCAGTTCAAATCCGTCCAGAAGCGCCTCAGAAGAACGCCCTGGCGACCTGCTTCCAAAAAATCAGCCGTTGAAAACCCTATGAATCACATACATGGGATCACCGTGAGTCAGAATCCACTCAAAGGCAACTGGTTTGTTTTTAAAGAAGCTCTGGAAAAACCATGAAGACATTGTAAAAGCTTTCGTCCATTTTGCCTCGATTTTGATATTATTTATAGCTGAGTATTAATAGATTACTAGGTACCTAAAGGAGTCCCTGGATGGTACAAACAGTTAATTCGCTTGGCTGCTAACACAATTGTTGGCAGTTCAAACCCACCCAGAGAAGCTCCAAAGGACCTGGCAATCTACTTCCAAATAATCAGCCCTTGAAAACCCTATAGAGCACAGTTCTACTCTGACACACATGGGGTTGCTATGAGTCAGAATTGACTTGAAAGCAACTGTTTTGTTGTTGTTAGGTGCCGTGGAGTGGGTTCTGACTCATAGCGACCCTATGCACAACAGAACAAAACACTGCCTGGTCCTGCCTCATCCTCACAATCGTTGTTACGCGTGAGCCCATTGTTGCAGCCACTGTGTCAGTCCATCTCCTCGAGGGTCTTCCTCTTTTACACTGACCCTCTACTTTACCACGCGTGATGTCCTTCTCCAGGGATTGGTCTCTCTTGATAACATGTCCAAAATATGTGAAATGAAGTCTCACCATCCTTGCCTCTAAGGAGCATTCTGGCTGTACTTCCTCCAAGAAAGATTTGTTCGTTCTTCTGGCAGTCCATGGTATATTCAATATTCTTCACCAACACCACAATTTAAAGGCATCAATTCTTTTTCAGTCCTCCTAATTCATTGTCCAGCTTTCGCAGGCACAGGAGGTGACTGAAAATACCATAGCTTGGGTCAGGCGCACCTTAGTCCTCAAAGTGACATCTTTGCTTTTTAAAACTTGAAAGAGGTCTTTTGCAGCAGATTTGCCCAATGCAATACGTTGTTTGATTTCTTGACCGCTGCTTCCATGGGCTTTGATTGTGGATCCAAGTAAAATGAAATCCTTGACAACTTCAATCTTTTCTCCATTTATCATGATGTTGCTTATTGGTCCAGTTGTGAGGATTTTTGTTTTCTTTATGTTGTGGTGTAATCCATACTGAAGGCTGTAGTCTTTGATCCTCATCAGTGTTTCAAGTTCTCTTCGCTTTCAGCAAGCAAGGTTGTGTCATCTGCATATCACAGGTTGTTAATGAATCTTCCTCCAGTACTGATGCCGCGTTCTTCTTCATGTAGTCCTATTTCTCAGATTATTTGTTCAGCATACAGATTGAATGAGTATGGTTGAAAGGATACAACCCTGACACACACCTTTCCTGATTTTAAACCACACAGTATCCCCTTGTTCTGTTCAAACGATTGCCTCTTGGTCTATGTAGAGGTTCCTCACGAGCACAATTAAGTGTTCTGGAATTCCCATTCTTCACAATGTTATCCATAATTTCTTATGATCCACACAGTCGAATGCCTTTGCATAGTCAATAAAACACTGGTAAACATCTTTCTGGTAGTCTCTGCTTTCAGCCAGGATCCATCTGACATCAGCAATGATATTCCTCCTTCCATGTCCTCTTCTGAATCCAGCATGAATTTCTGGCATTTCCCTGTTGATGTCCTACTGCAACCGCTTTTGAATGATCTTCAGAAAAATTTTACTTGTGTGTGATGTTAATGATATTGTTTGATAATTTCTGCATTCTGTTGGATCACTTTTCTTTGGAATGGGCACAAATATGAATCTCTTCCAGTTTGTTGCCCACGTAGCTGTCTTCCGAATTTCTTGGCATAGACAAGTGAGCATTTCCACCATTGCATCCGTTTCTTGAGCCATCTCAATTGGTATTCTGCCAATTCCTGGAGCCTTGTTTTTCACCAATGCCTTCAGGGCAGCTTGGACTTCTTCTTTAAATACCATCGGTTCTTGATCATATGCTACCTCCTAAAATAGTTAAACATGGACCAATTCTTTTTGGTACAGTGACTCTGTATATTCCTTCCATCTTCTTTTGATGCTTCCTGGCTCAATATTTTGCCCATAGAATCCTTTAATATTGCAACTCGAAGCTTGAATTTTTTCTTCAGTTCTTTCAGCTTGAGAAATGCTGAGCGTGTTCTTTCGCTTTTAGTTTTCTGACTCTAGGTCTTTGCACATTTCATTACAATACTTTGTCTTTTTAAGCTGCCCTTTGACATCTCTGTTGAGCTCTTTTACTTCATCGTTTCTTCCATTCACTTCAGCTACTCTATGTTCAACAACAAGTTTCAGAGTCTCTTCTGATATCCATTTTGGCCTTTTCTTTCTTTTTAATGACCTCTTGCATTCTTCATGTATGATGTCCTTGATGTCATCCCACAACCCATCTGGTCGTTGGTTATTAGTGTTCAATGTGTCAAATCTGTTCTTGAGATGGTCTTTAAATTCAGGTGGGATATACTCAAGGTTGTACTTTGGCTCTCATGGACTTGTTTTCATTTTCTTCAGCTTCAACTTGAACTTGCATATGAGCAATTGATGGTCTGTTCCACAGTCGGCGCCTGGCCTTTTTCTGACTAATGATATTGAGTTTCTCCATTGTTTCTTTCCACAGATGTGGTCGATTTGATTCCTGTGTATCCCATCTGGTAGGTAGTCACCGTTCATGTTGTCGAAAAAACTTATTTCAAATGAATAGGTCGTTGGTATTGCAAAATTTTATAATGTAATCTCCAGCGTTGTTTCTATCAACAAGGCCAAATTTTCCAGCTACTGATCTTTCTTCTTTGTTTCCAACTTTCACATTCCAATCACCAGTAATTATCAATGCATCCTGATTGCATGTTTGATAAATTTCAGACTACAGAAGTTGGTAAAAATCTTCTATTTCTTCATCTTTGGCATTAGTGGTTGGTGCATAAATCTGAATAACAGTCATATTAACTGGTGTTCCTTGTAGCTGTATGGCTATCATCCTATCACTGACAGCGTTGTACTTCAGGACAGATCTTGAAATGTTCTTTTTGAAGATGAATGTGATGCCATTCCTCTTCAAGTTGTCATCCTTGGCATAGTAGACCATATGATTGTCCAATTCAAAATGGCCAATGCCAGTCCATTTCAGCTCAGTAATGCCTAAGACATCTATCTTTAAGCGTTCCATTTCATTTTTGATTGAACTTCTTAATTCCACATTACAATTATTAATGGATGTTTGCAGGTGTTTTTTCTCATTTTAGCCCACTGATTTAGGTGCCTAAAAATCATAGTGCTGTAATGACATGAAGTTCCCTTACCCATTCAGGGACTTTCCTGGGCAGATATATAAGAATAAACACTTGGAGATAAGGAGAAAGAAACAGCAAATCCTCTTGGGTCTCTCCTTGTCCATCATTAGGTCAATGGTGTGACGGTCCATGGAGCTACGCCCCTCTTCAACGCATGCTGTAGTGGCAGAGCTGCGTGTGTCAACGTGCTGCTGGAGTTTGGAGCCAAGGCCCAGCTCGAGGCGCACCTGGCTTCGCCCATCCACGAGGCCGTGAAGAGAGGTAAACCAGCCACCACACTGCACGCAAGGCTTATGTGGGCACACGGTAATCCACATGAATCAATCCTGCAGTGTACGCCATGCAAGGATCACCCAGGTCCTCCTCACCGTTAGAACAGATGTGGCTTTGGAAAGTCCACAGCAGTCACTTCAGTATGCCTTAACCTTCAGGAAGTACCAAGGTGGCATGAGACAACTCTTCTTATAACCTGGGAATGTCTTCCTGTCTCCGATGCCCCATTTCCTGGGTGTCTTCACAAGGAATGTGTCTTCTCAAGCCTCTGTGCTGTATGTTGGTGGCAGCTGGTGCAACCAAGGTAGCAGTTGTGACTTCCATGAGTCATACTGTGTTTACATCTATGTCCTTAATAGAATAGAATAGCTCATACCCCAAAGCCCATAAAACATCAGCCACTCACCTAAAATAAATTATGAAAGTGTCTGAAAGCCAAGGCTGATACTATTGCTAGCGGAAAATTAAACGTAACTGTCCATAACTAGCAAGACTCTCTGGATGAGCAGATGACTTCAAGATCACGGTTATTGGAAAAAAAAGTTGTAACTTTTAAAAGCATAACCTTGGAAATCTTGAAGGAGTCTCCAGACTCCTGTGTTCTGAGTTACTTTTGCAATGAGGGAAGAGGGTATAGATTTAAGGGATGTAAAAACTGTATACATAGACTAGACATGAACAAGATGCCATTGAAAGGAAAAGGCTATTCGTGAAAGGTCACACCCAAAGAGCAACATTTTCGTGGTACCCAGAGGTGGAATAATTCTCTTATGTTGAGGTCAGAAGTACACTGGAGAAGTTAGAACACTCTAGAACAGTAATTTTTGCTGGTGTAATTGCAGAAAGTCTTTATCTCAAAAGGTGATAGTGAAAAAAAAAAAAAAAGGCAATAGTGAAAGATTTGCCCCAGGTTATCAAACATGTCATTTGGTAATTTTATTTTTGCAGTGGATTACTTTAAATGATACAAAAGACCCACATCTCAATGTATCCATGTCTTTTGATGTCCTATACATATTTAATAAACATTTATTAATTACTGATATTAGTCATCACCCAAACTTGGAGTCCCTCAAGTTGTAGAGTAATGACCTACCTTGGAAATGATATAAAAGCTTTTAAAAACTTCTAAATATTGACTTGAAGTAAAAAAATTCAGATATTTGCATTTCCATCAGAACCTTTAAAAATGGATCAATATCGGGAATGGTTCGAATTACTTAAGTAATTCTGCAGTGCTTGGCTGGTTATATAAGGAGCTTTTGGTATCTGTGTGCCTACAAAGCATATATATGCTTATTATAAACACCAAATCATGTCTTTCTCCATAGTATTTTCTGTATTATAAAATCATGTTAAGGACTAATGTCCACAGAATGGAAGAATAAATAGCTAATTCATTTTTTAAAGATACTGTTATATTAGTGCTAAACATTTGACTTTTATATATTCATTTTTTAAATTTACCAAGAATACCCACATTTAACTCAGACTAGGCAGTTTCTTCTTTTGAAAAAAAAAAGACAAGAATTATTTAAAAATATTTATTAGATACCCTCTATTTTCCAAGATGTTTTAGGTATGATTAGACATTATTTAGGTATGATTGGACATTATTTATGGATTCTTACACCTTTAAACCTTTATGAACAAGCTGGTCATAGTGTGAATCAACACTCTGAAATATTGATGAAATAAATATTATAAGCCAATTATAAGCCAGTTTGTCATACTGTAGTGGCTTGTGTGTTGCTGTGATGCTGGAAGCCATGCCACTGGTATTTCAAACAGTAGCAGGCTCATCCATGGTGGACAGGTTTCAGCTGAACCTCCAGACTAAGACAGACTAGGAAGAAAGACTTGGAGATCTACTTCTAAAACAATTGGCCAGCGAAAACTTGACAAGTAGCAACGAAACATTGTCTGATATACTACTGAAAGATGAACCCCTCAGGCTGGAAGGTACTCAGAATACGACTGGGGAAGAGCTGCCTCCTCAAAGTAGGGAAAAAAAAGTTGACATCGAGTCAATACCAACTCATAGTGACCCTATAGGACAGAGTAGAACTGCCCTATAGGGTTTCCAAGGAGTGGCTGGTGGATTCAAACTGCCAACCTTTTGGTTAGCAGCCAAGTTCTTAACCACTGAACCACCAGGACTCCTTAAAGTAGAGTCAACCCTAATGATGTGGATGGAGTAAAGCTTTCAGGACCTTCATTTGCTGATGTGGCACGAGTCAAAATGAGAAGAAACAGCTGCAAACATCCGTTAATAATTGGAACATGGAATGTATGAAGGATGAATTTAGGAAAATTGGAAGTCTTAAAGAATGAAATGGAATGCATAAAGATAGATATCCTAGGCGTTAGTGAGCTGAAATGGACTGGTATTGGCCATTTTGAATTGGACAATCATATGGTCTACTATGCCAAGGATGACAAATTGAAGGGGAATGGCATCACATTCGTCATCAAAAAGAATATTTCAAGATCTATCCTGAAGTATAAAGCTGTCAGTGATAGGATAATACCCATATGCCTACAAGGAACACCAGTTAATACGCACTAACCACTAATGCCAAAGATGAAGAAATAGAAGATTTTCACCAATTTCTGCAGTCTGAAATTGATCAAACATGCAATCAAGATGCATTGACAATTACTGGTAATAGGAATATGAAAGTTGGAAACAAAGAAGAAGGATCTGTAGTTGGAAAATATGGCCATGGTGATAGAAATGAGAAAGGAGATCGCATGGTAGAATTTTCCAAGACCAACGACTTATTTCATTGGAAATACTTTTTTTCTGATAACTTAAACAGCAACTATACATATGGACCTCACCAGATGGAATACACAGGAATCAAATCAACTACGCCTGTGGAAAGAGACAATGGATATCATCAGTCAGAACAAGGTCAGGGGCCGACTGCGGAACAGACCAGCAATTGCTCATACGCAAGTTCAAGTTGAAGCTGAAGAAAATGAAAACAAGCCCACAAGAGCCAAAGTACAACCCTGAGTATATTCCGCCTGAATTTAGAGACCATCTCAAGAACAGATTTGACACACTGAACACGAATGACTAGAGACCAGATGAGTTGTGGGATAATATCAAGGGCATTGTACATGAAGAAAGCAAAAGGTCATTGAAAAGATAGGAAAGAAAGAAAAGACCAAAATGGATGTCAGAAGACTCTGAAACTTGTTCTTGAACATAGAGTAGCTAAAGCAAATGGAAGAAATGAAGTAAAAGAGCTGAACAGAAGATTTCAAAGGGTAGCTTAAAAAGACAAAGTATTATAATGACATGTGCAAATACCTGGAGTTAGAATAGCAAAAGGGAAGAACACACTTAGTATTTCTCAAGCTGAAAGAACTGAAGAGAAAATTCAAGCCTCGAGTTGCAATACCAAAGGATTCTATGGGCAAAATACTGAAGGACACAGGAAGCATCAGAAGAAGATGGAAGGAATACACAGTCACTGTACCAAAAAGAATTAGTCCATGTTCAACCATTTCAGGAGGCAGCTTATGATCAAGAACCGATGGTACGGAAGGAAAAAGTCCAAGCTTCCTGAAGGCATTGGTGAAAAACAAGGCTCTAGGAATTGACGGAATACCGACTGAGATGTTTCAACAAACGGATGCAACACTGGAAGCACTCACTTGTCTATGCCAAGAAATTTGGAATGGGCACAAACATGGGTCTCTTCCAGTCCTTGCCAAACGACTGGAAGAGATCCATATTTGTGCCCGTTGCAAAGAAAGGTGATCCAACAGAATGTGGAAAATATCAAACAATATCATTAATATCACTGCAAGTAAAATTTTGCTGAAGATCACTCAAAAGTGGTTGCAGCAGTACATTGACAGGGAACTGCCAGAAATTTAAGCCAGATTCAGAAGAGGACGTGGAATGAGGGATATCATTGCTGACGTCAGATGGATCCACGCTGATGGCAGAGACTACCAGAAAGATGTTTACCTGTGTTTTATTGACTATGCAAAGGCATTCGACTGTGTGGATCATAACAAATTATGGATAACATTGTGAATTTCAGAACACTTAATTGTGCTCATGAGGAACCTGTACATAGACCAAAGGCAGTCATTCGAACAGAACAAGGGGATACCGCGTGGTTTAAAGTCAGGAAAGGTGTGCGTCAGGGTTGCATTCTTTCACCATACCTATTCAATCTCTATGCTGAGCAAATAATCTGAGAAGCTGGACTATATGAAGAAGAACAGGGCATCAGGATTGGAGGAAGACTCATTAACAACCTGCAATATGCAGATGACACAACCTTGCTTGCTGAAAGTGAAGAGGACTTGAAGCACTTACTAATGAAGATTAAAGACCACAGCCTTCAGTATGGATTACACCTCACCATAAAGAAAACAAAAATCCTCACAACTGGACCAATAAGCAACATCATGATAAATGGAGAGAATATTGAAGTTGTCAAGGATTTCATTTTACTTGTGTCCACCAGCAGTGCCCTTGGAAGCAGCAGTCAAGAAATCAAAAGACACATTGCACTGGGAAAATCTGCTGCAAAAGACCTTTTTAAAAGTGTTCAGAAGCAAAGATGTCACCTCGAAGACAGGTGCGCCTGACCCAAGCCATGGTATTTTCAATCACATCATATGCATGTGAAAGCTGGACAATGAATAAGGAAGATCGAAGAAGAACTGATGCCCTTGAATTATGGTGTTGGTGAGGAGTATTGAATATACCATGTACTGCCAGAAGAAAAAACAAATCTTTTTCGAAAAAGTACAGCCAGAATGCTCCCTAGAAGCAAGGATGGCAAGACTTTGTCTCATGTACCTTGTACATCTTATCAGGAGAGACTAGTCCCTGGAGAAGGACATCATGCTTCGTAAAGTAGAGGGTCAATGAAAAAGAGGAAGACCCTCAACGAGATGGATTGACACAGTGGCTGTAACAGTGGGCTCAAACATAGCGATTGTGAGGATGGTGCAGGACCAGGTGGTGTTTTGTTCTGTTGTACACAGGGTTGCTATGAGTTGAATCTAACTTGACAGCACATTAACAACAGCAAAGTGAAAAAACTGAATCCATCCACTCCTGATTTAGAAGCTTTAATGTATGTTTATACTTAATTCAGAATTTGTAATTAAACAGGTAGGTCCAGGATGAAACTTACTTTCATGTTCTCTAAAGTAAAGGCTGCTTAAGTTAATCAGTAATTGTTATTAATTGGATTATGTCCCAAAAATTTGTGGTGTAAATCCTAACTTCTATTCCTATGATTATAATCTAGTTTGGGAATATGTTGTCTTTGTCATGTTAATGAGGCAGGATTAGCGTAGGGTGTATTACGAGAGTCAATCTCTTCTGAGATATAAAAGAGATTAAACAAGCAAGCAGAGGAGAAATGGGGGAAGACAGATGCCAAGCCACACGGGAGGTCTCCAAGGAGCCAGGAAGCAGAAGCTGAAGAGACAAGCACCTTCTTCCAGAGCCGATATAGAGAGAAAACCTTCCCCTAGAGCTGGCACCCCGAATTTGGAATTCTAGCCTCCTAAACTGTGAGAAAATACATTTCTGTTTGTTAAAGCCACCCACTTACGGTATTTCTGTTACAGCAGCACTAGATAACTAAGACCGAATTCGGTACCAGAAGACTAGGGTGCTGCTGTAATGTTTACCTAAAATGTGGAAGCGATTTTGGAATTGGATAATAGGTAGAGACTGGAAGAGTTTTAAGGGGCCTGATTGTAAAATTCTAGATTGCCTTGAAGAAACTGTTGGTAGAGTTATAGTAATTCTGGTGAGGGCTCAGAAGGAAGTGAGGACAGGTATAGAGAAAGTCTCTATCATCTTATTAGAGAATACATATGGCCCCAGCAACAGAATGTGGCTAGAAAGCTAGAAATGTGGACATTAAATGTGCTTCTGGTGAGGCTTTAAGAGAAAATGATGAACATGTGACCGGACAATGGAGGAAGGGCGATGCTTTTCATGCAGTGGCGAAGAACGTCTGAATTATGTTCAAATCTTTGGCGGAAGGTAGAACTTGTAAGTCATGAAGTTGGATACCTGGTTGATGAGATCTCTAAACAAGATCTTAAAGGGGCTGCATGGTTTCTCCTTGCTGCTTATAGCAAAATGCCAGAGGAAAGAGATGGGTTTAAAAATGAACGGTGCAAAATGAAAACAGAACTTAAAGATTTGGAAAATTGTGTTGTACAAACTAAGAACACATGTCCTACAATGTTCACCAAGGATGTGGCTACAAAATCTTTTGTTAAGGAGATTAAGCCTGTGACTGATGGATCTAACCAACTACCACACAGAAAACCTATCAGCTTAGACTGAAGGGGACAGAGAAAGAACGAAAGGAAAGAACGCTGTATGCGTCTTCTAATTCTACAGGTAGTAAACAGGCCAAAGGAGCTACATCTGTTGTCCTCCAAGAAAAGAAAAGGACCTTCCCTGGAGCAACTTGGAGATCAGCAGAATTGTTGGAAGGAGTATGGAAAGTAGTGCCTTCTCGTTTTCAAAGGGTGGGGCCACAGCCTTCTAGGTTTCAAAGAGTTGGTTCTGGAGTATGGGGCTGCCATTAACGTGTGCCAGGGGGATGGGGCCGCCACCCAAAGCTGAGGGGGAGAGCTCCCATGCCCAAGGGGCAGAAGAATTGGGCCTGCCAGGGCCAAATGGTTGGGGCTTCCACTCAGATGGACTAGGAGAATGAGGCTGCCCAAAGCCGAGGGAGCAGAATTGCTGTCCCAGTGGGCCTGGAAGGTGGGGCTGAAGCCCAGGGCTGAGGGGTCTTTACCCAGAATCCAGAAAGCGTGGCCAACACCCAGAGTCTGGAGGGCAGGGCCATTGGCCAGATGGTCTCAGAGAACAGAGGGTTATTTTCAAGCCTTGAGAGCTAATGTAAATTGTTCTGCTGGGTTTTGGACTTGCTTGGTGCCCATTATTCCTCCTTTCCTTCCAATTTCTCCCATTTGTAATGGAAATGTCTACCTTGTGCCTGTTCCACCATTGTACTTTGGAAACAGGTAATTTGTTTATCTGTTCATCTGTTAGTCTAGATTTCACAGGTTCACAGACGAAGAGGAATTTTGCCCCAGGATGGAATACGCCTGAAGTCTCACCCATATTTGATTTAGATGATTCAGAAGCTGAGACTTTGGACTTAGGATTGATTTAAGACTTTTGGGATGATGTGATGGGGTAAATGTGTTTTGCATGTGGCAAGGACATGAATTTTTGGGAGCCAAAGGGTGGAATGTTACGGATTGAACTATGTCCCCCCAAAATATGTGCTGTAAATCCTAACCTCTATGCCTGTGGTTATAATTCCATTTAGTGATGGGTTATCTTATGAGGCAGGGTTAGTGTAGGTTGTATTTTGAGTCAATCTCTTTTGAGATAAAAAAGAGATTAAATAAGCAAGCAGAAGAGACATGGGGAAGATAGATGCCAAGACACACGGAGATCTCCAAGGAATCAGGAAACAAGCTGAAGAGACAAGAATCTTCCTCCAGAGCTGACGGAGAGAGAAAGCCTTCCCCTAGAACCAGCAGCCTGAATTTGGACTTCTAGCCTCCTAAACTGTGAGAAAATAAATTTCTGTTTATTGAAGCCACCCACTTGGGGTATTTCTGTTCTGGCAACACTAGATAACTAAGACAGTGATGATAGAAATTTTTTAAAGAAAGATTTAAATCTTCAAAGAGAACAATCTCTTTACAAGCTCCTGTCAATACTTCAGAAACTTTCAGTCCTCATTCATAAGATGCAATGTAATGTTTATCCATTCATTGCATAAACTCTCCAAGGAGATGCTTACCTGGTTCTTGTTACCCACTGAATTTGAAAGTGTATTTTTAAATAGATCCTATACTCGAGGCTTTTAAAAATTTTCATAGGCGTCTTCCTTGTTAACCAAAATAAGGAGATTCTGCTGCATGACGCAGGCCATATGTCCAAGCTCACATGCATAGGTGGAGTGGAGAGGGGAGAGGGCTGGGCCCTGCATCAGAGTGCTAGCTTTTCAGGGTAACCATGGGGCCCGTCATTCACCTCTCTGGGTTTTGTAGACTCCATTTGTAAAATGGTGACTTCATTCTAGGAAACTATTTCAACTGTGTTCCTTGGAGCCCTTAGTTTTGTTGGTGGTACCTCAGGGGCTGCAAAGTAGAGTTCAAGTTGGGGAAATATGGGCATGGTCCTCTTTTATTTATTTATTTATTTAACCGATTTTATTTGCGGGGGAGCAGGTTCTACATAAGGTTTAAAAGTCTCCAGGTAGCACAAACACTTTGTGCTTGACTACTAACCTAAAGGTTGGAAGTTTGAACTCACCCAGTTGTGCTGTGGAAGAAAGGTCTGGCAATCTGCTTCTGTAAAGATTACAGCCAAGAAAAGCCTATGGAGCAGTCCTACTCTGTAACACATGGGGTTGCCATGAGTCAGAACCAACTCAATGGCAAGGGGTTTTTGTTTTGTTTTTTGTTTTTACCTAAGATTAAAAAAAAAAAAAAAAAATTCTTTCTACTACAAAAAATATAGCTTATTTATAAGGCCCATTTTAGATAATCAACCCTATAATTCTGTGAATATTCAATGTTTCCCTTACTTGAGTATGGTTATCTTGTTTTCACCAGGTCATAAAGAGTGTATGGAGATTCTGCTGGCAAATAATGTTAACATTGACCAAGAAGTGCCTCAGCTCGGAACTCCCCTGTATGTGGCCTGCATGCACCAGAGGGTAGACTGTGTGAAGAAACTTCTAGAATTAGGTAATTTCCAGAAATCTTTTCATGAGAAGAACTGGTTAACCATGTTGGTCTTCCATGGCTTCAAAGATGAAGTTCTTGTAAGAATGGAAAAAAAAAATTAACAGCATTGGATGTTTGAATGCTAAAAATAGAAATTCTCCAAGAGAAATGAGTATGTGTTTCTCATTTCTAACTTCCTTCGATGTTGGCTCCATCTACCCAGTATGGTTTGCCCTTGTGGTCACAAGACATCTGCCAGCAATACCTGGGCTTGTAGCCTTCCTCATTCATACCCAGCAAGTAAGAGCAAGAATCTCTTTCCCATAAATCCTGGCGTTGGGTGGGGGACTACTTGTATTTCATTGGGTCTTCTTGAATCACATGTCCATGTCTGAACCAGTCATGGCGGCCAAGGGAATACAATGCACCAATTGGCTTAGGCCTAGATTTCCTTATATACTGTAGTTATTGGGCTTCACTGCAAGCACCTGGGCTGGGAATCCCAAGGAGGTGGTTCTCCAGAGAGCCAGCTGGGTGTGGTTACCAGAAAGATGATGGGTAGTAAAAATGACATTCACCAGACTATTTTACCTCAATCCTGTTAAGTTATTTAGTGATTTTTTAAAAAATTCTAAAAGGCACATACAGAAACTGAGAGTCCAGGTGAAAAGTACAATGTTTTGAAACTATTATTTGATTAAAGAGTCCTCAAGCTTAGCCACTGACATAAAAGTAGAGGTTGCAGTAAGAACCTTTAATTGAGAATTTTTATCCCCAAAAAGTTTTTTGTCTGTATTATCCTTCATCAATTACTATTCTCTATGGCAGGTTCAAGGATCCCTGGTGGCACAATGGTTAAGAACTCGGCTGCTAACCAAAAGGTTGGCGGTTCGAACCGACCAATGGCACTGTGGGAGAAAAGACCTGGCGATCTGCTCCCGTCAAGATTACAGCCTAGAAAACCCTATGGGGCAGTTCTACTCTATCCTATAAGGTTGCTATGAGTTGGAATCGACTCGACGGCACACAACAACATAGTAGGCTGTCTTTTATTTTGAGCCCTGAATAATATAAATACTAAATTTATCTTTATCCTTTACCAAAGAATAGAATAATTCTATGTAAGAGGAGTCTCAAATATTTTAGTTTCTATGTCATATATTTTGCATGTTGAATATTTTAGTTTGTATGGGAAAGCAAGTAAAATATATATTTTAAATGACAAACATTCTATATTCACTTTTCTCACCAATGACGAGGTTCTAGGCTTAAAGATTGGTCAGCTATGTTATGGCATTTAAGATGCCTTTTTTATATACAGCTACTACATTTTAGGGGAGCATTGGTGGTTCCACCTGTCAGTGGAGGCTTGTGTGTTGCCGTGATGCTGAACAGGTTTCAGTGGAGCTTCCAGACTAAGATAGACTAGGAAGAAAGGCCTGGTGATCTACTTCTGAAAAATCGGCCATCTAAAACCCTGTGGAGCACAGTTCTACTCTGACACAGATAGGGTCACCATGAGTCAGAATCGACTTGACAGCAACTGGTTTTTATAATAACAGAGACGAGGCATTAGTGGTTCAGTGGTAGAATTCTCCCCTTCCACGCAGGAGACTGGCGTTCGATTCCTGGCTAGTGCACTTTATACACAATCACCGCCTGTTTGTTAGGGGAGGCTTGTGTGTTGCTCTGATGCTGAACAGGTTTCAGTGGAGCTTCCAGACTAAGACGGACTAAGGAAGAAAGGCCTGGCATTGCCATCAGTCAGGTACTGACTTGATGGCAGCTAACAACAATAACAACAACATTGTAGGCTAATTGTGTTTCACTGTTAATATTTAGTGGTAACTTGTGGCCATCTGTTTGGTTAAGGAGCCAGTGTTGACCACGGCCAATGGCTGGACACCCCCCTGCACGCTGCAGCTCGGCAGTCCAGCGCGGAGGTCATCCACCTGCTGACAGACTATGGGGCGAACCTGAAGTGCAGAAACGCTCAGGGGTACACCGCGCTCGAACTGGCGGCTCCTAAAAGCAGTGTGGAGCAGGCGCTTCTGCTCCGGGAAGGTGATGTGAGGCTGGGTGAGGGTCTGCCATGAGCGTGTGGCTACCTCTCCTTCCTGTCTCATCCCTAGGCTTTTTTCCTTTTTCTTTTTCATTGTGGGTGGCATTGCGGGAGGCGGCGATGTCTTCTGCAGTTTTATATGCTGTCCATGTTTCACTTATTACCCAAGGGCGTTGGCATCTCTTCTGAAACAATTCCCGATGGGGAGAGCTTTCGCTTCACTCACCGGTTCCATTTTGTGAAAGTTCTGCCACATCTCCTGTGCTTTCCAAGTGGAACCTTTGGCTTAATCGTTTTAGGAGTAGTCTCTAGATCTGTGTATCTTAAACTTTAAGGTGCGTATGAGTCACTTGGGCATCTTGTTAAGATGCAGATTCCAATTCAGCAGGTCTGGGCTGGGGCCTGAGACTCTGCATGTCTTACAGGCTCCCAGGGGATGCAGATACTGCTGGTCTGAGGATCCCACTTTGAGAACCGCTGGTGGAGATTATTTGAAGGCTGCCTCATGGGCACCTAGAGTCAGGAGGGCCCAAGAGACCCCCAAGGCCTGAGTATCAGGCCCCTGCACATCTCCTAACTGCCTCTGTGATCACACAGGCTGGGCTTCCGCTGACACCCTCGCCACAGTTGTCCGTCTGCTCAGCAGCTCGGTGTCGGGTCCAGCATGCTCAGTGCTCTCATTTGAGTTTTCTCCTTGGCCACCATATTGGATTCACTGGCACTGGGGATACATGAATTGAGTGTATTTCCTTTATACTGCACGCTTCATTCCTAACTTGCCCTGGTTAGCCTCATTCTTCAGTATTAGGAATACATTTACCATTTAAGGATCAATTTAAAGAAACTTGTCCCCTTCAGAGGGGCAAATTGGGATCCCTTGTGTGTATGTAGTGTCTGCTACCTCGCTCTATAGAGGGTAGTGGTGGTTCAGTGGTCGAATTCTCGCCTTCATGTGGGAGACTGAGGTTTGATTCCCAGCCAGTGCTTGCTGCTATGCTGCTGAACAGGTTTCAGCAGAGTGTCCAGGCTAAGACAGACCAGGAAGAAAGGCCTACCTGCCAACGAAAACCCTATGGATCGTAACAGTGGAATCCGCAGCCAGTCATGGGGATGGTGCGGGACTGGGCAGCATTTTGTTCCATTGTGCATGGGGTCACCATGAGTCAGGGGCCGACCTGATGGCAGCTAACAACCACCTCAGCCTCATTCTATAGTTCGTGTTCAGACCCAGCTTCTCTTCAGTTTTTAGAAAGTGGTCAGCCTCTTGCAGTTCCCTGATCTGCCTGCCCCCTGTACCCCGCCCCCAATGAAGTTTACGCTATTTTAATTTCCTCTGCAGGCCCACCTTCTCTTTCCCAGCTCTGCCGTCTGTGTGTCCGGAAGTGCTTGGGTCGAGCCTGTCATCAAGTCATCCACAAGCTACAGCTGCCAGAGCCACTGGAAAGATTCCTGCTATACCGATAGTTCCAACTGTCCACAGAAGATACTTGGAAATAAGCAGGTTGTGGCCTGCTGTACTCAGAGCACCTAGTGTAGACGCCCAGCAGCTAGACTCTCAGCATCTTCAAGTGAGCTAAGCCAGTTTAGAGTAGAGTTATCACGAACCAGATGGGGAGTGGAAACTCCTGGTTACTGTAAGGTTCTCCTTAACCTAGGGACAACCATAAACCTGTTCGTTCTTAGCTCTCGTTGTTAAGAAACTTTAAAAAAAAAAAACCTGTGAAAATATTAGGATATTTTGTGATGATTCATAATCTTCAAGTACCCAAGGGCAATATTCTGAATATCATGTAGACACATGTAAATCTGGGTGGAAATGATTAAAACGAATGTAAGTATTCCAAGATGTGTTCCTGACTTAGCGCCTCCCTCCTTCCCCCTTTCTTCTTTCTTTCCTTCCTTCCTTGAATAAATCTCTGCTATAATTTTGATTTCCCTGCCTCTTAAAAAACATGTTAAAAAGTTCAACGTACATTCAAGCCATCACAGTTAATTGAGGTTTCTAGTTGCTGAGGTTGGTAAGAAAGATGTAGGAAGAGATTAGCTTCCCCGAAGACTGGGGACTGTTGCTCATTGTTTCTGATAGTAAATGCTGTTCTTGGAAGGATCCAGCCACACTGGTTGCCCCATCTACTTGAACCCATAGACACTGTCTGATGCAGGCTGCAGCCCAAGCATTGGCTTACTTTCAAAGTCAAGAGTGTCTGGAGCTTTGAAACAATTACATGTTGATGCCAGCCACCAAGGTGGGCTCAATGCTGGGCCATAATTTTTTTCTGTGGGAAGGAATCCTGGCGGGGCAACAGTTAAGCAGTCAGCTGCTAACTGAAAGATTAGTGGGTTGAGCTCACCTTGCGGATCTGCGGGAGAAAGACATGGTAATCTGCTTCCATTAAGATTATAGCCTAGGAGACCCTATGGAGCAGTTTTACTCTGTCATGGGGTCACTATGAGTTTGAATAGACTCTACTGCACACAGCAACAATAATGAACCCAAAAGAAGCACAAAAGTATACTTGAAAAACAGCCTCCTCCTCCCCTTCTTCTTCCTCCCCTTCCCACCCACCTTCTCTTTCCCCTCATTTTCCTCCTCCTTCTTTTTGTAAATTTAGAAGATGGAAATTAGATAGACTTTTAGTTACAGTTACTGTAAGTGCTACTGTCATGGTTCAGTGATTACAGTCATATTAGCTCCTAAAATGAAAATTTTAAAATCAAACCTTGTGTGTGTGTGTGTGTGTGTGTGTATTGTTTTCTCTCTTTCAGGTGACCCTAAGGTTAGTTCCAAACAGGTTTTTTTTTTCCTCCAATTTTTCTAGACCTATGGGTCTCAATTGAGGACAATTTTGTTCTCCCCTCCCTCCCAGGGATATTTGGCAATGTCTGGAGACAGTTTTGGTTCCCACAAGTTTGAGACCCCAGAGGTGGTGGCCCCACCCTTTGAGACTGAGGCAGCTCTGCTTCCTGTGTTCCTTGTCTCTTCAGCTTCTGCTTCCTGGTTCCTTGGCTTCTCGGCCCCTCGGGCCCTTGGGCAGGCCCAGCACCTGCACTTCTTGAGCAAGTGTTCCAAAGTTCTTTAGCTCTGTCGATAAGTGTCTGGAGGCATCCCACTCCACCAGTAAACCTTGGAAGGCACTCAGCTCTCTTGTTCTGTGGGTCGGCAAGCCTAGCTCCACCGATAAGTGCCCAGAGGCACCCTACTCCACCAGGAAGCCTCCTGCTTGAAGGCACTCAGCTCTCTTGCTCCATGAGTCGGCTCCTGCACCATCTCGTGCTGGTCTCCTGGTTCTGCTGCTGCCATTTATCTGCTGCTGCTTCTCACCATCTTCACCATCCCCCGTGTTACAACTCTCTCCACTTCCTTCTGAGCCCTCACCAGAATTGTATTTGATGTCCATAATTCCACCCACAGTGTCTTCAAGGTAATCTAGGCTTTTACTATTAACCCACAGCCACTGAGTCAATTCAAACTCATAGTGACCCCATAGGGTTTCCAAGGCTGTACATCTCTGCAGAAACAGACTGCCACATCTTTCTCCCACAGAGTCACTAGGGGTTTCAAACCACCAACCTTTCAGTTAGTGGTCAATCACTTTAACCACAGCACCACCAGACACTTTAAAATTCTCTCAGCCTCTATCCAATACTCAATTTCAAAACTGCTTCCACACTGTAGGTATCTGTTAGAGCAGCACCCCACTCGTTCGGTACCAAGCAGTGTCCTAGACTGTAATCTTTACGGAAGCAGACTGCCATATCTTTCTCCCATAGAGAGGCTCCTTCAATGGAAAGTGATTATTTGGGATCTCTTTCAACGGGCAAAGTCAACGTGTGGTGCAAAAAGTTAAGCACCACCAACCAAGAGATTGGTCAGAGTCCTCAGAGGCACCTCAGAAGAAAGGCCTGGTGATCGCTTCCAGTTGTTTGAGTTACTGCTTGCAAACTGTTGAAATTACCCAAATCTTCAGTAAAGCCTCAAACATATACAAGTGCTTTGTGCATTATTTTTACAAGATATTGAGGAAAAAGTCTAGATTATTCCTCTGCATCTACATGCTATAGTACATTGAGTGCATTAACCCATTGCCATCGAGTTGATTCTGACTCATAGTGACCCTATAGGAGAAAGCAGAACTGCCCCATAGGGTTTCCGAGGCTGTAATTATTACAGGAGCAGATCACCAGGTCTTTTCTCTCATGGAGCGGCTGGTGGGTTTGAACCACCGACCTTTTGGTTAGCAGCGGAGCACTTAACCACTGCACCACCAGGGCTCCTTACTGAATGCGTCACATGGTGGCAAAACAATACTTAAACTTACCTGTTTCAGGTGGACCAGTACTTCTTCTATGTGAGATACGACCAGAAAAACAAACTCCTGAAGAAGTGTCACAAATCTTGCTGTTGTTCTTGTTAGGTGCTGTCAGTCAGTTCTGACTCATTACGATCTCATGTACAACAGAATAAAACACTGCCCGGTCCTGTGCCATTCTCACAATCATTGGTATGCTTGAGCCCACTGTTGCAGCCACTGTGCCAATCCAAATCGTTGAGGGTCTTCCCCCTTTTTGGCTGACCCTCTACTTTACCAAGCATGATGTCCTTCTCCAGGGCTGATCCCTCCTGATAACATGTTCAAAGTATGTGAGACAAAGTCTTGCCATCCTTGCTTCTACGGAGCATTCTGGCTGTACTTCTTCCAAGACAGATTTGTTCGTTCTTTTGGTAGCCCATGGTATATTCAATATTCTTCGCCAACACCACAATTCAAAGGTGTCAATTCTTCTTTGGTCTTTCTTATTCATTGTCCAGCTTTCGCATGCATAGGAGGCGATTGCGAAAACCATGGCTTGGGTCAGGCACAAAACTTGTTAACACCTTAAAGAGGTCTTTTGCAGCAGATTTGTCCAACGCTAATGGGTCTTTTGATTTCTTGACTGCTGCTTCCATGGATGTTGATCATGCATCCAAGTAAAATGAAATCCTTGACAACTTCAATCTTTTCTCCATCTATCGTGATGTTGCTTATTGGTCCAGTTGTGAGGATTTTTGTTTTCTTTATGTTGAGATGTAGTCCATACTGAAGGCTGTGGTCTTTGATCTTCATCAGTAAGTGCTTCAAGTCCTCTTCACTGTCAGCAAGGTTGTGTCATCTGCATAACGCAGGTTGTTAATGAGTCTTCTTCCAGTCTTGATGCCCCCTTCCTTCTTCGTAGAGTCCAGCTTCTTGGATTATTTCCTCAGCATACAGATTGAATAGGTATGGTAAAAGGGTACAACCCTGACGCACACTTTTCCTGACTTTAAACCATGCAGTATCCCCTTGTTCTGTTCGAACAACTGCCTCTTGATCTACGTACAGGTTCCTCATGAGCACAATTAAGTGTTCTGAAATTCCCATTCTTTGCAATGTTATCCAGAATTTGTTATGATCCACACAGTCGAATGCCTTTGCATAGTCAATAAAACACAGGTAAACATCTTTCTGGTATTCTCTGCTTTCAGCCAGGATCCATCTGACATCAGCAGTGATATCCCTCGTTCCACGTCCTCTTTTGCATTCGGCTTGAATTTCTGGCAGTTCCCTGTCGATATCCTGCTGCAGCCTCCTTTGAATGATCTTCAGAAAAATTTTACCTGCGTGTGATATTAATGCTATTGTTCAATAATTTCTGCATTTGGTTGGATCACCTTTCTTGGGAATAGGCATAAATATGGATCTCTTCCAGTCGGTTGGCCAGGTAGCTGTCTTCCAAATTTCTTGGCATAAACGAGTGAGCACTTCCAGTGCTGCATCCGTTTGTTGAAACATCTCGGTCGGTATTCCGTCAATTCCTGGAGCCTTGTTTTTCGCCAGTGCCTTCAGTGCAGCTTGGACTTCGTCCTTCGGTACCATCGGTTCTTGATCATATGCTACCTCCTGAAATGGCTGAATGTTGACCAATTCCTTTTGGTATACTGACTCTGTGTAGTCTTTCCATCTTTTTTTGATGCTTCCTGCGTGATTTAATTGTTTCCCCGTAGAATCCTTCAATATTGCAACTTGAGGCTTGAATTTTTTCTTCAGTTCTTTCAGCTTGAGAAATGCCGAGCGTGCTCTTCCCTTTTGGTTTTCTATCTCTAGCTCTTTGCACATGTCATTATAATATTTTACTTTGTCCTCTCGAGCCACCCTTTGAAACCTTAGGGAAGACAAATTTCACAAATCTTGGGGAAGGCACAGGATATTCCAAAATCCATGGAAGGAGGTGCGATTCAGTCTGCTCCAAATATTAAAAGGCAGAGTGCTCTCAGCTGACATTTTTAGCAATATAAGCTCATGAATTAAAAAATTAGCAAGGGAAATGAATAGGAAACTTACAAAGGGGGACATACAAATAAATAGCCGTAAGAAAAATGTTAAAGATGGAAAATGAATTGAGATAAAGGACGGATTTGCAACAACCAAGAAGTCATGTGAGCAATCATTAACCATGGAAAGAGCAAAAAGAAAGACTAGAAGAGTTTCCGCCTATCATAGAACATTCAGGAATTTTGAGGCATTCCTTTTTTAAGGTTAAAAAATTATCTGAGAGCAATAGTTTTGGGGGTTCATCTGGCCTCAATTGCTCCAGAAAGTCTGGATTCCATGAGAATTTGAAATTCTCTTCTGCATTTCCCCCCCACATCAAGATTCTTCTATAGAATCTTTGATCAAAACAAATTCAACAAATATTAACTGTGCTTACATGTCTGCACTGTTTTGATATACATTCATTCTACTTAAGAATGCCATACTCATCAATACCAATACTGCCTGACTTTAAGCCTTCCTCCCTGCCTGCCTTCCCCAGCCACGTAATGGGCTTTAAACTCTTCCAGCCGCACCCACCCCAGCATGTCAGGGGAGGGTGCTCTTGAGAACTGCACGTGGTCTCCCATCGAAAATCATCACAAATCATTGAAAAGGTTGGCTGTTGCACGAACTTTTGCATATGCACTCCATCACCTCCTTCTCTGTACCAAGAGGAATACACAGATTACACTCGAAATAGCAGCTTCCTATTTTAACATGGAAGTCCCCGGGTGGGGCAAACGGCTAACGCACCCAGCTGCCAACCGAAAGGTTGGAGGTTGAGTCCACCCAGAAGTGCCTCTGAAGAAAGGCCTGGAGATCTACTTCTGAAAAATCAGCCATTGAAAACCCTATGGAGTGCAATTCTACTCTGACACATATGGGGTTGCCGTGAGTCAGAATCGACTCGACAGCAACTGGTTTTTTTTTTTTAACATGAGTTTAATCTGTAAAAAATATGTCACTTTTTTCATTTATTAACTTTCCTTCCCTCACTCTTGTTATATCTTGAAAAATTTCAAGCTTACAGAAAAGGTACAAGAATAATACAATGAATACCTCTTTGCCTACCACCTTAATTGTTAGCATTTTGCCACATTTGCTCTTCTCTCTACATATGTGTGTTTATGCATGTTTATATGTAGATATACGTACATACGGAGGCCTGGTGGTGCAGTGGTTAGGAGTTCGGCTGCTAACCAAAAGGTCGGCAGTTGAATCCACCAGGTGCTCCTTGGAAACCCTACGGGGAAGTTCTACTCTGTCCTATAGGGTCACTATGAGTCAGAATCGACTCAGCGGCAACGGTTTTGGTTTTTTTATATGTATATATACATATATACATCATGTCTCCTTTGTTGTGATAAGTGCATAAAATCTCAGCAATGAGCATTGTTTCTAAAAAAAGAATCATTTATAAACCTCACGTTTACTTGACATGCCAATTTTAGAAATATAGGGAAGGAGAATTTGGGAGAAATAGTTCCTTAATAATATAAACAACATGTATGTATTATGTATGTATGTATGCACACAAACTATATAATATATATTTTTATATATAAATCATAGTACTTAGTACGTACACACACACGCACATTTTTGTTTTACTGAACCATTTGCAAGTATGCTGCAGCCATGATTCTTCTTCCCGAGGCCTGAGATCAGGATGAGGCTAGCGAGGCACTCACGTCGGATGCAAAATTTAAGGGAGCACCCAAAACTCAGCCATCAAGGTAAATCATATTCTAGTGCAATCTTTTTTTCAAAATCAATATGATGACTAAAATATCAAAACAAACAGCTGTTGCTGTTTGTTTTCTCACCCTGCATTATTGTGCAGTGAGAACAGCGTTTTCCAATCAGGCCTTGGCTCTGGGACATGTGGCCTTTGGGTTTATGAGGAGTGACAACGGTGTGCAAACAGACCGAGCAATGTGGGCCTTTATGTATACTCATGTCCTTTGACTACAGAGCTTGTGTTAACTTTTTCCATTTGACGCAAAATGTGTATATAGGGGCACTCATTTCCCCTTTTGCCTTGGGCTTCCATATGGCTCTGCACTGAGTATGTCAGGGTGCACCTCCTAGGAACGCAGAGATTCTCCTACATAACCGTGATGCCATGATCACACTCAGGAAGTTTGACACTGATACCCTATGTTTATCCAATATATAAAACTCAAACCAAACCCGTGGCTGCCGAGTTGATTCCGACTCACGGCCACCCCATGTGTTACAGAGTAGAACTGCTCCATAGGGTGCAGCCAAGCTCTTAACCACTGTGCCACCAGGGCTCCTTCTTGGCTGCAGTCTCCTTCTTGGCTGCAGTCTTTACAAAAGCAGATCATCAGGCCTTTCTTCTATGGTGCTGCTGGGTAGGTTCAAACTGCCAACATTTAGGTTAATAGTTGAGTGCAAACCATTTGTGACACCAAAGGGCCTTATCCAACACATGCTGTTGTTGTTAGTTGTGGTAGAGTCAATTCCAACTCATGGTGACTCCACGTGCGCCGACTAGAACCACTCTATAGGGTCTTCAAGGCTGTGACCTTTTGGAAGCAGATTGCCAGGCCTGTCTTTCCACACTCCTCTAGGTGGGTTCAAACTACCAACCTTTTGGCTAGTTGTTGAGCACAAACCACTTGCACCACCCAGGGACCTTACCCAATATACATTGTTGCTGAGTGCCACTGAGTCCATTTTGACTTACAGTGACCCCACGTGACAGAGTGGAACTGCCCCATAAGATTTTCTAGTTGTAATCTTTATGGAAGCAGATCACCAGGTCTTTCTCCCAAGGAGCCGATGGGTGGGTTCGAACTGTCAACCTTTCGGTTAGCAACCGAGTGCTTTACCTTTGTGACACCAGGGCTCCTATCCAACAGATAGCCATACTTAATGTTCCCCCATTGTGGTACTGATGTCTTTTATGGCTTGTTCCCCATTCGGGATCCAACCAAGGATCTTGCACCTCATTTTGTTATCACATCTCTTTAGTCGCCTTTAATCTAGAAAGCCCTCCCTATTGTCCTTCAAGCCATTGACATTTTCGAAGAGTCCAGGCCAATTGTTCTGTAGAATATCCTCCATGGTGATTTGCCTGATTGTTTCCTCATGAATACTGCATGGTGCCAGCCTTTAAAAAACATCTTCCTGCTCCCATCTTATTCCACTGCCTGTTGGAGCAGGAAGGATTGACTGCCCTCTAAAGCAGCCACATCAGATACCTCAGCATGCAGAGCCAAGTCTCCTAGAACAACTGGGACACACAGGGCTTTTGCATGAAGAGCACAGACTTCCAAAATGATCAGAGGAGACGTGTACCTTTTAGGTTTTAAAGGTTTCGTTCTAGAAAACTTGCCAGCTGCAAGGACAAGAGGTGTTAAGAGGAAGGAGTCTTATAATCCATGAATGATGTCTGTCTGCCACGGACATCTAAGGAGGGGTAGGCCGAGGTCCCGGCTAGTGTTAGGACTGCACAGGATGAAGAACGATGGAGGTCTTACCATCTACTGTGGGCCATCATTCTTGTTTCTTACCTCACCTAGGCCAACTTCTGGTCATCCAGATGCACATAATGACACACACACAAGGGGTCACTAGTGTGCTCTTCACTGTGGCTTGGCATAATCCAACCCATTTCTCTATAATCACAGCTCATACACATGTAATTCAATTTTGTTGTTAGGTACTGTCGAGTGGATTCTCACTCACAGTGACCCCATGTGACAGTAGAACTGCCCCATAGGGTTTCCTAGGCTGTAATCTTTATGGGAGAAAATCACCAGGTCTTTCTCCTGTGGAGCTGCTGGGTAGGTTCAAACCACCAACCTTTCAGTTAGCAGCTGAGTGCTCCACCACTGCGCCACCAGGGCTCCTTGTAATTCAACTTTATTCTCATACAAAGCCTTACAAATGGATACACTCCTCTTGCAAAGGTTTTCTAGTTCTTGACTTCAACAGTTGTTAAATAGTTTTTTTTAAATCAGCTCTTCAAACAGTAAACTTTTTGTTATATATATTTTACCACAATAAAATTAAAAAAAAAAAAAAATCAGCTCCCCAAGGGAGAATGAAGAAAACCAAAGACACAGGGAAAAACTGGTCCAAAGGATTAACGGACCACAACTATCATGGCCTCCACCAGACTGAGTCAAGTACAACTAGATGGTGCCCGGCTCCCTCCACTGACTGCTCTGACAGGGATCACAACAGAGGGTCCCAGAGAGAGCTGGAGAAAAATGTAGAAGAAAATTCTAACTCACAAAAAAAGACCAGACTTACCAGTTTGACAGAGACTGGAGAAACCTCCTAAGTATGGCCCCGGGACACCCTTATAGTTCAGTAATGAAGTCACTCTCGAAGTTCACCCTTCAGCCAAAGATTAGACAGGCCCCTAAAACAAAATAAGACTAAATGGGCACACCATCCCAGGGGCAAGGACTAGAAGGCAGGAGGGGACAGGAAAGCCGTTAATGGGGAACTTAGGGTTGAGAAGGGGAGAGTGTTGACATGTCGTGGGGGTGGCAACCAATGTCACAAAACAATATGTGTATGAATTGTTTAATGAGAAACTAGTTTGCTCTGCAAACCTTCATCTAAAATACAATAACAAAAAAATTTAAAAGAAAATCAGCTCCCATCCTCCTATTCACATGTGTGGATCAACATTATAAATCTAATGAGAAGATTAAAAGCTGCTGAATTTCCTCCCAGGTACTAGGGTGACAATATGGAAATCTTCTTTATTGTCCTTTTGAATTTGAACATAGAAAAATCTTATCTTTTTGGAATTTTATTAAAAGTAAATCAAGAAGCTGTGCTATGAAGATTTTGCAAAGAAGGACTGGTGATAGGATCTAGCTACTCCACTGCACCCCTCAGTGAACTCCCCATCATTCCGTCTATGTTGGGAATACATTTTTTCACTTGCTTTCAAATAAAAAGTTTTATTGTTCTTCAAATCTTTCCTGTTGGAGTGGTGAAGAATTTTTATACTGACGACCTTCCCCGTTAATTATACAAACAGAGATGGAGGGGCATTTGGCAGTGTTTATCCCAATTTTGGAGTCCGTGGGTGGTGCAAACGACTAAGCAGTCCACTACTAACCAAAAGGTTGGTCGTTCGAACGCAACCAGAGGTGCCTCAGAAGAAAGGCCTGGCGATTCAAAAGGTCACAGTCTTGAAAACCCTATGGAAGGCAGTTCTACTCTGACACATGGGGTCACAATGGGTTACTTGATGGTAACTGGTTTGCTTTGGTCTTGGATCTTAATTTTAAAGGAGCATCTTTTTTTTTTTTTAATGGAATTTTATTGCGTAATTGTAGATCCACATGCAGGCATAACAGAGATCTGTACACTTTGTCCCATTTCCCCCAGTGGTAACATTTTGTAGAACTCTAGCACAATATCACAGCCAGGAAATTGCCATCGATACAATGCACTGATCTCACTGCGATTGCCCCAGTTTTATACGTGCTCGTTCGTGTGTGTGTGTCTTTAGCTCTGTATCACATGTGTATGAGCATCCCTTTGATCTGGCCTTTGCACTCTCCAGAATCTCTCCTCCAGAGATGTTTGCATATGTGCACAAAGCCACATGCACAAAAATATGGACTCCAGTGCATTTGTAGTAGGAAAAAAATGGAAACCTTCTGACTCCATCATCAGGGGAATAACAAGGAAGATGGAATGCTACACAGTCGTGAATAAAGGAAGGAGCATGGCTCAATATATTGAAATGGAAAGATCTCCAAGATATAGTAAGTGTAAAAAGCATAGAACTACATGATATATATTTACTTTTATGTGAAAATGGAAAAGGATAAATGTGTATACATGTCTGCAACCAAACCCAAAGACCAAACCTATTGCCATCAAGTCAACTCCGACTCATAGCGACCCTGTAGGACACAACAGAACTGCCCCATAGGGTTTCCAAGGAGTGGCTGGAGGATTCAAACTGCTGACCTTTTGGTTAGCAGCCAAGCTCTTAACCACTGAGCCACCAGGGCTCCAAACATATCTGTAGGGGAATGCATTTTAAAAGACGAAGGACACTCCTTAAACTGTTAGCCCTGGTTACCAAGTGCTCCAACTTCGGATTCTTAGACTGGAAACAATGAGGCTACAGTCTTGGCTTAAAAAAAATCTGCAATCATTTTGCAGCCAGACTAGCCTTGAGACGAACTGGGAGTCTCCCCCCACCCAAGAATCCCCTTCACCTGGAAGACAGGAGCAGAGGGGATCTGTTGCGGGGCATCAGCCCAAACCAGCACCTGGGGTGCCATGACGCTGGGCTCATCTGAAAAGACAGATATACAGAAAACCCAAATATTTTGTAAAGGCGAACCTACAAAACCTTGACAAAGTAAACTCTGAAAATTAAGGATTAAGGGAAAGATAGCTGGTCTCCTCCCCCCACCTCCAGCCCCCACCCCAGGCCACTCAGCAACCCATTTTCCCAAAAGTAACCATTAATTATTTACTGAGAAGTTAAAATAAAATGCGTGGGTGGAGGAAGGGTGAAGGGCACCATTTACTGAAATCCTTGCAGTTGGAAGGAAGAAAATAAAAGTTCTTTTGAAATGCGCATTTTTGTAACATATAGACACATTTTCCCATAAGAAACTCCCAGCAAAATTGAAACCATATGTGCAGGGAGATGGTGGGGCTGTGAATGTTCCTGTGCAAGCCAGTCGGCAGGGCTCCAGCAAAGAACCTGGCCTTCTCAGCCCCTGAGCACCCAAAAAACCGAGTCTCAGCTGGAGGGAACAAAAGTTGCAGCCAGAGAGCTGTTGCCTCACCCCCACCCTGTTCTCTTCAGTTTCCAAAGTTACAAACTGTGAGTTTCTTTCCTGATAAACTCCAAGGCTTCCTCACTGATTGGCCTCAGTTTGAGAAAGGACGTGACATCAGCAAGACTTAGGGCTGTGGGCTGTTGTGAGCTTTGGCTAGCCTCCAGCCAGCTAGGTGGAGCGTGAGTGTGTGTGCGAGTGTGTCAGTGTCTGTGTGTGTCTGACCACAGGTACTCCGGTTACTGCTGCCGGGACTGCTCCTGCTGCAAACGTCTGTCCAGGACGTGTGCCACTCAGACAGCCTCGGAGAGCTGCAGCGTCCCGGGGGAGGGGGTGTGTGGAATTTGGACTTTCCTGAGTAACTGAAGTGGAGCTTGGAGCTTGCCCAGCCCAGGA
This sequence comes from Dugong dugon, assembly GCA_030035585.1. Taxonomy (NCBI): domain Eukaryota; kingdom Metazoa; phylum Chordata; class Mammalia; order Sirenia; family Dugongidae; genus Dugong; species Dugong dugon. The sequence continues at coordinate 163,052,416 of CM057483.1, forward strand.
GAGCGTAATGGATGGTGAAGAAAAAGGGAGCAGGAACGACAGCAAGTCCCTGGGGCTTGGACCCCCTCCTGACACCCGGCTCCTTTCAAACCCACTGATGGAGGGTGAGTTACAGGGACGCTGGGGAGGCTGGCTAATGGGCTTGGGAGAGAAGAGGGCTGGGGTGACTTCAGTGGCAGTTACTGGACAGATGTCCACAACCAGCTGATACATGTTCTTTATATGGTTGTTCAAAAATGTGGACACCTATATCCACAGAGTACTATAGATGATAAACACTCAGTTTTCACAGATTATTCTCCAGCCAAAACTTCAGCTCCGAGGAACTGCTCTTAATGGGTCAAATGCATCACTTATTAGATTGGAGGGTTACAAAATCACTTATAATTAGGAAAGTTTTTACTGCTACAACAGTAATAATCTGTGATAATCTGAAAACTGAATGTTTATCGTCTATAGTACTCTGTGGATATAGGTGTCCACATTTTTGAACAGGTCGAAGGTATTTAGCATTTAGGTAGGGCTAGGTTTATAAATGATGTTCACACATCGCACCCTGATTGATTCATTTTAAAAGGGAATTTTTTTTTTTTAACTTTGGAGAAGTGACTTACAGGTATAATTCTCACCTATGGAGTGGTGTCTTTGCTAATGTATACAGTCCCATGCCTCTGGGACTGTCACACACCTGCCAACAGGTGCCTGCTGGCTAAGAGGGTTCTGCAAACTAGGTCTAGGCAGTAGAACCAAAAAAGAAAAAAAACCTCAAACCTGTTGCCATCAGGTCAATGCTGACTCATAGCGACCGCATGTGACAGAGCAGAACTGCTCTATGGGGTTTTCTAGGCTGTAATCTTTATGGGAGCAGATTGCCAGGTCTTTCTCCTGTGGAGCCACTGGGTGGATTTGAACTACCAACTTTCAGTTAGCAGCTGAGCACTTAACCATTGCACTACCAGGGTTCCTTTTGCTCTGGTATGTTGTGTGCTGTGGAGTTGATTCTGACTCATAGTGACCCAATGTGACAGAGTAGAACTGCCCCATAGGGTTTTCTTGGCCGTAATCTTTATGCAAGCAAATTGCCAGGCCTTTCTTCTGTGGCACTGCTGGGTGGGTTCGAACCACCAAACTTTAGGTTGGTAGTTGAGCGCAAACCGGTTGCACCACCCGGGGACCTCCAGGCAGTAGAGTGGGGATTATCATGTTGAGCATCCTGGTAGGCTGCCCACAACACTTGACGATCGGACTGGCAATAACCAGGGACTCTGCAATCAACTAGGATGTATTAATTTCCTACTTTGTGGTGCTGAAAGGGCAAACAAGAAATAAATACAAAACACCTTTCCTCTGACTAATTTAATGGACCAGGCTGCTCATTCATTCATTGATATATTCAGTTTTGCCCCTAAAATGAGCAGAGCACTCAACGGTGAATAGGATTTGGATCCACAGAGGCAGAACTGGATTAATCAATCAGTAGATAACATTGAGCATGAACTTGAGCCATGAGGAAAGTAGGATGGTACCGAAAAAGCACTTTTTTAAAGAAAGAACTTCACAAATATATTTTTAAAGCAGCAAACCAACCATCATGGGAAAGAATCAGTAATTTGGTTGACTTCCACAGAATTATTTTACAACTAAGTATTATGTTTATTTTTCTTTCTAAGTGAGGGTGGGGCACCAGCCCCTTTTCACTGTTTAAGGTCCCTAAAGGTCTGACTGCAACCCTGAATGGGGTGGCATGGGTCAGTGACGGTGCACAGGCATCATACTAGAGGGCATGGGACTTAGAAAGTCAAGACATTGTCACCACTAGACTGCAGTGTCTTAGGGGGTCTACTGAGAACACGTTTGGAGAGATGGAGCTTGATAATGGAGCTTTAAGAGCTAGGTGGAGGAGTTTCGCCTTCATGAGGCAGGGAATTGGGAGCCATTGATGGTTATGGAGCATACCCCTAGTGGTAAACAGAATAAATAACAGTGTGTCCATTAATGTGTTAGCCACAGTCAGTATGGATTGTGGAGGGCTCACAGGAGACTGTTACACGAACCCACTGGTTCAAACTTTTCAACAGCATCAGCCTCACCTGGAGGGTGTGTAAAAATGCAGATGGCCGGGCCCCATCCCAGACATTCTGATGCGATAGAGGGTCTGGGGCGGGGCCTGGGAATCTGCATTTGTAACAAGTTCCCAAGTGATGCTGGTGGTGTCGGTCTGGGGACCACACTTTGAGAACCACTGCACTAATCCAAGCACGGAGCTTAGACTTGGATCCCACTATGGAAATGACAGAGAAAGGGAAAATATGGGTGCTATTTCAAAGGAAAGAACAGTCAGGCTATGGTGCTTGATTAACTACTCAGGCTAAAGGCAGCCAAGACTGTAAAGTTTTCCAGCCTAAATTAATGTCAGATAAGGGGATAGATAAGAGAGAAGTTGGGAAGGGGAGTTGGCTTGGGAGCAGAGTGAGGAGGAGGGGTAAGAAGTTCTGTTTTGAACATAAAAGTGACAGTGACCACTCCCAGTGGACAACATGAAGATGAGGAACTAAGGCTCGGGAACAAATACAGGCCAGGAGTCGGAGCCTTGAGAATGTTCTGGAGGGGGCTGTCGTTGAAATCCAGGGAAAAGAGAATTGTCTGATGGCCAAGAGCTGAGGGCCAACCAAGGATGGAGCCCGAGACAGGCCTCCAATGGAGAACAGAGGACCAGAGAAGCAGAAAGAGACTAACGCTGTAATTCCACAGGGTCGTTCAATGGTAGAATTCTTGCTTTCCATGCAGGAGAGCTGGGTTCAATTCCCGGCTAACACATTCCATGCACAGCTATCACCTGTAGCTCAGTGGAGCTTTTGCATGTTGCTCTGATGCTCAACAGGTTCCAGCAGAGCTTCCAAACTAAGACAGAGTCACTGCCCCCTTGAAGCCTTCCCAGACTTGCTCCCTCTCTCTACCCAGGGGATTCTCTCCCTGCTTGGTGCTGGCCCTGCCCCTTGGACCAAAGCTCAATCATAGCTGGATGCTGTTTGTTTATGTTTCTCAAGCTTTGACCTTGGTGGAGTGTGGAATGTGGAGCACTCGGAATGCTGTTTCCAAATGGCCCTGCCGAGAAACTCAGCTCAGGTGAAGCGTATCCCCTGGAAAAATGTGGGGGAAGTTGAGGGAAAACTGAGACGGGGCACAGGCAGGCTTTTCTTGGCTCCTTCTTGGGAGGAAAGGATATGAAGCTGGGCAACCAACTCTTCGTAGAGGCTTGTTTAATGCTCAGCTTCTGCCCCAGGAGCAGGAAAAAGATGCCCCACCCCCACCCCGGAAAATATCTACTCATAGAAACTTTGTTTTTTCTTTCTTTTTTTTTTTATTGTACTTCCGGTGAAGGCTTACAGAACAAATAGTTTCTCATGAAACAGTAGTGCACATATTGTTTCATGACATTGGTTAACAACCCCAGAACCTATCAACCCTCTAACTTCTCAACCTTTTTTTTTTTGGTGAAAATACACATATCCAAAGATTACACCATTTCAAAAATTTATACATGCACAGTTAGTGACATTGACTACACTCTTCCAATTGTGCTGCTATTCTCACTTAAGATGAAGGCTTACAGAATAAACTAGTTTCTCATTTAACAGTTACTACAAATGTTGCCCTATGACAATGGTTAACAATCTCACAACACATCAACACTATCCTTACTCAACCTTGTGTTCCCTATCACCAGCTTTCCTGTCCCCTTCTGCCTTCTGGCCCTTGTCCCTGGACTGCTGTGCCTCATTAGTCCCATTTGGTTTTATGGGGCTGTCCAATCCCCAGCTGAACGGTGAACCTCGGAAATGACATCACCGCTGAGCTAAAAGGGTGTCTGGGGGCCATACTCTCGGGGTTTCTCCAGTCTCCTTTAAGCCAGTAAATCTGGTCTTTTATTTTTGTGAGTTAGAATTTTGTTCTACATCCTTATCCAGCTCTGTCCAGAACCCTCTCTTGTGATCCTGGTCAGAGCAGTCAGTGGTGGTAGCCGGGCACCATAGAGCTGTACTGGACTCAGTCCGGTGGAGGCCTTGGTAGCTGTGGACAATTAGTCCTTCGGATTAATCTTTTCCTTGTATCCTGTTCTCTTCATTCTCCCTTGCTCCCGAAAGGATGAGACCAGTGGAGTATCTGAGATGGCTGCTCACAGGCTTTTAAGACCCCAGACGCTACTCACCAAAGTAGAATGTAGAACATTGTCTTTATAAACTGTGTTATGCCAATTGAGCTAGATGTTCCCCGAGACCATGGTCCCCACAGGCCTCCGCCCAGCAATTCAGTCCCTCAAGGAGTTTGGATGTGTCTATGGGGCTTCCATGACCTTTCCTTGTACAAGTTGTGCTGGTTTCCCCAGTATTATGTGCTGTCTCACCCTTCACCCAAGATACCACTTATCTATTACCTATTTAGTATTTCCCCCCCACCCCTCCCTTCCCTGGTAACCAACAAAGATTGTTACTTTTTGTGTGTGAACTTTTTCATGGGTTTTTACAATAGAGGTCTCATACAATATTTGTCCTTTTGTGATTGATGTATTTCACTCAGCATAATGTCCTCCAGTTTCATCCATGTTATGAGATGGTTCACAGATTCATTGTTGTTCTTTCTTGTTGCACAGTACTACATTGTGTGTATGTACCACAGATTGTTTATCTATTCATCTGTTGATGGGCATCTAGGTTGTTTCCATCGTTTTGCTACTGTGAACAATGCTGCCATGAACATGGGTGTGCATGTCTATTCAAGTGACGACTCTTATTTCTCTAGGATATATTCCTAGGAGTGGGATTGCTAGATCGAATGGTATGTCTATTTCTAGCTTTCTGAGGAAGCGCCATATCATCTTCCAAAATGGTTGTACCATTTTGCATTCCCACCAGCAGTACATAAGAGTTCCGATCTCCCCACAGCCCCTCCAACATTTGTTATTTCCAGTGTTTTTGATTCGTGCCAGTAATGCCGGGGTGAGATGGTATCTCATTGTGGTTTTAATTTGCATTTCTCTAATGGCTAGTGATCGCGAGCATTTCCTCATGTGTCTGTTGGCCATTTGAATGTCTTCTTTGGTGAAGTGTCTGTTCATTTCCTTTGCCCATTTTTTAAATAGGATTATTTGTCTTTTTATTGTAGAGGTGTTGGATTTTCTTGTAGATTATGGAGATTAGACCTTTGTCTGACTTGTACTGTCCAAAATTGTTTTCCCAGTCTGTAGGTTCTCTTTTTACTCTTTTGGTGAAGTCTTTTGAAGAGCGTAGGTGTTTGATTTTTAGAAGATCCCAGTTATCCAGCTCATCTTTTGGGGTTTGTGCGTTGATGGTTATGGTTTGTATCCTGTTAATGCCGTGTATTAAGGCCTGAAGTGTTGGTCCTATTTTTTCTTCTATGAACTTTATAGTTTTAGGCTTTATATTCAGGTCTTTGATCCATTTTGAAGTAGTTTTTGTATATGGTGTGAGGTATGGGTCCTGTTTCATTTTTTTGCAGATGGATATCCAGTTTTGCCAGCACCATTTGTTAAAAAGACTGTCTTTTCCCCATTTGATGGACTTTGGGCCCTTGTCGAAGATCAGGTGACTGTAGGTGGATGGATTTACATCTGGGTTCTCAATTCTGTTCCATTGGTCAATGTATCTGTCGTTGTACCATTACCAGGCTGTTTTGACTACTGTAGCTGTAAAGTAGGTTCTGAAGTCAGGTAGTGTGAGTCTTCCAACTTTATTCTTCTTCTTCAGTAGTGCTTTACTGATTCGGGGCTTCTTCCCTTTCCATATAAAGTGAATGATTAGTTTTTCCATCTCTTTGAAGAATGTTGTTGGTATTTGGATCGGGATTGCGTCGTATTTGTAAATTGCTTTGGGTAGAATTGTCATTTTCACAATGTTGAATCTATCTATCCATGAGCATGGTATGTTTTTCCATTTATGTAGATCCCTTTGGGTTTCTTGCAGTAGTGTTTTGTAGTTTTCTTTGTATAGGTCATTTACATCCCTGGTCAGATTTATTCCTAAGTATTTTATCTTTTTAGGGGCTATTGAAAATGGGATTGTTTTCCTGATTTCCTTTTCATCGTTCTCTTTATTGGTGTATAGGAATCCAACTGATTTTTGAATGTTTATCTTGTATCCTGCTACTCTGCTGAATCTTTCTATTAGTTCCAGTAGATTTCTTGTGGAGTCTTTAGGGTTTTCTGTGTATAGTATCATATTATCTGCAAACAGGGACAGTTTAACTTCTTCATTACCAATTTGGATGCCCTTTATTTCTTTTTCTTGCCTTATTGCTCTAGCTAGAACTTCCAGCCCAATGTTCAATAGGAGTGGTGATAAAGGGCATCCTTGTCTTGTTCCTGTTTTCAAGGGGAATGTTTTCAGCCTCTCTCCATTAAGAATGATGTTGGCCATTGGTTTTGCATAGATGCCCTTAATTATGTTGAGAAATTTCCCTTCTATACCTATTTTATTGAGAGTTTTTAACAGGAATGGGTGTTGGACTTTGTCAAATGCCTTTTCTGCGTCAATTGAGATGATCATGCGATTCTTTTCTTTCCTTTTATTTATGGGGTGGATTATGTTGATTGATTTTCTAATGTTGAACCATCCTTGCATACATGGTATGAATCCTACTTGGTCGTGGTGTGTTATTTTTTTGATATGATGCTGAATTCTATTGGCTAGAATTTTGTTCAGAATTTTTGCATCTATATTCATGAGAGATATTGGTCTGTAATTTTCTTTTTTTGTGACATCTTTTCCTGGTTTTGGTATCAGCGTTATGCTGGCTTCCTAGAATGAATTTGGAAGTGTTGCTTCCTTTTCTATGCTCTGAAATAGCTTGAGTAGTACTGGTAGAAGCTCTTCTGTAAATGTTTTGTAGAATTCTCCAGTGAAGCCATCTGGGCCAGGGCTTTTTTTGGTTGGGAGTTTTTTTTAATTACCTTTTCAATCTCTTCTCTTGTTATGGGTTTGTTCAGATTTTCAACATCACTTTGTTGTAGTTTGGGTAGGGAGTGTGTTTCTAGAATTTTATCCATTTCCTCTAGGTTTTCAAATTTGTTGGAGTATTGTTTTTCATAATATTCTGTTATAATCCTTTTTATTTCAGTTGGGTCTGTTGTAATGTCACCCATTTTGTTTCTTATTTGGGTTATTTGCGTCCTCTCCTGTTTTTCTTTTGTCAGTCTGGCCAGTGGTTTGTCGATTTTGTTGATTCTTTCAAAGAATCAACTTTTCTGTTGTTTTTCTGTTCTCTATTCCATTTATTTCTGCTCTGCTCTTTACTATTTCCTTTCTTCCGGTGGCTTTGGGCTTTTTTTGCTGTTCTCTTTCTATTTGTTTGAGTTCTGTAGTTAATGTTTTGATTTTGTCCCTTTATTCTTTTTTGATATGTGCATCTATTGCTATAAATTGTCCTCTGAGGACTGCCTTTGCTGTGTCCCAAAGGTTTTGGTAGGATGTGTTTTAATTCTCATTTGATTCTAGGAATTTTTTGATTCCATCTCTGATTTCTTCTATTACCCAGTGATGTGTAAGCAGGGTATTATTCAGTTTCCATGTAATGGATTTTTTTTCCCTTGCTCTTTCTGTTGTTAATTTCTACCTTGATGGCATTGTGGTTGGAGAAGATACTTTGTATTATCTCAACGTTTTGGATCTTGTTGAGGATTGCTCTGTGGCCTAAGATGTGGTCTGGTCTGGAGGACTTTCCATGTGCATTGGAAAAGAATGTGTACTTTGCAGCGGTTGGATGGAGTGTTCTACATATGTCTATGAGGTCAAGTTGGCTGATTGTGCCCTTTAGGTCTTCTGTATCTTTGCTGAGTTTCTTCTTAGTTATTCTGTCCTACTGAGAGTGGTGTGTTGAAGTCTCCTATTATTATTGTGGAACTGTCAACTTTTCTTTTCAGTGCTGTTAGAGTTTGTTTTATGTATTTTGGAGCCCTGTCATTGGGTGCGTAGATGTTTATTATGGTTATGTCTTCATGATGGATCGTCCCCTTTATCATTATATAGTGTCCTTCTTTGTCTTTTATGGTGGACTTTGTTTTAAAGTCTATTTTATCAGAGATTAGTATTGCCACTCCTGCTCTTTCTTGGTATTTGTTAGCTTGATATATTTTTTTCCAACCTTTGACTTTTAATAAATTCTAAGGTGTGTCGCTTGTAGACAGCATATTGATGGATCCTGGTTTCTTATCCATTCTGTCACTCTCCATCTCTTTATGGGTGCATTGAGTCCATTTACATTCAGTGTAATTATTGATAGATGTGAGTTTGTTGCTGTCATTTTGCAGTGCTTTTTTTTGTGGTGCTGATGTTTTCTTTGTTCTTCTTACTCTCCTGTGCTGAGTTACTTTTATTTGTGGATTTTTTTTTCATTTCTTTTGTTTTTGTAGGTTTTGCTTTTGCTGAGACTTTATGTTTTTCCTCTTTATTTTTATGAGTATGTTTGTTAACTTTTTTTGTGGTTACCATGAATTTTACCCTTATCTTTTTAAGTTTGAAGCAGTCTACCATTACTTGGTATCGCCTTGCCTTCCTCTCCATTAGAAGGTTCTATACCTATGCTGTTTATTCCCTCTTTTATTGTTTTGATGTTGTTGTCATTTACTGATTAACTGCTCTGATTCCCTGTTGTATTTCTTTTGGTTTTGGATAGTCCTTGAGAGTTCATTTCCTAGATTGGTATCTGGCTGATACGATCCTGCATCCTAGATTCTGCCTGTCAGCTGAAGTTGTTTGTTCACAGATCGAAGAACTCCCTTTAATAATTCGTGTAAGTTTGGTTTGGCTTTTACATATTCCCTTAATTTCTGTTCATCTGGAAATGACCTAATTTCACCATCATATTTGAATGAGAGTTTTGCAGGATATATTATTTTTGGCTGGAAATTTTTTTCTTTCAAGATTTTATATATGTCATCCCACTGCCTTCTTGCCTGCATGGTTTCTGCCGAATAATCTGAGCTTAGTCTTACTGTTTCTCCTCTGTATGTGACTTCTGGTTTTTCATGAGCTGTTCTCAGGATTCTTTGTTTGTCTTTGGTTTTGGTGAGTGAGATTATGATATGCCTTGGTGATTTTCTTTTGGGGTCTATCCTATATGGGTTCGTTGAGCTTCTTGGATGGCCAGCTTTTCATCTTTCATGATATTGGAGAAGTTTTCTGTCAACAGTTCTTCAATGATCCTCTCTGTGTTTTCTGTTTTCTTCCCCTGTTCTGGAACTCCAACCACTTGAAAATTTTTGCTTTTGATTGTATCCCACATAACTCTCAGTGTCTCTTCATTTTACTTTGTTCTTTTTTCTGAGTTTTCCTCAAACAGATTTGTATCCAAGTGTTTGTCTTCAATTCCACTGATCCTGTCTTCCACCATTTCAAATCTGCTTCTCAGCCCTTCTATGACACCGTTCATTTCTGCAATCTTGTTGTTTATCTTTTGGATTTCTAATTGTTGTTTTTGTATAATTTCTAGTTGTGAATTTATTTTGGCATTTTGTTCCTGCAATATTTTCCCAGATTCTTCCAATCTCTTGCCTGTATTTTCCATGAATTTGTCTATTTTTTCCTCATTTTTGTCTGCTTTTTGCTTCAGCTCTTGGAGAATTCTGAGTATTTGAGATTTGAATTCCCTATCAGGTAGTTCTAATGCCTTTTCTTCCACTGGAAAGTCATCTGGTGTTTTATTTTGCACACCTACGGGAACTATCCTGTCTTGTTTTTGTAAAAGTTTTGATATTGTCTGCTGTCTTCGGGGCATTCAGTAGTTATTTTTCTCATTTATTGATTGTAGATTTGTTTGTTTCTTCCCTTTGTTTTTAATTTGGCTATGTCTGAGCAGGCGGGCTGTGTGTTCTTTGTTGTTTTCTTGTCTATGGTCACAATACTTTTCACCTCCTTCTCCAACTGGCAGGGTCAGTCACTCAGATATGGTACAGCAGGGCAGGTCTAACTGAAGAGGAGTTACTGGGACGGGTTGTTTGTGGCACTTACTACAGCCACCAGGGCGGGTCGGTAATCAGTGCAGGGCAGGTTCCAGTAGGTCATGCCTGTGCTGCTCAGTGGTGTGATGTTAAGTGCACAGTGCAGGTAGGCAGGATGCAGCAGGGAGATTGTTATGTATGGAGCTAAGATGGATCTGGGAGAGAGGAGAGAGGAACAGGAGCCAAAAACATACAAACAACCAAAAAGAATGCTAGGGGAGCTTGCTGTTGGAGTGGAGAGATGAGGGACTATGAAATGGAGAAAAACAAAAAGAGGAAGACGAAGAAAAAAAGAAAAGAAAAGAATGAATAAATAAAAATCGGAAAGGGAAAAGCACAGCAAAGTTCCCAGGGATCCCACCAGTGTGGCTATGAGGTCTGGGGAAGCTGTTCTCAGGTGTTGCAGTACAGCCTCGCTAGAAGGCATAGAGGTATACAGTGCCAGGTATTCAGGGAACAGAAAGAGAAGGGAGATATAGAGAGATGAGAAACTGAGTAATGAAGAAAGACCAAAAGGGAAAAAGGGGAAAAGAAAACAAAACAAATAAAAAAAAAAAAGAACAAGAAAAGCCCCCCCAAAAACAGAAAAAAACCCCCAACAAAACAAGAAATGTCCTCAGGGATCCCTCTGCATGTCTGCGCAAGCCGAGGGGGTAGGCTCCAGGCCTCACAGCACCACCCGGCCAGAACGGGCTCCCAGCTCAAGAAAAGGAAAATAAAACAAACAAACAATTCAAAACAAACAAACAAAAGCCCTGGGATCCCACCAGCGCGGCAGCCCAGACCGGGAAGCAGCTCCACACTCGAACAGAGCTCCGCCGCTCCTTAGGAAGAAGCAAAGATGGTGCACAGAGCCAAGTATTTGAGTTTAAGGAGGGGGAGGTGGTGTGAGGTAAGGAAGAAATCAAAAGAAGCAGAAAAAAGCAACACCAGCAGCCAATAAATGGCACTCAGAGAGCCGGCCTGTTCGGGTGGGTAGAATCCAAGCAGCCTGTGCTTCCCGGACAAGAGACTGTGGCCGTGGGAAGCAGAGGAGGCCAAGTGGGGAGTGAAGAAGTGTGGGGGGTGGGAAAGCGTGTATCGCAAATTACCGGTTGTTTTGTCTCCTGCTGGATGCTCCGTGAGGCTGCTTTCTCGTACCCCATTTGCTGGTCTCTGATAGGAGTCCAAGATGGTGGATCCGCGCTGCGTTAGCTGGTAGGGGACCTCTGCACAAATCTCTCCTCGCTCTCCATTCTCTGTCGGTTTTCTTACTCCATTTGGTGCTTGGCTGAGTTCTTTATCTCTTCATTTGATGTTTTAGGGTTTCAGGATTGTTGTTTTCTTGGCTTAGTTTTTCGGATCTTTGCTGTGGAGGGACGGCGCGGTGCTTCTGCATAGAGCGCCATTTTGCCGGAAGTCTCCCTACTCATAGAAACTTTGGAAGATACTTTGAAGAGTGAACTAGCAACCACCCCTAATCCCGCAGACCAGGTAATCACCGTTCCCACTTTTAGAGTCTGTCCTTCATGTTTTTACCTACAGTCCTGTGGAGATATTTTTTTCCTCATAAAATTGAGCCCATGCTGTAGGGAGTTTTCACATTTAAACAGAAGACAGGCAGGAATAGACAGCGAAAGGAGAAAATTCCCTTCTCTTGTGGTGGATTTTAAGGTGTTGCGCACCTCAGCAGGGGGGAATTTTCTGGGGGAAACCTTACTGATCAGCTAGGATGGGTGATGAGGTGATGTCCCTATGGAGAAGGCAGGCCCTTATGAGAGAAGGGGGAAGGAGGGAGAGAGAGCTGTATGGTGGACCTGCTTGCCCAAGAGTTAATGAGGCCATGCCTCAGTGGGCCTTTGTATTTACCTCTATTTCTCTTTTTCTCCTCCTCTCATCTGTCCTGGAATCAGACCAAGGTCCCCTGTAATCACCAACCCCAGACCCTCCCCAGTGTTGGTGCCTGCCACTGAAGCCACCCTTATCAAGCCCAGAGGACTGAAGGCAAATGCTCCTGCCCCCCACCCCCCAAGCAGCCCAGCCTCTTGTTCCTGCCCCTGACTTTGCAGGATGTTTCCCAGCATGCTCTGGGAGATTGATGAGGGGGCTCGCAGAGCTTCATTAATGGCTCTCTTTGGAATGTACCTATTGCTGCATTTTAAATCACTTCTGAAATAATGGAAAATTTAAAAGTCATTCCATAAATTGCAATAAAAATGAAACGGCAGCCTTTCTAATGTGCTGCCGGGTTTGATGGATACATAGTTTAAAAGTCTCCTAAATGAAAGGTGAATTTAATGGCCCTAAATAGGGGACCTGGGGAATAGTTTTTCTTCTGAGAGCTCCCAAGCCCATTTTAACCAGAAGTTCTACCACAGGATCCATGGTGCTGCCAGCAACCCCATTTGGTATCTACTTTATGACAGCAAAAGCAATAGACGCTGCCTGAACAAGTGTTGCAGAAGACTCTTGGAGAACACATCTTGTATACAGATAATGGTCCTTGAGTTTCAAAGACTTCGGTGGGGCCGATGGAAAAGGGGATGGTGACCTTTAGTCTCCCCTTCATCCATCAAATAGTCTCCTACTGTGAGCACCGGCCATGTTCTGCTAGGAACAGGCTCTCTGTCTGGCTAATTCTGACCTCTCCAGCTGTCAGTGAGTAGAAGGACAGGCAGAGCTTCTCCTGGGTTCGACTGTGGGCAGCTTGAGCCTGGAGCTCATTGCCTACTGGGGTGTGGGCTCTGGAGAAACCTCCCCCGATCGTGCCAGGCCAGACCCTCAGTGGTTTACCCCAGGTGCACTTCTGGACTCCCTCTGCAGTGATTTCAAGAGCTGAAGAGAGAGTGTGTGGACTCATCCATATTGCACATTATGATGTTCACTAAACTTCACACACACACACATGCACACGCAATCTATGCTCACTGAATGGTTGAAAAATATCAACCTATCCATTGTCACAATTTTAAGATTTTACATAAGCACTCAGTTGTTCTGAGACCTGCTGAGGTGAAAGTCCGTGTGTAAATTTGAGATGGATTTTAACTTTACAAAGGCCTGAGTTTTTCTTCCGTGCAGGAGCACAGGCATACTGTGACAGGCCTAGAAGGGGAACCCTCAGACACTGCTGGTGGGAATGTAAAATTGTTTCTTTGGAACTGTAACTGGCAGTTCCTCAAGAGGTTAAACATAGGGTTACCATATGAGCTAGCAATTCCGCTCCTAGGTATATACTCAAGAGAAATGAAAACATATGTCCATACAAAAACTTGTACACCAATGTTCATAGCAGCATTATTCACAATAGCCAAAAAGTAGAAAAATCTAAATGTCCATAAGCTGATGAATGGATAAATAAAATGGGGTCTATCCCTACTATGAAATATTATTCATCCATAAAAAGGAATGAAGTACTGATACATGCTTCAGTGTGAATGAACCTTGAAAATATTATGCTAAATGAAAGAAACCAGTCACAAAAGACCACATGTGGTATGTTTCCACTTAGATACAGCTGCTATAAGTTGGAAAGAAGAGCCCTGGTGACATAGTGGTTAAGCGCTCGGCTGCTAACTGAAAGGTTGGTGGTTCGAGCTCACCAGCTGCTCCATGGGAGAATGATGTGGCAGTCTGCTTCCGTAAAGATTACAGCCTTGGAAACCCTATGGGGCAGTTTTACTCTATCCTATAGGGTCGCTGTGAGTCGGAATCGACTTGAAGACAATGGGTATCGGGTGTTTATATGAAATGTCCAGAACAGGCAAGTCCCTAGAGACAGAAAGTAGATCAGTGGTTGCCAGGGGCTGGGGGAGATGGAAATGGGAGTGACTGCTAATGGGTACAGGATTTCTTTCTGTGGTGATGGTTGTACAACTCTGTGAATATACTTAAAACCATTGAACTGTACTCTTTAAATTGGTGATTTGTATAGTATGTGAATTATATCTCAGTAAAGCTTATATATATATATGTATGTATACATACACACACATATATGTATATATAGAGATGATATAAATACAGTGAAACCTGTGAGAGCTGGAACTCGACGGGACTGAGTTGTATTTCTGGGTCTCACAAGCTTTCCGCCTTTGACAGGGTGCAGTCTTACCACTTTTCTATCACTCCTTTTAGTAGAAAATATTTGCGTTTTCCTTCTCTGACAAGTTTCCAAAGACTTACACAGATTCCTGCTTTTGCAGGTTTACTGTATTAGCGTCATCAGCCCCCCCGCAATATGTGTACCAGTGCAACACACTGTCCTGCTCATGCTACATTCTAATGCGGGGGTTCATAATCTCAGGGAACCTCAGCCTTTCTCTTTATTTACTCTAACTAGAGGAAGTAATGATTCCATGATGAAGGAGTAGAAAGTAAATATCATTTGCGTCTGCACTTGATAATAGCATCATTTTTTTATGGAAGCTGGCCAGTGTTCCGGTTTAGGACCCACATTCCCTGCCTGGACTGTTCAGGCTGTCAGCTCTAATTATCTAAGGTAGCTTTAAGAAAGGTTAAGGAGGTGTGGCAGCTATATTTCTTTGCTGCTGAGCACTTGGAAGGAAAATGGGATTGATCATCACACGCATGGGGATCCATTAGGGTACATTTGCAAATCTACTTAAAACTGATTTTTGAAGCCTTTACCCATTTTTGGCTCTTTCTTCTTGCTCAAGATTTTGTGTGGATGGTATTTGGCATTATCAACACCAACGGGGTGGAATTTGTTGTCCTTTTAATTCTAATTTGTAGCTAAATCTTTTCCATATCTGTAGTGAGGATTTTAGACCCTGAGTCCTAGAAACAGCAGTATTTCCCCTGAGAAAGTCAGGAGCGTCAGACAACGCTTTGAGGAAACACTGATTCTGCTGAACGTAAGGTTTTGGAGATACAAAAACCCATGGCACCAAAATAGCCTCAAACCCTTTGGTGACCCCGGAAGGAAAGTCCTGGACTGGTGTGTGTAGGCGGGGCATCCAGCATCCTCTTATGTGCTAATGAGTCCATCTAGAAGGAAGGGCAGATTTTCCAGAGAATTGATGGCTCCAGGGGGAAGGCGGGCCCCTGGTGTCACAGTGGTTAAGAGCTCTGCTGCTAACCAAAAGGTCGGCAGTTTGAATCCACCAGCTACTCCTTGGAAACCCTATGGGGCAGTTCTACTCTGTCCTATAGGGTCGCTGTCATGGATTGAATTGTGTTCCCCCAAAATGTGTGTCAACTTGGATAGGCCATGATTCCCTGTATTGTGTGGTTGTCCTCCATTTTGTGATTTTAATTTTATGTTAAAGAAGATTAGAGTGGGGTTGTAACGCCCTTACTAAGGTCACATCCCTGATCCAATGTAAAGGGAGTTTCCCTAGGGGTGTGGCCTGCACCACCTTTTATCTTACAAGAGATGAAAGGGAAGCAAACAGACGGTTGGGGACCTCATACCACCAAGAAAGCAGTCCAGGAGTTCCTGCTCAGAGACGCTCCTAGTCCAGGGGAAGATTGATGATAAGGACCTTCCTCCAGAGCCGACAGAGAAAGCAAGCCTTCCCCTGGAGCTGACGCCCTGAATTTGGACTTCTAGCCTACTAGTCTGTGAGAGAATAAGTTTCTCTTTGTTAAAGCCATCCACTTGTGGTATTTCTGTTATAGCAGCACTAGGTGACTAAGACAGCCACTGTGAGTTGGAATTTACTCAACGGCAGTGGGTTTGTTTTTTGTTTCAGAGGGCCGTGCAGGCCTCAGCCAACACAGTTAAACTGTAGTGTTCTTCCCTCCTCCTTCCTGGCTTGTCAGTTTGCAAGCGATTAATGTTGTTGTTGTGTGCCCTCCAGTCGATTCCAACTCATAGCGACTCCATAGGACAGAGTAGAACTGCTCCATAGGGTGTCCTGGGCTGTAATGTTTATGGGAGCAGATGGCCAGGGCTTTCTCTCATGGAGCAGTTGGTGGGTTTGAACCACTAACCTTTTGGTTAGCAGCTAAGTGCTTAATCACTGTGCCACCATGGCTCCTTCAAGTTATTAATAACTACCCTTTTTTAAAAACAAAAACAAAACTACCCAGGAGTCCCTGGGTGGTGCAGACAGTTAAGGAGCTCGTCTACTAATGGAAAGGTTAGAGGTTCGAGTTCACTCAGAGCACCTTGGAAGAAAGGCCTCATGATCTGCTTGCAAAAAATCAGCCACTGAAAACCCTGTGAAGCACAGTTCTACTCTGACACACATGGGGTCACCACAGTCTGAACCGATTCCACAGCAACTGATTTGGTTTGGATAATAACTACCCTGGTTCTCTAGGTCTCAGTATTGGGGCTGGAGGTAATCAGTAAATAGATTTGGTTCTGCTTAGGTTTGATTTCAAACCTAATGGTGTATGTAATTGTGTAAGTGATTACTACCATTAATACATGGTATTGTTTGCTGAGACGACAAAGTGTGTACTTCATGCAGGAGACTAGGCTGGCAACATGGCATAACTGACTTGATGGGACCTAACAACAACGTCTCTGTTACAGGGTCAGTCTGAACTCTGGTTTGCACTTGCTGTTGGGGCTGGAGGTAATCAGGAGATACCAGTTTCCACGCAGTGGCATAACTGGTCTCAGACCATCCTACCTTGTTTGTGTTTCGAGTGTTTACTGAAACAGGGCTGAAGCAAACTCAGACAAGCCTCCCAGTGGCCTGCACACATTCTGGCTTCCTCTGCCTGTTTGTTCTGGAAGTCAAACCCAGTTTAAGAGGAGAAAAATTCAGGTCTATGCCTCATTCAGGTCACATCCACGCTCAGAAAAGGAAAGAAAAGCATTTCATGCGTTGGGGTTGGGTTTACAGTCTACTTTCCTAAGATTCTGTATTCCTTCTATGTGGTTGCTATTTTAAATTGCAGTGCTTATGGGATGTAATGAAAACTCTCCGTTTAGTGTTAGGGCAGGGTAATAATAGTAGCTGCTATGCACTGGAAGTCCCTGGGTGATGCTCTCAACCAAAAGGTTGGAGGTTCGAGTCTACCCAGAGGCACCTCGGACGAAAGGTCGGTGATCTATTTCTGATAAAAATCATTAATTGAAAACCCTATGGAGCACGGCTCTACTTTGACACACATGGGGTCACCATGAGTCAGAGTAGACTCACCGGTAACTGGTTTAATATGTATTGAGACATGTTGTTGTTGTTAGTCGCTGTTGATTTTTGACTCATAGCGACCCCATGTGACAGAGTAGAACTGCCCCATAGAGTTTTCTAGGCTGTAATCTTTATGGGAGCAGATTGCCAGGTCTTTCTCCTGTGGAGCCGCTGGGTGGGTTCCAACTACCCATCTTTCAGTTAGCAGCCAAACACTTAACCGTTGCGCCACCATTGAGTCATGGGTAAGTATATTGCTGTCCTCACTTTACAGACAAGGAAACTGAGGCTCAGAGCCTGTCCAGGGACCCACAGCTCAGAAGAAGCCAAAAACAAAAAAACCCAAAGCCACTGCCGTCGAGTCGATTCCGACTCATAGAGACCCGACAGGACAGGGTGGAACTGCCCCACGGGGCTTCCAAAGAGCGCCTGGTGGATTCGAACTGCTGACTTTTTGGTTAGCAGCTGTAGCTCTTAACCACTGTGCCACCAGGGTTTCCCAGAAGATGCCAAGTGAGTGTGAATTCAGAGCTTTCTCTTACCTGCATTGGCGTGCTGCCTTTGAGGGTAAATAACGTAAATAATGTCTCTGTTTGTGAGCATGGCCCATGATCGGGCTCTGTTTTGTTCTGTTGTACGTAGGGTCGCTATGAGTCGGAACTGACTTGACGGCACCTAACAATAATGTCTCTGTTACAGGGTCAGACTGAACTCTGGTTTGTACTTGCTATTGGGGCTGAAGATAATCAGTAAATAGATTTAGTTCTGCTTAGGTTTGATTTCAAACCTAATGGTGTATGTAATTGTGTAAGTGATTACTACCATTAGTACATGGTATTGTTTGCTGAGATGCCAAAGTGTGTACTTCATGTAGGAAACTAGGCTGGCAACCATGGCATAACACACTAATGCTGGTAATTAGCCAATCTCTCACTTAACTAAATGGACCATTTGCCTTTGAAACCAGTGTGCAAATGGAAGCACGGTGACCTCTCTGTCATCCCAGTCTGCCTCTTTTGCCCCCACTTTGAGCACTGGCTCTAGTCCTTTCTTTAGCTACCTAGACACTTAAATAAGCTGTGTACAAGAAACATCAGTAGAAGGAGAAATGCTGAAGTTCTTATGAGCCTTGGTTGGGTAACCACAGTGTCTCCATCCAGGACGGGTTAGGTTTCTATTCTCAGGCAGGGATAAGCCTCCAGTTTCTAAAGTGCATTGTTGTTGTTTGTTGCCCTCAAGTTGGCTCTGACTCACAGCGACCCCATGTTCAACAGAACAAAACACCGCCTGGTCCTGTGCCATCTTCGTAATCATTGGTATGTTTGAGTCCATTGTTGTGACCACAGTGTATTCTGAGTGCCTTCCAACCTAGGAGCTCATCTTCCAGCATTATATCAGATAATGTTCTGTTGTGATCCATACGGTTTTCATCAGCTAATTTCTGAACGTAGGTCACCAGGCCTTTCTTCCTAGTCTTTCAGTCTGGAAACTCTGCTGAAACCTGTCCACCATGGGTGACTCTCCTGGTATTTGAAATGCCAGTAGCATAGCTTCCAGCATCACAGCAACACGCAGCCTCCACAGTATGATAAATGGACAGATGGGGGGTGATCTAAAGTGCACTGGCAGGACGTAACCTGTCCCTCTTTCCATACAGATGTTGTATCTGATTGGTCTCCCATGCATGAAGCTGCGATCCACGGGCGCCTGCTCTCTCTGAGGAACCTCATCAGCCAGGTAGCTTTTTGAAATACAGTAAATATGAAGTGAATCCTAATGCTCACCAGACTGAGAAAAACAAAATCATGGTCTGATATTAAGCTATAAATTTCCTCTTCAGCAAAATGTGAATTCCATATAATTTTCACGTGCCACAAAATCTTTTTTTAACCGTTTAAAAATATAAAAGCCTTGCTTATGGGCTAACCATTCTTAAGGAGCCCTGGTGGCGCAGTGGTTAAGCTCTCAGCTGCTAACCGAAAGGTGGTTGGAATTCTCCAGCTGCTCTGCGGGAAAGATGAGGCAGTCTGCTTCCGTAAAGATTTACAGCCTTGGAAACCCTGTGGGGCAGATCTACTCTGTCCTATAGGGTCACTATAAGTCAGAATCCACTCGACAGCAATGGACTTGGTTTGGAACCATTCTTAGTCCAGTTTTGTACTACTGGGCTGTACACAGTCAGAGGGTTGGCTTGGCCTCATGCTGATCTCTTATCTAAACTAAGACAGAGCTAGGAAGGCTAAGGGAAAAAGTAGTAAACGTCAGGGAAAAGAGTTTTATTTTCTTTCGAGAAAAAAATTGGGATGGAATGGCTATATTTATAACATACTTTATCTAAGCCTGTGTATTGCTGGAAACCCTGGTGGCACAGTGGTTAAGAGTTCGGCTGCTAACCAAAAGGTTGGCAGTTCGAATCCACCAGGTGCTCCTTGGAAACCCTATGGAGGAGTTCTACTCTGTCCTACAGGGTCGCTATGAGTTGGAATCGACTCAACTGTAACAGGTTTTTTACAGGTCTTTATCCATAGGATGAAGAATCAGAACTGACTCGATGGCAGTGGGTTTGTGTGTGTGTGTGTGTGTGTGTATTACTAAACACTTATTTTTAAAGAACACTTTGATCAGTTAATAGGGAGATTTTAATTTCCTAAAGTAATAAAGTATTTTTAGGCTTCCTAGGAGGTGCTAAATACTGTTGCAGGTAGTGTATTTCTGTGTTCCCTCACAGTTTCGAAATTTCCTCTTAACAGTCTTATCAGGAAGAGCCACTTGTTAATTTGTTAAAATTTAATAGTTGCTTGTTAAATTTAGTAATTTGGGCCAGGCTAACTTTTGAAATATTTTTAATTGAGAAATACAGACTACAAACACAAATGAGCTTAAACACAATGTGTACCATTTAACAAAAAGTGATGATGAGAACACTGCCAGGTGCCTGCCACCCAAGTCAAGAAATAAAAAACTAGCACATTGCTAGCCCCTTCGAAGCACCACCCATCCCTCCCCTGCATGTGCCTTCTAGAGCGCAATCCTATCTCTCCATCATAACCAATTGCCATTGAGTCGATTCCGACTCATGGCAACCCCGTGTGCAGATTAGAACCACCCCACAGGGTTTTCAATGGCTGTAACCTTTCAGAAGTAGATTGCCAGGCCTTTCTTCTGAGGCACTTTTGGGTGGGTTTAAACTGCCAACTTTTCGGTTATAGCTGAGTGCTTAACTGTTTGCGCCACCCAGGGAGTCCTTCTCCACCATGTTGTTGTTGTTAGGTGCTGTCGAGTCGGCTCCGACTCATAGCAACCCTGTGTACCACACAACGAAACACTGCCCGGCCCTGCGCCATGCTCACAATCGTTGTTATGCTTGAGCCCATTGTTGCAGCCACTGTGTTGAGGGTCTTCCTCTTTTTCGCTGACCCTCTACTTTACCAGGCATGAGGCCCTTCTCCAGGGACTGGTCCCTCCTGATAACATGTCCAAAGTACATGAGACAAAGTCTGGCCATCCTCGCTTCTGAGGAGCATTCTTTTTAAAATTTTTTTTTTATTGTTGTAGCTTAAGTGAAAGTTTACAATTCAAGTCAGTCTCTCATACAAAAATACACACATTGTTATGTGACCCTTGTTGCTGTCCCCATACTGTGACAGCACACTCCTCTTTTCCACCCCGGTTTCCTTATGTCCATTCAACCAGCTCCTAACCCTCTCTGCCTTCCCATCTCACCTCCAGATCGAAGCTGCCCATTTAATCTCTTGTATCTACTTGAGCTAAGAGGCACACTCCTCACGAGTATCACGTTATGTCCCACAGTCCAGTCCAATCCCTGTCTGAAGAGTTGGCCTTGGAAATTGTTTTAGTTCTGGGCTGATAGAGAATCCAGGAGCCATGCTTTCTGGGGTTCCTCCAGTCTCAGACCATTAAGTCTGGTCTTCTTACTAGAATTTGAGTTCTGTACCCCACCTTCCTCCTGCTCCATCCAGGACTCTCTGTTGTGTTCCCTGTCAGGGTGGTCATTGGTGGTAGCCAGGCACCATCTAGTTCTTCTGGTCTCAGCATGATGCAGTCAGGTTTATATGGCCCTTTCTGTCTCTTGGGCTAATACTTTCCTTGTGTCTTTGGTGTTCTTCATTCTCCTTTACTCCAGGTGGGTTGGGACCAATTGATGCATCTTAGATGGCTGCTCGCTAGCTTTTAAGACCCCAGACGCCACTTACCAAAGTAGGATGCAGAACATTTTTTAAATAAACTTTGTTATGTCAACTGACCTAGATGTCCTATGAAAGCATGGTCCCCAGACCCCCGCCCCTGCTACTGTCCCTTGAAGTGTTTGATTGTATTCAGGAAACTTCTTAGCTTTGGTTTAGTCCAGTTGTGCTGACTTCCCCTGTAGTGTGTGCTGTCCTTCCCTTCACCTAAGATAATTCTTGTCTACTATCTAGTTAGTGAATAACCATCACCCTTGTAACCATCAAAGAGTGTTTTCTTCTTGTTTAAACCTTTTCTTGAGTTCTTATAATAGTGGTCTTACACAATATTTGTCCTTCTGTGACTGACTAAATTCACTCAGCATAATACCTTCCAGATTCCTCCATGTTATAAGATGTTTCATGGATTCATGTTGTTGTGTATCGTTGCTTAGTATTCCATTGTGTGGATATACCATAATTTGTTTATCCATTCATCCACTGATGGGCACCTAGGTTGTTTCCATCTTTTTGCTATCGTGAACAGTGCTGTAGTGAACGTGGGTGTGCATATATCTATTCGTGTGATGGCTCTTATTTCTCTAGGATATATTCCAAGGAGTGGGATTGCTGGATTGTATGGTACTTCTATTTCTAGCTTTTTAAGGAAGCGCCAAATTGATTTCCAAAGTGGTTCTACCATTTTACATTCCCACCAACAGTGTGTAAGTGTTCCAGTCTCTCCACAACCTCTCCAACATTTATTATTTTGTGTTTTTTGGATTAATGCTAGCCTTGTTGGGGTGAGATGGTATCTCATTGTAGTTTTGATTTGCATTTCTCTAATGGCTAATGATTGTGAGTATTTCCTCATGTGTCTGTTAGCTGCCTGAACGTCTTCTTTGACGAAGTGCCTATTCATATCCTTTGCCCATTTTTTAAATTGGGTTATTTGTGTTTTTGTTCTTGAGGTTTTGCAGTATCTTGTAGATTTTAGAGATTATGTGCTGATCAGATGGGTTGTAGCCAAAATTTTTTTCCCAGTCTGTAGGTTGTCTTTTTACTCTTTGGTGACGTCTTTTAATGAGCGTAAGTGTTTGATCTTTAGGAGCTCCCAGTTATCTAGTTTGTCTTCTGGTGTTTGTGCATTGTTACTTATGGTTCATACTCCATTTATGCCATGTATTAGGGCTCCTAGCATTGTCCCTATTTTTTCTTCCATGATCTTTACCGTTTTCAATTTTATATTTAGGTCTTTGATCCATTTTGAGTTAGTTTTTGTGCGTGGTGTGAGGTATGGGTCTTGCTTCAGTTTTTTGCAGACAGACAGCCAGTTATGCCAGCACCATTTGTTAAAGAGACTGTCTTTTCCCCAATTAGTAGACTTCGTGCCTTTGTCAAATATCAGCTGCTCATAGGTGGATGAATTTATGTCTGGATTCTCAATTCTATTCCATTGGTCTATGTACCTGTTGTTGTACCACTACCAGGCTGTTTTGACTACCGTGGTGGTATAATAGGTTCTAAAATCAGGTAGTGTGAGGCCTCCCACTTTGTTCTTCTTCTTGAGTAATGCTTTACTTATCCAGGGCCTCTTCCCTTTCCATGTGAAGTTGGTGATTTGTTTCTCCATCTCTTTAAAAAATACCTTTGGAATTTGGATCTGGATTGCATTGTATCTGTAGATGGTTTTGGGCAGAAGTAACATTTTCACAATGTTGAGTCTTCCTATCCATGAGCAAGGTATGTTTTTCCACTTCTGCAGGTCTCTTTTGGTTTCCTGCAGTAGTGTCTTGTAGTTTTCATTGTATAGGTCTTTTACGTCTCTGGTTAGATTTATTCCTAAGTATTTTATCTTCTTGGGGGCTACTGTAGATGGTATTGATTTGGTGATTTCCTCTTCGAAGTTCTCTTTGTTGATGCAAAGGAATCCAACTGATTTTTGTATGTTTATCTTGTATCCTGAAACTTTGCTGAAATCTTCTATTACTTCCAGTAGTTTTCTTGTGGATTCTTTGGGGTTTTCTGTGTATAAGATCATATCATCTGCATATAGAGATACTTTGACTTCTTCCCTACCAATTCGGATGCCCCTTATTTCTTTTTCTAGCCTAATTGCTCTGGCTAGGACCTCCAGCACAATGTTGAATAAGAGTGGTGATAAAGGGCATCCTTGTCTGGTTCCTGTTCTCAAGGGGATTGCTTTCAAAGTCTCTACATTTTGGATGATGTTGGCTATTGGCTTTGTATAAATGCTTTTAATTATGTTGAGGAATTTTCCTTCTATTCCTATTTTGTTGGGAGTTTTTATCGTGAATGGGTGTTGGACTTTGTCAAATGCCTTTTCTGCATCAATTGATATGATTATGTTGTTCTTGTCTTTTGTTTTATTAATGTGATGGATTACACTGATTGTTTTTCTAATGTTGAACCATCCCTGCATACCTGGTATAAATCCCACTTGATTATGGTGAATTATTTTTGTGATACGTTGCCGAATTCTATTGGCTAGAACTTTGTTGAGGATTTTTGCGTCAATGTTCATGAGGGATATTGGTCTGTAATCTTCTTTTTTGTGGTGTCTTTACCTGGTTTTGGTATCAGGGTTATGCTGGCTTCATAGAATGAGTTTGGGAGTATTCCATCCTTTTCTATGCTCTGAAATACCCTTAGCAGTAGTGGTGTTAAGTCTTCTCTGAAAGTTTGGTAGAATTCTCCAGTGAAGTTGTCCGGGCGAGGGCTTTGTTTTTGGTTGGGAGTTTTTTAATTACCTTTTCAATCTCTTCTTTTGTTATGGGTTTATTTAGTTGTTCTACGTCTGTTTGTGTTAGTGTAGGTAGGTAGTGAGTTTCTAGACATTTGTCCATTTCGTCTAGGTTTTCAAACTTGTTAGAGTACAATTTTTCATAGTATTCTGTTATGATTCTTTTAATCGCAGTTGAGTCTGTTGTGATATCACCTATCTCATTTCTTATACGAGTTATCTGCTTCCTTCCTGTTTTTCTTTTGTCAGTTTGGCCAGTGGTTTATCAATTTTGTTGATCTTTTCAGAGAACCAGCTTTTGGTCTTGTTAACTCTTTCAGTTGTTTTTCTATTCGCTATTTCATTTAATTCTGCTCTAATTCTTATTATTTCCTTTCTTCTGGCACCCAAGGGCTTCTTTTGCTACTCTCTTTTTACTTGTTCCAGTTGTAGGGTTAATGTTTGGATTTTGGCCCTTTCTTCTTTTTGGATGTGTGCATTTATTGCTATAAAATGACCTCTGAGCACTGCTTCTTCTGTGTCCCAAAGGTTTTGGTAGGATGTGTCTTCATTCTCATTTGATTCTATGAATTTCTTTATTCCATCCTCAATTTCTTCTATAACCCAGTAGTTTTTGAGCAAGGTGTTGTTCAGTTTCCATGTGTTTGATTTTTTTTCCTTGCTTTTTCTGTTATTGATTTCTACTTTTATGGCTTTATGGTCAGAAAAGATGCTTTACAATATTTTGATGCTTTGGATTTTGTTAAGGCTTGCTTTATGGCCTAATATGTGGTCTATTCTGGAGAATGTTCCATGTGTGCTGGAAAAGAAAGTATACTTGGCTGCTGTTGGGTGGAGCGTTCTGTATATGTCTATGAGATCAAGTTGGTTGATGGTAACATTTAGATCTTCTGTGTCTTTGCTGAGCTTCTTTCTGGACGTTCTGTCCTTCACCAAAATTGGTGTGTTGAAATCTCCTAATATTATCGTGGAGCTCTCTCTCTTTTCAATGCTGTTTGAGTTTGTTTTATGTATTTTGGAGCCCTGTCGTTGGGTGCGTAAATATTTATTATTGTTATGTGCTCCTGGTGTATTGACCCTTTAATCATTATATAGTGTCCTTCCTTATCCTTTGTGGTGGATTTTACTTTAAAGTCTATTTTGTCAGAGATTAATATTGCCACGTCTGCTCTTTTTTGAGTGTTGTTTGCTTAATATATATTTTTTCCATCCTTTGAGTTTTAGTTTGTTTGTGTCTTTAAGTCTAAGATGTGTCTCTTGTAGGCAGGATATAGACGGATAGTGTTTTTTAATCCAGTCTGCCACTCTGTCTCTGTATTGGTGTGATAAGTCTGTTTACATTCAGTGAGATTATTTATGGGTATGAGTTTAGTGCTGTCATTTTGATGTCTTTTTTTGTGTTTTGTTGACAGTTTCCCTCTTCTACTTAATTTTCTGTGCTGAGTAGTTTATGTATTTTCTTTTCATTTTTTTCATTGTTGTTGATTTTGTATTTGCTGAGTCTATATTTCTCTCATTTTTTATTTTGACGTGTAGGATTGTTAGTTTCCTTTGTGGTTACCTTAATATTTACCCCTATTTTTGTACATTTAAACCAGTCTTTTATTTCTTTATATCACCTTGACTTCTTCTCCATATGAAAAGTCTATGTCTACATTTTTTAGTCCCTCTTTTTTGTTTTAATGTTGTCATCTTTTACATATTGACATCTCTGCTTCCTTATTTTCAGCGTTTTAGCTTTGATTTATTTTTGTGACTTCCCTATCTGAGTTGCTCTGTCCTGTG
The DNA here is from genome assembly GCA_030035585.1 of Dugong dugon. Taxonomy (NCBI): domain Eukaryota; kingdom Metazoa; phylum Chordata; class Mammalia; order Sirenia; family Dugongidae; genus Dugong; species Dugong dugon. Next base: position 163,078,255 of record CM057483.1, read on the forward strand.
TTCTAGTCTTGGGTTGTTATCTGATGTTATTATCTAACCAGAGGACTCCCTTTAATATTTCTTGTAATTTTGGTTTGGTTTTTGCAAATTCCCTAAACTTCTGTTTATCTGGAAATGCCCTAATTTCACCATCATATTTGAGAGACAATTTTGCTGGATATGTAATTCTTGGCTGGTATTTTTTTTCCTTCAAGGCTTTATGTATGTCACCCCATTGCCTCCTTGCCTGCATGGTTTCTGCTGAGTAGTCCGAGCTTATTCTTATTGACTCTCCTTTGTAGATGACTTCGTTTATCTCTAGCTGCTCTTAAAATTCTCTCTTTATCTTTGGTTTTGGCAAGTTTGAATATAATATGTCTTGATGACTTTCTTTTGGGATCTACCTTATGTGGGGTTCCATAAGCATCTTGGATAGATATCTCGTCATCTTTCACAATATCAGGGAAGTTTTCTGCCAGCAAATCTTCAACAATTCCCTCTGTATTTTCTGTTATTCCCCACTGTTCTGGTACTCCAGTCTCTCATAGGTTATTCCTCTTGATAGAATCCCACATAATTCTTAGGGTTTCTTCATTTTTTTAGTCCTTTTATCTGATTTTTCTTCAAATAAGTTGGTGTCAAGTGCTTTATCTTCAATCTCACTAATTCTGACTTCCATTGCCTTAATTCTGCTCCTATGACTTTCTATGGAGTTGTCTAATTTTGAAGTTTTATTGTTAATCTTCTGGATTTCTGATTGCTGTCTCTCTGTGGATTCTTGCAGCCTCTTAAATTTGTCAGTATGCTCTTCTCTAATCTTTTTAAGTTCCTCTATTGCGAGGTCCACATTTTGCCTAATATCCTTCTTGATGTCTTGAAGAGTTTTGTATATTAATGTTTTGTATTCTGCCTCTGGTAATTACAAGAAATTTTCTTCCTCTGAAAAATTTCTAGATTATTTATTTTGGGAGCTTGCTGAAGCCATGATGGTCCGCCTCTTTATGTGACTTGATATTGACTGTTGTCTCCAAGCCATCAATAAGTTATTATATTTATTTATTTTATGTTTGCTTACTGTGTCCTAGCTTCTTGTTTTGTTTTGTTTCGATATGCCCAAATAGGCTGCTAGTGTGAGCTAGCCCAGCCACTGGCGCCCCTGAAGCTTGTAAGGAGCATTCTGGCTGTACTTCTCCCAAGACAGACTTGTTTGTTCTTTTGGCAGTCCATGGTATATTCAATATTCTTTGCCAACACCATAATTCAAAGGCATCAATTCTTCTTTGATCTTCCTTATTCACTGAGTATGAGTCTCCACCATAAAAGCCACTATTATCCTGACTTCCTGGCTTTTCTTTAAGTTTTACTCTTCTGTATGTATTCTTAAACAATGTAGTTTGATTTTGCCTACTTTTGAACTTTCCATAAATGTAAATCATTCACGTGGCATTATTTTGGCTCTTGCTTCTTTCCTTCAACATTATTTTTGCCAAGAGTCATCCTTGCAGTTGCTTGGACTTACATAGTTTGTTTAGTGTAATATTCCACTGGAAGATTACACCACAGTTTATCATCCAGTCTACTACTGATGGGCATTTGGGATACTGCCAAATTGTTTTCCAGTGTCTGTGCCATAGAACACTTCCACTACCAGTGTATGATGGTTCCCGTTTTTTTTGCATCATTTTCAACACCTTGTATTGTCAGAGTTTGAGCCGGAAACGTGACTAATTATGTGACTTTTAAAAGAATCGTCACAGTACTGGAACCATGGCTGAAAGCCAGCCCCAGCGCACTGGTGCTCTGCACTGCTTACTTTGTCCTTTTCCTTACTCCAGGGCTGGCCTGTGAACTTTGTCACGACAGACCGTGTGTCCCCACTGCATGAAGCCTGCCTCGGAGGCCATCCCTCATGTGCCAGCATCTTATTAAAGCATGGAGCTCAGGTAAGTGGAGCTCAAAGAACATCTGAGAAACTGAGAAGGAAAAATGACCATTTCTGTCCATTCTGAAAAATTTTCAGCACTTCTGATTAAACTGATTAGAAATACGAAGAGGGGTATTTTTTCAAGAGTGTTACATCCATCAAGCTTCTTTGCTTTAGTGATAGATGGAATACTGAATTTTTAGCTAGAAAATAATGCTCAGAGTCTTCAAGAAAATTATGGTGGATATAATTTTCTTTACCAGCCAAAACAAAAAACTAATAAACTAGTTGCTGTAGAGTTGAATCTGACTCATGGTGACACCATGTGTGTCAGAGTAGACCTGTGCTTCAGAGGGTTTTCAAGGCTGTGACCTTTTTGGAATCAGATCGCCAGGCCTTTCTTCTGAGGTGCCTCTGGGTAGGTTCAAACTGCTAACCTTTCGGTGAGTAGTCAAGTGCGTAACCATTTGTGCAACCCAGGAACAAGCAAGAAATCATTTTAATCTCTATTTTGTTAAACTTTTTGGTTAGTAGCTGAGTGCTTAATCATTTGCACCACTACTAATTAAATGGCTGTTAGACTGCTTCTGCCTTCATCCCTGTGAGTACAGGAATGTAGTAAGATACTGTAGAAAACACATAAAATTTGGCTTTGTAAGACCTGACTTGGAGCCCTGGTTAAGAGCTATGGCTGCTAACCAAAAGGTCGGCAGTTCGAATCCACCAGTTGCTCCCTGGAAACCTTATGGGGCAGTTCTACTCTGTCCTATAGGGTCGCTATGAGTCGGAAGCGACTCAACGGCACCTAGCAACAACAACAAGATCTGATTTATGGTCCCAGCCCAGCCCGACCACTTACTAACACTGTAAACTTGGACATGTGACTGAGCCTCTGAGCTTTAGAGTTTATATTTTAAAAAGTGGGAAAATAACAACAATGAAAGTTTTTAGCTTATTATGGCATTGTGAAGACTAAGAGAGATAAGGTACATGAGCATTTGGCTACACAAATTATTATTTTGGGAATGAGAATCAGGATGGCATAATGAGATCCTAGAGAAGGAATATACAAAGTCATTGAATTTAAAAGTAGGGATCAGTAAGTCTTCCTTTAACTAGGTCCCCCTCATGCCCAAGAGTAATGGGAAAATATGATTATCTAAGTTTCTCATGTTCTCTCAACCAATATTTACTGAGCATTTGTTATGTGCCCCACTCTGGATAAAGATCAAAACCAAAAAACCAAACCCATTGCCATCAAGCCAATTCTGACTCATAGTGACCCTATAGGATAGAGTAGAGCTGCCCCATAAGGTTTCCAAGGCTGTAATCTTTAAGGGAGCCGACTACCACGTCTTTCTCCCACAGAGGGGTTGGTGAGCTTTCGGTTAGCAGCTGAGCACTTTAACCACTGTGCCACCAGGGCTCCTATGGATAAAGACCTGTAAAAATCTGTTGCTGTAGAGTCGATTCCGACTCATAGCGATCCTACAGGACAGAGTAGAACTGCCCCATAGATTTTCTAAGGAGCAGCTGGTGGATTCCAACTGCTGACCTTTTGGTTAGCAGCTGAGCTCTTAACCACTGTGCCACCAGGGCTCCATGGATAAAGATAGTACCTGCTTTGTAGGCACTTGTAATCTTATTGGAGACACATCCAGAGAAGCAGGTAAATTAGTGAATGCAATGTTAGCTGCTTCAGTAGATAAAACCGGATGTCACAGTAGCCTAACACAATAAAAATTTATTTCTTGCTGAACTGAAGCTCCAGTGTGTGTGTTCCTGGTTGGGTGGCTCTTTTCCAAGGGTGATTCAAGGACACAGGCTTCTTTCACCCTGTGGTTCTGCCATCTTCAACAAGTGGCTCCCACGTTTGCCCTAAGAGTCATCTCCATTCCAGGTGGTTGGAAGGGGAAAAGAGCATGGCAGGTTGTGCATGGAAGGCTTTTAAGGGCCAGTCCTAGCAGTGATGTTCCTCACTTTTGCCCACATCCATTGGTCAGAACTCGTTTAAGCCATGTCTAACTGCAAGGGAGATTGGGAAATGTAGTATGGCTGTGTGCCCAGGGGCTGAGGAAATAGGCTTGTTGAATGCATAACATCTTAGCCACAGCAGGCAATTACAATGAGTGTTTATATCCCTTAGTTTTTGCTACATGACAAACCACCTGAACTTAATGGCTTAAAACAATAGTCATTATTCATCTCACAATTCTGTGGGTCAGCTGGACAGTTCTTCTGGCCTAGGCAGGCTCAGCTGATCTTAGCCGGGCTTACTTATGCTTTTGAGGTTAGATGGTGAATTGGCCAGGGCAGGCTGGTTTATGATGGCCTTGGCTGGTATGGTTAGGATGACTGGGGAGATAGGAACTCTCTCCACGTGATCTCTCATATCTAGTAGGTAGCCTGGATTTGTTCACAGGTAGCAGGGATTCCAAGATTAGCAAGAGACAGCAAGCTGTCTGCTTGTGTCACATATGCTACTGTCACATTGGCCAAAGCAAGTCACATGGCCAAGCCCAGATTCAAGGAGTGGAAATGGGAGGGGTTGTAAAGCCACACTGCACAGGGATGTGCATACTAGGCTAGGAAGAAGCTGTGGCCATTTTTGAAAAGTACAATATAATAAGTATTAATACTAAGAGGGTTGTTAGGAGCACATATAAGTGTTCCTAACCCATTTTATTTCTGATGGAGTGAGAGGGATCAAAAACGGCTTCCTACAAGATGTGACGTCTAAGCTGAAATCTAAAATACCTGCTGGAGTTAGTCAGCTGAATGGTAGGTTGGGGAAAATTATGGACTTCTCGTCCACTGGGTACAGCGCATGCAAAGGCCTGGAAGTGAAAGTGAGCAAATTTTTGTGACATCAAGTAGTTCTTATGGCAGGAGAGTAGAGTGGGTGGGAGGGGTGTGGGCCAGAACATGAACAACCCTGTTGTCCATGCCAAAAAAAATGGGCTTTGTTCTGAAACCAGTAGAGAGCCACAGGTGAGTACATAATTGGATTTATACTTTTGTTGAGAAGATTTATCCAAAACATAGAAGCAGGGCCAGGACTAAGGTGAGGCAAGAGAGGCACCTAGGGTACAAACTTTAAGGAGGTGCTCACTCTGAGGGCCATATGGCACTTTCAAGACCTTTAAGGTCACTTATATGATCCTTAAACGGTGCACCCTCAGTACCTTTCAAGCCTCACTCTAGTCCCAGCCCTGCCTGGAAATAAAGCATGAGAATGGCTTCGTGTCTTTGCAATATCATTGCTTAACAAGTCCACCAAAGAATTATTTAACACTCTAGAAGAATGTATCTCCATTTGGCTTTCTAGTTACTATTAGGTTATAGCCCAAACACTGGGAAATTACATGTTAACTTGTAGATTTAGAAAAGATAACTCAAAGGTTATAGTTTTGTGGCTCTATAGCACATTAACCAGTTTTGTATCTATTAGTAAATTTACTTCAGAATTGTTTGGACTGACTACACAACCCTCCAATCCTCAAAATCTCCTTGGAACCACCCTTACCATCTTACTGGTGCCCTCATTAATTAGTCTTTGGCCAGTGTCCACTCTATATTTGTATGAAAGTCATGTTTTTTAACTTCTTAAAATTATACTTTAACATTTTTATAAAGTAACTCTGGCTACTGTGAAGAAACTCAGTTGGTGTGGGATGGGATCTAGGAGGGAAGGTTTAAAAGAAAGAGATTAATTTGGAAACTATTGAAATGATTCTAGCTAATTTTGAAATTCATGTTCCAGGAGAGGGCATGGGGGAGATAGAACATTCAGTAACATTCTTGATGCCTTACGACGTTCGATATCTCATCCAGCTTTTCATAACACCCTTGAGGAATACGTTATTTTTCTCCTCATTTTGTAGCTGCAGAATTTAAGACTCAGAGGGGTTAAATAACAGCTCGAAAGCAATAGAGCCAAGATTTGAACCCAGACACTGTGCTGTCTGCCTTCATCCTGGCGCTTTCCTTTCCAGGTGAATGGCCTTACTACAGACTGGCACACTCCCTTATTTAATGCTTGTGTCAGTGGCAGCCAGGACTGTGTGAATTTGCTTCTGCAGCACGGAGCCAGCCCTGACTCTGCAAATGACCTGGCATCCCCCATCCACGAAGCTGCTAAGAGAGGTAAATCTGCTGAGAATTTAAACTTTCCACTCATTCCTTTGGGGACATCTTACTGTTCAAAGAAAGGGAGAAAAGGAGGTATATTTTAGAGCAGTAGTTCTCAAAGTGGGGTCCTCTGACTAGAAGCATCAGCATGACCGGAAATGCAAAAGGCAGATTCTTGGGCCCCACTCCAGATCTACTGAGTCAGTAGCTCTGGGGAGGGGCCCAGACAACTGTGTTTTATTTAACAAGCCCTCCAGGTGATTCTGCTGCACAATAAGTTTGAGAACCACTGTTTTAGGGCCTTTGGAATGATGTACACTGCTGTTCCCCTGGAACAGGGCCCGTCACATGGTAGACTATCCATCAATATTTGTGGACTATATTGTTGAATCTGTCGCCCCATAGAAATCAAGTCATTTTATAAAACAAGTTATATTCTGCTGTTTTAGGACCTTAGAGAATATCGTCTCAGGGCTACCTAAGTTTGCTAAGTGAAACAAACTGCTTTCAATTTTTGGAACTATAAGATGTTATATACAGTTTGGGATTTAGGTAAAGTAGAGGGTCATCGAAAGTAAGGGAAACTTTCCATGAGATGGATTGACAAAACAGCCACAACAATGAACTCAAACATACCAATGATCATGAAGATGGTGCAGGACCCAGCAATGTTTCGTTCTGTTATACCTTAAGGTCATTATGAGTCAGAGCCAACTCAACGGCAACTAACAACAACAGTTTAGGGTAGTTCTCTTCATAATGCCATAATTTGCCTGATATGCTGAACTCTGAGACAAAAAAATGAAATCGCAAGTTTCGCTTTTCTCTGATGTTCATCATCATCCTCATAGCCTTACCTTGCCAGAGGGCTTTCAGTTTCCGCAAGGGCTTTCACAGAATGGCTTCCCGTGATCCTTAAACCCCAAAAAACCAAACCCATTGCCATCGAGTCGATTCTGACTCATAGCAACCCTATAGGACAGAGTAGAACTGCCCCATAGGGTTTCCAAGGAGCGGCTGGTAAATTCCAACTGCCAACCTTTTGGTTAGTAGCCGAGCTCTTAACCACTGCACCCCCAGGGCTCCCCCATGATCCTTACAGCAGCCCTATTGACTGGATCAACCCATATTATAATTACCTCCCAAAGCATTGCCTTTTATTTATTAAGAGACATGCTGGTTCATCATATTCACTGGACACATAGAACTAAAAAGATATAACAAGAGGAATGTAAAGGAGCAATGTTTAAAGTATGGCGTTCTAGATCAAGCAAGAGTGATTCAGCTTTGACAGAACCTAGTTTGCCCAACTGGGACCCACTTATGTTGGATTTAGCAGCTGCTTTGAAGCTTTACCTTCGCCCACCCAGGCCTGTTGCTCTCAGGGCCTGCCTTTGGTGAGGTTGTAAGCTCCTGTCCCTGTTTCTTGGCCCATGTTGTGCCCTTTCTTCTTCAGGTCCACCTTCAGTCCCTGTTCCTCCTTAACCAGTAACCAGTTGCTGTCGAGTTGACTCCTACTCATGGAGACCCCGACTCACAGCGACCCCATGTGTGTCAAAGTAGAGCTATCCTCCATAGGGTTTTCAGCAGCTGATTTTTCACCTAGCTCTTCCCAACTTCCAATTCAATTTCTGAACCTGGACTAATTACTCCACAAATTAATGAAAAGGGGTGGATTGGCTGCTGGTTGTTTAAAAGTGGCTAATAAACTCAGGTGAGTTCCAACCATAGCTGCAGATCACGTCTTGTTGTCAACCCGTTAACTGATGGCAGTGTTTGAAATCATTTCCTATTCGAAGTAAAGGGAATGGCTTTTGGTCCTCTGGATAAATTGCTGGCAAATATAAATTAAAAAAATGGGGAAAGTGGTGTTTCCATAACTGCAGAACTTGTGCTGTAACTAGTCTCTCTCGCTTTGGGCTACAGGCCATGTGGAGTGTGTGGAGTCTCTTGCAGCTCATGGAGGCAACATTGACTATAATATCAGACACCTGGGTACTCCACTATATTTGGCTTGTGAAAACCAGCAGATAGCCTGTGCCAAGAAGCTTCTGGAATCAGGTAAAAAAACAAGGAAAGAAAACAAAAAGGAAATTAAATGTAGTTTAATGATCTCTCTATTGTAGCAGAGGAAAGAGTATGGGCAACGAGATTGGACTGTGTTCCCATGGGGAATTATTTTAAACTACTTGAGCTTCAGTTCTCTCACTCGTAACAAGAGGATAATGATGATGATGATGATGATGATGATGATGATGATGATACCTCCCTCCCAAGGTGGTCCTCAGTGATTGTTAGTTCCCCCTTCCCTCTGCCTCTCTCCCTCCTGCCGATCATATTTTTAGGCGCTGAATAACTTGGAAAGCTGCTGGATTAGGGTTGAGTCTTCCTGTTTGGAGCCTTCTTCACCAGGTCTCTTTGGTTTGGAAATTGAACTTGCCCCATTTTTAGCCCCTTGTAAATGTTCTGTTTTCTTTGAAATGGCCTACATACCATTGTTCCTTTTCACTGCCCTGCTGTAGCCCAGGCCCTTTTTTTGACACCTGGAACACCATTTCATCATCTCTTTAATTATCTGAATTATTTATTCTTTCAGACTTCAGTAGTCTCTCCCTTACCTGAATTCTTACAGTTCTTATTGTCTTCTATTCATTTGGCAGCCATTGTCATGAATTAGGAGATTCATTTTCTCTCTTTCTCTCTCTCTCTTAAATAATATGTCTATGTTCTGTCTCCCTAGCTAGACGTTAAGCTCTTAGCCAAGCAAGGGCCAGGTTTGGCACCCCTCACAAAGCCAAAAACAATAAAAGTACAATTTAGTTAGCATTTGTTGCCTGGATATAGATTCTCATTTTACCAGAAGGATAGCAGCTCAGGCAAAGCCACATGGTCCCACATGTCACAGTGAAAGCCAGGGTGGGGATCTGCTGAGAGTATAGGAGTGGAATTGGGTGTGGATGGTGCTGGAAACTCACCTTACTCTTGAGGAGGACACTTTGGAACCTTTCCTGTGAACTTGGGATTGGCCACCCCAATCTAGGAGATGATCCCACGAGTTGGTCTCTTTTCACAGTCGAAATCACACGATGCCTGGGTCCCAGGTTTGAAACCCAGTGGTGGCTGCTAGTGTATAAATTTGGCTGCCCGGTGTAGACCAGATTTCACCATCTAGCCTCACTCTCAACCTGTACAGGCTAATACTTAGGCTCCATTAACAACAGATGTGTAGCCTTTCCGCCGCCAGGAGTTCTCTTTATGTATCGCATCTGTCTACCACTCAAAGGTGAGTTTTTAGCTTCATATGCTGTATTCAGTCACTTGTAAAATGGCATTACCCCATATTATTAAATGGAATGCAATCAAGTCCCGTTTTCTCTGGAGAGTTACCATGCTCTCTCTGGATCCCTTTTCCTTAGGGAATTTTGAGGCTCAGCAATTGGAGAGAGTGGACAGTTGGGCTTTGCTCTTTGGCTGACCCCCTTCTGTTCTTGTCACCACTACTTAGGAGCAAGTGCGAACTGTGGCAAAGGTCTGGATTCCCCTCTTCACGTGGTGGCCAGGACGTGCAGCGGGGAGCTGGCCCGCCTGCTCTTGGAGTTTGGAGCTGACACTCAGGCTAAGAATGCTGACGGCAAGCGCCCTGTGGAGCTGGTGGCGCCAGAGAATGCTCTGACCCAGCTCCTCTCGCAGAGGGAAGGTGCTTCTCCTTTGCCTGAACCTAAGCCCTAATCCGTAGACTCCTGTGGGCTCTAGTAAGAGGCAGGTACCTACCGAGTTCTGACTTGCGATCCTATCCAAGATCATTCTCTGCCCTCACCCAGTGTGGGAAAGTTTAGCTCATTTAGTATTCAACAAATATATAGTTGAATATAGATATATATATGTGTACATACATACAGTTAAGTGCTCAGCTGCTAACCGAAAGGTTGGCGGTTTGAAACTACCCAGAGGCACCTTAGAAGAAGGCCTGGAGATCTGCTTCCAAAAGGTCACAGCCTTGAAAACCCTCTGGAGCACAGTTCTGCTCTATCCTATAGGGTCGCTACGAGTCAGAATCGATGGGATGGCAATGTTTTTTTTTTTTTTTTTAAGCCAAGCACAAACCATTTGTGCCACCCAGGAACTTTAAATAGGATACAGTACTATAGTAAATAACCCTTCTGCTGTTTGACAGGTTGGAGAAGGGCTGGTTTGGGATGAGCTAACATTCACGTGTAGGGTATGACAGTTTTCAAACAATTAAGATATGGTTCAAAAAAATTTAATACTAAACTTGTCAAAAACCAATTTAGAATGATGACGTAGGAGCCCCTTTGGGGCTGTATGATGTCCCAGGATGTCTGTTCTTATGACACTATAGATGGGCAGAAATACTGGGCATTTGATCTCTGGATGTACAAATGCAGCTAATTAAAAGTACTGGGTATCACTTTCATGATTCACACCAATCTGAAGATATTTACTCTTATAAATCAATAAACGCTGAAGTCCACACTCCACAAATAAGTACTGACACTGCTGCCCTGCACAGCTCAACATGGTGATTGGGAGGTGTGCAGGAGGGTAGGGGGCACTCCCTTGAGCTTTGAGGGTGAGGGACTGGGGTGTGGAGCAAAGGCCCCTCAGGCTGAGGAGAAATAATTCTTAATTGCCCCTAGAGATGGGGAAGCAGAGTGCCTACTTTCTTGGGGTGTGTGGACGGTGTTATATTTTAGGGGTTGTGTGACTGTGAAGCAGGCCTTCCCTATTGGAAGGATACTGATTATATACATGGCATCTGTTTTTTTTCTCCCATGTGCTGAGAATGAGGGCTGGCTCTGGGCAGAACTGCAAAGTGGACCAAGGAATGTTCTCCCTCCCACTCCCACTGCCCCAGGTTCTAGCGGCCAAGTCCCTACTTTGAACACCCCAAACGGGGCCGGTGCTACCTGAGCACAGGGAAGACCGACCCCAGGCTACAAGAAACAATCTTGTAGAGACCGCTTCATGCTAAACAACTGGTAAACACCAGACACTTCTACCTGCCTTTGGCCAATTACGCGTTTTCGTAAAACTCTGTCTCTATACAGGGTGGACTTTTCCATCAGGTGACTCGGGCCCACAATGTTTGCAGGGGCCCACAGAAATGTTTTCATTGCTTGTAAAATGAGAAAAAAACGAATGCAACCCAACCTAGATTACATTCATCTTTATACCAACACAGCTGTAAAATATAATTTTTAATATTTTTAATGGAGAAAGGGATCCACATAGGCGAAAGTGCCTTGGGTCCGCTGAAGTCATAATGAGAGGAGATACAGATATATCCCTGCCCCACCAAATACTCTCCTAGGATTTTCCGGTTGTCTTCACTGGCTCCACTTTATTTCCTAAAGTCACTCCTAGAGACCTACTTAGTTAATTCCTTCCATTCACATTTTGCATGCTGACAATGTCCCCAGTGAGCCCATTGGCTTAGAAAGTACCATTTGCCACTAAAGAAAATTGTTGCATCTTTTCCCTCTGTGAGTGATTGTGGGGGTTCTGACAAGGTCACCCCTCAGCACGCTGGACCCCCACAGGAAATGGGCCAGGCAACTGAAGAGCACCACACCCACCGATTTCACGCGGCAATTTCTATCTCCGGGTGTCCCCACTGTCACATTTGCTTCAGGCCACCTGCCTCTCTGTACCTGGAAAATGTTAAGTGAAACTCAGCCACGTCTGGAAGGAGGCTTTGCACAGGTGTTGGGGGAGGTGGGATCTTCCCTTCTCCCTTCCCATCATGGTAGCTTCTTTGGAGGGAAGGGGAAGGACGTCAGGAATATCACCACCGCAGCCGCTTGTGAAGCATTTAAAGCAGTGTTTGCTCATGGGACACAACGGAAGCTAAACTTGACTCTCTCAGCCCAGCACGTACAGCAGCCGCCCCTGAATGCGCTTTGACCTTAAAGCATCCTGTGTGTTGGGGTGGGGGTGGGAGGAAGAGAAGAAATTGAGACCCAAAGGAATATGCCAATCTGTATATATAGAATTAGCTAATTTTATTATGGAGCAACCCACCAGTCACTCCACAGGAGAAAGATGTGGCAGTCTGCTTCCGTAAAGATTTGCAGCCTTGGAAACCCTATGGGGCAATTCTACTCTGTCCTGTAGGGTCGCTATGAGTTGGAATCGATTCGACGGCAACAGGTTTGGTATTATGGAACACAGCAAATACCCAGAATGCATGCAGGTGGCCAGCAAGTGACTACAAAGCCATTGTGGGTTTTTAGCTCCATTTATATGGAGTGGAAGCTACAGCTGTCTCCATCATCCTGCCTTTAGTAAACAGCCAGCAGACCCTCGCTGGGCATCAAGACTTCCACTGACCTCACTCTAATGGGCCTGCTGTTCGTAGTTTTCTATCAGGCTTGATCTGAAGTTTTGTCCTGCACAATTCTTTATCAGGACCTCCTCTGGTTGCCCCCAAGAGCGTGTCTAGCACCTATGATCAGTCACATTCCTCAGGGAGGTGAGACTCAGTTCAGTTTCCCCACAGTGGCTTTTTACCGTTCATTAATATATGCCCTGAGTGCACCGAGATCAATTGGGAAGGTGCCCTAAATACCGATGGGGCCTCCTGAATGTACCATTAGGGGCTGATTTAAAATACTGCACTTCTTTGATTGTCTGTGTGTCTAGTTCTACCTCTTCTTGTTCTCCATCACCTGAGAGATATGTAACCCAGTTTATCCTGGAGCTTGTGGTGACGTGATAGGGAAATAGCAGTCACCATATTCTTCTAGTAGTATTCTCAACCCTGGACAAACAATACAATGACTAGGGGAAGTTTAAGAAAATTTAGATACACAGGCCCCACCTGGGAATAAGTGAAGCAGCATCTCTGGGGTGGGGCCCAGCGCTGCAGTAGTTTAAAGTGTTCCCCTAGGCGAGTCTAAAGTGCAGTCAGGACTGAGGACTACTGCTTTACAAAATTCTTGAAGGCATATAGTTTTGCTTTGTGTTTTTTAATAATCAAAAGAGAATTCTCATCACAATTTGGTGCAGGGGTTGGTGGTGGGAAATCATTCCCCATCCTTTTACCCTGTAACAGGGTCTCTCAACCTCGGCACTATTGACATTTGGGGCTGCTTGGGGGCTGTATTGTGCATTGTGGGATATTCAGCAGTATCCTTGGCCTTCACCCACTAGATGCTAATGTTGTGGTGTGCCGTGGAACAATTCTGACTCATAGCAACCCTACAGAACAGAGTAGAACTGCCCCACAGAGCTTCCTAGGCTGTAATCTTTATGGGAGCAGATCAGCAGGTCTTCCTCCAGTGGAGCTGCTGGTGGGTTTGAACCACTTAACTATTGCACTACCAGGGCTCCTTAGGTGCTAATAGCTAGTTGTGATATGAGTCCCCCGGTGGCTCAAACGGTTAAGCACTTGACTACTAACTGACAGGTTGGCAGTTTGAATCCACTGAGAGATGCCTCAGAAGAAAGGCCTGGCGATCTGCTTCCAAAAGGTCACAGCCTTGAAAACCCTATGGAGCACAGTTCTACTCTGACACACATGGGACTGGTTTAGTTGTGACAACCGAAAGTATGTCCAGACATTGCCAAATGTCCCCTCTTTTTTCTCCCTGCTCCCCTCCTCACCCCATGACCACCACCCTACACTGTAAACCCATGGGTGGTTTCCTATGCAAGGTTTGTGTGAATCCACTTTTCACCTATGAGTGGAAGCACCGGGATAGCTGTGAATATAGAATGTAAAAGCAACTATGACTTAATGCGGTAACATACACTTAGGAGTCACTGATGGCTCATAACATTTAAATATATTAAGGTTGCTTAAATCATAAAATAAAAATGCTTGCATCAAGAAATATGATCTTGTTTTTTTTTTAAGGTGAAAGACAACAATTTTATTTCCATTATTAGAAATTTCGGGTCACTGAGTAATTCCAAAATAAGCTTTCTTAAGCCTGTGTTTGTGAGGGCTAAGCATTAAATTTCTTTCACTCTCTTCTAAATTAAAACCTAACAAGCTCATTTTCAGTCAGATGGAAAGAAAGAGAGAACGTGGCTGAAAAATGTCCCCTGAAACAACAAAACCAGAAAATGGCCGTAAATAGTACCTTATTATTTCCTTATAACAATGTTATATCTCGTATGCTTAAAAAAAAGGGAACAGAAAACGAGTCTCAGATCCCTAAAACAAATGTGTGACTGTCTTGTGATCCTTCTCCAGGGCCCCCGTCTCTGATGCACTTGTGCCGCCTTAGGATTCGGAAGTGCTTTGGAACCAAGCAGCATCATAAGATCACTGGACTTGTTCTACCGGAAGAGCTGAAACAGTTTCTCCTCCATATTTAAATGGGCCGACGAATGCACAAACAAGCCGGCAAACATTAGCGAGTGTTGGGATCGTTGGAATTTTAAAATAAAGTTGGGTTTATAGAGCCTGGCTAGCTTTTTCAATTAGATCTTTATTTTCAATGGAGATACTCCGGCTACTTTGGTTTTGTCGGTTGGAAGGCATGAAGATCTTTTTCTCTGCCTAGAAGAGGGTGGCTAAAATAAGAGCTATTGCTTTGAACATCTACTACATGCCAAGCGCTGAGCTAGGAAGGTTTTAGGCCTCATCTACTTTAACCCTCAGAACAACCCTGCCAGGTGGGTGCTGTTCTTGGCCCTTCTCCAGGTTAGACACAGACTCAGGGAGGTACATTTGTCCAATTCCCCAGAGCCAGGATAGGGAGCCAGATTTGATTACAGGCTCTCTGATGCTAACCTGGGGTAGTGAGCTGGAAGGAACTTGGGGCTGATCAGGAAAAAAGCTATGACCGCGAGATAACAGTGTTGCACAATAAGCTATTTATTGGGCCTGATGCATTGACCGCCACATGCAGGGGAGGGGTCCCCCACAGCAGGAGGTTTTCCAGAGGCAAGCAGCACAGGGATCCACCAGAAAGGGAAAAATCAGTTGCTGTCAAGTCAACTCGGATTCATGGTGACTTCGTGTGTGTCAGAGTAGAACTGTGCTCCATAGGGTTTTCAGGGGCTGATTTTTCAGAAACAGATTGCCAGGCCTCTCTTCCCAGGCACTCTGTGT
The DNA here is from genome assembly GCA_030035585.1 of Dugong dugon. Classification (NCBI taxonomy): domain Eukaryota; kingdom Metazoa; phylum Chordata; class Mammalia; order Sirenia; family Dugongidae; genus Dugong; species Dugong dugon. The sequence goes on from CM057483.1 coordinate 163,093,374, forward strand.
GGACTAGAACCTCCAACTTTTTGGTTAGCAGCGAAGAACATTCTGTTTACACCACCCAGGGACTCCACCAGAAGGGGAACAGGGCATGAAAAACTCCAGGGAAGAGAAGGGAAAGGGACTTAAGTGCATCTTACTTGATGTCCTCCTGCAGCAAGGTGAGGAGTCCCTGGGCCAGAGAACTCTGAAGGCAGCAACACCTTAGGGTTCTTACAGCCACAGGGTTTTATCTCATCTAGGGCCAGCAGGTGTTGGGCGCAGTTTCACAGAATATATAAAGCAAGGAGGCTTTAAGTGGCTAAAAATCTGCTAAATAAGGGTTATTAACAACCCTTTCATGGTTCTTGGGACAGAATGTGCCCACAAACATTTTCGGGTTCTTAGGTTTCTCAGGAAGGTACTTGTCCCACTAAAAGTATATGCTAACCTCCAGTGGTGGCTTGTGTAATGATGAAAAATGAAAGAAATGTTCTTTGGCAAAAATCCACTAAGGTAGAAGGCTTAGTTAGGTATGAGGCATTGCATCCAGGAAGTGTAATTGGGTCAAACTTTTGTCTCTTTTGACTTTTGTACAGCTAGATAATCCTTGTAAGCAAATTTACAGCTTCCTGTGTGATAATTAGGGATCCCTGGTGGGTTTGGTGTTTTCTGGTGATGTATTTGGAAAACCAGCGGTGCCCAATGTAACCAAATGTATGTATGGATCCATGCTAAAAATTTCAACATTTCTGGGACATATGTACCCCACAAAATATGTGTCAAAATCCATATTTCATAACAAAATTTTGGAAATGCTCCTTGATTCAGCATGGCTTCCATTAATGAAAACACACGGTATCAACAAAAAATTCAAAGCAAAAAAATAACTGGGTCTTGAAAGGGCAACAATTGGATGTGTACAAATTTGAGTTTGGTGCTGGTGGGTTTTTTTTTTTTTTTAAGCTAATGGGCCTTAAAAACAAATTGGGGTCAATACAGAGGCAATGTTTAGCTCATTTATATAACACCTGGGGAGTTTTGAAGGAGTCCTGGTTGCACAGTGGTAAAGTGCTCGTCTGCTAACCAAAAAGTTGGCGTCAGGTTTGAATCCACCAGCCGCTCCTCGGGAGAAAGATATGGCAGCCTGCTTCTGTAAAGATGTCAGCCTTGGCAACCCTATGGGGCAGTTCTACTCTGTCCTATAGGGTTAATATGAATTGATGGCAATGGGTTTTGGGAAGTTTGGAGAGAGGCAGAATTTCCCAACATCACTATCATGGCTCCATCTTCCTTACATGAGAAGATAAAGATGAAAGGCATTTCTTTGTTTAAGTCTGTGTTTTTTACCCTCATTGTTCTTAAAACAAAACCAGGGCTGGATTACCCAATAAACAAGGTACACATGGATTTACTTGTGTTTATTTACTACTCTGTAGTGAACAATTTCACCTGTTTTTCACCACATCAACGATATGGTGAAGCCTGTGTGAAATTGTTCACTACAGAGTAGTAAGTAAACACAAGTAAGCCTGTACATACCTAGCTTAATGTAAACTGGTTCATACCGTGCGTACTGGTTAATCTGCCCCTGGATAAAACCACTACTGCCCTTGGATAGGGGCTAGTTCTTTCTCTCAACCCAAATACGATACGCATATTAAGTATATTCTAGAATTGTTTTGTCTAATACAGTAGCCACAAATCCAGTGGTTCTCAGCCAGGGACAGTTTTGCCCCCCAAGGGATATCTGGCAATGTCTGGAGAAACTTCTGGTGGTCACAACTCGGGGGAAGGGGGTGTACTGGTATCTAGTGAGTGGAGGCCAAGGATGTGGCGGCTGTTGTTGTTATGTGCCATCCAGCTGCTTCAACTCATAGCAACCCTGTCTATAACAGAGCAAAACATTGCCCAGTCCTTCACCATCCTCAAAATTGTTGCTATGTTTGAGCCCACTGTTGCAGCCACTGTGTCAATCCATCTCATTGAGGGTCTTCCTCTTTTTTGCTGACCCTCTACTTTACCAAGCATGATGTCCTTCTCCAGGGACTGGTCCCTCCTGATAACATGTCTGAGGTACAGGAGACGAAGTCTTGCCATCCTTGCTTCTAAGGAGCATTCTGGCTGTACTTCTTCCGAGACAGATTTGTTTGGTTTTTTTTGGCAGTCCATGGTATGTTCAATATTCTTTGCCAACACCATAATTCAAGTGCATCAATTCCTTTTCGGTCTTTCTTATTCATGGTCCAGCTTTCACATGCATATGAAGTGACTGAAAATACCATAGCTTGGGTCAGGCGCACCTTAGTCCTCAAGGTGACATCTTTGCTTTTTAACACTTTGAAGAGGTCCTCTGCAGCACATCTGCCCAATGCAATACATCCTTTGATTTTGCGACTTTGGCTTCCATGGACGTTGATTGTGGATCCAAGTAAAATGAAATCCTTGACAACTTCAATATTTTCTCTGTTTATCATGTTGTTGCTTATTGGTCCAGTTATGAGGATTTTTCTTTTCTTTATGTTGAGGTGTAATCCATACTGAAGGCTGTACTCTTTGATCTTCATCAGTAAGTGCTTCAAGTCCTCTTCCCTTCTAGCAAGCAAGGCTGTGTTATCTGCATATCGCAGGTTGTTAATGAGTCTTCCTCCAATCCTGTTGCCCCATTCTTCTTCATATAGTCCACCTTCTCAGATTATTTGCTCAGCCTACAGATTGAATACGCATAGTGAAAGGATACAACCTTGACTTGATGCACACCTTTCCTGATTTTAAATCAAGCACTATACCCTTGTTCTGTTCAAATGACTTCTCTTGATCTATGTACAGGTTCCTCATGAACACAATTAAGTGTTCTGAAATTCGCAATGTTATCCATAATTTGTTATGATCCACAGTCAAATGCCTTTGCATAGTCAGTAAAACACAGGTAAACATCTTGCTGGTATTCCCTGCTTTCAGCCAGGATCTGACATCAGCAATGATATCCCTCATTCCACGTCCTCTTCTGAATATGGCTTGAATTTTTGGCAGTTCTCTTTTGATGTACTCCTGCAAACATTTTTGAATTCTCCCTAGCAGAACTGTACTTACATGGGATATTAATAATGCTGTTCGATAATTTCTGCATTCTGTTGTATCACCTTTCTTTGGAATGGGCACAAATATGGATCTCTTCCAGTTGGTTGACCAGGTAGCTGTCTTCCAAACTTCTTGGAGTAGACGAGTGAGTGCTTCCAGCATTGTATCCGTTTGCTGAAATATTTCAATTGGTATTCCATCAATTCCTGAAGCCTTGTTTTTCGCCAATGCCTTCAGTGAACCTTGGACTTCTTCCTTCAATACCATCGGTTCTTGATCATATGCTACCTCCTGAAATGGATAAACATCAACCAGTTCTTTTTGGTATAGTGATTCTGTGTATTTCTTCCATCTTCTTTTGATGCTTCCTGCATCGCTCAATTTTTTCCCCATAGAATCCTTCAGTATTGCAACTTGAGGCTTGAATTTTTTCTTCAGTTCTTTCAGCTTGAGAAATGCCGAGTGTGTTCTTCCTTTCTGGTTTTCTAACTCTAGGTCTTTGCACATTTCATTATAACACTCTGTCTTCGGGAGCCATGCTTTGAAATCTTCTGTTCAGCTCTTACTTCATCATTTCTTCCTTTCACTTTAGCTACTCTTCGTTCAAAAGCAAGTTTCAGAGTCTCTTCTGACATTCCTTTTGGTCTTTTCTTTCTTTCCTGTCTTTTTAATGACCTTTTGCTTTTTTCATGTATGATGTCCTTGATGTCATTCCACAACTCGTCTGGTCTTTGGTCATTAGTGTTCAATGTGTCAAATCTGTTCTTGAGATGGTCTTTAAATTCAGGTGGGATATACTCAAGGTTGGATATACTTTGGCTCTCGTGGACTTGTTTTCATTTTCTTCAGCTTCACCTTGAACTTGCATATGAGCAATCGGTGGTCTGTTCTGCAGTCAGCCCCTGGCCTTGTTCTGACGGATGATATTGAGCAACTCCATCATCTCTTTCCACAGATGTAGTCAATTTGATTCCTGAGTATTTCATATGGCAAGTTCCATGTGTATAGTTGCCATTTATGTTGTTGAAAAAGGTATTTGCAATGAAGAAGTTGTGGTCTTGCAAAATTCTATCATGCAGTCTCTGGTGTTTCTATCACCGAGGCTATATTTTCCAACTATGGATCCTTCTTTGTTTCCAGCTTTCACATTCCAATCACCAGTAATTATCAATGCGTCTTGATTACATGTTTGATCAATTTCAGAATGCAGAAATTGGTAGAAGTCTTCAATTCCTTCATCTTTGGCGTTAGTGGTTGGTGCGTAAATTTGAATAACGGTCGTATTAACTGGTCTTCCTTGTAAGTGTATGGTTATTATCCTATTACTGACAGCGCTGTACTTTAGGATAGATCTTGAAATGTTCTTTTGGACGATGAATGTGACACTTTCCCTCTTCAATTTGTCATTTCATTCCCTGCATAGTAGAGTATGATTGTCTGATTCAAAATGGCCATTATCAGTCTATTTCAGCTCACTAATGCCTAGGATATCAATCTTCAACAGTTTCATTTCATTTTTTACAACTTTAATTTTCCCTGATTCATACTTCATATAGTCCACGTTCCGATTATTAATGGATGATTGCAGTTGTTTCTTCTCATTTTGAGTCATGCCACATCAGCAAATAAAGGTCCCAAAAGCTTTACTCCATTCATGTCATTAAGGTCTACTCTACTTTGAAGTCGTATTCTGAGTGCCTTCCAACCTGAGGGGCTCATCTTCTGGCACTATATCAGACAGTGTTCTGCTGCTATCCATAAGGTTTTCACTGGCCACTTTTTTCAGAAGTAGATTATCGGGTCCTTCTTTCTAGTCTGTCTTAGTCTGGAAGCTCCACTGAAACCTGTGCACCATGGGTGACCCTGCTGGTATTTGAAATACCAGTGGCATAGCTTACAGCATCACAGCAATATGCAAGCCACCACGGTATGACAAACTGACAGATGAATGATAGCTAAACATCCTATCATCCATCACAGGCCAGTTGCCACCACAAAGAACTATCCAGTCCAAAATGTCAATAGTGCTGAGGTTAAGAAACCCTTAACTAGCTGTATGTGGCTATTTTAAATGGAAGTTAATTAAAATTAGATAAAACTAAAGACCCAACTCCTCAGTCTTGTTAGCCATGTTTCAATAACCACACGTGGCCAGTGGCTACTGTACTGGACAGTGCAGAAACAGATCTTTACAGAATGTTCTATTGGCCAGCACTTTTCAGATGCTTGTTGAATGGATTTTAACTGCTTTTCAGTTTCTGGTTTACACAAGACCTTTGATGTAATTTAGTAGTGATGGCTGTAGTTTCAGTTTTCTCTCTGAGAGATTATTTGGGGGCTCCGTGGAATCAATAGAATAAAAGAAAATCTTGTACCTACTTAAGGCAAATCCTTATCTGTAGATGACATATGGCCTAGCTGATCTCTAAAGATATTTTCTGTAATTCTAAATTTAATTTGCTATATGAAAAAAAGTGACTGTAGAATATTGTCCTAAAATGCCCAACTAATTACCCAGCAGATGGCGCTGGTGCCACGTAGTCACTTAAGCAAAAGGGCTGTTCCTCAGAAAGGACCCACTGCAAGAAGGTTTACAACACAGGTTCTGGAAATTTCCACTCAGGAATGAAAACTTTGTAGTGATAGATCCCATCGGCACTGGGTTTCCTTCTCTCTCTTCCAATGTTCCCAGTAATTCAGATGTAACTTTCCAGAACCTCACCTCCCTGCTCCTGTTTTTTTTGCTTCTTGATCTGATCATGTTTACAACTGCTCAGAGTCTAGATAGCTAATGAACTGCAGCATCCTGCCATGCGTTAATCTGTTTACTTTCATTAATTCATTTATTCAGGAAATATTTCGAGAGTGCCCTGCGTCTGTGCCAGGCAGTATTCAGGCACCAGGTGGCAACAGTGAACAGATAGGCAGATACTGACTTCCTGGATCTTACACTCTTGTCGGGGAACCATTTGCTAAAGAGTAAGGAGCTGTAGGCATTTAGTTACAGTTTCCTTTTTGAAAATGCCAGTTTAAAAAAAATTAGCATGGTTTCTCATATAAAATACATCAGGCAGACCCTTGCTTATACTAATCTCCCCTCGGCCAAACCCACTGAGTTTAACACAAGATTATAACAGAATTACTAGAACAGCATTTTTCTTCTTAAATGTTCCAGGCAATTAATCAATTTGCAAATCCATATAATAGATGGTCATCTCAGCAAATGGGAAAAATACCATCACAGCTCTCACTGTAATTTAGGAGAATTTCAAATTACCTCACTTAGCAATGCTCATGGAGCCTTGGTGGCACAGTGGTTAAGAGCTCAGTTGCTAACCAAAAAGTCAGCAGTTCGAATCCATCAGCTGCTTCTTGGAAACCCTATGGTGCAGTTCTACTCTGTCCTATAGGGTCGCTATGAGTTGGAATCAACTTGACCACAACGGGTTAGCAATGCTCAGAAAGAAGATTGTATTTAAACAGGGAGTCTGTTTGTGGGAGTCTACCATATACACCAGTTGCCATGGTGTCGATTCTGACTCATGGTGATCCCATGTGTGTCAGAGTGGAACTGTGCTCCACAGGGTTTTCAGTGGCTGATTTTTTGGAAGTAGACCAGCAGGCCTTTCTTCTAAGGCACCTCTGGGTTGACTTGAATGTTAATCTTTTGGTTAGCAGCCATGATGAGTGTAAATGTGGTTATACTTATAAGTAGCATATACCTTTTAATGCTTTATCCTCCCAATCTGGACAACCTTATACATTCTATCATTATACCTGGCTAAGTGATATTGAATAGTCCCCACCTTCATGAATGATGGACATAAACTTTTAGCCTTTTGAAACCATCTTTTACAAGTAGTAATTACTTCGTCTATTTTTATATTGCAAACTTCACACGTATTTGTTGCAGACCAGTCTCACATTGTTGTCGTACTACAGCTTCCTTAGTTGTATTCCATACCAATGCTTGCCAGCTGGTGCACATCTCTTGCACAATTCATGTTACCATGAAAGAGGAAAGGAAGAGGAGGAGGCCAAGGAAGGGTGACAGATTGATTCTGGGTTTGTAATGTGGCCAAGTCGATTGGTGGGGAAGGAGCACCTGGCCTGACGCTCCACGTGCCAGGCTGGGTCATCAGTGATTAAGCAGACATTACACTAGGCACTCAGAAAGAGGGAATGAGATGTGTGCTTAGATGTCTATTCTGGGGCACACGGCTGGGACTTTATAATATGATGAAAGCCGCCATTAGGGCTTGAGAGTAAGACCAGGTCAGCATCCAAAGTAACTAAATAACAGCTCCCATTACAGAGGGCTTACTAAATGCTACTACCACCTATCTGTCCATTTGTCATACTGTGATGGCTTGTGTGTTGCTGTGATGCTGGAAGCTATGCCACCGGTATTTCAAATACTAGCAGGGTCACCCGTGGTGGACATGTTTCAATGGAGCTTCCAGACTAAGACTAGGAAGAAAGGTCTGGCTATTTACTTCCAAAAATTAGCCAATGAAAACTCTATGGATTACAGAATATTGTCCAACACAGTGGCTGCAACAATATACTGGAGCATACCAATGATCGTGAAGATGGCACAGGATCAGGCAGTGTTTCATGCTCTTGTGCATGAATTGGCAACCCTCACAACTCTGTTATTCCCATTTTACAGACGGGGGCTCAGACGGGCTAAGGAACTCGCAAAAGGTTACACAGTTCATAAATGGTGAAGCCGGAGTTAGACTCAAAAGCCAGAACTCTTAACCATGACACACCTTGCCTTCTATTCCTTCCATAAATCCCAGAGCTCTGGTCCACAGGCTGCTAAGCCCCTCTGCCTGATTTCCCTGTTGGTCTTGGAAGTGAAGGTGGAGCGAAGTCTGTAGGTCAAAGGTCCCGCTGTGTTGCTAGGAGGCTGGGTTACGTTTAGGCCTGGACAGCACATGGACTTTCCCTATCCGATGAACAAACCTGGGAGAGCCCAAACCTGCTGCCTCTTGTGGCAGGCAGGTCAGCCTTGCTCTGCTGGTGATGGGGAGCGCAGAACACACCTTCCCATAGGCCTAGCCCAGTGCCTCAAATGAAGTTTCTTTCTGACCCGGGAGTATTTACGACTGACTTTACCAGTGATAAATTCTTTACCTGTAAGGGGAAGAGCAGAAGCCCTAGTGGCACAGTGGTTATGTGCTCGGCTGCTAACCGAAAGGTCAGCAGTTTGAACCCACCAGCCATTCTGCTGGAGAAAGATGTGGCCGTCTGCTTCTGTAAAGATCACAGCCTTGGAAACTCTATGGAGCAGTTCTGCTCTGTCTTACAGGGTTGCTATGAGTCAGAATTGACTCAACAGCAATGGAAAGGGTAGAGGGGAAGCTGCGTGGACTTGGGACAAAACTGTCTGGCTGCTCATTTGCTAGTTGTGTATAATACATACATGTCTTCATTTCTTTTTGTTTCTTTTCTTTCCTGCTGTATTAGCTTTTTGATGTTGCATAACAAATTATCACAAACTTAAGTGTCTTAAAACAGCACATTCATTTTTTAAAAATTTTTTCCCATACGAAAATTTATACATACATTGTTATGTGACTCTAATTGCTCTCCCCATACTGGGACAGCACACTCCTCCTTTCCACCTCTGATTCCCCACGTCCATTCAACCAGCTCCTAACCCTCTCTGGCTTCCCATCTCACCTCCAGATGGAAACTTGTATCTACTTGAGCTAAGAGGCACACTCCTCAGGAGTATCACTTTATGTCCCACAGTCCAGACCAATCCCTGTCGGAAGAATTGGCCTCAGAAATTGTTTTAGTTCTGGGCTGATAGAGAATCTGCAGGCCGTGCTTTCTGGGGTACCTCCAGTCTCAGTCAGACCACTAAGTCTGGTCTTCTTACTAGAATTTGAGTTCTGCACCCCACCTTTCTCCTGCTCCATCAGGGACTCTCTGTTGTGTTCCCTGTCAGGGTGGTCATTGGTGGTAGCCGGGCACCATCTAGTTCTTCTGGTCTCAGGCTGATGAAGTCTCTGGTTTATGTGGCCCTTTCTGTCTCTTGGGCTACTACTTTCCTTATGTCTTTGGTGTTCTTCATTCTCCTTTACTCCAGGTGGTTGGGACCAATTGATGCATCTTAGATGGCCGCTTGCAAGCTTTTAAGACCCCAGACGCCTCTCACCAAAGTAGGATGCAGAACATTTTCTTAATAAGCTCTGTTATGCCAATTGACCTAGATGTCCCCTGAAAGCATGGTCCCCAGACCCCTACCCCTGCTACTCTGTCCCTCAAAGTGTTTGATTGTATTCAGGAAACTTCTTAGCTTTGGTTTAGTCCAGTTGTGCTGACTTCCCCACGTAGTGAGCGAAAACAGCACATTATCTCACAGCTTCTGTAGGTCAGAAGCCCAGGCACACTGTGACTGGATTCTCTGCTCAGGGTGTCACTGGGCTGGAATCAGGTGTTGGCCGGAGCTGTGATCTCATCTGCAACTCAGGGTCCACTTCCAAGATCACTGGTTGCTGGCAGAACTCAGTTCTTTGCAGTTGTAGGACTGAGGTCCCTGGTTTCCTGCTACCTGTCAGCTGGCGAATCTCTCAGCATCTAGAGACCGCCCGCAGTTCCTTGCCATATGGCCTCCTCCATAGGAAGTTCACAACACGGATGTTTACTTTCTTCCAGGCCAGCTGGAGGGCATCTTCCTGAATTCCTCTTCTACCACCAGCCGGAGAAAACTCTGCTTGTAGAGGGTTCACCTGGTTAGGCCAGGCCCACCTGGATAATTTCCCTATTTTAAGGTCAACTGATTTAGGACCTTAATTAAATCTGCAAAATCCCTTCACAGCAGCACCTAGATTAGTGTTTGACTGAATAACTGGGAGAAGGAGTGTGTACATCACAGGCGGGAATCTTAGGGCCATCTTAGAATTCTGCCTACCATACCTGCTAATGGATAATCACCAGCAATTTTGTACTGATTTGCCTGAATATATAAAAATAATCAGACCTGTTATTATTTCACAAGCATGGATATAGTGCTTGGCTCTAAGTATTTCACAAATGTCAACTCATATAATACTTATAATAATGCTATGGTATAGGGACTGTTATTATTTCCATTTTAGGTCAGTCCCTGAGCAAACAGTTTGTGCCCCACTACTAACCAAAAGGTTGGAGTTCGAATCCACCCAGTGGTGCCATGAAAGAAAGCCCTGGTGATCTACTTCTATAAGATTATTGAAAACCCTGTGGAGCACAGTTCTATTCTGAAACATACGGGGTTGCCATGAGTCAGAATCGACTCTAAAGCAGTGGATTTTTTTTTCTTAATCTTCATTTTACTGCTAAGGAAACTGAGGTACAGGGAGGTCAAGTAACAGCCCCAAGGTCATACAGTTCCTGTCAGGGACCACATGGTTCCTTTAATTACATCATGCCCAAGAGCCTCAAGCTCGGCGGCAACAAGAGCAAAGGTCCAGATGGGGCCTTCTCATTAAGTACAAGGCCACATGGCATGCCTGCCTGGGAGGGGGGAAGGTGGGGGAGGTGCTGTTCTCTCTTATGCTGGCCTTCGTGACTCTTCCATAAATTCAGGTAGGACAGCTCCAACCAGGCAGATGTTTTACAAGAGGCTTCACTAAAGTTTATGGAAACCAAAGGGAAAGCTGAGTAACATACTTACAAAATGTAGCTAAGTTTGCTCCAGGTCCACCTCCCGTCTAGCTCCTGGCCAGCTTCCCTGGGGTAGAGGACTTCATTCCCTTAGCTCTCAGGACTTCCCTTAAACACATCTGTGTGATGCCTCCTCATGGCCCACCTTCCACACTCTGGTTTCCTGTCTGATCCCCGGTGGTGTCACTGGGCATGACCGGCAACTACTCACCAAGGCACGGCCTTACCCTACAGCCATAGGAGGGTAAGATGGCCCAGCAGCCCCAGCATCTATACCAGAAGGATGCATGTCCAGGGGCTGGGTGGAGGGCTGTCTTCTAGATGCCACCTGGAGGCTGTGCTGGTGCATGAACAGGCCTGCCTAGGACTTCCTGTGTCTCACTCTGGCCCCAGCCTTCAGGGGTCTTGGACAGAAACTGAGGAAGTCAAGCTCCATTTGGGGCACCGCTGTGGGCTCATCTTGATGAGGAACATGGTGAAACTCTTTGGCACAGACCTCTTAGTAAGCAGAAGGCTTCCCCCTTCAGGCTGTGGCCTCCCCCATGCGGTAGAGGAAGAGAAGGTCCTAGTGTCTAAAACACCCTCCAAGACCTTTCGACGCCATCAAGTGTATAAATTCTCACTGATTTGACAAGATTGATTTTCTCCCCTTTACTTTGCAAAATCCATTGTGAGGCTGAAGCAAGTAGAATTATTTCTGCTCACTCTCCTCCCCACCCAAGGCCTCTTGGCTCACTTCTGGCGATATGAGATTTTCTAACTTTCTATGCCCTTTTGAAAAAGTTTTTTTTTTTTTTTGAGTACAGTGAAATCAAGTTGGTTCTACAGGCTGTGTGGAAATTTAATATGATATTCCAGGTATTTAAGCTTCATTTGCTCAAGGAGACATGTCTATTGTGTCACAGATGGAAGCTTAAGTATTTACACCGTAAACATTGAGCTATGATCATGAAAACTGAGGCTGGTATCACCCTGCTTTGCACAATTTCATATTTTGTGCATTTAACTTACAGTGGACTGCACTTTGAAAAGCCACCAGTGGGAATTTATTTCTCTGACTTGCACTGGACAGAATCAAATGCAGTTGGTCTGCATTTTACTCTTCAACATGGGACATAAGCAATGTCCCGTTTCTTTATTTCTCTAAAGTGAATTTAATTGGTCCTGAACCACCATCAGCCTGGCTGGACATTCAACCTCAGTCATGAGACAGGCCCTATTGAAGTATCAAGCAGTGGTTGCAAGGGTGAGGGTAGTATGTTGCCCAGAACATTCAAGGGGGGCCCTCTGGTCTTAGGTCCAGGTGGTGACTACCAGTGTTTGTTGTCCAGACCAGGTGGTCCCTTAGAAGCAAGTGGCTCTGTGGCTCCCACGTAACCTGATGTTCAGGTTGAGGCTGGGAGCCCCAGTGCCTGGGAACCAGCCTCCCTAGAGGGACCATGTAGCAATTCCCTCTAAAGCAGTGCCACTTCCCCCAAGCTGTTGTGTGGAAAGAGCGACCCACCCCAAAACCCTAGTCCCCTTTCAGTCTTGGGAAATTTATGTCTCCCCATGTTAGCACATTCCACCCCAGGTCTCCAAGAGCTTTCTCCCTTCAGGCTCTGGGAAAACCTAGCAGGATCCCCTCAGTGAGTTTCAGAAACACAAACCAAGAAACTGGGCACTCAGCAGAGAAGGTGCCTGCCTTCAGGGCACGTCAGCCTTCAACCCTGCAGCACAGATGCTGCTGAGCCCAGGGAAGTACAAGTAGCCAGCTGCCATCAAGTCGACCCTGACTCATGGCAACCTCATGTGTGTCAGAGTAGAATTGTGCTCCATAGGGTTTTCAGTGGCTGATATTTTGGAGGTAGATCACCAAGCCTTTCTTTCGAGGTGCCTCTGGGTGGGATGGAAACCTCTACTCCAACGTTTCAGTTAGCAGCCAAGTGCATTTACTGTTTTCACCACCCAGGACTTCTCTTTCTTAGAACCAAATGATTACTGAGTGCCTACTTCATGGACATAAATAGGTTCATTGGCCTGTCTCTTTCAAGATCTCAGATAAGATGTGTTCCCCAGGCCAGTAGTCCTTTACATCTTTGTCATAAGGAGAAAAGAATATGGAGGGACCACACAAATGCGAGTCCACTCTTGAGAAGACTACTGACGGCAGGGCTCAACTGAAGCAGAGTCAATAGGTACAATGTCTGTCCTATACCTGCTGCCACTGAGTTGCTTCCAACCTATAGAGACCCAGGGACTGTTCTCTCCTGATAACATGTGCAAAGTATATGAGGCAAAGTCTTTCCATCTTCACTTCTAAGGAGCATTCTGGCTGTAGTTCTTCCAAGACAGATTTGTTCATTCTTCTGGTAGTCCATGGTATATTCAATATTCTTCACCAACACCACAATACAAAGGCATCAATTCTTTTTCCATCTTCCTTATTCATTGTCCAGCCTTCACATGCATAGGAGACAATTAAAAACACCATGGCTTGGGTCAGGCACACCTTAGTCCTCAAATTGACATCTTTGCTTTTTAACACTTTAAAGGGGTCTTTTGCAGCAGATTTGCCCAATGCAATGTGTCTTTTGATTTCTTGACTGCTGCTTCCATGGCTGTTGATTGTGGATCCAAGTAAAATGAAATCCTTGACAATTTCAATATTTTCTCCGTTTATCATGATGTTGCTTATTGGTCCAGTTGTGAGGATTTTTGTTTTCTTTATGTTGAGGTATAATCTATACTGAAGCCTGCGGTCTTTGATCTTTGTCAGTAAGTGCTTCAAGTTCTCTTCACTTTCAGCAAGCAAAGGTTGTGTCATCTGCGTAACGCAGGTTGTTAATGAGCCTTCCTCATATAGTCCAGCTTCTCAGATTATTTGCTCAGCATACAGATTAAATAAGTATGGTGAAAGGATACGACCCTGACGTGCACCTTCCCTGATTTTAAATCACACAGTATCCCCTTGTTCTGTTCAAAAGACTGCCTCTTGGTCTATGTACAGGTTCCTTATGAGTACAATTAAGTGTTCTGGAAATCCCATTCTTGGCAATGTTATCCATAATTTGCTGTGATCCACACAGTCAAATGCCTTTGCATAGTCAATAAAACATGGGTAAACACCTTTCTGGTATTCTCTGCTTTCAGCCAAGATCCATCTGACATCAGCAATGATATCCGTTGTTCCATGTCCTTTTCCGAATCTTTGAATTTCTGGTAGTTCCTTGTCGATGTACTGCTGCAAACATTTTTGTATTATCTTCAGCGTAATTTTAGTTGCATATGATATTAATGATATTGTTTGATAATTTCCACATTCTGTTAGATCACCTTTCTTTGGAATGGACATGAATATGGATCTCTTCCAGTCGGTTGGCGAGCTAGCTGTCTTCCAAATTTTTTTGCATAGATGAGTGAGCACTTCCAGTGTTGCATCCGTTTGTTGAAACATTTCAATTGTTATTCTGTCATTCTTGGAGTCCTGTTTCTCTCCAATGCCCTCAGTGCAGCTTGGACTTCCTTCTTCAGTACCATTGGTTTTTGATTTGTAGTGTTTGCCAATTTCCATGGTGTAAATACTCCCACCATAGCAAATTTCAAGCTACCAACTTGATGTCATTCAATGCAGAGTTGTGAACAAATGTACATAATCAGCTCTTAGGAGCTAGTACCAGCTGGCTCCAGCCACCAGTGCCTTCTAGGGATGGTTAGGCCATATCCAGTGAGGCTGGATCCTGTCATCTGCTTCAGAAGAATGTCAGCTGGTAGCCGGGTGGGGAGAGTTGACAGGAGAAGTTTTGATGACGTCACTTTCAACTGGGCCTCACCTTTATGGCTTAAACACAGTTGAAGAGAAGGCCATCTAACTCGACGCAGATTCAGTTGGCCACTCTAGGTAAATTGTGTGTAATCTCCTACTGCTTCAGTTTTTCATTGTGACAGTACAGAATTGTGGAAAGAACTTCGTACTGGGGTGTGGGTGTGGCACACTGGGGGAAAGCTCTTAGCTCCGCCAATTATTAGCTATTTCACTCTTGGAGAAATCACATGCTACCTGCCCCCTTCCCCAACTCCCCAGCAACTTATGAATGGCAACCAGGTACCAACTTATCCCCAACCAACTCAAGAGAAAACCAATAGCATTGAACATTTTATTCTTCATCTTTTCTACTCCCCCTCTGGAAGCTCAAACAATAGGACAATAAATGGAAGACAGTGAGAGAAGTCAGTGAACTAGCCATGCCACACTTTGGCCATTCATCTCTGGGCAAACTACACTGTCCCCTCTGAAAAAATTTCACCACTTTGACATTAAAAAATGGGGTTTCCCCCCAAAGGGATCTACATAAATGGAAAAACATACCATGCTCATGGATAGGCAGACTCAACATTGTGAAAATGGCAATTCTACCCAAAGCAATTGACAAATGCAATGCAATCCCGATCCAAATACCAGCAACATTCTTCAAAGAGATGGAAAAACTAATCATTCACTTTATATGGAAAGGGAAGAAGCCCCGAATAAGTAAAGCACTACTGAAGAAGAAGAACAAAGTTGGAGGACTCACACTACCTGACTTCAGAACCTACTATACAGCTACACTAGTCAAAACAGCCTGGTACTGGTACAACGACAGATACATTGACCAATGGAACAGAATTGAGAACCCAGATGTAAATCCATCCACCTACGGTCACCTGATCTTCAACAAGGGCCCAAAGTCCATCAGATGGGGAAAAGACAGTCTTTTTAACAAATGGTGCTGGCAAAACTGGATATCCATCTGCAAAAAAATGAAACAGGACCCATACCTCACACCATATACAAAAACTACTTCAAAATGGATCAAAGACCTGAATATAAAGCCTAAAACTATAAAGTTCATAGAAGAAAAAATAGGACCAACACTTCAGGCCTTAATACATGGCATTAACAGGATACAAACCATAACCATCAACACTCAAAACCCAACAGATAAGCTAGATAACTGGGATCTTCTAAAAATCAAACACCTATGCTCTTCAAAAGACTTCACCAAAAGAGTCAAAAGAGAACCTACAAACTGGGAAAAAATTTTTGGACAGTACAAGTCAGACAAAGGTCTAATCTCCATAATCTACAAGAAAATGCAACACCTCTACAACAAAAAGACAAATAATCCTATCAAAAAATGGGCAAAGGAAATGAACAGACACTTCACCAAAGAAGACATTCAAATGGCCAACAGACACATGATGAAATGCTCGCGATCACTAGCCATTAGAGAAATGCAAATTAAAACCACAATGAGATACCACCTCACCTCGGCATTACTGGCACGAATCAAAAACACTGGAAATAACAAATGTTGGAGGGGCTGCGGGGAGATCGGAACTCTTATGCACTGCTGGTGGGAATGCAAAATGATACAACCGTTTTGGAAAATGATATGGCGTTTCCTCAGAAAGCTAGAAATAGACATACCATTCAATCCAGCAATACCACTCCTAGCAATATATCCTAGAGAAATAAGAGTCGTCCCTCGAATAGACATATGCACACCTATGTTCATGGCAGCATTGTTCACAATAGCAAAACGATGGAAACAACCTAGATGCCCATCAACAGATGAATGGATAAACAAACTATGGTACATACACACAATGGAGTACTATGCAACGAGAAATAACAACAATGAATCTGTGAACCATCTCATAACATGGATGAAACTGGAGGACATTATGCTGAGTGAAATAAGTCAATCACAAAAGGACAAATATTGTATGAGACCTCTATTGTAAAAACCCATGAAAAAGCTCACACGCAAAATGTAACAATCTTTGTTGGTTACCAGGGATGGGAGGGGTGTGGGGGGGGAATACTAAATAGGCAATAGATAAGTGGTATCTTGGGTGAAGGCTGAGACAGTACACAACACAGGGGAAACTAGCACAACCTGTACAAGGAAAGGTCATGGAAGCCCCATAGACACATCCAAACTCCCCAAGGGACTGAGTTGCTGGGCAGAGGGCTGTGGGGACCATGGTCTCGGGGAACATCTAGTTCAATTGGCATGACACTACTTATAAAGACAGTGTTCTACATTCTACCTTGGTGAGTAGTGTCTGGGGTCTTAAAAGCCTGTGAGTGGCCATCTAAGATACTCCACTGGTCTCATCCCTTCGGGAGCAAGGGAGAATGAAGAGAACAGGATACAAGGAAAAGATTAGTCCAAAGGACTAATTGTCCACAGCTACCAAGGCCTCCACCGGACTGAGTCCAGTACAGCTAGATGGTGCCCGGCTACCACCACTGACTGCTCTGACCGGGATCATAACAGAGGGTTCTTGACAGAGCTGGAGAAGGATGTAGAGCATAGTTCTAACTCACAAAAAAAAAAAAAAAAAAAAAAAAAGACCAGATTTACTGGCCTAAAGGAGACTGGAGAAACCTTGAGAATATGGTCCCCAGACACCCTTTTAGCTCAGTGGTGAAGTTACCTCCGAGGTTCACTGTTCAGCCTGGGAGTGGACAGCCCCGTAAAACCAAATGAGACTAACGAGGTACAGGAGTCCAGTGACAAGGGTCAGAAGGCAGAAGGGGACAAGGAAGCTGGTGATAGGGAACACAAGATTGAGAAAGGATATTGTTGATATGTTGTGAGATTGTTAACCATTGTCATAGGGCAACATTTGTAGTAACTGTTAAATGAGAAACTATTTTGTCCTGTAAGCCTTCATCTTAAGTGAGAATAACAGCACAATTGGAAGAACGTAGTCAATGTCACTGAACTGTGTGTGTAGAAATTTTTCAAACGGTGTATCTTTGGCTATGTGTATTTTCACCAAAAAAAAAAAAAAAGGTTGAGAAGTTAGAAGGTTGATATGTTGTGGGGTTGTTAACCAATGTCATAAAACAACATGTGTACTACTGTTTCATGAGAAACTATTTGTTCTGTAAGCCTTCACGTGAAGTACAATAAAATATATATTAAAAAAATGGGGTTTTCCCTATAATACAAAGGAAAGAATACAGTTTGCTCATTGAAATTAAACTGAATTCACCAGTTCTTTATAATACAGTTTAGAACAGATGTTCCCCAAACTGTGATATCACACACAGAAATTTTTAAAAATATTGATTCCCCAGACCCTACTTTAGAGCAGGTTATTCAGAATCCCAACCAGCTTGGAGAGTAGAGAGGAAGGGCAGACCCTGTAATAAAAACAAACAAACAACAACAACAAAAAACTCCTCAGAAGATTGTGATGCAGATGTTATTGTTGTTGTTGTTGGCTGCCATGGAGTTGGCCCTGACTCATGGTGACCCCATGCACAACGATCAGACAGTGTTCCATTGTGATCCATAGGGTTTTCATTGGCTGATTTTGGGAAGCATGTCACCAGGCCTTTCTTCCTAGTCAGTTTTATTCTGGGAGCTCTGCTGTAACCACTGCTCTAGAGCGATGAAGTACTTGGTTATTGTTCAATTAAGGAGCATTCAAAGTTAAGCTGTGTTTTTTAGATCAGTGGTCCATATGGGGGGGGGGGTGCAGGGTGCAGAAAGTTCCCAGGGATAAGAAGCCAAACCTGTGTAGAGTGGTCCTTTGAAGTGGCTCATCATTAAACCTTTAGTTTCCCAAACTTTACTGCTAATGTTCCTGCCTGACGTGTCCTGTAGTGCTCGGCAACTGCCTGCCCATTTTGTACCCGTAACCCTCAAGCAAAGTCTCTGAGACACAAACGTTTCTGAAAGTATTACAGAAACTGAATGAGATTCCACACCTGGGTGATTCTGATTGCCTTCAGAGGCTGGAATAGCCGTCAGAAAGAGAAGCTTTCAGCTACCTGCCACTCCTCATGGGCATCAGCTTTTGGTCTTCAAGTCAATGTAGGTTAGGTGCATCAATTCCTATTGCAGCCACTGTCAGTTAACATCTCTGTCCCTTATGATAACTGACTTGAGTACAATCAGCAGGTGAACACACTCTTTATACTGTCCATCTTTCTAAGCTTCTGTGTATTGATTTTCAGCCTCAGAGCTGGGCCAGCACAGCCTTGAACTCCAAGTGATTTTTGTACTCTGCCTTTTTCTTCAAGTCATTCATTTATTCATCAAATATTTGCAGAAGGTCTGCAATGGTCCAGACAATGGGGACCCTGCAGTAGTGAAAACAGACCAGAAATCCTGCCCTCATGCAGTCCCCCAGTGGGAGGACAATAAAAAATAAGAACAAAGGAAAAACAAATACGTATGCTAATATGATGAACAAGTAAATAAGATACGTAGTATGTCATATGCTGATAAGCACCCTGGAGACAAGTAAACCAGAGACACAAGGAGGAGGGAGGGTTGAGGTGGGGACTGTGCACTAGCGGTGCCAATTAAACAGGGTTTGATTGCTAAAGAAGAATATAGGACCCAAAATGGCAATGCTTATAAATCTGGGGTTTATTACAGGAAAAGGATACAATATAGAAGAAGCATTAAGGTAAGGATATGCATCACAGCCAAAGGCTGTCTCGTAGTAAGGGATTTGGAGAGGTCACGGTGGGGACCTACTGTTCTCCCCTATAAGGACTGTGGCAGGAAACACTCTCTTTTGGATTAGGAGCCATTGATGTGTGCATGGTATCCCTTGGAACCAGGGAACCCAACATGGAGTCCCGGCTGGTTTTTAAAAAAATTTTTTTTTTAAATTTTGCTGGTTACATATGCATATTTCTGCTACATAACTAGCCTTAACAGCAGAGACCTCCAAGGGTCTTACGCTGACCATGTGCAAACCATCCATCTCACAGTTATCAATAAACAATGCTGACAAGCCAGTACAAATCTTCCCTAAGCCCCTCAGGCCCATGGTTACATAGTAGCAATATTAATCAGTAGGTTTCATGCCTTGACCAGGGGTCAGTGCTAAGCAGGTACATTTCTTATTTCAGTAGAACAGCTCAAGCCAACTCCAGACATGCTACAATTAACTCTCACAGCAGAGATTGCAATTTCAAACAGTAGGTCAGGGAGGGCGCAACTGAGACGGTGACACTTGAACTAAAATCTCAAGGTGGTGGCAGAACCAGCTACGCAGAAATCTGAAGGCAAGTTTTTTCCCAGACAGGGAGATGAACAAATGCAAAGGCCTTCAGGTAAGACCATATTCAGAGAAAAGCTAGGTGGCCTCTGAGGTCAAGGCTGAATGAATGATGAGGAGACTTAACAGATGATCTCAAGGAGGTAAGGAGCAGATACTAGACGGAAACCTGAATCATGTGGTCTTCCAAATGTTTCCTGACTCTGCCTAGCTTTTCCCTTCGTGTTGCAATGGAATATTTCAGTGTATGAGACCAGAGGTTCTTAACCTGGGAGTCTATGGATAGAATTCAGATTAAAAAAAAAAAATCTTTATTTACACTAACTTCTAACTGAAATTGAGCATTTCCTTGAATTAGGAATGCAAGCAACCTGAGGAGTGTCAGCAGTACCACAGATGAGAGATATTTTTTATATCAGATTATAGGTATTGCAAATATTCTGAAATATCTTTTCTGCTCATCTCTTCTTTGAAATTACTGTAGTTATTAACCTGATGCTAGGTTGCACATGATCACCTTCTTCCTGTCTCCAGATCAAATGATGAAGTTGAATGTTTTCAGAGCCGGAGATTAATTCAGAAAGCTCTGGAGAATTCTGATGTCTTTCAGAGATGATTGTCTTTGCCTTGTCAAATGAGCTATGAAAGTTTTAATTCCATTAGCAACAATGTATCTTTGTGGATTGGCTTTTCAACATTTGTATCCATTAACACAAAAAATTGATGTTGATTAGATATACAACGTGACCTGCTCCAGTTTAATCAAAGGCCAGAGTTAAATGTTCTTTTACAAACTAAGCAACAACAGCCTTCACAAAAAATGTCTTTAAGAAGCAAAAAAAAAAAAAACAAACAAACAAACAAACAAAAAACTTTAACTTGCACACATGCACTGTATTGTTATTTTATTTATTGTTATTTAGAGTAACCACAAAGAAGCACTTATATCACTATATCATAAATTCATACAATTTTTTTAAAAGATCCATTGAGATAAACTTTACATATAATTCATAGAACTGTACCAGCTGCAAAAAAAATGAGCTCAGCAAGAACATTTCCTATTAGGCGTTCCAAACAGATATGTAAGGTCTCCAGGATAACAGCTGGTATCTTAAGAAATTGAATTTTCCAGTGCCAGGTAAGGTTGATGAGGTAATAGCGCCTGAATGGAATACATCATATAAGATTTGACAAGCTTGAATTAATACCTAATGTTCTCAAAAGGGGCAGGAAATGATTGGAGAGCAATCAGTGAGCATTCCCAAGGAGGCCAGAGACAACGTGAAAGCAGATAAATATGAAAATGCACCCCACTAGCAGGTCACAAATGGACTGGCACTGGCTCGTTATTGCTGAGGGTAAGATGAAAGCTTAAAGAAATGTGTGAACACAGCAGGGAATGATCACCCCTGCTCCCAGGTAACCAGAGAATTTCTTCATAGGGCTTGGCTATTCAGCTGCTTTTCGCTGAAGACCCTATTGACTGAAGAACAAGGCCCTGCTCAACCATGACCCCTGTGTGGAGAAATATGTGCCCCTAGGTTCTGTTTCAACGATCGATTTGGATCCCAATCACTTCTGATAATGGTCTAAACTTGGTGTTAACAAACAACATTTGGCCAACCAGCCCTTTCTCCATCCTGCATAGTGCAGCAGAATCTTCTAGAGTCCTCTTGGGCTCACTGACCTCTCAGGACTGCATAGAATTATGCAGTAGTCCTCAACCAGGGGCAATTGAACCCCCTCCTCAGAGACATTCATCAGTGTCTGGAGACACTTTTGGTTGTTACAACTGAGGGGTGTGCTACTGGCATCTAGTGGGTAGAGTCAGGGAGTTGCTACACATCCTACAATGCACAGGACAGCCCTCACAATAAAGAATGATTCAGCCCCAAATGTCAGTTATGCCAAGGGTGAGAAAGCCTGGCAGAGAAGATGGAGCAGGCTGACAAAGAGGAGTGTCTCGGAGGAGGAGCAGAAGTGGCCAGGTGGAGAAGGGAAGAGGAGGCAAACCATTTTGTCCGTTCTGATACATTTTCCAAACAACACTCTGCTCTGAACTTCAGATTGTTTGATGGAAATTAGTCATTTCTGTTGTACTTTCATCCTCCTGTGGATTAAAAAGGGACCACCAAGATCAGGGAAGGCTACACAAAGTTCTGGCATCACCCAGAAAGGCAGTCACATTTGGAGCTCCTTTGTTCAATAATCTTATACTAAAATATTGATATATTATCAATTAATATTGATCTATTATATACAAACAATAATATGTCATGCATAGTGACATATGTCCTCCTTATCCTGATTAATATTGTTTTTAGCTCATATTCAAATAAAGAACTTGAATCTGGTCATAACTCAGGTGGTGGAACAGCTGGGCCATAAAGGGTTTTCAATCAAAATTCCAAACCTGACCCAAAGCCAGGGTTAGAGGGACCCTGACTTGCTCCATGGAAAGGAAAGGCCATGGAGGGAGAATGAAAATGGATGAGAAAGAAGTAAGGAAGCACATTTTCACAGAGTTGGGGGAGACGGTAGGGTACTCAGACCAGACTTACAGCAGATTGAGAAGTAGGCGAAATTTATACTAAGCGACTGTCCTTAACTACCTCTGGTGGACCCTTTTCCCACTCCAGGATGCATGGCCCACTTATCCAACCATCTTGGGGTCTCACCAGTACACAGTTGCTGTTGAGTCGACTCCAACTCGTAACGACCCATTGTGTGTCAGAGTAGAACTGTGCTCCATAGGGTTTTCAGTGGCTGGTTTTTCAGAAGTAGATCACCAGGCCTTTCTTCTGAGGCACCTCTGGGTAGGCTTGAACCTGAGCTGAGCATGTTAACTGTTTGTACCACGGGTTTGAGTCCACCCAGAGGCACCTTGGAAGCAAGGCTTGACGATCTACTTCCTAAAAATAAGCATTGAAAACCCAGTGGAGCTCAGTTCTACTCTGACACACATGGGGTTGCCATGAGTTGGAGTCGCTTGATGGCAACTGGTTTCTTGGGGTCTACTGGCTGCTAAATAGTCCTGTTCTGATATTTATTAATGAAAGCCCAAGATATTTCTAAGTAAAATAATTAGAGATCTAGATCAAATGAAATCCTTGACAACTCAAAACACAAAGAAATGGTTTCTAATGAGATGATTTTGTAGGTTGGAAGAACAGATGTTGGGGCTTACAGGAGTATTCAAAGCACCCCTCAGTCACTGCCTTGGGTGTCCCCTGTCTCTGCTCTCTAACATGACTTATTCTTACACCACACACCTGAT
The DNA here is from genome assembly GCA_030035585.1 of Dugong dugon. Classification (NCBI taxonomy): domain Eukaryota; kingdom Metazoa; phylum Chordata; class Mammalia; order Sirenia; family Dugongidae; genus Dugong; species Dugong dugon. Next base: position 163,116,427 of record CM057483.1, read on the forward strand.
GATGCATATAGCCCATCACCCCGGATGCTTCCTTGCTACTGATAACTGCATTTTAAAACTCTTATCATTACCAGCACTTTACAGTTTTACTGAGCGTGTGCACATGTTGTTGTTAGGTGCCATCAAGTTGGTTCTGACTCATAGTGACCCTATGTTTGAGTGCATTGTTGCAACCACTGTGCCAGTCCATCTTGTTGAGGGTCTTCCTCTTTTTCCCTCACCCTCTACTTTACCAAGCATGATGTCCTTCTCCAGGGACTGGTCCCTCCTGAAAACATGTCCAAAGTAAGTGAGATGAAGTCTCGCTATCCTCGCTTCTAAGGAGCATTCTGGCTGTACTTGTTCCAAGACAGATTTGTTCGTTCTTCTGGCAGTCTGTGGTAGATGCAATATTCTTCAGCAACACCACAATTTAAGGGCATCAATTCTTTCCCGGTCCTCCTTATTCATTGTCCAGATTTTGCATGCTTATGAGGCAACTGAAAACACCATGGCTTGGATCAGGCGTACCTTCGCCCTCAAAGTGACATCTTTGCTTTTTAACACTTTATTTTTAATTTTTTAGGTGAAAGTGTACAGGGCAAATTAGTTTCCCATTTGATAGTTTGTATATAAAGTGTTCCATAATATTGGTTTCATTCCCCACAATGTGTCAGTACTCTCCTCATTTTCTACCCCTTCCTACCTTCTCATCTTTGCTTTTGGGCAAATGTTGCCCTTTTGATCTTGCATAATTTGATTGTTCTAAGAAGCACGTTCCTCCCAGGTGCTACTGTTTATTTTATGGGCCTGTCTGCGGTTTGGCTGAAAGGTGGTCTCCGGGAATGGCTTCAGTTCCAGTTCAGAAGGGTGTCTTAGGGCCATAGTCTCGGGGGCTCCTCCAGTCTCTGTCAGACTTACTGGTCTTTTTTGTGAATTTTATTTTTTTGTCCTACAGTTTTTCTCCTTTTCTGTTCTGGACCCTCTGTTGTGATCCCAGTCAGAGCCGTTGGTAGTGGTAGCTGGGCACCATCTAGTTCTTCTGGTCTTGGGGTCGTGTAGGCTGTGGTTCATGTGGTCCATTAGTCCTTTGGACTAATTGCTCCCTTGAGTCTTTGGTTTTCTTCACTCTCCTTTGCTCCAGATGTTAAGAGACCAATAGATGTATCTTAAATGGCTGTTTGCAAGATTTTAAGACACCAGACACTAATCATCAAAGTAGGATGGAGAACTTTATCTTTATGAACTCTGTTGTGTCAATTGATGTAGATGACCCCCAAGTCTACGGTCCTTCACCTTCAAGCCTAGGGACCTCATCCCACAAGGTGTTTGGTTATGTCTAGGAAGTTGCCCTGACTGTAGCCCTTGTGTGCTCTATTGACTATATTAATATATAAGCATCACCTACCGTTATGCATATAGAAATATCCACCACCAAACCTATATCTTCAGGTGAGTGCTTTTTAACACTTTAAAGAGGTCTTTTGCAGCTGATTTGCCCAGGGCAATACGTCATTTGATTTTTTGACTGCTACTTCCATGGGTGTTGAATGTGGATCCAAGTAAAATGAAATCCTTGACAACTTCAATCTTTTCTCCATTTATCATGATGTTGCTTATTGGTCCAGTTGCGAGGATTTTTGTTTTCTTTATGTTGAGGTGTAATACATACTGAAGGCTGTAGTCTTTGATCTTTCATCCCTGTGTGCACCATACCGTACCAAATACCCTCTGTGGATACTGACTAGCACCCCAGCCTTTGTACTCCAGGGGCTGAAAGGCTGGAAACTACACTTCCCAGAATCTTTTGCCATCAGGGTTCGTTTCATCTTGTTAATGAGGTTACAATCTGGAAAGCCATCATCCTCTGGTGGTGGCTGCAGGTCGGTGACAGAGGCTGCAGGCGCACCCATGAAAATCGTCCCTGGAATACTGCAGGTAACTGAGGACATTGGTGGCAGTTCCTCTGGTGCCTACACTTATTCATCAGTTTCCCTGACTTTCCTTCCTCTAACCCTTCTGGGAGTTGTGTAAGCCTCTCTAATTTCCTATGGAAAATCCCTTTCTGCTCAAAATACCTAGAGGGGTTTCTGTTTTTGTGGTTAAACCCTGAGTGACCACATATAATTTGACTTGCCAATGTTGATGGTTAATTTGTGGGTAGGGGGCAGATAACAAGGTCTAGCTCAGGCAACAAAGCAAAGATATTTTGAGAAATGCTAGAACAATGAAGTAAATCCATTACATTGGAAGTCAAGGTGAAATCATTTCAAGAGGATGGGAATCCTCAATGATGAATATGCTCTCATCTCCAGAAATGCCAGCCCGTGTTACACTAATGGATTATAAAAACAGTGCAGGTTTTTAAGATGTGGGATTGAAACACTCTGTAAATCTGTGCAGGCGAGGGCAGAAGGAAAGATGAGCTGACCGTGGAAACCTCATTAGCATGCATGTAGTGGCTGTGCTATCTGAATTCTCACAGGCCCTGATGCAGTGATACTGGGGCTTGTGTACTCTGCGGTGCTATGAAGTGAAAAGGACAATTTACGTCAAAAATCATGAATTCTGGGTGACTCTGCGGTTCATAAATATACTGTATAATGGTTCCTTGAGAGACCAGGAAGGTAGCATTTTTAAAGATAGTCATATGAGTCCAAATGCCTGAGTCATCTAAGGAATGGACACTTAGTTAACAAACTTCCAATGTAGCCAAGTGTCTGACATTCTCTATATAAAGCTTCTTGGCATTATTCACTCAGAGGTTGAGGGCAGATTTTTTTAGCCAAATACCTTAATTCATGGAGCCCTGATGGTGTAATGGTTAAGAGCTTGGCTGCTAACCCAAAGGTTGGCAGTTCGTGTTCACCAGCCACCCCTTGGAAACTCCACGGGGCAGTTCTATTCTGTCTTATAGGGTTGCTACAAGTCAAAACTGTTTTTTGTGGGGTTTTACCGAGGTAAACTTAGAGAATGCTCTTCAATCAGAAGGCATACAAATGTTGTGAAAGGGAACACTTGCTTTCTGGCTAACACCACAAGGAGTAGATGCATATATTCATTTGGCGAACGTTTTCAAGCCCAAACTCAACAAGAGTTAATGTTTCAGTTGCTAGGGATAAAAAGACAGTGACCCTATTTTCAAATAACCCCGAGTCACCCACCCCGAGAGACACCAACAAGATCTGGAAAACTGCACTGTAATGCAATAGAGGTATGTACAAGAGGTTGAGGGAGCTCAGACGAAGTGCCAGATGGGAGATCAGAGAAGGACTTTGGGAGGAGATGACGATTGATCCGTATCTTAAAGGACCATCAAAATTTAACTAGAGAGAGAAGAGGATGAAAAGGGTATGTCAAATGACAGAGTCAAGAAAGAGAAGGGCGCATTCAAGAAATTACAAGTAGCCCTGGTGGCGCAACAGTTAAGTGCTTAGCTGCTAACCGAAAGGTTCTGTGGTTCGAACCCACCCAGTAGCCCTGTGGGAGAAAGACCTGGCCATTTGCTCCCGTAAAGATTACAGCCTAGAAAACCCCATTGAGCAGTTGTACTCTGTCACATGGGGTTGCTATGAGTCCAAATGGACTCAGTGGCACCTAACAACAACAACAACATCATGAGACTTAAATGAAATAATGCATTTAAGTGCCAATGAAATAATGGCTCTAAGCACGAATGCCTGGCACTCAGTAAACGTTAACCCTTGTCTGTCTTCCCCCTTTCCCTTACTGTTGCTGTACAGGGTGAATATGAGGTTTTCAGCTGTCAGGCAAAATTTGGCTAACAAAGAAGTACTTCCATGGAATTCACTACTCTTAAAGAAATCATTTCTGCCTTATAGATGCTGTACCTTAACAGATGTTTCCGAGTGAATTTATTCATCACATCGAGCATAGCCTTGCAATGTGGGATGTTTTTCAAAAGCCCCTTTTGGGTGAACAGATTGTGTTGCTGCTGAGGGAATTTGCAGGAATGAGGCAATCACCGTGATTCAAACAATTTCTCCTCATTTAAGAGCGCCAACCATTTATATTAGTAATGACATGATCCATTTATGAAGCATCTTAGCACAGTTCTCTGAAATTTTTGGCTGTCAAATGGTCATCAGAACTGGCTTGGCTCTAATTGCAAGCAAGAGCCTTCTGATCTCTTTATCAAAACTGTTCCTGAACAGCTACCATGTTGGGGCTCAGCTGGCTCACATGTGTAGGATATTACAACATGAGAAAAGTGTGGCCTAACTTACTTATCTATTCACTCAGCAGTATTAATCGAATGCCTACCAGTGCCTACTATGGTGGCACTAGGACTACAGGGATAAATAAGGAATACAGGGATAAATAAGGGATAAATAAGACATGCCCTCCCCCTCCCAAAGAGTTCTCAGACTAGTAGGGGAGAAAGATACATAAGCACATGATTACAACAAAATATGATCATTTAAACAATACATACATTAATGATGATATACAGAGAAAAGAGTCCTTGAACTGGGTTTCTAATGCAGGAATCTACCAGGCAGAGAGAAGGAAGAAAGAAATTTTAGATACTGGGAACTGTAATGCACCAGGGGAGCAGGGTATGAAATGATATATTCCACTGAGATAAAAGAAATTAGTTTGGCATGGTTGTAACATGTTGGGGACTGGTAGGAGATGAGGTTGGAAAAGCAGACAAGGACCAAGTCATGACTATGAACTGTGTGTGTGTATGTGTGTGAGTGTGCATGTGTGTGTGATATTCCCCTCAAAGCATGAACTAAATTAACACCTTAGCTTTGACCTTCATATACCAGACTGTCACAGTGGGTGTTATGATGGTTCCATAAACATTGCATTTTCTTGCAGCTCAGAAAGGTGGCATAGCTGTTCATAACAACTTGATAATCCATCAGATGCTCAATTTACCTCTCACTTTTCCTTCTCATATTCTTTACACAGAAAGTCAGTGAATGTTGCTTGAAGCCCAGCTCAGCCTCTTTTCTCTAATGTTACTGAATCTCAGAAGGTGGGAGAATGATCACTTGAGTGACCATGGCATGCCTAGGACTTTGGGCCTGATTTTCTAGAAAGCAATGTGCAGAAGAATATCATGATCTGATTTATGTTGTAGAAAGATGATTTCAGCAGTGGTGTGGTTGGTAGATGAGAGGACAGGAGTAAGACTGGAGGTAGGGAGACTAGTTAGGAGATGATGGCAATATTTCCAATGAGAATGATGAGGCCCTGACCCAAGGCTGTTATATTGGACTGGAGAGGAGGGGGTGGATGTGAAAGAGGAAATGTTAAGAATATAGAATAGGCATGCCACTGAACACTAGAGGTGGGTGACAAGGAGATGGAGAAGGCTAGGATGACACCCAAGTTTCCAACTTGGGTTCCCATCTAGATGATGGTTCCATAAACCAGCATAGTATGATAGGAGAAGAAGTAGGTTCTTTTACAGTGGTGGTGATGGGAAGCGGCTAATTAGGAGTCTTTTGGAAATGTTAAATAGAAAGTTCCTGAGACACTGGAAGGCAGACAGAAATTTGGTGCTGGACATCAAGAAGAACGTCTAGCAGTAGGTGATAGAAGTCATGAGTTTGATTGAGACTTCCCAGAAAAAGTGGATAGGGTAAGAAGAGAACACCAAATTGAAGGATCTTTTGCTGATTTGTACTCATCTTCCTAACTTCATAACTTTGGAGCGCTCAGTTCTCAGATCTCTCTCTCTCTTTCTCCAGGTGGGCTCATCCAGCCCCATGACTGTAAATGCCACTGTATACTGACAACTCTCAAACACAAGAACTGAGAAGTGACTATGTGATTCAGCAATCACCAATACAATAATTAAATAGTAACTCTGCTTCAGTGAGTTTGACATTTGATCATGGTGGGTTGAAGACAAACAGGAGGTGACGGAAACGAAGATGGCCACTCTATTCAGAAGAAACCAAGGGTGAAGTTCACGGGAACTCTTGGCTGATCCCTTATAAAAGATACCTCTGGTACCCATGCCATACCTGCTTGGCCTACCTCTGAGTTTAACCATAACTGAGATAGACAGTTCCTTGCAAATCTAGACTTAGCTTACATTAAAAGGTTCCACTACAAGCACACACCTTTCTGCATCCTACCTCAAGGCCTCTTCTGACACCCCGAAAGCTCTCTAGGCCCTTGCACAAGCACAGGCCAGAAATGCAAAGGAATTACCCCCAGGGACTACCCTCAATCAATCGGCGGGGGCGGGGGGGGGGGGAGAGCTAATGTGTAAATGCTCCGGTCTCCCGTGGTTATTATTGTTGGGTGCCGGCAAGTCAATTCTGACTTGTAGTGGCCCAATTTAACAAAGCAGAACTGTCCCATAGAGTTTCCTAGGCTGGAAATCTCTACGGGAGCAGATGGCCAGATCTTTTCTCCCACAGAGCAACTGGTGGTTTCAAACCCCCGACCTTTTGGTTGGCAGCCGAGAACTTAATGATTGTGCCACCAGGGCTCCTTCTCCCATGGTTAGGGTGGTTATTTTTCTGCTTCTCTGGTGGAATGGATCCCTCATTTCCCCCAACAGTGACTTCTATAATGGACCCCTGCATTGGCTTTTTCTCCTTCCCTGTGTCCCTCTTCTCACTCTTTCATCATGCTTTCTGATGCCACTTCCTAAATAAGCTGTCTCAGGCTCTGATTTTGGAGAAACCCAACTGAGACACCCTTTCCTGATTCCTGAAAGCTCTGGCATTCTCTGGACTTCATCCTATCAAAACCAGACATCAAAGTGTCATCTTTCAGCAACATGGCTGTTATGGATTAAACTGTGTCTCGGCAAAATGCGTATCAACTTGGCTAGGCCATAATTCCCAGTATTGTGTGGTTGTCTACCATTATGTGATCTGATGTGATTATCCTACGTGTTGTAAATTCTACCTCTATGATGTTAATGAGGCAAGATTAAAGGCAGTTATGTTAATGAGGCAGGACTCAATCTACAGGATTAGGTTGTATCTTGAGTCAATCTCTTCTGAGAAATAAAGGAGAGAAGTGAACAGAGAGGAGAGGGACCTCATGCCACCAAGAAAGAAGCACTGGGTGCCGAGCATGTCCTTTGGACTCGGGCTCCCTGCACTGAGAAGCTCCTAGACTAGGGGTAGATTGATGACAAGGACCTTCCCCCAGAGTTGACAGAGAGAGAAATCCTTCCCCTGGAGCTGGTGCCCTGAATTCGGACTTCTAGCCTCCTAGACTGTGAGAAAATAAATTTCTGTTTGTTAAAGCCATCCACTTGTGGTATCTCTGTCGTAGCAGCACTAGATAACTAAGACAATGGCCCATTTTCTAGATGGAAAGGGATGGGGAAGAACTCCAGAGGACATTCCTGAGCATCTGCCCATTGACTAGTGAAGGAGCTCATGCTTTCCCAAAAAGGAAGAGACAGGAGCAGTAAGTACTAGGTCCTAGCTTCAGGACCTTTCCTCCTGTAAACCCTGACCCTGTAATGATACCCCATGGGAAGTAGCACCAGTCCCAAGTACCCCTACTCCTAGAAAGTCCCACCCAGGGTGCTTCATCGGCTATTTCAGGTAAAGTCTACTTCTAAGTATAACAAGAAGACTGTTAATTCCTGATTAATGCTAACCAGTTCTAGTAGTTCTTTGGGTAAAACGTTAATTCTCACAGATACCACATATTCCCCAGAGTATTTGTTTTTTAGTGTTATTTTTAATAAAGTGAAGAGAGTTGATAACTGTAACCATTGTGATAATTGTGATAATCTATTCTTATTCCTTTTTGACACTCTTTAGTCAGCTATAAGTTATATCTAACAAATGATCATTTATTCGTTCATGTTTTCCAGAAACATTGGTTGGCTTTCATCTCTATGTAAGACACTGTGCTAGGTAGTGACTATAAAAAGATGAACAAAACATGGTTCCTGCTTCAAGGGGCTCATAGGCTAGTGGGCATATCTGAAAGTTTACACAAAGCATGAGTAAATCCAGGTGATGCTTACAGATGGGTGGACACGAAAAAACAAGTATGTAGGTTTTGTTTCAAACTCACTATTTATGCATCAAAATAAAAGCAGCTCTAATGGACCACAACTACCACAGCCTCCACCAGACGGAGTTCAGTATAACTAGATGGTTCCTGGCTACTACCACTGACTGCTCTAACAGGGATCACAATAGAGGGTCCCAGACAGAGCTGGAGAAAAATGTAGAACAAAATTCTAACTTGTAAAAAAAGACCAGACTTACTGTCCTGACAGAGACTGGAGAATCTCTGAGAGTATGTCCTGTCCCCTGGACACCCTTTTAGCTCAGTAATGAAGTCACTCCTGAGGTTCACCCTTCAGGCGGGGATTGGACAGGCCCATAAAGCAAATGAGACTAAGGGGGCACAACAGCCCAGGGGCAGGGACTGGAAGGTGGGAGGAGACAGGAAAGCTGGTGTCTTAGTCATAGTCATCTAGTGCTGCTGTAACAGAAATGCCACAAGTGGATGACTTTAACAAAGGAAATTTATTTCCTCACAGAAAGTAGGCTAGAAGTCCAAATTCAGGGCCTCACCTCCAGAGGAAGGCTTTCTCTCTCTGTCAGCCTTCTCATCAATCTCCCCCCAGACTAGGAGCTTCTCCGCGCAGCGATGCCCGGTCCAAAGGACACGCTCTGCTCCCGGCACAGCTTTCTTGGTGGTATGAGGTCCTCCTGTCTCTCTGCTCGATTCTCTCTTTTATATCTCAAGAGATTGCCTCAAGACACAATCCAATCTTGTAGATTGAGTCCTGCCTCACTAACACAACTGCCGCCCATCCTCCCTCACTAACATCATAGAGGCAGGATTTACAACATACAGGAAAAATCACACAATGCCGGGAATCACGGCCCAACCAAACTGATACACACATTTTTGGGAGGACATAATTCAATCCATGACAGCTGCTAATAGGTAACCCAAGGTCGAGAAGGGAGAGTGTTGACATGTTGTGGGACTGGTAACCAATGCCACAAAACAGTATGTTTACTAATTGTTTAATGAGAAGCTAGTTTGTTCTGTAAACCTTCATCTAAAGTACAAAAATAAAAATAAATAAATAAATATAAAAAAGCAGCTAATGTTTGTTGAGTTATTACCATGCCAAATACTATTCTAGGTACTTTACATAAATTAACACATCTATTCCAAATAATAACCTTAGAAGAGGGTATTACTAGCCCCAATATACAGATGAGGAATCTGAGAACTGGGTGGTTAGTAACTTGACCAAGGTCACATAGCAATTAAGTGGCAGAGCTAAAATTTGAACTCAGGGTGGCTCCAGAGCCCAAAAACTTAACTGTCATATCCTACTGCCTACCTTTCTACCTTTCTATAGCTCTGTCTGTTCTATCCATTCATTCACCCATCTACTCATCCATTTTTCTAACTACTCATCCATCCATCCATTCATCTATTCAACCATCCATTATCTTATTCCAAAAAAGGAATTAAAGATGATCACAAAGAAATAATCAAGTAACCACATCGCAAGCTATAATACCAAATGCTCCGTGAGAGATATGTAGGTTGAAGGCATCAAGAAAGTTTTAATGGGACTTGAAAGATGAATATGATTTTGAAAGTTTGGAGTAAAATAGAGAATAAGAAGGGGTCACTTCCAGCAAAGATTATCAAGGACAAATGTATTTGTGAAACAGAGACAGCAACAGAGAAATAGAAACATTGGATGATGCTGATGCTTGTGATGATAAAGATGATTAACAAGAAGATAAAACTTTACCTCTCACTTTATCTGGTTTGATTCTAACAACCACCATGTAGAGTAAAGTGAAAGTAGAGTTCTTTGCCAATCTGAGGTATTATTATAGAGGTGGGGGTAGAGATGCTTCCTTTGTCTCAGAAAGCTCTAGAGACAAGGACTACTAGTTCTTGAACAAGAGGTTGACCAAGAAATTAAGTAGCTAACAATGTTGTTTGTGTGTGTCTGGGGATTTAATTACATCTTGCTGTTTCTGCATTTCTGGCAAAAGTGTAGCTGTAGGGCATGGTTTGTTAATCTGTACACATGTGCACTACAGCTGGGGTTTAAATAAAGCCTGTTTATTCCCTGCTTCTTGCCAAAATGGAGCTGTAGAATCTTCTTGAGTCCAGTGACAATATAAACAGGCTACTCCCAGTAGACTCAGTTTGTAATGTCATCAAACAACAGCGCCCTGGTGCCTTGCTCATTACCAACTGTCCATCTCACGACTGAGAGTCACCTAGGGCAGGTTTCCTCTTTTATTTATCATTAAGTCCCAAGATCTCACTTCCATGCTAGTTCTTTTATAGTCAAAGAGCGAGGGGTTAAGATAAAGTTTTGACTTTTTGGGGGTTACTATATCTGCTCACTTTATCATAGCCCTCAAGGTTCTGGGGTTTGGATTTGCTATGGTATCACCATCAGTGTGACAGACTCTTTATTGCAGACTCTTTTGGTGGCCCTGCCTCACCTGAAAGCCCTTGCCTATCAAGAATATTCTACCCTAGAAACGGATTAACTTTGGTCAGATTTCTAGCTGGTAAATTTTCTCAGGCCATCTAGAGGACACCTGTGATTTCTGGTCTTGAGCTTCACAATAAGCCTACAGCTCACCTTTAGGGTCCAGTATGGTCCCAGTGGCCTGCAGGGGGTGGGAATGGGGAAAGACAGGATTGATGCATTTTTATTCTGTGGCAAGGATCAAGCTAGCATCAGCAGTTGCAACTCATTTTAATGAAGTTTTCAAATCTCTGAGTATCTCCTTCCAGCTGGCAGGCTTATGACCATGTCAACTGGTGCTGACAAAACAGTCTTTTGAATGAGCTGTATAAGATAGAGACTGACAATTTCTCATCAAAATCCTCTGCTTCCTGGGCATGTAGCCAGACCACTTCCCAGCATTCCTTGAAGTTAGTTGTGGCCATGTGACTGAGTCTGGCCAGTGGAGTGTAGACGTAAGTGGGAAATATATCCAGGCCTGGCTCATGAAAACCTCTATTGTGGTTCTCCATACTCTTCTTCTTCTGGCCAGCTGGAATGGAGGGTACCTCATGGGGGACATTCTGGGAGTCACATATTGAAGACAGTGCAGCCACAAGATGGAAGGGTTCTGAATCACCGCTCTGAGGAAAGTTGCATGACTGGTTACACTGCACTGAAATGTTACGTAAATGAGAAGTAAACTATTACCATCTTAAGACCTCAAATTTGGGAAGTATATCTGCTATAGCCACTACCTGTGTGTCAGTTTGTTGTACTGTGGTGGCTTGAGTGTTGCTATCATGCTAGAAGCTATGTGTCTTAGTCATCTAGTGCTGCTATAACAGAAATACCACAAGTGGATGGCTTTAACACAGAGAAATGTATTTTCTAACAGTCTAGTAGGCTGGAAGTCCTAGTAGGCTGGAAGTCCAATTCAGGGTGTCAGCTCCAGGGGAAGGCTTTCTGTCTCCACTGGCTCTGGAGGAAGGTCCTTGTCCTCATCAGTCTTCCCCTGGAGTAGGAGCTTCCCTGCGCAGGAACCTCGGGTCCAAAGGACATGCTCTGCTCCCGGTGCTTCTTTCTTGGTGGTATGAGGTCCTCCACTCTCTGCTTGCTTCCCTTTCCTTTTATCTCTTGTAAGATAAAAGGTGGTGTGGGCCACACCCCAGGGAAACTCCCTTTACATTGGATCAGGGATGTGGCTTTAGTAAGGGTGTTACAATCCTACCCTAATCCTCTTTAACGTAAAATTACAATCACAAAACAGAGGACAACCACACAATACAGGGCATCATGGCCCAGCCAAACTGATACACACATTTTTGGGGGGACATAATTCAATCCATAGTACACTATGCTACTGGTATTTCAAATACTAGCAAGGTCACCCATGGTGAACAGATTTCAGTGGAGCTTCCAGACTAAGACAGACTAGGAAGAAAGGCCTGGTGATCTACTTCTGAAAATTAGCCAGTGAAAACCCTATGGAACACAACAGAATATTGTCTGATACAGTGCTGGAAGATGAGCCCCCTAAGTTGGAAGGTACTCAAAATACACAGTGGCCACAACAACGCACTCAGTGATATCAGTGATTGTCAGGATGGTGCAGGACTGGGAAACGTTTTGTTCTGTTGTACATGGGGGTCCCCATGAGTCAGAGCTGACCTGACAGCAACTAACAACGATAGCATCTGTTACAGCAGCTAGTGTCACCTTGTCTGATGTATGGTATCGGGGAATGGGTGTTGTGTAGGAATTGATGCTGGAAATGAGTTCCACTATAGGATAAAGGCAGACAAAGCAGGGAGGAATTCCAGGGCTAAGAAATTCCATGTGGAGGGTTTACAAACTCACCTGAGCATCACAATACTACCTGGAAAGCTTGTCAGAAATTCAAGTTCCTGAGCCCCACCCAGGAGAGGATTTCATTCAGTAGAGCTGGGAAGGGGCTCAAGAATATGAATGTTCATTATCAGCCCACATGATTCTGATGCAGGTGGACTAGGAAAGCTATTTTGAGAAGTGAGGAGAACATGGTTTCGCACAATGCTAAAGAGAAGTTTGTCAAATGGATAATTAAATGAACAAAGAGCAGGTGACGAGGGAGCAAAAATGAGATTACAAATGAGGAGATGTTAAAAAGGAAGTAAACAGCGGGAGAGAGCCTGCCCCTGAGGCACGTTAGAAGGTGGGGGCACTGTGTCACAGGTGTCTGTGGCTTGTGGTGGTGGATGCGGCATAAGGAGTGTACTCCCCACCCTTCTGGCCCTCATTTTGTGGGGAAAACCCTCTGCCCTGAGGGGCCTGCCTTTCATCAGGCGCTTTATGTACATCCTGTTGCCACCATCCTCTCATAAGCTACTCCTCTGCTAGAAGCATCTCATGGCTAATGGCAGTGCCTTTTCTGGCATTTCTGGGGCAACAGAGAACAGGGTACATTGTGTCGATAGATTTGAAATCAGTTGTCACACTCCAGCTTTTGCTCATTTGCTGCACAAATTTAAGCCAAAGAGATGAGATTTCTCTGGTCCTGCAGCCTCCTTGTCTTGCTTTTCTGATGTCCAGGTAATAAGGGGCCCTCCTTTATTTTGCTGAAATAAGTGCCATTTTGTGAATGAGGAGGCTGAAGGAGAGTCCATCTACCCAGGACCCATTTGGTGCTAATGGACACCCAGGGCCAGGCAGAGAGCAGAGAAGGGGTTAATCTGACATTGGGAGCTAAGGGGTCAGGACAGAATGCACCTTGAGCAATGCCAGTAGGCATTGTAAGAGGGATTGTAAGCGATAGAGAAAAATGGCAGGGTGTGAGGGCAGAGAACATGGACAAGGCATGCCAGGTGGACTAACAACTCCTGCAGGCTGCTTGGCTGCTGCTAGTGACTTGAGCGGTTGGGCTGGACACACCTTCCCGGTCAGGCTGTCTTAAAGGTGCCACGTGTCCTCCGCAAGTGTCCTAATACGTTCTTTTCAAAATAAACAAAATGCCTTTATATCCAAATGTCCAATAAAGGTCAACACTTGATTATTGATCTGTGTCCTCCAGACTTTTTGAGTTAAGCTGATGTGTTGGATAAGCATTCCTTTAGGAATGTCAACTAGAATTTGTCTTCACTTCTTAAAACATTATAATGAAAATATTATCATCATAATATCACATCAGGTTATTAAGACATAGCTATGATTTACTGAGCACTCAATGTGTGGCTCATACTGTAAAGTAAGCACTTTACATACTTTGACCTACTTAATTCCAACAACAACCTTGTAAGACCAAAGCTATTACTACCAGGTAGAGTCAAGGAAACTGAGTTTTAGAGAAGTAAGAAACGTGTCCAAGGTCTCAAACCTAGTAAGTGACAGAACCAACACTTGAACTCAAGCCTGAAAATGATACTTCATCTAAACATTTTTTTGAAATATTTTTTTCAGTTAACTTTTATTGGGGGGTTATAATGAATCTTCACCAGCATCCTACCCTTTAATCTTCCTAGTAGCCCCTTGGAGTAGGCATTGTGATCCCCATTTTGAGTTGAAGGAAATTCAGGGTAGAGAAATTAGGTCACTTGCCCAAGATCATACAACTCTTAAGTAACAGAGCTATGATATCTTGACCCCAAGGGTTTCTGGCTGCGCTTTTAACCACTCTGCTCCGCTGTCTGTCATGTAAGTCAAGCTTCAGTTTGGAGCTCCCAAATGCTGATATCCAGTCTCCACTGTCCCCGCCTGTCCACCTGTTATATGCACCATTGAGAGAGGGTCTCCTTTATTATTTAAAACTCTCGTCTCTAGATTGTTGATATTGCCAGAGTTGTGAGGCTCCAGGGAGCTTCTACAAGGGCCGGGAAGATTACTTTTGGCAGAAATGCTGGCAGGAGAAAACAGGAAATAGTGGATGCTTCAGAGATTTAAAATAAATTGCTGTGTGTGTGTGTTATTTCCTTCTCAAAACACTCTTGGGGGTCAAAATAAAGGAAAGCTCTCGGATGTACACTCTGGCCCCAGTGCTGTCCCGGGGCGATGAAAAGCCCTGTCTGAAGTGAAGCCAAGTATCTGCCTGAAAAAAGAAGTCAGGTCTGCATAGAAATACGTATGCAGCTGGCATCAAATGGGGGGAATGTTCAATCCGTCTTTTGAATGGATAAACAGTTGGCTTCAAGAAGGTGCTTCTGACTTTTGGCTGTGTAGACCAGGAGGCAAGGCTGTGCTACATAATGAGGAGAAGGGCCAAAGGGGAATTCGTTGTGTATCTGCAATCAGTATGCAACAGCCATAACATTATTTCCAGGAAGAGCCCGACTCGCTCATGTCAAACTGGAATGGAAAAAATTGCCCACATAGGACCTTTTCTAACTGCGTTGGAAAATATTTGCTTTAAGGAGCGGCATAGCATAGAGCTATGCTGCCCACTATGGTGGCCACTAGCCTCATGTGGCTTTGCAGCACTAGGAATATGGCCAGTCCAAATTGAGATAAGCTGGAAGGAGCCCTTGTGGTGCAGTCGTTAAGAGCTCAGCTGCTAACTGAATAGGCAGTAGTTTGAACCCACCAGCCGCTTGGTGGGAGAAAGACGTGGCAGTCTGCTTCTGTAAAGATTAAACCAAAAAACCCATTGCTATCGAGTCGGTTCCAACTCCTAGAGATCCTAGAGGACAGAGGAGAACTGCCCCATAGGGTTTCCAAGGCTGTAAATTTTATGAAAGCAGACTGCCACATCTTTCTCCCACAGTGTGCTTAACCACTGTGCCACCAGGGCTCCCTCCATACAGCCTTGGAAATCCTATGGGGGCAGTTCTCCTTTCTCCTGTTGGGTCACTATAAGTTGGAATTGGCTCAACAACAATGGTTTTTTTGGGTTTGGTAAGGGTAAAAGACAACTGGATTTCCAAGACTTAGCAAGAATAAAAGAATGCCAAATATCTCACAGATAATTTGTTTACATTGATCATATATCAAAATAATACTGTCTTGGATATATTCGGCTAGAAAAAAAATGTATCATTAAAGTTACTTTCACCTGTTTCTGTTTACTTTCTAAAAATGTGCCCACTAGAAAATTGAACATTACATATGTGGCTCGCATTATACTTTTCTTGGAAGGGGGGTGGTCCTGACTCTGAGCATGGATTTTGAGGTGAAACATTTTATTGAAAGTCTCTCTGCCATTCACTTGCTGGGTAACTCTGGCAGGGGAACACCTTTCTGCATTTCAGTTTCCACTCTGTAAACTGGACAAACTAATACCTATACATTATGGTTATTATTATGAAAAAAGAGCATATTGAAAGTAGCCGGTAGAGTGGCCTGTACTGAATAAATACTAGTTTCCTTTCTCCCTTCCCTCTTGCCACATATTTTAAAAATTTTGAGGGAAATGATTTTGAATTTTGAATCCTATTAATTTGGCAAACTACCAGTCAAGTGTAAAGAAAAATAAAGGCGTATTTGGATGTACAGAGACTCGTGGAGGCTCTTTGAAAGCATTACTCAAAGATGGATGCCAACAGAATGAAAATTTAAGCCAAGAGAAAGAAAGATGGGGGATAAGAATAGCAGCAGTAAGCAAAAAACAAAAAACAAAAACACCTCTTGATAATTGCTGTTGTTAGCTGCCTTCGAGTTGGCCCCCAACTCACGGTGACCTCACGCACAATGGAACGAAACGCTGCCCAGTCCTGCACCATTCCCATGATTGGTTGAGGATCAGACCCTTGCAATCCATAAGGTTTTCACCAGATGATTTTAGGAAGTAGATCACCAGGCCTTTCTTCCCAGTCTGTCAAGCTCTGCTAGAACCTGTTTAGCAGCATAGCAACACGCAAGCCTGCACTGACAGAAAGGTGGTGGCTGTGCATGAGGTGCATTGGCCGAAATTGAACCCTGGTCTCCTGCATGGAAGGCAGGAATTCTACCACCAAACTACCAATGCTTCACATTGATAATTGTACATGACTATAAACACAAAAAGTAAAAGAACAACAACAATAACAATAATCCTACAATCCAGGATCTAAAATCCTACATGTTAAAAGGGAGATAAAAGGGAGAGACGGACCCAAGTAAGATTTTTGTCTTGTTCAGAAGGAGAATTTTGGTACTGACTGACTTTGAATATGGCTAAAATACTATAATTTTAAATATAATTTTGTTAAAATTTTAGAGTAACAACTAGCAGAATAGAAAAATGACCAATGGTTCTACATTAATAAAGGAAAGTTCATTGGAATAAAAAATTGTCAATTAACACAAGGAAGTAAAAAGAAGAAACAATGAAATTATGGTAAGTAAAAAAAACAAAATAAGACAGGATGAATAAATTCAAAAATATTGATAATCACATCAAATGTGAGTGTTTTAAATCCACTTTTTTTTCCTCATTCAAAAATTTATACACTGGTGTTTTGTGACACTGGTTGCAGTCCCTGCAACATGTCAGCACTCTCCCCCTTTCCACCCCGGGTTTCCTGTGTCCATTTGTGCACTTTTCCTGTCCCTTCCTGCCTTCTCATCTTTGCTTCTGGGCAGGTGTTGCCCATTTGGTCTCGTATACTTAATTGAACTAAGAACCATGTTCCTCATGGGTGTTACTGTTTGTTTTATAGGCCTGTTGAATCTTTGGCTGAAAGGTGGACTTTGGGAATGGCTTCAGTTCTGAGTTAGCAGGGTGTCTGGGGGCCATAGTCTGGGGGTTCCTCCAGTAAGTCTGGTCTTTTTTTGTGAATTTGAATTTTGTTCTACATTCTTCTCCTGCTTTGTCTGGGATCCTCTATTATGATCCCTGTCAGAGTGGTCGGTGGTGGTAGCCAGGCACCATCCAGTTCTTCTAGGCTCAGGCTGGTGGAGGCTGTGGTTCATGTGGTCCATTAGTCCTTTGGACTAATATTTTCCTTGTGTTTTTGGTTTTCTTCATTCTCCTTTGCTCTGGACGGAATTGGACGAATAGATGTATCTTAGATGGCCGCTTGTAAGCTTTTAAGACTCCAGACGCTAATCACCAAAGTAGGCTACAGAACATTTTCTTTATGAACTATGTTATGCCAAAAATTGACCTAGATGTCCCCTAAGACCATGGTCCCCAGCCCTCAGCCCCAGTAACTTGGTCCCTCAAGGTGTTTGGATGTGTCTAGGAAGCTTCTATTGCTTTGTCTTGGTCAAGTTGTGCTTCCAACATGAGCATTTACTGATGAAGATCAAAGACTATGGCCTTCAGTATGGATTACACATCAACATAAAGAAAACAAAAATCCTCACAACTGGACCAATAAACAACATCATGATAAACGGAGAAAATATTGAAGTTGTCAAGGATTTCATTTTACTTGGATCCACAATCAATGCCCATGAAAGCAGCAGTCAAGAAATCAAACAACGTATTGCATTGGGAAAATCTGCTGCA
This sequence comes from Dugong dugon, assembly GCA_030035585.1. Lineage (NCBI taxonomy): Eukaryota > Metazoa > Chordata > Mammalia > Sirenia > Dugongidae > Dugong > Dugong dugon. The sequence goes on from CM057483.1 coordinate 163,134,282, forward strand.
AAAGACCTCTTTAAAGTTTTAAAAAGCAAAGATGTCACTTTGAGGACTAAGGTGTGCCTGACCCAAGCCACCGTATTCTCAACTGCCTTATATGCATGTGAAAGCTGGACAATGAATAAGGAAGACCGAAGAAGAATTGACACCTTTGAATTACAGTGTTGGTGAAGAATACTGAATATACCATGGACTGCCAGAAGAATGAACAAATCTGTCTTGGAAGAAGTACAGCCAGAATGCTCCTTAGAAGCAAGGATGGCAAGAATTCATCTCACGTGCTTTGGACAGGTTATCAGGAGGGACCAGTCCTTGGTAAAATACAGGGTCAGTGAAAAAGAGGAAGACCCTCAATGAGATAGACTGACACACTGGCTACAGCTATGGGCTCAAGCATAACAACGATTGTGAGGATGGCACAGAACCAGGTAGTGTTTCGTTTTGTTGTACATAGGGTCTTTATGAGTCGGAACAACTAACAACAGCAACAACATACACATACGTACATGTATATACATATAACTCACACATCCTGTTCGCATGGGTGAGTAAACAGAGGAGGGGCCACTACAGCTTATCAGTGGTTAGGGCCCTCACTTGCCTTAACCCAGTTCTGCCTACAGAAAAACAAAACATGTGGGGTATAGCCAAAACAGTGTTCAAAGAAAAACATTATAAACACTTTTCTTAAATAAGCAGAGAGAATGAAATTAGCACTGAAATATAGAGCTCAATAAAAAGCAACAGAAAAACCCAAAGAAAGTAGAAATAATTATAGATTAGATGTTAATGGTATTATTCTAAAAAAATATACAGTTGATCAATAAAACACAAACCTGATTTTTTAAAAAGACCCTCCCCCCCAAATAGTCTACCCTTTGGCAAGTTGATGTCAAGAAGAATAATGGAGACATAAATAGATAATCTGAGGAATAAAAAAAGGACACGTATGAGATACAAAGGAAATGTCCATGAGAAGATTCAATACACAACTTTGTAGCAACAAATTTTAAAATTTAGAGAAATCAAGAAGTTTTTCTAAGAATATATGAATTTCTGAAATTAACTCAAAAAGACAGAAAAGGGGAATAAAATAATCACAGGATAAACTGAAATGGTATTCCACAGTCTACCCCCAGAAATGGTCCACACTCAGGTACCATTTTTTGAGTAATTCCTCCAAAACCTTCAAGCACAGATAGCTTACATGCTTTGTAAACTATTGTAGAACACATAAAAATATGAAAAGCTTCCAAACTCACTTTTTGAGGTTGGTATTATACTCACAGAAAAATCAGAAATCTCTCACTCTCTCTTTTACACACACATACACACACACACACACACACACATTTGGTCCATCTCATTTATGAGCACATACGGAGAAGTCCTAAGTAAATTTAGCATTTGAAATTCAGCAGTGTGTTAAATCAGTATTACACAATGATTAAGTAGGGTTCATCCTAGGAATGGAGTTCCTGGGTGGTATAAACAGTTAACACACTCAGTTGCTAATAGAAAGGTTGGGGGTTCGAGTCCACCCAGAGGTGCCTGGGAAGAAAGGCCTGGTGATCTACTTCTGAAAAATCAGTCACTGAAAACCTTATGGAGCACAGTTTGACTATGTGGGGTTGCCATGAGTTGGAAACGACTCAACAGCAACTGTTACTGGTACTGGTATCCTAGGAATGATTTGGAATTTGGACATTTATAAATGTTATTTATGACAATAACAGATTAAAGGAGTAAAACTTAGTAATCATCTCATGCATGCTGAAAAACCACTTGATAATTCAAGATCCCTCCTGTCCTGAATGGAGAAATGTAAGAAAAATTTCTTATCAAATCCAGGAAGAGTACAAAATACCCACTCTCACCACCTCTATTCAGTGCTGTATTACCAAAGCAGGAAGAGAGGGAAAAAACTCAAGAGGCATAAATAATGGAAAGGAGAGAAAAGTGTCTGTCTCTGCCTGAAGATTATACTGATTATATGCTTTGAAAATCCAAAAGATTTATCTGAAAAATTATTTTAAAAAACTATTAAGAATGCGCATATAAATAAGGAGATACAAAATAAAAACACAAAAAATAATAGCCTGCTTATACTAGCAATAACCTATATGAAAATAGAACTTAAAAAGATAATATTCATATTAATTGTTTAATGAGAAACTAATTTGCTCTGTAAACCTTCATCTAAAGTACAATAAAAAAAGATTATATTCACAAGATCAACAACAATAGCAAATACATTTATATTAAAAAAAAAGTAAACAAAACCAGTGCTAAACCTAAGACAATTTGTAAGACTTGGATGAAGAACATTAAAAAAAATTTTTGCTTAAATCGATGAAATAATATCTGAACAATGCAATTGTCATGTTTCCAGATGATAAAACTGAATGTTGTAAAGATGTAAGCGTTGCCAAATTCACGTATTAGTGTTTTCCAACTCAAAATTCCAACAAGGATTTTTTAAAGAGAGTTGACAATCAACCCTAAAACTCATAGAGCAGGAAAAATGTACAAAAAAAAAGGAACCAAGAGTGTTTTAAAAAGGAATATGGAGGAGAACTTGCCATATTAGGAATGAAATATTTCATAAATACTCTACAAAGCTGTTGGACTTCAAATAAAATTATAGTACTTAAAACTAACAGGAATAGATTAATAGAAAAGAGAATTCGGAAGCTGATGAATATTTAATTATAATTAGTATATGACTGAATTTACTGGGCAAAGATGGACTAGTCAGAAAATAAAATTGACATAATTTCCTATCCATATGGAAAAACCAATATTTTGGATTCTTATTTTATACCATTTTATTTTTATACATTTATTTAAATTATTTATTTACCAAACAATAAATTTTAGTTTAATTCAAGAGCTAAATGTAAAATCAAAATTATTATTATTATCTGGAAGGTTGTTCTTCTTCATATAGCCCAGCTTCTCAGATTATTTGCTCAGCATGCATATTACACTTTGATATACTATTGTGATATACTATTGACATGTGTATTGTGTGTAACTTCTCTTTTCCATTTAAATAACAACAACATTTTCCATTTGGAGATTATTTTACCTTCATTTATATCTTCTCCTAAAGCTTCATTAACAACTTGGGATATGCAGATGACACAACCTTGCTTGCTGAAAGTGAAGAGGACTTGAAGCACTTACTGATGAAGATCAAAGATTACAGCCTTCAGTACGGATTGCACTTCAACATAAAGAAAACAAAAATTCTCACAACTGGATCAATAAGCAACATCATGATAAACGAAGAAAAGATTGAAGTTGCCAAAGGATTTCATTTTACTTGGATCCACAATCAACACCCATGGAAGCAGCAGTCAAGAAATCAAACGACACATTATATTGGGCAAATCTGCTGCAAAAGACCTCTTTAAAGTGTTCAAAAGCAAAGATGTCACCTTGAGGACTAAGGTGCGTCTGACCCAAGCCATGGTATTCTCAATCGCCTCATATGCATGTGAAAGCTTAACAGTGAATAAAGAAGACAGAAGAAGAATTGATGCCTTTGAATCACAGTGTTGGCCAAGAATATTGAATATACCATGGACTGCCAGAAGAACGAACAAATCTGTCTGGAAGAAGTAGAGCCAGAATGCTCCTTAGATGTGAGAATGTCGACTTCGTCTCAGGTGCTTTGGACATGTTATCAGGAGGGACTAGTCCCCAGAGAAGGACATTATGCTTGGTAAAGTAGAGGGTCAGCGAAAAAGAGGGAGACCCTCAACAAGATGGATTGACACAGTGGCTGCAACAAGGGGCTCAAGCATAGCAACAATTATGAGGATGGCGCAGCACCAGGCAGTGTTCCGTTCTGTTGTACATAGGGTTGCTATGACCAGAACCGACTCGACCGCACCTGACAATGACAACAACGTCAAAGCAAAAAATAAATAAATAAAACATGGACAAAGAACTAGAAGGACCTATGTTAATATGCTAAGAGTGGTTACTTCTAGAAACCACCTAAGAGTCCAGCAGAAGAAAACTAGTTAAATAAATTATGAAAATTCCTTAAATACAATAGTATTCAGCCTTGGAAGAAAGAAGGGGGTTGGCGTGAGTTGGAATTGACTCAACAGCACACCACCACCAACAAAATCTGTATTTGGAGTACTGGGTGGTGTAAACGATTAACTTGTAAAACTGTTAACAAAAAAGGTTGGAGGCTCGAGTCTGCCCAGAGTGCCTCAGAAGAATGGCCTGGTGATCTAATCTGAAAAATTAGCCACTGAAAACCCTATGGAGCACAGGTCTACTCTAACACACATGGGATCGCCATGAGTTGGAATTGACTCAACGACAACTGGTTAAATGTACTTACATGGAATGAACTCCAGGACATTTTGTGAGTGGAATAAAAAAGGCAAGTCATCAAGCAATATGTACGGTGAAATCTGTGAGATCCAGAACTCAACAGGACTGCCTTGTTTTTCTGGTTCCGGCTTTTGCAGGTTTTACTGTATATGTATATATGTAGACATATTTATATTCATGATGTAAAAGCATTAAAAATGTAATAAAACCTAGACAGAGGACTGGAACAATACACAACAATCTGGAGGGACTGATAGTCTTTAGGGAGGTGTTGGTGGATGGGTATGGGCAGTGATTTTTGATACTTTGCGGTTTAACTCTTCAGTGCTGACCAACAGAACTTTCTGCAATGAAGGGAGTGTTCTATATCCGTGCTGTTCAGGTCAATAGCCACAAGTGAGATGTTGCTCTTGAGCACTTGAAATGTGGCTTGTGCGACTGAGCCAATGAGTCTTTAATTTTACTTCATTTTAAATGTAAATAGCCACATACAGCTAGTGGCTACTGCATTGGACAGTGCAGCTCTCTATTTTTTTGTTTGAAAAACTTTTTTTTTTTTTTACAATACAAACGTCTTAGTGGTGATGGTTGCACAACATGATGGCCATAATATCACTGAACTGTACATGTAAAAATTGATGAAATGGCAAATATTTTGTTATATATATTTTTACCAGGTACACACAAAAATGCCTGTCTTTGTTATGGTGTAGGTTATGTGTGATCACAAACAGCCCTTAAAAATCTCAGTGACTTGAACAACCAGTGCTTATTTCTCTCTCACATTGTATACATTGTTCATCAGGAGTTGGCTGGGGGTACTCTGCTCCATGTCTCCTCACCTTAGAACCCAGGCTGACGAAGCCTCCACCATCTGGGAGCCCCACTGGTTGCCAGGGCAAGGAATGAAATGCTATGGGGTCTCACAGGGATAATTTAAACCCTTCCTCCTGGAAGGAAGTAATGCATGTCCCTTTTTACATTTCATTGGCCAAAGCGTGTCTCATAGTCATCCTGAGTTCAACAGTGTGGGGAAAAACAGACTATGTGACCAGACAGAGGAGAGCTTGCAAGCAATCACAATGGGTACCACATTACATATTATTCAATTAAGAAAGGAAGAAAGAAAAGCCACGGGAGAAAACTAGAGCTCAGACTAAGGCAGCCCTCATAAAGCTTAATCAATAGTTGCAAATTACTTACCTGCCCCTTCCTGATTTCAGAAAAGAACCATAGTCTTTATTTATAGAACTGGAGAACTTAGAATATGCTGAAAACGAAGGTTGTTGCTCCTTGAGCTATTCTGATTGACTACCTGAGGAGATATTTCAATAGGATTTAACACTTCTTACCTGGTAAAGTATTAAGGCTGATACTGAATACATATCTATTTTTTTTCCAAATAATTTCTTTCAAGAAAATATACCCCTCGAGAGTATGGCCCCCAGACACCCTTTTAGCTCAGTGGTGAAGTTACCGCCGAGGTTCACTGTTCAGCCTGGGAGTGGACAGCCCGGTAAAACCAAATGAGACTAATGAGGTACAGGAGTCTAGTGACAAGGGCCAGAAGGCAGAAGGGGACAAGGAAGCTGGTGATAGGGAACACAGGGTTGAGTAAGGATATCATTGATGCATTGTGAGATTGTTAACCATTGTCATAGGGCAACATTTGTGGTAACTGTTAAATGAGAAACTATTTTGTTCTGCAAGCCTTCATCTTAAGTGAGAATAACAGCACAATTGGAAGAGCGTAGTCAATGTCACTGAACTGTGTATGTAGAAATTTTTGAAATGGTGTATCTTTGGCTATGTGTATTTTCACCAAAAAAAAGGTTGAGAATTTAGAGGGTTAATATGTTGTGGGGTTGTTAACCAATGTCATAAAACAACATGTGTACTACTGTTTCAGGAGAAACTATTTGTTCTGTAAGCCTTCACCTGAAGTACAATAAAATATAATAATAATAAAAAAAGAAAATATACCAATTACTGATAGCACTATGATTAATGATATTTCTGCAATGGTGTGCACGCGTCTTCTACTAACGTAAGTGGACAATTTTGATGGCATCTGGCAAATTGGTAGAAGTGAGAATTTACTGTTCATTTCCACTCTTCAGTGACCGCAAATGAAAGCCACGTCATATAAAAAAGTATAAAATACTCATTGGAAAAAAAAAAGTGAAGGTAAATGAACCAGGAATTTAGGCCACACTAACTCTACAGAAAGAGTATCTGGCCCCTGTAATTGATTCTGCTCACTCTGTGCAGGTTTGAGTCTGATAAGGAGCTAATATGGAGGAAAAACGTTTTATCCTATGGAAACTTACTTTCTCTTGTTGGACGTCTAGGCACTTAATGGGAGAGTAAATCCAGTCGCTCTGAATACATTACTGAATATTCTATTTAGATTTATAGAAGAGGAAGTTGGTGCTCTCTCAGCCGCTGCTTCCTGTACCGGCGTAGTACTAGCACATTGCCTAGCCTCGGCAAGTCCTAAATTCACTTGGTGATACTGTTGAAGTCTCCCTTCCACCGCTGAATTGTGCTTGAAATTCAGTGGGTATCAGACCAGACCTATGTCAGAGCACTTCATCCTTTGAATAGTAGTCGACTCGGTGGCAAACTGTTGTTTTTTTTTTTTTTTAACCGAAAGGAGGGAACTGAAAGCCACTGACTGAATACCTTCAGAAACACACCTGTACTCAAAGCTTGTCACATGGCTTGTGACAAAGAGAACATCCTCCCAAAGAACCATGGGTGTCTCAGCAAGACAGAGCTGAAGGGCCCCCTTAGAGCTTGTGCTAAATCCTCTAAGGAGGATTGAAAGGATCAGGGTCTCCACCAGCTTGTCTGTTATCAAGAAGCAGGGTCAATTTGGTGATCGGGTATCTTAATAATGTTTATTTGGGAGCAAGAAGGTTAAAGAAGAGCTGGAGTGGTCACTGGATTCCTTGAGTGGTGTAAATGCTGCTAACCATAAAGGCTGAAAGTTCAAGTCCACCCAGAGGTGCCTCAGAAGAAAGGCCTGGTGATCAAGTTCTAGAAAAATCAGCCATTGAAAACCTTACGGAGCACAGTTCTACTCTGACACACATGGTGTCACCATGAGTCAGAGATGACTCAATAGCAACTGATTTGGTTTGTTCTGGAGATTGGTAAAGAAGCAGCAGTCACTCGCGCTGATCAGAAGAAAAGGGTGTTTAATCATTTTGTGGTATGGATTCACCTTGTTTCAGACATGGTCACGGGGTCTGAGCAGAGTTCATATTTTGGAAGCTTTGCTTATGGTCAGTTGAGAATATCATGGTTGACTCCAACAGGGCAGTTTTTCACTTTCTCAGGCACACGGCTGCCTCCTTGTTCAGGAGGGCTTTAGGACCTGCCCCCCAACCTCTGGAAACCCTGGTGGCATAGTGGTTAAGAGTTACAGCTGCTAACCAAAAGGTTGGCAGTTCGAATCCACCAGGCGTTCCGTGGAAACCCTATGGGGCAGTTCTACTCTGTCCTTCAGGGTCACTATGAGTTGGAATCAACTTTATGGCCACAGGTTTGGTCCCCAGCCTCTGGTATTCAATTACTCTATTAGATTGACTTTCAGTGGAATGTCAGAGAAAGAATGAGCTGCTGAGGGTTTTGGAGGAAAAAGAAACTTTCCCAGATCTTACTAGGGTGCTGTGGGGAGTGATGGGGCATCAGGTGGAGGACATGCCTAGACAAGGAACCTGAAAGAGGCAAACATTTGACTCCATTCAGTCATAGATATGAGTTGCCTGTGTCCAGATGAACATTGTTACATAATTAATTATCACCTGTACACACGTGGAAGAGGAATGTGGTGACTGCTTTATTGGCCCCAATTCCTCCTCCTCCTCCCACATCCATAAAGAGCCCTGGTGGTGCAACAGTTAAGCGCTTGGCTGCAAACAAAAAGGTTAGCAATGCAAACTCACCCAGTAGCTCTGCGGGAGAAAAGACCTGGTGGTCAGTTTCTGTAAAGAAAACCCTTTGGGGCAGTTCTACTCTGTCATGTGGGGTCAGAGGTGGATTATCCAATAAGCAAGGTAGGCACAGTGCTTACCCCGCTTACTAGATCATCTGTAGTGAACAATTTCACATTTTTTCACCACACCAAAGATTCTGCTTCGAGGTATGGCTGGCATCTGTCTCTCTCCCAACCCCACAGCACCCTCCTACAGAATCAAAGCCTCTTTTTTAAATTTACAATCCCTGACAGAGGCGATGACCCAGTAAGCAAGGTAAACATGGGATTACTTGTGCTTACTTACTAATCTATAGTGAAATTGTTCACTACAGATGATCTAGTGAGAAAGGTAAGCACTGTGCTTACCTTGCTTATTGGATAATCTGCCCCTGCACGGGATCACTATGAGTCAGAATTGATTTGACAGCATCCAGCAACAACAGTAACCCTACCTCCATACTCTTGCCTTGGTTTTATCGTCATATATATAGTCACCTTTTGAGTGTGGACTTGGCCATGTGACTTGTTTTAGCCAATGGAATTTTTAGCAGATTTGGGGCAAGCAGAAAAGTCTTCTTTAAGGAAATGAATTGAAGCCAGGATCTGAAGGATGAGAAGGGTTAGGTAAGCAAAGGAAGGGGGCAGGCATGGAAAGGATAAGCTTTCCATGAAGAGGGAAGCGTATACAATGAGATCCAAAAGAAGGAAGCACAGGATTCGATGGAGGTTGTGCATTAAGACTGGGGAGAAAGGCAGGGACTAGAGAATATATTTAGCCTTACAGGTTGTATAGTGGATTTGGGAATTTATCCTAACAGTAATGGAAAGCAATGGAAGATGGTTAACCTGACAGTAACATGATCTAATTTCTTTTTTGAAAGATCGCTTTGGTTGGCAGAGTTGCTATTATAATCAGGGATGGAATTTGGGAGAACTGAGTCCTAGTATTTTTCCAGCTTTGTCAGGGTGCCATGAAATACGAATTGGTTCTCTCATTTGTTCCATTAAAATCAATGACTTTGTTTAGGCAAAGTGGCTCCTGGACATCATCCCAGAGAGGGGTTAGAAGGATTCTTGATAATATTCTAAATTTACTAAATGAAAATAGGAGAGTAGCTGAGAGGGTTGATTTTGGGGTGAGCCAACAGTCCTTGGTGGCACCAGGCCAACCAAAAAGGGACTAATAGGTTGGGTTTAGAAAGCTGTGACTGGGCATTACTGAGAGGTGCCATTTTCTTCAAATGGCTTTTTAGTTTGAAAATGAGATTGGTGAGAATAAATAGCATTTTTTGGTATGAGAACTAAAAAGACATAGCTCTTTCCAGCATAGCCTCTCTCTGATTATTCAGATTTGGATCTCATCTGGAGGTGGAGTGTTATGCTATGTCATATGTCAGAACATTAGACGCTCTCATTTTTATACCAAAGAGGGCTGATATCTCATACCCTTTCATAGGAAAACAAAATCACGCCAACAGATCAGATGACACCGAATCTTAGAAACTCCAAAATCTGAAAACAGGAAATTAAATTACAAGAGGAAATCTGGCTTGCTTTTTTTAGATTGGCTTGTTTGTTTTGAAAAATGAAGAATTTTAAGAACATTCAAAGAACAGTTTGTGGATTACAGAGTTTGCTGGTTCCTTAAGGTTCGTGGCCTGGTTTGTCTTTACAACCTCATAGTAATTGCGCTTTTATTTTCAGAGTGAATGACTTATGAGGGGAACTTTAATTGCATCAAAGTTGTCTGCAGGCTGAAATGTTATGTAATTGTTAGGAGAGCACATTTTTAGGACATTGGATTGTGCAAGCATCACTTGTGTTAAATGTTGACAGAGATTTTCAGGATTTCTCAATCTTAGCCCTGTTGACATTTTGGGCTGGACCATTCTTTGTGATGGGGGCTATGCTGTGCATTGTAGGATGTTGAGCAGCATCTCTAGCCTCTACCCATTAAATGCTGGTTCCCACTGTTCCCCAAGTTGTGACAACCAAAACTGTTTCCAGACATTGCAAATGTCCCCTGAGGGGGCCAAATCACTCCCAGTTGAGAACGACTGGGTTAGCTACTATCTAAACACATTTTTGAAATGACTATTGGACAGATTTTAACTGTTACTTAGTTTTGTAATTATGCTTAATTAGAGGAGAGGCTGTTTATAAATAGGTTCAGAGCTCCACACCAGCCCAAGAGGAGGGCTTCTGGATATGTTATCCTGTGGTTTCCATCATGTCAGAAGTGTTTGTTGAGTTTTAGAAAATCTCTCACTGGTGCCTGATGAAGGTGAAAGAATTTAAAAGGTAGGTATGTGTGTGTGTTTGTGTGTGTGTGTCTCAATATCTATTTTTCAAAGCGCTTGGAAAAGACCCAGAACTCACTGTATTTTATGCATGTGAGGAAGCATGAAAATATATTCATTGAATGAAATATTCATTAAAGTCAAGTTTGCCTTTTCTATTTTGATATTAGATCAGGGGTTGAGTAATGCTGTGGATTACCAGGATGAAGGGCTGCTGACTAGGGTCCCATGTGATTATGTTCAAGAAGGCGTAGGAAGGGCCAAATAAAACTTGTGACCACAAACAAGAGATAAAAGAAATTGAAAGGGTGAATTTAGAAATGAGTTTCATTCAAAGACTTACTGGGATATGAAATGAGAAACTAGGCTCCCTTGAGAAAGAGTTGAAGTCACCAAGCATCAGGTAATTTGAAACAGGGAGGGATGACTGATAGCATGTCTTAGTAGTTGGCCTAGCCTTGAAATACTGATGGGGAGATTATTCTAGAGAAATTAATGAAACAAATCTAAATGTTGACAAATTATCAAAAAGAGCTAAAGATGAAAATGGAGAACATAATCCATTCATTAAAAAAGAGTGAAACATCCATGTAAAAGTAACTCCACAAGGTACAAACATGGAATCATGCTCTTATAGCTGAAAGGGACCCATAGTGGTAAGGGATGTGAGCTCTTGAAACAGACTGCATGGATTCGAATCCCAGCTCCACCATTTGTTAGCTGTGTAGCCTTGAGCATGTTACTTACTGTCTGTGTGCCTCAGTTTCCTCATGTATAAAATGGGAAGAGTAATAACAGTACCTGCCTCACAGGGTTGCTGTGTGGATTAAATAAATTAAAACATGCAAAGCAGTTAGAACTGGTTTACTCTATTTAGTAAATGTTAGCTTTAATTCTCTTTAGGACTATTAGCTATTCTTATTAATTCAAGGCATAGGGGGACTATGACTTGCCCATAGTCATGGATCTAGTTAGGTGCAAAGTTAGGACTTGGACTCTCAGTTCACATCATTTCCCTTTATTTCAAGCTGTTCTCCTCCATGTAGTGTGTGTGTGTGTGTGTGTGTGTGTGTGTGTGTGTGTGTGTGTGTGTGTGTGTGTGTGTGTAAGAGACAGATATGGAAATAGTGAAATACAACTGTTTAGTAATTTATATAAGGATCATACTTGAGCCCCTGACCAACTTCATGGAATAAGTATACAGATACAGAAACAGAGATGCAGTAGAAGCATTAAGCGATTTGCCTAAGACATCAGAGCTAATGAAGAGTAGAACTGCAATCCTAAACCAGGGCTTCCAATGCCTGTTCTGGGCCTCTGTCCTTGTACCCCACTCCCCACCTATGGCTGAAACTGAATGCATGAAGACTGCGAGTAGAAGCATAGCTGAGGTTCTGAGAAGCACAGCGGAGGAAGACCTGCCGACCTGCAGGTGAGAGTGACCAGGAAGGGCTGGTTGGAAGGGTGGGCATCAATCTCAGTCCTTTCCATTCCCACTACAGGGAGCTCTTGAATCCAATTCATTTAATTCCAACCCTCCTTCCACATCCTCCATCATCTTTTACCTGGACGCCTACCGTCTGACTGGTCAATCCATGCTCTACATGTAGCCATAATCATTATTCTAAAAAACAAATCTGACCCTCCTCCTTTGCTAGTGGGAATGTAATTATGGTGCAGCTGCTGTGTAAAAGAGTTTGGCAGTTCCTCAGAAAGTTAACTATAGAGCTACCACAGACCCAGCAATACTACTCTTAGGTATATACCCAAGAGACTTGAAAGCAGCGATACAAACAGATGCTTGTACACCAACGTTCATCGCAACGCTATTCATAAAAGCCAAAAGGTGGAAACAACCCAAGTATCCATCAACAGAGGAATGAATAAACAGAATGTGCTATATCCATACAATGGAATATCATTCAGCCGTAAAAAAGGAATGAACCTTGAAAACATGCTAAATGAAAGAAGCGAGACACAAAATGTCACATATTTTAAGATTTAATTTCTATGAAATATCTGGAATAGGTAAATCTAGAGAGGCAGAAAGCAGATTAGTGGCTGCCAGGGGCTGAGGGAAAGGGGGAAGTGACTGCTAATGGGTACAGGGTTTCCCTCTGGAGTGATGACAATGTTTTGGACTTTGATAGAGGTGAAGGTTGCACATCGGAAATATACCACATGCCACTGAATTGTATACTTTAAAACGGTCAATGGTATGCTATGTGGATTTCACCTCAACAAAAATAAAACAAAACAAATCTAATCATGCCATTTCCCTCCCCAGCTTCACCTCATCCCTTCAGCGACTCTCCCTTCCCTTCCCATAAAGCCAACGTCTCCAGGGCGACTGCAGCCCTTCAGTTCTGGCCTGTGCTCCCCTCTCCCCACTACCTCTCTGCTCTCCCCACTTACCCCTCTGCTCCCTCCATGCTAAAAGAGATTTCAACCTCGATAATGCATCCTGGTTTCTTTTTCTCCCTGCTCTCTACATGTAACCATCTTGCAACATTCCATATATTGTATTTTAACGGTCTCCATGGACTTTGAAAATTGGGCAGAAGGCCTTGGCAAAATCAGTCATTATTAATATTTAACACGTACTAAACTTCATTGCTCTAGGAAGATGTTATAGATTGGCCTTATAACAGTTCTAGTTTCTGCCAGTGGAATGTGTTTAAATTCTAACCTCAGAGCCAACATTTCAGAAAGGCCCTCTCACCCTTTGTGGATTGGAGAAGCAAACAGCTAGCTGCCTGTGGAGATGTCTGCTCTCCCCTGCTCACTCCCTCGCTCGCCCTCATCGCCTGCATAAAAGCCTCTCTGATACTCACAGAAGGCACCTCTGGGTGTATGTGCAGTCTGGGCTTTTGTGGCATGCAGCCAATCTGAACAGTATGGCATTCATGTCTTTCCACGACCGTTCTTTCCTCATTTCTCAGGAGTGGAAACCAGGAGTGATAGAGCCGCTGGCTCTACCCATAAGCCAAGGCCTGTGGCCCCCCTCCCAGCCCTCTTCTACCAGTTCTCCATTTCTTGTAGGCATGCTCAAGCTTGCTCAAGCTTGCTCACGATGTCTCTGTCAGCCCTGCTAACTGAGGCCCAGCCTCCCTTGCTCCTCAGGGTTAATTCACAGCTTTGTGTTCAATACAGGGCTTTGAACCAGTTCCTTCTGGTTCGAGCCCCTGCTGAGAATTCGTAGTTCTAACAAGTTCCCAGGTGATGCTAATGATGCTGGTTAGGGACTAATTCTGAGAACCACTAGCTGGGAAATGGTCTCAAAATTTATTACACATAAGAATCACCTGGGAATCATCTTAAGCTGTATATTCTGGTTCAGTATATCTGGGGTGGAAATGAAAATTCTCAGCAGGGGTTCGAACCAGAATGAACCAGTTCAAAGGCCTGGGTCAATACCAGTGCCAGTACCAGTTGTCATGGAGTTGACACCAACTCCTGACAACCCCATGTGTGTCAGAGTAGGACTGTGCTCCATAAGGTCTTCAATGGCTGATTTTTTGGAAGTAGATCACCAGGCCCTTTCTTCTGAGGCACCTCTGGGTGAACTTGAACCTCCAACCTTTTGGTTAGCAGCTGAGTGCATTAACTGTTTGCACCACCCAGGGATGCATGTTCAATAACCAAACCCAAAACCCATTGCTGTCGAGTTTATTCCTATTCATAGTGACCCTGTAGGACAGAGTAGAACTGCCCCATAGGGTTTCCAAGGCTGTAATCTATACGGAAGCAGACTGCCACATCTTCCTCCTGAAGAGTGGCTGGTGGGTTCGAACTACCAACCTTTTGGTTAGCAACCGAGTGCTTTAACCACTACACCACCAGGGCTCCTCTTGTTCAATAGGAATGGCAAAAAAATTAATGAGTGGTGCATATACTGTATTTTAACACAAATAACGTGCACCATCTACGCTTCTTTGTCAACTGCGCTCTCCCCCTGTAAGGTATTTTTGTAAGCGCAATATGCTGTTTTTTTTTACAGCATGTAAAAAAATTTGTAGCGGCGCTTATAGGGGAGGGCATGGTTGGCGTACAAACGTAGAAGGTATGCATTATTTGCATAAAATACAGTAATTACACTGACCATGACATATCTGGACACATCTTATGAACAAAAAACATTAAATCAGTTTGACCAAGAGAAGAAAGATTTATCTAGGAGCCTCAATCTAGGTCCTCGGGCACTATGTAAGTGTGAAAAAAAATAACTGACAGAGAGGCAAAATTCTAACTGCAGCTGTCCTGGGTCTTCAGAACAATTTAATAATATAAACCAAACTGATGTCTTGGACATTTTAAAAGGGAAAACTGTGGAGATTATAGAAAGATCCTATAATTACAGTCATGCGCCAAATAATGTTTGTTTGGGCAATGTCTGACCACATATACATCCGTGGTCCCATAAGGTTGTAACAGAGTTCAGAAATTCTGACTGGAGAAAGGGACATAGCAGACATAACCGGATGTAGTGAACGCAACAGCTTCCTGCATGCAACACTTGTATCTCATGTCCCTTATATACAAAGTGATAGTGTTGCCAGGCGTATAATGGTACAGTACATATATAACATATAATGCATATGTCTTGATAGTCATAATAAACATCTTTGTTACTTGGTTTATTATGTACTGTACTTTCTATCATTATTTTAATGTGAACTTTCTCTCCTTGCAAATAAAGTTTACCGTATAACTGTGAATGCTTTGACTCATAGGCAGCAGCATCCAATCTTCTGTATCGCGCGTCTCTTGAGTGTTGCAGCATTATCTCTCTGTTTAATGTTCTTTCGAAAATATTACCATGAAGTGCATCATGGCTCCCAAACACAGCAAAACCAGTGCTAGTGACAGCAGCAGCAAGAGGCAAAGGAGAAGTATCGATCTGAAAGTGAAACAAAAGGTTATTAAACAATACGAAGGTAGAAAATCAGTGAATGGTATGGCTCTCGATTTAGGCATGTTCGCACAACCACCAAATCACATAACTTCCTATTTCAAAGAACATATCATGGACATTAAGTGATGCATTACTGTATATGGAAACTGTTGGTCAAATCATAATTATTTTCTCAGTTAAATTTCAGGTTTATGGTGAAATCTAAAAGAACCTATTTTAGTCCACTGTATACAAGTGGTTATTATTTACTTTTAATATAAAATGAGATAGATTAAAATGGAAAATAGGTTTTCATTTAAATTGTATATATGGCATATTGAGATAATGTTCACATATAAATAACCCAGAAAAAATAAGCAGAAGTCTTATTTCTAAGCTTATTATAACTGAAAATATCCACATTCACATTCTCAAATATAGAATGATATAGACTATAGACTTCATATTTGTTGCAATTTTTTATTGCCTTTATACCTTTTTTGACAGGTTATCTCATTTTGCCAAGATTTGAAGTCTTCTGTGTACGTGTCTAATTTTCCTACAAGGTTCAAACGTCCAGAAGATAGAAGAGCTTCTCTTCCATCATTGTGTCCAGTTCTGTGCCTGGCACGTCCTTCAGTCAGTATCACAGGAGGCAAAGGAGAGTGATTCAGAGTAAAGCACTAGAACAGTGGTTCTCAACCAGGACAATTGTGCCCTGTGGGAATATCTGCAAAGTCTAGAGACATTTTTGGTTGTCACAACTGGAAGGGAGGGGGAGGAGGCTACTGGTTGTAGTGGGGAAAGGCCAGGGATGCCACTAAACATCCTATAATGCACAGGACAGTCCCCCACAACAAAGAGTTATTCAGCCCAAAATGTCAATAATGCCAAAGTGGAGAAACCCTGGTCTAGAATCATGGTTATAGGCTTTTCACATGCAAAAAATTAATATTAGATTATTACCTCATACTATATATGGTCCAGGTGGACTGCAGATTTAAATGTCAAAAATAAAACTTTAGAACTACTGGAAGAAAATACATCTTTATGGCACAGGAAATGGAAGAAAAGAGAAAGCTCCAAAAGACACCTACAGAACTACTAACTTGGTATGAGACCGAGGGACAATTAAAAATTAGAGGGAAAAGAGAGACTATAAATAACAATTACTATTTCCATTTTACAAATAAGAAAACTGAGGCTTACAGAACTTAAGTAACTTATCGCAGCTCAACAGTTTGTAAGTGATAGAGCAAGGTTTTGAACCAGATATCATGAATATGCCTTGGAGATGGGAAAGAGTTTTTAAACAAGATATAAAAAGCAGAAACCAGAAAGAAAATTTTTATAATTTTGACCACATTAAAATTTAAAACGTCTAGATGAAAAAAGACCCCTGAAATGAAGTTAAAAGACAACAGACTGAAGAAGACATTTACAATACATATAATAGGCAAAAGATTAATATCAATAATGCACAAAGAATGCCTAGAAATACACGATAATAAGTCAAGTATCCCAATAGAAAAATGAACAAAGGATACTGTGGGAGGCAGAATAATGGCTTCCCCAAAGCTGTCAATGTTCTAATCTCCGAAACCTGTGAATATGTTACCTTGCACAGCAAAAGGGACATTGCAGATGTGATTAAGTTATCCAGGTGTGCCCAATCCAATCACAAGGGTCTTTACAAATGAAAGAGGGAGGCAGAGAGGCAGAGTCAGAGGAGATGTGACTACAGAAGCAGAGACCAGAGTGATGCAGTTGCTGGCTTGGAAGACGGAAGGGGGCCAAGAGCAAGGAATGCAGGCAGCCTCTAGAAGCTAGAAAAGGCAAAGAAACGGTTCTCCCTAGAGCCTCCAGAAGGAGCAAAGCCCTGTGGACACCTTGATTTTAGCCCAATGCAACCCATTTCAAATTTCTGACCTTCATTAAGTGTAATAATTGAGTATTGTTTTAAGCCAGTAAGTTTGTGGTGATTTGCCACAGCGGCCATAGGAAACTAATACAGATAGGAACAGGCAATTTGCTGAACAGGAAACATAAATGCCTAATAAACATATGAAAAGAAGTAATTAAAATGAGATGCTATTTCAAACCCCTCAAACTGACAGTCATAAAAAACATCTGACAATGCCAAAAACTGGAAAAGATGTGGAGTGAAAGTAACTTTCATCACTGCTTGTGGCAATGTAAATGGGCATGACTGTTTTATAATATTTGACAATATTTATTATAGTTAAAAATGTGTGTGGCCTGGAACCCCACAACTCCACTTTGAGAAATAAAGCCTAGAGAAACAACTAGAGCACCAAAAGAGCTCCGGAACAATGCGCATTGTAGCATCGTTGTAATTACAAAACAACTAGGAAACACCCTGATTATTCACCAGTAGAGGATTATACTACATGCATTGAGTGAATATATTGGCTAGCATGAATAAACATAAACTACAGTGAAACCTGTGAGAGCTGGAACTCGACGGGACTGCCTTGCTTTTCTGGGTCTTGAAAGTTTTCCACCTTTGACAAGGGGCAGTCTTGTCTCGTTTTAATTACTGCATCTCGTTTTAATTACTGAGGTAGAGCTTCTTTTCATGTTTATCTTATCACTTTTCTATCACTCTCTATCAGTGGAAAATACTTGAGTTTTCCTTCTCTGACGGGTTTCCGCCTTACAAGGGTTCCGGCTTTCACAGGTTTTACTATATATGTTCATTGGAGTCCCTGAGTTGTGTAAATGGTTAATGTGCTTGGCTACTAACTGAAAGGGTGGAAGTTTGAGTCCACCTCAGCTACTAAACAAAAAGTTGATGGTTCGAGTCCACTCAGAGGCATCTCAGAAGA
Source organism: Dugong dugon (assembly GCA_030035585.1). NCBI lineage: Eukaryota > Metazoa > Chordata > Mammalia > Sirenia > Dugongidae > Dugong > Dugong dugon. The sequence goes on from CM057483.1 coordinate 163,152,663, forward strand.
AAGCCCTGGAGATCTACTTCTCAAAAATCAGCCATTGAAAACCTTATGGAGCACAGTTCTTCTCTGACACACGTAGGGTCACCATGAGTCGGAGTCGACTCCAAGGCAACTGGTAAACTGTAGGATGAAGTCAACCTTACAGGCTCAAGAAGAAAACAATTCTTCCTTTTTGCAAATTTCAAAGCCTCATAGGGGAGAAACAGAAAGAAGCCAAATCCCTAATGGCCCGGTTGAATCCCTGAGCTTATCCTACTTCTGGACTTCCTGTTCCATGTGCTATGAAATTACCTCCGGGCCTAAGTCAACTGGATGGGAGGTTCATTGCTGCCCACAGCCATAAACAACCTAACTAATACAAATCGTGGGAAGAACCTTCCCTTTTTGACAAGCACGGCACAAAATGTAATTAGGATGGATTCAGAATAGCCATGTCTGAAGTGATGCTATTTTAAATCACAGACACTCAGCCCAGATGAAAGAATACAATTTTTACCAACCATAATGAGATTCAACAATTACAGCAGGGTAATTTTGAGAACAGATGTCATGCTACTCCAATCTTGTGCAAAGCTTATTTCAGTATTTTTATTGGCATTTCTTCACAAGGGGCTCAGGGCCGCTGCTGCTGTAACTGATAGGACTGATTACATCATGGAGGACATTCACATGCTAAACTCACTTCAACTTGTGGACCATATTTATTGAGGAGCTTCTATGTGAAGTCTGTCATTTGTTTCCCTAGAAAGGTTCAAAACAGGACTCACTTTTACATTTTATTATCTCTAATTAAGGAGGAACGGGTGGTTCAGTGGTGGAATTCTCGCCTTCCTGGGTTTGATTCCCAGCTGATGCACCTCATGTGCATCGAACACAGCACCACCCATCTGTCAATGGAGGCTTGCGTGTTGCTATGATGCTGAGCAGATTTCAGCGGAGCTTCCAGACTACGATGAACTAGGAAGAAAGGCCTGATCATCCTACTTCTGAAAGGCAACCCATGAAAGCCCTATGGATCAGAACTGGGCAGCATTTTGTTCTTTTGTCCCTGGGGTCACCATGAATTGGGGGATGACTCGACAACAGCTAATAACAACAGCAACCTTTAACCATGTATCCCCCTTAACGTGTCTGGAATTTGCATCTTAGAGAAGGAAGAGATTTTAGAGGTTTTGGTAAATAACTGGATCTGTTAGGAACGGGAAAGAAAGCCTAGAGCCATTACTCCTATTTTTTAAAAAAGCCAGTGACATCACATTTTTGAAGTTAATACATGAATTACTGGTCAAATATTGATGTTCATAATTCTCCATATGTTTTTTCTCTACCCTTGGATGGATGGCCCTTCCTTCTTCTCTCTGCTAATTCAAATCTCACATACCTCCTAATTTTTAAGATTTAGCTCAAGTACAAGTCCTTCCTGAAACTGTCTCTAACTGGATCATACCAAAGACTGCAGGAAAAGCTGGAACCATATTGACAAAGCTGGTTCTGTCAGCTCTAGCAGATCATTTCAGCACTTAGCAACTGGGAGCAACTGGACAATCTATTGCATAACCCGAATTCTGAGTTCTAGATCCACCCTAGCTTCCCAGCCTTAGTTTTCTCATCTGTAAAATGGGGAAACTGTTAGTATATAACTCGTCAGATTGTTATGAGGATGAAATGAGATCATCCAAATAAGGCGCTTACTTAGTTCAGTGCCTAGCACATGGAGAATGTTCCGTAAAAGTAGTTTATAATTACAGTTTAACGCAAAAGATTTCTGTGGGCTGAGTTATTTGCTTTTGGGGTTGCAGAATTCCACTTTTTATTTATAGAACTGCCTTAATTTTACTTATTAACAAATAACTTGTGTTTTTCCAGACCTACTGGACTGGTTGAGACTGGAGGACTCCCTGAAACTATTGCCCTGAGGTACTCTTCAAACCCTGAACAGAAACTAACCCCTGAAGTCACCTTGTAGCTAAATCACAAATTGGCTCAAAAAATAATGAGTATCACCCATAAGTACTGTGCTCCTTTAAAAAATCACCTATATGAGACCAAACGGTCAACAATTACTTTAAAACAAAGATGATAATGTAAGGCAGCAGGGAAACTAGATTCATGGAAACGGAACAACCAGAACGAAAATCATGAGAAAGTTCACCCATTGTGAAGAATGTAACCAATGTTACTCAACAACTTGTGTAGAAATTGTTGAATAGGAACCTAAACTGCTGTGTAAACCTTCACTGAAAACACAATAAAATATTACTTAAAAAAAAAAAAAAAACACCTGTGTTTTACTTCTTTGGCTTAGCTCAAGCCCTGGGTTTCATATTTAACAGTGAAAATTTCTCCTAATCAAATGATTTAATATCTTCACAGTAATTTTTTTTAAGAAAAAAATAGAGGCTATTTTACTGATGTGGGCATCTGACATATACGTGTGCATGTGCACATAAGGTCAGGATTCATAAGTAACAACCTATCACTGAACTTCCTTTGCGATGAGACTTATCTCTAATTTTGAGTGACAAGAGTCCATTCAACAAATACCAAGCATCTACCAGGTAAAAGGCATGATATGACTCCTCAACAACTGTGGGAAGTTGGGAGACTACATGCAAAAAAAGAAAGTTTTTACAAGACAAATGCTTCATTGGGTTGTGTAAACAATGTTTATATTAGAGGCATAAACTACTATCTTTCAAGATAAATGAGGACCTGTGACACCCCAAAATTTACTTTCACTGTATACTCGTCTCATATAAACACCCTCTCTGTTTCTGGATTCTTCTTTTGAGAAAACACAGAATAGTGGCTGTGAAGTTTGGTATGAATCCTGGATCCACCACTTACTACCTGTGTGGCCTTGGGCAAGTCACATAACTTCTGATTAACTTCTCATTTTTTCCCCCAGCACTATTTGTTAATGAAAGGGATGAAATTATCCGGTATTATGCATTAAGCAGCTAAACAAACCTGACTTTTAGCTTCTCCCATGAAAAACTCTTTTTTGCTTTTGTTTCAGGAGGCCTTTTTAGGTAACCAATTCCACTGGCTACCTCGCTCAATTAACCACTGCTAGAAATTCTATTAATATTCAGGAAAAATAGCATTACCCAACATTTCTTTCAATTACTCTCAGTTACACCATTAAATGTAATAAGGGAAAATAGAGACCACTCCAGGAAGAGATCCAGTATTCAGTATTTTTTAAACTGCTGTGACAAAAATATTCAATTTTTGTGGCACAAATCTGGGATGAATTTCGGGGGAAACACACGCTTGCGCATTTATTAATGTTCACCGGACAGTGCTAACAATGAAGATGAAAGATATGAGTAAAGTCACTTAGCCAACTCTTGACACTCTCTTCTAGTTACAAATGAGAAAACATGCATAAAGCTTTGAAAATTTTAATGCCCTTTGTATAGAGGAAAACATGGTAGAAATTTTATTATTGTGGGGTTGGTAAAATAAATTAGAATATGTACATTTCAAAAGAAATCCTGTGTATCAAAAATGCCACAAATAAAAGACAAACAATAAAGTAAGAAAAAAATTACAACATACATCAGAAAGGACTCATTTCCCTACTATATAAATTGGTCATGCAAATCAGTAACAAAAGATCAACAATCCAATAGAAAAATGGTCAAAGCCATGAATAGTTAGTTCATAGAAAATGAAGTACAAACATCTTATGAACATACAAAAAGATGATCAGTTTGCTCTTAGTTAAGAAAATGAAAATAGAACATCAATCAGCCGTCATTTTTCACCTATCATATTGGCACATGATTTTATAGTACCCAGTGTTGGTGGGAGTGTGGGGAAACAGGTGTACCCTTGGGGCAATCTCTTGGGAAGGCCGTTTGTCAGTTCTGTCAACACTGAAAAGACTTATACCATTTAACCCAACAATCTCTTATATAGGAATTTGTCTTACAAATATACTTGCATATGTGTACAAAGCCATATGTATGAGACTATTGCAGCATGGTTTATAATGCTAAGAGGTTAAAAAAAAGGCAACCATCCATCAATAGGTCTCGGATACATTATGGGATGCATGTACAATGGAGTCCCTTGCAGTCAGTAAAGAAAATAGATCATTGGAACGATCTCTCAGAAGCGTTATTGATTAAAACAACAGAGTGTATAGAGGTTGGAAGAGACTTAAGAGACATTTAAACCAAATGCAATGTGGGGACCTTGTTTGAATCCTTATCACAAACCAATTACAAAAGTGTATTTATGAGACAACTGGAGACACTGGAACACTGACTGGATATTTTGATGATACTAAATAATTAGTGCTGATTTTTTAAGTCTGATAATGATGTTGAAGTTATGTTCAGAGAAGAGCCCTTGTATTTTTAAAGATTCTGGATGAAATGGTGGTGTTTGGGATGTCCTTCGTAATAATCTATGAATTATGAGGATTAATAATCTGTTAATCAGTGGGAAGGAAGGAGAATGTAGGTGAGGCAAGATTGGCCCTGAGCTGAAGATTATTGTAGCTGGGTGATAGGTACATGGAGCTTCATTATACAATTCTTTTTGTGTGTGTGTGTGTTAGAAATTTTCCCTAATAGTTAAAACTAAAAGCTAAAAACTAAAGCTGAAAAAATTGTAATAAAAAAGATCAAAACGAAAACAAAAAAGCAAGGTGAATAATTGTAAGTATAGTAAGCTAGCAATGAGTCCACATAGAAAAATTCTGGAAGAAACCTGCTGATGGTGGGCTTCATCTGGGAAGGGGACTGGGAGCATACAGTGAATGGAATGCTTGCTTCTTAGTATTTTGATGATGTTTGAAAACAAAGCTATAAAAATAAAGTGCTGTACAAATACTATATCTACTATTAGAGATAATGTATGCCACAGTTAAATCCAAATGAGCTGAGGTTCTCAGCAGGGCTATCCAATTAGCACATTTATTAATTCCGATCCTTAGACTTCCACTGACACCTTAATTATTTTAATTAAAGTCTTCAGCTTGCTTGCAATCATTTAATACTTGCTATAAAATGATAATATAGCAAACTCACATTCTTTTATATTTATATACATTTTAAATATCTACTTAATTAAAATATATTTATTAAATATATTTATATGTTAAACATATGTTTAATTTAAAATATATATCATTAAATCTACAGGCTTGATTTAATTCATGTTAAACATTCATTGTAAGTTTTATATACATATACATATATATACATATACATATGTATACGTATATGTATATATATGTGCATGCGTGTGTGTGTGTGTGTGTGTGTCTGTGTGTGTGTGTGTGTGTGTGTGTGTGTGTGTGTATCTCCATGTGGTGTTGTTAATTACTTTTGCGTGTGGCCTTTCTAGTCATGGTCTTCTAACTTCCACCCAGGTGATTGGGCAGGACTGTATGACAGGGTAATTGTGGCCCACCAAGGGGATTGGTCAGTTTTGCCTTAAAAGAGAGCCAATTCCAGAGCAGAGGGAGGAGCCCACCACCACCAAGGAAGGCCAGAACAGCAGGACAGACCACAGCAGCAGAGACCCGACAGCAGGAGACGGGGCAGTGGCCTTCCTGGCCCATGGAGAGAGAAAGCTGAGTGCCTTTGGGTAGAGACTGGGGGCCAGGGAGAGGTGTATCTGCGAGCACCACTGGGAAGAGGCTATCCTGGTGGAAGAACTGTATCCTGAGTGTTCTTGAGCCTGAATTGTAACTGTTACTTCCCTAATAAACCCCATAATTGTGAGTATGGTCTGTGAGTTCTGTGTGGCTTTTGCAATGAATTATCAAACCCAGTAGAGAGTGCCGTGGGAGGGACGGTTGTCAGAATGGGTAGAGATGGCAGAGAGAGGAGGCTTGTCTGGATTGATAGGAATCAGCCCTGGGCTGTTAATCTTGGTTCTCCTTCCCCCTTGTGGGGTTGGAGGAGGTCAGACACTGCCCCCCTGCCGTTTTTAAACCCCAACGAACAGAAAAGTAGAGAGAAACATAATGGACATCTGTTCCAGTTTCCTAGTGCTACTGTAACAGAACTACCACAAGTAGGTGGCTTTAATGAGCAGATATTTATTTTCTCACAGTTCAGGAGGCTAGGAGTCTGAATTCAGAGCATCTGTTCTGGGGAAAGGCTTGCAGTCTGTCAGCTCTGGGGGAAACCCTTGTCTCCGCCTCTTAGCTTCTGGCGTTCCTTGATGATCTCCACATGGCATCTGTCTTTTCCCAATTTGTGCTTGCTTGCTTCTGTGCCTAATCTGCTCTTTTTATATCTCAAAAGTGATCAGGTTTAAGACATACCTACACAGATAGGCCTCATTGACATAACAAAGAAAACCCTATTCCCAAATAGGATTATATCCATAGGTATAGGGGTTAGGATTCCAACATACATTTTGGGGGGACACAATTCAATCCATACCAACATCCATCATCTAGAATTGACAACAGTTAACATTTTCCCCTATCTGCTTCATTTATTTTGTCTGAAGTACTTTAAAGTAATTTACAGACATCATGACATCTCATCCCTAAAAAATATAATGGTTGTTACATTATATCACATGACTGTAATATATTTATAAATCTAACAAAATTAACAATATTTCCCTAATATCACTAGCACTCGAATCATTTTCAAATTTCTACAACTGTCAAACCAAGATCCCAATCAAGGAACATGCACCGCATGTGGTTGTTGTCTCCCTTAAATCTCTTTTAATCTAGAAACATCTTTTTTCTTTTGTTTTGCTTGTTCCTCTATCCCCTGTATTTCCTGTAAACTGGAAGTCAGATCTTCAGGTTTGGCTTAATTCTCATTAAACACTCCAACCCGTGTCTGTCAGTTTGCGGTACTGTGGTGGCTTGCATAATGCTGGAAGCTGTGCCACCAGTATTTGAGATACCAGCAGGGTCACCTATGGTGGACATGTTTCAGCATAGCTTCCAGACTAAGACAGACTAAGAAAAAAAGCCTGGCGATCTACTTCTGAAAATTGGTCAGTGAAAACCCTATGGTTCACAACATAATATTGTAGTATATAGTTCTGGAAGACTCATAGCAACCCTATGTACAACAGAACGAAACACTGCCCGGTCCTTCTCCATTCTCACAATTTTTGTTATGCTTGAGCCCATTATTGCAGCCACTGTGTCACTCCATCTCATTGAGGGTCTTTCTCTTTTTCACTGACCCTCTACCTTACCAAATGTCTTGGTCATCTAGTGCTGCTGTAACAGAAATACCACAAGTGGACGGCAACAACAAACAGAAGTTTATTCTCACAGTCTAGTAGGTTAGAAGTCCGAATTCAGGGTGCCAGCTCCAGGGGAAGGCTTTCTCTCTCTGTCTGTTCTGGAGGAAGGTCCTTGTCATCAATCTTCCCCTGGTCTCAAAACTTCTTCGTGCAGGAACCCCAGGTCCAAAGGATGAGCTCTGCTCCCAGTGCTGCTTTCTTGGTGGTATGAGGTCCCCATGTCTCTCTGCTCCTTCTCTCTTTTATATCTCAAAAGAGATTGGATCTTGTAGATCTCATCAACATAACTGCCACTAATCCATCTCATTAACATCATAGTGATAGGATTTACAACACATAGGAAAATCACATCAGATGACAAAATGGTGGACAATCACACAATACTGGGAATCATGGCCTAGCCAAGTTGACAGATATTTTTGGGTTACACAATTCAATCTGTGACACCAAGCATGATGTCCTTCTCCAGGGACTGGTCCCTCCTGATAACATGTGCAAAGTATGTGACATGAAGTCTCGCCATCCTCGCTTCTAAGGAGCATTCTGGCTGTACTTCTTCCAAGACAGATTTGTTCATTCTTCTCACAGTCCATGGTATATTCAGTGTTCTTTGCCAACACCATAATTCAAAGGCATCAATTCTCCTTCAGTCTTCCTTATTCAATGTCCAGCTTTCCCATGCATATGAGGCGGTTGAAAGTACCATGGCTTGGAACAGGCATACTTTAGTCCTCAAAGTGACATCTTTGCTTTTTAACACTTTAAAGAGGTCTTTTGCAGAAGATTTGCCCAATGCAATTCATCGTTTGATTTCTTGACTGCTGCTTTCATGGGCATCGATTGTGAATCCAAACAAAATGAAATCCTTGACAACTTCTATATTTTCTCCATTTATCATGATGCTGCTTATTGGTCCAGTTGTGAGGATTTTTGTTTTCTTTATGTTAAGGTGTAATCCATACTGATCCATCTTTGGTCTTCATCAGTTAAGTGCTTCAAGTCCTCTTCACTTTGAGATACCAGCATGACTCCATTAGTGGTTTTCTAAATCTATCATTCCTTCTACACTTGTTAGTAAGCATTCTCATTTGAGAAAGAGCTTTCTTGTCAACTGTGTCTATTTGGTGACTCTGAAATATAATTTCTATTGCAAGGCAGGATAAATGTTTCTTTTTCTTTAATACAAATGCCAGGGTAAGGAGTAGGTATAATGAGTCTTTTGTTGTTGTCTTCTTCTTACAAACTCATGGATGTTAATATATTCAATATATTTCAATCAATGACAGTAACTATATCTTTTCAGATTTTTATTCAGGAAACAGAGATGTATAAACTTCCCAGCTAATTTTGGTTAAACTACTATTAAAATTAGTTTGCATTCTTCAAATATGCACCCGTTATAGTTTTTGATTTTTAAATGGCCCCAAATTTGGTCAGCGGGAATGCCTTCAAACTAGCTTCTGTGTTCTATTGACCCAATCCCATTAGTCTTCTTGAGTGCGTCCGTGCTTTCTGGATCAACAGGCTGTCCCTGGTTCACCTTGCATTCCCCATACCCATACCTGGAATCATCTCTTTCTCTAAAGAGCCCTACTTCTTTTCAGTAGTTAGTGGCATTTAGGGATTACAGTTTCTGGCATGCTATTTTTTCCAGGTGCTTTTATAATACACATACACACACAATGAGTTTACATTGCTATTTCCAGTTTACATTTAACATTACACATTACAACATTTGTACTTATTTGGTTTTATACTTATGGCTCTTTTCTCATATATAAATACATATATACACACACACTGAAAAATTTTGGATTCTATCATTTATTTACTTTATCCTTTAATATGTAAAAATAGTTTCAAAATAACAATACCATATTACCACTAACCATAAAACTACTGAATAAAATTTGAGATTCCATTGCAGTTCTTGTGTTCTTATAATGCCTGCCCTAAGGATGCACGGTTCCTGGGTGGTGCAATTCCTGGAACGGAAAGGTTGGAGGTTCAAGTCTACCCACGGGTGCCTCTGAAGAAAGGCCTGGCAAACTAATTCTGAAAATATCAACCACTGAAAACACTATAGAACACAGTTCTACACACATGGGATCGCCATGAGCCAGAATCGATTTGACGGCAACTGGTTTTAAGGACGCAACGTCAAAGTACTGTATTTTAAAGACATTTGAAATAGTTATTTTCTCCGGTTATAATACCAATTTTATATATAATTAGGTTAGTTTCTTCAGTTTGTTTTCAATATTAGGGAGTTTTTTTCCCTTTATTTGACATTCTTAAGTTTTTATTTATTTTTTTAATTATGGAGGAAAACATTAATTTTTATGGACATGCATTCTTAGCCAACTCGCAAATAGTTAACCTTCCCAGAAGACTTCTACACAGACCCTTTAATCCTTGGATTTTTGATTGGTTCTCCAGACTGTAAATACTGGCCTATGTGCAAACTTCCATAACAGTTATAAACTTGTAGCTATTAATTTATAGATAATTACTGAATTCAGATAATTGCCTGAAATTATTTCCTCTATTTTCACCCATTTTAATTCCTTCTCTACAAATTCCAATTATTTTTCTTTAAACATGTTTAAGGGGTTTTAAACTGATGGTGGAGTAACAACTCAAAGGAGAATCATGGCATTTGAAGAAAAAGAAAGGAGCTTGAAGAAAAAGAAAGGAGCTGGAGGCCCCTTGGCTTGTCCTCATCCTATGAGAGAAGGCTTCTCATAGGCAGGGCTTCTGTCAGCTGTACTAAGTCCATGTGGCTGGATTCACTGCTTATTGCTGGCATCCATCCCAACTGGCTGCTTCCCATGCTTGATTAGTCATGAAATATTTTTAATATCATTCCTATCCGGAGGCATAGGGTTTCATATCCCAAGTTATTCCCTGTCCACATTGGGAACTCTTTCAAATAGAGAGAAGCAAGAACAAACTTCTTATGAGATTAAGAGCCTGCTGAGCAAATCTGAACTGATTTTAGTTCATGTAATTTTTATCCAAGAAGATTAAATATAGTTGATTTTCTAGTGCAAGCTAATTAGCTTCTCCCTTGTGTCCACTGATGGAACACACATTTCGTTTTCATAAAGACAACACAGTTTTCATGATAATGTGCTCCTGGCTCTGGAAGAGAATGAGAACAGTTGCTGTTGAAAATTGATTGCCTTCATTTTCCTCTTCAGATTATCAGATAAATATACTGGAGATTTCTTGCAACATGCAATTTAGATGTATTTTACCTTTGAAGAGTGAAGGTATCAAATAAATCAATAAGACATTAAAATCCTTATAGCAAAAAATGGACCCTAGACATAAAAATCAGAAAACAAGAAATATAAATAGCAAATAAAAATATGGAGAAAATATTCAACATCATTACTGATCAAGTACTATAAATGTAGTTCATGCAATAAGTACTGCTTTTGCCTACCCAAAAATCTAATGTTGCCCTTAAGTATTTTAAAAGAATATATGATGGCATGGGAAATGTTCATATTACATTACAAGACATATTACTGAGTGAAAATAATCAATATTTTGTAGTATGGTTCCATTTAAATATATATATATACAATTTTTTTGAACATTTTATTGTGATTTGGGTGAAAATTTGCAGAGTGAATTAGTTTCCCATTCAACAATTTATACACATTTTTTGTGACATTAGTTGCAATCCCCTCAGTGTGACAGCACTCTATCCACTTCCTCCTTGAGTTTCCCGTTTCCATTTGCCCACCTTTCCTGTCTCTTCTTGCCTTCTGAATTTGTTTTTGGGAACATACTGCCCTTTGGGTCTGGTATGGTTTATTGTTTTGAGAAGCACATTCCTCATGGGTGTTACTGTTCACTTTATAGGCCTGTCTATTGTTTGGCTAAAAGCTGATCTCTGGGAGTAGATTCAGTTCCAGGTTTGAAGGGTATGTAAAGGCCATAGTCTCAGTGGTTCCACCTGTCTGTATCAGACCAGTAAGTCTGGTTTTTTTTTTTAATGAATTTGAATTTTGTTCTACATTTTTCTCCCACTCTGTCCAGGACCTTCTACTGTGATAGTGATCAGAGCGGTCAGTTTTGGTAGCTGGGCACCATCTAGTTAGTTCTTCTGGTCTCAGGCTAGTGGAGGCTGTGGTTCGTGTGGTCCATTAGTCCTCTGAACTAATTGTTTCCTTGAGACTTTGATTTTCTTCAACTTTCTTTGCTCTGGATGGGAAGAGACCAATAGTTGTATCTTAGATGGCCACTTGCAAGCTTTTAAGACCCTAGTAGCTACTCACCAAAGTAGGATGTAGAACATTGTCTTTATGGACTATGTTATACCAATTGACCTAGATGTCCCCAAAACTATGGTCCTAAGCCCCCAAGCCCAGTGACTCTTGTCCCTCAAGATGTTTGGTTATGGTTAGGAAGTTTTCATAATTGTGCCCCTGTGTGCTCTACTATATACATGGATATATTTGCAGCACATACAAATGTATATGTAGAAATGTCCTCTGCCAAACCTATATATGCTCGTGGGTGTACTCCCATATGCCATTTGTCTTAGGCTGGGTTCTCTAGAGAAGCAAAACCAGTAGAGCGTATAAATATATACAGAGAGAGATTTATATCAAGGAAACAGCTCATGCAACTATAGAGGCTAGAACGTCCCAAGTCCATGGATCAGGGTAGAGGCCTCTCCCAATTCACGCAGCCGCAGAAGCTGGTAAGCCCAAGACCAGCCGGTTGGAGAGCAGGGCTCCCGCTCACAGGCTGTGAAGGTCGATGAATTCCAAGATCGGCAGGCAAGACCGCAAGGTGTCTCCTGATTCACGAAGCTGCAGGGGCTGGCAAACCCAAGATCGGCAGGTCAGAGAGCAGGGCTCCGCTTACAGGCTGTGAAGATCAACGAATCCCAAGTTCAGCAGATAAGCTGACAGCTCAAGTCCCAAGAACCGCAGGTGAGACGACAGGAGGCAGCCGTAGGATCCAGAGTGAGCAAAAAGCCAGAACGTCTGTTTACATTCAGATGCAGGCCACACCCCCAAGGAAACTCCCTTTCATCTGATTGGCTATTCACAGCATATTTAATCATGGGAGTGATAACATAAATGCTGAGAATCGTGGCCCAGCCACGTTGACACACAATCTTAACCATCACATTATCCCACATCTGTTCAGCTTACATATCTACCTATGTATCTGCTCATAATTTATTGCTCGTTATTACTGCTATTGCAGGATTGTGTATGTAACAGTATTTACCGTTGTTGCCTTTTACTATATATAAAATTTTAAATTTTCAGTGAGAAAGCACTAATAAAGAACTCAGGTGAGAATAAGTTTGGTGAAGCTCAACCAGAAATGAGGAATTCTTCCTTCTTCCATGTAGTTTTATTTAAGACTGAGTAATGGGAAATTTGGGAACTGTGATAAATGGTTAAAAAAAAAGTAGTTCTGTAACTGAATTTACTGTTTGTGTGTGAGTTCAGTACATTTCTCTGAGCTGAAATAAAAAGGGTGAGATACAGGGCAAAAAGGAGGAAGGAGACCAAATAAGGCAAATTGTGAGTACAGTTCTCTGGTTGGCTCAGGAGGCAGGCTCATTGTGATTGGTTGCCTTTAGGCTTTATGTCACTGATGCTGGGAAGCTGGTTTCAAACAAGTTTGGGATTGGATGCTTAAGATTCCAGTGGGCCCAGGGTCAATCAGTAGATGCACTTTGTTCTCATGCTCAATGTATAACAGAGTTTTCTATTAATAGATGTCATCTTAGCCCTGTTGGGACCATAAGACTGGACCACATCTTTGTAGTTGAATAAGAATTTCCACCTGGAAATCATGTCATTCTCACTCTTGATCATCATGCAAAGAAATTAATTTGGGGTGTGATATGAGGACTGGTCAGGTGCCATGAGACTGGAGTAAGGGATCCTTCTCTTTCTGGAGGCCAGGGTCAGATTAATTGACTCAGAAGCTTTGAGTCATGGGAGATAAGCTGCTCCTGGCTATGTGGAGGCTGGCTGGGAGCAAGGCTGAGACTCCACTTTATGAGGGACCCTGAAGATGGCTCTTCATTTGGGCACTACTATCAAACTAGTCTCTGTTTTTGATTTTCTCTCATCACCAGTTTTACAGGAACGTCTTGTGCAAAGGCATAGCCTGGTTTGTGATATGATGAGGTGGGATATGGAAGAGGGTATGGCCCTTACTTGTGATGAAGAGGATGATGGGATAATAGTGATCCCTTCCAAAAAGTTAAGAGTGGGGCAGCAATAGCAGTCACCTGGCAAGGATAGCAGTGTCCTGCAGAGCTGGGATCCAGCTCACATTACTTACTGGCAGTGGAAGCAGCAGGTTGGCCATGTAACAGGGGTGCTAGAGTGGAATAGTGCTCCTCAGTATGTGTTAGGTGATCCCTGGAACCTCTGATATGGCTGGTGGATGACACTTGGCAATAAAGACAAATAGGTCATGATCCCAATAATTCCATACCAGGGGTGTGTGTGTTCCCATGCACACGTAAACTATTCAAAACCAAGTGGAGGGGTTCTGATCAGGGCCACAACAGATAGACCCTGATATAGTGGGAGAAAAAATGTGGAACTGAACTCAAATGCTTAAAAAGTCCAAACTTACTGGACCGGTTGAGACAAGAGGACTCCCTGAGGCTATCGCCCTGAGATACTCTTTAAATCTTGAACCAAAACCATACCCTAAGGTCACCTTTTAGCGAAATAACAGATTAGCACACAAAATAAAGGATATTACCCGTGAGTACCAGGCTCCATTAAAAAACCACCTATATGAGACCAAAAAGTCAACAATTACTCTAAAGCAAAGGTGAGAAGATAAGGAGGCAGGGAAACTAGAGTACTGGAAATTCAACAACCAGAATGGAATTAAAGAGAATGTTGACATGTTGTGAAAAATATAACTAATGTCACTGAACAATTTGTGTAGAAATTGTCAAATAGGAACCTAATATGCTGTGCAAACTTCTACCAAAAACACAATAAAATATTATTATAAAAAAAAAGTGGAGGGGAGATGACAGCAAGCGATTTGGAAGGGTGATCCAATATTCCAAATATCTTCACTGGTGTGATGTCAAGTGATTTTTCATTTCTTCTTTGTGCTTTTCTGATTCTTTGACTATTCTTTTTAAATAATGAGAAAATGTTATTAAAATATTTTTTTTACATGGGCTGAATGAAAAAGTAACTGAATTCACAGGCTACCTGATTCTTAGCAGCGTTTGAAATGAACTATATTTGATATACAATGTCTAAATTTGGAATAGACTTCTCACCACTGAAAGAGATTTCTCACACTGTTGAAAGGCCAGTGGGCTTTTCTATGGGACAAGGGTTCTGAATTTCTCCTTACTAGTCAACAGCTACATGATGAGTTGCATTACTCCTTCAAACTGTTTCCTTATCAGTGAAACAGAATGGTAATTTCTACCCTATGGAATAGTCACTAGGTATAAGTGAATTGTGTGCACATGCTATGAATTATTATAAAAGGTTTTATTAGTGTTACTATTATTATTGTTACTAGTACTGGAATGATGATGATGTCAAGTTTCAGGGAAATAATTTGCTTTTCCTATTGAATATCTGGCTGCTAAAGATGATAAAAAGCCTTAATACAGGCTTTCAGAAGAAAGCAAATAAAACTTAAGGCAAAAAAGAGGAATTGTATCTGTGAACTGGAATTTAATATGTAATGCATGAACTGCCTTACAGAGATGACTTAGAGTGCTCAATAAAGGCTTGTTGTTGGTTGATTTAATTTAGAACAGCCAAATTCATGAAAATAAACACCGACCCATCTACCGAGGAAGGGCTTTGTGAATCAAATACATTTTAGTCAACAGGCCTGACGGCAATATGAGAAATTCAATCTACTCCACATCTATCTTCATTCTCTATTTTTTTTTTTGGTGGGTTGTGGCTTTTTGCTGGAATCTAAAAAAATTGAAAGTTTCAGCCGCAAGTTGAAAGTATACATTAGTTTAGTGAGCAAAGATATACAAGTGGTCTCACTGCTTAGCAGAGACATAACCAGGGTATGGCTGGTATTGCACCAGCTCTTGGTGCATGGCACCACTGAGCAGTTTCTATTAACCCCATATGGTCAGCGGTGTATCTACAGAAAACTGCACCTATGGCAAGCACTGAAATTGTGCCCCTGTCCAAACATCTGACATCCCTCATTTAGATAACTTTACCATAATATCAGCTTAAAAATACAAGCTTGTTAATCTTTTAATTAACACACACTGTGCTTGAGGAAGAATGTTGGGCTATACCAGGTTAATAGAAACTGCTCAGTGGTGCCACATGCACAGGGCCAGTACAATACCCTAGATAACAGCACTGCTGCTTAGGAGCCCTGGTGGCACAGTGGTTAAGTGCTTGGCTGCGAACCAAAAGGTCGGGGGTTTGAACCCACCAGCCACTCCATGGGAAAAAGATGTGGCAGTTGGCTTTCGCAAAGATTATAGCCTTGGAAATCCTATGGTGCAATTCTACTCTCCTATAGGGTTGCTATGAGTTGGAATCGACTCGGCAGCAATGGGTTTATCACTGCTTAGGAATATGATGTGGGGTATATATGGGTGAGGCATTAATGAAATACTATGAGCTGAAAACTGTTTGCAAGACTACTTTAAAAATATGACAGGCTATAGAACTCCTATAGTCCAATAAAAAACTGGCAAAAGATTTGAACAGAAACTTCACTAAGGATGATATGTGAGTGGCCAGTAAGCACATAAAAGTCTTCAACATCATTAGTTATAAGGAAAATGCAAATTAAAATCACAATGAGACACCACTACACATCCACCAGAATGGCAGAAATTTAAAAAACTGACCATATCACGGGATTGGTGAGGATGTGGAAGAAGTGTATTTCTCATACATTGCTGGTGGAATGTAAAAGGGTACAGCCGCTTGGGAAAACAGTTATGTTTTCCTATGAAGTTAAACACACATTTAGCTTTGACCCAGCAATTCTACTTCTGGGTTACCCAAGAGATATGAAAATGTATATTCAGAGAAAGACTTGTAGAAGAATGTTCATAGCAGCTTTACTCACAATTGCCCCAACCTAGAAACAATCCAAATGTCAATCAACAGGAGAATGGATAAACAAATTGTGGTATGGTCATACAAAGGAATGTTACTCAGCAATAAAAAGAAATGCTACTGATACTGTTATGGGTTGAATTGTGTCCCCCCAAAATATGTGTTGTAAATCCTAACCCCTACACCCATAGTTATAATCCTATTTGGAAATAGGGTTTCTTTGTTATGTATTAGTGTAGGATGTGTCTTAAATAACTCTCTTTTGAGATATAAAAGAGCAGATTAAGCAAGCAAGCAGAGACAGTGGAAGATAGATGCCATGCCACATGAAGATCACCAAAGAACCAAGGAACAGAAGCTGAAAAGAAACAAGGACCTTCCCCTAGAGCTAACAGAGACAGAAAACCTTTCTCTAGAACCCTGAATTTGGACTTCTAGCCTCCAAAACTTCGAGAAAATAAATTTCTGTGAAAGCCATCCACTTGTGGTATTTCTATAGCAGCACTAGATAGCTAAGACAGATACATACAAAAACATGGATGAATACCACAGACATTTGCAGAGCAAAAGAAGCCAGGCATAAAAGAATACATACTATATGATTACATTTCTGTTCTAGAACAGACAAAATTAATTTAAGATAAAAAATCAAGAAGTGGTTGTCTCTGGCAGGTGTAGACTGGCAGGGAAAGGCCATGAAGGAACTTTTCTGGGGGAGGGTTAGATAGGTATATCCATTTTTCAAATGGTATGGCTAAAATTTGTGCATTTTAATGCATAAATGTATGTAAATTTTACCAAAAAATAATTATAATGACAATAATAATTATGTGTGTGTGTGTGTGTGTGTGTGTGTGTGAGAGAGAGAGAGAGAGAGAGAGAGACTATGGGTAGTTGAAATAGAAATGAAATAAGAATGTTGATAATTGTCAAAGCTCGGTGATGGGTACATGGGGAGATATTCTACTATTTTGTTTATTTTGAATATGCTTGAAATTTTCCAGAATAAAGAGCTTTAAAAAATGATAGACTCCAACAAAGTAGAGTTGAACCAGTTCCAGCTCATAGCTGTATCCCAGCCTTGAACGGGGGTTTCGGTGGGTTCTGCCATCTTTCTGAGCCCCATCTTCTCATTTTGTAAGGGTTGGTGGGTGCCTTAGTTATCTAGCGCTGCTATAACAGAAATACCACAAGTGGATGGCTTTAACAAAGAGAAATACATTCTCTCACAGTCTAGTAGGCTAGAAGTCTGAATTAAGGGTGCCAGCTCCAGGATAAGGCTTTCTCTCTCTTTCAGCTCTGGGGAAGGGTTCTTGTCATCAATCTTTCCCTGGTCTAGGAGCTTCTCAGTGCAGGGACCCCGGGTCCAAAGGATGTGTGCTCCTGGCTCTTCTTACTTGGTGGTAATGAAGTCTCCCTGTCTTCCTGCTCACTTCTCTCTTTTATATCCCAAAAGAGATTGACTCAAGACACAACATAATCTTGTAGATTGAGTCCTGCTTCATTAATGTAACTGCCTCTAATCCTGCTTCATTAACATCATAGAGGTAGGATTTACAACACATAGGAAAATCACATCAGATGACAAAATGGTAGACATCACACAATACTGGGAATCATGGCCTAGCCAAGTTGACACACTTTTTTGGGGGACACAATTCAATCCATAACAGTGGGGTTAGGTGGTTTCTCAGGTACCTTACAGCTTTACTTGCTAAGATTCTTTGAAATACTCTCTTGTGATGCAACTCTTGTTTCAGAAGCCGTGAAAGCTGTGTTCACTTGCTGCCAGCAGGAGTAAGGGTTCAGGCTGCAAGTAGTCTAAAATGTTTGGCAGCTCTTCAGGAATTGTCTCTTCTTTGGAAGAACACTCTTCTCCCTTCCCATCCCAGTAGGACTCCAAGGGAACAAGGACAGAGTGTGTTTGTTGGCATATTACACAGCTTCTATGATCATGTGCCTGAAAGCATTATTAAGTCCATTCATCAACAAGTATTTATTGAACACCTGTTGCATACAAGACATTGTGTTAAGAGTTGACTTGGGGGGAAGACACAGCTATGAATGAGACACATTTTATGCTTTCACAGAGATGACCATCTGATTAGAATACAGACAATATCATGATGATACAAGACATCAATATATATGCCACTGGTGAGGTATACAACAAAGGCTGTGGACCAGAAAGACATGAACAATTTGTGCTGACTGGGGGGAAGAAGTGCATTAGGGAATTTTTCCTGAAGAATACGGACCTGGAGCTGTACCTTAAGACAGGAATGGGTTTTTACCATGTAGAAATGGTGGGGAAAGAAGAGGCAGAGGAAAAAGCATGGTGATATGACAATCCATGGTATATTCAGGAAATGATGGAAAAACCAGATCTACCTGGATGGAGGATGGTTAGAGCATGGTAGTAGAAGAAGAGATTCAGGTCACATAATGAAAGCTGGTATGCTAGACTAAAATGTGTGGATTTTATTTTGTGGACGTTGAGGACCACTCTTGATATGGACAACATCTAGATCAGGGTTGGCAAACTATAGCCCACAGGTCAAATCTGGCCTGTGGTCAAATTTTGTACAGCCCGGGAGCTAAGAATAATTTTTTTAGAGTTTTAAGTCGTTGAAAAGAAATCAAAAAGAAGAATAATATTTCATGGCATGTGAAAATTATATGAAACTCAAATTTCGGTGTCCATAGATACAGATTTATTGGCACACAGCCACACTCATTTGTTTACTTATTGTCCATGGCTGCTTTCCTGCTACAGCAGCAGAAATGAATAGTTGCAGCAGAGACTGTGTGAACCGCAAAGCCAACCCCTGTCCTAGATAATCAAAATCTGAAACCTGCTTTAGAACTTTGTTTCTATTTATCATATAAGGTGACCAAAACAAACAAACAACACCTCCACTCTTTAGCTATCTGGTCCTTTGTATTTTCTATCTATTCATGTTCTATGAGAACACAGTACACTGTATTAGAAAATTCTTTACAGCCCAAATGATGACACTTCAGGAAAGGTTTTTCCTAAGATGAAAATTTCAAAAGAAAGACCATAAAAGTAATCCATACCGTAAGACAAATGCTGAAGCAATGATAACAAACGGCATTATCATCTGTGACTAGAAGTCATAAAGCATATAGTCTGCACAACGACTAACAAGTATGAGGATGGAGATGAATTTATCCAAGGACAGAGTGGGCAAAGAGTGGTGTGGAGTGGTTTCCTCCTGGCCTTGGAACACAGATTGTCTTTTTCCTGGCCAACCTCTGCAAAACTCAGAGGTAGCCAGGCTCAGGACATTATTTGAGAAGGTTATTTTGCTCATGGGAAATGAAGAATCTGGAACAATATGAGGTTGTGGGCTCATCATTTAAAATGAATCTGTTATAAAATAAGGGAATAAGTTGGCCACCTGCTACCCACAGAATCCTAAAAAAAAACTGGAGGGTTTTCCTTATCTGCTAGATAAAAACAAATAAGAGAAAAAGCAAACACTTAAAGGCCCTTAGGGTTTGGAATTCTCTTTTCTTCTTCATTTTTTTTTCTCCTGTAGCACTTGGCAACAAGTTGTCATCATCATCATCACTGTCATTGTCAATGTCATCATTGTAGCCGTCATTCATTGACCACACCTGAAGCTTCACATTGATGATTACTTTTTTATCAACAAACTTACAAGCTAAGTACATCATAGATGAGGGAGCTGAAGCTTCGAGACATACCTTAACTTGCCTGACATAATAAAAACCCAGCTGCTGTCAAGTCAGCTCCGACTCATGGCAACCCCATGTGAGTCAGAGTAGAACTGTACTCCAGAGGGTTTTCAACGGCTGATTTTTTGGGAAGTAGATCACCACGTCTGTCTTCCAAGGTGCCACTGGGTGGGTATGAACTGCCAACCTTTCAGTTTATAGCCCAATGCTTAACCATTTATACCATCCAGGGAACTCCTCCTGGCATAATAAAAAGCCAAACCCAAAAACCCCACTGGCATAGAGTTGATTCCGACTCATAGTGACCCTATACGACAGAGTAGAACTGCCCCATAGGGTTTCCAAGGGGCATCTGGTGGATTCGAACTGCAGACCTTTTGGTTAGCAGCTGAGCTCTTAACCACTGTGCTAACAGGATCCCCTGACATAATAGAGCTAGTAAATAACAGAGCGTAGTTAAGCCTTGGTCTACCTGTGCTACAGTCTATGGAGTCTTCCCATTGCAGCACATTGCCTCTTAAGCCTCCATGCTGGTATACGTAGAAGCTTGGTGAGTATTCTTGAATGAATGCAAGCCTGAATGTTTTCATTGCCCTAGATTAGATCAACAATATAGTGATTCTAAAAAAAAAAAAAAAATCCCATTCCTAATTAATCTGGATTAATTGAAAGGTCAATCAGATCCATAAAAAAACTTAATTATAGGACATTTTAAAAATAAATGCCTTTTTTTTTCCATACAGCTATTTAGAAACAAAATAAAGCAAATAAACTTGCCATTTCACCTAGCAAAGGCTGTTCTGGGCTCTGTTTAAGGAAAAGAGAAAAAGTAGTAATAAATCTGTAAGTATGAATTAAGCCCATAATAAGTGTCTAATATTAATTGTTTTCAATTGATATAGAGTTTACTTAGCACAAACTTTGGCCCAAATCCTAAATCATTCACCAATGACACTAATTCAGTGGTATCTTAAATTGAGACTGTTATGCATTTAAGTGTCCTGTAAATAAAATTCAAGCCGTTGGCTGTAATACTGATCCTTGACCTACCTTGGTGTGGTCATTCTACCCAATGGGCTGAAATATGTTAGCAGAAGTCTTCTTTCTCATTTCTGAATCAGTATTTTTCATTCATTTTAAAGTAACCATTCCTTGAGCTGATATTGCTGACAAGGTCAATGAATCTTTGGCATCATTTAGACTTTTAGGCCTTTAAGAGACCTCTACAAATTATGTCAGCTGCTCCATCTTCCACTGACATTGCACTTGCCCCCATCACTCACTGCATTTTTAATAGCTCTTCAGACTCTCTTTGGTTTTATAAGCAGTTATATTTTTCTACATGAGTGAGAGTTGAAAATCATGAAGATGGGTGGTAGGGAGTGGGAGAGGAGGTAGAAAATTTGGGATAATGTGCTTTTTGTTTCATCGAGAGCCACTGGGACCTTTTCACAACACAGCAACTTTGTATAGGTGGAGATAAAGGGATACTGGGATTAATTTCCGTTTTTATTTCTCACATCTATTTAGCCTGGAAGTTGCAGAATCCTAAATAAATAATTGACTAAGGGCAGACTGGCCTGGAACAACAGCCTGGGTCCAGCTAACACCATACACAGGGTTAGGAGTTCAGAAGCTGGAGAGGTCCATTCTCCACCTGGATAGAAAATCACTTGGTATATGAGCAGACAAAAGGGCTCAAAGCTTTAGCTGTGGCCTTGCGGTAAGGTTATAGGCATGAAGTCATTACACAAACTGTGAAAGTTGTGCCATATGGGGAAACATCACTTTGGACTAGGATTTAGGAAACCAGTTGCTGTCTAATCGATTCTGACTCATGGAGACCTCATGTGTGTCAGAGTAGAGCTGTGCTCCATTAGGTTTTCAATGGCTGATTTTTCAGAAGTAGATCACCCGGCCTTTCTTTTGAGGTGCCTCTGAGTGGAGTCCAACCTCCAACCTTTTGGTTAGCAGCCAAGGAAACCTGAATTCAAATTCTGGCTCTGCCCCTAACTGGCTGGATGACTGAACAGCTCCATTTTCTGAGCCACCTTTCCTATCTGGAAAATGAGGACAAGCGAGGAATTTGGAGTCTTGCTTCTCAAACTGTTCAGGTGGAGGACCAGGTGTTTTACATTCAATTCATCACTGACTGATACTTTTGTTAATACAATAAGAATGAATTACTAAAAAAAGGATCATGTGCTTGGATGTTGGCAATGTCAAGTTGCAATAAAAGTTTCTAAATGCTTGCTGTCCATTTCTGTACCTATCTCATTGTAGACTCATGACAAGCATTTTTTTTTTTCTGGATGGGTGCTGGTCCGCAGACCACATTTTAAGTAGTGCTGCTTTACAGCAGGAGTTGGCAAACTAAGGCCTGTAGGCCAAATCCAACAGACCATCTGTTTTTACAAATCAAGTTTAATGGGCACACAGCCACACCTGTTCATTTACATTTTGTCTATGGCTGCTTTCCCTACACAATGGCAGAGCTGAGTAGTTGTGACAGAAAACCTATGGCCCCAGAACCCAAAATATTTATTATCTGGCCCTTTACAGAAAGTTTACTGACCCTTGGTTTAGAGGGGACAGAAAATAAGGGACTGGATTTGTTTTCTAAGGCCCCTTCGAGCACAAAGACAATAATTCTGCCAAGATGCTTGATAACAGGGAAAATTGGCTGTCTGACCCTGAAAGAGAAGTAGCCAGAAAACACTGTCCCTTCTGGTGAATTAGATCAGTATGTCCTATAAAGACATTCTGTTCCAAAAGGAAATACTTTGTTTTTTCCATTCCTTTACATTCCCAATATTCTAGTGTCTTCCACCTATGCACTCTGATTACACACATAATTGTGTATTTGGTCAGTGGGGCCGTTCAAGGGGACAAGCTGTGCACAGATTACTGGCTACCTCTTTGTTAAATTTCTAGAAATGTGTATGCTCTCATTTCTCCCATTTTGGAAGCCTACCCTGTTCCTAAATGATTATTAAGTCTCTTTGTTTACCACCAAGGCCTTTCTGCAATGATCTGCAATCTGTGGACAGATCTTTGGTGGCTCTTTCTAGCTGAATGGTCTTCATGGTGGCAGTTCAAGAAGCCCTAATAGCATCCCTTTTTATTGCCTGGCCTCTAAACCCACAGGGAAAACCAACATTTAGGATATTGGAGAATGTGCATTATATCTGTGGACAAGTGGGCTTCTTAACACTAATCTCCCGAATCAATTGGACTTATGTACCCACCCAGTCACTGGCATCCTTGGAAAAACACAGGCCTCTGATACAAGGGTAGGGTGGAGAGAAATCAAAATCATATACACTCTGACGGCAGGCTGACCCAAGAGAGGAGGAGGAAGAAGGAGTGGAGTTATGCAACCCTATCTTATTATCCCATACTATACAGTTAAGTCATTCTCAGATACAGAGTCCAGGAGGACTACACTAATGAATATCCCTCCATGTTGCACTAACATTAGACATGGCGAGGACTGAGTACTCCCACCCCTAATCTTACTCACTATAAAACCTCTTCACTGATTCATCTTACCTCCTACTCTGCTATAGAAAGGGAAGGCCCACTGGTTCCCAACTGACTGACACAGGCTTAGAATAGTAGTGCCCAAAGGGATGAGAGAATTCTGGAATGATATCATGATGGTAAGGGACTCACTTCCTGGAGCATTCTGGAAACGAGAAAGTGAGCAGAGTCCTTATCCTGAACCAAGTTTTGCCTAACACAGATCTCCTTATTTCCCTTCCACAAAACAATCCTGGCACTGTATTTACTACCTTGGTGAGCAACTCAATTATCTATCCAGCTCTCCACGCTAGAAGTATCAAGTTCATTTAGAATTTTGCCATTTAGCTAGTTATGAGTCTTCTCATTTATACCTCAGATGTCTCTTGAATCCTTACTCCCTATCCATCCCAACCAGAGCTTCCTTAGTTCAGGTCCTGAACCAAAAACACTTGAATTATATTTCATATAAGAGACTTTTTTTTGTCCCATGTCACATCCCTCAGGCCACCTCTGGATTCAGCACCACTATGGTGGACAGTTCCATGTACCCTAAAGGTGTCCAATCTCAAGGGCACACAGTGTTACTCTTCTTTTCTGGTCAGGGGTTCCAGAAGCCATCGGAGCCTCTGGACAGGCATAACCTGAGGTGCTAGGGCATTAACAGCTAGTGGCAACCTTCAACCAGTGGTGATTTTCTGGATAAATGCTTTAGCCACTGTATCCTCTCTACCCGCCCCTCCCCCCACCCCATTCCTTTAAAGGAACAATTCTGAGCAACATTCTACATGGATCCTCAGAGAGTCTCCAGCAGATCTGAGTTCAAGTTGCCCATAGTGGTAACAAGCACATTCATGTGCTTTTAATTGTATTGTCCTCCTTCCCTGTCTCACCCTGCTCTCTCACTCCTGCTTTCTGGGACTACCTCCCAAATAAACCACTTGCTCCCTAGCCCTTGTCTCAGGGTTTGCTTTGGAGGGAACACACACTGATGTATTTACTCATTACTTATGGAGTAAGAAGGTTTTAGTATTATTGTTTTAAAGATGAGAAAACCGAAGCATGGATGGGTAAAGTAGCTTGTTGAAAGTTTTATTTCTAGGAAGGGTCAGAACTAGGAATAGATCCAGGTCCAATGTTTCTGCCGTATCAGTGTCTCCTTTCCACCTAAGATTGAAATCATGTTCCATGTAATGCCTAAAATTTACCACCAAGAAAGAAGAACCGAGAGCGGAGCGCATCCTTTGGAGCTGGGGTCCCTGTCCTGAGAGACTTCTAAACCCAGGCGAAGATTGATGACAAGGACCTTCTTCCAGAGCCGACAGAGAAAGAAAGCCTTCCCCTGGAGCTGGTGTCCTGAATTTGGAATTCTAGCCTCGTGAACTGTGAGAAAATAAATTTCTGTTTGTTAAAGCCACTCATTTGTGGTATTTCCATCACAGCAGCACTTGATAACTAAGACAGTGGCATAGATACGTATAAGGTATTTTACAACCCATTTGTAGAAAGTCTCCTCTTTAAAAAAATTTTTGACATTGCAAGTCAGACAAAGGTCTAATTTCTAAAATCGACAAGAAAACCCAACACCTCTACAACAAAAAGACAAATAATCCCATTAAAAAATGGGCAAAGGAAATGAACAGACACTTCACCAAAGAAGACATTCAAGCGGCCAACAGACACATGAGGAAATGCTCACGATCACTAGCCATTAGAGAAATGCAAATCAAAACCACAATGAGATACTATCTCACCCAGGCATTACAGGCACGAATCAAAAAAACAGAAAATAACAAATGTTGGAGAGGCTGCAGGGAGATCGGAACTCTTATGCACTGCTGGTGGGAATGCAAAATGATACAACCATTTTGGAAAATGATATGGCGCTTCCTTAGAAAGCCAGAAATAGAAACACCATACAATCCAACAATCCCACTCCTAGGAATATATCTTAGAGAAATAAGGGCCATCACATGAATAGACGTATGCACACCCATGTTCACGGCAGCATTGTTCACAATAGCAAAAGGATGGAAACAACCTAGATGCCCATCAGCAGATGAATGGATAAACAAACTATGGTGCATACACACAATGGAGTATTATGCAACGGTAAAGAACAATGATGAATCTGTGAAGCATCTCATAATATGGATGAAACTGGAGGACATTATGCTGAGTGAAATAAGTCAATCACAAAAGGACAAATATTGTATGAGATCACTACTGTAAAACTCATGAAAAAGTTTACACACAAAAAGAAATAATCTTTGTTGGTTACCAGGGATGGGAGGGGTGGTGGGAGGAAATACTAAATAGACAATAGATAAGTGGTAACTTTGGTGAAGGGTAAGACAGTACACAATACTGGGGAAGCCAGCACAACTTGTACAAGGAAAGGTCATGGAAGCTCCAGGGACACACCCAAACTCCTTGAGGGACTGAATTGCTGGGCGGAGGGCTGTGGGGATCATGGTCTTGGGGAACATCTAGCTCAACTGGCATAACACAGTTTATAAAGACAATGTTCTACATTCTACCTTGGTGAGTAGCGTCTGGGGTCTTAAAAGCCTGTGAGCAGCCATCTAAGATACTCCACTGGTCTCACCCCTTCGGGAGCAATGAAGAGAACAGGATACAAGCAAAAGATTAGTCCTAAGGACTAATGGACCACAGCTAACACGGCCTCCACCAGACTGATTCCAGCACAGCTAGACGGTGCCCGGCTACCACCACTGACTGTTCTGACAGGGATCACAACAGAGGGTTCTGGACAGAGCTGGAGAAGGATATAGAACAAAATTCTAACACACAAAAAAAGACCAGATTTACTGCCCTGACAAAGACTGGAGAAACCACGAGAGTATGGCCCCCAGACACCCTTTCAGCTCAGTGGTGGTCACTCCCAAGGTTCACCGTTCAGCCGGGGATTGGACAGCCCCACAAAACAAAATAGGACTAATGAGGCACAGCAGTCCAGGGACAAGGACTAGAAGGCAGAAGGGGACAGGAAAGCTGGTGATAGGGAACCTAAAGTTGAGTAAGGACAGTGTTGACATGTAGTGGGGTTCTTAACCATTGTCATAGGGCAATATGTGTACTATTTAACGAGAAACTATTTTGTTCTGTAAACCTTCATCTGAAGTGAGAACAGCAGCACAACTGGAAGAATGTAATCGACATCACTGAATTCTACATGTAGAAATTTTTGAAATGGTGTATCTTTGGCTTGTATATTTTCACCAAAAAAAAAAAAAAAGTCCTCCAAGGCCAAGAAGGGAGCGTGTTGACATGTCGTGGGGTTGTTAACCAATGTCATAAAACAGTATGTGCACTAATTGTTTAATGAGAAAATATTTGTTCTGTAAACCTTCACCTAAAGAACAATAAAAAAAATTTTTTTAAAAAGAAAATGTTCTACATTCTACCTTGGTGAGTAGCGTCTGGGGTCTTAAAAGCTGTGAGCAGCCATCTAAGATACTCCACTGGTCTCAGCCCTTCGGGAGCAAGAGAGAATGAAGAAAACAAGATACAAGGGAAAGATTAGTCCAAAGGACTAACGGACCACAACTACCACGGCCTCCACCAGACTGAGTCCAGTACAACTAGATAGTGCCCGGCTACCACCACTGACTGCTCTGACAGGGATCACAACAGAGGGTCCAGGACAGAGATGGAGAAAAATGTAGAACAAAATTCTAACTCACAAAAAAAGATCAGACTTACAGGCCTGACAGAGACTGGAGAAACCCCAAGAGTATGGCCCCTGGACACCCTTTTAGCTCAGTAATGAAGTCACT
This sequence comes from Dugong dugon, assembly GCA_030035585.1. Classification (NCBI taxonomy): domain Eukaryota; kingdom Metazoa; phylum Chordata; class Mammalia; order Sirenia; family Dugongidae; genus Dugong; species Dugong dugon. The sequence continues at coordinate 163,180,048 of CM057483.1, forward strand.
CCCGAGGTTCACCCTTCAGCCAAAGATTAGACAGGCCCATAAAACAAAACGAGACTAATAGGGCACAACAGCCCAGGGACAAGGGCTAGAAGGCAGGAGGGGACAGGAAAGCTGGTAACAGGGAACCCAAGGTTGAGAAGGGACAGTGTTGATAAGTCGTGGAGTTGTTAACCATTGTCATAAAACAATATGTGTACTAACTGTTTAATGAGAAACTATTTGTTCTGTAAACATTCATCTAAAGTACAATTAAAAAAAAAAAAGAAAAAGAAAGTCTCCTCTTTGCAATTAGGCACAATGGTAAATTCTCATCAGATGAGCTTTGTTCAAGGGTTAGGACCTATTTGCACCTATTCAAAGAATGGTGACTTTATTAGCTCTTCGTTTGTTTTCTGAACCATTCATATCACAAGTATTGTTTGCCATGCTGCATTTCTTGAAATACAGCCAAATGAAGCACTTTATAAACAAAACAGGCCCTGCCTGAAATGATTTATTATCATTTACAAATCAATGAAAAGGCACCAAGGCTGAACAATTAAGCAGTCATATGTAAGTACTCAAGGTCAGCTTCGCTGTTTAAAGAAATTCAAATTAGCTTTAAACTCTTAACTCTAATTTCAACTAAGCAGAAAAGAAAATCCCCATCCAATAGTGAACATTTTTTATTTTGCCTTTTTCAGTCTTAAAACATTGAACTATGAAGACAGGAAAAAGACTGGTAAAACTGGTGGGAGACATTTGCCTGGCACTCTGGATGGTCCTAAATAGGCAGGAGAAGCAGCTACCCTTGGAATGCCCTCTTAGCTTCTCTAGTCTTGTGATCACACACGTGAAATGGGAAATTGGGTCAAGGAAAATGAGTGTATGGGTCAGTGTGCCAGCAGAAAACAGTACACTCAGCTGAGAGTTTTGAAGAGATCTTTTGAGTGAAGAAACTATTTAGAAGTGTGAGTAGAGTTAAGGGAACCATTAAGGGATTTGGGACACCAGAGCATAGCAACACTGGGAAGATGTTAGCACCCCTAGCTCTGATGGAGCAAATGGAGGAAACAGAGCTACCAGGCACAGTGATAGCTGGAACCACAGAAAAGGGACCCCTGCCCCCAGGAGCTGTCATCACAGACAAATGGTTCAGAGATGGGAGAGAGCCAACAGAGTAACTATTGGGTACTCTGCCCTCCCCTACCTCCTGTACTCTGATCACTGCAAGTGCCTCCCCTTGGCTGAACCAGCCAGAGGCCTGAGGCCCAGGGTTCTGAGTGATGCAGTCCAGAGAGGTCAGCCAGAGTAGGCTGGTGGTTTGAACCCAGTCAGAGGCACCTTGGAAGGACGGACTGGTGATCTGCTTTCGAAAGGTCACAGCCTTGAAAACCCTATGGAACACAGTTCTACTCTGCACACGTGGGGTTGTCATTAGTTGGAATTGACTCCAAGGCAATTGATGTTTTGAAGGATGGAGAAGAGATCTAAGCTCTGGTGAAGGAAGAGAGAGATCCTCACTTTGTTTACTCACTCATGAGTCAATCCTGAAACATACACAAGCAAAATCAGTTTCATGGAAGCTTTAGCTTCTAAAAGGTAGGCCATAGACCTGCACTTACAGTGACTAAGTAGCACTTGAAGTAGTTTTTATCCCAAAGTTTAAATTATCCATTAAAGTTTACATGGAAGTCTACACATTTGGGTACATGTTTAAACAGAGAATTGTGATAAGCACATGGAATGTCAGTATTCCAACAGGCTCTACTAAACAAAATGTTTTCTGTTTTCCTTAATATTTGTGATACTGGCCTTAAACAAATCTTTTCTCAGTTGACTGACTATTGCATCCCCTGCCCACAAGTTTATTTATTCCAACTGGACGCAAAGATTTTTTTCACATATTTTTATTGGTAAAATGGAGAAATCACCAGATGAGCTCCTAGGAAATGTTTTTGTCCTGGTGTACTTTGGCTTTTATTGGAATGTGGCACTGTGCTAGTGAGTTTGCTACAGTTTGTTCATTCATTCATCGAACTCTTGTTGGGCACCAAGCAGTGTGCTAAGCATAAGGGATAGCTACAAAAGGGTCCTTACCTTGTCCAATATTACATGACAGTTTAGGAGGTAGATAAGCAGCAGGTAAATTATTTAATAAAATATGTGCAGATTAAATCAGCACCATACAGGAAATCAAAACTGTGAGGGGCTGAACTATAATTAGGGAGAGAACAATCTTAAGTAGATAGAGAAGACCCTTTTAAGAAGAGAACATGTAAAATGAGACCTGAAGGATGGGAAGGAGACAGACATGCAAAGAGCAGGGAATGGTATAACCCAGGCAAAAGAACAAAACAAAACAAAACACCAGTTGCTGTGGAGTCAGTTCCAGCTCATGATGTGTGCAGAGTGTGCTCCATAGGGGTTTCAAGGTTGTGACCTTTCGAAAGCAGATCAGCTGGCTGTTCTTCCAAGGTGCCTCTGAGTGGGTCTGAACCACCAATCTTTTGGTTAGTAGTGGAGCACTTAACCCTTTGTGCCACCTAGAGACTCCTAACCTAGGCAGAGAATAGCAAATGGAAAAGCCTAGTGGCAGGAAAGGGCCCAAGTCTTAGAACAGTGTATCGCCATCTTCCCTTAGGATAAGGTGATCTGGGAGTACTTGAAAAAATATGAATTCTTGGGGCCCCATCTCAGATGCACTGAATCCATTTCTAGAGAGGAGGGCCCTGGGAAAAAAGTAAATGCTATTGTTAGGGGCATTTGGGAAACCCTGCACATGAAGAACTATCAGTGATATTTGGACAATAGAGTGGTCAAGTAGATGGGGGTTGAGTGTGAAGAATGCTGTGTAGTTTTGCTGGTTGTTCATACTGCATCATTTCAGAGGTGTGAGCCTTGCAGAAGCAGCAACCAAAGTTAGCAAACTCAAATGTGTCACATATAACCTACTCCCTGGGCACTGGGGCCATCTGCTTTAGACACACAAGTCATGATGTGTGGTAGGCAGAATTCTCAAGATGCTCCCCCCCCAAAGATTCTCATACCCTGGTTATTCAATCAAACACTAATCTAGGTACCATGGCTAAGGGATTTTGCTAATGTAATTCCAGTTACTGGACCTTAAAATAGGGGGATTAGCTTGAATTATCCAGGTGGGCCCAATATAATCACAGAACCTTTACAAAGAAAGAGTCAGAAGAGACATGTGACAGAAGAGGAAGTCAGAAAGATATGGCAGAAGAGAAAGGTGATGCGATCGGAAACATGAGAAGGGCCTGACCTGTCCATGCTGGAGGGGTAACATGAAAAGCATAAGAAGGAATGTGGGCAACAAAGACTGGCCCCTGGTTAACAGCCAGCAAGAAAATGGGGACCCCAGTCCTACAGCCACAAGAAATTGAATTTAGCCATCAACTTGAATGAGCTCGGAAGCTAATTTTTCCAAGAACCAATAAGAGCCCAGTCAGCTGATACCTTGATTTTGGCCCAGCGAAAGTGGAAGCCAGAAAACAAGCTAATTCAACTGGGACTTCTGTCTTAGAGAACTGTGAGATAATAAATTTGTGGTGTTTTAAGCTGCTAGGTTTGTGGTAATTTGTTACTGCAGCAATAGAAAACAAATGCAGGAGGTAACAGTCAAACTTGGCTGCTCCCAACCTTAAGGTCATTCTTTACACCATCATCATAAAGATTCCCACCAATGGTTTAATAAATTGAGCCATGGGTCAGTCACTTAACTTCTCACATTCTTAATCTGTAAAATGGGGAAAAAGTTATCCCTAACTCACAGAGTGCATCTGATACTATCTCACAAAGTGCGTCTGATACTCTAATGAGTGGAAGCTTTATGTAACCTTGGAAACACCACAAGAATGTCAAGAGGTTGCACCCACAGATTTGGATGGTACCAGGATGTCCTTTGGCAAGGCACTTACACTTAAGCTCTTCCCATTTGTTTTAAGTTGGATTGCCCAGGAAGTAGACTTGAGATGGCTATGCCATCTCAAGTAGAGTTAACGCCTGTAGAGTTAAGGTCCAGGGCATTTATTAGGGAGTGTTTGGGATCAACACCTGTGGAAGGGAGGGGTCAGTAGAAGGACTGGGCAAGGGAGAAGTTGAGCTGGGATACGGTCTAAAGAACGGCATCAGCTAATCCCATGGGGACTTTGGAGCTGGAATGGCCCTTCAGAATTGTCCAGAGATAGGCCGGAGGCTGGGCCTTTATGCCTTCCACGTCGATCATCATGGGATGAGGAAAGAGAGCATGAGTTTGGTCCAGTCTGCTCACTTCAGCAAAGGCAGTCCCCGATAAGGGCTGATAGCCAATAGCACTCTCACAGCTAAGGATGTATGCCCTTCATTCTTGAAGGCACATCTGGACAGTATATTACAATGTCCACCACAACGTTCTTGATCATTGCAGATCTACAATAAGAGGATTTTCCATCACACAAAGGGAGTGGTATCTTCTCCAGCTACTAATCTGACTTCTAAATCTATCTTGTGGGTAAGCCATTCTATCATTCTTCTATCAGTATCTCACTCCTAACTCTCAACAATCTCTTGGGTCAACCCACACCTTAGGGTCTCCCAATGCCCATTGATTCCTTGGCTGGAATGGAACCTGCTTAAACATGTCAGCATATATGTCTGCCAACAGTGTGTCAAGGAAATAACAGTGGGAAGGAACTGTGGAGAATCCCTTAGGAGCCCTCTTAAAATGCCTGCAGGCTAAATGCTTAAATGAACTGAACAACCACTGGGGTCCCCAAGGATCCACTTTCCTGTACTAAAAGGGAACATTTTGTGCAGTGGCAGCCACAGGATTCCAGGAGAGGTTCAGGAGAGGATTTTTAATATTTCATTTTCGCAAGACTCTTTGACTAACTCTTCTACTTCTTTCAAGTGGCACAATCAACTGGAAATGTCTTACGACCTTGGAGTGTTTTCATACCATACTCCAAGCCTTGCAAGCTACCCTGGAATGTGAGGGCTGAAATGTTCTGGCAATGTGTGATTAAGAAAGAAGAAACCAGAGAAGGAAAGGAAAAATATGGAGAAGACGTCTTTTTAACTATCTTGTTTTGGCCTATTCGCCTGGATGTCAGTTTGGTGCCTTTGGAATCAGCACTAATTCTTCCCTGTCTACCAAGAATCTGGTGTGGCCAGCCCTCACCATAAACACTCCTATCAGACATGACATTCCAAAACAGATATATCCATGTTCTATTCTCTGGAACTTGGGGCTGTGACCTTAATTAGAAAAAGGGTCTTTGCAAATGTAATTAAATTAAGAATTTCAAGATAAAATCATTCTGAATTATTTCAGTAGGCCTTAAATCCAACAACAACTGTCCTTATAAGAGAAAGGAACAGAGATATTTGAGACAGAGGAGAGGAGAAGGTCATGTGAAGATGGAGGCAGAGACTGGAGTTACAGAGCCACAAACCAAGGAATTTCTGGAGCTACCAAAAGCTGGAAAAAACAAGGAAGGATTCTCCCCTAGAGCCTTTCAGAGGGAGTGTGGACCTGCCAACACCTTGATTTCAGACCTCTGGCCTTCAGAACTGTAAGAGAATAATTTTCTGTTGTTTTAAGCCACCAAGTTTGTGGTAATTTGTTATGGCAGCCCTAGGAAACTAATACACCAATTTTAATGCAAGCCTGCAGGTTCTAACCCTTAGAGTCAAACTAGAGACAAATCATGAGAGATTTAAATATGGTTAAACAAGTCAGGATATAAATGTTATACGAAAGAAAGATGTAATTTACAATGGTTGGGAGATGAAAGGGAGGGAGGAGAGATGGAAGGAAGGATGAAGTAGTACTGCCCTTGTCCAACAATATAGCGAGAAAAGAGAAAGAGTCTATGTTTGACATTCCCAGACATGAAGGTTTAAAATGCTGTTTAACTGCAGAGGTGACCTCTCTTGTCACTATACTGGGTAGAATATAGAGGAGAAGTGAGGAGTAGATAATGTGTTAAGTTTGCATCTAAAAATTAAGAAATCAATAGAAAATGCTTAAAGTTGATACATAAATAAAAATATCAGCATAGTACCTGTCATGGATTGAACTATGTCCCCCAAAAATGTGTGTATCAATTTGGCTGGGCCATGATTCTTGGCATTGTGTGATTTTCCTATATGTTTTAATCCTGCCTCTATGATGTTAATGAGGGAGGACGGGTGGCAGTTGTGTTAGTAAGGCAGGACTCAATCTACAAGATTGGATTGTGTCCTGAGGCAATCTCTTGAGATATAAAAGACAGAAGTGAGCAGACAGACAGGGGTACCTCATATCATCAAGAAAGCAGTGCCGGGAGTAGAGTGCGTCCTTTGGACTGGGATCCCTGTGCAGAGAAGCTCCTAGTCTGGGGGAACACCAAAGAGAAGAAGGCCGACAGAGAGAAAAAACCTTCCCCTGGAGCTGACGCCCTGAATTTGGACTTTAGCCTACTTTGACTGTGAGGAAATAAACTTCTCTTCGTTAAAACCATCCACTTGTGGTATTTCTGCTATAGCAGCACTAGATGACTAAGACAGTACCCAGCTACCATTACTGAACATTTTGATCAAAGAATATACAAAAGAATCTTGATCAAAAGGAGGGAAATGTGGAACATAATTTCAAATTCTCATGGAATTCAGACTTTCTGGAGCCATTGAGGCTGGATGAAGCCCTGAAACTATTACCCTGAGATAATCTCTAAACCTTAAACCAAAAATATCCCGATGTCTTCTTTAAACCAAACAAGAGTTTAGCTTAATTAGTAAAGAATGTCTGTCTGTCTTGAGCATTGTGCTCTTTTAAAGAACTATCTATGTGGGATGAAACTGACAACAGCAATTCAGGTTAGATAGGAAGCTTAGGGGCAGTGTTGTTGTTGTTAGGTGCTATCATAGATTGAATTGTGTCCCCCACAAATGTGTGTATCAATTTGGCTAGGCCATGATTCCCAGTGTTGTGTGGTTGTCCTCTATTTTGTGATTGTAATTTTACATTAAAGAGGATTAGGGTGGGATTGTAACACCACTCTTACCCAGGTCACATCCCTGATCCAATGTAAAGGGAGTTTCCCTGGGGTGTGGCCTGCACCACATTTTACCTTACAAGAGATAAAAGGGAAGCAAGCAGAGAATTGGGGGCCCTCATAGCACCAAGAAAGCAGTGATGGGGAGCAGAGCACATCCTTTGGGCCTGGGGTCCCTGCACAGAGAAGCTCCTATTCTGGGGGAACATTGATGAGAAGGCTGACAGAGGGAGAAAGCCTTTCCATGGAGCTGGTGCCCTGAATTTGGACTTGCAGCCTACTGGACTGTGAGAGAATAAATTTCTCTTTGTTAAAGCCATCACTTGTGGTATTTCCGTTGGAGCAGTGCTAGATGACTAAGACAGAATTTGGTACTGGGAGTGGGGTGCTGCTCTAACAGATACCTAAAATGTGGAAGCAGTTTTGAAACTGTGAATGGATAGAGGACTGGCAGTGGCAGAGGACCAGAAGCAGCAGAGAACCTGCATCGGTAGAGAAGTGGCAACAGCAGAGAAACAGCAGCAGCAGAACCAGGAGACCAGTGCCAGACGGCACTGGAGCTGACCCACGGAGTGAGAGAGCTGAGTGCCTGTGGCCACGAGTCTTTCTGGTGGACTGGGGTACCTCCAGGCACTTACTGGTGGAGCTACAGAGCTTTGGAACACTTGCCCCAGCAGGGCAGATATGGGCATGAGGCCCGAGGGCCAAGAGGCCACAGGAAACAGAAGCAGAAGCTGAAGAGACAAGGGACACAAGAAGCCAACCTGCTTCAGTCTCAAAAGGTATGGCCATGACCTCAGGGGATTCAAAGGGTGGAGACATGGCCTCTGGTGCTTCTAAGGGTGGAGCTGTCACTCCAATGGACTAGGAGAATGGTGCACCTGAAGCCGAGAGAGCAGAGTTGCCGTCCCAGTGGGCCTGGAAGGTGAAGCTGAAGCCCACGGCCAAGGGGCTTCCACTCAGAATCTGGAGACTGTGGCCAATACCTAGAATCTAGAGGGCAGGGCCATTGTGTAAACTGTCTCAGAGAACAGAGGTTTATTTTCAAAGCCTTGAGGGCTTATTGTAATGTGTTCTGCTGATATTCTTGGTGCCTGTTATCCCTTCTTTCCCTCCAGTTTTCTCCCATTTGTAACAGAAATGTCTAACTTGTGCCTGTTCTGCCATTGTACCTTTGGAAGCAGGTAACTTGTATTCTAGATTTCACAGATGAAGAGGAATTTTTGGATTTTGGACTTGCAGTAAGACTTGCTATGATATGATGGGATGAATATGCCTCGCATGTTGCAAGGATGTGATTTTGGGGGGGGGCAAAGGGTGGAATGTCATGGACTGAATTGTGTCCCCCCAAAAATGTGTGTATCAATTTGGCTAGGCCATGATTCCCAGTGTTGTGTGGTTGTCTTCTATTTTGTGATTGTAATTTTACCTTAAAGAGGATTAGGGTGGGATTGTAACACCACCCTTACCCAGGTCACATCCCTAATCCAAAGTAGAGGGAGTTTCCCTAGAGTGTGGCCTGCACCACCTTTTATCTTACAAGAGATAAAAGGAAAGGGAAGCAAGCAGAGAATTGGGGAACTCATGGCACCAAGAAAGCAGTGCCGGGAGCAGAGCGCGTCCTTTGGGCCTGGAGTCCCTGTGCAGAGAAGCTCCTAGTGCGGGGAACACTGATGAGAAGGCCGACAGAGGGAGAAAGCCTTTCCCTGGAGCTGGTGCCCTGAATTTGGACTTGTAGCCTACTGGACTGTGAGAGAATAAATTTCTCCTTGTTAAAGCCATCACTTGTGGTATTTCTTTAGAGCAGCACTAGATGACTAAGACAGCTGCCGTCGAGTCAGCTCTGACTCAGGGCAAGCTTACGTATAACAGAATAAAACGTTGCTTGGTCCCGTGCCATTGTCATGATCCTTGGTATATTTGAGTTGATTGTTGTGTCTATTGTGCAGTGCCTTTCAATTTAGAGGGCTTATACTCCACTATATCGAACAATCCCTAACAGTGAAATTAGGGGGCAGTGAGTTTATGATAATAGGGAAGGAATAATTCAGAAAAGGAGAGTGAAGACTATAATCAATGTCAATGAATTGTACATGTAGAAACTGTTGAATGGTGTATGTTCTGCTGTGTATATTTTCAACAACAATAATAAATTATTAAAAATATATATGAGCATAAGCAATTTATTGAGAAATATTGCATCACCTATCAGAGAAACAAAATCAGAAATAGCGATTTCTTCCAGGGAAGGCAACTTCAGTTTTTCATCATAAGCTGTTCTGTACTATTTTATTTTTTAGTATATTACCTTGCACACATTAGTTTGATAAGCAAGAGAAGATGCAATATCAGCAACATCAGCAATTTGGTTTCAGGAAAAGAACATCATCCATTACATTAAATGAAATGTGACTAATTTGAATTTTATTGGTATTGTAGCTTTGATCATATGTAATTTGTAAATTTGTTTTGCTTTCATAATAGACTAAGAGCATAAGGATTTTATACTTAGTTTTATGTATATACATTTCAAAATATAATTAGAATAAAAAGTACTGTAGGTCAACTCTGAAAGGCCAAACCGTTTTTTTCTATCATTGTATCACTCAAGTTGGATGGACATCACTTCACTATAATGGGCAGAGATACCTTGATGCCAACTCATTCCTCAGGGCTTAGTTCAATTTCATCTCCTCTATGAAGTTTTCCTTACGAGGCAGAACTGATGATGGCCTCCTTTGGGGCTCACTGTACATTGTACACACATTTATCACAGTTTATGTTGCTCTTTACAGAGTTATTTGTTTACATGGATGTTTGTTTATGATTCTGCGACTAGTAGTGCTTGTGATTGGGTCCTATAGTTTATTCAGCTGTATCCTTAGCACTCAGCTCACAGCCAATCACATCCAAGGAGCCCAGCAAATGTTTGCTGAATCATTGGGTAGAAGAAGCAATGATATTCTCCTGGCTTCCAGAGTCTCCTTCAAGTGTAAGCCATCCAGTCTAAAAAGCACAAGGTACTTTATCCACTATAGCTTAAAAGCTTTTTAGAAATAAGAGAAACATCAAGTTTAAGTCTTATAATTAGATTTATGGCACATTAAGGGCATCATAAAAGGGGTTGTCTTAAACTCCTCCTGAGTACCTGTACCCTTTGTAGAAATAAGGTAATGGTGTCATTATATTCAGGTCTAGTAAATATTGATACAGTGGGAGAATACGGTGGCAGATAATGACACACCATAGTTACCTAGACAAGAGCAGTTTAGTTAAGCTAAATTGGCAACTGAGATTTTCACTGCTACTGCAGGAAGGGAGTTTAACTTATTTCCTAATGCTATTCTTCCCCCCTCTTAGAGTTTATCCTTCATCCAGATAAAAATGAATCTGGCTTACTGCACTTCTCTATTCTATCTCAGCCCATGGGCAGAGAGATTTAATGAGTTTCTCATTCTGGGTGGTGACAGCTAGTGGCTGCAGCAACAGTCACACACACGACTGGCCTGGTGGGGTATGGGGTATGTGGGTAACTGAGTGGTGTCAGGCACAGTGTGGTGCAGTGAATTACTTAATACTACCTTTCTAACCATAGTCTTTGTGACTCCACACAATGATTGGGTGGGGCTATGCAAATAAGGTGCTTGTGGCCCATCAAGGGGATTGGACAGCTTGCTGATAATGCAAATAAGGTACATGGAACCCATGTGGGGGGGCATGCAAATAAGGTATATGGAACCCTAACAAGGGGATTAGTCAGTTTTGCCACCTGCTAGGCTTAAAAGGAGACCCGGGGTTGGGGAGCTGTAACATGGAAGACAGCGAAAGACAGTGGCACAGCAGTAGCAAGATCTATACTGGCACGAAACAACAGGAATCAGGAGACCAGTGCTAGACAGCTGTGGTGGGGCTTGCTGACCCACAGAAGTAAGAGTTGTAACACTTGCCCGAGAAGGCCTCAAGCAGGGCCCAGAAGCAGAGGACGAGAAGAAGCTGTCCTGATCAAGAACTGTATCCTGAGTTGTTCCTGCTACTTCTGATTCATTCCTGATCCCGAGTTGTATCCTTTTACTTCTCTAATAAACCACTTAACTTAAGTATGGTTTGTGATTTCTGTGAGACGTTGCAGTGAATTATGAAACCCAAAGATCAAACCAGAGGCAAAGTACTGACAGGAGGGGGAGTAGTTGGTGTTAGAAATGATGGAGTGGTACAACAGTTTGGAGAAGTTGAACATTTGGAATATCTTTAACCTCTGCCTCACAGGAACTGGCTTTGTGCTGATCCTTATAAGAGAAATTATTCATTTAGATGGCCATGGCCAGAATTTGGTCCCTTCCCCAAAACATCCAGTGTCTCTGATGAACCACAGCACCCATCAGCAAAGAGTCAGGACACCCCTCCCCACATAGCCCTCACACCATATGACAGGTCAGGTGGCCTCATAGAGGGAGCGCCCAGCTGCTGTCCTGGAAGAGCCAGACACTGGGCTCCCCTCATGGACCCACTACATCCCTTCTTCAAGCCACGTGTGTGCACTGGTGGGAAGAGGAGAAGGAGGCTTGGCACTTACTATTTACTCTATTTAGTGACATTTTCCAGTTGGTTGTTCTACTGGTTGTCATTGGTGAGGCTGTCACTTCTTGCCTCCCCTGGTCCTCTAGTCATCACCAGTGCATTCAGTCATTCATTAATTCATTCAGCAAGGATTATAAGACACCAGTTAGGAGCAAGATGTTGCTCTAGGCACCATGGTTGATTCACAAGTAAGATGTGGTCCTAATAAGCCAGAGTTAGAGCTTCATGCAATTTGTCTCCTATCCAACCAGTCTTTGTTACTTGCAGTACTACAACCTGGCTTTGACAAAAGGGAACATGTCTCTTTCTATTGATTATAACTTTTTAAATGAACTTAAATCACTTACAGGCAGGTATTAAAATTCCTTGAGAGTCATTAAAAATTGCTTAGTTGCTGTATTCTCAAAACAAACCAAAAAAACTTGTTTTATTGTGATCTCAATTATAGTACTTCCTCAAAGGATGGTACCTAAGAAAAGCCACTATGCATTATGGTCAAACCATTATGTGATACTTAACCTCACACATTTTGTTAAGCATTCCTGCTCCTGAAAAAAAAAAGATTTATTTATGTAAAGAATTCAGGAATAAGACCTCTTTTCTTAAACCTTTTACTTTTTAAGCTCAGAATTTCTAGATGATTATCTAGTTGGGAACATCAACATTTGGAAAAAATAAGGTTTATTCAGTTCCTTGTGAATGTTTTCCTATTTTTCACTAAAGTTGCTTCAATATGTTCTGAAAGATCTAGATTAGGTATTTATGAAAACTTCTTACTCTCTACATTATGGAGTTTATAATAAAAAACTGTAACTGATCCTCAAGTGGGTGTCAAACAAGAATATGTGAAGAATATTAAGAATTCTTTTCAATTTATTTCTTTTCATCTCTCATATCCTTTAGCCCCGATTTTTATAAAAAGCCTATCTGAAATGTAAGCATCAGATATGACTGATATTAAATATTTTCCATTCCTCAAAATTAAGGCCAGGTATTTTAATCTTAAGATGTCCCCAATCAGTAAGAATATACCAATCAATAGCTCTGCACCAATGTACACAGCCACAGCCCTCTCCAGAGGAGAGCAAAAAGAAATGGTGTCATATTTTGACTTACTATAATAGAACTACCACTTGTCTGTCAGTTTGTTGTACTGTGGTGGCTTGCGTGTTGCTGTGGTGCCAGAAGCTATGCCACCAGCATTTCAAATGCCAGCAGGGTCGCCCACGGGAACAGGTTTCAGTGGAGCTTCCAGACTAAGATAGACTAGCAAGAAGGACGTGGAAATCTACTTCTGAAAAAATTGGCCAGTGAAAACCTTATGAATAGCAGCAGAACACTGTCTGATACAGTGCTGGAAGATGAGCCCCTCAGTTGGAAGGCACTGAAAATATGACTGGGGAAGAGCTGACTCCTCAAAGTACAGTAGATCTTAATGATACGGATGGAGCTTTCAGGACCTTCATTTCCTGATGTGGCATGACTCAAAATGAGAAGAAACAGATGCAAACATCCAATAGTAACTGGAACATAGAATGTACGAAGTATGAACCTAGGAAAATTGGAAATTGTCAAAAATGAAATGGAACACTTGAAGATTGATATCCTAGCATTAATGAGCTGAAAGGGACTAGTATTGGTCATTTTGAATCAGACAATCATATGGTCTACTATGCCGGGAATAACAAATTAAAGAGGAATGGTGCCGCATTCATCATCAAAAAGAACATTTCAAGATCGATCCTGAAGTACAGTGCTGTCAGTGACAGGATAATATCCATACGCCTACAAGGAAGATCAGTTAATATGACTATTATTCAAATTTATACACCAACCACTAATGCCAAAGATGAAGAAATTGAAGATTTTTACCAACTTCTGCAGTCTGAAATTGATCAAACATGCAATCAAGATGCATTGATAATTACTGGTGATTGGAATGTGAAAGCTGCAAACAAAGAAGGATCAGTAGTTAGAAAGTTATGGCCTTTGTGATAGAAACAACACCAGAGATAACATAGTATTTTACAAGACCAACGACCTATTCACTGGAAATACCTTTTTTCAAAAACAGAAACATTATACATGCGGACCTCTCCAAATGGAATACAAAGGGATTAAATTGACTATATCTGTGGAAAAAGACAACGGAGAAACTCAGTATCACCAGTCAGTACAAGGCCAGAGGTTGACTGCAGAACAGACCATCAACTGCTCATATGCAAGTTTGAGTTGAAGCTGAAGAAAATTAAAGCAAGTCCGCAAGAGCCAACGTAAGACCTTGAATATATCCCACCTGAATTTAGAGACCATCTCAAGAACTGATTTGATGTATCAAACACTAATGACAGAAGATCAGACTAGCTGTAGGATGACATCAAGGACATCATACATGAAGAAAGAAAAAGGTCATTAAAAAGACAGGAAAGACTAAAATTTTGAAAAAATTAAAAAAAACATAAAATAACAAACGTTGGCGAGGATGTAGGGAAATCGGAACCCTTATCCACTGCTGGTAGGAATGCAAAATGGTACAGCCTTTGTGGAAAACAGTGTGGCGGTTTCTCAAAAAAGTAAAAATAGAACTACCATACGACCCAGCAATTCCACTCCTAGATATACAGCAGTCCACCCTTATCCAAGAGGGATACGTTCCAAGACCCCCATGGATGCCTGAAATCATGGATAGTACTGAACCTTATATATACTATGTTCTGTCCTATACATACATACCTATGATAAAGTTTAATTTATAAGTTAGGTATCTAACTTATAAATAGTATCTCCTACTATTAAGAGATTAACAATAACTAATAATAAAATAGAACAATTATAATAATATACTGTAATAAAAGTTATGTGAATGTGGTCCCCGGGCAGGAAGAAGCAGGACAGCCCGAGATCTCATCATGCACTCATTTAACATTTTCAGACCACGGGTTGACTGAGGATAAATGAAACCTTGGAAAGTGAAACCATGGATAAGGGGAAGCTACTGTATACCCCAAAGACTTGAAAGAAGAGACTTAAAAAGAGACTTGTACACCGATGTTCACTGTAGCACTATTCACAATAGTCAAAAGGTGAAAACACCTTAAATGCCCATCAACAGATGAATGGATAAACAAAATGTGGTACATACATACAATGGAATACTACTCAGCCAGTAGAGAAATAAAGTCTTGATACATGCTACAGTACGGACAGAGCTTGAAGACATTATGCTGAGTGAAATGAGCCGGTCACAAAAGGACAAATATTGTATGACCTCACTTATATAAAAAGACAAAGGCAAATGTATAGAGGTCAAAGGTTATTAGTGGTTACTAGGGTTGGGAGGGAGGGGAAACAGGGTTAACAGAGATGGAAAAATCACACCGATTAAGGGTAGGGTTGCATAGCAGATTATTGTAACTGCTGTTAATAAGTTGTACACCTGTAAAAAGCTAAACTAGCAAAAGTTGTGTGATAGATATATTTACAACAATGACCAAAAAAAAAAAAAAAAGCTTAGCTGCTGAGGCTGCTTATGTACAGCCAAACACCTCATGGGATTTGGTTCCTTGGTTTGGAGGTTTTGGGTCATGGTTTCATGGGATATCCCAGTTAATTAGCCTAATAACGTGTTTAGTGCTTCTGTTCTACCTCCTAGTTCATTGTGTAGTACCTGGGTTCTTAAAAAGCTTACCATCGGCCATCCAAGGCTCAACAATTGGTCTCTAGTCACCTGGAGCAACAGAGAAAGAAAGAGAGTCAGGAATAGGAGGAGGATATGGAATGTGTGGCTAACTGCCTCCATGAACAACTGCCTCCTTTGCCACGAAACCAGAAGAACTGGATGGTGCCTGGCTACTGAACATTTTGATCAAAGAGTTCATAGAAGAATCCTGATCAAAAGGGGGAAAATGTAGAACAGAATTTTAAATTCTCATGGACACAAGACTTCTTGGAGCCATAGAGGGTGGATGAACCCTGGAAACTATTGCCCTGAGATAATCTTTTAAGCCTTAAACCAAAAATATTCCTGAAGTCATCTTAAAACTGAACAATAGTCTAGCTTAACTAGTAAAAAAGGTCTGCCTTGAGCATTATGCTCTTTTAAGCTCTATCTATATGGGATCAAATTGACAACAGCAACTCAGGGCAGTGAGTTTATGTCAATGAGGGAGGAACAACTCAGAAAAGGAGGGTGAGAATGGTTGCACAACTCAAAGAATGTAATCAATGTCACTGAATTGCACATGCAGAAACTGTTGAATTGGTGTATGTTTTTCTGTGTATATTTTCAACAACAAAAACAAACCAAATAAAATTTAGGAAAAAAAATTTAAAAAGACAACAAAGAAAGAAAAGACCAAAAAGGATGTCAGAAGAGACTCTGAAACTTGCTTTTGAATGTAGAGTAGCTAAAGCAAACAGAAGAAATGATGAAGTAAAAGAGCTGAACAGATTTCAAAGGGCAGCTGGAGAAAACAAAGTAAAGTATTATAATGAAATGTGCAAAGACCTGGAGTTAGAAAATCGAAAGGGCATTTCTTAGGCTGAAAGAACTGAAGAAAAAAGTAAAGTCTCGAGTTGCAATACTGAAGGATTCTATGGGCAAAAAACTGAACAATGCAGGAAGCATCAAAATAAGATGGAAGAAATACACAGAATCACTGTACCAGAAAGAACCGGTTGATGTTCAATCATTTCAGGAGGTAGCATATGATCAAGAACTGATGGTACTGAAGGAAGAAGTCCAAGTTGCACTGAAGGTATTGGCAAAAAACAAGGCTCCAGGAATTGACAGAATGCCAACTGAAATGTTTCAACAAACGGATGCCATGCTGGAAGCACTCACTCATCTACTCCAAGAAGTCTGGAAGACAGCTACGTGGCCAATCGACTGGAAGAGATCCATATTCGTGCCCACTCCAAAGGAAAGGTGATACAATGGGATGCAGAAATTATCAAACAATATCATTAATATCACATGCAAGTAAATTTTGCTGATGATAATTCAAAAATGGTTGCAGCAGTACATCGACAGGGAGCTGCCAGAAATTCAAGCCAGATTCAGAAAAGGATATGGAACAAGAGATATCATTGCTGATGTCAGATGGATCTTGGCTGAAGTTAGAAAATGTCAGAAAGATGTTTACCTGTGTTTTATTGACTACGCAAAGACATTCAACTGTGTGGATCATAACAAATTATGGATAACATTGAGAAGAATGGGTACTCCAGAACACTTAATTGTGCTCATGCACAACCTGTACATAGACCAAGAAGTAGTAATTTGAATAGAACAAGGAGGTACTGTGTGGTTTAAAATCAGGAAAGGTGTGTATCAGGGTTATATTTATTCATTCTGTATGCTGAACAAATAATCTCAGAAGCCGGACTATATGAAGAAGAATGTGGAATCAGGATTAGAGGAAGACTCATTAACAACCTGTGTTATGCAGATAACACAACTTTGCTAGCTAAAAGTGAAGAGGACTTGAAGCACTTCCTGATGAAGATCAAAGACTACAGCCTTCAGTATGGATTATACCTCAACGTACAACCCTGATACACACCTTTCCTGATTTTAAACCACACAGTACCTCCTTGTTCTATTCAAATTACTACTTCTTGGTCTATGTACAGGTTGTGCATGAGCACAATTAAGTGTTCTGGAGTACCCATTCTTCTCAATGTTATCCATAATTTGTTATGATCCACACAGTTGAATGTCTTTGCGTAGTCAATAAAACACATAATACATGGAGAAAAGACTGAATTTGTCAAGGATTTCATTTTACTTGGATCCACAATCAATGCCCACGGAAGCAGCAGTTAAGAAATCAAACAACATACTGCATTGGGCAAATATATACAGGGTTGTGAGTCAGAACCAACTTAATGGCGCCTAACAACAACAAATAATAACAGAACACCTTTCTATGTGTCCTGGGGAGCATGTTGTTGACCTTACACATGGTTCACATTTCACCAGGCCTGCTGAAAAGTAGGGTCTCACAATAATTACAGAGCAGTATGTCTTCATGCCATACCCAGAATTGATGACACCAATGCTTTCCTCAAATCCCTCCTGTTATTCCAGGAAAAACTTGGGATTCCTGAAGCTTCTCTTGTGTGCTAACAAACATAGCCCTTCTAGCATTCTTTCCTTCGGTCATTCCAACTGATGATGTCTTGGGTTCCAGGCCACTGTCGTGAAACCCCCTGCTTCCCTGACATGGGCTGGTCCAACCTCAGGTCACTGGGGGTCTTCCTATGGTTGGGACCAGGAGCACCAGTGGTCCCTTCACTGAGAGAAGGAAGGTGGGGTGGGGTGGGGTAGGAATTTGATTAAAGAGTCAATTAGTTAACATGGTTTATTGAGCAAGAAATTGTTCACGAGCAGGGAGCACTCCTAACTGAAAATGGTGGGGGGACTCCTGTTTACACAGTTAAAATGCCCTTTTAAAAGCGCCGTTTTACATGAGTAAGTACCTTGCCCTTTGCTTTGATTGGTTAATCACATTTAATTTTCCTTTTGTTTTGGGAAAGTTGGTCACTGAATGTGAAGCTGGCTTATCTTGATTGGTTGAGTGCTGATAACTCATGCTGGTAAGGATTGCTAATCCTTACTAACTCGTGCTGATAAGGAAAACTTTTTAAGTTTCAATTCTACATAAAGCTGTTTCTTTATTTTTATTATTTTTTCATTGTGCTTTAAGTGAAAATTTACAGCTCAAGTTAATTTCTCATTCAAAAATTTATACACATATTGTTTAAGGTGTTGTTTCTTGTAAATAGCCTTATGACTAATTTTTGTTTGGCTCTTAGCCCAGGGAAGTCATTTTACCTCTTGCCTCTATAAAAATTTTAACAAGTTTCCAAAAGAGAGCACAGCACCAAACTAACCTCAACGACGCAACTCACATTTTTTTCACTTAGAGAATTAGTACCGTGGGAGGAGAGAGATGATGGGAAGGTTATAGAGGACAGAAGGAGGACCAAGGGTTTCACCTTCAGAGCAGGGGAGGCTGTGACTCCACATACAAGGTGAGAGTCTGAATATAAAAATGGACAATGGACAGATCATATATAAAAACAAACTCTCACTATCTGTAGCAACCAGTTCAGAAAGCCAAACCACAACATTTGTAGCAAAATGGTATGGTCAGGACTTAATAACGGCCAGCTCCCTTAATTTTTGCACCCCCTCACCCTACTTCCAACTCAGGACCAACCAGAGAAAGGCATATATACTCTCCAAACCAGTCACACAGGATGCCCTGCTTCTAGTTTGCCTGCCTCCAGTGTCCCCAGCCAAACAACCTCCAATCAGGACATAACTGAAGCCTCCCCCTTTTTACCATTTATACTCCCCTGCCTGTCTTTGGGGTTTTTTCAGGCCTGCCTTTAAGGGGTCACTGAGTGTTGCAAACAGTTACGCACTAGAATACTAACTGAAAGTTGGTGGTTCAAACCCACTCACAGGCACCTCGGAAAAAGGTCTGGCGATCTGCTTCTGATAAGTCCCAGCCTTGAAAATTCTATGGAACAGTACTACTCTGTACACATAGGGTCGCCATGAGTTAGAATCAATTTGATGGCAACTGGTGGTTGGCCTGTCTTTAAGTCTTTGCCAAACTCAAGCGATGGTGACTGGCTCCCTTGCCATAGTGAGCTCTGAATAAATAGCCTTTGCTTGTTCTCCTTTGGGTGGTCTCTGTTTATTTCGATAAAGGTAAAGCAGGTATTGCACCACTGATGACTCAGAAAACTCAACGTCTTTGAAGTGCTCCCTAGGATGTCTGAAAGTCCTAGTAGAAATTTCAGAAAGTCAGACTAGTGAAATATGCCATTTCCAGGCTGAGAACTTACCCATTCTGAAGAGGTAAGGGAAGCATTAAGTTGGAGAACCTGCTAGCCTTTCTGTCAGCTACTCTCTAATGACAATGAAATCCTCAGAGTCACCATCTCAAGTCACTTGGAAGTTTGTCTAAGGAGGAGCACTTAAAGTTTTTGTAAAGTAGCCCGTTCTGGCCAGACTTCAACTTTCTCATTTAGATGTTGCTTCATTGCTTTTCCAGAAAGGCAATACCCACTTAGCTACTCCTTTTGACATAGAAGAGGACATGAAGGTGGTAACCAGAGGGTGCATTTAACTGTATTAAGAAAAGGTCTTAATAGGAGCTGAGGGACAACTCCTGCTTCTGTCCACTGATCTTTTCTCCTTTGCCTAACTGCTGTGGTATAGATGACATCTGTGGACTTCAAGTCCTAGATTGGAGATGGCGGGGTACAATGGGAAGCCAAGAATTGTCCCACAGATCGACCACTTATTTAAGTCTTATAATTTTGGGCAAGTTATTGAACCTTTCTGAACCTACTGCTTTTATGTAAAATAGAGATGATAACGCTTACTTTACAAGGTCATTTTAAGGTTTAAACAGGATAATACACTTTAAATGCCTGGTATTAGTTGGAGCTAAAGAAATACTTATTCCTTTGTCTTCTCTCTGTATGTGGAAGGGCAGAATAATGAAATTTTATTTGAGGAGGGAGGTGGCTGCTTCCCCACTCTACCCTTCCTAGATTGTTTCCTGGGAACATAATGGATCCAATAAGAGGCTCAACTTTTTGATTTTCCAATGCAAGACCAGGGACCTTCTCTTCTGTGGTTTGCAAGAGACTATCACAAGGTAGGAGCCCTGGTGGCACAGTGGTTAAGAGCTCGGTTGCTAACCAAAAGTTGGCAGTTTGAATCCACCAGCCGCCCCTAGGAAACTGTACGGGGCAGTTCTATTCTGTCCTATAGGGTTGCTATGAGTCAGGTAAATCCATTTATCTCTCAAGGAGGGAAGAGAGGATTTCATTGTTTTTTCTTCTACTTCACCGTGGAAACTTGTATGAAATTCTGACCAGACTTTGTAGACACTTTTGTGCCGCCTTGCTGTTAGTTGCCGTTGAGTCGATTCTGACTCATGGCGACCCCACGTGTGCAGGGTAGAACTGCTCCATAGGGTTTTCAGTGGATGATTTTTCAGAAACAGATTACCAGGCCTGTCTTCCAAGGCATCTCTGGGTGGGTTCGAACCATCAACCTTTGGGTTAGTAGTTGAGTGCTTAACCATTTGCGCCATCCAGAGACCTACTGTGCTACCTTACATGCATGTAAATCTGTTAGTGCACACTCTTAATAAATTGTGTTCTCTCTCTCTTCTATATTGGTCCAGAAGGGTTTTTTGTTGGCAAGATTATTTTATTTCCCCAATGCATGTCTGAGTTTTATTCTGGGGAGGCTGTTCTTTTTCCATCTCTTGGGTTTGTTTGTATCTGTCAATGACTGAATAGCTTTTTGGCATTGCTATTGTGCAGTCAAATTATACCAATGCACCTGTTAAGTTAAAGTGATTATGCTCGTGGGCTCTCAGTGAATCAGTTTTGCTGCTGAATAATGAAGCACCTCAGGTTTTCCATATTTCTATGTCTACTTAGAAGCCAGCAAAATGGATGTTCGAGCATTTTGCAAAGATGCCTGATAAATCTTATTGTTGACTGCGGATGTTGCAGGTGTGGGAAGAAAGGTGGTTTAGGTGCTACATTTCATGGCATGATTCTCAGTTATTAGCTCCAAAACTATGAGCCAGATATCTCATTTTTCTAGGAGATGCTTAACTCCAATGATTTAAGATAGAAGCCAATTTGGGGCTCCATTGATCTTGTCAACTGTTTTGAGGAAGCCACTTCATCAAAGGATGCTTCAGGTGATGCTTGCGTTGATACCCATCAATCCTCTCCTCCCCCCTACATCCTTCTTTCCCTGTGGATATTCAGGGTAGTGTCTGAATCAGTGAAGCCAGCATGCTCCTTCTTTCAGGGCAAGGTCTCCCAACCATTCTTTGTGGTGAGAGCTGTCCTGTGAACTGTAGGATGTTTAGCAGTATTCATGACCTTGACCCACTAGATGCCAGTAGCATCCTGTCCTAAGTGTGACAACCAAAAATTGCCCCATTGGGAAGTACTGCTTTAGGGAAAAAAGGTGTATTCTGTGCCAAGTAGGGGTTTCCAGTATTTCCTGTCTCTGAGATTTAAAATAAATGAGCCTCCAGGCTAGCAAACAGAAGCTCATCAGTACCTCCCACTGAGGAATCCACTTGGTTGTCCCAGGAGGAAATGTGGCCGCCACATGACAAAGGTTCTTCTCAGCAGCCTGTTGTTCTGTTCTCAAGTTGCTAGACTCTCAGGAACAGTACCTGCTGTGTGCCTTGGTGTTCTTGTCTGCACAAGCAAGAAAATGCTGCCCCTTACAGAAACTTCATTTTGTTTTGCTTTGCTTTTACTTCCTTCTCTCCTTCATAGTGGATAACAAGTGTAGCAGCTTCTTGAAGATAAAGAACAACCTGATCATCTAAATTTCACCACAGTTCCTTTCTCAGGACCTTTGTCCTCCTCAGTTAATTGGCTTACCACAGAGAGGCAAAAAGAGCATAGTGGCTAAACTCGAACACCCAGTTCAAAGCTCTGCCACTCACTTTGTGTGACTTTGAATGGCTCGGTTTAACTTCTGAGTGCCTTAGATTTCTTCTTTGCAAAATGGTGATAATAATACTAGCACCTAACATTATAGGTATGATGTCCTTGATGTCATCCACAACTCGTCTGGTCTTCGGTCATTAGCGTTCAACGCATCAAATCTATTCTTGAGATGGTCTCTAAATTCAGGTGGGATATACTGAAAGTCATACTTTGGCTCTTGTGGACTTGTTCTAACTTTCTTCAGTTTCAACTTGAACTTGCATATGAGCAATTGATGGTCTGTTTCGCAGTCGGCCCCGGCCTTGCTGTGACTGATGATATTGAGCTTTTCCATTGTCTTTTTCCACAGATGTAGTTGATTTGATTCCTCTGTATTCCATTTGGCGAGGTCCATGTGTATAGTTGCCATTTATGCTGGTAAAAAAAAAAGGTGTTCACAATGAATAAGTTGTTGGTCTTGCAAAATTCTATCATGCGATCTCTGACATCATTTCTATTACCAAGGCCATATTTTCCAACTACCGATTGTTCTTTGTTTCCAACTTTCGCATTCCAATCACCAGTAATTATCAGTGCCTCCTGACTGCATGTTCAATCAATTTCAGACTGCAGAAGTTCGTAAAAATCTTCAACCTTCAAGTAAGAGGCCATTAAAAAGACAGGAAAGAAAGAAAAGACCAAAATAGATGTCAGTGTCAGAAGAGACTCTGAAACTTGCTTTTGAATGTCGAGCAGATGAAGTGAAAGGAAGAAACGATGAAGTAATAGAGTTGAACAGAAGATTTCAAAGGGCTACTCGAGAAGACAAAGCAAAGTATTATAATGACATGTGCAAAGACCTGGAGATGGAAAACCAAAAGGGAAGAGTATGTTTGGCATTTCTCAAGCTGAAAGAACTGAAGAAAAAATTCAAGCCTCAAGTTGCAATACTGAAAGACTCTATGGGGAAAATACTAACCGACGCAGGAAGCATCAAAAAAAGGTGGAAGGAATACACAGTGTCACTATAGCAAAAAGAATTGGTAGATGTTTAATCATTTCCAGAGGCAGCATATGATCAGGAACCGATGGTACTGAAGGAAGAAGTCCACGCTGCACTGAAGGCATTGGCGAAAAACAAGGCTCCAGGAATTGACAGAATATCAGTTGAGATGTTTCAACCGATGCAGCGCAGGAAGTGCTCACTCGTCTATGCCAAGAAATTTGGAAAACAGCTACCTGGCCAACCAACTGGAAGAGATCCATATTTATGCCTATTCCCAAGACAGGTGATCCAACCAAATGTGGAAATTATCAAACAATATCATTAATCTCACATGCAAGTAAAATTTTGCTGAAGATCGTTCAAAAGCAGCTGCAGCAGGATATCGACAGGGAACTGCCAGAAATTTAAGCCGGATACAGAAGAGGATGTGGAACCAGGGATATCATTGCTGATGTCAGATGGATCCTGGCTGAAAGCAGAGAATACCAGAAAGATGTTTACCTGTGTTTTATTGACTATGCATAGGCATTTGACTGTGTGGATCATAACAAATCATGGATAACACTGCAAAGAATGGGAATTCCAGAACACTTAATTGTCTTCATAAGGAACCTGTACATAGATCAAGAGGCAGTCATTTGAACAGAACAAGGGGAAACGTTGTGGTTTAAAGTCAGGAAAGGTGTGCGTCAGGGTTGTATCCTTTCACCATACTTATTCAATCTGTATGCTGGGCAAATAATCTGAGATGCTGGACTATATGAAGAAGAATGGGGCATCAGGATTAGAGGAAGACTCATTAACAACCTGTGTTATGTAGATGACACAACCTCGCTGGCTGAAAGTGAAGAAAACTTGAAGCACTTAACTGATGAAGATCAAAGACCACAGCCTTCAGTATGGACTACATCTCAACATAAAGAAAACAAAAATCCTCACAACTGGACCAGACCAATAAGCAACATCATGATAAACAGAGAAAAGACTGAAGTTGTCAAGGATTTCATTTTACTTGGATCCATAACCAACATCCATGGAAGCAGCAGTCAAGAAATCAAAAGACATTGCATCGGGCAAATCTGCTGCAAAAGACCTCTTTAAAGTGTTGAAAAGCAAAGATGTCACCTTGAAGACTATGGTGCGCCTAACCCAATCCATGATATTTTCAATCGCCTCATATGCATGTGAAAGCTGGATGATGAATAAGAAAGACTGAAGAAGAACTGACATCTTTGAACTGTGGTGTTGAAGAAGAATATTGAATATACCATGGACTGCCAAAAGAATGAACAAATCAGTCTTGGAAGAAGTACAGCTAGAATGCTCCTTAGAAAAAAGGGTGGCGAGACTTCATCTCGTGTACCTTGGACATGTTATCAGGAGGGATCAATCCCTGGAGAAGGACATTATGCTTGGTAAAGCAGAGGGGCAATGAAAAAAGAGAAAGACCCTCAAGAGATAGACTGACACAGTGGCTTCAACAATGGGCTTAAACGTAACAATGGTTGTGAGGATGGCGCAGGGCTGGGCACCTAACAACAACAACGTTATAGGAGGAGCCCTGGTTGCATAGTGGTTAAGATCTTGGCTGCTAACCAAAAGGTCAGCAGTTCAAATCCACCAGCTACTCCTTGGAAACCCTATGGGGCAGTTCTACTCTGTCCTGTAGGGTCCCTGTGAGTCAGAACCGACTTGATGGCACTTAACAACAACAACATTATAGGAGTCCCTGGGTAGTGCAAACAGTTAACATGTTCAGCTGTTAACCAAAAGGTGGGAAGTTTGAGTCCACCCAATGATGCCTTGGAAGAAAGGCCTGGCAATCTAGTTCCGAAATATTAGCCATTGAAAACCCTGTAGAGCACAGTTCTGCTCTTACACACGTGGTTGCCATGAGTCATAATCGACCCACGGCAACTGGTTATATGTGCTTACATTTTGTGAGTGGAATGAGAAAGGCAAGTCACCAAGTAATATGCATATGTATATGTAACCAGTGGCAACTGGTTAACATCATTATGAGCAAATAATCTGACAAGCTGGACTAACACCATTATGAGGAATCTTAAATGAGTTAATAATCTCACAGCATTTGGAACAGTGGTGTAAGGAAAAATTTGTGCTTTAATAGGAAACTATACACCCTTCCCTTTATCTGCTTCTGATTCTATGGGCAGGCGCTAGTTTATAATTCTAACTTGTAGATAATTGATATCAGTGTAAAATAGTTCTTGTCTATAGACATGCAAATGAATTATGTCTGGGGGGAGGAAAAATCCTTACCTCTACGGAAAAATCAGTTTTAACCACCATTTGCCCAGTCGTTCACATCAACATACCTGATCTATAATGTGTTCTTTGGCTTCTCCTTTGGACAAGTTCTAACATCTCACTCGTCTCCTGCTTAATGAGTTGAATAAAATCTTTAACACATGTTCGATTTTACATCTGTGTGAGAATTATGATTTTTAAAAAATTATCTCTTAGCACTGGCAACAAGTGATGATGAATCAATATTAGTTATTACTGTCTCACCTTTCCACCCATATTTTAAACTCATCAGTGTGTTTTTGGAGAGGCCACTCATCACCACCACTGGAATTAAGTTTCCTGACTTCTGCCAGTCAATGAATGGAAGGGGTCTTGGAAATAATTCATCTATCGCCATATTATGTTTATTTATTCCACAAATATTTACTGCATATCTTTTATGCACCAAGCCCAGTGTTAGGCACAGGGAGGTCAAGAGTAAATAAAATAATTTGCGCCTTGCATGGTACATAATCTAGGATATCCTTCCCTATCTTGTGTGCCTGGTTAATAATATTAAGTTAGCATTTAAGATTCAGCTCAAATGTCACCTTCTCTGGAATGCCTTTTCCTCTCTTCCCGGTCAAGTCGGGTGAATTCCCCTTCTTCTGTCCTCCTTGGCACCTTGTTCTTACCTCTATTTTAGCATAACACACATTCTAGTGTAGTTATTGGTTTAATTGTCTAGCTCTGCTTTCACTGGATTCTGAAATCTTTCTGGATTTTTTTTTTTTTATCATCACGGTAGTTCACACATGATTAGTACTAAACAAATGTTTGTTGAATAAATGAATAACTAAATTCTTGTATGTAAAAAATAAAAATGTGAATGATCAGTTTTTCACTTACAAATATATTTGAGAAACTTCCCTCCTTGTTCCATCTCAGTTGTTTATTTGTAACATCAGTCTTAAATTCGAAGGTGATTATCTTAATATGTAACTATTTTCATCTTTGCTTCCCCCATCTGATTTGATAAATTTTAATGATTAAGTTCTGAATAATTGGAGGGACTCCTTGAAATGTGCATAATAGGTCCATTAATAGTAATATCTAATTAAAGCATATTTTAAAAATGAGCAAAGCAATAGAAGAAATCCATTAATTCCCATTAAATCCCTCCATGAAAGTGAACACTGTGCATTTAAGGGGTTCTTAATGAAACATCACTAACCCAAATATTTTAGAAATTAATATGAAGCCTTCCACACAGAATATGTCTTTTGGAGGCATCTGCCTTGTTATGTGGCCCCCATGGTCAGAGCTCATCTACTCCTAAAGTTTACCACACTGAGAAGATTAAATTTCATGCTTTGCTAAACTTTAACAGAAAGCTATCATTAAAGTTGTGCATATTATTTATTAATCTTAAACAGATGACTGTCTTCCTACCAAAATAACTTCAGAAACTAACGTATTATAGAGGATTTCAAACTTTCCATATAGGAAAAAACAAAAAGATAAGAAAGGGCATGCTTACCATAACTCTGCAGGTTTCTGAGGAGTCGGAGTGAATAATTTATTCTGTGAAAAGAGGTGAAAAACCTTCAAGCCAACTGTCTGAGTTTCTTAGTGCTGCTATAACAGAAATACCACAAGTGGGTAGCTTCAATGAACAGAAACTTATTTTCTCAGTTTAGGAAGCAAGAAGTCTGAATTCAGGGCACTGGCTCGAGGAGAGGGTGTTCTCTGTCCATCCTGGGGGTATCCCTGTCAGCTTCTCCAGCATTCTTTGCTGCATTTTTTGGAGATCTCCAAGTGGCATCTATCTTTCCTCCATTAGTACTTGCTTGCTTCTGTGCCTAATCTGCTCTTTTTAAAAATATCTCAAAAGTGGTTAGGTTGAAGACTCACCCTACACTGATATGCCCTCATCAACATAACAAAGAAAACCCTATTTCCAAATGGGATTATAACCACAGGTATAGGGGTCAGGATTTACAACACATATTTCTGGGGGACACAATTCAATCCCTAACAGCAACCCAGACAGGTGAGATGGTGGGGAAGTGAGTAGACAGGGCTTTAGAGGAAAGTTTAGAGCTGCAGAGGGACTGGGGAGTAAGAGTAAATGACTGGGTGGCTGGTGGAATAACTGGGGTCTACAGAGGGGTACGACTATGGGGATCAGCCCTCTTTGTAAAGTGGGGGACCTGTTGGTGGTCCCTAGCATGGCCACTAGGACCAGAGAGAAAAGAGGCTCTAAGGAAGTCCTTGTGGCCACAGTGAACATGGAGAAGAAAGGGAGGTGCTCTGGGGTGGTGAAAACTCCTCAAGAACTCAACTGCAGGGAAAGTTCCTTTCTACTTTCTTAGTTGAGGGCTTCTTCAGTCTCTGTTCTGCTCTCCAGCTGCATATCCTGGGTTGGCGGGGGGGGGGGGGGGGGTGAGGCCACCTTGCCATGTCCCACTCAGATACCACAGATAGTGTGGAACTGAGGCACGAATCAAGTAACCCACCTTCTCACTCACAGGATGAGGTGTGGGAGGGAGTGGGGGCAGAAATGCCAGGAAGCACTGCTTCTCCATTTACTGAGGAAATCTTCACTTAATATGGATATTCATCAATCTATACCATCATTTACAGACAGAAATGGGCAGCCAAGAATAATCAACAGTATGAAAGAAGGGCTCCAAAGTAAACCAGCACAGCAATAAACCCACAGGGAGCAAAGTTATGTATGAAAGAAGAGGATCTACAAAAGAGGAAGAAAAAAAACTCTAATCAGTAATCTCAGGAAGTTTTGAAAATGTTACACTCATTAAAAAAAAGCATACAGCTTAAAGATTCTACTAGAAAAGAACAAGATCTTGGCAATTCAAAAATAACTAACAATTTTAAATACTCATTAGAATTGCTGGTGATACTGGGCATGACTAAAAAAAGAATGTGTAATTTAGAAGACAAAATCATGGATTTTTCACAGAAGAGAAAATTAAAAAGACAAGCAGATGGAAATTTTGAGAGGAAAAAGAAAAGAAATGGAAGAAAGAACAGGCTATGTAATGTCCAGTTACTAGGAGCTTAGATCAGAAAAAATGGTGGAGAAAAAAAGAATTTAAAAAAGTAATAGAAGAAAATTCCCCTGAAATGAAAGCTTAAACCCTGATTGACCAAGCTCACAGAGCATCAGCCTTAAACAGTGAAGAATGGGAGGAAACAGGAAGAACTACATTCCATCTTTGATGTCTCAGCAGTGTTTGCCACTGATTGAACACAAAAGAAACCATCTGGCAAAGGAGCACAGGTGATCCCTCCCAGGTCACAGAGGAAGGCAGAGAAGGAGAAAGACCAATGGAGACTTATCAGTCCATTACCATTAACTGGTTGGGTGACGTCTTCAATATGTAGCTGGCACTATTCTAGACACTGGGGATATGACAGTGAACAAGATAAAGTAGCTTCCCTCATAGATATTACATGTTAGTGAGGGAGCATATCAGTCAGGATTCTGAAGGGAAAGCAGAAATCACTTTAGGTATTCAAGGAATTTAATGCAAGGACTGAGTATTACAAAATGATTAGAAGGGCAGGGAGAGTCGGGAAAGGCTCATACTAGCTCCCTGTTTTGTCACTAGGCTTCATGGATTAAGGAAGTTGCTACTGCTAACCAGGTCTAACGTACAAGCCTGGATTTAAATAGAAGATGACCAGAAACCACTCCTTACAATCAGAAAGAGAAAATGAAAGAGCAGAGAGACAGCAGACACCACGATAAAAAACAGCATTGGCAAAGGAAAGATTAGTCCAAAGGACTAATGGATGACAACTACCACAGCCTCCACCAGACTGAGTCCAGCAAAACTAGATAGTGCTCAGCTACCACTACCCACTGGTCTGACAGGGATCACAATAGAGGGTCCCAGACAGAGCTGGAGAAAAATGTAGAACAAAATTATAACTTGTAAAAAAGGACCAGACTTACTGGCCTGACAGAGACTGGAGAAACCCTGAGAGTATGGCCCCTGGACACCCTTTTAGCTCTGTAATGAAGTCACTCCTGAGGTTCACCCCTCATCCAAAGATTAGACAGGCCCATAAAACAAAACGAGACTAAAGGGGCACACCAGCCCAGGGACAAGGACTAGAAGGCAGGAGGGGACAGGAAAGCCGGTAATGGGGAACCCAAGGTCAAGAAGGGAGAGGGTTGACATGTCGTGGGGTTGTTAACCAGTGTCATGAAACAGTACGTGTACTAACTGTTCAATGAGAAGCTAGCTTGTTCTGTAAACCTTCATCTAAAGTACAATTTAAAAGATTTGAAAAAAAAAAAAAGATTACAGCCAAAAAAACCCTATGGAGCAGTTCTACTCTGTAACACATGGGGTTGCCATGAGTAGTAATAAACTCAACAGCAATTAACAACAAAAAAACAAACAAACAAACAAAAAAACAGTGTTGGAATAGATAATAGGAGACCAGGCTTATTTGTTTATGATAAGAGTATTATGATGCACTCTAATCACTGGTCCATGAACGGACTTCTTTATTTATTTACTCAGTTACTTTTAATGATGTAATAAGCATCCATGAACACATCATCCAAACAAAAGCTAGGACATTTTCATTAATCTACATCTAGCAAGATGGCGGCCCCTCTCATTCCATCCCTATCCCACGTCCCTGCTTCCCCTCTTAACCAGGCATGGTGTTTAATCCCATGTTCATCTTTCACTTGCATTCCTTTTTATATAGTTTCATTGCCTCTACTTGTATTTCTAAACAATATTCACATTTTTAATTTTAAGGATTTTTAACTTTATAGAGTATGATATGCTATGTAATTTTCTGGGAGTTACTTATTACTTGTATGAAAACTAAAAAGTATCCATATTGCCCTATGTCACTCTAGCTCATTTGTTCTGAATGCTTTATAATATTCCAAAGTGGAATACATGAAAAAATGATGGATCAAATTCTGTGCACCTGAGTTAAATGGCAGGGGGTGGGGGGACAGTATCATAGTTTCATACTTTTCCTTTAAAGAAGTACAATGTATTTTTGTGAATTTACCCACCTGTTCCTCATTATAATGTTCCCTTAATATTGGCAACTTCACTGGTTCATAAAAAATGATAAATGCATTTCTGGGTAAAACTGTAAAATGAAATTGCAAACATTCAACTCTCAGCACTTTGACTTAATTTACATTTTGTAATAAGGGCTAAATAAGTATATTCATAGGCATACACATATAGATTTACCCTTCATTTTAAAACCTAGAAATGGCAGCTGATGTTGAATGCCAAGTGTATTGAATTGGCTGCTCAAATATCAGGGGTACTGTTGGTTTTGATGAAATGATGTTCCAAATTGAGGGCAACTCTCAGTAAAGTTCTAACCAAAATACACAACAATTTTCTTTAGATTTATACAGTGATTGCTTTCTTCTACATTACAACACTTGTGCTTCCATGTCAATTGAGTTAGATCCCAGGTTCACATAAGAGTGTCTTTCGTTCTTTCTGTGAATGTCCAGTTGTTCATTCAAAAATTTTGTGAGATGGAGGGCATCTTTGTTGTGTAGGACAGTCTCACACAATGCAAGATGCTAAACTTCCACTCACAACTTCCAGAACTGCCTACCTCCCCGAACAATTATTGTGACATCGAAACACCTCCACAATTTTCCAGAATAACTGATGGGTGAAACACCATTTCTATTGAGACCCACTGATGCAGAGAGCGTAGATGAGAAGAGGTCGGAGCACTGGGCCCCGGGGACTCTCCAAAATTCAAGGGCCAGCAAAGGAGACTGACAAGGAGTGATCAGTGAGGAACAGGAAAGCTAGACCAAGGAGCTCCCTACGCCAAGGGAAGGAATCAAGAACTATTGAGCAATGAAAAGCAGATGAATAGATAATTAAACCACCAGACAATCCAAATATTTATGTTAGGCTTAGGAATATAATCAAGTACATCTTCTAAGCCATTCATAAACATATATTTAAATCCTCTATACCTAACATTGGCACCATTCATTATTCATTCAGCAAACAGTAATCGGAAAGGAAGAGTGCCACAGTGAATAGGGCAGAGTCTAATGGAGTTAGAGTCAGATCTGAATTTGAATCCTGGATCCCCTCCCTGTTAACCATGTGGCTTCATTCATTCAAAAAGAATTATTAGCATTCTCTTCCTGACACGGTGCTGGAGAGACCTAAATAAACAAGACAAACCTCATGATCTACTTCAATTCTTCTGAGCCTCTGTATCAGTCAGCTGGGTATAAACCACCCCAACACTCAGTGGCACACAACAAGGAGCATTTATTGTCATGCTTACAGAGGTGTGCATTGGCTGGGGCAGTTCTACTTCAAACAATAGGTCTGTGGGACATCTGAGATGGCTCCACTCTACGTGCTTCTCATTCTTCAGAGACCAGCAGGCTGCCCTGGAAATGCTCTTCCCTTGGTGATGGCCAAAGCACAAAAGATCCAGCTCCACTGAACAAGCACGTTTCAAGTCTTTGCTTATATCACGTTCCCTAGCATCCACTGGTCAAAGCAAGTCACATGGCCACGCTCAACGGCAATGGAAGAGGAAAGTATATCCATCCACAGTGGGAGGGGTGCAGAGTGAATATTTGCTGTACAATAATCCCAAATAGAACGGCCTCAGTTTCCTAGTGTGTAAAATGAGGATAATAATATATAATTTTCAAGATTATTATTTTATCTGAATTAAGGTATACAAAACCCTAGTGTCTGGTTATTATTCAAGGTAGCTACTCTTAGTAAAAGCCTATTATATGCTAATTATTTTACAATTCACTTTTGAATGATTCATACTTGCTTCTGACATAAAATAACAGAACCTACCAAAGGGACCAACCAACCCAACGTGTTGTTGTCGAGTTGATTCTGACTCATAGCGTCCCTAGAGGACAGAGTAGAACTGCCCCAATGGGTTTCCAAGGAGCGGCTGGTGGATTCGAACTGCCAACCTTTTGGTTAGCAGCCAAGCTCTTAACCACTGTACCACCAGGGCTCCTGCTAAAGGGAGGAACTCACCAACTGCTGTACAAAGAACATGTCATTCAGCAGACCATGGCTCTCCTTGTTTGAACATAGGAAATCCTGGTGGCGTAGTGGTTAAGAACCACAGCAATGGGTTGGTTTGAACATAATTGGAGTTTCTGTCTAATATTCCTCTTTCCAACAACCCAATCTTTATTTCCTGGGAATGTCCATTCTACATGCAGTATTTCTAGAAGTTTGTGGGATGTCCATTGAACAATTTTTCCTTTAAATATGATCACATTATCTATTTTACTACTGTTAAAAGCCTGAATCCAATGCACTTCTGACTTTATTTCCTACAAGCTCTCTGGCCTGCACGAAAAAGTAGACTTTTCTCTCCTCAGAGACACTTGCTACAGTTGCATTAAGAAGAAAAGAACAAAATCTGTTTGATCTTAGAGACCTGCTGTTTTGCAGATAATGACAATAAATGAAGCATACCTGTTAATTTTGTTCTTTCTATCACAGATGGGGCCTTCTGTCAAAGAAATCTCTCAGTCAAATAAATTTTTTATTTGACACTGAAGACCCAGTGAATTAGAGAGCTAATGTGGTCACCCTTTCTCTGTTCATTTAAAGATGGATAAGCAAAAGCACTACATATTTGCTACCCAACTTCCATCATTCTCTGAGCTATAGACATTATAAATTCCAAGTTCTCTTGTCATAGTTGCCTATTTTTAAACAACGAAAAGCTGGAAAATTCTTCTTCTTTATAGTCCATAAGATAGGTATCAGCACAGGACAAAAAACACCAGAGACCTTCATGTTTTAAATGGTTGTCTCTCCAAAGTTTCAAGGGCACTTTTTTTTAAAAAAAAAAGGTCAGTGAAAAAATAAATGAATTGCTACAAAGAGAAATACCAAGTAAATACAGCAGAGGAGAAGCCTGAGGATGGGGAGAATACAGGGGTGTGCAAAGTATTTGTTGGTGCTTTCGGAAATAGGAATTTCACACTTACACAAATTCTTCTAAAAATCATTAAGAATCTATTTTGCAAAAGCTGAAGAGACCCATGGCCTCAAAGTCGAAGACAGATCCCTTTCAGAGGCACAGAATATTTTCACAAAATGATTCTCTGTCACTTTTTGAACGTCCTTCTCATGAAACCTTTACCATTCATTTGACCTTGTGCAGAGATGAGGAAACCTGAGATTCAGAGAGGTCATGTTCAACAGACATTCCGCCATGCCCAGGATGAACGTTTCAGGATTGTCCCTGCTGACCAACGATTTACCAGGACTCTTCTGATTTATTTCCTAGTGACATATTAGCATTATGCATAGATAAACATGCACAATTATTCATTTATGAAAATCAGATCGTATAGTACATAATACTCAGCACTTACTAATCTAAGAATACACTGTGCTCATCTTCTCCTGTCAGTACGTGTGGCTCTGATACATTTCTTTTAAAGGCTGCACCATATTCACTTAAATGAGTGGCTCTTAAGGGAAAAGGAGAGTGATTTTGCCACCCAGGGGACACTTGGCAATGTCTGGAGACATTTTTGGTTGTCAACCTAGGGGAGGGTTGCTCCTGGCATCTAGTGGGTAGAGGCCAGGGATGCTGCTCAACATCCTGCGATGCACAGGACAACCCCCTCCACAAAGAATGATCTGGCCCCAAATAGTGCCGAGGTGGAGAATCCTGGAAAAGAGATGTACCACAATTTACCTAACAGATTCTCTGTTGATGGGCTTTTGGAGTATTTCCAATTTTCTGTACTACAGAGGCAGCGAATGTCCTCAAATCCGTATGTTTGTACATTGTTCCAAATACTACTTTAAGAAAGATACCTAGGATAATTTCTTGGTCAAAGATTATGCCACCAAGGGGTTATATACATTACCAACTTGAACTGTTGTTGCTGTTAGGTGCCGTTGAGACTGTCTCTTCCTTATTCATTGTCTAGCTTTTGCATACATATGAGGCGACTGAAAACACCATGGCTGAGGTCAGGCCCACCTTAGTCCTCACGGTGACATCTTTGCTTTTTAACACTTCAAAGAGGTCTTTTGCAGATTTGCCCAATGCAACGTGTCGTTTGATTTCTTGACTGCTGCTTCCACGGGCGTTAACTGTGGCTCCAACTTCAACTATAAAAGGTTACATGAATATACATTTGTCCCCAAATTATGTGAAGATGTGTGGTTCCCTAAACACTCTTTGGGCATCATACATTTTTTAAAGCTTTGCCGAACTTGTTGATAAATCGCTTTCTAATTCTTTACTGTAATTTGCCTTTTATTATTTGTTAGCAAGCTTAAACATCTTTTAAAATGTTTGCTGGTCTTTAGTCTTTTTTTTTTTTCTTTTGTGAATTGTCTGTTTATGTCTTTGATTATCTCTCTGTTATTTGTCTTTATCTTGGCAATTTGAAGGAAGTTTTTCTCTCATAGGTGTTGCAAACACTTTTTCCTAGTTTGTCAGTTGTCTTTCAACACTGATAACACTTGGACATGTAGAAGTGTTATGCTTTTATATAGTCAGACTTATCTTAATCCAAATACTTCCTCCTGGGGTTTCTGTCGTGTTTAGAAATGCTTTCCCCACCCTAAGATTATAACAATATACACCTGTGTCTCTTCTAGCACTTTCACAGTTCCTTTTTAGTCGGTCAGTTTGCTTTATAGTGAATCCTTTGCATCTAGCTGGAATTTATTTCAGCACAAATAATGTTAACCACTGTCTCCTCCTAATACAGTCATCATAGCAAGTGGAGCTTCTCATTACAGAGAATCAACTCCTAACCTCACCATCTGTAATCCTTTCTGGAACACCAGCCAAGTTTCTTATAACATCACCCACAGGCAGGAATGATACCTAACACTAGTATTGAGCTTAAGAACTGACAAGCTTTCACATTAGTTTTATATTTCATATTATTTTATTTAGTCATATTATTTAACTTAGTCACATTTCATAGTATTTTATTTTATCTTCATAGCTCATTTTTAAAGCTGGTTGTATTATTCCCCTTTATAGAGGAGGCACAGTTAATGCTGTCAGCTTGGCCATAAATTTCTTGAGAACAGCGAGTGTGGTTTGGTTTTGTTCTTCCTCTCCAGTACAGCACACATACCATCTATGAATAAATGCCTGGTTGGTCCGAGGTCACATTTTACTACGCAAAAGGATGAGAAGGTTGATAGGATAGTTGACACTTCTTGTCTCTACTTGATTTAGCTCTACCTGAGCCCTAATGTCATCCTCAAGAGAAAGTGTCTGCACCATACTGCATGAATTTGTTTTCTTCCAGTTGATCTTTGTAATATTTATCCTTTTTGTACTTTTATCTATAAATTGAAGATAAGTAATTTGAAATCACCCAAATTAAGGTTAGCATGGGATACAGATATTTAAGGGTCAATAAATTAACATTTTTGAGATGTTTAGAGTCCATCAGCTCACATGCTTGGGGAAGAGGGACCTGAAATCCTAAAACTATTACTTGAGCTCTAAACAGAATATCTTGGTTGGAAAGAAGGAAATGGGATTTTAATCCAAACAGACCATAAATAGTTTTTATTTATTTGAAAACATTTCTACTTCTATGATTTCTACTTCATTTCTGACTTGAAACGATCCCCCCAGTTTAAAAAAAAATAAACTCTTAACCATGATTTTGCCAACCTACATACCTTTGATAGTTTAGTGGCAGAATTCTCACCTTTCATGCGGGAGACCTGGATTTGACTGCCAGTCAATGCACCTTCCGTGCAACCACCACCTGTTTGTCAGTGGAAGCTTGTGTGTTGCTAAGATGCTGAACAGATTTCAACAGAGCTTCCAGACTAAGACAGACTAGGAAGAAGAGGCTGGTGATCTACTTCTGAAAATCAGCCGATAAAAACCCTATGGATCAGTCCATTCTGCAACAGATCATGGGGGTGGCACAGGACCAGGCAGCATTTTGTTCCCTTGTGCATGGGGTTTACCATGAGTTGGGGCTAACTCAACAGCAGCTAATAACAACAACAAAATATACCAAAAACCAAATTATTACCCAAAGGGATATTCTTCGGTGATTTCAAAGCTCTTCCAACTGCGTTACCCTGGAAGAACCAAGACCTGGGCCACCCTGCACATGACTATGGAAAAAGACAGTGGTGCTGGTGTCCTTAAAAACAATTCTCTCCACTCCGTCAAAATGCTCACGTGCCAAACCAGCAAGCATCATTGCGCTAGTGATGGGAGGAGATCTTCAGATGCATGCCCCTTTGACTGAGGTCAATGACTAGAACTATAGCTGGACAGATTCTAAGTTTGTGAGTGGTCAGTGCTCTAGCCATTATTTTAAAAAGAGCTGTTCCATGAGAAAATGCCAAAAACACATCCTAACAGAAGCCTTTTTGTATTCATGGCTAGTTGCATCCATAACCACCAGACAAGAGATTAAAATTGATAAAACTACAGCCTTGGGGATATGGCTTTATCCCTTAGGTCTCCTCAGAGCCTAGCTTTATATAAATTTCTCATCACACTCTCAGCCAGCTAGCTGTTCAAAGTACAAGAATCTATTTCCCTGATGGGTAAGGAATCTCAGGGTAGAAAACATATTCAGAACAAAATTACAGAATTGTGCTTCTTCCTCAACAAATATTCTTTTTTTGCTTCTACAGAACGTCCACAGCTCCGTTGAAAGATGTTTCCAGTCTGATATCTTTAAGAAAACAAGGCTGGTCTCAGACACACTACAAGGCTTGGTTTGAAACTGTCTTTGCCATGGCTCACTGTCTCAGCTAGTTGTCTGTCTTCCTGGATCCCAAGCCTAGAATACTTTAAATTTATCTTTTCTCTGGATTTCCTGCTTAATTCAGGGCCACCAGGTGGTTCTTCCCAGTGCCTAACATCAGTCAATTTGTTGGCTTGTCTTTGCCACTAGGGGACTTAGCTCATGTTCCTAAATCCTGGCCTGACCCAAACCCTAGATGTCAGAAGATGGAAAAGGTGGATGTGGCTGAAGATTAAACACAGAATAGCCATTAGAAGCTGTATCTTTGAGGTGCTTATGTTTTCAAGTAAGAGAAAATCCCAACGCAAACAGGAAATAAAAAGGGGATTTATGAGTTCCCATAACTTCAAATTAGTAATCTACAATTTACAAAGCACTTCCATATGCATTATTTCACTTTATCCCCAAATAATCCTCTTAGGCCAAATTAGCTATCCCACTATTTCAACTGAAAAAGTGCAATTCCGAAGGTGAGCGGCCAGGGACCACATGGCCACTAGGTGGCGAAGTGAGATTCCGATCTAGGCTTTGGATCTGATGTTCCTTCTGCTACACCTCCTCATCTCTCTGTGGGCTGTTTTAAGTGAGGATTGGCGAGTAGGAAGATAATGAAGAAGACTTTGGTGCATTTCAATTAAGAATAGGACTTATAGAACTGGATTAAAATATTGGAGATAAATCCCTGAGAGCAGGAGTAGGCCAAGAGCTACGGGGAGCTCTGTTTCTAGAAAGGGCAGGACACTCCTGAGGGCTGGAAGTGGTCCTCCAATGATACAAAACCCTGTCCAGACAAATGTGCTGCCTACATTGTGAGCTCTGTTTGCTTACATTGAAACTGGTCTCAGTGGATTTGAGTGCAAAGATATGGTGTCATATTTGCAAAGACAATTGTCCAAGGTGACACAAACCATTTTCGGATATTCAAACTCAAGGGCTCTGTGCTCATCTGTCATAATGGAGACATTTTCATTCAGAAGCAAAGAACCCAAGTGGGAAAGGGCAGAAAGGAGTCACCATTCATACTAAATTGTGTAAAATGAATTTGGTCCTTCTTCTTAACTTTCCCAGTGCTGCCTTCACAGCAGAGAAAAGCCATCTTTTGATTTCCAAGTTTAATTTTCCTTGCAAGATTAAAAAAAAAAATTCTCTTCAGAGTTTTAATCAACTCAGGACAAGAGAGCTCTCTGCTGCTTCTATTTTTCTGCAGGTGATATGGTTTGTGATCAGCTGCTAGATTAAATAGCCAAGTCTCATCCTGAAGATCTCAATTGGAACTGCAAAGAGGTTATCTGAAGAAGGAACTGAAGGAGGGGTTGTGTAATCCACCCACATAAAACAACTTGGCTCTAGGTGAACGGTGTGGCATATTTGATTAAAAACCTTTCCAGAATGACCTTTTCTCTACAGCCCTGTACTATACATCTTTCAGAATCTGAGCCGAAGGCTTGATAAGAAAGGTCAAAGCTTGACACCTCTTTTGAAGTGTGATTAACTTGATAAACATGCCGGCCAGTGGTGCAGGGTTTGGAAGGTGCCAAGCAGGGGGGAATCACTACAACAAAAATCTTCAGGGCTGCTGGGCTGAGCTTTTCAAGCACTCACTTTGACTTCATCTTGCATGGCTCTTTGCATGTGTGTGTGTGTGTGTGTGTGTGTGCGTGTGTGTGCGCGTGCATGCGTGTGTATGCGTGCGTGTGTGTGCGTGTGTGTGTGAGGAGCACAGAGGAAACTATCTTAATCTCTGCCTTGGTTTAAAATCAGGAAAAGTGTGTGTCAGGGTTGTATCCTTTCACCATATTTATTCAGTCTGTATGCTGAGCAAATAATCCGAGAAGGTAGATTATACGAAGAACATGGCATCAAGATTGGAGGAAGACTCATATAACAACTTGTGTTATGCAGATGACACAACCTTGCTTGCTGGAAGCAAAGAGGACTTGAAGCACTTACTGACGAAAATCAAAGACCACAGCCTTCAGTATGGATTATATCTCAAAATAAAGAAAACAAAAATCCTCACAACTGGACCAATAAGCAACATCATGATAAACGGAGAAAATACTGAAGTTGTCAAGGATTTCATTTTACTTGGATTCACCATCAACACCCATGGAAGCAGCAGTCAAGAAATCAAATTACATACTGCATTGGGCAAATCTACTGCAAAAGACCTCTTTAAAGTGTTAAAAAGCAAAGACATCACTTTGAGAACTAAGGTGCACCTGACCCAAACCATTGTATTTTCAATCACTTTCTATCCATGCAAAAGCTGAACAATGAATAAGGAAGACTGAAAAAGAATTGATGCATTTGAATTAGGAAGAAATGCCGCCTAAGTGCTCCTTGGAAGCGAGGATGGCGACTTTGTTTTCCGTACTTAGCATATGTTATCAGGAGGGACCAGTCCCTGGAAGACATCATGCTTGGTAGAGGATCAGCAAAAAAGAGGAAGATCCTTGACAAGATGGGCTGACACAGTAGCTGCAACCATGGGCTCAAACATAGCAACGATTGTGAGGATGGTGTAGAACTGGGCAGTGTTTCATTCTGTTATATATACAGTCGCTATGAGTCAGAACTGACTTGACGGGACCTAACGACAACCTTGCTCTCAGGTGATAAGAGCTAGTAATCCAGAGGTATCAAACATACACACAAAGCTATAATTTGAGCAAAAAATGACTCAGCTCTTATGATAAAAAAATATTTCAAGGATCCTACCACATGAAACTGGCTGCCATCAAGTCAATTCAGACTCACAGTGACCCCCTGTAGGTCAGAGGAGAACTGTGCTCCATAGGGTTTTCAGTGGCTGATTTTTTTCAGAAATAGATCACCAGGCCTTTGTTCCGAGGCACCTCTGGGTGGACTGGAACCTCCAACGATTTGGTTAGCAGCCAAGCGTGTTAACCATTTGCACCACCCAGGATCTCTCCTAGAACATACATTTATTTTTAATATACAAGTACTCTTACATCTTCATATTGGCATGCAGACCTCAGCATGCACATCTTATTTATTTGTTTTTTAATGTATTTGTAATGTGGGTTTGATGAAGGTGAGTATTTCAGAAATATTACCTGGGAAGAATTTTCGTGTACTTTTGTCACTGAAATGTAGACATCTAATCAGTGTTCTAACTTGGGTTCCAGAATTCAGGCTCTAAGTTCCAAGTGAATTCAAGTCGGTTTGACACGCCTCTCTTCCTCCTTGGACCAGCAGCTACCTAGAGCACGTGGTGAATGTCTCATTTTGGAGCCCAGGCTGAAGAGGCAGTATGTGGCGCATGTTCTTCCTGTGGCATCTCACCAGATTGCAAAAGAAGAAGCTCAACAGAGCAAACACATCTCAAGTCTCTGCTTGCATCATCATATTCACCAACAATTGGCCAAAGCAAAGCACATGGTCAAACCCAAAGTCAAGGGGGCAGGAAAGCAGCTCTGTCCTTCTAGAGACATGGTAAGGCTGTGGATAATATAATGCTATGTCAGGTGAGAGAAGAATTAGGGCCAAGAATTCAATCTTCCACAATTTTTCCTATATATTTTTGCTTATTATCTACATAACAACATTAGTAAACAAACGAACAAAAACACAGTTGCCACTGAGTCAATTCCAACTCATGGTGACCCCATGTGTGCTGCGTAGAACTGCACTCCATAGCGTTTTCGTGGCTGTGACCTTTCAGAAGCAGACTGCCAGGACTTTCTTCCAAGGCAACTCTTGGTGGGTTCAAACCACCAACCTTTTGGTTAGCAGCTGAGTGTTTAACCATTTGCACCACCCAGTGATCTAGGAAGTACCATAATGTACTAAAATGTTTGTTTACCTGAATCTACCCAAATTAGACTGATCAACCTAAGGATAGAGCCCAATTCTTGTTCACCTCTAAATTTCTACATCTAGCATAAAACCTGTATTTATATGAGGTACTCAATAAATTATTCTAGAAGTAAATTACTCAATAGATCATTCTGGAACCAAAAAAATGAAGGAAATAATTTTCTCAAGGCCTTATTTAAAAATAAGAGAGAGAGAGATAATAGCAAAAAACAGCCATCCCTTTTGTTGGTGGCTATTTTGCAGGGTTTCTTCCCCTCCTCCTTACCCACCCTTGTTCTTTTTGTTAAGTGGTGAGTTTTCCGGGTTTTGAAGCTATTGGTTCATCTTGCAGAAGTCCATCATGGCAGGCCAAATTTTTACTCTGGCTTTCATCTCTCTGCATTTCTCAACACCTGTGTGGCCACTTGCTGCTTTTGTTTTCATAAACTGAACGGCAGTGTTCCCCAGGAAAACACATTTTTTTTTTTTTGCTTTTGATGAAACTTCTTGAAATTAGATGGGTCCCTAAAATAAGATGTGATTGTCTCGAGGCTTTTTGTTCCCCTGTGAAACTGACAAGAAATTGAAATTTAGGCATTCTGTTTTCCTCAGTGATCCTGGGTCTCAAAACATGTTAAGTCTAGTGCTAAAATAACAGCTAGACGTCTCCCTTGATATTATGTATATTAGGGCTTTGGAACATTACAGCAGACCTGGAGGATGTCAGTCTCTGTTAGTTGAAAAAAAGTAAAAATTATTTACAACACAGCACCTACTTTTCCTTTCCATAAAGTGTTCGAAGATTAACCACATATATCCTGCAACTTTCCTATCTT
Organism: Dugong dugon; assembly: GCA_030035585.1. Classification (NCBI taxonomy): domain Eukaryota; kingdom Metazoa; phylum Chordata; class Mammalia; order Sirenia; family Dugongidae; genus Dugong; species Dugong dugon. The sequence continues at coordinate 163,221,883 of CM057483.1, forward strand.
TGTCTGGAAGGAAACACTGTCAGTGCCCCACATATCCACTGGGTAGTCAGCATTCTTGTACCTCCTGTGGTAGGATAAATAATGGCCCCCAAAGATGTCCATGTCCTAATCCCCGAAACTTGTGAATATGTTACCTTACCTGGCAAAAGGGACCTTGCAGATGTGATTAAGTTAAGGATCTTGAGGTGTGGAGATTATCTTGGATTAGCTGGGTGGGTCCACTGTAGTCACAAGGATCCTCATAAGTGAGAAGCAGAAGGAAGGGTCAGAGCCACAGAAGGAGATGTGATGATAGAAACAGAGATTGAAGTTGTTACATTGTTGGCTTTCAAGATAGAGAAAGGGGCCACGGAATGCAGGTGGTCTCTAGAAGGTAAGGAAATGGATTCTCCCCTAAAGTCTCCAGAAGGAATGCAGCCCTGCCAACAATATGTAAATTTCTGATGTCCAAAGTTGTACCATAATAAATTTGTGTTTTCTAAGCCACTAAGTTTGTGGTAATTTGTTATAGCAGCAACAGGAGACTAATATGCTCCCCAAAGGCTTTCTACGGCAGATACCAGGACTCTCTAGGGCCTGAGGACTTTCTTTGGCTATGGAAGCAGGCTTCACCATACACTGGGCAGATCATGTATGCCAGGCAATTCAGCCTCTAGGAACACCTTCAACCAATGACTGACAGGATGAATACCTAGCTTCCTTGACCCTCATGTAACAACTCTGAGGCACGTTCTACACCATCTCCAGTGGTCTCAAGCTGGATTGAGCCCCAGTTGCCCATAGCAATGATCTACCCAACAGTCTACACTGCACTGGCTCCTCCTCTTCCCTGTCTCACTTCTCCACTCCCTCACCAGGGCCTCCCTATTATGGATTGAATTGTGTCCCCTCCTCCCCCCCAACAAAATATGTGTTGGAATCCTAACCCCTATACCTGTGGATATAATGTAATGACCTTGCATAATGTAATATAATGTAATGTAATCACCTTCCATGAGGTGAATCTAATGTCAAGTGATCAATCAATCAGTTGAGACCATACCATAACTTCTGAGTTATATAAAGAGCAGCACAGATCCAGAAACACACCTGCACACAGGGAAAGACAGATGCCATGTGAGGATCGTCTGCAAACCAAGGAACCAAGGAACGCCTGCGACTATCAACAAGGAAGAAGTCCACATGGCTGAGACACTATTTTGAACTTTTAGCCTCTAGAACTGTGAGAAAATATATTTCTGTTCTTTAAAACCACCCACTTGTGGTGTTTCTGTTACAGCTGCACTAGATAACTAATACACTTCCCTGTATATTACTTGTCTCAAGATGCATTTCTGAAGGAATATAGCCTAAGACACCCACATTCTCTTCTCTTTACCCACACACATGCCTGGAGAATCACCGAGGTGAGGAGGACAGAATGGCTGGGGACAGCTTGAGATGGTCCCCCTGAGAGCCCAGACAAATGTATGCTTGGGGCCCTCTCTGGTAGAGATGGGGGGAGGCTGTTCATAAAAGGCTTTCTGGTGTTTAGGGGAAGACCAAACAAGCTTTAATCTGTAAACATTCTGATAAATAGGAAAGCTGTATAATGATAATAAAAGATTAATCAAAGCTCTAGAAGGAAATAATTAACAAATTAAAAATTTGTTTTTCTCATTAATGTTATGATACTAACTTATCCCAGAAGATTTTCTATGGACCTTTAAAATCAGAAATACCATGTGTAGGGGAGGTATTGTTCTCTTCAGGTCAACAGGAGAACAAAAGATCATTTCCATTTCAATGCAATAGATGTGAAAAATAAATGTAACATTTTGATTTTTTGTAAATCATTTTGCAAACAAATAAAATGGACGGGTTCATATGCACATTCTAAATCTGGCTTGTTAATATTAATAATAACTTAGGGTTTATGGCCATTCATGGTTGCCATAATGTATCTCATTTTTTATCTCAGGCAATCCAAATGCTACATTCAAAAGTGCAGTTCCTGTTGTGTATGTCCTTTAACAGCTATGACACAAGAGTGCTAATGCTATACAGCAAGGGATGTGGAATGTTCTGGCATCATTCAGAAAATGCAACCTTAACCACCATTCTTGGTTAAGATCATCAACAGCAGCTGGCAAAACGAGTATGGTTTCTGCTCTGGACATTAGAATTATTCTTTTTATAGAAGATTTTTCAGATTTTTTTTCTTATTTCAGAATGAGGTCCATTGCCTATTTCAGGGTTAGAATACTTCAGCTGAAAAATGTTAGTAGTTTGCCATCTAAATATTAAATGACCAAAACCTGAAAGTCATACAGCCTAACAGAGTACAGGCATACCTTGGAGATACTGTGGGTTTGGTTCTAGACCACCACAATGAAGTGAGTCACACAAATTTTTTGGTCTCCCAGTGCATATAAAAGTTATGTTTAAACTATGCTGTAGTTTATTAAGTGTGAATAGCATCATGTGTAAAAAAATGTACTTACCTTAATTAAAAAATACTTTATTGCTAAAAAATGCTAGCTATCATCTGACCCTTCAGTGGGTCTTTTTGCTGGTGGAGGGTCTGGCCTCAATGTTAATGGCTGCTGACTGAACAGGGTGATGGTTGCTGGAGGTTAGGGTGGCTGTGGCAATTTCTTAAAATAAGACAACAAGAAGTTTGCTGCATTGATTGACTCTTCCTTTCATGAAAGATTTCTCTGTAGCATGCCATGCTGTTTCATAGCATTTTACCCATAGTAAAAGTCTTTCAAAATTGTAGTCAATCCTCTCAAACCCTGCTGCTGCTTTACCTACTAAGTTTAATGTCATATTCTAAAGCCTTTGTTGTCATTTCACAGCATCTTCACCAGGAGTAGATTCCATCTCAAGAAACCACTTCCTTTGCTCATCCATAAGAAGCAACTTCTCATCCGTTTAAGTTTTATCATTAGATTGAAGCGGTGCAGTCACATCTTCAGGCTCCACTTCCAATTCTAGTTCTCTTGCTATTTCTACCACATCTGCAGTTACTTCCTCCACTGAAGTCTTGAACCCCTCAAAGTCATCCATGAGGCTTGGAATCAACTTCTTCCAGACTCCTGTTAATGTTGATATTTTTACCTCCTCCCATGAATTACAAATGTTCTTAATGGCATCTAGAATAGTGAATCCTTTCCAGAAGATTTTCAATTTACTTTGCCCAGATCCAGCAGAGGAATCACTATCTATGGCAGCAGTAGCCTTATGAAACGCATTTCTTAAATTAATAAGACTTGAAAGTCAAAATTACTCCTTGATCCATGGGCTGCAGAATGGATGTTGTGTTAGCAGGCATGAAAACAACATAAATCTCCTTGTACATTTCCATCAGAGCTCTTAAGTGACCAGGTGCATTGTCAATGAGAAGTAATATTTTGAATCTTTTTTTCTGAGCAGTAGGTCTTAACAGTGGACTTAAAATATTTAGTAAACCATATTGTAAATAGATGTGCTGTCATCCAGGCTTTGTTATAGAGTACAGGCAGAGTATATTTAGCGTAGTTCTTAAGGGCCCTAGGATTTTCAGAACGGTAAATAAGCACTGGCTTCAATTTAAAGTCACCAGCTGCATTAGCCCCTAACAAGAGAGTCAGCCTGTCCTTTGAAGCTTTGAAGCCAGGCATTGACTTCTCCTCTCTACCTATGAAAGTCCTAGATGGCATATTCTTCCAATATAAGGCTGTTTCGTCCGCAATGAAAATCTGCTGTTTAGTGTAGCCACCTTCATCAATTATCTTAGCTAGATCTTCTGGATAACTTGCTGCAGCTTCTCCATCAGCATTTGCTGCTTCACCTTGTGCTTTTATGTTATGGAGACAGCTTCTTTCCTTAAACCTCATGAACCAACCTCTGCTAGCTTCAAACTTTTCTTCCGCAGCTTCCTCACCTCTCTCAGCCTTCACAGAATTGAAGAGAATTAGAGTTTTGTTCTGGATTAGGTTTTGGATTAAGGGAATGTTATGGCTGGTTTGATATACTATCCAGACCACTAAAACTTTCTCCGTATCAGCAATAAAGCTGTTTTGCTTTCTTATCATTTGTGTGTTCAGTGGAGTAGCACTTTTAATTTCCTTCAAGAACTTTTCCTTTGCGTTCACAACTGGCTAACTGTTTTGTGCAAGAGGCCTAGCTTTTGGCCTCTCTCAGCTTCCAACATGCTTTCCTCACTCAGCTTAATCATTTCTAGCTTTTGATTTAAAGTGAGAGACATTGGCCTCTTCCTTTCACTTGAACACTTAGAGGCCACTGTAGGGTTATTAACTGGCCTAATTTCAATATAGTTGTGTCTCAGGGAATAGGGATGCCTGAAGAGAGGGAGAGAGACGGGGGAACAGCCAGTCGGTAGAGAAGTCAGAACACACATATTTATCAATTAAGTTTGCCATCTCAAATGGGTGCAGTTTGTGGTACCCCAAAACAATTACAATTGTTGTTGTTAGGTGCTGTTGAGTCGATTCCAACTCATAGCAACTCTAAGTACAGCAGAATGAAACACTGCCTGGTCCTGTGCCATTCTCACAATCGTTATATTTGAGCCCATTGTTGCAGCCACCATGTCAATCCATCTTGTTGAGGGTCTTCCTCTTTTTCACTGACCCTCTACTTTACCAAGCATGATGTCCGTCTCCAGGGACTGATCCCTTCAGATAACATATTCAAAGTATATTAGACGAGGTCTCACCATCCTTGCTTCCAAAGAGCACTCTGGTTGTATTTCTTCCAAGACAGAATTGTTTGTTCTTCTCGCAGTCCATGGTATATTCAATATTCTCCACCAACACCATAATGCAAAGGCATCAGCATCAGCTGTTCTTCAGTCTTCCTTATTCATTGTTCAGCTTTCGCATGCAAATGAGGCAATTGAAAATACCATTGCTTGGGTCAGGCACACCTTAGTCCTGAAAGTGACATCTTTGCTTTTAAATACTTTAAAGAGGTCTTTTGCAGCAGATTTGCCCAATGTACCATGTCGTTTGATTTTTTGACTGCTGCTTCCATGGGCATCAACTGTGGATGCAAGTAAAATGAAATCCTTAACAACTTCAGTATTTTCTCCGTTTATCATGATGTTGCTTATTGGTCCAGTTGTGAGGATTTTTGTTTTCTCTATGTTGAGATATAATCCATACTGAAGGCTGTGGTCTTTGATTTTCATCAGTAAGTGCTTCAAGTCCTCTTCACTTTCAGCAAGCAAGGTTGTGTCATCTGCATAACACAAGTTATTATATGAGTCTTCCTCCAATCTTGACGCCATGTTCTTCATACAATCCACCTTCTCGGATTATTTGCTCAGCATACAGACTGAATAAATATGGTGAAAGGATACAACCCTGACACACACCTTTCCTGATTTTAAACCACACAGTATCTTCTTATTTTGTTCAAATGACTGCTTCTTGGTCTATGTACAGGTTCTGCATGAGCACAAATAAGTGTTCTGAAATTCCCATTCCTCACAATATTATCCATAATTTGTTATGATCCACACAGTCGAATGCCTCTGCATAATCAATAAAACACAGGTAAACATCTTTCTGGTATTCTCTGCTTTTAGCCAAGATCCATCTGACATCAGCAATGATACCCCTCATTCTCTTCTAAATCTGGCTTGAATTTCTGGCAGTTAGTTCCTTGTCGATGTACTGCTGCAACCATTTTTGAACGCTCTTCAGCAAAATTTTACTTGCTTGTGATATTAATGATATTGTTCGATAATTTCCACATTCTGTTGGATCACTTTTCCTTGGAATGGGCACAAATATGGATCTCTTCCAGTCGGCTGGCCAGGTAGCTGTCTTCCAAATTTCTTGGCATAGACAAGTGAGCACCTCCAGCACTGCATCCATACGTTGAAAAATCTCAGTTGGTATTCTGTCAATTCCTGGAATCTTGTTTTTCGCGAATGCCTTCAGTGTAGCTTGTACCTCTTCCATCAGTACCATCGGTTCCTGATCATATGCTACCTCCTGAAATGGTTGAATGTCCACCAATTCTTTTTAGTACAGTGACTGTATTTTTTCCATCTTCTTTTGATGCTTCCTGCATCCTTCAATATTATTGCCCATAGAATCCTTCAAAATTGCAGCTTGAGGCTTAAATTTTTTCTTCAGCTCTATCAACTTGAGAAATGCTGAGTGTGTTCTTCTCTTTTGGTTTTCTATCTCCAGGTCTTTGCATATGTCATTATAATACTTTACTTTGTCTTCTTGAGCCACCCTTTGAAATCTTCTGTTCAGCTCCTTTACTTCATCATTTCTTCCTTTTGCTTTAGCTACTCAACGTCCAAGAGCAAGTTTCAGAGTCTCTTCTGACATCCATTTTGGTCCTTTCTTTCTTCCCTGTCTTTTTAATGACCTTTTGCTTTCTTCATGTATGATGTCCTTGATGTCATCCCACAACTCGTCTGGTCTTTGGTCGTTAGTGTTCAATGCATCAAGTCTATTCTTGAGATGGTCTCCAAATTCAGGTGGGACATACTCAAGGTAATATTTTGGCTCTCATGGACTTGTTTTAATTTTCTTCAGCTTCAACTTGAACTTGCATATGAGCAACTGATGGTCTGTTCCACAGTCAGCCCCTGGCCTTGTTCTGACTGATGATATTGAGCTTCTCCACTGTCTCTTTCCACAGATGTAGCCAATTTGATTTCATCCTGCGAGGTCCATGTGTATAGTCACCATTGATGTTGTTGATAAAAGGTATTTGCAACGAATAAGTCATTAATCTTGCAAAATTCTATCATTCGATCTCCAGCATTGTTTCTACTACCAAGGCTGTATTTTCCAACTACTGATCGTTCTTCTTTGTTTCCAACTTTTGCATTCCAATCACCAGTAATTATCAATGCATCTTGACTGCATGTTTGACACAATGGTTGGTAGAGGGTCAGAGAATTCGAGAGAAACACTCAACGAGATGGACTGACACAATAGTCAAAACAATGAACCCAAATGCATCAATGATTATGAAGATGGCCCAGGACCTGGTAACAATTTCGTTTTGTCATACATAAGGTCGTCATGAATCAGAGCCAACTCAATGACAACTAACAACATATATAAGAAGATACATTTGTAGTCTCTGGGTAGTATAAACGATTTTAACATGCCCAGCTACTAACTGAAAGTTTGGGGATTTGAATCCGCCCAGAGGTGCCTTGGAAGAAAGGTCTGGCTATTTGCTGAAAAATCAGCCATTGAAAACCCCAATTTAGAACCTATTATACCACCACGGTAGTCAAAACAGCCTGGTACTGGTACAACAACAGATACATAGACCAATGGAACAGAATTGAGAATCCAGACATAAATTCATACACCTATGAGCAGCTGATATTTGACAAAGGCCCAAAGTCTGTAAACTGGGGAAAAGACGGTCTCTTTAACAAATGGTGCTGGCATAACTGGATATCCATCTGCAAAAAACTGAAACAAGACCCATACCTCACACCATGCACAAAAACTAACTGAAAATGGATCAAAGACTTAAGTATGAAATCGAAATCAATAAAGATCATGGAAGAAAAAATAGGGACAACACTAGGAGCCCTAATACGTGGCATAAACAGAATACGAACCATAAGTAACAATGCACAAGCACCAGAAGAGAGACCAGATAAATGGGAGCTCCTAAAAATCAAACACTTATGCTCATTAAAAGACTTCACCAAAAGAGTTAAAAGACAATCTACAGACTGGGAAAAAATTTTTGGTTATGACAAATCTGATCAGTGTCTAATCTCTAAAATCTACAAGATACTGCAAAACCTCAACAACAAAAAGACAAATAACCCAATTAAAAAACGGGCAAAGGATATGAACAGGCACTTTGCCAAAGAAGATATTCAGGCGGTGTCATGGTTTGAATTATGTCCCCCAAAAAATGTGTACAACAATTTGGCCGGGCCATGATTCCTGGTATTATGTGGTTTTCCTATATGTTGTAAATCCTGCCTCTATGATGTTAAAGAGGGAGGATGGGCGGCAGTTGTGTTAGTAAGGCAAGACTCAGTCTACGAGACTGGACTGTATCCTGAGGTAATGTCTTGAGATATAAAAGACAGAAGTGAGCAGTGAGACCGGGGACCTCATACCATCAAGAAAGCAGTGCCAGGAGCAGAGCACGTCCTTTGGACCAGGGTCCCTGTGCCGAGAAGCTTCTAGTCTGGGGGAACACTGATGAGAAGGCCGAGAGAGAAGAAGCCTTCCCCTGGAGCTGACATCCTGAATTTGGACTTTTAGCCTACTTTAACTGTGAGGAAATAAACTTCTCTTCATTAAAACAATCCACTTGTGGTGTTTCTGTTATAGCAGCACTAGATGACTAAGACAGGCAGCTAACAGACACATGAAGAAATGCTCACGATCATTAGCCATTAGAGAAATGCAGATCAAAACTATAATGAGATACCATCTCACCCCAACAAGGCTAGCATTAATCCAAAAAACACAAAACAATAAATGCTGAAGAGGTTGTGGAGAGACTGGAACACTTATACACTACTGGTGGGAATGTAAAATGGTACAACCACTTTGGAAATTGATTTGCACTTCCTTAAAAAGCTAGAAATAGAAGTACCATACGATCAAGCTATCTTGCTCCTTGGAATATATCCTAGAGAAATAAGAGCCGTCACATGAATAGATATATGCACACCCATGTTCATTGCAGCACTGTTCACAATAGCAAAAAGACGGAAGCAACCTAGGTGCCCATCAACGGACAAATGGATGAACAAATTATGGAATATCCACACAATGGAATAGTACGCAACGATAAAGAACAACGACGAAGGCGTGAAACATTTTATAACGTGGAGGAAGCTGGAGGTCATTATGCTGAGGGAATTTAGTCAGTCACAGGACAAATATCGTATAAGCCCACTATTATAAGAACTCAGGAAAAGGTTTAAACACAGAAGAAAACATTCTTTGATGGTTATGAGGGTAGGGAGGGAGGGAGAGGGTTATTTGCTGACTAGATAGTAGATAAGAATTATGGTGAAGGGAAGAACAGTACTCACTATAGGGGAAGTCTGCACAACTGGACTAAACCAAAGCTAAGCAGTTTCCTGAATACATTCAAACACTATGAGAGACAGAGTAGCAGGGGTAGGGGTCTGGGGACCATGCTTTCAGGGGACATCTAGGTCAACTGACATAACAAAGTTTATTAAGAAAATGTTCCGCATCCGACTTTGGTGAGTGGCATCTGGGGTCTTAAAAGCTTGCAAGGGGCCATCTGAGATGCATCAATTGGTCCCAACCACCTGGAGTAAAGGAGAATGAAGAACACCAAAGACACAAGGAAAGTATTAGCCCAAGAGACAGAAAGGGCCATATAAACCAGAGACTTCATCAGCCTGAGACCAGAAGAACTAAATGGTGCCTGGCTACCACCAATGACCACCCTGACAGGGAACACAACAGAGATTCCCGGATGGAGCAGGAGAAAGGTGGGGTGCAGAACTCAAATTCTAGTAAGAAGACCAGACTTAATGGTCTGACTGAGACTGGAGGCACCTCAGAAAGCATGGTGCCTGTATTCTCTATCAGCCCAGAACCAGAACAATTTCTGAGGCCAACTCTTCAGACAGGGATTGGACTAGACTGCGGGACGTAAAGTGATACTTGTGAGGAGTATGCCTCTTAGCTCAAGTAGATACAGGAGCCTAAACGGGCAGCTTCTGTTCAAAGGTGAGATGGAAGGCAGAGAGGTTAGGAGCTGGCTGAATGGACATGGGAAATCAGGGGTGGAAGGGAGATGTGTGCTGTCACAGTATGGGGAGAGCAATTAGAGTCACATAACATGTATGTATAAATTTTTGTATGGGAAAAAATAAGAAGAAATATATTCTGGTACAGAAACCTGTTTGTTTACTATCCAAAAATTTTTGACACAAATTTTCAAATGGTCCTCTGTAATGTTTACAATCACTTGGCCCTCTTTCAAGTCAATAATTAATATCATTAGAGGAAAAATTATTCCACAAAGCAGGATATGTATTTCTGTTGTTAATGGAGTCTGCAGATGCGACAATTTCATATTCTGAAATAGTTTCATTTTCTACACCATTATTAATTTTTTTACTGCAACAAGGAATGGATGCAGAATTTGGAACAAATTCTGTTATATTCCTGTTGCTATCAGTAATTTCAGTACTAGCAGTACTAGTACAACGATTTGTAACCATTAAACTTGAGCATTCAATGAAAAAGAAAACCCTAATTTAGTATAGCTCTACACCGACACATATCAGGTCACTATGAGTCGGAGTCCACTCCACAGCAATTTTTTTTTTGTTTTGGTTCTTTTTTTGTTTAAATTATCTGACTTATCCCCCTTGTGGAGAGCATGGGCAAAGCTAGCTCTGTCTACCAAAGACAGCCCAAGGGAATATGGAGGGGCAACTGATACAAGAGGATTACAAGTATTGGGAGTAGGCTTGGACTGAATTACTTTTTAAAAATAGCTTTTACTGAAGCATAATTTGCATACCATAAAATTCATCCATTTTAAGTGTATAATTCCATGATTTTTAGTAAAATTTTAGAGTTGTAGAACCATTGCCACAATTCACTTTTAGAACATTTTCATAATCTCCAAAATATCCCTTGTGCCCATTTGCAATCATTCCCTGCTACTCACCCCCACCCCAAACAACTATTAATCTGCTTAAATTACCTTTAAGGGATCTGCCAGTCCTAAGATTCCATGAAGCTAGAATTCTGAGACTTGAGCACAGTTATACTCACGAAATGCCAAGTTTACTCCAAGGAATTCCGAATGCATTTGCTTTTCTGATAATGCATGCCTTCCTTGTACTTGCCATCTTGACACTTAGCAGCTTTCCTCATTATCACAACCTTTCACCATGAACAGCTTTGAAAACACCTGTTGACTGTTTTGCTGTTACTGAGACTCTGGCATCCTAGCAGCATTGAGGGCAGAAGGGTTCTGTTGCATGTTATAAACATCAGCTTCTTTGTTAATGTAGGCGCTTTGCTTCCAGGTAATTCTTTATAGATGAAATCAACAGGACACAGGTTTTTGAAAACTTTGAAGTGCCCGATGTTTTCTTCTGGGCTTCCACTGGAATGTTATCTTGTCCTGACTTAATAAAAGAAAACACATTTAAAACCCAGTTCTCTCCAGCCCAGGGGAAGAACTTGATGGTACAATTAGAGATACCTGGGGTTTTGCCATCAGCTCCTGAGAATGTGCATGGGCATGAGGGTAACCTCTCCAGGGCTTGGAGTCAGATCTTTGGTCAAATTCATATTATCAAATAAATATGACTAGAAAAGTGCCATTGAAATTAAGAAAAAAATTTAAATTTCTAGGATAATATAAAATAGTAAATTCATGTTCCAAACCCTATAATATTAATACATATTTTTTCCAGTATCCCATGCCTTAAAATAATACCATTTTTCAGACTCTCCAGTTCGGTTTTTCTGTATCTTCCCTTTAGTTATTGCATGAATTTACTGGGCTCCAGCCATTTTCTCTCTCTTCTACTTCCTTTCTCTATTCTCTGGGCTGAGCTTTCACCAATACACTAAACTAAAAAATAAGCAATATGGCCCATGGAAAAGGAGCGAAATGAACGTCACTATGGAAAGGAAGAGGATATGATGTAGAGAAAATCCCGCTCCAACAGGAAGAGGAACAGGTAGTCTCTTTCTCCAGCCCTGGAGAATTATGCGCAGGAAAGGAGTAGTGAACAGTCAGACACATGCATTATGGCTTCCCAGCCCTGTGCCAAATTCCATAATATCAGTGGTGGTGCTGGTAGTAGATGGTTGAGGAGGAATCTGAAAGCACAGGGGCTTTTTCCCATTTGGGATTCTGGGAAGAGGTCATAGCTCAGGGTGCCCTTGCATCAACCCTAGGAAGCTAACCGAGGAAAAAAACAATGTTGTGGCAAGGTCAGGCAGAAGTCAGGCCTGAATTAGTAGTGTTCAGGAACTCCTTGTCTCTTGTGTGGCATGGTAGCTCAAAAGTTCTAATAACCCTAGGGGTGTGGAAGGGGCACATAAAGTAGCTGGTATTATTTGTGGGCAAACCCACCAGAAGTGTTGCCATAGGGGAAACAAAGTGAGCCAGTAGTGGATGGTTGCATGGCACAACATCAGGGCTGGCTATTGGATGAGTATTGTAACAACACTTCATGGGATGCAGAGCTGAGGAGAATCAAAGGGATCAAATTCAGCTGGGAGACCCCCTAGGCCCTCAGATCACAAAATCACCCACTGCAAACTTTAGCAGATGCCAGTAGGGTGAGTAGTGACCACTGAACAAGGTTACTGTTGCTACTGGATGGTGAACCCCACAGAACATCCTAGAAACTTCCCCATATAGTTTTCAGGCTTCCTAGCCCCTACCTGTCTCACAAGGTCAATGTAAACCTTCCCAAATGACAATGTGAAAGGAGAAGATAGATTCTAAAGAGAGAATTGACCACAAAAGGAGTATTTAAATTATCTGTGAGTTGGCGAGGATTTGGAGAAACTGGATCATTGATATATTGCTGGTGGGACTGTAAAATGTTATAACCACGCTGGAAAATAGTTTGGTAGTTTCTTATAAAACTAAACATGCACTTATCATACAATCCCAAAATTTTACTCTCGGGCATTTATCCCAGAGAAATGAGATATTATATCTGCACAAAAAATGTACATGAATGTCCATAGTAACTTTATTTGTAACAGCCAAAAAACTGGACAGAATCTAAATGTCCTTAAATAGGTGAATTATCAAACAATATGTTGGTTGTTTAACACATTCATACCATGGAATACTATACAGTAATAAAAAGGGAATGAACTATTGATACATACAACAACTTGAATGGACCTCAAGGGAATTACGATGAGTGAAAAAGGCCAATATCAAAGGGTTATATGATTCTATTTATATAGCGTTCTTGAAATAACAAAATTATAGAGATGGATAACAGAATAATGGTTTCCAGGAGTTAGGTATGGAAGCAGGGGCATAGGTGTAGCTATAAATGGGTAGCAACAGAGTCTTGTAGTGATAGAACAGTTCTGTATCTTTATTGTGGTGGTAGTTACAAGAAGCTTATACATATGATAAAATTGCATATAACTATACATACACACAAATGAGTACATGAAAATACTGAAATCTAAATAAGGTCAAGAGACTGTATCAATGTAAATTTCCTGGTTTCGATATTGTACTGTAGTTATGCAAGATGTTACCATTGTGGGAAGTTGGCTGAAGGGTACACAGGACTTTTCTGTATATTTCTTTATAACTTCCTGTAAATCTATAATTATTTCAAAACAAAAATTTAAAATAAAATATTTATGAGTGAGTGAGATATAATTAATTAGTAAGTTTACATTCCTTTAGCTCCCCACTATTCAGTAGGGTGAGGGGTCAAGAGGAAGATTAGATCAATTATAAGAAGAGGATACATTTTTTCTGTGGACACTTGTATGTATTTGTAAATCTGTGACCCCACTACAAATATGGATAAGGTTATGTCTTTGCTTGACATAAATGAAAACATAAGTTACAAGATGTTTTGCATTCTGTTAGATGTTTTCACCCTTAGCAATATATCTTGCATTTATTATGTATTAATACATATAGATCTACTTTATTCTTTTAAATAGATGATTAGCATTCATTCCTTGGATATACCAGGCTATATATTAATTATTTAACCAGTTCCTTGTTGAGGAGGTTTGAAAAGCAAGCTGCAGTAAAAATCCACCTACATATGCCTTTTTGCGAGCATATATCTGTAGGAAAAATTCTTGGAAGTAGATTTATAGGGACAGTAGTTTGATGGATTGCACACCAATGATCAGACTTACACACATGTCAATCAATCAAACAGCTCACTTTGTTTAGGATGAGCAAGGACATGGATACAGAGCTGTTCATACTGTTGCGAGTGAAGCAGCATGGAAGGATGGGATATTTAGCACCTGTAGTTGGCTTAAAGCCACTACCTTGGTCTCCCCTCCATCCCTCTGTTATGCACTAGCCTGTGTAACCAGATAGTAGCTCTTTCCTGCAGTGGGTCTGATCAAGTCCAAGGAGCCACCCTCCAACTTTCTTGGGACTTTATATGCTACATTTCTGCATACAGGTGTTTCAGGATATTCATGCACCATCACCTTTTGACATGTCATCACTTTGTCAAATATAAAAATTGACATGTCCATGTTAAAAACAAAACTCAGTGTACAATAGACTATATAACTTATTTATGCTTTTGGAGAGCTCTTTTTCAGAGGTTCACAGTTAAGGTGCCCCCCTTCCGGGAATCTCCACTAAATTTGGACAACTGCTCTTACAAAGCTCATGATTTGAATATCAGCCTTCCATATATTTTTACCAGTGTGTACCTGGTAGAGGTAATATTAAATAGCAGTCACAGGCAAGGGCTCCAGTATTAGGGTGCTTATTTCAAATTCTACCTTGCCCACTCACACAGTGAAGAGCAGGGATTCAAAATCCACCAGATTGACTCTAGAGTCTATTCTCTTAACCACAGTTATCAGTTTATCTATTCCTACACTAATGCTGCCACAGAAAACCAGTGCTATTCAACAAAAAGAATTTATTTCTTGAATATCTGCAGGTGAGCAAGGTGTTGGCTGATCTGAGACGGACTCAGAAGAGCTGCCCCAGCTGGAACCAGCACAGTAGCCTGGACATGTTTCTCATGGTGATGGCAGAAGTGCAAGAAAGCCAAGACTCACTATGCAAGCACATTTCAAGACCCCACTTATGTCATGGCCACTTATACCCACTGGCCAAAGCAAGTCACATGCCCAAGCCTGATGACAAGGGGTAGGGAGAGAGATGAGAGTTACTACAAAGACAAATGGCAAAAGGTGTGGATACAGAGAGGAGTGAAGAATCGGGGTCAATAATGCCATCTACCACAACCATCATGCTAATACTGCATCCAATGCCTCATGATTATTACTCATTCTTAGCAGCTCAACAGAATCTCTGTGGAGTGTATTACCCTCCACTTTTATAAACAGCTAAGATTATGTCTTCTTATTTATTTTTCTGCATAATGGATTGAAAGGCATTACTGTGGTCTCCTGGTCTCTGAACATACCCAAGGCTAGCATGTCACAAGATCTTGGTTCTATCTTCTTTATATCAACTAGAAGTTCTTTTGGCTATAGTAAGAGATTTCACAGCTAACAGCAATTTAAACAACAAAGAAATTAAATTATTTTACATAACAAGAAGTTTGGTGGTCCCAGGTTTAGTGGGATGGCCCAATGAAACCTTCAAAGATACAGGCTTTCTATCATTCTGTTCTGTCATTCTCAACCTGTTCACTTTTCTGCCTTAGGTTACTGCCTCATGGTCACAAGATGGCTGCTACAGTTCCAAGCATCAGAGCATCCCACGTCCACATTCAAGGCAAGAACAAGAGTGAAAGAGCTATACCAGAAAGTACTCTTTACACATTTGTATCTTTATAAAGAAGAAAGATCTTTTCCCAAAGTTACCCGAGCAGACTTCCTCTTCCATCTTGCTGAACAGAACTGTGTTACCTGGACACCTCTAGCTATAAGAAAGACCAGGAATACAAGTATCTGATTTTTTCCAACTTCTTTAGTAGAAAGTGGCAAAGGAGAAGGGGACTGAGAAGGCTATTGTGTGCCAACTGACAACGTCTGCCACACTTTATTCACTATTCTCAGCGATAACTGTAGGAGTGCCTAATCCTGACTTTAGACTCTCCTAACAGTATTCCAGATTCCCAGATGGGTTGAAAAGGGGAGGGATCAACCCCTTTTCTCTAACAACAAGCCCTGGCATAGACCTCTTCTGATCTTACAAATTAAATAAGATTTTCCTACTACTTTGAGTTTTTATTTTTCATTTTTTTTGTTTGCTTTAGTGTTTGTTTATTATCCCAGCAACTATAACATAATCATAGCATAAGGAAACCATACAATTATTCTGAATAACTGAAACATACAAGAAAACCAATACAGAGCTTTTATTTTAAAAAGTCTGTGCTCAACATCTTAGAATATCCAATCTGACTGGAATTTACTGAGACTCTACCTTCGGGAAATAATTGGGCTATTATGGAGCTCCCAAATAGCAAACACTGAAAAGAAAGACTCAGTTTTAACGAACACCACATACATCTATAAACAAAAGCCTTTAGTCTGATCCTCATTAATACAAGTAAAATCTATTTCCATTTACTCGTGGAGAAAAGATTGATTTTCTCATTTCTTCCTTAGATAAACACTGATAACTACACTCTGAAAAAAAAAATCATCCACATGCATTGTCTTCTGCCCCAGGGTCCCATCAAATCAAAATGACTCAATTCCCCAAATTCAGACACAAATTGCTCTTGTCACAACATATAAATGAAGGGCAAAAATAACCTGAAAATTAGAGAGGAATAAGAAAGAACACGTTTAATCACACGTTTAAGACACAATTTGAAAAATTGGCAGGTCCTTCTAAAACTGTGTTCATCCATATATTATGAAGCAAAATGAAAAGGCCCAGGAAACAAAAAGAATTTTGACTGAGATTTCTTTTAGAGTTTGAATTCATGGTCTATTCTAAGTTTCCATATCTTATTTTAATGGTATGAAGGAACTTGTTGTCTGGTCCTTAACTACACTTGCCTAACATACGTATACATATGGAAGTCCATCACCTCCCCAACGAGGTCATTTCTACCTATGACCAAACCACACTGCACAGCCATACCAATCAATGGGGTTTATCACTGGCCACTTCAAAGTTTGATCCAGTTTGTCCCTTGAGAACCTCAACTGCTCCACTCAGTTGGTGACTGATGGTACCAAGAAGTGACATGCAAACTGAGGAATGAAGGATGACCAGGTGTTAAGCAGGAGAAGAGTGGGGGCAACTGTGTTCCTGGATGTATGATGCATGTGCAAAGGCCCTGTGGCCAGGAGGAAGCACGGGTCATTTTCGGTCATAGTGGTTGGAGTATAGAGATTGAAAAGAAATGTGAAATAAGACCAAAAAGGAAAGCTGGGCTGTACCACGCAAAGTCTTGAGGTTCATGGGGCAAATTCAGGACTTCATTTTCAGAGCCATAGGAAGTCACTGAAGCATGCTAAATAGACAAGTTACATGACCAAGTCTGTGTACTGAAAGGCTCTTTGTGGCAGCA
This sequence comes from Dugong dugon, assembly GCA_030035585.1. NCBI lineage: Eukaryota > Metazoa > Chordata > Mammalia > Sirenia > Dugongidae > Dugong > Dugong dugon. The sequence goes on from CM057483.1 coordinate 163,239,095, forward strand.
GTGCAGCAGAGATGGGAGGATGAGGGGGCAGAAATGGAGACCAGTCAAAAGGCTTTTCCCATTTTTTCTTCTAACATCTGTAAACAGCCCTTAGTGCATATTTAGAGAAAGACTATAGCAAACATAGGTTTGCCAGTATACTGTAAACATTTCCTGTCACTTTTGCACTAGAAGGAAAGGTACAGATTTGTAGCATTCCTATTCCAGGGATATTCAAACTGTGCCCTTAGGCTCAAGGAGAGGAGACACACCGGGCTACCCCCAAGGGTGGGGGAGGAATGTTTTCTATACTTTCAATTTGCTTTTACACACATGACAAGATTTTCTTCTTAAGATAAACCTATCAGGGTTGTAAATAAGATTTGGCTGTGATTCTAAGACTGTTATTATATCCTCAAGGTTTCTGAACCCCCTGTGGAGCCTTGGCTAATTTTCTGCTTGCAATATAAGCTTAAGCATCTGTCATTCATTGTGTCTGAACCACTTAGCACTCCCGACAAAATACTGAACATGTCCCCAATAAAAGGATAAGTAGAAGACCCACCCATGTAAGCAAGGCATTATGGGAGGCCTGACAGAGACATCAGGACAACTGGCTAAAAACAGGTTCCAGAGAAGGCTAGAGGTAAAAACAGCTGCCTGGGAAAACAACAGCTAGAGTAGTAGGTTAGACAAGATGGCATCTTCTAGAGGTTGTCTGTGAGAGGAGTGAAAATTGAAATAAATAATTTCCCTCCCCTTGGTTTATAAGCCACCTACTTCAGAATAAAAGAAGCTTCCCCACAGCTGAGGTAGCCAGTGACTCTTAGGAATGTGGGAACTACAACACTTCCATCCAACCCCATCCATTCCTACTCTTGGGAAATTCAGCATGAGGCTATCCATGTATTCTTGTTGTTGTAAGCTGGTCACAACCTTCAAAATAAAAAATGTGGCTGCCTGGTAGAAGCCAAACCAAACCAAACCAATTGCCATCAAGTCAACTCCGACTCATGGTGTCCCCAGGTGTGTCAGAGTAGAACTGTGCTCCACAGGGTTTTCGATAGCTTAATTTTTGGAAGTAGATCACCAGGTCTTTCTTCTGAGGTGTCTCTGGGTAGATTCAAACCTCTAACCTTTCAGTTACCAGCCAAGAACTTAACCATCTGCGTCACCCAAGGACTCCTTGCCTGGTAGAAGAGAACATGTATTGGGCTCTGTTGGTGTCTTACCCAGAACTTCTTTACTGATCCAGGACTCCCAGCCCCCAGCTAAGACTTATCCTTAGCAAAATACAGGATGGACCAATCCCTGGAGAAGGACACCAAGCTTGGTAAAGTAGAGGGTCAGCAAAAAAAGAGGAAAACGCTCAAAGAGATGGGTTGACACAGTGACTGCAACAATGGGCTCAAACGTAGCTACTATTGTGAGGATGGCACAGGGCTGAGCAACATTTCATTCTGTTATACATGAGGTCACTATGAGTTGGAACCTACTCAATGTCATCTAACAACAACAACAAAAAATAGCAGCAGCCTCACCTGGGAGATTAAGCCCACCCTTCCCACCTCCAGGGCCCAGAGCTAATGACTTACTGACCTGGGGGTCCAAAAGGCCAGCCCCCATGCCTCAAGCTGAGACTAACTCTGTGATCTTATTCTTGCTCCAGAGCTTCCCATGGGATCAGGCTGAAGCTAGTCTCCAGATGAGTCCACTGTCCTTGCTTAGTTTTCCCCCTGCCCCATCCTGCTGCCATCACTCCCTTTCTGCAGAGAGGGCTCCCTTAATAAAACACGTGCAGCAAAGACTAGGTCTGAGCTCTGCCTATAGGGAACTCAACCTAGGACAGGGGCTTGGCAGTGACCTACACACAGCAGTTAAAGTGTTTTAAAGGATAATTAACTGAATCACCTAAGTCTGGTAAAAACACCTGTGCTGCATTTCAGACACTTTTAAAAGGACAGGCAAGAGGTACTTGCCCAACACCGATGTTATCAAATGAATAAGTATACTTAGACAGGTTGGCTCAGGCATAGGTGTGAAACCCTGGTGCCTGGAACTTTAGAAAGGTACAGGTTGGCAAACTATGGTCCATGAGCCAAATCTGGCCTGATGCCCATGGCTCACTAGCCATGGTTTTACATTTTTAAATGGTTGAAAGAAATCAAAAGAAGAAGAATATCGGTGACATGTGAAAATTATATACAATTCAAATTCAATGTCCATCAACATAGCTTTATTGGAACCCAGCTATGCCCATTTGTTTACATACTGTCTATGGCCTATTTCTCAACAGCCCACGAAGTCTAGAACATTGACTATCTCGCCCTTTACAGAAAAAGTCTGCCCACCCCTGCTGCAGAGGAATGAGGGGTTTCAGTCCTGTTCTGTTTGACAGAGCTCATTTTGAAAGCTAATTCCAACTGCTACAAGATTTCCTACTTTTGGGGGGGCTAACAAGTTTGAACTGAGCAGAGCACAAGGAAGCAGTTGTGTGTGTGGGTAATGGAATATGGAACACTGAGTCAGAGGTAAAAACCCAGAGTGAGAAACGGGGGCACTGCAGCCTTGAAAGCCTCACAAGTAGTTTCTGTCACTAAGAGGAAGGAAGAGGCTGACTTTCGGCAGAAGGGACTTGGAGAGGTGGGATAATGGAGTGGGCTAGAAAGGAACTCATACAGTGAAAATCAGTAATTGTCTTTGGATTGTGTCTAAGCCCCAGGAGACCCACTGAAGCAGCCCAAATGGATTGCACTCCTGCTGGGGATAAGGCTTGCTATTGATCCCGCAGACCCATGCAGCAATCCTGCTTCTCGGCAGGAAATACTACTCTCCCCTGCCTAGAAGCCGGCCTTCACTGCCTTCCTGATGACCCGAGAAAGCATCTTAGGCCTGATGAAGTTAGCAGAGTGGATTCCTCCAGCACAAGTTAAAAGGGGAGCACATGAGAAGGTGAGTGGAAGCTCATTCCAAATGAACTCCCGTTTATTTAACACAGGACAAGGTTTTTGCATATATGTTACCACTCAATTGTCAGCCCAATTTATGGATGGAGAAACTAAGACTCCGATAGTTTTAACATATGTATACAAGATCACATGCTAGTAAGTGCAAGTAAAGCTGAAAGTAGTAATAATGTTAGCAAACTAGACAAGCATCATGGGGTGAGGGAAATGGTGAGATGGGGAAGAGGGTGTGGTGGAGGAATTCCATTGCTCGTAGGGACCCAGGTGGCCACACCGGGATCTGGACTTGGACTCTGTAGATTCAGACTAGCTACCAGAGCGGGCCTGAGATCAGGGATGAGCACATTCAGAAGGTTGGAGATGATGAAAAGCACTCAAGCTGTAATTATGGGTGAAGGTGGAGTATTTTCTAGTATTTGCTTCATTTTCAGAAAAGGAAAGGCTGCACACCCAGCAGTTAAGCATATGGAGCCTGGAACCAAACTGCCCACTTGCTAGCTGTGTGAGCTTGGGCAAGACACTTGACTTCTCTGTGCCTCAGGAAGATGGAGCTAACCCTAGTGCCTATCCCATAGGGTTGCCATAAGGATTAAAAGGAGTCGATATTTGTAAAATGCAAATATGTATTTGTTTAAAAAAGTAGATGATGAAGATCATCAGTGATATATTGGTAAACACTGACAAACCAGTTCTCCAGGAAAAAAAAAAAAAAAAAAGCCCTGATCTGTTGCATTTGTTGATTTCCATTGTCAAATCAGCCAATAAAACCCTATGGATCACAATGGTCCTATCCACAACCAATCACGGGTGTGGCACAGGACGGGGCAGCGTTTCATTTCATTGTGCATGGGGTCACTGAGAGTCAGGGGCCAACTTGACAGCAACTAACAACAACAACAACAAACACTTCCACCATGGCAAGTTTTAAGCTACCAATGAATGGTCATTGAATGTGAAGCTGGGAAGAAATACTCAGTTCCCGTTGCCATGGTGTCAATTCTGTCTCATAGCGACCCTACAGGATAGAGGAGAACTGCCCCGTAGGGTTTCCAAGGCTGTAATCTTTACAGAAGCAGACTGCCACATCTTTCTCCCACAGACTTGCTGGTGAGTTCAAACTGCTGACCTTTTGGTTAGCATCTGAGTGCTTAACCATTGCACCACCAGGGCTCCTTATATGCATAGTAGCACACCTTTATACAGTACTTCCCCCATACAGATACAATAGATGTAAATGACCTCAAGCGCATAATCATATAACGCAGTAAAATAATTGGAAAGTGATGAGTTTTGAGTATATTTAATTGCAAGTTTATGTAATTTGATTTTTAATATAGGCTATATTTAGCTACTGGCTCTCAAAATTCCTGAAATTTTAGCACTTGTCTCTAACGAGCTTGTCTATGGCAGAGTCAGCATGCCTCTACTGAATGGCTTGTACTTTGGAGACTCTAGCCCTGTCTTTGGGACAAAGGAGAGAACTGTGGGAAGAGCCTGTAAGTGGAAGAGCCTACCCTCGGTGCTCCAGTGGCCGTGAGCAATGGTTAAAACGTGGGGGCACAGGCTACTGCATCTATGTATGTGGAGCCCTCCTGGTGGCAGCAGGAGCTGCTGCCTGCTCAGCACTGTCAACTCCTGGAAACCATCCCAGATTGCGCATCTGCTCTTACAGCTTCCCCCTGAAAAGATAGCGGATTTCTGGAAGCTTTTCTTTATTGTGGAACACAAAGGAGCCACACTGGATTATGTTGGCAGCACAACTGAACACAATGAGGGCTTAGTTTGGGAATTGAGGTAGTGCTTTCTCAACACTGGGATAATTCAAATGTATAACAGTGAAACAAAACATGTTGATATCCAATCCATGTTTTCCTCCCTGCTTCCCTTGTATTCCTCCTTGAGAGTCATCAGGATGTTGATTTATTGTCCAGGAGAGAATGGTACTGGAACTGTTTTTGAACAAAAGCAAGCTGATTAAAAAGGTCAGCACCTGAATATAGCTGTAGATTCATTCTGAGAAATTCCTCCAGCTTTCCAATTTCTCTCCTACACTCACACTCACACACACACACACAAATACACACACACCAGGCTTTGGTAGGTGTTCAGTAAGCTGTTTTTGAATGAATGAATGAATTAATGGAACAATTTGACGTATAGCAATCAAAGATGTTTTTTTCAAGAAAAAGAACTACTTAACTCTTGAGGTGAAAAGGGTTCTACAACATTATGGTAGCTTACTGTTCATAACATTCCCTCCCATCTCCCTGCCCATACTGGAGGAATACATTTCCCTGTTCCTTTGATGTTGGACTCAGCCATGTGACTTACTTTAGCCAATGAGATGTTAGAAAGCATGATGTAAGCAAGGTTTTAAAACATATTTGAGGTTTGGGCTTATACTCTTGTGTCTGCTGTCACCATGAGAAGAGCTTTCCCTGTGGAGTTGCTACCTCTTCAGCCTGGGCTAAAGGCTAAGACACATGGTGCAGACTAGAGCCTAGCTCATAGCAAGGCAAGCCTGGTTGAGCCTGCAACTTGAAGCAGAGCAGCCCACTAGAGCCCAGCCTAGAACATCCAACCTCAGCCAACTCAGGGACACATGAGAAATAAATCCTTATAGAAGTTGTTTGTTATGCAGCACTAACTGACCAATACAACCACTGAGAAGTCAGGTATTCTCAAAAAGAGACCTTGAGGTGAAGTGTTGCAGGGTCATACACAGGGTCATTGTCCTGATAAGAACTGAATGGGGTTAATACCTTTGTGTCAAGAGGTTACAAGCAGAGGGAATGCTTTTTCTACTAGTCCACACATCCATTATCTTTACTGAAAACCTATAATGTGCCAAGCACTCTGCCAGGTACACAAATACAACAGGGCAGTGAGAATCAAACTTCTACCCTTGAATTTGAGGGGCCATTTCTCTGCTTTGGAATAAGGAGCTGGGATCATGGTTATCCTGAAAATATGTGGTCCCTATCCACATGCTGTCCAATAAGGACCTTATGAGCTTCTTGAAATTTTCCACTGGCATCTTTTCAGAGAGGAAGGGATGAGAAGAAACTCTTTACCTCTCTTTGTTTAAAAGGCTACTTTGGCTTATGTATCAGCTAGGACTTTTTTTTTTTTTTTTCAGTGAGAGATGAAAACCCAACTCAAAGTGGGTTAAGCCTAAGAAGAAACCTATTGGCTCATCTAACTGAAAAATCGAGAGTACTGGCATCAGGAAAAGACTGATCCAGGGGTTCACATTATATCATTAGGACTCACTTTCTCCCTATTCCTCAGCTCTACCCTCTTCCATGTTGACTATATTCCTAGAGTCCTTGTGTTGAAAAGACAGCACACAAAAATTCCAGGTCTTCATCCTCTCAGATTCAAATCCAAAGAAAATATTTTTTGTCTATAGTTCCTGCCAGATTGAGGAATTGACTCTGACTAGGACTATTGGCTTCACTTGAGTCATATGTCTATCCCTGAACTAATCACTGTGGTTAATGGAATGAAATGATCTGCCTGGCCAGTGATGAGTTAAGTATTCTGATTATGCCTCCTCTCTCAAAGAGCTATGATCAAAAAAGGAAATTAGAAAATAGAGGCAATATTACCAGAAATAGGGTGAATATAACCTTGATGGATAAAAAAGAAAAATGAGTATAAGCAGATTACTTTAAAAGTAAATATCTTCAAACTGAGTCCAGCACAACTAGATGGCGCCTGGCTACTACCACCGACTGCTCTGACAGGGATCACAATAGAGGGTTCCAGACAGAGCTGGAGAAAAATGTAGAACAAAATTCTAACTCTCTCTCTCTCTCTCTCTCTCTCTCACACACACACACACACACACACACACACACACAAAAGACCAGACTTACTGGTCTGACAGAGAGTATGGCCCCCAGACACCCTTATAGCTCAGTAATGAAGTCACTCCTGAGGTTCGTTCACCTTTCAGCCAAAGATTAGATAAGCCCAGAAAACAAAACGAGACTAAATGGGCACACCAGCCCAGGGGCAAGGACTCAAAGGCAGGAGAGGACAGGAAAGCTGGTAATGGGGAACCCAGGGTCGAGAAGGGGAGTGTTGACATGTCGTGGGGTTGGCAACCAATGTCACAAAACAATATGTGTATTAATTGTTTAATGAGAAATGAATTTGCTCTGTAAACCTTCAACTAAAGCACAATAAAAAAAAAAGTAAATAGCTAGGTCAACTGATTTTCAGTAAGGGTGCCAAGACCACTAAATGGGGAAAGGATAGTCTCCTCAACAAATGGTGCTGTGACAACTGAATAGCCACATGCAAAAGAATGAAGTTGGACCCCTATCTCACAACATAAGCAAAAATTAACTGAAAGTGCATCAAAGATCCAAATTTAAGAGCTAAAACTATACAAATCTTAGAAAAAAACACAGAGGTGAATCTTTGTGACCTCGGTTTGGCAATGGATTCTTAGATATAATACCAAAAGCACAAGCAACAAAAGAAAAAATAGGTAAGTTAGACTTCATCAAAATTAAAAACTTTCATGAATCAAAAGACACTATCAAGAAAATGAAAAAAACAATCCACACAATGGGAGAAAATATTTGCAAATCATATACCTGATAAGGGATTTGTACCTGGAATATAAAGAACTCTTAGAATGAAATAATAAAGAACAAATAACCCAATTAAAAAATGTGCAAAGGGCTTGAACAGACATTTCTCCAAAGAAGATACACAAATGGTCAATAAGCACATGATAGGAAGTTCAGTATCATTAATCATCATGGAAATGCAAATAAAAACCAAAACCAGATACCACTACACACCCACCAAGATGGCTATAATTAAAAAAAAAAAAAAGGATCATAACAAGTGTTGGCAAGGATGTAGAGAAATCAAAATCTTCATACGCTGCTGGTGGGAATTTAAAACGGTGTAGCCATTTTATAAAACAGTCTGGCAGTTCCTCAAAAAATTAAACATAGAGTTACCATTTGACCCAGCAATTTTACTCCTAGGTATAAACCCAGGAGAAATGAAATTCACACAAAAACCTGTACACAAATATTCATTGCATCATTATTCATAATATCCAGAAAAAGGGAAATAACCCACATGTTTATCAACTGATGAATGGATAAACAATATGTAAGTACATCCATGTAATGGAGTATTATTCGACCATAAAAAGAAATGAAGTACTGATGCATGCTACAATATGGATAGGCCTTAAAAACATTATGGTAAGTGAAAGAAGCCAGTCACAAAAGACCAAATATTATATGATTCCATTTACATGACATGTCCAGAACAGACAAATCTATAGAGACAGAAAGTAGATTAGTGGTTGCCTAGGGCTGGAGGGTGGGGGATGTGGGAATTGGAGGCTGGTAGCTGAAAGGTATGGGGTTTCTTTCTGGGGTGATGAAAAGGTTCCAAAATTGACTCTGGTGATAGCTGCACAACTCTGCAAATATACTAAAAACCATAGAGTTGTACACTTTAGAAGGGTGAATTCTACGGTATATAAATTATCTCTCAATAAAGTTGTTACCAAAAACATAGTAAGTATCTACCAACATCAAATAGTCCAATTTTCCAAATAAACTACTAGTCCACAGTCCATGAAGTAGAGAATGGAGTTAGATATTTATAAAATAGTATATTCGATATTTTTCTTCAAGAAGATTTGAGTTTCTCCATCTATTTTGCCTTGGTTTTTGTCATTTGTTTCTGATTAAAGTATGTTGTTCTGTACCATGGAAACTTCCCCCTTGTTTAAAAAAAAAACAAATATTGATTTAAATCATAATGAGTTGACAAATGAATGGACTGAATCTGGAATTATTTCCCAATTTTCATATATATATATTCTCTTAGGAATTTCACATTATTTAGGGATAGTTGATATCATTTATTAATAAAATAATCCATATGAAACAATCAATAAGTGCTAGGTTTGGTAATCTTTCACAGTCATGCCTAATTAGCATTTTATATTTACATTTCTTAATAAAAATAGAACCTCCTAGCATTCTGAGGATTGCATTAATTTGTAACACATGATGGCACACCCAAAAAAGGAAATTTTACTCTAAGTCTTCATTAATGGATTGGAAGACAGCATAAACAGCATGCTCACTAAATTCTCCACTGATACCAAATTAGAAGGTTTTACACATACCAGGAAGGCCGGTAAAATTATATAAATAGATCTGGAGAGTTCAGATCAATGTGCACAAGAATAAAACTACAGGACTTAACCTATTCAGTGACAAGGGAATATATTTGGAGGAAATAAAATAACTGTGACAATAATATATTTGGAAGATAGTGTGGTCAAAGACAATTAGAAATTATAGGGTAAATATAGGTAGAAGTAAATGTTCAGTGTGATATAAAAAGCCTATTTCCATACTGGACAGAAAATCACAAAATAGGAATTTAAATGATGAAAGTTGAATACATTTAATCAAAACCATGCTCACATAGTGGTTAATAACTTGGAATCTGGAGTCAGTTCGAGCCCAATTTGTACAAGTTAATTTACTTCTCTAAACTTCATTTCCTTCATGTATAAAATACAGATAATAGTTTCTTTTCTCACAGGATAAAATAATACAATCTTCCCTGGGGAGCCTAACACAGTGTCTGACACTCAGGGACAAATACTTGTTAGCAATTCTAATTATTATTTTTATTACTATTTCAACGACCTTGTAACGGTTCTTCCCCTCTACTCTGCAACTGAGTGACCCTTATAATAAACAAATCTAATACTGTTATTTTCTAGCTTAACACATTCTACTGGCTGTATGAAGCCTATGGGTCAAAACCCAAATCATTTGCATGGCACATGAGGTTCTTTCAGATACAGCCTCAATTTCCCTCTATATTTATCTCCAGTGACTTCCCTTCATGCACTCTACTTTTCATTTAAAACAAGCTTTTGCTTCCCTTGGAATCTCAAATCCTTACACGAATTATTCCTTTTTCCTGAAATGGGAGAAAAGAAGTCTTCTTCTCATCAAAAATTGTGAAAGGTCCGTGATTTTTATGCTACTAGCAAGATGACAAGTTAATCTGGATTTCATAGATGCAGGCAGAAGATACGAGATTCCTGGGTCAGAAACAAAGGACTTTATTACTCATGGCACACCAAGAAGCATGAACTTCATGTTTGCACCAGTTTCCCTTGCCCCCCACCCACTAAGTCTCATGAAGGTGACACAGAGAGGACCAGGTGGATGCTGCACATACAGTGGGTTTGTGTCACAGCTGAAGAACCCTGATCTTAGGAACCCCAATATTTTATAATGGGCTACAAACAAACCTGCCTGAACTCTGCCCCAGAGGGAGACATCATCTTTATTATACTGGACAGCAAACAAACCTGATGCCTGTTCTGGAGAGAAACACTATTTCTATCTTCCAAGACTATAAAAACAACTTTGCACAATCTCACAGGGTCATAAAGCAAACCAACCACAACAGCCTGTCTTAATTAAAATGTTGATCTTCTGCTCATCACGAACTTTTTTTTTCATTAACTTTGATTCTTTAAAATATTGCATTAAAGTATTATTTATTTTGATAACTGAGTTTTTTGACTCCCCCTTGAGTTTTGCACCTGAGGCAAGTGCCTCACTTACCTCACACCAATCCCAACCTGCAAATATATATTTTTTCAGATATGTGTGTGTGTATCTCTCTCTATAGCAATACTGGTAGAGATACATGCATACCACACACACACACACACACACACACACACACACACACTTTTTCTGCATTGACACCAAAGGAATACATTATATAAGCTGTTCTCTATCTTACTTTTTCACTTAATAATATATTTTCTCCAACTTTTTTATAAGCACACAAGTCTACTTCATTCTCTTAAAGGTGCATAAAGTTCCACAGGGTTGATGCACTATACTTTCTTTAACCAGCACCCTACTGATGGACTTTTGAAGTATTTCCAGTTCTTTGTCATTTAAAGAAATGATGTCACAAGTATCCTTCTACCTATCCATGGAAAAGTGGACACACAGGACAAGTTCTGAGCAATAAAACTGCTGGATAAAAGAGTCTGTATACTTCCATTTTTGGAAGACATTAGCAACTCTCCTCCAAAAAAATTTCTTTACACTCGGTGATGGTTAAGATTGTGTGTCAACTTGGCTGGGCCATGATTCTCAATGTTTATATGTGATCACTCCCATGATCGAATATGCTGTAAGTAGCCAATCAGATGAAAGGGAGTTTCCTTGGGGGTGTGGCCTGCATCTGAATATAAGCAGACGTTCTGGCTTTTTGCTCACTCTGGATCCTGTGGCTGCCTCCTGTGGTCTCACCTCCGGTTCTTGGGATTTGAGCTGTCAGCTTATCTGCTGAACCTGGGGTTCGTTGATCTTCACGGCCTGTGAGCACAGCCCTGCTCTCTGACCTGCCGATCTTGAGTTCGCCAGCCCCTGCAGCTACATGAATCAACTGAAACCTTGCAGTCTTGCCTGCCCATCTTGGAATTCATCGACCTTCACAGCCTGTGAGCGGAAGCCCTGCTCTCTGACCTGCTAATCTTGGGATCACCAGCTTCTGCGGCTGTGTGAATTGGGAGAGGCCTCTACCCTGATCCATGGACTTGGGACGTTCTAGCCTCTATAGTTGCGTGAGCTGTTTCTTTGATATAAATCTCTCTCTGTATATATTTATACGCTTTACTGGTTTTGCTTCTCTAGAGAACCCAGCCTAAGACACACTCTAACTAGCAATGCATGAAAATTCATGTTTTCCCACACCCTCAACAACACTGAGTATTAACATATCTATGAAATATTTGCTGACATAATGCATGAAAAATATTTTCTTTTAATTTGCTTTTTTTTAATTACAAGTGAATTTCAGCATGTTCTCACAGGTTTATTGACTATTTATAATTTATTTTTTGGTAATTGCCTGTTCATATCACTTTTCCATTTTCCTCTTGGTTGTACTGCTTTTTCTTATTAATTAGAATGAGTTCTTTGACATTAATGTCATAATGTTGTAAATGATGCATATATTTTCCCCAGCTTCCTATGTTTTTACAGTCAAATGTATCAACCTTTTATTTTATGGAGTCTGAATTTTGTATTTTTCTTTCAAACCTGATAACAAGTTTTTAAATTAAAAATTATATATTATTCTTGTATTCAAGCAATCACTTTAAAAAAAATTAGAAAAGAGGTTTATAAAGTGAAAATAAAAATAATACTAACTGTGATCCTTAAGGCTGTATGTCAACTTGGTTGGGCCATGATTCTCAGTGGCTTGGCCGTTATGAGGTAGTTTGGCAGTCATATAATGATGTAATCACTTTTGTCATGAGATCTGATATAATGTGATCACCTCCATGATGTGATCTGCTATGAGTAGCCACTCAGTTGAAAGGGAGTTTCTTTGGGGGTGTGGCCTGCATTCAATATAGGTGGACTTTCTGGCTCGTGGGCTTTTGGTCACTCTGGATCCTGCAGCTGGCTCCTGTTCATCTGACCTCCAGTTCGTGCGACCTGAGCTAGCAGCTTATCTCCCGATCTCTAGATTTGCTGGCCTCCGCAGCCTGTGAGCCAGAGGCCTGTTTTGCCAGCCCCCGCAGCTATGTGAGTCAGGAGGGGCCTCCAGCCTGACCCACAGACTTGGGATTTTCCAACCTCTACAACCGCATGAGCCATTTCCTTGATACAAATCTTTCTGTCTCTCTCTCTCTATATATATAGATGCTTCACTGGTTTTGCTTCTCTAGAGGACTCAGGCTAAGACACTAACCTTCCCATTCCTGCCCTCTATCTTCAGGGGTAACCACTGTAAACTATCTCCTACTTTGTAAATTGGGAAAAATCACATATCTATGTTGCAAGATACATACACACACACAAATGTATATACGTGAAACATATATTTGAAAATATCTATAGCACGTAATACGTTATATATAATATATTATATAACAGCCAGGAGTTTATGTAAACTTCCTGGCCATTATAGCTGCTCAGTTCATATTAATTTTCTTTTCCCTGCTCTCTTAGGAAAATTATTTCACCTCTTGACCAAGAGTTACCTCATGTTTGGTGATATCTGAAGTCTCTCCCAGCTCTATTATTTGACATGTTTTTGTTCTTGTATCCTACCTTCTGCAAACCCAACTCTAATCACCTGCCTTGTAATATTTCTTGTTGTTTGACTTATGAAATTGACACAACTTCTAGGACATCACATTATTTCTGAAAGAGCATGAGTGATGACTATCTCAAGGTATCACAAACTCGATTGTCACTGTGCCAACTTCTTTCATCAAAGACGTCTCAGTTAATTTGCTCATTCCTCAGTGGAGAAGAATAAATCAGGGCTGTTGACTTGAACATTGCCTCCCAACTAGATGCTCTTCATATCCTCACTGAACTTTTCTCAGGGGAGCATTAGAATTGGAACTTCCCACTTAAGTATTAGCAGTCTGTAGCCCAGTGTGTTTTGGTTTGCATTTCATCACTATTTTTTATTCAATGATTTGCAATCCTCACCTCTATCAGTTTCCTGCACTTCTGCATCTACTGAAAAGTGTGAGCTAGCAAAAATCTACACCTCCTTTACCTAGGAACGTTTGTTCACTTTTCCCTGGGTGGATATGTAGGATTTAAGTAGCTTTGGTATTCATCTAATCTATTGATTTATTGCTTCTATTTATGCGAGAAGCCTCTGTGATACCTAAAATTTTTAGATAACCTATATTCATCTATAAATGTTTTAGAGTTCATGGGGAGGTGATATTGTTGTTGTTAAGTGTCATCAAGTCGGATCCGACTCATAGCGACCCTATGTACAACAGAATAAAACACTGCCCTGTCCTGTGCCATCCTCACAATCTTTGCTATGTTTGAGCCCATTGTTGCAGCCACTGTGTCAATCCATCTCACTGAGGGTTTTCCTCTTTTTCACTGACCCTCTACCAAGCATGATGTGCCTCTCCAGGGACTGGTCCCTCCTGATAAATGTCCAAAGTACATGAGATGAAGTCTCGCCATCCTCACTTCTATGGAATATTCTGGTTGTACTTCTTCCAAGACAGATTTGTTCATTCTACTGGCAGTCCATGGTATATTCAATATTCTTTCCCAACACCATAATTCAAAGGCATCAATTCTTCTTCGGTCTTCCGTATTCATTGTTCAGCTTTCACATGCATTTGAGGTGCCTGAAAATACCATGGCTTGGGTCAGGAGCACCTTAGTCCTCAAAGTGACGTCTTTGCTTTTCAATACTTTAAAGAGGTCTTTTTTTTTTTTGCAGCAGATTTGCCTAATGCAATACTTCGAGTTCTTGATAGGTATTTCCATGGGCATTGATTGGGCATCCAAGTAAAATGAAATCCTTGACAGTTTCAATATTTTCTCTGTTTATCATGATGTTGCTTATTGGTCCAGTTGTAAAGATTTTTATTTTCTTTGTGATGAGGTGTAATCCATACTGAAGGCTGTATTCTTTGATCTTCATCAGTAAGTGCTTCAAGTCTTTTTCACTTTAAGCAAGCAAAGTTGTGTCATCTGCATGTCGCAGGTTGTGAATGAATCTTCCTCCAATCCTGATGGTGAGTTCTTCACACAGTCCAGTTTCATAGTCCAGCGGATTATCTGCTCAGCATACAGATTGAGTAAGTATGGTGAAAGGATACAACCCTAAACCCATACCTTTTCTGATTTTAAACCATGTAGTATCCGCTTGTTCTGTTCAAATGATTGCCTCTTAGTCTATGTACAGGTTCCTCATGACCATAATTAAGTATTCTGGAATTCCTATTCTTCTCAATGTTATCCATAATTTGTTATGATCCACACAGTCAAATGCCTCTGCATAGTCAATAAAACACAGATAAACATCTTTCTGGTATTCTCTGCTTTCAGTCAAGATCCATCTGACATCAGCAATGACATCTCTCATTCCATGTCCCCTTCTGAATCCAGCTTGAATTTCTGGCAGGTCCCTGTTGATGTACTGCTGCAACTGCTTTTAAATGATCTCATCAAAATTTTACTTGTGTGTGATATTAATGATACTGCACTCTGTTGGATCACCTTTCTTTGGAATGGGTGCAAATATGAATCTCTTCCAGTAGGTTGGCCAGGTAGCTGTCTTCCAAATTTCTTGGCATAGACTAATGAGCGCTTCCAGTATTGTGTCCGCATGTTGAAAAATCTCAATTGATATTCCGTCAATTCCTGGAGCCTTGTTTTTCGCCAATGCCTTCAATGTAGCTTGAACCTCTTCCTTCAGTACCGCCAGTTCTTGATCATATGCTACCTCCTGAAATGGTTAAACATCGACCACTTCATTTCGGTACAGTGACTCTGTGTATTCTTTCCATCTTCTTTTGATGCTTCCTGCGTTGTTCAATATTTTGCCCATAAAACCCTTCAAAATTGCAACTCGAGGCTTGAATTTTTTCTTTAGTTCTTTCAGTTCTTTCAGCTTGAGAGATGCTGAGCGTGTTCTTCCCTTTTGGTTTTCTAACTCCAGGTCTTTGCACATTTCATTATACTTTACTTTGTTTTCTCAAGCCACCTATTGAAATCTTCTGTTCAGCTCTTTTACGTGATCATTTCTTCCGTTCGCTTTAGCTACTCTAAGTTCAAGAGCAAGTTTCAGAGTCTCTTCTGATATCCATTTTGATCTTTTCTTTCTTTCCTGTGTTCTTGTTTTTAATTTTTTTGTACTTTTCGGTGGAAGTTTACAGTGCAGATTAGTTTTTGCATTCACAATTTTATATACAAATTGTTTTGTGACACAGGTTTCAATTCCTGCAATGTGTCAGCACTCTCCCCCTTTCCACTCCAGGTTCCCTGTGTCCATTCATCCAGTTTTCCTGTCCCTTCCTGCCTTCTCATCTTGCCTTTGGGCAGGAGTTGCCCATTTGGTCTCCTATACTTGACTGAACTAAGAAGTACATTCCTCATATGCATTACCATTTGTTTTATAGGCCTGTCTAATCTTTGGCTGAAAAGTGGGTTTTGAGAGTAGCTTCAGTTCTGAGTTAGCAGGGTGTCTGGGGGCCATAGTCTAGGGGGTTCCTCCAGTCTCTGTCACTCCATTAAGTCTGGTCTTTTTTTGTGGATTTAAATTTTGTTCTACATTTTTCTCCTGCGCTGTCTGGGACCCTCTATTGTGATCCCTGTCAGAGTGGTCAGTGCTGATAGCCTCTTTCTTGTATTTTTAATGACCTTTTGCTTTCTTCATGTATGATGTCCTTAACGTCATCCCACAACTCGTCTAGTCTTTGGTCTTAAATGCATCAAATCTATTCTTGAGATGGTCTCTAAATTTGAGTGGGATATACTCAAGGTCATACTTTGGCTCTTGTGGACTTGTTTTAATTTTCTTCAGCTTCAACTTGAACTTGCATATGAGCAATTGATGGTCTGTTTCATAGTCAACCTCTGGCCTTGTTCTGACTTCTGATATTGAGCTTCTCCATCATCTCTTTCCACAGATGTAGTCAATTTGATTGCTATGTATTCCATCTGGTGAGGTCCATGTGCACAGCAGCCGTTTATGTTGCTGAAAAAAGGTATTTGCAATGAATAAGTCGTTGGTCTTGCAAAATTCTATCATGTGATCTCTGGCATCATTTCTGTCACCAAGGCCGTATTTTTCAACTACCAATCCTTCTTTTTTGTTTCCAACTTTCGCATTCCTATCAGCAGTAATTACCAATGCATGTGGATTACACAGTTGATCAATTTCAGACTGCAGAAGTTGGTAAACATCTTCAATTTTTTCATCCTTGACATTAGTGGTTGGTGCTTAAGTTTGTATTAACTGGTGTTCCTTGTAGGCATATGGATATTATTCTATCACTGATACCGTTGTACTTCAGGATAGATCTTGAAATGTCTTTTTTGACGATTAATGTGACGCCATTTGTCTTCAATTTGTTATTCCCAGCACAGTAGACTATATGATCGTCCAATTCAAAATGGCCAATACCAGTCCATTTCAGCTCACTAATGCCTAGGATATCAATCTTCAAGCGTTGCATTCCATTTTTGACAACTTTTAATTTTCCTAGATTCATACTTTGTACATTCCACATTCTGATTATAACTAGATGTTTGCAGCTGTTTCTTCTCATTTTGAGTCATGCCACATCAGCAAATGAAGGTCCTGAAAGCTTTACTCCATCCACATCATTAAGGTCAACTCTACTTTGAGGAGGCAGCTCTTCCCTAAGTTGCATTTTGAGTGCCTTCCAACCTGAGGGGCTCATCTCCCGGCACTATATCAGACAATGTTCCGCTGCTATTCATAAAGTTTTCACTGGTCAATTTTTTCAGAAGTAGATCGCCAGGTCCTGCTTCCCAGTCTGTCTTAGTCTGGAAACTCTGCTGAAACCTGTCCACCATGGGTGACCCTGCCGGTGTTTTAAATACTGGTGGCATAGCTTCCTGCATCATAGCAACATGCAAGCCATCACAATACACCAAAATGACAGATGAGTGGTTGGGGGAGGTGATACAAGTCACAATAAGCCAACAGTCATTGAGATTTCTGAGGACAAAGTTTGTAATAAAAAACTTACTACTCTGAACCCTTCTGATAATATGAGTCATTACACTGATGGCGTGGGAGAGGGAGCACGCTAAGCTGGAATACTAAAAACTCATTGCAGTCGAGTTGATTCCAACTCATAGCGACCCTACGGGACAGAGTAGAACTGCCCCACAGGGTTTCCAAGGCTGTAAACCTTTACAGAAGCTGACTGCTGCATCTTTCTCCCAAGGTTAGCAGCTGAGCACTTCACCACTGAGCCACCAGGGCTCCTTTAAGTTGAAATAGGAGTGTGAAATTGCTGCATGAAATATGGATTCATCCTTCCTTTCTTCCTCCCTCCCTTCCTTCCTTCCTTCTTTTCTACCTCCCTTCCTCTCTCCCTCCCTCCCTTTTTTCCTTCCTTCCTTCCCTCACTCCCTCTTTCCTTCCTTCCCTCTTTTTTTCCACAATCCCACATAGAATTTACAGAGACCTAAAAAAAGATGTAAACATGAGAAGACTAGTGTAAGTAGTCTGAGGAATCTATATGCCATGGATCTAAAAAAGCAACTGATTTGAGAAAAAATTTAAATATGTATAGTCTAGCTAGCATCATATATAACCATTCATTTAATTGCAGGATGAATTAAACATTTTACCAAGTGAATATTAAAGAATGTTTAATTCATTTATTTTACTACCTGTACATCTCTAGAGAGAGCAGGGCAACAAGAACAGAAACAGCTAATTAAATGTCTTGGTGAAGTGGCAAGTAGCTGAAACTTGTTTACAGGTTTGGTATACTGCATAATTAGATTGCAATTTGGGGAAGATAAAATCCCAAATGCTTAAGATTATAATTTTTCTTCATTGGGATAAACCTATAGATATGTACTATTGATGGAAAATAAAGAGGGCTTACTTTCTGGAAAAACATGTATAGTTTTGCTGCCTGGCTTCTATTCAATAGACTCCTGCATAACTATCTAAGTCTTTACTGTTGGCAATTGCATTATGAAGTCAAATGACTCAGATGTTTGTAAAGGGATTTAATCCATTGCTACAAGGGGATCTGAGCTCCTCAAAGGGAGCCTTGTAGTGTCTAATAACACTAAATAAATGCCTGTCCCATCCAATGACCAAGCACTTCTACACTCCCAGGTATATATTCAAGAGAAATGAGTGCTTATGTGCATCAAAAAAACACAGCCAATAAAGCTCATAGCAGCTTCATCTGTAATAGCCCAACTTGGAAACAAATGTGCAATAGTAGAATAGACAATAAATTGTAGCATATTCATACAGTAGAATACTCCACAGCAATGAAAAAGAAACAACTTCTGATGTATGCAACAGCATGAACGACTCTCCTACACATTAGGGGAGTGAAAGAAGCCAGACAGAGAGTGCAAGTTGTAGGAGAAGTTCAAGATGAGGTAAAAATAATCAATGGTGATGGAAGTCAGAATAGTGGTTACCCCTGGGAGGGAAGGCATGTAGGAGGGGGTAATGACAGGCAGGGGCATGAAGGAGCCTCCTGGGGGCGGTGGAAATGTTCTAGATTTTGATCTAGGTGGTGCTTACACAAGTGTATACGTTTGTGAAACTCTTCTGAGTGGTACACTTTGGTGCACTTTACAGTTTACTGGATGTGTGTTATTCCTCAAGAAAAATAAATAGATAAATAAACCACACATCCAGTAAACTGTAAAGTGCACCAAAGTATACCACTCAAAGGAGTTTCATATTACCAAGTACATACGTGAGAGAGACTGTTGGTATGCGGCGACTGCCACAGATTTTGCATGAACACTGGATGAAGCTGTGGGCAGCGGCCCATAGATAGGAGTTAGCAGAGACCACTGCGCTCGAGGCTCCCAAATGCTCCCCTTCTTCTTCTTCTTTTTTAATCTATATTCCTTATATCCTCTTTGGTGTTCTTTATCACTTGAGCAGCTACACATATAGAAAGGGACGTTACAACAGGGAAAAAAGCAGGACAAAAAATTAAGTTTTACACATTTAGGTCCTGAGGGATCTCAGAGCATAGATGCAAAATAAACTGTGATAAGACAGAGCTAGGCTTCCTGCCAAGAAGACTCGATAAAGATTCACCAGATAGAAAGAGAACAAGAGTTGGAGAGGAAGCAAGGAGTGAGAAGACATGGGTCCTTGAGAAAGGAGGCCCTGTCCTCTCCACAAAACTCCCAGGTAAGATTAAAAACAAAACAAAAAAAGATGACCCATTGCTGTCGAGTCAATTCTGACTCATAGTGACCCTACAGGACAGAGGAGAACTGCCCCATACGTTTCCAAGGAGCAGCTGGTGGATTCGAACTACTGACATTTTGGTTAGCGGATCCAAAGGCAACTGTGCCTTGCTTTCCAACTGCTTTTTCTGAATACTTTGCTGATTCATATTTTCCTTTTCTTAATATTAGTGTTCCCAAGTGATTTGCCTGGAGTCTTCTGTTTTACCTTCTCTAGAGTCGTTTGCATCAGAAATGTAAGTTCATCTATTTAAATAGTGTCATGAATGAACCCCGTGATTTTTATACTCATATTCACATTCTCCTTGTAAAATTTAATTTCCAGAAATTCGGCTCCAAAGTCTTTTTACTAAGGTTTTTCTGGCATGAGTATTCCTTTAAACTTTCTGGATGGCTGCTATTGTTACTTCAAATATATGTATTTTATCTCAATGAAAGAGTAAATTAAAAATACAGATTTGCGAAATTAAAAAAAACCTTTCCTAATAACAGCTATTTCAGTACTGGAAAGTAAAACGATTTTTTGGCCTGCCTGCCTCAGACAGTTGGGAAAGTGATTTATTTATATCTGTTATGATAAATGCTCTCTGTGTTCCATGTGTGCTGGGAGAGGCTCAACAGCTTGTTTACTGTATTTTTGTCTTTTGATTTTGGCATCATAAACAGGCGTAACTGGAGACATGAGTAGAGTTTGGTCTGCACTGAAAGCCTGATTAGGGAGCTGTAGGGTAAAAGACCTAGTTTTACCTTAAGTAAGGTGGACTTTGTCCTTGGCTCTGGAGAATAACCCTTGGAGTACTTGGGGGGCCTTGGTCTGGACTTCCAGGCCACATCTGAGGATTTGTGCTAGCAAGTGGGGGCTGGCTGGACCAGAAAAGACTCACCTGGGAAGTTGATATCAACTAGCCTCAGCAGGCATGATTTAGCCTATCCCGCAGGACTGGTCAATAAAAGCCTGGAACCCTAAGGCTCAGAGAGCTTCCTGACTGGTGAAGAAAGTGTAACATACCCTCTCTGAGACACAGCAGCTTCGCATTGGGAATCTTCCTAGACCTCACTTGTGCATCTCTTCCTTATGATAATCCTGATTTATATCCTTCTACTATAATAAAACCAGTAGTCATAAGTATAGTATCTTCTGTGACTTCTGTGAGTCATTCCAGCAAATTAACAAACCTAAGGAGGGTGTCCTCTTATCAGGTCTGACCTAGCCCCAGGTGGCTAGGAACAGAGGGAGAGAGAGAGAGTGCTGTGTGGGTGGCTGGTGTCAGAAATGATGGAGAAATGGGAAAATGGGAATAGGATTGATCTCCACCTTCTGGGAACTGGCTTTATGCTGATTCTCATCCACAAAGCTATCGTCGTAGGAGCCCAACACTTACTGATTACTGTGCCTGAAAGACTTTTGATTTCAGAACACACAGTGGACCAGCATGCACGCTGCAATTGACCTTAGACATAGGGATTTTCTGATGGACAATTTCATGCCGAAATGGGACATGTTGTTATGCATTGACCTAAAAGTTAAAATTTTCTTGGCCACGTATTAATAACATAGTTTTTAATGTCATATCTCTAATCTCATTGAGATAATGACAGTGTTAGAGTAAAAAGAAGCCTTGTATTTGTCTTCTTTCTGAAACACATTATTAAATTACACATAGAAATCAAATTGTTCATGCAGCTCCCAGACGTAGATATATTCCTCGGAAAGTGGGCCAAATTGGAAGCATCACTGCATTTGTGAAATCCACCATGCATTTCAGATTTGATGCTTCAGACATCATCAAAAGGTTGTCAGCAAGTTAGCAGGCACAGAAATTTAGAGATGGAATGTAGCATTTCTGAGTCCCTGTCAGACTTGTCAAGTCTTCGTTCCCCAGACTTTATAGGAAGAAAAGCTTAACGCAGTGTGAGTAAGAAGAACTCTCTGCATTTGAAAGGTACAGCAGCGTTTTCTGGTTTTACAGTTAATAGCCACATTGTGTTTATATTGTTCAAAGTGTCTCCATTTGTACCCCACAATATGTAAGTCTGTGAAACCAAAGGCAACATGCTGTCGTTGTTGTTTTTCCTTCTCCACAAAGTTTACTGAACAGTAACTGGAAATTTGTAGCCCACTGAATACACTTACGGAGTCCTGGTGGCACAGTGGTTAAGAGCTCACGTTGCTAACCTTGGCGGTTCGAATCCACCAGCCGCTCCTTGGAAACCTTATGGGGCAGTTCTACTCTGTCCTACAGGGTCTCTATGAGTCGGAATCGACTCGACGGCAACGGGTTTGGTTTTTGGTGAATACACTTATAGCTTATATTTCAGACTTGCGCCGTTCTACACAAGTCCTGTCCATTAACATGCATTCTTTTGTGGACGTGATGGGAGAAAAAGTTAATGCCAAGACTGATGGAAACCATGTGTATTTGAATTACATGTGTGTGGACTAGTACCTCTTTTTGCCACCTTTTCTGCAATGCAGCAAGTTGGAGGCATAGCAGTCTCCATCATGTTTTGATTTTTTTAAACTGTTGACGTTAAGAAAAGAAAACACCTGTTTGCTTAGGCACACTCTACAGACTACCTATCATTGCAATTTTGTTTCTGGTTGGTGATGCTTTTATTGTATTATTTCTGATTCACAGGCTTGAAGCCACTGAGTCATTCCAGCATTTTCCATGGCCTAAACAATAAGAAAGCAATTGCACAAGAAGACTTGAGTCTCATTGAAAAAGATCCCATGGTCATATCTAAGTAATGCCGAATGGTTCCTGTTGCAGATGGTGGTTTCTGATTTTCCATTGCCTCCCATGGCACAACCACCACCACCACCACAACAACCATGGCACTAATGTTCAACATACAATCTCCATCTTTGAGTATGTACAGTGTCAGTAGGAGTGCCTTATGGTGTCAGAACGATGAGGGCCTCTTGCAGGTTAAGATTCCAACTTCTATGCTGCTTCTAGGAATTTCCTGGGTTATCCTTTCAGAGCTTTGTAATAGGAAAGGAATCAAGCTCTTATGGGATTCCTATCCCCCATTTCCTATTTGAGGCAGGATCATGTATTGAAAAGGACCTGTCTTTGGAGTTGGGCAGGTCAAGGTTTGAGTTGTGGCTCTGTTTTGTGAACTTAGATGAGTCCCTTAACTATTCTGAATATCATATTCTTCCTCAGAAAAAATAAAGCAGAACAACACCTACCTTACACAAGGCTGCTGTAATGAATAAAAGCATGTAAAGTAGTAATGAATATTAGTGCGTAGTAGATGTTCAACCAATGTTGATTCTAAGCCTTTGACCCTCTTTACACAAGACTTGCTGCTCTCACTCTCTCCATTATATAGTAAAATCTGCAAAAGCTGAAACCTGTGTAAGGCAGAAACCTGTCAGAGAAGGAAAACACAAATATTTTCCACTAAAACGAGTGATAGAAAAGTGGTAAGATCGCACCCTGTCACAGGTGGAAAACTTGCGAGACCCAGAAAAACAAAGCAGTCCCTTCGAGTTCTGGCTCTCACAGGTTTCACTGTATTAATTCAATAAACATCAGTTGAACGTCTACTACGGATTCACTCTGTGGAAGGTCATGGAGATAATACAAAGATACAAGACACAACCCTATCCCAGGAAGCAACATTTGAACATGTTTCTCAACCATGGCTGTACCTAAGAATCACGGGAGGAGCTATAAAGAATGCCAGTGTCCAGGTCACGGCCCACATCAGTTACATCAGAATGTCTGGGGGTGGAACACAAGCATCAGTGTTTTTTAAAGCACCCTAGGTGATTCCAATATGCAGACAAGTTTGAGAACCACCGTTTTAGAGATAAGTGAGACATGGAACCTAGAGTTACAAAGTCCAATTCTGTTTGCTACAGAGGACTGAGAGCCAATGGGATGGACAGGGTTCAATCATGAAGAGTCTTGTACACCACGATAAAGAACATGGATTTTATCTTAAAGGTGATGGAAAGCCACTGAAAGGTTGATCTAATTAAGCTTCTAGAAAAATTTCTCTGGCATGTATGTTAAGGATGTTGTAGCAGATCCTGTCCCACCCATATCTCTCTGGACTTTACCATTGTAGACTTTCAACCAATGTCATGATGGCCTTCTCTGGTTGAAGAATCCCTGTTTCTCTGCTCCTGTGCACAGCTGACTAGAAGTATGGCAGAATTAGGCAACCTCATCCTCACTACTGCAGCAGCCACCAATGACTGACAGGGGCTGGTATATAAATACCCCAGGTCCCTCACCCCTTGGGTGGATAACTCTGAGGCATGTGGTATACACTATCTCCTAGAGTCCCAAGCAAAGCTGAGTGGTAGTTGCCCACAGTGCTAACTGGCTTGATAAGTATCCTTTATTTGGCTTCTTTCTCTTCCCTCTCTCACTTCCCTTCTCCTCTACGTAGGGTTTCTCAACCACAGCATTACTGACATTTGTGACTGAATAATTCTTTGTTGTGGGGACTGTCCTGTGCAATGTAGAATGGGTAGCAGCATTCTTGGTCTCTACTCACTAGATGCCAGAAGCACCCCGAGCTGTGACAACCAAAACCGTCTCCAGATATTGACAAATGTTCCTGTGAGGCAAAATGGCACTCCTGATTGAGAACCACTGCCCTACTGGTATTACCTGGGTTTCCCTCCCAAATAAATTATTTGCCCTTGAATCTTTGTCTCTGGGTCTGCTTCTGGGAGCCTAACCCAAGACAGATGAGTTAAAGCGGAACACACCTGAGACATAAAGACCAACTATGAGATAATCTTGTCATTCTGAGACAGAGAAGAATAAGAGCCTGAACTTCAGGTGGGGCTAAGGTAATGGAGAGGGGGAGATGGATCTGGTAAATGCTGAGAGGTATAACTGATGGAACATGGGGTTTCAGTGAATGTGAGGAGTGAGGTAGAAGATGAAATTTAAGATAACCCTGGAATACCATTTAATTACAGGAAATCCAAGAGAAAGAGTAGGATTCAAAAAAGCTATTTATTTTAGGAGATTGATGAGAAAATGGAGATGCTGAATTCCATTTTGCATCTCAGCTAAGAGTTATATTTTTATGTCAATACTCCTTTAACTTCCCACAGGAAACATCTTTTTAGACCAGCAGTTCTGAATCTTGGCTGCACACTGGGACCACCTGGAAATTCTAATGCCTCAGTCCCCAGACCCAGAGACATTGATTTAATTGGTCTGGGGAGGAATCAAGGCATCAGGAATTTTTAAGCTCCCTAAGTGGTTTCAGTGTGCAGTTAATGTAAAAAATCCAGTTAAATTGAAGAAGATTAAAAGAATTGTTTAGATCTAGTTATGTTTAAGGATCTCTCATGAACACACACACACACTTCGACCTTTCATCTCATATTTTCCTACTACAAATATGGCCATGTTATTAATATTAGCTTTATTAAAATGATGTTAAAGACAATGCTTAATCAAATAGTTAAAAGTGCTGAGCACTTCCTCTGTACCGGTACTTTTCTAAGCACTTTATATGCTTTCTCTCATTTAATCCTCACAAAAACCTTTGAGCTAGTGCTATTACTATATCCATTTTACACATGAGGAAACCGAGCCTCAAGGAATTTGGTTTGCATAAAGTCTGGTACATGGCATCAGGGTCGCCTAATGAGCCACAATGTTGTTGTTAGTTGCCATCGAGTCAGCCCAACTCATGGCGACCCCATGCACAACCGAATGAAACCCTGCATGGTCCTGCGCCATCCCCATGATCAGTTGTGGACTGGATGGGTTTTACTGGCTGACTTTCAGAAGCAGATCACTAGACCTTTCTTCCTAGTCCATCTCAGTCTGGAAGCTCCACTGAAACCTGTTCAGCATCAGAGCAACACACAAGCCTCCACTGACAGATGAGCGCTGGCTGTGCATGAAGTGCACTGGCCAGGAATCGAATCCAGGTTCCCTACCTGGAAGGTAAGAATACTACCACTGAACCACCAATGCCATCAACCATGATACTGTATGGTAAGCCCAATTTCCTCAATTAGTCCAAGCCTCTCAGCTTATTAGGAAGTTTAATTAATATGTGAATGAGACATTTTGGGAATAGAATGCAGCATTTTACACTAGAAGTGAAACCAGGAGCTTTTCTACAGGGCACACAAATCAGCTAGCTTTGACTTGATCAGATTAGTAATAGCGCTATTACCTTCTTAGGGCTGAAAATGTTTCTACTCTCTCAAACCCAAGGTGGAGCATTAACTCAGAGCTTGGCTAAGACAAACTGGTAGTTTGGTTAGAGTTTTAGGAAGCTGTTGAAATTACATTATTGTATTTCACTACTCATTTAATGGTGTGAAAAGGAAAAATTTGACCAACCAGATAGAGTTAACAGGGTTAACTGAGTGAGAAACTGTGAACAAGGAGCACACCAAATTGAAAATGGTGAGGGGGCTTGAGTTTACACAGTTATAATGATTGCCTTTTAAATCTTAGATGAGTTCGTCTCTTGCCTTTGCTTTGATTGGATAATCACATTTAGTTTTCCTTTTGTTTTGGAAAGTTGGTCACTGAATGCTAAGCCGGCTTACTGGATGAGTGTTGCTCATGCTGATAAATACTGCTAACTCATGTTGATAAGGAAGACTTGCTTAAGTTTCTATTCTGTTTTTATAAATGGCTTTATGACTAATTTTTGTTTGGCTCTTGGCCCAGGGAAGCCATTTTAACACTTGCCTCTATAAAAATGTTTAACAGTAGATAAATGGATGTTTGTAATCATTGATTTTTTTAAAAGCTCTGTGTAAACTGAAGAAGGGGGATGCGAATCGTCAAAGTAATACCTACTCTTTCTCCTGACAGTGGTTTCCAAGCATGTATTCCATCCTATTATGCTTTCAAGTTTCCACCCTCTTTTGATGTTCAGCAATAAAGAGAATTAGGAGAGAATAACTTTACTGGCATTAGACTCTTTACTTTGTAGCATATGACACATGGTCTATTTATCTCTTTCTCTGTGCTTCTTTATACTGTCTTTTTTTCAAGGAGTGTAAAGTACTTCACAAATACTTATTTTATCTTCATAACAATTCTGTGATGTTCATAATGGACAAGCATATTTGAGGTTTCATATTTTCTTTTTACTGCACTGAACTTAAAAATTACCAAGCAGCATTCATTCTTTAAGAAGTTTTGATAATTATTATGATTTTTTATGTTAAACCTCTAAGTCTGGTGTTCTTATTTTCTTAATGAGACCCCTATGAGTAAATGGTGTGTTCAATGCACTGTCTACCACATTGGTTTGTATACCGAGACTGCATAAGACAGGGGTCAGCAAGCTTTCTCCATGAAGGGCCAGATAGTAAATATTTTAGGCCTTGTGGGTCATACATTATCAGCTGCAACTACTCCACTCCTCAGCTGCAGTGTGAAAGAAGCCACAGGAAACACATAAACAAATGAGCATGGTGGCATTCCAAAAGAACTTTAGTTACAAAAATAGGTGGTTGTTATGATTAAGGGCATTTATACAAAGCCAACAGCCAACATCATCCTAAATGAAGAAAGTCTGAAAGCATTCCCCTTGAGAACAGGAACCAGACAAGGATGCCCTTTATCACCACTCTTATTCAACATTGTGCTGGAGGTCCTAGCCAGAGCAATTAGGCTAGAAAAAGAAATAAAGGGCATCCAAATTGATAGGGAAGAAGTCAAAGTATCTCTATTTGCAGATGATATGATCTTATACATGGAAAACCCTAAAGAATCCACAAGAAAACTATTGAAACTAATAGAAGATTTCAGCAAAGTATCAGGGTACAAGATAAACATACAAAAATCAGCTGGATTCCTCTATACCAACAAAGAGAACTTCGAAGAGAAAATCACCAAATAAATACCATTTACAATAGCCCCCAAGAAGATAAAATACTTAAGAATAAATCTAACCAGACATAAAAGATCTATACAATGAAAACTACGAGACACTACGGCAAGAAATCAAGAGACCCGCATAAGTGGAAAAACATACCTTGCTCATAGATAGGTAGGCTCAACATTGTGAAAATGTCAATTCTACCCAAAGCGATCTACAGATATAATGCAATCCCGATCCAAATTCCAACGGCATTTTTTAATGAGATGGAGAAACAAATCACCAACTTCATATGGAAAGGGAAGAGGCCCTGAATAAATAAAGCATTACTCAAGAAGAAGAACAAAGTGGGAAGCCTCACACTACCTGATTTTAAAACCTATTATACCACCACGGTAGTCAAAACAGCCAGTACTGTTACAACAACAGATACACAGACCAATGGAACAGAATTGAGAATCCAGATGTAAATTCATCCACCTATGAGCAGCTGATATTTGACAAAGGCCCAAAGTCCGTTAACTGGGGAGAAGACAGTCTCTTTAACAAATGGTGCTGGCATGACTGGATATCAATCTGCAAAAAAATGAAACAAGACCCATACCTCACACCATGCACAAAAACTAACTCAAAATGGACAAAAGACCTAAATATAAAATTGAAAACAATAAAGACCATGGAAGAAAAAATAGGAACATCACTAGGAGCCCTAATACATGGCATAAACAGAATATGAACCATAAGTAACAATGCACAAACAGCAGGAGAGAAACTAGATAACTGGGAGCTCCTAAAAATGCTTCACCAAAAGAGTAAAAAGACAACCTACAGACTGGGAAAAAAGTTTTGGTTATGATAGATCCAATCAGCGTCTAATCTCTAAAATCTGCAAGATACTGCAAAACCTCAACAACAAAAAGACAAATAACCCAACTAAAGAATGGGCAAAGGATATGAACGGGCACTTCACCCAAGAAGATATTCAGGTAGCTAACAGACACATGAAGAAATGCTCACGATCATTAGCCATTAGAGAAATGCAGATCAAAACTATAATGAGATACCATCTAACCCCAACAAGGCTAGCATTAATCCAAAAAACACAAAATAATAAATGTTGGAGAGGTTGTGGAGACACTGGAACACTTATACACTGTTGGTGGGAATGTAAAATGGTACAACCACTTTGGAAATCGATTTGACACTTCCTTAAAAAGCTAGAAATAGAAGTACCATACGATCCAGCTATCCTGCTCCTAGGAATATATCCTAGAGAAATAAGAGCCATCACACGAATAGATATATGCACACCCATGTTCAGTGCAGCACACGATAGCAAAAAGATGCAAACAACCTAGGTGCACATCAACGGACAAATGGATAAACAAATTATGGTATATTCACACAATGGAATACTATGCAATGATAAAGAACAATGACGAATCCGTGAAACACCTGTGGGACATAAAGTGATACTCTTGAGGAATGTGCCTCTTAGCTCAAGTAGATACAAGAGACTAAATGGACAGCTCCTGTCCAGAGGCGAGATGAGAAGGCAGAGAGGGTAAGGAGCCGGTTGAATGGACACAGGAAATCGGGGTGGAAAGGAGGAATGTTCTGTCACAGTATAAGGAGAGCAACTACGGTCAAGTAACAATGTATGCATAAATTTTTGATGAGAGACTAACTTGAATTGTAAACTTTCACTTAGAGTACAATAAAATTAAAAAATATATAGGTGGTGGTTGTTAGCTGCAACAGGAGCCCTGGTGGCACAGTGGTTAAGCATTCAGCTGCCAACTGAAAGGTTGGTGGTTCCAACCCACCAGCTGCTCCATGGGTGAAAGATGTGGCAGTCTGCTTCCGTAAAGATTACAGCCTTGGAAACCCTACTCTGTCCTATAGGGTCACTATGAGTCGAAATCGACTTGATGGCAACAGGTTTGGGTTTTTTGGTTGTTAGCAACTATGGAGTTGGCCCAGAGGCCTAACTAGGAGGAGGCAGGTAGGGCCTTGTGCCCTGTGTGTCACGTGTGTGCCCTGGACACCACTTGAGGCAGGACGCCAATTAGCAGTTTCTACTGGCCATCACGGAGCCCTGGCAGTGCAGTGGTTAAGAGCTCAGGCTGCTAACCAAAAGGTAGGCAGTTCGAATCCACCAACTACTCCTTGGAAACCCTATTAAAAAAAAAAAACTAAACCCGTTGCTGTCAAGTTGACTCTGACTCATTGTGACCCTATACAGGACAGAGTAGAACTGCCCCATGGAGTTTCCAAGGAGTGCCTGGTGGATTTGAACTGCAGACCCTTTGTTTAGCAGCCGTAGCACTTAACCACTACACCACCAGGGTTTCCTAGGAAACTCTATGGGGCAGTTCTACTCTGTCCTATAGGGTCATTATGAGTCTAAATTGACTCCACGGCAACGGGTCCCCCCCCCCTTTGGTTTTACTGGCCATCACAGTTTCCATCGCCAGCTTGAGAGATCATTAGCAATTTAACATTCATTGCTCTAGGCACTATTTTCCGTAGTTAGGCCCCTGCCCCTGACTCATGGCGACCCCATGCACAACGGGGCAAAATGCTGCCCAGTCCTGTAACAGCCCCATGATCAGCTGCAGATTGGAATGTTGTGATCTATAGGGTTTTCATTGGCTGATTTTCGGAAACAGATCACCAGGCCTTTTTTCCTAAAACTCGTTGCTGAGGAGTAGATTCTGATTCATAGCCGATTCTGATTCACAGAGTAGAACTGCTCCATAGGGTTTCCCAGGCTATAATCTTTATGGGAGCAGATTGCCAGGTCTTTCTCCTACGGAGCAGCTGGTGGGTTCGAAGTGCTGACCTTTTGGTTAGCAGCTGAGCGCTTAACCGCTTAACCACTGGGCTATAAGGGCTCCTCCCTTTCTTCCTGTTGTTTGTTGTTAGGTGCCGCTGAGTCAGTTCTGACTCACAGCGACCCTATGTATAACAGAATGAAACACTGCTGAGTCCTGCTCCGTCCTCACAATCGTTGCTATGCTTGAGCCCATTGTTGCAGCCCTGTGTCACTCCATCTCACTGAGGGTCTTCCTCTTTTTCGCTGACCCTCTACTTTACCAAACATGATGTCCTTCTCCAGGGACTGGTCCCTCCCAATAACATGTCCAAAGTATGTGAGATGAAGTCTCACCATCCTTGCTTCTAAAGAGCATTCTGGCTGTACTTCTTCCAAGACAGATTTTTCATTCTTCTGGCAGTCCATGGTATAGTCAATATTCTTCTCCAACACCGTAATTCAAAGGCATCAATTCTTCTTTGGTCTTCCTTATTCATTGTCCAGCTTTCACATGCAGATGAGGCAACTGTAAATACCATGGCTTGGGTCAGGCTCACCTTAGTCCTCAAAGTGACATCTTTGCTTTTTAACACTTTAAAGAGGTCTTTTTCAGCAGATTTGCCCATTGCAATATGTCGTTTGATTTCTTGATTGCTGCGTCCTTGGGCATTGATTGTGGATCCAAGTAAAATGAAATCCTTGGCAACTTCAGTATTTTCTCCGTTTATCATGATGTTGCTTATTGGTCCAGTTCAGAGGATTTTTGTTTTCTTTATGTTGACGTATAATCCATACTGAAGGCTATAGTCTTTGATCTTCATGAGTAAATGCTTCAAGTCCTCTTTGCTTTCAGCAAGCAAGGTTGTGTCATCAGCATAACACAGGTTGTTAATGTTTCTTCCTAGTCCATCTTAATCTGGAAGCTAGGCTGAAACCAATTCAGCATTTTAACAACATGCAAGCCTCTACTGACAGACAAGTGGTGGCTGTGCATGACATGCACTGGCTGGGAATTGAACCTGGGTCTCCTGCATGAAAGGTAGGAATTTTACCACTGAACCACCACTGCCCCCATAAAAGTAGGTGGTGGTCCCAATTGGGCCTAGAAAATTGTAGTTTTCTGACCCCTGGCATAGACCAGTAGGTCCCTGGGTGGTGCAAATGGTTTGCTCTCAACTACTAACCTAAAGGCTGGTGGTTTGAACCCACCCAGCAGCACCACAGAAGAAAAGTCTGGCAATCTGCTTCTGTAAAGATTACAGCCAAGAAAACTCTATGGAACAGTTCTACTCTGTAACACACAGGGTCCCCATGAGTCAGAACTGACTTGACAGCAACGGTTTTGGCTTGGTTTTCGGGTTTGGCATAGAGCACTATGAAATTATATAAGAAAGGTTGTAATCTTGGCTTCAGGGTTTCTCTGAGTACTAATTCCACTCTTCATTTGTGTGAGCACTTCATAGCTGTCAGATAAAAATCCATAAATAAGAATGGTTAGGTTGTGTAAACAAACACAGCTGGGCAGATCCTATTAGTTTTATCCCAAATGACTTCAACCACCTTGCCAGCCCTTGTTTACTTGTACTCAGCCTAATCTCAAAAGCTAGGAGAAAACTTGGACTAGAAACTTAACATAAGTGAAGGTCTGGTGTGGCTTGCTGCCCAATAGCATATGCTTAAAATGTTTAAAAACAAGGAACCAAGATGATTTCCAAGATGCTTTCCACCTCCAACTTTCCAGGTTACATCTAAGGTCATGAATTTGTCCATCACAGAAAAGGACCAACAGCCACAAATGTGGCCTTTGAGGTGACCATGCTTCAGTTATCACTGAGTCCTGCCAGTAACTGACTAATGCTAATAAAAGCAAAGGTTACCTTATATTCAGCAATTACCAGTTAAAAAAATCCAGCTGCTGTCGAGCCCACTCTGACTCCTAGCAACCCCATGTGTGTCAGTGTAGAACTGTGCTCCAAATGGTTTTCAATGGCTGATTTTTCAGAAGTAGATCACCAAGCCTTTCTTCTGAGGCACCTCTGGGTGGACTTGAAGCTCCAACCTTTCCGTAAGCAGCCAAGCACATTCAACTTGGGTACCACCCAGAGACTCCTGAGCAATTACAGTCTGTCATGTTTCTCATGTAAACCTCATTGATGCCTCTGAAGTAAGGCATTCTTATCTCTAATTTTTACAGTTAAAGCAACTGAGGCTTAGTTTGCTCCAAGTTAAGCTGCAGAATCCGTATTTAGACCCAGGTGCTCCAACTGCAAAGCCTGTATTCTTTCCGTTTTTGAAATCCCTTCCCGACAGAGTGCTCTGATAGCAATAATAGTATCATCCTCATGAACAACAACTGCTAATACTTACTGAGCATTTACCAGGAGCCTGACACTGGTCTTAGTTCTTCATAGGTGTGAACTCATTTAACCCTCCCAACAACTCTATGAGTTATGTACTCTTGCCATCCCGCTTTTCTAGATTAGGAAACTGAGGCAGAGATAATGACCCAAATAGCTGATCTCAAGCAGATTCCTAGAGTCTAAAAGCACCATCCACGCCAAGTGCAAACAGCCTAGGCAGAAAACGTTGCCTTTATTTCCCAGTGTCAAAAGGGGAGGAAAAACCAGTTAAGCAGTTAAGTCCCAGCATGACTTTGTATTCTAACCATATCCTTCCTTTCCCCCTTTTACCCTTTCATTTCAGTTTATTTGGGGCTGGTAAATCCCAACCACCCTGGAATCTTTACTACACCGATGGATGAATCTCACATTAAAGCCGCACATTTTGGAGATGCCTCACATGGATAACAGAGAGACTCTATCTGTCTCTGTCAAAACGTGAGAAAAACCAGTTACTTCCTTCTGCCTCCCCCTTGCCGTGCTCTTCTGAAAGCCACAAGGCAACGGCCCCAGAGCAGCTAGTGCAGCCCTCCCGGGCACAGGTACTCAGGACACGCAAGCAGGTGTCACAAAAGAAGAAGGGGAAAAGGCCCATACAAACCACCAGCGAGGGCAAGCAGCTTTAACTGTGAACATGGAGATGCCTTTTCAAAATGCCCCCATGGCAGAGACAGGCTTTTTGTTGTTGCTGTTGATGACGGCATCAAGTTCATGTCTAATATCTGCTGTGAAAGAGACTTAGTGTTTTCTGGACCCTCCCTCAGCTGGGGGATTGTGAGACGACAGGAGTTACTCGTCATTTCTTTCTTCTCAAATTTTCTGCTACCCACCCTTCTTCCTTTACATATTCTAATGATCTTCTGTGTTGGAGCATAAGAGTTGCAGAGCTTGGAAATGCTGGATTAACTGAAGCCACTTGTGAATGAACCAATACTGGGACCTAAGTGACAGTTATAGGTTAGGTCTCATCCCCACACACTGCTACCAGATTACAATGCTAGTGTCAGGCAATATACTGCTACATAAAAAGGTCTTTCTTCATTTTAATTTTATTTTTATTAATATTTTATTTTATTTTTGATGAAAATATACACAGCAGCACCTGCTCCTACTCCACAGTTTCTAGACATAATGATCAGTGACACTGGTTACATTCTTCACATTGTGTCAACATTCTTGTTATTTCTATTCTAGTTGTTTCACTTCCATTAACTTAAACTTCCTGCCCCCCAGCCTTCTCATCTATATTTTAAAATAGCTGTTGACCATTTGGTCTTATATAGATTTTTTTTTTTTTAAGAATGTAATACTCAAGGCTGACACTCTTTACTCTTTGAGCTGAACGGTTACTTAGCTTAAAAGAGACTTCAGGGGATATTGTCAATAAAAGGTCAGAAGAGCAACTCAGGGCCATAGTCTCAGAGACTCCTCCGACCTCAATAGGTCTGATAAGTCTGGATTCTTTAAGAATTTGAAGTTCTGGTCTACATTTTTTTCCCTTTCTATCAGGATTCATCTATTGTGTCCCTGATCAGAACATCTGGCAGTGGTAGCCAGGCAACATCTAGTTCATGGAGACAGTAAGTCCCGTAGTCCAGTTCCTGTTCTGATTCTTGGGTTTCCTTCTTTCTCTTTTGTTCCAAATGAATAGCAACGAATAACTGTATTAACTTGTTGTTGTTGTTGTTGTTGTTAGGTGCTGCTGAGTTGGTTCCAAGTCATAGCAACCCTGTGTACAACTGAATGAAACACTGCCCGTTCCTGCTCCATCCTCACAATCCTTGTTATGCTTGAGCCCATTTTGCAGCCATTGTATCAGTCCACCTTGTTATGAGTCTTCCTCTTTTTTGCCGACCCTCTACTTTACCAAGCATGATGTCCTTCTCCGGGGACTGGTCCCTCCTGATAACACGTCCAAAGTTATGTGAGACAAAATCTCATCCTTGCTTCTAAGGAGCATTCTAACTGTACTTCTTTCAATATTCTTTGCCAACAGCATAATTCAAAGGCACAGGTCTTCCTTCTTAATTGCCCAGCTTTTGCACACATAGAAGGCAATGAAAACACCATGGCTTGGGTCAGGCGCACCTTAGTCCTTAAAGTGACATCTTTGCTTTTTTAATACTTTAATGAGGTCTTTTGCAGCAGATTTGCTCAATGCAATACTTCATTTGATTTCTTGACTGCTGCCTCCATGGGCAATGACTGTGGATCCAAGTAAAATGAAATCCTTGACAACTTCAATATTTTCTCCATTTACCATGATGTTGCTTATTGGTCCAGTTGTGAGGATTTTTGTTTTCTTTATGCTGAGGTGTAATTAACTTTTTATTTTTAAATAATTTTAGACTTAAGGAAGAGTTCTAAAAGAGTTGTCAGATGTACCCTTCACCTAGCTTCCCTGGATGTTTTAAATCTTGCAAAGACATGGTACAAATATTGAAGCCAGGAAATTGACATTGATACTACACTCTTAACTAACCTTCAGATCTTTTGTGACTTTTGTCAGTTTCCCCATGAATGTCCTTTTTCTTTTCCAGGACTCCACATTGAATTTAGTTGTTGTTATCACCTTAGTTTCCACTACTCTGTGACAGACAGGTTAAGTAACTTGCCAAAGTTTACATACACAGTTATTAAGTGGTAGAGCTGAGATTTTGAACCCAGATATTCCTCTCTGAAAACCACATTCTTAATCACTATACCATTTTCCAAGGTTCTTTTTTGGCCATCAGTTGGACTTCACATGAACGACAAATTAATGTCTTATTTTGCATGCCTTAGAGAGTTTAAGCATTTATTTGTTCCAGCAGCTGGCATTATAGTAACATGCACAAACACACATATGTATAAAATATATAGTAATGGTATATGGACCCTCTCTGAGTCAGCCCAGTACTACACTATACTTGATTCATACTTCGTACATTTCACATTCTGATTACTAATGGATGTTTGCAGCAGTTTCTTCTCATTTTAAGTAGTGCCACATCAGCAAATGAAGGTCCCAAAAGCTTTACTCTATCCATGTCATTAAGGTCTATTCATTCTACTTTGAGGAGGTAGCTCTTTCCCAGTCATACGTGAGTGCCTTCCAACCTGAAGGACTCATCTTCCAGTACTATATCAGACAATGTTCCACTGCTATCTATAATGTTTTCATTGGCCAATCTTTTTCAGAAGTAGACTGCCAGGTCCTTCTCCCTAGTCTGTCTTAGCCTGGAAGTTCCACTGAAACCTGTCCACCATGGGTAACCTTACTGGTATTTGAAATACCAGTGGCATAGCTTCCAGCATCACAGCAACATGCAAGCCATCACAATGTGACAAACTGACACACAAGTGGTGGACAGAATTGAGGAAATATCAATTGAGATGTTTCAACAAATGGATGCAACACTAGAAGCACTCAATTGCCTATGCCAAGAAATTTGGAAGACAGCTACCTGGCCAACTGACCGGAAGAGATCCATATATGTGCTCATTCCAAAGAAAGGTGATTCAATGGAATACAGAAATTATTTAACAATATCATTCATATCACATGCAAGTAATACTTTGCCTATGATAATTTGAAAACAGTTGCAGCAGTACATCGACAGGGAACTTCCAGAAATTCAAGCCAGATTCAGAAGAGGATATGGAATAAGGGGTATCACTGCTGATGTCAGATGGGTCTTGGCTGAAGCAGAGAATATCAGAAAGATGTTTACTTGTGTTTTATTGACTATACAAAGGCATTCGTAGGCCAATTACGGATCATAACAAATTATGGATAACATTTCAAAGAATGGGAATTCCAGAACACTTAATTGTGCTCATGCAGAACCTGTATATAGACCAAGAGGCAGTTGTTCAAACAGAACAAGGGGATACTGCATGGTTTAAAAATCAGAAAAGGTGTGTGTCAGGGTTGTATCCTTTCACCATACTTATTTAACCTGTATGCTGGGCAAATTACCTGAGAAGCTGAATGTATGAAGAAGAACGTACCATCAGGATTGGAGGAGGACTCATTAACAATCTACGACATGTAGATGACACAACTTTGCTGAACGTGAAGAGGACTTGAAGCACTTACTGATGAAGATCAAAGACTACAGCCTTCAGTATGGATTACACCTCAACACGAAAAAAACAAAAATCCTTACAACTGGACCAATAAGCAATATCACGATAAACAGAGAAAATATTACAGCTGTTAAATATTTCATTTTACTTGGATCCACAATCAATGCCCATGGAAGCATCAATCAAGAAATCTAATGACGTATTGCATAGGGAAAATCTGCTGCAAAATACCTCTTTAAAGTGTTAAAAAGCAAGATGTCACTTTGAGGACTAAGGTGCACCTGACCCAAGCCAAGGTATTTTCAGTTGCTTCAAATGCATGTGAAAGCGGACAATGAATAAGGAACACTGAAGAAGAATTGATGCATTTGAATTATGATGTTGGTGAAGAATACTGAATACACCATGGACTGCCAGAAGAACAAACAAATCTTTCTTGGAAGAAGTACAGCCAAAATGCTCCTTAGAAGCGAGGACAGTGAGACTTCATCTCACGTACTTTGGACATGTTATCAGGAGGTTACCTACCAGTCCCTGAAGAAGGGCATCATGCTTGGTAAAGTAGAGGGTTGGTGTAAGAGAGGAAGACCCTCAACAAGATGAACTGACACAGTGGCGGCAACAATGGGCTCCAACGTAGCAATCATTGTGAGTGTGGCGCAGGACTGGGCAGTGTTTCATTCTGTTGTACACAGGGTCGTTATGAGTCGGAACCAACTTGATGGCACCTAACGACAACAACAACATACTATACCTAAGTCCATTGCTGCAGCTATTGTGTCAATCCATCTCATCAAGGGTTTATCTTGTTTTCATTGGCCCTCTACTTTACCAACCATGATGTCCTTTTCTATCGATTGGTTGATACAATAACTGCAACAATGGACTCAAACATACTAAGAAACACGAAGATGGCACACGACCAGGCAACATTTAGTTCTGTTATACATAAGATCACCATGAGTCAGAGCTGACTTGACAGCAACTAACAACAACAATAAATACTACACATGGCGTAAGAAAGCAATGTAATCGTACCTTGTCCTTTAGTTTAGGCCTTCTTTTTTTTAATATACCTTCATTTATCTTTGGTTATCTTAAGGACTGACCAAATGTTAAAAATATAACTTTAAAATAAGTATACTTTTCAAAATGAATAGATGCCACAAAATACTTTTTAAAAATGGTGGAGGGGATGGAGTAGAGATTGTGTTAGGAAATCCAACATACTTAGAGTATTAGGAACTACTGTCGTTTCATAAAGGTTGGGTATCACTACTTTAGCATATGGTCAATGCTAAGAATTTTTAGGCTTTCTACTGTGTGTGGTTTTTAAGTTCCATATCAGCAAATTTGATAATTATATTGAAAACTGGAATCATTAATCAACAAAATGAAGTTAGACCTAGGACATTTGCACAGCAGTCAATTACAGCATAACCTGTGGGATAAAATGTGGTAAAAATTCAACTGTGGAATGTACCACGAAACAGAACATTTTTCCAGCAGAAACATCTAGGAGAGGTAATGTCATCATTTCTAGCATCATGTTTGGTCAAGGATTTGGAAAATAGTCCAATACGCTATTGTTATGGATTGAAGTGTGCTCCCCCTCACTGCCTCTGCCCTCCCCAAAAAAAGATGTTGAAGTTTTAACCCCCAGTACCTGTGACCTTGTTTGGAAAGAAGGACTTTATAGATGTTATCAGTTAACGTGAGGTCATACCAGAGAGGCGGAGTCCTAATCCTGGTGTCTTATAAAAGAGGAGAAAAGACACAGACATACAGATAGACCAAAGGATGGCCATGTGTCTACGGAGGCAGATGCAAGCCAAAGAATGCCAAGGAGTACCAGGAGCCACCAGAAGCTGGTAGAGAGGCATGGAACAGTTTGCCTCTTAGAGTCCTCAGAAGGAATCAACATGGCCAAGACCCTGATTTGGACTTCTAGCCTCCAGAAATGTGAGACAATAAATTTCTGTTCTTTAAAGCCACCCACCCTGTGGTTTTTGTTATGGCAGCCTGAGGAAACTAAGACAGCTATGAAATAGTATTAATTAAGAAAAAAAAAACTCTGAAACTATCACCCTGAGATAATCTTTAAACCTTAAACCAAAAATATCCCCTGAAGTCTTCTTAAAACCAAACAGTAGTTTAGCTTTACCAGTAAAGAATGTCTGCCTTGAGCATTGTGCTCTTTTAAGAACTATCTGTATGGGATCAAACTGACAGCAGCAACTTGAAAAGTTAGATAGGAAACTTAGGGGGCAGTGAGTTTATCTTAATGGAGGAGGAACAATTTGGAAAAGGAGGGTGAGAATGGTTGCACAACTTGAAGAATGTAATCAGTGCTGCTGAATTGAACATGTAGAAATTGTTGAATTGGCCTATGTTTTGCTCTGTATATTCTCAACAATAACAACAACAAAAAAATAAAATAAATTATTAAAAAAACCTAACTTTATCCATATGGATAGATGGGCCTTTCATTTTCCAAATAATATTTGGTTGTGGACGAAGTACTTGGTGAAATACAAGGAAGAGAAAAGCATTTGAAAAATTCTGAGAAAAGTATTTGTGAAATTGGATTTTCCTTCCTCTCTTCAGCCTCCCATTATATTGGCACAGTAGGTGAATGAAGTACACTCTCAGCCTTCATTGTGGACAGGCTGTGTGGAGTGCAGATGTCCCTCCATACTAGCAACTGGGTGGGTGGGCTGGTGCACAAACATTGAAGATGCTGACGCAGGTTGGTGCCAGCAAACTTATTATGATAGGCAGGAACGGCCTCACTTGTCCCAGTGGCCCCAAACCTAGCACAGAACTTGGCAGGTGTGTCTAGTGTACTGGTGTGGTTACCATGAAAATATGCCTCTTGGATCTTTCGACTAGAGAGTGCTAGCCCCAGCTTCTGTGCTCTGAAATCCATCACTGTATTTTATAAGAAGGGCTTTATTTTCTACTGCTGCTGATTCATGATTCTCATTTTTTAAAATCCCATTTACCAGTGATGCCAGTTTTTGCTGAAATTTGGTTATTAACTTCCATTTTCTATGATAGAAATCTGTTGTTCTTATAAATTTATGAAACTGTCACATCTTAACATATTTTTAAATGGGTTCAAAAGCCAGTGAACCTTTGCATTTCAAAGATTGTTTTTATTTAGTATATTTTGTTTCAAGGCTTTTCTGTATATATTTATGATAATATGTTTGTAAGTGATACGCTTATATCATTTTTGGTTACAAAATTATATAATGCTGGAAAATTTTCTGAACATCTATTTTGAAAATGCTCTCTCCATAAAACATCTCTCTGGAAAAGCAGTTACCTTCTCACTCATTGCTAAAATGTGAATATTTACCTTGAAGAGACACACTGGCACATTAATTTTGTTTAAATCTGCTAGGTAGCCAACTATTGACAGCCACTTGTCATCACCCAAACCATCTATTCTTTGCCAGACTAGAATACTAGCCTTCTTGTAAAGAAAAATATATAACTCATCTTTAACTTGATAACACTTTAAAGTACTTTGCTACAAGATGACCAGAAAATTCTATAGCAAAAACAGTGGATGGTTACTTACTGTCTTAGTTATCTAGTGCTGCTGTTAACAGAAATACCACAAGCGGATGGCTTTAACAAAGAGAAATCTATTCTCTCACAGTCTAGGAGGCTAGAAGTGTGAATTCAGGGAACCAGCTGCAGAGGAATGCTTTCACTCTCTGTCCGCTCTGGGGGAAGGTCCTTGTCATCCAATCTTCCTTGATCAAGGAGCTTCTCAGTGCAGGGACCTTGAGTTCCAAGGATGCACTATTCTCCTGGCTCTTGTTTCTTGGTGGTATGAGGTCCCCATGTCTCTCTGCTCACTTCTCTCTTTTATATTTCAAAAGTGATTGGCTTAAGACACAATCTAATCTTGTAGATTAGTCCTGCCTCATTAACATAATTGCCACTAATCCCACTTCATTAACATCATAGAGGTAGGATTTACAACACATAGGAAAATCACATCAGATGACAAAATGGTGGACAACCACACAATACTGGGAGTCGTGACCAAGCCAAGTTGACACATATTCTGGGGGGACACAACTCAATCCATGACACTCACCATTTTGTTACAAAGCACTATAAAGATTCTACTGTTTAAAGAACTTGTTTTTATAAAATAAAATTAGATGACATCCTGTATCATGTAAATGACAATAAGTCACAGAGTGTCAATCTCTCAACATTATGATATCCCTCCTTCCTTCAGGATATCTTATGGGCTGACCATGACTGTCTGACATAATGACTGAATGAGTGTGCCAGTGTAAATGTGTATGTTAAATGTTACTGGTGCATAATTTCTTATTTTAGATGAAAATAATATATATTTCTCTCATATTTTTCCTTATACCCCTATGATGGGATTTAAAGCCAGATTGGTAAACATCCTACCAGAGTGGTAAGGAGATTTTCAGTCTCAGTAACTGTTATGGGTTGAATCATGTCCCCCAGCATGTGTGTTGGAATCCTAACCCTTACACCTGTGGATGTAATGTCGTTTGGAAATAGAGTTTTCTGTGTTATGTGAATGAGGTCATATGAGAGTAGGGTGTGTCTTAAGCTTAGTAATTTCTGAGTCATAAAAAGAACAAGCTATACTTTGGTGAGTGGCGTCTGGGGTCTTAAAAGCTAGCGAGTAGCCATTTAAGATGCATCAACTGGTCCCAGCCCACCTGGAGTAAAGGAGAATGAAGAACACCAAAGACATAAGGAAAGTATTAGCCCAAGAGACAGAAAGGGCCACATAAACCAGAGACTGCATCAGCCTGAGACCAGAAGAACTAGATGGTGCCCGGCTACCACCAATGACCGCCCTGACAGGGAACACAATAGAGAGTCCCTGATGGAGGAGAAAAGTGGGGTGCAGAACTCAAAGTCTAGTAAAAAGACCAGACTTAATGGTCTGATTGAGACTGGTGGAACCCCGGAAAGCATGGCCCACGGACCCTCTGTCAACCCAGCGCTAAAACCATTCCCGAGGCCAACTCTTCAGACAAAGATTAGACTGGACTATGGGACATAAATGATACTCGTGAAGCGTGTGCTTCTTAGCTCAAGTAAGATACATGAGACTAAATGAGCAGCTCGTGTCTGGAGGTGAGATGAGAAGGCAGAGAGGGTCAGGAGCTGGTTGAATGGACACGAAAAATCAGGGGTGGAAAGGAGGAAGGTACTATCACAGCGTAGGGAGAGCAATTAGGGTCACATAACAATGTATGTATAAATTTTTGTACGAGAGACTAACTGGAATTGTAGACTTTCACTTAAAGCACAACAATAAAAGTTGGCTTCCTGAGGGGGAAAAAATGAGGAAAAAGAGCAGGTTAGCCACAGAAGCAAGCACAAAAGGGGGGAAAGATAGATGCCACGCGAAGATTGCCAAGGAACCGAGGAACACTGGGGCTACAGAAGCTGAAAGAGACAAGGACCTTCCCACAGAGCCTGCAGAGTGACAGCCTTCCCCTTGAGCTGATGCCCCAAATTCAGACTTCTGGCCTCCTGAACTGTGAAAAAATAAAGTTCTGTTCTTTAAACCCATCCACTTCTGGTAGTTCTATTTACAGCAGTGCTATGTTACTAAGACAGTAACCTAGGGGTTTGGGCTTTACCATCCACGTAGGGACTGGAGACAAGGTCTTCAATTTGTGCAAGGCAGGCAGTAGGGACCAAAATCCCTGCCTGAAGCCAAGATTCTCAAAGGGCTGCATATATAGTGGAAGAGTTGAAAAGTTCCACCTGTTAGCACAATGAGGCAACAAAGAAATTTCTCTACTCCTGAATGGACTTTGGGTAGAAATAAAAACATCTCCTCTTAGAGTGTGTAATTGTGCGTCGGTGTCTCACGTGATTCAGGGTTAGAATTTGAACCATTCTTCCAGATCAAGAATGGCCAAAGATTGTCAGATCTATTTCTAAACAGTTTTACCATACATAAAATTTGTATTACTTACATTAGTATTCAGGACTATGTTTTAGACCTGCTTCCTTCCCTCCAAGGATCTATGTAAAGATAGAAGATGGTTAGCCTTGAATTTGAGGATGAGCATCTGACAATAAGTGTTTCCTGTGAGACTGTGCCACCTGTCTGCCGTATCGCTGTTAACAAGCTGAAAGGGGGCCGTGGAGTTATCACATTTCCACTTTCCCCTGAGACACTCCTTGTTGTTATTTATTCTGACTGCTGAGCTTCCAGCTCTTTTCTCTCCTATTAAAGTACTGCCTAGTAACACTAATTTGAGAGAAGGTAAGGTAGGAGGAAACCCACCTGCAGCCAGAAGAAACATAGGAGTTCTTCTGAACTTCTTTGTGTACATGCAAGTTAGAAATGTTGACTGAACTCAGCTCACTGCATTTCTATTTCTAACTTTTTCAACACTAAAGGGTCTCTGCTCTGTGCACACATTTCCAGTTGCAAACTGCACTGAAGGCATTGTTATATCCCAGAAGGCAGCGCTGGCAGTTGTTTCTGGGAACCTGTTGAAATTCAAAACTGGCTATGAATAAAGGCCTGGACCACTGAGTGAG
This sequence comes from Dugong dugon, assembly GCA_030035585.1. Classification (NCBI taxonomy): domain Eukaryota; kingdom Metazoa; phylum Chordata; class Mammalia; order Sirenia; family Dugongidae; genus Dugong; species Dugong dugon. The sequence goes on from CM057483.1 coordinate 163,282,575, forward strand.
AAAGAGCCTTGAACAGTGTATTTCATTACACAATGCAAGGCATTTTGCTTTAGGGAAATAAAAGTATTCATCTTTGGATATGATTGAGAAAAACATTTACAACCAGGTTGTCTAAATGAAAAATTGCAACCCACAGATTTGTTCAGCATCTAGAAAGACACTAAACTAGCGCTAGCAGGAAATAGGGAAGAAAAAAGTTAAATAAAGAAAAGAGTAGATACTGGCTCTGCCTCAAGCCCTTTTCCATCTAGTTGGGGAAGGAGGAGGACACAGGAGGCATGTAAAACAGAACAGGCAGAAAACTTTGATGACATTCACATGTTTACATGTCTGAATCTCCAACTTGCCAGTGAACCTTCTCAGAACAGCAAACATTTACTGAGCACCTATTACATGTCAGGTGCTGACAAAGCACAAACAAAACAAAACAAAACCAAAAACCCTACTGCCATCAAGTTGATTCCAACTCACAGTGACCCTATGGGACAGGGCAGAACTGCCCCATAGGGTTTCCAAGGCTGTAATCTTTACGGAAGCAGACTGCCACATCTTTCTCCCATAGAGCCCCTGGTGGGTTTGAACCACCGACCTTTTGGTTAGCAGCCAAGGATTCAACCACTGTGCCACCAGGGCTCCTTATGACGTAAGCACAGGAGATATAAAATTAAGTCAGACAAGGTCCTTGCCAGGAACAGTTCATGGTCTACAGGTGGAGACAGAACACTTAAATGGATTATTCTAATAGAATGAGAAATGTGCTATAACAGAGGACCATGGGAGCACAAAAGAGGAACTCTGGGTAGACTTAATCTTGAGGCACGAATAACCATTGGCTACACAAAAAAGTGGTTGGTGGAAGATTCTTTTAGGCACAATAAAAAGCATGAGCTAAAGGTTCACAGAAGGGAACATCAGGGCATTTGAAAGAGAATCAAGTCCTTTTTTCTTCTGCCTGAGCTTTCAACAATTGCTCATGGGGGAAGGAGGGTGGACTAGAATGCTCGGAAACACTTTTCTTTTTTTGCAAAATATTTCTGTTTACATGCAGAATCTACTCTCCCATTCACCCCTTGTGATGGATTGAATTGTGTCTGCCCAAAGTCCTAGTCCCCCGTACTTGTGAATGGGACTTCGTTTGGAAATAAGAGTCTTTGAAGAAGTTATCAGTCAACATGAGGTCATACTGGAATAGGGTGGGTCCTAATCCATTATGAGTAATGTTCTTATAAAAGACAAGAGACACAGACACAGAAGGAAGAGTGCCATGTGATACTGCAAGCCAAGGAAAGCCTGGGGCTATCAGAAGCTGGGAGAGAGAAGACAGGATCTTCCCCTAGAGCTTTCAGAGAGAGTATGCCCCTGCAGACATCCTGAACTCCCATTTCTAGCCTCCAGAACTGTGAGACAATCAATTTATGTTCTTACAAGCCACCCAATTTGTGATACTTTGTTATGGCAGCCCTGGGAAATTAATACTTCCCTGGAACCACTGGCAAAGTATAAGGAAGGGGATAAAGGAGAGACTTTTTTTTTTTTTTAATCTTCAGTGCCTAGCTCATTCTCTGGTATAGATGGACGGCTGGATGGATGGATGGAGAGAAAGACACAGAAGACATAGAAGCTTTGTATACACACACATATTTCTATCTAATATCTATCTGGAAGGCTTGCTGAACCGAACCACTAATTAACAAGTGCAAACTAAGATAGTCCAAATTGTGCTATTCACTTCAGTGCATGGAGTTGAGGTGGAATACTCAATTTTCTAGAACCTCTCACCCAGTTTAGATGCTTTATGACCTTGAGTACCAACAATCATGAAGATGGTGCAGGACCGGGCCACATTTGGTTCTGTTATACATAATGTTGCCATGAGTCATAGCCAATTCCATGGAACCTAACAACAACAACAATGACCTTGAGAATTAGGAGGCACTGGTCCACAGGATCAGATGTTACTGGTGAACAGGGAGAAAGGAATTCCCCCCTCTCCTATCAGCGAAAAGTGTGCTGGGCTTCTCTATAGGGACTGAAACTTGTTACAAATGTTGACTGCTCTCAATGCCAAGTATTTCTCATTCACTGTTTAGTTTATTACTTTCCAGTTTCAGCCTGTCTCTTTCTGCCTGAGGCAAGTTGGGAACACCCACCAACGTGCTGTTGGTTCACTCTCATTCAACTTAATTGAGCTCTTTTTCAATGACTTCTTCCCAGTCCTGACCCTATGGGAGCAAAATAATTTCTTTTTCACACAAAGGTGATTTTGCTCAACATATTAATTATCAGATATGTTGACAATGATATATATAACTATAAGATCTTTTACTTCCACAGGGAAAAAAGATTCTCTCAATTCTCATATTTTGCCTTCATCACTAATATAATGTGTTCTGTCCCAAATCTTCATTTTTCTCTCTCCTCAAATAACATTCTCTGGTGGGTAGAACTTAATTACTTTGGTGAAAGCAGTCTTTGTACTACATACTTGGAAAACTTTGATATTTATTGACCCCCAAACTAGTTTTGCTTTCCAATTGCTGTTAAAATTGGCACTTCATGAAATATCATTTGGCTTTTGGATCTCTAGAGGGCAGAAAAGTCTTACAAGTATTAGGAAGAAATTGGAATTAGTGAAACTAGTTTAAAAATAGGAAGATATATATATTTGTTGTTGTTAAGTGCTGTTGAGTTGATTCTGACTCATACAGAGTGACCCTAAAGGACAGAGCAGAACTGCCCCATACGGTTTCCCAGGCTGCAAATCTTTACCAGAACAAATCATCGGGTCTTTTCTCCTGCAGAGCCGCTGGTGGGTTTGAACCGCCAACAGAAAGGTTAGCAGTGAGCGCTTAACCTTAATCGTGGGTAATTTGTGATCCTCAGGTACTCAGCTAGAACCTTCTGCTCTCGACAAGTAAAAGGATCTTCAAAAGGAGGAGTGATGTCAGGAAAAGCCCTCTGGTATTAGTGCTAACAGGAATCCATGCAAACAGTAAGGAAGTCTTTCTCTGTAGGTAAGTACCAGTCAGGGTCCAATTAGGAGACAGAAATCACACCAGTAATTTTAACATAGGGAATTTAATGTAAAGAACTGTTAACTATGTACAGAGTGTTAACTAGGTAATTGAAAAGGTTAAAAGAGAAAACACCAATGTATTACAGAGGCAGCAACTATAGGAAGAAGCAGCTACTACCCCTTGGGGAACAAATGAAAGAGGTTGGGATTATAAAAATTTAGGAGCTTGGAGGAGGAGTGCCTCATGGAGTTAAAACTTTGAGCCCTGAGAAAGGGACACTGCTTGGTGGGTGCTGGTGTCTCAGGGTAGTGGTGGGGTTCAGTAAGGCTGGCTCTGCATGCGTTGAAAAAAGTGCAAAACTGAATTTGGCTGCTGCTACAGGAAGGAATTGCCACTGCCAGTGTAAAGAAGTCAAGCTGGGATGGTGTTGACAGGAACAGGAAATCCAACAGGAACAACATATGAAGAAACAGGAAGCAGACAGGAGAAAACAAGTCCCTCTCCTTTCTCCTGACTTACAGACTCCCTATATTGCCCCTCAGTGACAGAGCCTAACAGCGAGCAGCCGGTAAAGTAGAAATGTGTTTTGCCAAGTCCTAGCCACAGCATTATACAGCCGAGGATGAAAGGGCAGATTCGGAGCTGGGAGACAATAGTCTAATAACTGGCACTTAAGGTTCCAGAAGTAACTCCATCTAGAGCATGAGTTGGTTACAAAATTGAAGTGCTGCCTAACTCAGCATCCAGAAGCCAACCACTCTCATAGCCATGCTAATTGATGCCACACCATCCAAAGGTCCCTAAAGATTTGTCTGAGCTAAAACCCATACCCCTTGCAAGTGATTGGTATAGAAATGAGTTTTTCATATGTTATGTGTAACCTAAGAATTTTACATGCCCTTCAGCAAATTAATTAAACTTTGGCCCAGTGCTGGCATCTTTAATAAACCACAGCAGCACGTATTAGGGCTTGGATCAAGAATCCTGACATATAACAAATTTGGGCCCCTGATGTTTGCTTCAAATTAAAGCCCCAGAAGAATTTTTGAAGACTTTAATAAAGTCACTTACAGTGAAAAAAAAAAAAAAGGAGCAAGAAAATTGTGGCTGCTCTCAACATTATTCTAGGGTTACTAACCAGAGCATTTAGACAAGAAAAATAAAAAAGATGTATGAATATCAGAAATTATCATGATTTTAAGTTTATATCATTACCCACCGAGAAAACCCAATTCAATCAACTCAAGCCCTAAAAAAACATTAGAGTTCATTGAGTAAACCAAATGTAAGAGCAACATAGAAAAATCAATAGCTCCCCTCCAACCAGCCGCAACTGATTAAAAGATGTAATAATGAACAAAAAAAAAGAAAATTTAAATAATTTATTCAGAGTACTATTGGAAAATTTTAAATACTGTACAGAATGAAGTAATCAGAATGAAGTAAATTCTTCAGGAGAATTCTCTGTGGTCCCTAAGAATATATAATTTTGTGTTTCGATTCTATGATATCTGTAAAAATAATGTAAGTACATTCTGGATCATTTATATCAGGAATTTGCAAACTACAGCCCATGGGCCAGATCTAAGCTGCTGTCAGTTTTGTAAATAAAGTTTTATTGGAACACAGCCACAGTCACATATTTATGTATTGTACATGGTGTTTTCTGACTACAACTGCAGAGCTGAGCAGTTGCAATAGAGATGCTATGACCCATAAAGTGGAAAATATTTCCTACCTGATCCTTTACAGGAAATGTCTGCTGAACCCTGATATGTATGATCATATTATAAATGAGCCCAGTCCATATTTGCATTTCTGTTTCCAATCACACTCGTGCCTGAAGTGACTGCATTTAACTCTTAATGTGCTGGCTGATAAGCAGATCTGACTACCTGGAGGCTAGAATATTCTAATGTTAAAACGGCAACAACCATCTTCTGACCACCATTGTCCTCTTGTTTAATTTTATCTATAAAAAAACTTACCTTTTGCAGTTATAATTTACATTTACAACAGTTTCATTAAAATAAGACTTGTTTTATAAGTTAATAAGTTGAAAGTGGTTTGATATAATGAAAGCAACATAGTGTGGATGGGTAATATACTACTTTAATTGTCATAGGCTAATGAGAAATGTACAGAAGAAAATGTAAGGCAAAATGATGTATTTTTGCCCAATAATGCAAAGTGCATGCATATGCAAAAGTTCTGTAGCAGGGCTATCAGAGAATCCTGGGGCAAGAGTTGGGACACTGCATGGCTCTCTCTCATAGGTAGAGCAAACTCGAAAGAAATCATCCTTTCACCAAAGAAGATATACAAATGGCCAATAACATATGAAAAGATGGTCAACGTCATTAGTTATTAGGGAGATGCAAATCAAAACCACAATGACATACCACTTCACCCCCACTAGGATGGCTATTATTAGAAAAATGGAAAACAACAGTGTTATGAAGGGGGAAGAAAATGGAACACTTGTCCATTGCTGGTGGGAATGTAAAAATTGTGCAGCAGATGTGGGAAACAGTGTAGTGCTTTCTCAAAAAGTTCAACATAGAATTACCATGTGATCCAGCAATTCCACTCCTAGGTGTATATACCCAAAAGAACTGAAAGGAGGAACTCCAACAGACACTTGTACACCAGTGTTCACAGCAGCATTATTCACAATAGTCAAAAGGTGGAAACAGCCCAAGTGTCCATGGATAAATAAAATGTGGTATATACATAAACCCCATAACCCGTTGCCATCGAGTCAATAACCCATTGCCATCAAGACAATTCCGACTCATAGCTACCCTACAGAACAGAGTGGAATGGCCCTATAGGGTTTCCAAGGTTGTAATGTTCACAGAGATTACTCGTCCGTCAGTTTGTCATAATGTGCTGGCTTGCATGTTGCTGTGATGCTGGAAGCTATGGCACTGGTATTTCAGATACCAGTAGGTCACCCACGGTGGACAGGTTACGGCAGAGCTTCCAGATTAAGACAGACTAGGAAGAAGGACCTGGTGATCTTCTTCTAAAAAAAAAAATTGGCCAGTGAAACTTTATGAAAGCAGCAGAACACTGTCTGATATAGTGCTGGAAGATGAGCCCCTCTGGTTGGACGGCATGCAAAATACAACTGGGGAAGAGCTTCCTCATCAAAGTAGAGTCGACCTTAATGCTGTGGACGGAGTAAAGCTTTCAGGACCTTCATTTGCTGATGTGGCACAACTCAAAATGAGAAGAAACAGCTGCAAACATCCATTAATAATTAGAACGTGGAATGTACAAAGTATGAATCTAGGAAAATTGGAAGTCATCAAAAATTAAATGGAATGTACAAAGATCAATATCCTAGGCATTAGTGAGCTGAAATGGACTGGTATTGGACATTCTGAATTTGACAATCATACGGTCTACTCTACCAGGAAAGACAAACTGAAGAGGAACGGCATTGCATTCATCATCCAAAAGAAGATTTGAAGATCTATCCTGAAGTATAACGCTGTCAGTGATAGGATAATATCCCTACGGCTACAAAGAAGATCAGTTAATATGACTATTATTCAAATTTATGCACCAATCTCTAATGCCAAAGATGAAGAAATTAAGATTTTTACCAACTTCTGTAGTCTAAAATTGATCGAACATGCAATCCAGATGCATTGATAATTACTGGTGATTGGAATGTGAAAGTTGGAAACAAAGAAGAAGGATCAGTAGTTGGAAAATACAACCTTGTTGATAGAAATGACACCAGAGATCACATGACAGAATTTTGCAAGACCAACAACTTATTCATTGCAAATACCTTTTTTGAAGAACATAAACAGACACTATACACATGGACCTTGCCAGATGGAATACACTGGAATCAAATCAACTACATCTGTTGGAAGAGACAATGGAGAAGCTCAATATCATCAGTCAGAACAAGGCTAGGGGCCATCAATTGCTCATATGGAAGTTCAAGCTGAAGCTGGGGAAAATTAAAACAAGTCCATGAAAGCCAAAGTACAACCTTGAGTATATCCCACCTGAATTTAGACATCATCTCAAGAATAGATTTGATACATTGAACAGTAATGACCGAAGACCAGACAACTTGTGGAATAGACATCAAGGACATCATACATGAAAAAGCAAAAGGTCATTAAAACAACAGAAAACAAAGAAAAGACCAAAATGGATGTCAGAAGAGACTCTGAAACTTGCTCTTGAATGTAGAGCAGCTAAAGCAAATGGAAGAAATGATGAAATAAGAGCTGAACAGAAGATTTCAAAGGGCAGCTTAGGAAGACAAAGTAAAGTATTACAATGACATGTGCAAAGACCTGGAGTTAAAAAACCAAAAGGGAAGAACACACTCGGCCTTTCTGAAGCTAAAAGAACTGAAGAAAAAATTCAAGCCTTTAATTGCATTATTGAAGGATTCTATGGGCAAAATATTGACTGACACAGGAAGCATCAAAAGAAGATGGAAGGAATACACAGAATCACTGTACCAGAAAGAACTGTTTGACGTTCAACCATTTCAGGAGGCAGCATTTAAATAAGAACCAATAGTACTGAAGGAAGAAGTCCAAGCTGCACTGAAGGCACTGGCGAAAACAAGGCTCCAGGAGTTGACGGAATACCAATTGAGATGTTTCAACAAACAGATGCAGCCTTGGAAGCACTCACTTCTCTATGTCAAGAAATTTGGAAGACAGCTACCTGGCCAACTGACCAGAAGAGATCCGTAACTGTGTACATCGCAAAGAAAGGTGATCCAACAGAATGTGGAATTTATCGAACAATATTATTAATATCACACGCAAGTAAAATTTTGCTAAAGATCATTCAAACGTGGTTGCAGCAGTACACCGACAGGGAACTGCCAGAAATTCAAGCTGGATTCAGAAGAGGACGTGGAATGAAGGATATCACTGCTGATGTGAGATGGATCTTGGCTAAAAGCAGAGAATGCCAGAAAGATGTTTACTTGTGTTTTATTGACTATGTAACGGCATTCGACTGTGTGGATCATAAATTATGGATAACATTTTGAAGAATGGGAATTCCAGAACACTTAATTGTGCTCATGCAGAACCTGTACATAGACTTAAGAGGCAGTCATTCGAATAGAACAAGGGGATACTTCGTGGTTTAAAATCAGGAAAGGTGTGTGTCAGGGTTGTATCCTTTCACCACACTTATTCAGTCTGTATGCTGAGCAAATAATCTGAGAAGCTGGACTATATGAAGAAGAACAGGGCATCAGGATTTGAGGAAGACTCATTAACAACCTGCGATATGCAGATAATACAGCCTTGCTTGCTAGAAGGGAAGAGGACTTGAAGCACTTACTGATGAAGATCAAAGAGTACAGCCTTCAGTATGGATTACACCTCAACATAAAGAAAACAAAAATCCTCACAACTGGACCAATAAGCAACATCATGATAAACAGAGAAAAGATTGAAGTTGTCAAGGATTTCATTTTACTGGGATCCACAATCAATGCCCATAGAAGCAGCAGTCAAGAAATCAAAGGATATATTGCACTGGGCAAATCTGCAGCAAAAGACCTCTTTAAAGTGTTAAAAAGTAAAGATGTCAATTTGAGGACTAAGGTGCGCCTTACCCAAGCCATGATATTTTCAGATGCCTCATATGCACGTGAAAGCTGGACAATGAATAAGGAAGACCAAAGAAGAATTGATGCATTTGAATTATGGTGTTGGCAAAGCATACTGAATATACCATTGAATATACCAGAAGAACAAACAAATCTGTCTTGGAAGAAGTACAGCCACAATGCTCCTTAGAAGTGAGGACGGTGATACTTCGCCTCAGGTACTTTGGACATGTTATCAAGGGGGACCAGTCCCTAGAGAAGGACATCATGCTTGGTAAAGTAGAGGGTCATCGAAAAAGAGGAAGACCTTCGACAAGATGGACTGACACTGTGGCTGCAACAACGGGCTCAAGCATAGCAACGACTGTGAGGATGGTGCAGGACCAGGCAGTGTTTTGTTCTGTTTTACATAGGGTTGCTATGAATCAGAACCGACTCAATAGCACCTAACAACAACAACAATCTTTACAGAAGCAGACTGCCACATCTTTGCCCTGCACAGCGGCTGATAGGTTTGAACTCCAACCTTTTCTTGGTATACACATACAATGGAATATTACTCAGCCATAAAGAGAAATGAAGTTGATACATGCTACACCATGGATGACCCTGAAAACATTATTCTGAGTGAAACAGGCCTGACACAAAAGGATAAATATTGTATGATCCAACTTACATGAAATATCTAGAATAGGCAAACACATAGAGACCAGAGTTTATTAGTGGTTACCAGGGGCATGTGCAAGGGGGAAGAGGAGAGTTATTGCTTAAGGGGTACTGAGTTTCTGTTAAGAGTGATGAAAAATTTGGAAACAGATAGTGGTGACAGTTGCACAACATGGTGAATGTAATTAATGTCACTGAACTGTACACACTGAAATGGTTGAAACGGCAAATATTGTGTAATAATATTTCACCACAATAAAAATTTTAGAACGAGAGAGAGATTTAAAAAAAAGGAATAAAGAAACAGTGTCCTTAAAATGATACGCGTGAAGAGTGTGCTTCTTAGTTCAAGCAGATACACGAGACTAAACGGCAGCTCCTGTCCAGAGGTGAGATGAGAAGGCACAGAGGGTCAGGAGCTGGTTGAATGGACACGGGAAATCCTGGGTGGAAAGGAGGAGTGTGCTGTCACAGTATAGGGAGAGCAACTAGGGTCAAATAACAATGTATGCATAAATTTTTGTATGAGAGACTGACTTGAATTGTAAACTTTTATTTAAAGCACAACAATAAAATAAAAAGAAACTGTGTCCTAACAGTAAGTACCTTTGTTGCTCTATCATCAGGTGGGATGTAAATGTCTCAATTTTTGCACTTAACAACAGGTTTATACAACACCTCAACAACAAAAGGACAAATAACCCAAATAAAAAATGGGCAAAGCATATGAACAGACACTTCACCAAAGAAGACATTCAGGCAGCTAACGGACACATGAGGAAATGCTCGAGATCATTAGCCATTAGAGAAATGTAAATCAAAACTACAATGAGATACCATCTCACCCCAGCATTACTGGCACCAATCAACAAAACAGATAATAACAAATGTTGGGGAGGTTTCAGGGAGATTGGAACTCTTATGCACTGCTGATGGGAATGTAAAATGGTGCAACCACTATGTAAAATGATATAGTGCCTCCTTAAAAAGCTAGAAATGGAAATACCATAAGATCCGGCAATCCCACTCCCAGGAATACATCCTAGAGAAGAGCTGTCACACATGAATAGACATATGCACACCCACGTTCACTGCAGCATTATTCACAATAGCAAAAAGACGGAAACAACCTAAGTGCCCATCAACAGATGAATGGGTAAACAAATTACGGTACATACATACAATGGAATACTACACAATGATAAAGAACAATGATCAATCCACAAAACATCTCACAACATGGATGAATCTGGAGGGCATTATGCTGAGTGAAATAAGTCAATCACAAAAGGACAAATATTGTATGAGACCACTATTATAAGAACCCAAGAAAAAGATTACATGCAGAAAAAAAAAATCCTTGATGGTTATGAGGGCGGGGAGGGGTGGGAAGGGGAAATCATTAACTAAAGCGTAGACAAGTGTTAACTTCAGTGAAGGGAAAGACAACACACAATATAGGGGAAGTCAGCACAATCTGACCAAGGCAAAGTCACAGAAGCTTCCTAGACACATCCAAACACCTTGAGGGACTAAGTTACTGGGGCTGAGGGCTGAGGACCATGGTCTTGGGGGACATCTAGGTCAACTGGCATAACATAGTTCATAAAGAAAATGTTCTACATCCGACTTTGGTGAGTAGTGTCTGGGGTCTTAAAAGCTTGCAAGCAGCCATCTAAAATACTTCTATTGGTCCCAGCACATTCAGAGCAAAAGAAAATGAAGAAAATCAAAGACACAAGGAAAACATTGGTCCAAAGGACTAATGGACCACATGAACCACAGCCTCCACCAGCCTGATCCCAGAAGAACTAGATGGTGCCTGGCTACCACCACCAACCACTCTGACAGGGATCAAAATAGAGGGTCCTGGGCAGAGCGGGAGAAAAATGTAGAATCAAATTCTAACTCACAAAAAAAAAAAGACCAGACTTACTGGTCTGACGATGACTGGAGGAACCCCCAAGACTATGGTCCCCAGAAATCCTGCTAACTCAGAACTGAAGCCACTCCCGAAGTCCACCTTTCAGCCAAAGATTAGACAGGCCTATAAAACAAACAATAACACCGGTGAGGAATGTGCTTTTAGTTCAATCAAGTATACGAAACCAAATGGGCAACACCTGCCCAAAAGCAAAGATGAGAAGACAGGAAGGGACAGGAAAACTGAATGGACACTGAGAACCCAGGATAGAATGGGAAACGGGTAGAGTGCTGACACATTGCAGGGATTGCAACTAACATCACAAAAAAATTTGTATATAAAATTTGTGAATGAAAAACTAATTTGCGCTGTAAACTTTCACCTAAAACATACCAAATTAAAAAAAAAATACACAAGAAAGCCTTAAAAGCAGTTACTTCTTAAGTTGTGTAACTAGAGAGTAAATGGTGGATTAAGGGAGACTTTTAGTACCAATTTTATATCTTTCTAGAACATTCGAAATTTCTCGCACTGGGTATATATTACTTTCATAATAAAAAGGCATTTTCGTTTGAAAACAAAGAAGCAAAAATAAAGATACTGTTGTCGTGCCATTGATTGGCAAAAATTAGAAGAATGGTAATATCCAGGGGTGACCAAAGTATAGAAAAGCAGACACTCTCCTACCTTGTTGTGGAAATGCAGCTCTGCATCCCTCGTGCAACTAAAACAACTAAAAAAAGGAATAAAGAAAAGAGAGTTAATAATGGCAATACCTTTATTTTATTCTTTTTTTGATTATCACTCTTTCTCTGCATATAAAAGTAAGAAATGCTCAAGGCTAAAGTTGTCAGATTTAGCAAATAAAAATATAAGATGACTGATTAAATTTGAATTTCAGGTAAACAATAAATATTCTTTTTTTAGTATATATATGTCCTATGAAATATTTGGGGCCTACTTAAACTGAAAAATTATTTGTTGTTTATCTAAAATTCAAGGAGTCCCTGGATGGCACAAATGGTTAAGGGCTGGACAGCTCATGGAAAGGTTGGCAGTTCAAACCCACCCAGACTCTGAAGACAGATCACAGCTTTGAAAACCCTATGGAGTAGTTCTACTCTGCGCACACGGGGTCATCATGAGTCAGACTAGACTCCATAGCAACGACAACAACATCTGGAATTCAAATGTAATTGGTGAGCCTATATTCATCTAGCAACCTTTTCCAAGGCAAATACCGAATTAGAGGGGCAAGTGTATAAAGGGAGATGGAGGAAAGCCGTCTACATCCATCCCCTAAAAACAATCTCTATCAACTGTCTGCGGAATGAAGGCCAGCCAGTAGCCTTCATCCATTCCCTTCCCTGGTCTCCAGCCTAAACAGCTTGTGTTTTCAAGTTTGACCCCAGACTCATCACCCCAAAGTCTAACCCAGGGTCTTAGAGGGGAGAAAAACAAAAACAAAAACAAAAACAGACAGAGCTAACTAGCGTCCCCTGATGTATTTTTTTTTAAAAGTCAAATACACAATACAGTATAAATATCACAATATTATGCAATTTGTATGTGTGTGTACAGTCAAGGCTATGTCTGTTCTGCAAAAATATGAGGTACATTAAAACAAATCACCCACCAGCAGCTAAAGCAATGGATTTAAAAACCCTGAGAACTCTAACTGGGTTATTGTGCCTGTGTAATTTTCTTTTAATGACTACTTAGCAGGTAAAGGAAGAACAGAGGGACCAGTGCTTCTAGAAGAGTGTTCTTAAGGATTCCCTTAACAGCTGACGATTACAAATAAAGCTGTAGGCAGCTTTAGCCAGCATAAAATTATACTGTTAGTAGATGAAAATAGTTACCATAGTTACCTTTCTCCCACTGGAAGAAATTCAACTGCCTACAGCTATCCCTCCTGGCAGAGGCATAACTAAGATATGGCAGGTAGGGCCGTGCCCTGGGCGCCTCTTGAGGGGGGGCGCTAATGAACAGTTTCTATTGACCATCCCAGTTTCCATCACCAGTTGTGAGAGGTCATTCAACAATTTAAAACTAATTACCATAGGCACTATTTTCCGTAGGTAGGCCCCTCTCCTGGGGCGGTTTATAACAAAACACCTGGGCACGGTTTTATCTGACAATTTCAGGATGCTACGCATCAGTGAAAATTAGCTTGGAATTGCTAAAATACACTGTGAGGTTGCTGTTCCTATAGTTGATAGCCCTATACCCATTATTTTTTTTCTTAAAAGAACAAAAACCTCTCTCTTAAGGTCTCTATTTGATGATGAATAGAAAGTATCGACAGTACAGGTTTCTAACTCCTTAATACCAGCGAGCCTCTATCTTATGAATCTTTAGACCAGTGAAATTTCCCCTTGGCTTAACTGACAACTCTGAGGTAGAAGTGGCATAAGGAAAAAAAAATCATGGTCTAAAACTGAGTTATGATCATCTTTTTACCTCTATCACAAAGTTCTGTAAGTAACGGCAACTGGAGGATCATGGGTGTTTTTCAAGTATACATTTGGTTCCGCTCTTGATTCCTATAATAGAGAATGACTGACAACAGGCTACATATTTATTATTATTCCAACGTGGTGAAGGCACTCTACTGTGGGGTCACTCAGGGTGTAATCACTGGTTTCAGGGTGCTTTAATTTAGCCATTTGATATTTGGGTAATGGCTTTACATTTTGTCACAAGTAATGGTGTAATTCCGTTTTTGTCTAATAACATCATTTATATTTTCATATTGTTAGAAACCTGCCGACTTTATTTAACAGGCACAAAGCCTACAAACTTTATTTTTAATGTTTATCTGATGACACGAGTGATAAATGCTCATTGTTGGAAATAGGCGGTAAGTTCAAAAAATCCCAAAGATGAAAACAAACTGCCACTCACAATACAACTCCTGAGCTTAACATGTGGGTTAATGCCTTCCAGTGTTTTATATAAAATATAATGTTTATGATACATATATATGTGTCTTATGTACAAACTTTTTAAATAAAAGTAGACATATTGTACATGCTGCTTTTTTTTTTTTTTTTAACACATACCGGGCATCTTCTACTGGACACGAATCCTCAATTAGGATTGGAAAAGATGCAGCAATGTCTGTTCCTCAAGGAAAGCGGGGTGCCAGGGCAAAGGCAACCATGGGTCAGGACTGCAGACGGTGTCCTCTCCACTGGCTTCCTCTCAATGGGGCTAATGTCGCCGCTTGTGTTTGCGTTCCTTGTAAGAAAGGTGTTGTTGTGTGTCATCCATAGCGACCCTATAGGTCAGAGAACTGCCCCATAGGGTTTCCAAGCCTGCAATCTTTACAGGAGCAGACTGCTGTATCTTTCTCCCGCCGAGCGGCTGGTGGGTTCCAACCGCTGTTAGCAGCTGAGCGCTTAACCTCTGGGCCACCAGGGTTCCTTGTAAGAAAGGTAGTAGCTGAAAACCAAGTAAACTGCCAGCACCACAGAAACCCCGGCGATGCTTCCTTCTTCACACTGACGTACCTGTTTTAATACCGTACGTCATAACCTCTCTGAAACGCTCCAATGATGCCATTAGGGATGAAACTTCGCATCAGAATCCAGCTTGGCAGCACCCCTAATTTGAAAGAATCCATGAATTTTCTCCCTCAGAGGGACGGCAGACGCCATCTTGCAATCCTCGCTGTCTGCTGTGCCAGGCCGCGCGAGGGCTGCTGGGTAGGGAGCTCGAAACCCAGTGCACGCGAGAGCAGAGACTCATGGGAACCAGGTCACCACTGGTAAGAGGCTGCGATTAGGGATCCCCGGTGAGGAGTTACCGCCATCTCAAACAGTGGCTGCTGTGCCGGAGGGTACATGCTGCTTTGTAACCTACCACTTTTCGCTTAACACAAAATTGTTAATATTTTCCATGGCACTGAACATTCCCTACAACCTCATCTTTTATTTCTACCTGGTAGATTGTTGTATGACTATATCATAATCTAACATTTTTCTCAATTATAAGCAGGGCTCTATAAGTATGTTAGTGCTAAATCTTCATGCATATTCATGGTTATTTCCTTAGGAGAAATTTCTAGACATGGAATTGCTGGGTTAAAGGGTGTGTACATTTTCATTTTAAAGGCTAGAGATTTTTAACTAAATACAACAATCTTTTAAATATTTCTCCTTTTGCAGTACTTTTTTTTAAAGGTTTCTATTCATTAAAGTTTAAAATACATAAAGCAAAGTCTACAAATCTTAAATATACACCTTGATAAATGTTTATATATATCAGAGTAATCACTACCCAGATTAAATACAGACCATTTTCAGTCCACCAGAAGGCACCCTTTTAGCTCTTCCCAATCTGTACCCATCCCACATCTATCCCAGACTTAATCATGACTCTGATTTATATCCCTACAGATTAGTTTGCCTATTCTTAAACTTCATATAAATGGAATTATACTGTATGTACTTTGTGTGTGACTACTTTCACTCATCATTATGTCTGTGAGATTCATCCATGTCGTGTATGTATCAATACTTTGTTTTTTCTTATTGCTGTACAGTAGTCCATTGCATGAATGTGTCTAAATATACCACCATTTATATCTCCATTCTCCTGTTGATGGACATTTGGAGTGTTTTCCATTTTGGGGCTATGACGAATAAAGTTACTATGAACATTCTTATACATATCTTTTCCTGGACATATATAGTCATTTCTCTTAGAATTGCTGGATCATGGGATAGGCATACATTTGAAAATAAGTCTTAAGTGAGGACAGAAAATCATGTGAGGAAAGAAAACAATTAGTTGAGCCCTTGAGTATAGGGATGGATGCTGATGGGTGCCAAGAGAGTGAGAGAGCAGGTTCTGGTCACCTCTGTTGTCACAGAGGCAGACAAGAGAGTGTGTAATAGGGACAGAGTATTCACAAGGTGCCAAGAATCTTGGCCAATAAATCCATTACAAAGAATTCCCGTGGCTAATTTTAAGGTTGCCAATTCCCTCTAAAAGTTGTAATTCTGTGGGAGGTAGGAAGAATAATATCCAAAATATTCTTAATGTACAGTATGACCAATATAAGTCTATTTTTATTTAATTAGCTCATTTGGAGATTTTGGAACAGACTCCCTAGAGTAGTAGCTGGTGTCCTCTGAGGTACGTCTGTCCCAAGACAAATTACCAGTTGCCATTGAGTCGACCCCAGCTCATGGTGACCCCATGTGTGTCAACATAGAACTGTGCTCCATAGGATTTTCAATGGATGATTTTTCAGAAGTAGATTGCCAGGCCTTTCTTCAGAAGTGCCTCTGGATGGACTCAAACTGCCAACACCAAATACACTTCAATACTTTTCCTCTATAGATGTGAAAACAGAAAGGCCCTATAGTAATCTAAGATACTGTCTTTCTAGGAGTCAATAGAGTTCAACTCAGTGCTAGGCAAAGTGCTGACAGGATAAGGAGCTTGCACCAGAAGTTAAATCAACACATTGCCTCCTTTATCAAGAAATTCTTGCTATGAAAAAAAAAGTTAGATAAACTAAACAATGTGGCATAGTTGATTTACATTCTGGTGCAAGCTCTTTATCTCATTACGGATCAGTAACAAAAGTTTGCTAGTAGGCAGCCAATCTGCCGACTAGACAGACTTTGGAGTAAGATGATATGGGTTCAAAGGCCACTTACTATGTGACCTTGTACACACTTCTTACCCACCTTAAACCTCAGTTTCCTATCTGTAAAATAGATATAATAATAGTCCCTACCACATGGGGGCCTGGGAGAATTTGAACACACAAATGTAAAGCACTTGGTATTGACACAAAGTAAGTGTGAATGCTGTGGTTCGGTTTGTGCATGCAGTTCAGAATCTATAAAATCTAATGGGCTGCAGAGTGTACCCCACCAACTGAGCCCTAGCTCTTCACCATGCAGCACAGGCACTGCAAGCAATGGATGAGAAGACTATTTCTGCAATTGCTAAACATTCATATTACCTCCCTGCAGAATAAATTGCAGGTTCTGTATATGGCATTAAGCATTGCTTTGCCATCTCATTTGAGAAAATATACCTTCAAATTAGCATATGTCTTCTCCTTATTTTTCTGTATTAAGACTATCTATTTACATGCCTTTCTTCCCCTATTGGACTATGAATTCCTCAAGGGCAAGGGATTGGACTAATTTTCTCAGTATTTCCTGCATGCCTGGCCCCTGGTAGACAGTCAACACATTTTTATTGAATGTGTGGAACAGCAAATTCCTGACATTAACCAGGGACATAAGATAATACAAGCCTTTATCTACTATAATTGGGTTGACCTTTCCAGATGAATAAGTAATTTCTGTGTATTGTTTTGGAATTATTTGGCTTTCCATGATTTACAGTTGTTGGTATTTGACAATTAATTAGGGTATGCTAATTTTTTAAATGTAAGCACCATTAAATGCATGTCAAAGAAAAGGTAGATGGACAATCAGGAGAGGTACAAGATGTATCCAATTTTTACAAGGTCAACATGTAGAATTTGCTGCTGCTTCTTTTTCTCCAACCAAGTAGAATTTTGACGATCTTTTTTTTTTTTTTTTTTTTGCATTATTTGAAGAGAGCATGAAGTTTGGTAAAGAGTTAAGACTTGTCTAAAACGCATTCCTCAGTGAAAGATGATGTGTTCCACCCACATTATGCACCTGCCCACATTCTCTTGGCCTCTTCTGCCTCACCAGTCCTTGGCTACTTGCTTAATGGGAGACCAACCACCATCATGTTTTCCTCTTCTCCCAACACCTTGTTGGTCTCACTTGCAGTGAGGGTCAGGCTCTGGAACAACCTCCATCATACACAAGATGTCAACTTGTTGAGAGGCTCAGCAGTTCAGTGCCCAACCGGACTCTGACCCCTCCTCCTCACGAGGCTCGGACTCCTCCCACCACATTAGAGTCAGTTGAAGGGCTCTATCTCAGGGCATGGAGTCTGGGTAATTAATACCCCAAGGGACAGGAGTTATGGGAGAGCCAACAAATACATTTTTCTCCCTTCCTCCTCACCAGCAGACTGTTCCTCTCAGTCTGTCCAGTGAAGTTCTGTATGACCAAGCAACTGGCTGCATTTCCTTGTGATGCTGTGGACAGCTTGGTAACAGCCAATGCTATGCTGGAAAATGTTTAAAAACTGGCTCTCTGGGCCAAAAAAAAAAAAGCCTTGATTTATATAGCATTTGCCGATGCCCACGTGTTATGGATTGAATTGTGTCCCCCCAACATGTGTGTTGGAATCCTACCTCTTACACCTGTGGAGTAGGAGAAAGATGTGGCAATCTACTTCTGTAAAGATTACAGCCCTGGAAACCCTATGAGGCAGTTCTGCTCTGTCCTATAGGGTCGCTATGACTCGGAATCTACTCGACGGCACACAACAACAAGAAAAACCCTATGGAGCAGTTCTACTCTGTAACACATGGTTTGGCCATCAGTGGGAATCAACTCAACAACATCTAAAAACAACAACATAGATTGAGCAAGTGAATTCTTCTGGAAGAAAGTTTCTGTTGTTTTGTGCCATCGAGTCAATTCGAACTCATAGCAACTCCATGTGACACGGTAGAACTTTCCCATAGGGTTGTCTTGACTATAAGCTTTAAGCACCACCACTCATCTATTAGTTTGTTGTACTGTGGTGGCTTGCATGTTGCTGTGATGCTGCAAGCTATGCCACTAGTATTTCAAATCCCAGCAGAGTCATCCAGGGTGGACAGGTTTCAGCAGAACTTCCAGACTAAGATAGATTAGAAAGAAGGACCTGTGGGTCTATTTTGAAAGAATTGACCAGTGAAAACTTTATGAATAGCAGCGAAACATTGATATAGTACCAGAAAATGAGCCCCTCAGTTTGGAAGGCACTGAAAATACAACTGGGGAAGAGCTGCCTCCTCAAAGTAGAGTCGACCTTAATGACGGTGATGGAGTCAAGTTTTCGGGACCTTCATTTGCTGATGTGGCACGACTCAAAATGAGAAGAAACAACTGCAAACATCTATGGATAATCAGAACCTGGAATGTACGAAGTATGAATCTAGGAAAATTGGGAGTTGTAAAAAATGAAACAGAATGCATAAAGATTGATACGCTAGGCACTGGTGAGCTGAAATGGACTGATATTGGTCATTTTGAATCAGACAATCATATGGTCCACTATGCCGGGAATGACAAATTGAAGACGAATGGCATCACAGTCATTGTCAAAAAGCGTATCTCAAGATCTATCCTAAAGTACAACACTGTCAGTGATAGGATAATATACATACATCTACAACAAAGACTGGTTATTAGGATATTATTATCCAAATTTATGCACCAACCACTAATGTCAAAGAGGAAGAGATTGAAGTTTTCACCAACTTCTGCAGTCTGAAATTGATCAAACATGCAACCAAGATGCATTGATAATTACCGGTGATTGGAATTGAAAGTTGGAAACAAAGAAGAAGGATCAGTAGTTGGAAAATATGGCCTTGGTGGTAGAAACAATGCAGGAGATTGGATGATAGAAATTTGCAAGATCAATGACTTATTCATTGCAAATACCTTTTTTGAACACCATAAATGGTGACTATACATGTGGACCTTGACAGAGAGAATACACAGGAATCAAATTGACTACATCTATGGAAAGAAACAATGGAGAAGCTCAATATCATCAGTCAGAACAAGGATGGGGCCAACTGTGGAACAGACCATCAATTGCTCATATGAAAGTTCAAGTTGAAGAAAACTAAAACAAGTCCATGAGAGCCAAAGTACGACCTTGAATATATCCCACCTGAATTTAAAGACCATCTCAAGAACAGACTTGACTCACTGAACAGTAATGAGCGAAGACCAGACAAGTTGTGGAATGACATCAAGGACATCATACATGAAGAAAGCAAAAGGTCATTAAAAAGACAGGAAAGAAAGAAAAGACCAAAACTGATGTCAGAAGAGATGCTGAAACTTGCTCTTGAACGTAGAATAGCTAAAGCTAATGGAAGAAATGATGAAGTAAAAGAGCTGAACAGAAGATTTCAAAGGGCGGCTCAACAGAAAAAGTAAAGACCTGGCGTTAGAAAACCAAAAAGGAAGAACACGCTTGGTATTTCTCAAGCTTAAAGAACAGAAGAAAACATTCAAGTCTTGAGATGCAATATTGAAAGATTCTATGGGCAAAATATTTAACGACACAGGAAGCATCAAAAGAAGGAATACATAGAGTCACATTACCAAAAAGAATTATTCGATGTTCAACCATTTCAGGAGGTAGCACATGATCAGGAACCAATGGTATTGAAGGAAGAAGTCCAAGATGCATTGAAAACATTGCTGAGAAACAAGGCTCCAGGAACTGATGGAATACCAACAGAGATGTTTCAATAAAAAGATGCAGCACTGGATGTGCTCGCTCTGCCTAGGCCAAGAAATTTGGAAGACAGCTATCTGGCCAACCTACTGGAAGAGATCCATATTTGTACCCATTCCAAAGAAAGGTGATCCAACAGAATGCAGAAATTATTGAACAATATCATTAATATCACATGCAAGTAAAATTTTGCTGAAGATTATTCAAAAGCGGTTGCAGCAGCACATCAACAGAAAAATTCCAGAAATTCAAGCCAGATTCAGAAGAGGACATGGAATGAGGCATATCATTGCTGATGTCAGATGGATCCTGGCTGAAAGCAAAGAATACCAGAAAGATGTTTATCTGTGTTTTATTGACTATGCAAAGGCATTTGACTGTGTGGATCATAACAAGTTATGGATAACATTGCAAAGAATGGGAATCCCAGAACACTTAACTGTGCTCATGAGGAACCTGTGCATAGACCAAGAGGCAGTCATTCTAACAGGACAAGGGGATATTGAGTGGTTTAAATCAGGAAAGGTGTGCGTCAGGGTTGTATCCTTTCACCATACTTATTCATTCTGTATGCTAAGCAAATAATCTGGGAAGCTTGCCTATATGAAGAAGAACAGGGCATCAGGATTGGAGGAAGAGTCATTAACAACCTGTGATATGCAGACGACACAACCTCGCTTGCTGAAAGCGAAGCACTTACTGATGAAGATCAAAGACTACAGCCTTCACTATGGATAACACTTCAACATAAGAAAACAAAAATCCTCACAACAGGACCGATAAGCAACATTATGATAAACGGTGAAAATATAGAAGATGTCAAAGATTTCATTTTACTTGGATCCTCAATCAACGTCTATGGAAGTAGCAGTCAAGAAATCAAAGGACGTGTTGCACTGGGCAAATCCGCTGCAAAAGATTTCTTTAAAATGTTAAAAAAACAAAGATGTGGCAAATCCGCTGCAAAAGATTTCTTTAAAATGTTAAAAAAACAAAGATGTCACTTTGAGGACTAATGTGCGCCTAACCCAGGCCATGGTATTTTCAATTGCCTCATACGCATGCGAGAGCTGGACAATGAATAAAGGAGATCGAAGAAGAATTGATGCCTTTGAATTACGGTGTTGGCAAAGAATACTGAGTATAGCATGGACTGCCAGAAGAACAAACAAGTCTGTCTTGGAAGAAGTACAGCCAGAATGCTCCTTAGAAGCAAGGATGGTGAGACTTCATCTCAGGTACTTTGCACATGTTATCAAGGGGGACCAGTCCCTAGAGAAGGACATCATGCTTGATAAAGTACAGGGTCAGAGAAAAAGAAGAAGACCCTCAACAAGATGGACTGACACAGTGGCTGCAACAATGTGCTCAAACATATAACGAAGATTGTGAAGATGGCGCAGGACCGGGCAGTGTTTCGTTCTGTTTACATAGGGTCACTATGAGTTAGAACTGACTCAACAGTACGTAACAATAACAATCTTTACAGAAGTCGATCACCAAGTTTTTCTCCTGTGGAGCCATGTGGTGGGTTCCAACTGCCAGGCTTCTTGTTAGCAGCCAAGCACTTAACCAGGGCTCTTTTCTGGAAGAATATGGTGTGGTATTTGCTCAGAGGATAGAGGTGTCTGAAAGGAGAACTCGTAAAGCAAAGAGAATGTGTAAATCCAGAGAAAAAAGGCAAAAGTTTTCCTTGTCAGCACTTTGGAGGCCAACCAGTGTCATGAAGCAGGACCACTAGCCCACCAAGCTCATGTAAAGGACAGTAGAGAGGCCAGCAGTCTGAGGTTACAATTCATAGCTTGTTCCAAACTGAACTCAGCCCCTCCCTTTCCCTGCCTTCAATCCTGCTTCTTTTTTCTCTAGTTACTGGCCTCACCATCCCCCCAGGTGCCCAGGTACCAGACCATGGCCATGGCAGATGCTTCTCTCTTCTTGACCTGCGTCTGTTCAGCTTGCAAGTTCAGAGGAGGTGTCTTCTTCCCCAAAGTCACTCCTGCCTGTCACTCTGGCAACTCTACTGCCCCTGTCTAGGCTCATGCCCTCATCACCTCACCCTTGTCCATCGAAGAAGCTTCCTACCTGCTCTCCCTGCCTCCAGCCCCTCCTCTCTCCAGCCCAGCCTTCACATGGTCGCCAGAGCACACCTCCTGCATTAGAATTCTGATCACATCCTCTCCATGCTCAGGAGCCCTCAGCTGCTCTGTTGTCACTATTGGGTGCCCACAAGTCAATTCTGACTCATAGCGCCCCCATGCGACAGAGTAGAACTGTCCCATAGGGTTTCCAAGGCTGTAACGTTTACAGGAGCAGATCGCCAGGTCTTTTCTCCCATGGAGTCACTGGGTGGGTTTGAACTGCTAACTTTTCAGTTAGCAGCCAAGCACTTAACTGTTGTGCCGCCAAGGCTCTTTAGGAGCTCCTCTACTGCCTGCACATTAGCATTAAGACTCCCCACCTTGCTATTGAAGAATAGCTACAAGCTGGTCTTCATCAGCCCATGCCTCTAGATCCCAGTTCCATCCACTACCTACTTCTGTCTGAACATGTCTGGAACGTTTCTGCCCATAAGCCATTTCTTCCCTTGTTCAGTCCAACTGGGATGCCTTCCTGCCCTTATCCTCACCACTTTTTGGCCCGCTGAAATCGTCTTTCCTTTAGGTAGAGCCCCAGAGCTGCCAGCCATATGTGTGTAGCTCCGTACTTCTCTTTGGCTTAAATGATTTTATCCATCTCTTCCATGTTTGCATAGCATTTGGTCTCTATTCTGCAGCTTGTTGAGGGTTCTCATGTAATGATTTGCATTTGTAGTGATGTGTAAACATATGCATCTCGCCTGCAGTCTGTAAGTTCCTTGAAAGCAGAGATGGAGCTAGGGATCCCTGAGTCACCTCAATACTGGCATAGCCCCGGACAGGTGCTAATCAGTTGAATTACATTATCTTCCAAATACCTTTGACATGGCCTACTTTTGGGTAGATGTTTTTTGTGTTAAGTGCTACAAACCAAAACAACAAAAACCAGCTCCCTGAAAGCATTCCAATATTTATAAAAAGTTTCTGAGCCCTAGAGTAGGAGCACGCAGATTTATTTCCTTTTTCAGTGAAGCTTAAGTACAAAGTGGAGTTATTGGGTGGCACTAATGGTTAACCGCTTGACTACTAGCTGGAAAGTTGGCTGTTCCAACCCACCCAGAGGTGTCTCTGAAGAAAGGCCCGGGGATCCACTTCCAAAAGGTCACAACCTTGAAAAACCTATGGAGCAAGTTCTACTCTGCACACCTGGGGTTGCCATGAGTCAGAATCGACTTGATAGCAACTAACAACAACAACAACAACACAGTACAAAATGGAAGGTTTCCAACTGGCCATGACCAATGCCTTTTGATAAGAGAGGATGCTTTCTATTTCAATTTAAAAAAAAAAAGAATAAAATTTTGTCATGTTTCATCAAAAGACTTCACCAAAAGAGTAAAAAGAGAACCCACTGACTGGGAAAAAAATTTGGGGTATGACATATCCAACAAGGGTCTCATGTCTAAAATCTACAAAATACTTCAGACCACAACAACAAAAAGACAAATAATTGAATTAAAAAATTGGCAAAGAATATGAACAGACACTTTACCAAAGAAGACATTCAGGTGGCTAAAGGACACATGAGGAAATGCTTGTGCTCATTAGCCAGTAGAAAAACGCACATCAAAACTACGAGATACCATCTCACCCCAACAAAGCTAGCATTAATCCAAAAAACACAAAATATTAAATGCTGGAGAGATTGAGGGGAGATTGGAACTCTTATGCACTGCTGGTGGGAATGTAAAACGGTACAATCACTATGGAAAACAATATGGCACTTCCTTTAAAAGTCAGAAATAGAAATATCATACGATCTGGTAATCCCACTCCTAGGAACACATCCTAGAGAAATAAGAGCTGTCACACGAATAGACACATACACACCCATGCTCATTGCAGCATTATTCATAATAGCAAAAAGATGAAAACATCCCAAGTGCTCATCAACAGATGAATGGATAAACAAATTATGCTACATACACACAACTATAAATACTACACAATGATAAGGAACAATGATGAATCTGTGAAACATCTCACAACATGGATGAATCTGGAGGGCATTATGCTGAGTGAAATAAGTCAATCGCAAAAGGATAAATATTATATGAGACCACTATTATAAAAACCCAAGAAAAAGATTACACAAAGAAAAAAATAATCCTTAATGGTTATGAGGGAGGGGAATGGGGGAAGGGGAAATCATTAACTAGGGAGTAGACAAGTGTTAACTACGGTGAAGGGAAAGACAACACACAGTATAGGGGAAGTCAGCACAATCTGACCAAGGCAAAGTCATAGAAGCTTGCTAGACACATCCAAACACCTTGAGGGACTGAGTTACTGGGGCTGAGGGCTGGGGACCATGGTTTCGGGGAACATCTAGGTCAATTGGCATAATATAGTTCATAAAGAAAATGTTCTACATCCTACTTCGGTGCGTAGCATCTGGGGTCCTAAAAGCTTGCAAGTGGCAGAGCAAAGGAAAATGAAGAATACCAAAGATACAAGGAAAATATTAGTCCAAAGACCACTAATGGACCACATGAACCACAGCCTTCACCAGCCTGAGCCCAGAAGAACTAGATGGTGCCCGGCTTCCACCACTGACTGCTCTGACAGGGATCACAATAGAGGGTCCCAGACTTACTGGTCTGACAGAGACTGGAGGAACCCCCGAGGCTATGGCCCCCGGTCACACTGCTAACTCAGAACTGAAGCCACTCCTGAAGTCCACCTTTCAGCCAAAGATTAGTCAGACCTATAAAACAAACAACGACACACGTGAGGAATGTGCTTCTTAGTTCAATCAAGCATAAGAGACCAAGTGGGCAACACCTGCCCAAAAGCAAAGAGGAGAAGGCAGGAAGGACGAGAAACCTGGACAAATGGACACGGGGAACCTGGAGTGTAAAGGGAAAGGAGGAGAGTGCTGACACATTGAGGAGGTTGCAACCAATGTCACAGAATAATTTGTGTGTAAATTTTTTAATGAGAAACTAATTTGCGCTGTAAACTTCCACCTAAAATACAATAAGAACGTTTTTTATCATGTTAATATAAATAAATCTCTCGCTTATCTAGAACCACCAAGTATCCAAAATGTGGTTCTGTCTGGAGTCACATACGTATTTCTGAGGACTGTCGAGTAGTTTTTTGTAACTGAGAGGGAAAGAACACTGTGATTTCAATCTATCCCTTCAAAATCCTTTAGCGTTAAACTGCAAAACATCTGTATTGAAGTCAGTCTCAGAGCACTGCCCATTTTCAGCTTGGAGCTTAGATTATCTTTCAGAAAAGGAAGCCCGCGGTTGTGTTGACATAAAGGAAATGACATTTGTGAAATCCCCGCATTAGCGGGTTCTTCTGGGAAGTGCCTTATGCTTGGATTTCAGAGGTAAGTGTCTGTTCTTGCGGGGAAGTGCACATCTCTGTCATGTCAGAAAGTCCCTTAACAAGAAGTGACTGGGGATGGCTTCAAGTGATAGTGTTTAAAGAATCTCTGCAGAAGAAGGACACAATCAACTTAATGTCTTGTGGTCTAATACAGGCAAAGATGGCAAACAAAGCGGCCTCAGGTATCAAACAATGGGAGTCAATGTCAATTCACAGAGTTTAATTTGAGGGCCATAAGGAAGAACTAAGGGGCCCTGGTGGCGCAGTGGTTAAGTGCTCAGCTGCTAACCTAAAGGTCGGTGGTTTGAACCCACCAGCCACTCTGTGGGAGAAAGATGTGGCAGTCGGCTTCCGTAAAGATTACAGCCTTGGAAACCGTATAGGGCAGTTCTAACTCTGTCCCACAGGGTCGCTATGAATTGGAATCGACTTGATGGCAACAGGTTTGGTTTTAAGGAAGAACTACTGAGTAGGAATACGCTGGTGTTATGGATGGAGGTATGTCCCCCAAAAACATATGTTGAACTGCTAACTACCATACCTATAAATATGGCCCTGTTTGGAAATAGGAGAGGTCCCTGGCTGGCGTAAATGGTTTGCACTCAACTACTAACCTAAATGCTTGGTAAAGTGGAGGGTCAGCGAAAAAGAGGCAGACCCTCAACAAGACGGACTGACACAGTGGCTGCAACAATGGGCTCAAGCATAACAACGATTGTGAGGATGGCGCAGGACCAGGCAGGGTTTTGTTCTGTTTTACATAGGGTTGCTGTGAGTCAGAGTTGACTTGACAGCACCTAACAACAACAACTACCCTAAAATTGGTGGGTTGAACCCACTCAGTAGTACAATGGAAGAAAGGCCTGGTGATCTGCTTCTGTAAGATTACAGCCGAGAAAACCCTATGGAGCAGTTCTGCACTGTAGCACATAGGGTTGCTATGAGGCAGAATCAACTCTACGGCACACGTCAACAACAGTGAGGAGACGGGGATGGACTTAATAAGTAAATCATTAATTAGAGCTGAATAAAGGCCTGTTAAGTCCCAGTGTGATATGAACAAAGTTTCTCAGTAGTTCAGGGAGAGATGTGTGGTGGAAAATTCCATACATCCAAAAGTATTATCCCCAAACTAAGGATTAAGCAAACTGGGCGTTCAATATCTTTGCTGGAGAAATCTGCTGATAGCTCCTTGGAAGAAAAGCAGGACCCTGTGTCTATGCTGGCTGACTTTTGCTCGGCACCGTTTGGTGCTGTTGTGCTAATTGCCTGTTTGTCGGGGGATCAAACCTTCTTACTTTGTACATCAAAGTAATAGCCTCAGATAGTTGGCTTCTTGTTTACGTCTTGTATATATTACTTTTTATTTATGATGATCAGCTCTTGTCTAGCACTTATGGAAAAATGGTTCTGAAGACCCTATGCCCTAAATATTAACCCATGCCATTTGGTAAAGAAATGGCCAGTTTATGGCTCTGATAAGATTAGCATCCTATGAAAGACACCAGAATCGTCACTTAGCAACCAAACTATGTGAGGAATCAGCCCCTCATTTAGGGCATATGTCTCTGCTCCCCAAACTTTGTTTTCAAATTGTCATTGTCCATCTGCTAGTTCCCTCATTAATGACTAATAAACTCTGACTTGTGCTTAGATTAATTGATCTAAGGAATTTTGTTTCAACAATCTTCACAAGTCACATGGAAGGAGAGGTGGGTGCAGCTCAAAAGAACTGGCCCCGTAGGATTCTGTTCCTTATTCATGTTTCAAGTAGCAATTTTATTTCAGCAAAAAGGGGGAAAAAACCCATTTATCAGTTACATTTACATTTTCATATATTTTATTTATGCTTTGTATTTGTGTGTGTGTAAATTTGCCTTAGTTCTATTGGTTCATTTATTGATTGATTCATGAATTCAACAAATATTTCCAGAGAGCCTATTCTGCCAGGCATGGTGCTAGGAGCTTACCTACCCATTGCTGTCAAGTCAATTCCCGCTCCCAGCACCCCTATAGGATGGAGTGGAACTGCCCCATAGGGTATCCAAGGCTGCGATTTTTACACATCTTTCTCCCATGGAGCAGCTGGTGGGTTCGAATCACCAACCTTTCAGTTAGCAGCCAAGTGCTTAACTACTGCACTACCAGCTTAGAATACATCAATGAACAAACTAGACAATGGTTCTGTCCTCAGAGAACTTGGGTTCTAGAAGGGGAGCCATGCAATAAGCAAGAACATGTAAGAGAAGGAAATGGGCGAGTAGAAGAATAAAGCAGAGTGATTGGGAGAGAGGCTCCATTTTAGGTAAGGTAATAAGGGATGCCTCTTGGAAGAGACGACATTTGAGACTCTACTACAAGTGAGCAGTGGTTTTCAACCAGGGGTGATTGTGTCTCCTAGGTGACGTCTGGTAATATCTGGAGACATATTTGGTTGTCACAACTTGGGGTTGCTACTGGCATCTAGAGGGTAGAGGCCAGGGATGCTGTTCGACATCCTACGATGCACAGGATGGCCCGCACAATACAGCATGATCTGACCCAAACGTCAGTAGTACCAAGGTTGAGAAACCCTGATCTAAAGATTTACTTTCCCCCTGCTATGGGGACAAGCCATTTCTAGAGAGTGTTCTAGAGAGTGGCTGCTCTGTAAGCCTGGTGCCAGATGATGACTCAGAGAAGAGCCCCTAGCTGACCAGAGATGGACATGTCACCTAACTTTATTTCCATCAGCTACTGAGATTTAGGAGTTCCTTGTTATCGCAGCATAGTTTAACCTATCCTGGCTGATAGAGCAATGTAGCCACCCATCCTAACACTCTTCTGAATTCTTTCTTCTTCATTAGGAAAAAAACAAACATATTTTCCAGAAAAAATAATAGCATTAGAGTTTATAAAATTTGTTAAACCTTGACATAGCATTGAATGGAGTATTTACTGGATGCCCGTCATGTAACCAGTAGTGTTTTAGCTGAAGCTCCTCGGTTGGTGCAAGCAGTTTGCGGTCAGTAGCTAACTGAAAGGTTAGCAGTTTGAACCCACTTAGTGGCACCAGAGAAGAAAGGCCTGGTAATTTGCTTCTGTAAAGATTACAGCTTAGGAAACCCTGTGAAGCAGTTCTATTCTGTAACACAAGGGGTTGCTATGAGTCGAGATTTTTTTTTTTTTTTTAATATAGGCTCTCTCCTAAGACAAACACAAACAGCCATCAGGACCGATAAATGCATGCGTGCTTTGTGTAGTGAACCAACTAGAATCCTGTTGCGTCTGCTTTGGTCTATTGCAATGAAAATGAGGTTTCTCTCATTTTTAGTGATTTTGATGTGTTCTTTCCACAAGTCTTCCTCGCTTCTAAATATCAACTAGGCATTTAAAATCGGAAAATGGCCATAATAGCAATTCCCATCTCCTACTAATATTTCTGCTACCGTATTTTATTCTAATCTACACACAGAAGGTCGACTCGATCCAAAATATACAGCTTGAATAAATACATATAAATGTGTCTGGTTTCTAAGATTTCCTTTTTCCCTCGTGTTCTGTGATGACAGTGCCCCAGGAACTCATGATTAGGGTCCATCACCACTCCAACAGCCATTGCCACTGCTGCTAAAAATAAGCATAGGACCACCAGGGGTTGGTTTAAAAATAGCTCTTAATCATTTGTGAAGTTATCTTCCCGTGACTGGTTAGTGTAGCCTGTGGCTAACGTTAGAGCTATAAGTAAACTGGAAACACTCAAATGGCTCAAGCACCCATCACATTTATTATACAGCAGCACCTATCTCACTAATTTTGGGTAGTCCCTGGGTGGCACAAACCGTTAAGCGCTCAGCAGTTCAATCCACCCAGAGGTGCC
The DNA here is from genome assembly GCA_030035585.1 of Dugong dugon. Taxonomy (NCBI): domain Eukaryota; kingdom Metazoa; phylum Chordata; class Mammalia; order Sirenia; family Dugongidae; genus Dugong; species Dugong dugon. The sequence goes on from CM057483.1 coordinate 163,312,516, forward strand.
TTGGGAGAAAGGCCTGGCGATCTACTTCTGAAAAATTAGCCACTGTAACCCCTATGGAGCACAGTTCTACTCTGACACATGCGGGGTCGTCATGAGTCGGAATCGACTCCATGGCAATTAGTGGTGGTGGTGATAGTCTCTGTGCTGGGTCTGGCTTAGATCTGCGTCCCATGTCTACCTCTGGAGCCAGAGTGGGATCAGCTCCACATAAACCTCAATGGACTTGGAGTGGAGGAAGGGTATGGCCCAAAGAAAACGTCAGAAATTGTTACTAAAAAGAAATTAGGGTTGGATACCTGCCAGCTCTAATGGGTAGACTTCCACTTTAGCAAATCATGATATTTTTGTTAAATAATCCTCATTTTTTTTTCCAACCAACACACCTTAAAGTTATTATATGCTACCATCAATAAGAGTGATAGTCACTCGCCTTAGGGGGAGTGCCTTGGGTTAAAAGATAATTTTCAGGAAAAGGTAAAATCATGACTCTCATACAGATCTAACAATGAACACATTATAGATTTGTTTAAACTCAAGAGGAAACTATTCCAACTCATAGCGACCCTATAGGACGGAGTAGACCTGCTCCATAGGGTTTCCAAGGAGCAGCTGGAGGATTCAAACTGCCAACCTTTTGGTTGGCAGCCGAGCTCTTAACCACTGGCCACCAGGCAGATGTTACAACCAGTTCAAAGTAAAAGTCAGAAAAGCACATATTATATGCAGTAAAGAATTAGGCACACTTTTTTTATACGCCCAACAGGTGGAAATGAATGTGCAAATGGAAGTAAAATTGGTTTTTCCACAAGGGGCAGAAAAGTCAATGGGAACTCTACCAGAGACAGAGTTTAAATATCCATAAGAATTTTGCATTGCTATCAGTTACCTACAATTTAAGGAGCCCTGGTGGCGCAATGGTTAAGCGCTCAGTTACCAACCAAAAGGTTGGAGGTTCAAACCCAACCAAAGGCTCTGCAGGAGAAAAGACCAGGTGATCTGCTCCAGTAAAGATTAAACCCATTGCCATTGAGATGATTCCAACTCATAGCAGCCCTACAGGACAGAGTAGAACTGCCCCATAGAGTTTCCAAGGAGCACCTGGTGGATTTGAACTGCTGATAGCAGCCGTAGCTCTTAACTACTGTGCCACCATGGTCTCCCTGGTAAATTTGCAGCCTATGACACCCTATGGGGCTGTTCTACCCTGTCCTGTAGGGTCTTTATATAGGGTTGCTATGAGTTGGAATCGACTGGATAGCAATGGGGATTAGTCAGAATTGACTAGACGGTACACAACAACAACCACAATGTCTACAATTTACAGAATTGTAAATGAGCTCAAAGACAATGAAGGCCTAGAATCGGATAACTGGGGACGATACACAATGCATAGTTATCCAATGAAACACAAATTTGGTTTTTCTGTAATACTTTAATTAAAGTACACTTCCCAAGAATTCTGGTGTGCCTCACCTAAGGGGACATTCCTCACCCCTCTGGAATAACAGTGGGCAACAGATACTGTCCCTTGTTTAACTATAGCTCCAGGTTGCGGTCGTTGTTAGTTGCCATTGAGTAGGCTCTAATTCATGGTGACCTTACGTATAACAGAACAAAATAGGTGCCCAGAGTCCACTGTTGTGGCTATTGTGTCAATTCGTTTCACTGAAGGTTTCCCTTGTTTTCGCTGACCCTCTACCATAGCTCCAGGTAGGAAGAGTAAAACCATGGTCATTAACGCTGCCTGAATGAGACTTTGCCTTAAAGTCAGATTGCTGAGAGACCACATTGAGAGTATGGCGGTGATGAGAATGAAAATCGGGAAACAGAAACTCTGTTTAGAGGACAAGGAGCACTAGGTGTGCTGAGGGCCCCATGGAGTGCGGAGGGAAGGATCAAAAGAGGAACTGTTGACTTTGTTGTCCTCTCACTGGTTGAAATCTCACTCCCAGTCCCATCCGTGGAAGGGCAGGGTGGCTGGTCTAGAATGCAGGCCAAGAAATTGGAATTCAGCTTGGGTTCCAAGGGACTGGGAGGGAGCAGGCTTTTCTGCCAGAGACAGCCCTATACACCCAGAACCAGCCAGCCAGACGTGCCAAAGTCCATTGGAAAAGTCACGGTTCCGTAGAAACTCTCAGGCCAAACCCCAAAAGCAGCAGCAAGAAACAGCAGACAAAATACGGACCCCCAGCCCAGAATGGCGAATCTGAAGAGCTGGGTTCTCAAACTTCAGGACTCCTTGTTAATGTGGGTGGGCGATGCTGCAAGGGGAAATCTAGTAATGATTACTTAATTCAAAGAAGAATGGGTTTTGTCTTAATGGATGCAGGAAAAGCTGAAGACAAATATTGAACTTCAAAGTGGGAGGAATGAGTAATATAGGTGCACAGTTGCTAAGGAAACGTTTTCTTAATTGGAAAAAGATGGGCTTTTTTATATGCACACAAGAATCAGCCTCTGGCAACACCCCCACTTCCTCCACAACAATCTTTCTGATGTAGAGTGCCAGAAAGCACCACATTTTGGGGATGAAGGGATTAAACATTAATGTTCCAAGCCTGTGGTGGGGGAAGGTTTTTAATTGTGTCACCCATAAAAAGTAATGGTACAGACTAATACATGATCCATTTTCAGTTCAGACTCCAGCAAGAAGACACCTCCTCCCTCCAAAGAAGCTCTGTACTATTTCACCTTGTCATAGGGTGTGTGCATACAGACCCTCAGCCACAGCAGCCAAGGACACAAGTGCTCAGCTTAGAGTGCAGAGGTGTGTTGGGCAGCCATTTGAAGTGTCGACCAGGAGAGACAAGAATTTTCAGTGGTCAGACGCATAGAACAGAACTCAGACTAGCCTTTGCCTAATCTTCAACCAGTTGCTGTTGAGTGGATTCTGATTCACGACGATCCCATGTGTGTCAGAGTAGAACTGTGCTCCACAGGGTTTTCAGTGGCTGATTTTTGGAAGTAGATCACCAGGCCTTTCTTCTGAGGTACCTCTGAGTGGATTCGAACCTCCAGCTTTTCAGTTAGTATAGCTGAGCGCATATCAGTTTGTACCATCCAGGGACTTCTGCCTAGTCCTAGCCTCCTAGCAAATGAGCCCTAGCACAGTTTCTAGTTGAGAAGGAGACAGAGGCTGTTATGAATTGAATTGTGTCCCCCCAAAATGTGTCTCAACTTGGCTAGGCCATGATTCCCAGTACTGTGTGATTATTTACCATTTTGTCATCTGATGTGATTTTCCTATGATGTTAATGAGGCAGGATTAGTGACAGTTATGTTAATGAGGCAGGACTCAATCTACAGGATTAGTTCGTATCTTGAGTCAGTCTGTTTTGAGATATAAAAAAAGTGAGCAGAAAGACAGGGGGACCGCATACCACCAAGTAAGCAGTGCCGGGAACAGAACGAGTCCTTTGGATCTGGGATTCCTGCGCAGAGAAGCTCCTAGATCTGGGGAATATTGATGACAAGGACCTTTCCACCAGAGCTGACAGAGAGAGAAAGCCTTCCCCTGGAGCTGGCACCCTGAATTCAGACTTCTAGCCTCCTAGACTGTGAGAAAATAAGTTTCTCTTTGTTAAAGCTGTCCACTTGTGGTAGTTCTATTATAGCAGCACTAGATAACTAAAACAGAGGCTGACTTTAAACCCACAGTATTTTCTTTACTGCAGTTGTTCCTACTCCTGGCTGCACTTAGAGTTGTCATGGGAGAATAAAGAAATGCTTCTGGCTGGGCCCTGCCGCAGACCAACTGAAACAGAATCTCTGGGAGTAAGGGCCTAGGCGTCTGTATTTTTGGAAACTCCCCAGGTGATTCTAACATGCAGCCAGTGGGCAAACGCCTGCTTTAGTTTGTGGTGTGTATGCATACATAGTACATTGCATAGCATTCTCATCCAGAGCAAAGCATCATACACAACAAATCCATTTAGCATTTCCAGCAAGTCCAGCCATCCTTGCAGGCTGGACACGTGGATTCCTTGGAATCTACCTGACTCTTAAAGTCTTGGTTCTCATACCCAAAGTGTGACAAGTGATGTAGATAGCACCCCACCCCCCAATCCCTTACAGAAGTCTGCCTTAATGAAGTTCATTTTGGTGTGAGGGCACTACCTGTCCCTTAACAGGGACTGAGGTTTTAAAACACAGAAAGGAGGTCTTAAAATATAGAAGGCCAAATATGGTCTTGCCTTGGAGAATTAGAGAGAGAGAATGTTCTAAATGGAGAAGAAGAAGCACCTTGTGGGTAGATACCTTTGATGCTTCCTTGTAGTTGTTAGGTGCAGGTTACGGAAGCAGGGTCTTTTCTCCTATGGAGCTATTGGGCGGATTTGAACCACCAACCTTTCGGTTAGCAGTCAAGCATTTAAGTGTTGTGTCACCAGGGCTTGTTCCTTGGATGCTGCTTCAAAATGAAATGAAAAGAGGAAAATGAATGCCTCGCCTCACAAAGGTTCCTTGTCAGGGCCAACTTTGGATGGTAAAGTTTCTCAGTGAGAAGAGGTAGGAGCAACGTAGACACTTTTAAAAACCAAACACCAAAACTGTTGACATCAAGTCGATTCCAACTCATAGGGACCCTACAGGACAGCGTAGAACTGCCGCACAGGGTTTCCTAGGCTGTAATCTTTACAGAAGCAGACCGCTTCGTCTTTCTCCTACCGAGCGGCTGGTGGGTTTGAACCACCGACCTTTTGGTTAGCAGCCAAGGCTTCAACCACTGTGCCACCAGGGCTCCTGGGCCTTCTGGAAACTTTGGAGAGGACACAGCCCTGAGTTTTTATTTTATAAAACAGGAAAGAAAGTGAAAGGCTTCTCAGGTAAGGAGTCTGAATGGGGCAAGTGCCCTCAGCAGAAGAGTAACCAAGAAGCATCTTAACTTGCAGCTGCGGGTGTGTACTTAGATCTTTTTCAATTTCTCTGCCTTTTTACCTGTTTTTCAAATGGGAATTAATTAGGGTTCCTTATTAATGTATACTGACCTTGTAACTAGTTATATTTTTACAGGAAAGGAGGGTTAAAAGGCTTGATTAGATGCTGACTGGCTTGGTTGACACCAGGGGAAAGAAGTGCCTGGCTATAGCTTAAGCAGCTAGACCTGTTATGCAGGGGGCAGAGCAGATGATGTAAGGCTGAGGGGGCATCACCAGCCTTCCAGTCCAGTGGTGCCATTGTACCTATGAGGAGACCAAATCCCGGAGACTTTAAGCACAAGGCCACACAATGTGTAAAAGCACAGCAGAGGCCATAACCAAATTCTTTACACTACTTTAACTCTCAAATCTGGAAATCGCAAACATTAATACAGTACGAAAAGCTCTCACATATTGCGTGCTTACCAAGATACATGGCTAGAGCTGAAACTTTTCCATGTGCCACAGTATTCAATTCTGGGTTATAGCATTCCATCCTTCGAGATGAGCGCTGTTAGCCCTGATTTATACGGGAAGCAGTGATGCTCAGGGAGGCTGGGTAATTTGGCAGGACTCACAGGCAGTGGCAGTAATGAGGGTAGTGATGGTTCAGTGGTAGAATTATCGCCTTCCGTATGGGAGACCTAGGTTCTATTCCTGGCCAATGTACCTAATGCACGTAGCGTGTTGCTATGATGATGCTGAATAGGTTTCAGCACAACTTCCAGACTAAGACGAACTAGGAAGAAAGGCCTGAAAACTAGCCAGTGAAAGCCCTATGAATCTCAACAGTCCAGTCGACAACCGATCATGAGGATGGCACAAGCCAAGGCAGCCTTTCCTTCCATTGTGCGTGGGGTTGTCACGAGTCTCAGGCAACTTGACAGCAGCGACCATAACACAGCCAGTGACAGAGTTAAATTCCAGCCTTGGTGGGACAGACCCCAAAGCCTTTCCTTTAACCATAGGACTTCAAGTCTTCTAGTTAGCTTGCTTTGAAAGAAATAATTCAGGCCAAAGTAGTGTCATGAAAGTAGGTTTTTGAAAACCAATGAAATAAACTGAGAAAATGGCTTCTTATCACCACTTTGAAAGAAAGATGGTGGTGGAACACTAGCTACTCTTGCCTGGGCCAAGACAGAACCAGGGCTTCGAATCATTCTGTTTGAACCTCTGCTGAGAATTTGCATTTCTAACAAGTTCCCAGGAAGTTCTACAGTAAGTCACTGGGGGATCTTGTTAAAATGTAGATTCTGATTCGGTATATCTGGGGGCAGAAATGCAAATTCTCAGCAGAGAACTTGTTAGAAATGCAAATTCTCAGCAGGGGTTTGAACCAGAACAAACCGTTCAAAGCCCTGCACAGAACAGTATTAGGCATTAAAATATCAGCCTTATGGGGAGAGATGAGGAAAGCGTGACGGTGAGGGAATTGTTTCTTCTTTCCCAAGCTGTAAGCACTGAGTCTCAAACATAGCAAAGACGCTGAAATTGAATCTGTCTTGGGTGGTAGACAAAGTGTGGATTTGTCTGTCTCCTTTTGGGAAATTTCAGTATTATAATTTTCACCTGCCCAACCTCTATGGGGATGTTATGAGAATTAATGCGGCTCGAAAGAGCTTCCTGAGCTATTGCTCAGGAAGGTGAGATTAAGAACAAAATGTTCTCAGAGAGACAAGTAAATATGCATGTTGCTCAAGGGTGAGTCGGCTCCACTAATTTGCGGGCTGGTGGAATTATTTTGCTAGAGTGTCCCTTTGAATGCCATCTGAATAATACATGATTTGGGTACTTTTGTTGTCTGCAGTGTCTTGCACTGCTGTGAATCTGAGAGTTTTAAAGGAATGAGATGTTTTCCATTTCGAGAAAAGAAATAGTGTTAAGAGGCAGGTTAGCGAGTTGAGTGTTCACAAGAGTAGACGAGAAATAAGAAAAGCTCATATTTCATTTAAATGCTAGTTATGGTGATGACAGAAGAGTCATTAGAACATAAGTTCGATTCATTGTACCAGGACATTCTTCTTTTCCAGAAAGAACAAATCAAACTACAGCCACAATGTCCTTGGAATACTCAATACCCAGCGTCGAAGTGATGCAGGCCTTTCTTGGAGTGGGCCAGCACCATTTGCTAATGAACGTGACCCTATTTCAAACACAGATAATGTAATTCCAGATTTTGCTGTGATTTGAAACTGGTATTCACCTCCTATCTATTTCATATATTGACGATTTTTCCATAAACAGACTCCTTTCAGTTAGACCTCAAAAGGAAATTGTGTGTATAAAAACTAAATACATAAACTAGCTTTGATAAGAGTATTCATTCTGTTGTTTAAATCAGCCTGGGGTTTTTTTTTTTGCAGCAAACTCATTTCTGAGAATCTACCTCATATATACATTAGCAAAAATATGAAAAGACGTGCACGAGGCTATTCACGGCAGCTCTATTTATAGTAGCAAAAGACTAGAAACACCAAATGCCCATCATTAGGAGATGGGTTGAATAAATTAGGGTACAACCACACAATGGAAAACTGCAGCTGTGAAAAGGAATGTGGAGAATCTCTAAATATTGCTTTGGAATGATTGCCAAGATATATTAGCAAGAGAAAAAATGCAAGGTGGGCTGACATAGGCAAGGAATTCACATAGCCCCACCCCAAATTCAATCCGCCGCCATATTTTCCAAGCGCCTACTGTGCGCAGAGAGTACCTATTGTGTTTTCTGGGGAGATGCACACGTGAATTAGACAGGGTCCTCCTCCCTTCCCCTCTATGGATGAGACATACGCGAAAAGCTTCAACATGGGGTAGAAGTGAGTGTATGGGGGCAACGGCAGTTCAGTGGCAGAATTCTCTCCGTCCATGCAAGAGCCCCAGATTTGATTCTCAGCCAATGCATCTCATACGTGGCCATCACCTGTCTGTCAGTGGAGGCTTGCATATTGCTATGATGCTGAACAGGACCCAGCAGAGCTTCCAGAGTAAGACGAACTAGGAAGAAAAGCTTGCCAATCTACTCCTGAAAAATCAGCTAATGAAAACCCTATGCATCACAACGGTTTGATCCTGTTGTGCATGGGTTGCCATGAGTTGGGGGCTAACCTATGGCAGTTAACAACAGCAGCAAAGAAACAGGTGTACGGATTACCTGCCTCTGTCTTTCCCGGTTCCTTGGCAGCTTTATGCACTGCTCTGAATGTTAGTCATCAGTGTCCTACTTAACAGAGCGATCCGGGACTAGACAGGAAATGCTTGGGCACTTGAGTGAAGAGGCTGAACAGGAATGTGGTCCTTGGAAACTCCTTCATTGCCTCTGAGAGGCCTCTGCAGTTGATCTGATGAGTGCAGACCACTGTGCTCCCATGTCCTCTCTGTGCCAAGTCTTCCTTCTCCCTACTGGTGTCTAATTGCTAATAAGTGGGTTCCCAGCCTGAGTTCTTCCTTATCTCCAGCCCCCAGGTTCCCCAGGTCATAGAGCAGTGCTTCTGCTTCTACTTTGCTCTCCATTTGAGATTCCTTTCCCAACAATGGCTGGTTCTCAGTGTGTCTTCAAAAAACAGAGCTTGGTATTGTCCCCCCTGACCTTACTCATTGGATACCCTGCCTTTGGATGAGGCACAACTGCCTATGGACAGACACCCAGGCACTTGCCTGCGGGGTCTTCCAAGGACTGAGAGCCAGGGTGGTCCCTGCAGGGCTTCATCCTCCAGGGAGATCAGGTATTACCTCCCCTGGGTCCTGGGTGTGAGCATTTGCCTGAACTGAGGCAGAGATCACATGCCCTTAAATGCTGTCCATGCCTGGTGGCCAAACCTTTTCTGACAGCCCAATCTACCCCTCCTGTGTTTACTCAGCCTTAGTGCCAGGCCCCGGCTCCCACCCCTACCTCAAACCTGCATGATGTGGTTTGTGTAAACCCTTGGCCTCATTAAGTGGTCCTGAAAGTTCACGCCCTGGGAGTGGTAAGGAAGGAACAGAGAGGCTCTGACTGCCATGACCTGGGATCATCAGGAAAATGGCATACGGGCAGGGACTCTGGAGAGGAGTAAGACTTCCAAAGCTGAGTCACCAGTGTTGGGTACATTCTCTATACAACTATAAAACCAGTTGCCATCAAGTTGATTCCAACGCATGGCAACCCCATGTGTGTCAGAGTAGAACTGTGATCCTTAGGGTTTTCAAGGGCTGATTTTTCAGAAGTAGATTGCCAGGCCTTTCTTCTGAGGTGCCTCTGGGTGGAATTGAACCTCCAACCTTTCCATTAGTAGTCAAGTGCTTAACAATTTGTGCCAGCCAGGGACTACTTTATAACTCTAGAAATCTACTAAAAATACATCACTTGTTGGTTCTTTCTATCTACCTGCTTCTCACTCTCTATTACCTCAGTTGGAACTATTAAGGTGCTTCCAGAAACCTGTTATAGTGAAGCTCCCAGAATCCCAGAGGGCAGCAGCAACTTTGAAATAGCTTGGAACAGAATTGCTCTCGCTTCTGAATTAAAGGGGTCATTCCATGATAATACTTGGACATGAAAAATTGTGTGGCGTTTCTTTCACAAGGCAGTCTTTGAGGTTTTACATTGATATGCAAATATTCAGCTTTGAGATCTGTCTTCAATTTCTCAATTTAATTTTTAAGCATAGCCAAATCAGCTGTACAAACATATAGTATATATGTGATTTTCACTCATCTTAATAATAAATTCAGTCGACTCTAAACAGGCCCATTTGTTCTCCTATCTACAGATGTTTTGTAAGAACAGAGAAAAAATTAGGATCAGCTTTGGCAGTTGCATTTAAATCTCTCCAGGAAAATCTGCAGTAGCATTATCTTATTTCATTTAAATTGAATATGTTTTCTTCTGATAATTTTATATAGGAAGAGATACACACCATACTGTTTTTTTCTTTTTCTTCTGATTGTACTTTAGATGAAGGTTTGCAGAACAAATAGTCTCTCATTAAACAGTTAGTACACATATTGTTTTATGACAATGGTTAACAACCCCACAACATGTCAACACTGTCCCTTCTCAACCTTGGGTTCCCTAGCACCAGCTTTCCTGTCCCCTCCTGCCTTACCCCTGGGCTGGTGTGCCCGTTTAGTCTCGTTTTGTTTTATGGGGCTGTCTAATCTTCTGCTGAAGGGTGGATCTCAGGAGTGACTTCATTACTGAGCGAAAAAGGTGTCCGGGGCCCCTACTCTTGGGATTTCTCCAGTCTCTGTCAGGCCAGTAAGTCTGGTCTTTTTTTGTGACTATTTAGAGTTTTGTTCTACATTTTTCTCCAGCTCTGTCCGGGACCCTCTATTGTGATCCCTGTCAGAGCAGTCAGTGGTGGTAGCTGGGCACCATCTAGTTGTACGGGACTCAGTCTGGTGGAGGTCATGGTAGTCGTGGTCCATTAGTCCTTTGGCTTAATTTTTTCCTTATATCTTGTTTTCTTCATTCTCCCTTACTCCCGAAGGGGACACCACGCTGTTTTAATAAAAATTTTCAGAAATATCTCCTCCAAGTTATCCCATCTCCTTTCCAGAGGAACTAACATGGCTTACATCAATCAAATACAGATTTACTATTTTCTATCAGTTTTGTATTTTTCTTATCTTAGGGACTGAACGCTGTACAATGTTTAATTAAGAAGAGAGAAACAAATTTGCTATTATCATTGATACATCAATCTATTCCTTAAGGAGTGCCACTTTAAATGCATTTTTGAAATTTAAATTCTCATACCCTTGTGTGAAGTCTTCTAATTCTAGCCAACCTGTACATTATATCTCTTCAGTGTTTTATACTTTTACCTGATCTGAAATAAGGTAGGAAAATAGACAAATTCAGGCTTTTATGGAATCTACTGTATTATCCATGGAATGATTATTTGGGATCAAAACTAAAAAGAGCTACTATTTTTACTTCTTTGAAATAAAAACTACGATAGAAATTCATCCCTACTGGTATATTGTGTATGCATTCAAACCTATTCTATACTACACAGAAAATGAAATATATTTAGGTATAAAACACCAGCAGGCTTGTACCATCTGAAGACCGGGTTATAATGAGACAATCCCACTGGGTCCTCCCAAGCAAGATGTAAGAGTTCTGAGTTCATCTGGCAGCTTCTGTTGGATATAGGAAATTCAGCGTTGACCAACCCCTCTCCCTCTGTCCTCACCCCCAGCACACACATCTGTACGTAGAACTCCAGAAGAAAGGGAAGAAAGGAGATGAAAGGGTTGCCTACTATTCTCCTGCCCTCCTCACTCCACTACCCGCTCTTCCTGTACAGAGGCTGACTTACTGAGGCCAAAACAAACACGACAGAAAACTGCCCCCACACAACCTCAAGGAAGGCAAAATTGGAATCTATAATTTCCCCTCCTCTGGGTGGCAAAAACAGTTAAGCACTCAGCTACTAACCAAAAGATTGGGGGTTTGAATCCACCCAGAGGTGCCTTGTAAGAAAGTCCTGGTGATCTACTTCAGAAAGGTCACAGCTACTGAAAACCCTATGGGGCACAGTTCTACTCTGATACACATGGGGTCACCATGAGTTGCAACTGGCTCTATGGCAACTGGTTTCCCCGTCTGTAACACTGCCTCATCTTTGGCGCTCAGTGCTTGACGCAGATCATGCTATTCAGGTGAGATCAAAGGTTTCATGAGGCTGGTCCTATGTATGATTATCAGGATGGGGGTAGGTGTGTTGAGGAACACGACTGTCATTTCCAAATGCATTAAAGTACATCTAGCTGTCAGAAAGCTCCTTATATTTAGCAAAACAGCAATAGGCTCATTTGTGCACTCTGTATTTTCCTCTTGAGCGAGCTTTCCAGATTCCTGTGGGCTTTTCCCCAGGCCTCTCTCAGGACCTGCCTTTTCCTTTTGAACGCCCTGTGGCCCTGGAAGTCTAGAAGTGCATGGGAGCACTGCCGCACTCGGGGAACCTCAGTGCCAGGCAAGACTTCACCTCTAATTCTGCAGTCGGCCTCTCTTTTGCCCTTTCTAGTTTATCTCTCTCCCGTTTTCCTCTTTAACTGCGGCAAACATTTGCCAACCGCTTCCTAAACGATGACTCCCCCTTTCCCCTCCCTCCCGCCCCTGGTAACCACGAATCAACTTTGATCTTTATACATTTGCCTAGTCTAGGTATTTTGGATAAGTGGGCTCATACAGTATTTATCCTTTCGTGTCTGACTTATTTTACTCAGCATAATGTTTTCAAGGTCCATCCATGTTGTAGAAACTATCAGGACTTCATTTCTATCTGTGGCTGACTAATATAATCTGTCTTCTCTTTGAGTAATATGATCTGTAATAAAAGTGCTCTTACGGATTTTTCCCCCTTTTGCAATGATAAAGAAATGCTATCAAAGTATTTGGACGGAGGGTGGGTGTGTAAAGAGGGTATGGGGATATAACAGAATGAAATGAGAGAATTGGTAGGTATCTGCAGAGCTTAGCTTGGGATTGTTCAAAATCAGAGCCTGAAAAAAAGGCTTGTGTGCAGAAAATGTGTTTGAGAACTGATCCAAGGACGTAGGAGAGAAATATTGGTGGTGGGGGGGGGGGGGCGGTAAACCAAGGAAGAAATGCTTTTTTTTTGAACGTGTCATTGAGTTGGCTCCTACTACAAGTTACTTGCCCTTGATTTCCCAGGACCTTCCCAGAAGCCTTAGGAGATGCATCCCAGAACTCTCTGCCCAGGGCACAAATGAGAGAGCCTGTATCTTTCAGTTCTCAGCCCCATTGGTCAAGGGTAGCAGCTGGGTGCACAGGTGTACTATACTATAATTGCCCCCTTATCCTCTCCATAGCTCCTAATGGATACAAAGCAAAGTATGTGCCTTAGGGGCAGATGATTGTCCTCTGAAGAAACTCAGAACTCTGTTAGGCTGTCTTAGTCGGGTAAAGGCGGAAGGGCTGCTCTCTGACACCCGTAAGTCTAGAATAGCTAGTCAGGAGATGGTCAACCCCCCTGACCAGGGGCAATGAGTAATGTCCATTGCCTACAGGGGGCCTTCCACTTTTATTAGCCCTTTCTCCTACTTGCTCTCTGTACATGCTGTTTGGCACATAGACATGGCTGCTTGTTAGTATATTAACTCTGGGAGAGAGGGGCTTCGGCATTCTTCTCCCATGACGTGAAGTGGGGCAAGCTTGGATGTGATATAACATTACACCCCGGGACAGTATCCGAACCTTGGGAAACCTTGGCTGATGAGGATATTTGCTGTTCTCCTTATCCCTGTGCTGTTGATTCCGTGAGTAACAAACGCCTGTTGACCATGCCATTAGAACAGTGTCTGGTCTGTGCTCTGCTCCAAATGGTCTTCACTAAGAACTTGTGAATACAGTACATTGCAGTAGACATAACACACATAACTTCCAGTTGCATTGGCAGGAGGGCCAAGTGGGTTCCCCTGGGCGGCTCATGCTGTGGCATTACTGAAGCCTCAGGGAAGGAAGCAGGAAGTAAGAGACATGGCGTATGGCAAGGCACTGTCAGGTGGCACCTGTGTGAAGCTCTGAAACCTGTGTGGAGTTGGTCACCACAGCACATGGGAGGTGATCGAAACATGTACCAGTCTCCCCTGAGACACTTCATTAGTTTTGAACAGCAAGCTGTCCACGAACCGTGATTCGTCCCTATTTTGCAAAACTGCGTTTGTTTACTCATAAGGACTCCATTAGAGATCTACTTCTTAGAATTTTCAAAATTATCAAAGGATCACATATACTATAAAACATCTAAATTGTTGCCATGCCAAACAACAGTCTACGCTGTTTTACAAGTATTTTTTCCAAGTCTATCGTTTGTCTATCAAAACTTCGTTACAACATTTTTTAATGCAACTATTATGTACCACCAAGAATGACAAAAGAACACTGCCAATTAAATTGATCCGATGCTTTCTCATGAATTTAAATTTTTAGTTTATACTTGCGGAAGGAACGCTTTCTGATCGTCAGAAGTGACGGTATAATTTTGTGGCACATTGAAGAACGCTGGGTTTTGTTAGCATTTCCTACTTTACTCATACTCTGATTTTTCCTCTATTAAACTATGTATAGCAGGAAGTTTAGCAGCAGCCTTTGTTCAAAGTCAGCAGTAAGTCTCTGACAAGTTGATATCCAACTCCTTGATGATAGCACCACCTGAATTGGTCATGGTAGTTTCTTGTCCCTTTGAAATGTGTTTCATCTTTCCAAAGGATTTGGCAATTTCACTGGTCTCTGTTGTGGGACTTGGAGTCTATAGGCAATACTTTTCCACGTATCTCAACAGCGAAGTGTAATGCAGTTTCATCCACTCGTGAGCAGCTTCCTTTTTGGCCCCATAAAGCACTTGGTGGCTGTTCTGCATGAAGTTTGGAATTGGTGACTATTCCTCTTCAGGTGACAAGCATTTGCTCCTCTAGTAACAAAGTCATACCCCATGACCGTTTCTATGTCTTCCAGTCTCAAATCATAGTGTACATTTTCTGTGAAAAGTGACAGTGCAGCTCAGCATGTGAGATACCAACAATGCACACATGGGACTCGTGGCAGTGATGACAATGTCAACTGTCACAACCCAGTCTGAGTGTGTTCAGACCTTGAAACTATGCCACAAATGGCAGCTGCACCCAGGTTCAGAGATGGGAAATGGTGGGGGGAGGGCTTACATCTTGCAATCAATAAAGTAAGGTATACGTTTTCTCATCTTTGTAAGTAGACTATAACAAGCATGGTTTATTCCATTCCAAAAAGCTTCCATTAAGGACTCAGGTCCAGTGAGAACATCTGTCTTTGTACAGAGTAATAAAAGAGAGAGAACTTCCATGAGTATTGAGATGGTCGGTGGTGGCGCCAGGTCATGCCTGGAATACCTTGCTCCTTTATTTTCTATCTTCTTGCTGACTGTCAGGCAGCCAGCCAACATTGCTCATGGCTGTCTATGTGGCCTCACTTTTCACATCCAGTCTACTGTGGGCTAGAAAACCACAACACTGGGAGAAGCTGCTTTCCAGGCCAGCAACCTGACAAAGGGCAATCACAGAATGTCGGTGTGTTACGGATTGAATTGTGTCCCTCCCCCAAAATAAGTGCTGGAATCTTAACCTCTATACCTGTGGATCTAATGTAATGTAAGCACCTTACATCTTACGTTCTAGTGTAATATTATCACAGTCCATAACGTAATCTAATGTAATCAATCAGTTGATGTCATATCAATGTAGAGTGGATCCTAACCGCTTCTGAGTTATAAAAAGAGCAGATTAGACACAGAGATGCACGTGGGGAAGACAGAAGCCATGTAAGGATCATCTACAAGTCAAGTGACTCCAAGGAACCAAGGAATGCCAGGGGTCTCCCAACAAGGAAGGGATCGACATGGTCAAGACCTTGATTTAAACCTCCAGCCTCCAGAACTGTGAGAAAATAAATGTCTGTTCTTAAAAGCCACTCACTTGTGATATTTATGTTACAGCAGCACTAGGAGACTAAGACAGGACTGTACAACCAATTTGCAAACGCAGAGGTCTGGGCTTGCGCGTTGGCATTATCATTGCTAGTCTCCCTCTTTGCTTCACCCACTAGCACCACTAAGACCTCTAGATTTCTTTGTCTGCAAGGATGTGTTGTCCTTCACTCACTGCCCCTGGTTTATTTCTATCCCTACAGATGTTGCTTTCTCATTCTGGAGCCCGTTTTAGCCTGTCGTGTAGTGCCAGGCACTGGTCTGGAGGTGGGGGCTATTGCAAGAGAGAACAGACAAAATAACAAAGGTGCAAATGATGTCAATGAGTGAACAGTGCCACGAAGAAAATCAAACAGAGATTGGGGGAGGACAGGAGAAGGTCACATTAGATAGGATGGCCGGAACCCCCTTGATGCTTGAGCCAAGGCTGTTGCTGCTCTCCATGCTGCAGAAACCTGGGGCCTACCAGGCGGTACTGCGAAAAGGCAGGCACTGGCCACTGTCCTGGAATGGACAGGCCTGATTATTGCCAAGGTCCTATGTTGTGGCCACTCTCCTCTAGTCTTGGGTGCAGAGGGAGCTCACGGTACCTGAGTGCAGGTCAGAGGAAGCGGACTGGGTCCTCTTACCACATACCAGCCATCCCTTCTCTCCCCATTTCCTTCTACCTCCGCTTCTCCACGGCCCCTTCCTCATCTCTCTGAGTTCTGCTTTTTGTTCCTCAAAAACTGTTAAGACTTTTTACTGTGAGGTATAGCGTGCATACAGGAAAGTCGATTAAAATACAAATACAGACCTTAAAAAATATGAAGTGAACACCCATATGATCAACACCCAATTGGACTGTGAAAAGTAAATGAGTTACTGCTACCCGTAAAAGCCTGGAGGCACCTCAAAACGTGCTGGGAAGTGCAAAAAGTTTGTCCTAGGAAACTATACAACAGTATGATGATTCTGTTTCTCTAAAGTGTAAAAGCATGTGAAAGTAAACAATTCTCAAGCAAAAACAATCATAAAGAAAAGCAACACAATGTTAAACACAAAATTCAAGACAGTGGTTCCCTCTGAGAGGCAGGGAGGGATGAGACTGAGGAAGGGTGCACAGGGACTTCCGAAAGTAGGAAGTGTTGACTGGGGTTCATCTGTTTTTTTAATTCTTTATAACTTACACATCTTTTATAAAATGATCTTGCATCTACTCAATATTTAATAGAAAAGCTTAAAAAAATACTGCACTTCCCGTGTTGTTGTTATATACTGTCAGGTTGATTCTGACTCATAGCGACCCTATAGGACAGAGTAGAACTGCCCCATAAAATTTCCTAGGCTGTAATTTTTACAGGAGCAGATTGTCAGATCTTTCTCCCGCGGATTGACTGGTGGGTTCAAACTGCTGACCTTTCGGTTAGCAGCCAAGCTCTTAACCACTGTACCGCCAGGGCTCTTTTCCATTACCCATTAAAAAAAACCCAAAAAACCCCGTTGCTGTTGAGTCGATTCTGACTTACAGCAACCCTATACGACAGAGTAGAATTGCTCCAGAGTTCCTAAAGAGTGGCTGGTGGATTCCAGCAGCTGACCTTTTAGTTAGCAGCCTGAACTCTTGTGTGTGTGTGTGTGTGTGTGTGTGTGTGTGTGTGTGTGTGCTTTAACTGAAAGTTTACAGTTCAAGTTAATTTCTCATACAAAAATGTATACACACACTGCTATGTGACCTTAGTTGCTCTCCCCATACTGTGACAGCACACTCCCCCTTTCCACCCTGGACTTCCCGTGTCCATTCAACCAGCTCCTGAACCTTTCTGCCTTCTCATCTCGCCTCTGGAGAGGAGCTGCCCATTTAGTCTCATGTATCTGCTTGAGCTAAGAAGCTCATTCTTCACAAGTATCATTTTATGTCCCATGGTCCAGTCCAGTCTTTGTCTGAAGAGTTGGCCTCGGGAATGGTTTTAATTTTGGGCTAACAGAGAATCCGGGGGCCATGTCTTCCGGGGTCCCTCCAGTATCAGTCAAACCATTAAGTCTGGTCTTTTTACTAGAATTTGAGTTCTGCACTCCACTTTTCTGCTGCTCTGTCACAGACTCTCTGTTGTGTTCTCTGACAAGGCAGTCATTGGTGGTAGCCAGGCACCATCTAGTTCTTCTGGTCTCAGGCTGATGAAGTCTCTGGTTTATGTGGCCCTTTCTGTCTCTTGGGCTAATACTTTCCTTGTGTCTTTCCTGTTATTCATTCTCCTTTACTCCAGGTGATTGGGACCAATTGATGCATCTTAGTTGGCAGCTTGCAAGCTTTTAAGACCGCAGTCACCAAAGTAGGGTGCAGAACATTTTCTTAATAAGCTTTGTTATGCCAATTGACCTAGATGTTCCCTGAAAGCAGGGTCCCCAGACCCCTACCCCTGCCACTCTGTCCCTCAAAGTGTTTGACTGTATTCAGGAAACTTCTTAGCTTTGCTTTAGTCCAGTTGTGCTGACTTCCCCTGTAGTGTATGTTGTCCTTCCCTTCACCTAATTCTTGTCCACTGTCTAGTTAATGAATACGCCTCTCCCTCCTTCCCCACCCTTGTAACCATCAAAGAATGTTTTCTTCTGTGTTTAAACCTTTTCTTGGGTTCTTATAGTAGTGGTCTTATACAATATTTGTCCTTCTGTGACTGACTAAATTCTTTCAGCATAATGCCCTCCAGATTCATCCATGTTATGTTTCACGGATTCATCGTTGTTCTTTATCATTGCATAGTATTCCATTGTGTGGATATACCGTAATTTGTTTATCCATTCATCCATTGATGGGCACCTAGGTTGTTTCCATCTTTTTGCTATTGTGAACTGTGCTGTAATGAACGTGGGTGTGCATATATCTATTCGTGTGATGGCTTTTATTTCTCTAGGACATATTCCAAGGAGTAGGATTGCTGGATCGTATGGTACTTCTATTTCTAGCTTTTTAAGGAAGTGTCAAATCGATTTCCAAAGTGGTTGTACCATTTTACATTCCCACCAACAGTGTATAAGTGTTCCAGTGTCTCCACAACCTCTCCAATATTTATTATTTGGTGTTTTTTGGATTAAAGCTAGCCTTATTGGGGTGAGATGGTATCTCAATTGTAGTTTTCATTTGCATTTCTCTCCTGCTAATGATCGTGACCATTTCCTCATGTATCTGTTAGCTGCCTGAATGTCTTCTTTGATGAAGTGCCTGTTCATATCCTTGCCCATTTTTTAATTGAGTTGTTCGTCTTTTCATTATTGAGGTTTTGCAATATCTTATAGATTTTAGAGATTAGACCCTGATAGGATTTGTACCAGCCAAAAACTTTTTCTCAGTCTGTAGTTTGTCTTTTTACTCTTTTGGTGAAGTCTTTTGATGAGCATAAGTGTTTGATTTTTGGGAGCTTCCAGTTATCCAGTTTCTCTTCCGGTGCTTGTGCATTGTTACTTATGGTTCATATTCTGTTTATGCCATGTATTAGGGCTCCTAGCATTGTCTTTATTTTTTCTTCCATGATATTTACCATTTTAGATTTTATATTTAGGTCTTTGATCCATTTTGAGTTAGTTTTTGTGCATGGTGTGAGGTATGGGTCTTGTTTCAATTATTTCAGATGGATACCCAGTTATGTCAACACCATTTGTTAAAGAGACTCTTTTCCCCATTTAAATACAGGACTTTGGGTCTATGTCAAATATCAGCTGCTCATAGGTGGATGAATTTATGTCTGGATTCTCAATTCTGTTCCACTGGTCTATGTATCTGTTGTTGTGCTAGTACCAGGCTGTTTTGACTACCATAGCGGTATAATAAATTCTAAAATCAGGTAGTGTGAGGTCTCCCACTTTGTTCTTCTTCTTGAGTAATGCTTTATTTATTCGGAGCCTCTTCCCTTTCCATATGAAGTTGGTGATTTGTTTCTCCATCTCATTAAAAAATTCCAGTGGAATTTGGATCGGGATTGCATTGTCTCTGTAAATCGCTTGGGGAGAAATTGACATTTTCACAATGTTGAGTCTTCCTATCAATGAGCAAGGTCTGTTTTTCCACTTACGTAGGTCTCATTTTGTTTCCTGAAGTAGCATCTTGTAGTTTTCTTTGTATAGGTCTTTTATATCTCTGGTTAGATTTATTCCGAAGTATTTTATCTTCTTGGGGGCTGTTGTAAACGGTATTGATTTGGTGATTTCCTCTTTGAAGTTCTCTTTGGTGGTGTAGAGGAATCCAACTGATTTTTGTATGTTTATCTTGTATCCTGATACTTTGCTGAAATCTTCTATTAGTTCCAGTAGTTTTCTTGTGGATTCTTTGGGGTTTTCTGTGTGTAAGTTCATATCGTCTGCAAATACAGATACTTTTACGTCTTCCTTACCAATCTGGATGCCCTTTATTTCTTTTTCTAGCCTAACTGATCTGGCTAGAACCTCCAGAACAATGTCAAATAAGAGTGGTGATAAAGGGCATCCTTATCTAGTTCCCGTTCTCAAGGGGAATGCTTTCAGACTCTCTCCATTTAGGATGATGTTGAGCAGCCTGATCTCTTAACCACTGCACCACCAGGGCTCCCCATTACCCATAGAGACTCTAATTTGTATTTTCTGATCAAAACCAGATCAGAAAAGTCAGTATATTGCTCTCTATGTAGCCTTACTTTTCGTATTCAATCTGCAAGAGCTAGAAGACTGTAACACCTGGCAGAGGAGTTGTTATGAATTAAATTGTGTCCCTCAAAAAGGTACACTGGAGTCCTAACCCCTGGTACTTGTGAACGTGACCTTGTTTGGAAGTAGGGTCTTTGCAGATGTTATCAGTTAGGTTAACATGAGGTCATCCTGGAGTAGGGTGAGTCCAAATTCAAGCGGTGTGGTGTTCTGTTAAAAGATGAGAAGAGACACAGAGAGGCAGACAGAGGGAAGACTGCCGTGTGACCATGGAGTTGTGCTGCAGCTGCAAGCCAAGGAAGGCTTTGGGGCTATCAGAAACTGAGAGAAGCAAGAGTTTTCTCCTAGAACCCTTTGGAGAGAGCACAACCCTGCTGACACCCTGAATTTGGACTCCTAGCCTCCAGAACTGTGAGATAATAACTTTCTGCTGTTTAAAGACACTCACTTTGTGGCACTTAGTTGTGGCTGCCATAGGGAACTAATACAGTAGCTTTCCAGGCCAGCAACATAAAGGAAGACAATCAAAAAGTATGGGGGTGTAACAAAACCACAAAAGCAACATCTTGTGCAGTAGTTTTCAACACAGAGCTCCCCTTATCATTCAAACAAGGAGTGTATCCCCAGAGGCTACAACAGTGCCTGGCACAGAGTAGGTTCTCAAGAAACGTTTGCTAAATGAATAAAGAAAAGAAAGATCTCTGGGCCTTGTTTCATAGACACTTTTAAGGTGACTAGTGTAGATTTTACCTTTTCTCCTTCCCTTCTTACAAGATTTCTTTTTAAATATAACAACTTTATTGAGATGTAATTCACATACTATACAATGCACCCATTTAAAATGTACATTTCACAATTTTTAGTAAATTCACAGAGTAGTGCAGCCATCACCACAACCAATTTTAGAACATTTTCATCATCCCAAAAAAGAACCTCATACCCATTAGCAGTCACTCCCCATTCCTCTGCCCCCACCCTTCAGTCCCAGAGAACCACTAATCTACTTTCTGTCTCTATAGACTTGTTTATTCTGTACATTACCATATGGAGCCTTTAGTGTCTGTCTTCCTTCACTCAACATAATGCTTTCAAGGTTCATCCATGTTGTAGCATGTGTCAGCACTTCATTCTTTTTTATTGTGTGGACAGACCACGTTTTGTTTATGCATTCACCAATTGACAGACATTTGGGTTGTTTCCACTTTTAAGCTATTATGAATCACGCTGCTGTGAATATTCACATATAAGTCTTTGTGTGGACATATGTCTTCACTTCTCGCAGGTATATAACTGGGAGTGTGATTGCTGGGTCGTATGGTAACTCTTTGTTTAACCTTTTGAGGAACCGCCGTCTCACAAGCTGTTTAAGGTAATATCTTCAGGGAAGGCAGCAGAAAGCAAGAGGAGGAAAGACAAGGTGAAGATATTCAGGGGGTGATTAGGGTCCATATGGGAGAATGCTTGTGATCAATGTGTCATTCCTCAAATAGTTATTGAACATCTGCCGCATGCCAGGTGCTGGTCTAGAGGCCAGGGCTATTGCAAGAGAGGACAGACAAGTAAAGTAACAAAGGTCAATGAGTGAACAATGCCATGAAGAAAATCAAACAGGGAGGTATGATGAAGAGAGGGCAGGGGAAGGTGACGTTAGATAGGATGGCTGGGGGAGGTAATGTTAGATAGGATGGCTGGGGGAGGTAACGTTAGATAGGATGACTAGGGAAGGCCCTTCTGAGGAGATGCCTTTTGAGGCTGAGATGTAAAAGGAGAGAATGAGCTGCCTGCAGAGAGGCCAACCTGAGCAAGAGCCCTGCTGAGGGAATTGTCACTGCGCCTCTGAAAACAATGGCACGATCTCAGTGTACTGTTCATTCTTCATTAGAGAACTTGGGAAAGAATAAAAGGTAATATTGCATTGTTAAGGAGCCCTAGTGGCACAATGGTTAAGTGCTCAGCTGCTAACTGAAAGGTTGTTGGTTGGAACTCACCCAGAGGCTCCGGCTCCTCAGGGGAAAGACCTTACAGTCTGCTCTTGTAAAGATTATAGCCTGGAAAACTCTGTGGGGCAGTTCTATTCTGTCACACGGGGTTGCTATGAGTCAGAATCAACTCGAAGGCACTTAACAACAACAACAACAAATTTTTATCATTACCTGCTTCCATTTAAGTGGAAAATAAGAAATGATATCTTTTTAAATTTCTTGGAAAGTTGAATAAATCACCTTTTGTAGGCATTTTCTCTTTCCCTTTAATTTTCTAAGAATTGCAGTCATTATACTTAGTGGGTTTGCACTATTACGTTTCTGCCTTTATTGTAAAGTGAATTCCATGATTTGGAAATCCTCTGTACTTTCCTTACTGTTTACTTATCCATGATCTGTTGTTCACATTCTTTGGTGTGTTATTTGTGGGAATTCCCAGCAAGAGACAGGAAAATAGGCCCTCTACAGTCGTAGTAAATCCAGGAAATGAAAATATGATGTGTTACCAGCATCCGTTGTTGTCAGGGACATAGACTGAGAGACCAAAGTAATTTCAGTGTTCACTAGCAAAGAAAACATCAGCTTTGTCCTGGTAGCTATAAAAGCAATTAGCCAGGCTTCTACTAGATTACAGTGCACAAAGCTGATGGGGAAGTCTTCAAGAAGATTAAAGCTGAAGCCTGGCTGAAGCCATGAAGCTGTATTTAGATGTGGAATTACCTGAAGGTAAAACAAACAATGGGGAACAGTGGTGGTTCAGTGGTAGACTTCTCATCTTTCATGCGGGAGACCTGGGTTCTATTCTGGCCAATGCACCTGATGCACAGCCACCACCCATCTGTCATTGGCAGCTCGCGTATTGTTAGGATGCTGAACAGGTTTCAGCAGAGTTTACAGATTAAAACAGACTAGGAAGAAAGGCCTGGAGATCTGCTTCTGAAAATCAGCCAATGAAAACCCTATGGATCACAGTGGTCTGATCCTATTGTGCAAACAGTTGCCATGAGTCGGTAGCCAACTTGACAGCAGCTAACAACAAGACAATCAACAGAAAAGCAACTGTGATTCTATCATGGTCTGTCTCACACTCTACCATTCCCATCCTCCCCTCCTACCACCAGTCCCCTCTTGCTGGTATTCATCCTGCAAGACCATCTAGGGAAACTTCGGTTAATTCATTCATTCATTGAACAAATATTTATTGAGCATCCACAGACAAACTCTCTTCCCACCTGGAATTTACATTATAGTTGTGGAGACAGAAAATAAATGAGTGAACAAATAATACAGTTTTAAAAACTTATAAGATCTATAAAGGAAAACCAAAAACAGCAGGGTAATAAGGAACAAATTGAGGTAGGGTGAACGTCAGGCTGGCAGTTGTCTTAGTTATCTAGTGCTGCTATAACAGAAATACCACAAGTGGGTGGCTTCAACAAAGAGAAATTTATTCTCTCACAGTCTAGTAGGTTACAAGTCCAAATTCAGGGCATCAGCTCCAGGGTAAGGCTTTCTCTCTCTTTCAGCTCTGGGGGAAGGTCATTGTCATCAATCTTTCCATGATCTAGGAGCTTCTCCACGGAGGAACCTCTGGTCTAAGGACGTGCTCTGCTCCCAGTGCTTCTTTCTCGGTGGTATGAGGTCCCCATGTCTTTCTGCTCGCTTTTCTCTTTTATATCTCAAAAGAGATTGGCTTAAAACACAATCTAATCTGGTAGCTCTCATCAACACAACTGCTGCTAATCCATCTCATTAACATCATAATGATAGGAGTTACAACACATAGGAAAATCACATCAGATGACAAAATGGTGGATAATCACATAATACTGGGAATCATGACCTGGCCAGACTGATACACATATTTTTGGGGGACACAATTCAATCCATGACAGCTGTAGAAAGTGTATGTAGCACTGCTGGTTGTCTCCAGAAGAGTCATACCACCCACTTCCTCGCTTAAAAAATAACAACCCTGGTTTTCCTCCAAATCAAGTAACCATGTGCTTCATTGGAAGCCAGGCCCATCTCTACCCCAAGAGGGTAAATCTTGATTGTTCTGAATGAATTGTGATGGTTCTATCCCTCTTGCCAGTGACTGGCTTAAGAATGGGGCAGTGAGGCAATCCTAGCCAATGAGGTTTCAGGAGGAGTTGGTTGGAAACTTCTGGGACCATTTTCTTCCATTTTAAATAAGGACACCAAAACCAAAAATAACCAAACCAGTTGCCATCAAGTAGATTCCAACTCATGATGACCCCACGCATTTCAGAGGAGAACTGTGCTCTATAGGGGTTGCAGTGGCTGTGACCTTTTGGAAATAGACACCCAGGCCTTTCTTTTGAGATGCCTCCAGGTGGATTCTAACTGCGAACCTTTCTGTTAGTAGCTGAATGCTTAACTGTTTGTGCCGCCCAGCAACTACAAATAAGGACAAAAGGAAGAGAAATTCTCTTTTCCAACCTTGAGATGTTTTCTGAGGGTGTGATGTTTGGAGTTGATGGGGACATCTTGCAACTGTGAGGGGGAAGCCTGAGAATGGCAGATCAAAAAGATTGAAGGAGAGACTTCTGGGCAACGTGGTGCTATAATCAGAAGCACCATGGCATCCCTCCACAGCAAAGATCAGAAAAACTAAGTCAAACAGAGTCACACGTCAATCCTGAAACCCTAAGAAGCAAATGAAGAGATAAAGAACTCAGCCAAGCACCAAATGGAATAAGAAACTGACTGAGAACTGAGAGAGAGGAGAGATACACGCAGAGGTCCCCTATTAACTACCGCAGCACTGATCTACCATCTTGGACTCCTATTGGAGATCGACCAACAGGGAGTATGAGAAAGCAGCTTCACGGAGCTTCCAGCAGGAGACAGAACAACCAGTAACCAGCAATATAGGCTTTCCCAACCCGACCCTTTTTCATCCCCACTTAGCCTCCTCTGCTTCCTGCAGCCACAGTCTCTTGGCCAGGAAGAACCAGCTTCACCCCAGTGTTGCCTGGATTTCACCCACCTGCACTGGCTGGCTCCCTGAGTGCCTTTTGTTGGCTGCTGCTGTTGCTTTTTTCCACTTCTTTAGATTCCTTCCTTACCTCTCACCACCTCCCCCTCCTTTCTCTCAATACCTGGCTCTGTGCACAATCTTTGCTTCTTCCTGAAAGTCTTCAAAACACCGCTCGACTGTGAAACTGCTTCCCGGCCTGTGCTGCCACTCTGGTGGGACTTCCGGGGCTTTTTTGTTTGTTTGTTTGTTTGCTCTGATTTGTTCTGTTTTGATTTTTTTTGTTTGTTTTCTTTTTCTTTTCTGTGCTTGGGAGCCCCTTCTAGCCAGGCAGTAATGTGTGGCTTGGAAGCTACTCCCTTACTCTGCGCAGATGCACAGGGATATCCCTGGGGGCATTTCTTTTTTCTTGTTTTTTTTTTGTTTTGTTTTTGGGTTTCTTTTTTTTTTTTTGTTCCTTTGTTTTGTTATCTTCTCTCTCTTATTCCCTTTTTGTCTTTCTTCATTTCCAGATTCTTGATTTATTCATTTTTTTCTTTTACCCTTTTTCCTTTTTTTCCTTTTTGTTTTTCCCCATTTCTCAGTCTCTCATCTCTCCACTCCAGTAGCAAACTCCCTTAGCACTGTTTTTTGTTTGTGTGTGTGTCTTTGGCTCCTGTTCCTCTCTCCTTTCTCTCTTCTTTCCCATACCCATCTTAGCTCCACACATCACAATCTACTCCCTCCTTTCTGCCTACCTGCACTGTGCACTGAACATCACACTCCCAAACAGCACAGGCACAGCCTACTGGAACCTGCCCTGCCTGATTCCCAGTCTGCATTGTCAGCCCTGGCACGTGACACAAACAAGCCATCCCAGCAACTCCCCTTCAGCTGGACCTGCCCTTCTGTACCATACCTGAGTGACTGACCCTGCCCATTGGAAAAGGAGGTGAAAAGTATCATGCCCACAGATGAGCAAACAACTAAGAATGCACAGCCTGCCTACTCAGACATAACCAAATAGAACAAAAAAGCAGGATGAAACAAACAAATCTACGATCAATAAACGAGGAAAATAACCACCAAATGCCCAGAAGACATCAGACAATATCAAAACATTTACAAAAATGGGACAAGATGGTTCCGGTAGGGATCCAAAATAAAACACCAGATGACCTTCCAGTAGAAGACAAGGCACTCGACCTAACTGATAGGGAATTCAAATCTCTAATATTCAGAATTATCCAAGAGTTGAAGCAAAAAGCAGACAAAAATGAGGAAAAGGCAGACAAATTCATGGAAAATACAGACAAAAAAATGGAAGAATTCAAGAAAATAATACAGGAACAAAATGCTAAAATAAATTCACAACTAGAAATCATACAAAAACAACAATTAGAAATCCAAAAGATAAACAACAAAATTTCAGAAATGGACAGTGTGATGGAAGGGCTGAGGAGCAGGCTTGAAACAATGGAAGATAGGATCAGCGAAATTGAAGACAAACACTTGGATACACCTCTGGGGAAAAATCAGAAAAAAAGAATGAAGAAAAATGAAGAAACCCTGAGAATTATATGGGATACAATCAAAAGCAAAAATCTACCGAGTTCCAGAACAGGGAGATAAAACAGAAAACACAGAGAGGATCATTGAAGAAATGCTGACAGAAAACTTCCGCAATATCATAAAAGATGAAAAGCTTACCATCCAAGAAGCTCAACAAACCCCATATAGGATAGACCCCAAAAGAAAATCACCAAGGCATATCATAATTACACTTGCTAAAACCAAAGACAAACAAACAATCCTGAGAGCAGCTCGAGAAAAACAAAAAGTCACATACAGAGGAGAAACAATAAGACTAAGCTCAGATTATTTGGCAGAAACCATGCTGGCAAGAAGGCAATGGGATGACATATATAAAACCTTGAAAGAAAAAAATTGCCAGCCAAGAATAATATATCCTGCAAAACTCTCATTCAAATATGATGGTGAAATTAGGTCATTTCCAGATAAGCAGAAATTAAGGGACTATATAAAAACCAAACCAAACTTACAAGACTTATTAAAGGGAGTCGTTTGATCTGAGAACAAACAACATCAGACCACAGGCTGAATATAGGACTCAGGATTGTACTAGCCAGGTACCAACTTAGGAAATGAACTCTTAAAGACTATGCAAAACCAAACGAATTACAACAGGGAACCAGAGAGGTTAATCTGTAAATGACACCAGCATCGGAACAATAAAAGAGGGAATAAGCCGTGTAGGTATAGAACCTTCTAATGGAGAGGAAGACAAGGCAGTACCAAGCAGTAATAGACTGGTTCAAACCTAGGAAGATAAGGGTAAATTTCAAGGTAATTACAAAGAAAGTTAACAAACCAACTCATCAAAATAAAGAAGAAAAACATAAAGTCTCAGTAAAAACAAAACCTACAAAAACAAAAGAAATGAAAAAAAAAATCCACAAACAAGGAACTCAGCACAGGAGAGTAAGAGGAACAAAGAAAACGTCAGCATCACACAAAAAAAAGCACTACAAAATGCAATCCCAGTCCTAGGAATATATCCTAGAGAAATAAGAGCCTTCACATAAATAAACATATGCACACCCATATTCATTGCAGCACTGTTCACAACAGCAAAAAGATGGAAACAACCTAGATGCCCATCAGCAGATGAATGGACAAACAAACTATGGTACATACGCACAATGGAGTATCATGCAACGGTAAAGAACAATGATGAATCTGTGAAGCATCTCATAACATGGATGAAACTGGAGGACATTATGCTGAGTGAAATAAGTCAATCACAAAAGGACAAAGATTGTATGAGACCTCTATTGTAAAAACCCATGAAAAAGTTTACACACAAAAAGAAACTATCTTTGCTGATTACAAGGGATGGGAGGGGTGGGAGGGGGAAATACTAAATAGACAATAGATAAGTGGTAACTTTGGTGAAGGGTGAGACAGTACACAATACTGGGGAAGCCAGCACAGCTCGTATAAGGAAAGGTCATGGAAGCTCCACAGACACATCCATACTCCCTGAGGGACTGAACTGCTGGGCGGAGGGCTGTGGGGACCATGGTTTCGGAGAACATCTAGCTCAATTGGCATAACCCAGTTTATAAAGACAATGTTCTACATTCTACCTTGGTGAGTATAGTGTCTGGGGTCTTAAAAGCCTGTGAGCAGCCATCTAAGATACTCCACTGGTCTCATCCCTTTGGGAGCAAGGGAGAATGAAGAGAACAAGATATAAGGAAAAGATTAGTCCAAAGGACTAATGGACCACAGCTACCAAGGCCTCCACCGGACTGAGTCCAGTACAGCTAGATGGTGTCTGGCTGCCACCAGTGACTGCTCTGACTGGGATCACAGTAGAAGGTCCTGGACAGAGATGGAAAAGGATGTAGAACAAAATTCTGACTCACAAAAAAAAAAAAAGTCAGATTTACTGGCTTGACAGACTGGAGAAACCCCGAGAGTATAGTCCCCAAACACCCCTTTTAGCTCAGGGGTGAAGTCACTCCCAAAGTTCACTGTTCAGCTGGGGATTGGACAACCTCATGAAACAAAACAGGACTAATGAGGCACAGCAGTCCAGGGACAAGGACTAGAAGACAGGAGGGGACAGGAAAGCTGGTGATAGGGAACCCAAGGTTGAGAAGGGACAGTGTTGACATGTTGTGGGGTTGTTAACCACTGTCATAGGGCAATATGTGTACTAACTGTTTAATGAGAAACTCTTTGTTCTGCAAACCTTCATCTAAGGTACAAAAAAAAAAAGAATTACTTATGTGAGATCAAATTGAGAACAGCAACTCAGAAGGTTTGATGGGAAGCCTAGGGGGCAGTGAGATGAAGATAATGGTGATGGAATAATTTGGAAAAGGATAGTGAGAATAGCAGCACAACTGGAAGAATGTAATCAATGTCACTGAATTGTACATGTAGAAACGTTTGAAATGGTTTCTCTTCGGCTATGTATACTTTCACCAAAAAAAATGGGTCCTCCAAGGTTGAGAAGGGAGAGTGTTTACATGTCGTGGGGTTGTTAACCAATGTCATAAAACAATATGGGTACTGACTGTTTAATGAGAAACTATTTGTTCCGTAAACCTTCATCTAAAGTACAATTAAAAAAATAAAAATAAATAAATAAATTCAAAAAAAAAAAAAGATTGAAGGAACCTGGGCCCCAGAAGAAGTCCTTGAACCACCTAATTGGCCTGCTCTGGAGCCACACTACCTCCAGATGTCTTATGATGTGAGATAATACACCCCCGTCTCATTGAAGTCATTCTGAGTTGGTTTGTCTACTGTGTATAGCCCAAGTCCTCTCAACAGAAGCAGCCTCTCTGAGGAGGTGACATGTGAATGGGATGTGGATGATGAAAAAACAATCCAGTTGGAATTGATCTGGCTTTGCTCTCTCAGTTCATCACCGTGAGACCTTTTACTAGGAGAGTCCACAGGACAAAAATGTGGGCATATTTTCTGTTGTAAAACCCCAGGCATCAAGACAAGAGCATGCTCACATTTGCCACAGGGAGGAATCCCTGGGCCTTGAAGGCTTTGGAGCTGGAGTGTTGAATACAATTTTAGGCCTAAGGGTCCTCACCCTGCTGATTGACCTTTCAGTGCTGTTGGGTTTCTGGCTGGTCTATAGTGCATTCTCTGGTCAACCGCTGCTCAGGAGCCCAGAGAAGGTCCCGTGGTAAGAGGCTGGGGTTCGAATGGAAGCATCTGTGATTACCTGAAGGCCATTGCTCACCATATTGGATTACAAATAAATACATAAATGCATTCCCTTGTGTAAATTTCAGATGAAATAAACTACATAACATTCAGGTTATCTCCTGTGACTTCAATACTTCTCTTATGTTTTTTGTCACTGTAGTAGTTTGGGTTCCCTCCAATAGCATCCATGAGATCAGATTTGCGTGCAGCGAATTTATTTTGGAGGTGATCCCAGGAGCTTTGTGAGAGAGTAGGAAAATAAGATTGCAAAGAGAAGAAATCCAGTAACGGATGAGTTAATGAGTAGATGGCTGTAGTGGGCAACTGGGGCTCAATTCCACTGGGGAACCTTGAGGAAACTGTGTGGAACACACCTCAGAATATTCCCACTGAGGGGCAAGGAAACTATGGTATTTATCTGGCAACTCCCAGCCCTCATTGGTTGAGGGTTACCCAGGGGCACTTCCTCCCTAACTCATCATGCCTACATGTTCCCATGGCCAGAGAACAGTCTCAAGCAGAAAGAAATGAGAAGCCTCAGGTGTGCACCAGAACTGCCTGCAGGTGACCTACAGGGTAGGCCCGGGGATATGGGCTGGATACCAATGGCATCTGCTATAGCCAAAAACCTTTCCTCAACTCCAATTTCAGGCATGGATACTTGTAAGCATTTGGGTACCATTAGCCTAGGCCTCTATCCCTGGCTCTGCATTCGATTTTATCTAGCATTAGGGCAGCAGCAGAAGTCTCACCAAATGGTGGCACCTATCCTGGTCTGGGGGCCAGGAGCTGACTGGTGCTCAGGAAGAGCTGAGATCTGAACCAAGAGAATAAGCATCATCTGGACTGAAATGAGGGTGGGATGGGTCAGGCAACTGATCTGAGTACAAAGATGGTTTCCAAGAAACAGAGCAAAATATATGGGACACAAAATGGAGCTCCCAGGTGGTGGATGAAATATGAGAAGAATGCAAGGATGAACAAAGGAAAAATGACTAGGGGACAAATTAAAATGAAGGAAGGAAATCAGAGAGTTAAATGTGTAAGCATTATGATACTCAAAGAAGTGGCCAAGAATGCAATGAGGTAGCAACTTCACACAGTTTCTCAGAGTCAGAGACTGCAGAGAAAAAGATGTCACAGGTTCTCCCAATGGATCAGCAAAGTGAAAAACAGCACTCTAAATTATGAATAAGACTCCTTTCTTAAAATGAAAAACAAACAAACCTGCCATGTAGTAGTATTGCATAGTTATTTTGCATACTTTTTATAGACCAAGATTCCTAATCTTGTGGTCAAATGGCCCTTGCATTCTAGATATTTGGCCGAACTGTACTGTTGATGCCAATGATTCAGTAATGAAAACATTGTCCAGTGGAATCACAACAGGACTGTATTCACAAGAGGGCCATCTAAATAAGTAGGAGGCCATGGTTCTAGTTCTTGGCTAGTAGCAGTAGACAACATCTGTGGTGATCTCTTTATGGAACTGCGCATGCTTTTGTGTGTGTGTGTGTGGAGCCCTGGTGGTGCAGTGGCTAAGAGCTTGGCTGCTAACCAAAAGATTGGCAGTTCGAGTCCACCAGCCGCTCCTTGGAAACTCTATGGGACGGTTCTACTCTGTCATATAGGGTCGCTAGGAGTTGGAATCAACTCGACGGCAACGAGTTTGGTTATTTTTTTATTTTTTATTTTTTTGGTTTTTGTGTGTGTATGGTCAATAAATATTGACTATTATGTTTAGAGGAGCCCCTGAGTGTTGCAAATGGTTAAGCGCTCAACTGCTAGCTGAAAAGTTGGTGGTTCGAACCCACCCAGAGGTAATTTGGAAGAAAGGCCTGGCAATCTTTTTCTGAAAGATCACGGACTTGAAAACCCTATGGAGCAGTTCTACTCTGAACACATGGGGTTGCTGTGAGTTGGAATCGACTTGATGGCAACTAACAACAACAATTATGTTTAGAAAAAATGTGTAAGATTCAACTTGTGGTAGACATCTTTGACTGTCTACCCAACACCATTGCCGCTTTTTCATAGCTATCAGAACTCTAATTTTACTTGGGCAGAATCATACCCAGCACTAGGGGATGCACCGTGATGGGGCTAGGCCAAAAATGGAAGTTCTGTTACCCTTTGGCTGGTGAGGAATGAGTATGTGACCAAGTTCTGGAAAATGAGATAGAATGCGAAGTCTGTCGGGGAACTTCTAGGGAAGCAAAAGTTAAATTCTACACTCAGAGAAAGCCCTTTTGCCTCTCTCTCCACTTCCTTCTTTGGACACTGTCTTTGGAGGGCTATATTTAGAGTTGGGGTAGCCATTTTGAGATCATGATGCAATAGGCCAATAAGAACAGCCATGGTAAGATCCTTGATGACATTGTCGCACTGCTGCGTTAATCCTGAACCACCTATCGACAGACTTCATGTTAATACGCACTAATTGTCTTTATGTTACTTGGGTTTTCTGTGACTTTCATCACCTAAAGAAGACACACCAAATAAAGAAGTAGGTGAATAGTACTGATCTACAGTCACACAAACATAACTGACTCATGTATTGTATTTTTTATTATTCATTATTTTATCCCAAGCACAGATCACATCGACTGGCATTCAATAACTACTTATTAAAATGATTGAATAAATCAATCAATAAATTATGAATAGGAACAAAAATACACCACTAAAAATGCAAGATCTACGTTACTGGGCGCACTGATGACTGTTCCATAAACAATGTATTTGAATGCCTAAGATCAGCAAGTATTCAGAGATGCTGCAAATTGCCAAACTCATATTTGTCTTAGGCGGATATATGCTAAATTTAAGAAATGGGATGCAAATAAGCAGAGACTAAAAGCTTTTGCTGGTTCTGACATAAGGTATTTTGGCAGGGGATAAACTCAGTGGTGAGACTAGAATAAGTAATTCAGTGTAAATTGAAGAGACTGATCTAAAAATTCCACTTACATCATCTTTTAATGTATCTTAATTGCCCCATAGAATATACATAGCATTGTTAGGGAATGTGTTGGTCCTTTACTCTCAGTTGAAAATGAAATTCTCCCACATCAGCATCACGTAAATGCCCCTAACACGGCCGCTGAAGCTCCATGCTTTTTTCTAAAGCTTATCCAGCATACTTTATCTTTTAGTCCTTCTAGTTTAGCTTCTCAGCAGATTGTTTTAAAAACTGTACAAGAAGTCATTTAGTGCATGTAATGATTTTTATCTCGTTCACTGAAATTTCTGCCAGCTAATGCATTTAGGTAATGATCATGAATACAGATCTTGTGAAAATGAAGAAAATATGGAGTATAGAAGTTGACACATCTACCAACAATGGTCCAAAAGATATGCAGTCAGATTGTCTAAGTGATCATCTTCTTTTCTCTTATACGTTTATCCTCTCTCTCATTCATTTTCTTCCCACGAACTTTTAAATCTGTCCGTTTAAAGTAACAAAATATCCTCTCGAGCTTATATCTCACTCCAGCCAACTCCAAATTTCCCTCCTACCACTCATCTCCAAAAGTCTTGAGTTATCCATATTGCCCTGAGGCAAATGCAGTCAGTTTCCCACGCAATCCTCTTCAGCACTCAGCTTCCAGTACATGCAAGTGGCATCCTACTTCAAGTACCTGGGACACTCCACCTGGGCCCTTCTCTCAGGTCTAGTGCACGGACACCAGAAGTGTTAGGGGATGTGTGCCACTGGGAACCATCTTAGCCAATGACGAATGGGAGTTGAAGGATAAGTACCCACTTCCTAGTTCCTGGGTGGAAACCCTGGTGGCATTACTGATAAGAATATTTAGAATATCTGGAGCCCTGGCTGCGTGGTGGTTAAGAGCTCAGCTGCTAACCAAAAGGTGGGCTGTTCAAATCCACCAGGTGCTCCTTGGAAACCCTACGGGGCAGTTCTACTCTGTCCTATAGGGTCACTATGAGTCGGAATCTACTCTTAATGACAACAGGTTTTCGTTTTGGTTTAGTTCCTGGGTAACAGTGAGGATAACTCTGAGGTGTGTTCTACATTGTCTCCAGAGATCCCCGGCAGGGCTGAACCCCAGTTGTCCACAGCAATAATCTGCTTAGTGTCTCACCCTTCACCGCCCTCCTTCCTTGTCCTTCTCACTTCCTCTCTCCTGACAGATGCTTGCTGTGATTGCCTCCCAAGTAGACTACTTGAAGTCAAGTTATTGTCTTGGAGTCTGCTTCTGGGGGAGCCCAACCTAAGACACACCCATTTCTTTTTTAAATTTTATTTATTTTGTTGTTGTTGTTGAGAATATACACAGCAAAACACACCAATTCAGCAGTTTCTACATGTACAATCCAGTGGCATTGATTCCGTTCTTTGAGTTGTAAACCATTCTCATCCTCCTTTTCTTTTTCTTCCCACCCCTCCCCTCCCTCGTAACCATCAAAGACTGTTTCTTTTTGTGTCTCACCTTCCTTTTCTGAGGTGTTCCTCTCCCATTAACATAAACTCACTGCTCCCTAAGGTTCCTATCTAATCTTTTGCGTTACTGTTGTCAATTTGATCCCATACTGATAGTTCTTAAAAGAGCATAATGCTCAAGGCAGACTTTGTTTCCTAGTTAAGCTAAACTATCGTTTGGTTTTAAGAAAACTTCAGGGGATATTTTTGGTTTAAGGTTTAAAAATTATCTCAGGGCAATAGTTTCGAGGGGTTCATCCAGCTTCCAAACCCACTGCTGGCAAGTCAATTCTGGCTGATAGGACCCTATAGGACAGAGTAGAACTGCCCCATAGGGTTTCTAAGGCTGTAATCTTTACAGAAGCAGACTGCCACATCTTTCTCCCATGGAGCAACTGTTGAGTTCTAACTGCTGACCTTTCAGTTAACAGCTGAGATCTTTAACCTGCACCACTAGGGCTCCAGAAAGTCTGAAGTCCATGAGGATTTGAAACTCTGTTCAGCATTTCCTCCCTTTTGATCAGGATTCTTCTATAGAATCTTTGATCAAAATGTTCAGTAATGGTAGCCAGGAAACATCCAGTTCTTCTGGTCTCATGGCAGAAGAGGCAGTTGTTCATGGAGGCAATTAGCCACACATTCCATGTCCTCCTCCTCTTCCTGACTCGCCTTCTTCCTCTGTTGCTCCAGGAAAGTA
Source organism: Dugong dugon (assembly GCA_030035585.1). Lineage (NCBI taxonomy): Eukaryota > Metazoa > Chordata > Mammalia > Sirenia > Dugongidae > Dugong > Dugong dugon. The sequence continues at coordinate 163,347,418 of CM057483.1, forward strand.
GAGATCAATTGCTGTGCTTTTCGATGGCTGCTTGCAAGCTTTTAAGACCCCAGGCACTACGCAATGGACTAGGAGGTAGAACAGAAGCTCTTAACATGTTCTTAGGCCAATTAGCCGGGATGCCCCCATGAAACCATGACCCGAAATCTCCAAGCCAAGGAACCAAATCCCATGAGGTTTTTGGTTGTACGTAAGCAGCCTCAGCAGCTACTCTTTTTTCTTTTGTCGTTGTTGTAAATAGATCTACCACACAACTTTTGCCAATTCAACTTTTTACAAGTGTACAACTTATTGATAGCACTTACAATAATCGGCTGTGCTACCTTACCCTTACAGAGCCCTGGTGGTGCAGTGATTAAGAGCTCGGCTTCTAACCGAAAGGTCGGCAGTTTGAATCCACCAGCTGCTTCTTGGAAGCCCTATGGGGCAATTCTACACAGTCCTATAGGGTCATTATGAGTCAGAATCAACTCAACGGCAATGGGGTTTTTTTTTTTTTTTTTTGGGCCCTACCCTTAATCAATGTGATATTTCCATCACCGTTATTCCCCCTTTCTCCCCTCCCTCCCACCCCTAGTAACCACTAATAAATTTTGGTCTCTGTAATTTGCCTTTTCTTGTCTTTTTATGCAAGCGAGGTCATACAAAATTTGTTCTTTTGTGATTGACTTATTTCACTCAGCGTAATGTCTTCAAGCTTCATCCATACTGTAGCATGTCTCAAGACTTCATTTCCCCTACTAGTTGAGTAGTATTCCATTGTATGTATGCACTACATTTTGTTTATCCATTCATCCGTTGATGGGCATTTAGATTGTTTCCACCTTTTAACTACTGTGAATAGTGCTACAATGAACATCGGTGTACAAGTCTCTGTTCAAGTCTCTGCTTTCAAGTCTTTTGGGTATATATGTAGGAGTGGCATTGCTGGGTCATATGGTAGTTCTATTTTTGTTTTTTTTTTTTTGTTTTTTTGAGGAACTGCCACACTATTTTCCACGATGGCTGTACCATTTGGCATTCCAGCCAGCATTGGTTAAGGGTTCCAATTTCCCCACATCCTGGCCAACTGTAGTAGTTAAGGCTGTGTGTCAACTTGGCTGGGCCATGATTCTCAGTGGTTTGGCAGTTATGTAATGATGTAATTTGGCAATTATGTAATGATGTAATCAATCATTCTCCATTTTGGGATCTGATGTAGTCATTCTCCATTTTGCGATCTGATGTGAGCTGGCATTCAGTTGAAAATGGAGTTTCCTTGGGAAAGTGGCCTGCATCCAATATATACGGATGTTCTGGCAAAGCTCGCATGCACTGGATCCTGCATCTGATTCATCATCCTCTGACCTCTGGTTCTTGGGACGTGAGCCAGCAGCCTGCGGCCTGACCAGCAGATCTTGGGATTCATTAGCACTTGTAACCCTGTGAGCCAGCAGCCTTCTGTCTGATCTGCAGATCTTGGGATTCCCCAGCTCCCACAGCCCTGTGAGTCATTTCCTTAGCTAAATCTCTCCCTATATGTATTTATATATATAAGCTTCACTGGTTTTGCTCCTCTAGATAACCTAGCCTAAGACACCAACATTTGTTATTTTCTGGTTTTTTTTTTTTTTTTTTAATCTTGGCCATCCTAGTGGGGACACACCTATTTCTATTTCATCCCCACTCATCATTCTCCAACCACTCCCATGTAAGTTTGCCCCATCCTGCCACTGAAGACCTCCATGTCAATGAACCCAAAGGGCATTTTCAATCTTTCCTTAGCATCTCAGTGACATTACACCAATCGACTGCATCCATCTTCTTGCAACACTCTCTTAACAACTCCTTGATGCTATGTGCCACTGGTTTTCCTTGGACCTCTCTTCCTGCTCCTGCTTGGTCTGCTTTGCGGGCTCATCTCTCTATAATTGACCATTCCATGTTCCTTAAGGCTCAGTTCTATACTCACTCCTCTTCTCACTGTACCCTCTCTGATTGACTTCATCCACATTTTCATCTTGAGTTACCACCCAAAAGGAAATGTCTTAGACATTTCTATCTTCAGCCCAAACTTTCGTCTGTACCTCAGACCTGCATATCTAATTGCCTACTTCATATCTCTTAGATGTCTTAAACCCATCTCAAACTCAACATGATCTAGAGGAAAATATGATTTTTTTTCTGCCAAAACCCTGTGCTCTCCTATTGATCTCTGTCTTGGGGAATGTTGACACTACTCATTCAGTTTTGAAAAGAAGAAACCTAGTAATCATTCTCAATTTATCCCTCTTCTTCATCAGCATCCTCCAACACACATATCAAATCTATCATTAATGAGATTGTTTTGATTTACCTCTTAAATATTTTTGAACCTGTTGACTTCTTTCTGTCCCTCCAACACCATCTCCTGAACCTCCGGAAATACCTCCTACCCCACGTTTAAAACACTCTAATGGCTTCCCATTTCTCATCAAATACCCACAAAAGCCATAGTGGCCTTCATTTGTTCCTTCACGCGTGCTCCTAGGCATGGAATTCTTTGTTTATACTGTTTTCTCTTCTTAAAACCATTCCTTCTCCTCTTCACTTATTTCTGGCCTACTAATTCTTTAGATCTTGGCGGAATTATTACTCTCTCAAGGGTGTTTTCATTGATTTCCTTGACCAGACTAATTCTGCCTAATAAGAAGTTCTCATGGCCCTACATAACTTTCCTGAATTACAATTATTACAGTTGAGATTCACATTTATTTCTTCAATAAATGAATACTGCACCGAATGAATGAATCAATGAAGAGAAGCTACATTCTCAAAGCTAGAAGAATCCTGTCTCTGCTATCTCAGTGGGTTGAGTGCACACCAACTTGGACAATCTTGGAATGTGCCCGACACCCTTTCATTCTTCAGGAACCGTTCCCACATACTTTTCCAAATGTAGTTTCTGATTCTGCCAAGATGTTCCCATATGCTCTAAATGAGCACAGCATTGATCAGCTGCCCATGTGTTCACTGTGAAAGCCAATCTTCATAAGTTGTGGGGGGTAAAATGACCTTGATGTTATACATAGTACCCTCACTACATGGATAGAGATCAGTAGCAATATGAAAGATGAAGTCTCTTAGGAAGCATAAGGCAGTAACTTTCTTTGTTGTTGGGGAATCTACAGTGTCGCCCTTTCTTTAAAAAACAAACAACGTTTCCTACCAATCTTGTGACAAAGAATTCTAAATATTTGTACTGTTTCTTTTTTTTTTTTTTGCTTAGAGCAGATGTGACAAGTGGTAATGTCTCGTGTTTGAAATGATAAGACACTTTAAATGGGAAGATGGCATTATTCAGTAGCAGGAGACTATAGCATTTTTTGTTTGCTTCTAGAGAATATTGCATGTTGCTTTATTAATTTTTAAGTAAGATAGCATTAATAGTAGGACAGCCATTCCCTTTGAATATGTTGTATCCTTTCTATAAGTGTTTCTATAGTGGTTAATAGCCTAGCTTCAAAGCTAGCCATGTTCTCAAATATGATTAATATTTCTCTGTCCTTTGCTTAATGCGCCATTAACTAGTGCAGAGTAAGTGGTCCTGGTGCCAAAAGCCTTTTCCATTAGATGGAAAAAGCATTTACTCACTTTGTGAATTAATTAAGGCCATATGGAATTTAGAGCCAGAGTTTTAACTTATGCATTTTGTTTTAGAGAGATTTAGAAAAATATTGAGCCATTTGTGCCCAACAGGACTCCCATATGCTTTCATATCTTAAAACAAAAATACAGACACAAGCGCAAGCATTTCAACTGTTTCTGAACTGTCACAATTTTCATGTGGATGATTACAGCAAGATTCTGAGGTGTGTGTGATTAACAGCAATGAGCTACACTGAACATGAGTACCTTTGCAAAGAAGGGGATTCTTTGGAGCGTTTTCTCCTGACTCCATAAATCTCTAGTATTTTAGAAATTTGTGTGCGTGTGTTGGGCAGGGGCTGGCCACGTGGGTAATTTAGATGATGGATGGCTGTATCCCTAGCCTGAAGAGAATAGTGTGCCTGCTCAACACGAGAGCTATGCCAGGCCAGGCCCTGTGCCCACTCTGGGCACCAAAAGAAGCAGAAATCTAATATCCAATCTCTACCTACCAGAGGTTCACAGGTGTGCAGCAGGGTGGCCCAAAATAAAAACTTGCTTGTTCCAGGATTTGCAAGTGCATGAAGAAAAGACCGCGGTGGCTTAAGCAATAGAGAGGGTCAAGGACTTTGGTCCTCTACATATTTTTCCTTGCTCCTAGCTTAGTAACTATTTATTGAACACCTACTATGGGGCAAGCACACACAAAGCAGCTGAGCTGTGCACACACATGCCAATATGGCTTCCAGTGGTGGCTCTGGCCCTCTCTCACTGCTTGCCCCATGGAAGGCCGACTCCAAGGGTTGATGTCCGTTTACGGACAACCTTGAATATATTTGCTGGGAGTCATTTGCCTCCAGAGGCACCTTTCCCCATCTAACATGAAAAATATAAGTAAGATCCACTTCTCTTTTCCAAAGCCTAGCATATCAGTTCTCAGACTTGAATGTGCATCAGAATCACCTGGAGGGTCTCCTAAAACACAGATCACTGGGCCCTAGCCCCAGAGTTACTGATTCAGAAGGCCTGAAACCTTGAGTCCCTGGGTGGCTGAAATGGTTAAGTGCTCAACTAACCAAAAGGTTGGCAGTTCAAACCCACCCAGAGGCACCTCAGAAGAAAGGCCTGGCCATCCGCTTGAAAACCCTATGAAGTGCAGGTCTATTCTGCGCACATGGGGTTTCCATGATTCAGAACTCAACAGCAACTGGTTGGGTTTTTTTTTTTGGGGGGGGGCGGGGTGGTGGTGATAAAACCCAAGAATTTGCATTTCTAACCAGTTCCCAGGTGATGATACTGCTGGTCTGGGAATCACATATTTACAACTCCTGGGTCAGGACATAGCCAGTCCCAAGCAGCCAGAACCCCAAAATTATTCTTCCCTTGACACTACTGCAGGCCTCTGGCTCTTCTGTACCAAAGGCACCTCCCAAGAAGGCAAGCGCACCTCCAAGTTTCACCACCTAAGATGCCCCACACAAAAAGGAAAAGGGCCATATGAGCAGAAGGAGGACATCTTCTAGCATGTTTCGTTCCTAGCTGCAGGAACTGTAATCGACTCCTGGTGACCCCACGTGTGGCAGAGAAGAACTGTGCTCCATCAGGTTTTCGATGATTGATTTTGCAGAAGTAGATCTCCAGGCCTTTCTTCCAAGGCACCTCTGGGTGGACCCAAACCTCCAACCTTTGGGTTAGCAGCTGAGCACCTTAACCTGTACCGTTTTTCTAAATCACCTTTAGTTTGCACCACTAAAACCTGAAACATCAGGTTTTAGGGGCAATGCTAGAGGGCACTGTCACTTCACGGAATTACTTCTCTTTCCCTCACCTGCTTAAGGACTCATAGGAAGGGATCTAGAGCGACGATGTCAAAGAAGATGGACCAAACGAGGCTGATTGTGATCACAGCCAGCATATTGACTTTAGTCAGCATCTCCTGTGGTTTAAATTCATTTGTCAGAGCCGAGCTATGGTATCTGAAACAGAGTGGAGTAAGGCTGATTTGTGTAATTTGTGGGACATCTGTCCATGTGGAAAGAAATTCTTAAAGTTTTCTCCCCCAACGTTTAGCTTCTCTTTCTCCCTCTCTCCCTCCGCCCTCCCTCTCTCCCCACCTCCTTCCCTTTCTCCCTCTCTCCTGTCTCCCTCCCTCTCTCCCCACCTCCCTCCCTTTCTCCCTCTCTCCTGTCTCCCTCCCTCTCTCCCCACCTCCTTCCCTTTCTCCCTCTCTCCTGTCTCCCTCCCTCTCTCCCTCCCTCTCTCCCCACCTCCCTCCCTTTCTCCCTCTCTCCTGTCTCCCTCCCTCTCTCCCCACCTCCTTCCCTTTCTCCCTCTCTCCTGTCTCCCTCCCTCTCTCCCCACCTCCTTCCCTTTCTCCCTCTCTCCTGTCTCCCTCCCTCTCTCCCCACCTCCTTCCCTTTCTCCCTCTCTCCTGTGTCCCTCCTTCTCTCCCCAGCTCCCTCCTTCTCTCCCCATCTCCCTCCCTCCCCTCCTCTCTCTCCCTCTCTCTCCCTTTCTTCCTTTCTTGCTCACTTGCCCGCTTGCTTCCCTCAGGGCTTCTGCCTTCACCAAAACTTTTAGCTAATAAAAGATGTGCTTGTTAAGCATGACTCCCGAAAGCTGGATGCAACATCATTGAATTCTAAATTTTATATAATGAGGGATGTAATCAAGGTGGAGATCCTTAGTGAAAAATAATTAGCTTTGTGGATAGAAAGCTCAACAGAAACATAGTAATTAAATTGGCTCTGTTTTTCTTTTATTGAGAACACAAAGCTGTCTTGATCTTCTTTCAAACCAGATACTGATTTTCACGCAGCCCCGTGGATATCACAAATGTTATCTCAGGTGCTCTAGGAAAATAAATGAACTTGAGACTTCTACCCCAGTGTGCTAACAGATTTTGGAGAATCTCTACACTCGGAACTTCAAAGTGCCTGGCTTGGGGTTCCGAACTCCTCCAAGTGGCAGATACTGGTCTTGTTAACATCTGGTGATTCTCCCAACATGGAGGGAAGAATCTAACATGAGACTAAGTCTTAAGAGACAATGTGAAGCTATAGGCCAGGTAGGAAGTAGCAAATGACCTACTTTCAGGCTCTGCTTACAGCTCAGACTTGATCCTAGCAAAAGTTCTCTACAGAAACCCCCGACACTGAATGGTTTCTCATTCTCTCTAGATGTAGCTCCTAAACCTGTTATTCCTCCCTGATCTTCTAACCTTCTGAGCTTGATTCCCAAGCCTATACCTCAACCATTCTTAGTCATTTTGCATCGCTCAGGACCACCCTGCCCCCTCTGCACACTATTGAATGGCTCCCCTCCCTATTGAGTGACCGCCTCTTGGCCCGGAATTGACTTTGCATTGGGTCCCTTCATACAGGTGTCCGTATGTAAGCTGAGTCACTAGGTACCAGCAGCTCATGCTTTGCTGCTTCTAACCTCCTGGCCTTTCAGAAAGGAGTTCTCTGCCTGAAATATCCCCTCCCCACCCTCAGGAAGTTAATAAACCCTCTACTTTTGCTCCCATTTGAACTCTGGCCATCTTGTATTATAATTGTCTCTTTACATTTTACCTGCTTACCTTTCTATCTCCCCAGTCACTACTGGACTGTGAGCAACTTGAGGGCTGCGATTGGTGTATAGCTGGATGTTGTTGTTGTTAGCTGTCATGGAGTCAACCCCCGACTCATGGCGACCCCATGCACAACGGAACGAAATGCTGCCTGGTCCAGTGCCATCCCCCATGACTGGTTGCGGATCAGACCATTGTGATCCATAGAGTTTTCTTCGGTTGATTTTCGAAAGTAGATCACCAGGCCTTTCTTCCTAGTCCACCTTAGTCTGGAAACTCCACTGAAATCTTTTCAGCATCCTAGCAACACTCAAGCCTCCACTAACTGACAGGCGGTGACTGTGCATGAGGCATACTGGTGGGGAGAAATCAAACCCAGGTCTCCTGCATGGAAGGCGAGAATTCTACCACTGAACCACCAATGCCCCCATATGGCTGGATAAAAAGCTATATAATTTTTATAAGCTATATAATTTTTATCTCTATGATAGGATAGATTGTTTATTTTTAATTTCACAGATTTTATAGTCCTAATAAAAGTGAGTTGATTCTGAAAACTTGATTTGCAAAAGGTTTTTGTTATTGAGCACATATCAGTTCTAGAAGGCATTGTTCTATTTTCATATATCATAAAGTATAAAAGTTATTAAATTATTGCTACAAGTTAATTTTATTGATAGCCCCCAAGGGAAAGTGTATGATAGTCCAGTATTTATCTACCATGGAAAACTCATCTTTCAAAAAATAGAAGCCTTGGTGTTAGTGTAAATAAATCGACCATGGTATAAAATAATTTATTTTACCGTCAACATACTTTATTCAGTCTCTTTTTTATATATGTCAGTATTACTACATTAACATCTCAAAAGAAAAAAATCTATTTGCTTTCACCTTTTAGCTAGCGAATTGTTGATGTGAAAGCTACCAATTCCAAAGAGATTTAGAGCTTAGGGTTTCCAAGAATAGAGACTAAACCAGGCAGAGCACAGGATTTGTGTTTTATTTTATTTTATTTTATTTTTTAACTTCTGTGCTTATCAAGGAGTCACTGGGTGGCACAAATGGTCAGGCACTTGACTACTAACGGAAAGGTTGATGGTTCAATCCCACCCAGAAGCACCTTGGAAGAAAGGCCTGGTAATCTGCTTCTGAAAGGTCACAGCCTTGAAAACCCTATGGAGCAGCTCTGCTCTGTACACATGGGGTCTTCATGAGTCAGAATCAGCCCAAAAGCAATAAACAACAACAACAATGCTCATCAAAGCGATATTTCTATGTGCAAAATTATAATACTCACTTAATGCACATATAATATTTTTCCATATTTATATAAAAACCAGAAGTCTGCCCTGCCATTCCCTTCCCCCAAGAGAAAACCACTTTCTCCTCTTAGAGCTGATTTATTGTTATTTACCTCTTATATTTCTCTAAATGACATGTTTCTCTAAATAATTGCTACTTCTTAATTTTTCAGCTCAGGCATTATTAATTGACTTCCCACTGTGGGAAACGAGCACTTAACATCCTTTTCCTCAATATTCTTATATCTTAATTCTAGTTAGACCAATATTGGTGCTTATCTTATTGTGGCTATGTAAATGTTATTCATGGGTGAATTTCGCAGTAAAACGTAATTACTTTTCCATTCATACACAATTTTAATTCTCTTGTGATTGATAATTGCCTCATTTTTGCATAAGAATGCTTAGTTTTCTATGTACTTAGCATTAAATATTAATTAAATTCCACACTTTCTGGCAACTGTCTCAATCTCCTCTCAAGAAGTCCAATCACATCAGATGTTCTGTGATGCCCGTTTTTCTTTTAGAAATCTCTCCCAGTGCCTTCCGATCTGAGCCACTCTGGATGAGTTGCCCTCTGTGCCTGCTGCAATACCACCATCCTGGAAAATATCTTCACCTCTCTCCTATGCAAGACCCCTTGGGTCCTGTATTCAGCAATGGTTTCATATGGTAAAGCCCATCCTGCAGTGGCTTCCTAATAAAGAATATTTAATGGGAGGTGATTTTTTGAGACCTGGTATGTATTCCCAATTGACTGATAATTTGGTTGGGTATAGAAATCTAGGTTGGAAAATTTCTCTAAAGCATTATTCCATTGTCTTCTAGTTTCCAGAAATGCTGTTAAGAAGTCTGAAATTATTCCAATGCCTGATTATTAGTATGTGACCTCATTATTCCCACCCTCCTCTCTCTCTGTCGCTCTCAACTTCCATATAGGATCTCTATGTACTGAGGGTTGTAATTTTATTAATGATGGGTCTTATTCTGGGTTTATTTTTTAATCTATTGTGCTATTTGCTCTGTGAGATTTTTCAACTTGGAAACACATATCCTTTGATTCTGAACATTTTCTTGAGTTATTTCGTTGATGATTTTTGCTTCTTTGTTCTCTCTTTTGAAGGCTCCTATTATTTGGATTTTGAACTTGCTGGACTGGTTCTTTAATTTCTTGTATTCTCTTAATTTTCTATCTCTTTTTCTTATTTTAGCTAGTTTCTGGAAGAATTCTTGAAATATATCTCTCAACTCAACTACTGAGGCTGTCATTTGTGCTGTCTTCTTTTTTTTTAATTTCTAAGAGGTATATTTGTCCTCTGAATGTTCCTTTTTTATAATATCCTGTTCTTGTTTCATGCTTGCAATTTTTAAAAAAATTGTCCTTTCCCTACATAGTCACTGTAATCATTGTATCCAGAACAACATGGTATGTTGGTTTCAATATCATATGTTAGAGGCTTTCCTGGAATGTCTGGCAATTCTTGATGTCTGCTCATATTTAAGAGTGTGGTATTAAATATCTATCTGGAAGCACTGACCAATCAGAGTTCCTCATCTCCCTGGCTGAGTGATTAATTCAGGAATGAGCATATTGTCCCAGACCATATTAATCGGCATCCTCCTTGGATGATTGGGAAGAACTACTTCCCAATCTTGGGGTTGCTAAGCTGTCAGGATGTGAGTTTTGGTTTCGTGGTGCCATCTTGGCCTACACATGGAGAGAGCTTTCAAGAGATGCCGAGACAGACGGAATGTGGATGACATTACTTGAAGTCCTGGAGCTGATGAACTGCATCCCTTGACTTCGCCATAACTTTAGATCCTGTATCCTCTGTTTTTTGTTTTCTTCTGCCTAAATTATTTTGAGTTGGGTTCCTATGATTTTCAGCTGAAAGTGTTTTGACTAATACAACATCTTTCACAATGTCTCTCTGCCTGCCTGAAAATAATGTAACTTATGCCACCTACAAATGCAAATCTGCTGCAAAAGACCTCTTTAAAGTGTTAAAAAGCAAAGATGTCGCCTTGAGGACTAAGGTGGACCTGACCCAAGCCATGGTATTTTCAATTGCTTCACATGCATGCTAAAGCTGGACTACGAATAAAGAAAATTGAAGAAGAATTCATGCATTTGAATTATGGCATTGGTGAAAAATATTGACCATACCATGGACTGACAGAAGAACAAACAAATCTGTCTTGGAAGAAGTACAGCCAGAATGCTCCTTAGAAGTGAGGATGGCAAGACTTTGTCTCACATACTTTGGACATGTTATCAGGAGGGACCAGTCCCTGGAGAAGGACATCATGCTTGGTAAAGTAGAGGGTCAGTGAAAAAGAGGAAGGCCCTCAATGAGATGGATTGACACAATGGCTGCAACAATGGGCTCAAGCATAACAACAATTGTGAGGATGGTGCAGGACCAGGCAGTGTTTTGTTCTGTTGTGCATGGAGTCCTTATGAGTCAGAACTGACTCGATGGCACCTAACAACAACAACAAATGCAAAGGGTCATCAACTATTCATCGTTTCACTTCAGCTTTCTCCTAATGGCTCATATACCCTGTGAGTGTGTCATCCAGTGCCCAATATAGCAACGGTGAGAATAAATGATTTGAGAAAAGACGCAAAAAAATCACTTGCAAGTAACAGTGATGATAAATTCACATTTTCTCTGAGGGCCATCTACTCTCCCTCAAAGATCTTATTTGTTCTGGGCTATTTCAATGGGCGGAAATTGTGCCAGAGATTGTTCTTCAGTTTCTTATTTTCCACTCTTGCTGATTTTTTCTTGATGGCGTAGGTATTAATGCCCTTTTCTTAGAGTTCTTCTACACTTGGCTTGTTTGTGATAACAGTGTCTACATCTCTTATTCATGACGTCCTTATCTCTCAGACACAACTATTCTTGATCTTGAACATTTTTACATAACCACTTTAAAACTCATATTTCTTACACAGTTTCCAGTTACTCTTTTAGCAGGTGGGGAATAACTTCTCAATTTGAGAGGCAGGACTATTATTGAACAAATTCCAGTTTTGATTCTTCTGTGATAAAGGGGGATTTAGAATACCATAACGATACTCTTTTTTCCTTCTTCTTCTTGAGCCATGTCTGAATGTAAAATATCCTTTAGCTTTTCCATGCATCTAAAGATAGCTCTCTCATAAACTTCACGTTCTTGCAAAAGCAGGTTGCTTTGGAAAACAGCTAAGAGTCCGTGTCTCACCCTGCTGTATCCCACGGGGCCTGATGCATTTTCTATGTCCTTAAAAACGGGCTGCAGAATAATGACGACTTTTACTCAGAAACGGTTTTGCTTGTCAAAAATACTTCTAGAGACTTGTGTAATCAACGTGCCTGATTTTGAAAACACTGTAAAAACAGAGTTTATCATATTTATTAGCCAGTTCCATCACTTAGGAGCCTCTGGGCGTGCTTACAAGATCATAAGGCTGGAGGAAAGAGAGACAATCATTCATTAAGGTTCAGGCTCTACAGTAAGTGTCATAAAAGCAAGAAATATGCTCTTATCTCACAGCCAGGAGTCGCTTGTAGAGCCAGAATTCTAAAATAGGAACTGGGAGACATAACTACTCGGGAAGAATTCTAAAATGGGCATCACCAAAAAGGCAAAGAATTTGGAGGCCCTGGAGAGAAGGATCAGACACCTCTCAAACATCACCTCCTGATGATTAAGACCCCAAAGGACCCCCCAATCCTTGACTACCTCCCCTTCTGTTGTTGTTAGTTGCATAGAGTCGATCCCCACTTGGGACAACCCCATGTGTGCAGAGTGAAACTGCTCCATAGAGTTTTAAAGGCTGTGACCTTTTGGAAGCAGATCACCAGGCTTTTCTTCCAAGGCGCCTTTGGGTGGGTTTGAACTGCCAATCTTTTGGTTCAGAATTTAACCGTTTGCACCACCCAGGGACTCATTCTTCTGCTCCCTTTTATCCTATGAAATCCATAGCTTTATTCCACTTCTTCTTTTTAACTTATGCCACCTTTTCCATTTTGAAGATTTGGGTTTTTTTTTTTTTTGCTTTCTCACCCAAAACAGGCTCCAGAGCTAAACATGGTCTGATTATTTTTTCACTGATCCTTGTTTGAGTTTAAAATATCTGTTAGCATCTCAGTCATTTAGTCTGAAGGCAATCACAATATGTATCCTAATTTAAGGACAACTTGCTAGTATCACTACTGGGAAACAGATCAGGAATGATACATGGGGACATAAAAAGACTCAAAAAATGAGACAGACCCTACCTAGTCTCAAAGTTTCCATTGCCTCTTCTCTCAAGGATTCTGGGAAGTACTTCCCGTCTACCCACAAAATATCTAGAAGGCAGAACAATAAGGCATTTCTTTAAAACCCCGCACCCTCCTCTTCCTCCACTTAGTGAAAAGATTATTGTAGAATGTGCTCTCCAAAGCAATGGGAAATTTCTTATCTTTAGGCAACGAAATGTGTGTGGAATCTGCTTGTGTGAAAGAAGCAGCTTCATTTATTACAGTGTGAGTGCCCTTATTTTCCCAAGAGGACTAAAGGCAGACAGAGGGTTTCTGGTGACATCATCACAGTGTGTGTGTGTGTGGGGGGGGGGGGGGGTAATACAAGCAACAGCTTTGGCATCGAGAGGCTGTGCTTTTAAATTTGTAAAAGTATAGAGGGTCAGATGAGCTCATTCTAGGGCCTTTTCCCAGCTGTAACATTTTATGTTGTATATCAGTATGGCTGTGTCCCCTCAGAAGTACTTCTCCTCATTCTTTCCAGTTTTGAAGGAAAAAGCCTCATTTCATGAAAAGAACTTTGTGAAACCCCTACTTTACGGGATACGATAACTCCATCCCCTTCAATCCCTCCGTTATATCTCCTTCCTTCCAGGGCTAGTGGAAAGGTTAAGTCGACTAAACCCTATAATTCTAAGCTTTCTTGGCTTAATTTTCTTACATGAGGTTAAGAACTCTGAACAGCTATACAGACACTCTCTCATCTCGTTTTTCCAATAGGATTTTACTCTTGACCTTGAAGAGCTGAAGTAACTTGACAATAGAATGATGAGGATTTGATAGTAGCTGTTTCTCTGCACCACAAATGATTTCCTCAGCGCAGAGCTTTCTTCAGGGGGAACTTCCAATGTAACTGTGAACATCCTCACAGGCAAACATTTTGACTTTCACTCTGAGATGGTGTAAGGGGAGATGCAAGCTGGATTTATGCTTCAATATTATGAGATAAGTTTTGGCCAGACATTTTTTTTTTTTTGGAGGTTAATACTATTTCCAACATAGGCACTTGAGTTTATTCATCTCTGAAGTCACTCCTGTAACCAGTTTATTGAGAAGGGGTATAAACACGAACTGGATTTCTTTTTCCTCTCCAATCACTGCTTTCAACCATGTGCTATCAAACGTCCCTTCCCTGATCCACAGTGAATAGCATGACAGAGATCTTGGAAGATTCCATAACTTTCTGGTGGCTTTCGGTTACTTCAAGACCAGCCCAAGTTAGAGCTTCAATCTTAGACTTATAGCTCATCTCTTCCTCTCTCCCCAATACAAGTATAAGCTGGGACAATGATTAGTACTATTAGGGAGGAGCTTAATCGGCTCTGAGACGCGGTTTTTCTCATTCCGCTTCCAGAAACAAATGCCACTTTATTTAACGTGACTGTTGGTGGTCCTTTTTGGTTATCATAGCATCTCTGGCTGATGCTTCTGGCCATTGACACTCCCGTGGCAGACATCCATAGGAGCCAAATGGTGACTCTCTTGTAGCATTTGGGGGTGCTTGGCTTCTCCCAACCTCCCCTCAGCTCACAAAGTCTTTTGTTTCTAAGGTTACCTCGCTGGGCGGGCAGCCATCTTGGGTGGCATATCAACATGATGGATCAGATCTATTTGGTGTCTGTCTTAGTCATCTAGTGCTGCTCTAACAGAAATACCATAAGTGGATGGCTTTAACAAAGAGAAGTTTATTTCCTCACAGTAAAGTAGCCTAAAAGTCCAAATTCAGGGCATCAGCTCCAAGGGAATGCTTTCTCTCTCTGTGGGCCTTCTCATCAGTGTTACCCCGGACTAGGAGCTTCTCTGCACAGGGAGCCCAGGTCCAAAGGATGTGCGCTGCTCCTGGCACTGCTTTTTTGGTGATATGAGGTCCCCCTGTCTCTCTACTCGCTTCTCTCTTTTATATCTTAAAAGAGACTGGCTTAAGACACATTTAATCCTGTAGATCTCATCAGTATAACTGCCGCTGATCCATCTCATTACATCATAGTGATAGGATTTACAACACATATGGAAATCACATCAGATGACAAAATGGTAGCTAATCATACAATACCAGGAATAATGACCTAGCCAAGTTGACAGATATTTTGGGGAGACACAATTCAATCCATGATGGTGTCTTAATATGGTTCCCCCAGCAGCAACTCTTAGACAAGGATTCAAGTGGAAGTAATTTATTTGGCAGGTGATCCCAAGAAATGTTGGAAAGGAGTAGGGAAGTGAGACAGGGAAGTGAAGACAACCAGTAAAGAGTGCATTAGCAGGCAAGTATCCCTTAGGGAAGCTAGACTCAATCCTCTGGGAAATTCTGGGAGCCATTATAGAACATGAGCCTCAGGTTTTCCCACCCAAGGGGTAAGGGGGCTGGGTATTGTATAGCAATAGCTGTCAGACATTGGTTGAGGGCTACTGCCAGGGATATAAATTTCCCAGCATTTCTGGCCTGTGAGAACACGGGCATTGTGGGACCAAGTGGCCACAGAAAGCTCTTGGGCAAAGAGACTCAGATACTGGAAGTTAGAAGTCCCCAATTGTGCAGCCGTCTCTAATCTCATACCCTCAGGTCTACAAATGGGCTGGGCCGCTCTGATTCAGGCTGCGGATTTGCAGGGTGGCTGGGGCAGCTCTGTAATGCCCACATTGCTCCGACTCAGCCTAAAGGGACAGCAGTTACGTGGGAACATTTTCCTCATGGTGGGAGTTGGAAACTCACAGGGGAGTGAAAAGAAGCACACAAGGCCTCTTAGGGCCCAGCGTTTGAACTCACTCCCTGTCAATTCTGTCTACTCTCCATCGGCCAAGTCCAATGTCGATGGGGGATGTGAAGAATACTATTTCTCCAAGGCAATAAGATGACGGAGTGGAGGTGAATATTTGCTAATCAATAATCTAATTTATCATGCGCAGTCTTCAAGAAATCAATCAGAAAACATTTAAACCCATTGTCGTCAAGTCGATTTTGACTCATAGCACACCTAGAGGACAGGGTAGAACTGCCCCGTGGGGTTTCCAAGGCTGTAATCTTTATGGAAGTAGACTGCCACATCTTTGTCCTGAGGAGCCCCTGGTGGGTTTGAACCTCAGACCTCTCGGTTAGCAGACGAGCACTTAACCACTGCGCTACCAGGGCTCCTATCAGAAAAACATTTAAGAGTCCCAAAACGGATAATAAAGAATGTCCAGAAAGAACAAAGAAATGGCTGTTGCATTTGATGGTTGAAGAGGCCATTGACTACCTTCAAGTGTGTATTTTCATCAGACAGGAGGAGACTAAAATCAGATTTTAAGTAGTCATTAATTATTAACAAATAACTACATATCATATAACATACTGCAAATATTATAATAGTTAATTTATTAAGTGTAGTAAAAGAAACAGAGAAAATATTGAAGTTGTCCGGGATTTCATTTTACTTGTGGAATCAACACCCATGGAAGCAGCAGTCAAGAAATCAAACGACATATTGTACTGGGCAAATCTGCTGGAAAAACTGCTTTCAAGTGGTAAAAAGCAAAGATGTCACCTTGAGGACTAAGGTGCGCCTGACCCAAGCCGCGGTATTTTCAATCTCCTCATATGCACGCGAAAGCTGCACAGTGAAAAACAAAGACCAAAGAAGAATTGATGCCTTCGAATTATGGTGTTGGGGAAGAATATTGAATATACCGCCAGAAGAGTGAACAAATCTGTCTTGGAAGAAGTACAGTCAGAATGCTCCTAAGAAGCGGGGATGGCGAGAGTTTGTCTCCCATACTTTGGACATGTCTTCAGGAGGGACCAGTCCCTGGAAAAAGACATCATGCTTGGTAAAGTAGAGGGTCAGCACAAAAAGAGGAAGACCCTCAACAAGATGGACTGACACAGTGGCTGCAACAATGGGCTCAAATAGCAACGACTTTGAGGATGGTGCAGGACAGGGCAGTATTTCGTTCTGTTGTACATAGGGTCACTATGGGTCAGAACTGACTCTACAGCACCTAACAACAACAACGACAGTAAAATATTAAAAACATACTAACTGGTTACACAACTCTTTCTAAGAGCATAGCAGAGGGAAAATGAGAAGACCGGATAAGAGCCAGAGAGAGAGTCAGTAATATCAAAAGAAAGACATCTGACTCTTTGATAGAAGATAAGGAGAACCATTATAAAGACAAAAAGAAAGAAGTTAATTGCAAAAAAAAAAAAAAAAAAAAAAACAAACGTCCTAAGGTGGTGAACTTTACTCTGGCAAAAAGAAAGAACTCCTCACCCTTGGAGCCCAAAAAGAATATAAACCCAAATGTGGCAAGTAACCTCAAAAAATACATTTCTGAGATCTTGTGGCAATATTCCAAACTAATTATTAGTAAGTTAACATTTATTCAATGTTGTTAATTTTGCCAAGAGAATGAGTATCTGGAAGTTTTCACTCCTTTTATTTTCAATGGCGTCCCTAGGGTTGCAAACGGTTAATGCCTTTGGTTGCTAACTGAAAGGTAGCAGTTCGAGTCCACCCAGAGGCACCTCGAAAGAATACTTCCAAAACATACTTCAAATAAAATCAGCCACTGAAAACCCTATGGATCACAGTTCTACTCTGACACACACGGGGCCACCATGAGTCGGAATCTATTCGATGGCAACCGTTTTTTTTTTTTTTTTTTGAGTTTTCAATGTTCTCCTCTTCCTCAGTCTTACTTTGACAAATCAAGCCCTGAAATAATAACAACAAAGATAATAAGTGTGGTAGGCTAAATAATGCTCCCTACTTCCACCTCGCCCCTGGCATTGATTGCTCTCTGTGTGCCAGGCGCTGTGCTAAGTGCTGGGAGGAGCTTTGTCTCCTTATCCCCATTTGACAATGAGGGAACTTGCCCCCAGCTACATGGCAGCTATGTGTGGGGAGCCAGGACTCAAACCAAAACCTCACTCCCCACATTGTTCACCCCTGGGTTAAAGACTCAGGCCATCTACCCTTCTCCATTAAACGGCACCAGGGCTTCTTGGAGAAGAGGTTGATTCTTGGGCTGGGGCAGGGAAGACAAGATGAGCCAGGAGCATCTTCTGGTGCCAGTAAACAAGGATGTACTTAAAAAACAAAAGAATGCGGGCATGTCAAAGGGACCCAGGAGCCAACCCGAATGTACTCTCAATGGCCAAGGCAGGAATAATTTGAGCAACAAAGTAAAGCAGTATTGGATTATTACCCGAAGTATAAAATAGCCAACCATCTATACGTATGTAAATAAATGAATGACTAAATGAATGGGGGAGAAAGGACATGTCTTCCTTACAGAACAGTTCCAAATAATATCTGTAGATCCTCCTCTTTCCGGGAGGGGAGTTTATCTTTCTTTCCTCCAGTGTGGACTAAGCTTAGTGACTCGTTCTAATGAATAGAGTATGGTAAAGGAAAAATAGGAACTGTACAGTGGAGACACCTGGCCGACAGTACCTTATCCACGTGATCAAGGTGAGCCTCTCCAGTGATAGATACATCATGTGGATGTCATGTGCCCCTGATTTGATGGGATGAGGTCACCTCACCTCCGTGGTCTTCTTCACTCCAAATTGAGAATATTCAGTTCAAATCACGAGAAAACATCAGACAGACCCAAACTGAGGGACAGTCTACACAATACCTGACCGGTATGTCTCGAAACTGTCAACATCATGAAAAGCAAGGAAAGTCAGAGAAACTGTCACAGACTGGAGACTCTAGGGAGACATGATGACTAAATGCAGTGTGGTGTCCTGGATGAAATCCTGGGATACAAAAAGAACAGTAGTGGAAACACTGGTGAGATCCAAATAAAGCCTAGGGTTTAGTGAATAAAGGAGTCCCTGGGTGGTGCAAACGGTTAAGCACTGGGCTACCAAACAAAAGGCTGGCAGTTCAAACCCATCCAGAGGTACCTTGGAAGAAAGGCCTGGCTATCTCCTTCCAAAAGGTCACAGCCATAAAAACCCTATAGAGCAGTTCTAGTCTGTATGCGCTGGGTTGCCATGAGTCAGAATCAACTTGACAGCAAACTATTTTGGTTTTGTTATTTAGTTAATTAAAAAGAAAAAGTCAGGCAATCTGAAGAAAGATAAACTGTGGCTATAGACCACTCTATTATCATTGATTATTCTTCATTACAACAGCACCAACACTTTGATGGAGTATTTTATATTTTTCCAAACTCTTTCCCATATGTCACAGCACCCCATGAGGTAAAGTCACCCAGCTTTTTTTGGCCTCAAGCAGATATCCGATATAGTATCATACAATAACTCACTGAATCCCTACAACATTCCTATGGGGTAGTTACTGTGTTTTATCCCCATTTTCCAGAGGAGGATACTAAGGCACAGAAAGGTTGCCCAAGTTAACACAGCCACTACTTGGAGCCTGACTATGAGCAGAGGCAGTTGGCTCCAAATCTTGCCCATAACCGCTGAGCTATAATGCCTTAGGCCTTTGGGTTCAGAGAGGTTGAGTGATTGGCTCAAGTTACAGAGCTAGTAGGTCCAGAACAGAGTCTAGAATTGAAGTCTCCTGATTCCCAGTCCGGTGCTCCCTCCGCCCCCTTATCCAGCCACCATCACCCACACCTTGCATTTTTCTTTTCCAAAGCACAGTGAATTTCTTGGATCTTCACTGTACCTCATCAACTCAGAAACAGCCAAGAAGTCTCGATGACGTATGTTTGTGGTCCCAGGATGAAATTTGAAAAGAAAGAAAACCTTTGTCACTGGTCTAGTCTCTTAACAGGATCCTGAGCTTGACAGGTTGTCTGACAGGCTGGCAGTGATTCACAATTTCTTCTGCTTTCTGATATTGTCTCGACCATTCTTGACCTTTTTTAATCTTTGAGGTTTAGCTTTGTTTACACTTACTTTAAATTTTATATCTTCTGGCGCCCTTTAGAGTTTTACTTTAGTGTATGTTCTCTGTCGTTGGACAATAGCATTGCTTAGTTCCAGTTGCTGTTGTCTTCAAGGTATTTCATTTTAAGAGAGAAGAATGACTTTCCAGATTTTTTAGACTTTGGGGATGCTTTTGTGATTTTTCATACCTTGAAACTCTCCTGGTATAGTACTTCGGATGAATCTGAAGGAGATGGGAAGGCACTAACTGTAATCATATTTTCTTTTAAAGCATGTCAATCCCTCTCAATTAAGAGAATTACCACTTGGATTCATGATTCAATTTTACTATGGTTTGAAAACAATAAAACAGAGGGAAAGCACTGCCAAATTTAGCCGCAACTGTAACAGCACATAACATTTATAAAAAGCATTTCCATTTTCAAAGTGCTTTTACCCACATTTTCTCCCCAGAGTCTTACAAAACCCAGTGAGGTTGGCATTATAGTCTATCTTTTATAAGTGAGGAAATTGAGGTTAGGCCTAAGTTCACTCAGCTATTTGTGGGCTGAGCTGGGATACCATAATTTCACGTTATCTTGAGTCCTTAAAAAGAGAAGATGACAGTAAGGTAAAATCCTGTCAATATGTTAATAATCGTGGCTTTGATAAGTACAGAGTCCCTAAGTGGTACAAACAGTTAACACATTCAGCTGCTACATGAAAGGTTGGAGGTTCAAGTCCACCCAGAGGCATCTCAGAAGAAAGACCTGGTGATCTACTTCTGAAAAAACATCCACTGAAAACCGTACAGAGCACAGTCTACTCTGACACACATGGGGTCTCCATGAGTTGGAGTCAACTTGACAGCAACTGGTTGTTTTGTTTTTCTTAGAAAGTGTTACATATGAATTGATTCTTCTTAGATATGCCACCTCTGTCAAAACAACAACAAAACACATTCAACAATTTATTATGATAATAGAAGATGAAACATGTCTGAGCCAATAGTGGCCATTTCTTATGATTTCTACCCATATTTCAGAAGCAGGGAAAAAAATCATTGTGAGGCAAAAGCCTACTATAACTTAGTAAGATAGAAGATCAAATATCTCAAGGAGAAGCTTAAAAGATCCCAGTTTCTTAAAAAGTACTGATCTGAGGCTGGGCCAAGACGGCGGAGCAGTCAGACGCTTCTGGTGGACCCTCTTACAACAAAGACCCGAAAAAACAAGTGACTTGGTTATATATGGCAATCTGGGAGCCCAGAACATCAAAGGCAGAGTTGAGGAACCAGACTGAGTGGCAGGGGGAGGGAGAGATGGTTCGGAAGCAGTGAGGAGTTGCCAGACCCAAGCCAGCGAGAGCCTGAGCACTTTAGGCCTGAGTAGCTCGTGGGTGAGCGGTGAGGCAGGCAAGCGGTGGTGCTAGGGAGGCACATTTTCCACACCAGAAAAGACCCAGCACCACAGAGTCTCCATGGCCACCCAGAACCAAAGAGAAGCAGCTCTCATCGGTGAAAGATAAGTACGTGCGTACGGCTTACCACATGGATCAAAAACACCCTGCTTAGGGAAAAACCTTTCTCCCTTTTACCTACTGCTCCCAGCTCTGCACTGGCTGCCAGACCAGCTTCAGCAACTGCCGAGTCCCCTGGGCCGGAAGTAGGATCCATCACACACGCGGAGCCATTCTCCTTGCCTTGGAGAGTAAACACATTAACAAACAGGGGAAAAAATACACTGCCGGCTCCCTTAAGCCAGGAACCCAGGGTAGGCACAGCTCCTTTGCCTAGGCACAGGCATAAGGGATCCACGGACTCTGAGTGCCTTTCCTCCTGCATAGACTTGTGTGGGCCCATCTCAACAGCGTAGGCCCTCATTACCACAGCAAAACAGGGTATATACCAGAACTCTAACTTCAACTGTTTCAGCTGTGAAGTGGCAGGGTCTTGACATTTGACACTGATCTGCCCATTAAGCAGAGTCTTCACCTACCCACATCAGGGGCCTGAGGACTGATGGCTCCACCCACACCACCTAGCCACCTGCCATAGGGGCCCCAGAATAAGAGATGCCCTCCAGTCCTTACAGCCAACAGCCTTAGGTGCTCATAATCTGGCCGCAAAACCCACCCACCTACGTGCTCTAGGGAAGAGGGACAAGCCTTCCTCCTGGACACTCGGGGGTGGCCATCAGCCTCCTCCTTGCTCAGAGTGTGTCCCTCTGCTGCAGCCAGATGCCTGTGCCTACAACAATCACCCACGCCTGTCTAGGACTGTAAGTGAGAGCCTACACCACACACTTGGTGGATATCTACCTGGGCACCTGAGCTGAATCCATACAGGAGGAGTGGGTGGACTCCTGAGCTCACATACCTAGTAACCGATCTAACCACCTGGTGATGGCACATTAGAGCTTCAACTGTGCCAATAATCAAACTAGCTTATATGCGCAGCCTATTTGGGCATATCAAAACAAAACAAGAAGCTAGGACACAGTAAGCAAACATAAAATAAATAAGTATAATAACTTATTGATGGCTTGGAGACAACAATCAATATCAAATCACATAAAGAGACAATCCATGATGGCATCAGCAAGCTCCCAAAATAAAGAATCTACAAATTTTCCAGAGGAGGAAAATTTCTTGGAATTACCAGAGGCAGAATAGAAAAGATTAATATACAGAACTCCTCAAGAAATTAGGAAGGAAATTAAGCAAAACGCAGAACATGCAATAGAGGAAATTAAAAAGATTAGAGAAGAGCATAATGACAAATTTAACAGGCTGCAAGAATCCATAGAGAGACAGCAATCAGAAATCCACAAGATTAACAATAAAATTTCAGAATTAGACAACGCAATAGAAAGTCATAGGAGAATTGAGGCGAATGAAGTCAGAATTCATGACATTGAAGACAAAGCACTTGACACCAACTTATTTGAGGAAAAATCAGATAAAAGGATTTAAAAAAAAAATGAAGAAACCCTAGGAATTATGTAGGACTCTATCAAGAGGAATAACCTATGAGTGATTGGAGTACCAGAACGGGGGGTTAGCGGTAACAGAAAATACTGAGAGAATTACTGGCAGAAAACTTCCCTGATATCGTGAAAGATGACAAGATAGCTATCCAAGATGCTCATCGAACCCCACATAAGGTAGATCACAAAACAAAGTCATCAAGACATTTTATCATCAAACTTGCCAAAACCAAAGATAAAGAGAGAATTTTAAGAGCGGCTAGGGAGAAACGAAAAGTCATCTACAAAGGAGAGTCAATAAGAATAAGCTTGGACTACTCAGCAGGAACCATGCAGGCAAGAAGGCAATGGGATGGCATATACAAAGCCTTGAAGGAAAAAAACTGCCAGCCAAGAATTATATATCCAGCAAAACTGTCTCTCAAATATGATGGTGAAATTAGGGCATTTCCAGATAAACAGAAGTTTAAGGAATTTGCAAAAACCAAACCAAAATTACAAGAAATACTAAAGGGAGTCCTCCGGTTAGAAAATCAGTAACATCAGATAACAACCCAAGACTAGAACACAGGATAGAGCAACCAGATATCAACCCAGATAGGGAAGTCACAAAAGTAAACCAAAGATAATACACTGAAAATAGGGAAACAGATGTCAATACGTAAAAGATGACAACATTAAAGCAAAAAAGAGGGACTTAAAAAATGTAGACATAGATTTTTCATATGGAGAGGAAGTCAAGGCAATATAAAGAAATAAAAGACTGGTATAAACTTAGAAAAATAGGGGTAAATATTGAGGTAACCACAAAGGAAACTAACACTCCTACAAGTTAAAATAAATAACCAAAAAATATAAAGACTCAGCAAGTACAAAATCAACATTGAAAAAGATGAAAAGAAAATACATACAGAAAAATGACTCAGCACAGAAAATTAAGTGGAACAAAGAAACTGTGAACAACACAAAAAAAGATATCAAAATGACAGCACTAAACTTATACCTATCAATAATTACACTGAATGTAAATGGACTAAATGCACCAATAAAGAGCAGAGAGTGGCAGATTGGATTACAAAACACGATCTGTCTATATGCTGCCTACAAGAGACACACCTTAGACTTAAAGACACAAACAAACTAAAACTCAAAGGATGGAAAAAAATATATCAAGCAAACAACACTCAAAAAAGAGCAGGAGTGGCAATATTAATCCCTGACAAAATAGACTTTAAAGTAAAATCCACCACAAAGGATAAGGAGGGACACTATATAATGATAAAAGGGTCAATACACCAGAAGGACTTAACTATAATAAATATTTGCACACCCAACGACAGGGCTCCAACATACATAAAACAAACTCTAACAGCACTGAAAAGAGAGATAGACAGCTCCACGATAGTAGTAGGAGACCTCAACACACCACTTTCGGTGAAGGACAGAACATCCAGAAAGAAGCTCAACAAAGACATGGAAGAGCTAAATGCTACAATCAACCAACTTGATCTCATATGACATATACGGAACACTGGACCCAACGGCAGCCAAGTATACTTTCTTTTCCAACACACATGGAACATTCTCCAGAATAGACCACATATTAGGCCATAAAGCAAGCCTTAACAAAACCTAAAGCATAGAAACATTACAAAGCATCTTTACTGACCATAAAGCCATAAAAGTAGAAATCAACAACAGAAAGAGCAAGGAAAAAAAATGGAACACATGGAAACTGAACAACATCTTGCTCAAAAAGTACCGTGTTATAGAAGAAATTAAGGATGGAATAAAGAAATTCATAGACTCAAACGAGAATGAAAACACATCCCACCAGAACCTTTGGAACACAGCAAAAGCAGTGCTCGGAGGTCAGTTTATAGCAATAAATGCATAACATCAAAAAAGAAGAAAGGGCCATAATCAAAACATTAGCCCTATAACTGGAACTAGTAGAAAGAGAGCAGCAAAAGAAGCCTTCAGGTGCCAGAAGAAAGGAAATAATAAGAATTAGAGCAGAATTAAATGAAATAGAGAACAGAAGAACAATTGAAAGAGTTAACAAGACCAAAAACTGGTTCTTCGAAAAGATCAGCAAAATTGATAAACCATTGGCCAAACTGACAAAAGAAAAACAGGAGAGGAAGCAGATAACCCGTATAAGAAATGAGATGGGTGATATCACAACAGACTCAACTGAAATTAAAAGAAACATAACAGAATACTATGAAAAATTGTACTCTAACAAATTTGAAAACCTAGAGGAAATGGACAAATTTCTAGAAACTCACTACCTACTGCAACTAACACAAACAGAGGTAGAACAACCAAATACAACCCATAACAAAAGAAGAGATTTGAAAAGGAATTAAAAAACTCCCAACAACAACAACAACAACAAAAAAAGCCCTGGCCCGGATGGTTTCACTGGAGAATTCTGCCAAACTTTCAGAGAACAGTTAACTCCACTACTACTAAAGGTATTTCAGAGCATAGAGAAGGGTGGAATACTCTCAAACTCATTCTATTAAGCCAGCATAATCCTGATACCAAAACCAGGTAAAGACACCACAAAAAAGAAAATTACAGACAATATCCCTCATGAACATTGACGCAAAAATCCTCAACAAAATTCTAGCCAATAGAATTCAGCAACATATCAAAAAAATAATTCACCATGATCAAGTGGGATTTATACCAGCTATGCAGGGATGGTTCAACATTAGAAAAACAAATCAATGTAACCCACCACATAACTAAAAGAAAAGACAAGAACCACATGATCTTATCAATTGATGCAGAAAAGGCTTTCAACAAAGTCCAACACCCATTCATGATGAAAACTCTCAACAAAATAGGAATAGAAGGGAAATTCCTCAGTATAATTAAGGACATTTATACAAAACCAACAGCCAACATCATCCTAAATGGAGAGACTTGGAAAGCATTCCCCTTGAGAACGGGAACCAGACAAGAAAGCCCTTCATCACCACTCTTATTCAACATTGTGCTGGAGGTCCTAGGCAGAGCAATTAGGCCAGAAAAAGAAATAAGGGGCATCTGAATTGGTAGGGAAGAAGTCAAAGTATCTCTATTTGCAGATGATATGATCTTATACACAGAAAACCCCAAAGAATCCACAAGAAAACTGTTGGAACTAATAGAAGATCTCAGCAAAGTGTCAGGATACAGACAAATATACAAAAATCAGTTGGATTCCTTTACACCAACAAAGAGAACCTCGAAGAGGAAATCACCAAATCAATACCATTTACAATAGCCCCCAAGAAGATAAAATACTTAGGAATAAATCTAACCAGAGACGTAAAAGATCTATACAATGAAAACTACAAGGCACTACTGCAAAAAATCAAAAGGGACCTGCATAAGTGGAAAAACATACCTTGCTCATGGATAGGTAGACTCAACATTGTGAAAATGTCAATTCTACCCAAAGCGATGTACAGATACAATGCAATCTACATCCAAATTCCAAAGGCATTTTTTAAGGAGAAAGAGAAACAAATCACCAACTTCATATGGAAAGGGAAGAGGCCCCGAACAAGTAAAGCATTGCTCAAGAAGAACAAAGTGGGAGACCTCACACTACCTGATTTTAGAACCTATTATACATACTGCCATGGTAGTCAGAACAGCCTGGTACTAGTACAACAACAGATACATAGACCAGTGGAACAGAATTGAGAATCCAGACATAAATTCATCTACCTATGAGCAGCTGATATTTGACAAAGGCCCAAAGTCCACTAATTGGGGAAAAGACAGTCTCTTTAACAAATGGTGCTGGGATAACTGGATATCCATCTGCAAAAAACTGAAACAAGACCCATACCTCACACCACGCACAAAAACTAACTCAAAATGGATCAAAGACCTAAATATAAAATTGAAAATGATAAAGATCATGGAACTAAAAATAGGGACAACACGAGTAGCCCTAATACATGGCATAAACAATACGAACCACAAGTAACAATGCACAAGCATCGGAAGAGAGACTATGTGAATGGGAGTTCCTAAAAATCAATCACTTATGCTCATCAAAAGACTTCACCAAAAGAGTAAAAAGACAACCTACAGACTGGGAAAAAAGTTTTGGCTACGACAAATCCGATCAGCATCTAATCTCTAAAATCTACAAGATACTGCAAAACCTCAACAACAAAAAGACAAATAACCCAATTAAAAAATGGGCAAAGGATATGAACAGGCACTTCATCAAAGAAGATATTCAGGCTGCTAACAGACAGATGAAGAAATGCTTACGATCATTAGCCATTAGAGAAATGTGGATCAAAACTACAAAGAGATATCATCTCACCCCAACAAGGCTAGCATTAATCCAAAAAACGCAAAATAATGAATGCTAGAGAGGTTGTGGAGACACTGGAACACTTATACACAGTTGGTGGGAATGTAAAATGGTATAACCACTTTGGAAATCGATTTGGCGCTTCCTTAAAAAGCTAGAAATAGAAGTACCATACAATCCAGCTATCCCGCTCCTTGGAATATATCCGAGAGAAATAAGAGCCACTGCACGAATAGATATATGCACACCCATGTTCATGGTAGCACAGTTTACAACAGCAAAAATATGGAAACAACCTAGGTGCCCATCTGTGGATGAATGGATAAACAAATTATGGTATAGCCACACAATGGAATACTACACAACAGTAAAGAACAAAGATGAAGCCGTGAAACATGACACGGAGGAAGCCGGAGGTCATTATGCTAAGTGAATTTAGTCAGTCACAGAAGTACAAATATTGTATAAGATCACTATTATAAGAACTCAAGAAAATGTTTAAACACAGAAGAAAACATTCTTTGATGGTTATGAGGGTGGGGAGGGAGGGTGAGTGTTATTTACTAACTAGATAATAGATAAGAATTATTTTAGGTGAAGGGAAGGACATCACACACTTACAGGGGAAGTCAGCACAGCTGGACTGAGCCAAAGCTAAGAAGCTTCCTGAATACAATCAAACACTTTGAGGGACAGAGTAGCAGGGGTAGGGGTCTGGGGACCACGCTTTCAGGGGACATCTAGGTCAACTGGCATAACAAAGTTTATTAAGAAAATGTTCTGCATTCTACTTTGGTGAGTAGTGTCTGGGGTCTTAAAAGCTAGCGAGCAGGCATCTAAGATGCATCAATTTGTCTCAACCACCTGGAGTAAAGGAGAATGAAGAACACCAAAGACACAAGGAAAGTATTAGCCCGAGAGACAGAAAGGGCCACGTAAATCAGAGACTTCATCAGCCTGAGACCAGAACTAGATGGTGCCCGGCTGCCACCAATGACCGCCCTGACAGGGAACGCAACAGAGAGTCCCTGATGGAGCAGGAGAAAGGCGGGGTGCAGGACTCAAATTGTAGTAAGAAGACCAGACTTAGTGGTCTGACTGAGACTGGAGGAACCCCGGAAAGCATGGCCCCTGGATTCTCTATCAGCCCAGAACTAAAACAATTTCTGAGGCCAACTCTTCAGACACGGATTGGACTGGACTGTGGGACATAAAAGTGATACTCATGAGGAGTGTGCCTCTGAGCTCAAGTAGATACAAGAGACTAAACGGGCAGCTTCTGTCCAGAGGTGAGATGGGAAGGAAGAGAGAGTTGGGAGCTGGTTGTATGGACGTGGGAAATCAGGGGTGGAAAGGAGGAGTGTGCTGTCACAGTATCAGGAGAGCAATTAGAGTCACATAACAATGTATGTATAAATTTTTGCACGTGAAAAAATTTTAAAAAGTACTGATCATAAATATTGGTATTCAGTAATTATTTTTTAAAATCAGGCCAATAACTGAGGCACACACAGAAGCCCTGGTAGTGCAGTTGTTAAGCACTCAGCTGCTAACCAAAAGTTTGGTGGTTCAAACACACCAGAGGGTCCACGGAAGAAAGATGTAGCAGGCTGCTTCTGTAAAGATGACAGCCTTGGAAACCCTACAGGGCAGTTCTGCTCTGTGCTATAGGGTTGCTATCAGTCAGAACAGACTCAGTGACGACAGTTTATTCGATGTACAGGTGAAAGAAGTGGGATTTTTAGTCTCAGACTCCAGCCTCTAGGACTTATTAGTTGGGATCTTTTCCAGTTGCCGTTGAGTCGACCCTGACTCGTGTGTCAGAGTAGAACTGTGCTCCACAGAGTTTTCAATGGCCGATTTTCCAGAAGCAGATGGCCAGGCCTTTCTTCTGAGGTGCCTCTGGGTGGACTTGCACATCCATCCTTTTGGTTAGCAGCCATTCGCATAAACCGTCTGCACCACCCAGGGATTCCAGTTGGGATGTTTACTGGGAATGATAAAATCTTCTCTACAAGGCTGTTGTGACTATTAAAAACAAGAAAATGTAGGCACCTTGCATAATATGACTTCTGGCACTCAATAATCATTATATTTTTGTTTCTATTATTATTAAATTAATGTCCATCCCCCTGCTTTTAGAGAATCTACAGATAAAAGCCTTATTTTCCCTAGAGTACAAAATGTCAGACTTGAGATTTGTTCTTTTTCCATGCTTGCTGTCTTCCAATGCTTTCAAAATTAATGTGCCAAAGGATTACTTTGAAATCCTTTACTCATAAAATCGCTTTTTAGGCTATTTACTTGGAAATGAATTCCTTGAAGGGGAAAACATCAGGCAATAGGGCAGGAGGAGAATTTCCTCTAAATATGCTATCAAGAAGTGTTACAAGTATTGAACCAGCAGCTACTTCAGATGAAGAAGCGCCTGCCTTTAAAATAATGACAAAAGCCATTTGAAGCAGAGCAGTGTCCAGTTTGTTAAACAATCTTAAGATGTAGAGGTATGAGTAACACTTCAAACATATTCAGCCTCTGCCTTCAAACATGAAGGGGGTTTGATTCTGGTAACCATGGTTACCTTATGTACTGCTCAGATACTAATAAAGCAAAAGAGATGAACGAAGAGTAAAGTTGAACCCTACCAAAATATACAAAGCAGAGACTGGTACCATAATAAAATTTCCTTTCACTTTGAAGATTTAGATTTGTTGTGGACACTGATCTAGTTATTTCATTATATGTATTCTACCTATATCAGGTCAATAGTAATATCTGATAATCTAAAACAGCAAAGCTTTTCATAAAGTATATTTACTGGTGGTGATGTAGTGGAAGTAATTTGGGGGAGTGAAGATGGGAGAGTAAGAAGACTCATAACAATATTATCAACCAACTTGAACTAATTGATATTTATAGAAGAAATCGTAGAGCAACAGCAACAAGTACACATGAAACATTTACTAAGATAGACCATATTCTGGGCCATAAAATAAATGCCAATGAATTTAAAAGGATTCAAATTGTACAGAGTATATTACCTGACTACAGTGGAATTAAGGGAGAAATAAATAACAGAAACATTTCTGGAAGAATCCCCAAATGTTTGGAAAGTTGCTACCAAAACCAAACCAAATCCTCTGCTATTGAGTCGTTTCCAACTCATAGAGACTCTATAGGACACAGTAGAATTGTTCCACAGGGTTTCCAAGGCTGTAAATCTTTACGGAAGCAGACTGCCACATCTTTCTTCTGTGGAGAGGCTGGTGGGTTCAAACTGCTGACCTTTTGGTAAGCAGCCAGCAGCTGAGCGCTTAACCACTGTGCAACCAGGCCTCCTTGGAAACTAGCTAACACACTTCTAAATAACAGTTGAGCCACAGAAGCAAATATTTGGAACTGAAGGAAAGTGAAAATACAAGATACCAAAATTTGTGGGATGCTGCTAACACAGTACTCGGAAGAAATGTTTTAGCACTAAATACCTACATTAGAAAAGAAGAAAGGTCTCAGCTTCCACCTTAAGAAACTAGACAAGAAGAGCAAATTAAACCCAAAGTAAATAGAGGAGAGTAAGGAATAAAGATCAGAGTGGAAATCAATTAAATAGAAAACAGAAAAACCAAAAGCTGGTTCCTTGAAAAGATCATTTATTGATAAACCTCTACCCAGACTGATCAGGAAAAAAAGAGAGAAGACACAAATTACCAATATCAGGAATGAAACAGGTGACATCATTACAGAGTCTACAGAGATTAAAAGGATTATTAGAGAATATTATGAACAACTTTATGCCAATGAAGTCTACAACCTAAGTGAAATGGGCAAATTCCCCTGAAAAAATGCAAGCTACCAAAGCCCACCCAAGAAGAAATAGGTAACTTAAATAGTCATATATCTATTACAGAAGTTAAATTTTTAATCTGATGCTAGTCTAATTTTTATTCCTCTATAGGTGTCCTGGAGGTGCAGTGGTTAAACGTTTGGCTGCCAACCAAAAGGTCAGCAGTTTGAATCCACTAGCTTCTCCTTGGAAACCCTATGTGGCAGTTCTGCTCTGCCCTATAGGGTCGCTCTGAGTCTGAATTGACTCAAAGGTAACGAGTTTGGGTTTTTTTGGTTTATAGGTATCCTATTTGTTTGTTTGTTTGTTTGTTTTTTGGTGGTGGTTTGTTTGTCTCTCTCTCTCTAGAGGCTTTCAGGATCCATTTTTTATTCTTTGTAGTGGATGCTTTTTTTTTTTTTTTTTTGCCTTGTCACCACCTACTCCTTGTGTTCTACCTTTCAAACAATGTCTTATTTCCACTGGAAATTCATGGGTTTTCCGAGCACTTGCTTTATTCCTAAACCCATGTGCCAAACATATGAATTAGGACAAGTTGGTCGGAACATTCTGTCTTTCTAGCCATAGTTATCTGTTTGTGCATGACCTAAGTTTGTCTAACCTGAATGAATCTAAGGACTTTTCTGGGAATTTTGAAACACAAATCCTCCCTCCTTAGGAACTCTGTGGGGTGCAGATGTGAAGCCTGGAACTGTTGCCACCATTTTGCCACTTGACTGGGAAGGATGTTGACTCCTAAAGAAGGGAAAGGCAGAGAGAATGACCAAGAAATGGAGTCAGCTTCCTGCTCAAAGCATATCAAAAGCCTGACATTTAGCCAGATGAGCCCTCTATCTTCACCACATACCGAGCAGATAACTTTGCCTTTTATTTCAAATAGGAAAGAGAAATTATTTGACAGGAATCTAACTGACCACTCTTATCAAATTTACAAATCAAATTTACAATGGCAAAATGTCTCCTCTCCTCTAATCTCGATGTCTCCCCATGCTCTGGATCCCAGGTCTCTCTCTCCAACAGCATGCAAACCTATTTAAACCTCTTCAGCTTAAAAAACCCTCACTGTCTTCCGTTTTCACATCAAACAGTTGCCCTATTTTTCTTCTCCCCCTTCTCAACTGAACTTCTCAAAAGAATGCTCAATATCTACCCTTTGCATGTCTTCACTTCCCTCTCCTCACATTCTGATTCAATATCTCCTGTCTTAGTTATCTAGTGTTGCTATGACAGAAATACCACAAGTGGATGGCTTTAACAAACAGAAATTCATACTCTCGCAGTCTAGGAGGCTAGAAGTCCAAATTCAGGGTGCCAGCTCCAGGGGAAGGCTTCCTCTCTGTGTCAGCTCTGGGGGAAGGTCCTTGTCATCATCTTTCCCTGCTCTAGGAGCTTCTCAGAACAGGGACCCCAGGTTCAAAGGACGTGCTTCACTCCCAGATCTTCTTTCTTGGTGGGATGAGGTCCCCCTCCTCTCTGCTTGATTCTCTCTTTTATATCTCAGAAAATATTGACTCAAGATACAAACTAATCCTGTAGCTTGAGACCTGCCTTATTAACATAATTGCCTGTAATCTTACCTCATTAATATCACGGATGTAGGATTTACAACACATAGGATAATCACATCAGATCACAAAATAGTGGACAACCACACAATACTGGGAATCATGGCCTAGCCAAATTGACACACATTTTTGGGGGACACAATTCAATCCATATCACCTTCCATACTGTTAAAACTGCTTTAGCAACATCAATGGTGACCTCCAAGTTGCTAAATCCAATGCAGCGTCTTCAGGTTTCTGATTTAACATCTCACCAGCTATCTTTGACACAGTTGTCCACTCCCTCTTTCTTGAAACACTCTCTTTCTTTGGTTTATGTACACCACACCTCGCTGGCCACTCTTCAAACCCCTTCCCTTTTAAATCAACTCTTACATTTTAGCGTTCTTGAGAGACTGGCTCTGAGCCCTCTTCTTAGTCATTACTCACTCTCTAGATGATCTCACCAACTGCCATGACCTCATTATCATCTGTGTGTTGGTGACTTCAAATCCATCCTCTCTCCTGAGATCTAGATGCATATAAACAACATCCTTCTGGACACATCGGCTTTATAGTCTCAGAGGCGTATAAAACTAATATCAAGATCCAAACTTGAACTCATCATTTACTCTCCCTAAATCTGCTTCTCCTTCAGAGTTCCCTATATTAGTAGATATTCCCCTACAATCTTACAAATGCTAAAGGCAAAAACTTGAGAGTTAAAATATGATGATTCCCTCACCCCATATCAAGTCCTGTGGTAGGACTAAGAGAATTTGAGAAGCATGTGATAGGAGGTTGTAAACTGAGAATGGGGTTTGAAAGTTCAAGATTTTAGAGGTGGAAACGTTTCAGGCAATGCTATAGTTTAAAAGACGACAATGAGGACAGTAAGCTGAAGTGGATGGGGAAGCAAATGTCGTTGGATTGAGAAGGTTAACGCAACTATGAGGTTAATCTGTTGGAAGTTTCTACGGATTTGGAGAAAGAAAGCATAACTATCTGCATATATTTAATGAAAGAACAGGTATTAGTTTTTCTTAGCTAACATTCTCTTGGTGCAAAGTGTTTCTCCATGATTTCCAGCAACATACAAACAAAACCTGAGACAAATAGTGACAATTTATCCTGTTTAGTATGAAGCTGCATACCTCTCTTTCCCAATTAGGAAGAAGTGATTTTTCCCTTCTAACCTTGCCCTTTGAAGGTAGAACTAATTTAAAAACTGTGGTCTCTTAGCAACCAGAGCTGACTCCCACACTTAGGGAGGATAGTAGATGTGCTTTTGTGGAAACATTTGAAGTTACTATCTAAGCCTCCCAGAGCATGCTTTTAAAATGTATTTAAACAGAATATAGCAAGGTATTTTCACAGAGATAAGAGTACTTTCATTGCCGATGTTATAGTCTGTTTATGGACTTCATGACAATGAAATCTGTTCCAAGTTTATCCAATTTTTCCCCCAACTGAAGGAATCCGGAAGTAAATGTTGATTATAATTGTAAATAATGGAACATGTTGACCATCATGCTACGTTTCTTGTTTGCCCAACACGTTTGCTTGCTTTAATTCAAGAAGTTGCATTCTAATTTCACTTTCTATGCCACTCACAATAAAATGTTAGCGTATTGTGATTCCTTAGCACATTGAGGTTTTCTAGTGCTTGGCTGCTAACCAAAAAGTTGACGGTTCAAACCCACCAGCCACTCCGTGGGAGAAAGATGTGGCAGTGTGCTTCTGTAAAGATTTACAGCCTTGTAAACCCTATGGGGCAGTTCTGCTCTGTCCTTCAGGGTTGCTATGAGTTGGAATCGACTTGAGGGCAGTGGGTAGCCACTATATTGGTCGATGTACAAGTCCATTCTGACTAAAGACCTACTCTCTTGTTCAAGATTCAACTTCTAAACTTCTTAACTCAAGAGTCACAATCTTTGTTAAAAAATCTCTTGTCACACCCAGGGTTATAAATTACGGTTGTAGAGGAAGCTGTCATAAATGGCACAGTAAGCTGTTCGCAGGAAATTTAGTTGTGACCTTTTTTTTCTTCCTTTTTCCAGGCCTGTAATACAAATTCACGTAATTGCTTTCAACACACATCAGTGAGAGGAAGGTCAAAATTCTCCAGTTTGATTTTTGTGTTTACCCCGTAGGCGCCAACATTTAGTAAGGGGCTTTCAACATGATTGAATTAGATTTCCTTTATTTTCCTCCAAATAATGAATTTTATAAGTGCTTGGTCAGTAGTTTCAGGAAATTAATAGAAACATTCTTATAGGCGACATGGTAAGAGCACAATGAACTGGAGAGAAAAGTAAAGTAATTTTCAAACAAGCTTGAGGATACAGCTCAAACCTGAGCAGGAAATTCGTTAGCAAATAAATTTCCTCCCCAATATTAAAGGTTTCTAGAACAATCGATAGTCATTTGGCTCTATTCAGTCACCTACTTTTCGGTTCCTTTCACCTTTAGCTGGAATATTTCCAATCATATTCCTTGTTGATAACACTAAATAAAAGCAGTGAAACTCCCTTAGTGTCTACCATTGTTCTCTTTTGGCTCACCTAGTTTAAATTATGAGCTGTCTCTAGCACAGGCCCAGACACACTGTACTCCCCGCCCACCAAAAAAACAAAAAAACAAAAAACAGTTGCTATGTATAGTAGTCAGTTTCAACTCATGGCGACCTCATATGTTTCAGGGTAGAACTTCACTCCATAGGGTTTTCAGTGGCTGATTTTTTCAGAAGTAGATTGTTTTGTCTTTCTTCCAAAAGGCCTCTGGGTGGACTCGAACTGCCAACCTAAGTGCAGTCAAGAGCTTAGGTACACTGTTGTTGTTAAGTGCCGTCTAGTTAGTTCCGACTCATAGCGACCCTACATACAACAGAACAAAACACTGCCCGGTCCTACACCATCCTCACAATCATTGTTATGCTTGAGCCCATTGTTGCAGCCGCTGTGCCATTCTATCTCCTTGAGGGTCTTCCTCTTTTTCACTGACCCTCTACTTTACCAAGCATGATGTCCTTCTCCAGGGAATGGTCCCTCCTCATAACATTTCCAACATACGTGAGACGAAGTCTTGCCATCCTTGCTTCTAAGGAGCATTCTAGCTGTACTTCCTCCAAAACAGATTGGTTCATCCTTCTGGCAGTCCATGGAATACTCGATATTCTTCACCAACAAGGTAGGCAACCATTAAATATTTATAGCATAAAACAAACAAAAATTTAACAGTTAACTCTAGGGTTTTCAGCGATTGATTTTTCAGAAGTAATTGCCAAGCCTTTCTTCTGAAGCATCTTTGGTTGAACTTGAACCTCCAATATTTGGGTTAGCAGCTGACCACATTAACTGCTTGCACCACCCAGGGACTCCCCCACATCAGCTTAGGGAAGTAAATAATCCTACCTCACAGATGCCAGCCACTACCTTGCATGAAAGCTAGACACTTTTGCTCCAGAATTATGAGCCTACTCATTGCTCTGTGAAAACAGGTACTTTCTGGATGATTTTGTGATCACTCTGATGATGGGGTATACACTAAATGCTGCCATTACTAAGCTATAATGGCTGGAAGTAGTTTTCTCTTTGCATCAGGGACCACAAAGAATTTGTTCTCTGGCTGTTATCGGTTTAGGTTGGAGAGAAATGAATTTGCTGGGGGAAAGTTATTAAAACACTCTAATTCAATATTTGTGTGAGAAACAATAAAATTAATAAATTACAGGTGAAAAAAATATTTATAGCATAAATAAACCATCTTTCTGAAAGACCAGTGAGATAAGTTTCTTTAACGTATCATCTTGTGATATAACATACAAAATGTGCATAAATATAAATGTTTAATGAAGTATTGAAAAACACCAGTGTATCTTTCCTCTAGGTAAAAATATAGAATGACATCTGCCCCCAGAAACCCTCTACCTGTCTCTTTCTGATCATAATCCCAACCAACCCCTACCAGTGACCACTATCTTGACTTCCATTGTACTGATGTTTTGTTCCTTTCGAGTTGTACTACATAATTACCCACCCCTAAACTATGGTTTGGGGCCCTGGTGGTGCAGTGGTTAAGCGTTCGGCTGCTAACCAAAAGGTCGGCGGTTCAAATCCACAAGTCTCTCCTTGGAAATCCTATGGGGCAGTTCTACTCTGTCCTAAAGGGTCACTATGAGTTTAGTTTGACTCATTTTTGGAATATGTGTAACTGGGATCTTGTTGTATATAGTCTGGTTTCTTTAGCTCAGTCTTCTGTGTTTAAGATTTATCCAGGCTGCTGTATGGAGGTGTATAATGTAGACCTGTCTCTGTTTGTTTATCACTTCTACTATTGAGTGTTCCTCTTTGGAGCTTCTACCAACAACACTGTAGTAAACATTCTGGTGCATGTTTCCTGGTGCACGTAAGCAGAAATGGAATTTCTAGGTTACAGGCTGTGCTAATTTTCAGCTTTCCTAATTACTGTCAGATTTTATTCAAAAGTGATTTTACAACGTACACCCCCACCAACAATGCATGAGAGTTCCATTGCTTTACATCCTTGTTAATACCTGGCAATGCCATATATTAAAAAACTAAATTGCCATTCTGATACATGTGTATTATCAGACTTCTTATTTTTGCCACACTGATAGGTATGTATGTAATGGCATCAAATTGTGGTTTTAATTTTCGTTTACTTAATTATGAACGGAGCCCTGGTGGTGCAGTGGTTAAGAGCTCAGGCTGCTAACCAAAAGGTCAACAGTTTGAATCCACCAGCCGCTCCTTGTAAACCCTATGGGGCAGTTCTACTTTGTCCTACAGGGCTGCTATGAATCAGAATCGACTCTACGGCAGTGGGTTTGGTTTTGGTTTTGAATTATCAATGAGGTTGAGAACTTTTCTGTATGGTATTGAACATTTGAATTTCCTCTATTGGAATGTGCCTATTCAGGTATTTCTCATTCTCCCCTTGGGTTGTCTGTGTTTTTCTTAGTATTTTGCAAAAAAAAAAAAAAAAGTTAGTAGTAGAGCACAAACTGTTCGCACCACCAGGGACTATATTTACTTTTTTAAATTTATATTTACATTTACTCCTATGTTAGACCATCTCACTCTATCCTTTCTGTTTTATACCTTCTCTTCACTATTTTCCATCTTTTTTTTTTCTCTGCTTTCTTGCATATGGCTTATTTGGTTCTATATTCTAGTTTACTAATTCTCCCTTCAGTTGTGTCTAATCTGCTTTTAATCCATGATTGCATTTTAATTTTGGCTTTTTTCTTTTTCAGTCCTATAATTTTTAACTGATTCTTTTTAAGCTCTGTAATAACAATTTTTATGCTTCTAGTTCCTTGTTGACATTTTTAAGTTTGGCTTTTATATTTATGAACATAGTAGGCCCTGGTTGTTTTTGAGTATGTGTCTGGTAATTTTAATATCTGGCACTCCTGTGAGTCTGTCATTTCCCTTGATTCTGGCTCTTGCGGCCTTGTCTCAAAGCGTACCTCTTAATCTTTGCTTTTAGAAATCACTTCAGGCCTAAGATGTAGTGTCCACTGCAGAGGATTTTTGTTTTCTTTGCCAAGTACATGAGAATGCTAGCAGGTCAGAACCAAGGCTTGATGTTTTTGTGGGTAATCTAAACGTATCTTCCCATAAACAGTTAGCACTCTCATTCCAGAGTGAGACCCTTGAAATTCCAGTCCAAAACAGTGGGATGCTATACAAGGGGCAGAGCCTTTAGGAAGACCTGAACACTGACCCTATTCCTTGTGTCTTGTGAGAGCCAAACAAGCAGATTCACCTGAGGATAGACTTTGCAAATGTTTTCAGGGTGAAAGCAGCAGCAGGTCAGGGTTCCTACGGGGGTGTGAACACAGTCTATGTATGACATAGCAGGGTCTCTACCCTAGGCAGCCATAGAATTGACACTACATTTCTCCAGCTTCATGTCTTTCACAAAAAAGAGGGAGGGGGTGCTCTGCCTCTCAGCTGTTTTTTTTGCTGGAGAGGCGAATGTCTCCAGACAGAAGTTTCTCAGTATCATTTCTTTGAACTCTAAACTTCCCACTTTCCTCTGCCTGTTGAATCTGCACTATGTTTTAAGTCTTTGGTACTATTTTAGAAGGTTTTTTTTTTCAATAGGAAGGTTGAGTCCCCCTCTGGTTCATCCTCCCCAGAAGGTTGAAGCACTAATGTGTAAATTTTACCTGTGTGTACTTTATGGTTTCAATTTCCTTGTTGTTTCATAGTGACTGGCTATCTGTAAAACTGAAAAAAATTAAAATAATTCAGCTAAAATCTATTTGATTTTCAACTACCTGTTATTTAAATTTCTATGCAGTTGTAGTTCAACAATCTTTCTTCTCTTTTTCATTACTTATATTAAGTTTGCTTAGCACCATTTTATCAGTTGAAAATTTCTATCAATCAGTACATCTTATCTTTCCCAAATATAAGGACAAGTTAAATTATATTTTTATGGAGCTAAGTTTAACAATATATGTAATATTATATTAAAGGAAACAATACTTTAAAATGATTAGCACATAACAAGAACTCAATAACATTTGTTATTAGATTTTATTAAAGAATAACATTAATATTACCTTCCTGAATCCTTAGTTCTTAAAAGTAGATAATCTGTATCTTGCAAACTTCTAGGAACCAGAATTTTGATTAATCAGAATATTTATTCCATCTCAAATATTGCATAATTGTACTCTCATTCAAAACCTAGAGAGACAAATCCTTCGTCTTTTATATCTGACTTATTAAAATCCATTTTAATACACCTTCATTTATTTTTTATCTTTGCAAACATTCTTTCTATTTTTCCTCCTTCTTCTAACTCTACCAAAAGAGAAAGCATTTATCTGAGAACAATATCAGTCCTCTAGAGGGCTTGGTTTAATACAGAACCCTGCCTCTTGTGACTACATAGCAAACAATTTGCAAAAGGATAGCCACATAAATGAAAGCATAAATCTCAATAAATCTTTGATCATTTTGCAACTCATTGAGCTAAAACTTTGCCAGACTAAATAAAAAATTTGAGTATTTAGTTGTAGAAGGCAATTTCTGGCAACTCTCCTAAAGAATCCTAATAACGAAGTAAGTATCTTTCTTCTGGATCTCTCTGGAGAGTTTCTGTTTGCTTTAGAACACACCTGGGACACAATGGGATCAATTGGCACCAAGGGCTCCACTTATTGATGCTTCAGTGGTGTCATCTGAAACTGTTCTGGAGGAAACAAATGAACTCCAGAACCTCCTTCCTTAATAGTTATGGCCTAAGTTGCCCTCTGCGGTATTTTATAAAATGTAAATGCTCCGAACTTCGATAGACACCATCAGTCTTACAGCAATACAGGCTCCTTTCATCATAAATGTTCTTTGAAAACCAAAGGTTCACCACCCTTAATGTGAAGGCCCATAAGACTACATCTGAAGTGCTTTAGTAACTTTTTCCAACTCTTACTACTTTGGCTCCAGGACATCAGAATTTTTATTTCTCATTTTATTCAGGGAAAAAATTTTATAATGGATTTAAATATTATGTCCTCATACAAATTCAGCATGACAGAAAATGTATACAGACTCTTTAAAAAGCTTCAGAATTTGATGAGATCCATTCATCAACCTTACGTCTCTGGATGCTAACAGCATAATCTATATTTCTACTTGGAGCTGGAGCTGGA
Organism: Dugong dugon; assembly: GCA_030035585.1. Taxonomy (NCBI): domain Eukaryota; kingdom Metazoa; phylum Chordata; class Mammalia; order Sirenia; family Dugongidae; genus Dugong; species Dugong dugon. Next base: position 163,387,427 of record CM057483.1, read on the forward strand.
GTATATACACTATGATTGTATTGGGCCAAAATCTAATAGGACACGGACATTCTACTGATAAATGAATGAGTTAAGAGTGAGAAAATATCTATGCTGAATTTACATTACTATTCTAAGTTTAGATACGATAAGTTTTTTTAATCATAAAAAGAAAATATAATGACCCAAATACATTCTTCCAACATCATTCATAAAATACCAAATGAACATGGTAATGGAATGTTTAGATTATTAATTTAAGCAGAGGGGCTTTTTAAAAACCAAAACAAAATGAAAATTATGGATTTCATGGTAAATTAACTCACCTACACCATGGAACCAATAAAAGCATCAATCAAGGCCTCCTTTAGTAAAGAGAAGAGAAAGACTGCTTATAAAACCCGCCTAGAAGTGTCCACATCTTAAAAAAGAGGAAACATTCTCCTTGAGATGTGACTGTAAAGGGTAAGAGCACATAGAGTCAAACTTTTTGCTTCATATCTAAGTTTTTCTGTTCGATAGGCTAGGTCCTCACACAAGTTATTGTTAGCTGGTATTTATTTATTTCAAAAATATTTTTGAAATACAATAAAGATACATGAAATAATATTAAGACACCATATACTTGTCTCTCAAAATAAACATATATTAAAATACTTGCATTAAAAAAAACTTTGGAGATAAAAGTTGAAGTCTCCTCTATTCTCTTCTGCGAGCCATGCCTGTTCCTCCCTCTCCAGATGTAGCTACTTAAATGATTTGGATGTACCTCAAGCTTATGAGTCTATAGTCTATAAAAAATATGTAACTTTATACCTGAGGTGATATTAAAAATATTTAAAAGCTAATATGGCCTGGGCACCAGCTAGTCAGAGAGACCATAGACTAAACAAAAGGTATGTTCATACCTGTGCCCACTGAATGTCTGCCCTGATAGAAACAATATGTTGTTAGGTGCCGTTGAGTGAGCCCCGACTCATGGTGACCCCATACGCAACAGACTGAAAGGTTGCCTGGTCCAGATCAGACCACTGTGATCCATAGGGTATTCACTGGCTGATTTTTGGAAGTAGATCACCAACTCTTTCTTCCTAGTTCCTCTTAGTCTGGAAGCTCTACTGAAACCTGTTCAGCAACATAGCAACATGCAAGCCTTCACTGACAAATGGGTGGTGGCTGTGCATGAGTTGTGTTGGCCAGAAATAGAATCCAGGTCTCCCACATGGAAGGCAAGAATTCTACCACTGAACCACCAATGCCTCAGAAACAATATATAGAGATGGTTTTGTAGGTTTTTCAACTTTCAGATGAATGTTTTAGTACTGTAAGTGGTCTGGATTGAATTGTGTCCCTCCAAAAGAAATGTGCAAATCATAATCCGTGTACTTGTAAATACGACCCGTTTGGAAATAGGAGTTTTCTTTTGTTGTGTTAGTAAAGCCATACTGGGGTGGCTCCTAAACCTAATCCCTTCTGAGTGCTGTCTTATAAAAAATCAAAATAGACACAGATGCACATAGGGAAGACAGACACCATGTAAGGGCTTGTCTACAAGAAAAGGAACGCCAAGGATTGCTGGCAGACACAAGAAACTAGGAGAGAGGCCCACAGAAGAAATCAACATGGATGAGACCCTGATTTAAACTTTTAGCCTCTAGAACTGTGAGAAAACAAATTCCTGTTCTTTAAAGCCACCTATTTGTGGTTTTGTTTTGTTTTCTCCTTGGTTATGACAGTGCTAGGTAACTAAGACAGTAAGTATTATCTGACTACTTGTTTTTTTCACTCTATATAATTTTTCATGATCTATTCTTGTTGATAGTCTAATCCAGTTATATTTGTCATGCATTCTAATATAATTTGACATATTTATATCATCTTTTTGGAGATTTTAGTTTACTCTGCTTTTTCTTTTTTTCTTTCTCTCCTTCCTGATTTTCTGTTAGATGGATAAATATTTCTGTCTCCTCCCTCTTTTATCCTATGCAATGTTAGAGGCTGTAAATGTAATTCTTATTCTTTTAGTGGATCCTCTTACATTTTTAACATATAATTTAACTACATTTTTTTCTCACTTGGATTGTATTAATATGATTAATTGGGGAAGGGGCTGCACAACGGACAGTATAATGACACATTCTGAGGATGTAAAATATAAAAACAATACAACTGCAAACATGAAACACAGACAAGAGATGAGTTGAAGTCTATTAGTTTGTTTTTTTTTTTTTTTTTTTTTTTTGACTAGTCCAAAGAGGTTGTGTGGAAAACTAAGCGCTATGGATATAAAATTTAAAAAGCAATGTAATGTATTAATGACTCTTATCTGTATAATACTCTGGAGCGTGAGTCAAAATAAAACTATGCCCTTTTCCTTCTTCTTTCACAGCCTTAAACACTTCTCCAAAGAGCTTATTTTCTATATGAAATCCTTTGATGGTTAAGAGCACTGTCTTTAGATTTAGTCAGCCTGAGTCCAGTTTCAGCATTTTCTATTCCAGGATTTTCTAGCTGTGAGACCTTGGGCAAGGTATGTAAACAGCTTACACCTTAATTTCCTTACTGGGAAAATGCAAATAAGAATAGTGACCATACAGGTTTGAAGTAAGAAATCTGTAAAAGCATGCATGCAAAATACTGGCCCAGTGCTAAGAATGTAGTAAGCATTCAATAAAACCTACGCATTATTATTGTTATTTCTGTGTATATAAGCTCAATCGTACGAAACTGCCATTTGGGGTTGTTAATAAAGTAGAAAATCAGTAATTTTATATAGTTAAACCTAATGTACACCATGCAAGCCCCTAGGATCTGGAGACCTGGTGGTTTACCCTCAAGGCTTTGACTCAGTGAGCTGGAAGCCAGCATCTGCCTTCTTCACACTTAGCTACATTCAGAACTCCTTGAGCCTAAAGGCATTCATCACTTTGTACTGGTTCTTTCCACGAGTGTGAGCAAGGCTCTTCTGTGTCAACTTCCTTCTCTGGGAAGCTGGGCTTTTGCTCCATCATCAAGTGGTGGGCAAACTATGACCGTGGGCCAAATCTGGCTACCACTATTTTGTAAATAAAGTTTTATTGGAACACAGCCATGCCCATTTGTTTACGTATTTCCTATGGCTGCTTTTGTGCTACAGGGGCAGAGATGGGTAGTTAGTAGAGACTGGATGATCTGCAAAGCCTAAAATAATTACTGTCTATCTCTTTAGAGAAAATGTTTGTCAACCCTTGGGCTAGACTAAAAAAAAAAAAAAAAAAACCAAACCAAACTAATTGTCATCTTGAGCTGACTCTGACTCATGGAGACCACGTGTGTGCAGAGTAGAACTGCTCCATAGGGTTTTCCAGGCAGATCTCCAGGCCTTTCTTTTGGAGCACCTCTGGGTGGGTTTGAACGGCCAACCTTTTGGTTAGTCCAGCACTTAACTGTTTGCACCACCTAGGGACTCCTCTTTTTATAGCAGTGTACAATAAATCAAAATTGAGACCATTAGTCTTTATGGATGCAGATTGCCAGGCCATTCTTTCACTGTGCTGCTGGGTGGGTTTGAACCACCAACCTTTAAGTTAGTAGTCAAGTACAAACCATTTGTGCCACCTAAGGATCTTTTGCTTGTCTCAATTTTCCATATATCATTTTTCTACTTGTGCCATGATGCAGAAAAGGTGGGAAAGCAATGAAAAACCACAGGCAAACTCCTGACCTTACAGAGTTTGCATCCCAGTACAGACCCTTATATAAAACAATCATTTGCATAACTATTACTTTATAATAACTTTATTACCTTTGTAATAAGTACTAAGAAGGAAAAATACTAGATACTAAGAAAGCATATAATGGGGATCTGACCTATCTTGGAGTCAGAAAAGATCTTTTTTGTTGTTTTCTAGAAATATACCTAAACTGAGAGCTACTGAATGAGTAAAAAATTTGCTAGGTTGTGGATGGGGGTTGGGAGTGGGGCGAGAACTTATACACCTGGTAAGAATTGAAATTTTATCTTAAGAACAGCTGGAAACCTTTGAAATGCTTAAGCAAAAGTGTAGCACGACCAGATTTGGGTTTTTAAAAGACCTCTATAGGAGTTCCAGCAAAATTGCGCTCTAGGCAGAAGCACTACGCCGTCCCTCCACAGCAAAGATCAGAAAAACTAAGTTGAACAGAGAATACAACAATCCTGAAACCTTAAAACATCAAATGAAGAGATAAAGAACTCAGCCAAGCACCAAATGGAGTGACAAAACTGACAGAGAACAGAGGCGAGGAGAGATTCATGCAGAGGTCCCCTACCAGCTAACGCAGCACGGATCCACCATCTTGGACTCTTATCGGAGACCAGCAAATGGGGGTATGAGAAAGCAGCCTCACGGAGCGTCCAGCGGGAGACAAAACAACCGGTAATTTGTGGTGTGCTCTTTCCTACCCCCCACCCCTCTTCGCCCTGGCTCGGCCACCTCTGCTTCCTGCGACCACGGTCTCTTGACTGGGAAGCGCTGGCTGCTTGGATTCCATACACCCAAGCGGGCGGCTCTCTGGGTACCATTTGTTGGCTGCTAGGGTTCCTTTTTTTTCCTGCTTCTTTTGATTTCTCACTTGCCTCTTGCCACCTCCCCCTCCTTTTGCTGGAGTGCCTGGCTCCGTGCATCATCTTTGCTTCTTCCTGAGGGGCTGCAGAGCACAGGCAATTTGTGATGTACGCTTTCCCACTCTCTACCCTTCTTCACCCACACTCGGCCCCCTCCGCTTCCTGCGGACACAGTCTCTCATCCAGAAACACCAGCCCGCACTAGCTGGCTCTCTGAGTGCCATTTGTTGGCTGCTGGTGTTGCTTTTTTCTTTTCCTGCTTCTTTTGATTTCTTGCTTGCCTCTTGCCGCCTCCCCCTCCTTTCGCTAGAGTGCCTAGCTCCGTGCACCATCTTTGCTTCTTCCTGAAGGGCTGCAGAGCTCCATTTGAGTGTGGAGCTGCTTCCCGATCTGGGCTACTACGCTGGTGGGATCCTGGGGCTTTTGTTCGTTTGTTCGTTTTGAATTGTTTGTCTGTTTTCCTTTCCTTTTCTTGAGTTGGGAGCCCTTTCTGGCCAGGCTGAGCTGCGTGGCAAGGAACTCCCCTTCAGCTTCCACAGATGTGCAGAGGGATCCCTGAGAGCATTTCTTTTTTCGTTGGTTTTTTTTTCTGTGTTTTGGGGGGGCCCTTCTTGTTCTTTTTTTTCTTTTTTTTAAATTTGTTTTGTTTTCTTTTCCCTCTTTTTCCCTTTTTGTCTTTCTTCATTGCTCAGTCTCTCATCTCTCTATATCTTCTTCTCTTTCTGATCCCTGAATACCAGGCGTTGTATACCTCTATGCCTTCTAGCCAGGCTGTACTACAACATCTGAGAGCGACTCCCCCAGACCTCATAGCTGCATCAGTGGGATCCCTAGGAACTTTGCGGTTCTTTAACCTTTCTGATTTTTATTTATTCATTCTTTTCTTTTCTTCCTTTTCCCCTTTCTGTTTTTCTCCATTTCATAGTCTCTCATCTCTCAATTCCAATGGCAAGCTCCCCTAGCATTCTTTTTTGTTTGTTTGTATGTTTTTGGCTCCTGTTCCTCTCTCCTCTCTCCCATATCCATCTTAGCTCCACACATAACAATCTCCCTGCTGCATCCTGCCTACCTGCACTGTGCACTTGACATCATACCACCAAGCAGCACAGGCACGACCTACTGGAACCTGCCCTGCACTGATTACCGACCCACCCTGGTGGCTGTAGTGAATGCCACAAACAACCCATCCCAGTAACTCCTCTTCAGCTAGACCTGCACTGCTGTACCATATCTGAGTGACTGACCCTGCCAGTTGGAGAAGGAGGCGAAAAGTATTGAGTGCACAGATGAGCAAACAACAAAGAACACACAGTCCGCCTGCTCAGACATAGTCAAATTTTTTTTTAAAAAAAGGGATGAAACAAACAAATCTACAATCAATAAACAAGAAAAATAACTACTGAATGCCCCGAAAACGGCTGACAGTATCAAAACACTTAAAAACTGGACAGGATGGTTCCAGTAGGCATCCAAAATAAAACACCAGATGACTCTCCTCTGGAAGAAAATGCACTAGAACTACCTGATAGGGAATTCAAATCTCTAATACTCAGAATTCTCCAAGAACTGAGGCAAAAAGCTGAGAAACATGAGGAAAAAATAGACAAATTCATGGAAGATACAGACAAAAAATTTGAGGAATTCAGGAAGATGGTGCAGGAACAAAATGCCAAAATAAATTCACAACTAGAAATTATACAAAGACAACAATTAGAAATCCAAAAGATAAACAACAAGATTTCAGAAATGTATGATGTCATAGAAGGGCTGAGAAGCAGATTTGAAACAGTGGAAGACAGGATCAGTGGAATTGAAGACAAACACTTGGATACAAATCTGTTTGAGGAAAACTCAGAAAAAAGAACAAAGAAAAATGAAGAGACCCTGAGAGTTATGTGGGACACAATTAAAAGCAAAAATGTACAAGTGATTGACATTCCAGAACAGGGGTAGAAAACAGAAAACACAGAGAGGATCATTGAGTAACTGCTGACAGAAAACTTCCCCAATATCATGAAAGATGAAAAGCTGGCCATCCAAGAAGCTCAACGAACTCCATATAGAAGAGACCCCAAAAGAAAATCACCAAGGCATATCATATTCACACTCGCCAAAACCAAAGACAAACATAGAATCCTGAGAGCAGCTCATAAAAAACTAGAAGTCACATACAGAGGAGAAACAATAAGACTGAGCTCAGATTATTTGGCAGAAACCATGCAAGCAAGAAGGCAATGGGATGACATCTATAAAATCTTGAAAGAAAAAAATTGCCAGCCAAGAATAATATATCCTGCAAAACTCTCGTTCACATTTGATGGTGAAATTAGGTCATTTCCAGATAAACAGAAATTAAGAGAATATGTAAAAGTCAAACCAAACTAACAAGAATTATTAAAGGGAGTTCTTCGATCTGAGGACAAACAGCTTCAGCTCACAGGGAGAACCTAGGACGCAGGATCGTACCAGCCAGATACCAATCTAGGAAATGAACTCTCGAGGACTATCCAAAACCAAAAGAAATACAACAGGGAATCAGAGCAGTTAATCAGTAAATGACAATAACATCATAACAATAAAAGAGGGAATGAATGGCATAGGTATAGAACCTTCCAATGGAGAGGAAGGCAAGGTGCTACCAAGTAATGGTAGACTGCTTCAAACTTAGAAAGATAAGGATAAAATTCATGGTAACTGCAAAGAAAGTTAACAAACCAACTCATAGAAATAAAGACGAAAAACATAAAGTCTCGGCAAAAACAAAACCCACAAAAAAAAAAAGAAATGAAAAAAAAAATCCACAAACAAAAGTAACTCAGCACAAGAAAGTAAGAAGAACAAAGAAAACGTCAGCACCACAAAAAAAAGCACTACAAAATGACAACAAACCCACATCTATCAATAATTACACTGAATGTAAATGGACTCAAGGCACCCATAAAGAGACGGAGAGTGACAGAATGCATAAGAAAACAGGATCCATCAATATGCTGTCTACAGGAGACACACCTTAGAAACAAAGATGTGAATTTATTAAAAGTCAAAGGTTGGAAAAAAACATATCAAGCTAACAACTACCAAAAAAGAGCAGGAGTGGCAATTCTAATCTCAGATAAAATAGACTTTAAAACAAAATCTACCATAAAAGACAAAGAAGGATACTATATAATCATTAACGGGATGATCCATCATGAAGACATAACATAATAAACATCTGTGCACCCAATGACAGGGCTCCAAAATACATAAACTCTAACAACACTGAAAAGAGAAACTGACAGTTCCACCATAACAGTAGGAGACTTCAACACACCACTCTCAGTAAAGGACAGAACAACTAAGAAGAAACTCAGCAAAGATACAGAAGACCTAAAGGGCACAATCAGCCAACTTGACCTCATAGACATATATAGAACACTCCATCCAACCGCTGCAAAGTACACATTCTTTTCTAATGCACATGGAACGTTCTCCAGAATAGACCACATCTTAGGCCACAGAGCAATCCTCAACAAGATCCAAAACGTTGATATAATTCAAAGTGTCTTCTCTGACCACAATGCCATTAAGGTAGAAATTAACAATAGAAAGAGCAAGGAAAAAAAAATCAACTACATGGAAACTGAATAATACCCTGCTTACACATCACTGGGTAATAGAAGAAATCAGAGATGGAATAAAAAACTTCCTAGAATCAAATGAGAATCAAAACACATCCTACCAAAACCTTTGGGACACAACAAAGGCAGTCCTCAGAGGACAATTTATAGCAATAGATGCACATATCAAAAAAGAAGAAAGGGACAAAATCAAAACATTAACTACAGAACTCAAACAAATATAAAGAGAACAGCAAAAAAAGCCCATAACCACCGGAAGAAAAGAAATAGTAAAGCTCAGAGCAGAAATAAATGAAATAGAGAACAGAAAAACAATAGAAAGAATCAACAAAACCAAAAGTTGGTTCTTTCAAAGAATCAACAAAATCGACAAACCACTGGCCAGGCTGACAAAGAAAAACAGGAGAGGACACAAACAACCCAAATAAGAAATGAAATGGGGGACATTACAACAGACCCAACTGAAATAAAAAGGATTATAAGAGAATATTATGAAAAACTATACTCCAACAAATTTGAAAACCTAGAGGAAATGGGTAAGTTTTTAGAATCCCACAGCCTACCCAAACTACAACAAACTGATGTTGAAAATCTGAACAGACCCATAACAAGAGAAGAGATTGAAAAGGTAATAAAAAAACTCCCAACCAAAAAAAGCCCTTGCCCAGATGGCTTCACTGGAGAATTCTCCAAAACATTTACAGAGGAGCTTGTACCAGTACTACTCAAGCTATTTCAGAGCATAGAAGAGGAAGCAACACTTCTAAATTCATTCTATGAAGCCACCATAACGCTGATACCAAAACCAGGCAAAGATGTCACAAAAAAAGAAAATTACAGACCAATATCTCTCATGAATATAGATGCAAAAATTCTGAACAAAATTCTAGCCAATAGAATTCGGCATCATATCAAAAAAATAATACACCACGACCAAGTAGGATTCATACCAGGTATGCAAGGATGGTTCAACATTCGAAAATCAATCAACGTAATCCACCCCATAAATAAAAGGAAAGAAAAGAATCACATGATCATCTCAATTGATGCAGTAAAGGCATTTGACAAAGTCCAACACCCATTCCTGATAAAAACTCTCAATAAAATAGGCATAGAAGGGAAATTTCTCAACATAATAAAGGGCATCTATGCAAATCCAATGGCCAACATCATTCTTAATGGAGAGAGGCTGAAAACATTCCTCTTGAAAACAGGAACAAGACAAGGATGCCCTTTATCACCACTCCTATTGAACATTGGGCTGGAAGTTCTAGCTAGCACAATAAGGCAAGAAAAATAAATAAAGCGCATCCAAATTGGTAATGAAGAAGTTAAATTGTCCCTGTTTGCAGATGATATGATACTATACATAGAGAACCCTAAAGACTCCACGAGAAATCTACTGGAACTAATAGAAAGATTCAGCAGAGTGGCAGGATACAAGATAAACATTCAAAAATCTGTTGGGTTCCTATACACCAATAAGGAGAACGATGAAAAGGAAATCAGGAAAATGATACCATTTTCAATAGCCCCTAAAAAGATAAAATACTTAGGAATAAATCTGACCAGGGATGTAAAAGACCTATACAAAGAAAACTACAAAACACTACTGCATGAAACCCAAAGGGATCTACATAAATGGAAAAACAAACCATGCTTGGATAGGCAGACTCAACATTGTGAAAATGGCAATTCTACCCAAAGCAATTTACAAATACAACGCAATCCTGATCCAAATACCAACAACATTCTTCAAAGAGATGGAGAAACTAATCATTCACTTTATATGGAAAGGGAAGAAGCCCCGAATAAGTAAAGCACTACTGAAGAAGAAGAATAAAGTTGGAGGACTCACACTACCTGACTTCAGAACCTACTATACAGCTACAGTAGTCAAAACAGCCTGGTACTGGTACAACAACAGATACATTGACCAATGGAACAGAATTGAGAACTCAGATGTAAATCCATCCACCTACGGTCACCTGATCTTCAACAAGGGCCCAAAGTCCATCAAATGGGGAAAAGACAGTCTTTTTAACAAATGGTGCTGGCATAACTGGATATCCATCTGCAAAAAAATGAAACAGGACCCATACCTCACACCGTATACAAAAACTACTTCAAAATGGATCAAAGATGTGAATACAAAGCCTAACACTATAAAGTTCATAGAAGAAAAAATAGGACCAATACTTCAGGCCTTAATACATGGCATTAACAGGATACAAACCATAACCATCAATGCTCAAAACCCAACAGATAAGCTAGATAACTGGGATCTTCCAAAAATCAAACACCTATGCTCTTCAAAAGACTTCACCAAAAGAGTCAAAAGAGAACCTACAGACTGGGAAAAAATTTTTGGACAGTACAAGTCAGACAAAGGTCTAATCTCCATAATCTACAAGAAAATCCAACACCTCTACAACAAAAAGACAAATAATCTTATTAAAAAATGGGCAAAGGAAATGAACAGACACTTCACCAAAGAAGACATTGAAATGGCCAACAGACGCATGAGGAAATGCTCGCGATCACTAGCCATTAGAGAAATGCAAATTAAAACCACAATGAGATACCATCTCACCCCGGCATTACTGGCACGAATCAAAAACACTGGAAATAACAAATGTTGGAGGGGCTGCGCAGAGATGGGAACTCTTAAGCACTGCTGGTGGGAATGCAAAATGATACACCCATTTTGGAAAATGATATGGTGCTTCCTCAGAAAGCTAGAAATAGACATACCATTCGATCCAGCAATTTCACTCCTAGGAATATATCCTAGAGAAATAAGAGTCATCACTCGAATAGACATATGCACACCTATGTTCATGGCAGCATTGTTCACAATAGCAAAACGATGGAAACAACCTAGATGCCCATCAACAGATGAATGGATAAACTATGGTACATACGCACAATGGAATAGTATGCTCATTTATGAGTTGAGGACTTAACTTCCCATTGTACATCAGAATCACCTGGAAGGCTTGTTAAAACACTTCGGGTAGGGCCTGGAATTTGCATTTCTAACAATTTTCAGGGGCTGCTGCTGCTGCTGGTTCAGGGACCACATCTGGAGAACCACTGCTCTAGACTTGCTGTGAATAAAATGGTCAACGCAATGCAACACAACGCAACCCAAGAAAAAAGGCAGGCCAAGTCGTAAACACCAAGGACAATCTTCTTGAACGTTTCTCATTTTCACCAGGCAGACATGAGTGACACTGGTCTTACTCCATTGTTACCAAGTATTTGATGAAGTGGGATGGAGCATGGGATCAAAGGAAGAGAAGTCCTCTAGCATTATAAAGGTATTTCATGAGATGGGAAAAAAAATGCCAGTAAAGTTATCTATTTCTGTGCAGATTTCAAAACTGGGATATGGTTGTCTTAAAAATCAGAGCATTATATCAAGGTGTGTTCTGAGAAAATAATAGAGGGGACTAGAAAGAAAAACAAAACTTCTTTTTTCCACCCAAACTTGTGCCAACTTGGGTGAAGGTGGTGGTGGCGGTGCCTGTAGAGGCTATTAGGGGAAAGACACAGGCATTGTTCACCAAACCAAAAACCAAACCCAATGTTATTGAATCAGACTCATAATAACCCTATAGGACAGAGTAGAACTGCCCCACAGGTTTTCCAAGGCTGTGATCTTTATGAGAGCAGACTGCTATGGTGGGTTCAAACCACCAACCTTCCGGTTAGCAGCCGAGCTCTTAACTGCTGCACCACCACGGCCCCTTCCTCGTTCACCAGCCTACACCTTTTGCAAGAACATAGCCGGCAGCTAGGACATCATGGTCAGCTGCTGCTCTGCTGACTGAGGCCCACACAATACCCTTAGTCTTTCTCAGTTCCAGGTGAATGGATCTGAACTACTAGAGTGGATCTCAAACAGATGTTGGAACAGTCCTTTAAACAAGTGCCCACAATGACCAAGGAAGGAAGTTTGGCCTTTTAAAGCAGTGGTTCTCAGACTTGACTGCATGGTGGTATCTGGGGAACTTTTAAAAATCCCAATGTCCAGGCCAGAGCCCAGACCAACTACATGAGAATCTTTGCACTGGCATTTCTGAAGCTTCCCAGGCGATTTGAACGCACGGCCAAGTTGAAGAATCAGTTTTCTACAACAGCTTCTCAAATTTTAAAGTGCATAGCGTTCCCCTGGGGATCATGCTACAGTGCAGATTGGGACCCAGCAGGTCTGGGGTAGGGCCCGAGATTCTGCATTTCTAACAAGCTCCCAGGGGATGCTGATGCTGCAAGGTATTGCAAGTCTAAGAAAAGCAAGGCTGTGAGTCCAAAAAGACTGCAGGAATGTAGACAGACTTTCTACTGCTGAGACGTGCTGGCTTGCCTGAAGTCGTAGTGAGTACCAGAGGCTGTCAGGAATGCCTACTGTTCAGTCCCCTTGGAGAATGTTCCCATCCTGTCTCTGGTGTCTAGCTCCAGAACCAGAGCTGAAATCCTAGTTTCTCTTACGTCGTGTCACTGCATGAGATGCTACAGGGTTTTCATCCCATTTATGAGTCAGAATTGACTTGACAGCAATGGGTTTGGTTTTTGATTTATTCCGGGGCACACAGCTAGTCTTTCTCTCCTAGCCTCCTTTGCTGTTGGTGTGGCCTCGTGACTGGGTTCTAGCCAACAGAATGTGAGTAGAAATGAAGTAAGCCATATGCAGACCTGGCCCATAAAACTCTCCTGCCATGTGATCCTCCAAGATCCCCTATGGCCCACTTGATGCAAATGAGCTCAAGTCTTGGGAAGCAATATGTTGAAGACAGCAAAGGCACAGGACTAAAGGAGGACTTCCTGCCAATCAGGAACTCTGCTCTGAGACTTCGCTTGATGGAGAGATGCACTTCTTTTATGTTTGAGCCATTCCACCTTCTGTGATTTGGCACAGCAGCTAGCCGTATCTTAACTAATACTCCTCCCAACCATCACTGCATCCTCTCCACAACTCTACCTTCCCTGGAGAAGCAGAACTTTGGGACATGTGACGAGCACCACACTAAGGACACAGTGTGGCCAGCATCCTGGAGAGCAAGGTGTCTGTCGGGAGAGTTGCTCTGAATAAACAGCCTTTGTTTGTTCTTCATCTATTTCCACACTTATCATCTCTGAACCTTGGGGTCTTTCCTGCGAAATGAGAGATTTGTCCCAAGATGATCTCTGACATTCCTTCTGCTACAGATACCTAATCTTAAAAGAAAGATAATTTTCTTTCTTATTTATTTATTTGTTAATAGAAATGTGAATTTATTTATTTATTTTTATATAATATTTTTATTGTACTTTAGATGAAGGTTTACAGAACAAATAATTTCTCATTAAACAGTCAGTACACCTATTGTTTTACGACACTGATTAACAACCCCACGACATGTCAACACTCTCCCTTCCCAACCTTGGAGGACTTTTTTTTTTTTTTTTGGTGAAAATATACATAGCCAAAGTTACACCATTTCAAAAGTTTTTACATGTGTAATTCAGTGACATCCGTTACATTCTTCCAGTTGTGCTGCTATTCTCACCATCCTTTTCCAAATTATTCCATCACCATTGTCTTCAACTCACTGCCCCCTAGGCTTCCCATCAAACCTTTTGAGCTGCTGTTGTCGATTTGATCTCACACAGATGATTCTTTCTTTTTTTGTACCTTAGATGAATGTAGATAATTTTCAAAGAAGGTAAAAGCTTGACTCTTGTACAGATATAAAAATGGACCCATATTAAAGACTCTATTTAATGCATAAAGAAGGAACCAGGAAGATGTTATAATGGGTTCAAAGAACAATCCAAAGAACAGATCCATTTCTATAGGTCAGGAATATGCAAATGAACGTGCAAATAGAGGCAAAACCTGCTTCTTCCACGGTGGGGGAGGGAAGTCAATTGAACTCCCTCCCAACCCCACCAGGCAAAATTTATGTCTCTATAGACAAGAATCATTTTGTTATCAGTTATCTACAGCTTGCAGAGCTGTAAAATAGCTTTCATAGACTCAGAATCAGATAATGGGGAAGGGTGAGCTATAGACAATGCCTAGTTTCCCACTGAAGTACTAATTGTCCTTTACATGATGAAGGACTGGAACTTGAGAGGTCATCACATCCATACCTTCCTGCATCTAGAAGAGTCTGTACCTAAAACCGCCCCAGCTGACCAATAAATAATGGACAAGTCCCACATTTAAACCTTTAGAGAAGACGAAATCCACCTCCGCTGGCACCATATCCCAACGTCACCAACCTCCCAACTAGGACATTCTTTCAGATGTGTGGCTCAGCCCTGTGGACCCTGTGGACATCCGTAATCATGAAATTAGTAAATAAATAACCAAAACCCTCCTGCCCAGCCCCTCCCGGCCTGTCTGTCCTCCATAGAACAGATGAGCATCTCACCCACAAAATAGTATATCTTCATCTTCACTGTTTCTTTACCCGCCTCTTCCCTCTGCATTTGGGATTTGGGGTTTCCACTTCTACCCTTGTTTTCTTGTTTTGCGGTCAGCTGCTGCTTCCCGTGTGAAACCAGAAGTTCCTGTCACAAGATTCACATCCAAAGTCAGCATCTTCTATATGACCCCAAATCCTATGCTAACTTGTCTTACTGGGGGCCCACATGCATATGAAGAAAGTAATACATGGATATAAGTCCTCAGAGTCATGTGTAAATCATCCTTTAAATTCACAGAATACCTGTAAGTTTATCCTCAGACCAGTGGTTCTCAAAGTGTGGTCTCTGGACTAGGAGCATCAGCATCGCTTGGGAACTTGTTACCAGTTTCCATCGAGTGACTCCATGTGTACAAGGTAGAACTGCACTCCATAGGGTTGAAGGCTGTGACCTTTCAGAAGCAGATTGCCAGGCCTTTCTTCTAAGGTGCCTCTTGGTGGGTTCGAACCGCCGACCTTTTGGTTAGTAGTCAAGTGCTTAACCATTTGCACCACTCAGGGAACTTGTTAGAGATGCACATTATCCCCCCTCCCCCCACCTCCCCCTAGACCTGCAGAATCAGAAACTCTGGGAGCAGAATCCAGGAATCTGTGTTTTAACAAGTCCTCCAGGTGATTTCGATGCACACTCAAGTGTAAGAACCACTTGTATAGATTTTTACTTCTACTGGAATTTGACGCACAGGCAGTTGGGAAAAGCTAGTGTGTATGAAATGTGCTTGCTTCTCACTCTGGGTCTGGCTCTGAACTGGATACACAGTTTTGCAAGCAGTCTCTAGAGCTTTGGGCTGAACCTAAGAGAGGCCTTGTGCGCCCAGATTTTGTCATCGATTTTCCCCTGGGCAGACTGCACCCTATGTAGGCAAAGAACCAGGAGGAGTTTAGAAATCCTAACTTTCATTCTAACCCACATTTATATTCCGACTCCACATCTTCATCTGCCCGTGGTAAGAGCGTCCAGGGGGCTCAGCTGGGCAAAATCACCAAAGCGTCTCCCAGATGTTTAAATGTTTGCTTCCAGAATGCTCGGTCCAGCCTGAGAGAATCTGGGACAACCAGCTTTCCACCCACTTGTCTGGCTGAGCCCTGGCTCGAAGGCCCCTGTTAGGTCCTCTTCCTTGGTATGACACCCCACCTGCCTTGCCAGCCTGACTCATTTTCTGGCACCCGTCCCTTGCAGCCAGAGGTTGGGCTTTTAGTCACAATGTCTTATGACATTCATTTAAAATTCTTTTCTGTTTCAGATCTCCCTAACGATTGCTACCAGGGTCGGTGACCCTCCTCAGACGCTCATCTGGAACTGGAAAATGCCCTCCGAATGGGGGAGGAGAGGATATTTGAACTTGGGAAACTGGCTTCCACTCCTGGGTGGAATCTGGAAATGCAGGCGGGCGGACATCTTCAAAATGAAGTTGAGCAATTATGCGCATCTGATGAAAATGACAGCCTGCAGGTGGCCCTCTGTTTCGGAGGTGTGATCACAAACACCAGCCCCCTCCGGAGAGGAGGGAGAGGCAGTTAGTACTTAAATTAGTTTTTCTCTAATTTGCATTTGATGTCAGTGAGACGTGTGCCCACCAGGAGGTACAGAGCTGTTGAGTTGAGAGTTGCTGTTTTGCATAAGAGCTACTTTCCCTTCAGCACTTCTGTAGACTTGGCCGTGAACTCTGCGCAACTCATTCAGGAGACTCCACCAACTCGAGGGGGCTGCGCTGTTGGGGGGACGATTTGGATTTGGAATACGGTGTTTCCGGAAATTACTCATCTATACATATTCTCCGTGGCACTTGTCAAAGCCCTTCACCATTGTTGTATTGAGTCCTTAGCTTGAACCTGAGACATTCTGCCAGCCTATTTCTAACCTTGTTGAGTATTTTGTTAGGATCTTCCGGCACAAAAGCCAACTTTACATCACTAAGCAAAATAGCAAGAAGCCCTGGTGGCGCAATGGTTAAGCGCTCGGCTGCTACCTGAAAGGTCAGAGGTTCGAACCCACCAGCGGCTCCTCGGAAGAAAAGACCTGGCAATCTGCTCCCGTTAAAAATTGCAGCCTGGTAAACCCCACCAGGCAGTTCTACTCTGTCATATAGGGTCACTAGGAGTCGGAATCAACTCGACGGCGCACGATAACAAGTAAAATAGCACTTGTGCCAGTGGTTTGCAAACTATGCTGAGCATTAGAATCACCCAGGACTTTTTAAAAAATCCTGATGGCCAGGTTGCTTCCCGGACCAGTGACATCAGACTGTTAGGTGGTGGGGAGCCAGGCCTCAATATTTTTTAAAGCTTTCCAAAACCCGTTGCTGTCGAGTCAATTCTGACTCGTAGCAACTAAGACAGAGTAGAACCGCCCCATAGGGTTTCCAAGGAGCACCTGGAGGATTTGAACCGCCGACCTTTTGGTTAGCAGCCATAGCTCTTAACCACTGCACCACCAGGGCTCCTAAAGCTCTCCGGGAGATCCTAATGTGCAGCACATTCTGAGAACCACTGACTTGGGCAATCACAGGGCAGTTGGTTGGGTGGTTGGAGAGAAGCTTGTGGGCTCAGGGTCCACCATTCATTTCATTAGGGGAAGGAGGTAATGCACATTCCCTGTGCACTGGGAATGAGGCGAAGTGATAAAGGCTCCACAGTCTTACAAAGAGAAGAAGTGAGGTGGTGATTTTCGAGAGGCTAGTCTGGACCCACCCACCACCACCACCACCACCACCACATACACACACACACACACACACACACACACACACACACACACACGACACGTAAAGTTTTCTCCTGCCTATTAAAGCTTTTGGTTGTCCCTGGGTGGTGCAAATGGTTAATGCGCTCAGCCACCAACCAGAAGGTTGGAGGTTCCAGTCCACCCACACATACCTCAGAAGAAAGGTATGGCAATCTGCTTCTGAAAAGTCAGCCATTGAAAACTCTATGGTGCAAAGTTTTACCCTGACACACATGGGGTTGCCACGAGTCCAGTCGACTCGACATCAACTGAAATTATACTCTGAAAACTTTCAATCCTGAAGCCTGTTAAATACCTGTGAGCAAGAACACAGCTGATACCTTGGTTGAAGATAATAGAGGCTGAATGCCTAAACTAGTGGTTTTCAAACCTGAGCTGCACGTAAGAATCACTTGGAGAGTTTTTAAAAATCTGGACTGATGACCTGGCCACACCCTTGACCAATTAAATCAGAATCTTTGGACGCCAGCCATCAGGATATTTAAAAGCTCCCCAGGTACACAACTACACCTTGCAGGCAGGCTGGAGAGGCAGTGGACTGCAACTGTGGTCTTTCAATTTTGCTGCACACTAGATTCCCTTGGGGAGATTAAAACAAACAAAAAATCCTGATGCCCAGGCTACATTCCTCACCAAATAAATAAGGCTTTTCAGGGACAGGGCCCAGGTATCGGCATTTTTTACACAACCCCAGTGTGTCCCATGTGCAGCCATATTTGAAAACCAGTGGCCTAAAGGGTTGAAAGAGGGGTTTATGGGGAAAGGAGACAGATGCTCAGTGAATATGTCAGAAGGCACTACTAACCATTTCATCCACCTGGTCGATTTGCCCAAATCCTGTTCCTTCCAGGAAATAGAAAGAGCTGAATCTCTGGCTTGGGTACTATGCCGAAACACAGAACTTCCTGAGGACAAGCTGCATTCTTTTATTTGGGGATTGGGTTTGAAGATAACCCTCAATCAGGAAGCCCAAGTCAGCAGTTTCCAACACCTGCTTCCAGTCTCTATTTTAAATTCCTATACTCTTTATCTCCGAAGAATTGCCTTTAACCTTGGCTGCACATGAAATCATGAAGGGAGAGTTTAAAACTCTCCATGCCCAGGCCACATTCCAGACCATTTAAATCAGCGTGGTGGTGGTGGTGTTGGTATTTTTTTTCCACTGAAATTTGTATTGAAATAATTGCAGATTCACGTGGAGTTTTGAGAGATGATATAAAGAGATCCCGTGTATATTTATTTGACCCAGTTTCCCCCACAATAGTATCGTTTTGCAAAACTACAGTCACAACCAGGAGATTGACGTAGATGGATGCAACTGATCTCCCCAGTTTTAATCAGTTGCTGTTGAGTCGATTCTGATTCGTGGCGACCTTGTGCGTGTCACTGTAGAACTGCGCTCCATAGGGTGTTCAATGACTGATTTTTCTGAAGTAAAATGCCAGGCTTTTCTTCCGAGGTACTTTTGGGTGGACTTGAACCTCCAACGTTTCGGCTGGCAGCCAAGCATATTAACCGTTTGCACCACCCAGGGACGCCTTCCCAAGTTTCATTTGGTGTGTATGTGTGTATTAAGTTCTGTACAATACTATCACCTATGTAGGTTTTAGGAGACCCAGTGGCGCAGCAGTTAAAGTACTCGATAGCAAACCAAAAAGTCAGTGGTTTGAACCCACCAGCCGCCCCAGGGGAGAAAGGTGTGGCAGTCTGCTTCCCTAAGGATTACAGCCTTGGAAACCCTATGGGGGCAGTTCTACTCTGTCACATAGGGTCGCTATGAGCTGGAATCAACTCAATGGCAATGGGTTTTTTTTTTTTTTTTTTTTTTTTTTTTTTGGTTTTATGCACTTTTACCTGGGTAGTGCTAGGCTGCTAACTGAAAGGACGGAGGTTCAAGTCCACCCAGAGGTGCCTCAGAAGAAAGACCTGGAGATCTATTTCTGAAAAATAAGCCATAGAAAACCCTGTGGAGCACAGGTCTACTCTGACATGCCTGGGGGTCACCATGAGTCAGAATCGACTCAAAGGCAACTGGTTTTTGTTTTGTTTTGTTTTATCACCCCAGTCAAGACACTGAACAGTTCCAATATCACACGGACCCCGTGCGTTTCCCTTTTATAAGCACACCCACCTCCCTCCAGCCACCCTCCTCTGTCTCATGGATTTTCATCTTCACACGGGCTTTCACAGTGCAAACGTTTTTCATTTTGATGAAGTCCAGTTTACCTATTTTTCCTTTTATGGAGCGTGCTTTTGGTGCCGAGTCAAAGAACTCATTGCCTAGCCCTAGATCCTGAAGATTTTCACCCATGTGTCCTTCTAAACTTTTTCTAGTTTTACGTTTTACACTGAAATATATGATTCATTTTGAGTTCATTTTTACGTAAGATGTGTGGTTTAGGTCAAGGTTAATTTTTTTTTAACCTATTGTTATCCAAGCATCAGTATTTTTTAAAAGCTCTCCAAGGTGATCTCAGTGTCCAGCCGAGGTTGAAAACCAGTGGCCCAGAGATTGAAGGACATACTTGTTAGAAATCTGAACTCAAAAGTCCTTTTTTTAGCATCATAATAAGGTTAAAACAGAACAGAAATGTGTGGTTTTAGACCAGCTTGGTCCAATAGAAATATAATTAATGCAAGTCACATATGTAATTTTAAATTTTCTAGTTGTTGTTGTTGTTAGTTGCTGCTGAGTTGGCTCTGACTCATGGTAACCTTGTGTTAGAAGAACGAAATGTTGCCCGGTCCTGTGCCATCTTCCTGATCCCTGGCATATTTGAGTCGATTGTAGTGGTTATGGTGTCAATCCGTCTCCTTGAGGGTTTCTCATTTTCTAGTAGTCCCATTTAAAAAAGGTAAAAAGAAATAGGTGAAATTAATTTTAATCACGTATTTTAGTCAACCGAATCTATCCAGAATCTTATCTTTTCAACTGGTAACAACATGCAAATTAATGAGACATTTTGCATTCTCTTTTGTGTGCAAAATCTTTGAAATCCAGTGTGTATTTTACATTTAATAGCACATCTCAATTTGGACTCACCACATCTGAAGTGCTCAATAGCCACATGTGGTTAGTGGCTACCAGTTTCAGACAAAGACAATCTTGTTCCCCAGCTCTGTTCTTTGCATGTTTGCTAACTGAGTATTAAATTCCTGTACTGTTTCTACTTGGCACCAAGGTAGGACTACTCACTTCAAACAATCCAGGCTGTGTTTAGAAAACCTCGCTTCTAGTGGGACGAAACAATTCTGTCCCAGACAAATGCACTCGTGATACAATGTGCTGTGTCATAAATATTTATGTGGGACCGACAGCCATGGGCCCACAACCTTGCAGCCATGATGTCCTCACCCTGCGCTTTGATTCTTATCTTATTTTCCCTCAACTAAAGTTATTAAATTCACATGAGTTTGTTTGCACAGTGTTCTAAATTCATGCGGGCCTTGTTTATAGATGGAACAGTGCAGCAGTGAGGGTGGGACAAGGTAAATCTTACATGTCATCACTTAAACTGTCCAAGGAACAAAGAGCTGAGCAGGACAGATTTCCATGCCACAGAAGAAAGCATGTGAGTTTAAATAAACGTACCCTTAGCCATAGAGAGCAGGTCAGAGAAAACTATCTCAATCTCAGCACTGCTGACATTTGGGCTGGATTATTCTCTGCGGTGGGGCTGTCCTGTGCACTGTAGGGGGTTGAGCAGCATCCCTGGTCTCCACCCACTAGTCATCCTCTGTGGTGGGGGCCGTCCTGTGCACTGTAGGGTGTCTAGCAGCATCGCTGGTCTCCACCCACTAGTCATCCTCTGTGGTGGGGGCCATCCTGTGCAATATAGGGTGTTTAGCAGCATGCCAGCCCTCTACCCATTGGGTGCCAGTATTCAGCCCCCCAGATGTGACAATGAAAAATGTCTCCAGACGTTGTCAAATGTCCCCTGGGGGCAAAATAGCTCCTTGTTGAGAACCACAGGTGGTGGTGTCGGGTTTGTTTTTGCTGAATTTGAATTTTCACATGATTAACTGCATTTCTCTAATATCATAGAATATTACCCTCTCCAACTGGTTTTCCTCTTTTGGAGGAAATTATGTTTTCTGAAAATGCCCTTGATGTCCTTGAGAAAATGGTGCCTTTCATTTCAGGCCATGATACCATGAGTTGCTCAAGATCCTTAAATAGGACAGATTCTTATCTAATCTTTGATATAAGATTTAACACCTGAAATCGACCTCTACTCTCTGCTTGAAAAACTCCTACTCATCCTGTAAGGCCAGCTCAAATGTCCCTTCATTTGTGAACCAAAACCAAATCAAACCTGTTGCCATCGAGTTGATTCCGACTCATAGTGACCCTATAGTACAGAGTAGAATTGCCCCATAGAGTTTCCAAGGAGCGCCTGGTGGATTCGAACTGCCAACGTTTTGGTTAGCAGCCAATAGCACTTAACCACTACGACACCAGGGTTGTGAAGTCTTTGCTAATTTCCCCAGGCAGAAAAATGACTCCTTGATCTGAGGTCTCCTCCCTTCTTGCCGAAGCTCCACTAAGAGCATCTATTCATTATTATTTTTTTTTTTTTTAGGAATTTTTATTTTTTTTATTTATTTATTTTTATATATTTTATTGTACTTCAGGTGAAAGCTTACAGAGCAAATAGTTTCTCATGAAATAGTAGTACACATGTTGTTCTATGACATTGGTTAACAACCCCACAACGTATTAAGCCTCTAAATTCTCAACCTTTTTTTTGATGAAAATTACAGATGGCCAAAGATACACCGTTCCAAAAATTTCTACATTCACAGTTCAGTGACATTGACTACGCTCTTCCAACTGTGCTGTTATTCTCACTTAAGATGAAGGCTTACAGAACAAAATAGTTTTTCATTTAACAGTTACTACACATGTTGCCCTATGACAATGGTTAACAATCTCACAGCACATCAAGAATATCCTTACTCCACCTTGTGTTCCCTATCACCAGGGGGCTTCCTTGTCCCCTTCTGTCTTCCGGACCTTGTCAGTGGACTATTGTACCTCTTTAGTCTCATTTGTTTATTTATTTATTTATTTATTTTATTTTATTTAAACACCATTTCAAAACTTTTTACTTACACATTTAAGTGATATTGACTATGCTCTTCCAATTGGAGCATCTATTCATTATTATGGTCACCCCTGCACTCAGCAGAGGGCCAGGGATAAAGTTGCCTGCTGAGTGAACAAATGAATGATTACAAGTGACATTGCAGGTAGAAGCTGGAGGTGACTTCTGATTAATCCAAGCAGCATGTTTCATAGATGCAGAGACAATGGACAGACCAAAAGTAGCCAGTAAGTGGATGCATGCTTGGAACATGGCCACAAAGCACCCCCCCCCCAATAAAAAAGGGAATTTACAGTTGTCCATAATGAGAATGGAGTCCCTGGATGGTGCCAATAGTTAACACACTTGGCTGGTAACCCAAAGGTTGGAAGTTCGAGTCCACCCAGAGGCACCTCAGAAGAAAGGCCTGGTGATCTACTTTCAAAAGATCAGCCACGAAAACCCTACGGAGCACAATTCTACTCTGACACACGAGGGTCACCACAAGTCAGAATCAACTCAACAGCAACTGGTACTGGTATAATGGGAACACCAAAGTAATTTATGAGAACAGTCATCGGTGCTGCTCATACCCAGAAAGAAACTGGGATCAATGTTGCAAGTACATCTGATTCCATAATCCGATGTTTTCAAGATGTATACATCAACACTTGCAGCGAGTGTCCTTTACAGTCAAGATTATCTGTGAGTAAAAAGTTATCATTTTGATGCTGAAATGGTCATTTACATAATACATGACACTCCTATCCCTGAAGGGACATTTTGTAGCTTTACTTATTTCCCTACACATCAGGGAAATGTCTGAGCCCTCCAAGCGGGTCTGTATGACTAAGCTGGAATCTTTGAAAGAATCATCAATCAGTTTGCTTCTACCTCTGTTAAAGAGCAGGATCCCAAATGAGTAGAATTTTGCTTTCCTAAGCACCAAGGTCAAACTCAGTCCGCCTTTAAGAAGGAATACTCAACTCAGTGGTTCTGAAACTTGAAGGTACTTAAGAATTTCAGAAGCTAACAAGCTTCTTGATTTCCTGATTCAGATTTGAGAACCACGAGAATCTGCACTTTTAATAAGCCCTGGAGAGAACTATGCTGTGAATGGGCCAATGACCATGCTTGGAGAGATAATGATGAATTCTACCCCAATTGTTCTCGAACAGTGGTGGTGGTGGAGGGTTTTGCCTCCTGGAGACAATTGACCATGTCTGGAGCCTTTTTTTTATTCTTGTGCTTTAAGTGAAAGTTTACAATTCAAGTTAGTCTTTCATACAAAAATTTATACATACATTGTTATGTGACCCCAGTTGCTCTTCCTATACTGTGAACAGCACACTCTTCCTCTCTACCCCGGATTTCCCGTGTCCATTCAACCATCTCCTGACCCTCTCTGTCTTCTCATCTCACCTCCAGACAGAAGCTGCCCATTTAGTCTCATGTATCTACTTGAGCTAAGAAGTACACTCTTCATCAGTATCATTTTATGTCTTATAGTCCAGTCTAATCTTTGTCTGAAGAGTTGGCTTCGGGAATGGTTTCAGTTCTGGGCTAACAGAGAGTCCGGGGGCCATGTCTTCCGGGGTCCCGCCAGTCTAAGTCAAACCATTAAGTCCGGTCTTTCTACTAGAATTTGAGTTCTGTCTGGAGCCATTTTTGATTGTCACTGCTGGGAGGGTGCCTACTGGCTCCTAGTGGGTAGAGGCCAGGGATGCTGCTAAACATCCTACAATGCACAAGATTAAATAAAGAATCATCTGGCCCCAAATGTCCATATCGCCCTGGTTGAGGAAACCTGCACTAACCCAATGGTTCTGAACCTTAGCTACAATGGAATTGTCTGAGGAGCTTTAAAAAATTCTGACCTGGCTCTCACGCTGGTGAGTCTAATTAGTCTGGGCTGTAGCCTGGCCTTCTGGAATTTTAAAACTCCCAAGGTGATTTTAATATGCAATCAGGGCTGAGAATCATTGCTATAGGCCAGTAGTTCTCAAATTTGACAATGCGTTAGAATCCCCTGGAGGGCTTGTTAAAACACAGATTTTTAGGCCCCATCCCCAGAATGTCTGATTCAGTAGGTTTGGAGTGAGGCTCAAGAATCTGCATTTCTATCAAGTTCCCAGGTCATGCTGCTGCTGCTGATTCAGGGACCATACCTTGAGAACAGCTCATATAATCCATTTTGTGAGGCATTGAGAGGTACCTCACACTCTCTGATCTCATTCTCATTTGCCATTTTAATTTTGAACCGCTAAGCCAGAAAGCGGAGCCCTGGTGGCACAATGGTTAAGTGCTCAACTGCTACCAAAAGGTCGGCAGTTCGAACTCACCAGCAGCTCTGAGGGAGAAAAGACCTGGCCATCTTCTCCCATAAAGATTATAGCCATGGAAACCCTATGTAGCAGTTCTACTCTGTCCTATAGGGTTGCTATGAGTCAAAATCGACTCAACGGCACCCAAAAACAACAAGCTAGAAATAGCACTGGAGACCTCAAGAAGAAGAAAGGAAGAAACTTTAGATACACTATCTTGAAGGAATGCAATGTCAGCATGACAGAGGGGCAGCAATGCTAACCATACTTCAGCATTTCTCCCCTCTTCAGAAAGGGGAGCCCACCACGAAACACCAAAGCTCTGGTGACTCTCGGCTGTGCAATTTCATCTACTTTGACTCTGCTCTCACTTTCCGTGCTAAGGATGGGTAGGCAGCTGGAGGTTGAGAGAGACCACAGCACAAACACAGGTGTGACTGTGGCTCATGAGATGTTACCAGGGGCTGCCCAGGGAGGAAGGCATGGTTTTGCAGCTGTTGGTTCCAGACTGGACTTGCAAATCACAGAGAGGTGAGTATGGGGTGGTGCGATGGGTGGTGGTGAAGAGCAACTGTGAGAGGGATGAGCTTCTAGGATGGGGCAAATCTACAAACACTCAGGGACCACCCATTCTGTGAGAGGCTCTGTGGTAATAGCCTACAAGAAGATGGTGGGAGCAACAAGGATAGGTAAGATGCGGTTCCTAAAGATAGGGAGCTTATTTACATTAGCTTCCCCATGGGCTTCACATGACCAGTCTGGGAGTTCACAGACCATAGCTTTTGCTCTCCTACTCTGCTTGCATTTCTTGCTTACATGACTCTCAGCTGGCAAGAGAGGGAGGATGGATAAGACCACAGCTTCTGGACCTTGTGCGCCTGGGTTTGAAGCTTAGCTCTGCTACTCCCAACTTTCATAACTTCGGCCAAGTTGCTTCACCTCTATGTACCTCAGTTTCCATATCTATAAAAAGGGGGTAACAATAATATCTATTGTATAGGTTTGTCACAATAATGAGCTAAATGAGTTAAAACATGTAAAGTGCTTAGGAGAACATCATCTGGTACAAGGAGATGGATGGTGCCTGGCTACCATTACTGAACATTTTGATCAGGGACCCAACAGATGGTTCTTGATCAGAAGGAGAAAGATTGTGGAATGGAACCTCAAATTCTTATTGGAAACCAGACTTACTGGACACCCTAGACTGGAGGGACACCAAAATCTATTTCCTACAAACAGCTTTTGAACCTTGAGCCAAAGCTATCCCATGAAGTCATCTTGAAATTAAACAGCTATTTAGCTCAACAAGTAAAGAATGTCTGCCTTGAGCATCGTGCCCTATTGAAGAATCACCTATATGAGAATGAAATGACAACAGTGACTCTAAAGCACTGATGAGAACTTGGGGGGGCAGAGAGTGGATGTTAGCGGTGTTGGAATAATAGAGGCAGAGCTAGTGAGACTGGTAACCCGATGTGAAGTAAGTAACCCTTGTCAATGAACTGTACAGGTAAACATTGTTGAACGGGTGTATGTTTTCTTATGTATATTTTCACATACACACACCAAAAAACATGCAGAAAGAAGAGCACCTGGTAGATAGTGAGCATTCAAAAAGTATTAGCTCTTATCATACCAATCAGAACTTTTATTTTGGAATATAAGCTTTCTAACCAGTATTTTAGTCAACCAACAAAATACAAACAATTACCTTTTTTATAAAACACAATACCAGGCGACAGCAAGAGAAGGAAGATTATTATTAAGGTGAGCTTCAGTAAAGATTGCGAAGACTTCATTTGCAGTAACTTTAGGAAATATTGTTCACATTCAGAAATTAGCCCACTTGCCAGTGGACATGGCTACCTATAAATAGTCAACCCTGCCAAAATGAAGAAAAAGGATCAGGTCACAAAACGAAAACCAACTGAAATGAAACGCTTTCCAGTGGCAATGCAAATACAGTAAGCATACACATCAATAACTCAATTGCTCCATATTTTTGGTTAGTAAAACGTGTTACAGCCTGTTTTCATGTGTTTGCAAACTTATGTTCCAAGAAGCTTGACTCCAAATCCAACCAAAAAGAGTTTTTGATTTAATCCTGCTAGAGATGGTTGCCATAGGGGTCAGCAGAGAAGTGTTTGTACTGTGTGAACCTCTCAGCATTGCTTTCAAATGAGTGCTAACACGCGTTCTTTCAACAAGACTGAGAAACCACAAAAGGAGCTGTCAGAAAAACTGCTGATCGGGGAGCAGGCAACGAGAACCTCCCACAGCAAAACCATCATGCCGTACTTCTGATTTTGCTCTGCTGTGAAGAAACCACGGATGCCAGGAGAACAGGGAAGAGTCTTTGACCTGAAGAAGCAGAGCAGAAATTTCTTATCAAATCTAACTGTGTAAGCATGTGAACATGGGAACTGGCCGTTTGTGGTTCTGATGAAGAAGCAACTCATCAGCTGAGAAGAGCCACCAAAAAAAAAAAAAAAGTCTTTGGCCCTAAAGTGGCTATAGTTCTGGTTGTAGATAAATCTTTAGATGAAGGTTTCTAAACCTTCGTGCTATTGACATTTTGAGCCAGATCATTTTTTGTTGAGGGGCTGTCCAGTGATGCTCTCCCCACTAGATGCCAGTAGTAGCCCCCCCCACACACACACATACCTAGTTGTGACAACCAAAGATGTCTCCAGACATTGTCCAGTGACTCCTGGGAGGCAAAATCTCCCCTGGTTGCGAACCACAGCTTTAGATGGTCTGACTCAGATTCACAGATGGAGAACAGTACTTCTAAATTTCTGTAGGGAAGACCAGTTTTTCAAAAAATTTCCAATTCATTGTGAAGCAATACTTTAAAAAAAATGCAACAAAATGAATTACTTAAAAAATAAAGTGAAAAAGAAAAGGACAAAATACAACTCCCTCCCTTTTTATTATTAGATTCAAATGGAAAAAGAAAATTAGTCTGTAAAGTTGATATAAAAGTTTCCAAACACACGCAGTTTCTGTACCGTGGGCCCCTCCCCCACCCCAGTTCTCAGTAGCACTTATCTGGAGTAAATTAGACTTAAAGGGAGGAGAAAAATTGCATTAAATTAAGTAATACTTGCAGTATAGTAAGAAATTGTTCTTAAGTCCTTATTTTTCTTACATCTTGTTCAATTTTTTTGTCACCTTTACAACTTAAAAAATACATTATTTAAGTTGTCTTCAGCAGTTTTGTTGGTGATCTCGATTTAATTTTTAAAAGGAGTAAATGACTTTGGGAAAGCATAAGAATTGACAGCTGTTATCCACAGGAAAGCTGGCTGTGAAGACTCCAGCTGAGATACCACATTTAGCTTGTCAGCAGTACAGCATTTCTTTGATTCATTCATTGATTAATTAATTCAACATGTATTTGTTCAACAACCCACCATGTAACCAGGCACTGGGCTAGATTCTAGGAATCCAAAACTTTCCCAATTGCCATGGAGTTAATTCCAATTTATGGCAACTCCATGTGTGTCAGAGTAGAACTGTGCTCTGCAGGGTTTTTGATGGCTGATTTTTTGGAAGTAGACCATGAGGCCTTTCTTCTGAGGCATCTCTGGGTAGACTCAAACCTCCAACCTTTCAGTTAGCAGCTGAGCACCGTAACCATTTGCATGACCCAGGGACTGTAGTCTGGCTAACCCAACAATATCCCCAGGCACCTTTCCTGCCTTTGCCAGGTAGATGAGGGTATATATGGGGTGATTTGAGAATGCTACTGCTTTCCCAATTAAAATAACAAATGTGGCTGGCAGAGCCCTTCACTATTTCTTTCTGCCTTGAATGGGGATGTGATTCCTAGAGCTGTGGCAGTCATATTGCAACCCTGAGAGAAAGGCCAAGGTAATTGCAGCAATGCTGGCCTTGACTTGTTGAACTGCAGAATCTACGGCAGGAGATTCCTCCAGATCCTACTATATTGATTCTGGGTTACTTGCAAATGAAAGCACTCCTGTTACTAGTCCAAAATGACAAATGCTTAATATATCAGTTAGGATTATGTTTGACTGCATATTAACAAAATTTAAAATAGTATTTGCATACACAAGATATACATTTATTGCTCTCACACAAAGAGAAAAATTCTGCAGTATGCAGTCTAGGCTAGAATGGCAGTTACCCCAAAACACCAGGAACTCTGCTTCCTGTCTTTGTGCTCTGCCATTCCCAGGGCCTGACTTCTATCCTCAAGGTTATCACACTGGCCACAATAGTTGCTGACATTCCAACCATCACATCTGCACTCCAGTTCAACAGCCCACTTCCTACTTTTCAAGGAGCCTTCCTTGAAATCTTACACCACACTTTTTACCTCTCATTAGCCAGGGCTTGTTACATGTTTAGCCCTCGCTGCAAGGGAGGATAGGAAATGTCATATTTTTCTTCCCTGGTTTGTCATGTACTAAACAAAAAACCAGAATTCTGTGACAAAGCAAGTGGGAAAGAACAGATATGTGATATCTTTATCTCTCTGGAAGACTCTGCCATACCTTATTTGCTTTTCAGGAAGATCACTCTAGTGTCTCTAGCATAGGCAGGTTGTAGAGAAAGAGGACTGGAGACGGGTAGACTAATGCCAGTGGCAATACTCTACAGCAAGGATTGGGAAACTACAGGCCTCAAGCCAAATCTGGTCCGCTGTCTGTTTTTGTAAATAAAGTGTTATTGAAACACAGCTAGTCTCTACACTTACATATTGTCCATGGCTGCTTTTGCTCTACAATGCCAGAGTTGAGTAGTTAATTGCAACAGAGACCACATGACCTACAAAGCCTAGAATATTTAAACGTTTGCCAACCTCTGCTCTAGGAGAGCAGCAAGGATGATGGGAGAAAATGGAACATTCTCAGGAGACACTGAGGAGGTAGAAAGGGCAGGTGATTGTTGGATGTAGGAGATTAGAAAGAGAGAGTGGCGTTCCTACCTGTTTCTACTTAGTGACAATGCTTTTAAATTTTGTTTTTTGATGTTTGATGGTGAAAAAATATTTTAAAATTATAACAGAAAAACTTAACCAACATAAGCCACAATTTGTTTTTATTTTGCTTTGTATCTTTATTAGAATTGTTAATTATAAAAAATTATAGTGGTATCATAAGCTCATTAAGACAAATTGGGAAAAGAGAAAAACAAATCCATACTCTACCCTTCGGATACAATTGATATTAATTCAGTGTATTTTCTTTTAATTTTTTTTCTTCTCTGGAAAGATGAAACATTTTCTTTTAAATTATACTTTCCATATGGTTTTGTATACTGCTTTCTTCACTTAAATTATATCTGTCTATCTGTCTACCTACCTATCATCTATCACCTATCTATAGAGACAGTTAGTCCCTGGGTGGCACGAATGGTTAGGCACTCAACTACTAACAAAAAGGCTGGCAGTTCTAACCTACCCAGAGGTGCCTTGGAAGAAAGGCCTGGTTTCTTAAGATTACAGCCCTTGAAAACCCTATGGAGCACAGTTCTCTGCAACACATGGGGTTGCCATGAGTCAGAGTTGCCTCGATGGCAACTGGTGGTTGACGGCAACTTGTGGTATATACGTATGTGAGTGTGTACATATATACATATATACATATAGCACCAGTGTCTGATCATTGCATCATTTTTAGTGCAAAACCATTCTGCGGCTTTCTGGCAGGTGCCCGGATTTGCACAGGCATGTGCACATTTCACAGGCCCTCTATTTCTTTTCCTGAGGAGCCCACTGTTTACTCAAAATATTCTTGGAGCCAGCAATTTCTTCCTTTGGGAACAGGGAATCTAATCGTTGCATTGCCAGCGAAGCTCAAGAGTTGCTGCTTTGGTTCTGTGGCTATTTGCAGAACCTATGTGCAGATGCAAACTTGCCCTTTGATTCTCGCCTTCCAAGTGGCAGCCTTCTAGTGACATTTCTTTATGTAGAAGCCCTGCCTGTCTCTCCTATCCTGGAGATACTTGGTAGGTAGTCCTAGTTTATCGTTGTTGTTAGCTGCCGTTTAGATGGTTCTGACTAGTAACGGCCCTGTGCACAGCAAAACGGAAACGCTGCCCGGTCCTGCGCCGTCCTCACAATCGTTGGTATGTTTGAGCCCTAGTTTAGGGAATCCTTTTTAATAGCAAGAGAATAAAAGGAGACAGGTTCATAGATTTATGGTTTATCTAAAGGATGTAAACAAGAAATGGAGTGATTTCACAAATCCAGCAAAGCCAAATCTATTTAATTAGCACCCAAATGAAACACACTCACTGAATAGGAGTGATTGCCAGAAAACAGCTGGGGTAATATTATCTGTTTCTAAGGTCCATCCTATGTTGTAGAAAGTTGCAAACAAGTACCTCTTCAGCGGTCTCTTTTGTATGGGCTCTGGAAAGCCTCAGAATGTTGAATAACTTCTGTTTTACTAATGGGTTTTGACCATTCAATGAATTCACTATTTCTCAATGGGACATTAAACATCTGAATTCGTTTTGCAAAGCTGAAGGTCAAAGTGGTTTTTGAAATTAGAATAAACATAGAGCCACTTATTACTAGTGAATGCACCAACAGTCCTAACAACCAGACCCTGCCAGAGAGAGGTCCAGGGCACAACATCTGGCACATTTGACTGTACAAGATTAACCCTGCGCAATGGTGGGCTCCCACCAGCGTGGAAGAAGGTTAATAATTATTGTCTTCAGGGCCAGGGCAGGGATGTTCTATGAGTTAGTTAGTGTTACAAGCTGCTTGTCTTAAAGCAGATTGGCATTTTTGTTCATTCAACAAACACATATTGCGTGCCTACCTTGTTTGGTGCAAATGGTTAAAGCACTCAGCTGCTAACTGAAAGGTCCACCCAGAGGCACCTTGGAAGAAAGGCCTGGTGATCTACTTCTGAAAAATTAGCCATTGAAAACCCTATGGAGCACCGTTCTACTCTGACACACATGGGGCTGTCATAAGTCAGAACTGACTTAACGGCAACTGTTATGGAGTCCCTGGATGGTATGAACGGTTAATGCACTCAGCTGCTAACTAAAAGGTTGGAGGTTCAAGTCCACCCAGAGGTACCTGATAAGAAAGGCTCAGCCTACTTGCGAAAAATCAGTCACTGAAAGACCTGTGGAGCACGGTTCTACTCTGACACACATAGGGTTGTCGTGAGTCAGAATCGACACAGAAGCAACTAGTTTGGTTTTACTCTATTTCAGATGCTACATTTCCAGGCTACATTTTATTAGAATGTTTTTGTTAGGTGCTTTTGAGTGGATTTTGACTCATAACGACCCCATGTGACTGAGTAGAACTTCCCTATAGGGTTTACTAGGCTATAATCTTTATGGGAGCAGATCACCAGGTATTTCTACCACAGCCGGTTGGTTTCAAAACACCAACCTGTAGGTTAGCAGCAGAGTGCTTAACTGTTGCACCACCAGAGTTCCTTTTTGTCCACACAAGCCTCTTAGAATTTCTCTTGTCCTTTCCCCTCTGAAATGCTACACACTTGACAGTGCACTCAGCTAGCTCCCAGCAGGACACATCTCAGCTAGCTCCCAGCAGGACACATCTATGCAAGTGGGAAGGAAAGGGTTAGCAGCTGGTCTGCAATCTAGCCTTTCCTATACTGGGACACACCAGGGAGAAATGACCTGGTCAAATCTCCTCGTAAATTTGTAATTACACTTACTGATTATGTTTGCTAATGGGGAGTTGTTAATCTATGGAATGCTTTTATCAGGATATACCTGGCTTGTCTAGGATTCAAATCAACCAAACCAAACTCTTTGCCATCGAGTCGACCCTGATTCATAGCAATCTTATAAGACAAAGTAGAACTGTCCCACAGGGTTTCCAAGGTTGTAATCTTTATGGAAGCAGACTGCCACATCTTTCTCCCGTGGAGCTGCTGGTGGGTTCGAACTGATGACCTTTAGTTTAGCAGTCCAGCGCTTAACCACTATGCCACCAGGTCTCCTTGACGATAAAGACAGGAAATATTTATTCTGTCCCGAAAAAATATTACAACTCTTTTGAAAGAGTATTGGCATCAGGCTCTTAGAGGAGATTGACGGTAGAATTTCAAGCGCGTGTTGTGATCGGCTCTATGGCAGTGGCAAACCAGGGGCTCAGTAAATGAGGCGTAACTCTCATTTTCCAGGATTTCTATCCACACTTTGAGTGTCTTAAAACCTACTGCAGGAAATGAAAAGGGGCCAGCATCACTTTAGACCAAAGCAATGTTGTCCCATCTGGCAGTGTTGCTGCTGTGAAAGCAAATTGCAAGTTATTAAGCTTGAATAAATGTTCTCAAGTCTTCATCACCTTTGTTCTCTGATGCTTCACCATTAACACAGGGGGGAAATAAGTTGCCGTGGAGTAGATTTCAAATCACAGCGACTCCACGTGTGCAGAGTAGAACTGCGTTCTATAGGGTTTTCAAGGCTGTAAACTTTTTTTTTTCTAATTTTATTTTATTGTTGTACTTCAAGTGAAAGTTTACAATTCAAGTTAGTCTCCCATACAAAAATTTATACATACATTGTTATGTGACCCTAGTTGCTTTCCCTATACTGTGACAGCACACTACTGCTTTCCACCCCTGATTTCCCATGTCCATTCAACTAGCTCCTGACCCTCTCTGCCTTCTCGTCTCACCTCCGGACAGGAGCTGCCCATTTAGTCTCATGTATCTACTTGAGCTAAGAAGCACACTCTTCACGTGTATCATTTTATGTCCCATAGCCCAGTCTAATCTTTGTCTGAAGAGTTGGCCTCGGGAATGGTTTTAGTGGTGGGTTGACAGAGAGTCCGGGAGCCATGCTATCTGGGGTTCCTCTAGTCTCAGTTAGACCATTAAGTCTGGTCTTTTTACCAGAATTTGAGTTCTGCACTCCACCTTTCTCCTGCTCCATCCAGGACTCTCTGTTGTGTTCCCCTGTCAAGGTGGTCATTGGTGGTAGCCGGGCACCATCTAGTTCTTCTGGTCTCAGGCTGATGAAGTCTCTGGTTTATGTGGTCCTTTCTGTCTCTTGGGCTAATGCTTTCCTTGTGACTTTGGTGTTCTTCATTCTCTCAAGGCTGTAATATTTAAGGGAGCAGACTGTCACATCTTTCTCCCTCAGAGCAGCTGGTAAGTTTGAACTACTAACCTTTTGGTTAGCAGCCGAGCTCTTTAACCACTGTGCCACCAGGTAAACACACCTTGAATTTATGGATTCCTGGGGCATGGCCAGCTAGAAAATGTCAGTGTCATCCTTTTAATTATCAGACTATAAAATGAAGATATTTTATGACAAGAATATTTCCGTTTGTATAAGTAAGTGATGACCCTACTTGCAACACTTATGAGATCTCATATGTTAAATGTAGACCAGGGCCATGCCGCCGTAAGGCTGTGATTTCCTGAGGACAGAGACCGCATCTTATTCCTCTTTGTATACAGCACCTATAAACACTCAACAAATGTTTAATTCATGCTAAAGAATATCCATATATAGCATACATCACTTATAAATGGCCATAAGCTAGTTTAGCCAGCAAAATCTACAAAAGATCGTAAGTCAACAGCTCCTAACCATAACTGCTGCAGCCAAGGGAATGTTTGAAATAAAGTGGGAAGGCCCTCAGAAAAAAGGACTTTTGAATGAAAGGCAAGAGTCCTCTAGATGAGTGCTTTTCAAACTTTAATGTGCATAGGAGCCAGCTGGGGACCTAGGGTTCTTGTGAACAGCGAATTCTAATTCAGCAGGTTTGGGGTAGGCCCATAGACTCATTTTTTTCTAACATTTTCAAAGACTTGTTACCCTGAGTGTGGTCCAGCTCCAAAAACGTTAGCATAATCTAGGACCCTGTTGAGTAGCCCTGGTGGCACAATGGTTAAGCCTTCGGCTGCTAACCAAAACGTGGATGGTTCGAACTCACCAGCGGCTCCACGAGATAAAGACCTGGCAGTCGGCTTCTGTAGAGATTACAGCCTTGGAAACTCTATAGGGCGGTTCTACTCTGTCCTGTAGGGTTGCTGTGAGTCAGAATCGACTCCATGGAAATGGGTTTGGGTTTTTCAGGGCCTTGTTAGTGAGCCCTGATGGTGCAATGGCTAAATGCTCGGCTGCTAACCAAAAGGTTGGTGGTTTGAACCCACCAGTGGCTCAGCAGGAGAAAAGACCTGGCGATCTGCTCCCATAAAGATTACAGCCTAGGAAACCCTATGGGGCAATTCTACTCTGTCCTATAGGGTCGCTATGGGTCGGAGTAGACTCGGTGACACACAACAACAATAGGGCCTTGCTGGAGTCCCTGAGTGGTGCAAATGGTTAACGCCCTCAGCTGCTACCTGAAAGGTTGGAGGTTCGAGTCTACCCAGAGATGCCTTGGAAGAAAGCCCTGGAGATCTACTTCTGAAAAAATGAGCCAGTGAAAACCCTGTGAGCACAGTTCTACTCTGACACGCACGGGGTCCTCCTGAATCGGAGTCGACTTGAAGGGCCTTGTTAGAATGCAGAATCTCCGACCCCACCTGACTTGCTGAATTGACTCTAGCTATTTTTTCATTGATTCTCTCAAACGCATTCTTTGAAAAGTTCCAAGGACTCCTTATTGATCTCTCTCCAAGGTTACTAGGCCCTATTTAAGAAGTGCCATTCTGTTTGGAGCCTCTATATGTTCACTGAGGAGCCCTGATGGTGCCCAGCTGCTAACTGAAAGGTTGGTGGTTCATACCCACCAGCTGCTCCACCGGAGAAAGATATGGCAGTGTGCTTCCTTAAAAGATTTGCAGCCTTGGGAACCCTGTGGGGCAGTTCTACCCTGTCCTATAGGGTCGCTATGAGTCAGAATCAACTAGATGGCATTGGGGTTTGTTTTGTTTTGTTTTATATATCCATTATAACTGACTGGCTTTTCCAAGCTTATTGCTAAGGGGCAACAAAGTATATTTTTCTCCCTCATAGTTTTCTGAAACCATCAGATTTTGAACTTTCAGTCCATTTGATGCAAGCCATGTTTGCTTCGGGACTGCATAGCAGTCTAATGCTATTATGCATGCTGTTTACTGGAGGGCAAGAAAATACAATATTGAATAATGAATCCCATGAGCAAGGAAAGGAATGAGGAAATTTCACCTATAATTGAGTCAAAGAACATTAGATTCAATAGGTGGTGGGAGGATGTGGTTGGGGGGAAAGGCTATGCATTCATACAGAGGAAGCTCACAGGGTCACCTTTCCTTATTATTATTATTTCTTTTCCTGAACCTTTACTGAAAAATAGTATATTGATTTTAGGCCATGAAATGGAAGGGTTAATAGCTACAATCAGCCAAAGATCAGTGCTAGAGCCATTGAAATGCAAAGATATGAGAGAAGAAGAATATGCTACTGGAATGCAGAGGGGTTGTCTCAGTCATCTAGTGCTGCTCCAACAGAAATACCACAAGTGGATGGCTTTACAAAGAGAAATTTATTCTCTCACAGTCCAGTAGGCTACAAGTCCAAATTCAGGGCATCAGCTCCAGGGGAACGCTTTCTCCGTTGGCTCTGGAGGAAGGTCTGTGTCATCAATCTTCCTTTGGTCTGGGAGCTTCTCTGCGCAGGAACCTCAGGTCCAAAGGACACTCTCTGCTTCCGGCACTGCTTTCTTGCCAGTATGAGATTCCCATGTGTCTCTGCTCACTTCTCTCTCTTATATCTCAAAAGAGATTGCATTAAGACACTAATCTTGTCAACCTCATCAGTATAACCTCATCACAGTGATAGAATTTATAACACATGAGGAGATCACATATAATCTCATCATAGTGGTAGAGTTTACAACACATAAGGAAATCACATCAGATAACACAATCTTACAATACTGGGAATCATGACCTAGCCAAGCTGCTACCCACATTTTTCGGCGGACACAATTCAATCCATGACAGAGGTATTCAGCCAAATTTCTGTCTTCAGAGAAACATCAGGATGGAAAAAGAAGACTCAGAAAGAAAATGGCATTAACACAGAGAGAAGCTGAGATGAAAGGATTACATGCACTTATTTCTAAGTCTGCCCAGACTTAGAAAAATGTCACTAACTTGAAATGAACCAAAAAAACCAAACCTGTTACCTTCAAGTCGATTCCGAGTCACAGTGACCCTACAGGACAGAGTAGAACTGCCCCATAGGGTTTCCAAGGAGACCCTGGTGGATTTGAACTGCCAACCTTTTGGTTTGCAGCCGTAGCTCTTAACCACTGCACCACTAGGGCTCCAGACTTGAAACTCATAGCATCTAAACTAGTAGTGTCTAGAAGGGAGCCTGGTGGCAGTGGTTAAAGCACTCAGTTGCTAACCGAAAGGTTGGAATTTCAAACCCACCAGCCACTCAGCGGGAGAAAGATGTGGCAGTCTGCTCCTGTGAAGATTTACAGCCTAGGAAGCCCCAAGGGGCAGTTCTGTTTTGTCACATGGGGTCGCTATAAGCTGGATTTGCCCTCAGTGAATCAAAGCCAGACAAAGGTGAGTGTTTTTCCTGAAGGTAACAACTGCCAAACCACGGTGACCTTGGGCCCAAAGCTGTGTGTGTTGGCCAGAATCTTGGCCAAGAGAAGACCAAGAATGGCTGGCCTTCATGATAAGCTTCGACCTCAGCGAGTCTCACACGGGCTTCACACATTTAACCGATTCACAGAAAAAAATCAGACAGATAAGGGGTAAGAAGGAAGGGAGGGTCGTACATACTCAATCTGGCCATGACTAAAATATAAACTAGCTGTAGGGGGTAAAATAGGATAGGAAAATGTAAATCCACAGAAGTCTTCAAGATTACATACAACTTTTAGAAAAATCAGCCATTGAAAACCCTGTGGAGCACAATTCTACCCTGACACACATGGGGTCGCCAGGAGTCAGAGTGGGCATGACGGTAACTGGTTCTTTTTTTTTTTTAATTCCACTCAATGAGGGTAGATTAGTAAATATGAATTGGTTTTTCCTTCAGTTATTCCTAATTCCCTTGTGCCTCTTGAGGCAAGAGAATCTCATCGAAGGTGATTCTAGCTTTAAAGACACAATACATACATTTATTGTATTATATGCCCCCACCCCCCAAAAGTAAACACAGAAATAAAAAGCAAGCCAAATAGTTTATCTGGTGTTAAAAGATATGGATACACCAAGATATGGGATACTATTGCCATCTCGATTGTGGTAACTACCTAAAAATGTTAAATTCTGACTATACTCTCTTCCACCCTAAGCATTGACTTTGGATGATAACTTCTCTAAAAGAGGCACTTCCACCTTTAATGACTAAGATCTTAAGTGGTTTAAGAAATCCCAGAGCAGTGAACACTGGATTTGTGAAGAAGCTTTGCTTTTTACATCAATTTCCTTTCATCTTTCCTTTTTTAGCAACTTATCAGTTCAACCACACACACATACACACACAAAAAAAGGTTTACATTTTGCTAGACTGTGTCATACTGTTGTTATTGTCCCTAACAATAACCTCCTCACTGTGCACTCCCCTAAAAGGAAGCAGTTGGAGACATGGAGTTAGAATATTGGAAAAGTACCAGAAACACACTTTTTTCATTTTGTTTACAACTGAGAACCGTTATTTGACTCAAATTGGTCAACCACATTTGCATGTTAGTGGTAGCAAATTTAACTGCAAATAGTGAGTTTTACTGAATGTCTCTGGTGTGATGGTTTTACAGGCAGGGCTTGGTGCAGAAAAAATAGATCAGTATGGTGAAAGACAAATGATTCACTTATTATAGTCCCACACCCAGTGAGGAAAAGGGACAGGCATATTAGGAGCTTCGGAAGTCTCTTGCAGAGGTCAGAAAATTATAAATATATACATATATAAAAATATATATGTATATATATATAAATATATATTTATTTATATATATAAATATATACCAAACCCGTTCCCGTTGATTCCGACTCATAGCGACCCTATAGGACAGAGTAGAACTGCCCCTTAGGGTTTCCAAGGAGTGCCTAGAGGATTCGAACTGCTGACCTTTTGGTTAGCAGCCAAACTCTTAACCACTATGCCACCAGGGTTTGTACATAGATATATAATATAATATATATATATTATATATATAACCAAAACCAAACCAAGACCATTGCTTTCATATATATAAACCAAGCCAAACCCGTTGCCATCGAGTCAATTCTGACTCATAGTGACCCTGAAGGACAGAGTAGAACTGCCCCATAGGGTTTCCAAGGAGCAGCTGGTGGATTCGAAACAGGAGCCCTGGTGGCGCAGTGATTAAGTTCTGCAGGGGAAAGATGTGGTAGTTTGCTTCTGTGAAGATTACAGCCTTGGAAACCCTATGGGGCAGTCCTACTCTGTCCTATAGTGTTGCTATGAGTTGGTATCAACTCGATGGCAATGGGTTTGGGATTTTGCTATATATATCTATAGATATAGATATATTAGAGTCCACGGGTGGTACAATCGGTTAAACGCTCAGCTACTAACAGAAAGGTTGGCAGTTCGAACTCACCCAGAGGCAACTTGGAAGAAAGGCCAGGTGATCTACTTCCAAAAGATCATAGCCATTGAAAACCCTCTGGAGCACAGTTCTACTCTGATACACATGGGGTCGCCATGAATCAGAGTCAACTCAATGGCAACTGGCTTGGTTTTATATACATATGTGTAGATAGATAGATATTAGAGAGAGGTGTAAAAAAGAATGTGAATTTGTGGGGCAATAGTAAGTTCATGCAGGACAGTTTTGGATGACTTCCAGAAATGAATCAGGAGATCACTGAGCTTTTTCAACAGGAAATCAGTGAGTTTTCCAACACACATACATACACTATAGCTCTAGAAAGACCTGAAAATGTGCAGGGGGCTTTCTGGAATAATAGAATTCAAGGCACTGGAATTTGAGCCAAAGTAAATTGGGCAATATAAACGCTGGAAGTGATGTAGGTCTCTGCAGAAAATG
Organism: Dugong dugon; assembly: GCA_030035585.1. Taxonomy (NCBI): domain Eukaryota; kingdom Metazoa; phylum Chordata; class Mammalia; order Sirenia; family Dugongidae; genus Dugong; species Dugong dugon. The sequence goes on from CM057483.1 coordinate 163,427,200, forward strand.
TACTTTTTTTTTTTTTTTTACAATTTTAATCTTTTCATTTAGTTACTTTCAGAGTATTTTTATGTCCAAGAAAACTATCTTAAATAAACTACATGAAGTGAATGGATTATTCTGAAACAGGAAAGTTAAAAAAGCGAATTGTTTTTCACTAGCACTTCCTTTACAAAAGCACACAATTACTGGAAGTGCCCTTGGCTCTAGCACATGAACTCATTGTGACAATCTTTCTCAAGTGTTTTTACAATTGAACAAATGTTAAAATAGTGATGACATACTTTCCCTTAACAGTTTATTTATAAAAGGTCAAATACTTGTGTGAACCGAAGCTATGAGACTGGAGAAAGCCAACTGAGGCAGAGGTGTACAGTCCCCCACTTCCATCATTCAGCACCTAACCTGGAAGTTCTAGTCCGTTTCCTTTCAGGTGAAGAACATCTGGGAACTTAAAGCCATCAGTCAGACTGGGTAAGGTTGGTTCAAATTTCTGAACCTATTTACCGGTCTGTAAGATGCGGGGATTGAATTGGACGAGCTTGCAGGTCCAACCCAACACACACTGTCCAGAATGCCCTCCCCTTGGGTGTAGGTGGGGCTTGGGAATAAGATAGGACTTCACTCCCAAGATGAGGTTCTATGGCAGAAGCGGTTTTGCAGATGTACCAGCCCCTCAAATTCACACTCTAGGAAAACTTGAAAATGTGCACGTATCTTGTCATTATAGGCCATGGGAATGTTCCTTCATATTCTTTCCTAGTTTAAACCACAGTTTTCTTCAAATATTTTAACATGTGCAAGAGATAGCAGTCTTAACTCTGTGTGGCAGGGCCAGGAGACAGGTCAGATAGTATGAGAATGGCTGGAAGTTATAGGGAGGTAGTTTTTGCTCAATATGAACACAAAACAGAGATGCAGACGTGAAAGCTCCTCTGTAATCATTTTATTGAATTGTTACAAAGTTAAGGGGTAACTATAATGGGGGGAACACTGCAAGATCAATTACATGTGTGTGGTGTGCACTGGTGTTAGGAAGCATCCCATCAAGCTTTCCTCAGCCTGCAAGAATACACCTTCATACGGTTCAACTTGGTCCATTACCACCAACCTTGTAGGTGTGTCCCTTACCTGGGAACTGGAATTCAAAGTCAGTTGCCAAGAAGGCAAGGGTAGGAATACAAAGCAGGGAAAATGTGGAGAGCTGACATTCGGCTTTGAACAAGATGGGATATTCAGGAATATCAACTCAAGTGTGAAAAGTTATAGAAGCTGGGATGGAAGAGGGTAGAGGCAACCTATCAGCAAAGTGAGGGCAGCCTCTCCATGGAGGCTTTAAGTGCATTATCTCACCTCATTCTCACATCAGTCCTAAGTAGTAGAAGTATGATTATCAAAGCCATTTATGAATGAGGAAACTGAGGCTGAAAGTAGTTAACGTTCCCTAGCTGCACAGGTAGTAAGTGGCAGAGGGGGGACTTGAACCCAGGCAGTCTTACCTCAGAGCCTTCACTCCCAACCACCAGTGTCTCAGTTGGAATAAATGGGAAGAGTTCCATTCTGCCCCCTTGGGTTAGGGAGAGGAAGAGAGCCCTGTACTTGGGGTGGCCCACGTTGTTCTGATGTCAGGGAACCTCCAGTTGGTGGTGAATATTAGCAGAGAAGAGCTGAAGATTGTTGTAATTGGTCCTTTCCTAGCTGGAGATACTCCCCACAGGCACTTGTTTCCTATAAATTCTCTTTTAGGAAAGGAGATCACTCCTTCGCAGTCCCTGGTTGGTATGATGCTTCTTGTTAGGTCAAAGTTCTGTCTTTGTAGCTCTATCTATTGCAAATTTATCAGACTGTCTGGACTCTTTACCCACTTGATTTGGTATTTCCACCTCTAACTCTAGAAGTTTGCAAGACTGACCTGTCCTATCCACTGTGTTTTGATGGAGAGAGGTAGCTGCCATTTGGGAGGTTGTCTTCCAGTGGTGAGGGAACCAGACATTAACAATCCTGGGGCCTCTTCCATTGCCATCCTGGGCTGCCTTGTGCCCCTCTCCAACACCCACCTCCTTGGGAGTGCTATGTGCCTCACAGCAGGGAATGTTCCAGGGCTGGGCTGCCATCTTCCACATACCCCACAGCCAGGCAGGACCTCTGGTTAGTCTAGTTCCTGCTTGCTCCCATCAGGCAGGAAAGGTGTGTAGATACTAGGATTGTGGGAAGGTGGGGGCAATTCCGACTCATTGCAGCTCTAGCTCTAGGTTCAGTAACAGACCCTCAAGCCATGGCGTGGGTCTACTGCTAAGTTGGGGGGAAATGGAGAATTCCACTGAAGGGCAGGTTTACCTAGCCTCGGGACTGCATCTTTGGAAGCCTGCAGTGCTGTCCTTGTAAAAATGCAAAGCAGAGTCAAAAGAAATTAGTATGATCTTTAAAAGGTCAGACTGAGTCTGAACATAGCTCTTCTTTAAAATGCTTTATCAATTAGAGACCAGAGTTTTTTCCTGATGATATTTATTTCATAAATGTAATTATTTTTCTAAAACATATTAAAATAGAAAACATGTTCTTTTGATCAATTTATACAAAGAAAATATCAATATAGTAATAAAAATACCGAAAATATATGAAAAGCACCAGAACATTAGAGAAATTATACTGGCAACAATTCTAGGAATATATTTTTTTTTGCAATTGTATAATAAAGTGCTATTAAATCCAGTCAAAATTAGTGGCAAGATATAAAAACAGTTACGGTATTATTATGAAACTTGAGGCTAGGTTTACCAGCAATCACATTATGCTACTTGCAGATCAATTTAATAATATTTCATTAATGTTTTCAAGGAGAATCTATTAATTTCTATTCCCAAGTGAAAACAAAAATCTAAATCTAAATGTTGGTCCTTGGTAATTTGGTCATGAACCACTAATGATGCGATTAATTAAAAATTTCTTAAAAATTATAGAATGACAAACTGTAGAGTTCCAAAAATAATCATACAAATGTGATTAAATGAACTCACATGAAGACAGAATAAAATCAAATGTAAATATATGTGATTAATCAAGACAAGTACAAAAGTAGTTAGATGCCTTTGACTTTATCGTTAATTTTCAATAATTCTGCCTAGTCACATTTAATAGACACACAAATGTTAGCAAGACATGTTACTAAATTCAATAATAAAAGATGAACCAGACATCAAGCAAGAATATTTTAGTGACTCAACAGAATTTTCACGTGAAACATTAAAGGGACACTGTTAGGACAATACGTTTCCGTTCTGAACTAATTTTTTCCTCATTTATTTGCGGAGGAACAAAAAACATACACAATTATTTTGGGATTGGGTTATATTAGAGCCCCAAATTTCACATATAAGGGACAGCCACTGTACACGTACACAGGGAGAGACTCTGACTAGTACTTAGGGTGGACTGCGGTCCGTTTCACATCTGGAGTTGGTAAACTGAAACAGAAAAACCAATCCAATTAAGACAAAGTAGCAGACCAGTGTCCTTTTAAAGTTTTATTTCCTAGGTCAATTTTGAAGGAACTCTATTGTATCACGTTTCATAACTCAACTTCCAAATTTCCACTTCTAAAGATGAAAGCTGACAACACTATACCTCAGAATTAACAACAATAAATCCCTACACATGGTACCATCCAAACTCAAACTGTATTTTATAGGCAGACTACTTTTTCTTTCAGATAAAGTAGATTCACATTTCAAACAACATGGACTGAAAATGAGCATATGAATGATAAAACCCACTTAGCTTCATTAGGCCCTACTCCTGCACAGTGTATCTTTGAGGAATTAGCAACCACATCGGGAATTATTGCAACAAAGGCAGAGAACCAAGCGAGTCAATTCACCCTGGTTCAAAGGTTTTACAGTCCATCAGGAGTTAAGAGTTTTCATTCCTTAAACTGATAGCTGACCCCTGGCGCTTCTAAGTTCTATTCCACCCTTATGGACGCTCCAGTCTTTTGTAAGTTCCCTTCTCATGGCTGATTTTAACAAGGAACTGAAATGTAAATTAAATATACTGCTATGCAGCTCAAAACACTAATTTAAAAAAATTATCTAGATCCTTTTATCTAGAAAGAAGATGAAGAAGTGCAACTCAAGGTCCACAAAGAGACTTGTCTCATCTGGAAGGCGAGTGAAGTCAGTACAATGCAGGTTCTGGCACTCTCTACAAATTAGGTGAAAGGTTTAGTGTCCGGCCCCAGGCAGCAACACGTGACTGCGTCAAGAGGGCTGGAAAGTGGACCTGCTTGAAGAGATTTCCTTCTGGGCGTTACTAACAGAATTCAAAGAAACGCCAACAAAACTCAGTTTTCCAAATGCCATCTAAATGAGAGTATTCATAAAAAAGCCCCAGATTAATAAAAGGCAGCCTGTTAATAAGGAACACTGATAAGAAACAAAGGCTAAAGGTGGTTTGGCATCAGAGAGTTCTACATTCCAAAAGAACAGTGCTATCATCTGGAAGAAATTCTCAAAATTACCAAGTCATGATTACATAAATTACTCTGTATAAGTCGGTTTTCTTTTCCAATATACATGTTCTCCTATATACATAGTATAGAAAAGCAAACAAGTTGGCTCAGCTATAATAATTCCATCATTAAAAAGCAGACTACATTTTTTGGCTGCAACAAAGGATTTTACTTATATTTTTCAGTTCAGCTAATGTATATACATGATAAAACTTAAACAAGCTTTAAAAGCATTCAAACCAAAATGAAAAAAATAAATTATATTTAAACTATTAATTTACACAATGGATACGCCTTTACTTACTAACTATATAATCTCTTATAATCAATTTCTTCAGCACTTTTAAGGTAATTCCTTATTCTAACAGTTTATTTTTAAGACATGTATCTATTCCCCTCTCCCCAAATGTTGCACATTTCCATCTAGAAAGCACAGATGTGCATCCCTTCCAGTATTTTCTAGTTTGGTGGAGAAGTTTGGAGTCCGTTACTTGTTTCAGCTAACGAACGAATCAGCCATGTTGCCTACCGGGCACCACTTCTCTAACTGTACAACAAGTAGAAGAAAGAGATGACAAAAGCAAGCGAGAGCATCGTTAGGGAAAGCAGCAGCTGTTGGAACCAGATACAACGCTGGACTTGGTCTTGAAGCTTCCTATTGCTTTCTAGTAAGCGATTGAGCTAAAGAGGAAAAAAAGGGTGAAAGATGTGTATTAATAAAATAGTACACTAATCAAGGGAATGACAAATAGGAATATTAGAAATCCATACATTTAAGGGATGGGGTCCATCTACTCTGAAAGGCTTGGAGCTGGAAATGCAATGAGGAATTAGATTTGCTACATGGACATGTATCCGCTTACTGTCATTTTTAAAAGGATAATTTTCTAGTTGACAAAGGAGCAAAGCAATCATTTCCTGGAGGTACAGAACCCCTTGAGCTCCCAAAGGCTACTCAGAAAGAGTGCCCCTCCATTTCTTTCAAGTTTAAATGCACCACATGGTACTTTTGCCACTAGATGGAATTCTTTGCTGTTCCCCAAACCACCATGACCTTTGCTATCCTGTCCCTATTCCAAATGAAAACCTCCAAAAGTATAACTCATTGCTTACTATTTCTGATTCACCTTCCCTTCACAAAGAAGACAGCATTTCTGTCGTGTCTATGCCAAAGATTCTTCCTTGTGTCAGTGGGAAAATGGGATTTCTAATGTTGATTTGCATTGACAACTTGGTTTTCGTTAGGAAGCATGAAACCTTACCTGTAGACATATATCTTCACTGGTTTTATCCGACATGTTAAAAGCACTGTCTTTTAACGTAAGAGTGGTTGGTTTACTGCTTTCGATAATATGACATCTTAATCTACAAAAACCCAAAACAAACATAACTTTTAAAAATTGTTAGTTGAATTTTTTTAGAAAAGTAAAATATAAAATGAAAAAAGTCAAATACAGAAGAGTATGAAACAGGTGTGAAAAGTACTCACACATCTCACTTATCCTCTCCCCACACATACCCAAGGTAGCAGTTCAGTTTTTTCACACAGGTGCAAATAACAGAAGAGATCACAAATACTGCTCAGTAACCCATAGTATGCAATGGAAAGCTTTTTATAAGGTATTCAGTAGAATTCACCCAAACATCTTACAATTTTAAGGAAACTATCCTTTCTAGATAGGAGATGGCACTTGTTGGGCCTTTAGTACCAAACCACAGAGCCTCCCACTTCCTGTGAGATTAACAGTGATCCCATCTTGACAGGTACAGGAAAGCAAGCCAGTAGGAACTTATACACAAACAAAAAAACGTACAACCCCCCCCCCAAAAAAAAAAAAACTCCCCCAATTTTGAGGGACTGTTTCAGAAGTACTTTAAAGTCATCTCCAACATCTTTTACACCAGAGTTTCTTAACCTTTCAAAATATTTCCATAATCATGGCTTTGACAAAAATAAACTCTGGATAAAAATATAAACAGGTCCTCCAACAACTTTAACATTTAAATATATACACAGTTCATCTAAAGAAAGTCAAGCCAATTCCAGCCTTACCTACCTTCGCACTCCTTCCTTTCTCCAGACAAGGCTAACCCCCACCTCTGCTTTAGGTCCTGGCCCTTTCCACCATCTCAGGAATTGCACTGCCAATCATCTACCTTGTATATTCCACTTCTCTTCAAATGATCCTTGCTACCGGCTTCTAAAAAACCCTCAAATCTTCCCATTAACAAACCCAAAACAAAACAACCCCTTCATCAATGCCATATTCTTCCTTCCAAATCCTACCCTAAGCCCTCCCCAACAAGCCAAACCTCCAGAACAAGTTTCTGACTTCCATCTCCTCAGCTTCTGGAGGATGGCTATTGGTACTGGCTCCAGCCATTGAAAGAGCTCTCCATAAGATCATCAATCACCTCTGTGGTGTCAACACCACTGATCACTGCTCACGCCTCATCCCTCCTGACCTCATGGCAGCATTTGATACTACAGACCAGTTCCTCCTTTGTGAAGCACTCTCCTCCTTCACGGACAGTCACCACTGACTGCTTTGCCTCCTAACTCTGTCGGATCGTTCTCCTCTATTTGGCCATCAAATAGTCCTCCAGGCTTGGTCTAACCTGTGTCCCCTCTTGCTGGGACAACTGAAATACAACTTGTCTCGTTGGGCCCACTCTTGTTCTCTTCCAATCCGCAAATGGAGTCTGACCTTTTCAAGGCAAACCCAATCAGGTTGATGCCTCACCACGGGCTTCATGATCGTGATCTCGCCTGCCTCTCCACTTTCTTACCATGGATTCTCTCACTGTGTTCCAGCCACACCTATATTCTTTCAGTGCCTTTTTGAAGATTTCCTTCAGTCATGACCATTACTAGTTTCCCAGCATCTCCTCTATAAAACAAGGTCAATAACAGCACCTATCTCACTGGGCTGTTGTACAATAAATGAGTACATGAATGTCAAGAACTTCGGACTGTGCTGGCACACAGTAAGCTCTATTTAAGTGCTAACTCTTAATATCACTGCTTCACCTGTGCCTCCTGCCCACAGTCTATTCTCCACACAGCTTTCAGAACAATCCTTTAAAAAAAAAAAGCCAGTCACCTTGAAGCCCTGCTCCGCACCTTCTAATGGTTGCTCCTATCACTCAAAGTCAAAAGTCCTTGCTACAGCCACGATCTGGCTCCCAACTACCTCTGACCTCATCTCCCACCACACTCCCCCATCCACTCAAGCTACATTGACCTCCTTGCTGTTCCCACATGGACCAAGCACACTCCTTTTTCATTTGTTGTTCCCTCTGCCTGGAAAGCTCTTTTTCCAGTTATCTATGGGGCCTGCTCTCTCATTTCCTTCAATTTCTCCTCAAATGTCAGCAGAGTGGCCATCCTTAACTACCCTTTATAGGTCTCTCAATCCTGGCATCAGTGACATGTTGAGCCGGGCAATCCTTTGTGGTGGGCGCTGTCCTGTGCACTGTAGGATGTTGAACAGCCTCCCTGGCCTCTACCCACTTGATGCCAGTAGCACTATCTCCACCCAGTTGTGATAACCAAAAAATGTCTCCAGGCATTGTCAAAGTCCCCTGCCCTCCTCTCCCACCCATCATCTAAGGACACTGCTATAAACAACAGGAACACTCCAATACGCAAAACGAAACCATGACACATACCCTTCTCTATTCTACCCTTTGTGCATCTTTTCAAGGCATTTATCACTATCTGACATACACACATACACATATATGCATATACCTACACACCTCGCAGGTTTTTCTCCAACTAAACAGGAGAATGTCATACATATTTTTCTGTGACCAGACTTTTTTCTACCAAATAATGCATCACAAACATCTTTCCACATCAGAACAAACAGATATACCTCACCTGTCTGAATGGCTGTAGAGTACTACTCCTATGAGTCAGAATTGACTTGATGGCAATGGATTTAGTTTTTTTTTTTGGTTTGACTACTCCTTAATAGGGTGTTATGGATTGAACTGTGTCCCCCAAAACTATGTGATATAAATCCTAACCTCTATGCCTGTGGTTATAATCCCATTTGGCAATGGGTTGTCATTATGTTAATGAGGCAGGATTGCTGGAGGGTGTGTCTTGAGTCAATCTCTTTAGAGATATAAAATAGATTATATGTAAGCTAGCAAGGAGTGATGGGGGCGGTGGGGGAGAGATGCCAAGCCACATGAAGATGACAAGGAATGGAAGCTCAAAGAGACAAGGACCTTCCTCTAGAGCTGACCGAGAGAGAAAGCCTTTCCCTAGAGCTGGCACCCTGAATTTGGACTTCTAGCCTCCCATACTGTGAGCAAATAAATTTCTGTTTGTTAAAGCCATCCACTCGTGGTATTTCTGTTACAGCAGCACTAGATAACTAAGATTTGGTACTGGAAGAGTGGGGTGCTGCTCTAACAGATACCTAAAATGTGGAAATAGTTTTGGAATTGGGTAATGGGCAGAGACTGAAGAGTTTTAAGGTGCCTAATAGTAAAAGCCTAGATCGCCTTAAAGAGACTGTTGATAGAATTATGGACACCAAAGGCAATTCTGGTGAGGGTTCAGAAGGAAGTGAGGAGAGCTATAGAGAAAGTCTCTATTGTCTTAGAGAATATACATAGCGCCAGCAACAGAATGTTGCTAGAAATCTGGATGTTAAATGTGCTTCCAGTGAGGCTTTAAAAGGAAATGATAAACATGTGACTGGACAATGGAGGAAGGGCGATGCTTTTCATGCAGTGGCGAAGAACGTCTGAATTATGTTCAAATGTTTGGCGGAAGGTAGAACTTGTAAGTCATGAAGTTGGATATCTGGCTGATGAGATTTCTAAGCAAGATCTTAAAGGGGCTGCATGGTTTCTCCTTGCTGCTTATAGTAAAATGTGAGAGGAAAGAGATAGGCTTAAAAATGAACGGTGCAAAATGAAAACAGAACTTAAAAGATTTGGAAAATTCTATTCTACAAACTAAGGATACATGTCCTAGAATGTTCACCAAGGACATGGCTACACAATCTTTTCTTAAAGAAATTAAGCCTGTGACTGATGGATCTAACCAACCACTACAGCAGAAAACTCATCAGCTTAGACTTAAGGGGACAGAGAAAGAACGAAAGGAAAAAACGCTGTCTGCCTCTTGTAATTCTACAGGCAGGAAGCAGGCCAAAGGAGCTGTATCTGTTGTCCTCCAAGAAAAGAAAAGGCTCATCCCTGGAGCAGCTCGGAGATCAGCAGAACTGTCGGAAGGAGCATGGGAAGCAGGGCCTTCTTAGTTTCAAAGGTGGGGCCGCGGTCTCCTGATCTCAAAAAGTGGGACCCCAGACTCCTAGGTTTCAAAGAGTCAGATCTTTGCCAACTCGGTTCTGGAGTGGGGCTGCTGCTAAGATGTGCCAGGGGGATGGGGCTACTGTCCAGAGCTGAGGGGGCAGGGCTGCCATGCCCAAGGGGCAGAAGAATGGGGCCTGCCTGGGCAGAGGGGGTAGGGTCACCACTCAGATGGACTAGGAGAATGGGGCTGCCTAAAGCCTAGGGAGCAGAGTTGCCATCTCAGAGGGTCTGGAAAGCTGAGCTGAAGCCCAGGGCCAAGGGACCTCCACGAGAATCCAGAAGCTGTGGCTAACACCCAGAGTCTGGAGGGCAGGGCCACTGCCCAGATGGTCTCAGAGAACAGAGAATTACTTTCAAACCTTAAGAGCTAATGTAAATTGTTCTGCTGGGTTTTAGACTAGCTTGGTGCCCATTATTCCTTCTTTCCCTCCAATTTCTCCCATTTGTAATGGAAATATCTACCTCGTGTCTGTTTCACCACTGTATTTTGGAAATGGACAACTTGTAATTAGATTTCACAGGTTCACAGATGAAGAGGAACTTTGCCCCCGGATGGAATGTGCCTAAAGTCTCACCCATATTTGATTTAGATGACTCAGAAGATGAGATTTTGGACTTGGAGTGGATTGAAGACTTTTGGGATGATGTGATGGGGCAAATGTGTTTTGCATGTGGGAAGGACATGAATTTTTGGGGGCCAAAGGGTGGAAAGTTATGGACTGAACTGTGTTACCCCCAAAATATGTGTTCTACATCCTAATCTCTATGCCTCTGGTTATAATCCCATTTGGCAATGGGTTGTCTTTGTTATGTTAATGAGACAGGATTAGTGTAGGGTGTACTTGAGTCAATCTCTTTTGAGATATAAAAGAGAGTAAACACAAGCTAGGAAGGAGAGACAGGGGAAGAGAGATACCAAGCCACATGAACATCACCCAGGAGCAGAAGCTCAAGGAGACAGGGACCTTCCTCCAGAGGCCAAAGAAGAGAAAGCCTTCCCCTAGAGCTGGCAACCTGAATTTGGACTTCTAGCCTCCTGAACTGTGAGAAAATAAATTTCTGCATGTTAAAGCCACCCATCTGTGTTACAGCAGCAACAGATAACTAAGACATCGGGCAATGCTCAAATGTATTTCACTATTGCTTTCCTGGTAATGATTTAGGTTCTTTCTTTTCAGTTTTTCACTATCACAAACAATGCTGCAACACATATTCTAGTACACAAGGTGAACATTCCTATAAGGGGAACTGCGAGGACAAGAGATCTGCATTTAGAAGTTGGAGAGGTCAGATTCTTGCACTGGCCTGCAGGCATGTTTCTGCTATGAGCTGAGTCTCTGAGAAATGCCAGGTCTTTTTCATCTTGGCATCCCCAGAGCCTTACAGAGCTCTGCGTCCCCACCAGACAATCTGCCTCGCCCATGTTGGCATACTTCTTGCTGATTTTTCCCAAAACATATTTGAGAGCCTATGAGTAAAAAGCATACCTATGCTCCATGACTTTGTTTTTGGGAACTTCTTTCCAGAACTGCGTCAACTCTGCTGGGCCTGTGCCAGATGATTGCTCCATTTCTGCAGCCATTATCAGAAAACGGTCCTGTGCAGAGACTGTTAAACCTGCATTCCAAAAGGGTAATTCATCAGACAAACAGGAACCTTTACAAAGGGCTGGACATGTAGCTGAAGGCATTATACTAGAATACAACATTAAGGAACAGGAAGGAAATGATAGGACTACCTTGAAAAAGGAAAAAGTTTTTCTAAAGAATTATTTTATTATTATTTTTTTGAAATCCAATTTCAATTGTGATCGTTTTAAACAATCTTACTTGTTCAAAAACAATTAAATTTTAAAGTTGGAAAGGAATTTAGACATCCATTTGGCTATCTCATTTTACATATGAAGTAACAGGTTAGTAGAGTGAGGTGAGGTGACTTGCTGATACTCCCCTAATTTCTAGATTTGAGCCCAGCTCTGCTGCCTCAACTCCCAGCCAGCCCCAGGTTCCCCCCATGACACCCTACACTGGCCAACATGCTGCAACTCACCCCCGTGGGGAGATACAACTATATCAACAGATGCGCCAGGTTCACAACTGCTGTTGCTTGGCTTGACTCTGTATTTCTCTGGAGCAGTTGTTCTCACCTGTTTATGAAAACAAAAGTCACATAATACCCTTTAAGCATTTTGGAAGGAAATGGCTTTAAAATAACTTAAAGAAAATTAGCAGGTAATTATCAATGAACAAACAGTTTACAAAGCAACTTTACTGGTTTTATGCATAGAATGTACTTCCCCCCACCAAGAGGAAAAATGTCTCTTCATCTATTTAAAAATATATTCGTAACTCCAATTATCACTTACTTGTACCCATTGCTGTCGAGTCAATTCCGACTCATAGTGACCCTATATATAGGATAGAGTAGAACTGCACCATAGGGTTTCCAAGGAGCAGCTGGTGGATTCGAACTGCCAACCTTTTGGTTAGCAGCCAAGCTCTTAACCACTGCACCATCAGCGCTCCAATTTATCACTTAGTCTTGCTAATAAAAAATCAATCCATCTGTTAAATATTTATCCTGTCTGTTAATTGCCTAAATTGAATAATACAAATTCAAAAAAATCAATGCACATTGGAACACATCTTGCAATAGTGTTTAGAAATTAAAAAACAGTGGATAATCAAAGCACAACCAAAAGATCCTAGTGGTTAAATCTAAATTAATAGAAGATTTAAGGAAGTAACACCCACAATATGAAGTGGTGGTGGTGGTGGGAGACTCTTAATTATGCTATAGTTAATGCTCAGTATCAGGTTAGTATCTAAACTAAACTACACTCTAGAATAGACAATACTTGGGGGGTAAATGTACTTTTGATTTTATAATTTCATCTTTCACTATTATTATGAATTATATTATTCATATCATGAAGAGCAATTTCTCTTGGGTTTTAATTTACAACACTAAACCCTGGGATCAATTTGGACATTAGCCTATTACTGCACTTTAAAGACTGAGACACAGATCCCAGGGAAAATTTTAAATAAGCAATACTGTTTGCTTAGAACTAGGAGGCAGTACAACATTCCTAAAATATAAATAAAAAATTGCTGAATTCTAAAATTATTAATCTTTCAATTATACAGCTAAAATCACTTCCCATGTGAAATTTTCACACGATTTGTTTATTATAACTATATCTCTAAATACTTACCTTAAATGCCACTATATTTTTAGTTACATTTGTCAACACTATTAAAGTTTTCTTCTCTCCAGATTCTGCAGTTCCAAAATACAGTTCTTCTGCTGGGCTATGATGTAACAAAAACATAAAGCATATGTATTACTCAGAATAAATGACAACTAATTATAAGCCTGAAGAAAAATATTTCATTAATATTTTAAACCCATTTGTAAAAAGAGATTTCATCAAAAAGATAAAACTACAAAATGAATACCTAATGTATTTTGTATTTTAATCTTACTGATTCAATATATGCTATTTAAGAAGTCCTATGGTTTTCCTTAAGATCAAAAGCAAAATAGGAGAGAAGAGAGAATTAGAAAGATTCTGAATTAGTCCTATACTCAGCACAATCTTAAGGGGCATTTATTAAAATTCTTAGGAAGGTTATAGATAATCATCAAAGCAAAGAAGGTAATGTTGCTTCAACCTTACCTAATTACAAATAAAGCAGAATAGGGCATTATTTTTATACACCAACAGAAAGGAGCAAAACTTAAAAAAGGAAGTTCATTAGGGATGTATTCAAGTAACAGAATAATTTCTTAGTAAATATAAAGGCTTTTTCTAAGTACAGTCATGCATCACTTAACATCCACAAGACGTTCCGTGAAACAGAACGATTATGTGATTTGGACGTTGTGCGAACATCATCAGGCAGTTCCCTGGGTTATAAATGTCAGGCTTATGTACAACCCCTAGTTATGGACCAGCCCCTGTAAAGCCTATTATATTAAAAATTCAAGGTACATATAATGGTTCATAATAATAAACGGGTGCTACTTTGTGATGCACATCAAAATATTATTATTAATGTATTATTATGTTAAAGATGCTCTAGTGTATCTGGAAGTGTTTCTTTAATGTTTTTTATGCATAGAAAGGTACATTATATATTATACACTAAGACAAACATTTGAGTAACTGATGTTAGATACGAATTATACCTAACTGTTCTGACTTATGTACAAATTAGACTTAAAGACAGATTTAGGAATGAAAATCATCCGTAATCCAGGGACTGCCTGCACTTAGCAAACCTATATGGGATACTGTAGTGTACTCTACCATAATATGCCTGGCAGCGCAATCGCTTCATATAAGATTTTTTTTTCTTTTTTTTATTGTACTTCAGGTGAAGCTTTACAGAAGAAATAGTTTCTCATTAAACAGTAGTACACATATTGTTTTATGACGTTGGTTAACAACCCCATGACATGTCAACCTTCTCCCTTCTCAACTTTTTTTTTTTGGTGAAAATATACATAGCCAAAGATACACCATTTCAAAAATTTCTACATGCACAGTTCAGTGACATCGCTATGCTCTTCCAATTGTGCTGCTATTCTCACTTTATTTATTTATTTTTTTAAATTGTACTTCAGGTGAAGGCTTACAGAACAAATAGTTTCTCGTGAAACAGTAGTACACATGTTGCTTTATGATATTGGTTAACAACCCCACAACATATCAACCCTCTAACTTCTCAACCTTTTTTTTCTTTGGTGAAAACACACATAGCCAAAGATACACCATTTGAAAAACTTCTACATGCACAGTTCAGTGACAGCGACTACGCTCTTCCAATTGTGCTGCTATTCTCACTTTAGATGAAGGTTTACAGAACAAAATAGTTTCTCATTAAACAGTACACATGTTGCCCTATGACAATGGTTAACAACCTCACATTAACACTGTCCTTAATCAACCTTGGGTTCCCTATCACCAGCTTTCCTGTCCCCTTCTGCCTTCTAGCCCTTGTCCCTGGACTGCTGTGCCTCATTAGTCCCGTTTTCTTTTATGGGACTGTCCAGTGCCCGGCTGAACGGTGAACCTCGGAAGTGACTTCACCACTGAGCTGAAAAGGTGTCTGGGGGCCATACTCTTGGCGATATACGATTTTTTTCATATAAGAGACATGAGATACATGTGTTGAGTGTGGGAAGCTGTTGCGTTCGCTACGTCCAGTGTCGTCCACTACATCCTGTTCTTTGATTGGGATTTCTGAATTCTATTTTAACCTTATGGGACTACGGACGTATACGTGGTTGGTCGTTGCCCGAAATGACATCATGCGGTGCGTGACTGTAATAGGGAAGGGGAGGAATAAACATAGAAATAAAATTTGCAGTAGGAACTGCAAGGGCGACTTATCAAACAGTAAAATCAGCAAGCCTCAAAATTCAAAATTTACTGTTCTTGGCCACTGTAATGACCATGACTTAAAATAAAAATTAAATGACTCAAGCAAAGCTTGTGTAGTTTAATTACACTAACCACACTGTATCAGATTCCTTAAACCAGTGGGAATAATAGCATTTTTGTTTCACATAAAGAAACAAATCACTAAGGTGAATCTTCAGGTAACCCTTGATTTTGATAGATATCTTTAAACAGATCATTTTATATTCAGAATTTCCGTCTCTCAGAGATATTTATTAATCTGGAGAATACACATTTTTAAGGAGGCGCTCTTTTAGAGGGGCTTTGTCCAGCTCTGGGCACTGTTGCTAGCTTGCTTTTAAAACTCTATCTTGAATATGCCATAGGATTGCTCTTGGAAATCAGCACAAAAACTGTGAGAAGCTCTGGGGAGACAGCTGTAAACTGAGTCCTTGTATATTTGCAGGAGAGGCACTGCCTGGGAGGGAGATGGGGGGCAGGGACAGGTAGAGTCCAAACTGCAAGCCTGGAAACTTACATTCTCCAGTGTCACTTTCTCCCTTGCCTGCTCCTCCTCCCGTAACTCTGTATTTATAAGCTGGAACTTAAAGTTTCTGACAGGTCTTCAGTGAAAAAAAGAGCCCTGGTGGAGCAGAGGTTAAATGCTCGGCTGCTAACCAAAAGGTTGGCAATTTGAGCCCACCAGTTGCTCTGTGGGAGAAAGATGTGGCAATCTGCTTCTATAAAGATTTACAGCCTTGGAAAGCCTGTGGGGTAGTTCTGCTCTGTCCTACAGAGTTGCTATGAGTTGGAATTGACTCGACAGCAACGGGTTTGGTTTTCAGTGAAAAAATAGAATAACTTCCAAACAAGTAGAGGAAAAAATAAGGAATAAACTTACAAAAAGGGAAAAATGGCGAAGTCAAGTCATGGAAAACAGAAACTACATACCTGCGCGCACAAAGATGGTGGAGATAAATCCAAATACAACAGTTTTTAAAACACGTATAAACAGACTAATCTTGTCAATTAACAGAATCTCAGATTAGATTAAAAAAAAAAATCCTGGATGTATTGTTCATAAGAGACATACCTAAAACACAATTACAAGGTTTAAAGGTTTCAAGTAAAGGGATATACAGTGATCTACTAGGTTATCACTAAAAAAAGTTGATGTAGCAGTGTTAACATAAGGCTTAATAGATTTATCAACTAAAAGCATCATTAGTGAGAAAGACGTTTTTACACTATGGTAAAAGAAACAATTCTGAATCTTTTGGGTTGAATAACCTAACAACAAAAATGCAGATGGGCTGAAATTTGGCTTTAGTAAAAAACCTAGTTTTATGGTTCAGCTTTGGCCTTTGCAAGGTCAAATGGACAAATGGTTATTTCAGTGTCATTTCTGGCATCCCAGAACTCACGCAAGTAGAACAGTATCAATAATATGAAAAGAAATACATGTTATTCAGATTTATGGTTAAGATGTGAATATTCACTTTTATTACCTGATGTATGAGGAGAGCCCTTCACACACACTCAATGGAATAAGTAACAAAATGATAACTAAAAATAGCTATTCTGTCTGGAAACGAAGGTGAGCCTTCAGATAACCCTTGCTTTTGTTATGTTCACAGTTTCAAAAACAGTACAAAAGTAAAGTTTTAATTTTGCAGCTCCCAAGATGATGAAGATATGTTATAAAAGTGCAGCTAATAAAATCCTCAACTATTACCTGATGTGTAATAAGGGCCCTTTAAACACACTCAATGGTTTCTTGAATGCTTTCATCTTTGAATCAACTTTTTCATTCTCTTCTGCTTTGGAATTAGGTTCTGCTGGGTTAATCTAAAGATAAAAAATTATGAAGAAAGAAAAGACAAATAAATTTAGTTTCACACTGATATTTGGGCAGGGCATTAGGTCAAAAAGTACACGTGAAGGCTATTTAAAAGAGTTTTAAAATTCATTCTAAATTGTCACATTGTATTTGTACCTCTATTAAGCCTCTGATTACTCATGTGAAGAGTGACAACCAAGTGCTGTTTAAAAAAACAAGATAGAGGAACTTGATCAATTAGGATATCTTAGACAAAACAAGTCCTTCCAGATAAATTTTGCCAACCTTTATACAAAAGCACGAAATCAGTCTTTTATACATTAAAACGACTCTACTGGTCAGCTAGTCCCATCCTCCTCCTTTCTTTTTAGACAGAAAGATGCTGAAGGGCAGCAAGTTAAGGGATATATCTGAAACCACACAGCCAGCTAGTGGCAGGATTGGGGCTAGACTGCAACTTTTGACTCAATTTCATTTCATTCTTAAAATTACCTTTTTTACAGGAGCTGTTTGTTCTTCATTAGAAATTGTTTCCAAGGTTTCTTTACCATCACTTTCTATATCTTCTTTACTTGACGTTTCATCCTCACTGGTAATAGGCCCATTTTCACACAACGGTGTTTGGAAATCATCATCTACTAGCGGTGGATAGCTATACTTGAAAGGATCCTAAAAGAAAAGAATTTGTATTAACCTGCTAAAAGGGGGGCAGAGGAGTACTTCTCCTAATGAATTTAAAATTCATTACTTTGGTCAAGAAAACAGACTTAATTTGATAGTGAAATTTAAAATTAAGAAGGTATTTCAAACCAGAAGAGGAAAGACAGCAGGAAAGGTGTGGGACAAATGGCTAGCCATCTATAAAAGAATCAAGTGAGATCTTCATCTCAACTCTTTATACCCCAAACAACTTCAGATGGATAAAAGCTTTAAGTGTATGTGTATGTGTGTGTAAAAGCCATATAAGCTCTAGAACACCACACAGGATAATTTAAAATACAATACTTAAGTAGGGAAGGCCTTACTAAACACAGTACAAAACCTAGAAGCCATAAAAACATTGATAAAAACTGAGCACACTGAAACGAAATGTTTCTGAATGGCAAAAGAACAAATAATATCCAACCAACATAAAAAAAACTTAAAAACAAAAACCATAACGTTCTTTTTTAAAAAGGCTGCAACTGGGAAAATATTTACAACACGTATCAGAAACAAAAGACATTCATTAATATGTAAAAATCAAGAAGAAAAAGGCTAACAACTCAAGGAGTAAAGGAATGATACAGAATTCAGAGAGAAAGAAAATCTCTTTGGAGGACAATTAGCAATAGCTATATCAAAAATAAAAACTAAGTGTATCTATTGACCCAACATTTTCACTTCTAGGAGTTTATCCTATACATGTACTTGCTGTGTACCTGTGTGTCATCAGTTACTTACAAGGCTATTCACTGCAGCACCGTTAGTAATGACAAAAGATTAGAAAACAACTAAAGATCTTCAAGAGACAATCAGTTAAATAATGTTATACCCATACAATGGAATATTCTACAACAGTTTAAAAATAGGGTAGACCTATATGAATCAATACGCTATATGTGTATGTATTACTTTTGAGAAACATCTTAAAAAATTATGTTAAATAGTTCTGCTACAAATTTGACTATAATTCTGAAGAAATATTCCACTGACCACAAAGAAGAGAAATTAAAAAAAAACACCTTTTCTACCCATAAAAATCCTTTTTACTAAATGCTGTTGGGCTGCTATGAGTCAGAATCGACTCGATGGCAACAGGATATTCATTTTAAATTAAAACAATTCTATGGGCAAATTATTAAAAATGGCAAATCAAACCAAATTGCTATTTTAAATAAGTGTAGCACTTTAAATGAACCATGTTTTTTTTAGGATAAATGTGAAATATAAAGCCTCAGAATACAAAGTAACAAACTTCAAATTAAAAATATTGGCTTGAGTTTTCTCCACTCAAAGAAAACAAACAAACAAAAGGACATACCAAAATTTTTCATCTTGTTACTCCTTGGTTTTGGCTGAATACAATTTTGCCAGGCAGGCAGTATACAGATTGTAAAAATCAAATAACTGAAATATTATCACTCAAGTTAACGCGAAGCATAGCAAATCCATTGGTTTCACAGTTTATATAAAAAAGCCATTATCACAATAACTTCACTGTTATGTAACATTAAAAATTTAACATGCACCTACTTAGTCTTGGTCTCTTACGTATAAGTAGTAAAGTCACTAATAAATTTTTGATAGTACATACTTAATAATATCTTTTAAATTTAAAAGACTGTTCAACAGCAAATAACTGGAAGCAAACTAAAGACACATCAAAAGGAAATGAAATAACTCAGGGTTCAGCCCTAGACACTGGAATACTATGTAGCCATGAACAAGAGTAAGAAGCTTTACACATAGTGATCTCTAAGACATGCTGTGAAGAAAAAGCAGAATGCACAATAGTGCATATGTACACTACTGGTTTAAAAGAGACGAGAGGAAGAATTATACAGACTTATTTGTTTACATAAGCAACACACACCCTTGGAGAAAAATAGAAGAAATGCATCTGGTGGGGAGAACACGGTGGATGGGGATAGGAGTGGGAGAAAGACTTTTCACTGAACACCTTTTCAGTTCAGAATCACGTAAAGATATTAACTACTCAAAAAAAAATTAATGTTAAAGATTAAGTGTCTACAACACTGCTTGCTACTTTGGGGAATCTGTGATCTTTCTTTGGATGTTATACTGCTTTTCCTTTTTCCTTGAGGAAATAGAGTCTAATGCGCCATTATGCGGTATAATTTTTTTTAAAAAGTTTCAAGTACTATACTTACAGTTCCACCCATGTGAGGAGGCAGGTATTCTACACTGACATACTCCTGGATTTCATTTTTACTTGTAAACTTCAACAAACTCATTGCTTCTGGACCAAGCCAAGTTTTCACAAGTTTGAAAGCAGCTGAAGGATAAACAGTGACTTCGTTAATTTTTTTTTAAATTAAATTCTTTTCATCCTCTTTCTCAATTGATTTATTGTATTTGCCAACTCAGGTCTGCTGAAATTACTTTGGGCTGTAATCTGCCGATACTTATCTTTAAATAGCATGATACTTAATGTTCTCTAATTTCTATATGGCAAAGAATGCTGAATATCCCATGGACTGCCAGAAGAATGAACAACTCTCTCCTGGAAGAAGTACAGCCAGAATGCTCATTAGAAGCAAGGATGGCGAGACTTCATCTCGTATACTTTGGACATGTTATCAGTAAGGACCAGTCCCTGGAGAAGGACATCATGCTTGGTAAGGTAGAGGGTCAGCGAAAGAGAGGAAGACCCTCAACAAGATGGACTGACACAGTGGCCGCAACAATGGGCTCAAACATAGCAATGATTGTAAGGATGGCGCAGGACTGGGCAGTGTTTCCTTCTGTTGTACATAAGAGTCGCTATGAGTTGGAACTGACACAACGGCACCTAAGAACAACAACAATTTCTACAGGTGTTTACATTGTCACTGTCCTTTGTGGGTTTCAAATGTTCCATGAAGACTCAGGAAGATTAAACTACCAATGTTCATTAATAAACGTATCGGGGTTTTGGTCCCTGAACAAATCCATCAATGATCCCAAATACTAAGATTTCCAGACACTAAATCAAAATGCAGTGTGATTCAGGGAACTGACTGCAGAGTAGTTTGGAAAGAGCCACTTACGTCACCTACCTTATGGTTCTGACAAAGCCCCCATCTGAAAAAAATACTCAGATGGGAAGTTAGGAACAGAAGGTAGCAACCCTTCTCATTATGGGTGTGAGCCACCTGGATGCTGGGGGAACCAACTACCCAGACTCCCTCCCTAAGCTAAACCTTCTCTGCCTTTCCCACACCCTGCAGCTTATATAATTGTGGGGACTCTATGGAACCTGCAAGAATAAACTGCACGAAAATGAAGTTGTTTGGTAATGACAATCTTGTTCTGTCATGCCATTTCTTATATATACTTAATTTTTTAAACCTCATTTCCACCGTGATAGTCTAAATAGAGTCCCTGGGTGGTGCAAACAGCTGTTAACACACTCACTGCTAACTGAAAGGTTGGTGGTTTGAGTCCACCCAGAGGCATCTGGGAAGAAAGGCCTGGCAATCTACTTCCAAAAAATCAGCCACTGAAAACCCTATGGAGTTGTTCTACTTTGACACACAGAGTCACTGTGAATCAGAATCGAACTGACAGCAGCTGGTTAAGTTTTTATTTATTTTTTATTCTAAACACAATTTTAAGAAATTAAAAGAAGAATAATGTATTAAATTTGCCAGAATGTCAATGAAAACAGCATGATAAACATTAAATAGTAGTTCAGGAAATTACATCTTTACTTTGGCTAACTATGCTTTAAACTTTTTTTATATAACATTTAAATTTTCAATTCAAAAAGTTTGTGTTTGAAGCTATGCTACTTGAATTAAATAAATACTAAAAACTGACTTTTTCATAACAGTTTTATTGAGGCATAATTCATATACCATAAAAGTCACCACTTTGAAGTATACAATTCCGTGGTTTTTAGTACATTCACAGAGTTGTACAACCATCACCACTATCTAGTTCCAGAACATTTTCATCACCCTGAAAAGAAACTCTGTACCCATTAAGCAGTCACTCCCTATACTTGCCTTACCCCGGCCCTGGCAACCACTCATCCACTTTCTGTCTCTATGGATTTGCCTATTCTGAACATTCCATATAAATGGAATCATGCAATATGTGGCTTCTTCTGACTGGCTTCACTTAGCATGTTTAGAAAGGTCATCCATGTTGTAGCATTTTTATGGCTGAATAGTACTCCACTGTATGGATATAAGACATTTGTTTATCCATTCATCATCAGTCAATGGATATCTGGGTTGTTTACACTATTGACTAGTATTTTATTGAGGATTTTTTTTTGAACTGATCTTAATTTTTATTTTTTAAAATTTTATTATAAGACTTTTATTTTATTTTTGTTGTACTTCAGGTGAAGGCTTACAGAACAAATAGTTTCTCAAGAAACAGAAGTACACATGTTGTTTTATGACACTGGTTAATAACCCCACAACATATTAACCCTCTAACTTCTCAACCTTTTTTTTTTTTTGGTGAAAATACACATAGCCAAAGACACGATTTCAAAAATTTCTACATGCACAGTTCAGTGACATTGACTACGCTCTTCCAATTGGGCTGTTATTCTCACTTAAGATGAAGGCTTACAGAACAAAATAGTTTCTCATTTAACAGTTACTACAAATGTTGCCCTATGACAATGGTTAACAACCTCACTACATATCAACAATATCCTTACTCAACCTTGGGTTCCCTATCACCACCTTCCTTGTCCCCTTCTGCCTTCTGGCCCTTGTCACTGGACTCCTGTACCTCATTAGTCTCATTTGGTTATACGGGTCTGTCCACTCCCAGGCTGAACAGTGAACCTCGGAGGTAACTTCACCACTGAACTAAAAGGGTGTCTGGGGGCCATACTCTGGAGGTTTCTCCAGTCTCCTTTAGGCCAGTAAACCTGGTCTTTTTTTGTGAGTTAGAATTAGGCTCTACATCCTTCTCCAGCTCTGTCCAGAACCCTCTACTGTGATCACGGTCAGAGCAGTCAGTGGTGGTAGCCGGGCACCATCTAGCTGTACTGGACTCAGTCCGGTAGAGGCCTTGGTAGCTGTGGACAATTAGTCCTTTGGACTAATCTTTTCCTTGTATTCTGTTCTCTTCATTCTCCCTTGCTCCCAAAGGGATGAGACCAGTGGAGTGTCTTAGATGGCCCCTCACAGGCTTTTAAGACCCCAAACACTACTCACCAAGGTAGAATGTAGAACATTGCCTTTATAAGCTGTGTCATGCCAATTGAGCTAGATGTTCCCCGAGACCATGGTCCCCACAGCCCTCCGCCCAGCAGTTCAGTCACTCAGGGAGTTTGGATGTCTCTATGTGGCTTTCACGACCTTTCCTTGTGCAGGTTGTGTTAGTTTCCCTTGTACTGTGTACTGTCTCACCTCTCACCCAAGATACCACTTATCTATTGCCTATTTAGTATTTCCCCCCCTCCCCTCCCATCCCTGGTAACCAACAAAGATTGTTACATTTAGCATGTGAACTTTTTCATGGGTTTTTACAATAGAGGTCTCATACAATATCTGTCCTTTTGTGATTGACTTATTTCACTCAGCATAATGTCCTCCAGTTTCATCCATGTTATGAGATGCTTCACAGATTCATTGTGGTTCTTTCTCATTGCATAGTACTCCATTGTGTGTATGTACCATAGTTTGTTTATCCATTCATCTGTTGATGGGCATCTAGGTTGTTTCCATCATTTTGCTATTGTGAACAATGCTGCCATGAACATAGGTGTGCATATGTCTATTCGAGTGATGACTCTTATTTCTATTCCTCTAGGATCTATTCCTAGGAGTGGGATTGCTGGATCGAATGGTATGTCTATTTCTAGCTTTCTGAGGAAGTGCCATATCATTTTCCAAAATGGTTGTTCCCACCAGCAGTCCATAAGTGTTCCGATCTCCCCGCAGCCCCTCCAACATTTGTTATTTCCAGTGTTTTTGATTCGAGCCAGTAATGCCGGGGTGAGATGGTATCTCACTGTGGTTTTAATTTACATTTCTCTAATGGCTAGTGATCACGAGCATTTCCTCATGTGTCTGTTGGCCATTTGAATGTCTTCTTTGGTGAAGTGTCTGTTCATTTCCTTTGCCCATTTTTTTAATAGGATTATTTGTCTTTTTGTTGTAGAGGTGCTGGATTTTCTTGTAGATTATGGAGATTATACCTTTGTCTGACTTGTACTGTCCAAAATTTTTTTCCCCAGTCTGTAGGTTCTCTTTTTACTCTTTTGGTGAAGTCTTTTGAAGAGCATAGGTGTTTGAGTTTTAGAAGATCCCAGTTATCTAGCTTATCTATTGGGGTTTGTGCGTTGATGGTTATGGTTTGTATCCTGTTAATGCCATGTATTAAGGCCTGAAGTGTTGGTCCTATTTTTTCTTCTATGAACTTTATAGTTTTAGGCTTTATATTCAGGTCTTTGATCCATTTTGAAGTAGTTTTTGTATACGGTGTCAGGTATGGGACCTGTTTCATTTTTTAGCAGATGGAAATCCAGTTTTCCCAGCACCATTTGTTAAAAAGACTGTCTTTTCCCATTTGATGGACTTCGGGCTCTTGTTGAAGATCAGGTGACCGGAGGTGGATGGGTTTACATCTGGGTTCTCAATTCTGTTCCATTGGTCAATGTATCTGTCGTTGCACAAATACCAGGCTGTTTTGACTACTGTAGCTGTATAGTAGGTTCTGAAGTCAGGTAGTGTGAGTCCTCCAACTTTATTCTTCTTCTTCAGTAGTGCTTTACTTATTCAGGGCTTCTTCCTCTTCCATATAAAGCTAATGATTAGTTTTTAGATCTCCTTGAAGAATGTTGTAGGTATTTGGATTGGGATTGCGTTGTATTTGTAAATTGCTTTGGGTAGAATTGTCATTTTCACAATGTTGAGTCTGCCTATCCATGAGCATGGTATGTTTTTCCATTTATGTAGATCCCTTTGGGTTTCTTGCAGTAGAATTTTATAGTTTTCTTTGTATAGGTCTTTTACATCCCTGGTCAGATTTATTCCTAAGTATTTTATCTTTTCAGGGGCTATTATAAATGGTATTGTTTTCCTGATTTCCATTTCATCGTTCTCCTTATTGGTGTATAGGAATCCAACTGATTTTTGAATATTTATCCTGTATCCTGCTACTCTGCTGTATCTTTCTATTAGTTCCAGTAGATGTCTTGTGGAGTCTTTAGGGTTTTCTATGTATAGTATCATCTCATCTGTAAACAGGGAGAGTTTAACTTCTTCATTACCAATTTGGATGCCCTTTATTTCTTTTTCTTGCCTTATTGCCCTAGCTAGAACTTCCAGACCAATGTTCAATAGGAGTGGTGATAAAGGGCATCCTTGTCTTGTTCCTGTTTTCAAGGGGAATGTTTTCAGCCTATCTCCATTAAGAATGATGCTGGCCGTTGGTTTTGCATAGATGCCCTTTATTATGTTGAGAAATTTCCCTTCTATACCTATTTTATTGAGAGTTTTTATCAGGAATGGGTGTTGGACTTGGTCAAATGCCTTTTCTGCATCAACTGAGATGATCATGTGATTCTTTTCTTTCCTTTTATTTATGTGGTGGATTACGTTGATTGATTTTCTAATGTTGAACCATCCTTGCATACCTGGTATGAATCCTACTTGGTCGTGGTGTATTATTTTTCTGATATGATGCTGAATTCTTTTGGCTAGAATTTTGTTGAGAGATATTTTTCATGAAAGATATTGGCTTGTAATTTTCTTTTTTTGTGACATCTTTGCCTGGTTTTGGTAGCAGCGTTATGCTGGCTTCACAGAATGAATTTGGAAGTGTTGCTTCCTCTTCTATGCTCTGAAATAGCTTGAGTAGTACTGGTACAAGCTCTTCTGTAAATGTTTCGGAGAATTCTCCAGTGAAGCCATCTGGGCCAGGGCTTTTTTTGGTTGGTAGTTTTTTTTTATTACCTTTTCAGTCTCTTCTCTTGTTATGGGTCTGTTCAGATTTTCAACATCACTTTGTTGTAGTTTGGGTAGGCTGTGTGTTTCTAGAAATTTATCCATTTCCTCTAGGTTTTCAAATTTGTTGGAGTATAGTTTTTCATAATATTCTGTTATAATCCTTTTTATTTCAGTTGGGTCTGTTGTAATGTCCCCCATTTCATTTCTAATTTGGGTTATTTGTGTCCTCTCCTGTTTTTCTTTTGTCAGTCTGGCCAGTGGTTTGTCGATTTTGTCGATTCTTTCAAAGAACCAACTTTTGGTTTTGTTGATTCTTTCTATTGTTTTTCTGTTATCTATTTCATTTCTTTCTGCTCTGATCTTTACTGTTTCCTTTCTTTTGGGGGTTGTGGGCTTTTTTGCTGTTCTCTCTTTTAGTTCTGTAGTTAATGTTTTGATTTTGTCCCTTTCTTCTTTTTTGATATGTGCATCTATTGCTATAAATTGTCCTCCTAGGACTACCTTTGCTGTGTCCCAAAGGTTTTGGTATGATGTGTTTTCATTCTCATTTGATTCTAGGAATTTTTTGATTCCATCTCTGATTTCTTCTATTACCCACTGATGTGTAAACAGGGTATTATTCAGTTTCCATGTAGTTGATACTTTTTCCTTGCTCTTTCTACTGTTAAGTTCTACCTTGATTGCATTGTGGTCAGAGAAGATACTTTGTATCATCTCAACATTTTGGATCTTGCTGAGGATTGCTCTGTGGCCTAAGATGTGGTCTATTCTGGAGAACGTTCCATATGCATTAGAAAAGAATGTGTACTTTGCAGCTGTTGGATGGAGTGTTCTGTCTATGAGGTCACGTTGGCTGATTGTGCCCTTTAGGTCTTCTGTATCTTTGCTGAGTTTCTTCTTAGTTGTTCTGTCCTTTACTGAGAGTGGTGTGTTGAAGTCTCCTACTGTTATGGTGGAACTGTCAGTTTCTCTTTTCAGTGTTGTTAGAGTTTATGTATTTTGGAGCCCTGTTATTGGGTGCGTAGATGTTTATTATGGTTATGTCTTCATGATGGATCATCCCCTTAATCATTATATAGTGTCCTTCTTTGTCTTTTATGGTGGATTTCGTTTTAAAATCTATTTTATCTGAGATAAGAATTGTCACTCCTGCTCTTTTTTGGTAGTTGTTAGCTTGATATATTTTTTTCCAACCTTTGACTTTTAATAAATTCACATCTTTGTTTCTAAGGTGTGTCTCCTGTAGACAGCATATTGATGGATCCTGTTTTCTTATCCATTCTGTCACTCTCCATCTCTTTAGGGGTGCCTTGAGTCCATTTACATTCAGTGTAGTTATTGATAAATGTGGGTTTGTTGCTGTCATTTTGTAGTGCTTTTTTTTTGTGGTGCTGACGTTTTCTTTGTTCTTCTTACTCTCTTGTGCTGAGTTACTTTTGTATGTGGGTTTTTTTTTTTCATTTCTTTTGTTTTTGTAGGTTTTGTTTTTCCTGAGACTTTATGTTTTTCCTCTTTTTTTATGAGTATGTTTGTTAACTTTCTTTGTGGTTACCATAAATTTTACCCTTATCTTTCTAAGTTTGAAGCAGTCTACCATTACTTGGTATCGCCTTGCCTTCCTCTCCATTAGAAGGTTCTATACCTATGCCGTTTATTCCCTTTTATTGTTTTGATGTTGTTGTCATTTACTGATTAACTGCTCTGACTCCCTGTTGTATTTCTTTTGGTTTTGGATAGTCCTCAAGAGTTCATTTCCTAGATTGGTATCTGGCTGGTACGATCCTGTGTCCTAGGTTCTGCCTGTGAGCTGAAACTGTTTGTCCTGAGATCGAAGAACTTCCTTTAATAATTCTTGTAAGTTTGGTTTGACTTCTACATATTCCCTTAATTTCTGTTTATCTGGAAATGACCTCATTTCACCATCAAATCTGAACGAGAGTTTTGCAGGATATATTATTCTTGGTTGGCAATTTTTTTCTTTCAAGATTTTATAGATGTCATCCCATTGCCTTCTTGCCTGCATGGTTTCTGCCGAATAATCTGAGCTTAGTCTTATCGTTTCTCCTCTGTATGTGACTTCTTGTTTCTCACGAGCTGCTCTCAGGATTCTTTGTCTTTGGTTTTGGCGAGCGTGAATATGATATGCCTTGGTGATTTTCTTTCAGGGTCACTTCTATATGGGGTTCGTTGAGCTTCTTGGATGGCCAGCTTTTCATCTTTCATGATATTGGGGAAGTTTTCTGTCAGCAGTTCCTCAATGATCCTCTCTGTGTTTTCTGTTTTCTCCCTGTTCTGGAATTCCAATCACTCGTAAATTTTTGCTTTTGATTGTGTCCCACATAACTCTCAGGGTCTCTTCATTTTTCTTTGTTCTTTTTTCTGAGTTTTCCTGAAACAGAGTTGTATCCAAGTGTCTGTCTTCAATTCCACTGATCCTGTCTTCCACTGTTTCCAATCTGCTTCTCAGCCCTTCAATGACACCATTCATTTCTGCAATATTGTTGTTTATCTTTTGGATTTCTAATTGTTGTCTTTGTATAATTTCTAATTTATTTTGGCATTTTGTTCCTGCACCATCTTCCTGAATTCTTCAAATTTTTTGTCCGTATTTTCCATGAATTTGTTTATTTTTGACTCATGTTTTTAAGCTTTTTGCCTCAGTTCTTGGAGAATTCTGAGTATTAGAGATTTGAATTCCCTATCACGTAGTTCTAGTGCATTTTCTTCCAGAGGAGAGTCATCTCGTGTTTTATTTTGGATGCCTACTGGAACCATCCTGTCCTGTTTTTTTAAATGTTTTGTTATTGTCTGCTGTCTTCGGGGCATTCAGTAGTTATTTTTCTCGTTTATCGATTGTAGATTTGTTTGTTTCGTCCCTTTTTTTTTTAAAAAAAAGATTTGACTATGTCTGAGCAGGCAGACTATTTGTTCTTTGTTGTCTGCTTGTCTGTGGGCACAATACTTTTCGCCTCCTTCTTCAACTGGCAGGGTCAGTCACTCAGTTATGGTACGGCAGGGCAGGTCTAGTCAAAGAGGATTTACTGGGACGGGTTGTTTGTGGCACTTACTATAGCCACCAGAGTGGGTCGGTAGGCAATCAGTGCAGGGCAGGTTCCACTAGGCTGTGCCTGTGCTGCTTGGTTGTGTGATGTCATACGCACGGTGCAGGTAGGCAGGATGCAGTGGGGAGCTTGTTATGTGTGGAGCTAAGATAGATATGGGAGAGAGGAACAGGAGTCAAAAACATACAAAGAAACAAAAAAGAATGCTAGGGGAGCTTGCCGTTGGAGTGGAGAGATGAGAGACTATGAAATGGAGAAAAACAGAAAGGGGTGGAGGAAGAAAAGATAAGAAGGAATAAATAAGAATCAGAAAGGTTAAAGAACCGTAAACTTCCCAGGGATCCAACCAGTGTAGCTATGAGGTCTGGTGAAGTCGCTCTCAGGTGTTGCAGCACGGCCTGGCTAGAAGTCGTAGAGGAACGCCTGGTATTCAGGGAACAGAAAGAGAAGGAAGATATAGAGAGACGAGAATCAGAGCAATGAAGAAAGACGAAAAGGGAAAAAGAGGAAAAAGAAAACAAAACAAATTAAAAAAAACAAACAAGAAAGGCCCCCAAAGAAACTGGAAAAAAAGAAAACGTAAAAAGAAATGCTCTCAGGGATCCCTCTGCACGTCTGTGGAAGCCGAAGGGGAGTCTCCCTGCCACGCAGCTCAGCCTGGCCAGAAAGAGCTCCCAACTCAAGAAAAGGAATAGAAAACAAACAAACAATTCAAAACAAACAAATGAACAAAAGCCCTGGAATCTCACCAGCGTGGCAGCCCAAACTGGGAAGCAGCTCCACACTCGATCGGAGCTCCGCAGCTCCTCAGGAAGAAGCAAAGATGGCGGAGGGAGCCAGGTACTTGAGCGAAGGGAAGGGGAGGTGGCGAGAGGCAAGTAAGAAATCAAAATAAGCAGGAAAAAAAAAA
Source organism: Dugong dugon (assembly GCA_030035585.1). Taxonomy (NCBI): domain Eukaryota; kingdom Metazoa; phylum Chordata; class Mammalia; order Sirenia; family Dugongidae; genus Dugong; species Dugong dugon. Next base: position 163,456,887 of record CM057483.1, read on the forward strand.
GCAACACTAGCAGCCAACAAATGGCACTCAGAGAGCCAGCTAGTGCGGGTTGGTGTTTCTGGACAAGAGACTGTGTCCGTGGAAAGCAAAGGGGGGGGCCGAGTGTGGGTGAAGAAGGGTAGAGAGTGGGAAAGCGTGTATCACAAATTACTGGAGCTCTGCAGCCCCTCAGGAAGAAGATGGTGCACAGAGCGAGCTACTTGAGCGAAAGGAGGGGGAGGTGGGGAGAGGCAAGGAAGAAATAAAAAGAAGTGGAAAAAAAGCAACACCAGCAGCCAACAAATGACACTCAGAGAGCCACCCGTTCGGTTGTGTGGAATCCAAGCAGCTGCTGTTTCCTGGTCAAGAGACCTTGCCCGCGGGAAGCAGAGGAGGCCAAGTTGGGGTGAAGAAGGGTTGGGGGTGGGAAAGCATGTATCACCAATTACCGGTTGTTTTGTCTCCCACTGGAAGCTCCGTGAGGCTGCTTTCTCGTATGCCTTTTGCTGGTCTCCGACAGGAGTTCAAGATGGCAGATCCATGCTGCGTTAGCTGGTAGGGTATCTCTGCATGAACGTCTCCTCGCTCTCCGTTCTCAGTCAGTTTTCTCACTCCAGTTGGTACTTGGCTGAGTTCTTTACTTCTTCATTGGATGTTTTAGGGTTTCAGGATTGTTGTATTCTCTGTTCGGCTTAGTTTTCGGATCTTTGCTGTGAAGGGACGGCGTGGTGCTTCTGCCTAGAGCACTATTTTGCCGGAACTTGTTGAGGATTTTTTGCATATATATTTATAAGAGATACTGATCTTTTACCTTTCTTGTGATGTCTGTGTCTGGCTTTGATATTGGTATAATTGTGGTGTCACAGAATGAATCAGGAAGTATTCCCTCCTCTTCTATTTTTTGGAAGAGTTTGAGGATTGGTGTTAATTGTCTAAACATTTGGAAGACTTCACAAGTGAAGCACTCTGGTCCAAGACTTTTCTTTGTTGGAATTTTTTTTATTACTGATTTGATATCTTTGTTATAGTCTGTTGAGATTTTCTATTTTTTCATAAGTCACTTTTTGGTAGTTTGTGTGTTCGTAAAAAGTTGCCCGTTTCATCTAGGTTATCTAATTTGTTGGTGTACAACTGTTCACAGTATTCCCCTATAATCCTTTTTATTTCTGTAAAATAAAGAAGGTACTGATGTCCTTTTTTTCATTCCTGATTTTAGTAATTTGAGTCTTCTTTTTTCCCTTGGTCAGTTTACCTAAGGGTTTGTCAATTTTGCTGATCTTTTCAAAGAGCCAACGTTTAGTTTTGTTGATTCTATTGTTTTTCTATTTAATAATTTTGACCTGTGCAAGCAAAAATGAAAATGCCTATTCTGAATGTACCATTACATTTACAATCACTTTAAAGTTTGTAAATAGTGTGTTTCAATGACATTTTCTTTTTTAAATTAGAAAATATATCACGACTGTCATAAGGATCATGTGACTACAGTAATTTGGGGTAAATTTCAGATTCATCTAACCTGCCACCTGAACATCTGAAGCCCATGAGAAAATCTAGCCAACGCCTGTGTTCTATCACATATCCTAATTGTGGATGACAACTGAGGCTTCTTATCATAGTTTTACCTGAGTGGTTGTATATTTTGAGGCTGTTGTTAGAGAACACTAGTGGGCACCCCCTGAGCCTGGGGAGAGAATGTTAGCCAAGTTTTCTAGAAACAGCCTATGGGTGTTCTAGCTCCAGACTCCATGAGTACATGCCAAGTACAATATAAGCTTTTTTAAAAAACTACAGAAATATGGCTAGATTAGCAAAGAGAAAACAAAAACAAACACTTCATTTTAGGAAAGTATAAACGATAAACTCACCATTCATTATCCAAGGCATATCAAAGATTACCAACTTTGCTAAAAGACAAAAAAAAAAAAGAAAATTCACTGGATGTGACGTAGTACCTCTATAGTGATATTACGTATCCCTGGCCTAGAAAAAATGGACACCTAGATGTAACTAAAAACAAAGCTGGTTGACTGAATTCTAGTTCAGTAAAGCATGAATGGTGCTAGGACAGAACACCTCAGAATAGTCAGGGGCCCACCGAGGATGACTGCTTGTGGAAAATGAATACTATCACTGTCCTTTGACAGTCTGTCAAATATACTGCTTTCGTTTGCAGAAAAGTATGAAGGAAGAGTTGAGAGGGCAAGTGGAGTCTTTGGATGTGGCATGTCATGTTACTACTGAAGACCAGCAAATGTTAACAATGATTTCCGAGGCTAATTTATGGCTTCAATTATAATTTTCTAGAAATAACTGTTAAACCACTCTTACAGTTGCCCCCCTCCCTTTTTAATAAATGACTCATGTTTTAAGGAACAAAAACTATTTTTAGTTTTCTTAATATTATGAGCTCCAGGAAGCCAATAATTCCAAAGTATACAGAAGTATTATTTGTAAACTGAGATGAAGATATTAAACAGCCCTGTTAACAACTGTGAGAAAGAACAAGAAACCACAAAGATTTGTGATATCCAATTCATTCTTCTATTGCAGATGAATCAAATCGTAATTTTATTCTTCTCTGAGCAGTGAACCTCCTAGAGTGTTTATATTAATGTAGGAAAGTAAAGTATGTGTAATGAACACATTATCTGCAAAGAGGTACCCTGGGGCTTAATGTCTCAGTCTTCACCTCAGATATGCTGAAAAAGATCTGGGCTCAAGATTTTAAGGCATAATATTTATATTTCATGACAGATTTTGAAGCACAATCAATTTAAGATTCTTCTGTCTGCTAAACTAAATTATGTAGGGGGGATATATATATTATTTCTAGTTAACTAAAATTATGGTGCTGGTGAGGAATACTGAATATACGAGACTGCCAGAAGAAAGAATTAATCTGTCTTGGAAGAAGTGCAGCCAGAATGCTCCTTAGAAGCAAGGATGGCAAGATTTCGTCTCACCTACTTTGGGCATGTTATTAGGAGGGGACAGTCCCTGGAGAAGGACATCATGCATCAGAGAAAAAGAGGAAGACCCTCAATGAGATGGACTGACACAGTGGCTGCAACAATGGGCTCAAGCATAACAATGATTGTGAAGGTAGTGCAGGACTGGGCAGCGTTTCATTCTGTTGTACACAGGGTTGCTATGAGTCAGAACCAACCCAACAGCACCTAACAATACCAACAATTGAAATTAACAGCATTCCAATTTATTTTCTATATACCCCATGAATTTATTAATAGTTTTCTCAAAGGATCTTGGATGTGTTCTATAATGATATTTATACTATTTATAAGTGGTTCATCCCAAACTCCTTTAGATATTTCAATAAACAATCGATATTTTCATTTTGTAAAGAAGAAAAATAAGGCTAATAATATGGAGAAGTGATTTCCTACTGACCACTAACTGATACTGCTCAGCATGCCTTAATGAATCTGGGTACATCAGACAAAGGAAGAATTCATAAGGAACAGCAGATTCTACAGGTTCCCCAGACTGGATGCCAGTTAGCTTGGTCATTCTCTTTACCTAAAAATATTCATCAATACTCTCTGAAGAGATGTGAGTACAGGGCATGCTTTTGGTCGGCTCCTCACTTCACATTAATATTAATAATGCAACAGTATGCCCAAAGTAAGATGACTGGGGGATTTTATGCTTTAGTGTCATCACAGGGTCATGAGTCCCAAAAGACGCTAACTGTGGTATCTGCCAGGGGATTGCCCACGTGAACCTGGAACTTTTCCATTTTCTGATGTCTGCAGCTTCTCTCCTGTCCTTTCCCTTTCAACCCACTGTGGTTAAATATATGTGACCATCTATATAGAGTGGTACAGTCATTTCTCCGGGGAATAATCATCATATAAATCCAACAAATAAAAAATGAATATATCATGTTTAGGAGATCTTCATTCAGGTAATTAATGAGAATCACAATCAACAAAACAAAACAAAACACCAAAAACTGAACTTCAAATGCCAGATTCAAATGTAGTGCCTTCTAGCCAACTGTTTTCTTAATGGCACCTTTTAAAATAGCAATTAGTAACAGTGTCTCATGCAACGTACTTTATCAATACTGCTTATCTGTTCCTGTACCCAAGAAGTTCCACATCATAAATCTTATTTAAATAAATAAGTTTCTAAATTAGTAAAATAGGGTAATCCTGAACATGCGTGCTTTTATGTCCGTGTGGTGTGTGTCTGTGTGTGAGTTATATAGCACACCATATGTACAGTTTAGAACTTACACTCTTAAAATTAGCTGTAAAGGATAATGATTATTTATGAAGAATTTTTCTTTCCCTGTACCTATGAGGAATTACACTTAGACTCATATGAACACATTTAAAACACTTCATCAGAAAACAATGTTTCAGGTATGAAAAGTCTGTAACAATATAAGGCTCCATAATTTTCAGACATTGTCTACAGTTTCTATATGTTATATTTTTTATAAAGAAGTAAGTTACTTACAGAGGTATTTAGGATAATAAACCTTAAAGCAGTTGATGATAAAGCGTACAAAGTCCATGTCCTAAAATAAAGATTATACATTAAAATTTTTAAGACTGCCCACATTAGAGAACTTTAAATAGCACATTTTATAAAGGTGACAAATTATTAAATCCAAATGCAACAATTATGAAATATTTCAAAAAATCAGCTCCTATATATTTATATTCTTACAGATTAAGACTTTAAGTCACCAAGCTACTATAAAAATCCCCAAAAACTGAGCTAAAGAACTCAGATGCTTGTTGATACTTTAACATCATTCACGTTACCTCAAACTAGTCACGTGCTTCAGGTGACTAAGGCAATGTGGGGTTATAAAATGAATCTAACAGCAATCCCCAAAGAGAAATTCCAAAAATCTATTGAGCAATTAAAGAATTACTGAAAACAAGTATAAAGCAAACTACTTGGAATGATAATACATATGGATATAAAGGCTGATATATTTACTTTTTAAACTTAATTTTTAAACCTCATAATAGCGTCAATAAAATATATTTTACTAATCTTGTACACAACTGTTAACATGATCACACTGGCTGACCACCTGATATATCTACTCCACTCCTGGCTTCCCAAACTTTTTTGTGTAGGGACTAGAATTAGTTTTCTAGTTTATATTCATGCAAGTGTTGTTTGTCTATTCCAATTTCTGGGAGACATTATAAACATAGCTGTCTAGGTAGTTCTACTGCTCTGAGCATTTTTTGTTTGTTTGTCGTGTGCTGCCAAGTTGATTCCGACTCATGGTGACCAAAGCAACATGAAATCAGGTTCTTAGGGTTATTTTCAGGTGGATTGTTTCATTTCCTTTTATTCCATGGACACAGGCTGATTCACTAATCCTGATCAGCCATCTGATAAAGACTGTGGGATGACAGATATAACCAAGCAAACTCAGATCCATCACAATTAGTGAGAGTTAGGTTGTTCTAGAGATGTGAACCAATGAAGTCATCCCTAATGTTGTGAGTTGCAGCATCTTTAACTGCAGTAAACTGAAAGGAAGTGTCCTTAGCTATTTGAAGTACTTATTATATGGGATAAACCTTAGTATATAATTATACCTTTATAACTAATCATTATTTCCACTGTCCACAGAGTTCAATAAATTGTAGTTAACAGTCAAAGAAAATATCTGAAAATAACTAGAGGTATACAAAAATTTGGGTTACCCAGTTTATAAACTGTGGTTCCCAGACACTATGCCTGAAAACCCTTTGTCCAATATCCTTGTTTGCATCTTTTATTACATGGAATATCCGTGCTCATAGAATCTCAAAAAAAAAGAAAACAAAAAAACAAAACACACACACACACACACAAACCTGTTGCCGTCAAGCCGATTCCGACTCACAGCGACCCTATAGGACAGAGTAGAACTGTCCCATAGGGCTTCCAAGGAGTGGCTGGTAGATTCGCACTGCCGACCTTTTGGTTAGCAGCTGAGCTCTTAACCACTGTGCCACCAGAGCTCCCATATAATCTCAAGTTACTGCTAATTCAGGTGAAGTTGATAGGATGTCACGGGTGTACAAATATTAGCGGTTACTGCATACAACAGCTCATTGAAGCCTATGGCTCTACATTCTGGAAGGATGTGTTTTTGAGGACATTATTCATTTGCTTATAAAATGTGCTCTCTTTGAGAACCCATGAAAGACACTTCTCTCTGGTTTAAGTATTAGGAATAGATGAGCTTCTCCTAAAACTCTGGTTTTACAGTATGACCACTGAGTAATTTTAAATGATTGCCTTTCCCCCAGGCAGGCAGCTGAAAAGCTTAAAGCCAATTGGTGACTCAATTCTAACATGTTTTTGTAAAACATTTATGGCCTTGAAATCCTGTATATATCTTCATAAGCAGACTGATAGGGTTCTATATATGGAAATATATACCTTTCTACACCAATATTTATCTATCTAGGCATTTTGATTTTGGGTGTAAAGTGATTTACTCTGTGATCTAAAACTTGCTGAAACAGAAACTAGGTTTAAAAAATTCAGGGCCTGGGACTCTTAAAGAGAAATAGAAAGATGAACAACAAAAAACCTGTGGTTTCAGTACCCAAAAAGATTCTGGTTAACCTTTCTCTCTAGTTTTTTTGTTTTTTTAAATACCTGAGGTTTCCCTTTTTGGGGCTAAGTATCACTAAGATATAATCTTGTAGCTTTTTTTCATTTTTAAAAAGGTACTTTCTATTATTATTACAAATTTAAACACCATTTTACTTAACCACACATATTCCATCGATTCCAAAACCAAACCTACTGCTGTCGAGTCGATTCTGACTCATAGAGACCCTACAGGGCAGAGCAGAAGTGCCCCATAGGGTTTCCAAGGCTGTAATCTTTATGGAAGCAGACTGCCACATCTTTCTCCCTCCAAGCGGCTGGTGGGTTCGAATTGCCAACCTTCTGGTTGCCAGCTGAGCACTTTAACCACTGCGCCACCAGGGCTCCTTCATTCCATCTATTAGATATACCATAATTTACCATTTCACTTAGTTGAACATTTACATTTTTTCTAATTTTTTCCCATTTTAAATGACATTCTGAAAAAATATTTTGGTGCACACAATGCTTTTTCTGTACTCAGGGCTATTTCTTTAGGATAGATTTGCAGAAGTTAGCTACCAGGCAAAGAGTATGGATATGCACACCTTAAGGTTCTTAACATACTTTGCCAAATGGATTTTCAAAATGTTATCAACACTGCCCTTAGCAAGTCTGTGACTGCCTACTTCTCTCCTACCAGAATTAGCCAAAGTTAAAATTTAAGAGATGACAGCTATAAAAAATGTGCCAAATGACCTCAGTTGCTGCTGGAAGGGTTGTAGATATCACTAAGGTCACCAGACCAAAAACCCGTTGCCACTGAGTCGATGCCGACTCGTGGCAGGCAACCCATGTGTTTACAGGGTAGAACTGCTCCATAAGATATTTTTGGCTGTAATTTTTATGGAAGCAGATCGCCAGGCCTTTCTGCCACAGTGCCCCTCAGTGGGTGCGAACCGCCAACCTTTAGGTTAGTAGCCAAGTGCAAACCTAGTGCACCACCCAAGGACCTTAATAAGGTCCCAAGGGCCCAATTAAAGACTGGTAAACCTGCTGCCGTCAAGTCGATTCGGCTTGGCAAAGTCACCTGAAGAAAAGCTGGCTTCAAGTTAACTAAACCAAGCAAACAAACAAATAAACAAATCCAAACAAACAAAAAGTAACTAACAAAATCACAAAATTCTGTATGGGTAAAACTCATATGAGCATCTTGCAACTGTACGACTCATGTGAACACCCTGCAACTGTAAAATATGGAATGAATATAAGTAAACAATCTAGATCACGCGTTAATTTACTCAACATTTACTGAGCATTCAGGAGCTGTAGGATATTAGCTTTGCTACCAAAGTTTTCTGTGATCATCTACTCACTATCCTGCCAGCTTCTCCCTCTATATCCTGTGTAATCAGACCAGGAGCATGTCTAGGAAATCTACAACTTCAATGCCAAATACTGAAGCACAATTCATTCTTTGAAACCTTATTCCATGTTTGACTTTAATTACAATTCAGGGGAAAAAAAAATCAATCCCCAGTACAAGTTAGTTATCTCAATTTTACAGCAATATTTGGTTCGGGGGTGAAAGGGAGGATGAGGAGAGGAGGAGGAAGCCATGATAAACAATGATTTAGAATTACAATTACGATGTCAATGAAAAATGCTTACTATGTTATTTATTCCAGTTTCCGACAGGTCAAACATCACTGTAATAGGTTTCCCGTTTTCTCTTTTAGCGTAACGTTCCAACCAAAATGCTATAAGCTTCTTTTTGTCCAACGCAGTTTTGCTGTCTTTTATATGATATTTCACCCTGATCCAGACTTTAAGCAGAACAAAAAGATAAAAATAAAAGATAAGAATAAGAAAATTATACACACACACACGGTGTTGTTAGATGCCGTCGAGTCGATTCTGACTCATGGTGACCCCGTGTGCGCAGACTACTCTGTACCATAGGGCTTTCAGGGATGTGGCCTTTTGGCACACACACCCCAAACTAAAAAGCCAAACCTGTTGCTCTCGAGTTGATTCCAACTCATAGCAACCCTATAGGACAGAGTAGAACTGCCCCATAGTGTTTCCAAGGCTGTAATCTTTACAGAAGCAGACTGCCACATCTTTCTCCCACAGAGAGGTTAGTGGGTTCGAGCCATTGACCTTTTGGTTGCAGCTGCTTAACCACTGCACCACCAGGGCTCCTCATATGTATATACATATATATACAATTCCTTTCCTTTGACATTTTTCTTCATTTATAATTCATTTTATTTCTCAGATTAAAAACATCTCTTCCTTCTTTTAAATGAGAAATGGTGGGCACGTGGGAACCTTAAAGAATAGTCAAAAGGTAAACTATTTTTTTTTCCGTCGGAAATATACAAGTATTACCAGTAAGTAAGGGAAAAAGAAAACACAGTGGAGCAAACAGTATTTGCTAATAACCTAAAAGTATTCTTTATTCTGCTTATTGAACAAGAAAGCCATTGTTTCCATCAAGCACTAGAAATAATGCTCCACCCGGTGAAAAGGCACAGAACATAGGCAGGAGGGAGGCATGAGCGGGGGTCGTGCTTACGGGCAGAGAACGGCAAACAGTCCAGTGTGGTGGCTGCTAAGACCCAATAGGAAGAGTGGTGAGAGGAGACGCTAAATAGAGAGAAAGGGCTGGGCTTGAAGGACTCTCAATGAAATGCTGAGGGGTTTTGATTTTCCTAAAAGAGATGCAATGACACTTAATGATTTTAGGCTGTGGGGTGGCATGACTGGGTAAGTATTTTTAAAAGACCTCTCTGGCAGTGGCTTAGAGGGTAGCTTGGAAGAGGCTTAGAAGGAAACTCAACAGTCCATTAGCTGAGAAGGGGTGGGGACAGGCGGTTGTGAGGAGACTAGGGACTGAACTTAGGAAGTGGCTGGTGAAAATAGAGAAGGGGCTAAATTAGGCTATGTTAGAGGGAAGAGCCAACGATGAGCCTCTGGTATCTATCTACTGTGGGCCTGAGCTGGGAACTGCAGAGAAGGGCCTGGTGTTGGTATGCGGATGTTCGATATATGTTGTGTAGAAGGAGGCTGGTAGTCACTGGACAGCTGGATGTGTGTACATGGCCTGGAGGTAGTGTGGGGTCATCACTGTGCATCACCCAAGGAGACTGTGCCAACTGGAAAATAAAAGAGGCCAAGGAAATGAATGAACCCTGGGAAACACATGTTTAAGGCACAGGCGGAATATGAGGAAAGACAAAAGAAGATTGAGAAGGAGGAGCCAGTGATAAAAGGAAAATACAAAGACTTATTGTCATAACAGAACAGCTCACATGCTACATAGAGGGCAAGCAAGAGGAGTGCAGAATGTGTACAAAAGTAACTTGTCAGAACATTTATTCAGCGTGGGGCTCTAAACTCTCTGCCAAGTTCTTCAGACAAAACCAAGCTGGATTTTGGGCAAGGGACAACAGAAGGGTAACAAGGGAGTTATCTGACCAACAGAGATGAATGTTACTGTTCCTCTCACTAATACATCAATTTAGGAAAAAGCTAAGGGGAGAAGACTGGGAAACTTACAAAGGAAAAAACTCCATTTAGCAACTGTCCAAAAGACTTGCCATAAAAACACTGGGTTGCATTTTAACATCAGTCAAATTAGAAGGAAGATAATAATATCAAATTTAATTATTTTGGCTGTGCTATAGGATGTAGCATTTGCCTTTACTGCCTTCTTTGTTGTAATGTAAACAGTACATACAACTACTAAAAATTGGTATTTGGTCAAGACAGCTCTAACTATTCCCAATTGTAGGAAACTTGATGTGCACTGCATTTGGAGAAAGACAATTCTGCTTATTATTAATCCAGTTGAGCTAGATAACGACATCTGAGACTCTTGAAAAGCCAGTACATAAATTAAACATACTTACACAATTTGTTCCCTTCTTTGTCATAACCATGGAGATAAATACCACCAATTTCTAATAACCTTCTGGGAATGGAGGACTCACTCAGGTCTAAAAAGTGATAAACTCTGATCAGTAATTGTAATTTAGGGGCTTAAAAAGAAAACTCACAACAGTAAGGCAAGGTTATACAGTCGTCCCTCGGTATCCACGGAGGATTGGTTCCAGGAGCCCCAGCAGGTACCAAAATCCCGGGATGTTCAAGTCGCTTATATCAAATGGCGCAGTATTTGCATGTAACCTATGCACGTCCTCCCATATACTTTAAATCACCTCTAGATTACTTATAATACCTAATACAATGTAAATGCTATGTAAATAGTCATCATACTGTATTGTTCAGGGAATAATAACAAGACATGAGGTGAACAAGACTGAAGATCTGTGAAACGGCAGGAGGCTACAGCAGGGTGTGCCTACACGTTACTTTACTTGCTTGGATTCAGTGCTCGGCGCATGGCAAATCCAAGTTTTGCTTTTTGGAAGTTTTTTCCCCCAAATATTTTCGATTGGCAGTGGGTTGAATCCACACGGAACCCATGGATACAAAGGGCCGACTGTATAGTAGTTTTGATATAAAAAAGCAGAAGCTTATTTAAACATCTGAAAAGAACCTTGGTGATACGAAATGGTCTTTACTAACATAAACAAACTACATAAAGGCATAAGTAAAAGAAACGGAAAAAAATCCATGTCCCTTACCATGTCGGCCATTATTTTATGTGGATACATTTCAATAATCAAACCTTGGTTGTGTTTCATGCAATGACTTACAAATATTATATCACTGTTCAACTTTTAACATGCCAGTAAATGTCCACATTACAGTCTCAGAATTAATGGGGGAGGGAGGACAACATGGTGTTTTCTCTAGTAAAAAATAGTATTTGTTTTTAGAAAGTTCAACATCCAGTAGAATCTAAGACATTTTATAACCTTGGGGCAAGTGGAAAATAATTCAAGAAAAATACTAGCTCCTTTAGCAGAAAGAACAAGAAAGGGCCTGCCTTGTCTGGAATGAGGTCGAGGACCAACATACAGCTAGTCAGCAAATGCTAAAATGCTAAGGCTTTGGTTTCCTTCACTGATAGTTCCTCAAGAACTTTAAAAAATGTCTTTTTCTTTTCTCACCCCTCTTTTATCATATTTCCATTGTCTGCTAACAGAAACTAGCAATTATATGTAAGAAAACAATTATTGTGGTGTTTAAGGGTTTATTAAGTACTTAAATGATTTAGGAATGTCAGATTTCTACTTCTTTGCTTGATTAACAAATACTTCACTGTATTTTTGAATTGCCTACAGTGTTTACATTTCTAATCAAATTATTTCTTAAATACGCCCCGTCTCATGCGGAAAGTTTCTGTTCTAGATTTATTTGTTGACTGTTTTGTATTAAGTCACCAGACTCAATCAGTCCAGAGTCTATAATCGCAAGGGCAGAAGATCCTTCTGTATACATAATGTACATCAGTAGTTAACACAGCTTCTTCTCATTAAAATTTTAGGACTAGCGAGGTATCAGGTAACCTTCTCCTGTTAAGAGTTCTCTTATACTTGAAGGCTATCATAAAACTTCTTCTAAGATTTAAAACTCCTGTTTTTGACAAGCAATGAGATCAAACAAAGAGGTGGCTAAGGATCACTAATTAAGCCCTGATGAAACTTGAGAAAAATTTCAATCTAGTGGTAGGCTGGAAATTAAGAAGTTAAGAGAAGGTTGCCATAGGCATCCTTGAGGATAAGCTTGCTTCTTTGGAACCCTCATTCATTTAGCAATCACATATGGAGTACCTATCAGCACAAGGCAATCTGGGAATAGAGAAAGACATAAGGCAACAACTAAGAAAAATAGGAAAATAGTATCTCCTTATCTTTAGTCCTATGGGGGCATGATGGTTCACTGGTAGAATTCTCGCATTCCATGCAGGAGACCCAGGTTTGATTTCTGGCCAATGCACCTGAAGTGCAGCCACCACTAGTCTGACAGTGAAGGCTTGCATGTGCTATGATGCAAACAGATTCCAGTGGAGCTTCCAGACTAAGACAGACTAGGAAGAAATGCCTGGCAATCTACTTCTGAAAATCAGCCAATGAAAACTCCATGGCTCACGATGGTCTGATCTGCAGCCGATCATGGGGATAGCACAGGACTGAGCAGCATTTTGTTCCACTGTGTATGGGGGCACCATGAGTCAGGGGCCGATTCCACAAAGATACTGTTTTGCTATTGTTTAATGGTTCTGAACTATCCAAGCACAGATTAGGAGACTCTGCTCTGCTCCCTGGTGATGTGATTTCCTTATGAATGTGAGACTAAAAAGAAGCTCCTTTGAAATTATTATTTGAGCTTTATGAAAAATTATGTTCTGGTGTTTACAATGACTGCCAAGAAGATCTGCAAATAGACACTTAGATCAATACAAAAGATGAAGATAAAACAGTAATACTTAGGCAGGAGATATTATACTGTCACAGTTAAATTGAATAGCTTACCATTGACAGCAAATTCTTTCCTCCACTGAAAACTCTCATCAAGCATCTTCAGTGTTTCATCTACGACATCGCGTCTCCAAGATAAGTAACTTTCAACCCAGTTATCATCTTGCTGTAGTCTTTCGACATCACGTGGATCATATTTATCTGACTTATCTAGGGAAAAACAATAATAAATATCCAGTCAAATTAATTATGTAATGAATAATAACAAACACTAATGCCAAAGGAGAAGAAACATCCCAAAGACAAAACTAAGCTATTTGACGATAGACAAAAAGATGAAGTTCAGATGAAAACGCAGTTTAAAGGATAGACAGAATTTCTGAGTGTAAAGAGAACAAAGTTATCTAAAGACTACAGGTTTAAGTAAGCCACTGCAGATTCAAAAAAGTAAAATCATGATAAAATATTTGGCACAATTGTTCTCTAAAGCTATAAACCAACACCTGAGAAGATGGATTATTTTATCTGAATTTGAAATCTTTACTCAAATGAAGAAATTTTATCTGCAAAGAAAGGACTAGGTTGTATTTAAAAGGACATTTGTTTGGCAAGTATCATTTCAAAAAGTGAACCAAAAAAAATTGGAAAACTGGCTATGTATGCAGCATTACAGTATTCAGTATTTTCAGGCTCTGTGGCCAACACTTCCAATAATTTATTGGAATAACTATTTCCAATAGTAATAATTTCTCATTATTTGCCTACACACATGCTATATTCTTAGCAGCCTCTGGCTCTGATATTACTCCTTCCACACTGTGTTCTCATATTTTTTTCTTTAACTGAACTCCCTGGTCTCCTCATAGTCATCTGCAAATTCAAATTCTACCATTTTGCAAAACCCCTTTCAAACACTTCCTCTTCCATAAAATTTTCCCTGAACCCAGAATTCCTTCCCACCTCTAACAGCTACAGGACTTGAACTGAGCCTTTCCTAAGGCATTTATCACGTTTTCTCTTGTAGCATCATTACTGGCATACATGCCATATCTTCCCAAATAATCTCCAAAGGCATAGAGTCCACATCGTAAGAATCGTCCAAAGGAGACTGCAATTGTGCCAATGAAAAGGCATTCAGTAAACATTTGTTGACCGAATCTATTCCTTTTCTGTTTTTCTTTTCTCAATTAATAGTACCCTCCCAGGGTACCATTCAGGAAATCCCCTGGCTCCTCCATATCTTTCACTGTTTTGCTATCTAGTTAGCTGCCAAGTGTTATGGACTGAATGATGCCCTCTCCCCAAAATGTGTGCTGAAGTCTTAACCCCTGTACCTGTAAATATGATCCTGATTAGAAATAGGATTTTCTTTTGCCATGTTAGTGAGGCCATACCAGAGTGGGGTGTGTTATAAAAAGAGAAGAGAAACAGACATACACACACGGGAAAGACAGACGATGGAGACAGATGTATCTGGAAGCCAAGGAACGCCAAGGGACTACGGGGGTTACTGAAAAGAAAGGACCCTCCCCTAGAGCCGATGTCCTGAATTTGGACGTCTAGTCTCCAAAACTATGAGACAATAAATTTATGCTCTTTAAAGCCACCCACCTGTGGTATTTTTGTTACAGCAGCATTAGGTAACTGTGATGGTTAATGTTACATGTCAACTTGGCTAGGTCATGATTCCCAGTATCGTGTAACTGTCCTCCGTTTTGTGGTACTGTGTAATTGTGTTTTGTAAACCCTAAACTTCTGTATGTTAAGGAGGCAGGATTAGTGTGGGGTGTATCTTGAATCACACCCTTACTAAAGGGCATGATTTAAGTCACAGCCTTACTCAAGTCATAGTCTTACTCGTGTTTTGCTCTGGATCCTTCGCGCTGCTTGTCATCAGCTCACCAGTCCTTCTCTCTCAGTTCAGTATACAGTCGTTTGATGATCCGATTCAGCACTTCCCCAGCCCTGTGAGCCAGCAGCCTGCCATCTGACCTCATTCGCCAGCTTCTGCAGCCCTGTGTGCCAGCAGCAATTCTCCGCTTGACCTCTTTCTCCAGCCGCCACAGCCCCCGGGGCCAGGTGCCTGTTGTCTGACCTGCCGAGTTGGGATTTGTCAGGCCCTGCAACTACGGGAGTCAGGAGAAGTCTCCAGCCCGACACCTGACTCACAGATTTGGGACTTGCCAGCCTCCACAACCACATGAGCCATTTCCTTGAGATAAAATCTTTATATATATATTTGCTGCTGTAAATGTGTGTATCTATCTGTCTATATGTATTTGCTTCACTGGTTTTGCTTCTTTACAGAGACCAGCCTAAGACAGTAATGAAGACACCAAGTTTCATACATTCTATCTCTTTTCTATTTGCATTGCCTTATTTCAGGTCCTCAGAGATAATAGCTGAAAGGGCAGGAAAATATAAAGTGCATTCAGAGAATTGTCTTCTTTATGAGTCTCAATTTCCTTATCTTTAAGCTGCTTTATATACACAGAGTTGTTGACGATCAGATGAAAAAATATACATGAAAAATATTTAGAAATTTCAAATACCATGAAATATAAGAGTAGCCCATAAATCACGCATTTGCAGAGTATTACCTAGGATATGGCTCAGTTATCTATGCTCTATTTTTCCAATCTGTAAAATGAGTGGTTCTGTAACAGGTCAATCTTGGAAAATGTTGTTCAGCTCTGCTATTCTAAAATTCATCGTTGTTCAAAGCACTATTTTCTCTAATTATAGATGGCCCCTGGGAGTTCCTGCCCCTTGAAGAAGAGCTATCTGTTTTGGCCACTGGATAGCACCCTCTACTGGACCAATAGCCAGTCACGTGTTTTTCCTTGAAATTACAGGCTGGCTTCATCCATTTTCAAGATTTCTGCCAAACACCCACGTCTTAATAGCCATAGTTTATCTGCCAGTTGTTCTTCCAAACAAAAATGATGGTCTATGAAAAGTGACTAGTTCAGATGGCAACTCAAACCTGTTTAGTATGTGGAACTGCTTTATGTATACTCCCGATCTGGTCACACCGTTAAAAGGACGTGCGCTCAAGGATCGAGATTTAATAAAATAATTTTTAATGTGTTCAGAAAAACCAGTCCTTTATGACTTCATTGGGGACATTCTAAAATAAAACTGCCCCCTTCTCCCTCTCCCACACATACAGTGTGAGTACTCACAGTGAAGAATACAATGACTACTAGCCTTGTTGCCTTGTTTCCGGCTAAGGAGCCGGCAGTCTTACACACCACTGTTTTCGCATTATCAGTGCAAATGTCAACACAGTGAAGAAGGCAAATGACGTCTTACTATTATTATGAAAATAGTTTTGACCTTACAGACTCCTCAAAGAGTCTTGGGAATCCCCAAGGGTCAATGGACCACACTCTGAGAACCACTTATGCAGAACAAACCCTGACATGTGGCAAATAGCCAATAAATGTCAGCCATAATAAGAATAAAACATCAATATTGTTACTATTATCATTATTACTATCACTACTAGTACTACTACTAGGGATACCACAAACAAGACAGCCCCCATTACCAAGAAATATAAAGGCGATTGTTCTTTGATAGCTTTCAGGGTTGCAGATCTTTGAAATCAGCAATCTCCATTTATATTAAAATTATTAATTATTGTTATTAATAGAAGATACGCTTACACATGAAATGGTTACTGGTAAGCATTCCCCCTAGACAGGTAATAATGAAAATGGAGGGGGGGCGAAGAGAGAGGGAGAGGACTGGAGTGGGGAACTGTAGGAGATGGGGGACAGGCAGGAGAAAAGCAGGGGGTAGAAAGGGACAGAGGACGGGGGGGTGGGGAAGGGGAGGAAGGAGAAGGGGAAAGAGAGGGAAAGATGAAGGGAACAAAAACAGAATGAAAGAGAAGGCAAACTGAGCATTCAAGGTAAGGAAAATATGTCCAGGGACATGTAATAATTGTGCTTATGACAACACAATTGGATGCTTTCAAAAACAGCCCTCAGATAACTGAACCCTCAAGTAATCTGGAGTTTTCAGAAAACCAGCCCTTTAGTAAATCCACATTATAGGAAGAAGCTAAGGATGTATACTCATAAGGTATCTGAAGACAGACGCACACACACACAGACACACACACACACAGACACACAGACACACACCCCAGGCCATTATTTCGAAAGACTAACTATCGCTGAGTAAAGTGTTGGGATGAGCAAGTGACTGGTTTTAAGGGAATACAGATTAGCTTACATAAAGTTTTACTTAACCTCCTTGTTATTTCTCAAGAACTTCAGAAGGTCTCTACTTCTGTGCCATACAAAGAAATTCAGCCTCATGGTTTTGTCTGTTAAAGAAATGTATGTTTCATCAACTTACCTCTTAATAACTCTTAACAAATTGTTGTTGTTGTTAGGCGCCATTGAGTCGGATCTGGCTCATAGCGACCCTACATATAACAGAACGAAACACTGCTGTGTCCTGCGCCATCCTTGTAATCTTTGTTATGCTTGAACCCATAGCTGCAGCCACTGTTATCAATCCATCTCATTAAGGGTCTTCCTCTATTTTGCTGACCCTCTACTTTTCCAGGGACTGGTCCCTCCTGATAACGTGTCCAAAGTACATGAGATAAAGTCTCACCATGCTCGCTTCCAAGGAGTATTCCAGCTGTACTTCTTCCAAGACAGATTTGTTTTCCTTCTGGCAGTCCAATATTCTTCGCCAACACTATAATTCAAAGGCGTCAATTCTTCCTTGGTGTTCCTTATCCACCGTCCAGCTTTGACATGCATATGAGGTGATTGAAAATACTATGGCTTGGGTCAGGCACACCTTAGCCCTCAAAGCGACATCTTTGCTTTTTAAGACTTTAAAGAGGTCTTTTGCAGATTTGTCCAATGCAATACATCGTTTGAGTTCTTGACTGCTGCTTCCGTGGGCATTGATCGTGGGTCCAAGTAAAATGAAATCCTTGACAACTTCAATCTTTTCTCCATTTATCATGATGTTGCTTATTAGTCCAGTTGTGAGGATTGTTTTCTTTATATTGAAAAGTAATCCATACTGAAGGCTGTAGTCTTTGATCTTCATCAGTAAGTGCTTCAAGTCCTCCTCACTTTCAGCAAGCAAGGTTGTATCATCTGCATATGGCAGGTTGTTAATGAGTCTTCCTCCAATCTTGATACCGCATTCTTCTTCATACAGTCCAGCTTCTTGGATTATCTGCTCAGCATGCAGACTGAAAAGTATGGTGAAAGGATACAACCCTGATGCACACCTTTCCTGGCTTTAAACCACACAGTATCCCCTTGTTCTGCCTGAACAACTAACTGCCTCTTGGTCTGTGTACAGGTTCCTCATGAGCATGATTAAGTGTTCTGTGATTCCCATTCTTCACAACATTATCCATGATTTGTTATAATCCACACAGTCAAATGCCTTTGCATAGTCAATAAAACACAGGTAAACATATTTCTGGTATTCTCTGCTTTCAGTCACGATCCATCGGACATCAGCAATGATATCCCTCATTCCACGTCCTCTTCTGAACCTGGCTTGAATTTCTGGCAGTTCCCTGTTCATGTACTGCTGCAACCACTTTTGAATGATTTTCAGCATAATTTTACTTGTGTGTGATATTAATAATCCCCACTGCTGTCAAGTCGATTCTGACACATAGCAACCCTATGGGACAGAGCAGAACTGCCCCATAGTGTCCAAGGAGCCACGGGTGGATTCGAACTGCCAACCTTTTGGTTAGCAGTCGTAGTTATTTGATAATTTCCGTGTTCTGTTGGATCATCTTTCTTTGAAATGGGCACAAATGTGGATCTCTTCCAGTTGGCTGGCCAGGTAGATGTCGTCCAAATTTTTGGCATAGATGAGTGAGCATCTCCAACGCTACATCTATTCATTGAAAACATCTCAACTGGTATTCCATCAGTTCCTGGAGCCTTGTTTTTCAACAGTGCCTTCAGTGCAGCTTAGACTTCTTCCTTCAGTATCACTGGTTCTTGATCATATGCTACCTTCTGAAATGGTTGAACGCTGACCAATTCTTTTTGGTACAGTGACTCTGTGTATTCCTTTCATCTTTTGATGCTTCCTGCATTGTTCAATACTTCCCTGTAGAATACCCCAGTATTGCAACTCAAGGCAGAAATGTTTTTCTTCAGTTCTTTCAGCCTGAGAAATGTCAAGCGTGTGCTACCCTTTTGGTTTTCTAACTACAGATCTTCGGACATTTCACTGTAATAGTTTACTCTGTCTTCTCCAGCCTCCCTTTGAAATCTTCTGATTGGCTCTTTTACTTCACCATTTCGTCCTTTCCCTTTACGTTCAAGACCCAGTTTCGAAGTCTCTTCTGACATCCATTTTGTTCTTTTCCTCCTTTCCTGTCTTTTTAATGACCTCTTGCTTTCTTCATGTATGATGTCCTTGATGTCATTCCACAACTTGTCTGGTCTTTGGTCATTAGTGTTCAGTCCATCAAATCTATTCCTGAAATGGTCTCTAAATTCAGGTGGGATATACTCAAGGTCATATTTTCGCTCTTGTGGACTTGGTCTAATTTTCCTCAGCTTCAACTTGAATGTACATAGGAACAATTGATGGTCTGTTCCGCAGGGGGCCCCTGGCCTTATTCTGACAGATGATATTGAGCTTTTCCATCATCTCTTTCCACAGATGTAGTTGATTCGATTCCTGTGTATTTCATTTGGTGAGGTCCACATGTACAGTTGCCATTTACGTTGCTGAAAAAAAGGTATTTGCAATGAAGAAGTTGCTGGTCTTGCAAAATTCTACCATGAGATCTCTAGTGTCGTTTCTATCACCAAAGCCATATTTTCCAACTTTTCCATTCCAATTACCATTAATTATCAATGCATCTTGATTGGATGTGTGATTAATTTCAGAGTGCAGAAGCTGGTAAAGATCTTCAATTTCTTAACCTTTGGCCTTAGTGGTTGGTGCGTAAATTTGGATAATAGTCGTATTAACTGGTTTTCCTTGTAGGTGTATGGATATGATCCTATCACTGTCAAGGAGTTCATTGTCAAAAAGAACATTTCAAGATCTATCCTGAAGTACAATGCTGTCAATGACAGGATAATATCCTTAACAAATTACTACTTGTTAAATGTTTTGTTGTTTCTCAGAATACTTTTATTTTATATATTTTAATAAAATCATAAAAAACTCAACATTATTATGGATATTGTAAGGTTTATAACTGAAATTATTTTAATCCTTTAACTCTGTATTTTTATAAATTTTCTTTAAAAGTATATTGGGCACTGTGATTAAAAGTCTGGTTATTTACACTAAATATGTACAGATGGTAAAACTGTATGTCTAGTAACACAGAATTAATAAGCTGTACAGACCCACAGGGCTCCCAGAAGCCTGCTCTCCTAGGCTATGCTTACCCTGCACAGTTTGACCAGATAGCTCACCCTCTCCTACCATACTCTATACTCATCAATCATGCCTCTGATGGTGGTATAACTGGACAGAGATAGGAAAGCACAATTATAAAAACATAACCTTAAATTGTTAGGTAATAGAAGGAAATGGAATCTGCAACTCACTCTTAGTGAGAACTGAAAATCCTGGACTTAGGTTTACTGCAACTAGTCTTTAGATGAAATCTGAAAAAGCTGGAGAGTCAACTTTTTTATATGGATCCAGGCCCTACAGAGTTTAATAATGTAAAAATAACATGTTCTCAAAGTGGTAACAGACTACGTTGTTGTTATTGTTGTTAGGTGCCACAGGGTTGGTTCTGACTGATAGCGACTCCCTGTATAAAAGAACGAAACATTGCTTGGTCCTGTGCCATCCTCACAAAAGAGGTATGTTTGCGCCCATTGTTGCAGCTGCTGTGTCAATCCACCTTGTTGAGGGTCTCCCTCTTTTTTGCTGACTCTCTACTTTACCAAGCATGATGTCCTTCTCCAGGGATTGGTCCTTCCTGATTACATGTCCAAAGTGAGCCCCGGATAATTATAATGTGGTACTAGAAATATAAAAGGAGTAATTTGGCTCTAGAAAGACACAGGAGGCATGAATGAGTCTTTGATAAGCTTTTGGCTAGATTTCTCTTACTCTTGTGTTTTACTTGACCTCACTCTCTCGGTGCAGGGGTCGTTCTTGTTTGCATGAGAACATGATAAGCTCATTCAATAACTTATATGGAAGAACAAAGGACCAAGAAGAGGCTGAAGAAGTGATTTTCACAAAGAGGAAAACCAAACGACCCATACAGATATGAAGAGATGCTCAACCTCATTGCTATTTAAAGAAATGCAAATTAAAACCACAATGAGATACCTTAACACATCTATATAAAAAAAACAAACAAACCAGACCTGTTGCTGTCAAGTCAATTCCGACTCATAGTGGCCCTATAGGAAAAGGGTAGAACTGCCCCACAGGGTTTCCAAGGCTGTAATCTTTACGGAAGCAGACTGCCACATCTTCCTCTGGTGAAGTGGCTGGTGGGTTCAACCTGCCAACCTCTTGGTTAGCAGCCGAGTGCTTAACCACTGTGCCACCAAGCCTCCTTAAGAGATTAATAAGTAACACCAAATGCAGGAAAAGTAACTGCGCCCAGAAGGGCAGGGATGGGGACACACAGGAGGCTTTTAAGGTACCGGGAGGTTCTACTTCTTTGGATGAGTGGTGAGTACATGGGTGTTTACTTTATTCATGTTTTATAGATTTCGTACATACATTTCAAAGTAAAAAACTAAAAAGCAAAAGAAAACAAAATTAAAAGACTAGAAAAAGTCATTAGTGAGAGAGAGAATTATTTAACTTAATAGCAATGGAAGAAACCACAAAGGAATGGGTAATTTGGAATGGAGTCCCTGGGTGATGCAAATGGTTAAGGTGCTCAGTTGCTAACCGAAAGGCTGGAGGTTCAAGTTTACCCAGAGACACTTCAGAAGAAAAGCCTGGTGATCTATTCCGAAAACATCAGCCATTGAAAACCCTATGGTGCACAGTTCTACTCTGAAATACACAGGGTCTCCATGAGTTGGAATCGACTCAATGGCAACTGGTTTTTTTGGTTTCATTTTGAATAGATTCAAAATATGAAAAAAAGTAAAAAAGACATAAGAAAGACCCACACCAATATTAAAAGCCATACTAATAAGAAAAAAAATGTTGAAACTGGAAATGGCTGTAAATATATGAAAACAATGCTTACCCTCATTAGTAATATAATGCAAACTAAAACAAAGACCCATCAGTTACAATTTTAAGGATATAATCTGAACTACTCTACAAAAAAAATTGTTAACAAAAACCTGGAAAGACTCTAAATGTCCAAAAGGAAAGGGCTATTTAAGATAAAAGTTAAGAAAATTACCTTTTATCTACAGAACTGAAAATTAAGAGACAATGTTAAAATGTTGCTTACTTCATAAATATGGAAAATAAGATCATGTTAACAAACATAATATGCAAAATTACATACAGAATGGACTTTTTAGCTATTTTTTAAATATACAGGAAGAAAGACTAGGAAAAAATGCATCGACTTTTAGAGCTATCTCTGGGTAGAGATTATGGGTGACTCTTTAGGCTATTTTGATATCCAAATTCATTTAAATGAATTCATAAACAGTGAAGTGAAACCTGTGAGAGGTGGAACTCGACTGGACTGCCTTGTTTTTCCGCGTCTTGCAAATTTTCTGCCTTTGACGGTGCAATCTTACCACCTTTCTATTGTTCTCTATTAGTGGAAAATATTTGCGTTTTCCTTCTCTGACAGGTTTCCGCCTTACACAGGTTCTGGCTTTCACAGGGTTAACTGTACTTGTAAAATCAGAAAACCAACCTAGTAAAAAAAAAGCCCCAACTTCTCCATGGCTTTCCATACCCACTAAAGTACAAACTCATCACTTTGCTGTCTAAGGCTCTCTACAATACAGTCCCAACTATTTTCAGCCACACGTGCTTACCTTTCCTAAGGCTTATCAAAGTGGACTTCTTAATTGCTTCCCAACATAGTCCACATCTCACCTCAATGCTTTAGCTCCAACCATTTAATCTTCCTGGACCACACTGTCTACCAGTCCAAGTGCCACCATCCTTCAAAGTTCATGAGAAACACCCCTTTTTAATGAAATTTTTCTAACTTTGTGTTAACTCAGTCATCCCAATCACCAGATGTTATTTCTCCTTGTCTTTGACTCCTACAGAATTAATTTTAGCACTCACATTACTCTTGATACAATTTGCCTTAACTTTAACAGTTATCTGTTTTAATCCTTCTACTGGATTGTAGTCATTCAGGAAAAGGCTCTAGCCTTTAGTTCTTTCTCTAATACTGACACACTCCTTCCCAGAATTTAGCACATAATGAGTCTTTGAGGAACTGAATAAATTATTGTCACAAGGGATTAGTCTCTCGCCTTGGCCACAAGGAGGAGGAAAAGAGAAGGGGAGATGTTTCTCATTTGAGACTCAGCATGGAATTTCTCACAGAAACAATGAGATAACAAAACAAGTACTATTAGTAATCCATAAGATGTTTACGGACTTATATTTTATTCTTTTTGCCAGCTTAAAAAAATCTATCCATAATCAGTAGCTTAATTCCTATGGAAACAAAAATGTGCTTGGAATTCCCAAGAACCTACCTCCAAGAGAGTTTTTGGAGTATAAACCCAAATCAGTTGCCGTCGAGTTGATTCCAACTCATGACAACCCTATGTGTGTCAGAACAGAACTGCATTCCATAGGGTTTTCAATGGCTGTGATCTTTCAGAAGCAGACTGCCAGGCCTTTCTTCCGAAGTGCCTCTGGGTGGATTCGAACAGCCAACCTTTTGGTTAGCAGCCGAGAGCTTAATGATTTCTGACACCAAGGGACTCCTTTTGATATACTTGTAGATAAGATATATTTCCCTTTAGGACAACATATATTACCACATTTGCTTAAGTCGGCCTTAAGCCTCTTTTGAAACAAAATATTGTTAATGACAATAGACATGGAGAAAGACAGAGGAAGAAGGAAAGCAGATGTTATAAACATACTTGAGTAATTTCTAAAAGGTAAACTTAAAAAGGAAATCACTTTCTGATTAGGCAAATGAAAAAACTTTACTGCTTTCTTACTCTATCAGATTCTACCTTTATCAGGAAACTGAAGCCTTAAGGTGAGAAAGTCGTTAAAGGTTTCTATTTTCCTTTCCCATGCAAGTCTTTAAATAATATTTACAATCACTGTGCAGATAGATAACCCACACATCTGTGTAGAAACACACCCAATTGTGTATATTTAAGGACAAAACTCTCCCTATGTGCTTAATGCTACACACTGCTTTACTGTGAAATAATCCTTGTCTTTACGAGAAACAAGGAGTCCTGGTGGCGCAGTGGTTACAGCACTCAGTGGGAGAAAGATACGGCAGTCTGCTTCTGTAAATATTTACAGCCTTGGAAATCCTATGGGGCAGTTCTACTCTGTCCTATAGGGTTGCTATGAGTCAGAATCGACTCCATGGCAATGGTTTATGAGACATATGGTGAAGGTTCCTCTGTCAGATTTTGGTGGAGGAGGAGGGGCAGTTAGGACAGTTCTTAACACAGAATGGGACTAATCTCCCTATATGTGTATATTTAAGTATTGCTATATTCATTCAGTGAGTATGTACTGAGAACTGTGTTAGGTATACAGAAGAGTATAAGACAGACAAGACACTTGCCCTCAATGCCCATAGGCTGCACCAGAAAGCACATACATTCTACTGGAGAAAATGAATAGGTCCCTAGGGTGCAAAAGGACTGTACTTGACTACTAACCTAAAGGTTGGTAATTCGAACCACCTAGTGGCACTGCAGCAGAAAGGCCTGGCAATTTGCTTCCGAAAAGATTATAGCCAAGAAAACCCTATGGAGCTTTGTTCTAATCTGTAACACAGGGGGTTGCCATGAGTCGGAATTGATTTGATGGGTTTGGAGGAAATGAACAACAAACAAGTAAACAAATGAACAAGATAATTACAGATTATGGTAAGAGCTGTAAAGGAGAGAAAATAAACAAAAGAGGGACAGGGAGGCAGGGAGGCTATTTAATAGTAGCAAAGGCTTCTCAGACACATTTAAACCAAGATGGAAAAGAAAAGAAGGACCTGGCCATGCACACCACCCAGGGAAGAGCCTTCCAGGCAGAAAGAAGTGAAAAGGTCCTGAGATGGAAACAAACTCAGTCTATCTGAAGAACATAAAAGAGGCAGTGTGGCCAGTCATGTTTTTCAAACCGTGGGTCATGTTTATAGGTTAAGATGCCAGTTTTGTGGGTCATTGCATTTTTTAAAAAGGAAGTTAAATAGAAAAAAATCACAGGGTCACATGCTTTCAGAATAAGTACTCTTTCATGAACTTTTGTTTCAGTTATACGTGTGTGTACTGGGTTGCAATGTACAGTGCATTTCTTCCTATGGGCAGTGTCAAATTGAAAGCTTCTGTGAGAGATAGTACTAAGCAAGGAGAGTAGTAACAGCTGAGGATGGAGAGGTGGGTAAGAGCAAGACCACTGCAGGCCTCCATAAAGAATTGGGGTTTTATTCTAAACACAGTGGGAAGGCACTGGAGGGTTTCAAGTTGGGGAGTGACACGATCATGGTGTTGCAGTAAGGTTACAGTAGTGAAAATCAGAAGACCTGAGCTCTAGCCCTGGCCTATCCACGAACACCACGGATTTTGAGGAAATCACTTAAACTCTTTAGACCTCACTAGCTTCATTTTAAAATTGAGACATTTAGACCAAGATGACCTTTAAGAGCTTGTCTTGCTAAATTTCTATGACTATATTCTGCTTCCTCTCTTAGGCATAAGTAAATTGGGGAGATACTAGCATTAGGTCAAGCTCTGGGTAGCTTCTTAAAATACTATAAACCCTTATAGTTTATACAAGAGTCACATTTCTATAGAAAGCAATTTTAGAATTATCTCTTTACCGGAACCAGTTATGTTATTAGAAATAAGATGGCTGGGCTAAAAGGGAATCACGTGCTTTTGCAAACTCTCTGGTGCAAAGCTTGAGTATGAAGGAAATTGGCAGGGAGGCATGAAAAGACTGACCAGATTATTGGGAACAAATTTCCTTACTTGTTCCAGGTATAATCTGTTGTTGTTAGGTGCCATTGACTTGATTTTCAATTCATAGCAACACCATGTGACAGAGTAGATTGCCACATAGGGTTTTCTTGGCTGTAGTCTTTACGGAAGCAGATCGCCAGGTCTTTCTTCCATGGAACGTCTGGATAGGTTCGAACTGCCAACCTTTTGGTTAGCAGCCCAGCACTTAACCATTGCATCATCAGGGCTCCTTACTTATCTAGGGGAGTCTAAAGTTGCAAGGAACCTCAGCTGAGCACTAAAGATGCTGAAAGTTAACTCCTTTCCCAGTAACCAAAATGACTACTGAGTAAAAAGACTCATTTAAAGTCTACTACATGCTAAGCCATTAGACAGCCTGATATATGCTTTTTCATTTAATCCTCCTAACCATATTATTCCCATTAAACAGACATGGAAACAGGGGCTCAGAATAGATAAACTATTAAGTGGCAAAGTCAGGATTAAAACAAACAAAAAACCAGTTGCCGTCCAGTCGATTCTGACTCCTGGTGACCTCATGTGTTTCAGACTAGAACTGTGCTCCATAAGGTTTTCAATGGCTGAGATCTTTTGGAAACAGACCGCTAGGCCTTTCTTTCAAGGTGCCTCTGGGTAGATTCGAACCACAAACCTTTTTTTTTTTCCTTATGATTATGGGGTTTACTAGGGAAGTAACATGTTACAATTCAGGATCAAGAACAACTCAGGATACAGTTCTTCTAACAGGCCCTCAGGCACTCTGCCCCTTGGCTCTGCTCAGGCAAGTGTTACAAAGCTCTTCAGCTCCACCAATAAGTGCCTGGGGGCCTCCGCAGAAGTCTCCTGCCTGAAGGCGCTCAGCTCTCTCACTCCATGGATCATCATGCCCACTGTAGCTGGCTGCTTTGTGGGCTGGGAAGCCCACTACGCCATGCGGCACTGGTATCCTGTCGAACCACCAACCTTTCGGTTAGTAGCCAAGGGCGTAACCATATGCACCACCCAGGGACTCCACAGGGTCAGGATTAGAATCAACCCTAAACTGGTCAACCTATACGTTCTTTCTTAATTCTATATGTATAAAGAATTATCCTAATTTTTTCAAAGTTAATGTACAAGTATTATATCATCACTTAAGTACCTAACAACCCAAGTATCTGTGACATCTGGACACAGAATGTCCAACCAGTAAATCAAATTTGGACTCACAGGTGCCTTGCTAGGTACAGTGTGAGATGAAAAGATAAGATCTTGTTCCAACGTTGCAGGGCCTACTCTGTGGGTAGCATGCTGTGTGGTATGAAGTGGAATAAGGCAAAACCACCAAGGAATTTGCATCTCCAATTTAAGTCCAAGTCAGTAGTATTATGGCAGGTGCCAGGTTCATTTTCTGGACTGCTGCTGGTGAAAGGTCAGCAGAGGAACCATGGAGTGGACAGTTCACCTGTGCCCTGGGCCTAACAAGTCTTCGCCAAGTTCCATAAACAAGCGGAGATGCTAGAAACTCGCTGCTTTCCAACTTACACTAACCCTTTAAAGGAAGCAATAAACGTCCACCTGCCCAATTGGTGCAGGATGCACGGCAGGTTATGGAGACAAAAACCTCGCAAACGCACAGCGCACCATCCCTGTGAGGGTCCAAAGTGTCCCTAATGCCGCCCAGATACACCCACAAACACCTCAGCAAAGTTGGGAACGCTCACTGCACGCCCGCCTCAACCCTGAGAACGCGGTACTCACCTGCCAAATACTCAGCTTCGAACCTCCGTCGGGTCTCTGCAATGCGCATGGCTTTAATCTGGGCCTGACTCTGGATGGGAGACAGGGCAGGACCCTTAGACACCACACTCGCCATCCCGCTTCCCCCCAGCCCAGCCAACCTGTCCCCGGGCACCAGGCCCCTGGCCCTCAAAGGCGGCCTTCGGGGTCGAGGGGAGCCGGCAGCCGTGCAGCCGGTTCCTCACCTCGGCCATGGTCGTGCTCACGGGTGCCGTCGTCGCCGCCCGAATCTCTCAACACTAGCCAGGCGGTCCCCAGGATAGACAGAGGAGGGCGGGAGGAGGAGGTGGTCGCGTGACACCGGAAGGCGAGCGAAGGAGCCGCCACGCCGCCCAATCCAATGCGGTCATCTGGGTCTGGGGCGGGACCAGGCAGTCAGCCTTACGCTCCATTCGCTGCTCATCTGAGTCCCGCCCCTCGACGTCTCCCGCACATGCGGCCCCGCCCCCGCCATTGGCCGGGCCGGCGCTTCTGCGCCAAGCTCCGCCCCTGAGAACACTGCGAGACCTTCGGTTTCACAACACTCCCCTTAGGCCCCGCCTCCTCAGCCTCCCTAGCAACCGTTTCCCGGCAGGCTCCGCCGGCTTCGCTCTCTTGGCGCGCGACCGGGCCTCCGGCCCGCGCCTCCCAGGATGCAGTGCGATGGCGGGAGGTTCGGAGCTTTTGGCTGCTGCACCCCGGTAGGGCGCCGGAAAGGTGCTGGCTGCACGACCTGGGAGCAGGGGCGCGCTGAGGTAGGGCAGGCGCGTCTTTCCTTCTCTGCCTTTGCCGAAGCTGGGTTTACTCCCATTGTCCCCGCATTGCGGGAGAACGGGAGGGGAGCGGGCGACTGGGTCCTGCCTGAGTGAGCCGCGCCTGTGCCTGAGGACAGTGGCCTCGGAGAGGTCGTCGCCTCTCTCCTCAGGCCTTGTGAGCGCCCCTGAGTTAAGACCTATGCTCCAGAATCCCCACCTCCATTCCTAGTTTGATACTTTGGCAGGTTCCCGGCCTTGGAGGTACTGGTGGGAGGGACGCATCCGGCAGAGCCCCCTGTGGTCCTCTCTGGCCTAGGCACCCCGTTACGCTTCCCGTGACCTGGCCTGGGGCTCCCTTCTCTAAGGATCCGGTTGGCTCTCAGCCTCCTCAAAGTACCTTTGAGACGTTTTGGGGGGAATGTTTTTATGGTGGCAAGATTGCAAAGAACATTTTCTCTACCATGTCTATCCCACTTGGAGTGTGAGATACTTGGCAAGGAAAATATCTTTGAAATCTTTAAAACAAGAGTGTAAGGTTAAATTAAAGGATGAAAAGTGCCCAATGGTTATTAGCAGGGGCCCATGAACCAGTAAGCAAGGTATGCACGGGCTTACTTGTGTTTATTTACTAATCTGTAGTGCACAGTTTCACCTGTTTTTCACCACCTCAAACACTAATCTGTAGTGCACACTTTCACATGGGTTTCACCACGTCTTTGATGTGCCGAGCCCTGAGTTAGATTTATAAAGTACTGGAGCAAATTTTATGGTTGTCCATTAAAAATGATAATTGAGAAGATCTTTAAACTCTGTGCCTCCGATTCTTCATCTGTGAAACGGGATAATTTCATAAAGATGTTGCGATGAATAAATGAGTTGATCCAACATGTTTAGAATAGTACCTGGCACGGAGAAAGCACTCAGTAAATATAGTCATCTTAGGTAAACACAAAATATTCAATGTTTATGTGTTTTTATTTATATAAGTAGTATACTGCAGTATACATTTTTCTGCAACTTAACTCATTTTATTTTTGAAATTTAGTCACAATGATACACG
This sequence comes from Dugong dugon, assembly GCA_030035585.1. Classification (NCBI taxonomy): domain Eukaryota; kingdom Metazoa; phylum Chordata; class Mammalia; order Sirenia; family Dugongidae; genus Dugong; species Dugong dugon. The sequence goes on from CM057483.1 coordinate 163,486,531, forward strand.
TAGCTGTAATTCATTCCTTTTAACTACTGTATAATATTCCACTAATCAATCCTCTATTGGTAGTTATTGAGGCTTTTACTGTTTCTTTTATATTACAAATAACAGCACAGTGAACATTCTAGAACAGTGTCCTTGTGCACATATGGGATTATTTCTCTGGATTCATGTCTAGAAATGAAATTGCTGCATATATGCATTTCATTTTACTGCCAAATTTTAAGTACTCTTAAAATAATCTCCTGATTGCTATTTCTTCCTCCAGTCTCATCCTGTTTCTGTCTTCAGCACTGTCACGTACACTTGTAATTCATAAGTATATCCTGTGATTTCTATTTTTGAAATCTTTCAGAGGTTTATCATTGCTTTTAGGAGAAAGTTGAAGTCCTTAGTATGATGTAAAAATCCTTCTTTAACTTAATCTTTCCTGATTTTCCAACTTGGTGTATCATCACTCCCCCACATTCACCTACATTTCAGGTATACTAGGTAATGTTGGGAAAGGGAAAGAGAAGATTGATTCTGGTTAAACCCCAATAAATGATTTCTAATTACAAAGGCAGAAAAAAGTTTTACCGGTGGACCTATTCTGTAGTCAAGTTAATATACTTAGGTTAAGAATGTCTGAAAAATGTTGTAAAAAGGGCATCTATCACTGTTGTTTTCATAAGTTTGTTTAGGATTAGATAAAATTTTTAGTTGAGTATATTAATTGCTTAGACCTTTCCCCCAAAGATACTTTCTTTTGGTCACAATTGATACTGTTTCTTATAGACATTGGGTTTCATCTGTATAGCTATTATAGTACTCTTAGGCTCTTCCTGAACTAGACTGATAGTGTATAGTGCCAAAAATGAATTTATTAGCATTTAAAGGGAACTGCTTTTTTATTTGGAGGGAGCAAGTAGAAAAGAGGGGATGAGGGTGATAATTGATTGCTGCCATGGATTGAATTATGTACCCCAAAAATATGTGTCAACTTGGTTAGGCCATGATTCCCGGTATTGTGTGGTTGTCTTCCATTTTGTGATTGTGATTTTCCTGTGTGTTCTAAATCCTAATCTCTGCCTGTGGTTAATGAGGCAAGATTGGATTATGCTGAAGAGGATTAGGGTGGGATGTAACACACTTGCTCAGGTCACATCCCTGATCCAGTGTAAAGGGAGTTTTCCTGGGGTGTGCCCTGCACCACCTTTTATCTTACAAGAGATGAAAGGGAGGCAAACAGAGAGTTGGGGACTTCATACCACCATAAAAGCAGTGCCAGGGGCAGAGCGCATCCTTTGGACCCGGGGTCCCTGTGCCTGAGAAGCTCCTTGACCAAGGGAAGATTGTTGATAAGAACCTTCCCTCAGAGCTGACAGAGAGAGACAGCCTTCCCCTAGAGATGGGACCCTGAATTTGGACTTCTAGCCTCCTAGACTGTGAGAGAATAAATTTCTTTGTTAAGGCCATCGACTTGTGGTATTTCTGTTATAGCAGCACTAGATAACTAAGACAATTGCTAACCTACTATATCTACATTAGCATGTATAGTATTGTTTTCTAGTGTACACACATATCTGGTTTCATTTTATGTACTTTGATGTATGGTAATACAGAAAAGGAACATCTCAAATTAATTATGTAGTGTTTTATAAATAATCTTCTTCCAAATCTTTATTTTTTCAATAGTTGTAACAGAAGATAAAAACTGGTTTGAGCTACCAGTTTTCTTCTGCAGTCACTGTTGTAATGGTTCTAATAGTCAAATGACCAGTAGGTTGAAATAGTAAACCTGGAGCCCCCATAATCAGCCTTTAATTAATCAGTGATTGCTTATATTGGGTTAATACCCTCTAAATTATTCCTTAATTTGCCTTGTTGCCAGGTATATTTTTATCCAAAAAAAAAAAAAATTTGCCTCTTTTTCCATAGGCTTGCGGGTTTTATAAACATATGCTAAGAATTTTGTTGCAACAGTGTAAAATATAGCAAGTATACACAGATATGTGAATTCAGTAAGCCTTGAGATTATCACAGAAAGTTTGAGGAGAATATATTTATCTTCATAAATAAATTAATGTATTAGCATCTAATTTATATTTAGCTAGCTCTGAAGGCAGTCTATTTTAAATAACTTATCTTGAAAATGTGCATATTTTTGTGAATGCTGTTGCTGTTAGGTGCCGTCGAGTCGGTTCCAATCCACAGCAACCCTATAGGAAAGTAGAACTGCCCCAGAGGGTTTCCAAGGAGCGGCTGATGGATTTGAACTGCTGACCTTCTGGTTATCAACTGAGCTCTTAAACTACCACGCCACCAGGGCTCCATTTTTGTAAAGAGTATTTAAAAATTAAGACTAACAACCTTTCACATAACAGTCATTTATGTTTTTAGATCTGTTGGAATCTTAAGTCCATGAGGATAAGTTTGTTTTGTGTCTAACAACAGAAAAACAAAAAAACAAACCAAAAAAAAAAACCAAACCCATTGCCGTCAAGTCAGTTTTGAGTCTTAGCGACCCTGTATGACAAAGTAGAACTGCCCCACAGGGTTTCCAAGGCTGTAATCTTTACGGAAGCAGACCATCACATCTTTCTCCTGTGGAGCAGCTGGTGGGTTTGAACTGCTGACCTTTGGGTCAGCAGTTGAGCGCTTAACCACGGTGCCACTAGGACTCCTTTCTTGTGTCTAGAGATCATGCAGAAAGTAGGTTGAGTTAGGAGTATAACAGGGCTTTGAATGCCTGCTAAACTTTACAGCACTAGTTCTCAAACTTTTTTCTCTACACCATCCATATGTTCAGTACACAATGTTCAGCATCTGTCTCGTAATAATTCTAGGATTACAGATCTATTGAATAAGGGGAGAAGGGGCATGCATGTTTGAGTTAGGGGCCAGTGACAGGATCAAGCTTGTGTTTTAAAAACAATAGCTGAGGTAGCAAAAATAAATTTATATATGTATTGAAGGGGAGAGAGACTAAAATAAGGGAGACCAATTAAGGAGTTTTACCTCAGACTGAGAGGTAACCAAAACCAAATTCACTGCTGTCCAGTTGATTCTGACTCATAGCAACCCTATAGGATGGAGTAGAACTGCCCCATAGAGTTCCAAGGTTATAATCTTTACAGAAGCAGATTGCCACATCTTTCTCCTAGGGAGCAGCTGGTGTGTTGGAACTGCCGACTTTTCAGTTATCAGCTGAGTGCTTAAACACTGTGCCACCATGGCTCCTTGCCTGAGAGATAAAGGCCTGACTTATAGTAGTGGCAATTGAAACAGTTGGGAGATAATTGAGGTTTCTAACTTGGTGATGACATTAAAAGAGCAGAATGTAAGAGGCCTAATTTTCCTAGTCTAACTTTGTCAGGTTACAACAATACATACTGTCAAGTTTAGTAAAGGGGGAGATTATACTGGCTATTTAGCGCTCTGATTCTTCATACTTACTATCATACTGTGGATTTTGGTAAGTGAACCAGAGCCCTGTGTTAATTAAACATTAGTTTTGACATTTAATATTAAAATCCTTTATAGTATTAAAATACAGAGGTTATTTTTGTTGACTTTTAATATTATTCAGAAAGCTGAAAAATCTTTGAGTAGGTAGTAAAAGACAATGAGTTCTCAGATCTTTATCTCAAAGTCTATAATTTTAATGCTCTTCCCAGAAATCTTCTAAGAGACTTTACATGTCTATGGGAATTTTGAAATAAATTATTTATACATTTTGATGTGATGTAACTAATGTTTATTTCCTTTGAAGTAAAAGATAATTTCATAAGTAAAAGCCACACCTTTGATCTACCTGATTTATCTTCTTTACTGATGAAGGTGAAACTACTTTGTGATACATACTGTCCCAGATCTTTGTATTAATTGCCTAACAACAGACCAGTAAGCCAGTGACTTCTCCTAGTTTTGTATTTTAATAATGTATCTCCAGTTATTTTAGGTAGTAGATTGCATGAAATTCTCAAAAACAGATATCATTATCAATATAATCTTTAAAAAAATGCCATAGAGTAATATGTTAGTTATCTATTATTGTATAACAAATTACTTTAAAACATAGCAGCTTAAAGCAATAAACATTTATTATCTCACAGTTTCTGTTGGTCAAGAATTTGGGAGCAGTTAGCTGGGTGGTTCTGGCTCAGGGTCTCCATGGGCTTGCAGTTCATGTCCACTGGTGCTGCGGTCATCTGAAGGCTTGTCTGGGGCTGGAGGATCTATCCCAAGAAAGCTCACTCATGGCTGTTGACGGAAGGCTTTAGTCCCTTGCTGGCTGTTGGCAGGAAGTCATAGTCCCTTGCTATGTGTACTTCTCCATGGGACTGCTTGAGTGTCATAATGATATGGCATGTGGCATCCCCCAGAAAGTGATCCAAGAAAGAAGTCAGACAGGAAGCCACAATGCTCTTTATGACTTAAAGTTAAACACTATCACTTCTGCCATATTCTACTGGTTAAAAGCAAGTCCCAGTGCTCAGCTCTCATTCGGGGGGGGGGGGGGGGGGGGAATTAAGCACCACTTCTTTTTTTTTCTTTATTTTATTGTTGTACTTTAAGTGAAAGTTTACAATTCAAGTTAATCTCTCATACAAAAATTTATACATACATTGTTATGTGACCTTAATTGCTCTCCCTATACTGTGACAGCACACTCCTCCTTTCCACCCCTGATTTCCTGTGTTCATTCAACCAGCTCCTGACCCTCTCTGCCTTCTCATCTCACCTCCAGACACGAGCTGCCCATTTAGTCTCATGTATCTACTTGAGCTAAGAAGCACACTCTTCATGAGTATCATTTTCATTTTGTGTCCTATAGTCCAGTCTAATCTTTGTCTGAAGAGTTGGCCTCAGGAATGGTTTTAGTTCTGGGTTGACAGTCTGGGGGCCATGCCTTCTGGGGTTCCTCCAATCTCAGACCATTAAGTCTAGTCTTTACTAGAATTTGAGTTCTGCACCCCACTTTTCTCCTGCTCCATCAGGGACTCTCTGTTGTGTTCCCTGTTAGGGCGGTCATTGGTGGTAGCCAGGCACCATCTGGTTCTTCTGGTCTCAGGCTGATGCAGCCTCTGGTTTATGTAGCCCTTTCTGTCTCTTGGGCTAATACTTTCCTTGTGACTTTGGTGTTTTTCATTCTCCTTTACTCCAGGTAGGTTGGGACCAATTGATGCATCTTAGAGGGCTGCTTGCTAGCTTTTAAGACCCCAGACGCCACTCATCAAAGTAGGGTACGGAATGTTTTCTTAATATACTTTGTTATGCCAGTTGACCTAGATGTCCCCTGAAAGCATGGTCTCCAGACCCCTGCCCTTGCTACTCTGTCCCTCAAAGTGTTTGGTTGTATTCAGGAAACTTCTTATCTTTGGTTTAGTCCAGTTGAAGCACCACTTCTTGATGGAAGTTTATCGAAGAATTTGTGATAATACTTTAAAATCACAACAAGTGATGTATTTGGAAACTAGACAGTAAGGTGTGACATCTCCAATTTAAAAGCAGAAACTAGTCTTTTAAACAGAATTGCCTCTGTAAATCAAAATTCTTTCTATAAAATGCAGACTAAATTAATTTAAATTTGTAGTTTATGGTCCACAGTGATGCTTTTTTCTAAGTGGAATATTGATAGATTTTTACAATAAAGGAACAAAACTTAAGCCTTTGGAGTTTGCATCTTGTTCAGAGAAGAGCAATATTGCTTAATTGTCAGTTACCTAGTTTTCAGTTATTTCTGAAATAATTGAATTTACTGGTGTACAAAATGATCCACAAGTAGGAGAAAAGAGAGTATGAGTTAGAGTCATTTACAGTGGAGCAGGACCTTTCAACATTCACATGTTGTTACGTACGCAACTCTTGATGTTTTTGAGGTTACGCACTATATAAACCAGAGTTGGTGATGATGATGGTGGTGGTGATGGTAATGATGATGATAGCAGCTAACATTTAGGGAGCACTTTCTGCATGCCAGGCTCTATTTTAATTGGATTAGATTATTTAATTCCAATACCTTATGAGGTAGATACTGTTATTCTACTACCACCGGTTGGCCTTGAGTCAATCCCAGCTCATGGTGACCCCATGCATGTCAGAGCAGAACTGTGCTCCATAGAGTTTTCAATGGCTGTCATCTTTTGGAAGTAGATCACCAGGCCTTTCTTCCAAAGTGCCTCTGGGTTAGCAGCAGGGCTTCAAAGGTTCCTCTCTGGTTGGAACTCCTGCTGAGAATTTACATTTCTAGCAAGTTCCCTGAACTTGATATACTGAATCAGAATCTACATTTTGACAAGATTCCCAAGTGATTCTTATGTAGAACTTCCCGGGAACTTGTTAGAAATGCAGATTCTCAACAGGGGTTTGAACCTGAAGAGACAAACCAGTTGGAAGCCCTGGTTAGCAGCCAGGTGCATTAACCATTTGCACCACCCAAGGACTCCCGATACTGCTATTACAACCCATTTATAAATGTAGAGCCCTGGTAGCGCAATGTTTAAGAGCTTGACTGCTAACCAAAAGGTCAACAGTTTGAATCCACCAGCCGCTCCTTCGAAACCCTGTGGGGCAGTTCTGCTTTGTCCTGTAGGGTCGCTGTGAGTTGGAATCGACTTGATGGCAACAGTGTTTTTTGTTTTTTAATATAGATGTAGATGTGAGGGACAAAGGGGTTAAGTAAGTTTCCCAAAGTCAGACTTCTAGCGAAGGAGGGAATCAGGATTCACAGCTGCTCTCTAACCATGTGCAGTACTGCTTAGCATATGGTAAGTGTTAAGTAACTTTTTTTTAAATTATTTTTTTGTTGATGTTGAGAATATACACAGCAAACCATATACCAATTCAAGTTTCTGCATGTACAGTTCAATGACACTGATTACATTCTTCGAGTTGTACAACCATTCTCATCTTCCTTTTCTGAGTTGTTCCTCCTCCATTAACATAAACTCACTGCCTCCTCAGCTTCCTGTCTAATCTTTCAAGTTGCTGTTTTCAATTTGATCCCATACAGATAGATCTTAAAAGAGCATAAAAATGCCCAAGGCAGACATTCTTTACTAGTTAGACTAAACTATTATTTGGTTTTAAGAAAACCTCAGGGGATATTTTTGGTTTAAGGTTTAAAGTTTATCTTAGGGTAATAGTTTCAGTGGTTCGTCTAGCCTCCATGCCTCCAGAAAGTCTGGATTCCATGAGAATTTGAAATTCTCTTATGCATTTTCCACCTTTGATCAGGATTTTTCTGTAAAATCTTTGACCAAAACATTCAGAAATGGTAGCTGGGCACCATCTATTTCTTCTGGTTGCATGGCAAAGGAGGCCATTGTTCATGGAAGACATTCCATATCCTCCTGCTCCTGACTTCTTCCTCTTTTGCTCCAGGTGAATAGAGGCTAATTGTTGTGCCTTGGATGGTTGCTTGCAAGCTTTTAAGACCCCAGGCACTACACAATAAACTAGGAGGTAGAACAGAAGCACTATACATGTTATTAGGCCAATTTAATGGAATGTCCCATGAAACCGTGACCCTAAACCTCCAAACGAAGGAACCAAATCCCATGAGGTGTTTGGTTGTACCTAAGCAGCCTCAGCAGCTACTCTTTGTTCTTGTTGTGCATATGTCTGTCACACAACTTTGGCCAATTCAGCTTTTTACAGGTGTACAACTTACTGACAGTAATTACTTTAATTGGCTGTGCAACCCTACCCTTAATCAGTACGATTTTTCCATCTCCATAAACTGAAGCTCAAAACTCCGTAAGCAAAATGCACCCTCCCCCCACCCCCCTCTCTCCTGCCTCTGGAAACCTCAGATAAACTGTGGTCTCTATACATTTGCCTTTTCTTGTCTTTTTATATAAGGGAGGTCATACAATATTTGTCCTTTGTGACTTATTTCACTCAGCATATTGTCTTCCAGCTCTACCAGTAACTGTTAAAGGAGTGACCAGTACATATAGGCACTAAATAAAGAGAAATCAACATCTTTTTTACATGTTTGTTCAATTTAGGGGATGTTCCTTTGTTCTTTATTCTATTATACTAATTCTCCCTGGTTGCCTTTCTTATAACCAGTTGTTCAGAGTAGGGGAATGCATGTCGGGACCGGCTGGTGGTTAACAGTGTAGTCTCAGGAGTCAGAGGGCCCCTCTTAGAAATCGAGGCCACTGCACATTAGCATTCTAACTGCAGACGTGTCATAACCTTGGGAAATGTTCTTACCTTTGTTAAAATAAGGCTTTCTCATTTAAAAGATGGGGTAACAAGAATACAGTACTTTAAGAGACTAGTTGTGAGCATTAAATGAGGCAATGCATATGTTGCACCTGGCATAAGAAGCATGAATAATTGATAGCTGTTATTATTTAATACTTCTGTTCATTATAATTAATTACATTATTAATCTTTTTTTATTCTGAGTAAGAATAGTGACTTCCTTAGGTAGTAAAAATGGATTGTTTTTCTAAAGTAAGATTTATTTCTCTTCTCTGGAGATTTTTAAAGCCATCTTATAGCACCTCCTATTTTTTTCTTTTGGAGTTTGATTTTTGTGGTAGAGTCTGTGTGAGCTCCTGTCGCCAGGAAGTAGGAGCCCAAGAACCTGGGCTGTGGGAGCAGTCTAATTAGAGTCACCATATCTGGGGAGAGACTCAGCTCCTAAGACAAGTCATCGATTGATTAACTTCATTGTCATTCTGTAGCAGCTAAGCAGAGGGAGAAACTAAGTACAGGGCAGCCCGTTGGAAAATGAGGAAACCAGATGAGAATTGGTAGGTTTGAAACAGAGAAGTGGAACCTTAAGAAATTCTCTGAGCCAGAAAGAAACCTGATGTCAGTTTGAATTGAGCATCTAAAGCTTTAAATAAATGTTCTTAATACATTCTGTTATCTTTTTTCACAAGGTTATTCACGTTCTTGGAGCCTTGGTGGTGCAGTGGTTAAGAGCTTGGCTGCTAACCGAAAGGTCAGGAGTTCGAATCCACCAGCCGCTCCTTGGAAACCCTATGGGGCAGTTCTGTTCTGTCCTCTAGGGTCGCTATGAGTTGAAATCGACTTGACGGCAATGGTTTTTTCTTTTTTTTTAAATTTTTATTTTTTATTCACATTCTTAGCAAATTGAATTCTTTTAAGGGATCAAACCAAAAACCAAACCCACTGCCGTTGAGTCAATTCCGACTCATGAGTTTTAAGGGATATTTGAGGTATATTTTTGATAAGTGTGACATGGTTACAATAGTATTCTAAAAAATGTAAGAATACTTAATAAAATTATAGTTACCTGTGTGATAGGTTTCTAAAAGAAATGTGTTTCTTTTTAACTCTGCCTACTTCATGGTAGTTTTTCTCGTTTCTTTTTTAGGTTTAAAGTATCAACTAGAATCAATTTGAATTGAAAATCACATCAACACGAAGACTTGATATTGTGGCATGATTAGCAAGCAAGCAATGTCATCTAACGAACAAGAAAGACTCTTGTGTTATAATGGGGAAGTCCTTGTTTTTCAGTTGTGTAAAGGAAAGTTTGCTGATACAGGGGCTGCAAAAACACCCATATTACATGTCAGAAGAATGGTGTTTGACAAAGGAACAAGAGTATTTGCTCAGAAGTCCACTGGGTTTTTTCGCATGGAGGAAGAAAACTCTCATTTTAAAATTATTTGTTGCAGCTGTGTGTCAGACTTGAGAACTGGACTCAACCTTCCTCATGTTATGATACAAAGCGAAAAAGATAACGTTTTCAATTATTTTCTGCTGTTGCTTCACAGTACCAATAAATTCGAAAAGCAGTTGAGTTTTAAACTAGGCTATGAGTTGAAGGACAGCTTAAGGGTTCTTAATGGTCCTTTAATTTTATGGAGACATGTCCAAGCAGTTTTCTGTATCTCTTCCAAAACTGGCACAGTTGTTAGTGTGCCGGTTAACTTCTCCTCTGTTGTGTGGGCAGGGGAGATTGGAAATCTAGGTATTGTTTTATTGGGATGCACCCAGAGACCTTCAAAGTCAGATTGTGCTATTTGGAATACGAAATTTTGTGTATACTCTCTTGACCACCAAGAAATCTTACCTGATACATATGTTATCCCTCATGCTTACAGCAGTGTGGTAACTTGTGTGCATGTCTGTGCAACTGAGTTAGTTAACAACCAGTTAAGAATGTCTCTGATTGCCCTTACTCAAAAGAATCAGCTGATTTCATTCCATAATGGTACTCCTGAAAGTGTGTGCCAGCTTCCATTTGGAGATCCTTGTACAGTTCAACTTATGGATTCGAGTGGAGAAGACTCCCTTTTCATTGTATCTTTTAGGTCCAGTGATGCTTGTGGTGTTTGGAAAAAGAACTTTCAGGTATAGTACTTACTCTCATAATGATTCAATTGATATAGGATTGAGGCCTTTAAGCATTCCTGCTCTGCATAGACTTCATCCTGGTGTCTTGTCAAAATTATTTTTTAGTGCTGTACTTAAAGAAAAACATATACGTTACATTGTTCTTTTTTCTTAAATTTCAGTTTATATGAACAACCCAAACCAAACCCATTGCCGTTGAATCTATTAGGACTCATAGCGACCATATAGGACAAAGTAGAAATGCCCCGTAGGGTTTCCGAGCCTGTAATCTTTACAGAAGATGACTGCTTCAATCTTTCTTCCACAGGGTAGCTGGTGGGTTCGAACCACCGACCTTTCAGTTAGTAGCCGAGCACTTAAGCACTTTGCCACAAGGGCTTCTCCAATTTATCTGAATATTTACTTGATAATTGTTTTGCCTTGCCATTTTGAATCATAAAGGCTTTGAGTTGTTTAGAAATATATAAATAAATATATAATTTTTATTTGTCTTTTAATATAACTATTTCCAATTTTTATTCATATGATGATAATTAGATGTCTATTTTTACTTTACCAGTTGCTGTCAAGTCAGTTCTGACCCAGGGCGACCCCATGTGTGTCAGAGTAGAACTGTGCTCCATAGGGTCTCTGGAAGTCGATCGCCAGGCCTTTATTCTGAGGAGCCTTTAGGTGGACTCAAACGTCCAACCTTTGATTAGCAGCTGAGTGCGTTAACTGTTTGCACCACCCAGGGACTCCATGTTTTTATTTACAGTAAGATTATTAGTGATTTTACTTTATAAGCCTTCATAGAAAACTCAAATCAGCTCAGCTTTTTAAAAGTTGGTAATTATCTATTTAAACTTAATTGTCTTGTTCTTAAAATGAAATATAGAGAAATTCCTTGAAATGTGTCATTGTCCCTTTAAAATAAGCAGTTATTCTCCAGAGACAAGTTAAATGTTAATTTTTCTAAAATCTGCTGCATAGAGACTTTTATTATATTTCAAAACTCAGAGTTGACCTTTGAGCAAACATTTACATTTTATCTACGTATAGTCTTATCTTTTAACATAAGCCTTGGAAGTTGCTTTAAAATACTCACTGGTATTGAGTGTTTAATAACAGGTAAAAAGGCACAGAAAATGAATACGGAAATTGGAGGTTTGTAACTGGGTGTCTCTACCAATAATATTTCTTTGACCCTGATTTTTTGCCAACATTGCATTCTCCTGGCTTAAGATGTGATATAAGGTGATTATAAATCAAGGTAAATAATCACTACTAGTCAGAAATGTTTATTCCAAAAGTAGTTTAGCATATTCAACGATTTTTTAAATTCTTGTGCTATTTCAGAAAAAAAAAAAAAAACAGTTTTGTGTACTTTGTGTGCCCTGTAATAAAGGTCTTGAATTTTCAAAAGAAAAATAATTGGAAAGTTATCCTATTTTATTGAAAGCAGTCTTTTATAAGCACATTGTACTTTCTTTTTAAAGTTATTTTGGAAGGTGACATTTTCTGCCCTTTTCTACTCTCTATTCTTTTCCAAGAAATGGGAGGGAAGAAACATATGGCATAGCCTGTAACCCTTACTGGGGGCAGGATAATGGGAAGAACACCATTTAACCTGGGGTTGAATTCCCAACTGAGCCACTTACTAGTGTTACCTTAAGGAATGTAGTTAATTCTTGTGAAAGCATTTTCTGTCTTTAGGAAGTTGTGATCATCCTGCCTCTGAGAGGGGAACATTAAAGACAGTGACGTTGTACAGTATCTTGCACAGTGCTGGGCACATAACAGGAGCTCAGTAAGTGGTAGCTATTATTATATTAGACTAAGGCCAGGACTGTCATCAGTTATTTGTACCTACTCAGTGTGATTTGGTCTGTTCACCTGGGTAAGGAAAATAATTCCCTTGTACCTCATTAATTCCTTGGAATTTAGTCCTCACTCCCTTGAAATGAGTCTCCTCCTTGGGCACTGTAGAGTTCTGCCACTAGCATGTTACTCAAAGCAGGAAACTACGTCAGTTCCTGTAGAAGGACCTGTAACTTCTGGCCTCTTGGACTTGAAATAGTATTCTAGGGTTCTTTCTCTATGACGGACCGCCATCCTTTTTACAAGTTATTTACTTAAGTCCCTACCGACCTACCTCTTAAGGGAGGTATTCTGTACCAGGGATTCTGTATGTCTAAGTTGCTCTCAAATGCCCTATATTGAAAACTCTGGAGTCACACCCTGTTCTCTACAAATAATTGCTTTTAGAACACCTCAGTAAACTTGACACTTTGGAACTTTTGTAGCTCATGCCTCCAGCTTAGTGTTAACTTTACATTTATACTCACATACTTAAAAAAGTTGGATATAGTTTATGGTAAAATACTTGATTGCTTCAAAAACAGGAATAAAGACTAAGAATCTAGAAACAAAGGGGGGATAATAATGTCAAAAACCCTAATTTTAATTGAGCAATTACTTAAGCAGTTAAGATTTAAAAAAAAGTAAATACAATGGGTTTTACAATTAGATGGGACATACTATCGAGGGAATTTTTTTTTTTTCTAACATTGAGTTCTGAGAGGAATTTACTGTAGCTAAGAGATTTTGAATAATATATAATTGAGCAATAAAATGGGGTCTTTGAAAGCACTTTTGCCCCCAAATGAGAGAAAACAGTAGAAGCAGTCTTCCTTTGGGTTGGCTGTGGATCCATCCATTTATCCTTTTTCTACCTTATTCCATAAAAGAATTAAGGCAGTTTACAAAAGTAGATAAAAGACAAAACCCAAACCCATTGCTGTCGAGTCAGTTCTGACTTGTAGCAACTCTACAGGACAGAGTAGAACTGCCCCATAGGGTTTCTGAGGAGCAGCTGGTGGATTCAGACTGCCACCCTTTTTGTTAGCAGCCGAGCTCTTAACCACTGTGCCACCAAAGCTCCAGGTAAAAGACAAACATAGATGAAATACAGGAAGGAAATCAAGGTTAGTGTGTTCTCCTGTCTGCCCTTCATAAAAGCTCTAGGTGTAGTGTTTAATCCAGTAATATGATGACACAGAGAGACTAGAGTCCAGGGGAATACGTGATTAACTTTCTCTCTTGAATTGAAATAATCTCTTTAAGTCTTTTGGCAAAAATCTATGTAGCAGACATTTCAAAATTGAGATCATTGTCAAGTATACCTGAAGCATGAGTTTTGGTTTGTTGTAGATATTGTTGTTAGGTGCTGTTGAGTCTGTTCCGACTCAGCGACTCTGTGTACAACAGAACGAAACACTGCCCAGTACTGTGCCATCCTCACAATCGTTGTGAATGTTTGAGCTCGTTGTTGCAGCCACTGTGTCAGTCCATCTCATTTAAGGTCTTTCTCTTCTTCACTGACCCTCTACTTTACCAAGCATGATATCCTTCTGCAGGGACTGGTCCCTCCTGATAACATGTCCAAAGGATGTGAGACGAAGTCTCACCATGCTTGTTGGAGACAGAGGTTAATATGTTCTAGAGCTGTCCTGTATGATATGGTAGCCACTAGCCACATGTGGTTATACAACATTTGAAATGTGGCTAGTCTGAATTTAAATGTGCTATAGATGTAAAATATATACCAGATTTCAAAGACTTGGTAAAAAACAAAAGTAAAATATCTCAATAATTTTTATTGATTACATTGAATTGAATTAAAATGATAATATTTTTGATATTTTGGTTAAATAAAATATACTATTAAAATCTTTTTCACCTGTTTCTTTTTACTGCTAGTAGAGGATTTTCTTTTAGTAGGTACTAGAAAATTTAAAATCATGTATGTAGCTCGCTTATATTTCTATTGGACAGCATTGTTCTAGAACTATAGATTGCAAATGTGTGTGCATGCTTGCGTACACAGCACTATGGTTGTTGCATGCCCAGGACATTCCCATTACTAGTATCTCTTCACATAGTTCATTACACTCCATGATCCTCTTGGGTTGGGGGAAGGGAGGGTGTAGGTTTACAAATAAGCTTTCTCCCTGCACAAGTGAAGAATCACTGCTTTGGAAACCTTATAGGGGCGAGATTGATATTTGGTTATGTAGATCAAAGAGCCTTCTTTCTCTAATGCAAGACACCCTCCTGTCTCTTCTAGTTGCTGTAACTGCACTTCTAGGATTCTAAAGGAGCATTTTAGCTTTTCTGCCTCAGGGAAAAGGGAGATTTGCTCCCCCTGGTGGTAGTTTCCAGGGGACCAATCCAGAGGCTTTCAGCTTTATGGACTTTTAAGAGGTTGTCTTCTATTTTAAACTTGGGGTCTGATGTTCTGGTATGAACTGACCATATTATTCCATTAGGCTACGAGTGTTCTGGGTGACCCACTTTTAGCGTCCCTCCCCTTTTATGTGCCTGATAATGGCTGTGTTCTCCCCTGCCAGGGTTTAGAGTAATAAGTTCATCTTGACTCTATTACGGGTCATTCTGCTTTGAGAGTACTCTAAGAGTCTACTAGTACCTTCTGGTTACCTAACGCAGCTGAATTCCTTGAGCAGTTGGGCAGATCATAAGTTAAAATTTTCCAAAGATTTAGCTATAAGAAGTATTAGAATTCATAAATTGATTGCAATACATTTTTAATAGAGAAATCAGGAACGTATCAGTCCCTGGGCAGACATTGATAAAATATTTAATTACCTTGCTAGCCATAAAGTTGTTACAACTCCTTAAGTTTGTTTGTCTCCCAGTATCTTTATTTTATTTATTTATTTTTGGTTTTTACACTACCATTTTCATTACTTGTTTGTAAAATCGAAGAGAACAAATTACAGCTACATGAAACAAAAGGACTTAATTTTTTCACATCTGTTTTTTTTTTCTTTTCTTTTTTTCCTGTATTCCTCCCTTATCTCTTCCTTACAGATTGCCACTAAGTGGGAAAAAATTTTCTCAGTACTGATCGATGACTTTATTGGAGCTGGAACTGAACAAGTGCTGCTACTTTGGAAGAGCTCCTTGAACTCTGATTGCCTGACTTCATTTAAAATAACAGATCTCGTCAGCATAAACTATTCAGCAAGTTCTATTTTTATACATTAATAACCATTTTAGAAAAATTTAAATGCTTAAAAGCTTTTGAGCTACCATTCAAATATTTGTGATTTCATACTTAAGCTTTTTCAATTTTAAAAATACATAGCTTGGATCATTTAAATATGTACATTGAATTTCAACAAATGTTATACAAATTGGCTTTATGCTTTTGGTATAAGTTTGAAATATAGTATATCTAGCGGTCACTAAAGTGATAGTAATGTTGAAAATTAACTTTATTGTTGCTTCTGAAAATCATATACCAATAAACATGATGATATTGGGTTAATTTAAGGAATAAACTGAAATGAAACTGCGGTTTATTAAAAGAAGGAATTGTTAATATCTTGAGACCTTGTGCATAAGGGAAATAATACCACTGAAGTTTGAGATATATACAAAATCTCTCTGAGCCTCAATTTTTTTCATTTGTAGAATGAGGATAATTCTTACTTTATCTATGGAATTTTGTGAAAATCCAGTGAGTTGATACTTTATAAAGCAATATACAAATGTTAGGTGGTAATAGTAGTCGTTATAGTGATTTTTTTCTAGGTACAAGAAGATGATGGGGAAAAGATATAATTTGCCTTTTGTAAAATAGTGTATAACATGGAAAACTGCTCTTTGACTGGATAAACTTTAATTGTATTTTGTTAATCTCATGAATTTTTGGTTTATTTCAAAATTTGTTTTAGATTTTTGGTTTATGTGTTTGTCTTATTTATTAGAGTGATGCGTTGGATTGCAGTGAAGATATTTTAATTGAAGACATCGAAAAGAATTCTCCTCATTCTTTGGTGATTCCAGCTTTAGAAAGAAGATTGAAAGTTAGTGTTTGTGTTAGATTTTTGCTTTTTTTTTTTTTGAATAGTGCTATTCTAAATAAAGAATATTGAAAGAAAAGGTCCTTTAAGTATAAACAACTTAGTGACTGGAAAAAGCAATGATATTTCAAAAGATCTTTATTTTTTTGCTACCTCTGTAAAAACTATTATGGTTTTACTTACAAATGTATCATCTAAAAATGATATCTTTTTGTAGTAAGATTGTATAGATTTAGTAAGCCTCATAAGATAATATAAAAGAAACTCAATTTTGAAAACACATTCTTTCTGGTCTGTAGGATCTGTATAGCATGGGATTTCTTTTAGAGAGATGAAGATGATGAATTATAAACATTCCAAAGATGAACAGTTTAACCCTTAAGCTTTCCATAAAAAAACTTCCTAAAAAAGAGTTTTTGAGGTTTTCCAAATGTATATAGGTAATGCACATTCACTGTAAAATATTCAGACTTTGCACAGAAATATTAAAAAAGGAAATAATTACCTGTGATTCCACTACTGAGATATATAACCAATTTTAACATTCTGACATGGATATTCATGCAGACTTATTTATATGAATATATGCAAATTTACATAGAAATGTGATTATATGATGCATGTTTTTTCATAACCTGCCTTTTTTATGTGTAAAAATTTTAAATACACAGAAAATTCTAGTGATTATCAGTATAGTCCCCGTGTGGATTCATTAAACTTTTTTTTATCATGCACTCTTTCTGCATGTATAATGTTATTGTTAGTTGCTGTTGAGTCGATTCTGACTCATGGTGACCCGATGTGTGCAGAGTGGAACTGCTCCATAGGGTTTTCGAGGCTATGACCTTTCGGTAACATATTGCCAGGCCTGTCTTCACAGGCGCCTCTGAGTGGGTTTGAACTGCCAACCTTTCAGCTAGTAGTCGAGCCCTTAACCATTTGCCCCACCCAGGGACAGTAAAACGAACAAAAAAAGCAAGGCTTAGTGCCATGTAGTATAGCGTGCTCTTGTTTTTGGTTTTGGGTGGTTGGTTGGTTGGTTTGTGGAGAGGAGGAGGCAAGCATTTTATAATATAGACGTGGAAAAGTTCTGGAAAGGTAAATAGTCTGTTGGCTGTGCAAATGGGAACTGAGGGCCTCAGAAGGGAGGGTGAGATTTATATTATTTGAAATTTTTTTTTACCACTTGCCACTTATTTTCATAATTTTATAGTAAAACTTTGCAACATAGATCATTTAACTAGTCTAGTGATTCACAATTTCATCTTGGAGTAAGGGCTGTGATTAAGAGAGGAAGGAGGGGAGAACACCAGTAATAATTTCTGAGGGTACATTTTGAATCTGCCCGCATATTCCTCGCTTCCACTACCTGTTCCTCCAGCAGCCTCACATTTGGCTGTTTACCTTTTAGGGGTGCAACTTCCTCCCCCAAAGTTCTGAATTACTCAGTGAATGAGTGATGAGATGTGAATGATATAGAGCCCACAGAACTAGGTCAGTGTATGAAATTTTAAAATGTTGGTTAGACACTTTACATACTTTGTGCAATGAGATTTGCAGCTAGTTCAGTCCTTACCCTTCAACTTCCATTCATTGATAACAAGAAAAAGAATTTACCTGACTTTTTTCCCAAAAAAATTTGATTTAGAAGAAAAAGAATCCAAAAAAAGAAATGCATCTTGCCTTTTATATCTAGAAAAACCTATTATGTTAAAAACTGGATTAATACTTAAACAGTCCCAGGTCTCCATCAGAAATGAAATAGCTTCCATCAGTTCAATGATGTGGATCTTTTTAGATTTTCAATAGCAAAATTTATTTCGTGAAGGTTTTATCTTTAGTGCTGAAATCTATTTAACTGGTATAATAAAAAGAATGGATTGCTCGATGTCCAGTTTAGAGCCAAATTATTATTTTTTTTCAGCAGTTAGGAGTCAACCCTAGTACTGTGGTTATTAGCACAAAAATAAATTTATGAATTTTGGGTCTATTGTACATTATCTTTAAAATTTTGCTGTAAAGATTACTGTGAATACAGGATTTTAAACAGTCTGAAACCAAAAGTGATTCTTTATTCATGGTGATGTCTCTGCTTTTGTGGATACTTTGTTTTTGAAGCAGAACTTATTTCAGTAGCAAGAAAAACAGTTTTATTGTGGGGATGGGAGTGTTGGTAGGCCTTATTTTATTCATGTTGACTCCTGGTTACTTGAAAACTCAGTGATGAAACTGATGTTGCAATACACTGGCATTCTCTCAATTTGACATGTAGACTCTGTATTGCAAGCAGTTATTTGCTGTATTATTCCTCTTTGAAAGGAAATATTACATTTTTTTTGGTAATTAGAGACTTAAAATTTAGAAATAAAACAGTTTTACTCTGAGAAATATTCTCTGCTTCTCTATAGAAAAGTGAACTATAAACCACTTTTGGGGAAAGTACTTCATGAATGAATGGTATGACAGTTTTCATTTGAAATTGTTTCTGGCAACTATTTTTCTTTCTACTTTACAGATTGGTTTGGCTTCTGTTCAGGATTTACAGCAGCATCTCCTGCTTAAGGAAAAAGTTATTTCAAAATCTTGCAAAGCTTTAATAAACCTGGTTCAAGGGAAAACTGATACAACATCAAGTACAGAGGAGGTAAAATTAGTCATATGACCATTTTATCACTTTATGAGTTGAAAATTTGCAAGTTATTGAAGAATTATTTAAATTGGAATATATTAGAAAATGCTGCTCAGAGGATCAAGAAGAAAATTGGCAGGGATTATGATTTATGACCTTGTATAGTATTTGATTAAGGAGCCAATATTTTACCAATTTGCAAATGATTCTGTAAGATATTAAAGTCTCAGTTATCAGGAACCTTGGGGAAAATAAGTCCTTTTGTCTAAAAAAAAATAATTTAACTATTAAAACTTTTTTATTTGTATGGTTGGTATAGAAATTACTCCTAAATGGATTATATATTTCCTGACTTCTTAAACAGAATATACTGAGCATTATTTAACCTTGTATTGATGATTGTCTTAGTCATCTAGTGCTGCTGTAAGTGGATGGCTTTCACAAAGAGAAATTTATTTTCTCACAGTCTAGTAAGCTAGAAGTCCAAATTCAGGGTGTCAGCTCCAGGGGAAGGCTTTCTGTCTCTGTCGACTCTGGAGGAAGGTCCTTGTCATCATCAGTCTTCCCCTGGACTAGGAGCTTCTCTGCACAGGAACCTTGGGTGCAAAGGACACGTTCTGCTCCCAGTGCTTCTTTCTTGGTGTTATAGGAGGTCCCCTGCTCTCTACTTGCTTCCTTTTCCTTTTATCTCTTGTAAGGTAAAAGGTGGTGCAGGTCACACCCTAGGGAAAATCCCTTTACATTGGATCAGGGATGTGACCTGGGTAAGGGTGGTGTTACCATCCCACCCTCATCCTCTTTAACATAAAATTACAGTCACAAAATGGGGGCCAACCATGCAATTCTGGGAATCATGGCCCAGCCAAATTGATAAACACATTTTTGGAGGGACATAATTGAAACCGTGACAATGATGATGTAATGCCATCATTTGTGTACTGTTTTTCAGTCTGTTGTATCGTTCATTTCTAAGGATATTTATTCCTGTAGTAAATATCCCTAAATTGCTGTGCTTTTTTAGTCCTTATATGTACTTTTTAATAATTTTACTCTCTTTTTCCTTGTGGTTGACCATCATAAGAGCTTTTTCAGGTACTTTGCAGTTACTTATGCCAGTTAAGCAATGTAGAAAATTAGCAAAAACTGTTCAGACTTTATAAAAAGTAGCATCTACATACATTAGTAAGGAGCCCTCGTGGCACAGTGTTTAAGTGTTCAGCTGCTAACCGCAAGATCGGCGGTTTGAACCCACGAGCCACTCCGCAGCAGAAAGATGTGGTGGTCTGCTTCCGTAAGGGTTACAGCCTTGGAAACCCTATGGAGCAGTTCTACTCCATCCTATAGGGTCGCTGTGGGTCAACTTGATGGACAACAGGTTTTTTTGGTTTTCCATACATTAGTGGTTTCATTCAGAGAAAGACACAGTATAGCAAAATTAAAAATAAATCAAGAAAAGCTGGAGGGAGAGATGCTTAATGTCACATTTTATTTTCTCAAGTCACTTCAGTGCCCAGCTCTGACTTCCTTCTAGATTGACCATTCTTGTAATGGTCTCAGCCTCGTGCTTGTATTTAAGTGTAGCAATATGAGGGTTTTGGTCCAAAATATGGCCCAGTTAATATAAAAACTATCACAAAAGCACATGATATTGCATTTTTATATTACTGTTCTAATTTCCTGGGAAGCCTCACACAATTAATTATTAAAGTCTCCCCATTTTCCATCTTCCACCTCACTCTAACAATTTGGCCAGTATTAGAAAGGGGAAGGAATGTTTAGAAATTAATGAATTGAAACTTCTCTGTGCAAGGCACCATTTTGGCCATTTCCATTGTTTCTTAGTTAACTTTGAAAGCAACCCTGGCAAGTAGTACAATTTTCCCCAGGTTTCAGATGAGTAGCTGGCCTCAGATCTCACAGACATTAGCAGAAGCGTCAGATTCCTGGGAACATGTTTGGTCTGCTGTACTGTATGTAAGTGTCCATATGTGTTTTTCAATAATTACCACGTAGAGAGGGAGGATAGAAGAATAGTGAAGCTAGAACCTGAACTCTGGAACCAGTCTGCTTCACTTCTAATCCTAGTTCTGCCACTTGCTAGCTGTGTGACCTTGGGCAAGTTACCTAACCTCCCTGTGCCTCATTTTCCTTATCTGTAAAATATAGTTAGTAATAGTACCAACCTAGGGTACTAGGGTTTTTGTGAATAACATTTAGGACAGTGACTACCTTATAGTAAGCACTCAGTAATTGTTTCATATTATTATTACTACTACTATTTCTAAAGTTATTATAAATCCATATGTGTGGAAATCAGTGAGTATGGCCTGGACTTTAACACTAAAATTTTAGCAGTAATCTATTATAAGCAGTTCAAAGATAGTTTAATCAGTTTTATTCATATAAAAGTTCAGTTATAGGCTTAGTGTAAGTCACTAGTAAAATTTGATTTATATTGTTTTTTATTTAAGGATTTGATTGTCTCGATATACCTGGGGTTATGTACTGTCAGTTTATTTTTAAAAATGGACTCCAAGTTTACATCCCTGCTGACTATGTTGGACACTCCATCTCGTTTCCAATCATGCCATGCTTCTTGATCTGAGTGGATAATTTTAGTTAATTATATATGTTTTGTAAGTTTTATTTTAGTCAATTATGTGTAATCTGTAATGCAGTATGTTATATGCATTAGACTTTACTTTTAAATATCTAGGCCATAAGGCCATTCCAAAAGCTGATTTGTGTTTTTCCCCTGGTTTTCCTACGTTCAGTACATTTTTTGTAATCAGTAATTTAAACATGTTTTTCTGTAAGGAGTACCTTGTTCCTCTTTGTGGTGAAAAAGAAAATCCTGTGCATACCTTTGATGAAGAGATATCAGATGATTTAAAAGATTCAGAACATCTAATAGAGAAGATGTGGTATCGTGTAATGGATGATAGCTTGGTTGTTGGAGTGAAAACCACATCTTCTTTGCAACTGTAAGTAAATGTCTTGATGCTCTAGGACAGTGCTGTCCAATGGAAATAAAATGCAAGCCACGTAGGTACTCTGTCTTAGTCATCTAGTGCTGCTATAACAGAAATACCACAAGTGGATGGCTTTAACAAACAGAAGTTTATTCTCTCACAGTCTAGGAGGCTGGAAGTCCAAATTCAGGGTGCCAGCTCCAGGGGAAGGCTTTCTCTCTCTGTCAGTTCTGGGGGATGGTCCTTGTCATCAGTCTTCCCCTGGTCTAGGAGCTTCTCAGTGCAGGGACACTGGGTCCAAAGGATGTGTGCCCCTGCTTTTTCTTGCTTGGTGGTAATGAAGTCCCCCTGTCTTTCTGCTCACTTCTGTCTTTTATATCTCGAAACAGATTGACTTAAGACAAAACCTAATCTTGGTAGATTGAGTCCTGCTTCATTAACATAACTGCTTCTAATCCTATCTCATTAACATCATAGAGGTAGAATTTACAACACATAAGAAAATCACATCAGATGACAAAGTAGTGGACAGTCACACAGTACTAGAAATCATGGCCTAGCCAAGTTGACACACGTTTTTTGGGGGGGATACAATTCAATCCATAACACACTCATAATATGGAGTCCCTGAGTGGTGCAAACTAGTAAGCGAAAGGTTGGTGGTTCAAACCCACCCAGAAGAGCCTCGGAATAAAGACCTGGCAGTCTGCTTGTGAAAGGTCACAGCCTTGAAAACCTATGGAACACAGTTTTACTCTGCATACATGGGGTCACCATGAGTTGGAATCAACTTGCTAGCAACTGATGTGGAGTTTTTTGTTTGTTTGTTTGTTTAGTAGCCATATTAAAAATGTCAATAGAAAAAGGTGAAATTAATTTTAATACTTTTTATTTAACCCAGTATATCCAAGATATTATCACTTCATTTCAACATGTAATCAATATATAAAATTATTAATGAGATGTTTTACATTTATTTTTTTAAAGGAAGTTTTTAAAATTTGGTGTACATGTACAGCACATCTCCATTTGGACTAACTACATTTCTGGTGTTCCATAGCTTCACATGGCTGGTGGCTTCTGTATTGGCCAGCACAGCTCTAGAAGTATCTGTTTTACACAAAGCATTTGAGTTAATAATATGACAAGGATAGGGTTTATGAAATCACTGGACATTGTCAGGTCAAGTTTCTGTAGCCTTCAGAGTAGGAATAGTTAAACAATGCACAGAAGTTTCTCATCAGGACATTTAGACGTATCAGAAGCATTTAGAGACTATTGACTAAAGTAGAAAGGTGAAAATTTGGTTAAATAAAGTATCTCCTTCTAATAATAACAATTTTTATATCTCTATTAATTTTCTCTTTTGGGTTCTTGAAACCATGGATGAGGAAGTAGTGTCTGTGCTGTCTATAGCACAGCAAAGAGCTTTCTATCCAAAGCTTGTACTTCCCCCAATACAGATATTACATTAACTACATTTGAACCACAACTATGCAATCAGAGAGAAACCAGATAGTGTCTTATGATAGTCTGAGAGATGACGGCAGTGTTCTAGAAGGAAATATATCTGAGCAGCTTAATATAGTAAGGAAGCCAGGCTGCTTTTTTAGTTGATCCAGAATCATTTTTGAGATACGGGTTTATTTTGTTTCACTGAATGTCTAAGTTGTTTTGATCTGGTTGTTTATATGGTTTTTCTTTAATTTCTAATTTCTTTAATTTTCTTGCATTCCTAGAGATAAACCCAAATTCATCTTGATTTCTTTTGGTTCACTGCTTGATTAGGTTTGCTAACACTTAGTGTATTGCTGGATTAAGTTTGCTTACATTTGGTTAAGGATATTTGCATCTATGTTCATGAGTGAAATTGACTTGAAATGTTCCTGAACAATACTTGCCTAGCTTTAGTGAAGGCTATACTAGCTTATAAATGAGTTGGGGGGTGTTTCCTTTTTTCCCATTCTCTGGAACAGCTTGTAAATTTGGAATGATCTGTTTTTTTGATGTTTGGTTGTACTTACCTGGAACGCAATGAAGACCTTCAATCTATAGGTTCCCCTTCATGTCTTTTTTTTCCTTACAGTGTATTTTTGAAGAAACAAGGCAGTTTGCCCTATAAAGTTCTTTAGACTGGATTTTGCTGATTTCATCCTGTTATTTTTTTTTTAACCTGTCTCTGACTCGTGTATTTCCTCTAAATTGGTATTAGACTTAGAAGCAGGATCCAATTAATGCTTGATTTTTTCTTTTTTAACAAGAATACTTAATAGATAGTGTTGCATTCTTCCTTCAGGAGATATATAAGGTCTAATCATTTTCATTTTGTGATATTAGCAGCTATTGATGAGCATTGCCTAGTTCCATTGTTTCGTTGTTGTTGTTGTTGTTAGCTGCCATCGAGTTGGTTCCGACTGATAGGGACCCTGTGTACAACAGAACGAAACACTGCCCAATCCTGCACCATCCTCCCAGTCGTTTCTATGTTTGAGCTTATTGTTGCAGCCACTGTGTTCCTCTTTTTTGCTGACCTTCTACTTTACCAAGCATGATGTCCTTCTCCAGGGACTGGTCCCTCCTATTAGCATGTCCAAAATACATGAGATGAAGTCTCGCCATCCTCGTTTCTAAGGAGCATTCTGGCTGAACTTCTTCCAAGACAGATTTGTTTATTCTTCTGACAGTCCATGGTATATTCAGTATTGTTCTCCAACACTGTAATTCGAATGCATCAATTCTTTTTTGGTCTTCTTTATTCATTTTTTTAAGAAGTAGATCACCAAGTCCTTCTTCCTAGTCTGGAAGCTCTACTGAAACCTGTCCACCATGGTGATCATGCTGGTATTTGAAATACCGGTGGTATAGCTTCCAGCATCACAGCAATACACAAGCCACCACAGAACAGACTGACAGATTGTTTCATCAGCATTTGCAAAATGGTGATAAGAAACTTCTCCGTATCAATTGTTTAGTTACCCTCATATATAGTTTGTAATTTAGAAACCAGAGTCTGGGCACAAGAGAAGTTCATTGCTCCTGAGTGGTGGTTATTTCTAGGCCTTTTTGTGGGCATAGGTAGGAAATACGTTTTTTGTTTTGTGTTTTTTTTTAAGAGGTAAAATACAGCATGAGTCCATGCTGATACTTCTAATTCAGATTCAAAACTTCAAGATTTTTACTTAACCTCATCAATCTTGCGTCTCTCTTCTTTCTCCCATGCTAAACATTCCAGTTTTCAGTTGCACCAACATAAGTACTCATTTGCTTTATCCCATAATATATATGCAATATTCCTAGAATAACAATACCAATAATATAATTACTACAAATTGTTTCAGATTTTTTTGAGGTTCTTTTTTATTCTTAGGCTATAACCCTAAGTGCACACAGTGAACTTCCTGGGTGTTAAGTCCTCTGTGCTTATATCACCATTCTCACCTATTTGTACTTGATAAACTCTGGCAATGTTGGAATGTACTAAAACAAGACTGTATCATATTTGTAAATTGTTACAAATGTAAATCCCGAAAGAATTGCTAAGGGATAAATAATACTTGTAGACAAAAGTAGATTTTATTGAAGTCACTTACAAGATTATAAAATGCAGTTTTTAGTTTATGAGTATTCACATCGTAAATCATTACCAAAATAAAGTTGGGTGTTTTTTTTTTTTAATAATGAGATTTTATTTTTCTTATTTACAAAGAGAAAAAACAACCTACCTGAAAAATGAAATCTAGACATTTTACCATTCCTTTATCTTAAAAAATTTTTTCTTTAGTTTAAATTGGAGAGATTATTTTCTTGTAGTCCAGCTTATTTGCAGTGTCTTTGCTTGCCTGTTTTAAGAGAAGTGCTATAATAGGATCTTGAAAACTTTAGTGTTTACTCTTAATTTTCTGATATATTTTACATTTGAAATGTTTCCTAGAAAAAGAGAGAATGAAAATAAATTTTTTGTTGTATGGTATTTAATCACCTATTTAACTTTAAAGAATGAACTTGTAAACTATAACCAAACTCTGTGGATTATTTACAGGTCTCTGAATGATGTGACTTTATCGCTGTTACTGGATCAAGCTTGTGACTCCAGCTTTCTGCTTAAGTGTCAAAATAGGGTGATTAAGTTGAGTACGGGTTCTTTACCAGCATCACCTTCTATGCCATATGAAGTCGGATCAGAGGCAAAAAGAATCAAGTTAACCCTTCATAGCAAGGAAGAGAAAAACTTTGTTTGTCAACAACCATCTAAGAAAGATTGTGTACAGATAATTACTGCCGTAACATCTCTTCCACCACTTTTAGCACTCAATAATTTCTGTTGCATTGTCCTGCTGCAAATTAGGGAGAGAAAAAATGGTAACCATTCTGAAAATCATTATGTTCCTTGTGGCAGACTTTTTTTAAGTCTGGAAGATATTTCAAGGGGGAAATACCTAGTGACATTTCCAAAGAATGAATCTGTAGGTAATTTTCGTTAGTACTTTTCAGTCATATACTTAATTGAATCTGAAAATTTTAAGAAACTGTTTATTTGATAATGGACAGAGTTTAATGACAGAGCTTGTGACATTTTTTTTTCTTATAGAAAACATGGAAGATTTTTTTGTACTTCTTGCAGCATTACACAAATTTTGTTTTCAAATCACGTCATCTGGCCATACCCTGACTTCAATGAGGACATGGCTCTTAGAATACATGCAATGTGAAGTAATCAAAGAATTTCCAGAAATGTGGTTTTGTAAAAGGCCAGGAAGTTTTTATGGGACGCTCTTCAACTGGAAACAAAGAACGCTATGCAAAGGAATTTTAATAGTCTATTGCAGGTAATGCACATCAAATTGAAATAGGTTCAGAGAACTTGGTGTGCATAGGTGTGCTGAGTGTGTGGTCCAACAGTGACCTCCATGGTAGAGTTCTGTACTGTTGTGGGATATTCACAGTCATTGCCTAGTATGGCACGAATGAACAGGTGTCCTCATTTAGAAACTGAAGAGCTATGTTTTTTTAATTTTATATGCTTGGAACTTTTTTGTTTTTAGTTATTTTGGAGGTTGATTAGGACCTAATAATTATTATATAATTTCCTGCTTACCTATCCCTCACAATAAATTTTAAAAAATATTATACTGGTCTTACTAACTCAGAGGAAAAACATTAATCAGGAAGCAACCTGATTAATATTAACAGACTTGGCATACAATATGTATGTTTTATTGCTACCATCTGAATTTTACCAATGATCACATGCACTATTGGTTCTGTTCATTGTTAGTGTTTTTAAATGAATATTTATTGATTACTACAATGTATTGTAAATGATTGCTTAGTGCTATCCTGATATTTATAATGTGTTTGTTTGTTTTATTCCAGGAATCAAACTGTTTTGTTCCAGTGCCTTCATTATCTCATCAGAGTTCTCCCTATAAACTGTTTCTTCAAAAAATTAAAATTAGGAAGTGAGGATTTCCTAATTGACCATTTGGCATTAACCTTGGAGAAGGAACTGGTTACCCTTACTAGTTCTCTTTTTTCTGCCTTAGCTGAGGTTGAAAGCAACTTTGTACAGCAGTATGAAGCAAGCAAAAATAAGAGCAGTGTCATTGTGGCTTCCTTATCAGACAGAGAGGAAAAAATACATCCGTACAGAAAAGCACTTCAGAGAGAAAAGCAGCAAATCACGTTGGGAATGAACCTAAAAGTGAGTGGTGCTCTTTATAGAGAAATTACTTTGAAAGTAGCTGAGGTTCAGTTGAAATCAGATCTAGCAGTACAGAAACTGGCCAGTCTAAAATTATAATAAAAATTTGATTATATTTTAAAATAGGTTTTCACTGCCAGAAAATTTTGGCTCCCCTTGTTTTCATTTTATGTTATATGCCTCTTTTGTAAAAATAAAGATTGAGGCTTGTTATAGTTCAAACTTTGGTTTTGATAATGCACAAAACAGTATGCCTTAGATAGTGGTTCTATCACCACCTCCAAGGGGTATTTGGCAATGTCTGGAGACATGTACTGGGGTGTGTGTCTGTGTCTCTGTGTGTCTGTGTCTCTGTGTGTCTGTGTCTCTGTGTGTCTCTCTGTGTGTGTGTGTGTGTGTGTGTGTGTGTGTGTGTGTGTTTTATTGGCATCTAGTGAGTAGAGCCCAGGGATGCTGCTAAATATCCTACTGTGCCCAGGCCAGTCCCTCACAATAAAGAATTATCCCACCCAAAATGTCAGAAATGCTGAATTTGACAGAGGTGTTACAACAGTATTTTGGTCTAAATCTTAAAAAAAAAACTTAAGCAGTCTTTTTATTGTATTCTGCTTAGTAAAACCTAGCATATAGAAACCAACTTCAAACAGGTAAATTAAGCAAGGTTGACAGGATTTACAGTAGTTTCTGTAAACATCAAGCTTCCATGGAAATTAAAATGGCGGAGTGTCCAGGTGAGACCATTAAAGTGAAAGTGTTTGAGACCCTTGTTAGTTTAAATTTTATTAGAAACCTTCTCCGAAATCATGTAAGTCTATAGGAATGTGATTCTTTGAAAATTTTAAGGCATTTATCTGAAAAGGGTATCGCTTTCAAAAGGCTAAGCATATCTCACAGGCCACTACTTTTTTTTAAAGTTGAAAATGCCTTTAAGCCATCTGAAATTCTAACTCTAGGCAAAGCTAAAATATAAAATTCTAGCCAAAATAACTTAGAGTATGGTGCTCCTTAGGGACTGAGAGATTTAAATATAAGTGAAAATCCCACTTCAGTGAAGAAATCATTTATAAGTGTTCCAATGAGAGACATTTCAAAGGGATAAAAATTCAACATAGTCTTTTTTTGGAAAAAAATAAGAATTCTGGAGTAATAAAAGAATGACAGGAGAAAGAAAAAGACACAAAAAGATGTGGGCCAAAAGAAATGGTCCTGATCCTCTTTGCTTTAAAATCTTGAGGGAAATGGAAGTGTTCTTTTCATCTAGCGGCAGTTGAAAAAAAATACAGATGATTATATTAAGTGGCATCTTGTGCTTGCAGCAATGGAGTGCTGATTCTCCCCATGCCTTAGAAGTGATTGTACCTAATGATCTGGTGAGATAATTGGTTTTAGAGAATATAGGTTATTAGGTTCTTGTCTCAGTTTTTATGATTGTCTGTATAATATGATACTTCTTTTTAGTAATCCATTGCAAATTGAGATAGAACGCTACAGCTTTATCTCTATAAAATGTTAATGGAAAATATTTTAGACTTTCTGTAAATGGAAGTGTGGTAAATTCAGGATTAATTTTGGAAACTTAGAAACAGTATTGCCCAGCTGGAAAGTGTGCAGCCAGAATGCTCCTTGGAAGTGAGTGAGGATGGCTAGACTTCATCTCGTTTACTTTGGACACATTATCAGGAGGGACCAATTCCTGGAGAAGGACATCATGCTTGGTAAAGTAGAGGGTCGGTGAAAAAGAAGAACCTCAATGAAATGGATTGATACCGTGGCTGCAACAATAGGCTCAAATACAGCAACAATTGTGAAGATGGCTCAAGACCCAGGCAGCGTTTCGCTCTGTTATATATAGGTGTGCTATAAGTCGGAGCAGGCTTGACATCACCTAACAGCAACAACAGAAACAGTATGTGTCATGTACTATCTATTGAAACTGTCCATGACATGTTCTGAAAGAACAACCAGTTATAAATTATAAAAACTAAATTGTAAAATGGACACTGTCAAAAGAAAAAACTAAACAGAATTATAATAATTTATCTGTGGGAAAGTAAATTAGGATATTAAAAACAGTATATTATTTTTTATTTATAAATGCAGTCAAAAGGTATTAATTTATATGTGCCTAATAACCTCTTTGGAGCCCGGTGACATAGTGGTTAAGAGCTTGGCCGCTAACGAAAGGTCTGTAGTTGGAATCCACCAGCCGCTCCTTGGAAACCCATGGGGCAGTTCTACTCTGTACTATAGGATCGCTGTGAGTTGGAATCAACTCGATGGCAACGGGGTTTGTTTGTGTTTTTTTTTTATAATCTCTTTACAAATGAGTTTTATACTCTAGTATAGTTTATTTTCAATTTTATTTTGTTGTTATTGTTGAGAATATATATAGCAAAAAATATACTAATTCAAGCATTTGTACATGTACAATTCAGTAACATTGATTACAGTCTCTGAGTTGTGCAACCATTCCCACCCTCCTTTTCTGAGTTGTTTTTCCTTCATTAACAAACTCACTGCCCCCTAAAGTTCCTATCTAATCTTTCAAATTGCATTGTCAATTTGATCACATAAAGATAGTTCTTAAAAGAGCATAATGCTCAAGGCAGATATTTTTTACTAGTTAAGGTAAACTATTGTTTGGTTTTAAGAAAACTTCAGGGGATATTTTTGGTTTAAGTTTTAAAGTTTATCTCAGAGCAGTAGTTCAGGGGTTCATCCAACCTTCATGGCTCCAGAAAGTCTAGAGTCCATGAAAATTAGAAATTCTGTTCTGCATTTTTCCCCTTTTGATCAGGATTCCACTATAGAATCCTTGATCAAAATATTCAGTAATGGTAGCTGGGCAAAAGTGGCAGTTGTTTGCAGAGGCAATTAGCCACACATTCCATATCCTCCTCCTATTCCTGACGCTCCTTCTTCCTCTTTTGCTCCAGGTGAATAGGGACCAATTGTTGTGCTGTGGGTGGCCTCTTGCAAGCTTTTAAGATCCCAGGCACTATGCAACCAACTAGGAGATAGAAGCACTAAACACGTTACTAGGCAAATTAACTGGGATGTCCTATGAAACCATGATCCTAAATCTCCACACTGAGGAACCAAATCCCATGAGGTGTTTGGTTGTACATAAGCAGCCTCAGCTGCTATTCTTTTTTTTGTCATTGTTATAAATGTATGTCACACAACTTTTGCCAATTCAACTTTTTATAAGTGTACAACTTATTGACAGCACTTATAATAATCGGCTGTGCAACCCTACCCTTAATCAATGCGATTTTTCCATTACTGTAAACTGAAACTCAGTACTCCATAAGCAATACTTCCCCCCCTTTCTCTCTCCCACCCCTGGTAACCACTTATACACTTTGGTCTCTATAATTTTTTTTTTTTTTAATATATATTTTATTGTACTTCAGGTGAAAGCTTACAGAGCAAATAGTTTCTCATGAAATAGTAGTACACGTGTTGTTTTTTTTGACATTGGTTAACAACCCCACAACGTATTAAGCCTCTAAATTCTCAACCTTTTTTTTTTGATGAAAATTACAGATGGCCAAAGATACACCGTTTCAAAATTTTCTACATTCACAGTTCAGTGACATTGACTACGCTCTTCCAACTGTGCTGTTATTCTCACTTAAGATGAAGGCTTACAGAACAAAATAGTTTTTCATTTAACAGTTACTACACATGTTGCCCTATAACAATGGTTAACAATCTCACAGCACATCAAGAATATCCTTACTCCACCTTGTGTTCCCTATCACCAGGGGGCTTCCTTGTCCCCTTCTGTCTTCCGGACCTTGTCAGTGGACTATTGTACCTCTTTAGTCTCATTTGTTTATTTATTTATTTATTTATTTTATTTTATTTAAACACCATTTCAAAACTTTTTACTTACACATTTAAGTGATATTGACTATGCTCTTCCAATTGGAGCATCTATTCATTATTATGGTCACCCCTGCACTCAGCAGAGGGCCAGGGATAAAGTTGCCTGCTGAGTGAACAAATGAATGATTACAAGTGACATTGCAGGTAGAAGCTGGAGGTGACTTCTGATTAATCCAAGCAGCATGTTTCATAGATGCAGAGACATAGATGCAGATGAAACTAGAGGACATTATGCTGAGTGAAATAAGCTAATCACAAGAGGACAAATATTGTATGAGACCTCTATTGTAAAAACCCATGAAAAATTTCACATGCAAAATGTAACTATATATATATATATATATATATATATATATATATAATTATATATATATATATATATATATAATATTCTGTTATAATCCTTTTTATTTCAGTTGGGTCTGTTGTAATGTCCCCCATTTCATTTCTTATTTGGGTTATTTGTGCCCTCTGCTGTTTTTCTTTTGTCAGTCTGGCCAGTGGTTTGTCGATTTTGTCGATTCTTTCAAAGAACCAACTTTTGGTTTTGTTGATTCTTTCTATTGTTTTTCTGTTCTCTATTTCATTGATTTCTGCTCTGATCTTTACTATTTCCTTTCTTCCGGTGGTTGTAGGCCTTTTTTGTTGTTCTCTTTCTATTTGTTTGAGTTCTGTAGTTAATGTTTTGATTTTGTCCCTTTCTTCTTTTTTGATATGTGCATCTATTGCTATAAATTGTCCTCTGAGGACTGCCTTTGCTGTGTCCCAAAGGTTTTGGTATGATGTGTTTTCATTTTCATTTGATTCTAGGAATTTTTTAATTCCATCTCTGATTTCTTCTATTACCCATTGATGTGTAAGCAGATTATTATTCAGTTTCCATGTGTTTGATTTTTTTTCCTTGCTCTTTCTAGTGTTAATTTCTACCTTGATGGCATTGTGGTCAGAGATGATACTGTGAATTATCTCAGCATTTTGGATCTTGTTGAGGATTGCTCTGTGGCCTAAGATGTGGTCTATTCTGGAGAACGTTCCATGTGCATTGGAAAAGAATGTGTACTTTGCAGCGGTTGGATGGATTGTTCTATATATGTCTATGAGGTCCAGTTGGCTGATTGTGTCCTTTAGGTCTTCTGTATCTTTGCTGAGTTTCTTTTTAGTTGTTCTGTCCTTTACTGAGAGTGGTGTGTTGAAGTCTCCTAGTATTATTGTGGAACTGTCAATTTCTCTTTTCAGTGCTGTTAGAGTTTTTTTTATGTATTTTGGAGCCCTGTCATTGGGTGCATAGATATTTATTATGGTTATGTCTTCATGATGGATCATCCCCTTAATCATTATATAGTGTCCTTCTTTGTCTTTTATGGTAGATTTTGTTTTAAAGTCTATTTTATCTGAGATTAGAATTGCCACTCCTGCTCTTTTTTGATAGTTGTTAGCTTGATATATTTTTTTCCAACCTTTGATTTTTAATAAATTCACATCTTTGTTTCTAAGATGTGTCTCTTGTAGACAGCAAATAGATGGATCCTGTTTTCTTATCCATTCTGCCACTCTCCGTCGCTTTATGGGTGCATTGAGTCCATTTACGTTCAGTGTAATTATTGATAGATGTGAGTTTGTTGCTGTCATTTTGTAGTGCTTTTTTTTGTGATGCTGAAGTTTTCTTTGTTCTTCTTACTCTCTTGTGCTGAGTTCCTTTTGTTTGTGGATTTTGTGTTCATTTCTTTTGTTTTTGTAGGTTTTGTTTTGGTTGAGACTTTATGTTTTTCGTCTTTATTTTTATGAGTTGGTTTGTTAACTTTTTTTGTGGTTACCATGAATTTTACCCTTATCTTTATAATTTTGAAGCAGTCTACCGTTACTTGGTATCGCCTTGCCTTCTTCTCCTTTAGAAGGTTCTATACCTATGCCGTTTGTTCCCTCTTTCATTGTTTTGATGTTGTTGTCATCCTTTGATTGATTTCTCTGATTCCCTGTTGTATATCTTTTGTTTTTGGAAAGTCGTCTGTAGTTCAGTTCCTAGAATGGTATCTGGTTCATGTTAACCTGCGTCCTAGGTCCTAGGTCCTGCCTGAGGGCTTAAGCTGTTTGTCCTCAGATCGAAGAACTCCCTTTAATAATTCTTGTAAGTTTGGTTTGACTTTTGCATATTCCTTTAGTTTCTGTTTATCTGGAAATGACCTAATTTCACCATCAAATCTGAATGAGAGTTTTGCAGGATATATTATTCTTGGCTGACAATTTTTTTCTTTCAAGATTTTATATATGTCATCCCATTGCCTTCTTGCCTGCATGGTTTCTGCTGAATAATCTGAGCTTAGTCTTATCGTTTCTCCTCTGTATGTGACTTCTTGTTTTTCACGAGCTGCTCTCAGGATTCTTTGTTTGTCTTTAGTTTTAGCGAGTGTGAATATGATATGTCTTGGTGATTTTCTTTTGGGGTCTCTTCTATATGGGGTTCGTTGAGCTTCTTGGATGACCAGCTTTTCATCTTTCATGATATTGGGAAAGTTTTCTGTCAGCAGTTCCTCAATGATCCTCTCTGTGTTTTCTGTTTTCTCCCCCTGTTCTGGTATGCCAATCACTCGTAAGTTTTTGCTTTTAATTGTGTCCCACATAACTCTCAGGGTCTCTTCATTTTTCTTTGTTCTTTTTTCTGAGTTTTCCTGAAACAGAGTTGTATCCAAGTGTTTGTCTTCAGTTCCACTGATCCTGTCTTCCATGGTTTCAAATCTACTTCTCAGCCCTTCTATGACACCGTCCATTTCTGAAATCTTGTTGTTTATCTTTTGGATTTCTAATTGTTGTTTTTGTATAATTTCGAGTTGTGAATTTATTTTGGCATTTTGTTCTTGCATCATCTTCCTGAATTCTTCCAATTTTTTGTCTGTATTTTCCATAAATTTGTCTATTTTTTCCTCATGTTTGTCAGCTTTTTGCCTCAGTTCTTGGAAAATTCCGAGTATTAGTGATTTGAGTTCCGTATCAGGTACTTCTAGTGCATTTTCTTCCACTGGAGAGTTATCTGGTGTTTTAATTTGGACGCCTATTGGAGCCATCTTGTCTTGTTTTTGTAAATGTTTTGATATTGTTTGCTGTTTTCGGGGCATTCAGTAGATATTTCTCTCGTTTATCGATTGTAGATTTTTTTTTTTTTTCGTTCTTGTGGTACAGCTGGGCAGATCTAGTTGAGGAGGAGCCACTGGGATGGGTTGCTTGTGGCACTCACCGCAGCCACCAGGACGGTCGGTAGTCAGTGCTGGGCAGGTTCCAATA
Organism: Dugong dugon; assembly: GCA_030035585.1. Classification (NCBI taxonomy): domain Eukaryota; kingdom Metazoa; phylum Chordata; class Mammalia; order Sirenia; family Dugongidae; genus Dugong; species Dugong dugon. The sequence continues at coordinate 163,521,202 of CM057483.1, forward strand.
GGGCGTGCCTGCACCGCTTGGTGATGTGATGTCTAGTGCACGGTGCAGGTAGGTAGGGTGCAGCGGGAAGATGGTTATGTGTGAAGCTAAGCTGGATATGGGAGAGAGGAGAGAGGAGGAGGAGCAAAAAGCGTACAAACATAAAAGAATGCTAGGGGAGTTTGTCGTTGGAATGTACAGATGAGAGACTATGGGATGGAGGAAACCAGAAGGGGGAAGAGAAAGAAAAGGAAAGAATGACCAAATAAAAATCAGAAAAGTTAAAGAACTGCAAAGTTCCCAGGGATCCCACCGATGCAGCTATGAGGTCTGGGGGAGTCGGTCTCAATTTTCACATCTCAGCCTGGCCAGGGGGTACAGAGGCATACATCGCCTGGAATTCAGGGATCAGAAAGAGAAGGAAGAGATAGAGAGACAAGAAATTAAGCAATGAAGAAAGACAAAAGAGAAAAAGAGGTAAAAGATGACAAAACTAATCAAAAAAGGAAGAAAAATAAAATTGAGAGAAAAAAAAAAAAAAAGGGCAACACCAGCAGTCAGTGCCTACAAATGGGACCCAGAGAGCCCCCACTCAGGGGCGCGAATTCCAAGAAGCCGGTAGTCTCGGGGTTAAGTGACCGTGGCCACGGGAAGCAGAGGGGCCAACGAACAAAGGCCCCAGGATCCCACCCGGGCGGGCGCCCAGACCTGGAAACAGCCACACGCCCGAACGCAGCCCTACAGCCCCGCAGGAGAGAGTAGAGACAGCACTCGGAACCAGGCACCCAGGCAAAAGGAGGGGGAGGCGGAAGAAAAAGTTTCGCTAGGTGCCAGCAAACGGCTCCCAGAAAGCCTCCAGCCCGGGCGCGCGGAATCCAAGCACCGGCGCCCCCCTGCTCAGGGACTCCGGCCACGGAAAGCAGAGGGGCGAACGAACAAAGGCCCCGGGATCCCACCCACGCGGGAGCCCAGACCTAGAAACAGCCACACGCCCGCATGCAGCCCTACAGCCCCGCAGGAGAGAGCAGAGACGGCACTCGGAACCAGGCACCCAGGCAAAAGGAGGGGGAGGCGGCAGAGAAAGGTTCGCTAGCTGCCAGCAAACGGCTCCCAGAAAGCCGCCAGCCCAGGCGCGCGGAATCCAAGCACCAGCACCCCCCAGCTCAGGGACCCTGGCCACGGAAAGCAGGGGATCCCCAGCTGAGGTGGAGAGGGGTGGGTGGTGGGAGAGCGCGCACCGCCGTTTACCGGTCCGTCTCCGACCAGATGCTCTGCAAGGCTGCTCTCCCGTTTGCTGGTCTCCGATAGGAATCCAAGATGGTGGATCCGCGCTGCGTTAGCTGGTAAGGAATCTCTGCCTGAGTCTCTCCTCGCTCTCCGTTCTCTTTTAGTATTCTCACTCCGTTTGGTGTTTGGCTGAGTTCTTTATCTCTTCATTTGGTGTTCTAGGGTTTCAGGATTGTTGATTCTCTGTTAGGCTTAGTTTTTCGGATCTTTGCTGTGGAGGGACGGCGTGGTGTTTCTGCCTAGAGCGCCATCTTGCCCCCAAAAAAACTGGTCTCTATAATTTACCTTTTCTTGTCTTTTTATATAAGTGAGGTCATACAATATTTGTCCTTTTATGATTATTTCGCTCAGCATAATGTATTAAAGCTCCATTTATATTGTAGCATGTATCAAGACTTCATTTCTCCTGCTGGCTGAGTAGTATTCCATTGTATGTATGTACCACATTTTATTCATTCATCTGCTGATGGGCATTTAGGTTGTTTCTACTTTTTGGCTATTGTCAATAGTGCTGCAGTGAACACGGGTGTACAAGTCTCTCTTTGAGTCTCAGCTTTCAAGTCTTTTGAGTATATACCTAGGAGTAGAATTGCTGGGTCATATGGCAGTTCTGATCTGCAGTCAGACCATCAATTACTCATATGCAAGTTCAAGTTGATACTGAAGAAAATAAGAACAAGTCCATGAGATCCAAAGTACGACCTTGAGTGTATCCCACCTGAATTTAGAGACCATCTCATGAATAGATTTGACATGTTGAACACTAATGACCAAAGACCAGGCGAGTTTTGGAATGACATTAAGGACATCATACATAAAGAAAGCAAGAGGTCATTAAAAAGACAGGAGAGAAAGAAAAGACCTAAATGGATGTCAGAAGAGACTCTGAAACTTGCTCTTGAACATTGAGTAGCTAAAGCAAAAGGAAAAAATGATGAAGTAAAAGAGCTGAACAGAAGATTTCAAAGGGTGGCTCTAGAAGACAAAGCAAAGTATTATGATGACATGTGCAAAGACCTGGAGATAGAAAACAAAAAGGGAAGAAAATGCTCAGCATTTCTCAAGCTGAAAGAACTGAACAAAAAATTCAAGCCTCGAGTTGCAATAGTGAAGGATTCTACAGGGAAAGTATTAAATGATGCAGGAAGCATCAAAAGAAGATGGAAGGAAAACACAGAGTCCCTATACCCAAAGAAATTGGTCAACGTTCAGCCATTTCAGGAAGCAACATGATCATAAAACGATGGTACTGAAGGAAGAAGTCCAAGCTGCACTGAAGCCACTGGCGAAAAACATGGCTCCAGGAATTGACAGAATACAAATGTTTCAACAAATGGATGCAACGCTGGAAGTGCTCACCCGTCTATGCCAAGAAATTTGGAAGACAGCTACCTGGCCAACCAGCTGGAAGAAATCCATATTTATGCCTATTACCAAGAAAGGTGATGCAACCAAATGTGAAAATTATTGAACAGTATCATTAATATTACGCGCAAGCAAAATTTTGCAGAAGATCATTCAAAAGTGGCTGCAGCAATGTATTGACAGGGAACTGCCAGAAATTCAAGCCGTATTTAGGAGAGGACATGGAATGAGGGATATCATTGCTGATGTCAGATGGATCCTGGCTGAAAGAATAGAATACCAGAAAGGTGTTTACCTGTGTTTTACTGACTATGCTAAGGCATCAGACTGTGTGGATCATAACAAATTATAGATAACATTGTGGAGAATGGGAATTCCAGAACACTTAATTGTGCTCATGAGAAATCTGTACATGGATCAAGAGGCAGTTGTTGGAACAGAACAAGGGGATATTGCATGGTTTAAAGTCAGGAAAGGTGTGCATCAGGGTTGTATCCTTTCACCATACGTATTCAGTCTGTATGCTGAGCAAATAATCCGAGAAGCTGGACTATATGAAGAAGAATGGGGCATCAGGATTCGAGGAAGATTCATTAACAACCTGCGATATGCAGATGACACAACGTTGCCTGCTGAAAGTGAAGAGGAATTGAAGCACTTACTAATGAAGATCAAAGACCGCAGCATTCAGTATGGATTACACCTCAACACAAACAAAAATTCTCACAACTGGACGATAAGCAAAATCATGATAAACGGAGAAAAGATTGAGGTTGTCAAGGACTTCATTTTACTTGTATCCACAGTCAATACCCATGGAAGCAGCAGTCAAGAAATCAAATGATTCATTGCATTGGGCAAGTCGGCTGCAAAAGACCTCTTTAAAGTTCAGAAACAAAGATGTAACCTTGGACTAAGGTGCACCTGACTACCCAAGCTATGGTGTTTTCAATCACCTCATATGCATGTGAAAGCTGGACATTGAATAAGAAAGACCGAAGAAGACGCCTTTTAATTGTGGTGTTGGTGAACAATATTGACAATACCATGGACTGCCAAAAGAATGAACAAATTTGTCTTGGAAGAAGTACAACCAGAATGCTCCTTAGAAGCAAAGATGGCGAGACTACATCTCACATACTTTGGACATGTTATCAGGAGGGTTCAGTCCCTGGAGAAGGACCTCATGCTTGGTAATGTAGAGGGTCAGCGAAAAAGAGGAAGACTCTCAATGAGATGGATTGATATAGCAGCTGCAACAATGAGCTCAAGCATAACAATGATAGTGAGGATGGTGCAGGATTAGGCAGTGTTTCTTTCTGTTGTGCATATAGTCACTATGAGTTGGAACCAACTTGATAGCACCTGACAATGGCGATTCTGTTTTTAGTTTTTTGAGGAACTGCCACACTGTTTTCCACAATGGCTGTAGCATTTTTCTTTCCAACCAGCACTGGATAAGAGTTCCACCTTCCCCACATCCTCGCCAACATTTTTTAAAAAAATATTTTATTGTACTTCAGGTGAAGGCTTACAGAACAAATAGTTTCTCCTGAAACAGTAGTACACATGTTGTTTTATGACATTGGTTAACAACCCCACAACATATTAACCCTCTAACTTCTCAACCTTTTTTTTTTTTTTTTGGTGAAAATACACATAGCCAAATACACCGTTTCAAAAATTTCTACATACACAGTTCAGTGACATTGGCTACGCTCTTCCAATTGTGCTGTTATTCTCACTTAAGATGAAGGCTTGCAGAACAAAATAGTTTCTCATTTAACAGTTACCACAAATGTTGCCCTATGATAATGGTTAACAATCTCACAACACATCAACACTATCCTTACTCAACCTTGAGTTCCCTATCACCAGCTTCCTTGTCCCCTTCTGCCTTCTGGCCCTTGTCACTGGACTCCTGTACCTCGTTAGTCTCGTTTGGTTTTATGGGGCTGTCCACTCCCAGGCTGAACAGTAAACCTTGGAGGTAACTATACCACTGAGCTAAAAGGGTGTATGGGGGCCATAGTCTCGAGGTTTCTCCAGTCTCCTTTAGGCCAATAAATCTGGTCTTTTTTTTGGTGAGTTAGAATTATGCTCTACATACTTCTCCAGCTCTGTCCAGAACCCTCTGTTGTGATCCTGGTCAGAGCAGTCAGTGGTGGTAGCTGGGCACCATCTAGCTGTACTGGACTCAGTCTGGTGGAGGCCTTGGTATCTGGGGACAATTAGTCCTTCGGACTAATCTTTTCTTTGTGTCCTGTTCTCTTCATTCTCCCTTGCTCCTGAAGGGATGAGACCAGTGGAGTATCTTAGATGGCTGCTCACAGGCTTTTAAGACCCCAGACACTACTCACCAAGGTAGAATGTAGAGCATTGTCTTTATAAACTGTGTCATGCCAGTTGAGCTAGATGTTCCCCGAGACCATGGTCCCCACAGCCCTCCGCCCGGCAATTCAGTCCCTCAGGGAGTTTGGATGTGTCTATGGGGCTTCCATGACCTTTCCTTGTACAGGTTGTGCTATTTTCCCCTGTATTGTGTACTGTCTCACCCTTCACACAAGATACCACTTATCTATTGCCTATTTAGTATTTCCCCACCACCCCTCCCATCCCTGGTAACCAACAAAGATTGTTACATTTTGTGTGTGAAATTTTTCATGGGTTTTTACAATAGAGGTCTCATACAATATTTGTCCTCTTGTGATTAGCTTATTTCACTCAGCATAATGTCCTCTAGTTTCATCCATGTTATGAGATGGTTCACAGATTCATTGTTGTTCTTTCTCGTTGCATAGTACTCCATTGTGTGTATGTACCATAGTTTGTTTATCCATTCATCTGTTGATGGGCAACTAGGTTGTTTCCATCGTTTTGCTATTGTGAACAATGCTGCCATGAACATAAGTGTGCATATGTCTATTCGAGTGATGACTCTTATTTCTATTCCTCTAGGATCTATTCCTAGGAGTGGGATTGCTGGATCGAATGGTATGTCTATTTCTAGCTTTCTGAGGAAGCGCCATATCATTTTCCAAAATGGTTGTATCATTTTGCATTCACACCAGCAGTGCATAAGAGTTCCCATCTCCCCGCAGCCCCTCCAACATTTGTTATTTCCAGTGTTTTTGATTCGTGCCAATAATCCCGGGGTGAGATGGTATCTCATTGTGGTTTTAATTTGCATTTCTCTAATGGCTAGTGATCGCGAGCATTTCCTCATGTGTCTATTGGCCATTTGAATGTCTTCTTTGGTGAAGTGTCTCTTCATTTCCTTTGCCCATTTTGTAATAGGATTATTTGTCTTTTTGTTGTAGAGGTGTTGGATTTTCTTGGAGATTATGGAGATTAGACCTTTGTCTGACTTGTACTGTCCAAAAATTTTTTCCCAGTCTGTAGGTTCTCTTTTTACTCTTTTGGTGAAGTCTTTTGAAGAGCATAGGTGTTTGATTTTTAGAAGATCCCAGTTATCTAGCTTACCTATTGGGGATTGTGCATAGATGGTTATGGTTTGTATCCTGTTAATGCCATGTATTAAGGCCTGAAGTGTTGGTCCTACTTTTTCTTCTATGAACTTTATAGTTTTAGGCTTTATATTCAGGTCTTTGATCCATTTTGAAGTAGTTTTTGTATACGGTGTCAAGTATGGGACCTGTTTCATTTTTTTGCAGATGGATATCCAGTTTTGCCAGCACCATTTGTTAAAAAGACTGTCTTTTCCCATTTAATGAACTTTGGGCCCTTGTCGAAGTTCAGGTCACCGAAGGTGGATGGATTTACATCTGGGTTCTCAATTCTGTTCCATTGGTCAATGTATCTGTCGTTGTACCAGTACCAGGCTTTTTTGACTATTGTAGCTGTATAGTAGGTTCTGAAGTCAGGTAGTGCGAGTCCTCCAACTTTATTCTTCTTCTTCAATAGTGCTTTACTTATTCGGGGCTTCTTCCCTTTCCATATAAAGTGAATGATTAGTTTTTCCATCTCTTTGAAGAATGTTGTTGGTATTTGAATTGGGATTGTGTTGTATTTGTAAATTGCTTTGGGTAGCATTTCCATTTTCACAATGTTGAATTTGCCTATCCATGAGCATGGTATGTTTTTCCATTTATGTAGATCCCTTTGGGTTTCATGCAATAGTGTTTTGTAGTTTTCTTTGTATAGGTCTTTTACATCCCTGGTCAGATTTATTCCTAAGTATTTTATCTTTTTAGGGGATATTGAAAATGATATTGTTTTCCTGATTTCATTTTCATCATTCTCCTTACTGGTGTATAGGAATCCAACTGATTTTTGAATGTTTATCTTGTATCCTGCTTCTCTGCTTAATCTTTCTATTAGTTCCAGTAGATTTCTCATGGAGTCTTTAGGGTTTTCTGTGTATAGTATCATATCATCTGCAAACAGGGACACTTTAACTTCTTCATTACCAATTTGGATGCCCTTTCTTTCTTTTTCTTGCCTTATTGCTCTAGCTAGAACTTCCAGCACAGTGTTAAGTAGGAGTGGTGATAAAGGGCATCCTTGTCTTGTTCCTGTTTTCAAGGGGAATGTTTTCAGCCTATCTCCATTAAGAATGATGTTGGCCGTTGGTTTTGCATAGATGCTCTTTATTATGTTGAGAAATTTCCCTTCTATACCTATTTTATTGAGAGTTTTTATCAGGAATGGGTGTTGGACTTTGTCAAATGCCTTTTCTGCGTCAATTGAGATGATCGTGTGATTCTTTCCTTTCCTTTTATTTATGTGGTGGATTATGTTGATTGATTTTCTAATGTTGAACCATCCTTCCATACCTGGTATGAATCCTACTTGGTCGTGGTGTATTATGTTTTTGATATGATGCTGAATTCTATTGTCTAGAATTTTGTTCAGAATTTTTGCATCTATATTCATGAGAGATATTGGTCTGTAATTTTCTTTTTTTGTCACGTCTTTGCCTGGTTTTGGTATCAGCGGTATGGTGGCTTCATAGAATCAATTTGGAAGTGTTGCTTCCTCTTCGATGCTCTGAAATAGCTTGAGTAGTACTGGTACAAGCTCTTCTGTAAATTTTTTGGAGAATTCTCCAGTGATGCCATCTGGGCCAAGGCTTTTTTTGGTTGGGAGTTTCTTTTATTACCTTTTCAATCTCTTCTCTTGTTATGGGTCTGTTAAGATTTTCAACATCACTTTGTTGTAGTTTGGGTAGGCCGTGTGTTTCTAGAAGTTTATCCATTTCCTCTAGGTTTTCAAATTTGTTGGAGTATAGTTTTTCGTAATATTCTGTTATAATCCTTTTTATTTCGGTTGGGTCTGTTGTAATGTCCCCCATTGCATTTCTTACTTGGGTAATTTGTTTCCTCTCCTGTTTTTCTTTTGTCAGTCTGGCCAGTGGTTTGTCGATTTTGTTGATTCTTTCAAACAGCCAATTTTTGGTTTTGTTGATTCCTTCTATTGTTTTTCTGTTCTCTATTTCATTTATTTCTGCTCTGATCTTTACTATTTCCTTTCTTCCGGTGGTTATGGGCTTTTTTAGCTGTTCTCTTTCTATTTGATTGAGTTCTGTAGTTAATGTTTTGATTTTGTCCGTTTCTTCCTTTTTGATATGTGCATCTATTGCTATAAATTGTTCTCTGAGGACTGCCTTTGCTGTGTCCCAAAGGTTTTGGTATGATGTGTTTTCATTCTCATTTGATTCTAGGAATTTTTTGATTCCATCTCTGATATCTTCTATTACCCACTGATGTGTAAACAGGGTATTATTCAGTTTCCATGTAGTTGATTTTTTTTCCTTGCTCTTTCTATTGTTAATTTCTACCTTGATGGCATTGTGGTGAGAGAAAATACTTTGAATCATCTCAACGTTTTGGATCTTGTTGAGGATTGTTCTGTGGCCTAAGATATGGTCTATTCTGGAGAACGTTCCATGTGCATTGGAAAAGAATGTGTACTTTGCAGTGGTTGGATGGAGTGTTCTATATATGTCTATGAGGTCAAGTTGGCTGATTGTCCCCTTTAGGTCTTCTGTATCTTTGCTGAGTTTCTTCTTAGTTGTTCTGTCCTTTACTGAGAGTGGTGTGTTGAAGTCTCCTAGTATTATTGTGGAACTGTCAGTTTCTCTTTTCAGTGTTGTTAGAGTTTGTTTTATGTATTTTGGAGCCCTGTCATTGGGTGCGTAGATGTTTATAATGGTTATGTCTTCATGATGGATCATCCCCTTAATGATTATATAGTATCCTTTGTCTTTTATGGTAGATTTTGTTTTAAAGTCTATTTTATCTGAGATTAGAATTGCCACTCCTGCTCTTTTCTGGTAGTTGTTAGCTTGATATATTTTTTTTCCAACCTTTGACTTTTAATAAATTCACATCTTTGTTTCTACGGTGTGTCTCCTTTAGCCAGCATATTGATGGATCCTGTTTTCTTATGCATTCTGTCACTCTCCATCTCTTTATGGGTGCCTTGAGTCCATTTACATTCAGTGTAATTATTGATAGATGTGGGTTTGTTGTCATTTTGTAGTGTTTTTTTTTGTGGTGCTGACGTTTTCTTTGTTCTTCCTACTTTCTTGTGCTGAGTTACTTTTGTTTGTGGATTTTTTTTTCATTTCTTTTTTTTTTTGTGGGTTTTGTTTTTGCCGAGACTTTATGTTTTTCGTCTTTATTTCTATGAGTTGGTTTGTTAACTTTCTTTGCGGTTGCCATGAATTTTACCCTTATCTTTCTAAGTTTGAAGCAGTCTACCATTACTTGGTAGCACCTTGCCTTCCTCTCCATTGGAAGGTTCTATACCTATGCCGTTTATTCCCTCTTTTATTGTTATGGTGTTATTGTCATTTACTGATTAACTGCTCTGATTCCCTGTTGTATTTCTTTTGGTTTTGGATAGTCCTCAAGAGTTCATTTCCTAGATTGGTATCTGGCTGGTACGATCCCGCGTCCTAGGTTCTCCCTGTGAGCTGAAGCTGTTTGTCCTCAGATCGAAGAACTCCCTTTAATAATTCTTGTTAGTTTGGTTTGACTTTTACATATTCTCTTAATTTCTGTTTATCTGGAAATGACCTAATTTCACCATCAAATGTGAATGAGAGTTTTGCAGGATATATTATTCTTGGCTGGCAATTTTTTTCTTTCAAGATTTTATAGATGTCATCCCATTGCCTTCTTGCCTGCATGGTTTCTGCCAAATAATCTGAGCTTAGTCTTATTGTTTCTCCTCTGTATGTGACTTCTAGTTTTTCACTAGCTGCTCTCAGGATTCTATGTTTGTCTTTGGTTTTGGCGAGTGTGAATATGATATGCCTTGGCGATTTTCTTTTGGGGTCTCTTCTATATGGGGTTCGTTGAGCTTCTTGGATGGCCAGCTTTTCATCTTTCATGATATTGGGGAAGTTTTCTGTCAGCAGTTCGTCAGTGATCCTCTCTGTTTTCTGTTTTCTCCCCCTGTTCTGGAATTCCAATCACGTGAAGATTTTTGCTTTTAATTGTGTCCCACATAACTCTCAGGGTCACTTCATTTTTCTTTGTTCTTTTTTCTGAGTTTTCCTGAAACAGACTTGTATCCAAGTGTTTGTCTTCAGTTCCACTGATCCTGTCTTCCACGGTTTCAAATCTGCTTCTCAGCCCTTGTATGACATCATCCATTTCTGAAATCTTGTTGTTTATCTTTTGGATTTCTAATGGTTGTTTTTGTATATTTTCTAGTTGTGAATGTATTTTGGCATTTTGTTCCTGCATCATCATCCTGAATTCTTCCAATTTTTTGTCCGTATTTTCCATGAATTTGTCTATTTTTTCCTCATGTTTGTCGGCTTTTTTCCTCAGTTCTTGGAGAATTACAAGTATTAGATGTTTGAATTCCCTGTCAGGTTGTTCTAGTGCATTTTCTTCCACAGGAGAGTCATCTGGTGTTTTATCTTGGACGCCTACTGGAACCATCTTGTCCTGTTTTTGTAAATGTCTTGGTGTTGTCTGCTGTTTTAGGGGCATTCAGTGGTTATTTGTCTCATTTATTGATTGTAGGTTTGTTTGTTTTTTCCCTTTTTTTAAGAAAAAATTTGACTATGTCTGAGCAGGTGGACTGTGTGTTCTTTGTTGTTTGCTCGTCTGTGCGCTCAATACTTTTTGCCTCCTTCTCCAGGTGGCGGGGCCAGTCACTCAGATATGGTAGAACTGGGCAGGTGTAGCTTAAGAGGAGTTACTGGGACGGGTTGTTTGTGGCACTTACTACAGCTACCAGGGCGGGTTGGTAATCAGTGCACAGCAGGTTCCAGTAGGTCATGCCTGTGCTGCTTGGTGGTGTGATGTCAAGTGCACGGTGTAGGTAGGCAGGATGCAGCAGGGATATTGTTATGTGTGGAGGTAAGATGGATATGGGAGAGAGGAGAGAGGAACAGGAGCCAAAAACATACAAGGAAACAAGAAAGAATGCTAGGGGAGCTTGTCGTTTGAATGGAGAGATGAGAGACTATGAAATGGAGAAAAACAGAAAGGGGAAGAGGAAGAAAAGAAAAGAATGAATAAATAAATCAGAAAGGTTAAAGAACCACAGAAGTTACCAGGGATCCCACCGATGCAGCTATGAGGTCTGGGGAAGTCACTCTCAGTGTTGCAGTACAGCCTGGCTAGAAGGTGTAGAGGTATACAATGCCAGGTATTCAGGGAACAGAAAGAGAAGGAAGATATAGAGAGACGAGAAACTGAGCAGGGAAGAAAGACAAAAAGGGAAAAAGAGGGAAAAGAAAACAAAACAAATAGAAAAAAATAAAGGCAAGGAAGGCCCCCAAAAAACAGAAAAAAAAAAACCAATGGAAAAAGAAATGCACCCAGTGATCCCTCTGCACGTCTGTGGAACCTGAAGGGGAGTTCCTTGCCACACAGCTCCACCTGGCCAGAAGGGGCTCCCAACTCAAGAAAAGGAAAAGAAAACAAACAATTGAAAACGAACAAATGAAGAAAAGCCCCGGGATCCCACCAGCACGGTAGCCCAGAACGGGAAGCAGCTCCACACTCGAATGGAGCTCCACAGCCCCTCAGGAAGAAGCAAAGATGGCGCACGGAGCCAGGCACTCGAGTGAAAGGAAGGGGAGGTGGTGAGAGGCAAGTGAGAAATCAAAAGAAGCAGAAGAAAAAAACAACACTAGCAGCCAACAACTGGCACCCAGAGAGCCGCCTGCTTGGGTGTGTGGAATCCAAGCAGCTGGCACTTCGCGGTCAAGAGACCGTGGCCACGGGAAGCAGAGGAACAAACGAACAGAAGATCAGGATCCCACCAGTGCGGTAGCCCAGACCGGGAAGCAGCTCCACACTCGAATGGAGCTCCGCAGCCCCTCAGGAAGAAGGAAAAATGGTGCACTGAGCTTGGCACTCGAGCAAAAGGAGGGGGAGGCGGCAAGAGGCAAGCAAGAAATGAAAAGAAGTAGGGGGGAAAAAAAAAAACAACACCAGCAGCCAACAAATCGCACTCAGAGAGCCAGCTAGTGCGGGCTGGTGTTTCTGGATGAGAGACTGTGTCCGTGGGAAGTGGAGGGGGCCGAGTGTGGGTGAAGAAGGGTAGAGAGTGGGAAAGCGTACATCACAAATTGCCTGTGCTCTGCAGCCCCTCAGGAAGAAGCAAAGGTGGCGCACGGAGCCAGGCACTTGAGTGAAAGGAGGGGGAGGTGGCAAGAGGCAAGTGAGAAATCAAAAGAAGCAGAAAAAAAAAAGCAACACTAGCAGCCAACAGATGGCACCCAGAGAGCCGCCCGCTTGGGTGTGTGGGATCCAAGCAGGTGGCTCTTCCCGGTCAAGAGACCGTGGCCGCGGGAAGCAGAGGAGGCTGAGCCGGGGCGAAGAGGGGTGGGGGTTGGGAAAGTGCACACTGAAAATTACCGGTTGTTTTGTCTCCCGCTGGACTCTCCGTTAGGCTGCTTTCTCGTACCCCCATTTGCTGGTCTCCGATAGGAGTCCAAGATGGTAGATCCGTGCTGCGTTAGCTGGTAGGGGACCTCTGCATGAGTCTCTCCTCGCTCTCCATTCTCTGTCAGTTTTCTCACTCTATTTGGTGCTTGGCTGAGTTCTTTATCTCTTCATTTGATGTTTTAGGGTTTCAGGATTGTTGTATTCTCTGTTCGGCTTAGTTTTTCAGATCTTTGCTGTGGAGTGACGGCATGGTGCTTCTGCCTAGAGCACCATTTTGCCGGAACTCCTCTCGCCTACATTTTAAAAAATTTTTTATCTTATCCATCCTAGTGGGAGTGAAGTGGTGTCTCATTGTGGTTTTGATTTGGCTAATTTCATTGAGCAACTTTTCATGTGTTTGGTGACCATTTCAATGTCCTCTTTGGTGAAATGTATGTTCAGGTTCTTTGCCCATTTTATGATTGGGTTATTTGTCTTTTTGTTGTTGTCAAAGTTTACAGTATAGTTTTTCTACTTACTGGAAACTGAAAAGCCAAAGTTTGAGGAAGTGAAAGTATGCCCCACTCCCTTGATAAATTTGTCTCCTTGTAGTTGTAAGCATATTCCTCTGACCCCTACACTGGTCACTAATCTGAGACTCCCCTCAAAAACATGGTCCTCCCAAGTCCGTACTACTGCATTGAAAACTAGTTTTGTTTTGGAACAGAGCCCTCACAGCTTTCAGACACAAAATTTTCTTTTCATATGTTTTTCTTCTAACAATTGTCATATTCTCAGGTATGTCCTCTCTAGTACATAGCTGAGGAACAAATCTTTATCAAATTTGATTGTTCTAGGAGTCTTTGTGCTAGAAAAAAGTGAGTTGACATTATGGAACTGTTCTGGGGCTATAGTATTGCTGTATTAAAAGAGATGCATAGTGTTATTAATTTGGAGCTTGTAGCCTTTTGAAAGACAACAGACAAGCTAGAACGTGAATGGTCTTTTCTTAAATGTATACTAGCTAGTGATAGGTAGTCCTTTCTAACTTTATTCTAATGTCATTAAAAACAGAATGATGGTAATTTTTAGTGCAGTTTTTGTGAGCCTGACGTTTTAAGTGTAAAAGGATTTCTGAGAATGGAAGCAGTGTTAAAAACAATACTAGAGATTTATTATTCGATCATACAATTTACAAATCAGACAACACACAACATGAAACTGGGTGTTGTACTTAAGATGAGGCAATATGAAGTTTTTATAGTCCAAGGAACAAAGAAAGCCAGGGAATTCCAAGGGGTTTCAATGAGTCTTTCAGATATTCATTAAAATGTCTCTTGAAATTCTTTCTTCCTCAGAATTGTGTTTAGCTAAGAAAACAAATGACACAGGTCTGAAGGGTCAATGCCTACTGACGCCAGCTTGTCTGGAATGTAGAGCTATTCTAAGAGGGCTCATTACCCATAAACTTAAAGAAACAAGCTAGTTATTATCTCTAAGGTTTGGGTTACTTATTATCTTAAACATTTGCTTTCTAAGCCTAGGTTTTGCCATGATCTCCGTAGTTGGCAGAAATGTTGTCCTCATTTTCCACATTTTGTTTTAGTCTCCACATAGATTTCTAGTCTCCACAAAGGTTCAGAATGACTGAGTAATTTGATTATGTCAAGTGTAATAATAAAACACCTCTTACAAGTTATCCAAACAGGAAGTTAATACGCTCCAACACTTGTTGAGAGATTCTGAAAAATGTAGTAAAAGCATTGGGGAACTGGGGAGCGACGTTTGAAGAGAGCCAAGACCAAATCTGTTCTTAGTAATCTATGAATCTTAATGTGAGCATGCAGTACATGTGTTGGACCCAGGAAGGGGAGGTGGGGGTTGGCGTGCAGACTAGTGTGGTGTTTCCTGAAGCCATTGCCACCTGGAAGGGGGAGAGAAATAGCCAGTAACTATAAAAAGTAGGGAAAAGAATTATCTGCAAGATTTAGGAAAAGAGTTGAAGAATACACAATTTTCTATGACAGGGCACACTGGGTAATATTGTTAGCTAACAATTACTGATTACTACGTGCTAGGCATTAACCTGAATGCTTAGCACATATGATTCTTAGAACCATGTAAAACTGCTTTCCAAGATGTTAGCAGGTAGTCACATATGGTGTTTTAAATTTACATTTGAGTCAATAAAGATTAAATAAAATTAAAAATTCAGTTCCTCAGTTGCACTAGCCACATTTCAAGTGCTTAGTAGCCACATGTGGCTAATGGCTACCATTTGGACAGTGCAGAATAGAACATTTCCACAGGCACAGAAAATTCTATTGGACAATGCTACTATAAGATGTGTACTATTAAGCATTAATTATAGATGAAGAAACTGAGGCACAGACAGTTTGAGTAATATACCCAAGGTCTCATAGCTAGTAAGGAACAGAACCAAGGTTCAAATCCAGTCTAGCTCCAGAAGTTTGCTCTGTTTCCACTATGCTATTCTGCTTAGAAAGCAATTTCTTAATAAAACACTATCATGCTCTGACAATTTTATATTAACAAGTGCCCTTATTGCTAAAACAAGAAAGGATTATACCCTAGAGAAATAAGAGCTGTGACATGGATAGAAATGCACACTCATGTTCATTGCAGCATTATTCAAATAGCAAAAAGATGGAAACAACCTAAGTGCCCGTCAACAGATGAATGGATAAACAAACTGTGGTACATACACACAGTGGAATACTATGCAACAATAAAGAATAAGACAAATCAGTGAAACATCTCACAACATGGATGAATTTGGAGGACATTATGCTGAATTAAATAAGCCAGTCACAAAAGGACAAATACTGTATGAGACCACTATTATAAGAAAAAAACAAGAAAAGGTTTACACACAGAAAAAAAAATTCTTTAATGGTTACCAGGAAAGGAAG
This sequence comes from Dugong dugon, assembly GCA_030035585.1. Lineage (NCBI taxonomy): Eukaryota > Metazoa > Chordata > Mammalia > Sirenia > Dugongidae > Dugong > Dugong dugon. The sequence continues at coordinate 163,536,626 of CM057483.1, forward strand.
GGGGAGGGAGTGCACATTACTAAGTAGATAGAAGATACTTGGTAACATTTGTGAAGGGAAAGGCAATATACTGTATGGGGGAAGTCAGCACAACATGACAAAGGCAAAGGAAGACACTGAAAGGAACACAAGAACAAAGGGCACCTATGGCAATTACTATAACACAATCCTACAACAACAGTATTAAACAATAATTTACAAAGGGATACATGGGTAGATAGGTATGCTGAAGAGGCATGGGAGGGCATAAGGGAGCACACCTGCGGATATAGGTTAGGGTATGGATATCTCTACAAACATTTGTAGATGTTGCATGTATACTATTGTAGACGATAGAACACACAAAGGGCACAGTCATGGAAACTTCTTATGCATAACTGAACACCTCCCGGGATGAAGATACTAGGCTTGAAGGCTAAGGACCATAGACTCGCGACATCTACGTCAATTGGCATAACTGCATAAAAACAATGTTTTACATCCTACTTTGGTGAGTAGCGTCTGGGGTCTTAAAAGCTTGCAAGCAGCCATCCAAGATACAACTAGTGGTCTCTTTCCATACAGAGTAAAGGAGAGTGAAGACAACCAAAGATTCAAGGGAGCAACTAGTCCAAAGGACTGACAGACCATATGCATCACAGCCTACAAGACCCCGAGACAGGAAGAACTAGATGGTGCCCAGCTACCTCTACCAACCGCTTTGACCGGGATCACGATAGAGGGTCCCAGACAGAGCAGGAGAAAAATGTAGAACAAAAAATCAAATTCATAAAAAAAGACCAGACTTACTGGCCTGATAGAGACTGGAGGAACCACCAAGACTATGGTCCTAAGTCACCCCTCTGACTTGGAACTGCAGCCATTCCCGGAAACCAACTTCCTGCAAAGCAATAGACAGGCATATAAAATAGATTAACACCTGAAAAGAATGTGCTCCATAGAACAAGCAATCATATGAGACCAAAAGGGCAACATTTGCCCAAAAGTAAAGATGAGAAGGCAGGAAGGGGTAGGAAAACCAGATGAAAGGAAACGGGGAACCAGGGGTGGAAATGGGGAGAGTGTTAACACCGTACAACCAATGTTATGGCACACTTTGTGTACAATTTGTTGAATGGGAAACTAATTTGCTCTGTAAACTTTCACCTAGAACATGATAAAAAAATTTTTAAAAACAGGAAGATAAGAAGAAATACATAATTCAATAAAAGTATAAGTCTGTTAATATAATATTTGAAACAGTTGGGGAAATGTCAGCCTTGTTATCCTAAATCCTGTAATGGGCAAGCTCTTTGAGTTGATTGATGACCTCACCTGAATTTTATCTCTTTGACTACTTCCCTTCAACTGTATTGAAATAACCTGAGTTTCTTCCCTATTTCCTTTTCAATTGTCTTTCTTTGAATCCTTACTCTCCAGAATTATCGGATTTACCATAAATCATTCATATTTTGGGGGTTCTTAAATGAAAGTGTCAGTTCTCTATCCTTATGTATCTTCTCTGAAACATCTCTAGGAAGTCTTGAGATTCTCTGAAGTCTTTGTCATTGGCTGGGAATCACTGTGGTAGAGGGCTCTGAATTCCAGGAAAAGATGTGAGCGGTCTAGCCCAGAGAACGTTTACATCTTTATTCTGTGAGTACTGCATCACTTGAGATGAAAAAGACTGATTTATTTTTTCACCCTTTGCTTCCAAATGATGTAATCCTTCCAAATGATGTGCCTGTAAAAAACATTTCATCTCTTTCAAAACATCAGTGATATATGAAATGGAAGAGGAGCTAGAGCTCTTTCATTCAGTCATGTGTTTATTGAGGTTTTATTGAATACATTGTTGTACAAAGCACTAGGTTCTGGAGATATAAAGATAAATAAGACTCCTCTCAACTTTCAAAAAGTTGCAGTCTTGAGAGAGGCGGCAGCATAGATTTTTCTACTAAATTGAGGTAATTATTGAAAGTATTCCTGGGGCACTGTAGGAACACACTTAGAGGGCACTATACCCAGTAAGGAACCCTGGTGGTGCAGTGGTTAAGAGCTGTGGCTGCTAACGAAAAGGTTGGCAGTTCAAATCCACCAGCCGCTCTTTGGAAACCCTATGGGCAGTTCTACTCTGTCCTGTAGGGTCACTGTGAGTTAGAATCGCAGCGGGTTTTTTAAAATTTTTTTAATACCCAGTAGGGATGCCATCTTAGAGCAGGAGTTAATTGAATTTTGGGTAACAGGACGCTTTGGGAATCTGATAAAAGCTAAAGATATTTATGTTGGAAGTGGTTGTGAGATTAAAGGCATATTATACTGGTGTTTTCCCTGATGATTTAGGGATTGTACTCCAGGCCTGTTGCTGCCCCAAGGAGAAAGGCCCTGACTGAAATGTATGCTCAAAGAAAGTTCAAACCAGAGCACTTTGGGCATTAAAAAGGGGCCTAGAATAATTTAAATCATAGGATTTTGAAATACTTAATGATTGAAAAATTAGTTTTATTACATTGTTAAACCTATGAGATAGTTAAGATAGTATACTAAAGACCCTTTAGAAATAAAATTTGTTCTGAAAATTAAAATAGTGTATCCATGCACTTTAAAGCAAACAAAAACTTCCTTAAATTGATTATCTGAATTATTTTGCCTTTTGAGGGACCCTGGGCAGCCTTTTGAGTTTTTAATTCAATTAGCTTGCTTTCTCTACATCAGTAGCTCTCAAAGTGTGGTCCTGGGACCAACAGCAGCAGCATCTTACATTGTTAGAAATGCAAATCCTAGGACCCCACTCCACACCTACTGAGTCAGAAGCTGAGAGTGGGGCCTGCAATCCGTGTTCAGTTAGCCTTCCAGATAATTGCACTGCTCTACACCAGTAATTCTCAGCCACAGCCAGAGGTCTAATTGGGAGGAGGGCATATGCCCTGGGCACAGCTTGAGGTGGGGCACCAATTAACACTTTCTATCGGCCATACAGTTTCCATCGCCAGCTGTGAGAGATCATTCAGTAATTTAACATTAATTGCCCTAGGTTCTATTTTCCATAGTTAGGCCCCTGGCCACAGCTGTACCTAAGAATCACCTTAAACCAGTTGCCATTGAGTTGATTCCGACTGGTGACCCCATGTGTGTCAGAGTGGAACTGTGTTCCATAAGGCTTTCAATGGCTGTGACATTTCAGAAATAGATCACTAGGCCTTTCTTTCGAGGCACCTCTGAATGGATTCAAACTGCCAACCTTTCAGTTAGTAGCCAAGCACGTAATCGTTTGCACCACGCGGGGACTCCTAGGGCTTCTTAATCTTTCTTTGATCCTAAGCTTCACCTCCAAAGATTCTGCTTCATTTGGCATAGCTTAGGCCTTGGCATTGGCTTAAGAGCTCCCCAGGTGATTCTGATGCACAGTCAGGGTTGAGAACCACTGCTTAACAAAAGCTGCAAATAAGTTTGACTATTTCAGGGAACACAGCTACATAGATCTTTCTTTGTCAGTGGCATTTTTTTCTTAACAATGTGATATGCCAGGGCCTCTCAAACTTTTGTGTGCATACAGATCACCTGGGGAGGTTGTTCAACTGTAGATTCAGATTCAGTAGTTCTGGAGTGGGTACTGAGGTGATACTGCTAGTCCATAGACCACACTTTGAGAGGCAAGGTGATAAACAGCCCTCTGGCATTGTCAAGGCTTTTATGCTGGGAAAATTCAAGTTTTCAAAAATAGCCCTTGTTAAACCAAAAAGTCCTCACAGTCTGATGTGTTTTCTGGATGGATAAATACAAGGTATTTTTTGTGTATGTATCTTTGCTAGCATGGTGCATCCATTTTGCACAAAAGTATTGCCCTGCATTATCAGTGTTCCAACATCTTTGGTAATGAAAGTAAAACTAAAAGACACATAAGCTTACTTTTACTTTCTCTTTGACATTTTCCAACTTAAGTTATCCCCCATGACTTATGTTCATAATCATTGTGGAAGAGTATCTTTTCTTTAATTCCTAAAAATGAAAGATTACTCTGAAACATGGAGAAGTGATGATTGTAATGACACCTGTTATCCATTAGGAATTAAACAGAAAGAAAATCCAATTCAAAACAAATTTACCAGTGAAGGAGACATAATGGTTATTGTTATTGTAACAGGTGGGAAGTGTTCAAGCTTGAGTCCTTTTGATTCAGCAGCTCAGCAGGCTATCAAGTATGGTCTCAGCTTCATTCTAACATTGGCTCCCCACATGGTACATGTCTTAGGCTGGATTCTCTAGAGAAGCAAAACCAGTAAAGTATATAAATATATATATATATAGATAGATAGATAGATTTATATCAAGGAAACAGCTCATGTGATTGTAGAGGCTAAAATGTCCCAAGTCCATGGATCAGGGTAGAGGCCTCTCCCAGAAGCTGGCGAACCCAGGATCGGCAGATCAGAGAGCAGAGCCCCTGCTCACAGGCTGTGAAGGTTGACGAATTCCAAGATCAGCAGGCAAGACCGCAAGGTTTCTCCTGATTCACGTAGCTGTAGGGGCTGTTGAACCCAAGATCGGAAGGTTGGGGAGCAGGACTCTTGCTCGCAGGCTGTGAAGATCGACTAATCCCAAGATCAACAGATAAGCTGCTAGCTCAAGTCCCAAGAACCAGAGGTGAGATGACAAGAGGCAGCCGCTGGATCCGGAACAAGCCAAAAACCTTGGCAAGGCAAGCAGGAAGGAAGTAGCCGGCAGAGGGCGGAGAGATGAAGGCTGAAGGGGGCGGTGAGCTGCTACAGGCCCCACCCCCACCAGTACTACTCAACAGATTCCATCATGGGGGTGAATCACATATCAGATTTCAACAGGGAAGTGATCACAACATTATACAGCTGCCAAAACACTGAGAATCATGGCCTAGCCAGGTTGACATACAATCTTAACCATCACAGTACAGAAGGGGTGCAACACTTCCAGGGTACACACTTGCACACCACTCCATGTAGACGGGGAGAGCTAACTGAAGCATGAGGAACCTTCTTTTCCAAAGGAAAATCTACCCTCATGTCTTATTGCTCCACATTCAGTGACAGTCAATCCTGAACTAATGTGCCTGTGGCCATTTGAATACCATATGTTGATTGACTTAGGCCTGGGTTATGAGAGGGAGACTTTTTATGGTTTACTGTTTACTGCTATTTAAATTTTTTACAAAGCCATTTATTATCCATTAAATTAGTTTAAAAAAAAAACAACAGGTGTATCGTAGAAGAAGGAGGATAGACCATTCAAAAGGCAACAAATAAAACAGCATCACGATCACAGCGGACTATAAGCAGATGATAGTGTTAAAGTATAAGATTCTCTTATTCCTTCCTCCTACATATCTTTTAATTTTATCAAGTTTTCTTTATCTTCGTTGCTACCATACTCCATGCTACCATTATTTCTTACCTGGACTATTTAAGCATTTTCCCAACTTATCTCCTCATTCTTACTCTTGTTTTCTTCCAGTCCTGTCTCCAGATAGCCACAGTGATCTTGTCAAAGCACAAATTTGCTTACTTCTCTACTGATGAAAATCCATCATTTGTCCATTGTTCCAGTGTTCATTCAATGGCTTCCCACTACTTTTAGGATAAATATCAAAATCCTTATGTGGTATGCAAGGTATGGCATCATCTAGCCTATGTCATGAGCTCGCTAGGATTGCACGCCCCATCCCTGTGGATTCTAGTCACAGACATCCCATCAGTTCTTCAAGCACAGCATTTTGCTTCCTCCCTCAAACTGCTCATTCTATTCTCATTGCCTATACTGCTCTCATTCCAACCCTACTTTTCTCCCATTCACCTAGTTCAATGCCCATTCATCCTTCAGATTTCAGCTTATAATTCACTTTCTAATGGAAACCTCTGACCCTCCAAGATGAGGTCAAGTCCCCCCAGTATACATTTATGTAATACTCTATGCTTCTTTCCACTGATCATAATTATAATTTAATAGCTAACAATAATTATAGATAGGTACTATAATTGACCCCAATTTGAAGTCATGGCTGTGGACTTCAAAATGTAGAACCCTCAGTACTCAAACTGGTTTATGGACAGAGCACATTTTTTATCTTTATCATTTTTGTGTCCCACCTAGCTTAGTGCTCGAACATAAAGCGGTTGCTGTGGAGTCAATTCCAACTCATGGTGACCTCGTGTGTCAGAGTAGAACTGTGCCTATAGCGTTTTCAATGACTGGTTTTTTGGAAGTAGATTGCCAGTTCTTTCTTTTGAGGCATCTCTGGGTGAACTTGAACCAGCAACTTTTTGGCTAGCAGCCAAGTGCATTAACTGTTCTGCACCACCTAGAGACTCCTGCATAGTAGGTGCTTAACTAATGTTGTAATTTCTTTTTTGAAAAAGAAAACATTAATGAATGAAGTGTAGTTTTAAGAAATTATTCAAGTAAGGGGTCAACATCAGAGTGGGGGGGAATGTGTGATTTCCATATCACCTCAAGGAGCTTGTACTTCATTCTGTAATCAGTGGTTCACAGACTTTTTAATCACGTGGGTAGGTGTAATTTTTAAAATTGGGGATATCAGCATAGCATTGACAACTTTTTTGTTTTGCCAGGTAAGGACATCAAAAAGCAGCAAACTTGCCACCATTATTTCATAAAGCAAAGAATGTATTGATACTAAATGCATAATCATAGAATACAGGTAGTCCCTGACTTACAACGTATTTGAGTTATGATGAAACACATTTACGACCGTCTGTTTCTTTTTACATCTTATCATTAGTAACATGTACTACATACAGTGTTGCAGTGCATAATTTGCTGATGTTATTCTCAGATGTTCAATGTTATGATTTATAAAGATACTGATAATTAAAGGCAATAATGAAAACTAAAAAAAAAATGAGGCATTCGACTTATGTCAGAACCAACTTACAATGGAGTCATCTGAACAGAACACCGTCATAAGTCGGGAACTACCTGTACAGAATAATCATTTAAATCAAATAAATTTGGTTATGTGGAAAAATCATATTGTTTTTATTTTTCCTTAGTCTCATTATGCAACACACCAGTGGAAACGTATGGAATGGCATTAACCAGTGGATCAATGTTTAGGAACCATAGATGGGAAGTTTTGAAGGATTTTATGGTGGCAAGTGACGTAATCAAATTTTTATTTTACGTAAATGACTCTGTCAGCTCTTTGGCAGATGGATTATAAGAGACAGAGTAGATGCAGGAAAAGCAATGGGGAGATTGCTAGAGTGGTCTAGGCGAGAGATGGTAAAGTATTGATTTAAATTAGCAAAGGTAAAGATGAAGAAATGTAATGCAGAGATATTTAGGATATGTGGTCAACCAGACTTAGTTTTTAATTTATTCATTGTTCTTAAAAGGTGATGGGAATCAGAATCACCTGCGGAATTGAATATGTGTGTATGTGTGCACACACACATACATACATATGCCTAGCCTTGCCCTAGACCTCCTGAACCAGAATTGTCAAGGGTAGGGCCTGGCTATTAGTATTTTTAAAAGCTACATGCGGGATTCTGATGCTCAGAGGAAGAATGAGCAGTCAAGGATGACTCCAGGTTTCTATTTTGGATTAATTGGGAGAATTCAGAGAGAAAAGTAATTTGAACTTCAATGGATCTATCCCAGTTTGTGAAAATAGTTTTTCATTAAGTGGGCTGAACCCAATGGAGAGCAATTTTCTTTCCCTACACTCAAAACAGTATTTCTGACACATCCCTGTAGCTTTTCCAGTACTTTTAGGTAATGAAGAGCAATCTCATTTTCAGATATTGACAAACTCAATCTGTTATCTTCAAAACAAAACTATACAAGAAAGAAAAATCCTATTTACATTAACAAAAAAGGACTCCTAACAAGAAATGTGCAAGACTTGAATGAAAAGATTTAAATATTACTAAGAGATCCAAAAGAAGACTTTTAAAAAATAGTAATACACACCATGTTCTTGATTAGGAAGTCTCAATGTCACTAAGATGTCAGTTGTCTCTACGTAAATTTATAGGTTTAACCCAATCGCAATAAAAATATCAATAGATTTTCTTTGGAACCAATGAAGCTGATTCTTAAGTTCTTATTGAAGAATCAGAAAAACCATGAAAACTAAAAAAGAAAAGCACAGGGAAAATGAAGATTAGCCTTACTGGTTATTAAAATATATAATAAAATATCAAATAAAAGTGTGTTCTATTGTGCAAATAGATCAATAGAATAGAAAGTTGAGAAATAGGACCAAATGCATTTGAGAATGTACTGTATGATAACATTCCAGTGAGGAAAAGATGGATATTTTTAATAAATTATTTAGGAAATCCAAGTAGCCATCTGTGAAGGAGACGAGGCAATGTACCCATACCTATATCATACACCAGAATAAACAGAAATAGATAAAAGTTTTAAATATAAAAAGTGAAAAAAATCAGAAGAAAACAAGGTAATTTCCTCTTTAAGCTGGGGTGGGGAATACTTACCAGTCCCTGGCAGAAAATTCAAAAGCCATAAAATTCAGTCACATTAAAAGGAAAAAAGTCAAAGTTTCTTCGTTTAAGAAGAAAAGTCAAAAGACAAAATGCACACTGGAAAAACATTTTTTGTGTGTGACTCATATCTCAGATAAAAGACATATCTCCCTAATATAGATAAAAAGCCTTGAAAATGATAAAGGAAAAGAATGATAAAGAAATAGAAAAAGTGGCAAAGAAACTTAAAAATCATTAACAGAAAAGGAAGTGCAAATAATCATTTAACAACATGCACAACTTCACACAATAAGAGAATTGCAGATTAAAATTACGTTTAGAAAAACTGAACTTTTCACTTAAGAAAACCAAACCCGTTGCCATCCAGTCGATTCTGACTCATAGCAACCCTATAGGACAGAGTAGAACTGCCCCATAGGGTTTCCAAGGAGAAGCTGATAAATTCAAACTGCCAACCTTTTGGTTAGCAGCCGAGCTCTTAACCACTGTGCCATCAGGGCTTCTTCACTTAAGAGTGGAATGAAATAGGTTGCCACAGACCTACTCCCACTAGACAAAACTGGAAACATTTCAAAAATCATTAAAAAGACATCAGAGAGCCATGGAAACAAGGAAAAGATGAACTAGAATTACAGAAAAGGAAGAACTGTTCCAAAGTAACTTGATAATTGCCAGCTCTTTATTTCTCTGGGATCAGGCTGCAGATCATGCTTGGTCCTGGCAGAGGGCTTCTGCTTGGGGATGGAGAAATCAGCAGCCTTTTAAAAGTTGCATGGTGTTATAGTGACAAATTGAAACGTTGAGGGGCCTTAAATGGACAGCCAATTTTCACCTTGGGATATTTTCATACTTTTGTGGCTGCACATGAGATGGAGTGTTAGCCCAAAAGCTTCTAAAAGGCAGATTGAAATCTCTTCAATCATACAATGCTGCCAGAGAGGAGCCCTGCTTCAAACACATGGCTTTTTTCCCCATCAAGACATTTGCCAAGTTTTGAAGCTGAGTAAAGTAGGAGGCTAAAGAGCTAAGCCAGAAACTTCTGAAGGTCAGAACTTTTTGTCTGTTAAGTTCCAGGGCAAAGGAGGTCTAGGATCTAGGAACAGGAACATAACAGAGGTAGATCAAGTCTTACTAAACTTGGAATAGATCCCTGATCAAGCTCAATTTTTGACTGGATTGAATTGATTAGCCATTCACCATATCTGCCTGGTGGAAGATAAATCATCCAGAACTTATGTGGTTCTATACACACTGTCTGTCACAGAGTAAAATCATTGCTAGACATGCGAAGGGGCCAGATTGTATGACTAATTAATAGAAGCAGATCTACAGATTATGCAAATATTAAAGCTAGCAAATAAGACTTTGAAAATAATATATTAAATATATTAAAATAGAAGAAAAGGATGAAATAGATAAAAGGTTGGAAAATTTAAAACAGTTGGAATCTTTAAACAATAATCCAATAGATATTTTAGAATTTAAAATGCAGTGTCTCAAATTAGAAACCCAAAGAGAGGGTTTAGCAGCAGATTGGACATAGCATAGTGCAGGATTGTTGAACTGGGATATGGATCAACAGAAAACAAAAGTGAAGCACAGAGAGAGGAAAAAGTGGTAAAAGGGGAAAGAGAATGAGGCAGAAGCAATATTTGAAGAGAAAATATTTGAGCATTTGTTCAAAACTGAGAAAAGACATCAACCCAGTGATTCAAGAATGTCAGAAAACCCAAGTAGAAAAAAACAGAGAAAACCACACCTATGCACATCATACAAAAATAACTGACAAAGAGAAAGAGAAAATCTTAAAAGTGGTTGGAGAAGAAAGACATGTTACCTAAAAAGGAGTAACACTGTAACTGACAGCTAACATCTTATTGGAAACCATGGAAATCAGAAAGCAATGGAATTAATCTTTAAACTGCTTATAAAAAATAACCACCAGACTAGAATTCTATGTCTAGCAAAAATATGCTTCAAAAATGAAGGCAAAATAAATATATTTTCAGACAGAGAATTCATTACCAGCAGGCCTGATCTAAAAGAAATATTAAAAGAATTTCTTCAGGCAGAAGCAAAATTATCCTGGATGGAAACATAGGAATGCAGGAGTGAATGAAGAACACATGAAAAGTGAGTAAATATAAATGAATAATTACTGTGTAAAACAATAGCTGTCATGTACTGAGTTTAAATTATTTGTAGAACTCAAGTGCATGACAGCAATCACAAAGAAGGCAGAAAGGGATAAACGGATTTTAACAGTTGTTAGGTTCTAGAAGTATCAGGGAAATGAAGAAAATAATAATTTGTGTTAGGCTGTAATAAATCAATGATGCATGTTGTGACTTAACCACTAAAAGTTAATAGAAGCCCCTATGACCTAGCAAGTCCACTCCTAGCTTTTTACTCAAAATAAATGAAAAGATATGTCCACAGAAAGACTTGTACACCAATATTCATGGTAGCTTTATTCATAAGAACCCCTCTGGGAAGCAACACAAATGTCCTGAATAGGAGAACAGATTAAAAAAATGGTGATATTATATCCATATCCATACCACAGAATACTTCTCAGAAATAAAAAGATACAATGACATGGATTAATCTCATAATATTGCATGAAGAAACCCCAAAATTTAAATCCTTTATGATTCCATTTATATGAAGGTGTTAACTGGAAAGGGGCATGGAAACTTTCTGGAATGATAGAAATGTTCTGTATCTTTATTGGGGTTGTGGTTAAGTGTATACATTTGTCAAAAATCTTTGAGCTATACTTTTAAAATCTGCATTTTGTTTTATATAAATTTACCTCTGCATTTTATTTTATGTAAATTTACCTTAATAAAAATTATTTTAAAAACATCAGTGTAGGGGAAAAGTAGCAAAAATTTTATTAATAAAAAAAACAAGTAAAGAGGAAAGAGGGAACATAAACTAGATGGGCCAAATAGAAAAAAAAATATGGTGACATGGTAAATAGACATCCAACTATATCAGTAATTACATTGAAAGCAAATGGACTGAATATTCCAGGTAGAAGAAACCTTTTTTTTTTGTTTTTTTCTTCTCCTTTTTAAAAAAAATTTATTGTGATAAAGTATATATAACAAAACATGTCCATTTTAAACATTTTTGCATGAACAATTCAGTAACATTAATTATGTTCATCATGTTATCCAATGTCACCATTATCCATTTCCAAAATTTTCATCACTTGTAACAGAAGCTCAGTGCCACTTAAGCAATAACTCTTGCTTCCCCTCTCCCACCCACCACTGGTAACCACTAATAAACTTTGGTCTGTTTGCGTATTCTAGATATTTCATATAAGTGGAATCTTACAATATTTGTTCTTTTGTGTCTGATTTATTTAACTCAGCATAATGTTTTCAAGGTTCATCCATGTGGAGCATGTATCAGAACCGCATTTCTCTTCATGGCTGAATAATATTCCGTTGTATGGCTATACCACTTTTTTTTTTTTACCCATTTGTCTGTTGATGGGCACTTGTGTTGTTTCCACCTTTTGGCTATTGTGAATAGGGCTGTAAAGAAATTGGTGTACACATACCTATTTGAGTCCCTGCTTTCAAGTCTTTGGGTCTATGCCTTGGAGTGGAATTTCTGGGTTAGATGGTAATTCTAGGTTTAACTTTTTGAGGAACCGCCAATCTGTTTTCCACAGTGGCGCACCATTTTACAGTCCCACCAACAATGGATGAGGATTCCAATTTCTCTGCATCCTCCCCAACACTTGTTTTCCATTTTTCTTATAATAGCATCCTATAGTGGGCATAAAGTGGTATCTCATGGTGGTTTTGATTTGCACTTCCCAACTGACGAATGACAGACAACATCTTTTCATGTCTTTATTGGACATTTATATATCTTCTTTGATGAATTGTCTATTCAAGTCCTTTGCCTATTTTTTTGGTTGAGTTGTTTGTCTTTTTGTTGTTGGGTTGTAGGAGTTCTTTATATATTCTGGCTATTAAACTCTTATCAGATATATATTTGCAAATATTTTCTCCCATTCTGTAGGATGTCTCTTCACTCTGTTGATAGAATCCTTTGATGCACAAAAGTTTTTAATTTTTTTTATTGTACTTTAGATGAAGGTTTACAGAACAAGTAGTTTCTCATTAAACAGTGCACATGTTGTTTTATGACATTGGTTAACAACCCCACAACATGTCAATACTCTCCCTTTTCGACCTTGGGTTCCCTATTACCAGCTTTCCTGTCCCCTCCTGCCTTCCAGTCCTTGTCAAAGTTTTTAATTTTGATGAAGTCCAGTATTATCTGCTTTGTCTTTCACTGCTTGTGCTTTTGTTGTCATATCTAAGAATCCATTCTCTAAAATTAGGTCTTGAAGCATTACCCCTATGTTTTCTTCTAAGAGTTTTATGGTTTTAGTTCTTATGTTTAGGTTGTTGATCCATTTTTAGTTAATTTTCATATATGGTATGAGGTATCGGTCCAGATTTATTGTTTTGCATGTGGAGATCCAGTTGTCCCAGCACCATGTATTGAAGAAAACTATTCTTTCCCCCATTGAATGAACTTAGCACCTTTGTTGAAAATCAGTTGACCCTAGATGTATGAGTTTATTTCTGGACTTTCAATTATAGTCTATTATCAATTATATTCTATCATCTGTATGTCTGTCATTATACCAGTATCAGACTGTTTTGATTACTGTAGCTTTTGTAGCATTGGAAACCCTATGGGGCAGTGCTCCTCTGTCCTGTAGGGTCACTATGAGTTGGAATCTACTCGACAGCAATGGGTTTGGTTTTTGGTCTGTATGTCTATCATTGTACCAGTATCACTGTATTTTGATTACTGTAGCTTTGTAGCTTTGAACTTGGAAAGTGTGAGTTCTACTTCGTTCTTATTTTTCAAGATTTCTTTGGCTATTTGGGACCCCTTGCAATTCCATATAAATATGAGGATTGGCTTTTCCATTTCTGCAAAGAAGGTAGTTAGGATTTTGATAGGAATTGTGTTGAATCTATGGATCTCTTTTGGTAGTATTAACATCTTAACAGTATTAAGTCTTCCAATCCATGTGGAATGTCCTTTTGTTTATTTAGGTCTTCTTTAATTTCTTTCAGCAATGTTTTATAGTTTTCAGTGTACAAGTCTTTTACATCCCTGGTTAAATTTATTCCTATGTATTTTATTCTTTTAGATGCTATTGTAAATGTAATTTTTTCTTAATTTCCTTTTAAGATTGCACATTGCTGGTGATAATGGGCATCCTTGTCTTGTTCCCGTTCTCAGGGGGAATGCTCTCAATCTTTCTCCATTGAGAATAATGTTGGCTGTTGGTTTTGTGTACGTGCCCTTAATTACATTGAGGAAGTTCCCTTCTATTTCTATTTTGTTGAGCGTTTTTATCAGGAAAGGGTATTGGATTTTATCAGATGCCTTTCTGCATTGATGGAGATGAACATGTCATTCTTCTCCTTTGTTTTATTTATATGGTGAATTACGTTGACTTATTTTCTAATGTTGGACCAACCTTGCATCCCTGGTATGAATTCCACCGGATCATGATGTATTATTTTTTTGATATGCTGTTGAATTTTGTTGGCTATAATTTTGTTGAGAATTTTTGCATCTGTATTCATGAGGGATATTGGTCTGTCACTTTCTTTTTTAGTGGTGTCTTTGCCTGGCTTTGGTATCAGGGTTATGCTGGCTTCATAGAATGAATTAGGGAGTATTCCTTCCTTTTGTATGTTCTGGAATAGTTTGAGTAGAATTAGTGTCAACTCTTCTTTGAATGTCTGGTGGAATTCTCCAGTGAAGCCATCTGGGCCAGGGATTTTTGTTGTTGTTGTTGGGAGTTTTTTAATGACATCTTCAATTTCTTCCTTTGTTATGGGCCTATTTAGATTTTCTACCTCTATTTGTGCTAATTTAGATAGGTATTGTGTTTCTAGAGACTTTTCCATTTCTTTTAGGCTTTTACATTTGTTGGAGTAAAATTTTTCTTAATATTCTGTTACGATCCACTTTATCTCAGTTGGTTCTGTTGTAATGTCACTCATTCCATTTCTTATTTTGGTTATTTGAGTCTTCTCATTTTTTTCCTTTGTCAATTTGGCCAGTGGTTTGTCAAATTTTATTGATCCTTTCAAAGAACCAACTTGTAGTCCTATTAATTCTTTCTATTGGTTTTCTGTTTCATTTATTTCTGCTCTGATCTTTATTATATTGTTTTCTTTCTTCTGGTAACTATGGTCTTCTTTTGCTCTTCCTTTTCTATTTGTTCAAGTTGTTGGGTTAAGTTATTGATTTTAGACCTTTCTTCTTTTTGCATGTATGCATTTATTGCTATAAATTTTCCTCTGAACACTGCTTCTGCTGTGATCTTTGTTATTTCCTTCCTTCTGGTAGCTTTGGGTTTGCTTTTCTTTTTCTAGTTCCTCAAGTTGTGAAGTTAGGATATTGATTTGATATCTTTCTTCTTTTTTAACGCAGGCTTTTAGTACTGTAATTTTTCCTCTGAGCACTGTCTATGCTGCATTCCATAAATTTTGGTGTTGCGCTTTCATTAACATTCGACTGTAAGTATTTTCTGATTTTTCTCTTGATTTCTTCCTTGACCCATTGGTTGTTTAATAGTGTTTTCAATTTCCACATATTTGTGTATTTTCCAGTTTTTCTTCTGTTATTAATTTTTAGTTTTATTTCACTGTGGTCAGAGAAGGTGCTTTTTATGATTTTGTTCTTTGTAAATTTATTTGGGCTTGTTTTGTGACCTAGCTTATGGTCTGTCCTGGAAATGATCCATGTGTGCTGGAGAAGAAGGTGGTGTTGTTGGGTGGAATATTCTATCTGTTAGTTCTAGTTGATTTATGCTGTTGTTGTTTTGTACCATCGAGTCAATTCTAACTCATAGTGACCCTATAGGACAGATTAGAAATACCCCACAGGATTTCCTAGGCTGTAATCTTTACAGGAACATATTGCCAGATCTTTTCTCCCATGGAGTTGCTGGTGGGTTTGAACTGCCAACCTTTCAGTTAACAGTTGAGCACTTAACCATTACACCACTAGGGCTCCTTAGTTGGTTTATAGTGTTGTTCAAATTCTCTTTTTCCTTAATGATCTTTTTATATGTTCTGTCTATTATTGAAAGTGGTGTATTGAAGTCTCCAATTATTATTGTAGAACTGCCTATTTCTTTCTTCAATTAACACCGAATGTAATGTGATTCCCAGTTTCACGATGGAAAACTTACCATCGTTCAGATTAGTGAGAGAGAATTCTTTTCAAGTAAAAAGAGCAGCCAGCCTTTTACAGAGTCATTAGAGGGAAGCAAACCTAGAAATATAGTTAATGGGAATTTTCTAGAGTTTATGGAATCAGGAGAGAATCATAGCAAATCTTATGCCAAAGTTCACCATTTTGTGAACCCTGCATGGAATGGCTCATCATTTGGATTAAATTACTCTCAACTAATCGTGTATTATCCTTATAAAGTAAATAATAATTCTTTTAAAAGACAGCCAGAGTTCAAATCTGGGAACCATCACTTACTAGCTAACATTAGGTTTCTTATTTAACCTCCATTGGCCTTAGTTCCTTTACCCGTTGTGCAGAACATAATAGTACCTACCTTGTAAGGTTAGTATGAGATTAAATGATATTATGCATATAAAATCTTTAGGAAAATACTTGCATGTGATAAGCCCCTAATAAGTGTCTGTATTATTATTTTAATGTTGTTATTGTTATTATTAATATTATCCCTGAGTTAAGACCCCTTACTATTCTTATACATGATTGCAATCAAGATTCTGATATCTGACTCTCATATGCTACTGGTGAAAATAGGCACAATTTTTCTACAAAGCCATTTTGCAATATGTATTAAGACCTTAGATACAGTGTTTGACCTAGCAAGTACACGGCTAGAAAATTTTTTAAATAATATTTTATTGTGTTTTCAGTGAAAGTTTACACAGCAAATTAAGTTCCTATTTGACAATTTCTACACAAATTGTTCAGTGATACTAGTTACATTTTTCACAGTGTGTCAACATTCTCTTTAATTGAGTTCTGGTTGTTCTATTTCCAGTACTTTAGTTTCCCTGCCCCCTTATCTTCTCATCTTTGCTTTAGAGTAACTGTTGACCTTTTGGTCTCATATAGGTGATTTTTTAATGGAGCACCATACTCGCAGATAATAACCTTTATTTTTTGTGCCCGTCTGTTATTTTGCTAAAAGATGACCTCAGGGGATAGCTTCAGTTTAAGATTTAAAAAATATCTCAGGTTGATAGTCTCAGGGAGTCCTCTAGTCTCAACTGGTCCAGTAACTCTGGACTTTTTAAGAATTTGAGTTCTGTTCCATGTTTTTTTCCCTTTTATCAGGGTCTATCTATTGTGGCCCTGATCAGAACGGTTGGTAGTGGTAGCTGGGCACCATCCAGTTCTTCTGGTCTCAGGGTAGACGAGGCTATGGCTTATGTAGGCTGTTAGCCCTGTAGACTAGTTTCTTCTCTGAGACTTTGTAGGAATTTATTCTAAGTAAAAAATCCAGTATGTGGAGAAAGATATATGCTCGAAGATGAGCATTGCATTATTTCAAACAATAAAAAATGAAATATCTAACTATACCAAAGATGGTTTTGGAATTTATTTTGTTCATATGATGGACTATTCTGCAGATCTTAAAAACAATGTTCACACATACACAGGCAGTTCACTGAGAAACTTTTTTTTATCTATCAGATTGGCATGAATGCAAATGTTGTTTGACAATACCTCCTGCCCTCAATGACACGGGGAAACCGGCATTCCCTTACTTTGCTGGTGGGAGTGCAAGTGGACATATCCCCAAAGGTCAGCAATTTGAAAATATCTGCACCAAATTACAAATGCATATACCCTTTGACCAAGAGATCCTACTTCTGGGAATTCATCCTAAAATGTACTTGCAAACATGTATCTATGTTCGTATGTATATATGTGTATGCACACATACAGAGTTGTTTACTTCATTCTTTGTAATGACCAAAAAAAAAAAAAAAGAAAAGAAAACAAAGGAACTGGTTAAATAAATTGCATACATCCACTCCATGGTATTCTAAGCAGCTGTAAAAATGGAGGATGCTCTGAATGCACTGATATGGAAAGATCTCCACATAGGCTGTTAAATCAGTAAATCAAGGTGCAGAACAGGGTATGGTAAATTACCTTTTGTATTTGAAAGTGGAAAAAATGTGAGTGTATTTTCCTGTGTGCTTGTATTTTCTTGTATCTGGAAAGATGCATAAGAAACTGTGGTAGACGAAATAATGGTACCCACAGATATATCCACTTCCTAATTCCCAGAACCTTATATAGCAAAAGGTGTGATTAAGTTAAGAATTTTGAGATGGGGAGATTATCCTGGATTATCCAGGTGGGCCCCAAATAGCATCACAAGTGTCCTTATAAGAGAGAGGCAGTGAGAGATTACACACTCAGAAGAAGAGGAGGCAATGTGATTACGGAGGCAGAGACTGAAGCCTCAAGTCAAGGAACATCAGCAGCCATCAGAAACTGGAAGAGGCAAGGAACAGTTTCTTCCCTATAGCCCCCAGAGGGAGTGTGGCCCTGCCAACATCTTGATTTCTGCCCCGCAATACCAATTTTGGACTTTTGGACTCCAGAACTGTGAGAGAATAAATTTCTGTCATTTTAAGCCACCAAGTTTGTGGTAATTTGTTACAGCAGCCACAGGAAACTAATAAAAATACTAATAAAAAATAATTACCTCTTAGGGAGAATTAGGAGCCCTGGTGGCGCTGTGGTTAAGCCTTTGGCTGCTAGCCAAAAGGTTGGCATTTCAAATCCACCAGCCGTTCCCTGGAAATCATATGGGGCAGCTCTGCTCTGTCCTGTAGGGTCACTATGAGTTTGAAGTGACTCTATGGCAGCGAATTTGTTTTTTTTTTTTTTTTTTTTTTTTGGTTTTAGGGAGAATTAGGGGTGATTGAAACTCAGAAGTGGGAGCATGATTTTTCTCTGATGATCTTTTCATATTGTGTGATTTTTTTTAAAACAAGATTAATATATTTACATTTAAAATTTTAAACTGTTAAAAAACTAATCTCTCATTCAACTCAAAGCTTTTTCCATCTTCACAGCTCAGGCCTGGCCCCAAATTCTGCAGACCAGCAGTGGAGAAGGGGACTAGACTATACCTTGTACCCTCGTCTTGTCCTGTGCTCCTGGCTAGTTTCTGAAGTGGACAGTCAAGGGAAAGAGCAATCCCTTTCGATTGGCCCTGGTGTAATCTGACTGTTGGTACCCTCTGTCACCCTCTGTCACAGCAACAGGGACCAACTGTAGGCTCTTTATGTCAAGGCTTGTTGATATGAGATCTCTGTGCGGGCCTTGGCTTGTCTCATTCCATGACCAGGGTGAGAGATGACCTCTTGCTACTCCCCTTTAAGTTCTACCCTTTGGTATTATACACCTTGGGGGGCTTCTCTCTCTGATAAGCAGCCCTTTTGGGCAGGATTTTTTCAAGATGGCTGTAGCCTGGCTACCTTCCACAGCATCTAGTTGGCCTATAGAAACTTACAGTTGCCTTTAATGCTCCTTTCTCTCCCAGCTGTCATGGGGGGCAGCTCTCAGACCTCTTCAAAGGATATCCTGGCACTAGTCTTGGTGCTCCTTAAGCAGGTCCTCTTAAGAAGCTTATTACGCTCAAGTGGTACAGAGCAAACCTGCAAATATTTACATCTTAGCAAGCACCGAGCTGCAGAGGGAGAAGAAGCCTTTCTCCCTTTCTGACAAGCATCCCCCAATCTCTCTAAAGGATTTTTTTGCTGTCACTTTGACCTGGCTTGAGGGAGAAGGGAACCTCCCCCACCCCCCGCCGAGGAAGGAAGTGGAAACACCAAGATGCTCTCATTTCTACTCACTTTGAGAAATCATCTATCTTCTCACGTTTCTAGTAAGTCTCTGGATTTCTCCAAAATAAGCTGGAGGTAGGTGGTGATCACTAAACCAGTCTGGCTACCTCTTCCTAAATCATCGCCTGTCTTTAGAATGAGTAGACACTTGACACCCATTGGCCTCACACTGAGGGCTTTGAGGGACCTCCCAGACAATGAGAAAAGTCCCATTAAAAAAAATTATTTTATTTTTGGTGAAAATATACACAGCAAAACCAGCTCCCATTCAACAGTTTCTAGACATAATGATCAGTGTCATTGGTTACATTCTTCATATTGTGTGAACATTCTTGTTATTCCTGTTGTAGTTGTTTCACTTCATTATCTTAAACTCCCTGCCCTCCAACTTACTTGTCTATGTTTTCAAATAGCTGTTGTTTATTTGGTCTTAAATGTTGTCATTATGTGCTGTCAAGTTGATTCTGACTCATACTGACCCCATGTGACAGAGTAGAACTGCCTCATAGGATTTCCTAGGCTGTGATCTTTATGAGAGCAGATCACCAGGTCTTTTCTCCCATGGAGCCACTGGTGGCTTTGAACAGCCAACCTTTCAGTTAGCAGCTGAGTGCCACTAGGGCTTCTTTTGGTCTTATATAGATAATTTTTTTTTAAAGAATGCAATACTCAAGGGTGACAATCTTTACTTTTTGAGTGAAACTGTTACTTAGTTTAAAGGTGAATTCAGGGGATAGTTTCGATTCAAAGTTTGAAGAATAACTCAGGGCAGTAGTCTCAGGGACTTCTCTAGCCTCAGTAGGTCCAGTATGTCTGGATTCTGTAAGAATTTGAAGATATGTTCCACATTTTTCTCCCTTTCTATCAGGATCCATCTATTGTGCCCCTGATTAGAACATTCAGTAGTGGTAGCCGGGCACCATCTAGTTCTTCTGGTCTCAAGGTAGAGGAGGCAGTGGTTCATGGAGACAGTTATTCCTGTAGTCTGGTTCCTTCTCTGATTCTTGGGTTTCCTTCTTTCTTTTTTGTTTCAGAATAATAGAGACCAATAGTTGTATCTTAGATGTCTGCTCATAAGCTTTTTTTTTTAATTTTATTTTGTTGTTGAGAATATACACAGCAAAACATATACCAGTTCAACTGTTTCTATATTTGCAATTCAGTGACATTGATCACATTCTTTGAGTTGTGCAACCATTCTCATTCGCCTTTTCTGAGTTCCACCCGCACCATTAACATAAGCTCACTGCCTTCTAAGGTTCCTATCTAATTTATAGTTGCTGTTGTCACTTTGATCCCAGATAAATAGATCTTGAAAGAGCATAATGCTCAAGGGAGACATTTTATACTAGTTAAGCTAAACTATTGTTTTAGGAAGGCTTCAGGGGATATTTTTAGTTTAAGTTTTAAAGATTTTCTCAGGTCAGTAGTTTCAGGAGTCCATCCAGACTCCATGGCTTCAGAAAGTCTGGAGTCCATGAGAATTTGAAATTCTGTTCTGCATTTTTCCCCTTTCAGTCAGGATTCCTCTATAGAATCTTTGATCAAAATATTCAGAAATGGTAGCCGGGCACCATCCAGCTCTTGTTGTCTCATGGCAAAGGAGGCAGTTGTTCATAGAGGTAATCAGCCACACGTTCCATTTCCTCCTCCTATTCCTGACTCTCCTTCTTTCTCTGTTGCTTCAGGTGAATAGAGAGCAGTTGCACTGCCTTGGATGGCTGCTTGCAAGCTTTTAAGACCCTAGGCACTATGCTACGAACAGTGAGAACAGAAATACTAAACATGTTATTAGGCCAATTAACTGGGATGTCCCTTGAAACCATGACCCTAAACCTCCAAACCAAGGAACCAAATCTCATGAGGTTTTTGGTTGTACATAAGCAGCCTCAGCAGCTACTCTTTGTTGTTGTTGTAAATATATCTATCACACAACTTTTGCCAGTTACAGATGTACAACTTACTGATAGCAATTACGATAATCGGCTGTGCAACCCTACCCTTAATGTGATTCTTCCATCACCGTTAACCCCCCTCTTTCCCCCTCTCCCCTGGTAACTACTAATAAATTTTGGTCTCTATACCTTTGCTTTTTCTTGTCTTTTTATATAAGTGAGGTCATACAATATTTGTCCTTTTGTGACTGACTTATTTCACTCAGCATGTCTTCAAGCTCCATCCATATTGTAGCATGTATCAAGACTTCATTTCTTTTACTTGCTTAAGTAGTATTCCACTGTATGTATACTACTGTATGTATGTACCATGTTTTGTTTGTCCATTCATCTGTTGATGGGCATTTAGGTTGTTTCCATCTTTTGGCTATTGTGAATAGTGCTGCAATGAACATTGGTGTACAAGTCTCTGAGTCTCTGCTTTCAAGTCTTTTGGGTATATACCTAAGAGTGGAATTGCTAGGTCATATGGTAGTTCTGTTTTTAGTTTTTTGAGGAACTTCCACACTGTTTTCTGCAAAGGCTGTGTACCATTTGCATTCCCACCAGCAATGGATAAGGGTTTCAGTTTCCCCACATCCTTGTCAACATGTTATTTTCTTTTTATCTTATCCATCCTAGTGGGAGTGAAATGATATCTCATTGTGGTTTTGATTTGCATCTCTCTGATGGCTAATGATACTGAGCATCTTTTCATGTGTTTGGTGTCCGTTTGAATGTTGTCTTTGGTGAAATGCCTATTCAAGTCCTTTGCCCATTTTATGATTGGGTTATTTGTCTTTTTGTTGTTAATTTGTCAAAATTATACGTATATATATTTTGGTTATTAGATTCTTATCAGATATATGGTTTCCAAGGATATTCTTCCAGTCATTAGCTTGTCTTTTCACTTTTTTTTGGTAAAATCTTTTGATGAACAGAAGTTTTTAACTTTTATAAGGTTTCATTTGCTGTTTGTGATTTTCTTATTATGTTAGATAATCCATTGTTAAAAGGTAGGCCTGACTGCTTGTAAGCTTTTAAGATTCCAGACACTACTTAACCATGCTGGAAGGTAGAACATATACTTTCAGAACTATATTATACAAATTGACTGAATTGTCCCATGAGACCATGACCCTAAGCCTTAAAACCAAGAGAACTAATCCTGTGAGGTAATTGGTTATGTCTAATTAGCATCAGGATTTGTAGCCCCCTAAGAAAAGTCCCATTTAATATCACTTTATATTAGTTTGACATGGCCTGGTTATGTGACTGTGTGAATTTGTAGCAGACTAAAGGAGAATTAGAATAATTAGTCATCTACTTAAATAACTATGTTATATATGTCATAAATTACATTAAATGTTGTCTTGTTCTATGTTATGGTCTATTTCATATCATAAGCCATAACTATCTGTCAGCTGTATGACTAAGGGTTAATTTGTTAGCTAGAGGGCAGCATCTTCTGAACGGATTTTTAAAATATAATTGATATATAAAATTAGATACTCTTTTTTCTCTGCTTAACTGGCTTTTATCAAGTTTGTACCCTCAGCTTCAATTTTCATATATTTTTTCACTCCCTCTTAAATATTTTCTGTAACTGAGGCACAAACTTATCAGTGGATCGTGACGTAATTGTAGTGTATTTCAGTTAAATTGCTGTGATGGTTTCTTAACTAAAAATAATATTTAGTAGACATGGACTTTTGAGAAATTTGAGAATCAAAGCTGTTTATGGTAAAATATATCTTAATTTTCTACATCTGCTTTTATCTTTATAGCAGAAAAAAGTTATAATAGACCAAATTCATTTTGACACATTGAGTAATGCAATGAGTAGAATATCTTGGGTACTGTAGATATATATCTGAAATCCTTGATAAATATTAATTTTGAAAAATGTTCAGATTCTAATCACTTTAAATTTTTGTGAAATTCCTTTTTTGAGTGGAATTACATAGCTAAGGAGAGAATGCATGCAAAAACACATTTTTAAAAACTTTAAAATTTGAGATCATTTTAGACTTACAAAAGAGTAGCAGAAATTGTACAAAGAGTCACCATATACCCTTCCTCCAGCCTCTCCTTATGTTAACATCTTATATAATTAAAATAAAATACATTTTGATAATAAAATACCATTCTCATGTAAAGATCTGGACAGTTGAGGTTACTGACATCTATCTTTCTCAGTTACTTTTTTTAGATTTAAACTTCCAGGAGGTAAAATCCAGGTTTAATTAGATTTGTAGTCTAACAAAGGAAACACACATTCAGTGCTATTTATTGCCACCGCTCTGCATTTGTAGTTCAGATTTATTTTTGATACTAATTTTATTAGGTTTTATTCATTTATGCAACAAAATTTTATTCTGTACCTCCTAGTGCTAACCTCTCGGTTTATAGTTGTCTTAGTTATCTAGTGCTGCTGTAACAGAGATACCACAAGTGGATGGCTTTAACAAGCGGAAATTTATTCTCACACAGTTTAGGGGGCTAGAAGTCTGAATAGGGCTCCAGCTCCAGGGAAAGGCCTTCTTTCTCTGTCGACTCTAGGGGAAGGTCCTTGTCATCAATCTTCCCCTGGGTCTAGGAATTTCTCTGTGCAGGGGCCCCAGGTCCAAAAGATGTGCTCTACTCCCAGCTCTTCTTTCTTGGTGGTAGGAAGTCCCCATCTCTACTCACTTCTCTCTCCTTTTATCTCTTGTAAGATAAAAGGTGATGCAGACCACACCCCAGGGAAACTTCCCTTACATAGATCAGGGCTGTGACCTGATAAAGAGTGTTGCATCCCACTGTAATCCTCTTTAACATAATCTAATCTTGCCTCATCAACCACAGGTAGAGATTAGGATTTACAACACATAGGACAGTTACAAAGGTCACAAAATGGAGGACAGCCACACAACGCATGGAATCGTGATCAGGCCAAGTTGACACATATTTTGAGAGGGATACAATTCAATCCATGACAATAGTCATCTATAAAGTTCCTGCCCTGAAGGAGCTTACCCTCTAGTTTGAAAACAAAAAAAAAACAAATGAGAAGGACATTTATAATACCAACATGATGATGCTACAACCCAATAAAGTTAGTTCAGTGGCTGTGGGAGCATATAGGACACGATTCTAAGCCAGTCTTGGGGGATCAGCCAAGACTTTATTGAAGAAGTTGCTTTAAACTGTGACATAAAGGAGAAATAGGAAGCATACCAAAGAATGGAGAGAAGATTATTTCAGGGTAGGAGACAAGAAGGGGAAAGACAGGGAAGTGAGAAATGGGAGTGGTGGAGAGAAAGGGAGAAAGGGAGGAGGAGAGAGATTAGTATTAGCCAGAAAGGGAAAATAAATAAATCAGGAGAATAGGACTAGGGAAGAGGGCCTGGTGAGTGGTGAGGGAGGCAGGGAATTATGAAATCTATGGTTGGAGAAGGAAGTAGGACCAGATTGTGAAAGTCTTGTAAAATCATGTTAAAGGGTTCACTCGGAGGACAGTGGGAAGCCTCTGATTTGTTTTAAAGGAAGAAGTGACGCCATCTGATTTGTGTTTGGAAAGAGTACTTTGGCTACTGTTTGGAGACTGGATTGGAGTGGAACAATCAAAGAAAGCAGGCAGAGTTAGGAAGCTGCCGCAGTAATCCAGGTGAAAGATATGGTGGCTTGAATAAGGTAGCGGCAAAGAAAATGAATGGAATTAAGAAATACTTAAGCGGCCAGAATGGCAGAACTTTGTGATTGCTTGTGTAATAGATTTCCTGTTAAGGCAGACATTGAATGGGATGTCCCTGGTGGGTGGTGTCCTTGAAGCAGATCTTTATTGTTCTATAAAATCTAATGAACTCCTTTGGCTGCATAAATATAAGAAGAGAAGGCACCCATTATTCAGTATCGGAAGGGAAAAAATACTGGAACTCCACATCTGCTTCCCAAGATTCAAAGTTAGGGAGACCTGTAAACATAGATCAGAAAGACCTTTTATGAGTTCTAAGGGCAGAGAAAGACAATGAAATCCTATAAATACTATACAATGACTGTGAAGAAAAGAGAAAATGCAAGCTATTGAAAAGGGACAAAGACATGGGCTTTGCAGTTCATGGAGACAGACTGGTTTGGGCATAGTCTGTGGCTAGCGCTGGAACCTCCTTCAGACCTAGCCTCTTAGACCATTGTGGTACCCAGTGTGGTGCTCCTTGCAGCCTGGGATTGGTCCTGGACTAGTCTTTCTGCAGCAGTCAATTGTATAGGACTTGTTTACCACAGAAAAACTGTGTGAGAATTCTGTGTGATAATGGTTCTGTAGTTGGTTCTCCACTTAGTGTTTTTGTGAAGAGCCAAGACCATTCTTCCCACCCTGATCTCATCCGTTGGACTGAATAAGCCCTGGGGATCTTGGTCAGTTACAGGGGAAATAAGAAGTAGAGGGAGGAAGTGGACTTGCTGCTAATAGGAGGGGTGGAGACTTGAATGTATAATTATACATGTCTGTACCTATGCTCAGTGATGGTTTTAAAACTGGATACTGGTTCTAATTGGGTGTTGGGAGTAAAGGAAAGGAAGGTGTCAAGGATGTTCCTCAGGATTTTGGTTTGGGATCTGGGTCAGAAATGACGTCATTCCCAGAACTAGAGAATTCATTTCCTATACCTGTCTACAGTTGACTAGGCTTTTCTGTCTCCATCCAGCAAAAGGAAGACACCAGATAATAATGAACATTTGTGCAAAACTTAACTATTTACCAGGAGCTTTGACACATATTATCATGTCATGCTTCCCATAGTCCTGAGAAGTCCCCCAGTCTGATATTTTATTTCTCTTTTTTTATGATGAGGAAATTGAAGCTCAGAGAGGTGACGTGATTGCTCAAAGTGATACGGCTAATAATTCCACTGCTGAATCCAGTTAAGATTCAGCCTCTCACTATTCATTTATTTCTGTATTCTTTATATCTTCTACAAATATTTATTGGGTGCCTCCTATACCAGTCACTGGGCTAATCTCTAGAGATACAAAGATGTATATGATATGTTTCCTGCCCTGAAGGACCATACTGGCACAGGGAGATGTGTTCACAAGTCAGAAAAATGCAAGTAGATTGCTCAGAGAGAGTAGAGGTGTTGTAAAAGCACAGAGAAGTTCACACAAACCAGTTCTGCCTTCACAGAGGTGATGTTCCAACTGACATGTGAACTGTGTGTAGGAGGTGTCAGGTGGAGGGGAAAGAAAGACACTCCAAACAACTGCTTTTCCCTTTTTCACGTTCCATGATTCTCTGATTTCACAATCCCGGATGTCACTGAGAGAAGTGTAAAATTAATGAGGCTGAGCTCTATCTTTTGTGAAAATTTTGGGAAGAAAGACATAAAGATTGAATTGAGCAAGAGCATTGTTTTATGAATATGGTTAAATTTAATGAATACATTCTTCCTTAAAAAATCTTTTTTTAAGTCAACTATGCAATAGAAGGAATTATGTTTCTAAGATGGGTAATTTTCTCTATCGTATTTTGCAATTTGAACCCAGAATACTAAACATTCCTCCAGATTACGAAGCAGGGGAAATAGAATTTTCATAACTAACAAATGTAAAATTACTGTTGTTCCCCAGGGTAGCATAAAAATCTGTGGTTAGAGCAGGTGAAAATATGGTGGTCCTTTAGATCCTTTCTGGAAAATATTGTGACACTTCTATGAAAAGAATTTACAAAATTAGACTTTTTTATCCTAGTTCAATTTGATCACTACTGACCCTTTAATCTCCCATGTGTCTGTCATGTGCAAAGAGCTGGAGATAGAAAACCAAAAGGGAAGAACACGCTTGACATTTCTCAAGCTGAAAGCACTGAAGAAAAAATTCAAGCCTCAAGTTGCAATAGTGAAGGATTCTATGGGGAAAATATTAAATGATGCAGGAAGCATCAAAAGAAGATGGAAGGAATACATAGAGTCATTATACCAAAAATAATTGGTCTATGCCCAACCCTTTCAAGAGGTGGCTTATGATCAGGAACCGATGGTACTGAATGAAGAAGTCCAAGCTGCACTGAAGACATTGGCGAAAAACAAGGTTCCAGGAATTGACAGAATATCAACTGAGATGTTTAAATAAACGGATGCAACACTGGAAGTGCTTACTCGTCTATGCCAAGAAATTTGGAAGACAACTACCTGGCCAATTGACTGGAAGAGATCCATATTTATGCCTATTCCCAAGAAAGGTGATCCCACCGAATGCGGAAATTATCGAACAATATCATTAATATTACACGCAAGTAAAATTTTGCTGAAGATCATTCAAAAGCAGCTGCAGCAGTATATCGACAGGGAACTACCAGAAATTCAGGCCAGATTCAGAAGCAGATGTGGAACCAGGGATATCATTGCTGATATGAGGTGGATCCTGTCTGAAAGCAGAGAATACCAGAAAAATGTTTACCTGTGTTTTATTGACTATGTAAAGACATTTGACTGTGTGGATCATAACAAATTATGGATAACACTGCAAAGAATGGGAATTCCAGAACACTTAACTGTGCTCATGAGGAACCTGTACATAGACCAAGAGGCAGTTGTTCAGACAGAACAAGGGGATACTGCCTGGTTCAAAGTCAGGAAAGGTGTGCATCAGGGTTGTATCCTTTCACCATACTTATTCAATCTGTATGCTGAGCAAAATAATACAAGAAGCTGGACTATATGAAGAATAACAGGGCATCAGGATTGGAGGAAGACTCATTAACAACCTGTGTTATGCAAATACAAACCTTGCTTGCTGAAAGTGAAGAGCACTTGAAGCAC
Organism: Dugong dugon; assembly: GCA_030035585.1. Classification (NCBI taxonomy): domain Eukaryota; kingdom Metazoa; phylum Chordata; class Mammalia; order Sirenia; family Dugongidae; genus Dugong; species Dugong dugon. The sequence continues at coordinate 163,564,774 of CM057483.1, forward strand.
TTACTGATGAAGATAAAAGACCGTAGTCTTCAGTATGGATTTCACCTCAACATAAAGAAAACAAAAATCCTTACAACTGGACCAGTAAGCCAACATCATGATAAATGGGGAAAAGAATGAAGTTGTCAAGGATTTCATTTTACTTGGGTCCACAATCAATGCCCATGGAGTCAGCAGTCAGGAAATCAAAAGACACATTGCATTGGGCAAATCTACTGCAAAAGACCTCATTAAAGTGTTGAAAAGCAAAGATGTCACCTTGAAGACTAAGGTGCACCTGACCCAAGCCATGGTATTTTCAGTTGCATCATATGCATGTGAAAGCTGGACAATGAATAGGGAAGACCAAAGAAGAGTTGACGGCTTTGAATTGTGGTGTTGGTGAAGAATATTGAATATACCATGGACTACCAGGAGAATCAAACAAATCTGTTTTGGAGGAAGTACAGCCAGAGTGCTCCTTAGAAGCAAGATGGCGAGAATACATCTTACATACTTTGGATGTGTTGTCAGGAGAGATCAGTCCCTGGAGAAGGACATCATGCTTGGTAAAGTAGACGGTCAGCGAAAAAGAGGACGACCCTCACGAGATGGATTGACACAGAGGCTGCAACAATGGGCTCAAATATAACAACGATTGTGAGGATGGCGCAGGATCGGGCAGTGTTTCTTTCTGTGGTACATAGGGTCCCTATGAGTTGGGACAGACTCAACGGCACCTAACAAGAACAACATCCCTTTAATGGAAACCCTGGTGGCATAGTGGTTAAGAACTATGGCTGCTAACCAAAAGGTTGGCAGTTCGAATCCACCAGGTGATCTTTGGAAACCCTATGGGGCAGTTCTACTTTGTCCTATAGGGTTGTTATGAGTTGGAGTCAACTTGACGGCAACGGGTTTGGTTTTTTATGTTTTGACCCCTTTAATATTCTGTTGTGATCCATAGGGTTTTCACTGGCTAATTTTTGGAAGTAGATTGCCAGGTCTTTCTTCATGTTCTGTCTTAGTCTGGAAGCTCCGCTGAAACCTGTCCACCATGGGTGACCCTCCTGGTATTTGAAATGACAGTGGCATAGCTTCCAGCATCACAGCTACATGCAAGCCACTTCAGTATGACAAACCGACAGACAGGTGGACTGGAGAATACCAATAATTGTGAAGATGGCAGATGACTGGGCGTTTTGTTCTGTTGTACATGGGGTCTCCATTAGTCAGAGCTGACTCAATGGCAACTAACAGCATCAACCCCTTTTAAAAGTTAAATGATACAGTGTATCATCAGTTCATATTGAACTGAAGTGTCCCCTGAATTTTCTTATGTCATAATTTATGTTTTTTTCTATACCTCCATACCCATTTTATTGCAGAAGCTAATGGGTGGGAGACTAACACCAACTTTCTTCCCAAAGCTCAGTTTTGCCTCCAGCACCACCATTGCTATAAACAGAGATTCCCCACCCCATCCCAAAGCTGTACACACCTCCATCTTTTCTTTCACCTTAACATGTTAATCTAATTACTTTATTGTTGTGAGTAAAAGTAAGCTCTTCCCTGAAAAGCATTTTTAGACAGGTCAAATGAAACTTCAGTGGAACAGAATACTATTTAGACTGGGCCATCTGCAGGGCCAGCACCCTACCAGTGATGCTGGGCATGACTCTTACTCTATTGTGATGTAGGCCAGAGACCCTGCTGCATGCAGAGGCCCTCTGGGGTCAGTCCTGGCTGCGGCCCTAGCAACCCACTCTTCTAGGGCAGCCCACCTCACTTGTATCTGTAGTGTGACCACTTATGCTTTAAATGTTTGTGGAATGGATGAGGCCATGAAGCAAATCACCTAACCTGTCTGGCTGTCTCTGCACACTGGAACATTCTCTTGAAAGCTTCTTTGTTCCTAGAAATAAACTGACCCTGGGTTCCATCCCTGACCCCTGTCTTTTCATGCTACATATCTCCCTGGGTGATTTCACCCACTTAAACCCTTTTGTTACTACATTTTTTCTCTTTAATTATTATTATTTTTTCTTTTTTTTAAATTGTGCTTTAGATGAAGGTTTGCAGAACAAACTAGTTTCTCATTAAACTGTTAGTATACGTATTGTTTTATGACATTGGTTAACAACCCCATGACATGTCAACACTCTCCCTTCTTGACCTTGGATTCCCTGTTAGCACCTTTCCTGTCCCCTCCTGCCTTCTAGTCCTTGTCCTGGGTTGTTGTACCCCATTAGTCTCATTTTGTTTTATGGGCCTGTCTAATCTTTGGCTAAAGTGTGAACCTTGGGAGTGACTTCATTACTGAGCTTAAAGTGTGTCTGAAGACCATACTCTCGGGATTTCTCCAGTCTCTGTCAGGCCAGTAAATCTGGTCTTTTTTTGTGTGTGTTAGAATTTTGTTCTACATCCTTCTCCAGCTCTGTCCAGAACCCTCTGTTGTGATCCTGGTCAGAGCAGTCAGTGGTGGTAGCTGGGCACTATCTAGTTTTACTGGACTCAGTCTGGTGGAGGCCTTGGTAGACGTGGTCCATCCGTCCTTTGGACTAATCTTTCCCTCGTATCTTTAGTTTTCTTCATTCTCCCTTGCTCCCGAAGGGTGAGACCAGCGGAGTATCTTAGATAGCCGCTTACAAGCTTTTAAGACCCCAGACGCTACTCACCAAAGTAGAATGTAGAACATTTTCTTTATAAACTATGTTATGCCAGTTGAGCTAGATGTTCCCTGAGACCATGGTCCCCACAGCCTTCAGCCCATCAATTCGGTCCCTCAGGGAGTTTGGATGTGTCTGTGGAGCTTCCATGACTTTGCCTTGGTCACGTTGTGCTGATTTCCCCAGTATTGTGTACTGTCTTACCCTTCACCAGAGTTACCACTTATCTATTGCCTACTTAGCGTTTTTCCACCCCCTCCCCTGCCCTCCCTCATAAACATCAGAGATTGTTTATTTTTGTGTGTAAACCTTGTCATGAGTTTTTACAGTAGTGATCTCATACGATATTTGTCCTTTTGTGATTAACTTATTTCACTCAGCATAATGCCCTCCAGATTCACCCATGTTATGAGATGCTTTGCTGATTCATCATTGTTCTTTATCATTGCATAATACTCCACTGTGTGTATGTACCATAGTTTGTTTATCCATTCATCTGTTGATGGGCATCTAGGTTGTTTCTGTCATTTTGCTATTGTGAACAATGCTGCAGTGAACATGGGCATGAACATGAGCATTTATTTCTTCATGTGTCTGTTGGCGGCTTGAATGTCTTCTTTGGTGAAGTGTCTGTTCATTTCCTTTGCCCATTTTTTAATTGGATTATTTGTCTTTTTGTTGTACAGGAGTTGGATTTTCTGGTAGATTTTAGAGATTAGATCTTTGTCTGATTTGTAATAACCAAGATTTTTTCCCCAGTCTGTAGGTTCTCTTTTTACTCTTTTGGTGAAGTCTTTTGGTGAGTGTAAGTGTTTAATTTTTAGAAGATCCCAGTTATCTAGCTCATCTTCTGGAGTTTGTGTGTTGTTTGTTATGGTTTGTAGCCTGTTAATGCGGTATATTAGGCCTCTAGCATTGATCCTGTTTTTTCTTCTATGAACTTTATAGTTTTAGGCTTTATATTTAGGTATTTGATCCATTTTGAATTAGTTATTGTATATGGTATGAGGTATGGGTCCTGTCTCATTTTTTTGCAGATAGACATCCAGTTTTGCCAGCACCATTTGTTAAAAAGACTGTCTTTTCCCCAGTTGATGGACTTTGGGCCCTTGTCAAAGATCAGGTGACTGTAGGTGGATGGATTTACATCTGTGTTCTCAATTCTGTTCCATTGGTCAGTGTATCTGTCATTGTACCAGTACCAGGCTGTTTTGACTACCGTAGCTGTATAGTAGGTTCTGAGGTCACGTAGTGCGAATCCTCCTACTTTATTCTTCTTCTTCAGTAGTGCTTTACTTATCCAGGGTTTCTTCCCTTTCTGTATAAAGTTATTGATTAGTTTTTCCATCTCTTTAAAGAATGTTATTGGTATTGGATCAGGATTGCATTGTATTTGTAGATTGCTTTGGGTAGAATTGTCATTTTCACAATGTTGAGTCTGCCTATCCATGAGCATGGTATGTTTTTCCATTTATGTAGATCTCTTTTGGCTTCTTGCAGTAGTGTTTTGTAGTTTTCTTTGTATAGGTCTTTTACATCCCTGGTTAGATTTATTCCTAAGTATTTTTTTTTTAGGGGCTATTATAAATGGTGTTGCGTTCCTGATTTCCTTTTCATCATTCTCTTTATCGGTGTATAGGGATCCAACGGATAGTTGTATGTTTATCTTGTATCCTACTATGCTGAATCTTTCTATCAGTTCTAGTAGTTTTTTCATGGAGTCTTTTGAGTTTTCTATATATAGTATCATATCATCTGCAAATACCAATTTGGATGCCCTTTGTTTCTTTTTCTTGGCTTATTGCTGTAGCTAGGACCTCCAGCACAATGTTAAATAGGAGTGGTGATAAAAGGCATCTTTGTCTTGTTCCTGTTCTCAAGGGGAATCTTTTCAGCCTCTCTTCATTAAGAATGATGTTGGCCATTGGTTTTGCATAGATGCCCTTTATTATGTTGAGAAATTTCTCTTTTATACCTATTTTATTGAGAATTTTTATCAGGAATGGGTGTTGGGCTTTGTCGAATGCCGTTTCTGCATCGATTGAGATGATCATGTGATTCTTTTCTTCCTTTTCATTTATGTGTTGGATTACGTTGATTGAGTTTCTAATGGTGAACTATCCTTGCATACCTGGTATGAATCCTACTTGGTTGTGGTGTATTATTTTTTGATATGCTGTTGAATTCTGTTGGCTAGAATTTTGTCCAGAATTTTTGCACTTATATTCATGAGAGATATTGGTCTGTAATTTTCTTTTTTTGTGGTGTCTTTACCTGGTTTTGGTATCAGCGTTATACTGGTTTCATAGGATGATTTTGGAAGTATTGCTTCATTTTCTGTGTTCTGAAATAGTACTGGTGTAAGTACTGGTGTAAGCTCTTCTCTGAATGTTTAGTAACGTTCTCCAGGAAGTCATCTGGGCCCGGGCTATTTTTGTTGGAAGTTTTTTATTACCTTTTCAGTCTCTTCTCTTATTATGGGTCTGTTTAGATTTTCAACATCATTTTGTGTTAGTTTGAGTAGGTAGTGTTTTTCTAGAAATTTGTCAATTTCCTCTAGGTTTCCAAATGTGTTGGAGTATAATTTTTCATAGGAAACCCTGGTTGCATAGTGGTTAAGAGGCATGGCTGCTGATGAAAAGATCGGCAGTTCAAATCCACCAGGCGCTCATTGGAAACTTTATGGGGGAGTTCTACTCTATTCTATAGGGTCGCTATAAGTCTGAATCGACTCTATGGCAAGGGGTTTGCTTAGTTTTTCATAATACTTTGTTATAATCCGTTTTATTTCAGTTTGGTCTGTTGTAATGTCCCCCATTTCATTTCTTATTTGGGTTGTATGCATCCTCTCTTGTTTTTATTTTGTCAGTTTGGCCAGTGGTTTGTCGATTTTTGATTCTTTCAAAGAACCAACTTTCGGTTTTGTTGATTCTTTCTATTGTTTTTTTATTCTCTATTTCATTTATTTTTGCTCTAATCTTTATTGGTTCCTTTCTGCTGGTGGTGTGGGCTTTTTTTGCTGTTATCTTCCTATTTGTTCGAGTTATGTCACTAATGTTTTGATGTTGTCCCTTTCTTCTTTTTTTGAGGTGTACATCTATTGCTGTAAATTGTTCTCTGAGGACTATCTTTGCTGTGTCCCAAAGGTTTTGGTATGATGTGTTTTCATTCTCATTTGAATTTTTTGATTCCATCTCTGATTTCTTTTATTACCCAGTGGTTTGTATGCAGGGTATTATTCAGTTTCCATGTAATTGATTTTTTTCCTTGCTCTTCCTGTTGTTAATTTCTACCTTGATGGCATTGTGGTCAGAGAAGATACTTTGTATCATCTCAGTGTTTTGGATCTTGTTGAGGATTGCTCTCTGACCTAAGATGTGGTCTATTCTGGAGAACGTTCCATGTGCATTGGAAAAGAATCTGTACTTTGCAGTGGTTGGATGGAGTGTTCTATATATGTCTATGAGGTCAAGTTGGTTGATTGTGCCCTTTAGTTCTTATGTATCTCTGTTGAGTTTCTTTCTAATATGTCCTGTCCTTTACCGAGGAGTGGTGTGTTGAAGTCTCCTACTATTATGGTGGAACTGTCAATTTCGCTTTTCAGTGTTATTAGAGTTTGTTTTATGTATTTTGGAGCCCTGTCATTGGGTGCGTAGATGTTTATTATGGTTAGGTCTTCATGATGGATCATCCCCTTAATCATTGTATAGTGTCCTTCTTTGTCTTTTATGGTGGATTTTGTTTTAAAGTCTATTTTTACCTGAGATTAGAATTGCCACTCCTGCTCTTTTTTGGTAGCTGTTTGCTTGATATATATTTTTCCATCCTTTGATTTTAAATAAATTTATGTCTTTGTTTCTAAGGTTTGTCTCTTGTAGAGAGCATATTGATGGATCCTGTTTTTTTTTTTTAATCCATTCTGTCACTCTCTGTCTCTTTATGACTGCATTTAGGCCATTTACAGTCGGGGTAATTATTGATAGATGTGAGTTTATTGCTGTCATTTAGTAGTCCTTTTTTTTTTGTGATGCTGACGTTCTCTTTGTTCCTCTTTCTATGTGCTGAATTCCTTTTGTTTGTGGATTTTTTTCCTCTCTTGTTTTTGTAGATTTGGTTCTTACTGTGACTTCATGTTTTTCTTCTTTATTTTGATGAGTAGGTTTGTTAACTTTGTGGTTACCTTGAAATTTACCCTTATCTTCCTAGGTTTGAACCAGTCTATTATTACTTGGTGTCGCCTTGCCTTCCTCTCCATTAGAAAGTTCTATATTTACACTGTTTATTCCCTCTTTAATTGTTCTGACATTGTTGTGATTTACAGATTAACCTCTCTAGTTCCCTGTTGTAATTCTTTTGGTTTTGGCTAGTCCTTGAGAGTTCATTTCCTAGGTTGGTGTCTGGCTGATACAATCTTGCATCCTAGATTCAGCCTGTGGTCTAATGTTTGTTCTCAGATCGAAGGACTCCCTTTAATAATTTTTGTAAGTGTGATTTGGTTTTTATGTATGCCCTTAATTTCTGTGTATCTGGAAATGTCCTTATTTCACCATCATATTTGAACGAGAGTTTTGTAGGATATATTATTCTTGGTTGGCAGTTTTTTCTTTCAACATTTTATATATGTCATCCCATTACCTTCTTGCTTGCATGGTTTCTTCCAAGTAATCGGAGCTTAGTCTTATTGTTTCTCCCCAGTATATGACTTTTCATTTCTCTCGAGCTGCTCTTAGGATTCTTTCTTTGCCTTTGTTCTAGTGAGTGTGATTATGATATGCCTTAGTGATTTTCTTTTGGGGTCTATCCTATATGGGGTTCGTTGAGCTTCGTGGATGGTCAGCTTTTCATCTTTCATGATATCGGGGAAGTTTTCTGTCAGCAGTTCTTCAGTGATCCTCTCTGTGTTTTCCATTTTCTCCCCCTGTCCTGGAATTCCAATCACTCGCATATTTTTGCTTTTGATTGTATCCCACATCATTCTCAGGGTTTCTTCATTTTTCTTTGTTCTTTTTTCTGATTTTTCCTCAAACAGTTGTATCGAAGTTTTTGTCTTCAGTTTCACTGATCCTGTCTTCCATCATTTCAAACCTGCTCATCATGCCTTCTATGACACTGTCCGTTTCTGAAATCTTGTTGTTTATCTTTTGGATTTCTAATTGTTGTTTTTATATGATTTCTAGTTGTGCATTTATTTTGGCATTTTGTTCCTGTATTATTTTCCTGAATTCTTTCATTTTTTTGTCTGTATTTTCCATGAATTTGTCTGCCTTTTCGATGAATTTGTCTATTTTTTCCCCATTTTTGTCTGCTTTTTGCTTCAACTCTTGGATAGCTCTGAATATTAGAGATTTGAATTCCCTATCAGGTAATTCTAGTGCCTTTTCTTCTACTGGTAAGTCATCTAGTGTTTTATTTTGGATCCCTACTGGAACCATTCTTCCTTTTTTTAAAATATATTTTAATATTGTCAGCTGTCTTTGGGACATTCCGTAGTTCTTTCCTTGTGTATTGATTTTTAGATTTGTTTGTTTCATGTTGCTTTTTTATTTTATTTGGTTATGTCTGAGCAGGCGGGCTGTGCATTCTTTGTTGTTTGCTTGTCTGTGGGCATGATAATTTTCACCTTCTTCTCCAACGGGCAGGGTCAGTAGCTCAGCTGTGGTGCAGCAGGGCAGATCCAGCTGAAGGGGAGGGGCTGGGATGGGTTGTTTGTGGCACGTACTAGGGCCAAGAGAGCAGGCCGGGAATCACTGCAGGGCAGGTTCTGGTCAGCTGTGCCTCTGCTGCTTGGGGGTGTGATATTCAGCACATGGTGCAGGTAGGTGGAAGGAGGGGGGAGATTTTGATATGTGGAGCTAAGATGGGTATGGGAAAGAGGACAGAGAAACAGGAGCCAAAAACAAACAAACAAAGAGTGATAAGGGAGCTTGCTGTTGGAGTGGTGAGATGAGAAATTGAGAAATGGAGAAAAACAAAAAGGAAGAAAATGGGAAAAAGAAAAAATACATATAAATAAAAATTAGAAGAAAAGAAAAGCCCCCAGGGATCCCACTGGTGTGGCTGTGAAGACTGGGGAAGTGGCTCCTAGGCCACGAAATACAGTGTGGCTAGAAGGGGTAAAGATGTCACACAATGCCAGGTATTTAGGAGACAGGAAAAGAAGGTAAGTTTGGAGAGATGAGAAACTGAGAAATGAAGAAAGACAAAAAGGAGAAAAAGAAAAAAGAATTGCCACCAGGGATCCCACTGACGCAGCTGCGTGGACTAGGGAATTGGGTCCCAAGCCACGCAGTACAGCCCAGCCAGAAGGGGCTCCCAAGCTGTGTAAAGAAAAATAAAACAAACAAACAGAACAAAACAACAACAGCAAAAAGGCCCTGGGGATCCCACCAGCGTGGTGATGTGGGCTGGGGAAGCAGTTCCCCAGTCAAGGTGTACTTCACAGCCTTTCAGGAAGAAGCAATGATGGCACAAGGAGCCAGGTGTTTGAGATAAAGGAGGGGGAGGTGGTGAGAGGCATGGAAGAAACCAAAAGAAGTGGAAAAAAGCAACACTAGCAGCAAACAAATGGCACTCCAGAAGCTGGCCAGTGTGGGTGGGGTGAATCTAGGCGGCACAAGGCTGAAGCTTGTGCCTCCCGGCCAAGTGACTGTGGCCAGCAGGAAGCAGAGGAGGCCGAGCGGGGGTGAGGAGGAGGAGTGAGGAGTGGGAAATCATGTATCACTGGTTACTCATTGTTCTGTCTCCTGCTGGGAGCTCCGTGAAGCTGTTTTCTCATATTCCCTGTCCACCAAACTCCAATGTGGATGGGGCAAATCCAGGCGACACAAACCCTGCACTTCCCGGGTGGCCAAGTGACCGCAGCCAGCTATGAAGTGGCAGAGGTCGAGCGAGGGGGAGAAGGATGAGGGGTGGGATGGCATATATGGCTGGTTACCGGGTGCTCTTTCTCCTGCTGGGAGCTCTGTGAAAGCTGCTTTCCTGTACTCCCTGTCTTTCGATCTCCGACAGGGGTCCAAGATGCGAATCTGTACTGCATTAGCTGATGGGGACCTCTGCACATATCTCTGCTCGCTCTCTGTTCCCTGTCAGTTTCTCATTCCATTTGGTGCTTGGCTGAGTTCTTTATCTCTTCATTTGACGCTTAGGGTTCCAGGATTGGCATTTGTCTGTGTTTTACTTAGTTTTTTGGGTCTTTGCTGTGGAGGGAAGGTGTGGTGCTTCTGTCTATGGTGCCATGTTGACTCCACATTCCTCCTTAATTATTATTATCATTTTTTGATAGCATGAGTTTTCAGTATTGGAACGCATGCTTACTAATTGAGTGTGTTTAAATTTTTGGTTGGTAATACGAATTTTGAGAAATGTGGTCTGATAATAGAAGCCACCAATGAGGTGAGTGACACTGGTGCAACTGGTCTGTGATATGACAGTATACCAGTAAGAGCTAGATAAGTAATTTATTGTGGGCACCTTTCCATTAGGTTACATGGGGGAACCTCTGGTTTTCCAAATATGACACAGAAAAGCCAAAACAAACCCTTCAGGGCTCCATAACTATCACACAGGAAAGCCATAATTATGCTTGCAAGCTTTATCTCACAGAAGTAAAGGAAATAAAGAAAAAAAAGGCAAAAGTTTACAAAACAAGCACATCTAGGAAGCATCACCTAAGAGAATGCTCAACCTACACAACAATGAGGCTCCAGCTCAGGTCTGCTGAGCTTCACACATTTCAGAAGGGACTCACCTTGATGCTAAATGTGTTAGAAACAGAATAACGCCTTATCTCTGTGGTCTAGAGGCATAAAAAGTGGCTGGCATACATTTATGCCAATGTAACGGAAGCATTTAAATGGCTTTATCTGTCATCCTAAGTCTAGAGTTTTTCTCTCTCTGAGTCGGAATCGACTTGACAGCAACGGGTTTGGTTTTTGTACGGGTATCTGTCTCTGCTTCTCTCTTCTTTCATCTCTTTCTCTCTGTCTCCATGACAGTAGACCCTTTACATTCCTAAGAGTTCAAGAGTTACTTGAGAATCCATGAACTCTTGACAACCACAGTGAAATATATATATATATATATATATTTCTGTAAAATGCATGTGGAAGAAAGAATAGAGGGAGAACAAACATTAAAAAACAAAAGCCTAAACAAACAAAACGAAACAAACAAGCAGAAACAAGGCCAAGGTCCCTCTGAGGTCTTTAGCCTGGAGCTTTTCTTCTGTGTCCCATCTATTATTTGGTTTTTTGTCAGTTCTTCCATCCAGTGGCCTCTCAGATCATCTGCTTCCCTCAATTCCTCATTCCCACCTCCAGTTCAAGTCATCATTTCCTCATGTTATTTACTACAATAAACTGCCCATTGGTCTCCCTGAGTTTGTTTTTTCTGTTTCATTTTTTCTATTCTGTTACAGATTAGTTTCCCTAGAAATCTGCTTTTGTCTTGATACTCTCCTTCAAGTGCAGAATGTAGGGTGGCTCCATTTTGCATATGAGCTCATATTCAGAGTCTCCCTTCAGGCACTCCAGGTCTTCCATCCAGGGGACTTATGTCACCTCAGCAACCCTGCTTGCCACCCCTGTTGTTGTTAGGTTCTATCAAGTCACCTCTGACTCATAGCAACCCCTACGTGTAACAAAATGAAACACTGCCCAGTCCTGCACCATCCTCACAGTCTTTTCTATGCTTGAGCCCATCATTGTAGCCACTGTGTCAGTCCATCTCATTGAGGGCCTTCCTCTTTTTTGCTGACCCTCTACTTTACCAAGCCCCTAGAACCCACCTTCTAGACCTGTGCTGCCCAAAGCATAGCCACTAGGCACATGAGGGAATTGAATCCTTGAGATTTGGTCAGTGGGACTGAGGAACTGAATTTTTATTAGTTGATATTTAAATTTAAAAACTGAAGCAGTTTTGTCAATGTAGGTGTGAGCCTTGAAAGAAAATGATTTTTTGGTACAGTATTTGATTCAGTTGCTGGAAAACTTTTAGGTATGTTTGAACAACTTGGGTATGTGAATTCACTTTTTCAATTGTAAATTTTACTATATCTAAATACAGATCATTTAGATATGACAGTTTAGCATCCAAATTGAGATATACTATAAGTGTGAAATGCACATTAGATTTCAGACTTACATTTCATTAATAAATTTTTATATTGATTGTGTATTGAAATAGTAACATTTCCAAGGATTGGTTGGTAATTTGAACTGCTGACCTTTTTGGTTAGCAGCTGCAGCTCTTAACCACTGTGCCACCAGGGCTCCAACATTCTGGATATAGTGAGATAAATAAAATATATTATTAAAATCCATTTCATCTGTTGCTTTTTACTTTTTTAATGGGACTACTAGAAAATTTTAAATTATATATGTGGCTTGCATTATATTTCTATCAGATAGTGCTGTTTAAGAGCAATTGGGCCATCTTCCTTATTCTCTGGTCTCTTCAACTTAGATTTTCTAGGGCTGGCTAGATTTTTAATATTTCCTGCCCCCCTCAATCTTCATAAATAACTCATACTTGTTAGATAACCTGTTCAAATGAATGGTTTAAAAAATGTGATCCAGGTTTCCACATCCTCCTCATGTTTTATAATGTTGTTCTTCACATCTGGGGTAGCCTTGTTTCCTTTTCCAAAGTCTGCATAGCCTTCTGGGTCCAACTCAGGTGACCTGCCCCCACCCAACCCCTGAACCTTCCTTGACCACCTACTATGAGTTGGTTTCCCTGTCTCTCAATTCCTAGAGCACCTGCAGTTAGTTTCCACACACTAACTCATCACCATATTCTATACGGCTTTGCTTTGCCCTGACTTCTTACATGTAAATCTTACCTTCCCTTCTAGAAATTTAAGTCACTTGAGTCAAGCACCATGCTTTCTCCCTTCTTTGAAACACCCACCACATCTAAATGGTTTTGTTTTGTTTTTGAGCAACACAAAGGCTCAATAAAGACTGGTTGATTAGTAACTCAGTGAGGAAAAATTCCAAGGAGTTGACATGTGTCCCTACTGAATTGCCAAATACTAAATTTGGCAATTTTAATACATTAAAATAATACATTTGTGAAGATGTGCAGTAGTGGACAACACAATTGTCATGGATTCAGGAATTAAGGTTTTAGATTCAACTCTGCCTTTCTGGGTGGCTGACCTTGGGCAAGTGTACTTCACCTTTCTGGGACTGCTTTTCTTCACCTAGAAAATGGAGGTAGATTAGGTAATCTCTAATGTACATTGCAAATCACATATTTTATAAGTCTGTGATGGAAATCTTACTCAAGTGCCTTATACACGACTCTGAATTTTTTAAAATAGAACATGCTGAACAGAAATTAGCATTTTTAAAATGTCACAGTCATTATTAGGAACGTCAGTTATGATGCACTGACAATGTAGTGCAGCTAAGGGGTTATTGCAGTGTGCGTGCCCGCTTACTCTCCAGAGTGTGTGGCTGGTATTTTTTAATTAATGGATGCCCTTTAATTTCCTCTTTTAATGTCAGACTGTCTCACCTGTCACTTCTTACTGCTGTCACCAGTCCTGTCTATAGTAATACCTCCCTTTTCCCCATCCCACCTGATTCGATACTTTTAACTCTGGTGATATGGGGAAACCCAGTAAGGACAAGCTTGTTTGCGTCATGTCTGGAATTGGTCATTTAGTCCTTCATGAACCATTTATTGAGTGCCTGTTCCTGTACGCGAGGCACAAGATGGTACAGGGCAGGGGCTGAGGAAGAAATCATTTATAAACCCTCTTAATAATCTTGGGGGCTTTACAATGGGAAAAACACCTGAACTCTAGTGCGAGCTTATTCAGCCTTTTTTCTTCACTTCTCAGTTTTCAGCCCCTTTCCAGGTGGTCAACCTTCCCAGACAAGTTACCTATGGATATTAGAGGTCTTAATAATAATAATAATAGTTAATTAACACGGTGAGGAACTTCACTGGAATGTGCAAAGAGACAAGTAGAACAGGATAGAAAGTCCAGAAATAGACTCTAAGTATATATAGGAACTGAGGGTACAAAAGAAGTAGTTTCTCAAAACTGAGACAAAAGGATGGGTTACTTAGTGTCTCACGTAATTCCTACTTCAAGCTTGTGAGTCAGGTTAACAGTAATATTCCCATTTTATAGATAAGGTAAAGAGAGATTTAGAAACTTTTCCAAGGTCACAGGGGAAATAAGTGGTAGATCTGGGAAAAAGTGTATCATCTTTGGTCTGTTTCTGTTGTTGTGTGGGCTGTCAAGTCAATTCTGACTCAGCAACTCAGTATGTCAGAGTAGAATTTCCCCATAGGGTTTCCTAGGCTGTAATCTTTCCTGAAGCAGACTGCCAGGTCTTTTTTCCTGCGGAGCCGCTGGTGGGTTCCAACCGCTGACCTTTTGGTTAGCAGCGGAGTGCTTAACCATTGTACCATCAGGGCTGCTTTGGCCTATCTGTACCCTTCCTACGTGCGTTTTATCACCAAAGGAAGCCAATAGAAAAGTAGCTCTCATTTGGGGGCAATTTTGCCCCCAAGGACATTTGGCAATGTCCAGAGGTATTTATGGTTGTCACACCTGAGGGGGGTTGCTGCTGGCATCTAGTGGACAGAGGCCAGGGATGCTGCTAAACATCCCACAATGCACAAGACAGCCATCACTGCAAAGAATTTTCTGGCTGAAAGTGTCAACGGAGGTTGAGAAGATCTACAGTAGATAAAGCTCTTAGTCGTTCTCTAGTGATGTGGGTTAGGTTAAAATAAATAATGTTTACAAAGTTTATTTTTTCTTTTTTTGGTCACACCAAACTGAATGACGGAACAAGTGGGAGGAACAGGAAAAAGTTTCTAATGCTTCAAAATACCTGGAAACATTTTTAATTTTACCTTTTCTATAGGAATACCAGTAAAATCTAAAAATCTATCCTGTATCTGTAGTAGACATTAATAATATTTACCAAGAGACAAGTAGAACAGAACAGAAGGATTTCTAATCCTCCTTTTTTGGGGAAGATGGGCACATGCCCTGTTGAAGTTAGGTTAGTCATGGATGCGTTTAAAAGCCAGCTCTCAATTCTCCGAACTTTCTTCCTAGAACACAGCAACTATGGGATCATGTGTTGATACGGAGATACCATACAATCTCAGCGGTGTAGAATGCTGTCCTAACACATGGAGAACAGTGGTCTTGCCCAGTCTCCCAGATCTGCTGAAGACTTTGTAAGAGTAAGAAATAATCTTTTGTTGTGCTAAATCACAGAGAATTTTGAGATTGTTTATTACTGTAGCATATCTTAACCTATCCTTATTAATACATGAAAGTTAATTCACACGTACGTACTCTGGAATCCTGGAACCCAAAAATTTCTGGGGTGTTGCTTCTTTTGGGAATCAGGATATATTAATATTCCACATGCATATTCATTCACACAGCTAGAGGCCAAGAGAGATGTTAGCCTGTATAAAACTCCAGTGACTCTGCGGTAAGTACTTGATGTTCTCACATATAGTTATTAGGGCTGTGTTTGAAGGAATATTTTTTAAGGCTTTAGAAATACACTTTATGTCTGAAATCATTTCTGTTGGCATTAAAATATAACCTGAATTGTGACATCCCAAGCTTGATGACTTTTACCTGCCTATTGTATAAATTCTATTATGCAAGATATGATGGGAATTTTATTTAGGTTCCTGAATTTCTAGATTAGAAATTGTGAAAATTCTACAACAATGGTAATCAATATCTCTTCTCTTCCACACATTTTGTGAGTGCTCTCTCTTTCTCTAACTATTTTGAAATTAAAACCATGTTGTTATTTCTCTGACCCTTTGGAAACAATATACCTTTTATTGTTAGTTAAGGATTCAGAGAATAAAGACCAGTCTTCTCTTTTTAAATTATGATCCGTGCTCTTGTAACGTTACTTTATATCTGTGGTCTAATGTGATTTTTACCAATCCCTTCTATAAGTATATTAATTTTAATTTATATTTTACATGTTTGTTATTGCATTTGTTAAAGTATTTATTTATTGCTTAGTAATTCTATAACTTTATTATATGGGCTGTAACTGTAACCCAAGAGTTTGCTGCCTGGAAATCCCCAATTCTTGCAGCCTAATAGGAGTTGAGTCTCCTTTCCCCCCACCTTTTTTTAATTGTAGTGAAAATATACACAACAAAACATACATCAATTCAACAATTTCTGTATTCAGTAACATTGATTACATTCTTCAAGTTGTGCAAGCATTCTTGCTATCCTTTTTCCAAATTATTCCACTACATTAACATAAACTCACTACCCCCTAAGCAGAAGTTCCCCTTTCCCCCTCCCTCCCATCCCTGATAACCACTAATAATTTCTGGTTTATATATATTTGCTTATTTCATATATGTGAGATCATACAAGATTTGTCCTTTTGTGATCAAATAATTTCATTCAGCATAATGCTTTCAAGGTTTATCCATATTGTGGCCTGTATCAGGACTTCATTTCTCTTTATGGCTGAGTAATATTCCATTGTATGTATATACCACACTTTGTTTATCCATTCATTTGTTGATAGACATTTTGGTTGTTTCCATCTCTTGGCTATTATGAATAGTGCTGCAATGAACATTGGAGTACATGTGCCTGTTTGTATCACTGCTTTCAATTCTTTTGGGTATATACCTAAGAGTAGAATAAACCAAACCAAACCATTGCTGTCAAGTTGATTCTGAGTGGAAAAGCTGAGTCATATGGTAGTTGTATGTTCAACTTTTTGAGGAATTGCTAAACTGTTTTCCACAGTGGCTGCACCATTTTACATTCCCACCAGCAATGGCTGAGGGCTCCTGTTTCTCCACAAATGGCCAAGACCTATTGTTTTCCTTTTTTTTTTTTATCATTGCCATTCTAATGGGGGTGAGATGGTATCTCATTGTGGTTTTGATTTGCATCTCCCTTCTGGCTAATGAGAGCCCTGGTGGTTAAGCATTTGGCTGCTAACCAAAAGGTCAGCAGTTTGAATCAATCAGCTTTTCCTTGGAAACCCTATGGGACACTTCTACTCTGTCTTATAGGGTCACTAGGAGTCAGAATCAACTCGACGGCAACGGGTTTGGTTTTTGGGGTTTACTGGCTAATGACGTGGAGCATCTTTTCATGTGCTTATTGGATATTTGAATATCCTCTTTGGTGAAATGTCTGTTCAAGTCCTTTGCCCATTTTTTTGGACTGGATTGTTTGTTCCTTTTCCTTTAATGTAAACTGCCTTGAGACATAATCCCTCAGGTGGTAGAAAATCTAAGACCATGAGGTCTGGGAAATTCTATATATCTGTCTTTCTTCAGGTCAGTCCACACTGCAGCATGTTTCCCCATCATCCCCTGGATCCTGGCGGCTATTGTCTCTCCACACCAGGTGCGCTGTCTCTACATCATCTCCAACTTGGCCTCAGGCCTTCGAACTGGTTCATTCTGATTTGAACCCCTGCTGAAAATTTGTATTTCCACCCCAGATATACTGAATCAGAATCTACATTTTAACAAGATCCCCAGGTGAATAATAATATGTATAATAAGTTTTAAGAACCACTTCTCTACTAGTGGTTCTCAGAATTGGTCCCTAACCAGGAGCATTAGCATCGCCTGGGAACTTGTTAGAAATGCAAATTCTCAGCAGGAGTTTGAACCAGAATGAACAGGTTCAAAGCCCTGCTCAGAGCACTGCTCTGCACCAGTACAAAGTGCTGTTGTAACAGAGGATCACAAGTCAGAACAGTCAAGACAACCCATGTGAAATTGAATCATGGATATTCTAGTTTTTAAGATCCCTTGGCTATCTTCATCACTGGGTATTTCCCAGTGGACATCTTTCTTCTCATGCCACAGCATCTCATCATGATACTGGGTTCTCTTTTTCGCCTTCTCACATGTCCCCTCCTCTCCTTTCTCAGGGCCCTCACTCCTTCTTTGTTAAACTCTATTCTCTCCTCTCATTTGAAACTTATAATTCCCCTTACTTTAGTACATACTGCAATTCGACTTTCCCTATCTTTAACTCAGCTCTGGTCCTACCTTTTCATTTTATAAACTTCAACTGTGCATTTGTCAAACAAAGGCCGTCTACTTTGATTAGATACCCTTTAGCAATACGTGCTTTCAGATTAGCATTTTCTATAATATGATCACATTGTTAGGCACGGAATTCCCATTCTCCAATTTGTAGAATGAAGAGGAAGCAATATAAAGTATCAGGGAATTCCAGAAGGATAAACAGGAGTAGACAGCTTTGTGGGCATATATAATGGAGAACCATATAAAGGAGGATCTCGGCAAGTATCATGTGGGCAGAGTAAAACCATTCAAAGATGTAAAGGAGCAGATGTCATGCTAAAAACTGTATTTTAGAAAGATCATTCTGACCATGGCCAGAGGGCCACCATCAGAATGGAGATGGAAAGAACAGTTATAAGACTTTCAGTCCAAAAGGAAATACAAAATGCTTGAGCTGAGGCAGTGGCAGGGGTGATGGAAAGAAATAGATTCAAGTGGTATTGAGAAGGTGGAATTGATCAGGCTTGACAGCTTGGGGCAGTGAGAGGAAGAGGTTCAGGGTGAAAGTGGCTTGAGCAGTTTAGGGAATGATGGTGCCATTCTCTAAAATAAGGGACTGTGGAAAGAGATGCCCTTTGGGGTGGGAGTGCAGGGGACCATGAATTCAGTTATGCATATTATTAGTTTGAAGTGCCAATGAGACACCCTCTAGAAAATGGGACATTTGAATATTATAATGTAGTAACTCTGAAAATGAGATTCTTCCTCTTCCTCAGGATTTGCTTTTCTTTTTGATTGTCAAAGGCTGTTGTATTCTGTTCGTTTAGTGAGCCTTCCAAACTATCTTTGCAAAGACTATATTCTTTGATATGTGTGGTCACTGAAGTCTCTGTTCCTTTAGCTTGTGTTCAGCTAGTGTATTGACATAGATTGTTTTGAACACTAGGAGTTTAAGGATAAAAAAGACAAAAACAAACAGTAACAACAACAGAAAAAAAAAAGTCTTCCAGTCTTTGAAAATTTGTCTGTGTTGGGGCATACCTTCAACACTTAACCAGCCTTATACTGAGCCTGGAGAGAGCAGCCTGAGGTGAAAGCTTAGAGTTTTCTCAGGTCTAATGTGAGCATACCTCTTACCCAGGACATGATGTGGCTTTCTACATTGCTCTGTACACATGGGTGCTTTTTGAATGCCTTAATTTCCCAAAGAAACTCTCTTGCTGGTTTTGCCTCCCAGTCCTTAGGCAATCTATTATATGTCTCAATTGCACTCTTGTCTCAGGTGGTTATAAGTTGATTATTCACCTAACAGTGTTCAGGCTATGCCTGCTTCTTGTCCTCTTTGCTTGGGTTTTGAGATATGCAAAACAGAGACAAGTGCCTTGCTTCAGGCTTGAGGTAGCCACCTGACAAGTTCCAAAAAAACCAAACCTTGTTGCCATTGAGTCGATTCAGACTCCTGTGACCCTACAGGACAGTGTTGAACTGCCCCATAGGGTTTCCAAGGCTGTCAACTTTACTGAAGCAGACTGCCACATTGTTCTCCTGCGGAGCAGCTGGTGGGTTCAAACCGGCAACCTTTCAGTTAGCAGCTGAGCACTTAACCACTGTGCCACCAAGGCTCCTCCTAAATTAGGATAGAGAAACTTAATAATTTGTGAGTAATGTGTGCTCTGCTCCCTCTGGAGCCAGGGTCCAGAACCCCACAATGGGCATATGGGCTGTTGTCTTCAGGCTGGCCACAGGAACTGGGCAGAGGGTGGGCAAGTAGAACAGCCACACAGCTTTCCTGCCATTTTGGAACTGCCTTTTTCTTGATTCACCCTTCACTTGGTTGCTGTAAACTCTGTTTACTTGAGTACAGCAAAGTTAGTTGTGACAGTTCCTGCTTGTTTTTTGATGGGAGATGAGAGCATGGAGCTTCTTACTCTGCCATCTTGCTGACATTACTCTTCCCACTCACAGATTTAACCTACTTGGCTTTGAATGTTCTTGAGGGTCATGACATTGCTAAGGCATGAACACAAATCAAGAGGTGAAGATTGCAGTCTAGGAGTGAATCACACAGACTTTGAGTGAGACTCACACATCCACTTTAGGGATGAGGAGAATTTAGGATGGTGGGCCCAGTGACAAATGGGAGAAGTAGTGGTGGCTAATAGGGTAAAAGGAGGAGACAGTAAATACCATTTAGGTATGCACAGTTTGAGGGGACAGAGGGACATAGAGGGGACATATCTAAAAGCCACTAAAGAATCAGGACTAAAGCTTAGGTAACATCAGGACTGCAGGTGTAGATTAGGGAAACATCAGTCTAGTTCATTTTGCCAAACCACCGCCTTTGGTTCCTTAGCTCTGTTCGATGGTCTGGCACTGAGAAGCATGACCCAGCATTTGAAGTTTGTGCCACAGTCTACAAGGCACCCATGTCAAAAATGACAGAGACAGGTAGCTCTTTAACTATCTGTTAAAGGATTAAAGTGGGTAATGAATTTGGGTCAGGAGTGCCATGGTATTTTAATCGTCTCGCATACATGTGAAAGCTGGACAATGAATAACAAAGATCGAAGAAGAATTGATGTGTTTGAACTATGATGTTGGTGAAGAATATTGAATATACCATGGACTGCCAGAAGAAGAAGCAATTTGTTTTGGAAGAAGTACAGCCAGAATGCTCCTTAGAATCAAGGATGGCGAGACTTTGTCTCACATATTTTGGACATGTTATCAGGAAGGACCAGTCCCTGGAGGAGGACATCATGCTTGATAAAGTAGAGGGTCAACGAAAAAGAGGAAGACCCTCAACAAGATGGATTAACACAGTGTGGCTGCAACAGTGGGCCCAAACATTGCAATGGTTGTGAGGATGGCACAGGACTGGGCAGTGTTTTGTTCTCTTGTACATAGGGTCATTATGAGTTGTAATTGACTCAGTGGAACCTAACAACAACAACAATAATGAATTTGGAAAGAGAATGCAATCTAACCCACATCAGCAAAATTATATGTTTGTTTTCTCTGTGTGCTGTGGGTGGAAAATAAGCATGGTCTTTGAAGCCAAAAGACAGGCTAAATTTTCACTTCTGATACTTCACATTTTTTCCTTGTTTTAATTTCACTTATGTCTACATAATGCCCCTCCCACCCTCACCCAAAAAAGTCTCGCAAGTAGTTTCTTCTCCTCCCTAACATACACATACTCTAAGAGTAACTTCTCTCAGAAAGACATTTCAAAATTTAATTTCTTCACTGGTGAAGAAGCACATGGTGATCATTTAAAAATATTGAGTGGCGACAAAAATTCCTGAGGTTAAGACAATAGATTTGAGTTTGTTGCTGAAACCCAAGTGGCATCTCAGCTTTGCCCCAGCACTGAACGAACATGTCTGTGAATAATCAATAGACGGGTCTTGAAATCTCTCAGTGATCTGTGCACCTTGTCCCTGGGAATAGCACAATCACTCCCTTTAGGAGAGCTTGAGCCTGAATCGTTCATAGCCAAGTCCTTTTTATGTACAAAAATTAGTTGGTGTTTGGTGTCAGGACAAATCTGTGAGAGTAGGACCATGACATGGCCTGGCTGACTCTTGTCTCCACCCATTCAAAACTCTTGGTTCTCAAAATGAAGCTTGGTTGTTATACGGGAATGACAAGAATTTGTTCAAGTCTCAGCAGTACCTAGATCTAAACATACCAGCATCTGTGCCCTCATTTTCTCAGAATTTCTTTTATTTGGTGCATATGGAATCTTTTCTCTTTCTGAATTATATCAACCACTTTCTGATGACTTCAAAGGAAAGAGTTTATTGACTATAGGCCTGTATGTTCTTGGGTTGTTGTATTGCACTTTAGCTTAGAAAACAAAAAAGGAGTGTGTCAGATCCAAATATCTAACATCTTAGTTTAGTTGGATGTCCTACAGGTGCATTAATTCAATTTGGCCCAAACTGAACTTACCATCTCTCCCCACGGTGCTGCTTCTTCTCCCGTATTCCTATCCTGGTGGATGGTGCCACCACTCACCCAGCCACCCAATTGAGAAGCATGAGAATTATCCAAGACTTCTCCTGCTTCTTCACCAGTTTCCAGATTCTCCTGATTCTCTTCTTTAAAATCTCTCATTTCTAATCCCTCCTCTGATTTCCCACCACTTTAATTAAGGTCCCTACCTTGTCACACCTGATTTTTTTGTAATAGTGTCCTATTGAACTTCTCTGCCTCCAGCTTATCACCCCTGCTCCCAGCAATTGACCCAAAATGATCCTTACAAAATGACCCTTCTATATTGCAAATCTGAATGTTTTATTACAACTTAAGATGCTATCTTATAACATAGCCAAGTTCCATGGCCTTGCCTTTCATTTCATGTACCTTTGTATATGCTGTTCTCTCTGTCTGGAGTGCCCTCCCCCGGCCTCCCCTGTCTGACTGGAAAACTCCTAGTTATCTTTTAAGAACATTATATTCTTGATACCAACTACCCTGTTTTCTTTAACCTCACCCTTACCAAAACACTTACAACATTGCATTGCAGTGATATTACCTGAAACATCTGTCTTTGGTATCAGTTTGAGAGCACCTTAAGGAGGAAGCATGATCCCCAGGACCTAGCCCAGGACCCAGCAATGAAGGGAGGAAGATGAGTCATGTAGCCTGGTCTCAAGATTTTAAAGAAAATCTCTCAGCTCTTAAAGGAGACTAAGGCACAGAGGTCTTCTTACTGTCGATTTTGCCCTTTTCTTTGTGTTTCCTGGAGATCGGAGTTTTTGGAATTCATTTTTTTCTGACAGACACCAGGGCTGTTGGCCTGGGGACATGGTGTTAATAAAAAGAAGTAGAGGGATGGTTGCATTAACTGTGCATGAGGCCGGTGCTTATTGTTGTACTGAAGGGAATTTCGAAATCATGATCATTCCCTAGATCTGTTTTTCAGACAGGATATTCAGTTTTGTCATGATCTAGTACACACAAGCACACTCACATCGTGGAAGGGGACAGTCCGAGCACAGCCTGTCACCTTTCCCTGGGAACTACAATTGAACCTTGTACTTAAGACCAGGTGCCTCAGCCTAGCTTCTTGAACAGGATGTAAGTGTGGGCTGACTTCTTTTCTGGGGATGTCTTGACCCAAAACACATCCCATAGCAGCTGGTGGCCTATTAGCATATCCCTCCCTTCTTGCTCTGAGCACATCAACATTTCCAGAAGCTTCTTAGCTAAGCATGTGTGCTATATAGCACCTGGCCAACCCCACTGCTGTATCTGTTCCAACAGGGAAGGAGCAGGGTCCTTCTTCTGCACCACAAGTGAGGCACATACAGACCATCTCCCTGCATTGGCTATGGAGTGAGACCTGCTGGCCATGGGGGACTGACGCCCACTATTAAAGCTGACATTGCTCTGGCTCTTCTCTATGTAGTAAAGCATTGTTCCATCCATTGCTTGTGTGAGTCATGTCTTCCTTGGTGACCATGACACCTGCGAACCATGGAGTGGGTCACTATCCTCCATGGGATTGTACTCCTCACCCTGGAGGTAGTAACAGGTGTCACTTGCTACACACACACACACACACACACACACTACACTACACACTACACACACACTACATACATGCACACAGATGCGTGAAAAAACAAATGAGTGAAAAAAAGGTTCATGAAATAATAGTTACCTTTACTACATGTCAGGCATTCTGAAATTTTCTGTTCTAATTAATCTATCCTATCCTATTCTTTTTTTTTAATGCTGATTGTTGTTATTTGCCATCAAGTTGGCTCTGATTCATGGCAACCTTATGTAAAACAGAACAAAACACTGCCCTGTCCCTTACCATCCTCATCTTTGGTATGTTTGAGCTCATTGTTGCAGCTACCGTGTCAGCCCATCTCATGGACAGTTTCTCTTGTTTTCACTAACCTTCTACTTTACTAAGCATGATGTCCTTCTCCAGGAACTGGTCCCTCCTGATAACATGTCCAAAGCATGTGAGATGAAGTCTCTCCATCCTTGCTTCTAAGGAGCATTCTGGCTGTACTTCCTCCGAAACAGATTTGTTTATTCTCCTGGTAGTCCATGGTATATTCAATATTCTTCACCAACACCGCAGTTCAAATATGTGAGTTTTCCTCTGTCTTTCTTTTTCATTGTGCACCTTTCACATGCATATGATGCAATTGAAAAGACCATGGCTTGGGTCAGGTGCACCCTAGTCATCAAAGTGACATCATTGCTTTTTAACACTTTAAAGAGGTTTTTTGCAGCAGATTTGCCCAATGCAGTATGTCATTTGATTTCTTGACTGCTGCTTCCATGGGCGTTGATTGTTAATCCAAGAAGAATGAAATCCTTGAAGACTTCAGTTTCTTCACCATTTATCATGATGTTGTTCAGATGACTTCACAGCTCACCAGTGGGTCGTGACCCATCGTTTGAGGAACTCTGCTGCCAACTGGCCTCCCTTTCACTCAGGTACACGTCTGTACGTAGCTGAAGATGGGCCACATGCCCAGAGGCCCTACCCATTGCCATCGAGTTGACTCTGACTCATAGCAACTCTATAGGACAGAGTAGAACCGCCCCATAGGGTTTCCAAGGCTGTATTCTTTACGGAAGCAGACTGCCACGTCTTTCTCTTGCAGAGCTGCTGGTGGGTTCGAACCACCAACCTTTCAGTTAGCAGCCAAGCACTTAACCATGGTGCCACCAGGGCTCCATTACCAGAAACAACTGCTTGTGGGAGGGAGTGATGGGTGACCAGTTGGATCAGTTTCAAGCCGATGAACTGAATTTCTCCATTTTAAAGAAGAGCTGAAACAAATGCGTAGTGCAGCTAGATCCTGACTCTTCTAAGAGCTGAGCAGTTGCCCAGTTAACATAGCAAGAACTCAGCCTAGAACAGCCAAGGTGTGTTTGATCCCAGTGACTTAGGTCACAGGGATTTGGAAGCCTGTGCTACGCCTCCACCATTTGGGAGCCCTTCCAGCAACCACACAGGGGTCAGCCTAATCAGTGTGGTGCTTCTGCTTGGGTGATTTCCACCACTGTGGTTGTTCTCTGTGCATATCAAAATGACTGACAATTAGTTGCTGAGCGAGTAAACAAAGCCCGAACAGAATTTAAATCCCGTACTAATGAGCAGCGATGTTTGTCAGGAGAACACTGTTGTTTATTCCATTGGATTTCACATGCAAAAATATTATCTGGCATTTTCCCCATCATGTGAGAGGGGAGGTGGGGAAATTAGAGATGGAGATACATGCAACCAGGCCAAAATGATAAGTAGCATAACTTTCAAATATGTCTTCAGTCAAGTTGTAAATGAAATTGTTTAATTTAATGATTTAATTTGTTTACTCTATCTAATTACTTATTAAATCAGAACATTTATCTCCTGATCCCCTAAACAGGTAGAGCATCTATGTAAGTTTAATTCAAGAGGAGGTTTCAGCTAGTCACTATGTATTTTTGTTGCCTCCTAAGGTCAGACTCTGTCCTATAGGGTTGCTATGGGTCAGGATCGACTCGACAGCAATGGGTGGGAAGATCAGACTTGGTTATATTCTGTCATGGATTATCGATAAATATCAAATACTTTATAGGCTCAAAGTATTCCTTACTTACATTTGTATTTTATTAAGCTTTAGACTTCATACTTAGCCAGCAATCTCTTGCTTTTATTTGATTTTATATCCTTTCTTTGTAGTACATATGATTTAGAAAATGCAAGGTATTAAATATGCTTCATTTGAGCATCATGCCTATATTTACAGACGACTTATGTTTTCATTTGTTTGAATTAAGAAAAATATTTTGAGTTTTAAAATTTTCTTTGATGAAATTGCATTCTTTGTCACACCCACTTGCATGATACTGTGTAGCATTAGGGCTGGCAAAGTGCAATCACAGGGCGGTGTACTTGCTTGCTGAGGGCTTACAGTCTTAAGAGGAACAATAGTGGAAGCATATGATAGAGGATTACCTGTTAGAATCACCTGGAGAGCTTTTTATTGCTGTTGAAAATTTACACAGAAAACATACACCAATTCAACAATTCTACATGTACCATTTAGTGGCATTAATTACATTCTTCAAATTGTGCAACCATTCTCACCCTCCTTTTCTGATTTGTTCCTCCTCTGTTGACATAAACTCACTGCCCCCTAAGTTTCCTATCTAATATTTTGTTTTATTTTATTGTATTTTATTTTATTGTACTTCAGGTGAAGGCTTACAGAACAAATAGTTTCTCATGAAACAGTAGTACACATATTGTTTTATGACACTGGTTAACAACCCCACAACATGTCAACCCTCTAACTTCTCAACCTTTTCCTATCTAATCTTTTGAGTTTCTGTTGTTAATCTGATCTAAAGAGCATAATGCCCATGGCAGACATTCTTTACTAGTCAAGCTAGACTGTTGTTTTGTTTAAAGAAGGCTTCAGGGAATATTTTTGGTTCATGGTTTCAGGCTTAAAGATTGTCTCAGGGCAGTAGTTTCAGGGGCTCATTCACCTGGGGAGCTTTTAAAAATCCCAGAACAGGAACTAATAGAAAGACTCAGCAGAGTAGCAGGATACAAGACAAACATATAAAAATCGATTGGATTCCTATACACCAATAAAGAGAACAATGAAAAGCAATCAGGAAAGCAATACCATTTATAATAGCCCCTAAAAAAATAAAATACTTAGGAATAAATCTAACCAGGGATGTAAAAGACCCATACAAAGAAAACTACAAAACACTACTGCAAGAAACCCAAAGGGGAAAAATCAGGGAAAAATGGTGCTCTAGGCAGAAGCACCATGCCGTCCCTCTACAGCAAAGATCCGAAAAACTAAGCCGAACAGAGAATACAACAAACCTGAAACCCTAAAACATCAAATGAAAAGATAAAGAACTCAGCCAAGCACCAAATGGAGTGAGAAAACTGACAGAGAATGGAGAGCAAGGAGAGATTCATGCAGAGGTCCCCTACCAGCTAACGCAGTGTGGATCCGCCATCTTGGATTCCTTTCAGAGACCAGCAAACGGGGTACGAGAAAGCAGCCTTATGGAGCGTCCAGCGGGAGACAAAACAACTGGTAATTGGTGGTATACGCTTTCCCACCCGCCACCCTTCTTCACCCTGACTCGGCTTCCTCTGCTTCCCGTGGCCACAATCTCTTGACCGGGAAACAGCGGCTGCTTGGATTCCACACACCCGAACGGGCGGCTCTCTGAGTGCCATTTGTTGGCTGCTGGTGTTGCTTTTTTCCACTTCTTTTGATTTCTTCCTTGCCTCTTGCCACCTACCCCTCCTTTCACTCGAGTACCTCGCTCCATGCGCCATCTTTGCTTCTTCCTGAGGGGCTGCAGAGCTCCGGTAATTTGTGATATACGCTTTCCCACTCTCTACCCTTCTTCACCCACATTCGGCCCCCTCTGCTTCCCGCGGACACAGTCTCTTGTCCAGAAACACCAGTCCGCACTAGCTGGCTCTCTGAGTGCCATTTGTTGGCTGGTAGTGTTGCTTTTTTTTTTCTACTTCTTTTGATTTCTTCCTTGCCTCTCACCACCTCCCCCTCCTTTCGCTCGAGTACCTGGCTCTGTGTGCCATCTTTGCTTCTTCCTGAGGGGCTGTGGAGCTCCGTTCGAGTGTGGAGCTGCTTCCCGGTTTGGGCTGCCACGCTGGTGGGATCCCGGGGCTTTTGTTCGTTTCTTTGTTTTGAACTGTTTGTTTGTTTTCTTTCCCTTTTCTTGAGTTGGGAGCCCTTTCTGGCCAGGCGGAGCTGCGTGGCAAGGAGTCTCCACCTTGGCTTCCACAGACATGCAGAGGGATCCCTGAGGCCATTTCTTTTTGTTGGGTTTTTTTTCTGTTTTTTTTTTGGGGGGGGGGCCTTTCTTGTTCTTTTCTTTTTAAATTTGTTTTGTTTTCTTTTCCCTCTTTTTCCCTTTTTGTCTGTCTTCATTGCTTAGATTCTCGTCTCTCTATATCTTCCTTCTCTTTCTGTTCCCTGAATACCTGGTGTTGTATACCTCTACGCCTTCTAGCCAGGCTGTACTGCAACACCTGAAAGCGACTTCCCCAGACCTCATAGCTGCACCGGTGGGATCGCTGGGAACTTTGCGGTTCTTTAATCTTTCTGAGTTTTATTTATTCATTCTTTACTTTTCTTCCTCCTCCTTTTTCTGTTTTTCTCCATTTCACAGTCTCTCATCTCTCCACTCCAATGGCAAGCTCCCCTAGCATTCTTTTCTGTTTGTATGTTTTTGGCTCCTGTTCCTCTCTCCTGTCTCCCATATCCATCTTAGCTCCACACATAACAATCTCCCCACTGCATCCTGCCTACCTGCACCGTGCGCTTGACATCACACCACCAAGCAGCACAGGCACGGCCTACTAGAACCTGCCCTGCACTGATTACCGACCCGCTCTGGTGACTGTAGTAAGTGCCACAAACAACCCATCCCAGTAACTCCTCTTCAGCTAGACCTGCCCTGCCATATCATATCTGAGTGACTGACCCTGTCAGTTGGAGAAGGAGGCGAAAAGTACTGTGCCCACGGACGAGCAAACAACAAAGAACACACAGTCTGCCTGCTCATAGTCAAATTTTTTTTTTAAAAAAGGGATGAAACAAACAAATCTACAATCAATAAACGAGAAAAATAACTGCAGAATACCCCGAATACAGCAGACGATATCAAAACATTTACAAAAACAGGACAGGATAGTTCTAGTAGGCATCCAACATAAAACACCAGATGACTCTCCTCTGGAAGAAAATGGACTAGAACTACCTGATAGGGAATTCAAATCTCTAATACTCAGAATTCTCCAAGAACTGAGGCAAAAAGCTTAAAAACATGAGGAAAAAATAGACAAATTCATGGAAAATACAGACAAAAAATTTGAAGAATTCAGGAAGATGGTGCAGGAACAAAATGCCAAAATAAATTCACAACTAGAAATTATACAAAGACAACAATTAGAACTCCAAAAGATAAACAACAAGATTGCAGAAATGAATGGTGTCATAGAAGGGCAGAGAAGCAGATTGGAAACAGTGGAAGACAGGATCAGTGGAATTGAAGACAAACACTTGGATACAAGTCTGTTTCAGGAAAACTCAGAAAAAAGAACAAAGAAAAATGAAGAGACCCTGAGAGTTATGTGGGACACAATCAAAAGCAAAAATCTTCACGTGATTGGAATTCCAGAACAGGGGGAGAAAACAGAAAACATTGAGAGGATCATTGAGGAACTGCTGACAGAAAACTTCCCCAATATCATGAAAGATGGAAACCTGGCCATCCAAGAGCTCAACGAACGCCATATAGAAGAGACCCCAAAAGAAAATCACCAAGGCATATCATATTCACACTCGCCAAAACCAAAGACAAACAAACAATCCTGAGAGCAGCTCGTGAAAAAAAAGAAGTCACATACAGAGGAGAAACAATAAGACTAAGCTCAGATTATTCGGCAGAAACCATGCAGGCAAGAAGGCAATGGGATGACATCTATAAAATCTTGAAAGAAAAAAATTGCCAGCCAAGAATAATTATCCTGCAAAACTCTCGTTCAAATTTGATGGTGAAATTAGGTCATTTCCACATAAACAGAAATTAAGGGAATATGTAAAAGTCAACCCAAACTTACAAGAATTATTAAAGGGAGTTCTTCGATCTGAGGACAAACAGCTTCAGCTCACAGGGAGAACCTAGGATGCAGGATCGTACCCCACCCAGATACTAATCTAGGGAATGAACTCTTGAGGACTATCCAAAACCAAAAGAAATACAACAGGGAATCAGAGCAGTTAATCAGTAAATGACAACAACATCAAAACAATAAAAGAGGGAATAAACGGCATAGGTATAGAACCTTCCAATGGAGAGGAAGGCAAGGTGCTACCAAGTAATGGTAGACTGCTTCAAACATAGATAAGGGTAAAATTTATGGTAACCACAAAGAAAGTTAACAAACATACTCATAAAAAAAGAGGAAAAACATAAAGTCTCAGGAAAAACAAAACCTACAAAAACAAAAGAAATGAAAAAAAAATCCACAAACAAAAGTAACTCAGCACAAGAGAGTAAGAAGAACAAAGAAAACGTCAGCACCACAAAAAAAGCACTACAAAATGACAGCAACAAACTCACATCTATCAATAATGACACTGAATGTAAATGGACTCAATGCACCCATAAAGAGACGG
Source organism: Dugong dugon (assembly GCA_030035585.1). NCBI lineage: Eukaryota > Metazoa > Chordata > Mammalia > Sirenia > Dugongidae > Dugong > Dugong dugon. The sequence continues at coordinate 163,594,664 of CM057483.1, forward strand.
AGAGTGGCAGAGTGGATAAGAAAACAGGATCCATCAGTATGCTGTCTACAAGAGACACACGTTAGACACAAAGATGTGAATTTATTAAAAGTCAAAGGTTGGAAAAAATATATCAAGCTAACAACTACCAAAAAAGAGCAGGAGTGGCAATTCTAATCTCAGATAAAATAGACTTTAAAACGAAATCTACCATAAAAGACAAATAAGGTCACTATATAATGATTAAGGGGACAATCGAGCCATCATGAAGACATAACCATAATAAACATCTACGCACCCAATGACAGGGCTCCAAAATACATAAAACAAACTCTAACAACACTGAAAAGATAAATCGACAGTTCCACAATAATAGTAGGAGACTTCAACACACCACTCTCAGTAAAGGACAGAACAGCTAAGAAGAAACTCAGCAAAGATACAGAAGACCTCAAGGGCACAATCAGCCAACCTGACCTCATAGACATATACAGAACACTTCATCCAACCACTGCAAAGTACACATTCTTCTCTAATGCACATGGAACGTTCTCCAGAATAGACCACATCTTAGGCCACAGAGCACTCCTCAGCAAGATCCAGAATGCTGAGATAATTCAAAGTATCTTCTCTGACCACAATTCCATCAAGGTAGAACTTAACAAAAGAAAGAGCAAGGAAAAAAAATCAGCTACATGGAAACTGAATAATACCCTACTTACACATCACTGGGTAATAGAAGAAATCAGAGATGGAATCAAAAAATTCCTAGAATCAAATGAGAATGAAAACACATCATACCAAAACCTTTGGGACACAGCAAAGGCAGTCCTCAGAGGACAATTTATAGCAATAGATGCACATATCAAAAAAGAAGAAAGGGACAAAATCAAAACATTAACTACAGAACTCAAACAAATAGAAAGAGAACAGCAAGAAAAGCCCATAACCACCAGAAGAAAGGAAATAGTAAAGATCAGAGCAGAAATAAATGAAATAGAGAACAGAAAAACAATAGAAAGAATCAACAAAACCAAAAGTTGGTTCTTTGAAAGAATCAACAAAATCGACAAACCACTGGACAGACTGACAAAAGAAAGACAGGAGAGGATGCAAATAACCCAAATAAGAAATGAAATGGGGGACATTACAACAGACCCAACCGAAATAAAAAGGATTATAACAGAATATTATGAAAAACTCTACTCCAACAAATTTGAATACCTAGAGGAAATGGATAAATTTCTAGAAACACACGGCCTACCCAAACTACAACAAAGTGATGTTGAAAATCTGAACAGACCCATAACAAGAGAAGAGACTGAAAAGGTAATAAAAATACTCCCAACCAAAAAAAGCCCTGGCCCAGATGGCCTCACTGGAGAATTCTCCAAAACATTTACAGAAGAGCTTGTACCAGTACTACTCAAGCTATTTCAGAGCATAGAAGAGGAGGCAACACTTCCAAATTGATTCTATTAAGCCAGCATAATGCTGATACCAAAACCAGGCAAAGACAGCACAAAAAAAGAAAATTACAGACCAATATCTCTCATGAATATAGATGCAAAAATTCTGAACAAAATTCTAGCCAATAGAATTCAGCAACATATCAAAAAAATCATACACCATGACCAAGTAGGATTCATAGAAGGTATGCAAGGATGGTTCAACATTAGAAAATCAATCAACATAATCCACCGCATAAATAAAAGGAAAGAAAAAGATCACATGATCATCTCAATTGATGCAGAAAAGGCATTTGATAAAGTCCAACACCCATTCCTGATAAAAACTCTCAATAAAATAGGTATAGAAGGGAAATTTCTAAACATAATAAAGGGCATCTATGCAAAACCAATGGCCAACATCATTCTTGATGAAGAGAGGCTGAAAACATTCCCCTTGAAAACAGGAACAAGACAAGGATGCCCTTTATCACCACTCCTATTTAACATTGTGCTGGAAGTCCTAGCTAGAGCAACAATAAAAAGAAATAAAGGGCATCCAAACTGGTAATGAAGAAGCTAAACTGAACCTGTTTGTGGATTATATGATACTATACATAGAAAACCCTAAAGACTCCACGAGAAATCTACTGGAACTAATAGAAAGATTCAGCAGAGTAGCAGGATACAAGATAAATATTCAAAAATCAGTTGGATACCTATACACCAGTAAGGAGAACGATGAAAAGGAAATCAGGAAAACAATACCATTTTCAATAGCCCCTAAAAAGATAAAATACTTAGGAATAAATCTGACCAGGGATGTAAAAGACCTATACAAAGAAAACTACAAAACACTACTTCATGAAACCCAAAGGGATCTACATAAATGGAAAAACATACCATGGTCATGGATAGGCAGACTCAAAATTATGAAAATGTCAATTCTACCCAAAGCAATTGACAAATACAACACAATCCCAATCCAAATACCAACAACATTCTTCAAAGAGATGGAAAAACTAATCATTCACTTTATATGGAAAGGGAAGAAGCCCCGAATAAGTAAAGCACTACTGAAGAAGAAGAATAAAGTTGGAGGACTCGCACTACCTGACTTCAGAACCTACTATACAGCTACAATAGTCAAAACAGCCTGGTACTGGTACCATGACAGATACATCGACCAATGGAACAGAATTGAGAACCCAGATGTAAATCCATCCACCTCCGGTGACCTGATCTTTGACAAGGGCCTGAAGTCCATTAAATGGGAAAAGACAGTCTTTTTAACAAATGGTGCTGGCAAAACTGGATATCCATCTGCAAAAAAAAGAAACAGGACCCATACCTGACACCGTATACAAAAACTACTTCAAAATGGATCAAAGACCTGAATATAAAGCCTAAAACTATAAAGTTCATAGAAGAAAAAGTAGGACCAACACTTCAGGCCTTAATACATGGCATTAACAGGATACAAACCATAACCACCAACGCACAAAACCCAATAGATAAGCTAGATAACTGGGATCTTCTAAAAATCAAACACCTATGCTCTTCAAAAGACTTCACCAAAAGAGTCAAAAGAGAACCTACAGACTGGGAAAAAAATTTTGGACAGTACAAGTCAGACAAAGGTCTAATCTCCATAATCTACAAAGAGAAGCCAACACCTCTACAACAAAAAGACAAATAATCTTATTAAAAAATGGGCAAAGGAAATGAAGAGACACTTCACCAAAGAAGACATTCAAATGGTCAACAGACACATGAGGAAATGCTCGCGATCACTAGCCATTAGAGAAATGCAAATTAAAACCACAATGAGATACCATCTCACCCCGGCATTACTGGCACGAATCAAAAACACTGGAAATAACAAATGTTGGAGGGGCTGCGGGGAGATGGGAACTCTTATGCACTGCTGGTGGGAATGCAAAATGATACAATCATTTTGGAAAATGATATGGCCCTTACCTCAGAAAGCTAGAAATAGACATACCATTCGATCCAGCAATCCCACTGCTAGGAATATATCCTAGAGAAGTAAGAGTTGTCACTCAAATAGACATATGCACACCTATGTTCATGGCAGCATTGTTCACAATAGCAAAACGATGGAAACAACCTAGATGCCCATCAACAGACGAATGGATAAACATACTATGGTACATACATACAATGGAGTACTCTGCAACGAGAAAGAACAAGAATGAATATGTGAAGCATCTCATAACATGGATGAAACTGGAGGACATTATGCTGAGTGAAATAAGTCAATCACGAAAGGACAAATATTGTATGAGACCTCTATTGTAAAAACCCATGAAAAAGTTCACACACAAAATGTAACAATCTTTGTTGGTTACCAGGGATTGGAGGGGTGGGGGGGAAATACTAAATAGGCAATAGGTAAGTGGTATCTTGTGTGAAGGGTGAGACAGTACACAATACCGGGGAAACTAGCACCACCTGTACAAGGAAAGGTCGTGAAAGCCACATAGAGACATCCAAACTCCCTGAGGGACTGAACTGCTGGGCGGAGGGCTGTGGGGACCATGGTCTCGGGGAACATCTAGCTCAATTGGCATGACACAGCTTATAAAGACAATGCTCTACATTCTATCTTGGTGAGTAGTGTCTGGGGTTTTAAAAGCCTGTGAGCGGCCATCTAAGATACTCCACTGGTCTCATCCCTTCGGGAGCAAGGGAGAATGAAGAGAACAGGATACAAGGAAAAGATTAGTCCGAAGGACTAATTGCCCACAGCTACCAAGGCCTCCACCGGACTGAGTCCAATACAGCTAGATGGTGCCCGGCGACCACCACTGACTGCTCTGACCAGGATCACAACAGACGGTTCTGGACAGAGCTGGAGAAGGATGTAGAGCATAATTCTAACTTACAAAAAAAAAAAAAAAGAAAGACCAGATTTACTGGCCTAAAGGAGACTGGAGAAACCTCGAGAGTATGGCCCCCAGACACCCTTTTAGGTCAGTGGTGAAGTTACCTCCGAGGTTCAAGGTTCAGCCTGGGAGTGGACAGCCCCGTAAAACCAAATGAGACTAACGAGGTACAGGAGTCCAGTGACAAGGGTCAGAAGGCAGAAGGGGACAAGGAAGCTGGTGATAGGGAACCCAAGGTTGAGTAAGGACATTGTTGGTGTGTTGTGAGATTATTAACCATTGTCATAGGGCAACATTTGTAGTAACTGTTAAATGAGAAACTATTTTGTTCTGTAAACCTTCATCTTAAGTGAGAATAACAGCACAATTGGAAGAGCGTAGTCAATGTCACTGAACTGTGTATGTAGAAATTTTTGAAAGGGTGTATCTTTGGCTATGTGTATTTTCACCAAAAAAAAAAAAAGTTGAGAATTTAGAGGGTTAATATATTGTGGGGTTGTTAACCAATGTCATAAAACAACATTTGTACTATTGTTTCGTGAGAAAATATTTGTTTTGTAAGCCTTCACCTGACGTACAGTTAAAAAAAAAAGAAACCCAAAGGGATCTACGTAAATGGAAAAACATAATATGCTCATGGACAGGTAGACACAACATTGTGAAAATAACAATTCTCCCCAAAGCAATTTACAAATACAATGCAATCCCAATCCAGATACCAACAACATTCTTCAAAGAGATGGAAAAACTAATCATTAACTTTATATGGAAAGGGAAGAAGGCCTGGATAAGTAAAGCACTACTGAAGAAAAAGAATAAAGTAGGAGGACTCACACTACCTGACCTCAGAACCTAATCTACAGCTACAGTAGTCAAAACTGCCTGGTACTGGTACAACGACAGATGCATTGACCAATGGAACAGAATTGAGAACCCAGATGTTCATGCATCCACCTACAGTGACCTGATCTTTGACAAGGTCCCATAGTACATCAGATGGGGCAAAGACAGTCTTTTCAACAAATGGTGCTGGCAAAACTGGATGTCCACCTGCAAAAAAATGAAACAGGACCCATACCTCACACCATATACGAATACTAATTCAAAATGGATCAAAGACATACATATAAAGCCAAAAACTATAAGGTTCATAAAAGAAAAAATAGGATCAATGCTAGAGGCCGTAATGCACGGCATTAACAGGATACAAACCATAACTAACAACATACAAACTCCAGAAGACACGCTAGACTACTGAGATCTTGTAAAAATTAAACACTTATGGTCATCAAAAGGCTCACCAAAGGAGTAAAAAGAGAACCTACAGACTGGGAAAATATTTTTGGACATTAGAAATCAGCCAAAGGTCTAATCTCTAATCTCTAAAATCTAGAAGAAAATCCAACACCTCTACAACAAAAAGACGAATAATCCAATTAAAAAATGGGCAAAGGAAATGAACAGACACTTCACCAAAGAAGACATTCAGGCGTCCAGCAGACACATGAGGAAATGCTCACGATCACTAGCCATGAGAGAATTGCAAATCAAAACCACAATGAGATACCATCTCACCCCGGCATTTCTGGCACGAATCAAAAACACTAGAAATAACAAATGTTGGAGAGCCTGCGGAGAGATCGGAACTCTTATGCACTGTTGGTGGAAATGCAAAATGATACAACCATTTTGGAAAATGATATGGTGCTTCGTTAGAAAGCTAGAGATAGAAATATCATACGATTCAACAATCCCACTCCTAGGAATATATCCTAGAGAAATAAGAGCCGTCACATGAATAGACATATGCACACCAATATTCACTGCAGCATTGTTCACAATAGCAAAAAGATGGAAACAACTTAGATGCCCATCAACAGACGAATGGATAAGCAAACTATGGTACTTGCACACAATGGAGTATTATGCAATGATAAAGAACAGTGATGAATCTGTGAAGCATCTCATAACATGGATGAAACTGGAGGACATTATGCTGAGTGAAATAAGTCAATCACAAAAGGACAAATATTGTATGAGACTTCTACTGTAAAAACTCGTGTAAAAGTTTACACAGAAAAAGAAACAATTTTTGTTGGTTACAAAGGATGGGAGGGATGGGGGAGAACTAAATCGACAATAGATAAGTGGTAACTTTGGTGAAGGGTAAGACAGTACACAATACTGGGGAAGCCAGCAGAACGTGTACAAGGAAAGGTCATGGAAGCTCCATAGACACATCCAAACTCCCTGAGGGACTGAATTGCTGGGCTGAGGGCTGTGGGGACCATGGTCTCAGGGAACATCAAGCTCAATTGGCATAACATAGTTTATAAAGAAAATGTTCTACATTCTACTTTGGTGAGTAGCGTCTGGGGTCTTAAAAGCTTGTAAGCGTCTATCTAAGATACTCCGCTGGTCTCACCCTTCGGGAGCAAGGGAGAATGAAGAAAACTAAAGATACGAGGGAAAGATTAGTCCAAAGGACGGATGGACCACGTCTACCAAGGCCTCCACCAGACTGAGTCCAGTAAAACTAGATAGTACCCAGCTACCACCACTGACTGCTCTGACCAGGATCACAACAGAGGGTTCTGGACAGAGCTGGAGAAGGATGTAGAAGAAAATTCTAACTCACAAAAAAAAAAGACCAGATTCACTGGCCTGACAGACTGGAGAAACCATGAGAGTACGGCCCCCAGACACCCTTTTAGCTCAGAGGTGAAGTCACTCCTGAGTTTCATCGTTTAGCTGGGGATTGGACAGCCCCATAAAACAAAATGGGACTCATGAGGCACAGCAGTCCAGGGAGAAGGACTAGAATGCAGGAGGGGACAAGAAAGCTGGTGATAGGGAACCCAAGGTTGAGAAGGGACAGTGTTGACATGTCGTGTGGTTGTTAACCATTGTCATAAGGCAATATGTGTACTAACTGTTTAATGAGAAACTATTTGTTTTATAAACCTTCATCTAAGGTACAAAAAAAAATTATCTATTGGAGATCAAATTGACAACAGCAACTCAAAAGGTCTGATGGGAAGCTTGGGGGCAGTGAGATGAAGATAATGGTGATGGAATAATTTGGAAAAGGATAGTGAGAATAGCAGCACAACTGGAAGAATGTAATCCATGTCACTGAATTGTACATGTAGAAATTTTTGAAATGGTGTATCTTTGGCTATGTTTATTGTCACCAAAATAAAAAAGGTCCTCCAATGTCGAGAAGGGAGAATGTTGACACATTGTGGGGTTGTTAACCAATGTCATAAAGCAATATGCGTACTGACTGTTTAATGAGAAACTGTTTGTTCTGTAAACCTTCACCTAAAGTACAATGAAAAAAAAAATCCCAGAACAATTAAATCAGAATTTCCAGGAGTAGGAGCCAGGTGTCAGTATTTTTTAAAGCTCCTCAAATATAGTACTTGAAAATTTATCCATCAATTCTTTTTTACTTCTCTTTTCAAGAAGTGAAACTTAATTCTCCCCTCCTTGATAGTGGGCTAGACTTAGTGGCTTGTTTATAATAAAGAGAATATGGCAGCAGTGACTATGTATGACTTCCATGTCTAAGTGATCAAATGCATTGAGGCTTTCTCCTGGCTTTCTCTCTTGGATCATTCACTTTGCGGGGGAGGCCGGCTACCATGCTGTGAGGAAACTCAAGCAGCCCTGAGGAGAGTCCTGTGTGCAAGGAAGTGAGGCCCCCTACCCACAGCCTGCAAGGAACTGAGGCCACCCATCCACAGCCAGCAAGGGAGTGAGGCCACCCGCCCACAGCCAGCAAGGGAGTGAAGCCACCTGCCCACAGCCAGCAAGGGAGTGAGGCCTTTTGCGAACATTTATGTGAGCAGGTGTGCTCAGAATGGACTTTCCAGCTCCAATAATTCTGTTCTCTCATGTTTGGGGGTGTAGACACCTTTTTGTGTGGGACATGGTAAAAGCCCTATGAAAGACATAATATTGCTCTAACTTTCTATGTTTGTTTGAACTTCTCCCCTGAATTTAGAGAAGAAAAATCTCATAGGAAAAATTACAGAAGCCATAAGTCACAAATTCCCTCAATTTTCTTGTCATCAAACTGCATTTGTATGCTATCTTTCCTCTCCTCTGGAAGTTATTCTTGAGAGTTGATGTCCTCTTTTCTTAGGCTGGAGCCCTGGTGGCACAGTGGTTAAGAGCTACGCTGCTAACCAAAAGATCGGCAGTTCGAATCCACCAGTGGCTCCTTGGAAACCCTATGGGGCAGTTCTACTCTGTCCTATAGGGTCACTATGACTCAACTACAACGATTTTTTTTTTCCTACGCTAATCTTTTCACCTATATTCTGCATCGGTCTTTCCCCTCTCCTCAAGGGCCGCTCTGCATCTCCACCCTCTCCTTCTCTTCTGGCTTCTTCTCATTGGAACTACTCACAACTGAAGACCATTAAACGTTGCTCTCTTTCCCTAGCTGAACTGCAGTCTCTTAGAAGTCAAGGCAGTGTCTTGTTAATGATATTGAATGTTCATTGAATAAATGAATAAATGCATTAATTTCAAAAGTACTGCAACATTTAATGAAAAATAGTTGCTCTTTTACAGTAACTAAGATGAAAATTAGAGTCTGTTCTCCAGAGATGTAGTTGAATAAACAGACGTATTTGACTTAAAGAAGTATGTCTGGCTCGTGGTCAAATACCAGTTCAGCCATCCCATGACCATGTTATTGAAATGGAAAAGCTAGAGATCCAAGACATCTTTTCTCTTATTGCTATCCAAGCATTCTTGACTTCTCATTATTTTGCTAAGTCAGAAAGGCATATTTACTCAAAGAGCTTAATGCAGTTTTCCCAAGGAAGCAGAGTAACGGCCACTATCAGGTGGGAGAATCACTGTAGCAGGCTACCATCCATCTCAATTATACCCTTTGTCACATTCCCCTTTTGGAGTGTAAACTACAAGCCTGACTACAGTGGATTTTTCCATCACACACAGTGCTGTGCCTCTTCTTTTCTCAGCAGGCTTTTCCTGGAAGAGCTCATCCGTGGCCATGACTATATGACTTGGAGAGGGTGAGCAAGAGACAGAGGAAAGCTTTGGAGACTTTGGAATTACTGAGAATTAGTTGAATCCAGGCTCTGCCACTTACTAGCTATGTGGCTTTTGGAAAGTTATTTGACTTCCCAGAATCTCTCCTCATCAGTAAAGATCTTATATGGTTCAGAGTTGTTAGGGAGATTAAATGAAATAATTGTGAAAACATTTTATTATGGTGGCAGTTCCATTGCTTTCCATATTCATGGATGACTTCCAAATTTATGTAACCCCATTTTTCTCCTTAGATCAAAACCCATGATTCCAAATGCATACCTCAAAGGCATTTCATTTTCAACACATTGACTCAACTCATTATCTTCCCTTTCATCCTTTTTCCTCTAGTTTTCTCTACTTTAGTTAACAGTAACATCACTCAGTCACCCAACCTAGAAACCCCTTGTCATGGTTTGAATTATGTCCCCCAAAAAATGTGTGTATCAATTTGGCTAGGCCACGATTCCTGGTACTGTGTGATTTTCCTGTATGTTGTAAACCTGCCTCTATGATGTTAATGAAGGGAGGATGGGTAGCAGTTGTGTTAGTAAGGCAGGACTGGATCTACAAGACTAGATTGTGTCCTGAGGCAATCTCTTGAGATATAAAAGACAGAAGTGAGCAGTGAGACAGGGGGACCTCATACCATCAAGAAAAGAGCCCTGGGAGCAGAGCGCGTCCTTTGGACTGGGGTCCCTGTGCAGAGAAGCTCCTAGTCCTGGGGAACTTGATGAGAAGGCCGACAGAGAGAAAAAGCCTTCCCCTGGAGCTGACACCCTGAATTTGGACTTTTAGCCTACTTTACTGTAAGGAAATAAACTTCTCTTCATTAAAACCATCCACTTGTGGTATTTCTGTTATGGCAGCACTAGATGACTAAGACAGAATTTGGTACCAGGAGTGGGGTGCTGCTCTAACAGATACCTAAAATGTGGAAGTGGTTTTAAAACTGTGAAATGGATAGACGTGCGGCAGTGACAGAGGACCAGCAGCAGCAGAGAAGCAGCAGCAGCAGAGAACCAACAGCAGCAGAACCAGGAGACTGGTGAAAGATAGCACTGGAGCTGACCCACGGAGCGAGAGAGCTGAGTGCCTGTGTGCAGGAGGCTTCCTGGCAGAGTGGGGTGCCTCTGGGCACTTATTGGTGGAGCTAGGCTTGCCGACCCACTGAGCGAGAGAGCTGAGTGTCTGTGTGCAGGAGGATTTCTGGCGGAGTGGGGTGCCTCCGGGCACTTTACGGGTGGAGCTACTGAGCTTTGGAACACTTGCCCCAGCAGGGCAGATGTGGTCGTGAGGCCCAAGGGCTGAGAGGCCATAGGAAGCAGAAGCTGAAGAGATAAGGGACACAAGAAGCTGAGCTGCTTCAGTCTCAAAAGGTATGGCCATGACCTCAGGGGTTTCAAAGGGTGGAGTCATGGCCTCTGGTGTTTCTAAGGGTGGAGTTGTCACTCCGATGGACTAGGAGAATGGTGCACCTAAAGCCAAGGGAGCAGAGTTGCTGTCCCAGTGGGCCTGGAAGGCGGAGCTGAAGCCCAGGGCCGAGGGGCCTCCACTCAAAATCCAGACACTGTGGCCAATACCTAGAGTCTGGAGGGCAGGGCCATTGTGTAAATTGTCTCAGAGAACAGAGGATTATTTTCAAAGCGTTGAGGGCTAATGTAATGTGTTCTGCTAACTTGCTTGGTGCCTGTTATGCCTTCTTTCCCTGCAATTTCTCCCATTTGTAGTGGAAATGTCTAGCTTGTGCCTGTTCTGTCATTGTACCTTTGGAAGCAGGTAACTTGTATTCTAGATTTCACAGATGAAGAGGAATTTTTGGATTTTGGACTTGGAGTTAAGACTTTTGCTATGATATGATGGGGTGAATATGTTTTCCATGTTGCAAGGATGTGATTTTTTGGGAGCCAAAGGGTGGAGTGTCATGGTTTGAATTATGTCCCCCCAAAAATGTGTGTATCAGTTTGGCTAGGCCATGATTCCTGGTACTGTGTGATTTTCCTGTATGTTGTAAACCTGCCTCTATGATGTTAATGAGGGAGGATGGGTGGCAGTTGTGTTAGTAAGGCAGGACCTAATCTACAAGACTAGATTGTGTCCTGAGGCAATCTCTTGAGATATAAAAGAAGTGAGCAGTGAGACAGGGGGACCTCATACCATCAAGAAAGCAGTGCCAGGAGCAGAGCGCGTCCTTTGGACTGGGGTCCCTGCGCCAAGAAGCTCCTATTCCAGGGGAATATTGATGAGAAGGCCGACAGAGAGAAAAAGCCTTCCCCTGGAGCTGACACCCTGAATTTGGACTTTTAGCCTACTTTGACTGTGAGGAAATAAACTTCTCTTCGTTAAAACCATCCGCTTGTGGTATTTCTGTGGTTATGGCAGCACTAGATGACTAAGACACCCCTCCATCATTTTCCATCTTTCTCTCCTTCAGTCTCCATCCCCAGGATCTGTCAGTCAAAAAACTGTGGATTTTGTCTGTAAAATACTTTTAAAGCATATCCTCTCCTCTTCCTCCCCACTTCTACTGCCTTGGCTCTGGCTCTCCTTGCCCTATCACCTGGGCCATTCCTTAGCTCCACATAAACAGAGGCATGTCTACTGCTCTGCTTCCACACAAAACACAGTTGTGGCAGTGTGCTAGAGCCTACAAGGACAGCTTATAAGTTTGTTAGAGCACACAAAATCATCCACATTCTGGCTTCAAACTTGCTTTCCAGCCTCATTTCCCACAGCCAACTAGCCTCTTCTCATCTCCTGCCCTTCACACTTTCCAGCTCAACTCCTCCAACCCAAATATCACTTCTTCCATGAAGTTCTTTCTGACTTCCTGACTCCCTCAAACAGAAATAACCACCTCTTCTTTTATAATCGCAAAGCACGTTTTATAAAGCTCTTCTAAAAAAAACAAAAATCATGCATAACCTTTCTGGCTCCCATGTACAAGTCAGGGCAGAATTTTTTTTTAATTTGATTTATTTCTTTTGTTTTCTTTTTTATTGTACTTTAGATGAAGGTTTACAGAACAAACTAGTTTCTCATTAAACAGTATATGTATTGTTTTATGACATTGGTTAACAACCCCATGACATGTCAACACTCTCCCTTCTTGACCTTGGGTTCCCTATTACCAGCTCTCCTGTCCCTTCCTGCCTTCTAGTCCTTTTCCCTGGGCTGTTGTGCCCCTTTAGTCTCATTTTGTTTTATGGGCCTGTCTAATCTTTGGCTGAAGAGTGAACCTTGGGAGTGACTGAAGACCATACTCTGGGGATTTCTCCAGTCTCTGTCAGGCCAGTAAATCTGGTCTTTTTTTTTGTGTGTTAGAATTTTGTTCTACATCCTTCTCCAGCTCTGTCCAGAACCCTCTGTTGTGATCCTGGTCAGAGCAGTCAGTGGTGGTAGCTGGGCACTATCTAGTTTTACTGGACTCAGTCTGGTGGAGGCCTTGGTAGACGTGGTCCATCCGTCCTTTGGACTAATCTTTCCCTCGTATCTTTAGTTTTCTTCATTCTCCCTTGCTCCCGAAGGGTGAGACCAGCGGAGTATCTTAGCTAGACGCTTACAAGCTTTTAAGACCCCAGACGCTACTCACCAAAGTAGAATGTAGAACATTTTCTTTATAAACTATGTTATGCCAATTGAGCTTGATGTTCCCTGAGACCATGGTCCCCACAGCCCTCAGCCCAGCAATTCAGTCCCTCAGGGAGTTTGGATGTGTCTATGGAGCTTCCATGACCTTTCCTTGTACACGTTCTGCTGGCTTCCCCAGTATTGTGTACTGTCTTACCCTTCACCAAAGTTACCACTTATCTATTGTCGATTTAGTTCTCCCCCATCCCTCCCATCCTTTGTAACCAACAAAAATTGTTTCTTTTTCTGTGTAAACTTTTACACAAGTTTTTACAGTAGAAGTCTCATACAATATTTGTCCTTTTGTGATTGACTTATTTCACTCAGCATAATGTCCTCCAGTTTCATCCATGTTATGAGATGCTTCACAGATTCATCACTGTTCTTTATCATTGCATAATACTCCATTGTGTGCAAGTACCATAGTTTGCTTATCCATTCGTCTGTTGATGGGCATCTAAGTTGTTTCCATCTTTTTGCTATTGTGAACAATGATGCAGTGAATATTGGTGTGCATATGTCTATTCATGTGACGGCTCTTATTTCTCTAGGATATATTCCTAGGAGTGGGATTGTTGAATCGTATGATATTTCTATCTCTAGCTTTCTAACGAAGCACCGTATCATTTTCCAAAATGGTTGTATCATTTTGCATTCCCACCAGCAGTGCATAAGAGTTCTGATCTCTCCGCAACCTCTCCAACATTTGTTATTTCCAGTGTTTTTGATTCGTTCCGGTAATGCCGGGGTGAGATGGTATCTCATTGTGGTTTTGATTTGCAATTCTCTAATGGCTAGTGATCGTGAGCATTTCCTTATGTGTCTGCTGGCCGCCTGAATGTCTTCTTTGGTGAAGTGTCTGTTCATTTCCTTTGCCCATTTTTTAATTGGATTATTTGTCTTTTTGTTGTACAGGAGTTGGATTTTCTGGTAGATTTTAGAGATTAGACCTTTGTCTGATTTGTAATGCCCAGAATTTTTTTCCCAGTCTGTAGGTTCTCTTTTTACTCCTTTGGTGAAGTCTTTTGATGAACATAAGTGTTTAATTTTTAGAAGATCCCAGTTATCTAGATTATCTTCTGTAGTTTGTGTGTTGTTGGTTATGGTTTGCATCCTGTTAATGCGGTGTATTAGGGCCTCTAGCATTGACCCTATTTTTTCTTCTATGAACCTTATAGTTTTTGGCTTTATATGTATGTCTTTGATCCATTTTGAATTAGTTTTTGTATATGGTGTGAGGTATGGGTCCTGTTTCATTTTTTTTGCAGATGGACATCCAGTTTTGCCAGCACCATTTGTTAAAAAGACTGTCTTTTCCCTATCTGATGTACTACGGGCCCTTGTCAAAGATCAGGTGACCGGAGGTGGATGGGTTTACATCTGGGTTCTCAATTCTTTTCCATTGGTCAAAGTATCTGTCGTTGTACCAGTACTAGGCTGTTTTCATTACCTTAGCTGTATAGTAGGTTCTGAGGCCAGGTAGTGCAAGTCCTCCAACTTTATTCTTCTTCTTCAATAGTGCTTTACTTATCCAGGGCTTCTTCCTTTTCCATATAAAATTAATGATTGTTTTTTCCATCTCTTTAAAGAATGTTGTTGGTATCTGGATCGGGATTGCATTGTATTTGTAAATTGCTTTGGGTAGAATTGTCATTTTCACAATGTTGAGTCTACCTATCCATGAGCATGCTATGTTTTCCCATTTCTGTAGATCTCTTTTAGCTTCTTGCAGTAGTGTTTTGTAGTTTTCTTTGTATAGGTCTTTTACATCCCTGGTTAGATTTATTCCTAAGTATTTTTTTTTTAGGGGCTATTATAAATGGTATTGTTTTCCTGATTTCCTTTTCATCGTTCTCTTTATTGGTGTATAGGAATCCAACTGATTTTTGTATGTTTATCTTGTATCATGCTACTCTGCTGAATCTTTCTATTAGTTCCAGTAGATTTCTCATGGAGTCTTTAGGGTTTTCTATGTATAGTATCATATCATCTGCAAACAGGGACACTTTAACTTCTTCATTACCAATTTGGATGCCCTTTATTTCTTTCTCTTGCCTTATTGCTCTAGCTAGAACTTCCAGCACAATGTTAAATAGGAGTGGTGATAAAGGGCATCCTTGTCTTGTTCCTGTTTTCAAGAGGAATGTTTTTAGCCTCTCTCCATTAAGAATGATGTTGGCCGTTGGTTTTGCATAGATGCCCTTTATTATGTTGAGAAATTTCCCGTCTATACCTATTTTATTGAGAGTTTTTATCAGGAATTGGTATTGGACTTTGTCAAATGACAGGGAAGGATTTTAATTTTTGTTCCCTGTATGTCTAACCCAGTGTTTCACATCTACTTAATGAATGAATAACTTCAAATATTACAGAATTAGGATTTTGTTGAACTTCCTACTTACTGAAACAGAATGTATATGTTTATCTCCAAAGACTGCTCAGCTCTGGGGTGGGACAGGTCAGCCAGGTGAAGAGGGAGAGTCAGGCTCTCCCTCAAGAAGGGCATGATCACGTGACTGACTTCCACAGCAAGCCTTGCTTTTTCTTCAGATCAGACATAGACAGAGTCTTGCAAAATCCTCTCACTAATTTGTGCAGATATTTCTTTTGAGAATGATGCTTTTGGAAGAGAAGTACAAAATGACAGTGCCTGAGAGAAAAAGCAGTGCTTTTAGGAAGATATTCCTGACCCAGTTAAAGAATCTCAAATTTCAGGCAAAAAAAAAACCATGCTTCCAGCTTCCTTGGCAGTTCTATGACACGTTTTTTAGTGAATTCATTACAATTTTTAAACCTTTTCCAATATAAAATGTTATGAATATAAATGTAAGATTTTTTTAAGTGTAACACTGTTGCCATCCATTTTTTTGTTTTTGTCATTCTCACCCTAGAAGGCATGGAGGCTGTTCTGAAAATCAGGCTGTGAAAACGTCCCTTTTCCAAATGTGGTTAACAAATGTAATTGGTTCATAAAAAAGAGTACATAGAATCCCAATGGCTGCCATAGGAAGAAAAGGTATATTAACAATTGAGAGAAGAATAGGAGGGCCTATCATTGCTTCATATATAGTGAACACATAGAGTTAAACTTGTGAGAGTATAGATTGCAGTTCTAGCCATTACAGGTTGTAGCTTTCTCACCCTTTCTTTAGGGGAGCGGAGAAGCAGCATGATAATCTCTTAGCCCCAGCGTGTCCACCTTCTATGGGCTCTGTGGAAGATGTTTTTGATGCCTAAGACAGCTCCCCTTGTCCACTTCTAATTTCAGCCACAGCTGTGTTGCAGTTTCTTATTCCTCCTTAAACCCATACTTTGCTTTCTGTCTCCTGGTCTTCTCAAAGCTGGAGCCCTGGGAGCCTGCTGGGCTCAGAAGGTGAGGTTGTTGACACTCTTGGAGGTAATCCTCAATCAGTAAGGGATGGGACCCAGTGGAAAAATGCTCCTGCCTCCTCTCCTTGGGATGGGCAATTCTGGGAAGTCTTCTGTCTGTTTCTTATAAGTCCTTGGGCGACCAGGTCTTCATTGTTACAGCAGCAGCCCTGCTAATGCACCCAAGAGCACCTTTCTCCTTCGCTGGCTCGCTGTCCCTTTTCTCTTAGTACAACTTATTTATTTAAGATCCTCTCTCAAATAAACTAGCACCCCTCCACTGGGATTACCTCCTTGTCTCAGACTCTACTTTTGAGGCAATCTAGACAGTCTGCTTTTGTTATCTTCAGTTAAAAAACCAAGTAACCCACCATAAGGTTGCATCTCAGTTTAAGTTATACATGACAGTAGTGCCTGTGGGTATGATATTAAACATGAAAAAAGTATGTTTTGTGAGCAGCCGTCTAAGATACTCCACTGGTCTCATCCCTTCGGGAGCAAGGGAGAATGAAGAGAACAGGATACAAGGAAAAGATTAGTCTGAAGGAGTAATGGACCACAGCTACCAAGGCCTCCACTGGACTGAGTCCAGTACAGCTAGATGGTGCCCGGCTACCACCACTGACTGCTCTGACTGGGATCACAACAGAGGGTTCTGGACAGAGCTGGAGAAAGATGTAGAACAAAATTCTAACTCACAAAAAAAAAAAAAAGACCAGATTTACTGGCCTAGAGGAGACTGGAGAAACCCGGAGAGTATGGCCCCCAGACACCCTTTTAGCTCAGTGGTGAAGTCACTTCCGAGGTTCACTGTTCAGCCGGGGAGTGGACAGCCCCATAAAACCAAATGGGACTAATGAGGCACAGCAGTCCAGGGACAAGGGCTAGAAGGCAGAAGGGGACAGGAAAGCTGGTGATAGGGAACCCAAGGTTGAGTAAGGATAGGGTTGATGCGTTGTAAGGTTGTTAACCATTGTCATAGGGCAACATGTGTACTGTTTAATGAGAAACTATTTTGATCTGTAAACCTTCATCTAAACTGAGAATAGCAGCACAATTGGAAGAGTGTAGTCAATGTCACTGAACTGTGCATGTAGAAATTTTTGAAATGGTGTATCTTTGGCTATGTATATTTTCATCAAAAAAAAAAAGGTCTGGCTATGTATATTTTCACCAAAAAAAAAGGTCAAGAAGGGAGAAGGTTGACATGTCCTGGGGTTGTTAACCAATGTTATAAAACAATATGTGTACTACTTTTTAATGAGAAACTATTTGTTCTGTAAACCTTCACCTGAAGTACAATATTAAAAAAAAAAAGACCAAAGGAAAAAAAAAGTATGTTTTTCTGATCTCCATAAAGCTGGCCAGTCTCACTAGTATGCCTGCAGTAGACATATAGATAATATAACTTTATTCCTGAAAATACCTTTGAAACCCTACTCCCATTTTGGCAAGTGAGGAAACTGAAGCTCAGAGAGTATAACTGACAATACAAGAGTAAGAAGCAGAGATAGAGTTAGAATCGAGATTCTCTGACATGTAAATTGGCATTTACCGCCCCCCTCCCCCCATTACACCTTTAATTCCTGTTGGTAGGAATCCTTTGTTTGTTAATAAGTGCAGTTTCATTTCAGAGGGTATTTTACAAACTTTTAAAGTAATGGGATATAAACTTTTTGAGGAGAGGAAAGATGTCGTGTTTAGATTTGTGACAAATGGGGTTATGCCTTCCATAAAGTGGGCGCTGAATCAATATAATGTTAGCTCCATAATGGCAGATATTTTTGTGTGACTTGTTCACTGATACGTTCCAAGCACTATAGGACAGTACTTGGCACATAGTAGGCGTTCAACAAACATTCTTGCATGAACAAATGAATGCTTAAAAGACAAGCATGAATATCTTCTGTCTCTATGTTGTCTAGTAAAAGGCCACCTAAAATCCATGAATAGTATGCAATTCTATATGTCAGAGAATATGCTAGATTATTTGCGTATATCCATGATCTAATTTAATTCTCACAATATCCCTACAAGGTAGGAATCCCAACGCTTAGAGGGATTTAGTAAGTTTTCTAATATCATAAAGCTAATGATCGACCCAGCCACGTCTTCACCAAGTGGCCTCTAATTAGCACAACATAGCTAACTGCAATGTGAATGTCATAGGAAATCACAGCACAAGGACTCTCCTCACCAACCATATAGTAACAGTTATCTTGCAAACATTGTAAGCTGAAACGTGATGGACTCAATCCCAGCTATTTCTAAAAATTGAGAGTGATGGATTGTGATGTCTTATCAAAACAACAGGAAAAGACCACCTCTATTCTTCCCTGTTGGTTGTTGTAAATCTGCTGGGAGTGAATTTTATTAAACTGAAATGACTTTCATTGTCATACTTCCTTGTGTTATTAACTGCCATTATTAATTGTTGGTTTTCTTTGTCCAGTTTTTTCCTTCTGAGAAAATAATGCTCTACCGAACAATGGCTTCTATATATGTGGAGTTTTCTAGATAGAATGAAGTAAGTGAATAAAATCCCCTCCTTGTGAAAGTGAGGGCTCCCTTTGGCAGCCTGAGACAATGTGTCCCAGAGGGTAAGTCAAGGGCTCTGGAGTCAGCTGTGTGGCTTTCACAAGTTCCTTGTTGTTTGGTGCTGTCCAGTCAGTTCTGACTGATAGTGACCCTATGTACCACAGAACAAAACACTGCCGGGTCCTGTGTCATCCTCACAGTCATTGCTGTGCTTGAGCCCATTGTTGCAGCCACTGTGTCAATCCATCTCATTGAGGGTCTTCCTCTTTTTTGCTGACCCTCTACTTTACCAAGCATGATGTCCTTCTCCAGGGACTGGTCCCTCCTGATAACATGTCCAAAGTACATGAGATGAAGTTTCGCCATCCTTGCTTCTAAGGAGCATTCTGGTTGTACTTCTTCCAAGACAGATTTGTTCGTTCTCTTGGCAGTTCCTTACCCACTCTAAATTCCAGGTTCTATGTTTGTAAGATTGGATTTAAGCAGTACTTAGCTTGTAGTGAGTATTAAATGAAATAATAAAATCAAAGTGCTTTGCAGAGGACCTGACTGAATGTAAATGCTCAATACAGTATTGCCACCACCACAACCAGCATCATCATCATTTTGAAAATCTTTTTTAATGGTATGATACTGTTACTGTTTGAAGAAAGGTAGCCTTTGCTGGGGTAGGAGTAGTTACCCTGGGTCTGCAGACACAACAAAGAAGGTGGAACTTGCCAAGATGGTTTGTGTTTCTTCTTACGTGATTTAGGTCCTTGCCATTCCCCACAGCTGTACTGTCTAATATGGTAACCTCTATCCACTAGCCATAAGTGAGGAGCACTGGTGGTGCAACATTTTAACACTTGGCTGCTATCCAAAAGCTTGGTGGTTCAAACCCACCAGCTGCTCTGCAGGAGAAAAGTCCTGGCGATTTGCCCTCTTAAAGATTACAGCTTAGGAAACTCTATTGGGTAGTTCTACTCTGTCACATGAGGTCGCTGTGAGTTGGAATTGACTCGACAGTGCACAACAACAACAGCCGCATGTTGCTATTGAGTACTTCAAATGTGGCTAGTGCAACTGAGGGACTGAATTTTTTTTTTAAACATGTATGGAGGCAATGAAGAATTTTTTTTTTGTTTTTTCCCATACAAAAATTTATACATACATTGTTATGTGACTCTAATTGCTCTCCCCATACTGTGACAGCACACTCCTCCTTTCCACTCCTGATTCCCCATGTCCATTCAACCAGCTCCTAACTCTCTCTGCCTTCCCATCTCACCTCCGGACAGAAGCTGCCCATTTAGTCTCTCGTATCTACTTGAGCTAAGAGGCATACTCCTCATGAGTATCACTTTATGTCCCACAGTCAGTCCAATCCCTATCAGAAGAGTTGGCCTTGGAAATTGTTTTAGTTCTGGGCTGATAGAGAATCCAGGGGCGATACTTTCTGGGATTCCTCCAGGAGGGACTGAATTTTTAATTTTTGTTTAATTTTAATGTGTTCAAGTTGAAACTGCCAACGGCAGCCAGACTGGATAGCACTGTGCTTTGTCATGCTGGGGGCTGGGACTTCACAAACCTCTGCCAGTTGATGCCCTGTTAGGCTCTGCCAATAGGGGCCACTAGAGGGAGACTTCAAGGATGGAAGGGGGAGAAAGGACTTTTTCTTTCCTATTGGCTTCTGTTCCTGTCAGCCAGTGTCACTGCAGCAATGATTATTCACCCTGACTGTGGCAGTTGGCTCAAGTAATTGCCATACTCTCAGAACTAGCCTCGTTGTACCCCCATGAGAAACAGAATCAGCCGGTGAGTGCCCCTTCTCAGAAGTCTGGGTCCCAATTCCACCTGGTTCCTCCCCCAAACCTTTAGGTTCCAATACTCCCAACCTCTTACCTAGGGCAACCACCCATCTGTTGTATTGTGGTGGCTTGCATGTTGCTGTGATGTTGGAAGCTATGGAGTTGATTCCAACTTGTAGCGACCCTGTAGGACAGAGTAGAACTGTCAAATACCAGCAGGGTCACCCATGGTGGACAGGTTTCAGCAGAGCTTCCAGACTAAAACAGAGTGGGAAGAAAGCCCTGACCATCCACTTGTGAAAATTAGCCAGTGAAAACCTTATGGATCACAACAGAACACTCACTAACTTGCCTTGGACACGTCATCAGGAGAGATCAAACACTGAGGGAAGACATCATGTTTGGTGAAGTAGAGGGCCAGTGAGGGTGAGGGAGGCCCTCACAACAGTGGACTCGAACATGCTGGTGATTGTGAGGGTGACACAGGTAATGTTTCATTCTTTTATACATAAAGTCGCCATAAGTCAGACTCAACTCGACGGCAGCTGTCTATCTCTATCTATCTTAGGCAAGGGTGGGTCATTGCTTCAGTTTCCTCTTTTTGTCTTTTCAGTTAGTTCTATGACAATAGTTCAATCAGCTTTCTAAATTTTTTTTTTTCTGTTAATACGTCTCATGTGGTGTCTGTTTTCCTTCCTAGACCTCGATAGAGGTGTCCTGGGCTCTCAGTCCATGCAGGGCAAGTTCCTTCGGCTTCAGCCGAATTCAGTTCCAGCTCCATGATCTACAACTTTACTCTGTCACACAATCTAGTCAGATTTTTCCTGCTAATTCTTAACCTCACTTACCTTTGTCTTTTTAACCTTTTCACTCAAGAGTTGTAAGTTTTATTTTAATCATACCTCTCTCAACTTCTGTTTTCTATACCTTTTCTCATTGGACCTCAGTTTTAAAAATCTTCTTAAAAATAATTTATTTTATTTTTGTTGTTGAAAATATACACAGCAAAACGTACACCAATTCAATAATTTCTACATGTACAATTCAGTGACATTGAGTACATTCTTCAAGTTGTGCAACCATTCTCACCCTCCTTTTCCGAATTATGCCTCTACTGTTAACATAAACTTATCGCCCCCTAAGCTTCCTATCTAACCTTTCCGAGTTGCTGTTGTCAGTTTGATCCCATATAGATAGTTCTTTAAAAGAGTACAATGCTCAAGGCAGACATTCTTTACTAATTAAGCTAAAGTATTGTTAGTTTAAATATTTCAGGGATATTTTTGGTCCAAGGTTTAAAGATTATCTTAGGGCAATAGTTTCAGGGTTTCATCCAGCCTCAATGCTCCCAGAAAGTCTGGATTCCATGAGAATTTCAAAAAAATTTTTCTGTATTTTTCCCCCTTATTATCAGGATTCTTCTATAGAATCTTTTATCAAAACCTTCAGTAATGGTAGCCGGGCACTATCTAGTTCTTCTGGTGTCATGGAGGCAATTAGCCACAGTTCATTTCCTCTTCCTATTCTCGACTCTCCTTCTTCCTCTTTTTCCCCAGGCGAATAGAGACCAATTGTTGTACCTTGGATGGCTGCTTGCAAGCTTTTAAGACCCCAGGCACTATGAAAGGAACTAGGAGGTAGAACAGAAGCACTAGAAACAATATCTGACCAATTAACTGGGACATCCTATAAAGCAATGACTTTAAACCTCCAAACCAAGAAAATAAATCCCATGAGATGTTTGGTTATATATAAGCAGCATCAGCAGCTGCTCTTCTTCTTCGTCTTTTTTTTTTGTGTGTGTGTGTTGTAGAAATATATATTGCACAACATTTGCCAGTTCAGCTTTTTGTAGGTGTACAGCATAGTGCTATCAATTACATCAATCTGCTGTGCAATAATTACACTTGATCAATGCCAAATTTATCATCACCATAAACAGAAAGTGTTCCATAAGCAATGATTTCCTTTTCCCCCCCTCCCTCCTACCTCTGGTAACCACTAAGAAACTTTGGTCTCTATACATTTGCTTATTCTTGTCATTTTATATATAAAAAAATCAAATCTACTGGCATTGAGTCGACTCTGACTCATAGCGACCCTATAGGACAGAGTAGAACTGCTCCATAGAGTTTCCAAGGAGCAGCTGGTGGATTTGAATGCTGACCTTTTGATTAGCAGCCAAGCTCTTTAACCACTGCGCCACCAGGGCTACCATTTTATATAAGATCATACAATATTTGCATTTTATATAAGGTCATACAATATGTGTCCTTTTCTGATTGACTTATTTCACTCAGTGTAATGTCTTGAAGGTTCATTCAAGTTGTAGCATGTATCAGGACTTCATTTCTCTTTCTGGCTGAGTAGTATTCCATTGTATGTATGCACCACATTTTGTTTATCCATTATCTGTTATACAAGTCCTGGTGGCACATTTGTTAAGTGGTTGGCTGTTAACTGAAATGTCAGTGATTTGAACTCACCAGTTACTCCGCAGGAGAAAGATGTGGCAGTCTGCTTCCATAAAGATTACAGCCTTGGAAACCCTGTGAGACAGTTCTACTGTGTCTTGTGGGGTCACCATTGGACGGAGAGCGCCCAGGGTGGCAAAACCAGCTCAGTACCCAACTGAGTGACCTTGGTCATATGACTAAACTTCTCTTCATTGCACATCCTGCTTCTTTAAATTAGCACGGTTCTGCCTACCACAGAGGATTATTCTGCAGATTAAGGAGGGAACGAGCACACTATAGGTCTTTCACATATGTTACATCTGAAATTGTCCCACTTTGCCAGTGTCTGGCAACCCCTTGATCTTCCAACCATGATCTAGGAGGAGTCTCTATTATGTGACACAGTGGTATAAACTATGAGTTTCTCTAGTTAGTAGGTTAAACATCATTGACAAATGAGGCAACATGCCCTAGTTGGGTTAAACAGGACTTCTCAACTGTGTCACTGTTGACATTTTAGGTCGGATTGTTCTTTGTTGTGGAGGCTGTCCTGGTCATTGTAGGATTTTTAGCAGCATCCCTGACCCCAAGGTTGTGACAACCAAAGTTGTCTCTAGACATTGCCAAATGTCCCCTGGGGAGCATAATCACCCCTGGTTGAACTACTGGGTTAAAGAAATTCCCAGAAGCTGTGCAGAGTGTGTTTTGATCTTGAAAACCATGCAATTAATAGCAACACCTTTTAAATTCTGCAAATCTGCCCCCGTCCCTCTTTAAGCAATAGAGTTTTTCATACATGGTGGGGGTTTTTTGGGGGGGAGGTTGTTTTGTTTTGGACGTCTGGAAGGGTGGGAACCTCACTTATTCCAAAGGCAAACATTTGAGGAGCCATGCTGTGAGCAACATGTCAGTCATATTCCTGACAATCAGAGAGCTTGCAGTTCTTTGATCCCGGGTCTCCGAAGGAGCCAGGATTTGAATTCAGACTGCCTCTCTCAAGCCAGTGTCTGGGAAGCAGCTGTTGAAAGACTATGCTGTTGAGGGCAGGAGGAATCGAATGAGTGGAATTGGGTAAGACAGGATATGCCAGTCTCCTTCTTTTTAAGGAAAGGTAGACAGTTTTGTGACTGTGACTCTAATGAGGCATATTTAAGACTGAATATTTCCACACAACCTACTGTCCAGTGATTTTTACCTTTATATGACTTATTGGTTCCAATTTCAACTTGTTTCAGGCATCCTTATTAAAGACAAAGCCAGAATAATTGAAATCATCAAATTACTATAATTGCGACTCCATACTAATTCAGTAATTATTCTCTGAATTCAGTTTTCAACACTGAATATTTATATCTCAATTAGGAGCAGATAGAATTGAAAAAAATACTGAGTAATGGAAATTGGAATCTCAGGAATTTGAACTGATGTCAAGAAATTACTTTTCAATCCTAGAAAAATAATTTTCTGTTTGCAAGCTCTCCCGGAGTGATGATAGGTGACTGCCAACTAAGAGACTGCTCTCAGCAGGTGCACTATTAGGTAGGCCCCAAGGAAAAATCAGCTAATTTACACCACAACAGAACTTCATTTAAGAGAGGCTTTGGCATCCTCAGGATTTTGCTTTGTAAACCTTCAAGTATTTCAGCATTGTAATGATTCTTTTTATTTTTGTAAACCTGCCATTAGGTCCAGCAATGCCTGGCCAAAGGTCCTGAAATAACCCATTCTTAGGCATGACAAAGCAGGAATACCCATGGAGACCAGCTTTGGACGGGGCCAGTGTTTCCTGATGGTTCCCCTCTAAGCACCCTCCAGTTACTCCTGGTACTGGTGCTCCCATAGGCACCCAGTAGTCCTCCTCCCGTGGGCCTTCTTTCTACTTTTTCTTCCAACCTGTCCTCCACAGAGCTCCAGCTTCATCCCCCTGACTTCCCCACACACCCACCCAACCTGGCCTATATGGTAAGTCTTCACCCTTGGCATAAGTGAACCCCCGTTTTTCCCAGAATCCTGCAGTTCAGAGTGGCACACCTACCAGATAAACATCTTTCTCTCTCTCTTGCTGATATCTATCCACCCTCACGGCTTTACTTGGATGTGTTGTTATGAATTACTATTTTAGTCTGCTTAAGTGGTTCTCAAACTTAATTTTGGCTGCCAAGTTTTTCCCCTCAAATAAAAATAATTAAGTAGCCCCAATCTGTGAAACAGACTCACATGCAGTTGCTCTGGGAAAAAGGAGGTTGGGAGCCCAGGGCCCAGTTGTCTTAGCCTGTCTTCATGGCCCCCTTGTCTGCTCAAGCACTCAGTCCACTGAGGTGCTCCATTCAGTACTGTTTGCTAATCACTGATCTAGTCCAACGTCCTTATTCTACAAACAAGGGTACTGAGGCCCAGAGAGGTTCAGGCACAAGTTAAAAGTCTCATTGCTCATTGCTGCCAGAGCCAAGATTTGAACTGGTCCAGTGCTCTGTCCCCAACACAGCCCTTCTGGCCATCCTGGCCAAATGAGCAGCAGGTGTTTTTGACAACCTAAAGCAGTGACCCAAAAAAGTATGAACCGCTTGCTTTATTATTGTTAAGGAGCTGAAATGCACTGAGAAATGCTGCATCCAAGCTGGTGATGTGTATCTTCTCAGAGGAAACCTCTTTTCTTCACATCCACTTCTCCTACAATTGCTGGGCCCTTGATACCTAACAAGTTCCTCCACCCCCCTGTGGTTTCGGGAGCCACCGGCGATGGATATAAAATGTGCCTGTACACATATCACCACACGGTGTCTTCAGTTTCATGCCTGTTCTTCTGATGAATCTGGTCAGACCTGCTGGTCACAGACTCCAACTTCTCCCCGTTGAGTTTGTGAGTGTTGATGACCCACCTGCTGGGCACCGCTGCTATTGCTTTGGGGTGGTGTGGAGTGGATGGAGACTCTCTCTTCTCTGTCATTATCTGCATGGAAGCATCTTGAATATGGATGGGCTTCTTGTGCCCCCATGCCTTACAGAGTTTTTAGTGAATGTGCCCAGACCCCCTCCAGAAGGCACAGACGTTTATCCAATAGTGAACACTGGCTAGGGAGCTAACTCTAAATTTCAGACTCCATGTGGTACTCAAAATAGCCCCCACTCTCTGATCACTATAACCAGGTAACTAGATAATGGTTGTTGAGTAAGATTTTTTGTTTGCTTTGTTTTGATAAGTTCGGTCCCAAAACCAAACCAAAAACTAAACCCGTTGCTGTTAATTCTGACTCATAGCCACCCTATAAGACAGAGTAGAACTGCACCATAGGGTTTCCACGGCTGTAATCTTTACAGAAGCCACATCTTTCTCTCAAAGAGCAGCTAATGGGTTCGAACTGCTGACCTTTCAGTTAGCAGCTGAGCACTTAACCACTGCACCACCAGGGCTCCTTTTACTGTCCCAAGAGGCCCCTTAATTCCTCAGACTAAAAAAGAGATTTCTGGCTGGCCCAACCCACTGGTACACCAGGCATGCCCAGACAGTCTCAATTCCCCTTGGTGACCGAGTGTAAACTTAAGCTGAGACTCCACTCTGCTGTAAAAAGCCATTTCCACAGTCTGGTATTTGTCTGCAGCTTGGGCCCTTTCTTTGCTGCTTCCTATCAGTGCCAGGATTCCCAAGGGTCCTCAGAACATCGCTGTGGCTCCTGTCTCACACTGACTGGCCAAAGTGTTGATCTTATTGAAAGAGGAAGAATAAGGAGGGAGGGAGAAGGGTTGGCAGTAGGAAAATCTGCAAGTATAGAAAACAGAGGAAGGGGAGGGGGCTGGGAAGTAAAGAGAGGATCCCTCAAATTGAAAGAAAGAAGTAAGTCAGAATTATAGTACCCTAATAAAAAGGTTGGGTCAGAGGAATGGAAATAACAGTGGAAATAGAAGGAGGTACCTAAAGGAACATGTTCTATTTGAAGGACAATAAAGAGTTACAGTCGGTGCTTTTGGAATCTGACCCTATGCTCTCTATGGAAAGAGGAAAGAAAATATGTACTGGAACATGCGCACTTTTCCTCTGAGTTATATATTTCCTATGAATCACAGCTAGGAAAGTTTCCCCTAATCTCAGGTTACAAAGAAATTTGCCCATATATCTTTTTTCCTAGTACTTTTAAGATTTCAGTTTTTTATCCTTTAATCGTAGGTCCATTTGGATTGATTTTGGTGCACAGTGTGAAGTAGGAAGCCAATTTCATCTTTCTCCAGGGAACTACCCAATTGTCTAACACCATTTATTAAAAAGTTAACTTGACTCAACAGGTTTGAGATGCCCCCTCTGTCATATGCTAAATCCCCATATGTATTTCTATCCTGTATTTCTGGACTATTCTGTTATTGGCGTTTCTACTCATGCAACAGTTCCATATTTTTAAATTATTGTGTCATTGTAACTATGTTTTAATATCTAGTAGCATTTGTCATTTCTCATTGCTTTTTATTTTTCAAGCTTTTGCCTAGCTAGTCTTGTGTATTTTCTTATTTAACTTTACAATTAGCTTGCCTGGTTCCCGACAAAAAAAATTGGCATTTATTGGGATCACACTAAATACATTAAAAAAAAAAACCCGCTGCTTTCCAGTGGATTCTCATAGTGACCCTATAGGACAGAATAGCACTGCCCCATAGGGTTTCCGAGGCTGTAAATCTTTACGGAAGCAGACTGCCATGTCTTCCTCCCACGGAACAACTGGTGGGTTTGAACCACTGACCTTTCGATTAGCAGCTGAACGCTTCTAACCACTGTGCCGCCAGGGCTCTCTAAATACATAAAACATAATCTAAAATTTTTAATGGCTGCTTAATATTCTTTCATACTGATATACCCTAATTTATCTAACCATTTTACTGTTTTGGACTTTTGAGTTGTGGGCATTTATTGTTTTTGCCAGATCTTTATTCACCCTCCTTTGGGTAAATGGTTGCACAACATGATGAATGTACTGATGTCACTGAAAAGAAACACCCTTTTTTTAAATCTCTTTATAAATTACTGTATACTGTACTGAATTAAAAAAAGGAAAGTGAATCAATGAGAATACTTATGACCCGTGAGTTTCACACATTAGCCCAGTGATGCATCCTTTATTAGCCCACCAGCCTTGTAACAACTGCCCTTCAAATGTCTACCTTAAGAACATTATCCATTATTAGATTTACACAAAGCTTTGATCGTTAAGTCAGCAAGGTTTTGCTTAAGTTTTTTTCTAATTGCATTTTGTATTAACTCAAAATTTTATGTTTTTCAAGGGGAGGACAGATGCTTGATTTATTGCCCACATCACTTCCAAATGCTTGCTAATTTATTTAGTGGCTGCATGAATATTTCTTATGCATATTATTCTTTCCCAAAGCACCTGGTACAGTGAAGCACTCGATAAAGATTTGTTGAATGAACAAATAAATGTACAAATATATAAATGAATATAGAATGAATAAATGAGTATAGAATGGATCAATGAACTAAATTCTTTCAAAGTAGAAATTCCCTGAATACCAGAGAATTACAGCAATCTAATTTGCCAGTAAAGGAGCCCTGGTGGTGCAGTGGTTAAGCACTCAGCTGCTAACCCAAAGGTTAGCAGTTCGAACCCACCAGCTGCTCTGCAGGAAAAAGATGTGGCGATCTGCTTCTGTAAAGATTTACAGCCTTGGAAACCCAATGGGGCAGTTCTACTCTGTCCTATAGGGTCGCTATGAGTTGGAATCAATTCAGCGGCAATGGGAAATGGGTAATTTGCCAGTATGGCAAAAGTCTGACCCCATTTTTATCTCTCCTAAGCAGTTTGTCAGCCTCAGCAGTGTTGACATTTGGACCAGATCATTCTGTGTTGTGGGGGCTGTCCTGTGCACTGTTGGAGTAGAATGTTGGGCAGCATCCCTGACCTCCACCCACTAGATGCCAGTAGCAAACCCTGACCCCCTCCCCACATTATGACAACTAAAAATGTCTCCTGCCATTGCCAGATGTCCCCTGAGGTGCAAAATCACCCCTGGTTGAGAACCACTGCTTCTAAGGTCCTTTGGTTTCCCATTTCCTCCAGCTATGTGTTTAACAATGTGTAAATCATTTTTAAACGTCTTTCTGTTCCTCTAGAGGCAAGAGTGGACACTGCGCTTCTCTCTAGGTTGTCTAATGTGCATTTGCCTTTCCCATCTTTGTTTGGGGAACTGCAGGACCTTCTATTTACAACAGACATCACTCGTCTGTGATTGGCATTTTGGGGCTGAGTCAAGCTGTCAGACTTTGTTATGTTGAAGCTGCTATTGCCCCCTTCCGTATGTAAGAACAACAAAAATGCCTTCCGACGTCCCTAACAAAGAAGTCGTGTTTGACAGATTTAATTCAATCAAATAGGTACTGAGGCATTTCATTAATAAATGACAAATTTAGCTGTCATTTTTGAGCCATCGTCTTACTCTTCAACTAGAAAAGGGGGTTTGTTTCTTAAATGACCGAACTATTCTCGATTATTATGTGTCATAAAAGAGACAGTTACTCAATGTCACTGAACTGTGCATGTAGAAATTTTTGAAATGGTGTATCTTTGGCTATGTGTATTTTCACCAAAAAAAAAAAAAAAAGGTTGAGAAGTTAGAGGGTTGATATGTTGTGGGGTTGTTAACCAATGTCATAAAACTGTTTCCTGAGAAACTATTTGTTCAGTAAGCCTTCACCTGAAGTACAATAAAAAAGAAAAAAAGAGACAGTTACCGATTGTATTAGCTATCTAGTAACAAATTACTTAGGAGCCTTCAGTAACATGTACTGTCTGTGGGTCAGGAATCCCGGAGCAGTTTAGCTAGGAGGATCAGGTTCAGGGTGTTTCCCAAGGTTCAATCAAGAGATCAGTTGGGGCTGCAGTTAGATGAAGATTTGACTGAAGCCGGGCTGGGGACCTGCTTCATTCACTTGACTGTTGGCAGATAAGCTTGCCAAATTTTGAGGAAAAAAAAAATCAACCAAACCAGAACAAGAACAAAAAACAAAAACCAGGATTCCTAGTTAAATGTGAATTTTATATGAACAATGAATATTTTAGTATGTCACATGCAATGTTTAAGACATACTTATTCTAAAAAAAATTCATTGTTCAGTCGAAATTCAAATTTAGCTGGCGTTTTTTAGTTCCTCTGGTAACGCTATTGGCAAGAGGCCTCAGTTCTTTGCCAGGTTTGCCTCTCAGAGGGCTAATAGAGGGTCCTCATGATATGAAGGTGCAAATGTTTAAGCACTTGGCTACTAACCAAAAGATTGGCGATTTGAACTCACCTAGAGGCACCTTGGAAGAAAGGCATGACAATCTGCTTCCAAAATTCACAGCCTTGGAAACCTTATGGAGCAGTTCTACTCTGAAACACATGGAGTCCCTACGAGTCAGAATTGACTTGACAGCAACTGGGTTTTTTTTTTTTTTTTTTTGTTCATGATGTGCAGCTGGTTTTTGTCTTGTTTTGTTTCATGACATGACCCCAAGAACGAGTGACTCAAGAGCAGTGGAAGCCACATTCCTTTCTGACCTAGTCTCAGAAGTCACATGCCATCACTTCTTTATATTTTATCATTCTCAGAGACTGATATAGTGTGGGAGAGGGTTACCCAAGGTGTGATCATGAAAGCCATCTTGCAGGCTGGTTCCAACCCTATGTTATAGGATTTGAGGGTTGCTGGAAGAAACCTCCTGGTCTGTGAACATTACCTTTTCGTGGTAGGCAGAATTCTAAGGTAACCTATAATGAGTCCCACCCTTGTATAATCTCCTCCCCTTGAGTGTGAGTGGAACCTGTGAATTGCTTCTAGCCAACAGAATATGACGAAGGTGATGAGTGGGGGGCGTGGGTATCATTCTGATGATTACATTATCTAACACTCCGCCTTAGCTGACTGGAGCACCAGCCTCTCCCTGCTGACTTGGAAGAAGTAAGCTACCATAGGGGCCTGTGGCAAGGAATGTGGGTGGATTCTAGGAGCAGACAGTGGACCTTGCTGATAGCCAGTGAGAAAGTGGGGACCTTAGTCATGCAGCTACAAGGAACTGAATTTGACCAACAACCACGTAAGCTTGGAAGAGGACCCTGAGACTCCATAAAGGAACACAGTCCTGATGACACCTTGACTGCACCCTGATGAGGCCCTGAGCACAGGATCCAGCTAAGCTGTGCCCGGACTTCTGACTCAGGGAGACAGAGAGAAGAAATGTGTGTTGTTTTGAGCTGCTAAGCTTGTGACAATTTGGTACACAGCCATAGATAAAACTGGTATGCCCTGCTATCTTTTGCACTACATCAGGGCTGATATTCTACCCAAGCGGGAGTATTATTAAATCTTACTGCCTGCAAATGCCCTTTATTAAAATGTGTGTACTTAACTGGACTAAACTAAAGCCAAGAAGTGTCATGACTACAACCAAACACTTTGAGGGACAGAGTAGCAGGATGCAGGGGTCTGGGGACCATGGTTTCAGGGGACATCTAGGTCAATTGGCATAGCGAAGTTTTTTAAGAAAATGTTCTGCATCCCACTTTGGTGAGTGGCATCTGGGGTCTTAAAAGCTTGCAAGTGACCATCTAAGATGCATCAGTTGATCCCAACCACCCAGAGCAAAGGAGAATGAAGAACACCAAAGACACAAGGAAAGTATTAGCCCAAGAAACAGAAAGGGCCACACAGACCAGAGACTCCATCAGCCTGAGACTAGAAGAACTAGATGGTGCCCGGCTACCACCAATGACCACCCTGACAGGGAACACAACGGAGAGCCCCTGATGGAGCAGGAGAAAAGTGAGGTACAGAACTCAGATTCTAGTAAAAAGACCAGACTTAATGGTCTGACTGAGACTGGAGGAACCCCGGAAAGCATGGCCCCTGGATTCTCTATCAGCCCAGAACTAAAACAATTTCTAAGGCCAACTCTTCAGACAGGGATTGGACTGGACTGTGGGACATAAAATGATACTCGTGAAGAGTGTGCTTCTTAGCTCAAGTAAATACATGAGACTAAATGGGCAGTTTCTGTCCGGAGGTAAGATGAGAAGGCCGAGAGGGTCAGGAGCTGGTTGAATGGACATGGGAAATCCGGGGAGGAAAGGAGGAATGTGCTGTCACAGTATGGGGAGAGCAACTAGGGTCACATAACAATGTGTGTATAAATTTTTATATGAGAGACTAACTTGAATTGTAAACTTTCATTTAAAGCGCAACAATAAACAAAGATGTGTGCGCTTTCATAACGTGCTGGAAAAGATATATAAAGCCAGGTTGCAAACCTTGATTTAACAAGTGGTTGTGATGAAATGGGAGAGTTGTTAAGGTAGGAGAACAACAGGGGACTCTGGAGTGCACAGCAGGGGGAGCTAAAATAGTCTAGGAATTCAGGAAAGGGCTTCTGGAGGAAGTGATCTTAAAAGCTGGTAGTTAGCTAGGTAAAAAAGACAGATGAAGGTATTCCTGGAAGTAGGCAGAGATTTTTTAAAAATGTAAACTATCATGGCATGACTTATACAGAAAAGTGCACAAGTCCTTCGTGTGCAGCCTGATGGATTTCACAAGGTGAACCATCACGTAGATCAAGAAACAGTCCCTTTGTGTCCTGTTCCAGCCAGTAACCTGTCACCCCCTCACCTCCCACAAGGGTGACCCTGTTTGTAACCTTGACTTGTAACACCATAGTTTAGCTTTTACTATTTTTATACTTTATATACTTGGAATAATATAGTCTGTGTCCTCCATAACTGGCTTCTTTTCCCTAATGTTATGTTTGTGAGATTCATTCATGTTGTTGTATATAACTGTAGTTACTTTTGTGTTATGGCTGCATACTATTCCATTTTAAGAAGATGCCACACTTTAATTATGTTACTGTTGGTGATTTGGGTTGTTTCCAGTTTGGGGCTATTAATATATAGCACTGTGAACGTCCTTGTACATGTCTTTGGTGAACAACAACATGTGTTGAATAGATACCTAGGAGTGGAATTGGATCATAGGATAAAGGCAGAGGACTTTTGAAATCAAGGAAGGGGCAATCTAAGATGGCTTACAGGGCAGTGAGCAATCTAGCACCTCAGTTTGGACAACTCTCTGAAATACAAGTGTTCAGAGCAGAGAGTGATCTAAACAGAGATCAGAAAGGTAGGCCAGTGCTAGATTGCTCAGTGCCCTGTAAATCATGTTAGATAGAATGTGGATTGGTGACCCCATTTGTTAAGAGTAGGGCTGAGCTCCATAGGGTTTTCTTGGCTGCAATCAATCTTTACAGAAGGAGGTCGCCAGGCCTTTCTTTCCTGGTGCGACTGGGTGGGTTCAAATCGCCAACCTTTCAATTAGTAGCGGAGCTCAAACTGTTCCACCACTCAGGGAATCCAGGATTAAAGGTTTAAAGTAAGTGAAATGAAAGATCAATATTCATTTAAAATGTATCTTCCTGGCAAAAGTTTGGAGAGTAAATTGAAAGGAGGCAAGCCTAGTGCGGGGAAACAAATTGTCTGCTATTATAGTAGTTATGAACCACAAAAAGATTTGAACCTAGAAAGGTTTATTGAGTTTGGTGATGATGTCATTTTACAAAGTAAGGGACCTCGCATTTAGTCATGTCTTCCTGGATTGTCCAGAGGACTTAGCTGTCATTTTTCTCCAAAGAAGTAGTGAGGGTGGTAGAGCTGCTTTCTTGCTTTTGTTGACTGCTGCTCTCTCCTTTCGTAGTAGTTGCACCGTCCGCAAATGACACTGTAAAGAAAACAGGAAAAGCATGAGTGCCACTGTCCGAATGAGGGCCTTTGACCACAGGAACGTTGTTTGCTATGGAGAAAAGCACACTATGCTCCCAGTACTTTAATAATTAGAATGCAGCTATTGGACAAAGAAGGCATTCTTGGTTCTCTCAGCTTACATGTGTGTAGTCAGCACACTCTCCCCCTATACACTGAGATGGTTCCATCCAGAATGGCCTTCTCCCCATGTCCTGGCCAGACACTGGCCCCACTGGCCCCCACTTCTAAGCCCTTCCATCATACTCTCTTTATCTACCCCCACCCAGGCTTAACCATCTTCTCTACACCATGGGCTCTCTAAATAGTGTATGCTTGTCCTCTCCCAGCAAGGTGCATGCCTTCCTGAAGCCTGTTTTTCATATTCTCCATGCATCCATCATTTATCCTTCACTTGGTTTTCCCAGCTTGTCGTAATCTTTCTCACCTCTCTATATCCATTACCAGATCTCATCCATTCTTCATGACCAACTTTTCCTTTCTACCCCTACTGCCAACTTTCTACCCCTACTTCAGGTCCCAGCATCTTGAATGACCTCAACTGACCTCCTTGCCACCATTCTCCCTCCCTGACTTCATTTTTCATACATCCAGAAAGCAGTGTCTTTTTGCTACTTTCATTCCACCTACAGTCTCATTCTAGGCTCGCCCTTTGGCACCGTTTTTGAGGAACTGCCAAACTGTTTTCCATAACAGCTGCACCATTTTACATTCCCACCAGCAGGGTACTGAAGTTTCAATATCTCCACATCCTTACCAACACTTGTTATTGTCTGTATTTTTTTATTGTGGTCATCCTAGTGGTTGTGAAGTGGTACCTCATTGTGGTTTTGATTTGTATTTCTCTAATAACTAATGATTTCGAGCATCTTTTAATTTACTTGTTGGCCATTTGTATATCTTCTCTGCAGTCACGTGGTATGTACACTTATCTCTGTGTCTTTCTCTTATGATTGTGGTGCTTTGAGCACAGGGCTGGGATGCTATTTTGCTTTGAATCCTATGCCTTTAATACATGCCCCGTAGGTATTTTTGGAATGGATGCATGAATGAGCAGTTATGAGAAACAACTCATTCTCTTGCCACAAAGCTTGAAAGTCATTCTTTGCATCCCGCCAGTTTTGTGGAGAGGGGGCATAGATTTCCGAAGGAAAGGGTCAGGTAGATATGACTGAATGAACTATATGGCATTGTCATTTAGTACTGAGCACCCAGTAAGGTTCATTTTCCTCATCTCACCTTCTCCTTGTGGTCCTTTTTGGGGACCTTCCAATTCTCTCTTAAGAATGCCCATGACACTTTACACTGAGAAGTCAGAAGAGCGGGGTTTCACACGAGACGTAACCTGGGCTTCATATTTCGAAAGAGATAGCCCATGCCCTATTTGTCTTAAAGCTGGAGACTTGCTACTGATAGGGGGAAAACTCAGTTAAGGGAGTCAGGAACTCCTTGTGGAAGTCCATAAAAAATGGAGTTTATCCAGCTGTCTGAATGACTGTATTCTCTGATTGAAACATAGTTGTAATAAGACATGAGACTACCTTTACCTCGATGTCTTTTTTTCTTCCCCTTTTGTTTTGTCTTCAGTATTCCACGCCTTCTCTCATTCTTCCGTTTTGCACTAGTGTTAGGGTACTCAGTATGTCTGTACTTGCAATGACAGGCCATTGTTTTGACTTATGATCATTGTAGTTGGCCTTTGGAAGAGCAAGAGCTGCGTGTCTACATTGATAGAGCTGTTCTTAGATTAAATTGAGAAGTGGCCCTGAATTTATACTTGAGGGCCATGACCTCACAGAGGAGCCACAGCCCATGCAGTAATGAGTTCATAGCCCATTGTGAAATAGTGACTATCCTTTGTGAGACCATGTTAATATAGCCTTGGCAGTGTCCCTCATTAGTTCTGCACAGTTAATTCTGGAGGATGCACAGAAGTCCCCGCTTCCCTAGGGAGGCACATTATTCCCTAGCCATGGTAACAAAGCCAGAACAGGGTCTAAAGCTGTTCAGCCAATCACTGATCACTCTCTGACAGCCAGCCGATCAGTGACAGTCTCACTCTTTGACAGCTGATAGGCAGCAGTGAGCAGTCTTCTAAGGCCACTACCCCTGTCTTTGTGACAACAACCCCTAAACAAACCCATCCCCCAAATCAGCAGTGTGCTTGCTTGGAGAAACTCTGCCTGACCAGCAAAACTCTCCCTTCCCTAAGTAAGAAATAAATTCAGTCTTTTGATTTCAGAAATTGTATGATGATCTCCTTTGTTAGTTTTCCATTGCTTACTAAATATCTGTGTATGCCAGTGTTACACATTTCAATCATCTATACGATATATATGATCCTAAGTTCTATATCTATTACATATAAATGAAGATGTGTCCATGCCATATATATATATAGAACATAAAATGGAGGTATATCTATGCTATCTATATGATGCAAAATCTTAGTAACTAGGGAACAGCTGCTGCCTTTGAAGGAGTTCTCTTCTTTACCGGAGTCCCAGCCTGTCCTATCGCTGCCCCAACACGGAGACAGATCACCAGTTTTACTTTATCACCATTATCTCATTGTTTTTCTTATAATAGAGAACTATTGCTCTTTACACAATTCTCTATCATTCAGTTGTTTGTGTTAGTTGGGTTAGAGTTTCAGAGAGCATTACAGTTCATTTTCAGGCTTTTAAATTTCACCCCTTTTGATCACCAACAAAAAATGGGGGTGACAAACCCTTTACTAGTTAGTTTAAACTCTTTACTAGTTAGTTTGTGATATAAGCCCTCTTCCCTCTCTGGTGTGGCATCCTGATTTCAAATTCTTTCACGGCTATAAATTTAAGTGTTCATACCTTTTTTTTTGGGAGGCTTTGGCTTTTTCTCCTCATTTCTTCCAGTAATAATGTATTTTTTCCCTTGAACAAATATCCTATCCTCTGGTCTCAGCTGCTGCGGTAGGTTATAAAAAGGGCCATAAAAGACTATATTCCTTTTCGCCATGATCTCTGGGTGTGCTCTGCACTCCCAGACTGACTCTTGGCTGGCCTTGTGAAGATTCTTTGGCCAGTGGAACATTAACAAATGTGATGCAACAAAGGCTTGGTAGGTGTTTGCTCATCGAGGTCTGCTCTCTTGCTGAGCTTGGGTACTATGCAACCATCGCCGTGTGAACAAGCCCAGGTTAGCCTGCGGGATGATGACGGACAAATGGCTAAGATATCCTGATCCTCCCAGCTGATATTCAGCCAACTGCCAGATATGTAAATGGGGCCATCCTAGACCACCCCAGCCAAGCTGGCCCAACCCAGAAGAACCATTGAACTCACTGCATTGTTAGAAATGGTACATTTTTGTAGTAAGAAATTTTTGTTTTAAGCCACTAAGTTTGAGGGTGGTTTGTTGCATGGTAAAAGCTAACTGATATAATCTAAGGAACATTCTATTACAAAAATGCCCCATACGTTTAAAACAATGTCAATGTCATGAAAGAAAAGAAAGACCAAAGAACTGCTCCAGATTGGAGGAGAGTAGAGTCATGAAAATCAAACATAATATGTGACCCTGGACTGGATCCTGGACTGAAGGGGGAAAATGCCGCAGAGGACATTGTTGTGACACCTGAAAAAATTAGAATATGAGCTATAGAATAGATAAAATATTGTAGCAATATTAATTTTCTTGAATTTGACAACAGCACTGTGGTTATATACAACAATATCCTTGTTCTCAGGAAATACACACTGAAGTATTCTGAGGTAAAATGGCATGATTTATACAACCTACCTGGTGGTGCAGTGGTTAAGTGCTCAGCTGCTAACCGAAAGGTTAGTGGTTCAAACCCATCAGTCGCTCTGTGGGAGAAAGATGTGGCAGTCTGCTTCCATAAAGATCACAGCCTTGGAAACCACATGGGGCATTTCTACTCTGTCCTGTAAGGCTGCTATGAGTTGGAATCGACTCAATGGCAGTGGGTTTGGTTTGGGTTTTTGACTTAGTTGAAAAAATTAATAATAATGTATATATGTGTAGAGGGGAGAAGGAAGGTGGGTGGAAAAGAGAATTATAAAGCAATTGTGGTAAAATGTTAAAAATTGATCAGTCTAGGTAAGGTTATATGGGAGTTCTTTGTACTATTATTGTATCTTTCCTTTAAGTTTAAAAATGTTTTTTTAAAAAATAGTGAAAAGAGAAAACTAGACAATTGAGGAAATAAAAATTTTAACTGATACAGCTTCCTGCAGAAACATCCTAACAACATTATCCCGATACATTTGTTTTTGGCAAAGGCCAGAATACTTATATATGAAGGCATCAGACGTGTGGGCTATGATTTGAAATGGGAAACAGAGAATGCTGGAATCATGTTCATTTCATACCAAACACAGGGGAAGATAAACAGAGGACCCTTATAGGTAAAGAGTAGTGAAAATGATGCTGAATTGGAAGCAAAAAATCTGAATTTTAGTATTGTCTCTGCCACAACTGTCTTTCTGACTTACAGCAAGTTATCCAACTCTCCTGGCCTCAGTTTTCTTCCTAGATCAAATGGGAAGGTCATCTCTTAAGGTTGTTATCAATGCAAACATTTATAAAATAACTTGAATAAAATGAAACCAAATGTGCTGATCAGTGACTTCTGGCATTGTAATGTTAGTGACCCTTTGTGATTATGCGATAACTATACATGGCACCCACCACAGGTCTGTCAGTTTGTTGGACTGTGGGGGCTTGTGTGTTGTTGTGATACTGGAAGCTATGCTAGTGGTATTTCAAGTACCAGCAGGGTCACCCATGGTGGACAGGTTTCAGTGGAGCTTCCAGACTAAGGCAGACAAGGAAGAAAGACCTGGCAGTCTACTTTGAAAAAATTGGCCAGTGAAAACCTTATGAATAGCAGTGGAAAACTGTCTGATATAATATCAAATGTGAACCCCTCAGGCTAGAAGGCTCTCAAAATACGACTGAGGAAGAGCTGCCTCTTCAAAGTAGAGTCGACCTTAATGATGTAGATGGAGTAAAGCTTTCGGAACCTTCATATGCTGATGTGGCACGACTCAAAATGAGAAGAAACAGCTGCAAACATCAGATTGTGGAATGTATGAATAATGAATCTAGGAAAATTGGAAGTAGTCAA
The DNA here is from genome assembly GCA_030035585.1 of Dugong dugon. NCBI lineage: Eukaryota > Metazoa > Chordata > Mammalia > Sirenia > Dugongidae > Dugong > Dugong dugon. The sequence goes on from CM057483.1 coordinate 163,633,766, forward strand.
AAATGAAATGGAACTTATAAAGGCATTAGTGAGCTGAAATGGACTGATATTGGCCATTTTGAATCAGACTGCTATGCTGGGAATGACAAATTGAAGAGGAATGGCATCAAATTAATCATAAAAAAGAACATTTCGAGATCTGTCCTGAAGTACAGCGCTGTCAGTGATAGGATAATATCCATATACCTAGAAGGAAGACCAGTTAATATGACTATTATTCAAACTTATGCACCAACCACTAATGCCAAAGATGAGGAAATTGAAGATTTTTACCAACTTCTGCAGTCTGAAGTTGATCAACCATGTAATCAAGATGCATCGATAATTACTAGTGATTGGGATGTGAAAGTTGGAAAAAAAGAAGAAGGATTGGCAGTTGGAAAATATGGTCTTGGTGATAGAAATGATGCCGGAGAGCGCATGATAGAATTTTGCAAGACCAACGACTTCTTCATTGCAAATATTTTTTTTCAACAACATAAATGTGGACCTCACCAGATGGAATACACAGGAATCAAACTGACTACATCTGTGGAAAGAGACAATGGAGAAGCTCACCGGTCTGAACAAGGCCAGGGGCCAACTGTAGAACAGACCATCAATTGCTCATATGCAAGTTCAAGTTGAAGCTGAAGAAAATTAAAACAAGTCCATGAAAGCCTAAATACAACCTCGAGTATATCCCCCCTGAATTTAGAGACCATCTTAAGAATAGATTTGACACATTGAACACTAATGACCGAAGACCAAACGAGTTGTGGGATGACATCAAGGACATGATACAAGAAGAAAGCAAAAGGTCATTAAAAAGAGAGGAAAGAAAGAAAAAACAAAAATGGATGCCATAAGAGGCTCTGAAACTTGCTCTTGTGCATAGAATCACTAAAGAGAATGGAAGAAATGATCATGTAAAAGAGCCAAATGGAAGATTTCAAAGGGCAGCTCAAGAAGACAAAGTATTATAGTGAAATGTGCAAAGACCTGGAGTTAGAAAATCAAAGGGAAGAACATGCTTGGCGTTTCTCAAGCTGAAAGAACTGAAAGAAAAATTCAAGCCTTGAGTTGCAATTTTGAAGGATTCTATGGGCAAAAATTGAACGACCCAGTAACCATCAAAAGAAGATGAAAGGAATACACAGTCACTGTACCAAAAAGAATTGGTCGATGTTCAACTATTTCAGGAGGTAGCATATGACCAAAAACCAATGGTACTGAAGGAAGAAGTCCAAACTTCACTGAAAGCATTGGCGAAAAACAAGGCTGCAGGAATTGACAGAATACCGATTGGGATGTTTCAACAAACGGATGCAGCGCTGGAGTTGGTCACTCGTGTATGCCAAGAAATTTGGAAGACAGTTACCTGGCCAACCGACTGAAAGATGTCTGTATTTGTGCCCATTCCAAAGAAAGGTAATCCAACAGAATGCAGAAATTATTGAACAATATCATTAATATCCCACGCGAGTAAAATTTTGCTGAAGATAATTCAAAAGTGGTTGCAGCAGCCCATTGACAGGGTGCTGCCAGAAAGTGAAGCTGGACTCAGAAGAGGAGGTGGAACCAGGGATATCATTGCTGATTCAGATGGATCTTGACTGAAAGCAGAGAATACCATAAAGATGTTTACCTATGTTTTATTGATTATGCAAAGACGTTCGACTGTGTGGATCATGACAAATTACAATAACATTGAGAAGAATGGGAATTCCAGAATACTTAATTGTGCTCATGGGGAACCTGTACATAGACCAATAAGCAGTCGTTCAGGCAAAACAAGGGGATGCTGCATGGTTTAAAATCAGGAAAGGTGTGTGTCAGGGTTGTATCCTTTCACCATACTTATTCAATCTGTATGCTGGGCAAATAATCCAGGAGGTTTGTCTATATGAAGAAGAACTTGGCATCAGGATTGGAGGAAGACTCGTTAACAACCTACGATATGCAGATGACACAACATTGCTTGCTGAAAGTGAAGAGGACTTGAAGCACTTGCTGATGAAGATCAAAGACTACAGCCTTCAGTATGGATTACACCTCAGCATAAAGAAGACAAAAAATCCTCACAATGGGACCAATAAGCAACATCATGATAAATGGAGAAAAATTGAATTTGTCAAGTGTTTCGTTTTACTTGGATCCACAATCAACACCCATGGAAGCAGCAGTCAAGAAATCAAATGATGCGTTGCATTGGGCAAATCTGCTGCAAAAGACCTCTTTAAAGTGTTGACAAGCAAAGATGTCACTTTGAGGACTAAGGTGTGCCTAACCCAAGCCATGGTATTTTCAATCACCTCATGTGGGTGCAAAAGCTGGACAATAATTAGGAAGGCCAAAGAAGAATTGATGCCTTTGAATTATGGTGTTGGCAATGAACATTGAATATACCATCCACTGCCAGAAGAACGAACAGGTCTGTCTTGGAAGTACAACCAGAGTGCTCCTTGGAATCGAGGATGGTGAGACTTCGTCTCACATACTTTGGACATGTTATTAGGAGGGTCCAATCCCTGGAGAAGGATATCATGCTTGGTAAGGTAGAGGGTCAGCAAAAAAGAGGAAGACCCTCAACTAGATGAATTGACACAGTGGCTGCAACAATGGGCTCAAACATCGCAATGATTGTGAGGATGGAGCAGGACCGGGCAGTGTTTCATTCTTTTATACATAGAGTCACTATGTATGAGTTGGAACTGACTCAACTGCACCTAACAACACATGGCACATATTTTCTGATAGTAAATGGGCACTTCATTCTATATGTGGAAGCCTAGTGATCACAGTCTAGAGTTATTGCCTGGTTGCTTCTTTAGAAGCTAGGCTCTCTTCAGGGGCTTTTAGCAGAGAATGAGTTCTGCAGTTTCAGGACGTTGGAAGCTCTCACTGGTGATTGGGGTAAGTGATGTAGATTGCAGGGATTGGGGCTGGTAAGGAAGAGCCCTCTCCTCCCCCTCACACCCTTAGCTCCCCCGACATACCAAAAGTATACAGGAAAGAAGAATGACAGTGACAGAAATGACAGGGTGGCATATGGAAGAGAAAGACACATTATAATCTGGAAGACATGTAGTGGATTGCCCATAGGGAAGGCTTGTATTTTTAGCAGCACTAAAACTTAACCCAAATAAGAATGCCAGGGTCAGTGTGAAAAAGTGTCCTGGACCCTTTTGTGATTGGCAGGGATTTGGGGTGTATGTCAGAAAATGGCATGATTTAGAAAAGTGGTAGATATCATTGGCTGTTGGTTCCCTGAAGCCTTATTCTGTGTCCTCATTGTCTCCTGCCTCTTTATGGCTCATTTTTATATTTCTTCCCTTTTGTTCTTTTTTCCCTTCCAAAGACTGGTGACATTAATGAGCAGTATTTAAGCACTTGGGGGGCCTCCCAGGGGAGGACACTGTTTTTTAAAAACTTTTTATTGATGTAAGTGTACAGCTTAATGAATTTTCAGAAACTGAACACACCCTGTAACCAGCACCCCCATACAAAAAGAGAACACTACCCGCATCCCACTAGCCATCCACATGTCTGTTCCCATTCAATAGCCCCTTCCAAGGGTAACCATCATTCTGACTTCTGGCAGCATAGATTTATTTTGTCTGTTTGGAAATTTATATAAATAAGAATCACACAGGAGGCATGCTTTAGTGTCTTTTGCTCAATTTTGTGTTTGTGAGATTCATCCATCTTGGTGCAAGTAGTTGTAGTTTGTTCAGTTTCATTGCTGTATCATCAATAGCAGTCCCTAGGTGGCGCAAATGGTTAAGTGCTCAGCTACTAACCGAAAGGTTGGTGGTTCGAATCTACCCAGAGGTGCCTTGGAAGAAAGGCCTGGCAGTCTGCTTCCAAAAGATCACAGCCGTTGAAAACCCTGTGGAGCACAGTTCTACTCTGACACACATGGGGTTGACATGAGTCGGAATTGACTCGACGGCAAATGTTTTTTTTATAGTCAATTATCTATTATTATTATAGATAAAAGATTTAGCTATAACATTTAGATAAAGCCAATACCAAAAAAAAACCTGCTACCATCGAGTCGATTCCAACTCATAGCAACCCTATGGGATAGAGTAGAACTGCCCCATAGGGTTTCCAAGGAGTGCCTGGTGGATTCAGACTGCTGACCTTTTGGTTAGCAGACGTAGCTCTTAACCACTATGCTACCAGGGTTTCCAGATATAGCCAATAGATATAGATAATAGCCACAATATATTCATTCTACTCTTTGTGGGCATGAATACAGTTTATGGATTTTAGCTATTATGCATAGTGCTGCTATGAACATTCTGGTGAATATCTGTATACATTGGGTGTATACCTGAGACTAGACTTGACTGGCCCATAGGGGATGTATGTGCTCAACTTTAGTAGATGCTGTGAGGGCAGTATTTACTGAGTGCCTTTTACGAGCCAAACACTTGCCATGTCATCTCAATGAGTCTTCACAAAACCCTTTCAAGGTCTTATTATTGAGCTCATGCTGCCGATGAAGACATTGAGGCTCAGAAGGGTTAAACCAATTGTCCAAGCAGAGATTAGAACTTGGACTGGCTTGACTTCAAAGCCTGTTTTGTTTATAATGTCCTCCCATAAGCTTCTGATCTGTTTATTTAGAACCATGAAGGACTCTTCATTTGATTTAAGGATAAATGTCAGTAGCTTTCCCAGCAAGGCTGTCTGTTTTATCGGTAACGTTTTGAGCTATGAAAACCTTTTATGTGCGTGTTGCCTAGAAATGCTGGCAAAAGGGAAGGATGCAGAGCAGTAGAGATCTGTGTTCTCTGTGTTCCCAGGTGAGGCAGAGAGGGCTACATGTCCCTCAAAGGTTTGGGCTCCCCTTTCCCAGTGTCAAGTTGTTGCTGCAAACCAGGAACTACAAAGCAGCCATCCAAGGCTCAACAATTGGTCTCTATTCGCTTGGAGCAACAGAGGAAGAAGGAGAGTCAGGAATAGGAGGAAATGGAATGTGTGGCTAGTTGGCTCCATGAACAACTGCCTCCTTTACCATGAAACCAGAATAACTGGATGGTACCTGGCTACCATTACTGAATATTTTGATCAAATATTCCATAGCAGAATCCTGATCAAAAGAGGGAAAATGTAGAACAGAATTCAAAATTCTCATGGACTCCAGACTTCCTGGAGCCATGAAGGTTGGCTAAACCCCTGAAACTATTGCCCTGAGATAATCTTTAAACCTTAAACCAAAAATATCCCCTGAAGTCTTCTTAAAACCAAACAATAAAACCCAAAACCTGTTGCCGTCAAGTCAATTCTGACTCACAGCAACCCTATAGGACAAGTAGAATTGCCTCATAAGGTTTCCAAGGCTGTAATCTTTACTGAAGCAGACTGCCACATTTTTCTTCTGCGGAGCGGCTGGTAGGTTTGAACTGCCAACCTTTCGGTTAGCAGCCAAGTTCTTATCCACTGTGCCACCAGAGCTCCTAACCAAAAGATAGTTTAGGTTAACTAGTAAAAAATGTCTGCCTTGAGCATTAAGCTCTTTTAAGAACTATCTATATGGGATCAAACTGACAGCAGCAACTTGAACGATTAGATAGGAACCTTAGGGGGCAGTGAGTTTATGTTAATAGGGGAGGAACAACTCAGAAAAGAAGGGTGAGAATAGTTGCACAACTCGAAGAATGTAATCACTGTCACTAAATGGTACCTGTAGAAACATGTTGAATTGGTGTATGTTTTGCTGTGGTGCAGTGGTTAAGACTCACAGCTGCTAACCAAAAAGTCAGCAGTTCGAATATACCAGCTGCTCCTTGGAAACCCTATGAGGCAATTCTACTCTGTCCTATAGGGTTGCTATGAGTCAGAATGGACTCAATGGCAACAGGTTTGGGTTTTTTTTTTTTTTTTTTTAATTCTCAGCAACAACAAAATAAATAAATAAAATAACCTGGAAACTACATTTCCTATCCCTCTTGTATCTAGGCGGGACCATGAGACAAGTTCTCACCACAGGAATGTGAGTGGAAGAGCTGTGCGTCGTCTCCAAGCAGTAGGTGCTCTTTCTCTCTCTCTCTTTCTGCACACCAGACAGATGCAGAGGATCCAGCAGTGGTCTGAGCCTGTGGTGATGGTGGAGCCACAAGATCGAGGGAGCCTGGTCCTGAATCACTGCTTAGAAAAGAAGAGAGCTACCTGCTAATCATAAATGGCCATTTGGAATTCATATGAGAGAATGATAAACTTCTTTTGTGTTAGGCCTTGGAGATTTGGGAGTTTATCTGTTACAGCAGCTAGCATTACCTTAACTAACACACCAGAGAAGTCACTATGCCCATGCCACCACTCTCACATGCCTTAGTCATTTGGATTCAGGCACTCCTTCCAGGGGAGAAACCTTGAAGACTTACTTCCCTGCCTCTTGTTACTGGCCACACTCATAGGAATGAAATGCTCTGCAAGGCCTTGATCCGATTACCTTTGTGAATGATCTTCAGCCCCATTATTTATTGCAGCACACATTATGCTGTGACAGTGTGATGCAGTATTATATATTTAGCCTTTGAACCTCTTTGTTCTTTGTGAAGGAAGCCATTACTGAGTGAAAAAAGGCCTTTTCATGGCTACAATTGAAAACTTGGTTGAACCTCTTTTATAAATAGCTGTGCGTTTGCACAGCCTTTTTACGCTTTTCAAACCTTACCCCTCACAGAAACTTTTCGAGCTAGGACAGGCGGCTCTTATTATCTCCACTGGGCAGTTGAGAAAAATGAAGTGCAAAGAGGTGCAGTCACGCTGGACTAGAATCCAGACTGGCGACTCCAGCCCATTGTCCTTTGGCTCCTCTCTGACTCCTCAGTGTTTGTGTCAGGAGTCAGGGAATTATCGTGGAATCTACCAAACCACATTACAACAGGCTGTTACGTTTGGGCCTCTTCAGTCTGGGTCTGAGGAATCTAAGGAAATCAATAATTTCTTTTTTTTTTTAATGGGTCAAAAATTAAACACACGTTTTTATTTTATTTTTTCCCCATACAAAAATTTATACATACATTGTTATGTGACCCTAATTGCTCTCCCCATACTGTGACAGCACACTTCTCCTTTCCACCTGACTCCCCATGTACGTTCAACCAGCTCCTAACCCTCTCTGCCTTCCCATCTCACCTCCGGACAGAAGCTGCCCGTTTAGTCTCTTGTATCTACTTGAGCTAGGAGGCACACTCCTCACGAGTGTCACTTTAGGAAATCAATAGTTTCCTTAAATTTGACTTCTTGTGGGCTAACTTGACATGTCTTTTCCTAAAGCTTTATAAGCCTATCAGCAGGGCTGCAGTACACAGATGTGTAGATTGAACATTACCTAGCCATATCTGGCAACCGGTATGGTCATGTAACAGAGGACCTGATGCCACAAGATCCACGTTAGGGTTTCAGCACATTCTCAGCACAGATTTGAACCCTTTTTCTACAGATGGTGGCTTTTCCTCTTTCCTTCTTGCTTCAAGGCTGTGACACTAGTAGGTTTTCCAAATTCTGATGCCTACAATCTCTATGTGTTTATCTTATTTCCAGACTCACTCTGCCACCCGCCACCAAGTCCCATTCAAAGTGTTTTCGTTGGTTTGCCTGTCTTCCTCTGCTCTACCTCTCCTCTATTAGGTGGAGGCCTCCCCATTCTCTCCTTCCGTATGAGCTTCAAGATAGTTAACCCAACCGTGGAGATTTTTGATTTCCGGTATCCCTCACACATCACCATTCTTTCTTTTATGTAGACCCTCAAGTGGATTGAATTCCCTAATACTACCCACTTACTTTCTACATTCAGGGGTTCTCCAGCCCTTTCTGATCTTCCTGTTCTCTAAACACTGCCATGGGATGCTAACGAGGAGCCCTGGTGTGGGAGTCAGGAGACCTGGATTCTAGCATGATGCTGTCATTGACCCTGTGGCCCTGGAAAAGTTGTTTAGTTTATCTGAGCTCAGTTTACTTTTTTGTAAAATGAGGGCATTGGGCTAATGACCACAAAGTTCCTTCCCAGACTGTAATTCTCTAGCTTTGATTTAAATTGATGAGATCCAACCAAGTTTTAAGTATCCTTGGTGGCACAGTGGTTAAAGCACTCGGCTTCTAATTGAAAGGTTTGGCGGTTTGAACCCACCAGCTGCTCCATGGGAGAAAGAGGTGGCAGTCTGCTTCCATAAAGATTTACAGCCTTTGAAACCCTATGGAGCAGCTCTCCTCTGTCCTATAGAGTCCCTATGAGTCAGAATCGACTCAACAGCAATAGAACGAATGAACAAACCAAGTTTTGGGCAAGTGCTCTACTTAGTTTTTCATAAATACCAGAGCATATTCAGAAAGTCTTGGTCTATTTCCTGGAACTAAGTATAGGTACCTAAGGATCTAAATCAATTGAACTGTTCGGAGAATAATTAAGTCATGCATTTATTCTTTCATTCAACATACATTTACTGAGTATAATAGTTATGTATTGCTGAATAAGAAATTACCTCGGAACTGAGGGCTTAATACAACAATCATTTAGTATTGCTCAATTTCTGTGGCTCAGGAACCTGTGCGTGGCTTAGCTGGGTCCTCTGGCTCAGAATCTCTCACAAGGCTGAAATCAGTGTAGTCAGGACTGCAATCAGCTCAAGGCTCAACTGCTGGAAGATTTATTTCCAAGTCCACCTATGTGGTTGTTGGCAGGATTTAATTCCTCGAAGGCTATTAGATAGAGGGCCTTTGTTCCTTGCTGTCTATTGGCCAGAGACCTCCTTTAGTCCCTTGCCTCATGGGCCTCTCTATAGGGCAGCTCACAACATGGCAGCTTGTTTCTTCACAGTGAGTAAGCATTAAGAGCCAGAGAGAGAGCAAGGGAAAAGTCACAATCTCAGAAGTGACATTCTGTCACTTTTTTAAAAAAATATTTTATTGTACTTCAGGTGAAGGCTTACAGAACAAACAATTTCTCATGTAACAGTAGTACACATGCTGTTTTATGACTTTGGTTAACAACCCCACAACATTTTAACCCTCTAAATTCTCAGCTTTTTTTTTTTTTTGGTGAAAATACACATAGCCAAAGATACCCCATTTCAAAGCTTTTTACGTACACATTTAAGTGACAGTGACTACGCTCTTCTAATTGTGCTGTTATTCTCACTTAAGATGAAGGCTTACAGGACAAAATAGCCTCCCATTTAACAGTTACTACAAATGTTGCCCTATAACAATGGTTAACAATCTCACAACACATCAACAGTATCCTTACTCAAACTTGTGTTCCCTATCATCAGCTTCCTACTCCCCTTCTGCCTTCTGGCCCTTGTCACTGGACTCCTGTACCTCGTTAGTCTCATTTGGTTTTACTGGGCTGTCCACTCCCAGGCTGAACAGTGAACCTCGAAGGTAACTTCACCACTGAGCTAAAAGCGTGTCTGGGGGCCATACTCTTGAGGTTTCTCCAGTCTCCTTTAGGCCAGTAAATCTGGTCTTTTTTTTTTTTTTTGTGAGTTAGAATTATGTTCTACATCCTTCTCCAACTCTGTCCAGAACCCTCTGTTGTGATCCTGGTCAGAGCAGTCAGCGGTGGTAGCTGGGCACCATCTAGCTGTACTGGACTCAGTCCGGTGGAGGTCTTGGTAGCTGTGGACAATTAGTCCTTTGGACTAATCTTTTCGTTGTATCCTATTCTCTTCATTCTCCCTTGCTCCCGAAGGGATGAGACCAGTGGAGTATCTTAGATGGCCACCCACAGGCTTTTAAGACCCCAGACACTACTCACCAAGGTAGAATGTAGAGCATTATCTTTATAAGTAGTGTCATGCCAATTGAGCTAGATGTTCCCCGAGACCATGGTCCCCAGAGCCCTCCGTCCAGCAACTCAGTCCCTCGGGGAGTTTGGATGTGTCCATGGGGCCTCCATGACCTTTCCTTGTGCAGGTTATGTTAGTTTCCCTTGTATTGTGTACTGTCTCACCGTTCACCCAAGATACCACTTATCTATTTCCTATTTAATATTCCCCCCCTCCCCTCCCATCCCTGGTAACCAACAAGGATTGTTACATTTAGCATGTGAACTTTTTCATGGGTTTTTACAATAGAGGTCTCATACAATATCTGTCCTTTTGTGATTGACTTATTTCACTCAGCATAATGTCCTCCAGTTTCATCCATGTTATGAGATGGTTCACAGATTCATTGTTGTTCTTTCTCGTTGCATAGTACTCCATTGTGTGTATGTACCATAGTTTGTTTATCCATTCATCTGTTGATGGGCACCTACGTTGTTTCCATCGTTTTGCTATTGTGAACAATGCTGCCATGAACATAGGTGTGCATATGTCTATTCGAGTGACGACTCTTATTTCTCTAGGATATATTCCTAGGGGTGGGATTGCTGGATCGAATGGTATGTCTATTTCTAGCTTTCTGAGGAAGCGCCATATCATTTTCCAAAATGGTTGTATTATTTTGCATTCCCACCAGCAGTGCATAAGAGTTCCCATCTCCCCGCAGCCCCTCCAACATTTGTTGTTTCCAGTATTTTTGATTCATGCCAGTAATGCCGGGGTGAGATGGTATCTCATTGTGGTTTTAATTTGCATTTCTCTAATGGCTAGTGATCGCGAGCATTTCCTCATGTGTCTGTTGGCCATTTGAATGTCTTCTTTGGTGAAGTGTCTGTTCATTTCCTTTGCCCATTTTTTGATAGGATTGTTTGTCTTTTTGTTGTAGAGGTGTTGGATTTTCTTGTATATTATGGAGATTAGACCTTTGTCTGACTCGTACTGTCCGAAAACTTTTTCCCAGTCTGTAGGTTCTCTTTTGACTCTTTTGGTGAAGTCTTTTGAAGAGCATAGGTGTTTGATTTTTAGAAGATCCCAGTTATCTAGTTTATCTGTTGGGTTTTGTGTGTTGATGGTTATGGTTTGTATCCTGTTAATGCCATGTATTAAGTCCTGAAGTGTTGGTCCTACTTTTTCTTCTATGAACTTTATAGTTTTAGGCTTTATATTCAGGTCTTTGATCCATTTTGAAGTAGTTTTTGTATACGGTGTGAGGTATGGGTCCTGTTTCATTTTTCTGCAAATGGATATCCAGTTTTGCCAGCACCATTTGTTAAAAAGACTGTCTTTTCCCCATTTGGTGGACTTTGGGCCCTTGTCAAAAAATCAGGTTATCGTAGGTGGATGGATTTACATCTGGGTTCTCAATTCTGTTCCATTGGTCGATGTATCTGTTGTTGTACCAGTGCCAGGCTGTTTTCACTACTGTAGCTATATAGTAGGTTCTCAAGTCAGGTAGTGTGAGTCCTCCAACTTTCTTCTTCTTCTTCAGTAGTGCTTTACTTATTCGGGGCTTCTTCCCTTTCCATATAAAGTTAATAATTAGTTTTTCCATCTCTTTGAAGAATGTTGCTGGTATTTGGATTGGGATTGCATTGTATTTGTAAATTGCTTTGGGTAGAATTGCCATTTTCACAATGTTGAGTCTGCCTATCCATGAGCATGGTATGTTTTTCCATTTATGTAGATCCCTTTGGGTTTCATGCAGCAGTGTTTTGTAGTTTTCTTTGTATAGGTCTTTTACATCCCTGGTCAGATTTATTCCTAAGTATTTTATCTTTTTAGGGGCTATTGAAAATGGTATTGATTTCCTGATTTCCTTTTCATCGTTCTCTTTACTGGTGTATAGGAATCCAACTGATTTTTGAATGTTTATCTTGTATCCTGCTACTCTGCTGAATCTTTCTATTAGTTCCAGTAGATTTCTCGTGTAGTCTTTAGGGTTTCGTATGTATAGTATCATACCATCTGCAAACAGGGACAGTTTAACTTCTTCATTACCAATTTGGATGCCCTTTATTTCTTTCTCTTGCCTTATTGCTCTAGCTAGAACTTCCAGCACAATGTTAAATAGGAGTGGTGATAAAGGGCATCCTTGTCTTGTTCCTGTTTTCAAGGGGAATGTTTTTAGCCTCTCTCCATTAAGAATGATGTTGGCCATTGGTTTTGCATAGATGCCCTTTATTATGTTGAGAAATTTCCCTTCTATACCTATTTTATTGAGAGTTTTTCTCAGGAATGGGTGTTGGACTTTGTCAAATGCCTTTTCTGCATCAATTGAGATGATCATGTGATCTTTTTCTTTCCTTTTATTTATGTGGTGAATTATGTTGATGGATTTTCTAATGTTAAACCATCCTTGCATACCTGGTATGAATCCTACTTGGTCGTGGTGTATTATTTTTTTGATATGATACTGAATTCTATTGGCTAGAATTTTGTTCAGAATTTTTGCTTCTATATTCATGAGAGATATTGGTCTGTAATTTTCTTTTTTTGTGACGTCTTTGCCTGGTTTTGGTATCAGCATTTTGCTGGCTTCATAGAATGAATTTGGAAGTGTTGCTTCCTCTTCTGTGCTCTGAAATAGCTTGAGTAGAACTGGTACAAGCTCTTCTGTAAATGTTTTGTGGAATTCTCCAGTGAGTTTTTTTTATTACCTTTTCAATCTCTTCTCCTGTTATGGGTCTGTTCAGATTTTCAATATCACTTTGTTGTAGTTTGGGTAGGCCGTGTGTTTCTAGAAATTTATCCATTTCCTCTACGTTTTCAAATTTGTTGGAATATAGTTTTTCATAATATTCTGTTATAATCCTTTTTATTTCAGTTGGGTCTGTTGTAATGTCCCCTGTTTCATTTCTTATTTGGTTTATTTGTGTCCTATCCTGTTTTTCTTTTGTCAGTCTGTCCAGTGGTTTGTCGATTTTGTTGATTCTTTCAAAGAACCAACTTTTGGTTTTGTTGATTCTTTCTATTGTTTTTCTGTTCTCTATTTCATTTATTTCTGCTCTGATCGTTACTATTTCCTTTCTTCCAGTGGTTGTAGGCTTTTTTTTGCTGTTCTCTTTCTATTTGTTTGAGTTCTGTAGTTAATGTTTTGATTTTGTCCCTTTCTTCTTTTTTGATATGTGCATCTATTGCTATAAATTGTCCTCTGAGGACTGCCTTTGCTGTGTCCCGAAGGTTTTGGTATGATGTGTTTCATTTTCATTTGATTCTAGGAATTTTTTGATTCCATCTCTGATTTCTTCTATTACCCATTGATGTGTAAGCAGAGTATTATTCAGTTTCCATGTAGTTGATTTTTTTTCCTTGCTCTTTCTAGTGTTAATTTCTACCTTGATGGCATTGTGGTCAGAGAAGATACTGTGAATTATCTCAACTTTTTGGATCTTGTTGAGGGTTGCTCTGTGGCCTAAGATGTGGTCTATTCTGGAAAATGTTCCATGTGCATTGGAAAAGAATGTGTACTTTGCAGCGTTTGGATGGATTGTTCTATATATGTCTGTGAGGTCCAGTTGGCTGATTGTGTCCTTTAGGTCTTCTGTGTCTTTGCTGAGTTTCTTCTTAGTTGTTCTGTCCTTTACTGAGAGTGGTGTGTTGAAGTCTCCTACTATTATTGTGGAACTGTCAATTTCTCTTTTCAGTGCTGTTAGAGTTTTTTTTATGTATTTTGGAGCCCTGTCATTGGGTGTGTAGATATTTATTATGGTTATGTCTTCATGATGTATCGTCCCCTTAATCATTATATAGTGTTCTTCTTTGTCTTTTATGGTAGATTTTGTTTTAAAGTCTATTTTATCTGAGATTAGAATTGCCACTCCTGCTCTTTTTTGGTAGTTGTTAGCTTGATATATTTTTTTCCAACCTTTGATTTTTAATAAATTCACATCTTTGTTTCTAAGGTGTGTCTCTTGTAGACAGCATATTGATGGATCCTGTTTTCTTATCCACTCTGCCACTCTCCGTCTCTTTATGGGTGCATTGAGTCCATTTACATTCAGTGTAATTATTGATAGATGTGAGTTTGTTGCTGTCATTTTGTAGTGCTTTTTTTTTGTGGTGCTGAAGTTTTCTTTGTTCTTCTTACTCTCTTGTGCTGAGTTACTTTTGTTTGTGGATTTTGTGTTCATTTCTTTTTTTTTTTTGGTAGGTTTTGTTTTTGCTGAGACTTTATGTTTTTCGTCTTTATTTTTGTGAGTTGGTTTGTTAACTTTCTTTGTGGTTACCATGAATTTTACCCTTATCTTTCTAAGTTTGAAGCAGTCTACCCTTACTTGGTATCGCCTTGCCTTCCTCTCCATTAGAAGGTTCTATACCTATGCTGTTTATTCCCTCTTTCATTGTTTTGATGTTGTTGTCATCCTTTGATTGATTGCTCTGATTCCCTGTTGTATTTCTTTGGGTTTTGGATAGTCCTCAAGAGTTCATTTCCTAGATTGGTATCTGGTTCATATGATCCTGCGTCCTAGGTCCTGCCTGAGGGTTGAAGCTGTTTGTCCTCAGATCGAAGAACTCCCTTTAATAATTCTTGTAAGTTTGGTTTGACTTTTGCATATTCCCTTAGTTTCTGTTTATCTGGAAATGACCTAATTTCACCATCAAATTTGAACGAGAGTTTTGCAGGATATATTATTTTTGGCTGACAATTTTTTTCTTTCAAGATTTTATATATGTCATCCCACTGCCTTCTTGCCTGCATGGTTTCTGCCAAATAATCTGAGCTTAGTCTTATTGTTTCTCCTCTGTACGTGACTTCTTGTTTTTCACGAGCTGCTCTCAGGATTCTATGTTTGTCTTTGGTTTTGGCGAGTGTGAATATGATATGTCTTGGTGATTTTCTTTTGGGGTCTCTTCTATATGGGGTTCGTTGAGCTTCTTGGATGGCCAGCTTTTCATCTTTCATGATATTGGGAAAGTTTTCTGTCAGCAGTTCCTCAATGATCCTCTCTGTGTTTTCTGTTTTCTCCCCCTGTTCTGGGATGCCAATCACTCGTAAATTTTTGCTTTTAAATGTGTCCCACATAACTCTCAGGGTCTCTTCATTTTTCTTTGTTCTTTTTTCTGAGTTTTCCTGAAACAGACTTGTGTTCAAGTGTTTGTCTTCAATTCCACTGATCCTGTCTTCCACAGTTTCAAATCTACTTCTCAGCCCTTCTATGACATCATCCATTTCTGAAATCTTGTTGTTTATCTTTTGGATTTCTAATTGTTTTTGTATAATTTCGAGTTGTGAATTTATTTTGGCATTTTGTTCCTGCATTATCTTCCTGAATTCTTCCAGTTTTTTGTCTGTATTTTCCATAAATTTGTCTATTTTTTCCTCATGTTTGTCAGCTTTTTGCCTCAGTTCTTGGAAAATTCCTAGTATTAGTGATTTGAGTTCCCTGTCAGGTAATTCTAGTGCATTTTCTTCCACAGGAGAGTTATCTGGTGTTTTAATTTGGATGCCTATTGGAGCCATCTTGTCTTGTTTTTGTAAATGTTTTGATATTGTTTGCTGTTTTCGGGGCATTCAGTAGATATTTCTCTCATTTATTGTTTGTAGATTTTTTTGTTTCGTCCTTGTGGTACAGCTGGGCAGGTCTAGCTGAAGAGGAGCCACTGGGATGGGTTGTTTGTGGCACCACAGCCACCAGGACGGTCGGTAGTCAGTGCTGGGCAGATTCCAATAGGGCGTGCCTGCACAGCTTGGTGGTTTGATGTCAAGTGCACGGTGCAGGTAGGCAGGATGCAGTGGGGAGATGGTTATGTGTGGTAAACGAATGAAGGCCCTGGGATCTCACCAACATGGCAGCCCAGACCTGGAAGCAGCCATACGCCCGAACGCAGCCCCACAGCCCTGCAGGAAAGATCAAAGACGGCGCTTGGAACCAGGCACCTGAGCAAAAGGAGGGGGAGGCGGCAGAAAAAGCAACACCAGCAGCCAACAAACGGCACCCAGAGAGCCTCCGGCCCGGGCGTGCGGAATCCAAGCAACTGGCACCCCCCGGCCCAGGGACCTTGGCCACGGGAAGCAGAGGAGCCCCAGCCGGAGCGAAGTGGGGTGGGGGGTGGGAAAGCGCACACCGCAAATTACCGGCTGTTTTGTCTCCCACTGGATGCTCTGCGAGGCTGCTCTCCCGTTCTCCCTTTTGCTGGTCTCCGATAGGAGTCCAAGATGGTGGATCCGCACTGCGTTAGCTGGTAGGGGACCTCTGCATGAATCTCTCTTTGCTCTCTGTTCTCTTTCAGTATTTTCACTCCATTTGGTGTTTGATGAGTTCTTTATCTCTTCATTTGATGTTCTAGGGTTTCAGGATTGTTGATTCTCTGTTTGGCTTAGTTTTTCGAATCTTTGCTGTGGAGGGACAGCGTGGTGCTTCTGCCTAGAGCGCCATCTTGCCGGACTCCACATTCTGTCACTTTTGCTGTTTTCTGTTTATTAGTAGGAGCCAACAAATAGCCATCTGCTTTCCCTATTGTGAACCAATTGAAAAATCAAACCAACAGGTAAGGCAGATGGTAGGCCCCAAACACAGATGGCTCTTGCTTAACATTGGTTTTCTGTTAATGAAATCAGATATTCTATACAAAAATGCTAAAGAGGAGCTCTTTACCCATTGTTTTAAATGGGAAAAATTACTATGCATTACAAATGAACCCCAAACCTCCAACCAACTAAAACATATCAACATGCCCATATGTAAAGAACAAACTGTCATATCAGGAGGTAAAATGCTTAAAACATCACTTACTTGACACCAATTAATATCGTTGCTAACAAACAGTTGCTTTATCTACAGTGATGTCTTTCCTAGTGCCAGCAACATCCTAGCCACAAATCCCCTTTGTTGACCCTCAGAGCACTTCAAAATATCTGTGTGATTCTGATTCATTAAACATGATCCATTCCAAATACCAATTGCATTTGGAATGAAACTTGAGATGCTTCCTGCACACTATTTTCTTGAAAAAGTTGCACTGATTTTCTAAGGCATAAATATATTTTTTTAATACAACCATCATTCCACTGAAAAGTACTTATGTGAAGATGAGATATTAAAAACCAAGAGGGATTCTCCTGAGAACATTGACCAGGGACACGTTCTATGTGGTATACCTGTGTCACTTTTATTGTAAATAAGGCTGATATCGGAAAATGTGATTTATATCTGTGGGAAAATGGGCTTTACAATTGTGTGCTCTAGAACTAGTCAGACTTATCTGTTCAGTCATAGATCACACTGGAGAAATACAGACTGTCCCTGGATGGGGAGGCCTCTTTCAACATAAGGCAAGACCAGAGTACAACATACAATTTTGGAGGGTAGGCTAGCTCCCAAGAGAAAGGGGAGAGAGAAGGAGGTAGGGAAACAACTACAAACCATCGAATCAGATTCAGCCACTCCTCCTTTCCAGGGAGGGGCTGAGAGAGGCCAGAAGCAGTACACCAGTGATCTCCCTCCACACCTAAAGAGACAACAGAGATGGGGAGATGTAATCCCCACCACAAACTCTATAATGTAGGTCCCAACACTTTACATGCATGGATCCAGTGATCTTGCAAATTGGATGCTGCTGTCATTGTTGCCATTACAAATGAGGAAACTGAGAATTCAAGAGATTAAACAACACATCAAAGGAATAGGAGCAGAAAGTGACACATTTGAGACTGAACCCAGGCCCATCTGATGCTAAAGCCTGTATTCGTAACCACAGTGCACTACTGCCTTACCATTTCATGTACCTGTAACTGTCAACCGTAGCTGGAATGTTACTAAATTTTTAGCCATGGTGAATTTTGATGGATTTTAACCGGTAAAAAATTTTATCCAAGTTTTTAGGGTCTTTTATTTCTGTCTTTTTCCAGGATGGAAATTCTTCTCATTTGCTCAGATTATGTTCAGCAGTAGAATGGGTCTTGTCATGTTTCGACAGGGATATTTAGTTTCAAAACTTTAGAGACCCCTCCTCCTTGTGGGATTTAGCCAACTGTATAGTTAGAGGTGACAGTGTCCACACAAGACCACCCTCACTTCTGACATCAATTGCAGGTTCAGGGGTTTCCCCAAACCACTCCCAGGTTTGATAATTCACTAGAAAGACTCAAAGAACTCACTGAAAGCTGCTATACTTGCGGTTACAGTTTAGTACAGGGAAAGGATACAGATCAAAATCAGCCAAGGGCAGAAGCACATGGGGCAGAGGCTAGGAGAAGTTCCAAATACAGAGTTTCTGCTCTCCTCTCCCTGTGGAGTCAGGACAGGCTTACTCTCTCAGTATTGCTGTGTGACAAAACACACAGAGTATTGCAAGCCAGGGAGGCTCACCTGAGCCTTGTTGCTCAGATTTTTTTGGAGGAGGGGGGCTCCATCAATACTGCCCGCAGTGCTGACCTTTGTCTCCAGCCCTTCCAGGGGC
Organism: Dugong dugon; assembly: GCA_030035585.1. Taxonomy (NCBI): domain Eukaryota; kingdom Metazoa; phylum Chordata; class Mammalia; order Sirenia; family Dugongidae; genus Dugong; species Dugong dugon. The sequence goes on from CM057483.1 coordinate 163,651,990, forward strand.
AGAACTCATGCCATGTGGCCCAAAGTCCCTGTCATAAGTCCCATTGTTAGACTATTCAGTGGCCAACAAAGACACTCCTATTAGTCAAGACATTCCAAGGGCCTAGAGATCAACTCCCAGTAGCCAAGGGCAAAGGCCAGACTTCCCTTTGGGTAAGGTTTATTCTTCACTGATCTCCTGTATACGCTGTAGCCAGAATTAAGTTCTCTAATGTGACGTCTGACTTACCCCTGCCCTGCTTAAAGCCTTGTAATGGCATCCCATTACTTACAGGATAAATTCCAAGATCCCTAACCAGGCATTTGAGTTCATGTTTTCATCCCTACTTTTGCTCTCCAGCCTCATTTCTCATTCCCATTCCAGAATGATAAGATTCAGCCCTTTGAAACAATCTCCAGCTGGCAATAGTTTCTCTATGAAGAAGGACGTGAAATGATGATAGTTTTGACTGAATGATTTATTAAAAACACAACCACAGAATCAGAGGTCCCCAAGAGGCCTCTGATATATCCCTAATTTCCCCACCTCAGCCCCGAAGGGCACCTAAAATATTCACGTTGAATGGTTGCTAAGGCCGATTCTTAAAATCCAGAGTCCCCAGGCCCCAGTCTCAAGGCTTTCATTGGGTGTGGAAGCAACCAGAGCCTCCCAGCAAAACACGGTTAGGTTGTGTGTTTGTCCAACCAAGTCTGAAAGGCGACTGCCGTTGCCAGATTCTGAACTGATTGGAAGGGAAAGAAGATGGTGTAGTTGCAATAAAAAAAAAGAAAGTCATCTCAGTGGGACTAAAGAGGAAAGATGTAAAAATCAGCTTGAATTCATGTTCAATCCAGAGGTTTGGGGTTTCTCCTGCAGCCCACACATAGGTTGAATGCAGCTAAGATGCAGTGCCTTCTCAGCAGGTTGATTTACAAACTAGTGTTGCCCTGCAACTTCATTAACAGCTTAATAAATCAGTCCCCAAAGCCACTGAGAAAATTGCAGGATAAGAGGGCACCAATGTCTGCACATCGGCTGTCACTGTGAAGAGAGCCGCCCAGGACCCAATGTGCCTGCCTTTACCTGTGATGGTCAGATCCTTTGCAGTTTGCAGACCCTGACATGTGAACCCTTTTCAGTGATAACTGGAGAGCAAAAAGAAAAAAAAAGAGCTATTGGAGGCTTTCCTGAGATCAATACCATAATTACATTTTAAACCTTCCAAGTATTAATCTTCTACTTTCTTCCAGAAAAGCAATTCCATTTTCCTAGTGCGGTCTCTTAGAAATAATGCTGCTTCTCTATCGCTCTTTTTAAATTTTTTCCCCCAAGGGGGAAGGGAAGGCGAGCCTTTTCCTCGTCTCCCCGTTTGCTCCCATAGCCTTTCTCTCTAATAAGTTGAATTTTCATTGATACTCTAAAAGAGAAAGGACTGATTGTAAACATATTTTATAATGTTCACAGCTTGAATGTAAACTGTTTTCAGTGCTTTCTGACACTCTTTGCTTTCATTATTTTATTTTAAAATGTCAATTTTTGTCTAAAAATAATGCTAATAATGTCTGTTGAATTCTTATTATGTGCCGGTTACTGTTCTAAGCATTTGACATTAATTTACTAATTTAAATATCATAATAACACTGTGAAACAGGTACAGTTTTACACATTAGGAGTCCAAGGCACAGAGAGTTTGGAACCTTGGCCAAAGGCTCACAGCTAGTATGTGGCAGAACCAAGATTTGATTCCAGGCAGTCTCCCTCCGCTGCCTGCATGCTGAACCACTAAGCTGTATCTGGCTGAATGTGTATGTATCGTACATTGGACTAGGTGCCAGGAAGGCTGTAAAGAATCAGACACAGTGCCCTTGTAGAGCTTATAGGCTGGTGGGGGAAATGGATAAGAAAATGAATAATTAAAATGGATATGGACAGAAAATGATATACTGATAGCTACAATAAAGAAATATGCAAGATGCCGTATAGGAGTCTTTTACTGATGGATGGGGGAAGGTAATAGCATTTATTCCATCATGATCAATTCAATAACAATTGAAGATGCAATATAATGTGATGACTAAGAACGTGGATTCTGCAGACATACTGCCCAGGTTTGAACCTTGGCTATGGCATTGATGAGCTGTTTGCCCTTGGCAAATTACTTAATCTCTCTGTGCCCCAGTTTCCTCATCCATGAAATCATTTTCAGATAACTTTGACATTCATGGTTTTGTTTAATTCTCACAGCAGCCTTAAAAGGTGGGTAGGTGGGTGTCATGGATTGAATTATGTCCCCCCAAAAATGTATGTGTCAATTTGGCTGGGCCATGATTCCTGGTACTGTGTGACTTTCCTATATGTTGTAAATCCTGCCTGTATGATGTTAATGAGGGAGGATGGGTGGCAGTTGTGTTAGTAAGGCAGGACTCAATTTACAAGACTGGAGTGTGTCCTGAGGCAATCTCTTGAGATATAAAAGACAGAAGCGAGCAGTGAGACAGGGGGACCTCATACCATCAAGAAAGCAGCGCTGGGAGCAGAGAGCGTCCTTTGGACCAGGGTCCCTGTGCAGAGAAACTCCTAGTCCGGGGGAACACAGATGAGAAGGCCAAGAGAGAGAGTAAGCCTTCCCCTGGAGCTGACGCCCTGAATTTGGACTTTTAGCCTACTTCACTGTAAGGAAATAAACTTCTCTTTGTTAAAGCCATCCACTTGTGGTATTTCTGTTATAGCAGCACTAGATGACTAAGACAGTGGGTAAAAGGTCATCACCCCCATTTTACAGACATTGCCTAGGGTCACACAGCTGGTACCTGATGGCTGGACCCACCTCTGTGATGTTGGACCCACCTCTTAACTGGGCTTTGTTTCAGTTTCCTCATCTATAAAATAATGATGGTGATGATGATGATGATTGTCACGTACTGAAGGTTTAGTCCATGCCAGGCCCTCTGGGTACCTTATTTTTTCTCCATTATTCTTCTCCATTTTACGGGTGAGGAAACTGAGGCTACGAGAGAAACTCCCCCAAAGCCACCATTTATGTGCTCACAGGATGATTTGGCAGAATTTATGGGAAAGCAGTTTGTAAACTGTACCGGTGCTACACCAATATTAGTTATATAAGAGGAAAAGTCCTCCTAATAACTTCTTCCCACTGGCCCTGGTTATGCCGACTTAAACCTTCCTCAGTATTTAAATCTAGAAAATGTTTTCCTTTTTGTATTAGGTCAGAGTGAGATAATAAAGACCCTTTTGCCCTCTTTTACCAAGGAAGTTTGTTCAGACTGCTTCCAGATATGGTCATTTCACTTTCCATCAGCCTTTTTGCTGTTAGATGATGATTTTAAAATTACAGTAGTTACAGTAGACCACAGAGGAATAGACACATAGGAGTCTAGGCTCTGAATGGCATCTTTTGTGAAAGAAAGCATTACTAGTTAAAGGTGGCTCTGGGGAGAGGTGAGAACTAATATTTATTCAGTATCCATTAAATGGCAGGAACTAATAATTTAATCCTCATTTACAGTTGTATGAGGTATTATTTCATAAGAAACTCAGTCCTGAGCTATTAAACTAATTTGCAAGGACACTTGCAAATAAGAGACAGAGGGGAAATTTGAACTCCAATCTGATTCCACAAACCATGCCTTTACAACCATGCCACCTGCCTTCCAGATCTGGCAAATAATCACATGGAGGTAGAATAATTTAAAGGAGAGAAACTTCCTTAATATCCTTGGAGGAGCTTGCGCTGGAATCCAATTTTCCTTTAACTAGCACTTTTCCCAAGCATATACCATATCTACGGTGTTATGCTAAGCATGGAGATATAAAGATAAAGAAGCCTCAGTCTCCCTTCTCAAATGAAATAGTAAACTAGGGATTGACTTACTTTGAAGCACAGAGTTTAGAGTATACATAGCTCGAGTCCTTGAGCAGATTGCTGGACACTTAGGAACCTGAGTAAAAGTTCTATCTAGAAGGACTTTAAGAATGAAGTACTAGGCGCTGGAAGAGTATATGGAATCGATATTTGAAGATCCCATTCAGACTCATGATTAATGCCACAGGGAAACTGTCAGGATTTGGTAGAGGGCAGGCTTCATAGAAGAAGAAACTGTCTGAAGAAAAAAGGGAAACTTCACTGACAGCTCTAGTAGAGCTCCACAAATTGATACTCCATCCAAAAAGGGGAATTTGCAATTGCAAACACCAAACAGAAAAACAGTCAAATGTCCCATCTTAAGTCAGAGTCTTCATCTTTTCCTGTCAATCACCAACTTCAGAGACCATGGACCATTGTTGTTGTTGCTGTTAGGTACCGTCGAGTTGGTTCCAACTCATAGTGGCCCTGTAGGGCAGAGTAGAACTGCCCCTTAGGGTTTCCAAGGAGCACCTAGTGGATTCGATCCACCGACCTTTTGGTTAGCATCTGAGCTCTTAACCACTAAGCCACCAGGGCTCCCATGGGCCATTAGGAGAGTTTAAAGCAAATTTTATAAAAATGCTCATGAAGCTATTTTTCTTTCCAGTCTTTCTACCTGTTTACAGTGTCTTTGCGGGATTCAGTGAAAAAGCAGCTGGAAAATAACTCAAAATGGGTAAGATGCAGAAAAGCCTGACCTTTCGCATTTCCAAATATTCTCCTCCTAGAACAGGGGACACAGAGGTCGCAGAATCAGCCTTAGGAGACATTTGATGATTTCCTTAGGCAATATAGCATATTTCCTAAAAGAATCGTGTTTCAAAGGACACAAGTGCTTCAAGATGCCCCTTGGGAAGAAAAAGGATCCAAGTCAAGAGAATTTGAGCATATTTTCATTCCGCCACTCCCCTCCTAGAGAATCACAAATAATAGCATACCATGGGCTATGAGAAGTCCTGCGATGGCATTTTTTCAAACATTTTTGACCATAGAAACCCCTCTTAAAGAAGTAATACACCTCAAACTTCTGTAGAACTAGAGTTTTTCAGAACACACTTTGGAAAATGCTATTCTAGTAGAGTTTCTTCATTGTTAAAGACATGAAACCTGCTTAAATTTTTTTTTATTTTTCCCATACAAAAACTTATACATACATTGTTATGTGACCCTGATTGCTCTCCCCATACTGTGATAGCACACTCCCCCTTTCCACCCCTGATTCCCCATGTCCATTCAACCAGCTCCTAACCCTCTCTGCCTTCCCATCTCACCTCCGGACAGAAGCTGCCCCTGTAGTCTCTTGTATCTGCTTGAGCTAAGAGGCACAGTCCTCACGAGTATCGCTTTATGTGCCACAGTCCAGTCCAATTCCTGTCTGAAGAGTTGGCCTCGGGAATTGTTTTAGTTCTGGGCTGATAGAGAATCCAGGGGCCATGCTTTCTGGGGTTCCTCCAGTCTCGGTCAGACCATTAAGTCTGGTCTTTTTACTAGAATTTGAGTTCTGCACCCCACCTTTCTCCTGCTCCATCAGGGACTCTCTGTTGTGTTCCTTGTCAGGGTGGTCATTGGTGGTAGCCGGGCACCCTCTAGTTCTTCTGGTCTCAGGCTGATGAAGTCTCTGGTTTATGTGGCCCTTTCTGTCTCTTGGGCTAGTACTTTCCCTGTGTCTTTGGTGTTCTTCATTCTCCTTTACTCTGGGTGGTTGGGACCAACTGATGCATCTTAGATGGCCGCTTGCAAGCTTTTAAGACCCCAGACACCTCTCACCAAAGTAGGATTCAGAAGATTTTCTTAATAAGCTTTGTTATTCCAGTTGACCTAGATGTCCCCAGAAAGCATGATCCCCAGACCCCTACCCCTGCTACTCTGTCCCTCAAAGTGTTTGACTGCATTCAGGAAACTTCTTAGCTTTGGTTTAGTCCAGTTGTGCTGACTTCCCCGGTAGTGTGTGCTGTCCTTCCGTTCACCTGAGATAAAACTTGTCTACTATCTAGTTAGTGAATAACCCTCACCCACCCTCCCCACCCTTGGAACCATCAAAGAATGTTTCCTTCTGTGTTTAAACCTTTTCTTGAGTTCTTATAATAGTGGTCTTATACAATATTTGTCCTTCTGTGACTGACCAAATTCACTCAGCATAATGACCTCCAGCTTCCTCCATATTATGTTTCATGGCTTCATCGTTGTTCTTTATTGTTGCATAGCATTCCATTGTGTGGATATATCATGATTTGTTTATCCATTCGACCATTGATGGGCATCTAGGTTGTTTCCATCTTTTTGCTATTGTGAACAGTGCTGCAGTGTACATGGGTGTGCATCTATTCGTGTGACAGCTCTTATTTCTCTAGGATATGTTTCAAGGAGTGGGGTAGCTGGATTGTATGGTACTTCTATTTCTAGCTTTTTAAGGAAGCGCCAAATCTATTTCCAAAGTGGTTTTACCATTTTACATTCATTCCCACCAACAGTGTATAAGTGTTCCAGTCTCTCCACAGCCTCTCCAGCATTTATTATTTTTTGTTTTTTGGATTAATGCTAGCCTTGTTGGGGTGAGATGATATCTCATTGTGGTTTTGATCTGCATTTCTCTAATGGCTAACAATTGTGAGCATTTCTTCATGTGTCTGTTAGCCGCCTGAATATCTTCTTTGGCGAAGTGCCTGTTCATATCCTTTGCCCATTTTTGAATTGGGTTATTTGTCTTTTTGTTGGTGAGGTTTTGCAGCATCGTGTAGATTTTAGAGATTAGACGCTGATTGGATTTGTCATAGCCAAAATTTTTTTCCCAGTCTGTAGGTTGTCTTTTGACTCTTTTGGTGAAGTCTTTTGATGAGCATAAGTGTTTGATTTTTAGGAGCTCCCAGTTATCTAGTCTCTCTTCTGGTGCTTGTACATTGTTACTTATGGTTCATATTGTATTTATGCCATGTATTAGGGCTCCTGGCATTGTCCCTATTTTTTCTTCCATGATCTTTATCGTTTTCAATTTCATATTTAAGTCTTTGATCCATTTTGAGTTAGCTTTTGTGCATGGTGTGAGGTATGGGTCTTGTTTCATTTTTTGCAGATGGATATCCAGTTATGCCAGCACCATTTGTTAAAGAGACTGTCTTTTCCTCAGTTAATGGACTTTGGGCCTTTGTCAAATATCAGCTGCTCATAGGTGGATGAATTTATGTCTGGATTTTCAATTCTGTTCCATTGGTCTATGTATCTGTTGTACCAGTACCAGGCTGTTTTGACTACCATGGTGGTATAATAGGTTCTAAAATCAGGTAGTGTGAGGCCTCCCACCTTTTTCTTCTTCTTGAGTAATGCTTTACTTATTCGGGGCCTCTTCCCTTTCCATATGAAGTTGGTGATTTGTTTCTCCATCTCATTAAAAAATGCCGGTGGAATTTGGATTGGGATTGCATTGTAGCTGTAGATTGCTTTGGGTAGAATTGACATTTTCACAATGTTGGGTCTACCTATCCATGAGCAAGGTATTTTTTTTCCCCTTCTGCAGGTCTCTTTTGGTTTCTTGAAGTAGTGTCTTGTAGTTTTCATTGTACAGGTCTTTTACGTCTCTGGTTAGATTTATTCTTAAGTATTTTACCTTCTTGGGGGCTATTGTAAATGGTATCGATTTGGTGATTTCCTCTTCAGGTTCTGTTTGTCGGTGTAAAGGAATCCAACTGATTTTTGTATGCTTATCTTGTATCCTGAAACTTTGCTGAAATCTTCTATTAGTTCCAGTGGTTTTCTTGTGGGTTCTTTGGGGTTTTCTGTGTATAAGATCATATCATCTGCAAGTAGAGGTACTTTGACTTCTTCCCTACCAATTTGGATGTCCTTTCTTTCTTTTTCTAGCCTAATTGCTCTGGCTAAGACCTCCAACACAGTGTTGAATAAGAGTGGTGATAAAGGGCATCCTTGTCTGGTTCCTGTTCTCAAGGGGAATGCTTTCAAACTCTCTCCATTTAGGATGATGTTGGCTGTTGGCTTTGTATAAATGCCCTTAATTATATTGAGGAATTTCCCTTCTATTTCTATTTTGTTGAGAGTTTTTATCATGAATAGGTGTTGGACTTTGTCAAATGCCTTTTCTGCATCGATTGATAAGATTATGTGGTTCTTGTCTTTTGTTTTATTTATGTGATGGATTACTTTGATTGTTTTCCTAATGTTGAACCATCCCTGCATACCTGGTATAAATCCCACTTGATCATGGTAAATTATTTTTTTGATATGCTGCTGAGTTCTATTTTTTGAGGATTTTTGTGTCAATGTTCATGAGGGATATTGGTCTGTAATTTTCTCTTTTTGTGGTGTCTTTACCTGGTTTTGGTATCAGGGTTATGCTGCTGGCTTCATAGAATGAGTTTGGGAAGATTCCATCCTTTTCTATGCTCTGAAATACCTTTAGTAGTAGTGGTGTTAACTCTTCTCTGAAAGTTTGATACAATTCTCCGGTGAAGCCATCCAGGCCAGGGCTTTCTTTTGTTGGGAGTTTTTAAATTACCTTTTCAATCTCTTTGTTTATTACGGGTTTATTTAGTTGTTCTACCTCTGTTTGTGTTAGTTTAGGTAGGTAGTGAGTTTCTAGAAATTTGTCCATTTCCTCTAGGTTTTCAAATTGGTTAGAGTACAATTTTTCATAATATTCTGTTACGGTTCTTTTAATTTCAGTTGGGTCCGTTGTGATATCACTGATCTCATTTCTTATATGGGTTATCTGCTTCCTCTCCTGTTTCTTTTGTCAGTTTGGCCAATGGTTTATCAATTTTGTTGATCTTTTCAGAGAATCAGCTTTTGGTCTTGTTAACTCTTTCAATTGTTTTTCTATTCTCTATTTCATTTAATTCTGCTCTAATTCTTAGTATTTCCTTTCTTCTGGTGCCTGAGGGCTTCTTTTGCTGCTCTCTTTCTACAAGTTCCAGTTGTAGGGTTAATGTTTTGATTATGGCCCTTTCTTCTTTTTGGATGTGTGCATTCATTGCTATAAACTGACCTCTGAGCACTGCTTTTGCTGTGTCCCAAAGGTTCTGGTAGGATGTGTTTTCATTCTTGTTTGAATCTATGAATTTCTTTATTCCATCCTTAAGTTCTTCTGTAACCCAGTAGTTTTTGAGCAAGGTGTTGTTCAGTTTCCACATGTTTGATTTTTTTTTTTTCTTTACTTTTTCTGTAGCTGATTTCTGCTTTTCTGGCTTTATGGTCAGTAAAGTTGCTTTGTAATATTTCTATGCTTTGGATTTTGTTAAGGCTTGCTTTATGGCCTAATATGTGGTCTATTCTGGGTAATGTTCCATGTGTGTTGGAAAAGAAAATATACTTGGCTGTTGTTGGGTGGAGTGTTCGGTATATGTCTATGAGATCAAGTCAGTTGATTGTAGCATTTAGCTCTTCCGTGTCTTTGTTGAGCTTCTTTTTGGATGTTATGTCCTTCACCGAAAGTGGTGTTTTGAAGTCTCATACTATTATTGTGGAGCTGTCTGTCTTTCTTTTCAGTGCTGTTAGAGTTAGTTTTATGTATTTTGGAGCCCTGTCGTTGGGTGTGTAAATATTTGTTATAGTTATGTCCTCCTGGTGTATTGACCCTTTTATCATTATATAGTGTCCTTCCTTATCCTTTGTGGTGGATTTTACTTTAAAGTCTATTTTGTCAGGGATTAATATTGCCACTCCTGCTCTTTTTTGAGTGTTGTTTGCTTGATATATTTTTTTCCATCCTTTGAGTTTTAGTTTGTTTGTATCTTTAAGTCTAAGGTGTGTCTCTTGTAGGCAGCATATAGACAGATCGTGTTTTTTTATCCAATCTGCCACTCTCTGTCTCTTTATTGGTGCATTTAGTCCATTTACATTCAGTCAAATTATTGATAGGTATGAGTTTAGTGCTGCCATTTTGATGTTTTTTTAATGTGTTGTTCACAGTTTCTCTGTTCTACTTAATTTTCTGTGCTGAGTCATTTTTCTTTATGTATTTTCTTTTCATCTTTTTCATTGTTGTTGATGTTGTGTTTGCTGAATCTTTACATTTTTGTATTTTTTTAAAATTTTGACTTGTAAGATTGATTGTTAGTTTCCTTTGTGGTTACCTTAATATTTACCCCTATTTTTCTAAGTTTATACCAGTTTTTTATTTCTTTATATCCCCTTGACTTCCTCTCCATATGGAAAATCTATGTCTACATTTTTTAGTCCCTCTTTTTTGTTTTAATGTTGTCATCTTTTACATATTGACATCTCTGTTTCCCTATTTTCAGTGTTTAGCTTTGATTTCCTTTTGTGACTTCCATATCTGGGTTGATATCTGGTTGCTCTGTCCTGTGTTCTAGTCTCGGGTTGTTATCTGATGTTACTGATTTTCTAACCGGAGGACTCCCTTTAGTATTTCTTGTAATTTTCGTTTGGTTTTTGCAAATTCCCTAAACTTCTGTTTATCTGGAAATGCCCTAATTTTGCCATCATATTTGAGAGACAGTTTTGCTGGATATAGAATTCTTGTCTGGCATTTTTTTTTTCCTTCAAGGCTTTGTATATGTCATCCCATTGCCTTCTTGCCTGCATGGTTTCTGCTGAGCAGTCCGAGCTTATTCTTATTGACTCTCCTTTGTAGACGACTTTTTGTTTATCCCTAGCCCCTCTTAAATTTGTCTCTTTATCTTTGGTTTTGGAAAGTGTGATTATAATATGTCTTGGTGAATTTCTTTTGGTATCTACCTTATGTGGGGTTCGATGAGCATCTTAGATAGATATTTTGTCATCTTTCACGATATCAGGGAAGTTTTCTGCCAACAAATCTTCAACAATTCTCTCTGTATTTTCTGTTATCCCCCCATTCTGGTACTCCAATCACTCATAGGTTATTCCTCTTGATAGAGTTCCACATAATTCTTAGGGTTTCTTCATTTTTCTAAATCCTTTTATCTGATTTTTTCCTAAAATAAGTTGGTGTCAAGTGCTTTATCTTCAGTCTCACTAATTCTGACTTCCATTACCTCAATTCTGCTCCTACAACTTTCTGTGGTGTTGTCTAATTCTGAAATTTTATTGTTAATCTTTTGGATTTCTGATTGCTGTCTGTCTGTGGATTCTTGCAGCCTGTTAAATCTGTCATTATGCGCCTCTGTAATCTTTTTAATTTCCTCTATTGTGTGTTCTGTGTTTTGCTTAATTTCCTTCCTAATTTCTTGACGAGTTCTGTATATTAATCTATTGTATTCTGCCTCTGGTAATTCCAAAAATTTTCTTCCTCTGGAAAATTTCTAGATTCTTTATTTTGGGAGCTTGCTGAAGCCATCATACATTACCTCTTTATGTGATTTGATATTGACTGTTGTCTTCGAGCCATCAGTAAGTTATTATATTTATTTATTTTATGTTTGCTTCCTGTGTCCTCGCTTCTTGTTTTGTTTTGATACGCCCAAATAGGCTGCTCATATGAGCTAGTTTGATTATTGGCACCTTTGAAGCTCTAATGTCCTGTCACCAGGTGGTTAGATCAGTTACTAGGTATGTGAGCTCAGGAGTCTGCCCACTCCTCCTGTATGGATTCAGCTCAGGTGCCCAGGTAGATATCCACCAAGTGTGTGGTGTAGGTTCTGACTTACAGTCCTAGACAGGCACTGGTGATTGGTGTAGGCACAGGCATCTGGCTATAGCAGGGGAACACACTCTGATCAAGGCAGGGGGCTGATGGCCACCCCCGAGTGTCCAGGAGGAAGGCGTGTCCCTGTTCTCTAGAGCACGTAGGTGGGTGGGTTTTGCAGCTGGGCTATGTGCACCTAATGCTGTTGGCTGTAAGGACTCGGGGGAACCTCTTATTCATGGGCCCCTATCGCAGGTGGCTAGGTGACGTGGGTGGAGCCACCAGCCTTCAGGCCCTTGATGTTGGTAGGTGAAGACCCTGCTTAATGGGCAGATCAGTGTCAAATGTCAAGAACCTGCCACCTTGCAGCTGAAACAGTTGAAGTTAGAGTTCCAGTGTATACCCTGTTGTACTGCGGTAATGAGGGCCTACACTGTTGAGATGGGCCCACACAAGTCTATGCAGGGGGCAAGGCACTCAAAGTCCGTGGATCCCTTATGCCTGTGCCTAAGCAAAGGAGCTGTGCCTCCCCTGGGTTCCTGGCTTAGGGGAGCCGGCAGTTTATTTTTTCCCGTTTGTTAATTTGTTCACTCTCCAAGGCAGGGAGACTGGCTCTGGGTGTGTTACGGAGCCTACTTCCAGCCCAGGGGACTCAGCAATTGCTGAAGCCAGTCTGGGACCCAGTGCAGAGCAGAGAGTGGGGAGGTACATGGGAGACAAGTTTTTCCCTAAGGGGGGTGTTTTTGATCCATGCGGTACGCCGTACACAATTACTTATCTTTCGCCGATTGAGAGCTGCTTCTCACTGGTTCTGGGTGGCCATGTAGACTCTCTGGCACTGGGTCTCTCCTGGTGTGGAAAACACACGTTCTGAGTACCGCCACTTGCCTGCCTCACTGCTGACTCTCGAGCTACTCAGGCCTGAAGGGCTCAGGCTCTCACTGGTCAGGTCTGGCAACTCCTCACTGATTCTGAACCCTCTCTCCCTCCCCCTGCCACTCAGTCTGGTTCCTCAACTCTGCCTTTGATGTTCAGGGCTCCCGGATTGTCATATATAATCAATTCACTTGTTTTTTCGGGCCTGTGTTGTAAGAGGGTTCACCAGAAGCATCTGACTACTCCGTCATCTTGGCCCCACCTCTAAAACCTGCTTAAGTTTTGACAACATTTTCATCAAACTGGGTAATGTTAAGTTCCTTAGTTCTATCTCTGAGTCTGCCATGCACTCAATTAACTCCCTAATAAATATTAACTTTTGAATTATTCATTGAATAAATACTATATTGATCAAACACCTGTTAAGGGCCAGGCACAGATCTAGGCCAATAAACCAAAGTTTCTAGTTTCTCACATGGAGCTCCCATTCAAATGCATGTGTGTGTATCTGTGTGTATGTGTGTAACAATAAACACACAAAAGCATCATTAGTCAGAAAGTAACAAATGCTATGAAAAATATAAGGCGGAATGAGAAATAGAGTGTAATGATGGGAAGGTACTAGTTTATATAGGGTGGTCGTTGAAGGCTTCTCTGATAAGACATTTATTTGAGCAGAGGCCTAAATTATATAAGTAAGCCCTGTATGTATCTAGAGCAAGGGTCAGCAACATACTGCTCATGGGCCAAATTTAACCTGCCACCAGGCTTTGAAATAAAGTTTTATTGGAACACAGCCATGCTCATTTGTTTCTGTATTATCTATGGCTACTTTCCCAGTACAGTTTTAGAGTTGAGTAATTGCGGCAGAGACCGTATGGCTCACAAAGCCTGAAACATTTACTATCTGGCGTTTTACAGAAAAACTTTTCCAATCCCTGGTCTAGTGAAAAAGGGTGCCAGGCAGAGGAAACAGCAAGTGCAAAGGGCTTGGGGTTGAAGTGTGCTTGGCATATTTAAGGAACAGTAAGGTGGCCAGTGAAGGAGCCCTGGTTGCTCAGTGGTTAAGCTCTCGGCTGCTAACTGAAAAGTCGGCAGTTCTAACCCACCAGCCCTTTCGCAGAAGAAAGATGTGGCAGTCTGCTTCCGTAAAGATTACAGCCTTGGAAACTCTATGGGACAGCTCTACTCTGTCCTGTATGGTCACTGTGAGTCGCAATCCACTCATGGCAGTGGGTTTTTGTTTGTTTTTTAAAGGTGGCAAGTGTGCCTGGAGGGAGTAGGGATGAGAAAGTGTAGTGGGAGAGAAGGTCAGATCACGTGACCACAGTAAGGTGTTGGGCTTTTTCTTTGAGTAAGATGGGCAGCCACTGGAGGTTTAAAGCAGAGTGATATGATGTGTGTCTTAAAAGGAACTTCCTGGCTGCTATCTTCCTTTTAGGTCCCTGAGTGGCACAAGTGGTTTGCCATCGACTACTAATCTAAAGCTTGGCGGTTTGAACCCACCCAGCAGCTCTGTGAAGAAAGGCCTGGCGATCTGCTTCCATGAAGATTACAACCAAGAAAACCCTATGGAGCAGTTCTACTCTAACATACAAGGTCGCCATGAATCAGAATCAACTCACCCACAGTGGGTTTGGGTTTTGGTTTATCTTCCTTTTATCTCTTCTCCCTCCCTACTCCTCCCCTAAATCTCTCCCTTCAGAAGACAGGGGTAGTTTAAGAAATGATTAAAACCCATTGCCTTTGAGTCAATTCCAACTCATAGTGACCATACAGGACAGAGTAGAACTGCTCCATAGGGTTTCCAAGGAGTGGCAGGTGGATTTGAACTGCTGACCTTTCGGTTAACAGCCATAGCACTTAACTACTGTGGCACTAGGGCTCCAAGAAATGATTAGTCCTGGAATTTGATGATTTCTTGGTTAGTCCTGATCCTGGCACAGGAAGGGCCTCCTTGTCCTTTGGTTCCATCTTTCTTGAGACCCTGGAGCCTCTGATGAGGCTTCGGTCTGCATGAGGACTGAGCAAGCTGTGCATCCTGTGAGCAGCCTCAGGCTGCAGCCTAGGAAGGCTAGGGCGGTGCGGGCTTCACAAAGAGCACCTTGGAGCCTTGCTCTCCTCTCTGAAGATACATTCACTTACTTATTTAGGAATCATTTGTTCCAAAGGGATAATGCACTTTCCAAATGCTAGCTCATAGTCTAAACACATCTAATACACACTGACTTCAGCTTGGGGAAATATATTTGTGTTATTTTTACAATGCATTTGTGACCAGAGTAGGAATATGGCATCTTTTCATATGTGGGGGCGCGTGTGACAAAGCAAAGGTGGTTTTCCCTCCTTCAAAAATGGAAATAAATACGGAATTCTGTTGGTGCTTTTTTCACTCCCGGTATCTTTCCAGCTGTTCAATTATATGAGATACTGACTCTCTTTAAAGATGTTCTGAATAAGTTATTTTTATTAGGTATTTTCAACAGAAATATTCTATTTTATGCCTTCCTTTACCGATTTCTTTTGTCATCCCATAGGGTGGGTTTTATACTTTCCAGGCTTTGGTTTTCTTATAGGTGGATATAGTGAAAGGAGTTAGGAAACAAACTGTGCTGGTTGTTCAGCTTCTGATATGATTGGTGATCTCGGGTTAGGCACTTAACTCACAGAGCTTCTGTGTGTCTATTGATGAAAGGGTGGATATTAGCTCTTTGTGTTCTGGCCACCTTGGACAATTGTTGTTAGAATCAAATGCTAAATTGCTAGACATTAAAACATTGACATGTTGAAAGCACTATATGAGTGTGAGGTTGTGGTGTTATCTTTAGTTCTTCTACTTTGTAATCTATAAAGAATACGTGTATCTTGAATCATTCGGATTATGCTTCAAAAGGAAAACAAACCCAAATTGGTGAAACTAAGAAAAAGTTGAAAGCAGAGGTTGAAATATTTATGGAAGTCTATCTGGCAGACATATGACTTAAATTCATCCCACAAATTGGCTTCAGGCTTAAATTAGGAAATACAAAAATCTGCAAAAGTATTCTGAATGGATTTTTTCCCCCAAAGCTGTGACTCCTATGATAGGAAATTTTGTGCTGTGTTTTGGTTAGAACCTTCTTATTTGATATTAATGGAGTAAGCGAAATGTAAAATGATATTCATTTAATCTTTATTGGAAATGCGGCTTTCAGAATTTGGCAGCTCTGTTCAGTGGCATAGAAGACGAGCTTAATGCTAACACTGTTTGGGAAGATTTAAACAAAAACAAACTGCAGCCAGTCTGTTTCTCAGAATCCGTTTAGGACCAAGGTGTTTGAGAATACCATGAAGAATTTTAAACCTTAAATCACCGATGTGTTCTTAAAACCAAGTGGTAGGAATTGAAAAAAATTTTTTAAAGCAAATCCCCCAATAATCCATTATCTGAAAACAGTGGCAGTAGTTGGGTACCTGATGGCATTTCTGGGTTGGGAAAAACTTACATGACTTTGTCAACTGGCACAGCATATGTTCCTTCACCAACTTTTGCCTAGAGATGGTAATGATATTCATTGGGCATCAGAGCTTTGGCAGGCATTTTGGAGAACCCATGAAAACATAGCCACTTTCTTCCAGAAGCTCCTAATCTAATGAAAACAGATAATAAGGTCTCTTCCTCAGAGCCATGATTTTACTCTTGAACTATTTTCCTTCGAATACTGTCATGAAAGAACAATGTCCTAAATAAAATCTCCAATAACATTATAGGGGAATTATCTGTTTCACCAGAGTATGTGGTGTTCAAAATCTTTTTCCTGAGATTTTTATCTTATTTGCATATCTCAAGTCAGTGTGTTTAAGAGTTCTTGCTACTGAATGAGGGCAGAGTTGGACTAGAATCAGAAAAGTCATGAAGCCCTTTTGCCATCCAGAATACCTTTGTCTACTTGAGTGACTGACATATTTTCAGAGGTAAATCTCTTTTCAATTTTCTCATGTGGGAACAACACCCTCCAGAAAATTATATGTACATACATTGATTAAACATGACCATTTAGCTTAAGATTTCCCTTCCCAAGGTATGCCTGATATGCAGCATCCGGGTTTTTCGAAGGACACTTGCAGGGTCAGGCCATCTTTGGGTGGCACTTTAGCCTCAATTTTACTGTTTTGCAGTGGAAGGAAGAGAATGAAGAAGCAATTGGGGAAGACTTTCCCTCATTTGTTTGGAAACCAATGAGCAACAAGACGAAATAGTGTTTTAGGAACAATGTAAAACATGTGGCATTAAACTTGCCAAGGCTAGACATTGTGAAGCTTCATGCCCAGTGGCTAACCAATACTATTCCATAATAATTATTATCTTATTATTATCTGTTAGTTATTGGAAAGAACCCTGGTGGCACAATGGTTGAGTGATCGGTTGCTAACCAAAAAGTCAGCAGTTTGAACCCATCAGTCGTTCCACGGGAGAAAAGGTTTGGTGATCTGCTCCTGTAAAGATGACAGCCTTGAAACTCTATGAGGACAGTTATACTCTGTCCTATAGGGTTGCTAGGAGTCAGAATCAACTCAACAGCAATGAGTTTGTTTTTTGTTTTGTTTTGGCAGAAAAATGCAGGTAAAGCCATTAGCACGGTGTCTAACACATAGTAAATGCTCAATAACTAATGTTGTTGTTGTGTGCCACTGAGTCAATTCCAACTCATAGTGAAATTCATGTTTCTAGCCACTCTGCAATATACCTCTCCTTGGAAATGATTCAGTATTTCAATAGGTTTGTTCTTGTGTGCTGTTGAGTTAATCTTGACTCATAGCGACCCTGTGTGACAGACCCTGTGTCCCATAGGGTTTCCTAGGCTGTAATCTTTATGGGAACAGATCGACAGGGCTTTCTCCTGCAGAGCCGCTGGGTGGGTTTGAACTGCTGACCTTCAGTTAGCAACCTAGTGCTTAATCTTTGTACCTCCAGGACTCCTTGAATAGGTTTAAAAGGCCATAAACATTGACTTATGCATCTACATCTTCCTGAGAATATTATGATGGATATCTTTGGCTAAAGACAATCTACAAGGGCTACCTCTACTTCACTGGAGTTTGCAGGAACTTTTTTTCATCTTGGAATGCCATTCCAGACAAGATCAGGATAGGTAGATGGATGGATTGGTCATTTAAGTTTCTTTTCACCTTGAGATTTTATGATTCCTCAGTGCTCTTGGAACCCTTCCATGTCTCATATGAAGTATCCAGTATTAGATTCTACTCACAATCGCTACAAATGCTTCTGTGCCTCTGTTTTCCTATTTCTATAGTGAGACTGACATGCTTTCCTTTCTTTATAGGAATATTATAATCATTAATAATTTAATAGCTATATAAATGCTTCAAGTCTATGAGGAAGACCAGATACAAAAAATCCAAGTTATCATTGCCATCAAATTATTTACATTTTAGTGCAAAAATGGAAACACTCTAAAGACATTCTGTGGCACACTTAGCTTTATTGAAATTGAACAAATACTTTTTTAAATAACCCCTTTTACAGCACATGTAAAATTTAATTTTTTCATTATAATTTTACAGGTTGTCTTTTATCTGAGTAAGCAAAAATACTTCTTTTATTTTTTTTTATCTTACTTAAAACACGTAGCCAGGATTCGAACCACGTAGCTCTGGTACCAAAAAGGCAACGGGTTATGAAAATCACAGTACAGTTTTAAAATTCTTTAAGTTAGTCAAGGGTATTTAAAACGATAGTCACTTGGATTAACAGTAGAAATCAGGGGTCAGTTGACATTAGGACTAGTGGTTACACCTACAGTGAGAGCAGAAATGGGAAATTCAAGCTTATCTGAGCTATATCATTCAGGACACACCATCTGCATAAACACTGTGGCTGAGAGGATGCAATGGCTAAGTTACACTTAGATACTTAAAGCCCCACATAAATATAGCCAAAACGAAAAGAAAATAGTGCACTAACTTGGCTCTAAAATAAAATGGGTATTTATTTTTTAAGAGGGTGTACTATGAAATCAATTACACAGTACACAATTTCAATCCCAAAATTACTCCTAGGAAAGAAAAATAATATTAAAATGCACACCTGCACGGACAGTAAAGTAGAAATCTGTTCTTTGTCATTGGTGTTACTTGTTGTTGCTATTGTTTTCTGGAAAGTAGAAATAATTTATGATCCACAAAAGGATTTCTTGGGTGAAACACTAATTACAGACATTATAAAGAACATAGCTCAGGAGGCTTGTTTTAAAAACGAGGCAGCATTTTCCTGAAAAAGTTTGGTCCTCAACTCACTATAGGCTAGTCGCTATGGTCAGATGGTAAGCATTTTTGTTTTGTGTGTGTGCATTTTTTAAGCTAACTATTTAGTACCAGAATTGGTCAAAACCAAGCCAAATCAAAAGACAAATAGCCCTCGAGAACTTGACCCTGCGTATCATGTCTGATTGATGCATCATCTGAAAGAACAATGTTAAAGGCTATGGAAGGGAAGTATGCTCATATGATTCAGCAACACCTTAATTTTGTGCAAACTTTTTTCTTCATGGCCAGGATAACATCTCTTCTTCATGTAGGTGCCAGGAAACCCACCCACATGATCCTCCCTCCCCCCTCCCCCCAACCTTCTCCTCTGTCATAGGGATATAAAGACAATTTCACTGTGTATTTACAAGCACAATACTTAGGCAAGAAGGTCCCCGGGATCTGTAGGGCACACCTATTTCTTGTGGACATCCTCATGCCGAATGATCTTATATGTGATCCAGTAAAAGATGTTGAAAATGAGGAAGGCCAGTGGGAAGGCAGCTCGAGATATCGTGTCAATCCTTTTTGCCCGGTCCACAAACTTCTTCTTGATGGCGTCTGCATCTTTAGGGGGTGGTGGGAGTGGGTTGGCAGGTGTGGCCTTGACAGCAGCCCCATCTTTCACTTGGAGGCAGTGACCCATCCCATAACCACTGAAATTAAAGCGACTTTCCCGAGTAACATCTTCCTCCTGGGGGAATAAAGACAGAGGAAGTGCAGACTGATTGTCAGTCACATCAGATGGAAGATGCTGAGAACTCTTAAGAAGTAAAAGGCTAAACCATAGTTAACTCGTGGTGCAGGAGGGTTTGGGAATGTGGTGTTTTCTTCAAAAACAACTCAATTATTCATGGAACAGATACAGTTCATTAACTTTTCAGGCTGAGAAATAAGGGTAAGAATGATGACTTTGTGGTCATTTTAATTAATCAATAAACAGAAAACACCTAAATTGTATTCAGCACTGACTTTCCCATAATCTAATTTATTAATCCACGGATTTGAATAGACTGTTTTGAAGCCAGTTCTCAAAATCCCAATATAATACTGTAAGTCTATGAGGATGATCATTTGTTCATTCACTCACTCATTCATTCATTTAAAAAACATCTACTGAGCCCTTGCTGTGTGCCTGACCCTGAGCGAGACGCTTCTAGTAATGTGGCCCATTCACACACAGCCCAGTTCCTTCTATTAACATTGGCTTAAAAAATGTCCATGTGTCGAGCTAAGGTTAGCCCCTTGGATGTATACTTGTTTCCTCCTCCAGCCCTCTAGTTCATCTCAGAGATACAGTAGAGATTAGATATTTATTACTTGGTGTTGAATATTTCCACCATGGCTAATTTTTCTAGTGCCAATTTTTAACACTGATTTTTTGGCTAGTTTTTTTTTTTATCACTAACACAATTAAACATAATTAAACGTGTGGTTTTAGCTGATGTTAGTGGTTTTTGTGTTGATTATTTCTACATGAATTAGATAAAAGACTGATAAATCATATTTATTCCTTGGGTGTGTGGTTGGATCAAAAGAAGAGGTCAAAATAGTGGGGTTGAAAAGGTGGAATTGAAATGACCAGCTTTATAAAAATTTAGATCTGAATAGCTATCAATTAAATCAGGTTCTTCTACAGCTAGATTGCTGACTTCCTTAATACTCTGCAGACCCTTTGAGTCACCAGAGACACTGTAGTCTTTTCTTGACAGATAATTAGTAATGGTTATGTTTCCCAAAAGAGAAGAAATGTTGGTATTAATTTTTTAAAACTTGGTATTAGTGTTTATTGCATGTCAGTAGTGCCTTCAGCTATATATAAAAGGTATTCTGAACAAAGGACTTTTAAGATAATATGAATGAAAGCCCAACTGTAACCCTAATGGTATGGGAAAAACAAATTGTATCTTGTGTATTGAAATGAGTTTTGTAAATTCAACAGGAGATTTTGGATAGGTAAAGAAAGTGAGAAAAGCTATTTCAGCTAATTACAGTTTATCCTGTGCAAAATGGGGAGTGAGAGCATGTGGGCTAAAGAAAAGTGCAAGGACTTCAGAAGACTTAGATTAGATTATAGCATATGTGCTCTGATGGGTGGACACAGAACCTGGAGAGGAGGAAGGATTGGCTTGGATGCGGCTTACTTAGCTAGATTAGTACCCAGGTGCCACTTCCCTCTATGGGAGGTACGTGCAACCTGAAAATGAAGATGAGAGTACAACAGCATCCTTGGGGCATTTGGTTTATCAGTATCGCCCACTATAATACAGTGCCTCCCGTGAGGCCAGCACTAAACATGGCTAAACATTGCATTGCAACCTGGCAATTACTTGGAAGAACTTGAGCTGGCGAGATAGCTGGTGTGAATGATTGCCAAATACTCTGTGCCACTCTTTACTGTGTAGATCCGATTTCTAGGAAAGTCAGGCTAGAAAACAAACGGCTCATTTACTTGATGCGTTAGTAGTTCTGATTAATGAATCTACCTAGTACTACCAATAAAAGACATTAACTACGATCTTCAATCAACCTGTTTATATCATGAAAATCAGGCCAAAGCTCTTGTAATAAAGTAACTGTAAATCTACTACGTTATAAAGCCATTTCTCCAATACTTTTATTTATATAAGGAGCCCTGGTAGTGCAGTGGAGCCCTGGTGGCGCAGGGTTAAGAGCTTGGTGAGTTATGACTGCTAACCAAAAGGTCGGCAGTTTGAATCCACCAGCTGCTCCTTGGAAACTCTATGGAGCAGTTCTACTCTGTCCTATAGGATCGCTATGAGTCGGAATCGACTCAGTGGCAACCCCCTGAAACACCCATTGCCATCAAGTTGATTCCGACTCATAACGACCCTATAGTTTGTTTTTTTTTTTTTTTGGTAGTGCAATGGTTAAGCGCTTGGCTGCTAACATAAAGGTTGGTGGTTTGAACCCACCAGCCACTCCACAAGAGAAAGATGTGGCACTCTGCTTCCATAAAGATTTACAGCCTGTGACATCTGGGGTCTTAAAAGCTTACAAGCAGCCATCTAAGATGCATCAGTTGGTCCCAACCACCCAGAGTAAAGGAGAATGAAGAACACCAAAGACACAAGGAAAGTACTAGCCCAAGAGACAGAAAGGGCCACATAAACCAGAGACTTCATCAGCCTGAGACCAGAAGAACTAGAGGGTGCCCGGCTACCACCAATGACCACCCTGACAAGGAACACAACAGAGAGTCCCTGATGGAGCAGGAGAAAGGTGGGGTGCAGAACTCAAATTCTAGTAAAAAGACCAGACTTAATGGTCTGACCGAGACTGGAGGAACCCCAGAAAGCATGGCCCCTGGATTCTCTATCAGCCCAGAACTAAAACAATTCGCGAGGCCAACTCTTCAGACAGGAATTGGACTGGACTGTGGCACATAAAGCGATACTCGTGAGGACTGTGCCTCTTAGCTCAAGCAGATACAAGAGACTACAGGGGCAGCTTCTGTCCGGAGGTGAGATGGGAAGGCAGAGAGGGTTAGGAGCTGGTTGAATGGACATGGGGAATCAGGGGTGGAAAGGGGGAGTGCGCTGTCACAGTATGGGGAGAGCAATCAGGGTCACATAACAATGTATGTATAAATTTCTGTATGGGAAAAAAGAAAAAAGATTTATAGCCTTTTGAAACCCTATGGAGGCAGTTCTACTCTGTCCTGTAGGGTCGCTATGAGTCAGAATCAACTTGATGGCAATGGGTTTGGGTTTTGGTCCTATGCCAGATTGGTTCAAGACACTCTGTCTCATTTCATAACAAAATGTAATAAAGAGTTTTTCATTCAACAATTGTTGAGTGTTTACTCTATGACAATCAACTGTGCTAGGTGTTGGGGAGACAGTTGATGAAGAGCCCTGTCTGCATGGAGATTTCAGTTGCTGGTGGAAGAGGCAGACATAAAGGCATTATTATAGAATGAAGCTGACAAAGAACACCCACCATGACATCTGAGACTTCCACGTGCTCAGTTACACAAGCTCAAAATGAAGACTTAAACTGGACTCTGATTCAGATATTAAATTTGTTTTCTTTACCTTAAAATGTGAATGACATATTTTATGAATGCAAACATTTCTAATAAGTGAAGGATTTCAAAATGTGGAATAAAAATATATTAACCATTACAGTATCATTATAACCATTCAAAGACTCATTTAGTACTTAGCAAGAAGGGAAGTGCATAGTTAGTAGGAGGAAGGGACTTGCTTGTCACACAGGCAGTCTCCCAACTTCCTACCTACTACTAATAGGTATTAAGATTTCAACCAGTGTGAGAGTAAAGTAGAATTGGTACCAGCTCGTTTTGTAAAGAGGGATCCAGACTGGGAATTTAGATACTTGGGTTCTAGCTTGGTTCCAAAGTTTATAAGGTATGTTGACCATGGGCAGTCTTATTCTTTCAAGGCCTCAGAGACTTCCTGCCAAAAATGTCAAGGATGGACTAGATCTAGGGGTCTCAGCTTTGGTTGCAGGGGAACTTTCACAAATATATGTATGCCTGCCCCCCACCCGCCCTCTTCCAGACCAACTAAATCAGAATCTCTGGGGATGAGAAATGAGGATCTGATCTGTATTTTTAAAAAATCCAGTGACTCTAATGCAAAAGGTTGGAAACCAGTGGCCTAGAGGAGCTCTAATGGCCAAATCTAAAATGTTGAACTTGTTCTATATTATTAAGTAAAAAATTACTTCTCAAATGGAAACAACCTCTTAAAGTGAATTTTCCCTTATCTGCCTAAATTGACCATGCTGTTTTTCCTTTCCATATCTGTAGAATCTTGCAAATTGCTGCTCTCACCTCTATAAACATTTAGAAATTCATGATTAAGCATATAGTTCACTCCCTGAATGAGATAAGATCATTTCTTATAAATTCCTGGGCTTCTAGAGAGATAAAAAGGGTAGGTTAGCTAGTAACTTATTTTTAGCACATAAAACAAAAGGAAATCTAAATACATATGTTCACATTTCTTTTCAGACTGACTCATTCATTTAATTTCTGTAGTCCTTCCCCACATACTGTGAATGGACAGCTGAAAAAATTATCTCATTCAGTTAACTACCAGAGCTAGAATGGAATGATACTAGGTTAGAATATCATTATGTGGTACATTGCCATGCAAACAGTGGGTGCTTAATAAACGTGTGTTGAATGATGAATAAAAGGGAATTTTAAGAGCGTTTTCCTATGCTTGAAAATACTTTCCTCATTCATTCAACAGTATTTCAGATTACGCTTCTGAGCGTAGTTACAGCTAATTAAATCCTTTAAAATTCTCTGTCACAAACGTAGGTAGAAATTATCCATTTAATTTTTTATATGCAGGAGGTATGAATGCTAGTTTAAGGGTCTTCTTATTTACCATGATGACTCATTCAGTGTCTTTTAAATATAGAACCTTAAATTATCCACATCAAAGGATGTGGTTTTGATTCAGAAAACATAATTGCAACCAATTTGAATTTTTTGTGTTATAATGAATGACTAATTGCCTTTATTGCAGGTTCAGAATAAAATGTTATGGTAATATGGCAAGATTCTTATATGAGGGCAAAATGGAGATGAGCTTGCATCATGGATGAACTGAAGCTAAAATAAAGAACAGTCTGTAGGCACAGCTTAGTTGAACATATTCACAGAGAGAGTTAGGTCCTTCCAGTAAGGAAAGAATTTTAGGCACTGATTCTCCACTTCTAATTAACCTGGAACCCAGTTATTTAATTATTTCTGCCTACCTGCCATCTTCAGTAGCTCTGAGCAATAGACCTTAGAGCTGACCCTGTTTTGTTAGTCACTGATTAAATTCCCATAGGAAATTAATCATCTGGTCAAAGTTTCAATACATCCAATATTTGTATCCCACTTTGATAAAATATCCTTAAATCCTGTCTGCTTTATGAAGCACTGCAATGGTACTCCTCAATTCATTTGAGACTCATTATCTAACTTTATTTTATGCATCAATTTTGCTAATTGTAAATCTGTCAGCCCCAATTTCTCATTCTTGTATTTGGAATAATTCTTGTCTAGATATGAAACTGAACCAAAGGTCATCCAAATTGCATTGTAGTGAATCGTTTGTTAGACACAAATGATTTTGATGTAATTAAGGAACATGGTACTTTAAAAATGAACTTTTTAGCTGAGCCCATATTTCTGATTTTTCTCTTATGCCCTATAGGGGAGGAAATAAGAGGACTCCTAAAATCTGTGATAGGGGAAAATTCTTTCCTTCACATTTCTCACCCAGTGGACTGAATCTCTCTTCTGTTGGAACAGGAAATTGCTCAGTGGGAATCAAAGGTTGTAGTGAGCCTCAATCAATGCAAGGCACATAATGGAGTCTTCAGCTGTCCTGAGGACTCAGTATGAGCCCAAATACAGTGGGTTTTCACTGAAAAACTCGTCTGACCACATGATAGCTGAATGATGCTTATTCAAAGACCTGGAGATTTATATCACCTGGACTTAGGGAAAAGGGATGACCTTGAAAATTCTCGTCAATTCTTGGGGCCTGGTAAACCATGGTTCCTGTTTGGAGCTTTATTTTATGAACCAAGGAAGCCACTGCAGGCTTTTAATGGGGGGTTGCATGACATAATCAGATTAGCATGTTGAAATAAATCATTTTGGTTGCAATGTGGATGACCAACTGGAGGAAGGCAAAAGTGGATCCAGGATGACTAGTTAGGAGGCTACAGCAGTGGTCCGGGAGAGAGATGGTAGTGGTTTTGACTAGGGGCTGGTGGTGTAGGTGGAGAGCTTTGTGTCAACTTGAGACATATGTAGGAGGGGCAAGCAATAAACTTTAGAATTGGGGGGTTTGTGGAATGGGTGGTGTTCAAGGATAACTTCTAGCTTGAATCACTAGGTAGATGATAGTGCCATTCAACGAGAAAGAAGATCCTAAGAGAGTATCATATTGGGTTGGAGGAAGAGCATGTTGTGTTTGAGGTACACTTGAGACATTCACATGGAGATGTGGGTTAGGTGATTACATGGAGGGGGAGGGTCTGGAACTCAGATGAGAGATCCATCTGGAAGTATAGCCTTGGTTATATCCTAGCATATGACTGGCAATCTTTTCCACTCCCAAAGCATTTTCTAGGCATAACATTATTGAAGGCGACTTATGCTAAAAACCAACCATTAGCCAAGACTTTTAAACTTCTCTTATCAAGAGATGGGGTCTATGCCCCTTCCCTTTGAATCTGGAGAGGATTGTGACTTGCTTGTAACCAAAAGTATTCAGTGGAAGTAGCACTGTATGAACTTCCAAGCTAAGTCAAAAGGTGATGAGGCTTCTGCCTTGTTCACTGGCACACTGGTGCTTGGAGTCCTGAGGCACCATATAAAAATCTACCACCCTGAGGCGGCTATGCTGTGAGGATGCTGAGCCACATGGAAAGGCCAAGCGTAGGCATTCTGGTTAGCAGTCCTAGTCTTTGAGTTCTCCCAGCCCAGGCACTAAACAGGTGAATGAACAAGTCTACAGATGACTCTAACCTCCAGCTCTCTAGTAACCATCAGCCTTTGAGTCTTCCCAGCAGAGAGAAGTCTTGCCCACTCTGTCCTTTCCAAATTTCTGACCCACACAATCTATGAGCATAATAAAACGGTGTTTGTTTTATGCCATTAAGTTTGGGGTGGTTTTTATGCATACTAACTGAAACAGGACTCTTTGAGTCAGCATCACCCCAAATTTTATACTTTTGAAAGCCAGTTATACCCAAACCTAGAATTCCTGGCATGAAGTAAGAAAAGAAATATTACTAATATATGGGATTGAATATGTTCCAGATTGAATGCTAATTAGCTTTTCAGATTAAAAAGTTGGAGTAAAAATGTCAATCTAATTACAATGGTTGGTGAAAACTGCTCTGCAAGTCATGCCAGGTAAACTGGCCAGTGGCCCTCCCTACAATGGCTGCCCTTAGCCATCTGAGATATGGCATCACTGCCTATGATTCCAGTATTCACCCTACAATAGGAATCATGTCATAAAAGAACTTTCAACACTGCAGTGTACTGTGATATTGATAGGGGATGTGCCTCCTGTTTTAAAAATAATCATCTTGATTCACTTCAGTAATGATGGAACACCAAGAGACTAATGTTATACCTGATGGCATTCTCAGGGGCACCATTTCAGAGAATCTCATGTTCTCATCAGCCAGTCTCTTTTCTATTATAAAACCAAACACAGACGTGTTTCCTTTCAAAAGAAAGATCTGAACCATACAAAATAGGTAAATTAGGGGGTGATCTCTTTGAGAGGAAACCCAGCACTGAGTATCTAATACATGCTGAAGATATCCTTGTTGACTGCCTTGGACTTTTTTTTTTTTTTAAATTGATAGAAGGTTGTCCAATAGCTAGTAAATCCAAGCTCACTTAACTTTATGATTTGGTCCCTATAAAGAGATTTACACTTAACCTTTTCTATAACATTTGCATTCCATAGAGTAGGGTGTGCTCATAGCCGTAAGCAATCATAGGACAAAATGACCTTAACTGAAAAAAAAAAAGAAGGAAAACAATAATATTTACAAATACATATTCAAAAACAAAAACAAAAAAGTCTGTTGCCATCGAGTCAATTCTGACTCATAGTGACCCTATAGGACAGAGTAGAACTGTCTCATTGGGTTTCCAAGGTTGTAATCTTTACAGAAGCAGACTGACAAATATTTCTCCTGCAGAGCAGCTGGTGAGTTTGAACCGCTGACATTTCAGTTAGTAGCTGAGCTACCTGGGTTCCCAAATACATATGAGGCCAGGCTTGTAGGTAGGTAAAGACTTTGTGAAAGAATGCAAATGAAAATTATCCTGAGTGGAGAAGCGAGGCTCTGTGTCCTACGATGTAGTTAGTTGTTTCAATTTAAACGTATCAGTGAGGGGTGAAACCTTGTGTGGCATGTCTGTAAGAATTCAGCCCAGAGAGAGTACTTGATGATATCTACTTTTTGCTTACTTTCTTAAAGTGAAGACATTGGATCTAATAGGCAGAGGAGTGAAAGAAGAGTGAAATGGGGAGAAATATCTCTTGAATATGGCTGACCCTGCTTCTCTGCACCCAGGTTTTCCACTTGGAGGGTACCCACAGTCATATGGAGACCACCTGTCAATCCATTATATCTGTTTATCAAGCAATCAACAGTTGAATAAATAAGCAGCTATTATAGGGCAAGGGCCCTGGTGGCACAGTGGTTAAGTGCTTGGCTGCTAACCGAAAGGTCGGTGGTTTGAACCCACTAGCTGCTCTATGGGAGAAAGATGTGGCGATCTGCTTCTGTAAAGATTACCGACTTGGAAACCCTATGGGGCAGTTCTACTCTGTCCTATAGGGTCACTATGAGTCGGAATCCACTCAACGACAATGGTTTTGGTTTTCTTGGTTTATTATAGGGCAGGCAGTGGACTTTGCTCAGGAAGTACAAAGATGAATAAGATCCACTCTTAAACTTTGGAGACCTCAGGCTTTTTTAAGGAGGGTATAGAGAATTTAAAAGAGTATAATATGAGAGATAGTCTCCAGATATGTGCAAAGGTTTATTGGAGTATCATATGAGCCTAAGGTCTCCAGCATTGGTGTGATTATTTTTAAATGTTGTTGTTAGGTGCTGTTGAGTTGATTTTGACTCATAGCAATCCCATATAACAGAGTAGAACTGCCCCATAGGGTTTTCTAGGCTATAATCTTTACAGGAGCAGATTGCCAGGTCTTTCTCCCACAGAGCCACTGGGTGGGTTCTAACCGCCAACCTTTTGGTTAGCAGCCAAACACTTAACCATTGTGCCACTCTTGAAAAAAAAATCGTTGCTGTCAAGTCGATTCCAATTCATAGCGACCCTATAGGACAGAGTAGAACTGCCTCATAGAGTTTCCAAGGAGCATGTGGTGGATTTGAACTGCTGACCTTTTGGTTAGCAGCCCTGGCTCTTAACCAGTGCACCACAAGGGCTCCTTTATTTTGAAATAGGCAGTCAAAAATTCTGGATTTTGATAGTTGATTTCCACTATTGACTTCATTCACCAAAGGGTGAGCTTCTGGGATTGTGTCAAGCTCATCTCTCTATCCCTATCCCCACGTACAATGCCTGGCCCTTAAAGTTACTCAATAATTGTGTTAGGAATGATCCTCTTGATTCTGAGTAAGGGCTCAGAAAGGTTGTGCCCCCCGGGGTAGGGAAGGGGACAGTGATTGTCTCCTAGTTTGTCTTCCTCTCTTTGCCAATTGCAATCCCTTCTGCAGCCTCTGGATCAATCTTTTCTAAAGAACTTCGATCCCATCCTTCTCACTTTAGATTCGATAACTTGACCATCGCGGAGGACCAGAGGGAAAACACTGGGCTTAAATCTGAATATTTATATTGAATTCTTATCTTTCCTACCTCCTAGATGTGTGTTTGGAACAGTCCCTCAACTATTTTTGCTCTTCCATTTCCTCATCTTTAAAATGAAGAGTGGACATTTGTCTATTTTCTGAGTTTGTGAATATAGGGCTATGATGTTAGCTAGTAGGTTGCCTCGAGATTATTCTCTAGCTGGTTGATATGTTTAAGACTTTTCTCCCCTACTAGGGAGTAGACAGCTTGCAAGCAAGGACTGTAAATTCTTCTTCCTATGCCTGCCCTGGTACCTTCTGCCAGGGGTAGCTTTATGAATGTGCAAGTTGTACAGTTGCACAGGGCCCCGTGCTTAGAAGGGCCCCATGCTTGGTTTAATGTTCTGCTATAGCTGTCTTGAAATGCTTAATTTTTAAACACCAGCTCCACATTTTCATTTTGTACTGGGTTCTGCAAATTATGTAGCTGGCCCTGCCTTCTGCTGTAGTGGAATCAATGCCGTTGGCCCACTGCTTTCATTCCCAGGCTTAAGCCTTTCAGTGGTTTCCCATCTCCTTAACGGTCACTCCCAAGTCCCTTTGTGTGACATCCAATGATGAACTCCTGCATGTCCTTCAAAACCCCATTCTGCCATCATCCCATTCAGGATGCCTTTCTTTGATCCCTGAGCCTGGGCCATGGGTCTCTGCTCCTGTAGTTCCCCGTACACACCTTCATAGCAGAATCTGCTGCATCATATTAAAATTAGCTGTTTATATGTCTGCGTCTTTTATATAACCTTCAAGTGCAGAGACCCAGCAGTCTTGCATATCTTGATATCTCCAGTACCTAGAATAATACTCGGATGAGTCTTTCTATGTTGAATACATATAAAGTAAATGCTTCTTAAATCAATGCTAGAAAAAGTCTTTCATAATATGAAAAATCACCTCCTTGCTTATTTATTATGTGACTTACTTCTGCATACTGGATTTATATAAAATTAGGGCAGGCCTAAACTGAACAGTGTCACTCAAGAACTAAGGTATTTATGGTCTATATTTGAAACACTATCCATTTGTTGGCCTAGTGTTAAACTAGTGAGCAGCTCAGATTGGAAAACAAGTAAAGTTAGATCCACCTTATTAACAATCTTAGAAGAAAATGCATACTTCTTTGCAAAGAAAATAAATGGACTAAACAAACACTACAGGATACAAAGAAATATTTTCTCATTTATGCATCTATTCAAAAATTAAAATAATAAAGCCAGGTAAATGAAAAGCCAGAATGTATTAGATACATGCAGATATTTCAACAAATAAATTAGGTCTTATCGGTCATTACCCGCTCCTAAAAACAAAGGAATATTTGCATAACATTAGAGGTGTTTGAACTCATACACCATTGGTTTAGGTTTGGAGAAGAAAGTAAAAAAAATCCTGTGAATCTGTGGTTATCACCAAGAATCAGTTTAAGTCTTTAAATTCTAATTTAAGGAAACACTCCCTTTACAAATCTCTTAAAATAAATTAATATCTGCATTGTAGTACTGTGCACCATTTGGGTATCATTACACAAAATCTCCTTCATTGCCTCAATTGCATGCTATTTTTACAAGCCTGTGTATCAAAAGAGGTCCCTGGGTGGTGCAAATGGTTTGCTCTAGCCTTAAGTTTGCCAGTTCAAACCTACCCAGTGGCACCATGGAAAAAAAGCCTGGCGATCTGCTTCCGTAAAGATTACAGCCAAGAAAACCCTATGGAGCAGTTATACTCTTGAATACATGGGGTCACCATGAGTCAGAATTGTCTCAACAGCAGTGGGTAAGCATTAAAAATGCCAGCAGGAAAAAAATGCCAGCAGGGACTCTAATTCATTATAAACCCACTCCCAATAACAGGGAAATGTGTGGACAAAGGGAGACAAACAGGTAACTCAAAAGAACTCAGCTGTGGTCAGTGCAGGGATTCCTCAAACTGATCTTTCCACAAGCCTCCAAATGCGTTTGGGGGGGGGGTGGGAGCACAGGGAATTGAGTTGGAATAAGACTCATAGTTACCCACCAAAAACCATTATTTCCTATTTCTTTCATGGCAGATCTTCCTTTAGCTCAATGTTTCTTAACCCCAGCACTGTTGACATATGGGATCTGGTAACTTTTTGTTGTGAGGGGCTGTCCTGTGCAGTGTAGGGTGTTTAGCAACTTCCCTGGCCTCTGTCTGCTAGCTGCCAGGAGCACACCCTGTCCTCAGTTATAACAACCAAAAATGTCTTCAGACATTGCCAGATGTCTCCTGGAGGTCAAAATCACCCCCATTTCAGAATGACTGCTTTAGCCGGACACAAGCGAGCACATGGAGAAGACTACATTTTCTAGCCTCCCTTGCAGCTATGTGGGGCTATATAGCACATCTAGCATCAGGAAATCCAATCAACTCAATCTACAAACCAAAATCTAGTCACTTCTTACCAGCTCCAATACTACACACTAGTCTGACCCACCCTATGGTAGCTCATCAGAATAATTTGCACCAGAATTATTACAATAGTCTTCTAGTCTTCTAACTTGTCCTGCTTTTTCTACATGCACATCCCACCCCTCACAAATAATGTCTATTCTCAACACAGCAACTAGAGTGATCCTGTTAGTATACAAGGAAAAGATTAGTCCAAAGGACTAATGGACCACAGCTACCAAGGCCTCCACCAGACTGAGTTCAGTACAGCTAGATGGTGCCTGGCTACTACCACAGACTGCTCTGACTGGGATCACAACAGAAGGTCATGGACAGAGCTGGGTAAGGAAGAAGAACAAAATTCTAGCACACAAAAAAAGACCAGATTTATTGGCCTGACAGAGACTGGAGAAACCCCGAGAGTATGGCCCCTGGACACCCTTTTAGCCCAGTGGTGAAGTCACTCCCGAGGTTCACTGTTCAGCCGGGGATTGGACAGCCCCATAAAACAAAATCGGACTAATGAGGCACAGCAGTCCAGGGACAAGGACTAGAAGGCAGGAGGGGACAGGAAAGCTGGTGATAGGGAACCTAAGGTTGAGAAAGGACAGTGATGACATGTTGTGAGGTTGTTAACCATTGTCATAGGGCAATATGTATACTG
This sequence comes from Dugong dugon, assembly GCA_030035585.1. Taxonomy (NCBI): domain Eukaryota; kingdom Metazoa; phylum Chordata; class Mammalia; order Sirenia; family Dugongidae; genus Dugong; species Dugong dugon. The sequence goes on from CM057483.1 coordinate 163,684,129, forward strand.
TTTAATGAGAAACTATTCTGTAAACCTTCGTCTAAAGTACAAAAAAAAAAAAATGAAAGAATTGTCTATGTGAGATCAGACTGACAACAGCAACTCAAAAGGTTTGATGGGAAGCCTAGGGGACAGTGAGTTGAAGATAAATAATGGTGATGGAATAATTTGGATAAGGATGGTGAGAATAGCAGCACAACTGGAAGAATGTAATCGATGTCACTGAATTGTACATGTAGAAATTTTTGAAATGGTTTATCTTTGGCTATGTATATTTTCACCAAAAAAAAAAAAAAAAGAGAAAAAGGTCCTCCAAGGTTGAGAAAGAGAGTGTTGACATGTCATGGGGTTATTAACCAATGTCATAAAACAATATGTGTACTGACTGTTTAATGAGAAACTGTTTTGTAAACCTTCATCTAAAGTACAATAAAAAAAATTAAAAGAAACTTAACAGTGTTCTACAAGTAAAGGGAAAATAAAGTCATATGACCATTTAAAAACAAAAAAAGTACTTAGATAATATGCAAAAAAATAATAGAGTGATCCTGTTAAAATGTGAGCCAGTTCATGTTGTCTTCTGCTCAAAACTCTCCAGTGGCTCTCATCTCGCTCAGAGTAAAAGACAAGTCCTTGTAAAATCCTCTTTCTCTCTTGCGCCTCAGCTCCTGCTGCTCTCTCTCTCTAGTACACGGGTCAGTAAACATTTTCTGTAAAGGGCCAGATAGTCAATATTTCAGAATTCGTGGGCCATATAGTCTCTTAAGTATATTTTGAATCTAATTTTCTAAAGTAAAGTATGTACTTCATTCTACCTTGGACCACACCTCATCTACATGGTACCATATTTTTAATGGACAGAAAGTAATTGTTGCAAAATAATTCTTTGACACTCTGCTCAAACTCTATAAAGCAGCAATGTTTTCACTTAACATCAGCTGTAGTCTTAGAGAGTAGTTTAGGAATCAGTAACATGGTTGTGATGTTTCGATTCCTCAAGAGGGAAGCAATGCCTTGCATATGGAAATTCTTTCCTAGTAGTTTCTGTCAGTTCTAGTCTAGCTACAATGCACAGAAGACACACTAAATTCTAAGAAGCATGAAGGTGAACATCTTCCATCTGGAGTATGAGCTGTTCGATTATTAACATCATTTGCCATCTGTTCAGGGTGTAAATGTTGAGATGGTGTCTACCGAGCACAAAGTGGAGGGAAGAGATGAGGGTTTACAGGGGATAAGCCGCTGCCAAACTAAAAACAATTAACAGTATATCAAGGACAAATCACAATAAGCATTTACTTGCTTTCTAACTTGGATGATCTTGATTGCCAAATTCCCCAGGACATTAGCGCACTTCAATCTATATAGGCGAACCAGAATGGAATTTCATCAATGAAAGGAACCAACTTGTCCCGAAACACTTCAGCACCTGACAGTTGTAGCAAACCAAATCTTCAGGTCATTATGCTCTTTTAAAGGCCCCTACACTTCCTTTTCCTGATTTCCTGTCACTCTGGTATTAAAGTAAATAGTACATGTAAGACTGAACGCACATAATTTTAAGACTATAATTAGCTTGACCAGGGGAACAGATAAATTTAAGCACTAAAGAGTCAAAGTAGTTACTGTGTGGGATTATCTGTTGTTAATTTGGCACCACCACTCCTGTAGAAATGTCTGCCTAAGGCTGGGAACTACATTTCCCAGAATTCCTTTCATGATTGGTTCCAGGTTAGTGTTTGCTAGTAAGAGGAACTTGGGGGATTTACAAGGTGGAAGGGAACCAGAAGCCATTATTTTTGGGACTCCATGGAGATCAGATGAGGCTGCTTTGTCAAACATGGTGGCATTCTAGACCTTTCTGTGGATTCCCACGCTGTGGTCCCACTTTGGCATCTAGACATTGTGGCTTCTCAGATTTTCCTGTGAACACTTGCTTTTCCACCCAGAGCTTCAGGTGAAAGTCCTATCTTCTCACTATCGCCTTCCAGGCCTTTACTCCCCCAGTTACTGCCACATTCATATATACGCTAATTTCTGTATTAAACCTCTTACTCTGGTAGTACTTTTAGTGTCCCTGTTTTCCTGACAAAACCCAGGTGGATACAGGTATACAGGTAATCCATACTTTGAACTAAAAAACACCATTTTAATGCAAATTGCTATCGTTTCCTTCAGTTAAAATCTACTGAGCTTCATAATGTGCCAAGCATTGGAATGAAACAAGGATAAAAAAGGCAGAGTTTGGCCCTTGAAGACCTAATGAGCCAGTGTGGGATTGGGGAGAGGAGTCTAGAACATATAGATCAGTGGTTCTCCATCAAGGGTGATTTTGCCCCTCCAGGCGACATTGGCAATGTCTAGAGATATTTTTGGTTGTCAACTGTGGGGAGAGAAGAGTTACTGGCATCTAGTGGGTAGAGGTCACAGATGCTGTTAAACATCCTATAATGCACAGGACAGCCCCCACAGCAAAGAATTATCTGGCCTAAATGTCAGTAGTGCTGAGGTTGAGAAACCCTGGTCTAGACAAGAGATTACAATATAACATGATATCTGCTATGGTAAAGGGATGCACAGGCCACGGGATACTACACAAGAGTATCCTGTTCTAGAGCAGTTAAAGGAAAGTTTGATGGCATTATTTCAGTTGTAATATCATGGAATGCACTGCCTCTGAAAGACATCCCTGAACATTATGGATATGTTACAGAAAGCGACCCATATAATGGCAGCCTCGTGTTGTTAACTGAGCCTGCTTTTTAGTGCAGTTAAAGAGGAGCTCAAATGCACTTGCCCATGCCATTTGGCCAGGAGTTAGTATCATTTAATTATCTGTGTCTTAAGCAGAGAGGATTTGTTACAAAGGACAGAAACCCACTGACAGTAGCTTAAATAACTGGAGAATTTCCATAAGGAATTAACTATAAGAAAATTATTGTAAGATAATCACACAAGTCTCCAAAGATGGGAAAGAAATGCCCTGTAGAAGTGAGAAGGCTGGGCTTGGAACCAGACCTTCTGGGTTCAAATCCGGCTCTGCCATCAAATAGCATGAGAGCTGGGTAAATCACTCAACCTCTATGTGCCCCAGCCTCCTCTGCGGTAAAATGGAGGTAATGGCACCTTCCTTATGGGTTTTTTGAGAGGATTAAGTAAGGTTATGCACATGTAGGTCTGAGAATGATATGTACTGACATATAGTATATGCTCAGTAAATGATGAGTCAGGTGTGCCTGACCCAAGCCATAGTATTTGCAGTCGCCTCATATGCATGCAAAAGCTGGACAATGAACAAGGAAGACTGAAGAAGAATTGATACATTTGAATTATGGTGTTGGGGAAGAATATTGAATATACCATGGACTGCCAGAAGAATGAACAAATCTGTCTTGGAGCCAGAATGCTCCTTAGAAGCTAGGATGGCGAGACTTCGTCTCATGTACTTTGGACATGTTATCAGGAGAGACCAGTCCCTGGAGAGGGACATCATGCTTGGTAAAGTAGAGGGTCAGCCGAAAAGAGGAAGACCGTCAATGAGATGGACTGACACAGCGACTGCAACAACGGGCTCAAGCATAATGATTGCGAGGCTGGCGCAGGATCGGGCAGTGTTCTGTTCTGTTGTACATAGGGTCACTATAAGTTGGAACTCACTTGACGGCACCTAACAACAATAAATGTTAGCAATGATGAGGACATTGATCATGGTATAAGCAGGGCTTCTCTACCTGGGAGCTGCCATGAGCAAGTCAGGAACTGATATTTTTTCTCTTGATGTCTCAGGGTTGTTTGCTCCCATCTCTGCTTCTCTCTTTCAGCTTCCCTCACTTACACATGTTCCAACTGGGCCACCCCAGCCTCAACTCTGGGAACTTTTTCAACTCAAGCCCTTACTATCATCTAATTAGAGTCTGAGAGCCTCTTCACTGAAATTCTTAAAAGAGAGATTCTCATTGTCATCCTGCTTGTGGACTGGTGCTCCTGGGTCATTGATTGGGAAAAGAGGGATGAACATGAGATACAAATAGGACAGCCCGAGGGGGGGATAACGGCTGAGGGGACCCTTCCCAGGTGGTGAAAGTTCCTGAAAACACACCACATAAGGATCCATAGAGGAAAACTAGGGTGGCTGGCCTTGAAAAGAGATGAGCCTGGCTCAAAGGACAGGCATTTTCAAATGAGTAAAGGGCTTTTATGAAGACAGGCTTGTATTGGTTGACATTACAGGGAGATAGAATTCAACTCAACATGAGGAAAAACTTTTAACAACTCTATGACTGAACACGGAACATACCGTCTTTGGAGATTATGAATTCCCTGTTGCTAGAAATAGGTGCTTAACTATTTGTTGGAGATGTTGGATATTGATGCAGCATATCAGTTAGGTTATTAGATGACCAATAATGTATCTTCCAGTTTTGGGAGGCTCTGATTTTGTATGAAAAATGGTAAGGTAAGAAGCCTAAGAGGGCAAACCACACTGAAGGTCTTGGTCGAAATGTAAGAATTATGTACTCAACAAGCTATGTCTGCTGTGATCCTCCTTGGCCACCTAGAAGCTTCTGGTCATTCTGATTCAGTTTTGAGAAATCTGCTCTGATGCAATCAACCCCAAAACAATGATTCAGTTCAGGATGTGCTTTTTCATTTAATTATCTTTGACTTTCAAAATATTTCATGTCATTTCTGAGGTTTTCAATTAAGCACCAAGTCTCTTGCTGCTGTTATAATTTTGAAGATGATTATAATATATTAAATAAAAACCCCAAAATAGTATTGCTTAACTTCACATTATGTAATGAAGGAGGCATTGAATGGGTGGATTTTTAGAGGTCAACAAACCATGTTCGTGGATGCTTTCTTTATTATGTCCAGCTTTGACAGCCTAAAGGCTCTGAGCAGCAATATTAGTCTTCCAAATAGCCGTTTCTTTCTTTCCCTTCTTCCTCCCACTGCTCAGTTTCTGCTGAAAGGAGCTCAGAGGGAGGAGTCAATGCTACCAGGAAAGGCTGGTGAGCTGTGTTTTTCTGCAGGGGCTCAATAAACTCAGGAACTGAGAACTCAATCAATAGGATCAGATCTATGTTTGGGCTTGCCCTTGATACCTTCCCACCAACTTTGAAGAGCCAGGTTAACGTCATGATGAATCCACCAGGTGTGACTTGGAGAAGTGTTAGGAGGCTTCGAGCAGAAGGGCAGTGAGGCATATCCTGAGGAAAGAGACGTCACTTTGTTTCTTTGCACAGCTGCAGGCCAGACATGTTTCTCCAGGTGAGAAGCTATAAACCCGCTTTCTCTGGCCAACCTTATTTCCTACAGAATTTGAATGATCCTGGAAGCTAGCTCTTCTCTGATGAATATGGACTGTAGGATCTGTTTTAAAATTAGCAGTTACTGAAGCAGATGAACACTGTAAACCATCAGGAAGCACTTTCTTATTGTTTCTCCCAAGGACATTTAAAGTAGGGAAGTGAACCAGAGACACAATCTATGTTCCATTATTCTGGCTTATTATTGAGTTCTGCAGATCATCTGTGCCCTAGCTTTGTCTGCCTTCCCTGCAGCCATTTCTTTGTTCACTAGCACTTCAGCTATAGCTTCTTGTAAGCAACTCTTACCAAAAAAAATTAGGGAAAGAAAAATGGAAAATAATGAGGTGTGTGTGTGTGTGTGTGTGTGTGTGTGTGTGTGTGTGTGTGTGTGTGTGTGTGTGTGTGTGTGTGTGTGTGTGTGTGTGTGTGTGTGTGTGTGTGTGTGTGTGTGTGTGTGTGTGTGTGTGTGTGTGTGTGTGTGTGTGTGTGTGTGTGTGTGTGTGTGTGTGTGTGTGTGTGTGTGTGTGTGTGTGTGTGTGTGTGTGTGTGTGTGTGTGTGTGTGTGTGTGTGTGTGTGTGTGTGTGTGTGTGTGTGTGTGTGTGTGTGTGTGTCCCCTTCTCTCCTTCATTACTATGGTTACCAGAATTAAGATTTCAGGCAGAAGCTTGTCTGTAGGCCCAGAAGGAAAATTGATTGCCGTAAATACAGTGATTGGCCACAATGTGAAAATAATGCCGGGGATTTCTTGTGGATCTCATTGTTGACTAATCGAGTTTCTAGTTAAGACAGTGTGCACAAAAGGGTATAGCACAGCACTTGGCACATAAAGGGGAGTCCACCTTTCTTTCCTATTCAAAGACATCAATGATGTAGTTTTAATCAGAGGCAAAGAGGAAACCTCATGTGGTTGTAAGAAGATACGGTTTCGTAAATGGACTTAACTCCTGGGTAATTTCTCTCTTTTTCCCCCAGCTGTGTGTCTCATTATAAGGTATATGTTGTGGCCAGCTGAAGGTGACATGGTTTTCACACTGCAGGCACAGGTCATTGAGTGATGAGCCCACTGGGTCACGGGCATCAAGGTCCTCAAGTGAGCTGGGGGTGGGAGCTGATCAGACAAGGTCAGGGGCCATAGTGAGTCTTAGTGAGGCACAATAGTTAACACAAGGTACACCTCCTGCCCCGGGCAGTGTAGCAACCAAATAAGGACCTCTGCTATTGGGTCTGTGACTGCCTCTTGAGGTATCTGAGAAGGTTTAAGCCAGAGAAGCTCAGGTGAACCCGCTTACCTGACCTGCTCTATCCTGAAAGCACTTTCAAAAATGTTTCACTGTGACCCAAAGTAAGAAACCTGTTTTACATTACCAGCCAGGACACAAATATGCACACACTCACACACACACAAATATATACAACTAAAATAAAGTTTCACAAAATAGTATTTAGCTTTCCAAAGCAGGATGCACTCTTTTAATTTTCATTTTTTCAGAGATGCTGGTGGTGAACCACTGAGCTGATTTCATGACCCACAAGTAAATCACATCCCTCAGTTTGAAGAGTACTGCATTAAATGGTCTTTGTTGGTTTCTTTGCTGTCAGCATTCATTCATCAAATATTTATGGAACATCTACTATGTGATAGGAATGTGCTAGTCATGGGGACCACCATTGATCCGTCAGTGTGTCATACTGTGGTGGCTTGCATGTTGCTGTGATGCTGGAAGCTATGCCACCAGTATTTCAAATACCAGCAGGGTCAGCCATGGTGGACAGGTTTCAGTGGAGCTTCCAGACCAAGACAGACTAGGAAGAAAGGCCTGGTGATCTACTTATGAAAATTAGCCAGTGAAAACCCTATGGGTCACAGAATATTGTCTGAGACTTTGACTTGTGACTTAGGACGCGTCATCAGGAGGGACTGATCTCTAGAGAATGACATCATGTTTGGTGAAGTGGAACACCAGCAAGGGTGAGGGAAACCCTCAGTGAGATGGACTGACACAGTAGCCACAACAGTGGACTCAGTCATACCAGTGATCATGAAGATGGTGCAGGACCCAGCAACGTTTTATTCTCTTATACGTGGAGTTGCCATGAGTCCGAGCCCATTTGCTGGCCACTGTCAACCACAGTCAAGGGGAAATCTAAGAGAGAGGCTTCCAAATGCACGGGAGAGTCATGATGAAGAGTCAGATGTTCTAACTCACTGTAGTGGTCATGTGTCAGGCTTGAGAAAGTGCTGGGGTTCACAGGGAGCCTGGCAGACGGCCTACTAGGTGCCAGACACTATGCTAGGGCCGGAGTCTTCCTACTGAGCCCCAGACTCTATGGATGTACGGTTTTTGATTGTTTTTAGTAATAAGTAGCAGTAAAAGTTTGCATGTCCTCAAGAGTGTCTCAGGAGAAGAAACCCAGTGGTCAAAGTTTCTGAATTCTCTTTTCTGCTTATCCATTAACTGATTGCGCTTACCTCCAGGATAAAAATCCAGATATCGTTGGTAGAGATTACAAGACCCTTTATAATCAGACCCTAATGAATTGTTCAGGTTTCCTTTTCCACCATTTTTCATCACCTACCCTGTGCTTTTGAGGTCCCTGGATGGCACAAACAGTTTGTACTCTATTACTAACTGATAGGTGGTAGTTTAAACTCATCCAGTGGTGCTGTGGAAGAAAGGCCTTGTGATCTGCTTCTGTAAAGCTTACAGCTAAGAAAATCTTATGGAGAAGTTCTACTCTGTATCACATGGGGTTGCCATGAGTCGGAATCGACTCTATGGCAACAGGTTTGTTTTTTTGGGTTTTTTTTTTTTTTTTTTTTTTTAGCCTATGCTTTAGCCACTCTTTGTTCCCTCAATGACCCAAACTTTTCCACAATTCAGAGTCTTTCTATGTGCTATTTCTTCAGTCCACTGAGACCCTTTGATTTTTGTTTGCCTGCTGAATTACAATTCAACTTTTCACCCTCAGCTCAAATTGCCCTCCAGGAGGCTCTCTTCCCTCCTGATTTCTGCCACCTCCTCCAAGAGGTAGCCACACCTTTTCTACTCTTCCTGAAATGCTTGCATTTATTATATTGTATTTTCATAATGCACTAAACTCTGAACAATTAGATCAATCAAAACAATACATCAGCTAGTTTTAATGAAAGCGTCAGAGGACATTTTACATGAGCACGAGAAGGTAAGCTTACATGAAGATTTCAGTTGTACTCTTCCAGTTCCATTGCTTTTCCCACGGATTTGTGTGTTGAGCTAGAACACCTGTGGGCTGGATTCTTAAGGAGACATAGGTGACATAGGTGTCTGTATTTAAAGAGTCCCATATAAGAAAAAGCACAGCTTCTGGTGACTTATTGCTGGCTGGTTTTCTACCTCCAGACCCCTGAGTTATGAGCCCTGAGTGGTGGCGTTGTGTGTGCTGTTGAGTCAATTCTGACTCATGGCAACACCAGGTGACAGAGTAGAACTGCCCCATAGGGTTTTCTTGGTTGTAATCTTTATGGGAACAGATTGCCAAGTCTTTCTCCTGTGGAGCTGCTGGTTGAGTTCAAACCACCAACCTTTTGGTTAGCAGCTGAGCACTTAACTGTTTGCACCACCAGGGCTCCTTCAAGCCCAAGTAGGAGTCAGCAATTCATACGACAAACACGTCTCAAGCACCTACTATGTACCAGACACTGTGAGAGGCTCTGGCAAGCAAAAGGTGAGTAACAGCTTTTGCTGTCTAGAAAATTTCTGAGGACATTTTTCTTGAGGGTTTTTTTTTTTAAACAGGTGAAGGGAAGAGAAAGGCGATAGTTGATGAGTGTTGACTGTGTGAAAGCCGCCATTCTTCACATACATAATCATTCTTACTCCTAACATAACTTCAGGAGAAAGGACTTTATTAGACCCCTTTTATAGATAAAGAAACTAAGACCCAGAGTAGTTAGACCATAGCTCCCAATCCCCCAGCAAATACAGCGCCAGCCAGCCTGTGAATTCAGCTGGATTCCTGGCTGTGAACTCATTTCCCTATGCCGTGCTCTCCCTATCTCCTTATTTGCATGTTCTTAAGAGAAAAGGTTTATTTTTTAAGAGGGCAGGAATTCACATGGCAGCATTATTCCAGAAAACATTGCTATAATGAAACATGTTGAGAGGGTACTTGGCTGGGATGAAGAAGGCTAACTTTATGACAGAATTTTTTATAAAATTTTTTTCATCAATCTATCCTAAAAGACAGGAACTGTGAAAGAACATTTGATGTCTCTAGGATGAGTTAAGGCAGCTAAGGCTTGACAGCCAGGTACTGGCTGTACAGCATTCAGCAAATTTCACAAACTCCCTACGGAGATATCACTCCCAAACTACCATAATTTGAAGCATTTTGTGCTTATGGAATCAAATTGTATGACTATTTAGAACTTTTGTTTTACTATGATACGTGCGTGCACAGTTCAATCCTGTTAAGCAACGTGAAGCTCTTCACTCCGGCATGGATCCTGTTCCGTGGCACTTCAGATCATCTCCTCCTCGTGTATGTGAACATGGAGCTGAGAGGCACCTTCTCAGAGTTACAGGGAAAGGTGTTCCGTAGGGTTCACATTTGGCAACCAATACCAGTATGATAATTGCCCCCACCCCAACAACCAAACCAGTTGCCATGGCATCGACTATGACTCATGGCAACCCTATGTGTGTCAGAGTAGAACTGTGCTCTTATTGACCTCTAAGCTGCATGAAAACAGGTTGCAAGCCGTTTTTATGTCCTCACTCCCCCTTATCTAATATAGAGCTCTGTACAAAGTGAGCATCCAACGAATATTTGTTGAAGAAATAAATTCTAGGGTCATTTAGAAGCTTAGATTGAAACTAAGAGGACAGGGGCCATTTCTCCGCCTACACAGCGCCAAGGTCATTTATTTTCTATATGGTTACAATTGCTTCTGATGATAATTCATCAATCAGTTGGGAAATAACTCCAGCTTCACTTAAGCGTTTTGTTCCCAAATGGGCTTGTTACAAACAAGAGTAACATTGATAGAAGACAAGTTAATACTGTGATTAGGCAAACCCACATCTCTCTAATGTAATGTCAGTGAAGCACTAGATTTATCTCTTAATCAGCTTGATCTTTTTATGAGAGTCCAGTTATGCTGAAATAATTACAGCTTAAGTCACCATGAAGAATCCTATGGCAATTAAGACCCAGACAGTAAAAGGAGAAGGTTGAAGATATCACCCGTCCTAGCTTTTATAAGATTGTAATGGAGCTGAAGGCACACGCTTGATTTCAAGGGCATAAAGAAATAGAATTGTATTATGAAATGAGTCGATTGTTTGGGAAACCCAATAGCTCAAAAAATATTTTAGCAATGACAACTGCAAGATGCAATGGATAGGTTGCAGTTGTTGGTCTGTAATTTGGAGAAACCATTATTCTGCCCTCAGGCGTGCCCCTTCTATATTCTTAGCCCTTTGTTTTCATAATCTGGGCAGAAAGGGTACCCGAGGCTCTAGGTGGTCTTCAGAGAGGAGCCAGAGGATGGGGTTAAATGAGACTGTGATTCTCCTCAGGCTACTGGCCCAGGAGTATTGTACCTTACTTTGCTTTTGTTCTCTCCAAAGCAACCATGATGTGAGGGTTTTTGTGCAAGTAGTTGATTTTGGAGGTGCTATCCAAAGATGGTGAGGGAGGAGGGAAGTGGGATAGGAAAGGGATGAAAGTCAATAAAGGTATATAATGATCAGTGGGTGACCACTGGGGAGAAGTGGGGCTCAATCCTCAAGAGTCTCAGTCTTGATCTACCAAAGGTGAGGAAGCTGAGTATTCGGCCACCAATCCCCACCTCTCATTGCTTGAGGGCCACTCCTAGGCATTCACCTCCTGGCACCTCCAGCCTGCCCTGCATGCGAGTGGAACACACTACTGTGGCCAGCAGGCACTCTCAGAGAGAGTCCCAGGAAACCATTGGTGTGTGTGGTTGGCAGAATAATGTTTACCAAAGAGGTCTGCTTCCTAATCTCCGCAACCTGTGAATGTTACCTTACATGACAAAAGGGAGTTTGCAGATGTGATTATATTAAGGACCTTGAGATGGGGAGATTATCCTGGATTATCCTGGTAGGCCCAGTTTAATCACAAATCCTTAAAACTGGAGAGCCTTTCCCAGTTGTGGTCAGAGGGAGATGTGACTATGGAAGAAGGTCAGAGAGATGCAATGTAACTGAGCTTGAAGATGGAGGAAGGGGGCCACAAGTCAAGTAATGTGGGCAGCCTCCAGAAGTTGGAAACGGCAAGGGAACAGATTCTCCCCTAGAGCCTCTAGAAGAAACAGAGCCCTACTAACACCTTGATTTTAGCACTACTGACCTAACTGTAAGGATAGTATGTGTCCCAGATTTGGAAAGCTAGTTCCAGCAAAATTACAAAGAGAGGAACTAACATGTACTGGTAATGATCCATGCCTCTACGAGGTAAGTGTAGACTAATCATACAATTAAGAGGGTGTTTATACAGAATAAAAGGAGCCCTGGTGGTGCAGTGGTTAAGCGCTCGGCTGCTAACTGAAAGGTCAGCCAGCGGTTCAAACCCGCCAGCCATTCCGTGGGAGAAAGATGTGAAGTCTGCTTCGGTAAGGATTACAGCCTTGGAAACCCTATGGGACCGTTCTACTCTGTCCTGTAGGGTCGCTATGAGTCAGAATCAACTTGACAGTGGGTTTGGTTTTTTTTGATTTATACAGAAATATTGGTGCAGCATTTTCCTGATGTTGTGTCTGATTCCCATTCTGACTGTCTCTATAGAGTAATATTTCTACAGTTCCCATGTGATGATATCATTCCATCATCTGTAGAAGCTTTTGGTGGCTTCCACTTCACTCCAATCAAGGCCCCAGTCTTCCTTCCTCTCTGGCCCCGTCTCCCCACATCCCCCGCCCCCGCCACTTTGCCAGACCCAACTCTTTATGATGTGCTGAAAGCACCATGTTGCTTCTTGCCTCTGAGCCTTTGCATAACTGCTTCCTCAGCCTGAACATCCTCCTCATCCTTTTTCATTTGTCAAATTCCTACTCCTGCGTCAAGACCCACTTGAAGGGTCAAACCGCTGGTGCTACTAAGAGGAGGAGATTGCTTGCTCCTTGGTCAATGGGTATGTTGCACTTATGCCTCTCACATAGCACACAACATTCTGTATTGAAATCCTTTGTCTGCATGTCCATCTACCCTAGCAAACTAAACACAAAAGACACAAAAACTTGATACAAGTTTTCCTTCTCATTTTAACTTTGAACTCCCTTTAAAGATAAATTTGTATAGCAAAAGTCCCTTAAGAGGGTCTGTGCAGAGCTAGAACATCAACTGAATTTGATAATTTGAAGTAAAGGATCATTGGAGTTAAAGGCCTGATGTAAGTGCTTTATTACAAATAAGTAAATAAGTCAGTGTATTTTATTGGTCACATTTTCACATAAGTATAAAATTTCTTCCTTTCATTTGCATTCTTCTCCTCTTTGCATTATTTCCATTTCTCTACCCCATTAAACCATCACATCAGCCATACTTTTGCCTTGTCCATTCATCCATCCTATATGGCAAAATCCTCACCCTGGATCTAGGGCAGGCTTCATTTTGCATGGGACTCTGCAGATTATATAGCCAGTCCTGCCAGGATCAACTCTGGAACCCACCATCTTGTTCTTGTCCCAGGCTGCTGAGCTCCTCCGGAGAACCTCACTCAGTCGGGTATGCTGATGCCACTACAGATCCAATCTTCTCCACCTCTGCTGGCCCCTACTGCTGCTCAGTGAAACTTCTATGAGTTCCTTGTGATGCTTTTCCCAATACACAAATATTTCAAAATTTTCTCACTGTTCTCACACCTCTTGCTCCACCAACTCCCTCTTCACTCTGAAAATGAACTTGTTTCCTCTGTCACAGAAAACAACTAGATGCCATCATGCGGGGGTTCCTTCTATATCCTTCCCACCCACCCACAAACTTGTCCCTGTTCTTATGTCTGCCACTTTCACCTCAGTTAGTGTGCAGGAGGTATGTATCCTTTCTCCTGTGTAGAGCTCCACCTGACCATGCTCTCCACCTTCCCAGTAAACTCTCCTCAAAGTGAAATGATTCTTTCAGCAGCATTTAAATGCTCGCAAATCTCTCGATAAAACAAACAAAAACCATGGCCTTCGTACCTCTCCAGCCATTTCTCTTTCTCATTCTTCTCTCTCTTTCTTGGAAAAGTTGACATACTCAGTGAACTTACTTCCTCACTGCCCCCTTCATTCCTACACGCCCTGCAATCTTAGTGTCTGCCTCCACTCAACCTGGTGTTGCCAAGATTTCCAACGTCCTCTGAGTTTCTAAAATCCATGACCACCTCTGAGCTTTTACCTTACTTGAACTCTGCATCTTCAGACACTATGAACATTCTTCCTTGATATCTTTCTCCTTCTAGCTTCTATGATCACACACAACTGGTTTTCTTCTTACCTCTTTGTTCCTTCTCTGTCTCCTTTGTAGGCGCCTATTCCCCTGGCTGTCTTCTCTTCTTGCCCCTTACCTTCCTTTCCCTTCCCCTCCTCGTCTCTCTTCTCACTGCCTTCTGCCCCTGGGTAATCTCATCCACTTTCATAGCCTTGATCTCCATCTAAGCCTGATGACTCCTCCATGTGTACATCCACCCAGTCCTCTCTCCTGCACTCTAGACTGCTTCATGGACATGAATCCTCATGGACAGCTCCATCCCACATTTCAGTTTATCCCACCCTGCACTTAATCCTGCCCCGACCCTGCAACACCAACAACCTGATCTTCAGCCTCTAACACCACAATCCCCTTCTGGATAAAGCCATAATGCTGGAAGTCATCTTCAGCTTCTTCCTCTCTTGCATTCCCTATATTCCATTAGTACATGTCCTTTAGCTTTTTTAATTTGTAAAAAATCATGTAATTTCTTGCCACCTCTCAGGCCTTCATCATCGCTGGTTTTGATCACAACAAGAACTTTCTAATATCCTCCTGCCTCCAGTCTTGCTCTGTTTGAAGCATTCTCCATGGGGCACAACTGGCTTGATTTTTCTAAAATGCAAATCTGACCATGCCATTCCTCTATTTGAAAACCATTATTATCTCCCTCTTGACTTCAGGAGAAAGTCCAAACTCCTTAGCATGGTGCAGAGCCTTTCCTTGCCTGGGACCTGCTTAGCTCTCCTGCCTTCTACTTTGTTACCCATCTCTGAGGGAGCCTAAATGCTGGCTTGGTGCTTGTCTTAGTTGTTGTTGTTGTTGTTGTTTTGTTTTTTCTAGAAGACCCTGAGGCAGGGATTTGAGTGCTAGTGGGTGATGCAGATGGTTAACCACATGACTACTAGCTGAAAGGTTGGTGGTTTGAACCCACCCAGAGGCATCTCGGAAGACGGGCCTGGTAATCTGCTTCCAAAAGGTCACAGCCATTGAAAACCTTATGGAGCAGTTCTACTGTACACACATGGGGTCACCGTGAGTCGGAATTGACTCCATGGCTACTGACAACAACAACAGTTTCTTTGGGAGGTGACCTCAGGAAGCACCAGGAGGGGAGTAGGGAAGTGAGGCAGGGAAGGAACAAAGTCAATTCAGGGTGCATTGGTGAGCAGGTGACATTGTGGGCAAATGGGGATCAATCCCACTGGGAACCACTGGGGGCCAGTATAGGGCATGCCTTAGAGGGACAAGGAAAGCGGGTGGGTATTTATTTCCCAGCCCCCAACTCTTACTGGCAGAGGGCTATTCCTGGAGGGTTAGGTCCTCAGCTTTTCCAATCTGCCCTGCTAACCCGGAGCTTGCTTCTGGGGCCAGAGAAAAGCCATGTTTTCAGTAGAAAGCCTCAGAGTATTTGGGAACAACGAGTGCCAAGGGAATGGGTGAGGCATCGACAGTAGGGGCGGATTATCCAGTAGGCAAGGAAAGCACCCTGTAGTGAACAATTTCACAATTTTTTTACCACATCAAAGATTCTGCTTCTAGGTGTGGTTGGCATCTGTCTCCCAACCCTACAGCACCTTCTACACAATCAAAGCCTGTTTTCAAATTTATAGTCCCTGACAGGGGTGGATGACCCAGTAAACAAGGTATGCACAGGCTTACTTGTGCTTGCTTACTAATCTGTAGTGAACAGTTTCACATGGGCTTCACCACATCTTTGTTCACTACGGATGATCTGGTAAGAAAGGTAAGCACTGTGCTTACCTCGCCTACTGGATAATCCATCCCTAATCGACAGTGTCCACCACAGGGCTCCTCCTGTGTGTTCTGTAGCACCCCTGAGGCCTCTATCATAATACCTGCTGTATGTACATAGAAAACGTGTGTCTGCTTATTAGTCTGTCTCTCCCTCCACTGTGAGCATCCCAAGGGCAGTCTGCTGGACTTTGGGGATGGCCCGTAGGAGGTGTGCAATACATTTGCACGGAGTATATGAATGGATGGATGAATAACATGAAATAGTCTGAAGAGACGAGACTGAGGGTAAGGGAAAGAGAAAGCGATAAAGAGAAAGAAATCAGAGAGACAGAAGAAAATGATCCAGTATGAAGGGAGGTAGTAAAGAAAAGAGAGAGAATGGGAAATTGCCTGAGATGAAAGAAAGAATCGGAGAGAGACACTAAAAAGACGAGGGTTTCATTTTCAAGGCCGCTTCTGCAAATCGCTTTGTATCTTGCAAAAGAAAATTCCATATTGCAAACCCTAAAATAACAGTCTGTCATAGTACCTAGCAGAGTGGAACAAGCTTGGAAGAAAACACCTTAAAAATACTTCAGACCCCTATGTTCCTGACAGGTACCATCTCTATACCAGGTGGTTTGGGGGAATTAGAAAGGACCACGGCATTTATTTATTTGTGCTGGTTTTCACAGTTTAGTCCAAATTCCTAATCCACACTGGTCTGTTGAAGCCTCATCTACATACCTCAACCTTTAAGAAAAACAAACACACACGCACGCACACACACCTTCTGCCTCCCCTGGGAAAAAGTTACAACCTCTTCAACAGCATGTTTGCTAAGGAAGTAGTTGTTACCTTAATTAATGATCTATGAAATCTTCTTTAAACACCTTGTGCAAGCATGTGGCAGAATATGAAAAAATGGTAGATGAGAAAAAAGAACACACACCATTTCACTGCATTGTTCTTGAAAAAAAAAGAAGAAGAAGAAAAGCTACAATTACAGAGTTTCCTTTCCAAGGGCAAGGATAAAGGAGCTCTATAGAGATTCCTCACCACCCATCTGTCAGTGTGTCGTACCGTGGTGGCTTGCTATATGTGGTGGTATTCCAACTATGATGCTGGAAGCTATGCCGCTGGTATTTCAAATACCAGCAGGGGCACCCATGGTGCACAGGTTGCAGCGGAGCTTCTAGACTAAGACAGACTAGGAAGAAGGGCCTGGCCATATACTTCTGAAAATCAGCCAATGAAAACCCTATGGATCATAGAATATTGTCCGATAGAGTGCTGGAAGATGAGCCCCCTAGGTTGGCAGCCACTACACAATAGCTGCAACAATAGACTAAGACATATCAATGATCATGAAGATTGTGCAGGATTGGGCAACATTTCATTCTGGTGTATGTAGAGTCGCCATGTGTTGGAGCCAGGTCAAGGGCAACTGACAACAACATAGGGATTTTAAGTCTAAAAGTGTCTTTTACAAAGTACCTAATTTTTTGTTTGTTAATCTTTCGATGACTAGTTTCCTAACATGGAGTCACTGGGGTTAATGTCCTTGACATGGCTATGGACACATTAATGGCAAAGGTATGAAAGTAATCATAGTGTCGTTATTGTTAGGTGCTGTCGGGTCGATTCTGACTCATAGCTACCCTATATGACAGAGTAGAACTGCCCATAGGGTTTCCAAGGCTGTAATCTTTATAGGAGCAGATTGCCAGGTCTTTTCTCCTGTGGAGTGGAGCCACTGGTGAGTTCAAACCATGGACCTTTAGGTTAGCAGCCGAGTGCTTAACCATTGTGCAACCAGGGTTCCTGTGTCATTATTACTGGAAGGAATTTTAGGGGCCCTCTGGACCCTGGTTCCTCATAGTGTGGTTCCCCGGACCAGCAGTAACAACATCATCTGCACCTAACATTTGTTAGAAAAGCAAAATCATGGGCCCCACCCTGAACCACTGAGTTAGTCTCTTGAGCCAGGGCCCAGGAATCTTTGTTTTACCTAGACCTCCAGGTGATTCACACATGCACCAGAGTTTGAGAACCACTGGTCTAGAGCAAGGGAGCCCTGGTGGCACAGTCGTTACAGTGCTCAGCTGCTAACCAAAAGGCCGGCAGTTGGAACCCACCAGCCGCTCCACAGGAGAAAGATGTGGCAGTCTGCTTCCGTAAAGATTACAGTCGTGGAAACCCTGTGGGGCAGTTGTACTCTGTCTTGTAGGATTGCTATGAGTCAGAATTCGACTCAACAGCAGTGGGTTTGGTGCAGGACCAGGCAGTGTTTTGTTCTGTTGTACCTAGGGTCGCTATGAGTTGGAAATGACTTGACAGCACTTAACAACAACAACGCTACTTAGACTAGCAATAAGGAATTGAGAATAACCAGTAACGAGCACAATGGCCCAAGTGCAGACCACAATGTTCACAGATTGGCACTGGCATATGGAGCACACCTGGAGAGGCCTGCTCTTGACCAAAACCCACCAAACCCACTGCTGTTGAGTCGATTCCGACTCATAACGACCCTATGTACAACAGAACAAAACACTGCCTGGTCCTGCACCATCCTCATAGTTGTTGTTATGCTTGAGCCCATTGTTGCAGCCACTGTGTCAGTCCATCTCGTTGAGGGTCTTCCTCTTTTTCACTGACCCTCTACTTTACCAAGCATGATGCCCTTCTCCAGGGACTGGTCCCTCCTGATAACATATCCAGAGTATGTGAGGTATAGTCTAAGTAGTGAGAATTCTTTTACTCATTCTCACAGTGTTAGTTACAAGCCCAGTCAAAAAGCTTCTACTGGATTCCTTCTAGAATGGATGAAGCTGTGCTTTGTTTAATGCTGCCCCACTACCTTCCCTTTCTCTTTAACACTAAACATTGACTCCATCCAAAGACTCCTCTGGAGGTGGAGCCCCATAGTCGAAATGAGCCACTCCTAGATGACCATTTGCTCCCCTGGTCTTCACCAGTGGGGCCTGGTGTCCCACTGGAAAGGGAAGATCTAAGACACTTTGAACTGTAGGGTGGAAAGAGACAGTGAAGGGCTTCTGGGCCTACCAGTGGTAGTGGTGGGGGGAAGCATTTTCTATGGTTTTCCCCTCTCTGGGGCATTACAGCGAGGTTTGGGACTAAAGCCTGAATAAAAATAAAGTAGTTCATTGTATGGAGTTCTTATGCATATCTCCCTCCAGTCACTCAATGGGAGGATGATTGGTTGAGAGCAGGATTCAGGTGTTTCTAGGTTAGGTATCCAAAATGCTATCTCCCAATACCATTTCAGTCTTACAGTCTGCCATAAAACATACATAAGAAACAGGTAGAAAGCAACACATGCCATGAAAAGGAAGAAATTAGGTTCTATGGGGGCTTGAAAGAGTGGGATGATTTCAGTCTACAGGGTCAGGAAATGATCTTTTGAGGAACTTGTATTTTAGCTAAGTGTTAAAGGACGGTAAAGGAGGGGTGTGGAAGAGAAAATCACCAAGAAAATGAGTCCCAAATTCTCAGTTTCCCAGATTACCATCATCTGAGAGATTTTGATTCAGGGCCTCACCTTCCTGCCTTGTTGTCTAATCAGGTTGTTGTTGTTAGATGCCGTTGAATTGGTTCTGACTCATAGCAACCCTATGCACAACAGAATGGAACACTGCCCAGTCCTGCGTCATCCTCACAATTGTTGTTATGTTTGAGCCCATTGTTGGAGCCACTGTGTCATTCCATCTCGTTGAGGGTCTTGCTCTTTTTTGCTGACCCTCTACCTTACCAAGCATGATGTTTTTCTCCAGGGACTGGTCCCTCCTAATAACATGTCCAAAGCACGTGAGACAAAGTCTTGCCATCCTTGCTTCAAGGAGCACTCTGGCTATATTTCTTCCAGGACAGACTTGTTCGTTCTTCTGGCAGTCCATAGTATATTCAATATTCTTCACCAACATCATAATTCAAAGGTATCTATTCTTATTCAGTCTTCCTTATTCATTGTCCAGCTTTTGTAGGCATATGAAGTGATTGAAAACACCATGGCTTGGGTCAGGCACACCTTAGTCCTCAAAGTGACATCTTTGCTTTTGAACACTTTAAAGAGGTCTTTTGTAGCAGATTTGCCCAGTGCAATAATGTCGTTTGATTTCTTGACTGCTGCTTCCATGGGTGTTGATTGTGGATCTAAGTAAAATGAAATCCTTGACAACTTCAATATTTTCTCCATTTATTATGATGTTGCCTATTCGTCTAGTTGTGAGGATTTTTGTTTTATGTTGAGGTGTAATCTGTACTGAAGGCTGTAGTCTAATCAGGTTAAAAGACCTCCTATCTTCTTCTGGGGATGTTGAACACTTACGTTAACATGGTTCCTTTAAAAGGGAAGCTTATCATTAGGTGGCCTAAAAGTTATAACTGCTTTTTCAAGCAGCCCAATTTCTATTTAGTGACTGAAGAAAAATGAAAGACTTCAGGGCTCTCTGGGTAACTGGTAACATCTGAAATCAGGCCTAATACCAGAAGTGAGATGTGGTATGGCCAGACAGATATAAACAGAAAGGGAGAGAGAAGTGCAAGTAAAGCTTTCAAGTTCTCGTGGGGGAGTTGTTCTAACCACTGTATGGTGGGAACACTTATTGGAGCTGAAGAGCTAACATAAAAATAGTGTTTCACCATGTAGACCTGGGGCGTCAGCTTCTGATAGACTGGGCTTGGCAAGACCCCAGGGAATCACAAGCTCCATCAGGGAAGATCTGGGCTGGATTGTTTCTGAGAAACTCTAATTAAATTGACAGTGGCTGCTTTCGAAACGTGGAAAAGATAATTAAAGCAAATACACCCAGTCTCATATTGCCTGGCCCCTCCTTGAAAGTGACCCCATTTCCTAACTTGGTTGTTCAGTAAACACCAGGCACTCTTCTTATGCATGTGAATGTATTCTGGGATGTTCTGTCAATAACCATCTCCTTTGAATATGTCTTAATGTCAGTGTAACTTTGGGAAATTATCTGTTCTTGATTTTTCTTATATCTTCTAAGGAATCAGCCTGTATTGTGTTGTGGAGGTCAGTTTCCCAGTGGGGCATTAAATAAATGACTTTTGGCGCTGAAAATATTAAACATTTAAAAATGATGTCATCTACCAGCCTGCAGGCACACTCTGTTATTAGTTGATGACTTTAGGACCTATTTCACTGTCAATCCAATACTTTCACTAAGGTCACCTTTTCTGGGCAGGGTCTTCATTATCCCTGTGGATAACTGATCCAGTCCTTGAGTTCACAGCCTATTAGGGTCTGTGACAATTAATTTAGTAGTTCATGACCAGCTAGGCTAGGACTAGGGTGAGGCTAGTGAGGCATTGGGTGCAAAATTTAAGGGGGCACCAAAAATAAACCAAAAAAACAATAATCAAGATAAATAAAATTTTAATGAAATAGTCTTAAAAATCAAAATTAATGCAAAATTTCATGGTGAAGAAAATATCAAATTTTTACATAAAAACAGAATCTGACTCTGAACTTGTATGACTAACCTCACTTCTTGTTGTTGTTGTTAGGTGCCGTCAAGTCAATTCTGACTCATAGTGACCCTACGTACAACAGAACAAAACAATACCTGGTCCTGCACCATCCTCACAATCATTGCTATGCTTGAGCCCATTGTTGCAGCCACTGTGTCAATCCATCTCATTGAGGGTCTTCTTCTTTTCTGATGATCTTCTACTTACCAAGTATGATGTCTTTCTCCAGGGACTGGTTCCTCCTGATGACATGTCCAAAGCACATGAGATGAAGTCTCGCCATCCTTGCTTCTAAGAAGCAATCTGGCTGTACTTCTTCCAAGACAGATTTGTTCATTCTTCTGGTAGTCCATGGTATATTCCATATTCTTTGCCAACACCACAATTCAAAGGCGTCAGTTCTTCTTGGGTCTTCCTTATTCACTGTCCAGCTTTCACATGCATATAAGGTGATTGAAAACACCATGGCTTGCGTCAGGTGCACCTTCGTCTTCGAGGTGATATCTTTGCTTTTCAATACTTCAACAGGAGGTCTTTACCAGCAGATTTGCCCAATGCAATATGTCCTTAGATTTCTTGACTGCTGCTCCCATGGGTGTTGATTGAAAATGAAATCCATGACAACATCAATATTTTCTCCATTTATCATGATGTTGCTTATTGGTCCAGTTGTGAGGATTTTTGTTTTCTTTATGTTGAGGCATAATCCATACTAAAGACCGTAATCTGATCAGGTTAAAAGGCTTCATATCTTCTTCTGAGGATGTTGAACACTAATGTTAACATACAAAAAAAAAAAAAACCCATTGCCATCGAGTCGATTCTGACTCATAATCTTTGATTCTCATCAGTAAGTGCTTCAAGTCCTCTTTGCTTTCCGCAAGCAAGGTTGTGTCGTCTGCATATTGCAGGTTATTAATGAGTCTTCCTCCAAACCTGATGCCATACTCTTCTTCATATAGTCCAGCTTCTGAGATTATTTGCTCAGTGTACAGACTGAATAAGTATGGTGAAAGGATACAATCCCATAGTGTTATTTATTGCAAGATAAAAAAGCATTCCCAAAGAATAAAGCAGGTCGTTACAGATTTATAGCATGCAAGAAATGACAACGCCACTCAAGGATGAGCATCCAGATGCTCAACAGCAAGCCTGCTTGGCCTCAATTTCCCTTTTGTTTCATATTCACTGATCCTATGATTTTTCATGTTTTCCACTGATGCAGCCAACTGGTGGCCTGGCAGCTTCATGGATTTTGCATGTTGTATCACGGACTAGGGCTGCTACCCCAAGTGACCAGCAGGGGCAGCAGCATCCCATCGTGTCCAGGGACCAAAAGAGTCATCTGTTTTGTGTCTGAGTATACTTCATTTTATCAGCACACTCCCTGCGAGCGATCCTGGAAAGGAGTTTAGTTGTTACACTGCATCAGGAAAGGGTCAAGGACGGAAGCCTGGGGTAGCAACCATTAGTTTTTAGATTTCACTGCTTGTTAAAGTAAGAACTGGCTTACTGCACATGCAGAGCCCCACGCCAGGAGATGACACCATGACAGAAGCCAGAGGTACAAAGTGGAGGCCAACTAAACCATTTCAGTTTATTATAATGCAGCTGTTGGACCGGGCAGTGTTAGGTTCTGTTGTACATAGGGTTGCTGTGAGTCTAAAGCAACCTGACAACACCTGACAACAACAACAACATTAATATTTTGTTAGAAATGAATAATCCAGAACAAATGCTAAATCACACAAGGCATAGGTAAGCCAGGACTTTGCCAGGGAAACACACGGTTGTGGGGATTAAATTAATTACTATGTGTAAAGTGCCTAGAACAGTGCCTGGCATACAGTATGTCCTCAATAAATGTTAGCACTTGTTACTTTTTTTTTTAAAACCATGCTTCGGACTCCAAAAGTTTGAAAAGCACTGCTTTAGAGAGAAAGATGTTGTTTCCTAAGGGGCAAATAATTGGAAATGTCTCTTGGTCTTTTTTTCCCCAAAATTCAATCATCAATGATAATTAAAAGCCTTGACTGCAAAGGTCAAGCATGATTTGTTTTGCTCTCTCCCCTCCCCCTCAAGTCTTAACTATGGTAATTAAATTTTGTATTTTGAATAGCCATTTTTGAGATGCACAATCAAATCAAGAATATTGCCATGTAGAACATGTAAGTTTGCATTTCACGATAAATATTTTTTAAAACAAACAAAGCAATGAGTGTAACTGTCAACTGGCATCTCTTAGGAGTCTCCCTTTCATGTCTACCAGCCTCAGCCATTTCAGGTGTCCTTCTTGCTTCCCATTGTGATCTCCAAACCATCTCTCTTTCCTCTTTCCACAGACCAGTTCCTTTGGTGCCTCTGCAGTTCAGGTCATTAGACTTCACCACTGCTTTCCCTTAACACTGATATCATCTACCAGCCCCTGCCACACTCCCTTATTAGTTAGTTGATGACTTTATCACTTATTTCACTGTCAACTCAACACTCTTACTAATGTTACTTTTCCTTTCCTAGGGAGTCTTCAATATCCCCATACATAATTGATCCAATCCTTGAACTCTCAATTCCTGGATTGTCTCAATGTCAATAATTTTTCCTCCACCCAACCTTAGTCATATACTCATGTAATCATACCCTTATCCTTATCTTTGTTGTTGTTGTTAGGTGCCGTCGAGTCAGTTCCAACTCATAACGACCCTATGTACAACAGAACAAAAACTGCCTGGTCCTGCGGAATCCTTTACTTCCTGTGAAATCGTGATTTTTAACATCATTCTGTCTCTTTCTGGCCACTGGCTTATATCCTTCCATCTTATTTACTCCACTATTCCCACTTGAGCATTTCATTGACTTCAAGAAAATGGCCAATCCATGAATAGCCAGCGTCTCCTTCATGTTCTCCTACTTCTCTTTATCCACCTTAGAGTCCATGATTCATCACTATGACTCTCTTGAGGGTGCCCTTAACTCCCCTTCTCTCTATCCCTCCCGCCACCCTTCCCCTCCCTTCCCTTACTTTTCCTTTTCCTCTCTCCCTCCCTCCTGCCCTCCTTTCCTCTTCTCCTCCAACTCCTTTGTGATTTTCTTCTTCTCCTTCCCCCTTACACTCACCTGGCAAAACTTTAGTTAAAACAAGTACCTGTCATTGCAGTACCTGAACCTGAGCCTTGAATGTTGCTGGGGGGAAACACACACCTGCTGATTATTCAGACTTTAGATTAATAACCACAGATCCCAGACAGGCACTCTCACTGCCCCAGCATTTTGACTCCATCTCTTTCCTTGGAGCGATAGCTTTCCCACTCTCCAAAACTACTATTTAATACCCTATCTTCCCTCCTCAAACCTTTTACATTCCTTCTTTCCACCTCACTCTCAGCTGATAATCTGCCTCATATTTCCTGGAAAAGATAGGAGAAATTAGGTAGGAGCTCCTACATCTTACCATCATCAACCCTACCAGTCGAGCAGCCCCATCATCGTTCTTCCATTT
The DNA here is from genome assembly GCA_030035585.1 of Dugong dugon. Taxonomy (NCBI): domain Eukaryota; kingdom Metazoa; phylum Chordata; class Mammalia; order Sirenia; family Dugongidae; genus Dugong; species Dugong dugon. The sequence continues at coordinate 163,708,639 of CM057483.1, forward strand.
TGTCTGTACAGTGGTGAAGTGCACGGACTCTATCTGGGGATACAGTGTCTGACTTCAGATCCTGCTATGTCACTTCCTTGCTTCCCCAGCATGGGCAAATGATTTAACCTCTCTGTGCTTTCATGTTCTCATCAGTGAGTTGGCAATTATGTAAGCTATTATTAAAATGGATGAACTATCTGCTCCCACCTAAGACCAACACCACCCTTTTGCTCTAGATTTATCCTTTCTCATCTTCTCAAGGCATTTGTTCTGAAAATTCTACCCTTCCTTCACTGCAGCATTAATTTCTCCGTTTTCACTAGAGACTAGAGTAGTCCCACTGGCAAACAGGGTCTTTCATCTTTTGTTTTGAAAAAAAAAAAAAAAACAATCCTTCCATGAGCTCATGTGTAATTCCATACCATTTTCTATGCTCCCCTGCACAGCAAAGGCTATTGCAAGCAATGTTTATAGTCTGCCTCCTTTTCCTTTATTTCTTTTTTTCTGCTCAACCCACTCCAGATAAGCTTTCTGGTGCAGTGCTCCATTCTCAGCACTTTTTTTTATTTACACTTTCTCAGTGGGTGATCTCACTTAGTTTTGTGGATTTAAACACTATCTGTTTGCTGGTCACTCCCAAATATATATTTCCATATTTTCCCTCTCTCGGGCAAAATATACATCTAATTCCTTGCCAACTCCACTAGGATGTCTAATAGGAATCTGAACTTAACAGCATCAAAATATACCTCTTTAGTTTCACCCCAAATCTGCATCTGCCATGATAGTCCCCATATAATAAATGGTAACACCACCCACCCATTTGCTTAAGCCAAAAAAATCTGCAAGTCATATTTGAGTCCTCTTATTTCCCCACCTCATTACATCAAATGCATCAGCAAGACCTATGGGTTTTACGTCCAAAGAATAACCGGTAAAATTTAGGTTTCATCAAGGAATTGCATTCTGTCTGTCCTGTTCAACAGTGTATTCCAAGGATCTAGAACAGTGCCTGGCACATAGTTGTTGTTAGGTGCCATCCGAGTCTGTTCTGACTCATAGCAACCCTATGCACAACAGAATGGAACACTGCCTGGTCCTGCGCCATCCTCATAATCTTCACTATGTTTGAGCCCATTGTTGCAGCAACTGTGTCAGTCCATCTCATTGAGGGTCTTCCTCTTTTTCGATGACCCTCTACATAGTAGGTACATAGTAGGGACAAATAAATATTTGTGGAACAAATGAATGAATCCTGAATCTGTCCATTTCCCTCTGTCTCCATGACCAATACCATAGTTGAAGCCAGCAACATTTCTCACCTGTATTTCTATAATAGCCTCTCAACTGATCTGCTGCTGCTATTCTTAACCCCATGAACTATCTTCCACACGATAGCCTAAGTGATATTTGCCATGTTGAAACCATTCAGTGGATTCCAGTCAGAATAAAATCCAATCCTTTGTTCTGGTCCACAAAGTCCTATATGAACCTGAAATTGTCTGTTTCTCCAACTGCATTTCCTACTAATTTGTCTCTCTCCTTCACCGCTGTATTTCCAGAATTCCCTGGCTTAGCATAGTAGGTTCTCAATAAATGTTTGTTGAATGAATGAATGAATTCATGGTGGTTGGGTAGTCTGATGATGCCAGGAAGTGAGGTCATACGGAACTTTGTTTTACCCTATTTCTCTTCCCTTGAAATCTAAGTTCTTAAGTAATCCATACTTGCTGTCTCCACATCCTCACCTCCCATATAATCTTTAAATTACTACAATCAAGCTTCTTTCCAAACGCTGAACTAAAAATGTTCACAACAAAGTAATTGATAAACTCAGTGGACCATTCTTTTATTTCACTAAGTTTTGCTCTTTTATTTTTTTCTATTTTTGTACTTCTACACTCTTTGGGTTTAATTTGTCATTCTTTGTTTCATCTTCATGAGATAAATGCTTAGATCATGATGTTTAGCCTTTCTTCTTTCTAAAATATGATTTGAAAGGTACATTTTTCCCTAAGCATGGCTTTCGCTCAGTTCATACATTGTTATATGCATAATTTAATTATCTTTCAGTTTAAAATATTTTGTAACTTTCATTTTGAGTTCTTTTTTGACTCCTGAATTATTTTAGAAGTCTGCTGCTTAATTTCCAAACATATGGAGATTTTATAATCCTTTTTGTGGTTGATTTTTAGCCTAACTCCATTGACTCAGATAACATACTCAGTATGATTGCAGTCCTTTGATATTTGTTGTGACTTGCTTTAGGGCCCAGCTCATAGTAAATTTATAGAAATATTCCTTCTGTGTTCGAAAAGTGTGTGTTTTCTGCATTTGTAGGTGCAGTGAGTTTGTTAATCGTGCTGTTAAATGTTTTATACCCTTACTATTTTTTTTTTGTCTGCTTGTTCTGTCAGCTACTAAGAGAGGTGTGTTAAGGTCTCTCACTATGACTGTGGATTTGTCTGTTTTTTATATTTGTCAATTTCATCTTTGTATATTCCGAGACCATGTTATTAGTTGTATACATATCTACAGTTATCATATCTGCCTATTGAAGTGATATTTTTACTCTGAAATATCTCTATTTATAGTCATACTTTTTGTTTTAAAGTGTACTTTCTCTAATATTACTTTCCCCATACTTTTAATTTCAAGTTTTCTGTATCCTTATAATTTAGGTGTGTCTGTTGCAGGCACAAATAGTTGAGATTTATTTAAGTTTTTATTTAATCTGACCATTTGTGTATTTTAATTGAAGCATTTAGTCTTTTTTCCTTTATTGTATTTACTGATATATTTGTGTTTAATGGTTTTCTTTCTCCTTTTTCTTTATCCTTCCTGTTCTGTGTTCTTGTTTCTCTGCTTTGCTTTCCTCTTTTAGATTTTGTCTTTGTATCATTCCATATCCCACCCCCCATTCACTTGTTATACTTTAAAACAAAATTACTAATCTTTAATGGCTTTTAGTCTGTTATGTCAGACATTGCTAATCGATCACAGACCTCATCCCACAGAGCCCAGATACCTCCTAAGAATCCTCCACACAGCATTCCAGGAAAGTCCTCCCAACTATTCAGAATGGGGAAGCAATTCATTAGCCGTCTCTGGCTTAGGAGAGCATGCATCAGTGGGCCAGGATGATTTTTCTTATATTTATTTCATCGTAAGAATCACCTGGAGTGCTTGTTAAACTCACAGATTCTTGTGTTCCATCCCCAAACCTTCTGAGTCAGATTCTTCAGGGGAGGGAACTGAGAATGAGTATTGTTCACAAGAGTCCCAGGTGAGTCTTATGATTAGGGACGCTTGGGGAAACCTGGGCAGTATTGGGGCACCTGAAAGGGGTTGTTGAATGACTTCAACCTCCTGCGGACTAGCAGATGGTTGCATCGTGAGTTGTTTTGACTCTGTACTGCTTATGCTGAAATACCCTCATAATCTAATACTATTTCCTGGTGACCTTGAACTTGTGCCATTGTGTGCTGAACTCCTATGCAGGAGGCTGAAGATATAGTTCGCACCAACAGGGAGGAGAAAATTGAGAAAGGCTCAATACTCAAAGGTGATGAGCAGCCAAGAGAACATTGGTGTTTTTTTAGTCTTTGACTGTGGCAGGACAAAATGTTTCTGAGAGGCAGTGAAGAGAAAGAGCCAGGGTGGCCAGTGGAATACTGTATTTCTCTTTCCCAGTGCACAGTATGTGTGCGGGAATCTTCTTGGTAGATGCAGTCAGGCAGGACTCACTGAGCTCATATACATGGGCTCCTCAACGTAAGCAAAGTCACAGCAAACATTCAGCTTTACATCTAGGTATTTGGAAGCATTAAGATTGACAATGAAACATTCTTATTTTCACTCAGAGGAGCAGATAGCTAATAGGTCCCTGGGTGGCACAAGCAGTTTGTGCTCAACTACTAACCTAAAGGTTAGCAGTTTGAACCCACCCAATAGTGCTGCTGAAGAAAGGCCTGGAGATCTTCTGTAAAGATGATAGCCAAGAAGACCCCATGGAGCAGTTCTACTTTGTAACACATGGGGTCACCATGAGTTGGAATCAACTCGATAACAACAGGTTTTTTGTTTTGTTTTGTTTTTATCATATAGCTACAGATTTTGCAGCAAGTTTAATTTACCTTTTTTTGGGTGGCAGGGGGGCAGATTTTGAAAACTATCTCTCTTCTATTATTGCGTGTAAAATTTTAACATAACTTCTCTAGCCATATTGTTACAGGCATTAGCACTGTCCATGTCAAGGGGTATGTTTCTCTCTCAAAGTCTAAAACAAAAAACAGGTTCAACCTTTTAGCATCCTGTATGAGACTGGACTGTGAAACAGAGCGGTGGTTCCCAGACCCATCTGCACACTGAAATTACCTGGGGAGCTTCCAAAATACTGACACTTCTATCCTATCCAGGGACTGTAATTTAACTGGTGTGGGATGTGGCCTGCATTTGGGGTTTTTGGAAGGTCCCAGGCGATTCTAATGTGCAGGTAAGTTTGGGAACCAGAGAACTGGAGATTTTGAGCTATTTCAATCCTCAAACCTCTGGATAGTGTACAGTGTAAAGTTTGGGTTTTTGCATTAAAGTTTAAGTAGAGATAATGAAAGCAGTCTTAATTGAATTTATAAAGCTGCAGTCTACATGGGCAAGGACGTTATTTACATAAACCCAGAGCAGCTGGTGAGAAAAGTCAATCAAACTGGTTATGTGCACAGTCACACCTGCATAAACACACAAATTATCAGTATTCAAAACAACCAGGATTTTAAAGTAACTTTGTCAGATTCAGTATATATCCCTAATTAGGGATGCCAGATAAAATACTGGACACTCAGTTAAATATGAATTTCAGAATAACAACAAAATAATTTTTTGGTATGTTGTAAGTAGAGTATAAGTTGAGTATAAGTTATAAATATTGCATGGGACATTGTCATGGATTGAATTATGTCCCCCCCAAAAATGTATGTGTCAGTTTGGCTGGGCCGTGATTCCCAGTATTGTGTGGTTGTCCTCCATTTTGTGGCTGTAATTTTATTTTAAAGAGGATTAGGGTGGGATTGTAATATCCTTACTAAGGTCACATCCCAGATCCAATGTAAAGGGAGTTTCCCTGGATGTGGCCTGCACCACCTTTTATCTTAAAAGAGATAAAAGAAAAGGCAAGCAAGCAGAGAGTAGGGGACTTCATACCACCAAGAAAGCAGTGCCGGGAGCAAAGCGTGTCCTTTGGACCTGGGGTCCCTGCACGGAGAAGCTCCTAGTTTGGGGGAAAGATTGATTAGAAGGCCAACAGAGAGAGAAAGCCTTCCCCCGGGGCTGACACCCTGAATTTGAACTTCTAGCCTACTAGACTGAGAGAAAATAAATTTCTCTTTGTCAAAGCCATCCACATGTGGTACTTCTGTTATAGCAGCACTAGATAACTAAGACAGACATGTTATTGTTGTTGGGTGCCGTCGAGTGGATTCTGACTCATAGCGACCCGTGAGACAGAGGGGTTTCCAAGGCTATAATCTTTACGGAAGCAGATCGCCAGATCTTTCTCCTGTGGAGCCCCTGGATGGGTTCAAACCACCAACCTTTTGGTTAGCAGCCGAGCTCTTAACCATTATGCCACCAGGGCTCCTCTTGCATGGGACATACTCATGCTAAAAAAATTATTCATTGTTTATCTGAACTTCAAGTTTAACTGGGCACCCTGTATTTTAATTCACTAAATCTGACAACCCTACCCGAATTTTAAAGAACCAATCTGAGCAGTGATATAGTTGAGCAGGACAAATCAGGTTTAAAAAATATAAAAAACAAACGAAAACCTTATTAGCTTCTTGTTCTTTGTGTATTTTTCTATTTTCTGGATTACATTACCTAATTAACGACCTCAGGCTTCATCTGACTTTATCTGCATGGAGGGTCACTGTACCTTATTCTGCCTCTTCTGTCTTCTTCGAAGCCTCAGGAACTCCTTGTGCTGCCTGGAGACAAAGTTGACGGCTGCGTACTCCAGCAAGGCGGCAAAGACAAACAGAAGGCACACCGCCATCCAGATATCGATCGCTTTCACGTAGGAGACCTGAAAGGAGAGAGCGCCCACCATGAGAGCTTGCAGGGAAACCAGGTTCCTAGTGGCCTTAGCAGAATGACCTCATTTCCCTTGGACAAGGATTTGCTGGCTTTTCCTTAAGAAAGTGCTTAAGCAAGGCATTGATTTCACTTTCAAGCTTCTGGGCAGCACAATGGAAGTTCCCGGCTCCATGTTCCAGGCCCTTGTGCCATCTCTCTTAACATAGCTCACCTTCTCAAGTAGCCTCATCCCTGACACCAGCTCCAAAGATGACTACAAGAATTTCCTTCACTAAACTCAAAGAGAAAAATAACACAAAAATTTGAGGTAACAGAGTGGAGACCATTCTTTTTTAATTTGTTTATTGTAGTTTAAATGAAGTTTACGTTTCAAGTTAGTCTCCTATACAAAAATTTAGACATACATTGTTATGTGACCCTAATTGCTCTCCCCATACTGTGACAGCACACTTCTCCTTTCCACCCCTGATTCCCCATGTCCATTCAACCAGCTCCTAACCCTCTCTGCCATCCCATTTCACCTCCGGACAGAAGCTGCCCATTTAGTCTCTTGTATCTACTTGAGCTAAGAGGCACACTCCTCACAATTATCACTTTATGTCCGACAGTCCAGTCCAATCCCTGTCTGAAGAGTTTGCCTCGGAAGTTGTTTTAGTTCTGGGCTGATAGAGAATCCAGGGGCCATGCTTTCCAGTGTTCCTCCAGTCTCAGACCATTAAGTCTGGTCTTCTTACTAGAATTTGAGTTCTGTACCCCACCTTTCTCCTGCTCCATCAGGGACTCTCTGTTGTGTTCCTTGTCAGGGAGGTCATTGGTGGTAGCCGGGCACCATCTAGTTCTTCTGGTCTCAGGTTGATGAAGTCTCTGGTTTACGTGGCCCTTTCTGTCTCTTGGGCTAATACTTTCCTTGTGTCTTTGGTGTTCATTTTCTGTTACTCCAGTTGGTTGGGACCAGCTGATGCATCTTAGACGGCTGCTTGCAAGCCTCCAAGACCCCAGATGCCACTCACCAAAGTAGGATGCAGACAATTTTCTTAATAAGCTTTGTTATGCCAGTTGACCTAGATGTCCTCTGAAGGCATGGTCCCCAGACTCCTACTCCTGCTACTCTGTCCCTCAAAGTGTTTGATTGTATTCAGGAAACTTCTTAGCTTTGGTTTAGTCCAGTTGTGCTGACTTCTCCTGTAGTGTGTGCTGTCCTTCCCTTCACCTAAGATAGGAGACCATTCTTAAAACTACTCATTTCCTTCTATTTTTTCCTAGCATTTAAAAACCAATATAATGAAGGTAATTCCAAAACTTGGAGGAGAAATAAACTATGTATGGCTTTCTGTTGTTGTTGTTGTTAGGTGCTGTCGAGTTGGTTCCGACTCGTAGCGACCCTGTGTACTATAGAACGAACACTGCCCAGTCCTGTGCCATGCTCACAATCGTTGTTATGCTTGAGCCCATTGTTGCAGCCACTGTGTCAGTCCATCTCATTGAGGGTCTTCTTCTTTTTCGCTGACCCTGTACTTTACCAAGCATGATGTCCTTCTCCAGGGACTGATCCCTTCTGATAACATGTCCAAACTATGTAAGACATAGTCTCACCATCATTGCTTCTAAGGAGCATTCTGGTTGTACTTCTTCCAAGACAGAGTTGTTCGTTCTTTTGGAAGTCCATGATATATTCAATATTCTTCGCCAACACCAAAGTCTTCAAGGTGACAGCTTTGCTTTTCAATGCTTTAAAGAGGTCTTTTGCAGAAGATTTGCCCAATGCAATACATCTTTTTATTTCTTGACTGCTGCTTCCATGGGTGTTGATTGTAGATCCAAGTAAAATGAAATCCTTGACAACGTCAATCTTTTCTCCGTTTATCATGATGCTGCTTATTGGTCCAGTTGTGAGGATTTTTGTTTTCTTTATGTTGAGGTGTAATCCATAGTGAAGGCTGTAGTCTTTGATCTTCATCAGCAAGTGCTTCAAGTCCTCTTCACTTTCAGCAAGCAACATTGTGCCATCTGCATATCGTAGGTTGTTAATGAGTTTTCCTCCAATCCTGATGCCAAGTTCTTCTTCATATAGACAAGCCTCCTGGATTATTTGCTCATCATACAGATTGAATAAGTATGGTGAAAGGATACAACCCTGACGCACACCTTTCCTGACGTTAAACCACGCAGTGTCCCTTTGTTCTGTTTGAACAACTGCCTCTTGGTCTATGTACAGGTTCCTCATGAGCACCATTAAGTGTTCTGGAATTCCCATTCTTTGCAATGTTATCCATAATTTGTTATGATCCACACAGTCAAATGCCTTTGCATAGTCAATAAAACACAGGTAAACATCTTTCTGGTATTCTCTGCTTTCAGCCAGGATCCATCTGACATCAGCAATGAAATCCCTGGTTCCATGTCCTCTTCTGAATCCAGCCTGAATTTCTGGCAGTTCCCTGTCAATATACTGCTGCAGCCACTTTTGAATGATCTTCAGCAAAATTTTACTTGCATGTGATATTAATGATATTGTTTGATAATTTCCGCATTTGGTTGGATCACCTTTCTTAGGAATAGGCATAAATATGGATCTCTTCCAGTCAGTTGGCCAGGTAGCTGTCTTCCGAATTTTTTGGCACAGATGAGCGAGCACTTCCAGTGCTGCATCCATCTGTTGAAACATCTCAATTGATATTCTGTCAGTTCCTGGAACCTTGTTTTTCACCAATGCCTTCAGCGCAGGTTGGACTTCTTCCTTCAGTACCATTGGTTCCTGATCATATGCTACCTCTTGAAATGGTTGAATGTCGCCAAGTCTTTTTGGTATGATGACTCTGTGTATTCTTTCCATCTTTTTTTGATACTTCCTGCATCATTTAATATTTTCCCCCATAGAATCCTTCACTATTGCAACTCGAGGCTTGACTTTTTTCTTCAGTTCTTTCAGCTTGAGAAATGCTGAGCATGGTCTTCCATTTTGATTTTCTATCTCCAGGTCTTTGCATATGTCATTATAATACTTTATCTTCGCCAGCTGCCCTTTGACATCTTCTTTTCAGTTCTTTTACTTCAGCATTTCTTCCTTTTGCTTGAGCTACTCGACGTTCAAGAGCTAGTTTCAGAGTCTCTTCTGACATCCATTTTGGTCTTTTCTTTCTTTCCTGTCCTTTTAATGACCTCTTGCTTTCTTCATGTATGATGTCCTTGATGTCATTCCACAACTCATCTGGTCTTCAGTCATTAGTGTTCAACGTGTCAAATCTATTCTTGAGATGGTCTCTAAATTCAGGTGAGATATGCTCAAGGTTGTACTTTGGCTTTTATGGACTTGTTCTAATTTTCTTCAGTTTCAACTTGAACTTGCATATGAGCAGTTGAGGATCTGTTCCACAGTCGGCCCCTGGCCTTGTTCTGACTGATGATATTGGGCTTTTCCATCATCTCTTTCCACAGATGTAGTCGATTTGATTTCTGTGTATTCCATCTGGTGAGGTCCATGTGTATAGTCACCGTTTATGTTGGTGAAAAATGGCATTTGCAATGAAGAAGTCATTGGTCTTCAAAATTCTATCATGCAATCTCCAGCATCATTTCTATCACCAAGGCCATATTTTCCAACTACCAATCCTTCTTCTTGTTTCCAACTTTCGTGTTCCAATCACCAGTAATTATCAATGCATCATGATTGCATGTTCAATCAATTTCAGACTGCAGAATCTAGTGAAAATCTTCAATTTCTTCATCTTTGGCCTTAGTGGTTGGTGCGTAAATTTGAATAATAGTTGTATTAACTGGTCTTCCTTGTAGGCATATGGATATTATCCTATCATTGACAGTGCTATACTTCAGGATAGATCCTGAAATGTTCTTTTTGATGATGAATGCAACACCATTCCTCTTCAAGTTGACATTCCCGGCATAGTAGACCATATGATTGTCTGATTCAAAATGGCCAATGCCAGTCCATTTCAGCTCACTAATGTGTAGTCATTATGCATTCCATTTCATTTTTGACGATTTCCAATTTTCCTAGAGTCACACTTCGCACATTCCAAGTTCCGATTATTAATGGATGTTTGTAGCTGTTCCTTCTCATTTTGAGTCGTGCCACATCAGCAAATAAAGGTCCCGAAAGCTTGACTCCATCCACATCATTAAAGTCAGCTCTACTTTGAGGAGACAGTTCTTCCCCAGTCATCTTCTGAGTGCCTTCCAACCTGAGAGGCTCATCTTCCGGCACTATATCTGACAGTGTTCCGCTGCTATTCATAAGGTTTGCACTGGCCAATTCTTTTCTGAAGTAAACTGCCGGGTCCTTCTTCCTAGTCTGTCTTAGTCTGAAAGCTCAGCTGAAACTGTCTGCCATGTGTGATCCTGCTGGTCTCTGAATACCAGTGGCATAGCTTCCAGTATCACAGCAACATGCAAGCCCCCACAGTATGACAAACTGACAGACACGTGGGGGTGTATGGCTTTGGGCCCTTCAAAAAGCAAATTCTAATTCCCATCAATCTACTGAGCCTATCTGACGTGAAAACACAGTTTAAAATCGTCATAAACTGTCACAATTGAAGAGTACTCAACCAAAGTAAAGCATCAGGGCTCTCTCTGGCTTGTGGTGAGGTATCTGGTTAAAATGAAAACTTTTATAACCCTTCAGTGTCTGGCTGAATGTTTAGTACATGTCATCATTTTATAAGAATCTGAAAGCAAATATTTTTATTGGAAATGTAAAATGCCCTCATCTCACTCAACTTAGTACTGTTTTTTAAAATATAAGGGAGAAAAAACAAAAAAAAACTAGATGAACTGATACCATATTGGACCCCAGCCTACCACAGACACTTATTAAACTGCGAGCTGAATGTGCACTGTCCAGTTCTAACTTCCAAAGAGGGTTTCCTAGTTTTTCTGAATATAAAATATGTGCTCTTTATTAAAAAAAAAAAAAGTAATGAAAAGAAATGGAAATAAAAATCGTTGGTAATGATAGCTAAGACTTCTGAGTGGTTACTATGAGCCAGCCAGTATTTGAAGCCCTTTGCATGTATTAATTATTTTAAGCCTTACAACAACTGTATTACCCCCATTTCTGATAAGGAAACTGAGGCCCAGAGAGGTTAATAATTTGCTCAAGGTCACAAAGCTAGTCAGTGGCAGAGCCAAGATTGGAACCCAGTCTGACTAGTGAATTTCCTTTCTGGACACACACAAACACACTACTAGGATCATGCAGTTTATATATTGCATTTCCCCTTGACCTTTATAGTGAGCGTTTTTCATGTCATTTAACTCCCTTTTATATCATTTCTAATGCTTGCATAACAGTTCATACCATGATTAGTCATTCAACATTATAGAACATATAGGTTATTTTCCAATTTTTTTTTTTACTATTGTAAATTTTGCTGCTATGAACATGCATTCTCAAAAGAATCTGTATTTCTGATTACTTAGAGATTGAGTTCTAGATGGGGATTATGGGAGTTATTAATGGTTGCCGTTGAGTTGATACTAACACCAGGTGTGTCAGAGAAGAACTATGCTCCATAGGGTTTTCAATGGCTGATTTTTTGGAAGTAGATCACCAGGCCTTTCTTGCAAGGTACCCCTGGTAGCTTTGAACCACCAACCTTTCAGTTTGCATCTGAGGGTGTCAACCATTGCACCACCCAGGAATTCTGATTATGGGAGTAAATGAGATGAAAATAGGCTCTTGACTAAGAAAAGCAGCAGCACAAAAGGTTAAGAGCGGAGACTCTGGAGTGAGATGGTCTAAGTAAGAAACTCTTGATAACTTTGACAAGTTGTTTAACCTCTCTCTGCCTTGGTTCCTCATCTGTATAATGGGGACAATAATAGTACCTACCTCATAGAGTTGTTATGCGGATAAAATTGCTTAATGCGTATAAAGTGCTTAGAACAGTTATCTGGCACATAGTAAATACTATACAAATGTTTGTAATTATTTGACTATGTCAGGATGTGATTTTGTTGATAGAGAAATTTTGGAAGAGTCAGAAAAACTAACAAGGAAAATAAAAATTTCCCACAATCCAAACCGTTCCAATGATTATTTTCAAGGTCACTGCCTGCCTTACATGATTTGTCTCAGTGAGTCTGAACTACTTGCCAGTCCCAGACTGGTTTAGCACTTGGTCATCTCTAGCCCTTTGGATACATTCCTCTTCTTACCTGGGATGCTTATCCCCATTCTTTCTGATTAGCAGCCTCCCTGGACTCCCTCAGGACTTGACTCAGATGCCAACTCTCCGGGAAGTCTCCCTAACCTTCCCCTTTCTCCCATCTGGGTTAGGGACCACTTCTGTTTGCTCTTTATCACTTGGTATCAAACTTGTCTGCTTCCTTTTTTGTCCACCAGCTTCCCCAACCCCACCACTAGACTGTAAGCTTTTCTTTTTGAGGACAGGCCCTGTGTAGTATTACTCCCTGTATCATGAGCACAGGACCTGGCAAATAGTAGGCAGGCGTTAGATATGTGGGATGGATGGATGGACAGATGGATAGATGGATGGACGAATGGATGAATGGATGGAAGACTTGATGATGGAAGGAAGGAAGGGAAGGAGGAAGGAAGGGAGGGAGGAAGGAAGGAAGGGAGGAAAGGAGGAAGGGAGGGAGGGAGGGAGGGAGAGAAAGAAGGAAAGGAAGGATGGCAGTATCTGGCTGTTTTCCATCATTATGCACAATCACATATATTTGATACTTCTAAAAGTGAACTATTAATCCAACATGTTTTTATTCTCTCAGCACACCTCCTGGCATTCCTGGAATACTTCTCTTCTTAATAAACAATAATTTGTCTTGTAGTTGCTCTTCTGGAGCAGTCATGCTCTCCTGTAATAATAGAACATTACCAATCACAGCATTCTCAGTTATATATTATTCAGATGGTCTGTAAATGTTTTAAGACCCAGTAATGAGAGAACTTTGTCAACACCTGATATATGTCCACACCAATAGCTAAGTCCAATACAGCTGACCAGTCATTCCTCTCCTTCCTGGTGTTTACAGCATTCAGTAATTTGTAAAACTTTCCCCATCACTTTCTGGCCATCAGCAGACCGAGCACGTATTTGGCTTCTTTTATAGCTGCTCATAAATGAATCCTTTCAGTCTCTTAATCATTATGGTTGGTCTCCGACTTTCCTCCAAATCACGAACATCTTTCCCATATTGAAGTGTCAGCATTAAATGCATTATTCACATGGATTTAGAGGGTGTTGTGAGACATCTATTACATATGATGTGATGTCCCTCAGTGCTGGTCTCTTAGGATTAAAATGCCTTTTTGTTGCTTTTACACAGCTCTGATGTCAGCTTCTTTCTCCCTGGCTGCTAATCCTCGGATGTTTTTAGCTCACATCTTCCTCTGTCACTTTCTTTTTATGATTCTTGGGCTTACATGATCCCTTCCCGAACTACTTTAGTACAAACTTGCAAAATAGTTTCCAAAGGTAATTAAGCTCTCAAAATGCTGTTATGACTCACTGAGTTGGTGTCCTTCTGGGCATATTTAATTCAGAAAAACAAAAACAATCATTAAAGGCCTACTATGTGGAAAGTACTGTACTATAGGTGCTAATGGGGGGTGGGATGGGAGACACAAGAATGACTAAGATGCACATCAATTCTTCCCACCCAGGACTTCCCAGATTACACTCCAGGGGACCCCATTCACACTGGGCTCCAGCCAATGTCATATAGACCAGGATACCAGTAAACTAGCATTACAACCAGTGGGTCAAATCCCACCCACCACATGTTTTTGTAAATAAAGTTTTATTGGAACATAGCTAGGTCCATTCATTTACATATTGTCCATGGCTGCTTTTGCACTAAAATGGCAGAGTCCTGTAGTTGTAACAGAGATAATATGGCCTGCAAAGCCTAACATATTTACTATATGGCCCTTTACAGAAAATGTTTGCTGGCCCCTGACGTAGACTGTGGTGTTGTCCAGTGAGTCCTGGGGTTGTACATCACAGTGGCCCTGGTCTGGTGCTTGAGAAACCCATGATTTACCAAGAGGGAAGTCACATGAACATATAAGTGATACAAGGTGGATGATCCCACATGCTAAACTGAGGAAGGCCCAAGAGGCTGGTGGAATATGGGGCAGGGAAAGGCTGATGTTGACAGAGAAAATCAGAAAAACCTTCATTCCTGGGTGATGTGGTGTTTGACTTTGGGCTTAAGGAAAACTAGCACTTTGATGGGTAGAAGAAGCTGTAATAGCAAAGTCATGAAGATGGGCGAGAGCAAGGCGGGCTCTGGGAATAGTGAACAACCCAGTGTGGCTGGAATATTCTAGGTACCTGGGTGTATGTGGTGTGGAGTGGACAGGCCGGGCCAATGCAGAGAGGGCTTTTGAAAGCTAGGCCTAGTGGTTTGGGGTTTCAAACTACCCATAAAGATAAGCTACTGATGGGTTTTGAGGTGGGGTGTAGATGTAGAAATCCTTTTCTAATTATCCTGATATTCCTTGACTATTCCCAAAAGCAAGAGCCTTAGCAAAAGCAGACATTTTCCCTCCTTATAAGAACTTCACACTATGAGTCGGAATCGACTCGATGGTAATGGGTATGGTACGGTAATGGAATTTACCTCCCTGCCTCTCACCACGTTTAACTCTATGCAGGGTTGGTTCTCTTCCAACCTCTCTAACAACATCTCTGAATCTTTTGCTGGATCCTCTTCTTCTGTTTATTATTTGTGTCCCTTGAACTCTTTCCGCTTCAATTTGTACTCTAGCCTCATATCCTCAATGAACTCATCCGCTCCTATAGCTTTCTTCTTACTCCTAGATGTGTGTGTGGGCGAGTCCCATGGCAGAGTTTGGCCAAGTTCTCACGAATCCTGTTTCCTCTTCCTGGGACACCAGTAAACTAGATTTTCCAGTTCAGTTGGGTGCACAATGGAATGTGGGCAGAAGTTATATGTGCCACTTCAGAGTCTCTAAAATCTCCCATGAGATCTCATGAGGTCCCTTCTGCAGCTACCTTGGCAGTTACCTGTTTAAGATGGCAGTACCATAAGATGCAAGAAGCCTGGATCCCTAAATGACCCAGGGTCACCCACCTCATGGTAGAATGTAACATAGGTGAGAAATAAACTTTTATTGTATTAAGCCACAGAGATTTCAGGGTTTTGTGTTTCCACAGCTCCCAAATCCATCCCTCAACCCTGACCTTTCACTTCCTTTCATATGCTAATTCTAAAATGCCTACAGATAGGATCTGTAAAACCAAACTCATTAAATGCCCCCTCCTTCCCATCCATTTCAGTATGAATCTTCCTCACTAGAAAACCTGGTTTCACCATTAATTCTTTCCTTGCCTTCATCTCTTATCCTCAATTTGTCATAAAGACTCAATGTTTCTTTCTTCAAAGCACCCTAGGGTTTACTCTTTATTCTCCATTCCACGGATGTAACTACAACTCTAACCATCAACACTTACACCTGGTTATTATAGCAACTTCCTAACTGATCCTCCTGCATTCAGTTCCTCCCAATGACACTTTATCCTTATGCTGTATGAGGTTAAATTAAAACATCAATTTTATTTTGCAACACATCCGCTTAAGAACTACTGTGGCTCCCTATTGCAGACTTAGGTATTCAAGATCCTGCACAGCATGTGTCCATCCTAGTTACTCAATCTCATTTCTCTCTTTCTTAACACCAACCCCTGAGGAAGACAAACAAGTGCATTTCCACTGGTGACTCTGTCTACACCAGTGGTTCTCAAGTGGGGATGACATTTGTCCCCACCTGGAGACATTGGGCAATGTCTGGAGATGTTTTGGGTTGTTAGAATTGGTGGCGGGGGAGGGAGAGTAGGGGGTTGCTACTAGCATCTAGTGGCTAGAGGCCAGGGATGCTGCTTAACATCCTACAATGCACAGGATAGCCCCCACAACAAAGAATTATCAGACTTCAAATGTTAATAGTGCCAAGGTCGGGAAACCCTGGTCTATACTCTTCTACCAACATAGAAATTCAGGCTGCCTTTTCTCTACCCGTTTCTTTCTTTCTCAAGGAGCAGCCCAAATTCTATCTCCTGGCTGATACTTTCTCTGTCTATTCTAGCTCACAGTGGACTCTGCTGGCTTTAGAATTTTAATGCACTTCCAGCTGGATCATCCAGTTTAGTATGCTTCATGCATGCATGTTTTATTCACCTAACTAAAGCATGGCTACTTGGGGTGGGGGTGGGGGAGAGCATAAAGGAAAAGACCTAGTAATTTCTTTGGAATCTATGCCACTAAGTACAAGTCTTTGTGCACATAGTAAGTACCCCATAAATGTCTATTGATTGACAAATTATCCCAGAGGTTGAATAAATTCAGATTCCTTTCACAATCACAGTCACTGATTTATATGGAGGGACAGCTACCAAAAAAAAAAAAAAAAAAGACAGCTAAAAGGAAGAAAGGAAAATAGAATTTAGTTTAGGTCTTTTAGAGCTAATCCAGATTTCTCTTGGTTTATTTTCACTAAGAGAAAGAAGAACATTTATTATTCTTTTTTCACATTCTTCGCATTATTTATTTCTTGTTTTTAAAAAAATTGAAGTCAAAAGAGAAGCATTATTATTTTCATTTTAAAGATCAACAACTGAGAGAAAACTGGAAAGGTTAAGTGAGATGTCCAAGGTCAGATAGCTAGTAAATGGCAGAATGGAAAATGAAATTTCGGTCTCTGAATCACTACATTTCTTCAAAAATTGTTATTCTAATAAATGAACAATATGATTCTAGTGTTTGTTATTATTCACACTGGTTTCTCAAATATAGATTCACTTTCTAATTCTACTGAAATGCATACTTTCTAGCTTGGCCATTAAGGGCTTCTCAGGGGCACCTCAATAGAATTCTGGTTTGATTATGATATAGAAGCAAGTTCGAGGAGGAATTGTCTTAGAGTCATTGGGAATCACAGATTCAAGGAGCGTATAGCTCTTACTGTTTTTGCCAAATAGGTCCATAAAAGGTAGGCTGGCTTTTGTGACGGTGTGATTGTAGTTTGCCCATAATCTCTGAGCTCACCATTCTTCGTTATTCAGCATCTGTTTGTAAGGAACCATACATCACTTGCCACCCAGAGTGCAGTTTTTCTTCCCTGTGGGTGCTTTGGCACAGGCAATGACTCCTACCTCCGACTGCATCGTCTGAAGTTTAGGAACCTCCTCCCTTTCTTCTGTCTTGGTTCATTTCTCTACTGGGATTTGTCTCCTTCTGTTTCATCTCCACGTTGTACTTGGTGTTTCCTCTCACTTTTCATTCATTACTCTACCTTAATCTACATCTTTTCTTTCCTTTTGAATACTATACTCAATGTTCCCTTTTCCTGTTCATTGTTTGATCCTCTAGCGCACTGCATCACACTTCGCATACAGCAGGAAGTTAATACATGTCTGTTGAATAACTGAGACCAAAGCACATCAAATGATTTCCAATAGTACCAGCTTCCTTGTCCTGGGTAGGCTACTCCCTAAGGCAACTGATATGGTCTGAAATGGCCAGTTTGAGGATTGAGTGCGATTCTTTCTTTGCTGGTTCCATTTTCACCCTAGTGGCAGCCATCTTCCCTCGGAACACATTATCCTCATGACTCTCTCATGTAGTCTACCAACATATCTGGTGGGGAAATCTAGTCAGTCAACTGGTTTAGTTCTTTGTGACCCTAGATAAAATTTTATCTGTTGTTTGAACAGATCAGTTAAACGGTGGAATTTACCACATTGCTTGATAGTTTAGGCATCATGTCGACATTCCTTAGAGCTAGTTCCCCTTAATGTTTTTTCAATACTGTCTTGGCATTTTTTGAAAACTTTAGCAAGTTTTCTTTAGTTATTTTTTTCATTAATTGCATCCTCAGTTCTGTTTCAAAATGGAAAACCATGCCATAAATTTATTTACTTTAGCTCCAAAATTTGTTTTGTCTGTATTCACAAACTATATTGTTTCTAGGATCATGAAGCAAGTTGTTGTTTATCCCCACTGAAGAAGAACGGGTCATCACACCATTGCACAAGGATTGTCTGAATGTCCTTAAAACTTGGACATCCTCTCTATCCCTCATGGGCAAAGACTCCCATGTGACAATGTGCCAAATAAAGTATACCCATATTCCCAGCCTCTAGGCTGACTCTGGAGCCCTGGTGGCACAGTGGTTAAGAGCTCAGGCTGCTAACCAAAAGGTAGGCAGTTTGAATCCACCAGCTGCTCCATGGAAACCCTATGGGGCAGTTCTACTCTGTCCTATAAGGTCGCTATGAGTTGAAATTGACTCCACGGCAACAGATTTGATTAGGCTGCCCCAGAGAACTATGATACCCCCCATCAGCTAATCAAGAAGAATTGGTTCTAAACATGTACGAACAGGAGAAATTCTCTACAGTATAGAAAAGTCTCAACTGACTATGATCAACCAAGAATTCATTTATAATAGAGAAGAGACAAAATGGAATTTATAGGGTAATTTCAAAATCTTTTTCTTGAGTCAATGTTCAACTATTTCCAAATTATGCATCAAACCATTGCTAAACCAGAATAGAAACTTTTCTTCTCTTTACAGTACAATTTCACTTTATCTAATTTAGCAGTGGGAACATTTTAATTAACCCCAATTATTGAAGCTGTTGAAATGGAGGGATATCTGTTGGTCACAGTAACCTGAGTTGTGCTTCCATTTCACGGAACAGAAACCTTTGGTAGCTCCAATCAACTTGTATTTTATTGAGTGATATGAAGGTACATGCCTCTTGGGAAGATAAACCACCACCCTCTCCATCCCCATTTTATGGAGGTGAAAAATAAGTTTATTAAATGCATGTCTAAATCTCACATAGCTAGTAATCAGTTGAGGTGGTAATGAGAATTCCGGCTTTGATTTTCTGTTTTGTCTCTTACCTACATTCAGTCACTGTAAAAATAATGTCACAAAAAATAAACAGTCAAATTAATCCTGGTGCCAAAGATTTGTTGTGCTGTAAAATTTCATCCTTATAACTTCACAGCCAAGTTGCTATTTTTATTGCCTAATTAAAGAACTCACACCTGCTATTTAATGCCAGGAAAATCAGATTTCCTTAGCAGAGAGGAATGATGGCAGAGCTAACTACCTGGACCATCCCAGTTTACCTCCCTGACCCCATTTTCTCTCCATGTCTGATAACTCTTGTTGGGTTCTGGGCAGAGTAGTTGAGTAAACACATCTCTTGTGAAGGCTCTGTTTGCAGAAATAGCTATTGGATGACAGTACCTCTAAGCTTGGTAGCTGCAGGAACTAACCAGTACCTCTCAGATCAGAAGACTTTCATCAGGACAGGGCTTGAATAATCTTCGGGACCAATTAGCTTGTTGGGCATTGGGTGGTGCACAGGTCTAGTTAGCTGATGTTATTTCCAAGAATGAATAATTTTCTTTCTATGTGTAGTAAGGAATTTGGCCTCCCTCAAAGAAAGGTCTGGCCTTTGTCCCCACTCCTGGAACATAACCTCTAAACCCTTGGAATTTCCCCAATGATAGGAGTGTCTTTGTTATTCATGATGGGCCCCTCAACCACACCTGATAGTTTATGCTAACAACTTGACTTAGGATGGGGCTGGCCACACTCAATTGTCTTAGGGTTGGAGCTGGTCATGTCAGTAAGACCAACCATATGATTTAGGGTGGGGGCTTTGGACCAGGTGATATCGGGGAAGGGGCTGGAGATTCAGTTCAACCACATAGGCAATCAATCAATCAATCATGCCTATGTAGTGAAGCCCCGGTAGAAACTCTGGACACCAAGGCTTGGATGAACTTCCCAGGTTGGCAAAACTCCTTGCTTTTTTTCACACTTTGATACCAAGAGGGTAGCACATGCTGAGGATAATGGAAGCTTCGTGTTTGAAACCCTGGCAGACACTGCCCTATAAGTCTCTTCCCTTGGCTAATTTTAATGTATGCTTCCTTGTAATAAATATAACCATAAGTAATAGTAGATTTCAGTGAGTTCTGTGAGTCTTCCTAGTGAATTATAAAAAACTGAGGATGGTTTTGGAAAACCTCCAACTTACAATTGGTGTCAGAAGTGAGGGTGGTATTGTATGGACTCTTCCCTCTCACTTTGTAGTTGGGCCCAAACTCTTTGCAGATGGGATCAGATATCTTGGGAAGACTTAGCAGTCTGGAGGACTATGCCCTTAACCTCACAATTTGGTTAACTCTGGATACTCCATTATGGGGGCCAGCAAATTGTTGAAAGTAGCTTGCCAAAGCTTGATATCTGTGTGAGTGTTTTGGGTGGAGACATAAGAGACAGGTTGAAATGCTAGCCCCAGAATACATTAAGAATACCAGGTGATAGCCACTCTTACAGGCACCATAGGGACACCATGCAGAAAGATTTTCCCAACTCTCAGCCTCCTGAAGATATAGGCATCTAGGAGAGCCTAGGTGAGGAGGGGGCAGCATCTGGAAGAAGGGGAGAAGCAGTGCTAGGGGGCCTTTTCTTCCCTGTGCTTGTATCTGCCACATCTCTCATCACATTTTCAGCCGATGGCT
Organism: Dugong dugon; assembly: GCA_030035585.1. Classification (NCBI taxonomy): domain Eukaryota; kingdom Metazoa; phylum Chordata; class Mammalia; order Sirenia; family Dugongidae; genus Dugong; species Dugong dugon. Next base: position 163,729,273 of record CM057483.1, read on the forward strand.
AGGAATACTGATTCCCACCATCATCTACTTCCTGTGACTGCACCTTCACTGAAAAAGCAAGTGAAGTATATTTTCTCTCAAACAAGGGCAGGAATGAGGAAAGAGTGAGGGTCAGGAGCAGGTTGTTGAAAACAAATCTGATCCTACTAGTGGAATAACAACTCCAAAGAAGAAAAGAGCCAGTTGGGTTATCTCAGTATTGGAAAGACAGCCACAGGCTTTTGGGGAATGATGGGATGATGCTCCACTTAATAGATGTTTGTGTACTCAGTCTATGCGTGTGTTCGTGTGTGAGAGAGAGAGAGAGAAACACACACGCACACACACACACTGGGGAGAGTGTGAAGATGGTAAAGAAAGGAAGGAAATGAATATCTTTGGAGCCAGGTTGACTTGGATTTGAATCCTAGATGAATGACCAATGAACTCGAAAAAATTACTTAAACTTTTGGAACCTCAGTTTCTTCATAGTGAAGTAAAAGCCCAAGGATTCTAGTCTCATGGGGGAAATTGGAGGATTGAATAAGATACTTTATGTAAATCCTAAAGCTGGTTTGGCAGATTGTAGACACTCAGTCACATTGGTTTGCAAGAGATGAGCTGCTGAAGACATCACATAATTCAAGACAATTTTTCCCAGAGGAATAAATGTAAAGTAGGATCTGTTGTGTTTCATGTTCAGTGCATGCATCAAGACATTATTAGTATTTTTATATTGTCCTATTTCAAATTCATATAACCTGAACTCACATAAAATGGGACCTGGTTGTAGTGAGTGCTCCCTACATGTCAGGGGGACTGAGATATGCTGTTATATAAACAAAACAAAACCACTACCAGCACCATCATCAACAAAAAGCTTGCAACAACACAACGCAATGAGGTATCTCCATTTCAAGGACAGGAGAATGGAATTTACTCATTACTTTTACCAGGATTATGCAACAAAAGAGTGGTTGAGCTGGGATTCATAACTAATCCAGCTTGACTCCAAATTCTGTGCTTTTCGGCTCACTGACCCCCTGTGGCAACCTCCCTGTCTGAGGGGTGCATCAGGAGAATTGCTCACAGAAACGTGGTTTCACCAGATGACAACATCTGATGTGAAAGAGAGGTGAGAAAGTGTGTACAGTGGGGTGGGTGAGGTAGAAACAGCAACTCTGTCACATCTGCGAAAATGGGAGAGAACCACAGTATTCTTGCTTTCTCAGCCAACAATTAGTGCTTCTCCTTCTTGTATGCGTTTTCCATTTCTTTATTTCCTCCCCAGGTTCAAATTTCATGCTTGCGAGCAAGGAAGGGAAAGGAGGGATGCTTAATAAAAACAGTCGAGTCCCATGCTTTGGACTGGGCTGTGTGAAAGGCCTTGGGATGGTGGATTGGGTTTGTAGTGGTGACAAAGCTTTTCTCCTTCTGCTTTCCGACTCCTGTCCCCTGAACACGGGGCTTGATGGATGAGGAGCATGGAAGAGCTGAAGAGTCCCTTCACCCTGGGCCAGGCTTGTTGGCTTATGATTTCCAAGTCAGCTCTGCTCCCAAGAGTAGGAGAAGGCCAGATTAAGAAGGTATCATGGGCCAAACTCTCACCTCTCACCACCATTTCATTTCTGAAACTGAGACCCTTATCAGAGTGAGTGGACGGGCCTGTGTTGAGTGAGTATGCGCAAGCTTGTCATCTGAAAGCTGTCCCGGATGTACTCCTGATCCATGCTGATTTCTGAGATGATCAGTGGGTAAGATATGTAGGGAGTGGGTGGCTCTGGGCTACAAAATAGGCACAGTCTTCTTTGAAGCCCAGCTCAACGTGTAGTGATAGAAAAACCATTTCGCCGAGAACATCTAGAATCCTGTGATGACTCCACGGTACGAAGAGGCGTCTCCAGGTGCTGAGTTTCCCTGCAATGCACTTGAATCTTTTGACCACTGTGATGTTATATCCTGGAGATGAGGATAGGTGCTCCTTTGGTAATGGGCCAAAGAGTTTTTCACAGATGAGAATATGGCATGAAATACTAATTTCACTTGAATGGTGGAGCCAATGGTAGTTGAGAAGCTTTAATATCCAGTCTCTGCCCCATGGTCTGGTTTAGCATCAGCTCTGTGCTTTATTGTGAACTCACAGGGAGGCCACAAGTCAGTGAGGATGTCTCCATGGGAGCCAACTTGATAGAAACCTTCTCTTCTTGGCATGGGACCCTGAGGACTCAAGCCTGGTGGGTGTTAACCTAAAGCTCTTGAAGCTAATCAGCTACCTACTGTTTCATAACATCCAAAGTGAAACTGAAATGGAAAAATTCCAGTCCCCCATCATGCCCCAGGTTCCATGTGAGGAGGAGAAAACAAGAAAAGGAGCTACAGGTCAATCAGAGGCTGGGAATTAATGTAGTACAAAAGCCTGTAGCTGGGATGGTGATCTCATGTCTTGTTACTGTAAATTACCAAAGATCAGCCCTCCACTGTGTCCACTTCCGATACCTGAGCAGCATTTTGATCCAAGTCAGTTCCATGCACCAAAAGGGGAAGCACAAATCATCCACTAATAATTAGATACTTATCTGCAATAGATACTAGCCTGCAGGAGTCTGTTAGTAATTAAAAAAAAAAATCCCCAAACCCTAACACCTCTTGAATAAAATGACAAATAAATGTGCAAGCTCTTTGAAGAAATGAAAAAGGCTATGCCATCAGGAGGCATTATTATTTTTCAAAATGAAAGCATAAAGGCTGCTTAAAAGATAAACTCTAAGTGCACAAAGATTTTGATTAGGCTCATTGAGCACATCCGTTTCTAATGTATCAGTTGCACGTATCTGCTTCAGAGAGTTTAGATCAATCTCAGTCTCTAGGCAGAAATCAATCCTGTAGGATTATATAAACTAAGAGGAGGTAGCAGGGCTGTGGTGGAGGTGGGTCTTGGCTGTGCCCCCGACTCTGCAAACTTGGCCCCAGTCTTAAGGTGATCAGAACTGTAAATCCCAGTGGCAGGTTTCTGGCCCTCTACCCTGTCTTCTTACCACCTTCAAGGTCATCCAATAAAGCATATTCGTTCAGTGCCACTGTGTGCCTAAAATGGTTAATTCATTGCTTAGAACAAGCTGTGTTGATAAAAAAAAATTACAAATTACATGTGTAAGACTGACATATAGCAGATGCACTAAGTTCACCTGCAGCTTCAGTGGGTAATTCCCAAGCATACGCCAAGCATACTGTCAGCTGCTCGCCTTAAGTCCCTGAATCTCTCTGCTTTTCTGCCTAAGAGACTTCTCTGTCATCTTGATAACGTGCTCAACCTGCACGCAAGGCATCCTAGAACACTCCTGGGGCAGCCCTCAAACATGATGGAAGGGATGGAATTTGGTGGATAAAGACCCCAGATGTCCTGTTACTTGGTGGGACAAGTCTGAAAAGTATTCTACACAGTTCACCGAAGGCCCCCAGTAGGCTGAACCCCAGTTGCCTTCCGTGGTCACCACTTCATTAATACAGCTTTCCTCCTTTCCCTGCTCGCACTCCATGCTCTCTCACTTGCATTTCCTGAGACCACCTCCAAATAAACTACCTGCACCCAAACATACTTCACAGGGTCTGCAGCAAATCACATGAAAGGGTGCAGTTTACTGAAACAAATGACCCAAACCTAAACTTAGAAACGGGAAACCTGATACAAAAATGATGCCTGCTGCATCATGTGTCATTTAGAACCAGAATGACAAACAACATATTCTCCTAAAATTTTATTTTTTACCGACAAAAGCCCTACATCTGGCTGATGTGCACCAGTAACACTGGAGTATTGACACAGTCAATAGCCAGTCTGGAGAAGAAAGTATCAAATCAACTCGATGTCTATGTTACCTATATAATTTAACACCCATAATTTCTGTTTTTGTTCTGCACAGCTAGAAGAAATTAGAATTGTGTAATTGTAACAGAAACTAGTATTTTTTTTTTTTAATTGTACTTCAGGTGAAGGCTTACAGAACAAATAGTTTCTCATGAAACGGTAGTACACATATTGTTTTATGACGATGGTTAACAACCTCACAACACCTCAACGCTATCCTTACTCAACCTTGGGTTCCCTATCACCAGCTTCCCTGTCCCCTTCTGCCTTCTGGCCCTTGTCCCTGGACTGCTGTACGTCATTAGTCCCATTTTGTTTTATGGGGCTGTCCACTCCCCGGCTGAACAGTGAACCTCGGAGATGACTTCACCACTGAGCTAAAAGGGTGTCTGGGGGCCATACTCTCAGGGTTTCTCCAGTCTCCTTTAGGCCAGTAAATCTGGTCTTTTTTTTGTGAGTTAGAATTTTGTTCTACATCCTTCTCCAGCTCTGTCCAGAACCCTCTGTTGTGATCCTGGTCAGAGCAGTCAGTGGTGGTAGCCGGCCACCATCTAGCTGTACTGGAGTAAGTCTGGTGGAGGCCTTGGTAGCTGTGGAAACTAGTATTTCTTATCTAATACTATGCAAGAGTTGTTCAGCATATGCCACCCTTCCTGGGGTCAGGGAGATAATGAGAGCAAGAGGGCCTTATTTGCAGAAACAGCATATGGATAATCTATTCCACGCTAGGTATGAAGTTCTTTAGGGAGTCTGAGCCACAGTTATATGTTGAGCTTATAAGGATGTATTTATTATGAAGGTACCAATTACTTCTGTTGATCAGAGGCTAAGAAGGGTAATGAGCGCCCAGGGGCAATCTCTAAGTTTGCCCCCCCCAATGCCAGCCTCGTCGATGGTCGGGGGGTGATCAGCCGACAGCCTTATCTGGTGCCCCCCTGGACTTGCACCTGGGGGCAAATACCCCTCTCTGCCCCCCCCCCCCCCACTACACGTCTGTTGTTGATAGCACATCAATTAAAAATGTTAACAGCATTATGATAAAATTTTTAATAGTGTGTTATAGGCAGCCTTCTAAAATGACCTCCAGTGATCACCACCTCCTGGTATTCATGTCCTTGTGTAATCCTTCCCCTTGAACGTGGGCTGGACCCAGAGACACACTTCTAACAAATGAAATACGGCAAAAGTGATAGGATGTTACTTCCATGATTAGGCTATGAAAGACTGACTTCCATCTTGCTTGCACTTTCTTTCTTGCTGGCATTTTCTCTCTGGCTCTTCTCATGTATTTGCCTTGATGGAGGGGGCTACCTGGCAAGGAACTGAGAGTGATATTCACCCCACAGTCAGTGAGGAACTGAGGCCCTCAATCCAACAGCCCGTGAGAATTGAATCCTGATAACAACCACATGAGTGAACTTGGAAGCAGCTTTTTCTCTGGTTGAGCCTTCAGATGAGACTGCAGCCCCAGCTTACACCTTGGTTGCAGGCTTGTGAGAGACCCTGAGTTATAGGTCTCAGCTAAACTGTATCCAGATCCCTAATCCACAGAAACAATGAGATAAAAATACTTTTGTTTTAAGCCAGTGAATTTTGGGGATAATTTGTTATGCATTAATAGATAACTAATATATAGTGTCTTTAGTCGAGCCAGGAAGAGAGATAAGTTCCTTATTTTGGGCCTCATGAATTCAGAATTTGGTAAGATTTAATGGTTTGTTTTTGTACATTTTAAAAGAGGAGAATTTAGTAAAGAAAATTAATAGGCAAGATAGCTGGGAGAATAATTAATCATTGTAAGAACAAGAACCATAATGTATTCATTTTTAATCTATTCATTCAAGTAGGTTCCCTGCTTGAATGTGTAGAAGGTGATGTTAGCTGCAGTCAAGTCGACCTCTGACTCTTGGTGACCCCATGCACAATAAAATGAAATGTTGCCTGGTCTTGCACCATCCCCATGATCAAACCTGTAAGCATCATAGCAAAGCGTAATCCACAACTGGCAGATGGATGGTGGCTGGCCATGAGGTGCATTGGCTAGGAATCAAACCCAGGTCTCCCACATGGAAGGGAAGAATTCTACCATTGAACCACTAGTGCCCCCACGTGTAAAGTAATGACTCACAATCAATTTACCTATGCTGTGGTTCAGAGATCAGCAAACTGCTGCTTGTGAGCCAAATCTGGCGCCACCTGCTTTTATAAACACAACCACACCCATTCATTTACATATTCTCTAAGGCTCTCTATTCTCTACTGACAAAGACAGACCTGAGTAGTTGCAACAGACATCTTTAGCCTAGAAAGCCTAAAATATGTACTATCTGGACCTGTTCAGAAAATATTTGCTGACCTTCTGTATAAGCATCGATATCCTTGGCATTAGTGAGCTGAAATGGACTAGTGTTGGCCATTTTGGATCAGACAATCATATGGTCTACTTAGCAGGGAATAACAACTTGAAGAGAAATGGCATCACATTCACTGTCAAAAAGAACATTTCAAGATCTATCCTGAAGTACAACACTGTCAATAATAGGATAAATATCCATACCCTACAAGGACGACCAGTTAATAAGACTATTATTCAAATTTACACACCAACCACTAAGGCCAAAGATGAAGAAACTGAAGATTTTTGCCAACTTCTGTGGTCTGAAATTGATCAAAGATGCAATCAAGATGCATTGATAATTACCGGTGATTGGAACGCAAAAGTTGGAAACAAGAAGAAGGGACAGTAGTTGGAAAATATGGCCTCAGTGATAGAAACGATGCTGGAGACTGCATGATAGAATTTTGCAAGACCAACAACTTCTTCACTGAAAATACCTTTTTTCAACAACATAAACAGTGACTATACATGTGGACCTCATCGAATGGAATACACAGGAATCAAATCGACTACATCTGTGGAAAGAGACGATGGAAAAGCTCAATATCGTCAGTCAGAACAAGGCCAGTGGCTGACTGTGGAACAGATCATCAGTTGCTCATATGCAAGTTCAAGTTGAAGCTGAAGAAAATTAGAACAAGTCTATAAGAGCCAAAGTATGACCTTGAGTATATTCCACCTGAATTTAGAGACCATCTCAAGAATAGATTTGACACATTTCATTAACACTAATGACCGAAGACCAGACGAGTTGAGGAATGACATCAAGGACATCATACATGAAGAAAGCAAAAGGTCACTAAAAAGACAGGAAAGAAAGAAAAGACCAAAATGGATGTCAGAAGAGACTCTGAAACTTGCTGTTGAACGTAGAATAGCTAAAACAAAAGGAAGAAATGATGAAGAGCTGAACAGAAGATTTCAAAGGGTGGCTCAAGAAGACAAATTAAAGTCTTATAATGAAATGTGCAAAGAACTAGAGTTAGAAAACCAAAAGGGAAGACCATGCTCAGCATTTCTCAAGCTGAAAGAACTGAAGAAAAAATTCAAGCCTCGAGTTGCAATATTGAAGAATTCTGTGGGGAAAATATTAAACAACCCAGGAAGCATCAAAAGAAGATGGAAGGAATACACAGAGTCACTGTACCGAAAAAGAATTGTTCAACGTTCAACCATTTCAGGAGGTAGCATATGATCAGGAACCGATGGTACTGAAGGAAGACGTCCAAGCTGCACTAAAGGCACTGGCTCCAGAAATTGACAGAATACCAACTGAGATGTTTCAACATACGGATGCAGTGCTGGAAGTGCTCACTCATCTATGCCAAGAAATTTGGAAGACAGCTACCTGGCCAACCACCTGGAAGAGATCCATATTTGTGCCCATTCCAAAGAAAGGTGATCCAACAGAATTCAGAAATTATCGAATAATATCATTAACATCACACGTAAGTAAAATTTTGCTAAAGATCTTTCAAAAGTGGTTGCAGCAGTACATCGACAGGGAACTGCCAGAAATTCAAGCTTGGATTCGGAAGAGGATATGGAACTAGGGATTTCATTGCTGATGTCAGATGGATCCTGGCTGAAAGTAGAGAATACCAGAAAGATGTTTACCTGTGTTTTATTGACTATGCAAAGGCATTTGACTGTGTGGATCATAACAAATTATGGATAACATTGCAAAGAATGGGAATTCCAGAACACTTAATGGTGCTCATGAGGAACCTATACATAGACCAAGAGGCAGTTGTTCAAACAGAACAAAGGGATACGCGTGGTTTAATGTCAGGAAAGGTGTGTGTCAGGGTTGTATCCTTTCACCATACTTATTCAATCTGTATGCTGAGCAAATAATCCAGGAGGCTGGTCTATATGAAGAAGAACTTGGCATCAGGATTGGAGGAAGACTCGTTAACAACCTACGGTATGCAGATGACACAGCGTTGCTTGCTGAAAGTGAAGAGGACTTGAAGCACTTGCTGATGAAGATCGAAGACTACAGCCTTCAGTATGGATTACACCTGAACATAAAGAAAACAAAAATCCTCACAACTGGACCAATAAGCAACATCATGATAAACAGAGAAAATATTGAAGTTGTCAAGGATTTCTTTTTACTTGGATCCACGATCAACGCCTATGGAAGCAGCAGTCAAGAAATCAAACAACGTATTACATTGGGCAAATCTGCTGTAAAAGACCTCTTTAAAGTGTTAAAAAGCAAAGACGTCACTTTGAGGACTAAGGTACGCCTGACCCAAGCCATGGTATTTTCAATTGCCCCATATGCATGCAAAATCTGGATAATGAATAATGAAGACCAAAGAAGAATTGATGCCTTTGAATTATGGTGTTGGCAAAAAATATTGAATATATCATGGACTGCCAGAGGAACGAACAAATCTTTCTTGGAAGAAGTACAGCCAGAATGCTCCTGAGAAGCAAGGATGGCGAGACTTGGTGTCACGTACTTTGGACGTGTTATCAGGAGGGACCAATCCCTGGGCAAGTGTCAGGGAAAAGGGGAAAACCCTCAATCAGATGGATTGACACAGTGGCTGCAACAATGGGCTCAAACATAACAATGATTGTGAAGATGGTACCGGACAGAGCAGTGTTTTGTTCTGTTGTACATAGGGTAGCTATGAGTCAAAACCGACTCGACGGCACCCAACAACAACAACAACCTCATAGGTTGCTGTAAAGATTGAGGTACACATGAAATAATAAGTGGATAGTGCTTAGAACTGGGCCTAAGTTGTAAAGGCTCACACATATTAACTCTCATCATCAAGGTGGAGTTGACCTCATTACTCCCATTTCACCATTAGAGTCAATGCCTTGAGTACTGCAAATTAGTTAGATTAATTAAGAGTTTCATCCAATTTAGGATCTTCATTAAAGTTAAATGTGGGAGTCAGTCTCGTGTGACTTCTTCCTGGATAGAAGCATTTAAGAGATTCTAGAGCAACTGCTTACAATCAATGCTATCAGTGAGGAGCAAATTTTCCTGCTACAATTCTTGTTTTAAAATCACTCTTTGGCCTGAAATAGCTCAGTTTTGCCTTTAAATACCAAACTGTTAATTTTTAGAAAACTGGGCAAAATTATTCCTGTGGAATTGAAAAAAAAAAAAAGATGTAACCCATATATTCTCTTAGAAGTCATTTTAGAGATTCATTTATGCTTTTATAATTCATAATTGGATTTGATCTTTCCCATAACATTTTGTTGAGCTTTATCCAATGTTATGACTCATGCTGGTAATACTGAAGATATTTTGTTTGTGAGTAACATTATGAAAATACTAAGTCTGTATAATTTTGTCCAAGTTTCTCTAATGTTGTGACAATGTACTTATGAACATTGTGCAGGACACACTAGTCTTTTGAAAATATTTTAATATATAACTCATTCTATTGCTACATACTATGTTTGTACATACACTGAGATCAAAGAGCTTGAGAGATTTGCCCAATGTCAAATAACCAGGTAAGAGCCAACCAGGCCTGAAACTAGGTTCTTGGTCCAGGCTTTTTTCCACTGTGGCATCATATATTCACTCTAGTTTTACCACTTGGAGTATTTTTATTGTACTCCAATTATTTCAACATTAGTACTCCTAGTATCTTGGATTTAAGAGTTAATTGGAATATTTGATTAACCAGAATGCTTCCTACAATGCCTCTTCCCAGAAGATTTATACCTGATTTTGGACCTGATGATCTCTCAGACCCTTCCCCATTCTTTTATGAGTCTTTGATCATTGATACAGCTTTTTGTGTCATTCGTTGTTAAAATTATTTGTACCATGCCTCAGTGCTGTGGATGGCCAAAGACTCACTATACTACACTCCACCCCACCCTCAACACACATTTGAGGATTTACTGTGAGTTCAATATTTGCCTTGCTTGTCCTCACTAATTCTCCTTTGGTGACTGAGGTTATTCAGGGTAATTTGCAAAGGGTAGATGATAGAGTAAGGTCCCTACGTGGTACAAATGCTTTGTGCTTATCTACTAACCTAAAGATTGAGGGTTCAAACCCACCCAGAGGTGCTGCAGAAGAAAGGCCTGATGATCTGCTTCCATAAAGATTGTTGTTAGGTGCCGTTGAATCACTTTTGACTCATAGCGACCCTATGCACAACAGATCGAAACACTGCCCAGTCCTGTGCCATCGTCAAAATTATTGCTATCCTTGAGCCCATAGTTGCAACCACTGTGTCAATCCATCTCGTTAAGGGTCTTCCTCTGTTTTGCTGACCCTCTACCAAGCATGATGTCTTTCTCCAGGGACTAGTCCCTCCTGATAACATGTCCAAAGTATGAGAGACGAAGTCTCGCCATCCTTGCTTCTAAGGAGCATTCTGTTGGTACTCCAAGACAGATTTGCTTGTTCTTCTGACAGTCCATGGTACATTCAATATTCTTTGCCAACACCATAAGTCAAAGGTATTGATTCTTTGGTCTTCCTTATTCCTTGTCCAGCTTTGCTTATGAGGCGATTGAAAATACCATGGCTTGAGTCAGGCACATCTTAGTCCTCAAAGTGACATCTTTGCTTTTCAACACTCTAAAGAGGCCCTTTGCAGCAGATTTGCCCAATGCAATATGTCGTTTGATTTCTTGACTGCTGCTTCCATGGGCGTTGATCGTGGATCCAAGTAAAATGAAATCCTTGACAACTTCAGTCTTTTCTCTGTTTATCATGATGTTGCTTATTGGTCCAGTTGTGAGGATTTTTGTTTTCTTTATGTTGTGTAATCCATACTGAAGGCTGTAGTCTTCCATCTTCATCAGTAAGTGCTTCAAGTCCTCTTCACTTTCAGCAAGCAAGGTGGTGTCGTCGGCATATCTCAGGTTATTAATGAGTCTTGCTCCAATCCTGATGCTGCTTTCTTCTTCATATAGTCCAGCTTCTCGGATTATTTGCTCTTCATACAAACTGAATAAGTATGGTGAAAGGATACAACCCTGATGCACACCTTTACTGATTTTAAACCACACAGTAGCCGCTTGTTATGTTCAAATGACTGCCTCTTGGTCTTTGTACAGGTTCCTCATGAGCACAATTAAGTATTCTTACAGCTAAGAAAATCCTACGGGGCAGTTCTCCTCTGTAACACATGGGGTTTCCACGTGTTGGAATCGACTTGACCACAACGGGAAAAACAAAGATGATAGAGTAACAGTCATAGAATTTTAGAGCTAAAATTTAGGTCAGCTAATCGAAATTTCCTTATTTATTCAGTCAAGGAAAAGAAAGGGAAAGGGTGTATATGGCTGCTTGCTTTAAATGATGTTGATTCCATGCATTCCAAAAGCATAATTAGGAATGGAGGTAGAGGGGCTAGCCAGAATAGGTAAGTAGCAACTAACTCAAAATTTATTTAGAATAGCATGCTCCCACTTGGGAATGAACATATGTTCTGAAAAATTAAGTTAATAGTGAGTCACAACTCATTGCAAATTAGTTTAATAAAATCGGTACTCAACTGGGACTGGCCTAATTGACTGGAATTTTGATTGCAGAAGGGAAAGAAGCACTGAGGGGGTTTCTAAACATTGGAACCAGAGTAGTCAAATGAGATTAGTGGTCCCTTGAGGGGCAGGGTACAGGAGGAGGGAAGTAGAAAATGCTGGTGATTAACACTAGCCACTTCACCATTTTTCGTGGTGTACTTGGGCTAATGGTGTGCTACTGACCCACATCTAGGTACCAACACAGTAGGCTGCCAATGTCTGGATGGGAATTATAGGACTTGTTTGGAAGACTAACCACTTGCTAGATTCCTCCAATCTATCCTTCATATTTTCTTCCTAGTGTCTCCCTGTCTCTCTCTAGCCTTCTTCTGTAAGAGGAGTACTAAAGGAGGAAACATTATGAAGATATTCATCTATTCGTCCATTCTATGTGCCAAGAGCCATCAGGTCCTAAGGATACAACAATATACAAGACATTGTCCTTGTTCTCAAGGACTTTGAATGTGTATGGACAAGTAAATGGACAACTGAAATACAGTGCAAGCATTGTCAAAACAGCAAGAAGTACTGGTGCTGCAAGAGCAGAGAGGAAAGGAGCCTATCTGGACTTAGGGCGTGTGTGTTTTGAGAAGATGTCTCAGAGGATTTCATTAAGGGTTCCCAGTAAACTGAGACTTCAAGGGTGAATGGAAGACCAAATAACATAATAAACGAGGAAGATGTAACTGACATTTTTTGAACTCTGAATAAGGAATACAGCTTATTTGCAAGTACCCATGGAATATCCACAAAAATCAGCCATGTACCAGACTGCAAAAACAAGCTCAATAAATTTCAAAAACTGGAAATATTACAGCAACCGTTTTCTAATTATAATATGATAAAACTAGACATTAGTAACAATAGCAGCAGCAGCAGCAACAACAACAACAAAACCCAGAAAATAAAAAGTCCTTACTTTCTGGGGAAAAGCCTCGAATCAAAAAGAAAATATAAACTGAGATTGCATAGTGTCTAAAAAATAGTAATGAAACAATATGTATTACAGTTTATAGGACATATCTAGAGCAGTGTTCAGAAAGAGATTTATATTGTTTAATATTTTTATCAGTAAACAACAAACTGGACTACAGGAAAGCAAAAGAATTAGTACAGATAAAAGCAGAAATTAATGAGTTAGAAAAAGGAAATTAGTTGAAAAAATTAAATAGAAAGAAAAACTCTTTAAATAAAACAATAAGATAAAATGCTACCTAGCCTAGTCAAGAAAGAAAGAGAAAATATAACTACATAAAATAAGAAGTAATCAGTGGCATCGCTTGGAGGCTGTGGGGGGTGCAGACTGTACTGGGTGATACTGTCAGAGGGGGTGACACCAAAATGACTGTCTATAAAAGTTTTGTGCAGTGTTTCAGCAGAACTTTATTATTTTTTATAAAAATATCCCTGTAGTTAGTTATAACAACAACAAAATTTTTTCATAAGCCCAGTTTACATGTATCAATATACCTACAAGGCTAAAACTCTTTGCTAACTTACTTTTTGAACCTTCTAATGTGCTCCGGTCAGAGCTGTCATTATTACCCAATTACAGTGATGTTTCAAATGCGTGGTTTAGCATGCACTGTTGTTTTCATTGCTGCCAGTGTTTTTATAATCGCTGATTTTGTCAAATTTTCCGGTGTTTTAGCTACAATATTGTGGTAATTAGCACGGGAGGGTGACACCATGAGTTACTGTGCTAGGTGACAGTAACCCTAGTGACGCCACTGAAAGTGATAATGGCAAAAACACAGAAAAATAAAATTAAAAGACTAAGAGACTACTACTTTGCTATGATTATACATATGTACTTGAAAACCTGGATGAAATGATCAATTTTGTAGAAAAATATTATTTTGTGAAACTGACCCCAGAAGATTAAAAAAAAAAAAAAAGACCATTTTCCTAGAAAAAATAGAGACATTTCTTCAAGAGTCAACCAGGCAGTGTTTCATTCTGTTGCACATAGGGTCACTGTGAGTCAGAACTGACTTGATAACACCTAACAACAACAGATAACCATAGGATTGTTCTTCTTAGGCAAATTAATATGAAGTATTATAGTAAAAGATTTTCTTATAGTAGATTATTATTGCATTCGTGAATAAATCCCACTTGGTCATAGTGTATTTTTTTAATGACTTGCTGAATTGTTTCCCATGTAACATTTTTGCACCCATATTCCTAATTGAGATGGGTCTATAGTTATCTTTGTGTGTATGTATAATCATTTTTTGGAGATTTTGGTATTGTTATGTTGGCTTTATGATTTAAAGGTTTTCTTTTCATACAGTAGGTTCTGGAACAGACTAAAATGGATTAGAATTATCTACTGTTTCAAGGTATACTAGATGGCTTCTGCAGAACAACTGGGCCTGGAATGTAATGTGAAAATTATATGATCATCTACTGATCTGCTAAACAAACATTCGTAAAATTCAACCTACAATCTTGGCAGAAATACTCAATAATACTAATTTATAGAAAACAAACATGCCAAAGCCAGAGCTATGTTCAATAGGGAAACACTAATAGAATTGCTACTAATATCAGGAACAAGACAAGGATGCCCACAACACCATTATCATGTAACATTGTACTAGAGGTAGACACCAATGCAATTAAGCAAAAGAAATATACTTGAGGTATAAAAATTGGAAAGGAGGTGGTAACATTATAACTACTTGTGAATGATATGACAATTTACCTGGAAAACCCAAGGGAATCAACTGAAAAATCTATTAAAAATATTAAGAGAATTCAGTTAGGTAGCAAAGTACAAAATTAATATGAAGAAATTAATAAGTTTTAGTCATATAAAAATATAACAAAAATAACTTATTCAAAATTGCAGCAGAAAAAGAATGAAATATGTAAGAGTAAACAGGAAATATGCAAGAACGCAAAAGTCAATTTGAACAAATGAAAAGACGTTTAGTGTTCTTGCATAGGAAGGTTCAATATCATATGCATTTTAATCCTATTGTAGGTAAATTTATAACTTTAATGTGTTCCTGATAAATATATGAAATGTTTACCTGTTGAGAGGGATAAAAACATAGGAACTGGGCCTGCAAAAGATACTTAAAAAATACCTTATACAGGTGTTCCTGTAAATATATTAGCTGTTCAGAAAATTAAACATTTTTTTAAATTATATGCAACGTAACTTCTAAAGTCTAGAAGTTCATATACATTTTGTTTGGGGGCTGGAATTCTTACCAAAATAGTCTCTATTTTTCTATCATCATTTCACTTTCGAAATACAGTTTAAAAATTGAGTTAGCTTAAGTGAATCGTGCTGCTCATCTTCCTATGTAGTACTATATAACCTGAAATTAATGTGAAAAAATGTGAACTGAGATTTCTGGAACTCTGAAATCAAGTTATATCTGCCCTTTTAAATGAAATTGTCTTGTGGGCTGTAAATTTTCATTAATAGGTATGTGTGTATGTGTGTGTGTGTATTTTGCTTTATGGATTTTAAGGAGACAGTGACTTAGAATGTATAATTCATCCTCATTTATCACAAGTCAACAAAAGGAATTACAGTGGCAAACTGGGGAGTATTCAGGAAGATAATACATCCCAGGTGTCCCAGAACTTCAGTTGTTTTCACCTAACTCTTCCACCCCCCTTTCACAAATATGATCTGGAAATTAAAAATGATATTATATTTACATTAGTATTACATTTATTTGGACAGAGTCGCTAGTTTTAATAAATCATAGGCTTGAAATATTGAGCTCAAAGATTATTAGTAATCTGTGAAAATATACTCAATTCTTAGACTGTGGTTAATATTAACAAATCTTTTCTATTTTTAAGTTAAGTTTTATAAAGTTATCTACATGGATTGAATTATGTGCCCCAAAAATATATGTTGTAAGTCCTAAACCCCTATACCTGTGGATGTAATCCCATGTGGGAATAGAACTTTCTTTATTATGTTAATGAGACATATCAGTGTAAGGTGTGTCTTAAGCCAATCACCTCTGAGTTATAAAAAGAGCGGATTAGGCACAGAGAAAGAAGCACAGATGGAAGGGAAAATACATGCCACATGAAGGTTGCCAAGGAACCAAGGAACAGAAGCTGAAAACAGACAAGGACCTTCCCCCAGAGCCAACAGATAAAGCCTTCCCCTAGAGCTGGTTCCCTGAATTTAGACTTCTAGCCTCCTAAACTGTGAGAAAATAAATTTCTGTTTGTTAAAGTCAAACACTTGTGGCATTTCTGTTATCGCAGCACTAGGAAACTAAGACACTACTTCCTAGAATTGATTCTTTTTTTCTTGATATAGTTTTTCAACCACAGAGTTTTTCCCAGATGGATGAATATTCTTGACCCTTTTCCTTTGGAATTCAGACTCTCTGATCATCCAGCTTGTCCAGAAATTGACAACTCTTCTTTGCTCAATGGAAAAGTCATTCTCTTATATTAAGAGTAACAAGAACTAGGAATGTCAATGTATCTATTATATCTTCATACAATTAAAATGATGGAAAAGATCACTGCCAAGTCTGAAGGTCATATTTGATCCTTTACCATGACACCTACTTGAACATGTAAGCTTCCTTTACATTAAACAGTTAAAGGTATATGGAACAATTGGAGGTGTTCTCCCTTTCAGAGAAGGAAAATATTCCATGCTCAAAGTGCTTACGTTGGCCACGTGGAAGTGTCTGTCTAGTCATCCGTTATTCATTCATTTACTCATTCATGTAGCATCTTTGAACATCAGTAAAATATATTATTATCCATTGTACTACTGGTACCATGTTAAAGACTAGAGATAAAAAGATGAGTGAGAAAGGGTCTTGCCATCAAAGAATTCATAGTCTAGTAAAAGAAACAAGCAAATGCCATGTTCTGTATTTCAATCAGTGAAATCTGCGTCTCTAGCTAGGACCTTGTATTAATGCCACATTCATACATCCAATGTTTACTCAATAACTCTACTTTGATGTTGAATACACACCTGCATTAACTTGCTCTACTTGCAATCTTCCCCATGGACATGTTGGTTGGTGACTCTGTCATTCTAGTGGCTAGGCTAAATACTTTCTTTTGTTTAAATCCCACACCCAGTCCATCAGGAATTCCTCTTGGCTCTACTTCAGTATACAAACATCAGAACCTGACCTTTTCTCATCTTTCCACTGCCAGCAACTGGTCCCAGTCTCCATCATTTCTCATCTAGATGACTGCAACAGCCCCCTAACTAGTGTCCTTTCTCCCTCCCTTGCTTTCCCAGGTTTTGCCTTCAACATAGCAGCTGCAGTAACCTTTTTAAGACATAAATTGTATCATGTGACTTCTCTGTTCAAAACCTTCCATGGCTTCACATTTTACTTTGGGTGTAAGCTGGAATCCTGCCAATGGTGAACAAAGACCTACATGGTCTATCCACTGCAATTACTTTGACATCATCTACTAATCTCCCTTTCACTCTCTATTTCAGACACACTGTCCTCCTTGTTGCTCCTTAAACATGCCATAATGCTTCCATCTTAGGGTCTTTGTACTGACTATTCCTGTACCTGGAATGTTCTTTCCCAGATATCCATATGCCTTTTTCCTTACTCCATCAAATCTTTGCTCAGATGTCATCTTCTCAATGAGACCTACCCTGACCACCCAGCTTAACACTGTATCCTTCCATCTGTACTCAACTGCTGTTACACTGTTGACTCTCTTTTTTTTCCTCAGCACTTACCTCCTTCTAAGGTACCATTTACTTTACTTACTTATTTTTTTATATTTATTCTTTACAATACGTCTACCCCTGCTAGAATATAAACTCTCAGAGAACATGGATCTTTATTTTTTCACTGATAAATTTCACGAGTACCTGGCACACAGTAGATGCTCCATAACCATTACTTGAAAGAACTTGTTCACTGAAAAATCAATTTGTAAGAAACCAGTTTGCAATAGATAGATTCATCTATTGGCCAACTTGCCATATTTACAAAATTACCAAGTTATTTTAAAACTATTTGTAGGTTGACAGCAGTTAGGATTATATGGAATGGTAGGGCCCAATAAGGCAGTGAAGAGCTAGGGTTCCAGGGTTCTGGGCTGTCATACTCTCCCAGCCTCAGGGTCTTCTCTTTCTCTGCTCTTCATCTCTCTCCTTCTGCCTCCCGGCCTTGCCTCTTTCCATGACTGCAATTCAGGTTGTACTTTAAGCTGACTCTCCTCTCTGTCTTCCCCCAGGCTCAAGTCTCCTTTCTCTGCCCCAGAACCCTCCAGCTATCATAGAAGAAATTAAGGGGCAATGAAAACGTGAACATTTCTGACATATTGATCAGGAAGATAAAATGAAAACCAAGCAACTAAAACTTCCCAGAAAGATTTAAAAGCTGTTAAACTAATCGGACGTAATTGTTCAAAATCATATAAATACCTAAAACAAAAACATTTTTGGTAGATTGGTAAATATGATATGATAAATAATTTGCAACTTCACTTATGATGAGCTGGCCTGTTCCCAGTTAACTGTTACAGATGCTGTGAGGGTCTTCTTCTAAAGCAGGAATCAGCAAAACATTCTGTGTAAAGGACCACATAGTAAATACTTTAGGTTTCCAGGCCATAGAGTCTCTGTCTCGATTCATTCAACCCTACCATTGTAGCGCAAAAGGAGCCATAGACAATATGTAAATGAAGGAGCTTCGCTGTGTGCTGTGTTTGAATAAAAGTTTATTTACAAAAACACTTGGTGGGCTGAATTTTGCCCATGAGCCACAGCTTGCTGATCCCTGTTCTAGAGGACACTGGAGCCCTGGAGGGAGGTTGAAGGGATTAGGTGACACACCCAAAATTGGGTTTGATTAACTCATGGGCTTTTATTTACTCAAACTGGATTCAAATTCTGAATGTGCATTAACTTTTCCTATCCCTTCGGATTAATAAGTTAACACTTTCTGATTCTCAATTTTTTCATCTTAAAATGGCAAAAATGTAAATCCGTCTGAGAGTGGTGATGATAAATTGATAAAATGTACATGACAAGGGTGAAATATAAACCTGTGGATGGCCGTTGTCTTCTTTTTTTCTTCTAAGAAGAAGGTTCCTTGGTGCTAGGGCTTCTACCTCTGGTAAGGTCAGTTGATTCTACTTTCATTTTATTGACTATAGAACTGCCAAGGTGAAAGAAGCCTAAAACGATGTAGATTAATTTACACTGGAAAGGAAAGAAAGCTACTCTAGAGAGAAAAAACTAAATTTAGAAAGAGGAAGGAGGGAGAGGGAGGGGTGAAAGGCCAGCCTGGGGTGGGCTTTGGGGAGACAGTTTTCAGAGTTTTCTAACAGGTGGGATTGGAGGCACCTCTTAGGCATTCCTTTGTAGGATGGAGGGATATGGGAGCGTGCATGGAGGGATGAGGAGGAAGGAAAAGAAGGATTTTAAGAAGGTTGCTGTGTGTTATGAATGTGATTCCTCTTCCAAAGTTTTAGATAGCGTGCAATAAAGACTAAAACTATAATTTAATTTTACCATCTTATTGCCTGTCCAGGAGGCAGCCTAACTTTATAAGGGTTACCTAAGTATAACCCTAAGCACAAGGCCTGACACAAAATAAGCACTCAAAATGGTAATTATGTAGTCTTTATTATAGTATTTATACCTGATGAAGGGGAGATAAGGGAAAGTTTCATAGAGAGTAGGCAGGCAAGTGATAATGGTGGGGGCTTGGGGCCTGGTTTAATCACGTCTTGTGTGACTGTGGATAAGTTTCCCAGTCTCTATGTGATGAAGTTTTCTGAGAATGAAAATGACAGTACATAATATATAAAGAGGTTGTGGGGATCAAATCTGGTAACACATACAAAGCACTTAGAACAGAGATGAAAATGGAATTATTTATCCTGTGTTAGTCCCTGTTGCTATAGTTATTATGAATATGTGATCTGCACTGCTGGAAGCAAATGGCATGTGAGAAGGAGGAGACCCGTCATGGATACTTTAATCATCATCATGACCATCATTATCATCATCATCAAGCATTGTTCCTTTGGGGGCTTATATTTTAACTTCAAGATTTTACAGTTAAGACTCCTATAATTGGGGCAAAAATCTCTGAACCATAAATGGACGCTGGAAGCTGAACTGTAGAAATAAAGCCATGACATCTGGAAGAAAAAAAAAAAAGATTTAAGGAGGAAGACAGCAACAAAATAATGCTGTTCAGCTTCTCAGCTGGAAGTGGAAGCTCAGACAAGCTAGACCGAGAGCCATGCACTAGCACCTCAGACACCAGGCCCCGAAGGCCAGTCCTTTCTCCTGATCCTGGCTTTCTGAGCAGCTCACAGAGCTTTCTTGAGAAAGTAATAAATCAAAGGGTAAGAGACAGAAGCAGGAGAGTACCTAAATGGATCTTTCCATCACACAGGATAGCAGGAGTTAACTGACTGAACTCAAGGTAGCCCCTGGAGCAGTAAATATGATTTTGGAATATGTTTTAGGAGCACAGTCCTGCAGATTCCAAAAGAAGGTGTTACTCTGTTAAGAAGTAGGGAGGTTGAGCCAATGATGACCATGATCTGGTTTTCTATGACTTTTCTGCTGCCCCAAATATTGCATATTTTTGCCTGCAGGTAACTTACATTTGCCATAAATGCACTAAAGCTTTGATAGTTTCAAGACTTAAAGAAATCTACCTGACCTTTTGAGTCATAAACTAGAGACATACACAAAGAATGCTGTTGCAGATCACTCCTGCCCTCTGTCTAGTCCTTGACCATTCCTAGCTCATTCTCACCTCAGGGCTTTTGTTCTTGCAGGCTCTCTGCTTAGAATGGTCCCCCTCCCCCATCTTTGCCTGGTTTGCTTCTTATATCATTCAGATCTCTGCTCAGATGTTCCCTCCTTAGAGGTCTTCCTTGACCACCCAACTGAATAACTTCTCCCCACTCACACCCCAAAATATTGCTCTCCAAAATTTGACTGTACTTTATTTTTCCTCTTAGCACTTATTACTACCTAAGCCTCTATTTCTGGAGCCCAGGAGGTGCAGTGGTGAAGCGTTCGGCCACTAATCAAAAGGTCGGCAGTTCAAATCCACTTTTTGGAAACCTTATGGGGCAGTTCTACTCTGTCGTATAGGGTCGCTATGAGTTGGAATAGACTCGATGGCAACAGGTTTGGGTTTTTGGCTTTTAAGCCTCTATTCTGTTTCATATTTTTGTTTGCTATTTGCCTCTTTCATTGTAATGTAAGTTATAAGGACAGGGCTTTTTCTGTCTTGCTTATTTATCATTGTATCCTCAGTGCCTGGAACAGAATACATGCTCATAAATATTCGTTGAATGAATGAATGCCTGAATGACTGTTAAAATAGGAAATCATTCACATTTGACAAAGAAATTGACTTCAGTGGCCTGCCCAAGGTCACAGAGGTCATAGGTAGGACTTGAACCCTAGTTTTCTCTCTCCTGTTTTATCACTCCATCAACCATGAACGTGCAATTGAGCAGCCACCATGTGCTAAACACTGTATCAAGGGCAATTTGGAGGACATACATGTGGAATTGACACTCAAGGATCTTCCAGTTTAACACAGAATACACAACACATACAAGTAAAAACAGACAAATTTCACCTAGTATTGTTTATTCTAGAGAAGTGTTTCTCAACTGTAGATGACTTTTTAAATCATATATGGAACTTAAAAACAAAAACTAAAATCCATATCAGAAAAAAAAACCCATATCAGGGGTCTCGCCTCAAACCAATTAAATTAGAATTCTTAGGGGTGGGGCCCAGTCTTTGTTTTCTTTTTTTGTTGTTGTTTTTAATTTTCCAGGTGACTAATTCAACCAGTTTAAAAGCCACCGCTCTAGCCTAGTGTGTTTGAAATTGTAATGTGCACACAAGTCACCTGGGGATATTATTAAATTGCTAATTCTGATTTAGCAGGTGTGGGATGCAGCCTGAGATGCTGCATTTCTAACAAGTTTCCAAAGGGTGCTGATGCTCCTGGTCCATGAACCACTCTTTGAGTGTAAGAAGTGATTTGTTTTAGAAAACAAAGCCTTTGCATAGTTACAAAATAGATATGGAGAGAGCCACGTTACAACAGCGATGGATCCACAGCATTGACCATGGCAAATGTAATAGTGAGATTTCATTATATTTGGAAAAAAAAATTAAAAGCCAACAATGTACAATTGCAAGCAACGAAGTCTAGTGTAAACATAGCCCACAAGTGCTAGGAGAATGCAGGAGGAAACAATTAAGAAAATTATCCTAAGAGCTAAAAATAGGTACCAAGCTATAGAAAACTCCTTCTGGACCAATTCTAAGACTGGAACAAATCCCAAAGCCAAGCTTCAGAGGCCGACTTCAGATTCCTCCAGGGAGCAGTGGCCTTCTAAGAGTCAGATGGGGAGTTTGTACAGGAAGCCCTGGTTTGGATTATTTTCACCAAGAATAACGAAGATTTCAGATGGGAGGGTAATAAAGAACCTCGGATGCGCCACACAACCCAGCTTGGCTCTGATCACTCCTGGTTTGTTTTCACCCAGCTTCTCCTTATTTCCAGAATGAAACTTCAAGATTCTGGGATGTACCTAAGTAAGCATTTAGTTCCGTCCTTAGAGAATTTACCTGCATGCAGGTAGCCCCTGCTCAATGTGGACATTTGTTGTTGTTAGTTGCCATCGAGTCGTCTCCGACTCATGGTGACCTTGTGTATAACAAAACAAAATGTTGCCCAGTCCTGCACCATCTCCATGATTTTTGATATGTTTGTGTACGTTGTTGACGCTATTGTGTCACTCCATCTATGGAGGGTTTTCCTCCTGGCTTATTTGTTTCTAGCCAAATAGCCCCGCTTCTCCTTCATTTTGGAATACGCTGAAATTCCAGGGTATCATGAAAGCTTTTGTTTCCACCAAAGCCATGTCCTTCAACCCAAAATATTTCAGTACCCATCACGCTTAGGGCACTGAGTCTAAATGGAAGGTCACCAGTGGTGGATGCTGATTTCAAAGAATAAAAATGCATTAGCGATAGACAACAGGCCTACATGCTCACTATGTGTGGAGAGAAAACTCGAAGAGGGAGAACAGAGCAGTATTCTTCTCCAACTCCAAGGACATCAGGATGACTCTGTGATCTCACTCATGTCCAGTAATCCCCTGATTCTATTTCTGCTCAGGCAAGCGAAGCAGTGGCTAGACGACAGCCTTGGGGAAACGTACAAAGTTAGCCCTATACATTCTAAGTTAGATTTGCTCTTTGGAGCTTTAAGATTCAACAGACCTGATTTTACTGTTGGATATCTGAATATAATAATATTGAGTTATGCTATAATGAAGATCAGGCATAGTTTTACTTTGAAATCCCTCATAACTCAGATCCTTGCATCTAAAAAAGCACCTTGCTCCCAGTCCACAGGCTTGCAATGACAACGTGTGGGGAAAACAGTTTTCTGGTATTATTTAAAAGCTCCTGCCTGAACTTCATTTATTAGCTAATCCTTCCCTCATGAAACAGTAATACCACTTTCACAAATGGTAATGGTCTCGGTGTTCTTCAACTTCAACAGGATAAGAATAAAGAATATATTCTTCTTTGCACAGACTTACTCAGAGATGGCACACACTATACAGTAAATGCTACTTTATGATAGTTGAAGTGTTGACACATGTCTTCTGGAATATAGAGAGCTTTACTAATGGCATTATGTAGCTAATAAGCAAAAATGGTATAGGGCAAATCCTTTTCTCCGCCTTCCATCCAAGAACACGCTTCTCAGCATCAAAATTCACTTCAGTTATTCTAAATTATAAGTAGAAGCTGATGAAGTCCCTACTGTATCCAAGAGCTCAAGCTTGGGATGCTTCAGGTAACATTTATCTCTCCCTACAAACACGGGCCCATGTGAGACCTCCTGATTTCTCTTTTGGGATGCAAATGAAAATGAGACCCTATAGCACTTGGCGGCAGAGGTTGTGGAGATGGGGAGAAGGACTTGGCTGTCTTTATTCTAATAAAAAAAATGCGATACTGAAGCTACGTTTTTTCTTTTTTCTTTTGGCCCATACGGAATAGATTGCTACTAGGATTCCTCAGAGGAGCTTGGGTGGCACAAGTGGTTTGCATCGGCTGCCAAACTAAAAGTTGGCAGTTGGAACCCACTCACCCATTCTGAGGAAAAGGCTTGGTGAACTGCTTCCCGGAAGATTACAGCTGAGAAAATCTTATGGAGCGGTTCTACTCTGTAACACGTGGCGTCTCCCTGAGTTGGAATCAACTCAACAGCAACGAGTTTTTTTTGTTAAGATTCCTTGGTGGGTAAGGAAGGCACTGGGATCCACATAGTAGGTCTCAACACCCAGCCTCCACTATGGAGGAGGCTGGAATGAGTGGTTGGAGGCTCTTGCTAATGAGACAGGAGGATTTTTGCTTTCCCGAGGTGAAAAGTACAAGGAACATTTAGATGTATTTTCCCTTCCTGCCATATTTACTTGATTAACACGTCACTAAAGAACAGAAGGGAACAAGGGAACAGGGATTTTGTTACTTTTTTTCCCTTTTCTTAACAGAGCTTAATTTGCACACCATGAAGAAAAATTGGTCTCTTTCTTAAGTCTGCTACACTGTTGAGAGTGTCCTATGAAGAAAATCAATTTCCTTGTCTCAAGTTGGTTTGCCTATTTAATTAACTTAGAAGCTTAATGGAGACAAACATGATTAAAACATAGTTTGAGAAAGCTTTCAAAATTGTCCTTTATTATATTTAATAATATTTCATCAGAGAGTTCCCTGAAGTAATTATGGTGTGTTTAGGTTTTGTTTTCCTTGCACCTATGTTTTATTAGTTCTTGATGGTGATTAGTGTAGCAGTCCTGTGATAATCCAGAAGCTAAAAGCATTTCTGGTATGCTTTAATATATGCAATTGAATATTACCCAGGCTAGAATATTCTGTTCCATATTCATCTTTAACTTGGTGTTTTATTTGCGTTATCTAGAATTCTCGCACTGAACAATCATTCCACATTCGTCAACTAACTAATTCAAAACAACAGAGTTTTAAAGATTAACTTTTAGGAAATCACTTTTTATATCTGTTGTTATTAGTTGCTGTCAAGTTGATTCTGACTCATGGCGACCCCATGTGTACAGAGTAGAATTGCTCCATACGGTCTCCAAGTCTGTGACCTTTCTGAGGCAGATCGCCAGGCCTGTCTTCTGAAGCGCATCTGGGTGAGTTTGAACCACCAACCTTTTGGCTGATGGTCAAGTGCTTAACTGTTTGCACCATCCAGGTACCTTTTTGTAGCTCTACTTTTTTTTAAGAGTAATTGATTAAAATCCATATATCACTGATGAGAGATAGGGAGGAAGACTTAGATAAGAACATATTTGGAATCGGATTAGGCAGGTCAGAGAAAACTTAAATATTAGGGAGAAAGATGACATATTGCATCTGGAACTTTATTTATTTTAAGAGTTATTTTAAGCTGTCAGCATTAAAATATAGTTTATTTAAAGCTGGTTAAATACTTCTTTAATTACAAGGAAGTCAGTGAGCTTATTCTACTTTCTATGTAGTCTTCTCATTCTCCAATTTTTGCTAGCTGTGCTGTATCTACATTGTCAGAGCAAAAAGCAATTACACACTATATTTTCTCCTTTATAGTCCTAATTTAGTTTAAATTCTATAGATAAACATGTTTAATCTCCCTTATAGCCCGATTTAGTTTTAATTCTATAGATAAACATATGTTTAATGCTCACTACCAGTCCTTATACTGATATCTCTCCAGTCATCTTGGTTGTCCGAAGCTTATTATATAGTAAATTCCTGAGGACAGGCTCAATATTTGTTGAGCTCTCATATTTATAACAGTTTGTAGTTTTAATGTGGGAAGATTAGTTTGACTAATATTTTATTTTCTTGAGTTTCTTAAATATTTTGCTCTATTGAATTGGGACATAAACAATTGCTGTTAAAAAATTTGATGCCAATATGACCTATTTTCTCTCATAAGTGACTTAGTCTTTTGTTTGGATGCCCAAAGGTTTTTTTCTATTTTCTTTAAAGTCTGATGGTTTTTAACTTGATATTGACTGTTCTGGGTTGATTTTCTCAGATATACAGGGTGTCCTTACCATATGTAGTTTCAAGTCCTTATTATTTGTTTATTATTTCCAAAAAGTTTCCTTGAATAATGTGTGCGTAGGTCCATTGCTTTGGTTTCTTCTTTGGAGACTCCTATTCTATACCCATTGGATCATCTTTACTCATCTACATTTATCACTTTTCTAGCTGTTCGTAATTCTATCTTACTACTTTTATCTTCGTTTCTTTTTTAATTTAAAACATTTCCCTCCTTTCAGGCTCCTCTTTCTCTTTAGGTATTATTTTTTCTCTTGGGTAGCCTAGTCTTCGTCTCTAAAATATTTTTTTCCTTTTATTTCTAATTCTTTGCTAAAGCCTGTTAACTCTGTCTTTTCAAATATTTTTTTCTCTCTGATTACCTCATATCTGAGTTTTTCTAATTCTTATTTAGACTGTTCTTCATAGATTTTTTTTCTTAATTTCTTTTAGCTCATTTTGAATTATTCTGTTAAAATTTTTATCTGTTTTGTGGGCATATTTTTTGGCGTGTTTTCACTGCCTGTAGAGATGTTTATTCTACTGCTTATTCTCTTTGTATTATAGGAGTTTTCTGTGGTATTTGACCATAGTCCTTCCTAATAGCTCATTTCTATTCAAAATTAATATTTCTGACTTTTTAGAAGAAAAGGTTAGTTATAGATAGCTTTTCCAGCTTCATGCCTCTAGAACTCCATTTTCAGTTGTTTTCATGAAGCATTCAAAGATATGGTCTTCTATTTTCTGAGATCTCCTGGCTGTGTTCTCCACCCCTGCTTTTATCTGGGACATCTGTTTTTTTTTTCTATCCTTTTGACCCTGTTCTGCTTAATCTAGATTCTACTCCCAGCAGTTTCTCCCAGTTCAGGGCTTTGTCCTGGGAGGGCATTTTGGGTTGATTAATTTTGAGAACTCATAGGGCCCAAACAACTCTAGCATGTTAACCCCTACTGCACTGCCCTACAATTAGTGCCTGGGGACCTCATAAAAATTAAAAACTTATGCTCATCAGAAGACTTTATTAAAATAGCAAATAAGCTGGGAAAAAATCTTTGGAAATGACTTATCCGGTAAGGGTTTAATGTCTAAAATCTATAGAAAACTGAAACAACTCAACAACAAAAAGACAAACAACCCAATCACCAAATGGGCAAAGGACATGAACAGAACCTTCACCAAAGAGGACATCTGAGCAGCCAACAAACATATGAAAAGATTTTCACAAGCATTAGCCATTAGAGAGATACAAATCAAAACTACAATGAGATACCGTCTTACCCCAACGAAAACGGCACTGATTAAAAAAAAAAAAACACAGATGACAACAAATGTTGGTGAGGATGTGGGGGGATTAAAACCCTTATCCATTGTTGGTAGGACTGTAAAATGGTACAACCACTATGGAAAACTGTATGGAGCTTTCTCAAAGAACTAGAAATAGAACAACCCTATGATCTAGCAATTCCACTCCTAGGTATATACCCTAAACCAAACAAAAAACCCATTGCCGTTGAGTCAATTCCAACTCATAGCGACCCTGTAGGAAAGAGTAGAACTGCCCCAAAGAGTTTCCAAGGAGTGGCTGGTGGATTTAAACTGTGGATCTCTTGGTTAGCAGCCAAGCTCTTAACCACTGTGCCACCAGGGCTCTGATATATACCCTAAAGACCTAAAAATAATGACATGAATAGTCATATGCACACCGATGCTCATTGCTGCTTTATTCACAATAGCAAATAAATGGAAACAACTGAAGTGACCATCAAGGGATGAATGGATATGCAAATTGTGGTACATACACTGGAATACTATGCAACCATAAAGAACAATGATGACTCCATGAAACATATTATAACATGGATGGACCTGGAGGACATAATGCAAAGTGAAATAAGTCAAGCATATAAGGACATATTGTATGACCTCTCTTTCATAAGAAGACAAGAATAGATATATAAAGAGAGACCAATGTTCATTGGTGGCTATCAGGGAAAGAGAGAGGGAAGGGAAAGTACACTTTAGATAGTAGAGACTTGTTATTTTCTTTGGTGAGGGGAAAAGTGGCACCAAATGTGGATGCAGTGAGCATAGCACAACCAAAGTAAAAACAAGTATTTAAGTACATATGGCTGGGTATAGGCATATTGGAATACAGGTAGGTACAGGTGTGTACATAGGTGAGAATAGATAGAAGTAGCTATAGGTACGTGTAAATACAAATATGTGGGTGCAGGCACATGTATTCACTGAAGACGCAAATACAGATACTCCGCATACATAACCAAATACTTTCCAAGACTGGTTTTCTGGGTTTGAAAGCTTAGGACCATAGTCTCATGGAACAACTCAGTCAATTGGGATAACATAGTTCACAAAAATCATGATCTGCATACTAGTGAAGTGAGTAGGGTCTGGGGTCTTAAAAGCTTTCAAGTGGCCATCTAAGACACACCTACAGGTCTCTACTTGCCAGGAGCAAAACAGTAAGAAGGTAACCAAAATTCAGAGAAGAAACAAGTCTACCCGAGCCACAACCTCATCTACCCTGAGACCAGAAGAACTAGATGGTGCCCAGCTACCACCACTGACCCTTCTGACTGAGATCACAATAGATGGTCCTGGATAGAATGGGAGAAAAATGTGGAGCAGAACTCAAATTCTATTTACAAAAAAAGAAAAAGCCACACTGGAACAGTGGAGAACAGAGGACTCCCTAAGACCGTCACCCTGAGACACTCTTTAATTAAACCTAGAACCGAGCCTATCCCCTGAGATCACCCTTTAGCTAAATAGCAGAGTGGCACACAAAGGATATTACCCATAAGATCAGTACTCTGCTTAAAAACCATCAGCATGAGATCAAAGATCAACAATTAGTCAAAAGCAAAGATGAGAAGATAAGGGGGCAGGGAAACTAGAGTACTGGAGAATGGAACAAACAGAACACAATTAAAGAGAATATTGACACATTGTGATAAGTATAACTAATATCACCGAAAATTTGTGTGGAAATTGTCAAATCAGAACCTAACTTGCTTGTCATTTGCTGTGTAAACTTTCACCCAAACTCAATAAAATAATGGAAAAAAATCAAAGTACCATATGTACACTTCCTTCAGAGTACTTAATTATAATTATTTATTTAAATGTTCATTTTCCCCACTAGACTGTGAGCTTCTCAAGCACAGTGATGTCTTACTAATTTAGGAATGCCAAATGCCTGGACAATGCGTAATATGTAATAGGCCCTCAATAAATACTTGTTAACAGTTAATGAATAAATAATGTAATTATAATATTAATTCCTGAAATTATATTTTTACACAGCACGTTTGCATCAACATTTCATTGAAATGTCACAACAAACTCATGAGGTAGACACTGTGTTACTTCCATGTTTATAAACTATTATTGACTCTCCAAAGCCTAATGAATTAAGACCAAACTATTTAGCTTGACATTCAAAGGTGTTACTTTGACATTCAGTGGTATTACCCCCCAACCTTTCCAGTCTTATCTTCTGCTATTTCCTTCCATATATCCAGTGTTACAGTTGAATTGAGCAATTCATTGTTCTTCAGCCATGCCCTTGATTTCTGCCTCTTCACATTCATTCAAGATGTTCCCTCCACCTTGAAATTCTCTCTGCCTCATTTCTGCCTGAGAAAATTCTCAAAAGCCACCACTTTTATGTACTCTGATATGATCTGACCATATAAAGGGCCAGGTGAATGTGAGCACTCCTTTATCTACTCCACCCACAAACATTCATCTGTCTTTATCTTAAATTAAAATAAACAGTATTTGTCCTTAGCTTCCCACCATTTTTCTCTTGACACTTGTCTTCTGACTTGTGAAATAATCTCCTCTGTTGGCAGGTGTCCCTTGCTCTTGCCCTCTGTCTTATTTATCTAGTGCTGCTATTACAGAAATACCACAAGTGGATGGCTTTAACAAAGAGAAGTTTATTTCCTTACAGTAAAGCAGGCTAAAAGTCCAAATTCAGGGCATCAGCTCCAGGGGAAGGCTTTCTCTCTCTCTTGGCCTTCTCATCAGTGTTCCCCCAGACTAGGAGCTTCTCGGAGCAGGGACCCCGGTCCAAAGGACACGCTCTGCTCCCAGCACTGCTTTCTTGATGGTATGAGGTCCCCAACTCTCTGCTTGCTTCCATTTCCTTTTATCTCTTGAGAGATAAAAGGTGGTGCAGGCCACACCCCAGGAAAACTCCCTTTACATTGGATCAGGGATGTGACCTGGGTAAGGGTGGTGTTACAAGCCCACCCTAATCCTCTTTGACATAAAATTACAATCACAAAATGGAGGCCAACCACACAATTCTGGGAATCATGGCCCAGCCAAATTGATACACACGTTTTTTGGGGGACATAATTCAATCCATGATACCCTCCCTCCAAATCGCCTTATTCAACTTCAGGTATCCTCAGATCAGGAGTCATGAAAACTGGATTCCAACTCTGGCTATCAGGCTCTGGGACTTTGGCACTTAATTGTCTCCTTTGCAGATGAAATCTAGTCCTACTCACTTTTCAAGGCAGCTCTGGAATCAAATGATACAGTAAATGGGAAAGTCATGCTATTCAAATATAAACGGGTATAAACATCATTAGTGCAAATGGTTAAGTGCTTGACTACTAGCTGAAATGTTGCAGTTCCAACCCACCCAGCGGCGCCTCAGAAGACAGGCCTGGTGATCTGCTTCTGAAAAGTCACAACCTTGAAAACCCTATGGAGCAATTCTACTCTGCACACATAGCATTGCCACAAGTCAGAATTGACTCAACAGTGACTAACACCAATAATAAATCATCATTGAAACCAACTTCATCTTGAATCCATGTATATCTCAACCCCACAATTGAAGACAAATGTGTTTGGGAGGAGTGTTTTTGGTGGGTGTGTTTTTGGCATTCCTTCGAAATGGCCATTGACTCCTGAGTCTCCCTGTGGCTAAGGTGAACCCTAAACACCACCTCCTTATCCCTCTATGCATTTTCCTTTGTGTTTAATTAGACACTTTTGGATCCCTCTGTGCAATGCCCAGCATCTGTTCGTGCTTCCCCACATCAGGCTGTCTCCAGCTAATGTGAAAAGGAATGTTGACCTATTTTGCCTGATTTACTCAAGTTTTGTAGTTGTGAAAACCTGGCCTGAAGGTGACTGTCACTGTCTTCTACAAGGTCCAGGGACACAGTTGACAGGAAGGGAAAGTGGAAGCCCAGAGTAAATAGTCACTTCATATTTTCAACACCATCAAAGAATTGTGCCTGCCTAGACAAAGCTGTGGGGTTATTGCAGCTGGGCAGCCCACCTTCCCCTCCGAATGGACACTACCCACTTTTGTTATTTCTAGATTATATCACCCTCAGTCCTCTCTGTTTATATTCAACTGCACATTCCAGTTATCCTCTCCTGAGCTCTCTGGAGTGGTCTGAGACTGGATCTGGCTTCCCAAATTAAGTTTGCCTTCCTATCTCCCTGTCAGGGGAAGGATTCAAATGAGTTATTTAGTGACACAAGGAGAGGCTGTGGTTAAAAGCACAGCCTCTGGAGCAAGAGTTTCAGAATCCAAATTCCAACTCTGCCATAATACCTTTATAATAATTGAAAGTAATTGAACTTTACTTGCCTCAGTTTATCAAACTATAAAGTGGGCTAGTGAGAGTCTCTACATAAGACTCTCTATGCTGTTGTAAGGATTAACTGTGTTAATTCACATAAAGAATTCAGAACAGTGCTCAGTACCAAGCAGTCAATACAAGTTATTAGTATTATACAGTATTTTACACCAAGAAACCTAAATTAAAGAAACCTAATTTAGTTGGCATTGGAAGGTAGAACAGAGCTGTAAAGCATATGGCTTTAGACTTAATTGTCTAGGTTGTAATCCTAGGTCTCTCCCACCTACTGACCACAATCTAAGTTCAGGTAATTAATCTCTGTAGGTCTGAGTTTCTTCATCTATATTAATGGTACCTCCACCATGTAGGGTTGTTTTAAGCATTAAATAACATAATATATATAAATCAGTTCTAGCACAGTGCTTGGCACATAATAAGCACACAATTGAATGGGCTATTTTTATTCTTAGGTTACTGGAGTTTCCCTCCCTAATTATTTAATTATGGTTTTCGGGAGCACTGTCCAACTGTCACCATTTATTCCAGAGGAATGGCTCTCATAGTGTCCCTCAAAGGGATGACTCTTAAAGTCAAGTTGAAAGGGAGAGGAGCAATTAGATGATAGACGAGATTTGTGATACTTCTCAACTCACAGAGGATCAATGGAGGTATTGTATAAGGAAGACAGTCATGGAAATAGTCAAACAAATGGGCAGTTTTAATTAGTCCAACAAATAAAAGCCCTTTAATTATTTTTCAAAGCATGTCTATTTCTCTCTGTGGGAACACCAGCCATCTAATAGCCCACCAAGTTCAGCAAGCCTCAGGTAAACTCTGTTCCAAAAGCTATGGTGTATTCTTGTTCTAGTCTTTCCTTTAGGTTAATTACAAAGAGGCATGATAATGAATTGAGAGCCAGAGAGCCATGTTTTGTCTGGGTACATGTTCAAAGCATTTTCCTTTAGAAAATGGTTCTGCCATTTGACACATATTTGTGCACAGTGCCCAATTATGGGTTCAAAGAGGAAACGACCAAAAATAGAGTTTACTGGCATTTCTCTGTACTTTTTCTAAGTTAATTGATAAATAAACAACTTAACTCCCATCCCAGAGGAAGAGACTGGCAAATATAACCTACTAAGAATACAAAGCACATGCAGCCATCAGGAATGGACAGGAGAGAAATGAAGGCATCAACAAAACACTCACATTTTGCTAGTGCAAGAAAAGGAAGAATATTTATTAGACATTTTGATCTATAGGTAAAGAGGGGCTATGATCCAAATGAAGGAAAATATACACCCTTTACTTAACAAACTTGGATCTTGGCTGAAAGCAGAGAATACCAGAAAGATGTTTACTTGTGTTTTATTGACTATGCAAAGGCATTCGACTGTGTGGATTATAACAAATTATGGTTAACGTTGCAAAGAATGAACACTTAATTGTGCTCATATGGCACCTGTACATAGACCAAGAGGCAGTCGTTCAGACAGAACAAGGGCGTAGTGTGATATGCAGATGACACAACCTTGCTTGCTGAAAGTGAAGAGGACTTGAAGCACTTACTGATGAAGATCAAAGACTACAGCCTTCGGTATGGATTGCACCTCAACATAAAGAAAACAAAAATTCTCACAACTGGACCAATAAGCAATATCATGATAAACAGAGAAAAGATTGAAGTTATCAAGGATTTTATTTATTTTACTTGTATCCATAATCAACACCCCTGGAAGCAGCAGTCAAGAAATCAAACAACGTATTGCGTTGGGCAAATCTGCTGCAAAAGATCTCTTTAAAAACTAAAAAAACAGACGTGTCACTTTGAGGACTAAGGTGTGCCTGACCCATGCCATGGTATTTTAATCGCCTCACATGCATGGGAAAGCTGGACAATGAATAAGGAAGACAGAAGAAGAACTCATGCCTTCGAATTATGGTGTTGGTGAAGAATATTGAATATATCATGGACTTCCAGAAGAACAAACAAATCTGTCTTGAAATAAGTACAGCCAGAATGTTCCTTGGAAGCAAAGATAGTACTTTGGACATGTTATCAGGAGGGACCAATCCCTGGGGAAGGACATTGTACTTGGTAAAGTAGATGGTCAGTGAAAAAGAGGAAGACCCTCACAAGATGGACTGACATAGTGGCTGCAACAGTGAGCTCAAACATAGCAATGACTGTGAGGATGACGCAGGACCGAGCAACGTTTTGCTCTGTTGTACGTGGGGTTGCTATGAATCGGAACTAACTCAACAGGACCTGACAGCAACACTCTGCAGTCATCTTTTGTGTAACCAAAGCCAAGTAGTCAAACCATTGGCAGAGCACACATGGAGTTTCCTGTTCATTTTTACCCGGTTAGACCATTAATATGGCCCATAGAAGTCATATCAGTTGCATAAAATCCATTTTTCTCATTAATGCCCATATAAGAAAGTTGTGCAGACCATTTTTATTCATGCTACTATCAAAATTCTTCTTTCCATGAAGATGAAGGCATGAGCATTAATATGTTTTCAGAGCTCGAACGATGAACAAAATTTACCACACCCATTAAAGTGCTGAGATAAGCACTAGAGGTCAGCACTAGAAAGGTAGAGGATAAGCAAGAAGGAAAGAAATTGCTTTTATCAAACTATAAAGCCGAAAACCAATACTGAACTGAATTATCTTCTCCTGTTCATTCCTTTTCCCTCAAATCAGCATTTAATTTGGCTAGTAAGAATGTTTAAGACAGAGCAATACTTTAAAAAATCTAGAACCACTCACTTAGGTAGGAAATAAAATTTATTATTTGGTAGACCAAGGAGACTTCTGGATTTTTTAAAAGCATATTAATTAAAAAAGTAAACATAAAATACACCCACTGAAATCGTGTATCAGCAAAATAAACATTGTAAATTTGGATAGAAAAATAAATCACCTTGGTTTGATGCCCTGAGTTTTTTTTTTCTCTTGAGGTTTATACTGGAAGGAAAGCCATATTTCTTTACCTTGCTTGAACTAGTAAGCCATAAAAACCACATTTTTCCCATAAAAATCTCTATTGTTTACAAAGCTTAGAATAGTCTTTGAATGGGGGATTTTCCGAAATACGTATATTGTCCTCAATCTCCTTATTCCTAAATTAATCCACTTTATTTTTTTGACTATCCCAGTAGTCTGTCTAAACTCCAGTTTTCCACCAAACCAATCAAGAGACGTGAGCTCAGGTGAGGAGAGGACTCCAGGAAATGGAAAGAAGAGTGTCATTTGGGCACTACCATGGGGGAATCTCTCTGATAATAACTGGTGCTAAGATCTGGAAAAGGCTTTCCTGCTGGCCACAGAAGAAGAAGGAGAAGGGCAAAGAAGAGAGTCCAGCAAGAGCCTTGGCACACCTGGGGCATCAGAGCTCCAAGGAGGTGTACCACACCAGAGCAGAGGGCCTGCAGAGCTGCTTTCAGGAGCTGTTGGGGGCAGAGAAGTGTATTTCTCTCTCAGTGGCTTCCTACTTCAGCCCTGTGTTGAACACACTCAGGACCCATCCTCCCATCCTCGTATTCTTATCTTCTAAGATCCCTGAGTCCACATATTATGTTTTCCTGTAGTTCTGACAGTCATTTCATATTTTGTTGTCACCACTTCCTACTTTCCACTTTTCCAACACCTCATGATGCCTCTATTGTGTATGTTTTAATAATGGATTTCAGGACAATGATATGTGATATAGGCATGTTCCCATTTCATTAATGAGTTGTCATGGCATGCCTGATATTTACCACATTATTACAGGAGTGCGGAAGAGCCCCCTAAGCCGTGGAGGAAAGGGAAGCACAAAAAGCAAATGACATTCTTGGTATCATTCAAAAATGAGGAAAAATGATTGCCAAACTCAGCACCCCGTGAATTCTCACCCTCCCACTGGCAGACTCAATATTATTTTTTCCTCACCCCAATTTTATTGCCGCAATTACTAGCATGATGATTTCTTCCTGGTAAGATGACCCCATGATCTCTTATTAAAAAAAAAACAAAAAAAAACCCATTGCCGTCGAGTCGATTCCGACTCATAATGACCCTATAGGACAGAGTAGAACTGCCCCATAGGGTTTCCAAGGAGTGGCTGGTGGATTTGAACTGCTGACCTTTTGATTAGCAGCTGAATGCTTAACCACTGCAACACCAGGGATCCAACCTGAGCTAATCCCTGGGTGTTTCTAAAACCATTTAATTCTCTATACCTAATCCTCAGCTAATCCTAATACTCTACCTACTGCTCAGCCATTTAAAGAGTGCAATGAGAAGAAACCAGTTGTATTAGTTTTCTGTTGCTGTGTAACAAATTGCCACAAACTTAGTAGCTTAAAACAGCACCCATTTATTAGCCAGCTTCTATAGGTCAGAAACCTAGCACATCTGGCTTCACTGTTTAGGGTCTCACGAGGCTGACGTCAAGGTGTTGGCCAGCTTGTTTTCGTCTGGAGCTTGGAGTCATCTTCCAAGCTCATTCCTATTTGTAGTGGGTTGAATGTTGGCCCCTCAAATGCTATGTTCATGTCCTAAGCCCTGGAACCTGTGAATATGAACTTATGGGAAAAAAGGGTCTTTGCAGATGTAATTAAGTTAAAGATCTCAAGATGACATCATCCTGGATTATCCATTTAGACCCTAAATCCAATGACAAGTGTCCTTATAAAAGACAGAAGATGACACAGACAAAGAACAGAAGGCCATATGAAGACAAAGGCAGAGATTGGAGTTATGTAGTCACAAACCAAGGAATGTCTGAAGCAAGGAAGGAATCTCCCCTAGAGTCTTAGGAGGGAGCATGGCCCTGTCGACACCTTGATTTTGGACTTCTGGCCTCCAGAACTGTGAGAGAATAAATTTCTATTACTTTAAGACACCAGGTTTGTGGCAATGTGTGACAGCAGCCATGGGAAACTAATACACAATTATTGGCAGAAGTCAGTTTCTTGAACTTACAGGGCTGAGGTACCTAGTTCCTTGTTGGTTGTCATCCAGGGCTTCTCCCAGCTTCTTAAGGCTACCCACACTCCTTCTCATGTGGTCCCCTCCATCTTCAAGCCACAGGTGAATCTCCTTTATGCTTCAAATCTCTCTGACTTTCTCTTCCGCCATCAGCCTGAGAAAGCTCTCTACTTTTGAGGGCTCAAGTGATTATATCTGGCCCACCTGAATAATCTCCCTATTTTAGGTTCAACTTTGCCTTATAACATAGCATAACCATGAGAGCAATATCTCTTCAGATTCACAGGTTCTAGGGGAATAGGGTGTGGAATCTTGGTGGGGAGGGGCATTTTTAGAGCTTTGCCTTCCACACTAGGTCAAGAAGAATATGAAAGTACCCCAGGACTGCCTTTCCTTTGAGCCTAATAATTCTCAAGAGTCATTTTGTTGAACATCCAAGAAGGAGAAAGTTAAAAAAAAAACCTAAACAAAATAAAAATAATTAGTGTTCAGTGGACATATAATAGCAAGAAATCCATGTAGCCATAACTTGATGAATTGTAAAGAACAAAAATCATGACCAAATGCGAGTCATTGCACATTTTTATGTGAGCATTTATGGGAAGCTAATATCCTGATGGCATGGAATGATAAAGAATGTGATTCCCTTCTGAATCTAATGAGTCAGCAGAGGAAGGACAGGCACTCAGCACTGTCCTCTGTCCTCATTGCATCAAATGGCTGAGGAGCTGGGTGACTGAATGATCATACCTGGTTGTAGCTTGAAATGCCTCTTGCCTGAAAAATTGTTTCTGACATGCCACTGGCACATGAAGAGGGGTAGAGATGAAGACTTATTTCCTCTAATATTAGGAAGAGCAGATCCTCATTAGCAAAAGAACTGCTAGGCACCCAGCCCAGGCAGATGGACTTAATGAGAGAAAAAGCCCATAGCCCCCTTTGAGTTACTGGCACAGATGAGGTTCTCTTACTTAGGCAATTTCCTTCCCTCTCACATTTGACTTGCTTTCTCTGGCCACTTGGATGTCCTTGAATACATAACCTTTATGGGAGTGTATTGTAGATTTTACAGAATGATTCTTTGTGTAACCCAACTTCCCACTTTATTACAGTGCTCCCGTGTCTCAGACTGCCTGGAAGGGGAGCTGCTCTTTTTGTCCTAAATCTTTTCATTCCCATCCAGAGCCAGACTGAACAATTCACAAGTCATGAATATTTATAATTTGGCCTGGGACCTCCTAACTCATACACTAATGGAGCCATTAGGCATATGCTGGTTCCTCAAAGCCAAACGGACCAGAAAGAATGTTTACAATGGGCTTCAGTGATCATTCCAATGGTCATTCCATTCAGCCAGTTCTGGAGATTCAGACCCAATCTCCCAGTCTTTGTCTGAGTGGCCCAGATCAACATGTGGCAGCTTCTCCAATTCGTTGGATAATGTTCTAAACTTCTCTTGATTGAACAGACACAATGAGGGCCTAATTTAGCACCCCAAGTCATACTATCAATAGCAAATACTTACTGATGGCTTGCTATGCACCAGGCATCACTCTAAGAGTTTTAAATATGTTAATTCCAGTGATCCTCCACAACGTTATGAGGCAAGTCCTGTCACGATCCTCGTTTTACACATGAGGTATATGAAGCATGGAAATACAACCATCATTTGACGTGAACCCAGACATCTTGGATTCAGAGGCTGTGCTCTGAACCACTGAACTTTGTGGGATTTTATCTTATTTCTGATAATATATGCAGAATAGGAAGCCCACTATATAGGGTTCCACACTTGAAAAAATGGTCATTTTGAAAACACTACAGAATTTTGAAAAGACAAAAATTATTACCCATGACAAACTCCGTTAGACTGATTAACTAAAATCACGTAGAACTCAACATAGAGAACTAGGATAATAGAGTTGAAATCAAGAGTGGTACTTGGGTAATAAAATAATGGGCAAAAACTTGAACAAGTACTTCACAAAAGAAGATAACTGATCGCCATTAAGCATATGAAAAGGTGCTCAATATCATTAGTCATCAGGGATATGCATATTAAAACGCAATGAGCTACTGTTCTGTATTTTTCTATGATGCTCTCAAATCCCACAAGGTATAAGTCACTGTTGTTGTTATTAGGTGCCATTGAATCGATTCCGATTCATAGTGACCCTGTGTACAACAGAAAGAAACACTGCCTGGTTCTGCACCATCCTCACAGTTGCTGTATGTTTGAGCACATTGTTGCAGCCACTGTGTCAATCCACCTCACTGAGGATTAAGTCACTATTAAGCTTTCAAAATACATATGTATAATCACTCATAATATGAGCTTAGAAATGGAAATATGTCTTCCTTTGTGAGGCTCTCTAACATTAACTATAAATCATTAGAAACCTGAAGTAATTAGAAAATTATTTATAACACTTCTGAACTTAGACATAGAAGCATGTGAAATATGTAAAGAATGTGGTAAACAACCTTTAATTTAAGTTGACTTTGACCCAGCATGCTGTAAGTAAAGAAGATACAACATAGTTAATCTTTGTGAACTGTCCTTGAGACATAAGGCTAAACAACCTCTCTAATCTCTAACATTGAAGAAAAAATGTGACATTTGGCTAATCTCTAACCCTGGAGAAAAGACATAACATAGTCTTTGATGTCACAGTGGTGCTTATTGTGTGAGGCCAAGGTAAAGATTTCACATATAAACCTTGAATTTCTGCTCACTCACTGACAGAAGGCAGAGGCAAAGGGACCTTTCTCTAGTCTGTTACTCTCTCTGAAGACCAAGAACCTGCTGAGACTCTGCCTATTGCCACCAACCTTGGACCCTAGCTATGAAGGACCTCAGCTGAGTTCAAGCTGTGGTCAAGTCTTCCTCCCAAGACCTTTTGTAAAAAGTAAAAAGTCTTAAGTCTAAAGATTCGGACTCTAACCATTGAACTAACATTGTAATTGTAATTGTTAATTCTGATTCTCCAGTTCTAAATTAATGCTGTGAGGTCTTGTGTGCCTTGCTATGACTACCTTTCAATAAACTAAATTTATGCATGACAAACCTGAATATCTCTCTATTAATATTCTGAGATAAAATCCTACACAACAGCTACCATTAAACACCATCCAAGTCACTAAAACTAAAAAGACTGACAATTAACAAGTGTTTTGACAAGACTGTGGAGCAATTGGAACTCTGGAACTCTCTCATACACTGAGTGTTTCCTTTTTATTTACATGACATTCATTTCCATCTAGTGCCAGCAATATATTTGTTGATTGATTGTTTTTCTTGTGATGAGTTTACCACACAATTCTAGGAATCTTCCAAATGAAGATCCTTCCTTAAAAATGCCTGCTATCTACTGCCTGTCTCTTGGCAATGCAGTGGGTAGTTTGAGACTTCTTTTTTATGACCACAACCACAAATCTTTAAGGAAAGCAAGCGTTTACATTTCTATCCATTTAAAATGTGTACTCATATTCCCCTTGAAAACAAGAACTAGACAATGATGTCCTTTATCATCATGCCTATTCAACATTTACTGGA
The DNA here is from genome assembly GCA_030035585.1 of Dugong dugon. Taxonomy (NCBI): domain Eukaryota; kingdom Metazoa; phylum Chordata; class Mammalia; order Sirenia; family Dugongidae; genus Dugong; species Dugong dugon. The sequence continues at coordinate 163,769,342 of CM057483.1, forward strand.
AATCCTAGATAGAGCAATTAGGCAATAAAAGGAAATAAAGGGCATTCAAATTGGCAAGGAAGAAGGAAAACTAGCCCATTCGCAGATGATATGATCCTATACATAGAAAATCCCAAGGACTCCACAAGAAAGCTACTGGAACTAATAGAAGAATTCAGTAAAGTAGCAAGATACAAGATCAACGTACAAAAATCAGTCAAATTCCTTTACACTAACAAAAAGAACTTTGGAAAGGAAATCGGGAAAAAAACAATACCATTTACAATAAAAACAACCAAACCCATTGCTGCTGAGTCTATTCCAACTCATAGCGACCCTATAGGACAGAGTAGAACTGCCCCATAGGGTTTCCAAGGAACGGCTAGTGGATTTGAACTGCCGACCTTTTTGGTTAGCAGCTAAGCTCTTAACCACTGTGTCACTAGGGCTCCCCATTTACAATAGCCCCCCCCCATCAAAAAATAAAATACTTAGGAATAAATCTAACCAGGGACATAAAAAACTTATACAAAGAAAACTACAAAACACCACTGTAAGAAACAAAAATAAAACAAAAAAACCTACATAAATGGAAAAACACACCATGCTCATGGATAGGAAGACTTAACATTGTGAAAATGTCAACACTACCCAAAGTGATCTATATATATAATGCAATCCTGATCTAAATTCCAACAACATTCTTTAACAAGATGGAAAAACTAATCACAAACTTTATATGGAAAGGAAAGAGGCCATGGATAAGTAAAGCATTATTGAAGAAGAAGAACAAAGTAGGAGGCCTCACACTTCCTGATCTCAGAATCTACTACACAGCCACAGTAGTGGAAACAGCCTGGTACTGGTACAACAACAGACATAGACCAATGGAATAGAATTGAGAACCCAGAAGTAAATCTCTCTACCTATGGACAGCTGATCTTCAACAAAGGGCCAAAGCCCATTAAAGGGGGAAGAGACACCCTCTTTAACAAATGGTGCTGACAAAAATGGATCTCTATCTGTGGAAAAATGAAACAGGCCCTATACCTTACACCATACACAAAAACTAACTCTGAATGGATCAAAGCTGTAAATATAAAACCTACAACTACAAAGAGCATGGAAGAAAAAATAGGGACAACCGTAGAGGCCCTAATACATGGCATAAATAGTATACCAGCCATAACTAAAAATGTACAAACAGCAGAAGATAAACTAGATGAATGGGACCTCCTAAAAATTAAACACTTATACTCATCAAAAGGCTTCTCCAAAAGAGTAAAAAGAGAACCTACAGACTGCTAACAAATTTTCAGCTATGACATATCTGACAAAATTTATAAAATTTTATCTCTAAAATTTATAGAAAACACCTCAACAACAAAAAGACAAACAATCAAATTGAAAAATGGGCAAAGGATATGAACAGATACTTCTCCCAAGAAGACATTCAGGCGACTAACAAGCACATGAAGAAATGCTTGTGATCATTAGCCATTAGAGAGATGCAAATTAAAAGTACAATGAGATACCATCTCACCTCGACATCAATGACACTAATCAAAAAAAAAAAAAAACAGGAAACAACAAATGCTGGAGAGGTTGTGGGGAGACTGGAACTCTTAAACACTGCTGGTGGAAATGTAAAATGGTACAACCACTCTGGAAAATGACATGGCGCTTTCTCAGAAAGCTAGAAATAGACATACCATTCGATCCAGCAGTCCCACTCCTAGGAATATATCCTAGAGAAATAAGAGCCGTCACACAAATAGACATATGCACAACCATGTTCATTGCAGCATTATTCACAACAGCAAAATGATGGAAACAACCTAAGTGCCCATCAAGGCTGAATGGATAAGCAAACTGTGGTACATACATACAATAGAATACTATGCAATGAGGACTCTGCAAAACATCTCACAGCATGGATGAATTTGGAGGACATTATGCTGAGTGAAATAAGCTAATCACAAAAGGACAGATATTGTATGAGACTACCATTATAAGAAAATAAGAAAAGGTTTACACACAGAAAAAAAAAAAAAACATTCTTTGATGGTTACCAGGGAAGGGAAGGTAAATTACTAAATAGATAGAAGACACGTGGTAATATTGGTAAAGGAAAGGCAATACGCTATATGGGGGAAGTCAGTACAACATGACAAAGGCAAAGGAAGACACTGAGAGGAACACAAGAACAAAGGGGAACTACGGCAATTACTATAACATAAGCAATCCTGCAACAACAGTATTAACAAACAGGGATACACAGGTAGATAGGTATGCTAAGCAGGCACGGGAGGGTGTAAGGGAGCGCACTCACCTTCAGATATAGGATAGGTTGTGGATATCATCTCTACATACATATATGTAGATGTTGAATGTATAATAATATAGACAATAGAACACACAAGGGGCACAGTCATGGAAACTTCTTATCACAACCCAACACCCCCTGGGACGAATATACTAAGCTTGAAGGCTAGGACCATAGACTTGGGGGACAGACATCTATGTCAATTGGCATAACCTAGTGCATACAAACAATGTTCTACATCCTACTTTGGTGAGTAGCATCTGGGGTCTTGAAAACTTTCTAGCGGCCATCTAAGATACAACTAGTGGTCTCTTTCTATCTAGAGTAAAGGAGAGTGAAGAAAACCAAAGACTCAAGGGAGCAATTAGCCCAAAGGACTAACGGACCACATGTACCATAGCCTACATTATCCAGAGACCAGAAGAACTAGATGGTGCCAGTCTATCACCACCAACTGCTCTGACTGGGATCACAATGGAGGGTCCCAGACGGAGTGGGAGAAAAATGCAGAGACTGGAGGAGCCCCTGAGACTATGGCCCTAAGACACTCGTCTGACTTGGAACCTGCAGCCATTCCCAGAAACCACCTTCCATCCAAGCAACAGACAGGCCTATAAAATAAACAATAACGCCCGAAAAGAATGTGCTCCATAGAACAAACAATTACCTGAGACCAAAAGGGCAACATTTGCCAAAAGCAAAGATGAGAAGGCAGGAAGGGGTAGGAAAACAAGACGAAAGGAAATGGGGAACCCAGGGTGGAAATGGGGAGAGTGTTGACACAATGTGGGGATTGCAACCAATGTCATGGAACACTTTGTGTACAATTTGTTAAATGGGAAACTAATTTGTTTGTAAACTTTCTCCTAAAACACAAAAAAATATTAAATAAATAAAATGTGTATTCACACATGGTGGTTTGGGTTGGGTGTTACTATACTATGGCCATGCAAAGAAGAAGAAATCATGCAATGGCAGAGAGAGATAGTGACCACATAGGACAGAGTCGAACTGCCCCGTAGAGTTTCCAGGGAGCAGCTGGTGGAGTCCAACTGCTGACCTTTCGGTTAGCAGCCGAGCTCTTAACCACTGCACCACCAGGGCTCCGCAGAGAAACAGCATTGCAAAATATTCTTCCAATTAGGAACTAAAATTGAATTTAAAAATTAAAATACCAATTGTATCATCATTTATGTGAATCTCACATAGAATATTGGCTTGTTCTATATGCCATGCAAAAAAAAATTTTTACTGTGAGTATTTGACATCTGTTGTGGCAGTTCTTTTGATCATTACAAATATTCTGCAAAGTAACATAAATTTTTAAAAAGCTATATAGAAAATGTTCACATTCAAGGCAAAATGAGAAATATAGCAAACAAACAAATAAACAAATGGGTATTTATTTAAATAAGATTGATCTCTCCAACATCCTCGGGTTTAGACAGATTTTAGTCTCTTTTTTGGAGTCCTCGGGCATTTATAAGAATTTGGAATCTGACAAAGACAACAACAAATTTCAGAATTGCTAATGACAGGCAGCATTTGAGGGGTAGAAAGAAGAGGGGCACAGTGGCCCAGAACTGAAGAGCTGGCTATGACAGTTGTCCCTGGGATTCCCACACTGACAATGAAATAGAGAAGCATTGTCACTGAATAGAGAAAAAACATAAATAATTACAATGCAGAAGGAATTTTTTTCTAAGAGTGTTAAATCGCCTAATTTAGCTAATTAAATGTTCAGGGTTTCCTTGCCTCTGGTGTGGGATTTCCTCCAATGGGAAATTCTCAAACTTCCTCTAGTTATTCATTTGACACATACATATTGAGCACGTGCTTCATACCAAGCTCCGCACTGCCTCCCGCGAGGAATCTGCACTGTCGTATTTCTTAGCATTGGGGATGTGGTTCTCATTAAGCGTCTCTTGCGAAGGGAAGTTTAGGTGACTCCCTGACCTATCAGAAAGATGAAGATTGACAGGAGAGAGAAATGGAACTACCTTTTATAGAATATATCATGTAAGACTTCACTTACAGAATTTGTCATGGAAGTCCCCATAACAGACTTAAGAGGTAGCTATTATAACTAGCTTGACCAAGGTCACTTACAGCTGATAAGGGATTCATGTCCAAGGAAGTCTAAACCTTGGGTGTTTTATCCTACTGCATAAGCTGCCTCATCAGGAGTTTCAGTATCTATTTATTCACTCTGCAAATGTTGATTGAGTACCTACTATGTGACCAGCACTATTCTAAGTGCATTATTGTTTTTAGTTGCCATTGAGTTGGCTCCAACTCATAGCGACCTTATGTATAACAGAATGAAATGTTTCCTGGTCCTATGCCATCTTCATGATTGTTGGTATGCTTCCGTCCATTGTTTTGGCTATTGTGTAAATCCAGATCATTGAGGGTTTCCCTCATTTTCCTTGGCCCTCTACTTTACCAACCACGATGTCCTTTTCTAGGTATTGGTCTTTCCTGATGACATGTCCAAAGTAAGCAAGAAAAAGTCTCGCCATCCTCGCTTCTAAGGAGCATTCTGGCTGTATTTCTTTGTTCATTCTTCTGGCAGTCCACTGTATATTCAGTATTCTTCACCAACACCACAGTTCAAAAGCATCAATTCTTCTTTGTCTTCCTTTTTCATTCTCCAGCTTTTGCATGCATATGAGGTGATTGAAAAAACCATGGGTTGGGTCAGGCACACCTTAGTCTAAGTGCATTCTGATATTCTAATTATACATGGGATATAGCTTTCAAATTCCATTTATTCTGTTTATGTTTCACTATTAATATTGGTAATTTTTATTACATTAATGGAAACAGAAATAGACTATAACACAGGGAATCCGTATTTCCACCAAGCATTGTGAGTGGAAAGCTAATTATCAAATGCTTATAGGTGCTGGTGTGACTTGTAAACTACAATTGATTTACAAGTATACCTGAATTCAGTAGCTTTTTGTGTTTGCAAATATATTTTCAATAAGTGGATACTAAATATACAATTACTTTCATGTGGGGAGACATGGCATATTTTGATATTAAAAGGAAGGTCCTCAAACACAAAAGGAATAGAAATCACTGGTTTATGGTAGGATAAAATTAATATTTCATTATTACCGTTAGATGTAAAAAAACAAAATTCCTTATCAGTAAATGGCTACATGTTTATTTAAATGAGATATAATAATATAATTTTATATAATATAATATAATAATATTCCTTCATAAAGGAAGATTAAAATCTTAAAGATGTTCATTGAAGAGGCAGGAAAAATATCATGAAAATATCAGATTACTTTGAAGATGTGGCAAAAGTTAGAATTACAGGTTTTGAAGCTACATTGTGCAGTTTCCCCTACAGCCTACTCCATCTTCCCACTACCACCCTCCCCAAGAATCCTTGGCAAACCTTCCCTTTCATAGTCCTCCAAACGTCGAAGAAGCTGTATGTTAAGTAGCTTTGTTATGTTTTTGCCTACATGCAGAAAATGGCAATTCAGTACCCCTTTTTCATCTGGGATACGGACCACAGAGTTCAAGGGCTTTGGACTTAGGAGTTAGGAGACCTGGGCCTGGGGCCAAGACCCTACCCTTTCTTTAGTAAAAGTCTCTCTAGGCACCCTCTCCATTCTCTGTAAAAGGTGATAAACAGTTTGTGTACTGCTTATGTCTGGGGCTTATTTTGATGATTAAAAAAAAAAAAGAATGTACAAGAGATTTGAAGATTGTAAACACTATGTAAAAATAAGGTATTATTAATAAAGGTAGCCTATCATCCAAAAAGGAGCCCTGGTGGCACAGTGGTTAAGTGCTTGGCTGCTAACCAAAAGGTCTGCAGTATGAATCCACCAGCCATTCCTTGGGAACCCTGTGGGGCATTCTTCTCTGTCCTAGGGGGTCACTATGAGTTGGAAATCTAATCAATGGCAACGGATTTTTTGTCATCCAAAAACTACTGTAGATATTGTGTATTTTCCTTTCAATGTGTTAAAGGTTTCTTTTCTTGTTTGTGTTACATTGTTTATATTTCCGTGGTTCTTGTTTTCAGAGCTAAGTACAAATTGACACTTATGTACTTCTATATATGTACTATTATATATGTAGCCCTTACATGAAACCTGTGGGAGCAATTGTGTGCTGTAATTCAGAGTTTTGCAGATTTTATTAAGGTAACACTGTAACGTATACAATTTATTACATATTACTCCTAGTGGGGCTTAGGGAAGACCCTGTAATCAAAGACGTTAATATTTCTTTGGCAAACAGTATGAATATTCACACTAAATGGGATATTTAGAGACTATAATTAGCCTCTCATCAGTTCAGGACAGGATTTGCAGCCAAATGAGCTATGGAAAACCTTTTGGTTTTCAGAGCTTTGGGGATTTAGGAAGTGTGGGTAAGGGATTTTGGACCTGTACATTTTCAGAAGTGCAGTGTATTTATATTTCATATTAAGTCTGTTTTTTCTCCTTAATCTCAGATACTCTATGGTTATTCCTGTACCTTTATTAGGTGGCACCTCCCCTTCCCACCACCCTCTATCCTGGGAGAAGCTCCTTCTCCTCCCTGGCCCTCCTTCCTCATAGCTTCCTCCATCCATAGGGGTGGGATGCTGGGCAGCCATGTACATACATGTGACTCTACTCCCGTAATGGCAATTTATTTGTCCAGGGCGAACAGGTGACCTAAGCTAAGCTAATCAGAGTCCCTTCCCTGACCCTGCCCTCTATCACAGCTGATGAAAACAGAGGTGGGCTCCTGTCCTAAAGTGGGCAATCCTTTCCTCTGGAAATGTGGAATTGGGACAGAAAGAAAGAGAGAGAACAATCTTCCTCTAGGTGACAAGGATGATACAACATTAACACCCTGACACTGCCCACAGCCAGGCTGTCTGACCTGTGTGGATAAGAGACAAGGAAGAGTATGAGAGAACAGAACGAATCAGTTCTCTTATTTAGAGACAGAGAAAAGTCCTTTCCAGCCTTCCAGTCCATTTTGGATGCCCAGGCACACATCAACTTTTAGATTCTATGAGATATTTTAGTTGCTTTAAAATAGATATCACTTTTAAAATAAACTTTCTTGTTATAGAATAGTTTTAGAATTATAAAAAAGTTGCAAAGATAGCACAGCTTTCATATACCCCACACCCAGTTTCCCTTGATGTTAACATCTTACATTAGAATGGTATATTTATCACACCTAATGGACCAATATTGATACCTTAGTTTTTACCTAATTTGTTTGTTTGTTCAGGGACCCCCTTTGGGATACCACATTACATTTAGTCATCATGTCTCCCTGGGCTCTCCTTGGCTGTGACAGATTCTTAGACTTTCCTTGTTTTTGATGGCCTTGACGGTTTTGAGAAGTACTGGTCAGGCATTTGTAGAATGCCCCACAATTGGGGTTTGTCTGATATTTTTTTCTTATAATTAGACTTAGGTTATGGGTTTCAGGGAGGAAGGACATGGAGATGAAGTGCCCTTCTCATCACATCATATCCAGGGTGCATGCTATCAGCATGACTTATCATTTGTTGATCACCTGGCTGAGATAGTGTTTGTCAGGTTTCTCCACTGTAAAGTTACTAAATTTTCCCCTTTTATGTACTATTCTCTTTGGAAGGAGGTAACTCGGTGCAGCCCACACTGGAGAAGTGGGGAAGAGTTATAGCTGCTAACCAAAAGTCAACATTTCGAATCCACCAGCCGCTCCTTGGAAACCCTACGGGGCAGTTCTACTCTGTCCTGTAGGGTCACTATGAGTCGGAATCAACTCCATGGCCGTGGGTTCCTTGAGGGCAGAGAATCTACAGAAATTATTTGGAATTCTTCTGCATGGAGAAATCTATTTTCCCTCAGTTAGTTATTTATTCAATCATTTATTTATATCAGCATGGATTCATGGATATTTATTTTATGATTTGGGTTACAATTCAACACTACCTTATTTATTTTGTTGCTCAAATTGTTGCAGCTTTGACCACTGGGAGCTCTTTCAGTTGGCTCCTGTGTCCCATTAACATAGCTCCATCATTATGGCTTTTTTTTTGGACCCAGTCTCAGTAAGGCCAGGAAAGAGCAGGAGCAGTGATTGTACTTGGGCACAAGGGGGAGCATCTCTTTGCTCTCAATTCAGACTGCAGTGATTTGTCCTCATGATCTTGGGATGGGAGATGTACTCAAAACTCCTCCCTAGCAGTTGTTTCTAGCAAAGGTAACGTGAGGCATGCATTTCACATGACTTAATTACATTTATATAAAAAGTAAATTAACAGTTCATTGGGGGTACTTAAACACCATGACAAAAATTTGCCTTGTTTTCTCATGTTTTGAAGTGTCTGTTATATCCTTATACAATCCATTTTCTTCTGAATAGTGGCACAGACTTCAGCCCTCATATTTCTCTTAACTTATTTGCTTACTTGGTGACATTTACTAACAAAAGAACGTTCCTACTCATAAGCTACCGCCTACGTAGTCTCACAGACACACAGGTGTTATATAAACATCTTGCTGATGGATGGTGTCACTATTTGCTTCTAGAAAATCTTCATTAAATGGTTCTGGGCCTCTTCTCGTCCCAGCCACAGGTGTGTAGTCAGATTCCATTTTTGCTGTCTATCTTCGTTTTCTCAGTGGACACGACAAAGCTGATTTATAATTCTGCAGTTATTTACTCTCATTGCAATTCAGAAGGTTCATTTAAATGCTAACCACTCGGTGTTTTTCTCTGAAGAACTGTTCAAAAACGATGTCCTTGTGAAATAGTATACATTGTACAAAATGATTTCTATGGAGATACTAGCAATTCCAGGAGGATTTGAGAATCTTTATCAGCTTTCCTGTCTTCTCAGGTTAAACTTGCCATAGGCATTTTTATCTGCTGCTGCATAATTAATAGAACACATAAGCTTTTTACTCATTTCCTAAGCTTTATTATTCATTTTAATATTACACTGATTTGATTTTAGCCCATTTAAATTATTTATTCCAAATTTCATGCAAAAATGTATTCAAACATAAAGATTAATTCACTTAATTAACCTTCTGATTAAAAAATAAAACCCCCGTACTTATCTATATGGATTTTCCACCTTGAAAGAGACTGGAGAATTACAACTTAGAAGCTGTATTTCAAGTGGCCACAGATTATGGACAAATCTACATAATGAGGAATTAAAGGAATTAACCCATGCACAACTGCGTGGACGTTAATGTTGACGCTGCAAGACCTCTTACCAAAGCTGCTGTTAAAAAATAAGGGTGCTACTATTGCGATGAGTGAACACACCCACTCCTTGTCAAACAGCTTGTCTTTAAACTGTTTCTGTGGGGCCTCTGTGGCTATTTGGTGAGCCCAGATGGTTTGGGCTGAAATGAATGTTTTCATTTATTAACCCCACAAATATTTTTGCTGTGTTCCTGAGTCCCATCCCTGTGCTAGAAACAGTGAGGACTCACAGATGAGTGATATATAATCACGCCCTAAAAGTGAAGATTGTCTAGTAGAGGAACAAAGTGAAGTGCAAAAATAACCATAATATAAGGCAGAATATGGTAAAGGATCAGAAAGAGGAGACTAACAAGTCTAGAGGAGGGAGAAATTATCTCTTTTAGGGGGGAATGCGAAGGCCTTACATTTCCGTATTTTTCTACTTCACTCCTGAGTATAACCAACAGTCCAGCTAAACAGGACCACTACTTCCCGAAAATCTTCAGTGCTTACTCATCTCTGTGATTTATTTCAGGCTGTCCCCTGTCATTTCTGCTTATCCTAGTTCTAGCTAATCTTAATATATCAACTCAAATATTGCCACCTCCATTAAATCATTCTTTGTTTTTACAAACCAGGTACAAGATATGAATCTCCCTTCTCTGACATCTCATAGCACTTGTTTCTGGTCACCTTTTGTTATATACATTATTCTATGTTTGTACTTCTCCTGTTCTTCCTATTAGATCAGGGATTTTATTAGAACATTGACACGCCCATTCGTTTATGTATTGTCTATGACTGCCTTTGCAGTACATTGCAGAGTTGAGGAGTGGTGACAAGGACCTTTTGGCTTGCAAGCCTAAACATATTTACTATCTGGCCCTTTGCATAAAATGTTTGCTGACTCTTATACCGTATCATAACTTCCTCAAGGGCATGGACTATCTTCCTATCTTTTGACCAATTTAATGCCTAACATAGTAGGTGCACCTCAAATATTTATTGAACTGAATTGAGTGTGTAACTAAACTGATTAAGTATGTGATTTAGTGACTGCATCCATGGGGGCAGGGAGACCTATTAGGAGAAATTGACATGTGAAGAAGAAGAGGGTCGGATGGGAGATAAGCTCCCCTCCCCCAAAGTATTTCTGAGTGTGTTATAAAAAACGAGCTAAGAATTATAAAGTCTAAATATCTTGGAATATATCACTTTGAAACAAATCTTTTGATGAAACATTTTGTAGAGCAAAACTGATCTCCCCATTAGGAAATTAGTATCTGTGCCCATACATACCAATTATTAATTCCTTTACAAAACATTTGTTCTCAGTCTCAGATTCCAGACTATGTATTTAATATTTATAGTCTTCATTGGTTAGAACAACTGTACTTTTAGCATTTACAAGCTAATGCTAATTCTGATAATATCACTTCAATTATTAAATTGTCACATTCAATTTAATTACATTCACATCAAATTTCAAAAATCTATCAAAGATTCAAAAACATGGCAGTGACTTCTGCTTAAGGCCAAGATGGAGTAACACGGACCTGATTTACCTTCCCTCTAGAATCAAATAAAAGTGGACAAAATATTTGGAAAATTGGTTCTCAAGGTATTAGACACCAGGCAAAAATGGATGATGTTCTCTGAGAGATGGGAAACAAATGAGGTCGGCCCTGTTATTGTTCCAGCTTACTGCCTTAAAAGCATATCCAAGCCATGATGCACAGAGGAGGAACCTAAGCACAGCCCAACAAACTCTCAGAATTGAAGAGATGGAGCTAAGGATCTGAGGAGTACACAGAAGTGAGAGTTCACAGGGCAGAGTACCAGAAATGAGAGAATTGCAGAGCTCAATAATTTCTATAGACATAATAATAAAAAAAAAAAAAAACCAGCACCCAACAAGGTAAAATTCACAAATCCTGGCATCTAATAAAAAATAACTTGTCATGCAAAGAAGCAAGAAAATAAGACACAGAATTAGGAGAAAAATCAACCAGTTGAAACCAACCCAGAACTGACACAGATGTTAGAATTAGCAGACAAGGACATTGAAATAGTCATTACTGTATGTTCAAAAAGCTAGAGAAAAGACTGAACATGTTAAGGAGTGACATGGAATATGTATAAAAAAGACCCAAATTAAACATCTAGCAATGAAAACTATAATGTTTGAGTTGAAAAATACACTGGGTAGGGTTGGGATTAATGGCAGGTTAGACATTGCAGTAGAAAAGATTAATGAATTTGGAAATATGACAATAGAAACTAAAATGAAACACATAGAGAAAAAAGACAAAAAAAAAAATCCAATCTTTGTGAACTCTGGAACAGTCTAGTGGCCTTATATAAGAGTAATTTAAGTCTCTGAAGGAGAGGAGACCAAGGGGGGTACAGAAAAATTATTGGAAAAAGTAATACATAAGAATTTTCCAAATTTTATAAAAGCTATAAATCCACAAATCTAAAAAGCTTGATGAACCCCAAGTACAAGAAACTTGAAAAAAAAAAAAAACTGCATTGAGGCACATCATAATCAAGTTGCTCAAAACCAGGGTTAAAAAGAAAATTGTAAAAATGACCAGAGAAGAAAAACACATTAGGTACACAGGAAGAAAAATAAGGTAACAGCAGATTTTTCATTAGAGATAATGCAAACAAGAAAACAGTGGAGCAACATCTTTAAAGTACTCGTTGGGGAAAAAATGAAAACAAAAACAAAACCTGTCAATCCAGAATTTTGTAACCAATAAAAATATCTTTCCAAAACAAATGTGAAATAAGACTTTTTCAGATATACAATAGCTGAAAGAATCACCAGCAGACTTCCACTACGAGAAATGTTAAAAGTCCCCCAGGCAAAATAAAAATGACCAGATGGAATTATGGTTCTACCCAAAGAATGAAATGCACTGGAAATGGTAACTACATAGATGAATATACACAATATTTTTCAAATTATTAGAATCATTTAAAAGATAATTTACTGTTTAGATAAAAATAATAACAATAATATGTGTAGAAATAAAATATATGACAACAAAAAAGCTGGGAGAGGAGAAATGGAAGTTTACTCTATAGAGCTCTTACACTATATTGGAAGTGATATAACATTAGTTGAAAGTAGATTGTGATAAGTTAAACATATATACTATAAAATCAAAAGGAACCACAAAAGTAACACAAAGTGAGTTATGGATAATAAGCCAACAAAGAATATAAACTATAATAATAAGTATACTATATCCAAAGGGAGGTAGGAAAACAGGAAAAAGATTTCCAATAATAGATGGGACACGTAAAAGACTAATAGCAAGATGGTAGATTTAACTTAACCATATCAATAATCATATTAAATATAAATAGCCTAAACACCTCCACTAAAAAACTCCTGGGCGGTGTTCCCTGACAAGGATGCTGATGGCCATGAAACCACAGGTTAGTTGTGTAACAAAACTGAGGCTGCAGTTATTGTCTCCTGTTGATGCCAGTCACAAGTGATGGCCTCTCCCACTACTTCTCTGATTCAAATGGGCCCTGCTGAATCTCCTGTGTTCCAATGGCAGCCCTGAATGACAAAATATGTTTCAGCCCCCAGGACACTATCCTTTGTTACATAGTCTACAGATCTGTGCTTCTTGTTCTCCCAGTGTTTTGTGGAGGAGGCTTTCCATTGTTCCTCACAGCCTTCCTTCCCTAGTACTCATGTCCAAGTTATAGACATCAGGCTGTACTCAAGATACCTCTTTCTTCCAACCCTGTGGTGGTGTCCTTGGCTCCAGCCTGTGGACCCTCATTATTTTTTTCTTCCCTTAGGATGAGTTTTCCTCCAGTATTTGACTTTGACTCTATTTCTGTTTTCACCAATTCCTTATAATAATCACTTACTATGTCCTATGAGAAACCCTAGTGGTGTAGTGGTTAAGAGCTACAGCTGCTAACCAAAAGGTCAGCAGTTTGAATCCACCAGATGCTCCTTGGAAATTCCATGGGGCAGTTCTACTCTGTCCTATAGGGTCGCTATGAGTCGGAATCGACTTGACGGCAATGGGTTTGGTGTTATTTTTGGTTTGTGTCTTATCAATTCTACCTCCAAAATTTATCTTAAATCCACCCATTTCTCTTCTTTCCCACAGCCGATACCCTATCCAAACCATCTCTCCCTTGTTATTGCTGTAGTTCCCCCATTAAGTCTCTGCATCTACAGTGGCCCCTCTGAAATCTTACTCCACACAGGAGTCTGTATGATCCCTTTAAAAAGATAAATCCAATCATGTTATGTCCCTGTGGTGAGAATCTCAAACTCCTTTCAATGCTCCTATGTGACCTGAGTCTGCTCTTTTGTTTGCCACTTCGTTTGTTCTCTACCTCCAGCTGTGTTGTCTAATTCCATGAAGTTCCCTGCCTCATTCCAACTTCAACTCCTACTTTGCCACCTTCATCTAGGCACCTCTTACTCAGCCTTCAAGTCCCACTCAGACTTCATGTCCTTGGGAAATGGCTTCTCTGACTCCTGGACAAGCACCAGTTGCCTTGTTACATGTTCCGATGGCAGCCAGGATTACTTCTCAGTAAGCATTATCTGCTAATTATGTGCTCAATATTTGTCTCTGCAGTGGGTGTGAGCTCTCTGAGGGCTGGGAGCATGTCTATTTTACTCACTTCTGTATGCCAAGTGCCAAGCACAATGGCTGGCTCTAAAAGATGTTCAGTATAGTACATAAAATCTAAGATGTCAGTGATTGTAAGATGCACCTTACTTTACACACTGAGAGAAAGAAAAAGGTCTCTAATTAAACTCTGATTTCCTTTAGTTTTAAGATGCACCCCAAACTCAGAGATGTGAAAATATGAACAAATGTGTCCTAGAATCCAGGATATACTGTAAATATTAAATAAATCGAATGAATGAGTGAAAGGAGTCTTCTTTGTCTTACGTAAATAGACATCCTCAGCAAGCCCACCCAGCAAGCCCTTGATGCGCCTGGACGTTACTACATCCTATGATAAATTTATAGTCTAGGCTGTCAAACCGGAATCCCCCTCACTACGCTTGAAAGATTGAACTATTGCATATATGCCCATTACCTAATTCTTGCCTCTGTAAATTATATTTGACAAATCCTATAACTCATATTATTTTCATATTTACAGAGCATACTTCCATGGAGTCCCACAAAAAGAGAAATCCATGCCTATGGTTTGGAACCAGTAATAATAATATTTATGGGCAAAGAAGAAGGGGCCTCCATATAAGCCAATTACAAAACGTTAATTCCTTTCATGACAGCTCTTTTAATTAGGGTTACACAAGGCAAGAAACATTATTAGGTACCAATTTCTCTTTAATATCTTGTACTTTCAGACTCTCCAATGACAGAGAGCTGTTAATCTCCCTTTTTCATAAGAAAGGGCTATTCAGGGAATGAGCAGGAAACAGCAGTGGGAAGCAAGATAAAGGGAGGGACTGTTCCAGGGAGACGTCAGAACTGGATGGAAAATTCACTATGGTTATTCAAAGTTGTGGACCATAATTTAAGAGTGTGAATGAATCTCTAGGTTACCAAATCCCTCAAGTCCCATCAGTCAATCCTCAGGCATATAAACTGCAATAGGCATAAAGGGCATCCATTTTAAAGGTTCAAGGGTTGTTAAAACCCACTGCTGTCGAGTCAATTCCAACTCATAAGGACCCTATAAGGTTTCCAAGGCTGTAAATCGCTACAGAAGCAGACTGCCACATCTTTCTCCTGTGGAGCAGTTGGTGATTTTGAACTGCTGACCTTTCAGTTAGCAGTCAATCGCTTTAACCACTGTGCCACCAGAGGAGGAGCATAACATAGTGAGAAAGGAATAGGATTTAGGGTCCAAACAGGCAAGAACTTCTGCTTGTAATTAGCTTGGTACGGACAATGTGACAGAACCTAAAATTTTTAGTCCTTCTTTTGGGAGAATTTGAATTGACCGATGAGCTGACTCTTAGTTATTCACTTGCTAGGTACAACTATGGGAAAATTGCTTAACCACTTTAAGTTTGGGTTTCCCCCCTGAAAATCGGTGATACAAAATAGTACTTACCTCATATGTCAGCTGTGAGATAATCTGCATAAAGGGTTAGCACAGTGCCAGGCATGTAGAAAGAACTCAATAATTTAACTATGAAAGATGGAGTGGCATAGTGATTAATCACACCAACTTGGAGCCAGACTACCTGGGTTCAAGGTCTAGCTCTGTGTGATCTTGAACAAGTTCTCTGTGTCTTAATATCTTCATCTACAATATAGCAATAATACTAGTACCTACTTCATAGTGTTGTTGAATATATATCTTAAAAAGCTAAGATGTCACTTTGATGACTAAGGTGCGCCTCACCCAAGCCATGGTATTTTCAGTTGCCTCATATGCATGCAAATCTGGACAACAAAAAGGAAGAATGAAGAAGAATTGATACATTTAAATTGTTTTGGTAAGAATTTTGAATATACCATGAGCTTCCAGAAGAATGAACAAATAAGTCTAGGAAGAAGTGCAGCCAGAATGCTCCTTAGAAGCGAGGATGGCAAGACTTCATCTTGTTTACTTTGGACACATCATAAGGAAAGACCAAATGCTAGAAAAGAACATCATAGTTGGTAAAGTAGAGGGTCAATGAAAAAGAGGGGAACCCTCAATGAGATGGATTGACACAATAGCCTTAACAATGGGCTCAAACATACCAACGATTGTGAGGATGGCATAAGACCTGGCAACATTTCATTCTGTTATACATATGGTTGTTATGAGTTGGAGCAGACTCGACAGCAACTAACAACAATGACACATTGTAAACAAAGAAAAAGAACACTTCACCAGACAACAATAAAATTTAGAGTCATGGTTTTCAACCTTGGCTACACATTAGAATCACCTGGTTAGCTTTAAAAAATACAGATGCCTGGACTCTACCCCTAGATTGTTAGATTTGTCTGTGGTGGGATCTGAAGAAGCTTTAAAATCTCCTCAGCTAATTCTGATGTGCAAAACTGTTGAGACCCCTGGTTTAGAGATGCTTCTTTATCAGACCAATTGAGCTCCAGCATGAATTCTTACCCTGATCAAAGAACATCAGGACCCTTTGAACAACTTTCCCCTCACAGTACTTCAACAATAACTGCTGAGAGCCTCCTCTATGTAAGTCACCATGGATGATGAACAGTTTAACAAGACACGTATGGCCCTCTCCACAAGGAGTTTACAATATATTACAGCAGGTAACACATGAGCCCTAATCACTAAGACCCAAGTCATAATGCAATGAATGATAAAAGACACAAAGTGCTATGGAGGCAAGGAAGAGAGAGGCCATTTACACCTGATGGAGATCCACAATGGTTTCGTGTAAGAAGTGGCATTCCCTTCAAGTGGCTCTTGAAAAATGGAAAGTGAATTAACCTCTTTAATCTTCAGTTTTCCCATCGCTAAGAGGATCTCTGAGGCTCCTTTTTCTGCTAACAACACAAAAGTCTTATGATTTTATGAGATCAGTTCGTGTTTAGTTTGGAAAAATATTTTGATATTCCAATTTCATTGCAGCATAGTCATTTTGGAAAGCAAACTAGAGTTCCCTGTTTGTTTGTTTTTGTTTTTGTTTTTTGTGAGGGATGGAAAATGATTTGCTTCTGGCATGTCCAGTAATTTGCTCTAGATTGGAGCTCATGGCTTCTCTAGTCCCAGGCAGAGTTCAAAGCAATCCTTAGGTTCAAATGCATAGATGGTCTTTGATGACACCTTAAAATCAGAGGAAAGTGAAAAACCCACTCAATTTTTTGTTAGGCAAAGAAAAAGGTGGCATTTCGTGATGTGTGGGCCCTGGGGGAAGAGTAGGGCTGCACCTCTGGCCTGGAGCTGCTGTAGAGAGCCCAGACGAGGAGACCTCTGGAAGCCTTTATCAAAATTCAGAGAGTATACTTGTGTCCAAACAAACTGGAGGAGTGAGAAGGGTAAATGAGTGCTTGCACTGGGACACTGAGCAGCCTCTAAATTAGTCGTGACAGTGCTGAGGAAGCAAAGCTGAGATAAAAAATATCCTGGCTAGATGCCCTCTCGTCTAAACCATTGCTGTCTTATTATGATTATTTCTTTTGTTTGATTACTCTATAAAAAAAGATCTGCTAAAGAAAAATGATTCTAATACACTTGATGCTATCAGTCAGAGAAGTTAAACAGTATAAAGATGCTATCATGGTAGAGTAACATACTGTAGGCAGCCAGAATTCTCTACGGTAAAGAATAGCCAGTTCAGGAAAGATGGACCTTTGGCTACATGGTTTCCCTTATATTTGTTCTACATCTGAGAGAAAGGTTAGATAGATTATTTTCAATGACTAGACTCTAAGGATATATACATTCATTCATTCATTCATTCAGCAAATATTTACTGAACATCTGCTATGGGCTAGGTGCATCAGGGAGCAAACTAGATAAAGATCCCTGCTCTCATGGAGTTTATAGTCTAGCCAAGGGAAACAGCCAATAAACATAATAATAGAGTTTGCTATAAATCATGGAGTGTACTAGAGGTGATAAAGAGCTATGGGGAGACAAAAATTGGAAAAGCTAAGCTGGGTTAAGATGATGATGAGGGCCTGGGCAGGGTGGTAATAGCTAGGGCAGGCCTCTTTGAGAAGGTAAGATTTAAATAAAGACTTGGAGAAGGTGAAGAAATTTGTCATGTGGCTATCTGGGGGCAGACCATTCCAGGTACAGAGAATAGCCATTGCAAAGGTCTGGAGGTAGGAGGATGCACCTGGCACATTCTGGAAACAACAAGGAGGCCAGGATGCCTGGAACAGAGTGAGCAATGGATGAGTTAGTGGGAGATGAGGTTAAGAGGAAATGGGGGACAGATCGTGGATGATCATGTTCACCATGGTGAGGGCACTGGGTTTTGCTCTGAGTGAGATGGGAAGTTATGGGAAGACTTTTAATGGAGAGGTGCTAAACAGGATTCTTCTGGCTGTAGTGTTGAGAATAAAAATGTAGAAGGCAAAGTAGAAGCAGGAAGATCATCAGAAGAGTGTCACAGTAACCATGTGTGGTAGGCAGAATTCTACCTACCAATTCTAAGTTGGCCTCCCAAGATTCCCAGCCTCTGGTGTACACACACTCCTTTTACCAATTATTCGAAGAAACACTAATCTAGGAACTGTTGTAAAGGGAGTTTACAAATATAATTAAGGTTTTAAAATCAGTTGACCTTAAGATAGGGAGATTACTGGATAGGCCTGATCTAATTACATTAGCCCTTTAAATCTGGGTCTAAAGGTTAGAGACAGAGGAAGTCAGAGATTTGAAGCATGAGAAGGATTTGACACACCACTGCTTACTTGAAGATGGAGGGGGCTACGTGGCAAGAAATGAATGTGGACAACCTAGCCACTAGGAGCTAAGAGTGCCCCCTGGCTGACAGCCAGCAAGGGAACAGGGACCTCAGCCCTACGGCTTCCAGGATTAATTCTGCCAACAAGAAGAGTGATCTTGGAAGCAGATTTTTCCCCAGAACTCCCAGATGAGAATTTAACCCAGCCGACCCTTTGATTTCAGATTGTAAGACCCTGAGCAGAGAACCCAACTGTCTTAGTCATCTAGTGCTGCTATAACAGAAATACCACAAGTGGATGGTTTTAACGAAGAGAAGTTTATTTCCTTACAGTAAAGTAGCTAGAAGTCCAAATTCAGGGTGTCAGCTCCAGGGGAAGGCTTTCTCTCTCTCAGCCTTCTCATCAGTGTTCCCCCGGACTAGGAGTTTCTTGGCGCAGGGACCCCGGTCCAAAGGATGCCCTCTGCTTCTGGCACTGCTTTCTTGATGGTGTGAGGTCCCCCTGTCTCACTGCTCACTTCTTTCTTTTATATCTCAAGAGATTGCCTCAGGACACAGTCCAGTGTTGTAGATCAGGTCCTGCCTTACTAACACAACTGCCACCCATCCTCCCTTCATTAACATCATACAGGCAGGTTTACAACATACAGGAAAATCACACAGTACCAGGAATCATGGCCTAGCCAAATTGATACACACATTTTTTGGGGGACATAATTCAAACCATGACACCAACCATGCCATGCCAGACTTCTGACTTACACAACTATGACCTAATAAATGGACGTTAAGTCACAAAGTATGTTACACAGCAATAGAAAACTAATACACCAGCTAAGAATTTACTAATATTTTTTACTATGCCGTAACATATCTGTATTTAAATTCATAAACATAATGCACATTAGATATATAAATGTATTAAAATGCATATACACAAACACATACTTCTCTCTGAAGAAAGAAGCATATTTAGTGTAAAGATATGTAAAAATAAAGGAAAGCCTGTCCCATTGTTAGTGAGTGCTCATATGGGTGTGTTTATCATCAGCCTCCTGCTGCTTTCTGGGCCATGGTAGATGCTTTATAAAGAGAGGTAGGTGATTCAACAATCATATGATGTGGGTTACATGCCTTTTGTTGTGGAAGGCTATAAAGAAGCTTTTCCAAAGTATTTCAGAAGGCACCTTGAAGAGGTGGCATTTTAAGAGTGGTTTGAAAGTTAGGGAGAAAGAATCTTGACAGATATGTACGTCTATTTCTATAAACATATAGACTGGTTCCACAGAAACTAAAGTTAATATCTGTTATTTTCTTAAAAGTGATGGCAGTATTGGGGAATTTGTGTCCGAAGAAAAACCCCATCTATTTTCAAGAAAATTTAGTTCGGGTACAGCTTCCTCATGTCCCTTCTTCCAGGATGTTCCCAGACTGGGCCAAAGATCTCCTTTAATCCTGTATCCAGCTCTAACACTACCTGTATCAGTTAGCTTTTGCTGTGTAACAAGCTACCCTGAAATTTAGTGGCTTAAAACAATAGCTATTTATTTGTTCACAATTCTTTGGATTAGCAATTTGGGCTGGGCTCAGCTGGGATGCCTCATTTCTGCTCTACATGGGGTTAACTGGGCTCACTTATGTGTTTGCAGTCTATTGTCAGTCAGCTGGCTGTCATCTGAGTGGTGGAGTTAACTGGGCCATGGGTCTCTCATCATTCAGCAGGCTAGCCTGGGCACATCCACATGGCAGTGGTCACAGGATTCCAAGAGCAGAAAGAGAGAGCTACCTCCAATATGCAAACATTTTTCAAGTCTTTGCTTATGTCCCATATGCCAAGGCAAGTCATATGGCCAAGTTTACAGTCAATGTGGGCAGGGACTATTACCCAACGGTGTGCACATAGGAAGGGGAATTATTACAGCCAGTTTTGTAAAAAATCTACCGCACTGTCCTTAGTGTACTGAATTATAATCTCTTGTTTATGTATATGTCAGTCTTCTTAAGGACAGAAGCTCTGTTCTTCTTGTCTATATCCTAAGAGGAAGAGAGGCCTGGCAATCTACTTCCGAAAATCAGCCAATAAAAACTGTATGGCTCACTACTGTCTGATCTGCAACCGATCATGGAGATGGAGCAGGATTGGGCAGCACTTTGTTCCATTTTGCATGCAGGCCGACTCAACAGCAGCTAACAACATATCCTGAGCATGTAACACAGTGCCTGACACTGTGGTACATGCCCCATAATAGTTTCTTTTGTTCTCACTGTGTGGCATCGGTAAGGACTGAAGCCTGTTATGCTGTATGACCCCATCAGAGTTACCCATTTAGTGAAATGGGGAGAGAGTCTAAAATCATCCTGAACCTCAAAATGCTACCCCAAAAGATTTATGAGCTTCACTGGGACTCGAGCAGAAGCACAGCCTGGGTGGCTTCTCCCCAGTGGCTTCTTCAAACCAGTTCATTCTGGTTTGAACCCCTGCTGAGAATTTGCATTTCCACCCCAGATATATTGAATCAGAATCTACAGTTTAACAAGATTCCCAGGTGATTCTTATGGATAATAAATTCTGAGAACCACTGCTCTACTAGTGGTTCTCAGAATTGGTCCCTAACCAGCATCATTAGCATCGCCTGGGAACATGTTAGAAATGCACATTCTCAGCAGGGGTTCGAACTGGGACTAACCGGTTTGAAGCCCTGCTTCTCCCACTGTCAGCTTCCCTGCAAAGGCTGCCAAAAACACTCTTGAGCTGAAGTGCCAGTGGTGCTCCAGCTCTGTCCCAAGAGGATTCACACACGTCATCTCCTTGCATATTTTTGTCACACACTCACTACAACAACGGCTCTTCAATTTGCTGCGGCTTGGGAAATGTCAGAAGGGAAAGTTTATGAAGTCTCCCACATATGCAGACATCTGGCTTAAGCAAGCAGGCCTGCCGATGGATTTGCCAATGCTCAGCTTTCTTATTTTTCAATCTTTTATCCAAGAATTTCATAAAACCCTGCTTATGTACAATACAAAATTGTTTCCAGCCTTTTTCAGAGATGCCAGTGTGACCTAGGAAAGTCATTCTAATTAGCTGAGGATGTATCTGATTCAAGGAGCAATCATTTTTATTTTTTAGAGCTAAAACAGACTCATCCTTTATCCGAACAAATCCTTCTTTCAAAACTCCTCTAGGAATCAATCTTACTTGTCTCATAGTTTCTCTTCCTGCTGTCTCTAGATAGAAGAATTCTGGTGGGTAAAGCGAGACCAAATGTGGCAGGATTATGGCCTCTTTTGTTTTAAATTCCAAGCTGTCCTGGGTTTGGCAACTGTTTGAAATGGTCCAGCTGGTGTTAGTTGACCAGACGGATGAAAAGTAAGGGAAATTTTCCTTCTGTAGGAAATTGGAAATCTCAGTTAATGCTGGCGAAAGACAGTGCTTCTGGATCCTTGCTCTAAGGAGACAGCTGTGGACCTGAGAGCTGTCAGATCCACTTGCACACCTGGGTCATCTCAGCTGTCATCTACCACTGCTTGCTCTCACCTCTATAGCCTCTGGGCTACAGCCACAAATGAGGACTCAAGACACACTTAGCATGGCTGAAGATCATGCAGCTGTAATAACAAACACAGAGTAAAGGAAAATAATTGTTGAACTCTACTTGGCCACACCCAAAGCCTCATCCTCATGTTTTCCTGCAGGTCAGATAGACAATGATACATCTAGTCTTGAGTCTGCCATGAGAAGGTTCACTCTCCGAAGGGTGAGCCATTGCCAATGGAACAGCATCTTGGAGGCTGGCAGAGGTGAAGATTTAAAATTCAACATTACAGCTTCAAATGGGAAGGGACCTATGGAACAGATAACATGCTGATATCTGATTTTCCTGTCTTTAGGGAAGGGACTGAACTTCTGAGAAACAAAAATGCAAAAATACACAAAGAAAGCTTTGGCTGGCAGGAAATTAACTTGGAATCAATAAAAACAAGTTTCTTACTTTAAATGTGTTTAAAATTTGTGAAGCATGTTGGAAAGCTTCCCAGATTGTCTTTTGGAAAACCTTATTTTATAAGTGTAGCCAAAATATTATGAGCAGGAAGTCCTCACTGCCTGGAAGGGCCTTTACCTCCTCCTACTTTACCTGCTTTAGAAATTCAGCTCAGGCTCCTCCTTTAGGCTGTTTCCCCAACACTGCTTCTTCTCACCCTCCTTCTCTCCCTCCCTCCCTTCAACCCTTCTCCATTTAATAGGTTAGGCATCCTCCCTGGTAAGTCCTTATAGTCTACTCTGTTTAATAATCACTACTCCAAATATCTGTTTCTGGCCTACCAGATTACAAGCCCCTGAGGGTAGATAACCCACCAAACCCACTGCCATCAAGTCGATTCGGACTCATAGCGACCCTATAGGACAGAGTAGAACTGCCCCCATAGAGTTTCCAAGGCTGTATATCTACGAAAGCAGACCGCCACATCTTTCTCCCGTGGAGTGGCTGGTGGGTTCAAACCGCTGACCTTTTGGTTAGCAGCCAAGCGCTTAACCACTGTGCCACCAGGGTTCCCTGAGGGTAGATAAGCACTGTGTTTTGTTTATCTTTGATATTCCCAGCCTCTAGCACACTGCATGGCACAGAGGAGACATTCAATAAATGTTAGTTGAATAAATGAATGGATGAATGAACTGCCAAATTAAATTACACCTGGAATAGCACTCGACTACAAGTCCTTTTAACATTGTTCATTCATTCATTAGCCAGCTATATACTGAGCACCTACTATGAGCCAGGTGTTGTGCTAATTGGTGGGTATATTTCAAAGTTTATGCTTTTTGTGCATATATTCTTAACTCCCCAAAGTCTGCTTGAGAACTTCTGGTAAGGGGGACCTACTCCTTTAGAGTAATTCCATTCCTTTACAGTACATCTAATCTTATTATGAGATTCTTCCATATATTGTTGTTTTTGTTAGGTGGCATCGAGTTGGTTCCAACTCATAGTGACCCTGCGTACAACAGAATGAAACATTGCCCAGTCCTGTACCATCCTCACAATCGTTATGCTTGAGCCCATTGTTTTGGCCCCTGTGTGAATTTATCTCACTGAGGGTTTCCCTCATTTTCGTTGACCCTCTGCTTTACCAAACACGATGCCCTTTTCCAGTAATTGGTCTTTCTTGATGACATTTCCAAATTAAATGAGTGAAGTCTCATCATCCTCGATTCTAAGGAGCATTCTGGCTGTACTTCTTCCAAGACAGATTTGTTCGTTCTTCTGGCAGTCCACGGTATATTCAATATTCTTTGCCAACTCCATAATTCAAAAGCATCACTTCTTCAGTCTTCCTTATTCATTGTCCAGCTTTGGTATGCATATGAGGTGATTGAAAATACCATAGCTTGGGTCAGGTGCACCTTAGTCCTCAAGGTGACGTCCTTGCTATGATTGTACTTCAAGTCTACTGTAGCTACTATGTGGTCTCATGAATGTGCATTCATTTATTTATTTATCCATTTAATGAGAATTTATTGGTCATCTAATCTAAGCCAGATACTCTTCTGGATACTGAAGTTGACACGATGTACAAGACAAAGTCCCTGTCTGCATGGAACATACATCCTCTCCTGTTTCTTCCCATTGATCTTCCCTCATTCTCTCTAACCATCCTCAATTCCTTCTATCATTTTTCCCATCGCAAATTTAAAAAAAATTTAAAAACCTGTACATGTGTATCCTAGAACACAGGGAGACACAAACACTCATATACAAATATACTTATAATCGTCATACTTAAAAAGCAAAAAAATATCCTATGTGTCCGAGATGGTAAAAGAAATGATGATTAATATATTAGATAGGCTACTATTCAGTCATTTTAAAAATATGTTCATGACGGATTTTTCATACCGTGGGAAACAGCACATACTATAGAACTGTGTAAAAGTTTGATCTCAATTTTCTGTGTGTGTGTGTATGTGTATATCTACGTGCCTGCACGTGGGTTTGCCCACAAATGTGCATAGAAAAAAGACTGGAAGGAAATACACCAAAGTCTTAACAACAGTTGTTTACCCAATGGTTAACATTAATGATGCTTTTTATATTTACTATAACAATCACATCTTACTTTGAAAGCGCAACTTGAGTGTCTACTCTGCACAGGGTATTGCCATAGGCCCTGGAGCCACTATATAATCAGCACAGTGGAGCATCTGCTTAGGAATTGCAGTGTTTATAAATTAAAATGAGTACTTATGTGTGTGTCTATAAGTAAGTGTACGATCAATTCTTTATTTTCCATGACTCGCTTTTTATCCCATTTTGGTTTATCACCATCATCCATATAAGTCACATCTCCCCACGGTCAGTTGAGAGCCAACTGTGTTTAATAATAGTCTAAGAACAGCACAGGTAGGAAGATAAACATGCTGGTGGCAAAAGGCTAACCAGTATGTGTTCAAAACCAAGTATAAAATGATTTTTCTATTATACCCTCAGTTGGTTTCTCTGAGTTCCTCATTGCCTCTACATACAAAGATCACTGATCACTGATGATTCATTTAGCAATCGTTTTGACCACTGATGTAGAATCATAAATAGCTAATATGGATGGATAACAAATTCACAAAAACTCAAGCTCCTCTTTTGAAAATAAATAACTACTCTTTTCATAGCAGTGAGTGATTGGAGGCTAAACGTCTTATGTTTTGAAATGATCTGCTCATAATTTGTCACCAATAATTCAACTGTCTATTAAATTTTAAAATACATGTTGTGCATCCTGTGGTTTACTGGCGTGGCATGCGGTGATGGAAATAACTAATAACTAACAACAGGTAAGTAAATGAACCTGTTTGGGAGGGGGCAGAGTGGATTAGAATTTCTATTAGATAAAATTGATATATGATTATGTAGCTGAAAAAAAGCTGTTAGTATTTCTGACATCTGTAGTCTAATAGAAGTAAGAGCAAACCCAAAAAACCTGTTGCCATCCAGTCGATTCTGACTCATAGCGACCCCGCGTGTTTCATAGTAGAACAGCACTCCACAGGGTTTTCAATGGCTGTAATCTTATGGAAGTAGATCACTAGGACTTTTCCACAGCGGCGCTAGGTGGATTCAAACCACCAACCTCCAGCCTTTCAGTTGGTAGCTGACCGTAAATAGTTTGCACCACCCAGGGACCTTAGAAATGAGACACGGGAACATTATCATATTTTTAAGCAAGTAACACACGCCTTCTGTGAAAAAGTTAGTATAGCGGCGCTTACGAAAATACCTCCTGCGGGGAGGGCTCAGTTGGCAAACATAGAAGGTACGGATTGTTTGCATAAAATATGGTATACTATTTGTTATCCTAGAAAATAAAAAAGTATCGGAGTCAGTTTTATTCCAATCTCTATTAGCATATAAAATCTAATATTTATTTTGAGGCATGGAACCCAATAACTTTGTATAACTATTGCCCTAGTATTTATAATAGTCCATCTCCATTGTACCCACAGACCTCTTCCAAACGTCATCTTATCTTCCAAACATAGGAGATGATGTGGAGCATGAGCTAATATTTCTCATCATGTCAAATGTAGCACAACCAAACATGAACTTAAGCCAGCAAAGATATGGGATTACATCTCAATTATTTTCTGGAACTGGGTTTTGGAGAGATGACTCAACCTGTGTGAGATATGTACACTGAATGCTCAATTGAAGTACCCTCCAGGAAAAATGAAGTCAATGGCTCAGTGTACTTGGCCAAGGCAGGAAGCACACATAGGCATACTTCTGTCGTGCTGGGGCATTTTACAAGCAGGGCACTTATTATTTGCTTAAACAATATTTACAAACACAAATGCCTGTCCTACATAAAAGCAGAGTTATGGATTATTACTTGAGGTCTACAAAATGCTGGGGCATTTTACAAGCAGGGCACTTATTATTTGCTTAAACAATATTTACAAACACAAAGGCCTGTCCTACGTAAAAGCAGAGTTATAGATTATTACTTGAGGTCTACAAAATGTGTCCTTGATATCCACGCCACACTTCTCTGTCAATTGGATCTAGTTCCAGGAATTTTCACACTCTTGGGTGACTCCACCCTTCCTTCTCTAGGTAACCGTGTCACTTGAAATTAGTACTATATTCAGCCATTAAGGGAAATTAAGGTGTAGCAAAGAATCATGTATGATTTACTTCACCCTAATATTGCACATTCATTTCTTTTTAAACTTTTTTTGGTGAAAACATACACAGCAGATCATACACACATTCAACAATTTATACATGTACAGTTCAGTGATATTGGTTACATTCTTCACGCTGTGTCACCATTCTTGCTGTTTCTTCCCATATTATTTCACCACCATTGACTTAGACTCACTGCCCCATAAACTACTCATCTATACTTTAGTTACTATTGTCAATTTGATCTCGTATAGATAATTCTTTAAAAGAGCGCAATGCTCTAGGAAACATTCTTTACTAACTCAGATGAACTATTGTTTAGTTTGAAAATGACTTCAGGGCATAGTTTCAGTTCAAGCTTCAAAAATTTTCTCAGGGCAACACATTTATTTCTTGTACACACTCACTGACGTGGCTTTTCTGTGTAAATTTCCAGGAGCTTAATTCAAACTTTTATTATTGAAAAGGAGTTCACAGAGCACATGAATTACAATAGCCTCACCAATAAATACTTGACAATATAGCATAGGTTGCATCAATCTTTTTCCAATTCCTGCAAGCTTTATGGGTCATCAAAAACAAGAGGTCAAAGCACTCAAGGGCTTCTTAACCAGAATCCCTTAGCCTTGTTTCTGCCTCCAGTCATTTCTCTTCTCTCCCAACCCCGACTCCTCTTTACCCCGACCGATCTGATTTTAAGGGCCTCCAGTGCCTCAGAGCCCTGATTCTCTCACACTCAGCTTTTTGTTCTCTCAATGCGTTTTTATCTCCAACAGTGCTGCAGGATGGCAGACATTTCTGTCCTCATACAATTCTCTATCCCACAGAACCCTTGGTCAACCTCTTAGTTCACTTGTTGTTGAGCAAGGAGATTTCTTACCTTTGGCAGAGATGCCCTGGAACCTGAACTCTGTGTGGTCATCGTTAAGACGGTGGTGATGCCCAGTGCGACTCTGGCAGGGGCTGCATCCATGTTTATCCAAAAGGAGACCCAGGATAAAATGACTATCAACAGGCTGGGTATGTACATCTGGATCAAATAATATCCCATCTGGCGTTCCAGGTGAAACTTGACTTCAATGCAGGTAAACTTTCCTAGAAGCAGGAAATGATCATTTAAAGTCCAATTTGAATTTATCTTCCCCATTCCAGAATCCCACTTTATTAAAAAAGAAAAAAAAAAGTATTGCAGAGGGATTTGGAAGATTGAACAAAACACTCACCCTACATAACCAACTTAACTCTTCTCCAGCTCAGTCAGTAATGGGAATGATGGTGTGAGAACAAGTGATCTTAAGAGTCATTAAACCAAAACCAGGTGACATATGCAAGTATTAAAATCTGTGCTTATTGCAGCTTGATTATTTTAGACAGGGCTTCAGAATCTGCAATACTATTAAAAACTGATCAGGAAACATAAGATATTCAAATTTTGTGGGGTTATAATATGTATTATGTAACATATAACCTATAGCATATACATACAGAATACACTATATAACATATAATATCTAATAGTTGACACTATTCCCTCTAAGTAGTAAAGTTCACACAGGGCTCTCAAAGTATATGGGTAACTGTGCATCTATCTCTGTGTTATCAATGACAAGAGAAAAATATACATTTGCATAAGTCGTGTGCATAATCTAGTAATTGTAAAATTTTTATAGCCTTCTAGATAATTGCTTGAAGACATTCAGAATATTCCTAGACACTATTTATAATGTTACTTTGCCTATAAAATAGAGTGCATAGAAAGATATTAAATCTTTTAAATCAAGATATTAAATCAAGAGCAAGATGGTCCTGCCTCTTCTCACTTTCCTTTCTCTTTAATTGGCTTGGAGTTAGAACCCCAGAAGGTAATTTGGCTTCAAGTTATAAAAGATAGGTTGGATTCTTCTTGGTCAGGAAGATCACCTTGGGATCAAGTCTCAGTCACTTCATAGGAAGTCACTATTGACTGCTGGAACAAGTGTTCACGGACCATTCTATTCAGCATGTTACCTGGAGCACTCCCTGGACAAACCATCGGGGCTTGATTGCATCTCCATGATCAGCTGGGTGGTACCAGAGACCAGGATATTCATAGAAAAAGCTACAGGCTTTACTGGGCAGGCAACAACAGATGCCCGCTTGTTGCTACCACCTCAAATTCTCCACCTCCTTTCCACCCCTATGTGTGTATCAGCATTACTGATAAAGTATGATTTTAGAGCCAGCTGAATTCCCTCCAGCTAATTTTCACCCAAACTCCTATAACTTTCCAGAACTGAAGAGCACAGCAATGCTCTTTCTGGGTTTATGAGGAGCTATGTTATTGTTCCTCTCTTCCACTAAAGCAGAGTGCAAATTGACCCGAGGAGCCAATGTCAAGTGTGGATGCCAGGAATGCGCCAGAATTCTTGCATTTCTTGCATTCTGTACAAGTATTGATTGTTCACCAAGAGAATAGCCAACCCCATCTCTTCCACTGCAACACTGTATGAGTACTTCCTGGGCTTGGACTCACTTGGACAGCAGATGGTCAGCAAGAGAACAGCAAAAGATTCCCAATTATCTCTCCTTCTTTCTCTTCTGGAGAAATTTTTGTCTGTTGTGCTCACTGACCTAACCCAGAGAGCACGGGCATCTCATCTGTTGAGATTGTTTTGAGCCAAGCTGAGGTCCGTGCCATGTCACTCAGTTTGCTTGGTGAATATGCAGCAATCCAGGTGATGGGATATATACCCCTAGCTGCAGAGGGAGCCCGCTGAGTTCAGCAGTTGAAAGAAAACTCACCAGTATTGTAGTGCTTTGTGCAGTAACCAAGTTCCTTTTCTTCCTTCAGAATAAACTGGGGCAGGGTCAATCCTTCCGCAACTTGCACTGGACCATCGCTTAACCACTCAAATATCAGGTCATTCATCGTGTACCCAACTGGAGTAAACAAATCATAGTGAAAAATTGAGTGCCTCTATCCAAGAAAGCTTGAAAATCTAGCCATGTAAAGAAACACACAGGGAAATCGACTAAAGCAGACACATAATCAATTCAAGAACATTCTTAATAAAAGAGCCGCAATCATCATGACAAGTACGTGTCATTGGAGCTAAAGTAATTGAAGACATCAAGCTATTTCTGGGTAATTTTTTTTCTGTATAATGAGGGAATGGAATCTATAAAGCCTATTTTTTTTCTGCCTCTTTATTCAGTAAATATTTCTGAAGAACAAACAAGTAAACAAGTATAAACTCTTTTGAAGACAGTCTTTATTTGCAAGAGCTTGTGTCTGTGGCAATCCAATAAGGCAATTAAATCGATGGCATCAGTATTAGCATTTCAAATAAAAAGCTTTTATTTTTTTTTTTTTTAATGAGAATGAATTCATCATGGGCCTGCCTAAAACATTCCTCTCTCAAACTTGGCCCCTCTCCTAGGGTCTGTTAGCTTTGCTTTCACAAAGCTTATGTTAAAAGCCTTTATGGTCAATCCCCAATTACTCTAACAAGTGTGGAAGACTATGGGCAGGTAGCCTAAGAGGAAGTTATGAAATATGCTGACAAAGCATGTTCATTTGTGCTAGTGTCTTGCTAAATAGGCCTACTCATCACAATTATTAGTATGAAGGAAAACAGATTCTCTATTATATAAGGTCATATTGCTCTGCAACTGCTGACCCATTGAAAGTAAGATTGCTCTCAGTTTAGCAAAGCAAAGTTAGCTCTTAGTCTTCATGTTCCTGCTAACCATGCCATATGTCAAGTGCTTCTTGATCTTTTTGTACCCCAGAATGAAGGCTACTCTTTCAAGCATCATTTCTGCCCCCTACCCATTTGTGATATCTGAACTCTAAAATGATGACAAGGAGAACAAGGCACATTACATGAGCTCTTGGCTGGCCAATAACCTCAGCATGTTCGTTAAGTTTTTAGATTCTAATTCTTGTTTACTGCAAGGTAGTGACTTACCAAAGCTAACTAGAAGTCAATGGCAAAGTTAATTGCAATCTACTTTCCTCCTTATTTGGGCCACCTTTTCCATTCAAAGCCAAAAAATAAAAACATGGAAAATGAGGAATTACAAAGGGGACTCTGTACAAGTATTGATGGTTCCCCAAGAAAATAGCCAACTCCATCTCTTCCACTGCAACACTGTATTGAGACGCCCGGGGTACCTCCAGCAAATATTCAAGATCACCAAACACTCCACATCCTTGTCTGGTGAGCTTCTTGGTGGCCACCACAATAATTTTCCTTGTCAGCTATCCTGAAACCCCAGCCTGGGGCAGGCAGAAAAGAGTAAGTGATAGAGAAAGGAGGAGGTAATATTGGGGTAAAAAAGTAGGGAGTAATTCCCATTCTTCACATCCTAAGTTATTGGTAAGCACATTGCTGCTTATTTGGTTGAATTGTTTTTCAGTCCTGCAAGGACCAAGTATATTTATTAATTGGAGTGAAAAAACATTGAGGCAAAGGAGAATTTGGGGCAGCAGAGAAGATACAAAGAACGAATCATTATGTAAGAAAATGTTTTTCTCAACTTTCTTCTCAGGAGAAGGTACAATGGAGAAAAAATGAATACATAAAGCCTATTGTAAATCAGAAATTCTCATTTTATCCCTGACAACTTCTTAACACAAAGACGTTTCATTATTTTGTTTATTTCTGTAGGAAGTTTCAAGGGAAATCTACAGTTATTTGAAATGATCAGAAGAAAACCCTGTCACCACCTCTTTTTTAATAACAGTTGATGTGTCTTTTTACATTTATTATTTTTCTAAACCAAGAAGTTAAAAGTGTTTCCTTGCCCCTGCCTCATTAAATCTCCTAACATCCCTGCAGGTCAGGAGCATTTCGTATTCTCTGCATTTTACAAACAGAGAAACTGATAGAGCAAGCCGGAAAAAAATTCATGTCTCTTACTGAAAATTCCATTATCTTGGAGGCATCAGCAATTTAGGGCACGTGTCAAAGATCGTGGTGGCATCAGGACTAGGTCAGGAGGGAGGCAATGTAGATGACAGTTCTCTGTTTTTCCTTCCCCATGCCTTTGTATATCCATTGCGCATCCAAGGGAGATGCCTCTTATGCTATCTCTTCCCATGCTCCTTGTTCTCACATTCCTCTCAGCTAAGGCCCCTGTGCCTTGGTCTCAAAGCACTTCAATTTGTATAATTATCCCTTCCTGCCAAAATTCCTTTGGGGGTGATGGTCTATATGGGCACAAGATGAAAATAAATGCAATTTTCTGATTAAGGAGTGATTCATTGTAGAGGTTGAATGACTAATAATCTTAATTTTCCCAGGCGCCATTTTTATTTTCAAAGAAAAGCTTACTAAACCAGGCACATGGTTTGAGGAAGGACAAAATGTTTGGAAAGGTTGTCTATGCGCTATTGATGAGGAGTTTCTGGTATGAGACGCTGACAAGCGTGTTTGCTTGTCCTTCCACTAGGACCTTGGGGATTGGTAAGGAGGTAGAGAATGAGTCTCATGGGTCTATTCTCGTTAATGACATGCTAAAAGAGCCAGATCATTGGTAAGAACAAGCAGGCAGTTGTTAACAACAGTGGTTACTTACAACTCTCCAGCTGCATTGTACAGGTCTGGACGTCCATTGGAAAGTTCTTCAAGTCCATGGGGCAGGATAAGGTTAAGGTGAGTCTTGGCAAAGAAAAAAAATTGTTTTAAATACGTGAAGTCTGATTTTTGAGAAACAAACTGAAAAAAAAAATTGGCATTAAGCAAAGTGACACGGATGCAAGTAATGAAATCTAAGCTCTCACTCAGGACAATGTTTTCCAAATGAACAGTTGTCATTGGTAAATTGAAATTGTAAAAGTAATGTATAATTTCCCACAACCCCTTACTCTCTATTTAACATCTTTAAGCCTCTAGCCCCTAACCCCTTCCCTCAATGGCACTGGTCTCGATTTCTTTTCCAGAATCAACAAGACCACTAAAAAATGGTATAACGAGAATAGTGGGCTCTTACCCACACTGATGTTCAAAAGATATACGGTTCATACTGTTTAGAATTATACCTTGAATAGGTGGGCTTTAAGGAGCCCTGGTGGTGCAATGGTTAAGCACTTGGCTGCTAACTGAAAGGTCAGCGAGTCAAACCCACCAGTGGCTCCACGGGAGAAAAGACCTGGCAATCTGCTCCTGTAAAGATTACAGCCTAGGAAACCCTATGGGGCAGTTCTCCTGTGTCCTGTTGGTCTCTATACGACAGAATTGACTCGACGACACCCAACACAAAAACACCAGGTGGACTTTGCTTCAAGGACAATATAAATGATATGATAAGCATAATTGATTGCGATAAGGATTGGTTTTCCTTTCATCAAATGGACAAATTCTTAACTCCACAGTCTCTTTATTTGCTAATCTATATGGATGGATTAACAATATATTGTGGCATTCATTCTGGAATTTTGACAATCCTGGAGCAAGTACTCCTTGAGCTAGAAAAACTCACTTAAGGACAGTGGTTTGTACATGGTCTTCATCTCTCTGCATCCAAGAGGGGCTACTATGCTCCCCTTTCCTCTTTTCTTAACTTTTCTGAACTCCAGCCAGCTACAACCAAGCCTTATATTGGGACAGTGATTGAGCCAGCATCTCTTTTCCACCATTTCCTTTCTTAGCCTTCAGGGGAAGAGTGCAGACCTCTTGCTCTTCAATTTTTCTATACCCCAGAGATTAAAGAAAGGAAATTAGGATTGAGAATTTGTAGAAGATTTCCCTTGTCAGTATTGCCTCAGACTATCTCTATCTCCAAGCAAGACCTCAAATTCACTAAATGTTTGTTTCCTCATCAGTCAACTGATGAGGCAGGATAAGATGATGCATATTCCTATTCAGGTTCAGTACTAGAATCCCTGTCATTCTAGGGTACACTGCTCCAAATTCTGTCCATTGTATCTCAAACATGTTTATATCCAAAGATCCTTCTAACTCTTGCACTGTTACCTAAGTTCTGCTTTACTCATTCTTCCTCCCAGTTCCCTTGTCTTTCCTCTCTCTTCTTCATTTTATACATTATATACATGCCGAAACAAAACACAAATTGTGGCTGGTAAAAAAGATAGGCTTTGAGCACACTTATTTTAAAGAAAGGACAGTTGGGGGATTTGAAGTGAGATTAGACAAAGAATCCATGCTGACAATCTTCAAAACCATTAAAATACAATAATGATTGAGAAGAAACAAGGTACAAAACTATGTGCAGTGTGATCTCAATTACATAGAAATGTATTTTTAATCTTGGAAATAAACACACCTCTATACTGGTAACCAAAACGTCGGCAGTTTGAATTCACCAGACACTGCTTGGAAACTGTATGGGACAGTTCTACTGTGTCCTATAGGGTCTCTATGAGTCGGAATCAGTTCGATGGCAGTGGGTTTGGTTTTTTGGTTTTATATTAAGACTAGATATTCCTGGTTTGTGGGATGATTAGTATTTTGTTTTTATTCTTTATTTATTCTTCATTATATGTATTAACAAGTATGTTGTTATTAGTTGCCGTTGAGTCCATTGCAACTCACGGCCACTCCATGTATGCAGAGTCAAGCTGCTCCATAAGATTTTCAAGGCTGTGATCTTTCAGAAGTAGACCGCCAATCCTGTCTTCTGAGTCGCCTCTGGGTGTGTGAGCCTCCAACCTTTTGGCTAGTGCTTAACTGTTTGCACCACCCATACAGGTTATGTGAAAATATCCATTAAAAAATTCATCAGTTTTGCCACATAAATTAAATGTATTCTTTCTTCAAAAATTGGCAAAAGGTAAAATTGAAATGTTGCCGTAAACATACAGTATTTCCCCTTCAGTGCTAAATAAATTAGCTTCTGTTGGCTATTCTGAGAACCCAAACACCATGTTTCTAAAAGGAGAAAAAATGATTTTGAGTTCCAATAACTGACTTAAAAACGACATCTTAGACTGAGATACATTCTTTTTGTAAATTGTAGACTACACACACACACATATTTTTTTCTCCTGCGTGAAGACTTCCTTTTGGAAAACACAATTTTGTTGAGATTAATGCCATGAACTCTTTAAAGTAAGGGCAAAGTGAAAAAAAAGAAAATGCAAATCTCTAGTAATAATAATAATATGACATTTTAGTAAGGGGTGAAAAGATCTCAAGAGAACTCATGAGTTTAACATTGTTATTAGCATGATGAGAATCTATTTATTCTTTCCTATTTTTAAAAGAGGGATTATTTTCATCATAAAAAAATAACCAGAGGGCATGTGGATAATTTGTTTAAATGAATCAAAACCAGAAAAATCTGGAAATTTCATCATGATTTTAAACAGTTTACTTTTTATAAACTTATTGGTTCAATAAATTAGAATATAATAATATTGGAAATGAGTACAGTTTAAAAGAACATATAACACAGAACTCAACTGTCTATTGTTTGCAATTGGAAACAACCCAACTTTAATAATCTTAATTATCTTGTTGTTGTTGTTAGGTGTTGTGGAGTCAGTTCTGACTCATAGTGACCCTATGTACAACAGAACGAAACACTGCCTGGTCCTGCGCCATCTTCACAATCGTTGTTATGCTTGAGTGCGTGGTTGCAGCCACTGTGTCAATCCATCTCATCCAAGGTCTTCCTGTTTTTTGCTGACTCTTTACCAAGCATGATGTCCTTCTCTAGGGACTGGTCCCTCCTGATAATGTGTCCAAAGTCTCACTATCCTTATTTCTAAGGAGCGTTCTGGCGTACTTCTTCCAAGACAGATTTGTTCGTTCTTCTGTCAGTCCATGGTTATATTCAATATTCTTCACCAACACTATAATTCAAAGGCATCAATTCTTCTTCAGTCTTCCTTATTCATTACCCAGTTTTCGCGTGCATATGAGGTGATTGAAAACACCATGGCTTGGGTCAGGCGCACCTTAGTCCTCAAAGTGACGTCTTTGCTTTTCAACATTTTAAAGAAGTCTTTTGCAGCAGATTTGCCCAATGCAATATGTTGTTTAATTTTTTTAAAATTGTACTTTAGATGAAGGTTTAGAGAGCAAATTAGTCTTTCATTAAACAATTAATATACATATTGTTTTGTGACATATGGTTGCCAACCCCACAACATGTCAACACTCTCCCTTCTTGACCTTGGGTTCCCTATTACCAGCTTTCCTGTCCCTCCTGCTTTCTAGTACTTGCCCCTGGGCTGGTGTGCCCCTTTAGTCTCGTTTTGTTTTATGGGCCTGTCTAATCTTTGGCTGAACGGTGAACCTCAGGAGTGACTTCATTACTGAGCTAAAGGGTGTCCGGGGGCCATACTCTTGGGGTTTCTCCAGTCTCTATCAGGCCAGTAAGTCTGGTCTTTTTTTGCAAGTTAGAATTTTGGTCTACATTTTTCTCCAGCTCTGTCTGGGACCCTCTATTGTGATCCTTATCAGAGCAGTCAGTGGTGGTAGCCGGGCACCATCTAGGTGTACTGGACTCAGTCTGGTGGAGGCTGTGATAGTTGTGGTCCATTAGTCTTTTGGACTAATCTTTCCCTTGTATCTTTAGTTTTCTTCATTCTCCCTTGCTCCCAAAGGGGTGAGACCAGTGGAGTATGTTTGATAATTCTTAACTATAGTTTTGCTGAATTTGATTCTTTTGTGAATTGAACCCTTCACGTTTATTCAGAGAGAAGAGGACTCACACACAATTATTTCTGCCTTTCAGGCAGATTTAACAATCCTATGGACACACAGAATTCTTGGGGTCAAAACTATTAACAGCATGGAAGATCCCACTGAGAGAAATTACCAACGAGCGTGAAACTATCCCTGAATCTTGTCTCAGCTGGGAACTCAGCAGGTGTTTTCTTTCTTCCGTATTTGTTTTTCTAATTTCCTGTCTAGATAGGTTTTGTATTGGAACCCGATGGGTGCTAATACCAAGGAGGAAAGTTAACAGCATTGCAGTTTATTAAATTATGTCATCAGTTGAGCAAATGGGAAGAGATTGTAAAGATCTAATCAGCCCCTGCATGCTCTGCAGAGCCCCTAATTTATGACATCTAGTTTGCCACGGACCGGCAGGCCTTTACTTACTTTTTTCCTTTTTGTGTTGAGGTATATATTAAATACAGTAAAAACTGCACAGATCTTAAGTGACAGTGTGATGACTGTTTACATCTGTACCCAACCATGTAACAAGCCCCCCGATTCAGATATAGACTATTCCTATCACTCCAGAATGTTCCCTTGTGCTCTTTTTGCAGTCAAAAACCCTGAGAAGTGACACTAATTTTACTTTGTTTTTTAAAAAGGTATCTTGCAATTATAAAAACATGAGTTTTGAAAAAAAAGAACTACATATTATTTTATACGGAGATGCAGAAATGGCACCAAATAAGGCTGATACACACTACAATATACTAAAATGTCAACAGTTTTTATCTCCTTGACTCTGGCTGTCCACCTGTTTTTGTGGGTCTTGCAGCACTGAGTATTGTTATGGATTGACTTGTGTCCCTGAAAAGATATGCTGATGTCTAAAACTCTGTACGTGTGAATGTGACCTTGTTTGGAAATAGGGCTTTTCTTTTTTTATTGGTTAAGTCAAATGAGGTCAGACTGGAGTGGGTCCTAGTCCTAATTGCTTCTGAGTGGTGTCGTCTAAGAGGGAAAAACAGACACAGAAACAGAGTCATAAAACCAAAAAACTAAACCCGTTGCCATCGAGTTGATTCTGATTCATGGGAGAGAGTAGACCTGCCCCATGGGGTTTCCAAGGAGCTGCTAGTGGATTTGAACTGCCGACCTTTTGGTTAGCAGCCGTAGCTGTTAACCACCATACCACCAGGGTTTCCGAATGTACACAGGGGGAAGACAGATGCCATGTGATTGCAGAGGCAGATGCATCTATAATCAGCAAAGGAACGCCAAGGGTGGCACCAGAAAGAGGCATGGAACAGTTCTTCTCTCCAAGCTCACAGAAGGAATCCACCTGGCCAGCACCCTGAATCTGTACTTCTGGCCTCCAGAACTGTGAGACAATACTTTTCTGTTGTTTAAAGCCACCCACTTTGTGGTATTTTGTTATGGCAGCCCTAGGAGACTAAGACAGCTATTTTAATTGAAAAGCCACTAGCATTCCAAACTGGCCTGGAAACTCAGACTCGTCCCTGGCAGACTGCCTCCAGCATGTCAGCTTTGCTCTCCTCTTCCCCACACTCTGAAATATTAAGGTGCTATTGCACCTGAAGACAGTGAGCTGCGGCCGCCCGTCTTCCTTTTGATTGTTGTGAAAGAACTCATTTCCTGCAGCCTGGTGGCCCATCCCCCACTGTCAGCGTGGCCAGGTCTCTGCTTCTGTTTGCACAGGGAAGGAATAAAGTTCACTTGCAGAAGCCCTGCTTCCTTCCTGAGAGTGAGAGCGAGCGGGCTGAGCAAACAGTTCTATTTTGAAGGCAAAAGAACAAATCAAACCACAAGAAGTCTGTCTTCTACAGTCTCGCCGTTCCCGCCGTTTCTCTCCCTACTACTCTCCTATGCAGTTCACCTTGTTCATCGAACCAGCTCTTGGGTTTATCCCCCACTTAAAGTATAAATGACTGATAAATGTAGACAGTGTAAACTGTTTCAGTTACACATACAGTTTTGTTTTTTTTTTAAATCAAATAGTATAGTTTTCTATGTGTTTTGTATCTTTCTTCCCTACTGCAATGCCAGACCCATGAAGGCTGGGATTCTGTCTTTTTACCGTCTCAAACCATGCCTGGTACAGAGTAGGTAATCAATAAATGTGTGTTGAACAAATGAACGAATCAGTGTCCTAACCTAAGCTTAAAACTCTGTGGAAGAATTTCAGGCTTTATTCTATGAAAGTGAGGGCAGTGGTGGTTCAGTGGTAGAATTCTTGCCTTTCATGAGGAAGACCCAGGTTTAGTTCCTGGCCAATGTACCTCATGTGCAACCACCACCCATCTGTAAGTAAAAGCTTGCGTGTTGGTATGATGCTGAACAGGCTTCAGCAGAGCTTCTAGACTAAGGCAGACTAGGAAGAAAGGCCTGGAAATCTACTTCCAAAAATGAGCCAGTGAAAACCCTATGGATCACAAGGGTCTAATCTTCAACCAATCATGGGGATGGTGCAGGACCAGGTAGTGTTTTGTTCTATTGTGCATGGGTTGCCATGAGTGGGCAGCAGCTAATAGCAACAATATTCTGTGGAAATGGATGGAAAGGATGAAGGATTTAGAAGGGTGGAGGCTGGTCATCAGAGCCCATGGGTGTTGCCGAATTGCAAGGCTAGAGATGGAAGCCAGCAAAGCTTGCCTGGCCCCCTTCACAAGTTTCTAGCCGATTCCCACCAAAAATAAGGCAAATCAAGCTGAGGGAAAGCCAAGGAGCCTGGTCCACCTGTCCTTAGGCCTTGATCAGGCAGTTGGGTCCACAACCAGGCTGCTCTCCTGTTGCTGGAAGGATGTAAATTAATCATTTGACATCACGTTGCAGTGGACAGAAGGCTCCTTGTTCATAAAGCAACCATAGGTTCATAAGGAACTCAGTATTAAAATTGGGAGTCCATTCCCAGTGAAATATCCTTGATGGGGAAAAAAAAAAGCCATTTGAAGAGAAAACAAATTTTTAGATAGAAATACAAATTTTAATGAGTGATCTGCTTGCCTAAAGCAAGATAACCAGTGTGCTATTTTGAGTGTTACTTCTAACAGTTAGTCTATCTTGTTCAGAGAGAAAGTGTTTTTCAGAAGAAGCAAAGAGACCTGGGTATATTGCTGTTGCTTCTCTGTTGGCGGCCACTTTTAGCACGCTCTGTGCAGCGCCCTGCACTCAGTGTTATGCAGATACATCAGAGGAGATAGAACCTATGGTGTTAGGGTCAAGCACTTTCATTCTTTTACAATCTTGAGGACCATCAGACAAGGCAGATCACAT
Source organism: Dugong dugon (assembly GCA_030035585.1). Taxonomy (NCBI): domain Eukaryota; kingdom Metazoa; phylum Chordata; class Mammalia; order Sirenia; family Dugongidae; genus Dugong; species Dugong dugon. The sequence goes on from CM057483.1 coordinate 163,809,329, forward strand.
TATCTCCTTTGTTGAGATAAGCAAATTGAAGCTCAGAGAGGGTTAAGCCATTCACCCAAAGTCACAAAACTAGTAAATGACCAAAGTTAGATTTGATCCCAACTTTACCTGACCTCCAAGTCTATAGATTATTTCCCCCTCTACCACATTTCCTCCTTAGAAAAATAATCTGTTACCAATGCATTATCCTCTTTCTTTTGTCTGGGAAACTAGCAGAGTTGGTCTTCAGCACGTCAGTTGCCTTGTGCCTGCTCCAATACCTCTTTCATTTTTCTTCAGGCATCCAGACTTCTCATGACCTCTCCTTTTAAAACCAGTTCAGACGGAAGGAAGAAACTCCTCCAGGCTCCCCCGACAGCCTGGCAGAATGAAAGTATCATTGATTGGGGATCCAGGGACCTGGGTGGTAGACCCGATTTACCTATCAAGAGTTGTTTGTACTTGACTAAATCTCTGGGCCTCATCCTCCAACCCACCCCTACCCTCCTCTAAGTTTCTATGATTCTAAACTATAAGTGAAGGCTACAAGCTTGAAGGATTCCCTTTTATAGGTGGATTTTCCCTCTTGAATATGATGGAGGCCTCAAGCACCAGCAATAAAGCAGTTAATACTTCTCAAACAAGGTACTTTCTGGCAATCTGGGCAGATAGTTGAGATATTTATTGCCCCCATAGGGCTTTCTCACACTGACATCCTAGAATACAGCCACTGTTTCCCAGTGAACATTAAGGACAGCCTTACTCCACAGTGTAGGCCTATTGAATCTTTTCCCCCAGTAATATATTGAAGTTTCTGAACCATGTGACATTCTGATGTCAGGGAAATTTGACAGGATGCAATCAAGTATTGAACAAGAGTGTCATCTTAACCCAGCTAGACCTTAAGTGAAATTAGCCTGGGGCCAAGTTAGAATTCAAGTTAAAAGTGTATCATTAATATAACCCACGCATGGAGAGAGAAAGGAAAGAGTTAGGAATCAGTGGATTAAAGACACTTCCAGGCTGGTTGTCTGATCAAGACATCTGTTAGCACAGTGGTTTTCAAACTCTGGTGGGCATAGCTATCATCTGAGGGGCTTGGTAAGAATGCAGATTCTCAGGCCCTCTTGATAAGCAGCCTAGGTTGATACTGATGCTGATGTCCTAGTGCATAGTTTAAGAAGTGCTACTTCAGCATGTCCCAAGGGATAACTTTAATGACTGCCTACATGATAGACTAAAAGGAGACAGTTTTGAAAGGGAAATAGGAAAGAGGATTGAGGAAAGCATCTGATATTTTTCAGTAGCAGTAACGGTCTATCAGGGAAATATTACTTCCCACTCAAAACCAAGACAGAACAATTAGCCCCAATTAGGCTGTTAAGTGAGACCGGGGATAGTGAGACAAGGGAGGGAGACTGATCAGAATGGAGAGGCACACTGGTAAAGTTAGGGCAGTGAAGCCAAGCCAAGTAACTACAGCTAACCAGGAATATGGCAGGTATAGGCAGAAGACTAGGAGAGCTGCTAAGAGGGGTGGGAAGACAGTTTCCAGGTGTAGCCAAAAAGAACCCAAGACCAGCATGCCTATTAAACATGCCAATGTGCAAAGACCAAGAGTTGTTGTTAGGCGCCGTCAAGTCGGTTCCTACTCATAGCGACCCTATGTACAACAAAATGAAATACTGCCCAGTCCTGCACCATCCTCACAATGGTTGTTATGCTTGAGCCCACTGCTGCAGCCACTGTGTCAAGCCATCTCATTGAGGGTCTTCCTGTCTCTCTGACCCTCTACTTTACCAAGCCTGATGTCCTTCTCCAGGGACTGGTTCCTCCTGATAACATGTCCAAAGTATGTGAGATGAAGTCTCACTATCCTTGCCTTTAAGGAGTATTCTGGTTGTACTTCTTCCAAGACAGATTTGTTTGTTCTTTTGGTAGTCCATGGTATATTCAATATTCTTCGCCAACACCACAATTCAAAGGCAACAATTCTTCTTTGGTCTTCTTTATTCATTGTCCAACTTTTGCATTCATGTGATACAGTTGAAAATACCATGGCTTGGGTCAGGCACACCTTAGTCTTCAAGTGACATCTTTGCTTTTTGACACTTTAAAGAGGTCTTTTGCAGCAGATTTGCCCAATGCAATGTGTCTTTTGATTTCCTCACTGCTGCTTCCACGGGCATTGATTGTGGGTCCAAGCAAAATGAAATCCTTGACAATTTCAACGTTTTCTCTGTTTATCATGATGTTGCTTATTGGTCCAGTTGTGAGGATTTTTGTTTTCTTTATGTTCAGGTGTAATCCATCCTGAAGGCTGTGGTCTTTGATCTTCATCAGTTAGTGATGCAAGTCCTGTCCTCTTCACTTTCAGCAAGCAAGGTTGTGTCATCTGCATAATGCTGAGCAAATAATCCGATAAGCTGGACTACATGAAGAAGAATAGGGCATCAGGATTGGAGGACTGGCAGTCCATGGTATATTCAATATTCTTTGTCAACACCCTAATTCAAAGGTGTCAGTTCTTCTTTGGTCTTCCTTATTCAGTGTCCAGCTTTCGCATGCATGTGAGGTGATTGAAAACACCACAGCCTGGGTCAGGTGCACCTTAGTCCTTAAAGTGACATCTTTGCTTTTTAAGACTTTAAAGAGGTCTTTGGCAGCAGATTTTCCCAGTGTAATATGTCATTTGATTTATTGACTGCTCCTTCCATGGGCAAGAGTAGCCAATGGAATTATACTCAAGATAGTGGCTCTGTATTAGGGCTCTGTCTCTGGTCTTTGGCTGGAAAATCAGCCACAAGAAATCTCAGAGGAAGTTGGGGAAATAGTTGTAAAATGCATTGGGTGAACCTCAACTTGAAATTTATGAAAGCTCATAATACTGGTCAGGGAGAAGGAAGGAGCACAGGAGAGGACCAGCTCTGGTCTTTAGTGAGGAGGAATTGGTGTTAAACAGGACTCCACTTGACTTGTAACCTAGTACATCCGTTCAGCAATTTTCTGGCAAACATTTCTTGAGCACCTACGATGCATCAGACTCTTGATATAAGACCATTTCTCTCTTGGAGGAGATCACAGTTTAATGTCAGAATTAAATATGTATTCTAGGTTCATGGAAAGATATCCCAATAGTGAATTTATCAGGGCTTCAAACAGGGTTTGTTCTGGTTCAAACCCCCTGCTGATAATTTGCACATCTAACAAGTTCCCTGCTGTTAATTTGCATTTCGACCCCAGATATACTGAATCAGAATATACATTTTAACAAGATTCCTAGGTGATTCTGATGTATAGCTTCCTGGGAATTGTTAGAAAATGGAAATTCTCAGCAGGAGTTTGAACCTGAACGAACTGATTCGAAGCCCTGGAATTTATTCTTCAGTTTTTAAAAGTCATTTCCAAAATCACATTTAAAGAATATTCAGATAATGTAAATCAGACATACCTGAACCAAATCAAGTAAAGAGCTTTTAATTACTCTCTTGGGGCCTGGACGAGCAGGCACACTGATTGGGTTGACCAGATAACCTATTCTTACAGACCTAGATCCTGAGAGCTTTGTGTTTATCAGGGAAGCATGCCTTGCACTAATTATTTGATGTTCCTGCATCAAAACTCAAGGCACCCACACAAGAGTCTTGCTTCACATAGTACAAAAATAATTGGTCCAGGTTTGGCTAGGCAGGCAAGGATTGAAATCTTTTTAACTCATCATTTCTGAAAACTGCGTAATGAAAATGGCTGCTTTGAACTCACTAATCTCATAAAGCATGGAGGAGGTCCTGCCCACTCCAGCCTTGGCTGTACCTGGGAAGACTTTCCACATAAGCAAAGGTTGTGAAATTCATGGTGCAAGGCAATTCTTTGGTCAAACACCTTCCAACCCTTAGTCACTTTATATAATCAACCAATAGACCTTAGCTAAAGGCTCCCATGACTTTTCAGATGCAAATTATAGAGAGAACAGTACTTCAAGTACTAGTCATTTTCTCCTTTGTGTAAATGAGTTGATAGATGCCCAGATTCCCCACACCCATCCCCAAAAGCAGGCTTTGATACTGGGAGTATCAAAGGGCAGGTTGAAACTGAATGGAAAACAAGGCTCAGAGAGTGTGCCTGGGACACCAGAGATAAATCATTTTTTAAATATTGGCTAAGGTTGAACCTAAACCCCAGGTTGGTCCTAGGCTAGAAGATTAGACTCCTACCTCTCAGTTAATTCCAAATAAGCAAAATGTTCCATTTTCCCCCATTGAAATTGGGACTCTGGAAGGGGTGAATAGCCACACTGCTTGGCTTATCAGCTGCTCTACTGCTCTCCCCTGATTAACGTCCCAGTGGCTGACCAGGAAGGTCCATGTTTACCAAATGTAAAGGCATCACAAAAAATACCCATATGTATTGAGCAACTCTAGTTGGGAAGGACAAAAATACAATATCTGCTCCCATCTGTGTCTAGTCCCTTCAGAAAATATGCACACGTATGGTTGGCCCATGTTAATTAAGTCCAAATATGGACTGGATTCAACTTGGAGAACAACTGACAAATCTATAGCTAAAACTTTTCCAAATACTTTGATATTTCCTGAATGAAAATGTTATGAAGGTGTTGAATAGGAGAGGGCTAAATTGAACACCACCAGGAAGAAGAGCTCAAATTACCAAAGAGTCAAATAATCAACACTGCCTATATTTTAGTTACATTTTAAATTTCAAAGCCATTTCACGTCTAGTATTTATTTATACACTCAAATGTTCATGAAGATAAATTGTTATTAGCCTGTATACTAAAGTAGTAAGAACTGACTTGTCCACTGCCACTATGTGCCTAAGCTCACAGATATTTGGAGGTAGCATTGTGGTGAAGAAAGAGAGAAAGGCACTGTATAGGAATTTTCTTAACATTTTGTTTGGGATTTCTTATTTTTGGCAAAGTGTTCCCTCTTTGCGTGCTTGTGAACAGCAAATATGGTTTTAAGAAAGCCAAAGTAACTTTGTACTTACTGACATCTAAGAACAAAATTGTGTTAACTTTGCTGGTATCTTGCTACATTAAAACTTCCATGGTGATAACTCTGGGGGAGAGTAGCTCTAGCCACTGTTTCTAGTGGCAAAGACTGGGGAGAGAACCAAGTCCTGGTCGGATAGTAGGATGGTCCAACCTTGATTGGATAGCACTTTGAAACCAAGTACAGTTCTCTTAACAAGGCCTTAAAGGGGAAGCCCATCCTCAGCCAAGCCATTATCTGAAAGGAGTTGCAACCATCCCATCACCTCCATTATGAGCTATGTGCCTCCCAAAGAGAGGAAACCCAAAGCCAGGAAAGTATTCATCTGTCTGAGACTAAGCACGGGAGGTGAGTGGAGTACTTGCAAGTATTAAGTAAGGAAATGTCCACGCGGATGGGTTAGGGAGTTTGGGGAGAGCTGTCTCTCCCCATTTCCTCCCAACTCAGGAGTGATTAAAAATATTGAAATTCATTGAACACTCAGTATGAATCTGGAACTGAGAAACACTGCAGATCAAAGAAAGGTTAAAGAACTTCTCATGGTGAATTAATAAGACTGTATTTGAATTCAAGTCTTCCTGACCCTCAGACCTGCCATCTGACCCACCTCTACAGCATTCTGTCTTTAACCCATCCCTTCACTCATCTATTGCTTTCTATTCTTCACCTGACTGCTCAAGTTAGCAAAACATCCCTACAAAAATGAAATTCAAATAAAACATTTCTTCTATTGTCCATTGAAAGGATGGATCGATTACATATGGTGATGGCCTTGCTCTGAGAGCATGTCATGTGTGGAACTGCACGTAATTATGTACCTCCTTAATTGTCTTTCAATGGATGCCCAATGATAACTGTTACATTCTCTTCAGTACAGATGTTGGTTAGTAATTTTAAATGCCACAAGCAAGGAAGGATAGACTTGTTGGAGAGACTGCTGAGCTTTGCAGATGGACATATTGTTCCAGTTTTAAAATGGAGTTGTTTTCCTTCAAATTATATGCTACGAGAATGCACTAGAGTAATTCATGTGTCTCATAAGAGCCATGGTGAATATTATGTGCGTTGATTTTGTAATTAATGCCATTTCGGGAGCTTTTCAAAAGTAGCACCATGGGCCAAGTAGAAGCCAATGCCAACAGAAGTTGAGTAGCCTTACAGGGGCCTATGACTTTCCTTTGGCTTCCTGCCCCAAGAAAATTCATGCAATGAGTAATAGACTAACTCTCAACTCCTGACTTAAATCTTCCATGTGATTTCCTTTATCCTACATATACAGTCCATTATTGTCCCAGCCAACCATCTTTATATAATTTTCTACAAGTATATAAACCCATAATTCATGAATGTATTCTAAAATAATATCTTACGGACACTCCTGCTTATGGGGTTGGAAGGTACAAATGATCTAGTTTGTGACTGGGACATTTCTCAACAAGGACTCTTTGGCCCATGTTGTGTATTTGTCACTGTGTAAAGTATATGTTGAATGTTTTAAGACTGACTCTTAAACTTCAAGTAGTCCAGTCCAATCTTCCCTATCACACTCCAAAATTAGGATCGTCTTCTCAGGAGCTGGATATTTAGTTTTGGATAAAGGGCTCAAGGATCCAAAAGTAGTTGAAATTCAGAATCTCCTCTTTCTGACTCCCAAACCCTTAGGAACCAGGAGGACTCACTCTTATTTACTCATCTGGGATGAGTTTCGTGGTTTGGGAAGGAGAGAGAGGTCATTTTGAGTTAATAGACTTATAATATGGTAGAGCTAGAAGGAAGCCCAGACATATCTTATTTTCTGGTTCAGTATCATTTTATAAGTAAGGAAAAGGAGACTCAGACTGATGAACTAGTATAGTTAGAGAGATTGTTCTCTGAACCTAGAGGATACAGTAAGCGATGGAAGGAAGTGTGGTGCTCACGATGCCCTGAGCCACCTTCTTGGTATTCCCTTCTCTGTGCCATTGCCTGAAGAGCAAACTCTGATGAATGCTAATGCCCTGAAAAGTTACCTACACAAGGAGGAAAACCACTGATTGCTATTGTTAATCCAAGCAGGTAAACAGTCAAGGACAAGTGGTCCTGTCAGCTGTCATGGAAAATAAGAATCTTGTATTTCACTTCACAGTTCCTTCTTTTCCCTCAAACAAGGGTAAGAGCCTCACCCTGTTGTGTTAGAACCAGTATTATGCCCCTTAGTGTATGTGTATTTCTGGACCCAGTCTGGAGTTTAACAGAGCTTTCCAGTACTTCATAAGAGTCTGTCATTTATAGAACACACTTTCTAGACCTTAACGCTCTACCCTCAGCCACACCATTTTTTGAGGGCCCTTCTCCAAAAATACTCCCCACCCTACTTGTCAGTTCAGCTTCTGCTGAATCCACCAGCAGATGTGCATGCCAGCCATCCCCACCCTTCCAACCTTGTTTGCCTCTAAGAATAACGGGATCATTGTGGTTGCCATGGCATTTCTCAGCACTTATCTGAAGCCTCACTGCTTAATTCTGATGTGGGCATCCATGTTATAGTTATTAATTACTGCATTAAGTCAAGTCACAAAACTAATGAGGATTTGGACACAGACTTGGAAATGAGAATGCAATTTTGCCTGGATTATAGGATATAAAGATAAACATAGTCCAAATATGCTCAGAGAGAAGAAATTGCAGCTTTTCATAGCTACCGTCTAATAGAAAATATGGGATTACATGTCTCATTAAAATTGCGTGTAAGATAATCAAAGCATCACCATTGGTAACATTTAGGCAGGTCTTAATTCAATGTGGATTTTATTTTCAGCTCTGACATCTATATAGAGAACGTTCTTTTTTCTCTGCTTTGAAAATCATTCTACAACTAAAATTAGAATCTTTTTAAGTTCTCACTTCAAGCATAGGATGAGTCAAGGATGTGAGGCTATGTGAGAAAGGTTGGCCTTTTACGTGTGTGGGTAGAGTAGGTCATTAGACAGGATTGTTTGGCGAGAACTGTTGGATGCCTGTCTAGAAATCTACACTCCACCTACTCTGGGTGGTGCCTATAATTCATCAGAGAGGGAAGACATGTCAATCCCCAACAGTTCTCTATTACAATTCAAATACTACTGGAAGGGAGAACACTGAATCATCAACACCTGGAGTTGTGAATTGAATCAAGAAGGATTAACAAGCAAATCACCTTCAAACATTTAAAAAAAATAAGTTTCAGGTCAGATAAAGGTTGATGGTGAGGTAGCAGATAGATGTCTTGGCAATATGGGTGCTGTAGAGGAGCAATCCCATAGTTATTTACGGTTTAGAGGACTATCTACAGTTGCAGGGTAGCATAAGGACCTTTATGGTCTGTCAAATAAGAAGACAGTGAAGGCAAACAATTGTTAAATGTCTGAGGGTTATCATCTTCTTTAAGGAAGATAAGGACCATTTCCTTTAAACAAACAAAAAAAGGGCTTAAATGCACAAATACACAAAATATGCATACACTTTTAGGGAGGTCCAAGAAACCCCTGGACTTTTCACACAAGCCTCAGGTTAAGAACCCCTGCTCTATAGGGTCACACTCAAAGAATGGGTCTAGAGTTTGTTGGTTTCTATCTTGGTCAGTTTGCTCTTTGTCTTAGTGGCTGAAACATAAAGCAGAATCATTACAGTTCCAGAAAATACCAAGAGCCCTAGAATACGTGGCAATAGCAGTTTTGAGCATCTATACATAGAACACATATTGTCTTCGCCTAATACTCAGGATCAAATGATCACTTCTTCAAAACTGAGAAAATAAAGGTTCAGAGAGGCAACAAATTCTGCTGAGTCACACAGCTAGTGCTGAGACCAGAGACTCAAGCCCAAGGGTGTTTGAATCTAAAATCTGTGCCTTCTATAGTATCAGAAGTTTCCAGGATGGCATGCAACCCCATAAGGTTTAGATTAGGGGCCCCAAGCTATAAAACAAACTGGAAATTGCAAGATGAAGACCATCTTGGTGTTGAAGTAGAATACACTGTAAAATTAAATCAGTAATGTGCTGTTGGTGACCAAACATATATGTGTACTAGCTGGTGGGACAAAGATGTATGAAAGCAAAAATAATTAGGTAATCCCACCATCGTTTCAAAAATGTTTGCCATTTGTTTATCACATTAATAAATGGAGGAAAAAGCAAATGATTTAAGTTGCAATAAAGGTGATTTAAGTTATGTAAGGAAGAATTTCTGCACAATGTGAGCATAACTTATTACAGGATCCCAAAAGAGAATATAAAATCTCCTTCTCTGAAGGTCTTTAAAAATCGAAGGAGTTCTCAACCAGCTGCTTGAAGGCAGGAAGTTGACTTAGTGACTTCAGTCCGTCTCTTTGGCCCTTTGAACCAATGATAGTAAACATTTTCGGAAAGCAGATACTCTATATGTGCTATATAAAACTATTAAATAGATCTTCCTGTTTGAAAACAATTGTTTTACCTTGAATTTAAACAGTCTTTTCAAACATTTGCAAAATTCGAAGACAATTTATGTTCTTGTCTGAATCTTACATTGTTCTTCCAACAGCCCTTTCAAAAATGAGTCCCAAAAAGGTTAGTTCCAAAACTACATGTCTTTGAAATTGTATTTGTTTGTGTCTTTGGACTTGGGTTGGAGTAAACGAGGAATTAATGTGGGGTATGAGACCAGAGCACTGAACTAGAAGTCAAGAGCTTTGATTCTCATCCTAGCTTTCCTGTTAACAGGCTCCATTATTTTGGATCACCTAACTTCTAGAAGAAGTCAGTGTCTCATCTGTAAAACAAGGGTGTTGGATTAGGTATTTTGCAAGGTACTTTAATTTAAAAAAATCATATGCTTCTGTAAGAGTCAGAATTCTGACAAGAAATTATCAGAAGTAATAAGAAGTAACGGTAGAAAACAAATACCTGCAAAGACATCATAGACGAGTGAGACAAGCTGTTCATTTTGTCCTTTTCCTTTCATCTTGTCCACCATATCTCATGATGTCCTGACTTTACTACAATCCATTACATTCAGTTCGACAAATCTTGCTTGTACAATAATATGTGCGAGACTCTAGGCTCATTTAATTATTCCACTACAGATTCAGGCCATTTTAAATAACTTCAGTTTAGAATTTGATTCTGTAAAGAGGGTGTACAAGGCAAGATTCATGTCCTTGTTTATAGTTTGGTCAGGGATAACCAATAATTAATGGAAAACATTTTTAAAAACAACAGAGCGTATGATAAAGCATATTAGAGAAGTGACTATGAAACGAGAAATCAATAGAAATAGATTTGACACTTTTTTTAATGAACAAAGACTGTGTCCTGCATCAATAGACAGAAAATTTGCTACCACTGAGCTACAGCCTTGATTTTTATTTCAAAGATTTGTTTGAATTTTACTACAGTTCACAGTGTCTGACTCAGGAGGACACTTAAGGAATTCTATCTATTAGCCCCTTTTTTTAGACCCCTACCTTGTTGGAAACAGATATTTAAAACTTTGGGAAGTGTGAGCTTACTTGTTATGCAATCAATGGACTGCATAGTTCTGTTTGTGTTTTGTTTGGCCATCAAAGCCTTGAGCTCTAGTTTCCACACAGAGTTAATTCTACTTTTGCTCCTACAAAGCTAAGAAAAGCATGGAATCATTCCTGAATGAAATGTTATCAGCATTTGCACTAGGTTTCAGAAAAATGCAAATGTAAACCACCACCACAGAACATTATTTTTTCAGTGTGGACCAATGCTTAAGTAATTATTTAACTGTGTAAGGCACAGGCACTTCATGAGCTTGTCTTTGGTACTTCTAGCCCTTTCCTTGTATCTTTCCCAACTGTCTTCCTCCTATCCCATTTCTCCTCTCAGGCTCTCAGGCATTCAATATTCTCTTTCTCACTATTCTTCAATGCCATCAAACTGACTCTCAGAAATAAATCTCACATCAGATCTTTACAATTTAGTATGAATTTAGGCCAAAGGGTGCCATCTCTCAAGAGTATTTGCACTGCAAACCTAAGTGTGCAGGCAATTTCCTTCCTAATGTAATTTCAGCAGGGACTTCCCAGCACCTTCAAGATATCAGCAACTGTAGCTTGGCCTTAAACTTGAGTCAGACCCTGCAACTGAGCTTATAGTAGAACTAATTATTCCTTGGCCTCTAGTTAGATTGGGCCCAATGACTCAAATAAACAGGAGTGTCGGGCACCGTCCCCCAAATTCTAACAATCTGGGCCACACAGTTCATTTGCAAAGTTAGAGTCACTTCCCCTCCCCGCCATTCCATCTTTATTGCTATTACTTAATTCGTCTTGTGCCCTCCTGCCTTGTTAGACTAGAGCCTTTCCGGGGCAGGGACCGTGTCTTATTCAGCTCTGGCTCTCTAGGCCCAGCACAGTGTCTGGCTTCCAGGCAAGTAATTAGATTCCTGCAGTTCAACCTGTCAAGAGCTTGTGTTTACTCCCAAATGCATGCCCTATTCTCCTTTACCAAGCATCTTTCCTCTGATTTAAGAGAATACCCCCAATAGAGGAAAAAATCTAAACTAGCCTGCTGTAGGACAAACCCCACACAATCCAAAACAATAGTTAGGGGATTTTAGGGCCTGCAATACGCTACACTTGGGAACCAGAGATAGAAGAATTGCCTCTAGATCTAGGTCTGGGAACCTTATATTCTTCACTGTTCTAGAATGGAAAGATTTTAATAGAGCAGGGAAAAAGAAAAAAACTACCTTGGTTTTATTTCAGCCATGCATGATGCCAGGTATTTACTAGAGCAAATGCCACCCAAGGCTCAGAGGGTTAGCTGGAGCAGCTGATACCCTGCACTGCTTTTTATAGCTCTCCTTCCCAGCACCATGCTCTACATATGTCCCATTTCATCAGGTCATGTCAAGTTAGATCGTGCCCAATACTGCATCTTACACCAAACAAAAGCATCACCATCAGAATATTCTGTGTTTCCTTAAAATTAAAGTGGGTATTGGGGGAAGTTTCCTGGTTCTTCATGAAAGCAGTGACTTAGCCACTTTTTACAAATGAGAAATCTCTTTCCACAAGATATTGGGGCTGTCGGCCATCAGCAAGCTGTAAAATTACTAGGTATAAGATTGGAATACACGATACAGACCAAAATTGTCTATAGAGTTTTGAAATGAGGTTGTAATGGCAGCAAGTTTGTAAACTTGTGAACAAATTATATTCAAGGAACTAGCTACCCACTTTCTTTTGGTAATAAAATTTGGAGAGAAGGGGGTAATTAAATTAAGGACCTTTAAAATATCATTATTTATTCAATGTACTAAGAATCTCTTATGAATACACTGTCCCTAGCCCTTTGGAAGGAATTACAAAAAAGGTAAAATCCAAGTCCTTGGCCTCAAAAGCTTACTATTTAGAAAGAAGACTGACTTTAAAATATTGATGAGCATCATTTCATTTATTGAGTACATACTTTGGGTCAGATACTATGTCAAACATTTTTATGTACTCTGTATTAGGGATCAGCAAACTATGACCAACAGTCGAAATCCAGTCTGCCACCTGTTTTGTAAATAAAATTTTATTGAAACATAATCATGCCTGGTTGTTTGCATATTGTCTATGGGTGTTTTTATACTACAGTGGCAGAATTGAATAGTTGAGACAGAGACTTTATGGCTTGCAAAGCTTGAAATGCTTACTATCTGACCCTTTACATAAAATATTTGCTGACCTCTGCTCTATATCATTCATTCTCATGAGAACACTCATTGATAAATTGGTGTTTCCCATTTTACAATTAAGTAAATTGAGGGTTATAGGTTAAGTAACCTAGTACGTGGTAGAGCTTGGATTTGATTCTAGATCTGTCTGATTCCAAAAATCCATTTCCTTATGCTATAGTCATAAGTACAAAAATTGTCAAAATATAAGGTAAGAAGAAATAAGAGCCTTAAAGAGCCACAGAGAAACTATTAGAGTTCAGAAAAGGGAGAGATTATTTTGAGCCTGGAGTGATAATAAAAATTCTGAAGATCACATTTGAATATAAAAGCAAAAATAGGTAATTGTCTATTCCGAGTCAAAACCCAAGGTCAAGAAAGTTAAGAGCTCAAGGTTATATGGTTAGTTAGAAGCAGAACTTGGATTAGAACCAGATCTCCACTTACCCAGCCCAAAGTGTGCTGTCAATGACCAAGCAGAGCCATTGAATTCTTTTTTTTTTTTTTTGTAATTAAATGTTATAGAATGGCAGGATTATTTAAAATGAGACTTTGTACATTATGCTCAATGGTAGTTCAGTTGAAGGGCCTGTACTTCCTTTATTGAAGCAATCCAACCATTCTACCAAATACATTTGTATTTGTGGCAAATCACACTCCTGAAATCATGGGAACCTCTGGCCCTCTCCACCAATTCTAAGTCACCAAAGTCAAATCTTCATCTACATCCTGCCCAAAGAATCAAGCAGCTCCAGCCCAGTAGAGAAATGGAGACGTGAGCAGGAGCAGTCAGTGGAGGCTTACCTAATACTGTAGAGCACTTTGCCATTTTTTGAAATCCGTAGCAATTTGTTGTCGGTGGTGACATCATGGAAGTTGGCTCCCTTCTCATTGGCGAAGAACAAATCTGGTTTCCAAATGGAGTCCAGCATAGATGGGTCCAAATCCAAAGAATCATCAGGGTACTCACTGTATGCTAGCCGCGAATCATTCCACTGTTGTCTCAAAAAAATGTTCACACGGTAGTCCTAAAGAAACGCCAGGTACAAAAGTTACTTATCACCTATGCTAGCATAAGAGTTCCATCTCCATTCCCCCTGTGCTCTCCTTCGTGATTTAGTACAGCATTGATGTCTAAGTAAATCAGGCCATGTCTACCTTGGTCAATAAACCACTCAGGTCTATTGGTGTAGGGACAGGGAGCAGAGAAAGAAAGAAGACTTAACCAAATCGGCACCCTAATGCAACAGGTTGAGTTTGATTGAATATTTTTTATGTTTAATCTAGTCATTCTGGGATCAAATAACATTAACTCAAACTGATTTTACTATAGAAAAAGGTAACAACGAGTCAAGAAATCAGTCTGGGAAGGCAGATTGTCAAATAAAACTGATTCATTTTCCAAATCAGAAATGACATGATCTCAGAAGCTCTGGGCACAAGAAAACTCATTCTGTAATTTTGGTAGTGGAAAACTTATTATTAAACTGTGACATGATGGAGCAATATCTTTAAAAGTCATCAACATAAATATTAAGATGCTTCTTGTTGACAAAATAATTCCCTCACAGCTTCTTACTTTCAAAACTATTAAATATTTTATCATTTCTCTGAACGGGTTGTAGCTACAGTAGCCAACATGACGCTTCACCAAAACAAGGATCTTTTTCATGTTTCTCTAATCTGAACACATTCTGACAAAGATGCTCCTCCCTGCTGGGAACCTCGCATACTCTCCTGGCATTCCCACTTGGCTTGGCTATTTCCTTTTGTGATAAGGAATCATCTTGACTGCTCTCCTGGGGACTTCTACTCGAAGATATTTAGATATATGGAAACTGTTGCTTAGCTTGATAATTTGGACCCTGATGGAGGCCTCAATTATATTTCTTAGTCAGTCCGGACTATGTATGGTTCAGCTAACAGTTGTCCATTCCCGCCACTTGTGGTCATTTAGGGCTATATATTCTCATTCATTTTTACTATGTCTTTTACCATTTTCATCCTCATTTGCTCCATCTCCCATCTTTGGCACCTGGATTTTTGGTCATTGCTTACCTTACACTAGTGGTGACCAACTTGTCCTGGTTTGCCTGAAACTTTCCCAGTTTTAGTCCTGAAAGCCCCACATCCAGGGCACCCCCTCAGTTTCAGGCAAACTGGGATGATTGGCCACTCTACCAGGTACCATGGAGACCACTCCAGAATGGTCAGTTTTAGCTAATTTCCTCAAGGCCAAAAGAAAAAAAAATTTTAGTTGTAAAGATCAATGTGTATGGAAAAGAGCTTCAAATCCAGTTTCTTCTACCTATTTACTAAACTATTCAAATTCCCGTGACTGTTTGTTTCAAATGCAGTCATCCTGATGGTCAGGCTCATAGAGCATTTTGGAGGTGGCAGTTCGTGGGAAGGGTATCCAATGTAGGCCTAATCAAGCCTAATAATCTAATAGTTACTATCTACTGAGACTCAGCCATGAAAACCCAGCTCATTTGGAAAGGCTGAGATATCAAAAGAAAATAATCTTGGGGTTCTGCATTGTATAACATAAGGACTTTCTGACTTGGAAAATTTATCAGCCGACATTATTTGGGATTATACCAGGCCTGCACAGCAAATTCTCATACACAAGAGGGCGCTGTTGTGGGCCTGGCCAGGCTTCCATCCCATCCTGTCTCCCCCAGTGAGTAGACCAAAGAAATGACAGAACCTCCAAGTTCTCCCCATTGCTTATTTCCAGAACTGCCCAAAGGGACCAGAGGATTCATTGGGAACATGAGTTACTGGAAGCTTGGGAGTATTGTGTGAGTAAAGAGTGGGAATATTGATTTGTGGAAAAGTCAAAGAAGGGCTATTGAAAATATAAGTAATTTATGTATGAGTATGCACTAGATACATCAACTATGAGATTTTCGTAAGGTTTCCTGGAAAAAAAAAATGCAGTTTATCTAGTGTTTGAAGACCGCCCCCCTTCCTTTATTTCCCTAGAGTGACAACTAGTTATTTTTAACAAAATTAATTAGGAGCGCTCTTTGTGCCTGTTTCAAAACAAAGTTGAGAGGAAGGAGGTTTCATCCCTTAGCCAATTCTGGAGGTAAAGAAACTCAAAGTAGGGGAAGTAATGGCACCTGGAAATAAGAGAAGTGAATGGGTTAAATATCTTGGACCATCGGGACGCCATAGAGGACCTCCCAAGAGGTGATCCTAGGATAGGAAAGGCCATGAGAAGCCAGATAGGGAGCAATGGCAGCAAAATCACCAAGAGAACATCATTGTAATCCTCCCTTGAGCCTGAGAAGGATCTAAAATGTGTGCTGAGGGACCCTTGAGAATACTACATTAGTGACATACAATATGCAAAGATTGACCTTTAAGAAAAACATCTCAATTATAAATTTTCACAGCTAATATACGTCTTTTAAAAAGTCTTTCCCATGAGTGTTCTTCTGCAATGTTTCCTGGTTTCTGGTTTGAGTTTTATATATAGAAAATAATGAAATAATTCTCCCAACATTGCAACTATCGTATCACAATAGAACTGTGAAATGTCTAATGGTTAATTTTAAATAAATTAATCCCCTTATTTGTAAGCAAGGATAAGTGGAGAACTTAGAGGAGAAAATATATTTTATGCCACAATGCCAGCAATTACATAAGGCTTTTGGTAAAGCTTTAGATTATAAATATTTGTTCTTTCTAATGTATAAGAATCAAAATTTATCTGTAATTTTGTTTATGGTGTTATACAGTATTCTAAAATCAATAGCAATCCTTAGAATCTTTAAGAATACAAAAGGACATCCACAGATCTCAAGAAGTAGACAGCCAAAAAAAAAAATTTTTTTTTTTTCTGGAACTCTGTGTCTGTAATTCTACTCAGCTCACTATCATTTTCAATGTAGGGTAGAACTTCGACACATGTGATTCATCTACCCACCATCTCTGTTTATTTACAGATAGATTTGATCACTCATGATATTCCAAACCACAGGAGAATAGTTATATTGTTCTGTAGTCTTTGTTTGTTTTTATTTTTGCTTCTAGGTTTAATGAAATATTAAAGGAGAGGTAAATATTGAGAGACATGCTTAAATGCAGACTGAATATTCTTTTACATTGCCTTCTCTCTCCAGGGGCAGATTCTACTTCAAATAAATGACACATTTTCTTGTACTAAAATTTGTTTCCTGTGATTGACTATTTGGGTATTGGATTAGGTAACAGAAATGTTCAAATTCTATATATCACATCTTTTCAAAAGCTATGTGGAAGTCATATTATCTTCACTATATTCTTAACCAAAGGTAATGAAAATACTATATTCCATATGATTATTTCATATCAAATTTAGAATTTCTAAAGTTTCACTTTTTCTGATACCTTCGAATGCTATGTCCACTCCACAAAGATGGCTTCCTTAAATTGAATTATTTTGGCACTATTTATTTAGGGTAGCCTTTTCTCATAGAGATTGCCACTCTGTTTCATACATACGCCTATTAAACCTTACCATTATCATCTTATTATTTTTATATATATGCATTTTTTCAATCTGATTACAGTATGAAGTTATCAAAGACAAGGACATGCTTGATTCAGTTCCCACACAGCTAAGGCACTCTGGTTTTCTTTCTAGCTACACTTCAATAATGTTTTCATCATCTTGAGTCTGTGCTAGCCTTTAATATGGGAAGTTAGCCTTGAGTTCAAAATTATGGGGGCAATTGTTTTCTGCTAAATTCAGGCTTTAACACTGCTTTGCTGATTTGGAGACCATGGTCACCTTATACGTTAGTTTAACATAAATGCCAGGCTTGTGGTAGATTCTTGATTCTTCCTCAAGAAGTCAGAAATAAGAATTGTAGCTACTTGCCATCTCAGATAAGTTAGTATCTCCTCCTCAATTGCTTATGCGGCTATAGAATGAAAGGGAGCCCACAGTGTTGGTTCAGCAGTTACAGCATAGCATATATTCTCATGGGAAGCTAGTATATATTCCCATGGAAGGCTGTCTACCTTCTTCTCACAGTTCTCCTTGGGGAGAGCTACATGCAAATGGCATGCGAACACACTGGACCTTAAATGGCATTACTAGTATCCCAAAACTATGCCTTTACATTAGGAAAGAGGAAGATGCAAATAGACACAGCCATCCTTTAAATTCACTTGCCATCAGCAGCTAAAAAAAGGGGTGGGGGAGGGAATGGTAAACTAACCTCCCAAACCACAATGTAACCTGTCTCTTCAAGCATGCCTTACTATAAAGTCTTCTAAGCCTTTTGGGACCACACAAAATTTGTTCCACTGAATACTCTTAACACATGGTCAACTATCAACAACCATCAACTGATCCCTGTGTCTCTTAATAAACAGAAATGTGTGTTTTTTGGAATAATGTATATCATCACAGTGATCCATAAAATTATTCCTTAGAAAAAATTATTCCTCACAGACAGAATGTTGTCCTGTGAGTACACATCTCTGGCACTAACACATCAAAGAAGTGAGAGGTGGTATTGGATCTGTAAATGAGCTGATACTTTGTGGATAAGCAGTACCAACAATAATTAGTGGAGTTGCATCAACCGTAAGAGACACAGACTGGGTAGCACCAAAAGAAAGTCATGTTGAGTTCTTGAAACACATAATCATTTCTTCTTATTTAGAAACAAACAAACACCCAACACGAAACCCTTCAATAATGATGTCCTGGGAATGGGGTAAGAGTAGGGCCTGAGGGAAGAAAGGAAAATCAACATATTTAGAAACTCAAACTTCTGAGGCAATCTTGGAAAAATTCACTCCAGAAAATGTAGAGAAACCAAAACTATTATCCCCAGGAAATAGCACTAATCAATGTCCTCAACAGCAACATCGTTGTGCATTAAAGTTGAGTGTCAGATGTTTTGATTCCTACTAAAGACAGTTCAGGGAAGAAACTGATTTTGTTTAATTTTTTTGGTCCAGTTTTTCTGAGTGAAATTTTGTGGACATGTGGGTAAATTCATGGATAGTAAAACTCCAAAGTTTTGGTGAAGGAAACTTGGGCTGTGGTGACAATCTACAGGTGCATCAGGTGGGCTCCCAGGCAGGGCCTCAGGTACAGCTGGAAGCCTATGACCTGGACAGCCAACACCCCTCCACAGCAGAGCTGTTCTCACATTTTTATGAGCCTCTAGACAACATCCATTTAAATATCGATGCCTTTGTTTTTGTAAATAAAGTTTTATTGGAGCACAGCCACACCCATTTGTGTGCATATGGTTTACGGCTGCTTTCATGCCAAAAGGGCAGGATTGAGTAGTGGCAACTAAGACTGTCTGGCTCTCAGTGACTTAAATATTTGTTGTCATGCCTTTTACAGAAAATATTTATTCCCTAGGTGGCATGAGGATTTACTGCTTGACTTAAGCATGATAGAGTTTCAAAAAAAAATTTTTTTGTTTAGTTTCCCACCAAAGCCATAATTGAAGAAAGAAAAAAAATTTTTTTAAAGCCAAATGAAATTTATAATTACATCAAAAGCTAAGAAATAAAATAAAAGAAGTGCAGTACACACCAGTCTTCTGACCATGCAATTTGATCTCTCTTGCACAGCAGAATAGACAGGGGGTTGATACCATGCTAGAGCAACAATTTCCAATTTTTCTGATAAGAACTATGACAAAGGACACCTTAATAAGTGACCAGGAAGCACCTACACAGCCCATTTATTAAACACCTTTAGCAGCTGTTAAAACAGGAAAACAAGGATATCCACAACTTCCGTTTTCATCTCCTTAAACGGTTCACTTTTTCTTGCATTAATGAACATTAAAAAGGTAGAC
Source organism: Dugong dugon (assembly GCA_030035585.1). Lineage (NCBI taxonomy): Eukaryota > Metazoa > Chordata > Mammalia > Sirenia > Dugongidae > Dugong > Dugong dugon. The sequence continues at coordinate 163,828,841 of CM057483.1, forward strand.
ATTTACATTTTTGATTGAGAATAAAATGCAATGAGGAGATTTAATCAAAGCAACTTAGGAGTCTAATTAATGCAATCAGCGTTAGGTCGTGCAAATGTGGTCATTGAATGCCATCGTGTAAAGCTGGTGATGGTGATTTGGGCTACTGGAAGCCTGGCCCCTCTGTTAGCAAGATAAAACCAAGAGAGGAGGAGACAGAAACTGAATGCCAAGCCCAAAGCTGGGTTGTCTTTCCATGTTTAGCTTTTCTTATGAGTTATTTAGTAACCTCATCAAAACTATCTTATATGGCTAAAATTGTTAATGCTCTATATCCCGTCAAAGCCTTGAAAGTCTCATTTCTGGACAATGCTGTGTCGGAGTAATATTAAAATGGATAATGGAGTTGCATTATGTCTAATCTTGTCAGTGAAAAGGAGTGGTAAAGGTAAATTAATTCTTTCTAGCTTCAAGGACACCACAAAGTACAGAAATTTATTAAACACAATCCTAGTAGCCTAGAAGAAAATTCATAAGAACAGAGGAACATTATTTTCTCCTTTTCAAAGGCATTAGGCTCATTGTTTCACTTCTTGAGTATTTCTAGGACATCAGCCATCATAGTACTTAGTCAAGCGCAACTGTATTTTATTTCGATCTCATCCAACAATATGGCTGTATACTTTACATAGCCATGAAAATTAGAACCAGCTAATTGACTTAGGACTCAAAATAAATTGTATGAGGACCAAGAAAATGTTTCACCAAAAATGCAACCTCTAGCTTACAGCCTAGTATTGTGTGGGGGTAAAGCTACTTATCTAAGAGGCTGTATCATAAGCAACACAATCACCATGACCTTTATAAGGATTCTTGGTGGGTTTCATAGGATCTTTTACACCTACATGGAACACGTTAGCGTATTCCCTATAAACTTTTAATTAATTTTATATATTTTTTTTTTAGAAAAGTCATGCATGTGATGTAATTGCTGTGGACTTGGGACTCCTTCCTAGTCCAACAAAATCACATCATGATGTACGTACATGTATGTATATGCATATATGTACTATAGTAAGCTAAGCTCCTTGGCATATATCCTAAGTGTAACATCATAGGAAGGCTTGATTATGTTTAACTTCCATCACATGTAAAAGACTGGCTATAACAAACATCTCTCAAACTTCCAAATTTATTATGAAACATTGGAGATGCACATATTTAAATATCCTTAACTATACACCATCCTCATTACTGGCAATTTTACCTAAAACTAACCAAACATCAAGTGATTCCAAAATTTCTATGGCATGATGTATAGCAGATTATTGAATTTTAAGTAATGAACACTTGACTTATGACTTTCCAGAATGAAAGAGGACAGGTAATCATTTTTTAGAGTGAATGGTGTTGGAAATTGGCGTTCAGTTAATGGCTCGCAAATATACAACAGTGCCCTTTGATCCTGCATCCCATTCCTTCACACGATGGCTTCAATGCTCAGTCCCACTCACCATTGTAGTTTCTGCTATTGACCCAAAGCTGTTGATAAATATGTTGCAGGTAACATTTACAGGAGGCCCTGCAAGTTGAACAATAAATAGAAAATTTGACAGGTTGTGTTCATGGCATAATCAAGTCATGTTTTTCTCTTGCCAGTGGCATTTTAGCACTTACCATGGTGGTTTCTGTGACCGATCCAAAACTGTTGATAAAAATATTGCAAGTAACGTTTACTGGAGGACCTGCAGAATGCAATAAGAATATTGCAATAGACATTGAAGCAAAGATACAGCTCCATCAACATCTGTGCAAATGGTTAGAGATGCGAATAAAGTTAAATGATGGCGAGATTGCAAAGAAAAATTTTACCCAGAGGTCCACAGTGATAACATTCCCGCTAGTATTTCGGATAATGACAGTTAAGCAATGATAACAAACCATGAAGAGTTTTGGATTTGGAAAATATAAGCCAAAGACTATTAAATTGAATTTATTACTCTAAATTGCTCATAAAATAGTTCTTTGGGTCTTTCTTTGACTTTAGGGACATCAACATTGTAGTCATCAACGTTTTAGACATAAACACCCATGGTGGTAAAATAGCCTGGGCCATGGGGTCAAATGAAGCAGCATCTTAAACTGTGGGTAGATCAGGAACATCTACTTCCTTTTGTGTGACACCGTTTAATCAAGTGGGTCTACTCTGATTCTGTTGTGTTGACACCTCTGAAGTTACCCCATTCCTTCTTTACATCCTCTGCCTCCCAATGAAGCATGGTGTACAGGAATGCAAAAACAAAGAAAATGAACTTATGTTAAGACATAAACACACACAGAACGTCACTTAGTATCCATATTGTTGTCTTAAGACACAAGGTGTAAAGCAAGTGTTATTACATACATCCTAGAGATGTTTGGAACCAAGTAAGAGACCCCTTTTCTCTTCAGAGACCCAAGGACTAGCCTGACTCTAGCCCCCTTTTCCTCTTGCCCTTCAGCAACAGGCAAATCACTCTCATGATTTCTGCCTTCATATTGTTTTTTTATAATTTTATTTTATTTTTTGTGAAAATAGTAAAGGATACAGCACGTCAACAAATTCCCCATGTACCGTTCAGTGATATTGTCTATAGTCTTCAAGTTGTGTAACTGTTTTTGCTATCTTTTTCTAAATTATTCCAGCACCATTATTATAAAGTCACTGTCCCCTAAGCTTCTCATCTAACCTTTCGAGATGCTGTGGTCAATTTGATCCCACATAGATAAATATTTGAGAGAGCACAATGCTGAAGGCAGACATACTTTACTAATTAAGCTAAACTGTTGTTTGTTTCATAGCTGACTTCTGGGAAAAATTTTGGTTTGAGGTTTAGGGTTTAAAGATTATCTCAGGACGGCCTTCGTGTTTTGCTGGGGAATATGCTTGTTGCCTTCATGGAATTTCCTGGGATACTTTCCGAGATAAGAAAGTATTGCTGCGAGCCATCCATTCACTCGCTACTTTCCCTGTGGAAATTTGTCTCTTTTCCCTCTACAAAAGCCCAGCACCCCAGTGCAAGCTATACCCCAGTTGGCTTTGTATCCACAAGCCAGCAGGATCTGAATGAAGAGGAGTTTGGCTTGAGGCCTCCCTCAAAGGCTGGTAGTAAAAACACAAGCTGTGGCAGCACTTGAGCACTGTGTTTGCAAACTCCAGGAGTCTATGTTGGGTGCTCGAAAAGAGGAAAGGAAATTTGGGCTAAAACAGCTCATTTAACTCCTCAAGCAAGAATCAAGGAGATTTGGTACAAGATATGTGTTAATTGGTTTTTCTTTTTAACATACCTACCTTTTCTGCTTGTAGTGAAAAAGTAAATGTGTTCAGTTTAAAAAAAATGTTCACAGGCATAGAGTCGCAGGCACTACCCTACCAAAACAATTTTCAGCCTATCCTTTGAAATCCTTCGAGTCTTTCTAGTTCGCCCTAGTTCCTCTTATGGCAACATCTGCCAAGATGAGTTCTTCTCCATGGTTACTTCCTACCCTGCTTAATTTTGTTTTTCTCTTCTGGTTAATAAAAAAAACAAAACAAACAAACAAACAAAAAACCGAGTCTTTCTCTTTCTTGGCCGTGCAATTCTGTTCTATAACAAATACATTTTTCTGCTAACAAGAAATAAATTAGAAAAGGTAGCGGCAAGTCACAAGAAATTGTGTGTTTGCCTTTTTTGCCCTCTCTGCAATGAAATATTTTCTTTCAGATCGTACAATTCGAGATGAAAAACGTTCATGAATTCTTCTATGCAAGATAGAAAATGAATGATGGGGGAAGAAACAGGAAAAAGAGAAAGGTCATTTTAACAGGTGGAATTTAAAAATCGAAATGTAGGTTGTCTTGCATTGTACATTATCTGTCCTTCTCGCCTCCCCAACAGGCTTGGAAGCATTTAGAAGGCTGGGTCAGCCGGTCATGTATTTGTTTTTATCCTTCCCGGTAATTGGCAATGTGAGTGTATTGCTAGAACTAAAAATATTTTTTAAGCTAGCACATATTGAAGCACTATGCTAAGCACGTTAAAAATTATCTAATTTAATCCTCACTAAAGAGGAATTTTTTTTATTGCTCCAGTAAATGTTTACAGATGAGGAAACCAAGGGTTAGGTTAAGTAACTTGCCTAAAGTCATGCCGCAAGTTATTAGATAAGCAAAGACTCCGTATCTCGTCATTCTGATTCCAAATACCTGAACTTGAACCACTTTGTGGCACTGCCTTCATTACAATGTCCTCTCTCTCTCCTGACCAGCTAACCGTGGTCTAGCAGGGTTTTCCATTGGTCTGTAAGCTCCTGGGATGATTTGATCCTTTACATCTGACCTCTTTAATCGTGGGCGTTGTTTCACGGTTCATTTTGGTTTGGGATAGAAAAAGTTGGCAATAAAAACAACTTTAAGTTGTTTTTTTTTTCTGAATGAGGAATTAGCACATCCATATCATAAGAGCTGACACAGGTTAAATTTCTCTGGGTGTCAGTGAGTGCCTTGTCTCATCTCATCTCATTCAGTAGTCCCGTAATTAGGTGCTATCATGACTCCTGTCTTGTAGAGGAGGAAACTGAGGCACAGAGGTGGCTAATTAATTTGCCCAAGGTCACAGGGTTGGTAAGAGGCAGAAATTGCCTAACTTTAGGGACTTTTTTTAGCCACAGAGGTAAAATGCCTGAGACCAATAGAATTACTCTAATGATAGAAGCTCCCTGAATATGACACTCATCCTGTGAGGTATTGGGTTGAATGATAGGATTGTTTGTTTTCACTTTTAAGAGTTATCCTGATGTATGCCAGCACAACCTCTCATCTGTACTTTTGTCCAGGGATCTGCTCGGGTGTTCTGATTAACAAGGACATGCTCTTAGATGTGATCACCAGTGAATGAATTGTTCTGTAAACTATAGAAATAGTTAACACTAGCTAACCTCACTTAATTGATTTATTGGCAAACCGATGTTGCTCCAAAGTGAGTTGGATGAGACTCTGACTGGGTAGATGGATTATATAGACATCTAGTCTCTCATATCACTGTCCTTCCCTCCCTCCCTCCCATTCTTCCTTTCTTCTTTTCCCTTATTCATATGAAAAAGAGAGGTCTGGCTAGAAATCAAGTATGCAATTCAATTAGAAATGGAAGTGAAATAGATTTGGAACTCTTTCAATGTATTTGGCAGAATGGCTCCCCTGGCTGACCCCCAGCACAAAGGATGACAAGCCCTATCCCATACTGATCCTCTTTATTGCTATATGTGATTGTCTCAGAGTAACTTCTTTGAAGTAAGAAATCCATATAAAATTACAAGCATGTTACCTTGGAGGGATAATGAAGTTATCTATCATTGTCCATTAACAGCTTCATTTTTGGATCAGTTGATCAAATTGGCTGTAGTAGGGAAGAGGATTACATAGGGTGCTGCCCCCACTGTTATATCTCCTGCTACTCAAAGTGTGGTTCAAGGACCAGCAGCATCAGCACCACCTGGGAGCTTGTTAGAAATGCAGAATCTCAGGCCCCACCGAGACCTGCTGAATTGGAGTCTTCCCTTTAACAAGGCCCCCAGGGGATTTGGTGCTACTGATCAATTTTCTCCCTTTCAAGATCAACATCACTTGTACGTTCAGTCTTTCATGAGTGCTCTTTGAAATGTTAACTGTAGTACATTAATAAAACTTCTAAGGTCAACCAAGTTTGGAAAACTCTGTTTAATAAAGTGAAACAGGTTTCTTTAATGTAGGTTTCCCCAAAGCTTTTAATACACCTGTGTGAATTATGTTGCTCCTGAAGAAGAAAACAGCGTGTATCGTTATTTCCCAAACGTATTGGACCATCGTAGATTTTTTTTTGTTTTCCAAATGGACCATTCTTTTTCATGGAGCACATTTCAAAGACGGGAAACGTTCTGCAAAACATAGTTTTAGAAATGCTGATCCACGTTATTCATTTATTTTTTCAATTAACAAATACTTGTTGAAAACCAAATATCTTAGATGATAATAATAGAACTAGGAATAAGACTAAAAGACTATCACAGGGCTATGTTAAAATTCTGTGTTCCTGCCAAGGACAGAAAGTCTTATTGGGGGAATGGATGCAGAGACATGCCTGAGATGGCGAGGCAATGAAGGGGAACAATCAGTGAAGATCAGTTTAACCTTTCCCAGTTACTTGTCTAAGACTAAATACTTGTGTGATGGTCCTCTAGTCTAGAGATGTAACTCACGGGTGTGAGCTATAAACTCTGCTTGCAATTGGATTTGATAAATTATTCATTGCTAGATGAGATATGTGAGATTTAAAAAAAAATTCTCTTAAAATCTCAGTGACCTAGGCTAGGAGTTGGCAAAATTTCTTCTGTAAATGGCCAGATAGTAAATATTTTAGGCCTTTTGGGCCACAAGATCTCTGTCATAACTGTTCAATTCTGCCACTGTAGTGAAAGCAACCACAGACAGTATGTAAACAGAGGGTTGTGGCTATGTTCCAATAAAATTTTATTTACAAAAGCAGAAGGTAGATTGTATTTGACCTGTGGGTCTTTGTTTGCATAGCTCTGTTCTGGACTCTTGGAGGTTGGGGAACAACAGAAATTTTCTGAAATTCCATGGTCTTTTCATGGCTGGAAGTGAGGGCAGGCCATGGACATGGAGGAGCATAAGGACCATCTGTTGGACTATCTACAATGAGTTTAATGTGCTCTGCAGCATGAGCAAAGTCCACTATAGCGGAAAGATTGAGTGGAAAATGAGGCCCTTAGAGCCGGCTGCACTGGAATATTGTTCTTAGGTGCCTTCGAGTTGGTTCTGACCTATAGCGACCCTATGTACAGCAGAACGAAACACTGCCTGGTCCTATGCCATCCTCACAATCATTACCATGTTTGAGACCATTGTTGTGCCATTGTGTCAGTCCATCTCATTGAGGGTCTTCCTCTTTTTCTTGACCCTTTACTAAGTACGATGTCCTTCTCCAGGAACTGATCGCTTCCGATAACACGTCCAAAGTACATGAGACGAAGTCTCAGCATCCTCACTTCTAAGAAGTATTCTGGCTGTACTTCTTCCAAGACAGATTTGTTCATTCTTCTGGCAGTCCATGGTATATTCAGTATTCTTCACCAACACCATAATTCAAAGGCATCAATTCTTCTTCGGTCTTCCTTATTCATTGTCCGTCTTTCGCATGTATATGAGGTGATTGAAAGTATCATGACTTGAGTCAAGCTTACCTTAGTCCTCAAAGTGGCATCTTTACTTTTTAACACTTTAAAGAGGTTTTTGCAGCTGATTTGCCCAATGCAATATGTCATTTGATTTCTTGACTGCTGCTTCCGTGGGCGTCGATTGTGGACCCAAATAAAATGAAATCCTTTACAAGTTCAATCTTTTCCCCGTTTGTCATGATGTTGCCTATTGGTCCAGTTGTGAAGATTTTTGTTTTCTTCATATTGAGATGTAGTGTATACTGAAGGCTGTAGTCTTTGATCTTCTTCAATAAGTTCTTCAAATCCTCTTCACTTTCAGCAAGCAAGGTTGTGACATCTGCATATCGAAGGTTGTTAATGAGTCTTCCTCCAATCCTGATGCTGCATTCTTCTTCATGTAGTCCAGCTTCTCGAATTATTTACTCAGCATACAGATTGAATAAGTACGGTGAAAGGAAACAACGCTGACGCACACCGTTCCTGATACCACATAGTATTCCCTTGTTCTGTCTGAATGACTGCCTCTTGATCTATGTATAGGTTCCTCATGAGCACAATTAAGTGTTCTGGAATTCCCATTCTTCGCAATGTTATCCATTATTTGTTATGATACACACAGTCGAATACCTTTGTGTAGTCAACAAAACACAGGTAAACATCCTTCTGGTATTCTCTGCTTTCAGCCAAGATCCGTCTGACATCAGCAATGACATCCCTTGTTCCATGTCTTCTTCTGAATCTGGCTTGGATTTTTTTTTTTTTTTTGAATTATCTCCTGCAACATTTTACTTGAGTGTGATAGTAATGATATTGTTTGATAATTTGCACATTCTGTTGGATCACCTTTCTTTGGAATGGGCACAAATATGGAGCTCTTCCAGTCAGTTGGCCAGGTAGCTGTCTTCCAAATTTCTTGGCATAAATGAGTGAGCGCTTCCAGCATTGCATCCGTTTGTTGAAACATCAGTTGGTATTTGCTCAATTCCTGGAGCCTTGTTTTTCACCAATGCCTTCAGTGCAGCTTGGACTTCTTTCTTCAGTACCATTGGCTCTTGATCATATGCTACCTCCTGAAATGGTTGAACATCAACCAATTCTTTTTGGTTCAGTGACTCTGTGTATTCCTTCCTTCTTCTTTTGATGCTTCCTACACTGTTCGATAGTTTCCCTGTAGAATCCTTCACTATTGCAACTCGAGGCTTGAATTTTTTTCTTCAGTTCTTTCAGCTTGAGAAATGCTGACCGTGGTCTTCCCTTTTGGTTTTCTAACTCCAGGTCTTTGTAGGTTTCGTTATAATACTTTACTTTGACTTCTCAAACTGCCCTTTGAAATATTCTGTTGAACTCTTTTATGTGATCATTTCTTCCATTCACTTATCTACTCGACGTTCAAGAGCAAGTTTCAGAGTCCCTTCTGACATCCATTTTGGTCTTTTCATTCTTTCCTGACTTTGTAATGACCTTTTTTGCTTTCTTCATGTATCATGTCCTTGATATCCTCCCACAAATCATCTGGTCTTCAGTCATTAGTGTTCAATGCATCAAATCTATTCTTGAGATGGTCTCTAAATTCAAGTAGGATATACTCAAGGTTGTACTTTGGCTCTCATGGATTTGTTTTAATTTTCTTCAGCTTAAACTTGAACATGAACAATTGATGGTTTGTTCTGCAGTCGGGCCCTGGCCTTGTTCTGACTGATGATATTGAGCTGTCTCCATTTCCACAGATGTAGTTGATTTGATTCCTGTGTATCCCATCTGGCAAGGTCCACCTGTATAGTCACTGTTTATGTTGTTGAAAAAAGGTATTTGCAATGAATAAGTTGTTCTTGAAAAATTCTGTCATGCAATTTCCAGCATCGTTTATATCACCAAGGCCATATTTTCCAAGTGCTGATCCTTTTTCTTTGTTTCCAACTTTGTTTTCCAATCACCAGTAATCATCAATGAGTCTTGATTGCATGTTTGGTCAATTTCAGACTGCAGAAGTTGGTAAAAATCTTCAATTTCTTCATCTTTGGCATTAGTGGTTGGTGGATAAATTTGAGTAATAGTGTTATTAACTGGTCTTCCTTGTAGTCCTATAAATATTCTCCTATCACTGATAGCGTTGTACTTCCGGATAGATTTTGAAATGTTCTTTTTGACAATGAATGCAACGCCATTCCTCTTCAATTTGTCTTTCCCAGCATAGTAGACCATGATTGTCTGATTAAAAATTGCCAGTACCAGTCCATTTCAGCTCACTAATGCCTAGGATATCAATCTTTATGCATTCCATTTCACTTTTGACGGCTTCCAATTTTCTGCGATTCATACTTCATACATTCCACTTTCCAGTTATTAATGGATGTTTGCACCTGTTTCTTCTCATTTTGAGTCTTACCACATCAGCAAATGAAGGTCCCAAAAGCTTTATTCCATCCATGTCATTGAGGTTGACTCTACTTATGCTTCCCCAGTCATATTTTGAGTGCCTTCCAACCTAAGGGGCTCATCTTCTGGCACTATATTAGACAAGGTTCCGCTGCTATTCATAAGGTTTTCACTGGCTTTTTTTTTTTTTAAGAAGTAGAACACCAGGTCCTTCTTGCTAGTCTGTCTTCGTCTGGAAGCACCACTGAAACCTGTCCACCATGAGTGACCCTGCCGGTATTTGAAATACCGGTGGCATAGCTTCCAGCATCACAGCAACACACAAGCCCCCACAGTACGACAAACTGACAGATGAGTGGTGCACTGGAGTGTACCCACGTGAAAACCATTAAGCCAGGGCCAGACCAGCCTGTTCTTACAAGAGCTACCAGGGCATATGGAAGGGAAAGGGGGCCAGGTCAGATAATGTGGACAAAGAATACTTAACATATTTGACTCAGTCACTTTATTTAATCAAGGGCGGATTATCCAATAGGCAAGGTAAGCACAGTGCTTAACTTGTTCACCAGATCATCTGTAGTGAACAATTTCACATTTTTTTTCACCACGTCAACGATTCTGCTTCTGGTTATGGCTGGCATCTCTCTCTCCCAACCCCACAGCACCTTCCTGTAGAATCAAAGCCTCTTTTCAAATTTAACAATCCCTCCATGGGCTTACTTGTACTTACTTACTAATCTGTAGTGACTAATTTCACATCAGAGATGTGGTGAGACCCAAGTGAAATTGGCCACTACAGATTAGTAAATAAGCACAAGTAAACTTGTGCTTATCTGCTTAATGGGTAATCTGCCTTTGTATTTAATATAATGACTTAGGCATTGCTCATAACAAATGCATCAATGCTAAGAGCCTTCTGTATCTTGCATATTCAAAACCTGGAACCATTTTTTAAGAACTTCTACCACAATAATGAAAATTTTATCTATTATTCATAGCGACTATGTGAAAATATGCTGGTTAATGCAACTATATTTTTTGTATTGACCAAGGCTTTCTAAATTAACAATAAATATTATTTTTTTTAAACCCTCATAATGGTTTCTCTTTAAAAGTAAGCATCATGAAAGAATAGGGGATCTTGTATAACCAAGACAACTAGTTGCTATTGGTTAGTTTTGCCTCAGTTATTTTCCAACATCAGTTTAAGACAAAAGACTACTTAAGAGCAAAGGACATTCTTAGAGTTTCAAGATGAAAATGTTATTTTTTTCTCCCTTGTCACAAATAGAAAAGAGTGGCATTTTTGTTTTGCATTTCATTCCTCTTAAATAATTGAACGTGTCCTGTAAGTGCCACAATTGCTTTAGTGTGTAGCCCTTGAATGGGAAGAGCATAATAAATATATGTGCTTGATTTAAATAGAAATTAAATCTCCTTTGGAATAAGAAGATTTCATCTAGCAGAAAGATTCTTGCCATTAGCTCAAGAGACAAAGGGCAAATAAAGCAGGCATAGGAAGCAAGGCAAGAAGATGTAGAGTTGAGGGTCAGAGCCATGATAGCTGAACACGGGGGAGCACTGTTTCTTCTGATGGCTTCCTGTGTTGCCTGGTGCTTTGATGCCCCTGAAAGAGAGAGGGCCTGGAGGATGGGAGGGTTGTAAGGAGAGGGCATGGCTTTTCTTGGTGGCACTCTTCTTGTGAGGAGGGATTTGGGGCATCTAATCTAGGGACAGTGGTGGTTCAGTGGTAGAATTCTCACCTTCCATGTGGGAGACCTGGGTTCAATTCCTCGCCAATGCACCTCATGCGCAGCCACTATCCATCTGTCAGTGGAGGCTTGAGTGTTTCTGTGATGCTGAACAGGTTTCAGTGGAGCTTCCAGACTAAGATGGACTTGGAAGAAAGACCTGGCAATCTATTTCCGAAAATCAGCCAATGAAAACACTATGGATCACAACCATCCAATATGCAACCAATCATGGGGATGGCATAGGACTGTTGTACATGGGGTTGCCAAGAGTCAGGGGCCCACTGACAGCCGCTAACAACAACAACAATCTGGAAGAATGGAGAAATGATGATGGAAATTTTTTTAATGTCACAATCATAATTAGAAATGACCACACAACCCAACTCGTATTATTTTAATCTTATTTAAAATTCACCATGAATGAATTATATACCACTGTTCCTTCTGCCCAAAACATGGCCAAGATGGTTTTTCCAGTCCTACATTTCAGTTTGGTTACTGACAACCAGGTTTGTGCAAAGGGCAAAATAATCAGAGAAGAAAAGAAGTTGGGCATTTACTGCTTCCCACAGCCTAGTGTCCAGCAAACTATTTGCTTTGGACCAGCCCTATTGATGGAAATGAGGAAATTGCCAGACAAAGCAATTAATTAGCACCTAAGACAGCTTAAATATAGAGAACCAAATGGCAGCTTCTGTGAGTCCTGCCCATTAAAGGCTACCAGGTGTTGACTGTGCCTACACAAGGACGAGTGAAGGGACAGATGGGCACACCATGGCTCAGATCCCTGTCAGGGGGCCTTGAGAGTGCCAGCAAGCTTTTTTCTTTGCATGCTGTGAATCTCCCCATGGTTTAAAGAGAAGGGAGAAGACACAAGCCACCACCCCATACTAGGGTAATCACATTTAAGCGTGAAAGACGGCATTATTAATATTTACATATAGGAACACCAGGCATAAACCAGGACTGTCCTTACAACTCTCCCATCCTCCAGGCCCTCTCTCTTTCATGGGCATCAAAGCACCAGGCAACACAGGAAGCCATCAGAAGAAACAGTGCTCCTCCGTGTTCAGCTATCATGGCTCTGACCCTCATCTCTACATCTTCTTGCCTTGCTTCCTCTGGACTTCGGGTCGTATTACTCGTAAGGTATATCTAAAGTATGGTGACCACAGTGTGTGTTGTTTTTATCACCATCTGTGCTTTAAACACATAGCAGAAACTCTCTGAGCCTGTCAATTCTTTTGTAGAATGAGAATAATAATGCTTACTAGCATGGTAACGGTAAGAATTAGTAGTAATGTATAGAAAGCACATGCCACAGTGTCTAGCACATAAAACCAAACCAAACCCATTGCCGTTGAGTTGATTCTGACTCATAGCGACCCCACAGGACAGAGTAGAACTGTCTGGCACATAATAGTTGCTTAATAAAATGTAGCTGCTATTATTCATAGTAATGATAGTAGCATCACTATCATTACTACAAGTACATTGGATTGTCAAAATGTGTCTATGCAGGAAGTACATCATCAAGCCTATTTTAAAATAGAGGAGACTGAAGTCTTGGTACTACAACTTTGATATCCCAACTTTCTCTGTGCTAATCTTTACTGAAGTGGTCCTTATCTCACCCAGTGTCCTTTCTCTTCTCTCCAGAAACTCTGTATTTTCTCAGCTCTACAGAACTTCTTGGCAGAACCCAGCCACCTTTTACGACTTTCTTGCTTCCAGGGATTACGCATAAACATTCTTTGTGTCTGCACAACCTATATAGCTACCCCATGTTTGAGATGATCACTGTTAACTTCTTTATTTAAAACAGGGATTTTCAGTTTCAGACTGTTGACATTTTGGGTGGGATGATTCTTTGTTGTGGGGACTTGTCCTGTGCACTGTAGGATGTTTAGCAACATCCCTGGCCTCTACCCACTAGAAGCCAGGAGCATCCACTTGTGAAACCAAAAATGTGTTTACATATTGCCAAATGTCCCCTGGAGTGGGGAACGGCTGGGGACTCACCCCCAGTTGAGGCAAAAATAGCAGGATAGGTGGAAAGGTTATTCACCAGGGATCACATTTAGGTAATAATGAAATGAGTTTCAGATTATTCTTCTGCTTCATCAAATAAGGTGTTATGGATTGAACTGTGTCCCTCAAAAATATGTGTTGTAAATCTTAACCTCTATGCCTGTGGTTATAATCCCGTTTGGGAATGGGTTGTTTTTGTTATGTTAATGAGACGTGATTAGTGTAGGGTGTATCTTGAGTCAATCTCTTTTGAGGTATGAAAGAGTTTAAATCAGCAAGTAGGAACTAGAGACTGGGGAAGAGAGACGCCAAGCCACATGAAGATTGTCCAGGAGCAGAAGCACAAAGAGACAAGGACCTTCCTCCAGAGCTGACAGAGAAAGAAAGCCTTCCCCTAGAGCCCAGCACCCTGAATTTAGACTTTTAGCCTCCTAAACTGTAAGAAAATAAATTTCCGTTTGTCAAAGCAACCCATTTGTGGTATTCCTGTTATAGGAGCACTAGGTAACTAAGACACAAGGCCAGTGTCATATTAAAATATCTCTCAGTCATGGTCATATGACTTTTTCATGAGAATTTCATCTCTTCCATGTATTTCAACAAAGAGAATTTTTTTTTTTATAAGTGTACTTTGAGTGAAAATGTATCAGCATCATGGAAGTTACACTCCCTTGTTGGGTTTGTTCATCAGGAAATTAAATTTGGTCCCTCTTTACAGGCATTAGCTGAATTCTGAGTATTTCTATCTTGCCAATCTTCAGTCATTCAGTAATTCAACAAATATTTATTGAGTACCCATTATGTGCCTGCCATATACTTAGTCTTTTACTAATCACCATTTACAATAAAACGGTGAGTTGTGGGGATAAATATATCAGGCATTAAGGGCAAGTCAGAAACAATTCACTGAAAAGCCCTTGAGTCATTCTGCAAGAAATGTCAGACTAAACAAAAAGTGTGTGCCCAGCAAAGCATCATGGAGAGGGCATTTTTGCTCAGCCTCTTTCTAATACAAGTGAACTGCTGCTTTTTTGTTTATCACAGGATCATAGTGTCCTTAAAGTGAGCAGTTTATGTTCTGGGAGATTCAGGGCACTTTGCTTGTGATGACAAGGCCCATTTTCTATTTTAAAGATCTTAGACACTGAATGGAACTTTCAGGTTGGAAGTAATTTGTAAGTGTAATCTACATACTTTTTTTTTTTTGCACAACAATAAAATGTCATCAGGTGGAGAATTGTTGGAAAACATGGGATTCTTGCTATCTTGTGATTGGGGAAGATGATAAATAAAGATCCATTTAGCTTTAGAAAACGACAATTTCAAATGCCAATTGGAATTTGTTTTGAAATCAAGAGACCTCGGCATTTCTCATGAACTCAAATGGCATTTCCTTTCATTTTAGGAAATAACAAAAATCAAATTAAAGACGACTTTCTCTCATGTTAATTGAATCCTCTACTACTCTGCAAAACGAATAGCAAGTTCATCAACCAGTTAGGTCCTAACAAATTGAAAATGGATCTTTTTGCATTCATAAGTTTTTAAAAAGGAACTTTGCTGTGTTTGGGGTTATAATAATGGAATTGGTGGATGTGATCCACACACACATTTCCATGTTGAAATCTTCTCATCCTTCCACGTCCAGTTCAGATGATGCCACCAGCGTGAACGTCTCTCTGATTCTCCCTACCTGCATATCATCTTTCTTGGAAACTCCATAGCCCCATAATCCTTAACATGCCGTGTTGTCCACTTTTTATACGCGTCTAATCTTCTCTAGTATGCTCTAGGCAGGTTATGGTTTGGATTTGATTCACTGTAACATTCCCCTTGGCACTTAGTGTAGTACTGAGCACATAGTAGACATTCAATAAATGCTCGATGAATGCTGTTTATCAGAATCTAAGCCTTCTCTGTGTAAAAAAAGGCCAGTGGAATCCCATGAAATCCACGCTTTTCCATTTCATTTCAGAACCACTTTCAATACAAGGCCTCTGTCTTTGCAGCTTCAAAGAGCAGTTCATTCTTTTCTGGGTCATTTAAATCAATTGTTTCATCTCAGCCTGGGAAACCAGAAGTGAATTCTGTTTGTTGTTTCTGCAGAGCACTCAACAGATGAGAAAATTTTGACAGAAACATGACAGTCACCAATGAGAAACATTGCAATGTGGTCCTTTGAAACCACTACCGACCTGCCCTGTTTAAGGTGGGGGTCAGGAAGCTTCTTGACTGCTACCCACCTTCCTGATATCACCCCTCACCAGTGCAGCCTCATATAATGAAAAACAAATCCTAAACTTCGCAGCCAGAAGGACTGGGTTAAAATCCTGGCTCTGCTATTTGTGTGACCCTGTGTAGGCTACTTAATCACTCTGGGTTCCAGTTTCCTCATCTAGAAAAGAACTGTCTTCCCCTAACTCTCAGGTTCATTGGGAGGACGGAATGAGATAATGTGTGTGAAATGCCAACTATCTTATCAAGGAAGGAGCTTTCTACTAAACCTTGAGCTTTTCCCTTTAGTTAACAATCAGGTAACTTTTCTTAAGTACCCGTATCTCTGCCTTGCATTTTATTACTCTCATCCCCATTCACAGAGTTAAAAAAAAAAAAAAAAAAGACCTGGGTTTTAAAAGCATAAGTACACTCCAGGAAAAAAAAAAATCAGATCTGTTCCTTGTTGGAGAAGGATTGCATTATTAAATCTAACAATTATGAGTGTAGCGAAAAATTGTGCTTTAGTGGAAAATTGCACATTGGCTACAGCACACTCTCTTCAGTGTTTTCTGACTCTGATTCTATGGGAGCTATTTTACAGCTCTGTAAATTGTACAACTGAGAGCAATGCAAAGTATCTCGCTTACGGTCATGTAAATTCTGTCCTGTTTTGTCCTGTAGAGGTTCAATCGACTTCCCTCCCCCGCTGGTGAAGAAGCTGGTTTGCCTCCATTTGCACATTCATTTTAATATTCCTGATGTATAAATGTGTTTGTTGGCTTGAATTCTGTTTTGAACCATTTATATCATCTGTCTAGTTCTCTCACTGATTAATGAGTTAAATAAAATATCTAACACGTGTTCATTTTATATCTGTATGAGAGTCATGATTTACCCTTTTTTTGGAAAATTGCCTTTTAATGTGAGGTTTTTAAAAAGAGCAATGGATGATGCCCTTTGGAAGTCTTAGTCTCAGAGCTGGACTTGGGAAGCTTGGAGACTGAAATTCTGTTCAAGGCATTGCACTGCCAGGCAACCCAGCGCATTCTATTTCGCTGTCAAAAGAGATCTTAGAGCACCATGTCTGCAAGCGCACAGTACCTAAGCTCTTCTTTCCCTTCTCTGTTCCTCTATGGCTTCCACAAATGGGGACTTGCTTCCTTATTAGGCATTCTGCACCATTTCTCTTAGGTTGGGAAGGTCACCGTTGTACTGTTAGGAAACAGAGGTTTTCTATGTCAGCAAGAGGTCTAAAAATAGAAGCCAGAGTTCCTGACATGCACTCTTCCCTACCAACAACTAGGACAGCTGCTTCCCTACTGCAGAGGGAAACCCTGAAATCGCAGGGCTCATTGTGTTTACATGTGCGCAGACTCCGCTGGTAGGCACCTTGCACTTCTTTAGCCACACTCTTCCACGTCTCTTGTCTCATGCTACACTAGGCATCTTTGCAATTCAGTTTAATTAAAAGGACATTGATTAGACTCCTACTGTATATTGGGTGCATTCTTAGTTTAGGTTCCCCTTGAGGCAAGGATTTAGATGAAAGTAGTTTATTGGGGAGGTGAATGATATACCAGTTGGGAAGTGGGGGAGTTAGACAGGTCAGGGAAGGCGGTCAAGAAAAGGTGCTTTAGTATCCTCTGATCGCAACTGTTGGGTTCTCCCATGAGCAACCCTGGAGGCCACTGTCGAAACACTCCTCTGAGCTCTTCTCCCCAAAGGGCCAGGAGCTGGGGTATCAACTCCCATCAGTCATTGGTTGAAGGTACTCCCCAGGGACATTAATTTATCCTCACTTCTGGTATGCCACAGGCTTGGATCAGAGAAAGCCCTCAAGCAAAGAAATACAAGTGTTGGCCTTTAAGTGGTAAGGGCTTGGGGAGGTGGACGGGGCACTCACAGTGGTGCTTTGTAAGGTTCTGGAAATGTAAAAATGTACTTGACTCTGACATTCAATAAACTCATAATCTGTCGTGGAGGAAAGACATGGACAAGACTATCTACAATATAATGTAATAATAAGAATAACGTTAGGGAGCATAGCCGAGGGGGCAACGAGTCGTGCATGGGGAAAGGGGAAAGGGAAAGGAGAAGAGAGATTCTTTGCAAGGGAAGTGATGTATTTCTTCATAGGTAGAAGAAGGGGAACGGAGGAAAATATGACTATTTTATAGAGAGTGTAAGTCTCTAGCCAATTCAGCAACTGAGCACTGAATTTGCATTATTGCTCCTTTTTCTGCATGTCCTCTCTCAAAGACTCCAAAATTCTGCACTGTCAGAGACTATTTAAGTGATGGAGAAATTATGTCCTATGTCAGGATTTTAATATCATCGATCTCGACCTCCACCTCAGTGTGATAGTTCTCTGATGCTGAGCTGAGTAGGGCTGTCCCTCCAAGAGTGAAAAAGCCAAGTGGATTCCTCTCATTCACCACAATTGAGTTCATGTTTGAAGTGGAGGGTGTGGTTCTCCGATTAAACACCATCACCTCCTGTGGGCTCATGATAATGGGCAGTGACACTACCTGGGTGACCTGGAGCTTATAGTTTGAAGACACGGGAGTTTGGATGGTTGGCTGAAGAAATAGAACGGAGTTTGTACCCATGATCTTCTCACACTAGAGATAAGACTTGTTGAGGTTTTAAACAGGACCTAATTTTGTGTGCTGTACCAGACATAATAGAGCTGTGGTGTAGAAAAGAAAGCCCTTCAATGGGAAATGACCCTCATTCCCAAACCCTCTGCTAATGAAGGTAGAAAGTCCCCCAAGTCAAATGGCAAGACTATTCCTAAAGGTGTCTTCTCTTCGGGGATAAGCTTTGGTTGTGCATACCTCTCCAAATGTTCACTTGCAGTTGCGTATGCCGTGCGCTTGCAAACACAGACCCTGGGGGTGGAAGTTGCCTAGGCCACCACAAAGAACAGTGCAGTGGTGGAGTGTGTGGGCTCCAGGGCCAGACTGCCCCAGTTTGACCAGTGCTCTGCCCCTCACAGTTGTGCCAGCCGTAAGGTTTTTGAACCTTTGTTTCTGGATCTGGAGAAAGAGAATTGACAACTGTAGTACTTATTGTTTTTGTGGGGAATAAATGAGGTCATGCATGTAACACACTTCACAGGTTGCATGGTACATCGTGAGATACACGCTGCCTTTGTAAACTCCATTCACACTCCAAGTCCTCACTTATCTTCCACTGTTCTCTTATACTTCAATCATCTTCAATTCCGCCTACTCAGAACTTCTGGTCTCCATGGCAGTTTCATACTTAGCTGCATATTTATATAGCCAAGAGTTGTCTGGTATTGCTCAGACTTGTTTCCTGTCTTATTTTCTCATCAAGATGATGCATTGCTAGAGGATTGGGGTTTGCTGTCACTGCTTCTGTAAGTCCTCAAAGTCCCTATAAGTTAGGTGCATCATAAGTGTTTGTCCCAAATACCTTTTGATTAATTTGTACCTTGCTACGGAGTACAGATTGACTTTATACATAAGCGGTAAGTGCTTTCTCTGCTTAAGAAAAGACCAAGCATGCTATTTCAGAAAGTGGTCTCCTTAGTTCCGAAAGAATGTTACCTCAGCCAGCAGCCCTCAAAGCCTTCCCTCTCCTGTTCCCTGAGCAAGCTTGGGATTTCAATATTTGTTAGAAAATAATCAAATAGAGAATTGAACTGTAGACTTCAGGTCTCAGACTTAGAGACTTCTCCTAATATGTCAAATTATTGATATTGTTAAGTAAAGACATCTCCAGAGCCCAAATATTAAACTGCACCAGGAAGTAGACTGTAAGACTAGATAAAATGCCAGATGGAAGGGGGCGTGCTTTTGGTATGTGGTAGTCAGCATTTTCTGGAATATGTTTAAATACATCACAAATTTATACTGAAAGAAGATGGAAAAAAATGAAATGACTACAGAATGCCATTAGACAGAGACAAATTCACAAAGTGTGTACCCCATGAAGGCAACAGTCCCTATATCCCTTCTCCTTTTCCTCAGCTGCCCACCGCACCCCCGCACCCCTGACCCAAATCTACAAGTTAGGTTCAAACATTTCAAGCAGAACACTCTTGGGAAATTGGAGAGAAGTTAGCTTTGCTCATTCATTCAATTATTCATCAGATATTTGTGGAGGATTATTAATGTGCCATAATCTGAGTATGCAGAGTTGAACAATAAACAGATTCTGGGGCAAAACACCCCAAAGACCCTCACAGGCCTCCAGGCTCACAAGCCCCTAGAATGTCTCTGTAATTAAGAAATGGAGACCAGCCTGAATCACGAGCTTGGCGTACAGCAAGACAAATCTTCTAGGCCTTTACTATCCCACTGACGGTAATGAGGGCAGACCCATGTCAGACTGCCTGATATTGAAAGCCAGCTCTGCACTCTTCCTAGCCATGTGACCATGGGCAACCACATAAACTCTGTGTTCTTGATTTCCTCATCTGTAAAATATGGATAATAGCATTCATGTACTGTCCTGTGAGGTTATTGGAAGGATTTAATGAGTTAATATGCAGAGTACTTAGAAGAATGCTTGACACATAGTAAGAACTCAGCTAATGTAAACCATCAGTGTTATTATTAAGTATTTGGGAGCCACTGTAATTTAGATGGTAGAAAACATATGGATAGGTGCAGTGGGGAAGAAAGGGCTGGCCAAGAAGGCAGCTGGTGGATAACTTGGAGACTGAACACCTTTACCCTCCCCATCTTTTGTCTAAGTATTGCACATAATACTTTGCTTCATCTACTGGGTCATATGTTTAAAATACATAAGTATTTCCCTACTCAATATGCCAACTTAGAAGCATGTATGCATGCATGTATATATTTATATGTATATATATGCATATACGTATGTATGTGTGTGTATAACTCTGTTTTCATGATATAGTTAAATTTAACAATGCTTCCCAGGAGTCTAAGTGGTCCGTCCTGCTGGAACAGAGGGAGCAGATATCAAATTATTAAGATCTGGGTGCTCTTTTTTAGCTGGTGACTGTACCCAGGAACTTCCCATGCCAGTGATGGTGGCTCCTCTGTGGCAGATGACAGAGCACTACTTCACCAAGAAAATAGAGGTCATTAGATGTGACCTTGCCTGGACTACCTTCCCCCTCTACCTGTAAAACTTACTATCAGATTAAGGGAGTGATATTTCTTCTCCAGTGAAAGGATAATCTTTCCATCTATCCTTATAAGAGTGCCCATTCTTACCCTTTCCAGAACCTGTTCCTTCAATTATCCCCTAACCCTCTTCTATTTCATGCCATCTGAGAAAAGAGAAAGTTCAGCTTCTTTCTTTCCAATTTGGATGCCTATTGTTTATTTTTCTTCACTGGTTTCTTAGGCTAGAATTTCCAGTAAAACATTTAAAAACAGTGGTGCAAGCAGGCATCTTTGTCTTGTTCCTGATCTTTGGGGGAAAACTTTCAGTCTTTCACCATTGAGTATAATGTTAGTTGTGGTTTTTTCATAACTGCCTTTTATAATGTTGAAGAAATTTTCTTCTATTCCTAGTTTGCTGAGTGTTTTTATCATGAAAACATGTTAGATTTTTCCAGATGCCTTTTCTGCATCAATTCAGACGATCTTATGGTTTTTTCCCGTCCTTCTATTAATGTGGCTTATTGCATTGATATTCATATTTTGATTCACACTTGTATTCCTGGAGTAAATCACCCTTTGAGGTGGTGTATAGTTTTTATAACACGCTGTTGGATTCTCTTTGATAGTATTTTGTTGAGGGTTTTGGTATCTATATTCATAAGGGATATCGATCAGTAATTTTCTTTTCTTGTGGTGTCTGTCTGGTTTTGGTATCAGGGTAATGCTCATAGAATAAGTTAGGAAGTGCTCTCTTTTATTTTCTGGAAGAGTTTGAGAATTGGTGCCAATTCTTCTTTAAATGTTTCATAGAATTCACTAGTGAAGCCATCTGTTCCTGGAATTTTCTTTGTTAGGAAGTTTTTTGATTACTGATTCGATGTCTTTACTTTTATAGGTCTGTTGAGATTTACTATTTCTTCTTGAGTCAGTTTAGGTAGTTTGTGTATTCGTAGGAATTTTTCCATTTTATCTAGATGATTGAATTTGTTGGTGTACAATTGCTATTTGTTTTCTTGTGTCTTGTACCTTCTTTGTCTCTCATTTCCTCCTTTACTGCCTTTTTTGTGTTTAGTTGATTTTTTGTAGTGAACTGTTTTGATTCTCTTCTCATTTCCTTTTGTGTATACTTTAGAAATATTTTCTCTGTGGTTCTCATGGTGATTACATCTAACAACCTAAATTTATAACAATCTAGTTTTAATTTATACTCACTTAACTTCAACAGCATGTGAAAACTCTGTTCCTATACAGTTCCATTCCTCCTCCCCTTTCTGTTGTTGCTGTCACAAATTACACATTTATACATTGTGTGCCTAGTAGCATAGATCTTTAATTATTTCAATGCATTTGTCTTTTAAATCATGTAGCACATAAAAAGTGGAGTTATAAGCCAAAAATACAATACTACGGGCTTTGATATTTACCCACATAATTACCTTTCCTAGAGATCTTTATTTCTTCATAGTGTTTTGAGTTACTGTTAGTGTTCTTTCATTTTAACCTGAAAGGCTCCCTTTGGCATTTCTTGTAGGACAGGTCTAGTGGTAATGGACTCCCAGTTTTTGTTTATCTGGGAATACCTTAATTTTTCTCTCACTTTTGAAGGCCAGTTTTGTTGGATATAGAATTCTTGGTTTACTTTTTTTTTTTCTTTCAGCATTTTAAATATATCCTCCTACTGCCTTCTGACCTCTGTGGTTCTGATGAGAAATTGGCTGTTTATATTATTGAGGATCCCTTGTAGGTGACAAGTCACTTCTCTATTGCTGCTCTCAAGATTTTCTCTTTGTTTTTGCCTTTCTACAGTTTGATTATAATGGGTCTTGGTGTGCTCTCTTTGAGTTTATCCTACTTGAAGTTGTTGAGATTCTCGGATGTGTTGATTCATGTCTTTCATCAAATTTAGGAAGTTTTCAGCTGTTATTTCTTCATATATTCTTACTGACCATTTCTCTTCATAATGTGTACATTGGTCTGCATGATGGTGTCCCACAAGCCCCTTAGGCTCTGTTCACTTCATTCTTTTTTTTCTGTTCCTCATAATAGATAATTTCAATTGTCCCATCTCTAAATTCATTGGTACTTTATTCTGCCTGTTCAGATCTGCTATTGAACTGTTCCAGTGAATTTTTCATTTAAGCTATTGTACTTTTCAGCTTCAGAATTTCTGTTTGGTTCCTTTTTATAACGTGTTTCTCTTTATCAATATTTTAATTTTTTATACATCATTTTGCTTATTCCCTTTAGTTATTTGTCCATGTTTCCCTTAAACTCTTTGACTATATTTAAGATAGTAGTTTTTAAGTCTTTGTCTAGTAAGTCCAATGTCCGGGCTTCCTCAGGGATGGTTTCTGTCATGTTATTTTGTTTGAATGGGCCATTCTTTCCTATTTCTCTGCATGCCTTGTGATTTTTGTTGAAAATTGGACATTTGAATATTACAATGTGATAATTTGGGAAATCAGATTTCCCCCTTCCTCAGGATTTTCTTTTTATTATTATTAAAGACTTGTCCATTGGTTTAGTAACTCTTCCAAACTTTTTTTTTTTTTTTTTTGGCAAAGACTGTATTCCTTGATGGGTGTGGCCACTCAAGTCTCTGTTTCTTTAACTTGTGTTCAGCTAGTGTTTTGACAGATTTCCTTGGACACCATGTGTTAAAAAAGAAAAACAAAACAATGAACAACAAAAAACAACAACAGGGAAAAAAATACTCTTCCAGTATTTGCAGATTGGCTCTGTGCTGGGGCACTCCTTCAGCACTTATCCAGGCTCCCACTGAACCTAGAGATCATCCTGAGGTGAAAGCTCAGGGTTTCCTCAGGTCTTAATGTGAGCTTTCATCTTGCTCGGGACATGTGTGTAGCTTTCTAAATCCCCCTGTATACATGGTGCTTTTGAATACTCTAATTTTCCAAAGAAACTCTCTCCCCAGCATCTTCTCTTAGTCCTTAAGCAGTCCGTTGCATGTCTCAATTTCAGTCTTTAGCTCCAGGTGGTTACAGTGCTTGGGGGATGCCTGCCACTTTTACATCCTGTGTGAGTTCTGAGATAGGCAAAATAGAAATGAACACCTTGCTTCAGTGTTTTAGGTAGCCACCATACATGTTAGAATAGAGAAACTCAGTAATTTGTGAATAAGGTCTACTCTGCTCCCTCTGGAACTAGGTCCAGAGTGCCATATTGGGAACATAGGCTGTTATCTTCAAACAAGCTGCCAAGCCAGGTAGTGAGTGGAGCATAGGCAAGTAAATGCCACACTGCTTTCCTAACATTTTGAAATAGCCTTTTTCTTGATTCAGCATTCATTTTGTTGCTATTTACTGTTTTCCAGAGTTCTGACAAAGTTGTTATAACAGTTTCTGCTTGTTTTGGTGTTTTTGTTGGGTGATCATAGTGCAGATCCATTTTCCTACTATCACTTGCCTTAATTATTTTGTTTAATAAACCTCCTTTTCCTCAAATAGTCTAAGCTAATATTCAATCTCCCTGTTTCTTCTTGGCAGTAATCTCTTAAATGAGAATATATACTCACTTCCCCCATATTCTCAGCTCTTATTCACTCCACATCCTACTGCAATCTGAACTTTTACCCCACTACTCTAGAGAAATTGTTCTTGCTGAGGTAAAAAAATGTCCTATTCAGACCAGTAAAACTAAATGGGACTAACGAGGTACAGGAGTCTGGTGACAAAGGCCAGAAGGCAGAGGGGGAGTAGGAAACTGATGATAAGGAACACAAGTTGAGTAAGGACACTGTCGATGTGTTGTGAGATTGTTGACCACTGTTATAGGGCAACATTTGTAGTAACTATTAAATGGGAGGCTGTTTTGTCCTGTAAGCCTTCATCTTGGGCAAGAATGGCAGCACAATTGGAAGAGCATAGTCAATATCACTTAAATGTGTAAGTAAAAAGTTTTGAAATGGTGTTTAAAAAAAAAAAAAACCAAATGAGACTAATGAGGTACAGTAGTCCAGTGACAAGGTCCAGAAGACAGAAGGGGACAAGGAAGTCCCCTGGTGATAGGGAACACAAGGTGGAGTAAGGATATTCTTGATGTGTTGTGAGATTGTTAACCACTGTCATAGGGCAACATGTGTAGTAACTGTTAAATGAGAAACTATTTTGTTCTGTAAGCCTTCATCTTAAGTGAGAATAACAGCACAGTTGGAAGAGCGTAGTCAATGTCACTGAACTGTGTATGTAGAAATTTTTGAAACGGTGTATCTTTGGCTATCTGTATTTTCATCAAAAAAAAAAAAAAGAGGTTGAGAATTTAGAGGCTTAATATGTTGTGGGGTTGTTAACCAATGTCATAAAACAACATGTGTACTACTGTTTCATGAGAAACTATTTGTTCTGTAAGCCTTCACCTGAAGTACAATAAACTATAAAAACAACAACAAAAATGTCCTATTGCTTAATACCAAGGGACTCTTTCTTTGACTCTTTTTATTCAGCATCACTGCTGCACTTGGCATGGTTGATTTCTTCATCCTCAAAACTCTCTTCCGTTGATGTCAATAACTATATCTTTTCCTGATTCTCTTCCAACTTTTCCGACCACTCTTTTCAGTATCGCTTGTTGAGTTCTTCTCTTCCTCCTACTCCTTCAATGTTCATGTTCATGGAGGTCTTGTCCTTATTTCTCTTCTCTATTTGTTAACACTGCCATGATTTTTATTTATTTATTTATTTGTTTATTTTATTTTTTTAATATTTTATTGTACTTCAGGTGAAGGCTTACAGAACAAACAGTTTCTCATGTAACAGTAGTAGACATGCTGTTTTATGACTTTGGTTAACAACCCCACAACATTTTAACCCTCTGAATTCTCAGCTTTTTTTTTTTTTTTTTGGGTGAAAATACACATAGCCAAAGATACACCATTTCAAAACTTTTTACGTACACATTTAAGTGACATTGACTATGCTCTTCCAATTGTGCTGCCATTCTCACCCAAGATGAAGGCTTACAGGACAAAATAGCCTCCCATTTAACAGTTACTACAAATGTTGCCCTATAACAATGGTTAACAATCTCACAACACATCAACAGTATCCTTACTCAACTTGTGTTCCTTATCATCAGCTTCCTACTCCCCCTCTGCCTTCTGGCCCTTGTCACTGGACTCCTGTACCTCGTTAGTCTCATTTGGTTTTACTGGGCTGTCCACTCCCAGGCTGAACAGTGAACCTCGAAGGTAACTTCACCTCGGAGCTGAAAGGGTGTCTGGGGGCCATACTCTTGAGGTTTCTCCAGTCTCCTTTAGGCCAGCAAATCTGGTCTTTTTTTTTTTTTTTTTTTTTTTTTGTGAGTTAGAATTATGCTCTACATCCTTCTCCAGCTCCGTCCAGAACCCTCCGTTGTGATCCCGGTCAGAGCAGTCAGCGGTGGTAGCCGGGCACCATCCAGCTGTACCGGACCCAGTCCGGTGGAGGTCTTGGTAGCTGTGGACAATTAGTCCTCTGGACTAATCCTTTCGTTGTATCCCGTTCTCTTCGTTCTCCCTTGCTCCCGAAGGGATGAGACCAGTGTAGTATCTTAGATGGCCGCTCAAAGGCTTCCAAGACCCCAGACACTACTCACCAAGGTAGAATGTAGAGCATTATCTTTATAAGTAGTGTCATGCCAGTTGAGCTAGATGTTCCCCAAGACCATGATCCCCAGAGCCCTCCGTCCAACAACTCAGTCCCTCGGGGAGTTTGGATGTGTCCATGGGGCCTCCATGACCTTTCCTTGTGCAGGTTGTGTTAGTTTCCCTTGTACTGTGTACTGTCTCACCTCTCACCCAAGATACCACTTATCTATTGCCTATTTAGTATTTCCCCCCCTCCCCTCCCATCCCTGGTAACCAACAAGGATTGTTACATTTTGCATGTGAAATTTTTTCATGGGTTTTTACAATAGAGGTCTCATACAATATTTGTCCGTTTGTGGTTGACTTATTTCACTCAGCATAATGTCCTCCAGTTTCATCCATGTTATGAGATGGTTCACAGATTCACTGTTGTTCTTTCTCGTTGCATAGTACTCCATTGTGTGTATGTACCATAGTTTGTTTATCCATTCATCTGTTGATGGGCACCTACGTTGTTTCCATCATTTTGCTATTGTGAACAATGCTGCCACGAACATAGGTGTGCATATGTCTATTCGAGTGACGACTCTTATTTCTCTAGGATCTATTCCTAGGAGTGGGATTGCTGGATCGAATGGTATGTCTATTTCTAGCTTTCTGAGGAAACACCATATCATTTTCCAAAATGGTTGTATCATTTTGCATTCCCATCAGCAACACTGCCATGATTTGATGACTCCCATTCCTGTATCTCTAGCCCAGAACCTTCTTAGCTCCAGATCAACATTTTTCAAGTAAAGATTAGACATGCCTATCTGGATTTTTGGCAGTTACCTCAAATGTATCATATCCAAGGCAGAACTCATTATTTCCTACTTCAGCATCTCTTTCTTCTTATATTCTCTATCTGAGGAAATTAAATTCTCATCTGCTCAATTGCCCAAACTGGAAAATTGAGTCAAATATTACTCTTTGTATTTGTCTGATGTAATTCGATCTTACATTTATCTTGTGAATCTTGCCCCTGTTTTTTAACCTCATTGCCACTGCCCAAGCCCAAACCTTCATCATCTCTCTCTTGTGAGTGATTATGATGGTGCCCTGGTCCTTCATCTTTCTAGCATATTATTCATAATGTGTCTTGAGTTGTCTCCTTAGAAACCAAATCTAATCATGCCCTTTCTCTATTTTTACCTCTCTGTTACCTACTATGGTTAAATCTTAATGCCTTAATAATCTCTTTCAAACCCTGGCCCTAACAACTTTCCTCTCTAGCCTTATCTTCTATGACTTCCTCAGTTTACTTCCTCTAGGTATACTCAACTTCTGTTATCCTCCAAACTAGCCATGTTCTTTCCTGATATGGACAGTCCCTACCTGAAATTTCCTTTGCCATTCATCAAACACCTACTCACCTCTGAAAACTCAATTTAAGTATTACTTCTTTTATGAAGCCTAGAGATACTTCTTTTTCTCCTCTGTAGACTGAACTTTCAAATATCAAGGGTTCTCCAGCACAAGAAAATAATCATCACTATTAGTGGGTACATTAGTTGGGCGTTTCAGGCCTTTGTAAACATTTTTGGTTCATGGCCTCTTAATCTGGGGGAATCATGTGCCTTGAGAATCACTCTTCAATTCTTGATGAGACTGGAAGATGAGGCTCTAAAGGAGAATTTTAGAAGAGAATCAGCCACAGGCTCACTGACTGGAAGGGGGTAAGGGCTATACCCATGGAGCAAACCTGATATTACTTACAAACTGGAACTTATTAGTAATTCAGGTATATTGGCTATTAACAAGGAGAACCATTTGGGTGCCTTTGGTTTTATTTACTAAACACCGCAGACACTGAGTAGAAAAGTTTCCTTAGGCCAGTGTATTCTATTTGGGAAAGTCTGATGCCACTCTCCACTTCTGCTCAGCATTGGCCATGGAAAGTAAAGCTTTTTATAAATGGCATATTGGCCCTGGAATAGTGCTAGAGTGGACGGTGGTGGGAATGCTGGTTAGTTAACAATTCTCCTTTTAATTCTCCTCTACTTGGTACCCAGAATAATGCTTTATGCATAATAAATGCTTGATATATGTCTATACATGAAAGAATCCATTCAGTCAACATTAAGCATCTATTAAACTCCTAAAAAGACAGGAAGTGCACACAAACCTGGGGCTCAAAGATAAATTAGACTCACCCTGGAGTCAAAAGGGGAATAGTTATGTTAAAAACATGTTCAATAAAATATTGTAGGTCGAGAATGAGTGTCCCTGTCATCATTCTCTAATGACCTACTTTCCTCTTCATCCTAGGCTTTATGTATCTGGAGGGGTACTTTGGTCTAAGTCCTGTCCGGCAGGACTTATTTACTTCCCTCTAAATAACAAGAATGTTAAACAAAAATCCAGTTACTTTCCATTCAGAGAAACAGAGTAAGGAGTCAAATAAGATAATGCATATATTTTTTTAAAAAACTCTGATTTTAAATGAGTCACATTGTTTAATTCAGTTGCTCACGTCCAACTTCGCATTAGTATGGATTCTGGGATTAAAGATTGGTATTATAAATTTTTTATTTATTTGATACATGTTTATTGCTGCCCATCTACTGTCAGGTGTTGGAGGTACAATGGATAATGAGATAAACACAATCTCCAGCCTTCTCCTAGGAGGGAAAAAGACAAGGAAGCAGCCAATCACAAGGTAGAATGATCACTGCAGACTATACACGTAGGGGAGAATGGACTTGGTAGTTAAGAGAGGCTTTCTAGAGGAAATGATATTGAAGCTGAGGTCTGAAGGATGAGTAGACAGTAGCCTGGTGTGTAGGCAGGCACAGTGAGGAAAAATGAAAGGGCAAAGACCCAGAAGTAGAAGGTTCAAGGAACAGGAAGTGGAACATTGAGGTGGAACATTGAGTGGGAGGGCGAGAGAGGCTACTGTGAAATAAAGATGCTGAAGTGGGCAATACTGATGCTCCGCCAGCTTCTTTGGATCCCATTTACATTTTTGTGCCATGCCTGACCCTCACCTTAGAATACTTTTGCCAACAGCCAGCACCTGTGGTCTTTCACAGAGGACTGTCCTGGGGCTGCTGGTGCTCAGTTTGTCCACATGAGAATAGCTAGAAGTATCTGGAAGTTTACTCCCCCCGCCCATCCCCACACACACCCTGAGGGCAGTGTTTAATCAATAACTGTCAGGTACAGGAGTATGAAAACCCAGCTGTCTCACCTCCATCAGGACACTCTGAGGTGTACGCTACATCTCAGAGTCCTACGAGACCAGGTGGAACCCACCTATTGTTGGACTTCGCCTGAGATTACACCCTTGCTTGACTTTCCCTCTTCCTTGTCTGATTTTATCACCCTCTTACAGGATAAGGGGTCTTCTCCTTAATAAATCACTTGTATGCAGGGCCTGCTTCTGAGAAACCCAACCTAAGACAGATGTAATCAAGAACCTAGCCATGAAGTCTCTGGTAAGCCATGTGCAGGAGTTTGGACTTTATCCTAAAGTGATCAGAGGTCTCAGGAGAGTTTCAAGAGTCATGAGAGGCCTAGAATATGGAGGATACTAGTATGTTGAGCTCTGCGCTCCCTTTGGTGACAGCTCAGCTGGCTTTTCCCGTGCGTTCAGATAAAGATACAGCCAATCAGGCACCCCGGAGCAGCTGCACTATGGTTTTGCTAAAAAAAGTACAGGAGTTTATTTCTGATCTTAGCTTTCCTTTCGGATCTATTTATTATCCATCCTTATATTTCTTTTCCTTCTTTGCACCTGGCACATCACCCCTCAAGAAGTCAACAACTTTTTTCAAAGGTGTCATTCTGCGATTTATATGGCGTATTGCCTAATGTCACTGATAGACACTTTTTAAAATAACCTCAACTGTTTTGGTCCATCAGATAATTTGTTCTGGCATTTATATGAAAAGTTGGACACTAAGTAGGTACCTGCTCACTTGAGCTTTTATATATACACAGTTTATTGTGATGTATATTATTAGCACATAGCTCCAAATTCTTACGTAATAATTATGTTCTTTCAATATGTGGGGGAAAGAGAAAGGCCCCAGGGTGAAGGATGCATAATTCAATCATGAAAGCCTCATGTGTCAATCCACTTCTACCAAGCTCAAGCAATACATTCACCCAAGATATAGTGCTGTTAACTGCACATTGGCACCTCTTAAATAAACTTGATCTGGTGGGGGATGGGCAAGATTGTGGAAAACTCTTCCCCCAGGAGCCTTAAGCAAACATAGTTTCAAAGGTAGGCAGGGACTAGAAAATGTGCTTGCAATTATCCTATGGGCAGAGTCTGGCTGACAGCAGAAATGTGAAATTTTCTCCTTGAGGTAAATGCACTCTCTTGCTGAGGAAATCCTGTTTCTTAATGGTCTTCGGGATATTTGCCCCAAGTCACAAATTCATACTTTTTGCTAAAGCCCCAAATGTCATAAACTTACCTGGCATCAAGAGGTCCATGGAACAGAAAGCCACCTGATGTGTTTTAAGTGTGAATATTTGCTCAGAAGATTTGCATAAAGGATGCATTTAAATGAGGCACATGTGCACGATAAACAAACATGAGTATTGGAAATGTAGACACTTAGGGGAAATAAAAGGAGCACATGTCCCAGGTTGTGGATAATTCCTCCTGTTTTTGGAAAGTTAGAGAAAATATGACCGATAATATACTACTAGTTTGATAAGGGTCAGTCAAGTATGCCATTGGTACCAGAGTGGTCACTAACTCCATAAAATGAAATGGCGGTGTTCCAGAAAAAATAAATACTGAGTAGCAGAGTAACCTTGTTGCTGACAAACTGTGACCTCAAATTTTAGAGAATATAGGCAGAGTAGCATTTATCTTTGAAAAATCTTCCTGAAAAAAGTGGAAACTTTGGTGCCAGGGGTGAATAAAAAATCCTACACAAAATAAGAGCAAATGTGAAGTTACTATTCATTCATTCATTTGATCATTAAAAAGAAATTATGAGCCCATTCATTTAGTCGTTATTCAGCTATTGATTCAGTTCTTTAATACCTATTCATTAAGTACTTCTTATTCACAAGGCATGGCACTGAGCGAATGGAAAACTTCCGTTCAAACAAGGACCATCTCTTATCTTAATTGTTTATACTTTGGGAAGGCACTTTATATACTTCACTTTGAAAGCAAAGTTATCCACTTGCTCATATTCCATGACTTATATAACTAAGAGTTCAGCAAAGTCATCTCCCCCATCCTTCAAGATTTAATGACATCATTTGCCCCCTAGAAACAGAGAGGTAGCCTTGATGCCAGAAGCAAATGGTAACAAGGAATCTGAGTCAGGTGCCCAGGCAATACAAAATAAATTCTGAAGACATAGTAAGCAAACTGCATGCATACTGAAGAATTTCTTAGCGTTCATCTTCACCCAGTTTCTCTTCAAGATCCAATGTACTTGGATTATATACGTAGAAATTGTTGAATTGGTATATGTTTTGTTATGTATATTTTCACCACACATACACACACACAAATATCTAATGTACCTAAGACTGTCAACCCTCAATCACTAGAAACATTTAAAAATCAGTATTCCATTATTTGTGGGTTGTACAATGGATTATCACCAAGCCTAATGTCATTGCTGTGGACACCCTAAAGCAATGTTTCAAGTAAACGGCTAGTTTGATACAGAATGTGTAGGGACTCCATCACCAATGTGTTTTCACCTTCTTTATGAAATAAATAAGATAGATCAGGTGTTATTGAAGAAGTCTAAGGAGGCAGTCCTTTGAACAGAACAAGGGGATACCGGGTGGTTTTAAGTCAGGAAAGGTGTGCGTCAGGGTCGTATCCTTTCTCCATACTTATTCAATCTGTATGTTGAGCCAATAATCTGAGAAGCTGGACTATATGAAGAAGAATGGGGCATCAGGATCGGAGGAAGACTCATTAACAACTTGCGATATGCAGATGACACAGCCTTGCTTGCTGAAAGTGAAGAGGACTTGAAGCACTTACTGTTGAAGATCAAAGACTACAGCCTTCAGTATGGATTACACTTCAACATAAAGAAAAGAAAAATCCTCACTACTGGGCCAATAAGCAACATGGAGATAAGCGGAGAAAAGACTGAAGTTGTCAAGGATTTCATTTTACTTGGATCCACAATCAACGCCCATGGAAGCAGCAGTCAAGAAATCAAACGACATATTGCATTGGGCAAATCTGCCTCAAAGGAACTCTTTAAAGTGTTAAAAAGCAAAGATGTCACTTTAAGGACTGAGGTGCGTCTGACCCAAGCCATGGTGTTTTCAATCGCCTCATATGCCTGTGAAAGCTGGACAATGAATAAAGAAGACTGAAGAAGAATTAATGCCTTTGACTTATGTGTTGGTGAAGAGTATTGACTATACCATGGACTGCAAGGAGAACGAACAAATCTGTCTTGGAAGAAATACAGCCAGAATGCTCCTTAGAAGCAACGATAGTGAGACTTCGTCTCGTGTACTTTAGACGTGTTATCAGGAGGGACCAGTCCCTGGAGAAGGACATAATACTTGGTAGAGGGTCAGCAAAAAAGAGGAAGACCCTTGATGAGATGGATTGACGCAGTGGCTGCAACAATGGGCTCAAGCACAACAACGATTATGAGGATGGCGCAGGACCGAGCAGTGTTTCGTTTTGTTGTACGTGGGATTGCTATGAGTAGGAACGGACTCGACCACACCTAACAACAAGGTGGCTTTAATAATTCCCCATCCCCTAATTTGTTCTCTTTATCTTCCTAAGACCCCATGATGAGGAACAGGAAGAAAAATGAAAAATTATACTTACTTATTTGGCAAACACTCTCAGAGAAAGCCTGGGGGAGGAACTACTAATAATGAAGTTTTAAGAATATGGAAAACATCCTTTTCTCAAGACATTTAGGGATATTTCAAAAACATTTCTCTTTCTGCATCCATCTCCATCAAAAACAATCATTTCAATAATTTTTCCTGGGAATTTACATATCTAAGCGTATGAAGCATGATCATTTTTAAGTTGACCAACATAGAGTATATTTCAATACTGATAAATGAAGAAGTTGATCTTAAATCTACAAAAGATATTTAAGATAAACATTGCATAATTTCAATTTTTAAATGGAATTTTTTTTTAGTATGGCTTCAGTTTTTTTAAAATTTTCATTTCAAGGAAGTAATGGGAAAAAATTCTCATCAAACATTTGAATGGAAGTTGCACAACCACAAGATTTATCCATCTTTGAAAGACGCCTGAAAGAGAAGATGGCAATCTAAAAAGAATTTCTTCATACAGGCATGAAACTTTATCATATCTTGCTGAAGAAAGGTTTCTAGTTTAAGGTTAAAAGTCACTTGTTAAATATGTATTTGTCGCTCAGCGTTAGAGAATCATAAAGAGGAAAACAGAAGGTGATTATTAGATCAAGTGTTTTGCTCTACTACCTAATGTCTTTTCAATGTTTGTTTCTTCAAAACACCACTGTTTATTTATTCATGTAAATGAAGCAGGAGATAAATAGCCTGCAATAAGATTCAAATTTGTAGAGTAATTCTCTTGTGGCATTGAATGCTAATGTTGACCATGTATCGAAATGAAAGTCACATGCACTGAATACAGGGGCCTTCTCATGCTTATGAATATTATCATTCTAGCAGATAATTGTACTTTATGTATATTTAGGTTTCCCATCATCCCCGTTTATTTTCATGGCAAAAAAGTTTTTTTAGTTTTATGGGCTTTATCAAGGCCTCATTTCCCAAAGTGTATTCTATAAAACACCAGTTCCCTAGGATGTTACCCATTATAAGCAGTATATGATAAATAAGAATGGGCTGAGCTCCTGTGTAAAAAGGGTTTTGAAATATTTATTTATTCATTTGTTTACTTATTTATTTTTACTGCAGGTTTTTTCAGAATTTTTAAATATGCTAATGGACATTAGAACTCTCTCAGAGGATATTGTACAGAACTTCCCATACTTATTTTACATTTTAAACTTTATATCAGAGAACATTTCATGGGGCTCGTGTTTTGAGAAACATCTTTTATCAGATGCGGAACTGAAGAAAAATGGTAGCTCCTTTTCCCAGCAGCAGCCTTCTGTACATGAACTTTCTACCGTCAAACCAAAAGCAAGACTTGAGTTGTAAATGACGGTTTTCTTCAGTAACCCCCTCAGAAGTTTCCAGGGTCTTCCCAGTGAAGAATGGCAGTCCTTGAAATATTTTGGAGTTGAATGAGATATAGGCAACTGCAAAAAAAATCTGGATATAACTAATAACTTCCCAGAGGAGAGACCCATTCTCTAGAAAGATTGGATGCTTCCAAGCTCTTCTGTGAGTGAATCACTAATTTGCAAAAGGACATGTCCAACAATATTAATTTAGAGTATCAGAACCAGGGACTATTAAAGTTGGAAGGGGCATAGAGAGACATCTTGGTCAATGTTCTTTACTTTAAAGATGACAACAGTGAACCTCAGAAAGGTTAGGTCCCATGAGTCTCCGTTTAGATTTTTTTTCTCTTGTGGGGATTTCCCCTCCCCATTTGGTAAGGAGAATATGGCTACATGATATCTTGGAGAAAATGCTATAGAGAAAGTATTATCCTTGAGATAAAAAACCAGTTGCCATCAAGTGAATTCCAACTTATGGCAACCCCAAGTGTTTCAGAGTAGAACTGTGCTCCATAGGGATTTCAACGGCTCTGATCTTTTGGAAGTAGATTACCCGGCCTTTCTTCCAAGGCGTCTATGGGTGGATTCAAACTGCCAGTCTTTTGGTTAGTAATGGAGTGCTTAACCATTTGCACCACCCAGGGACTCCAAAACCAAACCAAACCAGTTGCTGTGGAGTGGACTCTGACTCATGGCAACCCCATTTGTGTCAGAGTAGAACTATGCTCCATAAGATTTTCAGTGGCTGATTTTTCAGAAGTAGATCACCAGACCTTTCTTCCGAGCTGCCTCTGGGTGGATTCAAACTGTCGACTTTTTGATTAGTAGCTGTTATGGATTGAACTGTGTCCCCCAAAAATGTGTTATAAATTCTAACCTCTATGCCTGTGGTTATAATCCCATTTGGGAACGGGTTGTCTTTGTTATGTTAATGAGAAGATTAGTGTAGGGTATATCTTGAGTCAATCTCTTTTGAGATATAAAAGAGATTAAAAGCAAGCTAGCAAGCAGAGACGGAAAGAGAGATGCCAAGCCACATGAAGATCACCCAGGAGCAGAAGTTCAGAAGCGACAAAGACCTTCCTCCAGAGCCAACCGAGGGAGAAAATCTTCCTTCCCCTAGAGCCAGCACCCTGATTACGTACTTCTAGCCTCCTAAACTGTGAGAATATAAATTTCTGCTTGTTAAAGCCACCTACTTGTGGTATTTCTGTTATAGCAGCACTGGATAACTAAGACAGTAGCCTAGTGCTTAACTGTTTGGGCCACCCAGGGACTCTATCGTTCAGATACAAGGCAAAAACTTCTCTTTCTAATACTATAGTCCTTAAACTTTAGGAAATAATGAAGTTGTTGAAATGAAGATTCCAAGGTCCCATCCTCCAGAGATTCTGGAGAGGTAGCGCTAAAGAGAGGTGGGGCCCAGGTATGTGTCTGTTAAAAATATAACCCTCAGGTAACTCTGAAGCAGGTGTTGTGGAAAACATGGTTTGAGAAACACATCTGGTTGGTTGCTAGTTTGTTTTAGTGTTAAATCCCATGTCCTTTGATTTGGCATACTCCATACAAAGTACAATATAAGAAATCCATAATGAGCATTGCACAGTATGTTTATAAAGTATCCTGAATCTGATCATCTAACTTGACTTGTTACAGTGTGGTTTGCCAAATGTGTGTTTCACTCTTCAGACACTTTGAGGTTCAGAGCTAAATATACAGATCCCCTTGGTTTCTGGATATATTTACTTTATTTTATTTTTTGGCAAAGAATGCTTTTTTCTAAGAGAACTCCTGATAAAAGAAATTTTGACTACCGTGTTGGACATGGAAGTGGTTCTTAGAAATCAACATCTTGAAGTATTTAAATGTAAATAAACCAGAAACCAAAAACAAAAAAACAAACCAGTTGCCATTGAGTTGATTCCGACTCATAGCAACCCTATAGGATAGAGTGAACTTTCCCATAGGGTTTCCAAGGAGCAGCTGGTGGAAGACAGATTATATTCTCTTATATGTACACCTGGGTTTTAAAAATGAAAGAAAAATTGTGTGGTTAGGTGGTTCTGAGATTTTCCTAAAGTAGCAGAATTTCCATGAGAAGTAACTGTATTTCAGGTGCCAGTAATCAAACCAGCCAAGGGGTGAAAAACAAGCAACTGTTCCTTGGACTTGCCATTTCCTCGAAACACATACTATTCTGCTCCCAATCTTCATGCTTTTCTAACCCTCCACCTAGTTTTTTCTTCTTCTTATACTCCTCCTCCAGCTCCTTTAGAACAAGAGAGGACAGAGGGGAAGAATCTATCTCAGAAATACTGCCCCCAAAGAGACTTGGCACTAAGTCTTGTGTTCAAATCTAAGCCTACAGCACATCCCAGTTGGGGGAGGCTGGAGGTGATTCCTGCGGGGACAAGCACATCAGTATTAGCAAACCTATTCAATCACACGGAAAGGAAATGATATTATTTTCATATACTTCACTGGAAGATGGATCTCTCCTCTCTCTCACACACACACGTATCTGAAAAATAGCCCTTTCTCATTTCCCTTCTTTCCCCAGACAGATAAAGGAAGGCTTATAGATCTTGTCATCAGTTTTGGAGATGTCTACTTGCCCACCTGAATGCTGAGGGGTGACTTTACTCGTAAGTTGACATTTGTGCCGGCTGTCTTTCATTTGCCCTCCAGAGTCACTCTCTTTTCTGTTCTTCTCTGTGCCTTGGAAGGCTGACCTTCAAGTTGTGCCTCAGTGGCTCCCTTCCCCTCTGACTTCCAGTTGGGTTTGGCCAATAAGAGGCTCTCAGAGGAGAATGGAAAGCAGGAAGAGAGTGAGGTCAGGATATGTCTTCCCTGGCTTTCTCCCAGCTAAGACAGCACAGAAGGAGCCCTGGTGGTGTAACGGTTAAGCACTTGGCTGCTAACTAAAAGGTCAGTGGTTTGAACCCACCAAGTGGCTCCGTGGGAGAAAGATCTGATGATCTGCTCCTGTAAAGATTACAACCAAGAAAACCCTATGGACAGTCCTACTCTGTCACATGGGGTCACTATGAGCAGGAATTGACTCAATGGCATCCAACAACAGGACAGCACAGATTGACTGCCTTGTTCCACAGACCCCATAAGGTAGCCTCTCTATGCAGTCACCTTCTCTAGGTTCTGGTACCCACTCGTTCCTTTGCCTCTTCTTGTCTATTGTCCATAGTCCTAGAGTACTACACTGTCCTGTTTAGAGACTGGTTTTTCTACAGCCCCTTATACCCAGTGGGAGTGTGTCATCTCTTTCCTACAAAGTTTCTGGATGCTACAGAATTCATATTCTGAATTATAATCTGATTTTTACTGAAGTGAGATAGTAGTGCTAAGAACTGACACTTTAAAAAAGCTTAAATTTCTGTTTACCACTGTATACTTATTACCTAACATGGTGCCTGACATAGAGTAACTGCTCACTATCTATTAAAGCAATGAACAAATAGACTGTGTGTTTAGACTCAGATACAAAGCTGTACAACCTTTACAAATAATTTCTTGTGCCTACATATGTGCTCCCTTGCCACAAATGTATTCTATAGCTTTTACAATGCACGCACAAGTGTGGCTTTTTTTTTCTCTCAAGAAAACATGACCCTCACCCACTCAAAAAAAAAAAAAGAAATAGAAAAGAAAAAAAAGCATTCTCCAGTCACAGACTTGATCATTGTCTATTAACTTTCCATATTTTCACTCAATCCAGGATTTTCATTTGTGATCTTGGGTGACCGTATTCATAAAACAGAGCCACTATTTGGTCCACTCATATTCAGAGGGAGAGGGTGCTTATGCAAGCCAGGACATGAGTCAGAGGGGGTCCAGCTTCTCTTTCTTGTACTTGCCCCATGACTACACTTGGTGGTGTAGTCAGACTAGGGTACTCTAGTGACTTTGTTCTTAAATGTCCTGCACACTTAGGAATACCACTCAGAGATCTATGCCTTTTGCTTATATTCTTCCTTTAGTGGCTTTCACGTGGCTAAAAGTGCCTGAATCAGTCACAAGTGTCCAGAGTAGCCCTCTCAAGAAGAAAGTCAATGAGCAAATGCTGCATGTCACAGTCAGGACAGCATCTTAGGAGTTCTCTCCAAGGAGAGCCCGGAATGTTTCCAAAGACCTTGTTATAAGGCTTGGTCAACCATGTTTCCACTTTTAAGACCATATTCCAGAAGCGTCTGACCTAACACAACAAAAAAATATCCAGCACCACCAAAAACAAACCAATAACTGTTTTTTTACACTCTAAACTTGGATATTATAATAGCCAACATTAGATACTGAGATACCCTGATATTGATGCCATCCATTATCCCTTTCTTAAAATGAAGTCTCAGATTATAAGCAAAATGGACTGAACTGCCCTTCAGCCTGGGGAGGAGCAGTAAGCTCTGTAGAACTCAGGATAAAATGTTTAGGCTCTTTCCATAATGAAAATTAAGGGTATGAGGTCACCCAGAGTCAACCAAGGGAGCAATATAATAATTTTTCAAAGACTAAATTGTGGACTTCCATTTCCAGTGCTCTTAACCTGCCATGTTATAGGGGCCAAATGCTCTCTTTAAAATACTTATTCTAAAATAGGAAATCAATTCAGCACTGTTGTGCAGTGACCCCTGCAACTGCAGTACCTGGACAAGAAAATACTTCAGAAATGACAGTCACATTATATTCAGTTAAATTCAGGGTCCTTCTTTCTAGCACCAGGTGAAATTGGTTCTATGTCTTTTACTCAGTTCATACAAAAATTGAGTACAAGAAAATAATTGGGGATGCGATGTGAATGGATACAGATGATTCTTTCCCACAAATGCCTCCCTCTTTGCTTCGTATTTAGAAATATGAAATATCTTTTTCAGGTTGCAAAACTTCTCAATGAACTAATGAAAGGAAAACCAGCTGACACACAAGGCACAATCTGGTTACTCTGGTAGGACTCTAGGATACTAGAATTTCTCTGACTTTTTTTTTTTTCATTGAAAAAACAACAACTTATGAAGACCCAGCCACCATGAAAAGTAAACTTTGACAATACACAGTAGATGTTAGCTATAAAAGAGAAGTGGGGGAATAATAATAATACTACAAATTATTTGTAATAATCGTGTTATGGATTGACTTGTGTCCCCCAAAAATGTGTGTCAACTTGGCTACGCCATGATTCCAGTATTGTGTGGTTGTCCTCCATTTTGTGATCCGATGTAATTTTCCTATGTGCTGTAAACCCTAACCTCTATGACGTTAATGGGAGCCCTGGTGGTGCAGTGGTTAAGAGCTTCGTTGCTAACCAAATGGTCAGCAGTTCGAATCCACCAGCCACTCCTTGGAAGCCCTATGGGGCAGTTCTACTCTGTCCTATAGGGTCGCTATGAGTTAATGAGGCAAGATTAGAAGCAGTTATGTTAATGAGGCAGGACACAATCTACAGGATTAGGTTGTTTCTTGAGTCGATCCCTTTTGAGATATAAAAGAGAGAAGCAAGCAGAAAGAAGAGGATCTCCTACCACCAAGAAAGAAGAGCCAGGAACAAAGCACGTCCTTTGGACCTGGGGTCCCTGCACTGAGAAGCTTCTAGACAAGGGGAAGATGGATGACAAGGACCTTCCCCCAGAGCCAACAGAGAGAGAAAGCTTTCTCCTGGAGCTGGCACCCTAAATTCGGACTTCTAGCCTCCTAGACGGTGAAAGAATAAATTTCTGTTTGTTAAAGCCATCCCTTTGTGGTATTTCTGTTATAGCAGCACTAGATAACTAAGACATATCGTCATGGCTGAGAACAAGTCATTCACATACATGATCTCATTTGATCCTCAGAACAACCCAAATGAGACGGGTAAAGGCAGAAGAGAAACTGAGGCCTGAAAAGGTGAAAGTACCTTCTCTCAAGAGCAGCTGAGCCAGGACATGAACCTGAATCTTCTGGATCCAAGTCCAGGGTTCTTTCCATTATACTAGTCTGTCGCGATGAAATGGAAGACATACTGACAAACTTATTGGAACGTGTTTTGCCAGAGAGCATTAAAATGCGGTTGATGCCTCCTCCTTCTTGATGTCACCTCAAACGCATGACACTCACTTTGTGGGCCCGTAGTAGGACCTCACATATACCAATGTATTGATGGCCATACAGTACACAAAAACAAAAAATAAATTGCAGCACAGCCACTGGACTTGGAATGTTCAAAAAGTTTCATTAAAATCATCCCTGAACAAAACTGTCACATATACTTTACTCTTTGTAAATTACCATTTGTTACCCCCAGCCTTTCCTTTATATAACCCTTTTATTCCTTTCTACCTCTAATTGTCTTACTCTAAAATGCCTAGTGTCCTCATGTTCTCCCCCAACTCCAGACTAGGACAAAATACTCTCATTCGCGCTATGGAGTAAATGACTGATTAGGCTTAATCTGTTTTCCATCCAAAGTTCATGTGGTTTTAATTTTAGCCATTGTAGTAGCAAGCTGGGCTGGGGAAGTATACTGGGCAGAGGATTTCAAGCAGGCTTTTTGAGTAGCCTTGAAATCAGGCCACATGTGTGTTTCTGCACTTACAATAAGGGTGACCCTGACTCTAATCTGCAACCATGAACCATGCTTCCTAAGATAGGATCCTGGACTCTGTTGTTGCTATGTGCCATCAAGTCGGTTCCGACTCCTAGCGACCCTATGTACAACAGAACAAAACACTGCCCAGTCCTGCACCATCCTCACAATCGTCGCTCTGCTTGAGCCCATTGTTGCAGCCACTGTGTCAATCTATCTTCTTGAGGGTCTTCCTCTTTTTTGCT
The DNA here is from genome assembly GCA_030035585.1 of Dugong dugon. Taxonomy (NCBI): domain Eukaryota; kingdom Metazoa; phylum Chordata; class Mammalia; order Sirenia; family Dugongidae; genus Dugong; species Dugong dugon. The sequence continues at coordinate 163,870,149 of CM057483.1, forward strand.
GACCCTGTACTTAACCAAGCATGATGTCCTTCTCCAGGGACTGATCCCCCCTGATAACATGTCCAAAGTACGTGAGATGAAGTCTCCATATACTTAACAATTAACCCCCCTTTTGAATTGAGGATCCATGTAATGATCAACATTCAAGAGGCATGCAGAGAAAAGTAATTCTCTCTCTTACCTGTGTCCTACTGCCATCTAGTCCCCCTTCATAGAGACAACCAATGTTTCCAGTTTCTTGTGTATTTTTCAGGGGTACTTTATGTATATACAAACACAGTATATGTATATGTACAAACACACTATGTGTGCATATTCCCCCATATATATGCTTTGGAAGGTGCACATATGAATATCCTATATGTACTTTGTTAGATGGTTTCTAAAAGAAATCCATTCTTCCTTTTGGTCATAGATTTCTGGTTCCCTCTTTTTCTTCTTTCTTAGTTGTTCTCTAATTTCTTCAATGAATGGTCCTCACTGCTAGCTACAGCCCATGTCTTCAGTCAAAAAGAATTTTTCCCTAATGAGAATATCAACTGTCTTGCAATTGAGCTCCATTCTAGGACAGTTGAAATCGCTGCTGTTTCCATAACTAAAAAAAGAACATACTAAAAACTCATACACTGTTTATATCTTTAAATTTTTTTTTTACAATTGACAGCTTATACTCGTCTTGGTACTTACATTATAGACACCTGAAAACCTATTTTTCTGCATACTTTCTAAGAATGACTTTCACATGTTTCAATGTGGGCTTAGTTCCATTAGGGCTTTTTGTCATCTCAGCAGTTAAGGGGTGTAATTCAGTTGATTAATTCAGAGGGAGCTAGGGCTAAGGGAGACTAGGGCTTCCTCTTTCAGGTGCTGAAGGCTTCTGCTACTTTCTGCACTCAAGTCTAATGCTTCTGATGCTTGCAAGTGTTCTGCTCCTCTTTCTCAGGATTCATAGTAATATCTGATGCCCACATCCACCAGGGTGGTCGAAGAAATGACCATGCTGGGGCTGCCTTATCACTAACAGAGAAACACCATTTCCAAGTGTCCCTGCTGGACATTGGTGCTCAAGCCACCCCTTACAGAGGGTGGTATTATATGAACTTGAGCTCCACTGGTCTATAGATGAGAGAGTTTCCAAGGAGTGAGACCTGAAGATCACTGGTTTCTTGGATGTGGATCTAGTTCTACTTATATCTGAAACACCTCTTGAGCTACTAACTCCTAGGAACTTGCAGGAAGCCATATTGCATACAAATGTAAGCTTTAATGTCACATAGCACACTTTCAACCTTAGATCTCTAGATGTGAAAAAAAATAATGTGCATGGCATGTACAAAGAAGTGGAGTGAGTAATTATCTATTAAAGATTCTATCCCCCCAAGATGTTATGGTGAAATGTACTTATTCACACTGGGAAGCAATTCAGTATATAACTCTAAGCTGATTTTATTTGCAAAGAAAATTTCATTAAAATAGGTAAAGGCTTTGTTTCAAAGAGAGAGAAAAAGAACTGATGCATTTTGCCCACGTTTGAGCGTTTCATTTTACTTCTTTAAAAGCTTAATGCTTCAGGTGGCATTTTCAAGATACAATAATACTGACAAAGAGGTATCTGATAGGATGAAGGAATGACACCATGATGAATCAACCGGACACTCGACAGATCACCCAAGTGGGGAAAGAGGCTCCTCTGTTGACGTAGAATCAACATTTACCATGGTTTCAGAGCCAGGTAATTGTGAATGGACATAGCTTGTATTTTTGTCTGAATGAAGGATTTCTAAAATTTATGTTTTGACAAGATCTGACCCAAGTCTCTATGGATCTTATACATGGAATGCAATCGGCAACTCTGAGTCATGACTTTGTTTATACACTGGTGCTTCAGCACATCAGAAATGCTATTTTTTCCTATAGTTTCTAAGAATGGCTCTCAATTATAAAGCCTAAGTCTGAATCATTCCTGGCTCCTTTTTCTGGCTTACATCTATCTTCCTTCTATATATGCCTGTTATGACATCTTTCTGAGCCCATCGGGGATAGAGAATAGACATGCAATATTTTATTGACTTGAAAGTATGCGGGAAAATTTCTTCCAATAAGAAAAATTATGCATATCATTTCTTTTTATCATGCCCATTCATGGCCACAAGGAAAACAGAGAAATATTCTAATGTTTAATAGGACTTCTAGAAAAACCATTCCCTTATCTCAATGGCCCATATTTGATTCTTTTCATTCTTGTGGCCAAATCTTGCTCTTCTGTTTTCCTTCTCATGATAATCACTATTATTGTTGTCATCGTCGTCGTCGTCATCATCATCATCTTCACTGTGATCATAACCCATTTGTTTTTCGGCACTTCCGAGGAGCTTGTCACCCTTCTAGATGTAATCACATGTCCTGATCACGCTTCATTTCTACACACTATATAAACTTCCTCATAGATACATCGCTAATCAACCACAGTAAATACTATAGTGTTCTTCCTAGCTCCCTCACTGTTGCAAGTTCTCTAATATCTCTTTTATTATTATTTTTTTCTCTTCAGATCAGCTAACATCCCCTTTGCTTGCCACCGTGACCACTGGATGATCACTCAAGTGTTCTCCCCGCTCAAGTTCTACTGAAAGTACTTAGACGAAGAAGTAATCTTCATAATTGATCTGTATTTTCCTCTTTCTTGTCTTTGTCCCTTCTTTCCTCATTCTAGAGAAAAAGATGACTTATTTTCCTACACTACTATTTCCGGGTAATCCTCATGACATCCTTCAGAGCCAAGAAGTCTAAAAGCTCAAACATAGACCTAGTTCCTGACACACAGAACATCACTTTGAGGTGCTCGACAACCTCTCCAGTAGCAGCCTGACAGGGATGGGGTCCTACTCCACACTCCAGTTTCTAATTGCAGAACATCCCTTGTGAATCCTTAAGTCCTTATCCTCTCTTTCTACTTCCCGTCAAGTTTAGCTTGGGTTTTCTTTGGGCAAGACATTTTATGTGATTGGAACAACATTCCTTGCTAATTCTAAATGAATATTGATTTCATTACTAATCAAACACTATTGTTTGGGAAAAAAATCTATTTATGAAAGGGGCTTATATTGGCTCCTTTTAAAGCTTGCTTTTCTTATCACTTTGAAAGATAATGGATGTTCTCTTTCTCACAGAGGAAATAAAAGAATGACAACATTAAAGTTTAGAAGGTAAGTAGCTTTAAGTTAAGATTGCCACTAACCATGACAAATCGTTCAAAAACATCAATCAAGAATAAAAGAGAGAGAGAAGAATGGGTCCTGTACAGGATAGCAGGATATTACTATCTATGATAATGCCATCGTTTTCTGTTTTCTGAGTCATTATACAACAGCTTTTTAAAAATCCAAAATTGTTGTTGTGTACTATTGAGTTGATTCTGTCCCAAAGCGACCCTATAGGACAGAGCAGAACTGCCCCAGAGGGTTTCCTAGACTGAAATCATTACGGGAGCAGATCACCAGGTCTTTTTTCCCTCAGAGCATCTGGTGGATTCGGACTGCTGACGTTTCTGTTAGCAGCAGAGTGCTTAACCGTTTCGCAATCGGGATTCCTTAAATCCAAAATAGGAGTATGTAATCTTAATAGACTATTATTTGAACTTTTTTTTTTTCCTTTCTTCTACTTAAAAAAGGGTATTAATCTGAATTGCTTAATTGGAAACCAATATAATTTTGCCCATTTAAGAGCCCCTAAAGGGTTCCATACTTTTATAAGTATATTAAATCTCATTTAAAAATAGTCTTCTGATTATCATGTTATGCTGAAGGTTCTGACCCATGTGATTCACGAAACTTTAAATTGATATAAATAAATGTATACTCTCATAGAAAACATATAGTTTTGGAAAAGATGACAGAGACGGACTTCAGGATGGAGGGGGCCTTACACGGGTGGTGGTGGGGGGGGAACCTGTTTCCCTTCCATTCCCTTCTCTGCACAAAGAGACCATTGTGTAACGAGTTAATGGTTTTTGTCTATGACACACACTCTCTATTCTTCCTCCCGAGGAGAACTGGAGCACATTTTCCCTCTCAGTAACGCTTTAGACAAATTAGAGGCTTCTCCTGGTTCCTTCCTTCACCAGGGCAGGAAAGAGAGTCTCCAGGGGAAGGAAAACTGGAGATTTGCCTTTGTCCTCTGGGCAGAGTTTGTACCTACCCCTTTTCAAACCAGACGTTCACTCATGTTCTGCATGGTAGCAAGAAAAGATGGTTCAAGTAAAAACCAGAAGTCTGGTGGTCTTTTTAAAGCACTTAACGTAGCATTTCCCTCAACTGCATTCGTTTTTCTGAAGGGTGTGGCATTTTCTTGTTCAAGGCAAGCAGAGTTAATGAGAAGCAAATAACCTAGTGTGGTTAGATACACTTGCTTCATACAGATCTAATTCCAAAGTCAAATTGCTCGCCTTCACCACCTCCTCCCTGAGTCCAGTTTTCTTCCCTACTCACTCATCCCTAAAGCAGTACTTGTAATCTAAGCCTCAATGCATATTTGAAATCACTCGACTGTTCCAGATGAGGTGTGGATCAGGGACAGAGAGGGAAAATAGAACAAATTTGAGGAAGAAAACTGTCTCAGTTTTCAAATTGTGTTCTTGGCTATTGTTTGCCTATAAGTTAGATTTTCTCTGGATTCTCCAAATGTAGTCTCAATAATAGCCCTATTGCCAGTCACTTACGTATATATAGAAGTGGGTCCTGGGAAACATGAGGACATCGTCCTCTTAGATTATGACTAAACCTAAGCAACAAGGCTAATTGGAGGATAAGGGAATAATTATATTAGAGGGTAAGCACATTTATCTCTCCCTTAGCCCATGATTCAATTCAACATTTATTGAGCACCTCTGATGTTCCAAACATTTGGATCAGGAGCTGGGAATAAGTATATGATAAGGCACCTCCCTGCCCTCTCAGACTGAGCATGGGCCTATAAAACAGAAATATGCAAAAGTACCATATTAGACATAAAAAGTTCCACGGGAGCACCATGAGCGATAATAATTTTAATCTAAACTAATGAAGAATGTTTTACATCCAGGAAAAGCTATGCTTCTCAGAGTGAAGAGAATTGTGTGAAATGTTAAGTAATTGATCTGATATAAATAGCCTATGTAATAAAAGTTTGTCAAAGAGAAGCAATATTCCTTGAAGTGGAGAGTTAAAGGAGAGGCAGGCAGAACTCAGTGAAGTTCATTAATGTTAGAGTCTTAAGTGGTGTTGGCCTGTTTTCCTTTTATAAGTCATTAAAACATCCTGGACTCAGGTCTTTAAATAGTGGATGGATCTCAAAAACGTGGCCATGCTTTGCCAGACCTAACATTCTTCTTGTTCATTTATCCTTTAGAACCATGAGATATGTCATTTCCAAAGGGTGGCATTCCCGGAAGAACCAGAAAAAAAAATGTGTAGAAATGATGGTTTATTCTACGTGGTCACTTAAAATAGCAATGGCAACATGGTGTTTGTTTTATTACCCTTTTCGCTTTTCTGATCTTTTTAAAAAATTCTTTCCAGAAAAGAGAGAGTAATAGTTGCTGTTAAACAGGTGCTCATAAACTTGAAACAGTTTGCCGTCTGTGGAAATCTAAATCCTACTCAACCTTCAAGTCACGGTTTAAATGCCCCCTCTCCATGAATCTAAACCAAAAACCAAACCCATTGCCATCGAGTCCTTTCTGACTCATAGTGACCCTATAGCAACCCTATAGGTCAGAGTGGAACCGTCCCATAAGGTTTCCAAGGCTGTAAATCTTTACAGAAGCAGACTGCCACATGGTGGATTCAAACTGCGGACCTTTCAGTTAGCAGATGAGTGCTTAACCACTGCACCACTGGGGCTCCATTTTCCATGAATAGCTTAATGAGAAAGCATCTCTCCATTTGTTGGAATCCTGTAGCATTTTATCTATACTTCTTCATGGTACTTAACAATTTCTATCTAATATTTTAAGTATTCATGTAACATCTACTCTCCCCACTGAAATTTTTGATGGTAGCATTCAAACCTGCTTCATCTCTCATTTTCCAAATTGCCCAGCATCGTTAGTATTTTGCATATAGCCTAGACTCAAAAGCTGTTGAGTGACTGAATAACTGTATGAATGAGCAGTCCCGTTGAAAGTTGATTCTTCTCTTCTTACTCATAAAATTTTATTTCCACTCTTGACTTTCAAAGCAATGAGCACAAACTTAATATGAAATGGGATGAAGATGAAGATTTCTTTTCAGGAAAATTGAACTCTGAACTTAGTTCAGTTGTCTCTTTTGGAAATAGTCTCTAAATCAAAAACACTTGTTTTGCCAGCATTCTGACTTACTTCTTTATGAAATGTGCCCAAAGCTGGGTATATTCAGAGGTGTAGCATTTAAAGAAAAAATGAATTTAAAATTTAGTTTTCATGCTCATATTTACCAATAATGAAAATTAATCAAAACTCAAGGAAAGCAATGCAATTAAATTGCTAATAAGCAAAACCAAGGCAATGCAGGAATTGGTACGTAATATCTAGAATATAGGTTTCTCTTTTTATAACATATTATAAACCCTTCACAATGCATTATGTTAAATTAAATGAGAAAATAAAAGAAAATTGTCATTTAAAATACATCTCCAAAAATTAAAGCATCATAAAATAATTCAATCATTAATAATTAGTTCCTACAAAATTTTTTCTAATGAATAACTTTCATCATAAAAATAAACCAAGTAAATAAAAACATAATTTTCACAGACTATTAACTTATCATTGTAATGTTAAACAAACAAAACCCCTAAATTTTTTGGTTTGCTTCTAATTGAACAAAGGAAGTCTCCACCATGTTTGACACATGCACTTTACATTCTATAATCTTTGTTAATGATTTCAGATAAACAATTAGAATGTTTAAACAAGAGAAAATCAAAAAGTTCTGATGTATTAAATTAGAGCCTCTTTTTTTTAAAACCACGTTTAAAAATGAGAGAGGCCAGAAAGTATGTAAAATGGCATGCTTTACACTGAGATTTAAACTTTACTTTGTATGCAAATATTTAAAATCAGTTGTGTAGCCACTGAAATGTGAATGAATCCTGGTACATATTCATGCAAATTAAGTCCATCATTTGCTCTGGTATTCATCTCCAGCCACACTTCCACTTAAGATAAAATAGGAAATGTGGCAATAATCTCTGACACTAGTTTTCTTTGTGGAATAGAACACAAACAAAGGAAGTTTTCAAACCTGTCAAGCAGCAAGTCAAATTTAAGCTATTTAAATCAGTGACTATTTCGCAAGAATGCCAAAATAAAATGAATACTGTACTCGCCGTTTCCATTTTATAGTAAAAATCCCTGAAAACTTCTTTTCAGAGTAAATTATTCAAACATCTAGAAGATTCCCCAAAGGCTTAACATAAGTTTAAGTGGAACCTACCTTTAAAATTTGGCCTGATTCTTGCATCGTATCCTGATGTCCTCCCCATTAATTTGTCCAAGAAATCTGAAGGAGATAGGGTCTGCGAAGCTTGTTTTCCAGACCTGGAGTCATGGTCTTTACAGAGAGCCGTCCTAAACACATCATTAACTCTTTTAGCAACAATTCCATTTTCATCACCCTGAGATCTAGGGCACACATAATATTTAACATCAAGCTTTGGTAAATATATTTGAAATATTAATAAAAAGAAAAAAATACAAACTCTTTGGTCAGCTTCTGAACTTGTACATGTTCTAAAGTAAACTTTAAAAAAGATGAGAGGTATAAACCCTGAGTCATAGCTCCTAAGTTTCCAAAACTTTAGCCATAAAAGGTTTAAGATGAAACAATGTGCATAATTTTAGGTTGTCGATTTTGTGAACATATAGTTAAAGCTATTTCTTTCTAGAGTCACAATGAAGTGAAGTGATAATTTTTAAAATTCCGTGTGATTTTCTTAGATTCATTTCCCCACGACTTTGTAAAAATTGTTCTAGCATTTCAGCCCTAAATATAAACCTCCACTTTTTATAAGAAATAATGAAATGGACAGAGCAAAGCAAATAGTGCGACTAATTATTCCATTGCTTTTCTCACCTGCTAGATTCTATTCTAGCTATCAACTATTAATAATTTCCAGTGTATTGTCTAAAAGAATCTTCACTTGAAATTTTAACTCTATTCTAAAATAGGTCAACAATGAGCATGTCTGTTTGCTTCTATTATTTTATCAGTTGTTATTTATGTATGGGCATTTAAATCATCGGCTCTCCAGTCAAGTATTCATGAAAAAGCACTTCAAAACCATTTTGTCCTTTCCATTTTCAGACACACTAAAAGTTGACTGGAAAAATTCTCATGTTTTTATTTTCCTGTTAAAAGTAATAAAGGGCTTATAGAAAGAGCATGTTTGATTTGTAGTGAAATAAATTCTTTCACAATACATAGTGGTTGACTGAATCCTGATTTCTTCCCCAAAGTATACATTTCACAATCTTTGTTTTCAGCAGTTTAACAAATCATCTTCATGATCCTATCGTGAAGAAAAGACCAAATTCTTGCCAGTTTTTCAAATAAGTGACATCAAATATAAGTGCTAAGATCGTGTAAACATTTAGTAGGGGTTAAAAATTGATACATTCACCCAGAAATACTCACATTCCTATATGCAGATTCATCTGATTAATCACGTATTATTTGATTATGATGGTAGTGGTGGGAAGAGGATGAAGATGATGATGATGATGATGATGATGATGATGATGATGATGATTCTAATAAAACCCAGCCTACAATTTTTCTTAATCATAGTAGGAGGTGTGACCCTGAAAGGAACATAGTGGGTTTTCCCAGTACTCATAGCATTATTGCTATATGTGCCATTTCTCTTGGTTCTGTGACAAAACACAACAAAATTTGATGAAAATTAAATGGAGAGTCCTACACTTTGTTGTATGAGCATCTCCAATCTCTGTCTGTCTTAGAGTCTCTGCCATTAGGATGGCTACTTCACTTACTAGCAATAATCTCGTATGTTGTAGTATCAATTGATTTGACAATTTTTAAATTATGTAGAAAATGCAAGCATGCAAATAATAATTTCTCACTTATTTTAATTACACATAATTTCTCATACATACATAAATAAAAAGATGTCATATTAATTAAATATTGGTAGGCAATTAATTTCCAAATATACTAAAAAGTATAATATAGTGGTAAAAAGAGGTTTAATTTTTTTGACATTTCAAGAAAATGCTTGGATTGTATTCCCCATAGTACACTTCTAGCTGCTGAAATATTATAGGAGACCCAAGTTGGCTAAGAATTAAGATTCCTTTATATTTTACGTAAGATGACCTACTCTCGGCAAATTAATCCAATCGCTTCCGCTATATGAAAAACATTGCATCCAATAATCCCTATAAATGACTTCCAGAAGAATTTGAAAGAAAAAAAATTACCCTTATACAGAAATGTAAAGAGCATGCAACTCATCATACTAGCTTAATTTCACATTGGCTGTGAAAATGTGTGTTGAAATGCATAGCGTGAGACCATGCATCCTAAAACTTGCTTTTGTGAAAATTGACCACCCTCCTACCATAATTAAGCTTTTAAAACAAACAAAAGAAATCTAACTCTCCTTTACCAAATTAAAATAATATGATACAAGTCATAGAAAAACAGATGACAATTATATGATATGTTCTCTTTAAAACAGTTTTCATGTGGAAAATATCAGCATGCAAAGTCGTTTCACCTACCTGAAGTGGTTTGTCTCTAAAAAAAAAGCAAACAAGGCTGTCAAAATGTTCACTAGCTGCCGGTTCATTCCTGTTTCTGTGATGCTTGTGGAAAATATCCCAGAAATGATTCCAGAAAGAAGCTAGGACAAAGTATCTATTTATTGTCCAGATTCAAAATCTGGCAGGAATCTAATTTCCTTGAAAACCAAAAAGAGATTCGGGTTTGTACAGTTTACCGAGAAAAAACAAAAAGTGCCAGTCCTGGGCATCATGGTCAGGTCAAACCGAGGCTCAGGACCATCAGTTAGCCCAGGAAAGACAAAGCCTCAGAACTGGTGAATCCCCCAGCTGCTTTTCCCGAATAATAAAAACGCTGCTACCTTCATGGCATCACCATGCAAAGGGGGCTGGTGACAATGCCATGCTGGCTTTTGTTTTATATCCTTTCTATTTGGCAAAGCCCTTCCCTTTAGAAAATGTTCTCTTTTTGGAGGAAGTTGTAAATGAGGGAGAAGAAAGGACTCTGCGCGCTGGAGTGGGTGGGGGGAAGAGGAGAAAATTGCTGAGATCCTGTGCTGGAATGAGGGCTACAGAAAGAGACGGAGACGTGATCCTACCCAGCCTATAAATTCAGCACTCGGACAGCTCCTAGCTCTGAAGTGCGCATGTTTCCTTTTCAGTCGGATTGGGGCGGGGGTCGGGGAGAGACATTCAAGAGGGGACGTGCCTGCTGTTCAGTCAAAGGCAAAGAGTGACTGGCCATTCTGAAGGGGCTACGATGACAAGAGAGAGTAGAGGCCGGGGGAGAGGGCGGGCCGGAGAGGGCGAGGGAGGTTGGGGTCTGAGCTTCTAGAAATGCGAGTCTGTTGGTGGGTGGGTGGGACAGGAGTTTGAAACAGAAGAGAAACGGGAATAAGGTCTAGGCATGGGAAAAGGAAATTGGGGGAATTTACAACAGAGAACAAGATCCGGAGTGCTGAAATTATAACAGGGGAGTGGGTAGTCCTCTGCTTGCCAATGGAAGCCAGAGGCAAAAGAGGAGTCCTGTGCTGAAGAGGAGGGGGCATTTCCTTGGCTTAGAGGAGCCTGTGTGCAGATAAAAGTTCGTGAGGATCGATCATTTAATTTAAAAGCCCTTTATGTCTTCCTCGCCTTCCGAGCGTTTAAGTTTGATTTTGGCCGCCTATTCCCAAAGGATCCCTCTACTCTATACTAGGGAAAGCCCCTTCCACCGTGCTTTCTTCAGTGGCTCAAAACCCTTGGGCATCCTCTTCCAGTCACAGATTTGTAGAGGAAGAAAGGCAATGGGCCAGCAGGGGGCAGTAGCAATCTTTCTCTGTCCTGGTTAAAGGTTAGAACAGGGCTCCATGTTAGAAATGGACAAGGAAGGTTGAGACTATGGGTTGAGTTTCATCTGTCCACTCTAGCTGTTAATCACCAGGAAGGGTCATGTAATAAAGGGTAAATGTTCATCTCTTAAATTGGCTACAGAGACTAAAAAGAGTGAAAGTTTATTAATCCGGTACAAAAGCATGACAGGTAAACCTGCTATTACAGATTAAATTTACAAATCTGATTATTACAAATGAAAGAGAGGAAGGGTAGATAGTTCAAAGCGAGTAATTAGCAGCTACTGATACGGGGACATGAAAAATACATGCTCTACCATGAGGTAGAACTCACTACGAGGTGAGTAACCATCTTTGTCTGAGAAATATACCTTATTATTTGCCTTGGCACTTTTACTGTAAGTCTGGATTTTAAAGCAAATTAATATAATTAATTTTTAGTCCACAAATGACCAGCCTGGCCTTGAATCAGTTTAAATATCATAGCAGAGTAACAGAGAATTCTATGCTTCTAAAAAGTAGAGTCAGAAGAAAAAATTGCAAGTTCTTTTCACCTTTTAATGTTAATATAAATCACCTGAGGATCTTGTTGACATGTGGATTCTGATCCAGTGGGTGTGGGATGGTGCCTGAGATTCTGCATTTCTAACAAGTACCTAGCTGAGGTTGATGTTGCTGATCCACGGATCACTCTTTGCCTAGCAAGGGTCTATATGCCCTGTTATCAGATCTCTGTCCCACCAAGACAGCTATTCCAAACAGTGAGAATATGGGAACCTCTTTTTAGATGAAATGCAGCAGTGCCCAAGAACTCTGCTTACATACCAAATCAACTCTTTCGATGTGTTTTCTTAACTCTCAAAGCCTAGAAAATGTGATTCAATTTAAAAGAAAAACAGTATGGTGTCGTGTGAGACATCCCTGGACTGCAGCTTCAAATCTGTTCACTTCCAAATTCATCCACATGGAAACTCTAAATCTGATTTTATCCACACAGTCCTGACCCCAAAATAATATTAATTCCTGGAAGTATATTTCTTCAATTGGTGCTATATGGAAAAATCATACAAGATTTTTTGTGTTCAGGTTTCCTTCCAAAAGAAAATATATATGTAAAAGTAGAAGAAAATGATTTGTCCCAAATTTGTTTATGAGGTTGTAATGATGCTTAAATTACAGGCATTCCCTGGGTTACAAATGTCCAACTTACATACGACCCGTGGTTATGAACCAACCCCCGTAAAGCCTATTATATGAAAAATCTGAGGTACATACAATGGTTCATAATAACAAACAGGCGCTACTTTTCGATGCGCAGCAGAACATTATTATTATTATTACTGTATTTTTATGTTAAAGATGTTTTAGTGTATCTGGAAGTGTTTCTTTAATGTTTTATATGCATAGAAAGGTTCACTATATACTATATACTAGGGCAAACATTTGACTAACTGAGCTTAGATACGAACCATACATAACTATTCCGACTTATGTACAAATTCAACTTAAGGACAGATTTAGGAACAGAACTCGTTCATAATCCAGGGACTGGCTGTAATGCAATTTTAGCAAATCATTTCTTTCAACAACAGAGTCAGAGTCATGCTGTTAACCATGTAAGTAGAGAAGCATGTGACAAAGGGAGATTCTGGTAAGCAATACGAAATCACAGCATTATATTATTTTAGAGCTGGAAGGGACTTCAGCGAGTATCTAGTCTAGCCGCCTCATTTTGCTTCTCAGCTCGCCTCAGTTTGGATTCCAGCCCTGTCAATCCGCAGAAAGTGCTCTCACTAAGTCTGCCAATGAATTCCTTGTAACTAAGGCCAAAGGATACTTTTCTGTTCTCATCTTGCTTGACATTTCCATGGCACTTAAAGTCATTGGCCTCTTCTTCCTTCTTGAAGCACTTTCCTCCCTTGACTGTGACACAGTGAACTCCTGGTCTGCCTTCTATTCTGTCTCCTTCGCAGGCATATCCTCCTTTACCTGGCCTAGAAAAGTTGAATTTCCTAGAGGCTCTATTGTAGGACCTTTCTCCTCACACTACATTCTCTTAGACAATAGTATGCACATTCATAATTTCCATTATCCTTTTATGCAGATAACACACACATTTAAATTTCTCTTCAGACCTGTATATTCAACTGTTTCCTAAGCAATTCCTGTTGGATGTCTCAAAGACTCTTCAGACTCCACATGTCAAAACCAAACTTGCAATACTTCCTCCAAATCCTGGTTCTACTTTACTGTGTGTGTTTCAGTGTTGCCAACCAAAAGCCAAGCATCACCTCAGAATCCTCTTCATCAACCACCACATCCAATCCTTCATCAAGCCCTATTGATTTTATCTCCCAAATGTCTACTTCTTTCCATTTCAACCTTCACCACCCCAGTTGAGCTATGCCTATCTCTTGCCTTGACTGCTGCAATGGTCACCCTACTAGTCTCCCTGGACTTATAGATGGCCTTCCTGCAGCTCGTTTCATACACAGCAGCCGCAATCAGTGTTCAAAATCTGATTACATCACTTCCCTTAGTTAACACTATAGCTCTCCATAGATCTTAGGGTAGAACAAAAAAATTGCTTAACATGACCTTAAAGTGCCACATGGTCTGGCCCCTGCCTACATTGTCCCTCATCATCTCATCCCATACTCATCTCATTTCTTCCCCTCTAAACATACTGGTCTTCCTCACACTTGCCTCACAATCCCATGGAGGGCTCATGCTTCCCATCTTTGTCTGGTTAACATCAACTTACTTTTCATCTCTCTGTCCAAGTGTTATTTCCTCAAGATCTTCCCTGACCTCCATGACTATTAACTCTCCCTGTCACAAGCTTTCTTAGTACTTACAGAACTTGTGAGCATTGCATGTATAAATGTCTGGTTATTTGCTTAGATAATGAACTTTGCAAAGGGTAGGGACAGCATCTATTTTTGTCCACCATTGTATCCCCATACATTCAGTGATAATGATAATAATCATAATGGTATTGATGGTGATTAGGATACAATTTTAAGCATGCACCCAGAAGAGCTGCTTAAGCATAGTAATATACTTAAATATGTATAATTCATAAAGAGTTCTGCCATAAAATTACATGTTAGGAAATTAACAAGTTAAGAATTGTGGTTATTTGAAAGTAAACCAAGTTCAGTAGCTCAGGACTCCACAACATGAAATGGGAACAAAAGTAGGAGACTATGAATCTGATATCCTTGATTCAAGTTTCACCTCTGACGCTCATCAGTTATGTGACCTTGGACAAGTCATTTAATCCTTCTGAGATTCATTTTAATAATATGTAAAATACGGATGATAATATTGCTGCGTAGAATACTTCTATATAGAACAGTCTTGAAAGTCACATGAAATCATGGCTGTGGATATGTTATAGTGCTAAATCTCAGAGCGTCTATTGACTGCTAAAATTCATGTTGACTTTGTTCCTTGGACAACAACGCTTTCTAGGACAGTAAGTCTCAGGGGCTTTGAAAAGATTTTGTTTGTGATGCAATGGAACCCTGAAGTTTAATCCTCCTATGCTTCTAATTCACCAAATTGCAACCGGTCCAGGCATGCGGCACCCTCATTTTATACTCTTCTTATCAGAGAAATGAGAAGATTCTGGACCATTCTATAACATTATAAGGATCAACACACAATATTTCATCTATATGATGCTACATATTAGGAAATTCTAAATAAATATAAACAAAGACATTTCTTATAAATATCAGAATCACTTTGTTAATACTGATAAGCCTTAACAACATCTAACATATGCATAATGATTTATAGTTTTCAAAATACACACACTATGTGATAGGCATAAAAATGATTAATACCCATATTTTTTTCTAATGAGGAGTCTGAAGTGCATGCGAGTTAATCAGTTTTCTCAAGTCTACGTGATTATTAAGTGACAAAGTCATACTTTCTATATTAACTAAGTGAACAGCCTTCTTCATCATGACGTGACGGATGTTATTTTGTAAGTCACTGAAAGCCTACTAAGTACTCACAACAATTTAAAAAAATTTTTTTTTGTTGTACTTTAGATGAAGGTTTACAGAACAAATAGTTTCTCATTAAACAGTTAGTACACGTATTGTTTTATGACATTGGTTAACAACCCCACGACACGTCAACACTCTCCCTTCTCGACCTTGGGTTCCCTATTACCAGCTTTCCCATCCCCTCCTGCCTTCTAGTCCTCCTTGTCCCTGGGCTATTGTGCCCCATTAGTCTCATTTTGTTTTATGGGGCTGTCTAATCTTTGGCTGAAGGGTGAACCTCGGGAGTGACGTCATTATTGAGCTAAAAGGGTGTCCAGGGGCCATACTCTCGGGGTTTCTCCAGTCTCTTCACAACAGTTTTTTAATAACTATGTTTCTGATTCATTGTAGTAAATGCCTCTCTTCTTGATGGAATTTTGGTCACCATTATATTGAGATACACACACACACACAAAAGACAAATGGAAAGCCCATATTAAGAGTCTCAAAATCAATTTCCTCAAGGAAAGAGTTGAAATGTGTCTAACATATCAATGTCCTGCATCAGGCCTCCTCAGGAACTCTTATGGGTGTTCCTGCAGAGAGATGGACCTCCTCAAATATAGGCACTCTTCCTTTCACTTGGAAAGATGAAGCAGAGGCCAAGAAAGGGTCTATCAGTTTACAATTGACATCCACCAAAAAGTAGGGGTTTGAGGTAAGTTAGAAGAGGAAGAGATTATTTCACCAAACCTTCAAGTTATTGGAGAACGTTTCCTCACAGAGGCCAATAAAAACAATTCAACTTTATAAAATGTGCCTCCTGAGTTTTAGGAGTGATTCAGCTGCCTCAAACAGACCATCTGCCCTAGGTTAGAATGGATTTCAGGGTGAGAAAACCCTTCTGACACAAGGATGCCAGATCATTAGGATACTTATTAAGTCACGTGATTTGTGAGCTCAATAGCTAGTGATGGTCATTCCTCAACTATACATAATACCTCAGAGATCAGGTAGAGAGTAGAAAGTGTACCTCCCAAACCCAAAGCTACCACTGGTCAGAGTACACAACAGCTCTCGACCTTCATGGCCACTCACTGGCCCGTCTGTTCTTTAGGTACTTGTAATGGTTGTATTGGAAATGAAAGGCACACTGCAGAACCCACTCTGTTGGATTATACAGGTTGTTAGGAGTACAGGAATGACAAAAGGAAGGTGAGAAATGAAACATAGTGCCTGCCTGTTGATTTGTGCAGGCTGCTACAAGCTCTAATACTGATGGATTTAAAGCTGTTTTCAATGGCTAACATTGTCCACAGAGCAAAGATGTCTTAAGAGCTGATGTCAACAAGTGTTGATTTTCACTCATATTTAGAAATCCTGTTTGCTTCTCTCCTCTTGTGGAATGCATAAAGATGCCCAGCATGCAGAGTGGCAGGCTTTGCAAACCCCCTCCCTTCACCTCATGGCCATGAAGTCTAAATGTGAAATCACTGCTCTTTCAGGTTCCATGCAGAGAACTAGACGTGTATCTGGTGCATTTCTGGATTAAATTTTTTTTTTTTTAATATATATTTTATTGTACTTCAGGTGAAAGCTTACAGAGCAAATAGTTTCTCATGAAATAGTAGTACACATGTTGTTTTTTGACATTGGTTAACAACCCCACAACGTATTAAGCCTCTAAATTCTCAACCTTTTTTTTTGATGAAAATTACAGATGGCCAAAGATACACCGTTTCAAAAATTTCTACATTCACAGTTCAGTGACATTGACTACGCTCTTCCAACTGTGCTGTTATTCTCACTTAAGATGAAGGCTTACAGAAAAAATAGTTTTTCATTTAACAGTTACTACACATGTTGCCCTATGACAATGGTTAACAATCTCACAGCACATCAAGAATATCCTTACTCCACCTTGTGTTCCCTATCACCAGGGGGCTTCCTTGTCCCCTTCTGTCTTCTGGACCTTGTCAGTGGACTATTGTACCTCTTTAGTCTCATTTGTTTATTTATTTATTTATTTATTTATTTATTTATTTTTATTTTATTTAAACACCATTTCAAAACTTTTTACTTACACATTTAAGTGATATTGACTATGCTCTTCCAATTCTCGCCCAAGATGAAGGCTTACAGGACAAAACAGCCTCCCATTTAATAGTTACTACAAATGTTGCCCTATAGCAGTGGTCAACAATCTCACAATACATCGACAGTGTCCTTATTCAATTTGTGTTCCTTATCATCAGTTTCCTACTCTCCCTCTGCCTTCTGGCCCTTGTCACCGGACTCCTGTACATCGTTAGTCCCATTTAGTTTTACTGGGGTGTCCATTCCCAGGCTTAACATCAAACCTTGAAGGTAACTTCCCCTCTGAGCTGAAAGGGTGTCTGGGGGCCACACTCTCGAGGTTTCTCTAGTATTCTTTAGGCCAGTATATCTGGTCTTCTTTTTTTTTTTTTTTTTTTGGGAGTTAAAATTATACTCTACATCCTACTCCAGCTCTGCCCAGAACCCTCTGTTGTGATCCTGGTCAGAGGAGTCATTGGTGGTAGCCGGGCACCATCCAGCTGTACTGGGCTCAGTCCCGTGGAGGCCTTGGTAGCTGTGGACCATTAGTCCTTCGGACTAATCTTTTCCTTGTATCCTGTTCTCTTCGTTCTCCCTTGTTCCCGAAGGGATGAGATCAGTGGAGTATCTTAGATGGCCGCTCATAGGCTTTTAAGACCCCAGACACTACTCACCAAGGTAGAATGTAGAGCATTATCTTTATAAGTAGTGTCATGCCAATTGAGCTAGATGTTCCCCGAGATCATGGTCCCCAGAGCCCTCCGTCCAACAACTCAGTCCCTCGGGGGGTTTGGATGTGTCTATAGGGCCTCCATGACCTTTCCTTGTGCAGGTTGTGTTAGTTTCCCCTGTACTATGTACTATCTCATCTCTCACCCAAGTTACCACTTACCTATTACCTATTTAGTATTCCCCCCCCCCCCATCCCTGGTAACCAACAAGGATTGTTACATTTTGCATGTGAATTTTTTCATGGGTTTTTACAATAGAGGTCTCATACAATATTTGTCCTTTTGTGATTGACTTATTTCACTCAGCATGATGTCCTCCAGTTTCATCCATGTTATGAGATGGTTCACCGATTCATTGTTCTTTCTCGTTGCATAGTACTCCATTGTGTGTATGTACCATAGTTTGTGTATCCATTCGTCTGTTGATGGACATCGAGGTTGTTTCCATCGTTTTGCTATTGTGAATAATGCTGCCATGAACATAGGTGTGCATATGTCTATTCGAGTGATGACTCTTATTTCTCTAGGATATATTCCTAGGAGTGGGATTGCTGGATCGAATGGTACGTCTATTTCTAGCTTTCTGAGGAAACGCCATATCATTTTCCAAAATGGCTGTATCATTTTGCATTCCCACCAGCAGTATATAAGAGTTCCCGTCTCCCCGCAGCCCCTCCAACATTTGTTATTTCCAGTGTTTTCGATTCGTGCCAGTAATGCCGGGGTGAGATGGTATCTCATTGTGGTTTTAATTTGCATTTCTCTAATGGCTAGTGATCGCGAGCATTTCCTCATGTGTCTGTTGGCCATTTGAATGTCTTCCTTGGTGAAGTGTCTGTTCATTTCCTTTGCCCATTTTTTGATAGGATTGGTTGTCTTTTTGTTGTAGAGGTGTTGGATTTTCTTGTAGATTATGGAGATTAGACCTTTGTCTGACTTGTACTGTCCAAAAATTTTTTCCCAGTCTGTAGGTTCTCTTTTAACTCTTTTGGTGAAATCTTTTGAAGAGCATAGATGTTTGATTTTTAGAAGATCCCAATTATCTAGTTTATCTGTTGGGTTTTTTGTGTTGATGTTTATGGTTTGTATCCTGTTAATGCCATGTATTAAGGTCTGAAGTGTTGGTCCTATTTTTTCTTCTATGAATTTTATAGTTTGAGGCTTTATATTCAGGTCTTTGATCCATTTTGAAGTAGTTTTTGTATATGGTGTGAGGTATGGGTCCTGTTTCATTTTTCT
This sequence comes from Dugong dugon, assembly GCA_030035585.1. NCBI lineage: Eukaryota > Metazoa > Chordata > Mammalia > Sirenia > Dugongidae > Dugong > Dugong dugon. Next base: position 163,889,293 of record CM057483.1, read on the forward strand.
ACAAATGGATATCCAGTTTTGCCAGCACCATTTGTTAAAAAGACTGTCTTTTCCCCATTTGATGTATTTTGGGCCCTTGTCAAAAATCAGGTGACCGTAGGTGGATGGATTTACATCTGAGTTCTCAATTCTGTTCCATTGGTCAATGTCTCTGTTGTTGTACCAGTACCAGGCTGTTTTGAGTACTGTAGCTGTATAGTAGGTTCTCAAGTCAGGTAGTGTGAGTCCTCCAACTTTATTCTTCTTCTTCAGTAGTGCTTTACTTATTTGGGGTTTCTTCCCTTTCCATATAAAGTTAATAATTAGTTTTTCCATCTCTTTGAAGAATGTTGTTGGTATTTGTATCGGAATTGCATTGTATTTGTAAATTGCTTTAGGTAGAATTGCCATTTTCACAATGTTGAGTCTGCCTATCCATGAGCATGGTATGTTTTTCCATTTATGTAGATCCCTTTGGGTTTCATGCAGCAGTGTTTTGTAGTTTTCTTTGTATAGGTCTTTTATATTCCTGGTCAGATTTATTCCCAAGTATTTTATCTTTTTAGGGGCTATTGAAAATGGTATTGATTTCCTGATATCCTTTTCATCGTTCTCTTTACTGGTGTATAGGAATCCAACTGATTTTTGAATGTTTATCTTGTATCCTGCTACTCTGCTGAATCTTTCTATTAGTTCCAGTAAATTTCTCGTGGAGTCTTTAGGGTTTTCTATGTATAGTATCATATCATCTGCAAACAGGGAGAGTTTAACTTCTTCATTACCAATTTGGATGCCCTTTATTTCTTTCTCTTGCCTTACTGCTCTAGCGAGAACTTCCAGCACAATGTTAAATAGGAGTGGTGATAAAGGGCATCCTTGTCTTGTTCCTGTTTTCAGGGGGAATGTTTTCAGCCTTTCTCCATTAAGAATGATGTTGGCTGTTGGTTTTGCATAGATGCCCTTTATGATGTTGAGAAATTTCCCTTCTATACCTATTTTATTGAGAGCTTTTATCAGGAATGGGTGTTGGACTTTGTCAAATGCCTTTTCTGCATCAATTGAGATAATCATGTGATTTTTTTCTTTCCTTTTATTTATGTGGTGGATTACGTTGATGGATTTTCTAATGTTAAACCATCCTTGCATACCTGGTATGAATCCTACTTGGTCGTGGTGTATTATTTTTTTGATATGATACTGAATTCTATTGGCTAAAATTTTGTTCAGAATTTTTGCATCTATATTCATGAGAGATATTGGTCTGTAATTTTCTTTTTTTGTGATGTCTTTGCCTGGTTTTGGTATCAGCGTTATGCTGGCTTCATAGAATGAATTTGGAAGTGTTGCTTCCTCTTCTATGCTCTGAAATAACTTGAGTAGAACTGGTACGAGCTCTTCTGTAAATGTTTTGTAGAATTCTCCAGTGAAGCCATCTGGGCCAGGGCTTTTTTTGGTTGGGAGTTTTTTTATTACCTTTTCAATCTCTTCTCTTGTTATGGGTCTGTTCAGATTTTCAATATCACTTTGTTGTAGTTTGGGTAGGCCGTATGTTTCTAGAAATTTATCCATTTCCTCTAGGTTTTCAGATTTGTTGGAATATAGTTTTTCATAATATTCTGTTATAATCCTTTTTATTTCAGTTGGGTCTGTTGTAATGTCCCCCATTTCATTTCTTATTTGGGTTATTTGTGCCCTCTGCTGTTTTTCTTTTGTCAGTCTGGCCAGTGGTTTGTCGATTTTGTTGATTCTTTCAAAGAACCAACTTTTGGTTTTGTTGATTCTTTCTATTGTTTTTCTGTTCTCTATTTCATTGATTTCTGCTCTGATCTTTACTATTTCCTTTCTTCCGGTGGTTGTAGGCCTTTTTTGTTGTTCTCTTTCTATTTGTTTGAGTTCTGTAGTTAATGTTTTGATTTTGTCCCTTTCTTCTTTTTTGATATGTGCATCTATTGCTATAAATTGTCCTCTGAGGACTGCCTTTGCTGTGTCCCAAAGGTTTTGGTATGATGTGTTTTCATTTTCATTTGATTCTAGGAATTTTTTAATTCCATCTCTGATTTCTTCTATTACCCATTGATGTGTAAGCAGATTATTATTCAGTTTCCATGTGTTTGATTTTTTTTCCTTGCTCTTTCTAGTGTTAATTTCTACCTTGATGGCATTGTGGTTAGAGAAGATACTGTGAATTATCTCAGCATTTTGGATCTTGTTGAGGATTGCTCTGTGGCCTAAGATGTGGTCTATTCTGGAGAACGTTCCATGTGCATTGGAAAAGAATGTGTACTTTGCAGCGGTTGGATGGAGTGTTCTATATATGTCTATGAGGTCCAGTTGGCTGATTGTGTCCTTTAGGTCTTCTGTATCTTTGCTAAGTTTCTTTTTAGTTGTTCTGTCCTTTACTGAGAGTGGTGTGTTGAAGTCTCCTACTATTATTGTGGAACTGTCAATTTCTCTTTTCAGTGCTGTTAGAGTTTTTTTTATGTATTTTGGAGCCCTGTCATTGGGTGCATAGATATTTATTATGGTTATGTCTTCATGATGGATCATCCCCTTAATCATTATATAGTGTCCTTCTTTGTCTTTTATGGTAGATTTTGTTTTAAAGTCTATTTTATCTGAGATTAGAATTGCCACTCCTGCTCTTTTTCGATAGTTGTTAGCTTGATATATTTTTTTCCAACCTTTGATTTTTAATAAATTCACATCTTTGTTTCTAAGATGTGTCTCTTGTAGACAGCAAATAGATGGATCCTGTTTTCTTATCCATTCTGCCACTCTCCGTCGCTTTATGGGTGCATTGAGTCCATTTACGTTCAGTGTAATTATTGATAGATGTGAGTTTGTTGCTGTCATTTTGTAGTGCTTTTTTTTGTGATGCTGAAGTTTTCTTTGTTCTTCTTACTCTCTTGTGCTGAGTTCCTTTTGTTTGTGGATTTTGTGTTCATTTCTTTTGTTTTTGTAGGTTTTGTTTTTGTTGAGACTTTATGTTTTTCGTCTTTATTTTTATGAGTTGGTTTGTTAACTTTTTTTGTGGTTACCATGAATTTTACCCTTATCTTTATAATTTTGAAGCAGTCTACCGTTACTTGGTATCGCCTTGCCTTCTTCTCCTTTAGAAGGTTCTATACCTATGCCGTTTGTTCCCTCTTTCATTGTTTTGATGTTGTTGTCATCCTTTGATTGATTTCTCTGATTCCCTGTTGTATATCTTTTGTTTTTGGAAAGTCGTCTGTAGTTCAGTTCCTAGAATGGTATCTGGTTCACGTTAACCTGCGTCCTAGGTCCTAGGTCCTGCCTGAGGGCTTAAGCTGTTTGTCCTCAGATCGAAGAACTCCCTTTAATAATTCTTGTAAGTTTGGTTTGACTTTTGCATATTCCTTTAGTTTCTGTTTATCTGGAAATGACCTAATTTCACCATCAAATCTGAATGAGAGTTTTGCAGGATATATTATTCTTGGCTGACAATTTTTTTCTTTCAAGATTTTATATATGTCATCCCATTGCCTTCTTGCCTGCATGGTTTCTGCTGAATAATCTGAGCTTAGTCTTATTGTTTCTCCTCTGTATGTGACTTCTTGTTTTTCACGAGCTGCTCTCAGGATTCTTTGTTTGTCTTTAGTTTTAGCGAGTGTGAATATGATATGTCTTGGTGATTTTCTTTTGGGGTCTATTCTATATGGGGTTCGTTGAGCTTCTTGGATGACCAGCTTTTCATCTTTCATGATATTGGGAAAGTTTTCTGTCAGCAGTTCCTCAATGATCCTCTCTGTGTTTTCTGTTTTCTTCCCCTGTTCTGGTATGCCAATCACTCGTAAGTTTCTGCTTTTAATTGTGTCCCACATAACTCTCAGGGTCTCTTCATTTTTCTTTGTTCTTTTTTCTGAGTTTTCCTGAAACATAGTTGTATCCAAGTGTTTGTCTTCAGTTCCACTGATCCTGTCTTCCATGGTTTCAAATCTACTTCTCAGCCCTTCTATGACACCGTCCATTTCTGAAATCTTGTTGTTTATCTTTTGGATTTCTAATTGTTGTTTTTGTATAATTTCGAGTTGTGAATTTATTTTGGCATTTTGTTCTTGCATCATCTTCCTGAATTCTTCCAATTTTTTGTCTGTATTTTCCATAAATTTGTCTATTTTTTCCTCATGTTTGTCAGCTTTTTGCCTCAGTTCTTGGAAAATTCCGAGTATTAGTGATTTGAGTTCCGTATCAGGTACTTCTAGTGCATTTTCTTCCACAGGAGAGTTATCTGGTGTTTTAATTTGGACGCCTATTGGAGCCATCTTGTCTTGTTTTTGTAAATGTTTTGATATTGTTTGCTGTTTTCGGGGCATTCAGTAGATATTTCTCTCGTTTATTGATTGTAGATTTTTTTTTTTTTTTTCGTTCTTGTGGTACAGCTGGGCAGATCTAGTTGAGGAGGAGCCACTGGGATGGGTTGCTTGTGGCACTCACCGCAGCCACCAGGACGGTCGGTAGTCAGTGCTGGGCAGGTTCCAATAGGGCGTGCCTGCACCGCTTGGTGATGTGATGTCTAGTGCACGGTGCAGGTAGGTAGGGTGCAGCGGGAAGATGGTTATGTGTGAAGCTAAGCTGGATATGGGAGAGAGGAGAGAGGAGGAGGAGCAAAAAGCGTACAAACATAAAAGAATGCTAGGGGAGTTTGTCGTTGGAATGTACAGATGAGAGACTATGGGATGGAGGAAACCAGAAGGGGGAAGAGAAAGAAAAGGAAAGAATGACCAAATGAAAATCAGAAAAGTTAAAAAACTGCAAAGTTCCCAGGGATCGCACCGATGCAGCTATGAGGTCTGGGGTAGTCGGTCTCAATTTTCACAGCTCAGCCTGGCCAGAAGGTACAGAGGCATACATCGCCTGGTATTCAGGGATCAGAAAGAGAAGGAAGAGATAGAGGGACAAGAAATTAAGCAATGAAGAAAGACAAAAGAGAAAAAGAGGTAAAATATGACAGAACTAATCAAAAAAGGAAGAAAAATAAAATTGAGGAAAAAAAAAAAAAAAAGGGCAACACCAGCAGTCAGTGCCTACAAATGGGACCCAGAGAGCCCCCACTCAGGGGCGCGAATTCCAAGAAGCCGATAGTCTCGGGGTTAAGTGACCGTGGCCACGGGAAGCAGAGGGGCCAACGAACAAAGGCCCCAGGATCCCACCCGCGCGGGAGCCCAGACCTGGAAACAGCCACACGCCCGAACGCAGCCCTACAGCCCCGCAGGAGAGAGCAGAGACGGCCCTCGGAACCAGGCACCCAGGCAAAAGGGGGGGAGGCGGCAGAAAAAGGTCCGCTAGGTGCCAGCAAACGGCTCCCAGAAAGCCCCCAGCCCGGGCGCGCGGAACCCAAGCACCGGCGCCCCCCCGCCCAGGGACCCCGGCCACGGAAAGCAGAGGGGTGAACGAACAAAGGCCCCGGGATCCCACCCACGCGGGAGCCCAGACCCAGAAACAGCCACACGCCCGCACGCAGCTCCACAGCCCCGCAGGAGAGAGCAGAGACAGCACCCGGACCCAGGCACCCAGGCAAAAGGAGGGGGAGGCGGCAGAAAAAGGTCCGCTAGGTGCCAGCAAACGGCTCCCAGAAAGCCCCCAGCCCGGGCGCGCGGAACCCAAGCACCGGCGCCCCCCCGCCCAGGGACCCCGGCCACGGAAAGCAGAGGGGCGAACGAACAAAGGCCCCGGGATCCCACCCACGCGGGAGCCCAGACCCAGAAACAGCCACACGCCCGCACGCAGCCCTACAGCCCCGCAGGAGAGAGCAGAGACGGCACTCGGAACCAGGCACCCAGGCAAAAGGAGGGGGAGGCGGCAGAGAAAGGTTCGCTAGCTGCCAGCAAACGGCTCCCAGAAAGCCGCCAGCCCAGGCGCGCGGAATCCAAGCACCAGCACCCCCCAGCCCAGAGACCCTGGCCACGGAAAGCAGGGGATCCCCAGCTGAGGCGGAGAGGGGTGGGTGGTGGGAGAGCGCGCACCGCAGTTTACCGGTCGTTCTGTCTCCGACCAGATGCTCTGCAAGGCTGCTCTCCCGTTTGCTGGTCTCCGATAGGAATCCAAGATGGTGGATCCGTGCTGCGTTAGCTGGTAAGGAATCTCTGCCTGAGTCTCTCCTCGCTCTCCGTTCTCTTTTAGTATTCTCACTCCGTTTGGTGTTTGGCTGAGTTCTTTATCTCTTCATTTGGTGTTCTAGGGTTTCAGGATTGTTGATTCTCTGTTAGGCTTAGTTTTTCGGATCTTTGCTGTGGAGGGACGGCGTGGTGTTTCTGCCTAGAGCGCCATCTTGCCCCCCCGGTTCCTGGATTAAATTTCTTGAAAGTCCAAAAAATCATCATAGGGCTGGAGCTCTTCTGGTCATTAGTGTTCAATGTTCACAGGCCACAAATGTCTCCAGTGCTTAAAACAATTTCTATTTCCAGTGGTGATTCATGGCAAGTGATTGCTTCCCTGTTGATTAATGTGAGAAATGCAGCACTTCTTTTTCTTAAACATCAAGTGGGCAAGCAATAATTTGTTAACTCAAATGCAATTTCACCTGAAAGTATCAAAAAGCTTCCTTGTTTGCTGTAATTCTAAAATTGACAATAATGAATGACAAGGAGATTGATTGTAGCGTTATTACCTGTCTTAGAATCTCTTAGGTTTGGTTATGCCAATGCCATAAAAACTGCCTTGACACCAGCCTTCAGTTCCATGATGCCCTTGCTGAAAACTTCTTTTGGGAGGTTCTCCGATGTTAAACTTCTGTCACTGAGCTCATTAATGTCTACCTGTCTATACAATTCCTCCTCTGAATTGCCTTGGACTCACAGAAGGCTGAAGAGAAGCTGATTTTTGAAAGAGTGAATTATTTGAACATGAACCTGGCAATAGTTTTACCTTTGCAACTAAGTGCTTGGTGGTTGAAGTGGAGTTCCATTCATTACATTGAATGATGACATTTTTCTTATTGTTGCAAAGCCTAATATGAATGGTAACAGGATAGTGCATGCATAACCAACAGTCCTGCCAATCAACCAGTCCACAAACATTAATTGAACATTTACTATGTGCAAAATACTGTGCATTTCTTTGAGGATGAGGCAAAGTAATGTGAGACATCATTTCCACCCTCAAAGGACTTAGGATCTGCATGTGAAGAAAAGAAGAATAAACACAGTAAAACCTGCGAAAGCCATAACCTGTGTAAGGCAGAAACCTATCAGAAAAGGAAAATGCAAATATTTTTCACTAGAACGAGTGAGAGAAAAGTGTTAAGACCGCATCCTGTCAAAGGCAGAAAACTTGCAAGACCCAGAAAAACAAAGCAGTCCCGTTGAGTTCCGGTTCTCACAGTTTTCACTATATTATAAAAGTGGGACTCTAAGTCAGGGTGCCAGCTGCAAGATCAGCTTACTGTCACCCAAGAAGCTGCAAAACGTGGCATTTGCCTATGTAGTCTTCACAGTCTGAAATCTGGTTCTTAGCTTGGCACATTCACAAGATTAATCTTGTCAGTGCCCCGTAGATGTTATTAATCAGGGATGTGACATATTAACTTTATAAGATCTAAGAGATTGACACATAAACCAGAGTGAAAGTGTAGCTACTAGATAGCTAAATAACCCATGTCAACCTGAGCAGTGTCTATGCTTCCTCGGTGCACACTCCCTGGGAAGGTTTCATGATAAAATGAGATTGGAGTGATTGAATCTGGATGTATGGTTGAAACGTGAAAAAGCTGAGTGGAATCCCACTCTAGGAGACTGGTGCAGCCATCTCCATCTTCATAATACCCATTGAGAAACTAAATATTTATACCATCTATTTCCATTACTCATTCCTTGGCTCGCTATTCGATTTCTCTCTCTCAGACTTCTCTTTCTCATTCTCTTGTTGTTGCTGTTGTTAGTTGCCCTCAAGTCCATTCTGACTCATGGCGACCCCACGTGTGCAGAGTAGAACTGCTGCACGGGGTTTTCAAGACCTTTCAGAAGCAGATGGCAAGGCCTGTCTTTCGAGGCGCCTCTGGGTGGGTTTGAACTGCCAACCTTTCAGCTAGTATTCAAATGCTTAACTGTTTCCACCACTCTATTTCTGATCAACTCCACTGCTTGTTGACATATTTTTCGCGTTTTGAAAACTGTATCTTGTGAAATATTACGCTTTGTCATCAAGTCAATTCCAGCTCATGACGACCTCATGCGTTTGAGAGTATAATTGCTTCATAGGGTTTTCTTGGCTGTAATCTTTGCAGAAGCAGATCACCAGGCCTTTCTTCTGAGGTGCCACAGGATGGATTAAAGCTGCCGATCTTTAGGTTAGCAGATGATATATGTGGAGTGTGTGTAAAGTATATGTCATCAGCAGCAGCAAACAAATATCTATGTATTCACATATAGCATAAGACATAGAAATCACCGACACTTCTGAAGCCCCCTGAATGCTAATCTATCCCATCCCCTAAATTAACTTATATTATGAATATCAGAACACACACACACACATGTACTCACAAACACTGTTTAGTTTTTCATGTTTTAAACTGTACATAAATTGAAGGAGATAGTTTGTATTCTTCTGTGACTTGCTTTGTTCTGTCAATATTATGTTCTTGCACAAAACAAGAATTCATTCATTGTCATGCTGTACTGCTATGAGCATTCCACAATTTATTTATACATCCCATTGCTGATGGGCTTTGGATTGCTTCCAGGTTTTTGTGCTACGATAAATAATGCTGCTAGAACATTCTTGTACATTTCTTCTGCTATACACGTGCAAACGTTTCTCTATTTAGAAGAATTATTGGGTCTTAAGGTATGCACCACTACAATTTGATTAGATAATGCCAAGTTGTTTCTTAAAGTGTTGTAATAATTTACATTCTTACCATAGGGTAGAAAAGTTCTAGTTGCTTTATACCCTTACCAATACTTGGCATTTTCAGACTCCTTAATGTTTTGCCGATTTGGAGGATATTAAATAACATCTCATTGTGAGTTTAGTTTGCATTTATCTGATTACCGATGAGGTTGTGCACCATCTCAATATGTTTACTGATCCTTTGTGTTTTATCTATGAAAAACCTGTTTATTTCTTTTGACCACTATTCACTTAGATTGTTTCTTTTTTTCTTGTTAAGTTAATAGTTATAAAAGTATTTTATAACATTCCTTTGTCAGTTACATGTTTTACAAGTATCTTTTCCAAGTTTGTGGTTTTTCACTTTCTTGACCAAATTTTTAATATAGTAAAATTTATTAATCTTCCCTCTATGGTTTTTGCTACTTTTGTCTTGTTATATAAATATTCATTGATACTGAGATCATAAAGATGTTTTCCTATATTATCTTCTAAGGTTTTCAAGATGTCATTCACATTTAAGTAATTAATACCTAGAGTAAACATTGTCTATTTTAATTATCTGTGTGACTGTCATACACTCATAGTTGTTAATTGATACGTGTAGATTCATATATGAATTCAAGAACTAGGAGATCACCTTCTAAGAATTTGGAAGTTAGAATGCCCTACAATATCGACACGGAGCTCTCGTGACACAGTGGTTAAGAGCGCGGCTCCTAACCAATAAAGGCAGGCAATTCAAATCCACCAGCCGTTCCTTGGAAACCCTATAGGGCAGAGTTCTGTTCTGTCCTATAGGGTCGCTATGAGTTGGAACTGACTCGACGGCACCTAACAGCAACAACACAATATGGATGTAGCCTATGACAGCATAGATTTGTAAAGTCACTTCAAAGAGATAAAATGGCTCCTACTTCAAAAAGACTTACTGTGGTTCTGGTTATGTATGGCTGTGCAATAAACTATCAAAAAATTTACCTGTTTAAAACAACAGTTTATTAATATCTTTCATGTTTCAGTAGGTTGAGTGGGTTCAGCTGGACATTCTCGTTGGGAATCTTTCAAGCTGTTAAATGGAAGCTGAGGACTGAGTCATCTGAAGGCTCAGCTGGGCTGGACTTCCAAGATGGCTCACTCACATGACAATGAACTATTTAAATATCAGGTTAGATATATAATTTATGGGATACCTGTTGAACTGTAAGATAGACCAAAATTATTGCCCAGAAATTAGCACAGAGACAAAGAATATGAAAATATGAAAGAGAAGCATGAAGGATAGAGGGAGAAGATCTAATACATGTCAAGTAGGAGTTTCAAAGAAATAATAGATTTCAGGAGAGGCAATGTTTAAAGCAGTAATGGCTAAAATTATTCAGAACTGATGAAAAACTTGAATCATCAGAATCAGGAATTCCAATGAAATTCAAACAGAATAAGTAAACAGATGACCATACCTAAACACATTGTAGTGAAAACGAAGTTACAAAACACTAAAGACAAAGAAACAACTGAGATCAGTCAGAAATAGATTTCTAAAAATTACTAAGTGACAACAACTAGATGGACAGATGAGTTCTCAGCAATAAAAGTAAGACAAGTTGTCGTGTTTGGAGGTCTTGAGTGGAGTGGAGTGTTCCTAGGGGTGATACAGTCCCCAAAGTTTGAGAACACCAGAGATGAGTCTGGAGGAGCAGTTGATGCTGGAGCGCTCGCAAGGTTACAAGTGATAGTACCGATGACCGGACACTCTACAGTCAGGGTGTTGCACAACCAACTGATCAGGAGGCTGTCCATCTGAAGACAGGTCTCAGTTGGGTGGTCTAGGGGATTAAGTTTTATATCTCAGAAGAGCCCAGGTGCCAGTTTCATATCTCAGTGTTCTAAGCTAGTCTTGCAAGGGTTAACATTATTCTTAGCTAAACCTGAAAGTTACATCTGTGCTGAGATGTCTCTACTCTTGGGTTTTCAGGGGAATGGCCACTAGGGTCCAGTTTCTCCTCCAAGGACACGTAGTGAAAAGGCCTGCGAGATGCTTCTGACCTGTTAGCTGCTCAGTACCACAGCCATTTTGTGTGTCCTAAGAGGAGACCCTATTCCCCGTGTCCGGGTGGGGCTGGTAATGGGCATGAAGCAAAAAGGGCCTCACAAAACGCTTGTCGGCCCACTAGCCATCTACTATCTGATGGCCAGCATAAAAAGCCCCCTAGCAGACAGTACATCCCACCCCCTGAACCAGAAGGGGTCACAAACTAGGAAGGTGGAGGCGGCAGAGGAGGGACAGGAGCAACCACAGCAAAAGTAGAGTAGGAGAAACAAGAGCAGGGATTGAGTCAGGGAACAGAAGAGAGACTGGAGGCCAGAAGGGCAAGCCGAGAGAAAAGGGCAAAAGTAGGAAGGGGGGAATTCTGAATGGAGGAGATGGTAGAGGTAACATTGGTGTGGGCAGAGTGAAGCTGTGAGACAGTGAAGTGACTTATATAAAATACTAAGAGAGTATAATGGCAACCTAAAATTATATCTGTAAAGTTATTTTTTAAAAAAGAGCGAAGTAAGCACATTTCCAGACAAAACTGACAACATCTACTAACAGTAGAACCGCAAGAAAGGAACAAAAGAAAAACAAAACTCGGAAAGAATGAAAGAATACTTTAGGAAGAAGAAAAATGACCCCAGATGGAAGGTATAAGATGCAAGAGAGAGTAGTGGATATAGAAATTGCTGTCTAAATGGGAAAGTATAAATAAATATTAACAGTATATATTAATTTAAGACAAAATAGTTTTTAGGGCAAGAAAAATCCTTACAGGGGGAAATCCAAGAATTGTACCCAGATCCATGAGATTAAAGGTATACCATGACATCACATGGGAGTAGAGTAGAAATAAAAATCAAGGAAGATGAGGAGAGAGAAAAATAAAGGGAGTAAAAAGCAAGAGAGGCATCCCTGAGAAGATTTAAATGGAAAAAAAATTGAATAAGAGTAACTGTCTAACTGGAGAATCAGAGTCTGTACTTCTCTCTCCCTAATTCTCGGCCTGCCTGGTATGCTCTCCATTGCTTGAAAAAGATGTGGCTCAGTAGAGAGGAACAGGACCTCAGAGACCAAGATGTTGCAATTACTTTACTTTATGTTAGAAGGTTCGAAGACAATTGACAATTAAATTGTTGTACCGACGAACTCGATGGCACCTAACAACAACAACAATTGAAAAATAGAAACTATATTTTCTAAAATATGTCAAATCAGCCTATCTCCATCTCCTTTCAAGACAGCCATATAGGGGCGATGAGTCTAGGATACATAAATGGTGGTACTTCTTGCCAAATGACTGCCTACTGGACCAGGTAGAGAAGAAATGGGTGGAATCTCCATCAACAGAGCTTTTTAAAAACATGTGGGTCTGTCGTAAACCCACTTGTTCCCCTCCAGGTCTATGCATCTACGGTACTTGATATCAATTGATAATTTATAAGATGTGTATTCAAGTTGTAGCTCCCCCACTTACTAGCTCTGCAACCTTAGTCAAATCACTCTAACTCTCTGAGCCCCAGTTTCCCCTACAATAAAATGGGAGATAATAGCACCTTCCTTCTCTACCACCCCTGGTTGTAATGAAGATTCAACGACAGGGGCTAAAGGGCTATGCAAACTTCAAGGATGCCAGTAAATGTAAGTTGTTATTCTTGAAGCTATTTATGTAGTAACCTCCTTAATCATTTCCTTAATTCTAAGAAGGTGATTATAATTTGTATTTAACATTTCACATTAATTTAGGAAAGTAGAAAAAAAGATGTATTTTTCCATGATGATAAATGGTATATGCAAAATATATGTGGATGAAGAAAACAAGATCCAATTACTTTTTAGACGGGCAATTACTATATGAGCCTCTGTAAAGAAAACCTAATTTAACTTTTAAGTTACTAACTTTAATAATTCTAAATATGCTTAATAGTCATGCCAAGTGACTTGGATAAATTGCTAAATCTGAACAGAGTGGAGAATTCCAAGTGACAGAGGAAAGAGCTTCTTGTCAGGCAGTGTTTTTAAAAGGAAGCTGGAGATAATTTAATGTAACCATAAGACTGAATCTGTGGAAAATATTGAGTTGTGTTTGCTTCTTGAACAGCACACCAAGAAATGTAATCAACGAAACAGACTGAAACAATTGAGTAACCGTTCATCCTTCTCATTTTAACAAAAGCTATTTTTGTTACAGTTTGCAATGCCTTGAAGATAAAGCCAAATTATATTGCAAAGCAAAATCAGTTTTTAACTAAATACTAGACAAATATAGTTTTACAGGCTCCCATCATATAATTAGAAAATGAACTTTTCTAATTATTTATAGGGGGCCATAAAGAAAGGACCAATGCAATTTACCGTGTCATGTCTGGAAAAGGAAGTATGAATAAGGAATGACAAATCATCTCCTTTGGTCTTCAGAAGCCACTTAAAAATTAAAAAGATGCCACAATTAATATTTTGTTACATGAGTACATTGAAAACAATCTTACTGTAGACCTCAGACCCCTTGATTGTGTTATGTTGAATAGACCCATTGTTCCCAAGGGTATGTCCTTTCACAGTGGGGTTCCAACTCCTTGCACCGGGATAGCACACCTCCTCTACTTTCCAGTTCTGTCTAGCAATCCATTCCCTTCCCAGCAACTTTTCAAGAGCTCTTGGGCTGTCAGTATTCCCTGCTCATTTCCAGATCCCCTCTCCACCCTTCATCCTGCTCTACGCCTCTGGAAGCTGACCTCGAAGGACTGCATCAGTTAGGCCTCCTTGATATCTGACTTCCTGTTGAGTTCAGCCAATGGGAGGGAGCCACCAGCAGGAGATCGGAGTTGGGAAGGAGAGAAAAGTTGGGGTATTTATTCCACCAGTTCCCTCCCACCTGAGCAGAAATTTGGGAGTGGCTTTGTTCTTCTGTTGAAGGCCACAGTTCCTGGAGGGGTGGCTCTCTCCTACAGCTACAGCTCTTTCCAATCTCCAGTGGCTTTTCACCTCTGTGTCTTCAGGCTTAGGATGGTAACCGCTCCCTGCTGTTGCTGGCCCATGTGTGTTTCACCATCCCTAACTGGCTTCCCTTAACCCTGCCCCTATACCTTTGTAAATAGTCCCTTTAGTAGACCCTCTTCAACTACCCCATTTGAGTGTGCCCTCTATTCCCAGCCAGGACCCTTTTTCGTACAAGTCAGCTATTACCCATGCAATCATGTCCAAACTCTTCCCTATGACCTCAACTCCCTTTGCAATTCTACTTCACTTTCCTTTTAAGCAAGCTATATAGTCAACATTACTTTCTCTTCTTCCATATCAGCTCTGACAGGATTTTCCTCTGGTCTATTATGACTTTGCACTTTATTTTAAACTCACACCTAATTATTTCCTTAGGTTTAAGACATATTTAACCTAAAGAAGACAGAAATCTGTTATTCGTACTTCTTATAGCTCTTAGTCCAGGAAGAGGCACTTAGTAGGAGCTGAATTTGAAAACTCAACTGATTCTTTTTTGATTTGCTTCTTTTCCTTTCTGGTCTTTCTTATTTTCCTTCAACCTTAACTCATGCCTTTATCCCTGTTTTTCTCCAGGCCCCAATTCTAAGCACCTTTAAGTTCTAAGTCCCTCTTTATAAAGCCACTAAATTTGATTATTGGTGACAAAGCAAAGGACTCTGAGTTTATGAATCTGAAAGTCTCTTGTTCCCTCAATATAACAAAGTCTGAGTCTTCTACCCTTCGGGGCACAATACAGAGTTTATCTAAAATGCTTTTTTGGCTGATCAAAGAAAGGAGGCCAATTTACTTGGAAAGTGCTATCATGTTTACTTAAAACTAAGCACTGTTGTTAGATCTTTTACTGTATTAAAAAATTTCAAGTGAAGGATGCTCAAGGGTAATCTAGTACATGAGGCTATTGGAGCAGGGAGGATAAACAAAGATGAGACTAGAATGGATTTGTAGAACCAGATTCTACTTTGGCTTTATACTCAATCTATTACAGTAATGTCTCCTTTTGTACTCCCAAGGGCCAGCTTGTGTTGTTCAAGAAGCCTCCGGAACATATTCCACAGAGGGTGATACAGAGAGGGAGGAGTGCTTTGCCCATAGTAGAAGGTTCAACTTTATCTTCCTGGTAATGAGCTGAAGAAGCACCACTATGTATCCCTTTTTAGAGAAGAGTGAAAGAAACGAGGGGTAACACAGCCCCATTGAGATCGAGGGATGGGGTGGCCTAGATTGGGTGTTCTGGGCCAACCCAATTGTAAAGGGCATGGCGTTTTTGTCTGGTGTCGTCTTTGCAGCATGCCATAGCAGAGTGAGCGTGAACTCTGGAGTCTATAGCTCTGCGTTTGAATCCTGGTTCTGCTACCTACTAAAACCAGGCATCCTGGGCTGAACTAAAGATGGAACCAGGTTTCTAGAGGGATTCTAGATTTGATGATCTTAAATTCATTGACTCATTCAACAAATATTTTATTGAGTGCCTACTCTTTGCCAGGCCCTATGCTAGGTCTGAGAATATTAAAAATGTAAGTGGTATGTAGTCTCTAACCTTACTGGATTCACCATGACTGTGTGGGCTGGCCTTCTCTCCAGCCATCAGATGACCCTAAAAGAGATCAATGGCACATTTCCCCTCCTGCGTCTATAGGCAACCATGCAAAATGCACTAATTAAATGTCTCCATAGTGACTGTGCGATTCAGGAATGGCCCGGTGCCAATGCCTTGAAAAGACTTTGCTCCAAATGCCACTATTGTCCTGAAGCTAATGGAAAAAGTGACCACAGCACATGCCTAAAATTGATTATGTTCTTTAGACTTAATCAAGCACTCCTCTCCTCCCCTTCTGAAAATGGTAATACTCTCTTTCTACTATAACCACTATCCTTTCACATGAAAAGAATTCAATTTTCCCCTTTGACTTTTAATTATCCCCTGACAGCTTTGGGAAATGGCAGGGGTAACACAAATCAGAAATGCCAGTTGGCTTTGGAATGCATCCTGTGTGCTTTTGAAACAGATTTCTGAGTTATGTTTTGAACAAATGTTAACATTAATTTGTGTTTCTTTAACAGACATCAACAGATGAGCTGAAAAGGGTAAGAAGGCCTTCATGATGTGATGATGCCACGTGATAACTTTCCAGGATTCACAACATCAGGAAGAGAATCGGCCAGCCAAAAGGTGAGAAGTTGTTGAACATTTCTTAAGAAAGTCTTTCTGGGAGATTATGGTAAGCTTGTACATTAGACATTTCCTCAGCTGAGGTCCCGTCTACATCAATGCTTCTCAAAGTATCTGTGGCAAAAGGACCAGTTTGGTCTTTGTTTGGTGTGTGTGTGTGTTTAGTTTCAAATCTGTTGTGAACTAATATTTTTGAAAAATACAATAAAAATGCCATTTGGCTGTCTTAGCAAAGTCAGATTGCCATAAAAACTTCTAAACGTTAACACTCAATTTGTGTACATTTTTCATCACAGATCAGTAACAAGCAACCAGCATTGGTCCTTAAACCAAACTTTGAGTAGCTTTGCTCTATATGAATAATGTTGTTGTTGGGTGCCATTGAGTCAATTCCAACTCATAGCAACCCTAGGGAACAGAGTAGAACTGCCCCGTAAGGTTTCCAGGGCTGTAATCTTTATGGAAGCAGACTTCCATATCTTTCTTCACAGAGCCACTGGGTAAGTTTGAACTGCTAACCTTTCCATTAACAGACAAGCACTTAACCATTGCACCACCTTATATGAATAATAATGATCATCTTTTAAGAGGCAGATAACATGCCAAACATTTTATAAATATCATAACATAATCATTGTAACAATCTTATGAGTCATTTTACAGATTTAAAAAAGGGAGGTTTAGGGAGTTTAGGTAATTTGCCACAGGTCACACAATTAATCAGCGTTGGGGGATTTCTTCCTGACTCAGTCTATCCACCATCACCTTTTCTCAAGGCTCAGCAAGTAGCAAGGTGGGATAGTTTGAAGTGAGGAGGGTTAATGACAAAAGAATGACAGCAGGCCAAGTGAGAGCTAATAGTCCAAGATCACACATTACTGCTTCAAGGTAAAGACTAGGAGAACCAGGTCAGGCACGAGTCATACACTAGGTAATTAAAGAAAAGAATGGTTGAAACTCGGTTGGCCACAGGACCATGGAGACTGTGGAGTGTTTCTCCTGAGCAACTATCCCAACAAAGGATTTTTGCTTTTGTTAAGTGTCCTTTTTTCCTGTGGCAACCAAAGATATGCCTATTAGCAGCCATCACCTGCTTCTACTGCCTTCCAATGTGCTGTCTGGGGCTCACTATACTTCAGGTGCTCTTGATCCTTTGGAAGTGATGAGGTCTTCAATATCTATCCATAAAGCTTGACTGTACATGGCAAAGGGAGGGGTTGAGGCTCAGTTGGAAGGCCTTCATCCTCAGGGTGACTAAATGCTATACTATCCAGGCAAGAACTTGACTCCTGTTCATCGCACAACCTCTTCACAGGGAAGCACATCCTGTGAGTCCAACAGAACTGAGAAAAGTACATTGTACCCTAGGATGAGAGTGGGAGGCGGGCAAGGCTGACTGCTAAACTATTTTCAGGGAGAGAAGAGGGCTTCTACCGGGGAATCTGCTCCTGAGGGACACCCACTGGGAACGAAGTGTGGGGTCTTAGGACTGGAACCTCTAGGAGCAGGAGACATTAACACTAATCATGGAAACTCACAAGGTAGGGGAGAAATGCAGGGTGGAAAATGAAATGGGAGACACTGGAAATGTGCGTTGTCAAAGCAGGGATGCAGGCAAAAGGAAGGAGCCCAGAAACAAAGAGACCCTGAGCAGTGGGAGGTGGGAGGTCAAATGTAATAGACAAGGCCAAAGCATCCAAGTCCCAGGGCTTGGCACAAGGCAACATAAGTAATACAGCTCTATAGTGGAAAATACAGGAAAGTGCATGCACACGCACACGCACACAGACACACAAGAAAGCCAAGTCACCCATATTCCCATCACCCAGAGATGATCATCTCAGTATGTTTTCTATACCTTATTTGACTTGTAAGGAGCCCTGGTGGCACAACGGTTAAGTGCTCGACTGCTAACCTAAAGGTCGGTGGTTGGAACCCACCAGTTGCTCTGCAGGAGAAAGATGTGGCAGTCTGCTTCTGTAAAGATTACAGCCTTGAAAACCCTATGGGGCAGTTCTACCCTGTCTTACAGGATCACTATGAGTCGGAATCAACTCAACAGCAACGGGTTTGGTTTTGGTTTTACTTGACTTGTACAGGGAGCAAGCCCTGGTGGCACAATGGTTAAGCACTAGGCTGCTAACTGAAAGGTTGGAGGTTCTCACCCAGTGGCACCCCAGGAGAAAGACCTGGTGATCTGTTACCATAAAGATAACAGCCTAGAAAATCCCTTGGGGCAGTCCTACTCTGTAACATGGGGTCAATATGAGTCAAAATCGACTCAACATCACCTAACAATAGAGTGAGCAAAGCCCAACCAAGCTGGCCCCCTGACCGTGTTCTGAGTAGTGTGAGTGCAGGAGGGAGAAGGAGATACTGAGGCAGGGACTCTGAAATAGGAGCATCTAAGCCACAACCTTGCTTGCTGAAAGTGAAGAGGACTTGAAGCACTTACTGATGAAGATCAAAGACCCCAGCCTTCAGTGTGGATTACACCTCAACATAAAGAAAACCAAAATCCTCACAACTGGACCAATAAGCAATGTCACGATAAACGGAGAAAAGACTGAAGTTGTCAAGGATTTCATTTTACTTGGATCCACAATCAACATCCATGGTCAAGAAATCAAATGATGTATTGCACTGGGCAAATCTGTTGCAGAAGACCTCTTTAAAGTGTTAAAAAGCAAAGATGTCACTTTGAGGACTAAGGTATGCCTGACCCAAGCCATGGTATTTTCAGTGGCCTCATATGCATGGGAAAGCTGACAGTGAATAAGGAAGACTGAAGAAGAATTGATGCCTTTGAACTGTGGTGTTGGCAAAGAATACTGAATATACCATGGACTGCCAGAAGAACGAATAAATTTGTCTTGGAAGAAGTACCGCCAGAATGCTCCAGTCCTTGGAGAAGGACATCATGCTTGGTAAAGTAGACGGTCAGTGAAAAAGAGGAAGACCCTCAACAAAATGAACTGACACAGTGGCTGCAACAATGGGCTCAAGCCTGATGATTGTGAGTGTGGCGCAGGACTCGACAGCACCTAGCAACAACAATAAGCCAGTTCCAAGAATTAGTGGTAATGTTACAGATGGCAAAGGCATCGTGAGATTTTTGACCTGAAGAGAACTTGAAGATTATCCAGTTTGGAGGTTTTAAAATTGTTCTTCAGAGCCTTGTAGGTTTGACACAGATGCCACAGGGGCTGTCTGAGGGTAGAATGGGGGAGGGTTGGGTGTACAGCCAAGTGGTCGGGGTTATAGGCCCCGCAACCTGGATTCAACCCATCAGCCTTGCTTTGTCTGGTTTATATGTTCATTTCTGGGAAAGATTTCATTTGAAGAAATGGTTCTGCTGCTTTTAAAAGAGGAATTTAAAAAAAAGCTTGAAAATCAGCACTCCAGTCCCAAGTAATCATTTTGCAGGTAAGAAAACTGAAGTCCTGAGACATGAAGGGGCATTCTGAGGAGCCCATGACCAGATGTGGTAGCTAAAAGGAGCTCTCTTGATTCCCCAGCCCTTCTCTGATAGCCCCCCTCCACTCAGCTGTATCATAATTTATCCTTCAGAATAGGCCTACTCTTTACTCAGAAAACGTCTGATCTTAGCTCAGGACTATACAGGAATATAGTGACTAACCATCCCAGTTTTCCCAGAACTGAGAGGATGCCCAGACAAAGGACTTTCAATGCTAAAACCAGGAAAGTCCTAGACAAACCAGAACAGTTAGTCACCCTATCAGGAAGCCCCAGTGGTAAAGAGCTCAGCTGCTAACCAAAAGGTCGGCAGTTCAAATCCACCAGCCGCTCCTTGGAAACCCAATGGGGCAGTTCTACTCTGTCCTATAGGGTCGCTATGAGTTGGAATCGACTCGACAGCAATAGGTTTGGTTTTTTGTTTGATTGTTTTTTGTTTTCCTAACTAACAGCTCCATTTTTTGTTGCTGGAATCCTGGGTAAGTTTGTGTCTCACTTTAGATTCTCAGAGTCCTTGAATATTTGGAGCCCAACCTTCTAGCCTGGGTTCTTCATTTCTGCTTGTTGATCTCATGGCTTCTGATTCATACCTGTGTAGACACATTCTCTGGGCTTACTTCTCTTCATGAACAACACCTTCTACCCAACCTGATTTTTCCCACTGGGATCTGACCACGCTTAGCCTTTGAAGATGTCACTTGCAGTTCATGTGAATTGCAGGAACTCCTGGTACATCCTGGAAGTATAGCCCCAAATGCCACCTTTTGACAGAGCTTCTTTTCTCTTCGCTGCTGACAGGTTTGGAAAACACTGTATCTTGGCTGCTAGATGTCAACAATATATTTTATGCCCCACACAGTCCACAGAGTGCCCTGATATATCCGATTAGCAGGGGACAATTTCTTAAAACTCTGTTTATTGACTAGTTAGAAAGAGTCTTTTTGGACCACTGCAGATCAGTGTATCTAAATTATTCTCACAACTTAGTCTTACCCTAAGAAGATTTGCTGCATATCCTCAGATGAGGGTTTGTTAAGTAACCCGAGCATGGAATTTTCTCATCTCATTTGATGAGAACTATGCCCAAATCCTCCTGTTACTTCTCTCAGCGTTTGGCCTGTGGGGAAAGCCTTGTGGCCTTTGCTCTGCTCATCTGCCCACTCACATCTATTCTAGGCTTACTTTGCAGATTCTGGTTTGAACTGTTTTCCAGAGTCACAGACACGTTCTTTTCGAAAACAAAAAAACCTGCTGGGCTCTACCCTGAGCTGCTCCGGCTCTCTCCAGCTGCAGTGCGGTGCTCAGACCTAAGTGCTCAAGGGATGCGATTACCGGGAGGGGATGGCATCGACATCCAAGCTGTACAGTGGTCAAGTTCAGCCACTCTGTAAAAGATTACTGTGCTTCTGTTCCCGTTTGGTAAACACTGAGTTATATCTTTTTTGGCCTCTGTTTTTCTGTTTCTTTGGAGGGGAAAAAAAATCACTTTACTTCCTTCCAAACTTGTGAATAGAGAGACAGACGTTGGTGATGTAAACATGCCTTAGGGAAGAAAATCTGTTCATTAACATATTTCCTAAAGTAGCTACATCAGTGGGAGAAAGGCTGGGGGTGGGGGGGATTGCCCTGGTAGTTTTAGAAATAGAATCTAGGATTGGAGCTTGCAAATCTAGAGGAAGGAAGCTGGGGTCTCACTGAATACCAACATCTTTCTCTACAGATGAGGAGACTGAGGCTCGGAAGGATGAAAGTGCTGGTTTTCCATTCTGGCTTCGCGTTAAATCCACCTGGGGAGCAGGGACGGATTGCCCAATAAGCAAGGTATGCACGGGCTTACTTGTGTTTGCTTATAATCTGTAGTGCACAGTTTCACATGGGTTTCATCATATCTTTAACCTTGCTTACTGTAAGCCCATTCGTACCTTGTTTGCTGTAAGCCCGTGTGTACTTTGCTTACTTGTTAATCTGCCTCTGCACATGAGCAATTGAATAAATGAACCCCACATTCTGTGTTCTTGCTCCGCACCGATATGTGTATAGATATTTTTTACCTGCATTTGCATTGGACTTTATTTTGGTGCTGGGGTCTCCAAGATACTAATAATAATACCCGTTGGCATCGAGTTGGTTCCAATTCATGGCCACTCCATGTGTGTCAGAGTAGAACTGTGCTCCACAGGGTTTCCAATGTCTGATTTTTCAGAAGTAGATCACCAGGCCTTTCTTTTGAGGTACCTCTAGGTGGACTTGAACTACTAACCTTTCGGTTAGCAGCTGAGCATGTTAACGGTTTGTACCACCCAGGGACTCCACCAAATATATATATATATAAAACCAAGCCCGTTTGCCGTCGAGTCAATTCCGACTCATAGCAACCCTGTAGGACAGAGTAGAACTGCCCCTAGAGTTTCCAAGGAGCGTCTGTGGATTTGAATTGCCGACCTTTTGGTTAGCAGCCGTAGCTCTTAACCACTATGCTACCAGGGTTTCCCCACCAAATATAGCTAACATTTATTGAGTGTTGACTATGAATCAGGCACTTTATATACATTATTTTATTAGATGCTCACAACAGTCCTATGAGGCAAACACTTACCTTCTTTTTACAGAGAAAGTAACTGAGGCCCAAAGAAGTGAAGGAACTTGCTCAGGTCACTCAGCTCAAAAGTGGTGAATACATATGTGAGCCCAGAGCTTTACTTCAAGCCATGCGTGATGCTTGGCTGAGAAATAAGACGCAGCCCCAGCCTCCAAGGAGCTCAGAGTCTAGCCGCTGATCCTAACCCACTGGCGGCAGTTTTCTCCAGAGAGGGAGCGGCATGATCAGGAGTGAGGCTCTGACTAAAGCTGGAGTTCAGGAACTGCCTACAAGGACACAGCAAGTGAGAAAAAGTGCTGGGTCTTGGGCCAAAGCCAACTGGAGCATAAAGGTGGCCAAGCGGGGAAAAAAGGCACCAGGAGGGGTGCCAAGTCACAGACTTACAAGTAAAGCAGGGAGGACCTGTGCTGGCTGGAAAACAAGCCAAATGATCCAGCCAAGAAGGAGGCCTGGGTCACAAAGGCAAATGTTTGAAAAGCAAAGCCCAAAGGCTAAGACCATGGGGAAGGTCTCAGGAAGGCTGCTTTCTCCATCCACAGCCCACCTGAGACCCAATCGACCGTAACTTGTCGCTTTAAGAAGCTTCAGCCCTCTTCCCTTGGTACATTCCTTTTTCAGGATAAAAACCATGATGTTTAACGGAAATTGAATTCCCACAGCTCCATCAAAATATGGCTGAGTCACAGGCTGATTATAACTGGGTTGAGTTGGGTTCCCCAGGGGTAGAGCCTGAGAGAAAGTTTCTGGAATACAGTAGTCTTTAATTTTAATAGCAGGTAGGACAACTCTCTCCTGATTTTTTACCTTTTCAAAAACATTTTTGTGTATTTTATTGTCTCATATACATTTACGTACTCTTAGGAGAAATTCTTTTCCATGCTCTGGAAATATTTGTTGTTGCCACCGAGTGGATTCTGACACATGGGGACTCAAATCGCTATCTTTCTGGTTAGCAGCTGAGCATGGTAAACTTTACAATACCCAGGGACTCCTTAGAAATACTTAGCTGGAGTAATTGCTCCCTCTGCCTTCACCTCTTTGCTTTCCCATTTTGAAATCCCCAAGAAGGCTCAGAGAAATTAGGATCAAGTCGCCCTGGTTAGCGGATGATGTCTCTCCTCTATCTCGACTCCTCATCATCCCCTTTACATCATCTTTCCATGTGGTCCAGGCATACTTTGGAGATATTGTGGGTTCGGTTCCAGACCACTGCAATAAAGTGAACATAGCAATAAAGCAAATCACACAAATTTTTTGGTTTCCCAGTGCATGTAAAAGTTATGTTTACACTATATTGTAGTCTATTAAGTGTGCAATAGCATTATGTCTTAAAAAACAATAAACCAACCAAAACCAAACCTATTACTGTCAAGTCGATTTTGACTCATGGCAACCCTATAGGACAGAGTAGAACTGCCCCATAGGATTTCCAAGGAGTGGTTGGTGGATTTGAATAGCTGACCTTTTGGTTAGCAGTCACTAACCAAACCACTATGCCACCAGGGCTCCAAAAAAACAAACAAACAAACAAACAAACAAAAAAATCAATGTACATACTTTAATTAAAAAATACTTCATTGCTAGAAAAACGTTAACCATCATCTGAGCTTTCAACGAGTCGTAATCTTTTTGCTGGTGAAGGGTCTTGCCTCGATGCTGTTGGCTGCTGACTGATCAGGGTGGTGGTTGCTGAAGGTTGGGGTGGCTGTGGCAATTTCTTAAAATAAGACAACAAGGAAGCTTGCCACATTGATTGGCTCTGCGTTTCACAAAAGATTTCTCTGTAGCATGCGATGCTGTTTGACAGTATTTTACCCACAGTAGAACTTCTTTCAAAATTGGAGTCAAGGCTCTCAGACCCTGCCACTGCTTAATCTACTAAGTTTATGTAATGTTCTAAATCCTTTGTTATCTCAACGGTGTTCACAGCATCTTCACCAGGAGTAGATTCCATCTCAAGAAACCACTTTCTTTGCTCATCCCTAAGAAGCGACTCCTCATCCATTAAAGTTTTATCATGAGATTGCAGCAATTCAGTCACATCTTCAGGCTCCACTTCTAATTCTGGTTCTCTTACTATTTCCACTACATCTGCAGTGACTTCCTCCACTGAAATCTTGAACCCCTCAAAGTCATCCATGAGGGTTGGAATCAACTTCTACCAAACTCCTGTTAATGTTGGTATTTTGATGTCCTCCCATGAATCATGAATGTTCTTAATGGCATCTAGAATGGTGAATCCTTTCCAGAAGGTTTTCAATTTACTTTGCTCAGATCCATCAGAGGAATCACTATCTATGGCAGTTAAAGTCTTAAGAAATGTATTTCTTAAATAATGCCTTGAAAGTTGAAATTAGTCCTTGATCCATGGGCTGCAGAATAGATGTTGTGTTAGCAGGCGTAAAAACAACACTAATCTCCTTGTACATCTCCATCAGAGCTCTTGGGGGATCAGGTGCGTTGTCAATGAGCAGTAATATTTTGAAAGGAATCTTTTTTTCTGAGCAATAGGTCTCAACAGTGGGCTTAAAATATTCAGTAAACCATATTGCAAACAAACGTGTTCTCATCCAGGCTTTGTTGTTCCACTTATAGAGCACAGGCAGAGTAGATTTAGCATAATTCTTAAGGGCCCTAGGATTTTCAGAATGGTAAATTAACATTGGCTTGAACTTGATGTCACCAGCTGCATTAGCCCCTAACAAGAGAGTCAGCCTGTCCCTTGAAGCTTTGAAGCCAGGCATTGACTTCTCCTCTCTAGCTATGAAAGTCCTAGATGGCATCTTCTTCCAATAGAAGGCTGTCTCATCTACGTTGAAAATCTGTTGTTTAGTGTAGATACCTTCATCAGTTATCTTAGCTAGACCTTCTGGATAATTTGCTGCAGCTTCTACAAGATCACTTGCTGCTTCACCTTGCACTTTTATGTTATGAGACAGCTTCTTTCCTTAAACCTCATGAACCAACCTCTGCTAGCTTAAAACTTTTCTTCCGCAGCTTCCTCACCTCTCTCAGCCTTCATAGAATTGAAGAGAGTTAGGGCTTTTGCTCTGGATTAGGCTTTGGCTTAAGGGAACGTTGTGGCTGGTTTGATCTTCTATCCAGACCACTAAAACTTTCTCCATATCAACGATAAGTCTGTTTCACTTTCTTATCATTCGTACGTTCACTGGAGTAGCTCTTCTAATTTCCTTCAAGAACTTTTCCTTTGCATTCACAGCTTGGCTAACTGTTTGGCATAAGAGGCCTAGCTTTCGGCCTCTCTCGGCTTTCAACATGCCTTCCTCACTCAGCTTAATCATTTCTAGCTTTTGATTTAAAGTGAGAGACTTGAGACTCTTCCTTTCACTTGAACACCTAGAGGACATTGTAGGGTTATTAATTGGCCTAATTTCAATATTGTCGTGTCTCAGGCAATAGGGAGGCCCGAGGAGAGGGAGAGAGACGGGGGACTGGCCAGTCAGTGGAGCAGTCAGAACACACACAACATTTATTAAGTTTGCCATCTTATATGGGAGCAATTTGTGGAGCCCCAAAACAATTACAATAATAACATCAAAGATCACTGATCACAGATCACCATAACAGATATAATATTAATGAAAATTTTTGAAATATTGCCAAGAATTACGGAAATGTGACAGAGACACGAAGTGAGCACATGCTGTTGGAAAAATGGTGCCGATAGATTTGCTCAACGCAGGTTGCTACAAACTTTCAATCTGTAAAAAATGCAGTATCTGTGAAGCGCAATAAAGTGAAGTGCAATTAATGAGGTATACCTATACAAGTGTTTATTTCAGTGCCTTGGGCTCTAAGCTCTGTAGAGGAAGAGGCCTGTACTTCACTTTTCCTCTTCTGTGCTCCAAGACACCTGGAATAATTATCAGCCTAAAATGGACCCAGTCTATCAGGTACGTAGTGTTTGGTAGCTCTTGAAAGCTTTCTGTTTCCCCTGGCCGATCCTAGCTGGAATGGTATGACACTAAACTAAATTTAACACGTGTACAATGAAAAGATTTTACCTCATTTTTCTAGGACTTTGAGGCTGTGGTATTTTGAACTAGCTAGGCTATGATAGCTTGAGTTGCCTAGTAACCAGCTGAAGACCAGCACCAGAGTGGAACCAAGAGCAATCACATTCCTTAATAAGGAGAATGGCAGCTGGGGAACCAGCAGGTCTAGGGTCACGGTCTGGCTGAATCCTCACTTCTTTGAGGATGTGACTGACACATCTTTTGTTAAGCTGCTTGAATCTTCCATCTGTAAAATGGGACTAACATTTGACAGTGAGTCCTCTGACGCATATTGTGAGGCTTAATAAGAATCTGAAAAATAATTTGAGCCCTTCAGAATAAAAGAACTTGGGAAATATTTTGGATTAAGAATAATTTGGGGCTAGCATGAAGATAATGTTGGAAAAGAGGGTCAGCTAAATCACCGATTTCCAAGATTCAAAGGCATAGGAGTCTCTCTTTTTGCCTTGTAGTTGAGATAACTGTGCTTATGTAATTATTGAAAGACAAGAAGTCAGTGGCATCACTAGGGTTGGTGTCACCCAGTTCAGTCTCATGGTGTCACCCTCCCCCATGGACCTTCTCCCATACCAGACCATACAGAATCCTTAGTAATGTTTGTTGTAGTAATGTTACTTGTAAATCCTAATTCCTGTATATCACTCCTTCTTTTCCTTTAATTACTACTTCATTCTGAAAAAGATTTTTGATGTAGGTTCACAAATACTAATTACTACTATATCGTTACTAAAACACCAGAAGATTTGACAAAATCAGTGACTATAAAAACACCGGCAGCAATGAAAACAACAGGGCGTGCTTGTAGTGCGTGCAGATGCGACTACATGATTCGAAGCATCATTGTAATTGTGTAATAATGACAGCTCCGACCAGAGGGCATTAGTAAGGTTCAAAAAGCAAATTAGCATAGAGTTTGAGCATTGTAGGTATAGTGATACATGTAAGCTGGGTTTACGAAATTTTTTGTTGTTGTTATAACTAACTACGGGGATATTTTTATTAAAAATAACACATTTCCGCTGAAACAGTGCACAAAAATTTTATAAACAGCCATTTTGGTGTCACTCCCTCTGTCAGTGTTACCCCGTGTGGTCTGCATCCCCCCAGGGATGCCACTGCAGGAAGCGATGGTGAGCACATCAAAAACTGAGGAAAAATGTCTCAGGGTATTAAGAAACAATCTGAGTCAGATGTCTGAAGTCAATCCACACATGTGGGGATTTACTCAGCACTAATCTGGCTAATCTTTCTAGAGAAGTCTTTCAATTCTAGTTGTTGAACTGAAGATACAAGGTGAGCCCATTAGCTTGGTGTATGACCTGAGGAAGAGGTTGAGTTCCATCAGCGGAGTGGAAACCAAGAATATAAAAATGGCTTCAATGGAGTTGCAGTCCC
This sequence comes from Dugong dugon, assembly GCA_030035585.1. Taxonomy (NCBI): domain Eukaryota; kingdom Metazoa; phylum Chordata; class Mammalia; order Sirenia; family Dugongidae; genus Dugong; species Dugong dugon. The sequence goes on from CM057483.1 coordinate 163,916,835, forward strand.
CTCTACGCTGAGGTGGAATCCTGGGCTTGCCTGAGCCAACATGCTTTACCTAGGGTTCAAGGTCCATGTCACCTAGACCCCACTTCCATCTCCATTTTTCTTTCTCACCAGCACTACCCCAGACAGATCTTGCAATTCACCCGGTTTGGTTTATTCCCCTCTCCGCCCAAATACGCTGCCCTCTTCTCAGCTGCAACTATCGGCTCACAAGCTTCTGTCTTAAAAAAAAAAAAATGTTTTTTATAATTGTCTCAATGACCTGCAAAAGCCTAGCTCGAGATCTCCTTTGTATAATGGACTGTTCTCTTTCCCAGGCCCGCACTGGTCATAAAGCCCCTGAGGTATAATCAGGCATCAGGAAGAAGTGGGTTCCTCCTTACTCTGCTGCTTTCTCTGTACATTTAAGGCAAATTACTTCATCTCTCTTAATTTTAGATTCTCATCTATAAAACTGAGATAATAATACACTCAAAGACTGTAGTGAGGATTAAATAAGGAGATTATGTATATATGTACATTCATATATAATACACACACATTCAGAAATCTCATAATGTTCAGTACTCAATAAACTGTTCTCTCTTTCTCTCTCTTCCTCTTTTCTAGCATTGATACCAATCATGGCAGTTGTATTAATTTCCTAGAACTCCCATACAAACTACCACACACTGGGTGGCTTCTAAGAACAGAAACTTGTTGTCTCACAACTCTGTAGGCTAGAAGTTCCAACCAAAGTGTCAGCCAGGCCATCCAAAGTCTCTAGGGGAAGGTCCTTTCTTGTCTCTCTCCGCTTCTGGTAGCCGCAGGCAGTTGTTGGCTTGTATGCGCATCTTCACAGTGGCCTTCTTTCCCCTCTGTCTTTCTCTCTCTTCTCCTCTTTTGTAAGGACACCACTCAGACTGGATTAGGCCCCACCCTACTCAAGCGTGACTGCCTGTTAACTGCGAACATCCTCAAAGACTCTACTTCCAAACAAGGTCACCTTCACAGGTTCCAGGGTTTAGGACTTCAGCATATCTTTTGAGGGGACATACTTCACTCCGTCACAAAACCTTTTATAGAGGTTGAGTAGGACCCTATGTTGTTGTTGTTGTTGTGTGCTGTCAAGTCCATTCTGTCTCATAGTGACCCTACATGACAGAGTTTATATCACCTAGGAGACCCGGTGGCGCAGTGGTTGAGTGGTTGGCTGCTAACCAAAAGGTTGTCAGTTCAAGTCCACCAGCCACTCCTTGGAAACCCTATCCAAAAAAAAAAAAAAAAAAACCCAAACCCGTTGCCATCAAGTCAATTCTAACTCAACACCCTATGAGACAGTTCTATTCTGTCCTGTAGGGTAGCTACTAGTCAGAATCAACTTGACAGCAATGGGTTTGCTTTTTTTAAAATATCACCTAAATAGATGTGTTCCTTTGGAGGGAATTTAAAACCAGGTTAGAAAGTAAAACGCATTGTCCACCAACCTGTGTTATACTTTTCTGTGATTTTTAAAGAATCCAGCCACTTTGTCTACTCCTCACCCCATGCTGAGATCATTGGTTAATCACAAGTGCGAAAAGCACAATTATTAAATAAGGCAGAGAAACCTCCTATTAAAAAAGGAAGCATACCTTGGTCCTTTCTTAAGGGGATGAGTTTTCATTGTCTTATCTCGGGTATTTTTAAGTACTGTTCACCTATAACAAGAGACAAGCATCAAAAGCCACCATCCTAGAAAGAGAACCCACCTTACACTAAGAACACTCAAGGGCTACTGGGCCATTGGTGCTTTCTTTCTGGGCATTAGGGTACTCATTGTGTGGGGATATGTGGCTGCCTTGGCTGGATCTGATCCACAGCAAGGACTCTGGAAGACATTCGTTTAATCAGTTGTCCTGGAGCCACTGCTGAAACTGCAGCCAGCTATAGTGACACAGGACACGAAGTTCCTGCACTCAGCATGGAAGATGAAAGGAGTCATCATACAGAAGTTTGATTAAAGGCCAGGTGTTACAGCGGCCCTCGCCCTCAGAACACTAGGGAATTTCTAAATGCTGCCCTGGCCCACACTAGTCTTCTTCAAATACAGGAACTTCTGGAAGTATACCCGGTACGCACCCCCCTCACTACCACCAAAAACAAAACCCAGCTGGATGCTTCTATAGGACAGGTGATTCCCAAAGCCCAATATCTCTAATGACACAGCACTTTGAGGATTTACTCTTTTCTGAAAAGAGCAGGGCAAGGGTCTCTTATATTTTCACTCTGGTTTGCCTGAGACTTTCCCGGTTTTAGCACTGAAAGGCCATCATCCTGGGAAACCCCTCAGTTCTAGGAAAATCCAGAGCAGCCTTCTTATAAATAGGGAAAGGAGTGGGGAATGCCAGATGACTTGGTCATCTAGTGCTGCTGTAATAGAAATACCGCAAGTGGATGGCTGTAACAAAGAAGTTTATTCTCTCACAGTCCAGCAGGCTAGAAGTCCGAATTCAAGGTGCTGACTCCAGGTGAAGGCTGTCTCTCTCTGTTGGCTCTGGAGGAAGGTCCTTGTCCTCAGTCTTCCCTCAGTCTGGGAGCATCTCAGTGCAGGAACCTCAGGTCCAAAGGATGCGCTCTGCTCCCAGCACTGCTTTCTTGGTGGTATGAGGTTCCCATGTCTCTCTGCTTGCTTCTCTCTTTTATATCTCAAAAGAGATTGGCTTAAGACACTATCTAATCTTGTAGATCTCATCAGTATAACTGCCACTAATCGATCTTATTACATCACAGTGATAGGATTTATAACACATGAGGAAATCACATCAGATAATAAAATGGTAGACAATCATACAGTACTGGGAATCATGACCTAGCCAAGTTGATAGATATTTTGGGGGGACACAGTTCAATCCATGACAGCAGACAACCACCAACTTCTTTAAATAGGATGAGCCATTGACTCATTCAACTTAGAAAATTCCAGGAAAAAGTTTTCTGGTTAACCCACAATCCTAACACCATCCAAGATCTGCTCCTTCTTCCCTAATTTAATATTTACAATTATTTTTGAGGCAGGAAACTCTTTGCAAAACTGATAAAAACTGTGGAATCTCTTCCCAGAAAATTCTGACTATCCATATTATATTGAAGGATAACATACATAAATCAAATGAACTAATCAAAATGTTATGACTTGATAAAAATTCACAAAGTGAACACTCCCAGATCAACGTTATCCAGATCAAGAAACAGAACATCACTAGTACCCCCATTACTGAAGGAAGAAGTCCAACGTGCACTGAAGGCATTGGTGAAAAACAAGGCTCTGGGAATTGATGGAATACCAACTGAGATGTTTCAGCAAACGGATGCAGCACTGGAAGTGCTCACTTGTCTATGCCAAGAAATTTGGAAGACAGCTACATGGCCAACCTACTGGAAGAGATCTATATTTGTGCCCATTCCAAAGAAAGGTGATCCAACAGAATTCAGAAATTATTGGACAATATCTTTAATATCACATGCAAGTAAAATTTTGCTGATGATAATTCAAAAATGGTTGCAGCAGTACATCAACAGGGAACTACCAAAAATTCAAGCCAGATTCAGAAGAGGACATGGAACCAGGGATTTCATTGCTGATGTCAGATGGATCTTGGCTGAAAGCAGAGAATACCAGAAAGATGTTTACTTGCGTTTTACTGACTATGCAAAGGCATTCAACTGTTTGGATCATAACAAATTGTGGATAATATTGTGAAGAATGGGAATTCCAGAGCACTTAATTGTGCTCCTGTGGAACCTGTACATAGACCAAGCAGCCTTTTGAACAGAACAAGGGGATACTGCATGGTTTAAACTCAGGAAAGGTGTACATCAGGGTTTTATCCTCGCACCACATGTATTCAATCTGTACACTGAGCAAATAATCCAAGAAGCTGGACTATATGAAGAAGAACGTGGCATCAGCATTGGAGGAAGGTTCATTAACAGCCTGCGATATGCAGATAACACAACCTTGCCTGCTGAAAGTTAAGAGGACTTGAAGCACTTACCGATGAAGATCAATGACTACAGCCTTCAGTATGGCTTACACCTCAACATAAAGAAAACAAAAATCCTCTGGACTGATAAGCAACATTATGATAAACAGAGAAAGTATTGAAGTTGTCAAGGATTTCATTTGACTTGGATCCACAATGAACGCCCATGGGAGCAGCAGTCAAGAAATCAAACAACGAATTGCGTTGGGCAAATCTGCTGCAAAAGACCCCTTTAAAGGGTCGAGAAAAGCAAAGATGTTACTTTGAGGACTAAGGTGCACCTAACCCAAGCCATGGTGTTTTTAATCACCTCATATGCATACGAAAGCTGAGCAATGAGTACGGAAGACTGAAGAAGAATGGATGCATTTGAATTATGATGTTGGTGAAGAATATTGAGCATACTATGGACTGGCAGAAGAACGAACAAATCTGTGTTGGAAGAAGTACAGTCAGAATCCTCCTTAGAAGGGAGGATGGTGAGACTTCGTCTCGTGTACTATGGACACATTATTAGGAGGGACCAGTCCCTAGAGAAGGAAATCATGCTTGGCAAAGTAGAGGGTCAGTGAGAAAAAGGAAAACCCTCAATGAGATGGATTGACACAGTGGCTGCAACAACCAGCTCAAACATAGCAAAAATTGTGAGGATGGTGCAGGACCAGGCAGTGTTTGGTTCTGTTGCACGTAGAGTCACTATGAGTCGGAACCAACTCAATGGCACCTAACAGCAACAACAACCGAGTTTTGATCTATTACTCTTTGGGAAGCAGCCTCCCCAGGAAACCTACAGAAGGACGACCTAACATGGCCTTAGTAATAGCAGTAAACAAACTGCCAGCTTCCAGGAGAATGGGTAGCCCTGTTTTTGCAACCTTAGGCAGTAAAATATCATTATGAAGTTCAGGCACAGCTACAACCCTATTTTCGAACTATTTTAGAGTAAATGCACCCACAAAAAGGAATTTAAAATAAAGATAGCTTCTTATTTTCCTTATAATTAGTGTTTTAAAAATAATATTTGAAATACATGAGGAAATATCATACATAGCTGTTTCTGATGCTTTTCCTTCAAGGAAGATATTATTTTCTGACCGTAACACCAGGGCTAACTGAGCAAGTTTTATAGTAACTCTGACTGTAATCTCAGTCTTTAGCCTAGTGTAAAGAATCCTGAGAGCTGAAATCAAGTAGAGGTAGACTGGCAAGAAAGACAGAAACAGTCTTCCAAACTGGCCTCAAATTGGTCAGTGGCTGTTAATAAATATTTATTGGGTACTTATTATGTGCTGAGTGTGTGCTGGGTGCTGAAGCTGCCCTTCATTAAATCAATTTGCAAGCACGATAAGCTAGCCTTATAAATGCCTACCCCAAGCCTTGTAGGCAAAAGAAGGTGACGTAGTTTTATTCTTTCCCCCACCGTCTCCTTGCACTTCTTGCAAATCTCCCCATTCTTTATGAAGGTTTAATTTACTTGTGTGTTCTTACGAGAAAGCTGATACCGCTGATTTAGCATCAAGGGTGCAGGCTTTGCACTGTCTCTTTGCCTTCTCCAGCCGTGAAGATTCTCTGATTCCCTCTTCCCTCTCCCAGTTATTGCCCAGAACATGCATTTCGCAAGCTGATGAATTGAAATCCGAGGTGAAAACTGTGGATATGCAACGAGCTAAAGGAGCTTATTATACAGAAGGAATTCTTTCTTTCTTTCTTTTTAAGAATTACCTGTCTGTGCTGTTTAAACTTCAAGCAAAAGATACATGCCAGGTAATAGTCAACTTATTTCCAATTAATTTCTCTACGAAAAAAATCATTGGAGATGAATTAGTCAATGCATCTTATCCCTCCATCTTAGCACTGGAGCCTGGTTGCATCTCCAGTTTTAATCTCCCCTCCCAAGACTTCAGTCACAGCTTTTCAGTCACAGCTTATTGGAGAAGAACAGAGGACGGTGGCTATTCAACCACTAGTGTGGAGATTTTCGGCGCGTTGCACATGCAGCCCTGGGGGAAATCGTAGATGACCACCCTTCTTCCTACAGCTTGGATCCCAGCAGATGAGTGGCCTGAGATGAGGCAGAGGATTGTTTGAAAGGTGAGGGTGATGACTGATGGGTTGGCTGGGTGCTGCCTCCATCCAGGAACACCCAGGGAAGTCAAAAGCAGGACAAGAGATGCTGAGGGAGAGACTCGATGGCTAGATACCTGGGATCCCTTGATTTCCCATCATGAAGTTATTTCTTTATATGTGGAAAGAAATTGTGGTATTTTTATAGGATTTTTCAGAAAGAGGAAGGAGACAATCATTTTAGATTAGCAAAGGGATTTTTCTTCAGCTGTGAAAGAGATTTGTTCATTTCCCTTTGTTAACAATCCAGGTAAAGTCCCTTGGTGATGCAAATGGTTGCACTCGACTACTAACAAAAGATTGGCAGTTCAAAGCCATCCAGTGGCACTTGGAAGAAAAGCCTGGCGATCTGATTCCATAAGAATTACAGCCAAGAAAAACCTATGGAGCAGTTCTACTCTGACACACACGGGGTCACCATGAGTAGGAATCGACTGGACAGCAACAGGTTTTTTTTTTAAACAACCCAGGAATCTGTCCCAGGTTCTGTTCCAGCAATATTGCAAGATTGTCACTGATCAGCAGTGGCTCTTGTTGCTCAGCAATCTGCAAAGTGCATTGTTGTTGTTAGGTGCCGTCCAGTTGGTTCCAACTCACAGCAACCCTATGTACAACAGAACGAAACAATGCCTGGTCCTGCACCATCCTCACAGTCATTGTTATGGTTGAGCCTATTGTTGCAGCCATTGTGTCAATCCATCTCATTGAGGGCCTTCCACTTCTTTGCTGACCCTCTACTTTACCAAAAAAGGTTTTCTTCTCCAGGGACTGGTCCCTCCTGATAACATGTTTAAAGTACGTGAGATGAAGTCTAACTATCCTTGCTTCTAAGGAGCATTCTGGCTGTACTTCTTCCAAGAAAGATTTGTTTGTTCTTCTGGCAGTTCATGGTATATTCAATATTCTTTGCCAATACCATAAATCAAAGGCATGAATTCTTCTTTGGTCTTCCTTATTCATTGTCTAGCTTTTGCATGCACACGAGGCGATTGAAAATACCATGGCTTGGGTCAGGCTTAGCTTAGTCCTCAAAGTGACATCTTTGCTTTTCAACACTTTAAAGAGATCTTTTGCAGTAGATTTGCCCAATGCAACACGTCGTATAATTTCTTGAGTGTTGCTTCCATGGGCGTTGATTGTGGATCTAAGTAAAATGAAATCCTTGACAACTTCAGTGTGTTCTCTGTTTATCATGATGTTGCTTATTGGTCCAGTTGTGAGGATTTTTGTTTTATGTTGAGATGGAATCCATACTTAAGGCTGTATAGCCTTTGATCTTCATCAGTAAGTGCTTCAAGTCCTCTTCACTTTCAGCAAGCAAGGTTGTGTTATCTGCATATCGCAGGTTGTTAATGAATCTTCCTCCAATGCTGATGCCACCTTCTTCATATAGTCCAGCTTCTTGGATTATTTGCTCAGCATACAGATTGAATAAGTATGGTGCAAGGATAAAACCCTGATGCACACCTTTCCTGAGTTTAAACCAGCTAGTATCCGCCTGTTTTGTTGGAAAGACTGCCTCTTGGTCTATGTACAGATTCATGAGCATAATTAAGTGTTCTGGAATTCCCATTCTTCACAAAGTCATCCATAATTTGTTATGATCCACACAGTTTAATGCATGGTCAATAAAATACAGGTAAACATCTTTCTGGTATTCTCTTCTTTCAGCCAAGATCCATCTGACATCAGCAATGATATCCCTGGTTCCATGTCCTCCTCTGAATCTGGCTTGAATTTTTGGTAGTTTCCTGTTGATGTACTGCTGCAACCATTTCTGAATTATCATCAGCAAAATTTTACTTGATGATGTGATATTAAAGATATTGTCCACTAATTTCTGAATTCTGTCGGATAACCTTTCTTTGGAATGAGCACAAATGCGGATCTCTTTCAGTCGGTTGGCCAGGTCTTCCAAATTTCTTGGCATAGCACCTCCAGCACTGCATCTGTTGCTGAAACATCTCAATTGTTATTCTATCAATTCCTGGAGTCTTGTTTTTCACCAGTGCCTTCAGTGCAAGTTGGACTTCTTCCTTCAGTACCAGTGGTTCTTGATCATATGCTACCTCCTGAAATGGTTGAACCTCAATCAATTCTTTTTGGTACAGTGAATGTGTGTATTCCTTCCATCTTTTTTGATGCTTCCTGCGTTGTTCAATATTTTCTGAACAGAATCCTTCAGTATTGCAACTTGAGTCTTGAATTTTTTCTTCCATTCTTTCAGCCTCAGCTTGAGAAATGCTGAGCGTGTTCTTCCCTTTCGGTTTTCTAACTCCAGGTCTTTGCACATTTCATTATAGTATTTTACTTTGTCTTCTCAAGTCACCCTTTGAAATCTTTGTTCAGCTCTTTTACTTTATTATTTCTTCCCTTTGCTTTACCTACTCTACTTTCAAGGGCAATTTTCAGAGTCTCTCCTGACATCTATTTTGGTCTTTTCCTTCTTTCCTGTCTCTTTAATTACCCTTTGCTTTCTTCATATATGAGGTCCTTGATGTCATTTCACAACTCGTCTGATCTTTGGTCATTAGTGTTCAATGCATAAATTCTGTACTTGGGATGGTCTCTAAATTCATATGGTGATGTCATTTCACAACTCGTCTGATCTTTGGTCATTAGTGTTCAATGCATAAATTCTGTACTTGGGATGGTCTCTAAATTCATATGGGATATACTCAAGGTTGTATTTTGGCTCTCGTGGACTTGCTGTAATTTTCTTCAGCTTCAACTTGAACTTGCATATGAGCAACTGATGGTCTGTTCTGCAGTTGGCCCCTGGCCTTGTTCTGACTGTTGATATTGAGCGTCTCCATCATTTCTTTCCACAGATATAGTCTATCTGATTCCTGGGTATCCCATCTGGCAAGGTCCACACGCATAGTCGCCGTTAATGTTGTTGAAAAAGGTATTTGCAATGAAGAAGTCGTTGGTCTTGCAAAATTCTATCGTGTGATCTCTGGTGTCGTTTCTAACACCAAAGTCATATTTTCCAACTACTGATTCTTCTTCTTTGTTTCCAATGTTTGCATTCCAATCACCAGTAATTATCAATGCATCTTGATGGCATGTTTGATCAATTTCAGACTGCAGAAGTTGGTAAAAAATCTTCAATTTCCTCATCTTTGGCATTAGTGGTTGGTGCGTAAATTTGAATAACAGCCATATTAACTGGTCTTCCTTGAGGCATATGGATATTATCCTATCACTGACAGCATTGTACTTCAGGCTAGATCTTGAAATGTTCTTTTTGACAATGAATGGGATGCCGTTCCTCTTCAATTTGTCATTGCTGGCATAGTAGAACATATGATTGTCTGATTCAAAATGGCCAATGTCAGTCCATTTCCGCTCACTAATGCCTAGAATATCGATCTTTATGCATTCCATTTCATTTTTGATGAGTTCCAACTTTCCTAGATTCATACTTCGTACATTCCCTGTTCCGATGATTAATGGATGTTTGCAGCTGTTTATTCTCATTTTCAGTCATGCCACATCAGCATGTCATTAATGTGGACTCTTCTTTGAGGAGGCAGCCCTTCCGCAGTCATATTTTGAATGCCTTCCAACCTGAGGGACTCATCTTCCAGCACTATGCCAGACAATGTTCCGCTGCCATTCATAAGGTTTTCACTTACCAGTGAGTCCTTCTTCTTAGTCTGTCTTAGTCTGGAAGCTCCACTGAAACCTGTCCACCATGGGTGACCCTGCTAGTATTTGAAATACTGGTGGCATAGCTTCCAGCATCCAGCAACATGCAAGCCACTACAGTATGACAAACTGACAGATGTATAGGGCAAAGTTCATCACAGGACATTAATTCACTATGGGAAAGGACTCAACTCTTCATGACTTAGGCCAGGATTTCCTAACCCTTATGAGTTTGAGGACCCCCTTATACTGTCAGAAAAATCCTCAAATTACCATAGAGTTTTACTTAATTTCTAGTAGTAGTTGGTTGAGAAAATATTTACACTGGGACCAAAACAAAACAAACAAAAAAAGACAATAGTTTCAAACACACTTTTTAATGACTTTGTATTTTATTAATCATAACATGTGAAGACATTCGAAAATGGTCATCCATATGTGAGGGAGACTTATTATTTATTCAATATTCAGCCAATGTTTGCTAAACAGAGGGATTAAAGTACTTTTTCACTAGCAGTTAGGGGTTCCTGAGTGTCCGTAATGCACAGATTTGAAATAGTGACTTAAACAATGACTGCTATCAAATAAATAAATGTATAAATAAATAATTAATTAATTAATAAGAAAACCCAAACCTGGACTCATTAGTAAAACAGAGGAAAGCAGACCTCTTTGTTGAGGCTGGTATTATAATTACTTTGGTCAGTAAATGGGAAATTGTTTTGTAATAAATCTTATTACTGCTGTGAATATCTGTGATGAGTTTAGGGGACTTCATTGCTTCTGGGAGCCCTGGTGGCACAGTGGTTAAGAGCTCAGCTGCTAATCAGAAGATCGACAGTCCAAATCCACCAGCCGTTCCTTGGAAATCCTATGGTGCAGTTCTACTGCGTCCTATAGGGTTGCTGTGAGTCGGAATTGACTCGATGGCAACAGGTTTGGTTTTTTTGGTCTTTGCTTCCGGGTTAACAAACTGTATTTTTGACCAATCAGAGGAAATAAGTCTTCTTTAGAAGTAAATTCTAGGTGTGAAAATGGTGTTTTTAAAGATGGTTTCTTTCTCTTTGGGGATTCAGGACTGAAGATCATGCAGACACTCATGGCTTTGATACTTGAACTTGCCAGCATGGATAGTCGTGTTCTAAGTGTCCTGGGCAAGGATGGAAAATGACCCAATGCCTCCTGCAAGACCTCATCTGGTGTTGATGGGATGGACCACCAATCAGGTAAGGGAAACTCCCTGTTGAAAGATGGAGGTTGGTTGTTAGCAGAGCCATTCTACAGTAAAAGGCAGGCTCATGACTGCTGCTTCTCTAACTCCCCATTCAACTCTGAATCGCGAATGCCCACTTAGCATCTGTTGGGGCTGATGATGGGGCTTCAAGTCTCATTAAATGGAATTTTGGCCAAAGGATAATGCATCACCTGAATTCTATCTTGGCTCAGGTTCCTTCTTCTTCCTAAAGTCCCTAAAGGCACTGTGCCCACACAGACAATAATAAGGGGAGGAAGGCACCATTTATTTTCAGTGAGCCTGTGCCTGAAACTCCTATGTAGAGCTTCAGAGCTTTCTAGGCAACTGGATAGGAGTCCATGACTTAGACCCAAGTCAGGGAGGGGAGGTCTCATCCAGCCCCTAAACCAAGCCCCACTTTCAAAATTGTACCACTCTTATGACAGCTGCATTTGGAACAGGAAAGCAGAGTTGAGAACATCCATACACATGTGTGCTACAAGAGAAGGGGAGGGAGCCAGAACCCAGGGCCAGCTTCTGCTCCATGGAGGCAAGAGAAACAGAGAAGCTCACCCGTATATTTGACCCTGTAAAATATATTGTCGAACACACACCAGAGGACTAGAATCTGAACCACTCAATTAGGAAAGCCTACTTGGGGGGAAGACCTAGAAAGTAGGTGTGAAGAAGGTAGAGACCTTCTCCTTCCTCTATAGTACCTATGGATCTCATTCTAGAAGACCATTCCCCACCTATGAAATCCAACTGAGAGGACATATAGCTTTGGAAGTTTTCATACAATGATTTTTTTGGTAGATGAAATTGTACTCACAACTGTGGTGTGATGGATCGCTTTTGTGTGGCCTTTCTGGCCATGGTCTTGTAACTCCCACCCAGGTGATTGGGCAGACTGTGCAGATAGGGTAATTGTAGCCCAGCAAGAGGATCGGTCAGTTTTACCATCCACTGGGCTTGAAATGAGCCACCCTAGAGGCGGGAAAGAGAAGATCTTACCACCACCAAGGAAGAACAGCCAGGAGCCAGCATGTCCTTTGGACCCAGGATCTCTGCGCTGAGAAGCTCCTGGAACCAGGAGACAGAGAGAGAAAGAGCTGTAAACTGAAGGCAGTGAGAAGCGGCAGCAGAGACCTGGCAGCATGAGACGGCGCAGTGGGCTTCCCAGCCCACAGAGAAAGAAAGCTGAGTGTCTTTGGGCAGAGGCCTAGGGCCAGGGAGAGGCGTGCCTGCTGGCACGGCTAGGAAGAGGCTGTCCTGATGGAAGAACTGTATCCTGAGTGTTCCTGAGCTCGAATTGTAACTGTTACTTCCCTAATAAACCCAATAATCGTGAGTACTGTCTGTGAGTTCTGTGTGGCCATTGCAATGAATTATTTAACCCAGCAGAGAAGTAGAGAGTGCTGTGGGAGGGACAGTTGGTGTCAGAATTGGTAAAGATTCTGAGAGAGGAGGCAGGTCTGACCTCTGTCCCATAGGAATCAGCCTTGGGCTGTTGATCCTGATTCTCCTTCCCCCATGTGAAGTTAGAGGAGGTCAGATGTCGTTCCCTCGCCATTTTTACAATAACCTTGGTGGCACAAGAAGCTGAGCATATATTCATGGAAACAGTCTTTAACTTTCTGAAGCTGAAGCATTAATCAGGCTTATTATGCCAGCACTTGATGAGTTAAGTGAGCTGAAATGTGAAGTCTGACGAATTTGTTAACGGTATTTCTTTTAACCAAGAGGATCAAAAGAATCCATCGGACGTAAATCTTTGTCTCATCTCCTACTGCTGTTATTGACAGACTTGTGGAAACATTTTCTGCAGAAAGCCAATGAATTGCTTGATCTTTATAAAAAGTGGATAAAACAGTGTCTCAACTCTAAGGAGATAAGAATGTTCTAGAACAGCATTGTCCAATAATCTCCACAGTGCTATAGCCAGTAGTCACATATGATTATTAATCTTTGAAACGTGGCAGTATGACTGATTAATTTTATTTAATTTTAGTAATTTAAATTTAAATAGCCACATATGTCTAGTGGACAGTACAATTCTGGAAGAACCTTAATGCGCTATTATGTTTGGGGGGATGTTAGTTCCATTCATGGCTGCTATATTTTTTATTAAATATATCATAGTCATAAAAGAGTATATAAAATCTAATATGTAAATTTTAAAGAATAATAAGACATTCTCATGTACCTCCAACCTAGCTTAAGAAACAGAGTATTGTCCAAACCTCTGAGGTTCCCCAAGTGCCCCTGCCTGATCCCTTTGTACTTCACCCCACACCCACGCACAAACTATCCTGAATTTTGTGTTTGTCATCCCCTTTATTTCATTGTATATTCTTACTAAATTTTGTATCCATTCCTAAACAATATTTAATTTTACTTCGCATGTTCTTGGACATTATATAAATATACTGCACGTGTTCTTTGGTGACTTGCTTTTTTACTCAATATTATTTGACAGTGTCACCCGTTGTCGATGCATGTAGCTGTACCTCATTTTTACTGCTCTTAATAATATACTACACCAACATACTTCACTGAGATGGAAGCTTTGATTAGGTGTTCTTTTTTGTCTGGCTCCAATTTATTAATATGCTGTCGTTTTCTCTTTCATTCTCCACTCAATGGATAATAGTCTTCTTTCTATTTTCTTGCTATCTTGCTTTGAGTACTTTGCACATGTTGCCAGGGTTAGATAAGAAAAAGTCTGTATAGGGTACATGCCTAGGAATCAAATTGCTAAGCCATAGGGTATGAATATTTTCCACTTTACTAGGGAATGCCAAATTGTTTTCCAAAGTGGTTGTATAAATTTATACACCCACCAATACTTCAATAAGTCTCCATATTCTGGCAATAATTGGCTTTGTCAGACATTTTCACTTATGTTTATATGATAGGCATAGATGCCATCTCATTGTGTCCTTAACTAGCATCCCCAGATTATTAATGAGGTAAAAGATCTTTTTATTCATGTATCTCTTTTTGTGAAATGTCTGCTTTTTTTTTCATTGATTTGTAGGATATTTTTATATATCTGGATATTAATCTTCTGCCAGTTGTAAGTATTTCAAATATCTTCTCCTTATTTGTGGTTGGTCTTATACTTTTTATGGTTTATTGACTGAACAGGAATTCTTATCTTTAATTTATCATTCTTTTCCTTTATGTTTGTGCATTTGTCACCTTGTTTAAGAAATCTTCCCTTCCCAGAGGTTGTAGTGCTACTCCCTTACATTTTCTTTTAAAAGTTTTAGTTTTCCTTTGTCTTTAAGTCCCTAATTGTCATGGATTGAATTGTGTCCCCCAAGGTTGTCTGTCAACTTGGCTGCTTCATGATTCCCAGTATTGTATAGTTGTGTACCATTTTGTAATTTGATGTGATTTCCTTATGTGTTATCAATTCAATCACTATGATCTAATAAGATGGATTAGTGGCAGTTATACTGATGAGGTATACAGGATTGGATAGTGTCTTGGGCCAATCTTTTTTGAGATGTAGAAGAAGAAGTGAGCAGAGACACATGGGAACCTCACACCACCAAGAAAGCAGTGCTGGGAGCAGAGCGTGTCCTTTGGACCTGAGGTTCCTGTGCTGAGATGCTCCCAGACCAAGGGAAGACTGATGACAAGGACCTTCCTCCAGAGCTGACAGAGAGGGAAAGCCTTCCCCTGGACCTGACGCCCTGAATTTGGACTTGTAACCTACTAGACAGTGAGAGAATAAATTTCTGTTTGTTGAAACCATCCACATGAGGTATTTCTGTTACAGCAGCACTAGGTGACTAAGGCACTTATCCGTCTTTATCCATTGAGTTCTGTATATGGTATAAGATGGAGTTACAAATTCATTTCTTTCCATAGGGATAGCTAGTCATCCCATTATTAGTCATTGAATATACAGGTCATTTCCTCACTGATCTCCCATGCTAACTCTTTCATAAATCAAGTTTCCATGTACATGTGTGCACAATTCTAGGCCCTCTCTTTTGTTCCATTGGTCTAACCTTGAACCAATACCACAATGTCTTAATTACTATAATGTTGAGAAAGGAGCCAGACACAAAGGAATACCTAACCTACAGTCCATTTACATAAAGTTCAAAAACACAATGAATGCTTTATATCCTCTCCAAAGGGTCAGAGAGAAGAGCAGAAGATGAAATCATAGAAGTAACAGTGGGGGCATATCATGGAGTAAGACGGAAGCCACTGGAAGGTTTACAACAGAGGAGTGACATGACCTGACTGATGTTTTCAATGTATCACTCTGGAAACTCTGTTGATAATAGACCTACCTTCGTGAGGCAAGAGTGGAAAGAGGGAGACCAGCTATGAGGCCAGTACAACAATCCAAGTAAGAGAAGAAGGCAGATGGGACCCAGAGGGGTGGCACTAGAGGTGATGACATGTGGTCAGATTTCAAGTATATTAAGTAGATAAAGCTGATGGAATTTGCTGATGAACCCATTGTGGGGTGTAAGAGAAGGAGAGACATCAAGAATGACACATTAAGGTTTTTGGTGAGCAATTATAAGGATGGATACAGTGTAAATAAAATGCATGCATGTATAACGTGTTTATATAGAACAGAAGCAAAGCACACACACACACAGTGCTTGGTATAGGCCTTGGAACATGATATCTGCTTAATAAATAGCCCATTTCCCTCCCACTTAAGGCATGAATATAAAGCACAACCTAGTTCAGTCTTCACTATCTCATAGTTTCGTAAATCTAGATATGCCCCACACTCAAGTGCCAATCCTGTGTTATGCTTATCTGATAACGGAGTGGGGATGGAAGAAGGTACGTAAAATGTCATGTCTACAACCTTGATTCTTAGGCTACAGGTAAAACTAATGCTGGATATGCTCTATCAGGGACACCCATCTTAGGACAGAATCAGAGCAAACAGGAGTAGCTGTGACAATGTGGCTTCCAAGAAAACATTTGTTTTTTTCAGACTGAGTGCTATTTTAGCATGAATCTAAGGGTGAATGTTTACAGTAGAGAGATTTGAGATCTCTGTGTTATCTCATATAAATAATTTGAGCCCCTTGGAAGAAAGTTTAGGTATTTACCAAGATGGTCATTATTCTCTGCTGTGGCTGAGCAGTGAAATGCTTTCCAAATGCTCTTCTCATTGCATTAGTTCCTAAGATGGATGGCTTGATATGACTTTATTGACTATGTGCCTTTCAGAGCTGACAGACCCCATCCCCAAAGTTACATAGTGCCTCTCCATATATTTCTGTCTGCAAAGCTAGTACCAGACACTTGCTTTTCAGGTTAACATTATCAACGCCAAATTCATCCCTGTGGTTGTTACAAAAGCCGAGCTTTCTCCTTTCTTGGGTTTATACTGCATGTCTAACCAAAAGCCTTTGCCAAGAACTGCATCCCTCTATGCTGGTCTCATACCTTCCCTACATGACATCACTCATATCCCTAAAGACTAATGAAATTATGTCCAAAGTCTGCTAGCCATCCAGTTGGGGCAATTGCTAATATAGAAGTAGCATCTTTAAGAGTTCTTGAGTTGGCATTCTTCTTAAGATAAGAAAGAATATGGAGAGCACTAGCCAACAGTCCACCTTGACCAGGTTGAAGTAAAGCCTTCTTCCAAGGCAATGCAAAGCGTGTTAGAGCTGTCCTCATGTGATGGGAAGATCTTTTTGTGTTTTCATCCTTAGTCAAGTACAGCAGCTATTTTTATCATCATGGCTCCAGCTTTCCAAATTAGTAAAACCAGTGCAAAGAATGACCAGGAACAAGGTAAAAAGTGTTTCTTGTCACCTACACATTGGAGGAACTCATTAACAACCTGCAATATGCCGATGACACAACCTTGCTTGCTGAAAGTGAAGAGGACTTGAAGCACTTATTGATGAAGATCAAAGACCACAGCCTTCAGTATGGATTACACCTCAGCATAAAGAAAACAAAAATCCTCACAACTGGACCAATAAGCAACATCACGATAAATGGAGAAAAGATTGACGTTGTCTAGGATTTCATTTTACTTGGATCCACAGTCAATGCCCATGGAAGCAGCAGTCAAGAAATTGAAAGACATATTGCATTGGACAAATCTACTGCAAAAGACCTCTTTAAAGTGTTGAAAAGCAAAGATGTCACTTTGAGGACTAAGGTGTGCCTGACCCAAGCCATGGTATTTTCAATCTCCTCATATGCATGCGAAAGCTGGACAATGAATAAGGAAGACAGAAGAAGAATTGATGCCTTTGAATTACGGTGTTGGCGAAGAAAGTTGAATATACCATTGTGATGGTTAAGATTGTATGTCGACTTGGCTAGACCATGATTCTCCGTGTTTTAGCAGTTGTATAATGTTGTGATCGCCCCCGTGATGGAATCTGCTGAGCGGTACTTGCGGAGGCGGGGCCTGTGGCAGCTCACCGCCCTCTCAGTTTCATCTCTCTGCCTTCCACCGGTTACTTCCTGTCTGCTCGCCTTACCAAGGTTTTTGGCTTGTTCCAGACTCAGCAGCTGCCTCTTGTTGTCTCACCTCCGGTTCGTGGGACTTGAGCTAGCAGCTTACCTCTTGATCTTGGAATTCATCGAACTTCTCAGCCTGCAAGCAAGAGTCCTGTTCCCCAACCTGCCGACCTTGGGTACGCCAACCCCTGCAGCTACGTGAATCAGGAGAAACCTTGCAGTCTTGTCTGCTGACATTGGAATTCATTGACCTTCACAGCCAGTGAGCAGGAGCCCCTCTCCGACCTGCTGACCTTGGGTTCACCAGCTTCTGCGGCTTCGTGAACTGGGAGAGGCCTCTACCCTGATCGGTGGACTTGGGAAGTTTTAGCCTCTACAACTGCATGAGCTATTTCCTTGATATAAATCTCTCTATATATATATTTATACGCTTTACTGGTTTTGCTTCTCTAGAGAACCCAGCCTAAGACAAGCACGGACCGCGAGAAGAACAAATTTATCTTGGAAGAAGCACAGCCAGAGTGCTCCTTAGAAGGGAGAATGGTGAGACTTCATCTCACGTACTTTGGACACGTTATCAGGAGGGACCAGTCCCTGGAGAAGGACACCATGCTTGGGAAAGTAGAAGGTCAATGAGAAAGAGGAAGACCCTCGATGAGATGGATTGACACAGTGGCTGCAACAATGGGCTCAAACACGGCAATGACTGTGAGGATGGCGCAGGACCGGGCAATGTTTCATTCTATGCTATGAGTCGGAACCGACTCGATGGCACCTAACAACAACAACAACACTTTGCTAATGCAGTAAGATAGGATTCACCAATTGTGCAAGGCAGCAGGAAGTATAAAGAGGTAACAAATGGTCCCCACCATTAAGGAGTTTATTATCATGGGGAGACAGTTAGAAGCCACTAGTTTCAAAGAAGACAAAAGCCCAATGGTCACTTTCAGGGGATAGTTTAGCTGTGAGTAAGAAATGAATGCTGTAGTCAGATAATACAAGTTCACATTTATCGTAGTTCTGAGAGTGGTATGGTAAGTATCTCGTTCAATCTTTACTACGATACTACGAAGCAGGATTTTGTTTTTCTCACCATTTTGCAGATCAGAAAATTGAAGTATAGTTAGGTTAAATGACTTGCCCAAGTTACACAGGTAGCAAGTGGTGCAGCCAGAATCCGGAAGAATCCAGGCAGTCTGGCTCCAGAATCCACCTCTCAATCTTGGTATTTTTCTGCCATTTCCATATCTAAGAGGAAAAATCAGCTCTACCACTTACCGCACTGTCTTAGCTACCTAGTGCTGCTGTAACACAAATACCACAAGTGGTGGCTTTAAAGAACAGAAATTTACTTTCTCACAGTTCTGGAGGCTAAAAGTCCAAAGCAGGCTCTCTGCCGTGTCGATTCCTTCCTTGTCGGTAGACCTGGGAGTTCCTTGCTTCCCGAGTATGTGTCTAATCTGCTCTTTGAACTCAGAAGTGGATAGTTTTTGGACACACTCTACATTGGTATGGCCTCATGAACATAGCAAAGAAAACCCGCTTTCAAACGGAATCACTCCCACAGGAATAGGGGTTAGGATCCCAACACATATATTGGGGGGGACACAGTTCATCCCATAACCCATAATAACAGAGCGTGACTGATGAGCGAGAGCTTTGTATTTTGTTCCTTGGTCTGTCTTTGCACCGCTTTTATGAATTTGGAAAGTCGGAGTCATGATAATATAAAAATCGCTGCTACTTGACTAGTGATGTCAGAGAAAAAGGATCTTTAAATCACATTAGGATAACGCTTTCATGCTTGCTATTGGAAAAAGGGTTTCCCTTCAGTCTAGCAAATGTTTATTGTATGCTTCAAACTTTAAATGTGTTGTCTTAAGAACACCACCAAAGCAAGAGCACTTACGGTTGCTGACTCTATATTAACAAATAACTGGATGGATAGCAAAGTTTGGACTTTAGTGGTATATATTTAGTTACTCTAAGACTTAGTTTGTTCACCTGTAAAAGGGAATAATAGTAATACTATCTACCCTATAGGGTGAGGATTAAATCAGCTATTGAAAGTGAAACGTGTAACTTTATGCTTGGCACACAAACAATACTCGATGACTAAGATGATGATGATAAAAACCTCTCTGTCGTTGGTATGATCAATTTTAGGACATTCATATTCTATAATTATGAATATAATATTTGTAATTAGAAAAATTCATATGCCGATGTGCTCTTCTATGGTCCATCACTTGCTTTTATTTGCTTCACCTTTGCCGTCTCCCTGAGACCTTATAAGAGCATTTGAAAGAAAATTTTTAACAATTGCCCTAGAGCCAGGGTTGAATTGAAGAAAGTTGGGTTGAAGAATTTATGCTTAAAATGAAAGTTACCCCACCCCCACTCTCTGCCTCCATTGCTTAAGTATATGAATTTGTAGCACACGATTCTGAACAATTCCATGAACAGATTAGAGCCTTCCCAGAGATGGAAAAAATAGTGGCAATGTTGCTGTAAGTGGCATATGTCACCTAAGTCATTATATATATTATATCTGCTCCTATTTCCTACAGCATCTACTGTAACCAGGCACACTGAATTTCAATAAATAATTCCTTGGACATTCTTATCACAATTAATTTATAGTTGTGTTCACTGAGGATTTGTTCTCTTTGTGATCAATGATGAGACATCAAGAAAGACTTCTTTGGATTCTGGAATTTCATTCACTATCGTAGCGAGTTTACTCTCAGTTTTTAGAAAACCATCTGGGAGCTAGAGCACATATATTTTTTTTAAATCTGGGACATATAATTAAGCCAAATGGTTGGTCCTCCTTGCTATTGTGTGTCTATATGAGCATTATAATTCTATTCAGTTCTATAAAATAAAAACATTTAGTTGACGTTTTTTTCTTTTAGCTTTCCAATGCAATAGTTACAGTGCATTTTTAGATGTGAGAGTGGGCTAAACACACTTGTAAGTGGGACTAAACTTTATTGAACTGGAAGAAAAGTTCTTCACTAAGAGTGTGTGTGGGTGTTTGTGTCTTGCTGTATGCCAATACACTGTAATCACCCTTCAAGCCCTGAAGTGATAAGAGCACTTTTATGGATCTCATGGAATTCATTTACACAGTGAAGGAAAATCTCTCCAGATAAACATATTATTGGCTTATCAGAGTATCTAGTAAAGAGAAGTAATAAAGCTTCAATTTTAGTGATGAAGATTGGGTGATTTTCTATCTTCCATTCTTTCTTTCTGCACAGGCCTTACTTCCCCTGCCAGTAAACATTTCATTGTTAAAATGTGAAAAGAGCTCCAGGGATGGACAGCTGGATTTTCACTCTAAATTGCCAGCTTGCATGCAGTGCCAGCTGCCAATATCGAGTGCTCATCCCTGTCTCACAACTCGCCATTGACCTCACTGAGGTGAGCTGTGGAGTGCAGGCTTAATACTGAATTCTCCCTGGCTTTGGGGTCTGCAGTAAATTCCAAGGGCTTAATGAAGGCTGAGAGAGGCCATTCAGGCATTCATTAGGCCAGTAAGTGAAAAGTGGAATCCAGCAACACAGATCAGAAATAAAGCCAGAAGATCCACTGAAAACTAGTCTGGAAATAAATAGAAAACAAAAATCAATCAATCAATAAAACCCCAGGTCTGTAATACTAAATCTGATTCAGTTAAAGAAGGGTTTCAAGGATGATCCCTCAGTGATGGTGTGAAAACCAAGGTGAACTCCAGCTCTGATATTCTGCATTCAGTGCACTTCCTTCTAAAACCTGGTTGCCTTCTGGTCCATTCTGACTCATAGCGACCCTGTAGGACAGAGTAGAACTGCCCCATAGGGTTTCTAAGGCTGTAATCTTTACAGAAGCAGGCTGCCACATCTTTCTCCTGTTTGAGTGGCTAACCACTGTGCCATCAGGACGACTTCATTTCTTTCTAAGCACCCAACAGGTCTCTGGGGGGATAAATGAAATAATGAATGGGAACGTTGAAAGCCCAGTTTAGTATTACATTCTCCATTACTTTGCCTCTATTTTTCTGTATGCCTACTTCTATTTTCTCTCACTCTTGGTCGCTTTCTCTCTCTCTGTCTTGACTGGTATTCTCTCCTCTCTTGTCCATGTGACAGAAAACATGGCCACAAAATGGCTCAGCTTCTGAGTTAGTATCATCTCCCTTCCAAGGACCAACTCAGGTGGAACCAGAATTTATTAGGCCCAACTTCTTTAGAGATAGCAGTAGATGGTTGTCAGAAAACGCATTTGTCCTACTTCGGACTGCTTTGGCTGCGTAAGACAGAAATGGACTCAAGTGGACCCAAACTATTTTAAGCAAAAAGTCACCATTTATTATTAAGATGTAATAACAAGGACCCTGAGGGCCTTGGGAATGGATTAAACGGAGGGCTTAGGACACCATTTACACTCTCTTAATTTCTTTCTTTTTCTTTTTTTTTTATTGTTGTGCTTTAAGTGAAAGTTTACAATTCAAGTTAATCTCTCATACAAAAATTTATACATACATTGTTCTGTGACCCTAGTTGCTCTCCCTATCCTGTGACAGCACACTCCTCCTTTCCGCCCCGGATTTTCCATGTCCATTCAACCAGCTCCTGACCCTCTCTGCCTTCCCATCTTACCTCCGGACAGGAGCTGCCTGTTTAGTCTCATGTATCTACTTGAGCTAAGAAGCACACTCTTTACGAGTATTATTTTATGTCCCATAGTCCAGTCTAATCTTTGTCTGAAGAGTTGGCCTCGGGAATGGTTTTAGTCCTGTGTTGACAGAGAGTCTGGGGGCCTTGCTTTCTGGGGTTCCTCCAGTCTCATTCAGACCATTAAGTCTGATCTTTTTACTAGAATTTGAGTTCTGTACCCCACTTTTCTCTTGCTCCGTCAAGGACTCTCTGTTGTGTTCCCTGTCAGGGTGGTCATTGGTTGTAGCTGGGCACCATCTAGTTCTTCTGGTCTCAGGCTGATGAAGTCTCTGGTTCATGTGGCCCTTTCTGTCTCTTGGGCTAATATTTTCCTTGTGTATTTGGTGTTCTTCATTCTCCTTTACTCCAGGTGGGGTGGGACCAATTGATGCATCTTAAATGGCTGCTTGCTAGCTTTTAAGACCCCAGATGCCACTCACCAAAGTGGGATACACTCTCTTAATTTCTCATCTCTGTATCACTCTACAAGTCTTCTTCATTTATTTTTCTCTCACTCTTTGTCTCTCAGTTTCCATACTGTATTTCTTTCCTCCTGGAGTTCTCTGTTCTCCAATCCATATGGTGTAACACAAGTTCACACCACCACTCATGGGTTTATAGTGACTGCTTTTAAGTTAACAGTCCTGACAGAAACTGGAACTTCAATACCAACTCCAAGTTTTCAAAATGGTACTCTATGTTCAAGTCTGGACAATCAGCTGTGCTTGGGAAGCCAGGGCCATATCATGAAAGTGGTTGCCCGGGGTCTTCCTCTTACCTTTTGAGTGGGAGTGGGGTGACATCCTGAAGAAGCCACTGCAGTGAAGATAATGTTATTTGAGTGCATTACTTTCAGGTGATCTAACACTTAACACAAGGTGAGAAGTAGCAGGTCCTAGGTCATGGGTTCATAACTAGACCATGTCTCACAAGTATCTTTCTTCTCAGCCACGCTTTTGGTCAAAGCCGAATATCAGTTGAAAAATAAGCTCTCCGATAAATATCTGATTGGCACATATTTTGTGTTGTTGAATGAAATGAGACCCATATGCTTTGCTTTCAGATGACCATTTGGAAAGATTAATAGACATTCTTTTTTTTTTTTAATTAAACCTGCTTTTACCCTCGCTTAGATAATCATCTTACCTTTAAATGGAAGTGGGCCCTAGAAGGAACTGGGCACAAGGTCCAAATTTTTCTCAACAAAGAACTTAAAATATGCTTAAAGTCCTGAAGGAGAGCTCAGGAATCTCACTCCAATTCCCAGATAAACAGATCATAGTATATAAGAGAGATCATTATGACCCGGGAAATTTTAAAGGGAGGTATTAAGGTCAACCACCACAAACGATACAGCACCATTCTGGGCCTGAGGAATCTTGAGACGAGTGTAGGAGAGCAAATGTGATGGCATCAGATTCTTCCCTTGGAAGCACTCAAGACATGGGTGCTAATCAGATTACCATGGCCAAGAGAGGACAGTTGTATACAGAGGGACCCAAATGCAGGGTTCTTAGGATAGGAATGAGTTTCCTACCCCTTGTATTAAAACATCCAAAGCTAGTCCATTCTCTTTTTGTGTGTGATTTAGGTGAAAGTTTACAGAGAAAATTTAGTTTCTCATTAAACAGCTAATACACAAATTGTTTTGTGACATCGGTTGCCAACTCTGCGATGTGTCAACACTCTCCCCTTCTCTACCCCAGGTTCCCTGTTTCCATTCGTCCAGTTTTCCTGTCCCTTCCTGCCTTCTTGTCTTTGCTTTTGGGCTGGTGTGCCCATTAGTCTCATATACATGATTGAACTATGAAGCATGTTCTTCATGTGTGCTATTGTTGGCCCTATAGACCTGTCTAATCTTTGGCTGAAGGGTGAACCTCAGGAGTGACTTCAGTACTGCGTTAAAAGGGTATCCAGGGGCCATATTCTTGGGATTTCTCCAGTCTCTGTCAGACCAGCAAGAATGGTCTTTTTTTGTGGGGAGGGGAATTTGAATTTTGTTCTACATTTTTCTCCCACTCTGTCCAGGACCCTCTATTGTGATCCCTGCCAGAGTAGTCAGTGGTGATAACTGGGCACCATCTAGTTGTTCTGGGCTCAGTCTGGTGGAGGTTGTGGTAGCTGTGGTCCATTAGTCCTTTGGACTAATCTTTCCCTTGTATCTTTGGTTTTCTTCATTCTCCTTTGCCCAAGGCGGGATGGGACCAGTAGATATATCTTAGATGGCCACTCACAGGTCACTCACAGGCTTTTAAGACCCCAGTCACTACTCACCACAGTCAGATGTAGAACATTTTCTTTATAGACTATGTTATGCCAATTGAGCTAGATGTCCCGGGAGACCATGGTCCTCAGCCCTCAGCCCAGTAGCTCAGTCTGCTAGTCCATTCTTAACCAGGGTAATGCAGAAGTTTCAGGGAAGTCTAGACTTACCTCTGTATTCCTCTTCCTTGTTCTTCAAGGCCAAAACAAACTGGATAGAATGGCTAGAACAAAAGTCACATTTACACATTTTGAGGGGAGAAGGCAATATGATAGTTTGCTACTTTGTCCAGTTCCCATCAAACATATACAATTTCCAAGACTGTTTCACTCTGCTTGTTGCAGTGAATTTTCAGACAGTATAAGGCACAATAATATATATTTCTTCTTTTGCCCAAGCCATTCTACTCAGGCTGAGACCTAGCAGACCCTTGTAGGAAGAAATGATTAATAGTATCAGAATGACAGTCCTGAGAGACTGAGCTGCTATCTCTGAGATGACCATAATCTAACTTTACAGAACAAACGGCACCGCTAGACTGGGACTCGAGCCACCTTACTGCATTCTGAAGAAATGGAGGAACCAAAAGGACAGCTTTAGCGTCATAGTCAGGAAACATGCCAGTAAGACAATGGTTGGAGTGCACTTGGCAGGCTTTAGGGAAACGTCAGCTGAATCCAATATGTTCATTACACAATGCAGGCTAAGTCTGAGCTAGTGGAAACCCAGCTGAAGCAAATGTATTTGGAAAGCAGTGATAAAAAACAATCAGGAAATGGAGCAAATGCGCTTAGAAAGCGGTAATAATGGCAATCGATCAGGACACTTGGGGATTTCTTAGGGGTTGTGGACCAAATGGAGCCTTGGTGGTGCAGTGGTTAAGAGCTCGGCTGCTAACCAAAAGGTCGGCAGTTTGAATCCACCAGCCGCTCCTTGGAAATTCTATGGGGCATTTCCACTCTGCCCTACAGGATCGTGATGAGTCGGAATCAACTCAACAGCAACAGGTTTGGTTGGTTTGGTGGACCCAATAAAGAGACTAGAGCCTAGGGCAGTGGTTCTCAAAGTGTGGTCCCCGGAGCAGCAGCATCCATCTGGGAACTTGTTAGAAATGCAAATTCTCAGGACTCACTCCAGTCTACTGAGTCAGAAACTCTGGTGGTGTGGCCCAGAAAACTTTGTTTTAACAAGCCCACCAGGTGATTTTGATGCATGCCAAAATTTGAGAACCACTGATACAGGAGAATGGATAGTAAGAGACATTTATTAAGCATAGGGGAAGAAGCATTAAGAGTCAGAATCGACTCAACGTCAACAGGTTTGGTTTTTGGTTTATGTATAGCTGAGAGAAGAAACAAAAATGTTTAAATAAATGTTCTATGAGCATATTCCCTACAGCTGTGCTTTTCAGAAGCCAGGCCATGAAATATCGGGTCATGAAATAACATCTGTGTCACCGACCAGCATCTATTATATTTAGTAGGTCCCTGGGAGGTACAAATGGTTTGCTCTTGGCTAACATAAAGGTTGGCAGTTCAAACCCACCAGTGGTACAGTGGAAGAAAGGCCTGGTGATCTGCTTCCATTAAGATTACAGCCCAGAAAACCCTATGGAGCAGTTCTACTCTGTAACACATGGGGTTGCCATGAGTCAGAATCGATTCAATGGCAATGGGTTTGGTTTTCTGTTTTATTACACTTAGTGAGGGTGTTTGTCCTCAGGCATCTTTTTTGCAGTCACCTATCTTTGTGTCTGTGTATGTGTGTGTGTGTTTGATTGGGATGTACAAATTATTTATTACCTTGCAAAAAGTTGCAAAAATCACTTCTTTAAGGCAGTGATTCTTAAACTTTAATGTACATGAGAAGTACCTGGGTGCGTTAAAGACAAATCTCCAGGCCCCAAACAGAGATTTTGGTACACTGGACCCGAGGTGGGACCCAGGAATCTGCATTTTAACCAGCACTCCAGGTGATTCTGATTTAGGTGGTCAACAGCTCCACTTTGAACATGTTTCTAAGGTAGAGATTGTAACTGATATTAATGACAAAAATTTAACAAGTCACATTAAATATATTTTGAGCCCAAATTACATGCTAGGCCAAAGGCTGTGGCATTTACAAAGTTGAATTGGACATGAATCCTTCCCTCAAGTTACATTAAAAATTTTAAGAGGCAGTTTTTATTGTTGGGCCAGCCTGATTTGGAAAGTCTGCCAAAGAGGCAAAGGATAAAATATCCCTGAGGGTTTTATTTGCCACTTACAATCTAGTTGACGAGACAAAACATATATTGGGGTGATCAGAGTCTCTGCTAGCATATATGGTGCCTTTGTGAGAAGTAGCAAAAAGTGCCCATTCTGGGAAAATTAATTAGGGAAAAAAATATCACACCTAATGAGTGGGCCATCTAGAAAAAGATGCCCCTTTCTCCATGCTGATGTAGCCTCAGGCCAGTGCCATGGCTTTGTATGGTAGATTGCAAAAAAGGCCACAAATTATTCTCCACTATCCATAGTCTTTGGTACTGCCCTCCCACACTGATTCTGGACTGGCCTTATGACTTTATTTGGCCAACGGGACATCAGTAAACATGATGTAAAGCAGAGAATTGACAAGGGCTTATACATTAGGTTTTGCCCTCTTGCTGCTCTCAGTAATCCTTGCTAGCATGCAAACAAGCCCAGGCTAACCAGATGAATGATGAGAGTCTATGAGAAAGGCCCTGGTTATCCCAGCCACCCCAACTGAGACTGTAACAAACCAGCCAGCTCCGACCCACCAACTGATTGTACATGCAAAAGCAAGCCCAGCTGAGGTCAGCTAAGTCTAGCCCAGCTCAGAAGAACCATCCAGCCGAGCCCAACCCAGATTGTCAACTCATAAAAATCATGAGCAAAATAAATAGTCATTGTTTTAAACCACCAAAGTATGAGGTGTTTGGGTATTTAGTGAAGGCTAACAAGAAACTAAGGTGGCCTGACCCAAGCTGTCTTAGGCTGGGTTCTCCAGAGAAGCAAAACCAGTAAAGCATATAAATATCTATATATAGAGAGAGTTATATCAAGGAAACAGGCCACACGATTGTAGAGGCTAGAACATCCCAAGTCCATGGATCAGGGTAGAGGCCTCTTCCAAGTCACACAGCCACAGAAGCTGGCAAACCCAAGATTGGCAGGTCGGAGAGCAGGGCTCCCACTCACGGGCTGTGAAGGTTGATGAATTCCAAGATCGGCCGGCAAGACCACAAGGTTTCTCCTGATTCACGTAGCTGCAAGGGCTAGTGAACCCAAGATCGGCAGGTCAGAGAGCAGGGCTCCGCTCACAGGCTCTGAGGATCGACAAATCCCAAGTTTGGCAGATAAGCTGACAGTTCAAGTCCCAAGAACCAGAGATGAGACGACAGGAGGCAGCCACAGTATCCAAAGTGAGCAAAAGCCAGAACGTCTGCTTATATTCAGACGTAGGCCACACCCCCAAGGAAACTCCCTTTCATCTGATTGGCTACTCACAGTATATTCAATCATGGGAGTGATCACATTTAAACGCTGAGAATCACAGCCCAGCCAAGTTCACACACAATCTTAACCATCACGCAAGCCATGGTCTTTTCAATCCCCTCATATACATATGAAAGCTGGACAGTGAAAAAAAGAAGACAGAAGAAGAACTGATGTATTTGAATTGCAGTGTTGGTGAAGAATATTGACCAAACCATGGATTGCCAGAAGAATGAACAAATTAGTCTTAGAAGAAATAAAACTGGAATGCTCCTTAGAAGCAAGGATGGCTAGACGTCATCTTGCTTACTTTGGACACGTCATCAGGAAAGACCAATCACTAGAAAAGGAGCATCATTTGGTAAACTAGGGTCAGCAAAAACAAGAGAAGCATCAGTAAGATGGACTGACATAATAGTCACAACAATGGACTCGTACATATCAAGAGATCATGAAGATGGTGCCGGACCAGTCAACATTTCGTTCTGTTACACATAGGGTCGCCATGAGTCAGAGCCAGCTTGATGGCAACTAACGACAACAACAAGAAACATAGCCAGTGACCTCTGGTTGGAGTTCAGCCCCCACACAAGCTCCCTCAGCCCAGCACCCTGTGCAGGACACAAGCTGCACCATTACACAAGGCAACCCTGGGTGCTAAGTGTCTCAATCCAGACTAAGCTGTCTAGCCTGAAGGATAACCAGCGATAAGTCTCTGCCAGGTAGAGCAGTTGGATTTTGATTCTCTGGCCATACTCAGAGGACTGAAATGACTGGACCCGAGCCTGGTGAGCTGGGAAACTGTGTGGTCTGATGATAAGCTCAGACTCAGCTGGTGCAGGATGGACTGCACGGAATGACAAACATTCCAGATTGACTGTTGCAATTAAGTTAGTCGTTGTCCACACACGTGACCTCTGAGACATAAGAATTGCTTTGGGCCATTTTTATTAAGAAAATCACACACATTGAGACAGCCAGACAAGCTCCAGTGTCAATTTCCCCCCACTCTCCACTCCATATCATGCCATCAGATGCAAAGGAAAGGAAGTAGAATCTCTTCCACATTTTAAGTTTGGAAAGTTTCTTTTTTCTTTTAAAATCTGAACCAGTTTCCTTTCACGATATGAACAAATACCTGCATTGATCACGTAAAAAGGAAAATCATATCCCTGCACAGTCCCCCGTGTGCAGAAATGAAGCCTGAGACAGGCCAGTTTATCATATCTGAAGTGGGAGTCCACAACTGTTGAATGAAAAGATGAGCTGGGTGCATAGAAGACAAGATGCACAGGTGACCACAGCATAAGGGCAGCCCCTTATAGCTCTATTGGGGGAAGAGAGGACACCTGGAGCAATTGCTACGGACAGCAATCAGCAATGCCAGTGCCCTTAACCAGTCTCCGTGGATAGACCGAGCTGGGTGCAAAATCACTGGAATTGAGCGCAACAATTCACATGAATGAACGTATGTGCCTTAGTCTGTGGAAAGGTGTCAACAGCTTTCGTCAGATTCCTAAAGGGATCCTGGTCCTCACCAAAACTAAGAACTACTGCAGTACTGGGATCTTAATTTGTGAGCATGTCAATTTATAAGAGGCTGACCTGGTTTACTTTTTGAACCAGACCCTGACTATCCTTTACACCAAGTACCTTGTACTCCGTATAGCAGTAAGATCAATCTTTTATTTACATTAACTTTATAGTAAAATTCGATGTGTGTTCCCATGGCAAAGAAAACAAAATCTTCCAATTGTTCCTTTGGAAACTCTTGGCAAGAGAAGGGTCAAGATGGGACGAGTAATTCTCTCCCCCAATCTCCTCTCCAATTTCCCTACAGCCTCCTTTTTCATTTCGTGTGTGGTCCTTTCACCTCTTAGAACATTTTTTACGTTTAAGTGCCGCTATGTGAAAAATATTGCTGTAAAAAAAATAGTATAGCATGCTTACGAAAATATCTCGCTGGGGGAGGGAACGGTTGGCAAACAAACCTAGAAGGTACACATTATTTGCATAAAGTATGTTATTAGTCTTTCCCTCAAAATCCCCTAACACACACACCATGCAGCTAGTCTGAAGGGCTTCAAGTTTCAGATGTGATGGTACAGAGAATGAATCAGTATCCTTCTTTATTTGAATCTCCGTGAGTTCAAAACAATGTCTGTTTGGCTCATTTGACCAAAGATAGCTAGCAACCTTTCATAAAGGAGATGCCATGGAGGATTGTCAAAGGTTTCTCCATCCTGCCATCCACAACGCTCCTGGAAAGGACCTGGAAGCAGGGGATGATGAAAGTCTTCATGAATGACCTCCAGCTACAGACTGGTCAGCCAGGGACCCTTAGTTGAGGAAAGGCAGCATTCAGCTAACAACAAACTTGGTTGCAAAGCCCGTCGTGGATTGAACTGTGTCCCCTAAAAATATGTGTCAACTTAGTTAGGACATGATTCCCAGTATTGTGTGATTTTCCTCTATTTTGTGATTGATGTAATTTTCCTATATGTTGTAAATCCTAATCTCCACCTATAGTTAATGAGGCAAGATTAGATTATGTTAAAGAGGATTAGGTCACATCCCTGATCCAATGTAAAAAGAGTTTTCCTGGCGTGTGGCCTGCATCATCTTTTACCTTACAAGAGATAAAAGGAAAGGGAAGCAAGCAGAGAGTAGGGGACATCATACCACCAAGAAAGCAGTGCTGGGAGTAGAATGCGTCCTTTGGACTCGTGGTTCCTGCAACTGAGAAGCTCCTAGACCAGGGGAAGATGGGTGACAAGGACCTTCTCCAGAGCTAGCAGAGAGAAAGCCTTCCCCTGGAGCTGACACCCTGAGTTTGGACTTCTAGCCTATTAGACTGTGAGAGAATAAACTTCTGTTTGTTGAAGCCATCCACTTGTGGTATTTCTGTTAGAGCAGCACTCGATGACTAAGACAAAGCTCAAAATTGATTTGGGTGCGTAGGTTACCTGTTGTAATGGTGGAGCTGATCTGGCTATCCATTTTGGGGAAACCTCAGGTTAGGTGAGGTAGGACCTGCCCACCCTTGAGGGGTGTGGAGAGAAGAGGGATTTATTTGTTGGCTTCTATTGGGTCTTATTTTAAAATCAGCATAACCGTGTCACAAAAAGTCGGAACACAAGATAAGGAAGAAAAAGGAACCCCTACCTCCACTCCCCATCTATCATTCTCACACAACCAATATTAAGATTTTTCTGTACTTACATCTAGACAGTATAATCTACTTTTTCTTTGTGTATGTATAAAGCCCAGTTATCTCAACTCTGGTTGGTTTTCGAGTAATCCCATTCTGGGGACTTCTACAGTGCCTCATGATTCCCCACAGAATTTCAAATTAGCTGGAAACACTTGAGAACATATCTTCTACACAAATCAAATCAGACTATGGAATAAATTTGGCTGGGCTTCCTCACTTATTAGCTGTGTAACTTGAACCATTGCTTAAGTATTCATTAAATGCTGGCTATTAGTCTTCAGATAGCCTACCCCAGCACTCATCTGTTTATGTTTCCACATACTGTTTACATCCCCCAAACCAAGAGCACTGAGCCTCTGAGTCACGCAGAAGAAAGAGGACTGTAATTACATTGTGATCTATAGTTGTCACAGCTAGTTTCTGAATGAGAATAGAGTTCACCTATTACGCTCTCGAAGGAGCCCTGGTGGTGCAGTGGTTAAGCACTCGGCTGCTAACCAAAAGGTCAGCGGTTCAAACCCACCAGTCACTTCACGGGAGAAAAATGTGGCAGTCTGCTTCCGTAAAGATTACAGCCTTGGAAACCCTAGTTCTACTCTGTCCTATAGGGTTGCTAGGAGTCAGAATCGACTTGACGGCGATGGGCCTATTACGCTCTCAGCCTCCTGTTTGTTCAAGATACTGCATCGGTTGAAGGTGCCCTTGTGAGCCTACTCAGTACTGCTATGGTTTTCTATCACCATCAATCAGGGCAACACATGCTAATTAAGTGCTTTACTGTTTTTGCACATGATTTATTAGGTCCCTTTTCATTAATGTGTTTGATCAGAAAGAAAAGTAATTAATGGGGGAACAGTAGTGGCAACACATACTTGGCATCAATTATTAAAAATAAAGGTTCTTAGGATGAGAGCTTGATCATTTGTCGTCAAGCCATTTGGGGTCTCAGCTGATGGCAAACCATCTGAATGATTACCACCTCTAATTCTTACATGCACTGTTTTTTTTTTTTTTTTTGAAGAGTGCTAAAGGGAAATATATTTTGATATTTACAATCAAAATACCAGCAGCTGGCAAGGGAAGACTGGAATTGCACAGTCTTCTTTTTATCCCTTAATCAGAGAAAGTCAATAAAACTCTCCAGTTAAAAGCCTGTGATTTGTCTCTTAAATATCAGTAATATGACTTCGTGATATAGGCCTCTCAGTCAATAATGACTGCACAATTTAAGGGGAAAAACATTATTATTTTTAATAACTTGTTTTTCTACTGGAAGGATTCACAGAAGTTGGAAGGCAACTCCCGAGGTCATTTTGTGTCCCTCATTTTTCTGGGCAGAGTTGTAAACAAAACCTCCTAGACTTTGTTCTAGCCTTTTCAATAAAAGCACCCAATGTGAATACTCTTATTCAGGTACGACGATTACTCCTGCTATTCTGATGACTCTATAATGTGAAGGTCATCATCTCCTACCCTCCAAGGTATTTGAGAGGCTATGGGTTTTCAATATCTTAAAGCCAATGAGTTTTAATTCTCAGAGTCAATTTAAATACACCTTAGATAGGCAGTCATCATAAATTATGTTTGGAACAAAGTAGGGCATAAATATACAAATAAATTGGACACCTCTGTCAAGGAAAATTCAGGTATAATGAGAATTCAGCCTTAGAACACTGTAATAAGAATAATGTATCTGAACATAATGATGAAGCCAATTTTTCTACCTTGCAGTTTATTACTACCTTACTTTCCTTTTTTTTTTTTTTAACCTTTCATTTTGAGGATATTTTTATGCTTCAGTATTCCACCTTGTACTGTAAAAAATGTGTATGTGTTAAGATCCTTGTAAAGAATGGACCAAATTTGCAAGTGGCATGGCCATATACAAACTGGAACATAAGACCTGCTAAACGGGAAATAAAAATCTTGACTTGAGGATGAAAAAAAATAAAGTAGGAAATACTTTGATATTTGGAAAGCTCTCTGAAAATATTCATAGGTATGATTCTTTTAATAATGGGAATATCTTTGTGCTCTTCTCTATTCTTCAAATCAAATTCTGTAATAAAAGTGTATTTACTTTGAAAGTAAATCGAAAGGTTTTTATAAAAAAGATTTTATAGAGGTAAACAGCAACAAGTTAAAAATAGTATCAGTCTCTCTTTTTTAAATCTTTTTTTTAATGTCAGTTGATTTTTAGATATTCTGTATTTAGTAGGATGATAGTGTGTTAAAACTGGGAGTAGCCTTAAAAAGAAAGCCCCTGGGTGGTGCAAGCAATTTGCGATCGGCTGCTAACCTAAAGGTTGGCAGCTAGAACTCACCTGGCAGTGCCTCAGAAGAAAGGCCTGGAGAGCTGCTTCTGTAAAGATTACAGCCAAGAAAACCCTGTGGAGCAGTCTCTCTGTAACACATGAGGTCTCCATGAGTCAGAATCAACTTGATGGCAACAAGTTTGGGTCTTCTTTGATTAGCCTTAAAAAGCATCTACATTTCCCAAAGTTTATTCCATGGAACACCAAACCTGTGAGATGGTCAGTGAAACAGGATTCTACAATCACATAAGTTTGGGAAATGCTGCTTGCTTTCTGTATTCCCTGAGGCTCCACTTAAATGATCCAAGAAGCTTGCCAGTAGTGAAACCTGTTTACGTGTACTTAACTCAGTATTTGCCTATCTCTTTGACCCAGCGCAGCATTTTCCCACATAACTTCGTTTAACAGACTGTCACACTTCAGAAAATGCTAACCTAGATGAATTCTCTCAAGGAGGAAACTTACTCAGAGAGCTGTTGCCCAAGATTCACCAGCTAGTTAATAGCTGTATTGGCATTGGAACTCAGATATTCCAACTCCCTGGTGCTCGTTTTATTATACCTGAGTATTCAACACCTTTACTGAAGGATGAAGAGGCTCCAATTTCCCCTTCCACATCCATCCGGGAGTCCATTCCTCACCTCAAAAAACAGAGGGGAAAGAGTCTCTCTGACACCTCCTTCCAGAATCAAGTCAACCTAACGCTGTGATGTACCCTCACGCCTTAGAACGTTTCGATGATTCTAAACAGACTTGAATAGTTTCTCTACTGACCCACATAAGATGGAAAATTCTGCCTCACCATTTGCTATTCCCGTTACTGCTTGTTTGGAATGCTCCCTTTTTCCCCAATAACCTTGAGGGAAAGGATTTTTTCCCCTTTAAACACTGATGCCTCTTGAAGGCCATTTATGTCACACTTCAGGAGTTGTTTCTCATTACCTGAGGAATCATGAGAGAGTGAAACTCTATCCATCTGGGAACTGAAATGGAATGCACCTCCAGAACATTCACTGCTTATTTCCGCCAGCTCTATTTTCATGTTGTATGTAGTTGAAATGATTAGCCATGCAGGCCCATACCGTCACCACACCTCTGATTTGGAGCAATTTGCCTGGCAGTAGCGAATTATTTATTGTTCACTTATTGAACCGATTAGATACTGTCTGAAAATCCAGACCTTCCCATTTTTCCTTCATTGCCTTGTCACTTTCTGTTTTTCCCTTGCTTTTTCTTCCTTTTTTATGTTCTAAGACATTTAAAGACTAGTTAGCACTTCTGTTTGACAACATAGCCTGCTACTCA
This sequence comes from Dugong dugon, assembly GCA_030035585.1. Taxonomy (NCBI): domain Eukaryota; kingdom Metazoa; phylum Chordata; class Mammalia; order Sirenia; family Dugongidae; genus Dugong; species Dugong dugon. Next base: position 163,951,631 of record CM057483.1, read on the forward strand.
TACTGTAGTCCTTGGACTAGCAGTTTGGATATCACCTGGAAGCTGGCTAGAAATGCAGAATCTCAGGGCCCATCCCAGGCCTCCTGAATCAGATGCTGAATTTTAACATGATCCCTAAGGGGATTTGTGTACACAATGAAGTTAGCGAAGCATTCATCTAGGGTATGTTATAAAGCAAGGATTTAATTTGGGAGGCAGCCACTAGAATGAATTACATTTATTTGCCAACCTCTTCGGAGCTCAAGCCTTCTTGTTTGATCTGAAATAAACACCAAAGCTAATGCTTTAGGTGTGTGACCTTTTAATTTGGTGAAATAGAAACAAAGCTAGGGACTTTCTGAAACGTTTGAAAGGTAGCATCAAAATATAGCTCACGTGACTAATTCAGTCAATTTGCCTCTGGCATAAAGTAAGTTAACAAGTAGCATTCTTTCTCTCTGGTATGTCACAACTAAAGTTGGGCAGCACGGTTCAGCATCAACCAGAGCTGTAAAAGGGTGTGGGTGGAATAAACGCAACCCTCTTGTCTCCCTGTATGGAATCATCCTGGGCGAGGTATTAGCATGCACAGCAGACAAGTAATCAGTCCCTGGCTTCAGTCTAGCCGGGCATTTCCACCTTGTGATTTCCCTGCAGCTGTCTTCTTGGGACTAATGGGGAAAAAGGAATCAAGTCTTTAGTGCTTCCTTGATTTAAAAAAAAAAAGTGTGATTTTTCCTCAGGATACTAAGAGGTGGTGTGCGTGACTGTGTACTAATCTTATTTGATAAGTTCGCGATTGATTTCTTTTTCCATGCGTTTTGAAGTGCTGTATCTTAGCAGTAGCTTTCTCTAAGGAGCTTTACACAAGCAGCTCATTACACCTGAAAAAAATCCCTGTGAGGTAAGGGGATCAATATTTATTATGCTCAGTCTTAGAGCGGATGGAAACAATGCATGCAGAGAGTTAAATATGGTGAGTTGAATTTCAGACTGCCAGCTCTTGGCCACGTACCCTACGCTGTGGCATCCCTAGACTCCATTTTTAGAATTAAGGGACACTAACTTTTTAGTTTCATTAAGTTTACTACTAAGTAGTCCTAATCATCTTCTCCGTTTATAACAGGGAGACAGATGGACGCCAAAAAGCCATGAAGATATACTTCCAAAAAAAAAAAAAACCCATTGCCATTGAGTCTATTCCAACTCATAGGGACCCTATAGGACAGAGTAGAACTGCCACATAGGGTTTCCAAGGCTGTAATCTTTACGGGGACAGACTGCCACATCTTTTCTCCCAGAGCAGCTGGTGCGTTCGAATTGCCATCCTTTTGGTTAGCAACCAAGTGCTTAACCACTGCACCACCAGGGCTCCTTTGAAGATATACTTTGTTGATGTTGTTGTTAGGTGCTGTCGAGTCGGTTCTAACTTTCAGCAACACCATGTACGACAGAACAAAACACTGCCTGGTCCTGCGCCATCCTCACAGTCGTTGCTATGTTTGAGCCCATTGTTGTAGCCACTGTGTCAATCCATCTCGTTGAGGGTCTTCCTCTTTTTTCTGACCCTCTACTTTGCCAAGCATGATGTCCTTCTCCAGGGACTGTCCAAAGTATGTGAGAATTCCAAGGGTGATGAACAACTAAGTTTCCAAACTGTTGGTTTGATACATGCTGATGGCCCTGGTATTTGGCTGTTAATTATTGGATTGTTAATTAATTTTCACTGGCTCATGTGTGGTCAGTGGGCATCTATACACACTCAAGTCTGTGTCTAGTGTGGGGTCTCTGGACTTACCTACTGAGGGATTGTGCCTTAGTTCACCAAAGATTACAATTCAACACTCAAAATAAAACAGGCAAGCAAATTTGAGAGAGAAATTAAGTACAGGTTACCTAGCATAGAATAAAAACCTAGATTACAAAGTCTGGAATAAAATACTCAGAATTGATATACTTCTCAAGGGCAAATACTTGGACCTGTTTATATCTGAAAGCTATGGATCACTGAAGGTGTCCAGTGGTCTGTTAGGACTGGACAAAATTGTGATAAAGTATAACAGAGAATGTGGTATCCCTTCCATAGAGTGTATCTGTACTTTATCTGGGACTTCCAAAGTCTTGATCTAAAGAAATGACTAATTGGAGGGATTCCTAGTTATTGTGATCAAGAAGTGATAAAGAATTTTGGGCAAGGAGGACTTTGGTTCCTTTTAATACACATTATCCAGGCAAATGCCAATTCTGACTGTGCTTAGAGCAAGCTTTACTGGAAGTAGAGAACACTTAAGAGAACCAAGACCCAATTTTTCCCACACCTGGGACAGGATATTAGTCTCCCTAAGTCCAGATACAATAGCTGGTAGAAAGAAGATAAGTATTTTCAAATTATCTTTTGCCCAAGGCATTCGAAAACATGAAGTACACATATATGCTGTGAGGTTTACAATTAACTTTACCAACCGCTCCCTTTCTTTCCAATAACCTTGAGGTAAAGGATTTTTCCCCCTTTAAACACTAATGCCTCTTGAAGGCCATTCATGTTACACTTCAGGAGTTTTTTCTCATTACCTGAGGAATCATGAGAGAGTGAAACTATATCCATCCAGGATCTGAAATGGAGTGCATCTCCGGAATGTTCACCGCTTATCTCTATTAGTTCTATTTTCATATTGTACATAGTTGAAGTGATTAGCCACATGATATCAGCCCGACCTTGGGTGGGGGGTGCTGAAGGTTGAGTTTAACCACATGAGCAATGATTTAATCAATCATGCCTAAGTAATGAGTATTCAATTAAAGCTCTGAACACTGAATCTCCATAAGCTTCCTGGTTGGTGATAGACATTGAAGCACAGGGGAGGGTAGCACATCTTTTGGGATATGGAAGCTTCCCATTGGGAACTCTACCAGACCTCTTCATTTGCATCCTTTTTGCTATAATAAAACTGTAATCATAGGTATAGTGCTTTCCTGAGTTCTGTGAGTTGTTTTATCGAATTGTTGGACCCAGGGGAGTAGTGGCAGCCAGCAGGTCAGAAGTGAGCGGGCCCCTGGGGGACTACCAAGCTTACGACTGACATCCTGAGGGTTAGTGAGAAACCCCTGAATTTGTAGTCAGACAGTCAGAAGTGAGAGACGCCTGGAAACCCCAAGTTTGTGGCTGGTATCTAATGTCTTGGGCAGATTTGGAAATCTGGAGGACTGTGCGTGTCCTTTAACTTGCGAGATCTGACCTAGCTCTGGTAGTTAGGATCAGAGGAAGAAGTACTATATTTTTAGGTGGTGTCAGAATAAAATTAAATTGATTCACTCATATGCTAGCGGGTTTGAAAATCTATATGATTGGAACATTTTTCTAAGAAAATAAAAATTACTAAATTTGACCCAAGAAGAGTTAAAAAGATGGAATGAACTGTAAAAGAAATATTTTAAAAATTGTCAAAAATTCTCCCTTCCCCCACAAAAAAAATATTCTGCCCAGATAGTTCTACGGATTAGGGCTATCATATCTTTAAGGAAAAGACAATGTATGTTCTATTTAAACTATGCCAAATCTAAGAAAAAGAAGTCCAAATTTATTTCTAACAGACTAACCTAACCCTGGCACACAAATCAGGTAAGAACAGCTCACTCCCCTCAAGAAAACTATAGACAAATCTCATTTGTGAATATAATACAAACATCAGCAAAATAAGACTAAAGTAGATTTCAAAAAAATAATACACCACGACCGCTCTGACAGGGATCACAAGAGAAGGTTCCAGACAGAGCAGGATAAAAATGTAGAACAAAATTCAAATTCACAAAAAAAGATGAGACTTACTGATCTGACAGAGCCTGGAGGAACCCCTGAGACTATGGCCCACAGACACCCTGCTAACTGAGAACCAATTTGTGTATAAATTTTTGAATGAGAAATTAATTTGCGCTGTAAACTTTCACCTAAAACGATAAAATTTTTTTTTAAAAAAAAGAGCAGATTAAACTCAGAAGAGAGCACAAACTGGGGAAAGATAGATGGCACGTGAGGATCACCAAGGAACTGCGGAAAGCTGGGGCAACAGAAGCTGAAAGTGACAAGGATGTTCCCCCTAGAGCCCACAGAGAGAGACCCTTCCCCTAGAGCTGGTGCCCTGAATTCGAACTTCTAGCCCCCTGAACTGTGAGAAAAATAAATGTCTGTTCTTTAAAGCCAATAAACAATAATAATATACCATACACAAGAAGCACAAGGATAATTCAACATCAGAAAACAATGTACACAATTGAAGAAAAAGCCATGTGATCATCTCAGTAGATGAATGTGCCAAAATTAAACACAAATTCATGATAAAAATTTTGGGGAAGCGATGAATAGAAAAGTACATCTTTAACTTGAGCTAGCGTATTTACCAGAGACCAAGAGTGAACTTCTTACTGAATAATAAAATAGTGACATTTCCATTAAAATGATCCCTACCATCACAACTATTTTTAACATTTGCCTGAGCAATAAGAAACATTCATTAAATTATCAAAATCATTGTCGAAAACAAGCATCATTTTTAGTCAAGTAAGTGGATTATTTAGCTTTAACTAATCCAATTTTATCCTCAAAACAAATTTGCCAGATAATTTCTTAAATTACCATATTGCTAACTAACGAAAGAGAAATTCTCTTTCACCTTTTATAGGGACACGATATCATTGTCCCATATGATTTTCCAGATGTTACTCTGAAATCATGCTGACACCCTGGTTCCATCTTGTCCTGCCATGGAGACTATGATTATCTTCTACGTGTCAAATAAATCAAACAGAAGAGAGTTGAAAGACCTAACTTCATCCTCTCCTATTGCTTTCTACCTTCCACAGTTTCAAAAATAGCAATATCCCTCGTTTTACAAAGCAGGTTTTGTATCTTTGACTCACCACTCTCTGGATTCCTGTTAGTACTAGAGCTACACTAGTGACTCTGATTTAAAAGCAAAGCTACTAGCACCAGTGCAACAGGGAATTGGTTTGGCAAATCACTGTTCATCCTGAACAGAAGAAATAAAGATATATTCTTAGCTTTGACAAATTAGAAGCACAAACATATGAGGCTCAGCATTTCCTAGGTAATGTCTATGGAGTTCTAATGAGAAACACACTAATTAGGAATGTTGAATAAATAAAACTTGGAATGAAAGAGTTATTTTATTTTGAAGACTTCTATTTTCTTTAAATGTCACTCTTCTATTTACCGTCTCTGATGAGCTTAATTTTTGTATTCTTCTCTTGTTCTATGAATCATAGTATTTTGGAGACAAGTTGCTGTCTAATAAAGGAGGAACTTATCTCAAGTGCTGTGTTCGCATTGATGATAACAGACTATGTTTTCTTAGCCTAGTGAAGCATGCGTAGGTAGGAGGGACAGTGGTATTTGCAAACAACAATGGTAAGGTAGGTGGGAATCACTGTCATTTTCTTATCTGGTGATATTAGGAAATTATCAACAAGGGTGAATACACTTTTTATCCTCAAGGCTTCACACTTTATTTGCAGAAATAAAAAGAAAACCACAATGGGCTTGAGCATAAAAAACAAAAGGTATAATCTTCTGAAAGATTGTGTAAACCAAATCATTAACATTCTCAAAGAATGTTGATCTGAATTGTTTTTTTAAAAACTTTCTATTTTGAGATCATTGTAGATTCAAATGCAGTTGTAAAAAATAGTACAGAACAATTCTGTGTACCCTTTATCCAGTTTCCCCCCAATGATAACATCTTGCAAAACTATAGTACATTATCACAACCAGGATACTGAGATTGATAAATCCATTGATATTGTTCAGATTTCCTTAGTTTTACTTATACTCATTTGTGTGTGTGCGCATTTACTTCTACACAAGTTTATCACATGTGTAGTTTTGTGTATTCACCACTACCATCAAAATACTGAACAATTGCATCACCACAAGGATTCCTCTTTTTGCCCTTTTAAAAGCACACCCACCCCACTCCTGTCTCCCTCCACTCCATCTTTAATCCCTGACAACCACTGATCTGTTCTCCATCTCTATAATTTTGTGGTGTTAAGAATCTTATTTCAATGGACTAATACAGTATGTAACCTTGTGGGATTGACTTTTTTCCACGCAGCATAATTTCCTGGAGATTCAGCGAAGTTGTTGTGTGTATTAATAGTGTGTTCCTTTTTTATTGCTGAGCAATATTCCATGGTATGGATGGTCCATAGTTTAACTGTTCACACATTGAAGGATATCTGGGTTGTTTCTAGTTTAGGGTGATTATGAATGAAATGGCTTTGACTACTTGCGTACAGGTTTTTGTGGGAACACAAATTTTCGTTTCTCTTGGATAAATACCCAAGAGGGAAATTGCTGGATCGTATACATTTAGTTTTATAGGAGACGGTCAAACTGTTTTCTTGAGTGGTTGTACCATTTTACATTCCCACCAGCAATGCATGAGTGATTCAGTTCAGTGTCTCTGCATCCTTGCCAGTATTTGGTGGCATTTTTTATTTTACTTCTTATTTCAGCCAATCTGATAGGTGTTGAATGTACTTTTAATCCAGGGCTTCTCAACCTCAGCACTATTGACGTTTTGGACTGGATAATTCTTTGTTGTTGGGAGGAAGGCTGTCAGGTGTATTGTAGGATGTTTAGCTACATCCCTAGCTTCTACCTACTAGATGCCAGTAGCACCTACCTCCCGCTGTGACAACCAAAAATGTCTTCAGACATTGACAACCAAATGTCTTCTGAGGGGCAAAGTCTTCCCCTCTTGAGAATCACTATAATCCATCATGACATTCCAAATCTGAAAACACAAGATTAGTAATGCTCACTTATCTCCCCTTTACTTCCTTTTGGAAATTAAAAAAAAAAAAATCTTAACAACCCACTCTCCTTCTCTCTCCCAACCAAACCCCTCAACTCATCATCCAGATCCATAAGATTATAAACCTGCTATGATGACTCACTGGAGTAAGACCAAAGTGAAATTGCTTTCATATGTTCTTGTCCAGGCTATTAACTCTCAAATTGTCTCCATCAGCCACAAACGTGTCTGCTCCAACTTGTTTGTAAGATGCTATTCCCATGCAGGGGTAAATTCAGAATATTTATGAGAAGAGAAGAGACAGGAAGATCCGGACTTTTAAAAATCTGGCTTTTTTAAATGGGGCTGGGACAGATTAGAAAGAATTCAGGTTAAAGCAGATAATGCTACAGGTTGGAGTAAACTATAATTCCAGTGGCTGTACAGATAGAGTTTTACAATTCTGCACATCACTTCGGGTATATGTCACAACACTAATTCCTTCACTTCTCAGTCTATTAAAATGCTTCTCATCCTCCAAAGCTCAGATCAAATGCTTTCTCTTCTGTAACACCTTCTCCAGTCCTCCCAGCTGAAACAAAATAATCCATCCCCTGGACTCTGCCAACATTTATCTCCACCTTGATCGTTACTAGAACTCACCATTCTGTCCATGCTTGGGTTATGTGTGCATCTGTCTCCATCCTGAAATGGCTAGCTTCTTGAATTTAATTTAGCAGTGACTTCAAGACCAGGGCAAGGGTGCTTATGCAGGAGTAGAATAGAATCCTTAGAAGTCAGGAGGGAGAAGAATGGAGAAGCGACAGGCAGCTGAAGGACAATAGAAGAAAGGATGATTTCCAAGTCAGGATGTTTGGGGGGCCTTCAGGGCTAATCCCAACTTGGAATTTGGATCCAAGCAATATCTAAAATCAAAGACCAAACTTACGGCTGTTGATTCGGACTCATGGCAACCCCATGAGTTACAGAGTAGAACTGCCCCATAGGGTTTTCTTGACTATAATTATTACAGAAACAGATCACCAGGCCTTTTGTCTGTGGCACCCCTGGGTGGGTTCAAACTTTCAACCTTTAGCTTAGTAGAGCACAAACCATTTGTGCCACCCAGGGACCTGAGCATGCTCCAGGACTGGAAAAATAACTGTTAACTAGGAAAGTAGGGCAAGGGATCTTCTGGGTCAGTAGTTCTCCAACAGAATCCCCTCGAGAACTTGTTAAAACACAGATTGCTAGGCTCCACCCCTATATATTTTGATTTGGTGGGTGATGGGTCGTGTGGTGCCTAATAATTTGCATCTCTAACACTAACAGATGATATTGATACTGCCGGCCCAGTTCCACACTTTGAAAACCACTGCTCTATTTGGCTGTGTTGAAAGCATGGGCTCACCCTCAAGGCTCCAACACACAGCCTATAGAGATCAGCGCAGCTGCATCACTATGTGAAGCTGTTGGAGACAGACTTGTGTAGCAACAGCTCCTCTTTGATGAGGCAAATCTAGAGTCTTGCCACGCCCGCGGGTCTCTGGACCTCTTTCAGTGGCTTTAATTCGGCAAACATTTAGTGGGACATTTCTATTCATTCTTCTCTCTCTGAAATTCTTTGCATAGAGTAGGTGGGGAGCACTCAACAAATGCTTGTTGAATAGACATATGGATGAATGAACTTAATATCCTTGCATGTTTCCTGCATATAGCAGTTTCCCAGTAAAAGTTTTTTGATCTTGTTGTGGCTGGTGATAATGATGCTGTAACATCCTTCTCAATCTGACACTAAACAAGGTGTTACACAGGGAGGCCAGGAGATAAGGAAACGTTAGGGGAATGAATAATCAGTTTCTACTTGACATTTAAAGATTTTTGAGGAGATCAAAGTCTAGAAAAGCTTTTCTAAGCTGTAGATACTGCCCACATGGTATTTAACTAGTGGAATCTTGATAGAGATATACAGATAGACAGAGATATAACCACCCCCTGCATGGGTTCTGTGTAGGCAGACTTCTAAGATGGCCCTGATAACCCCACCTTCTGGTATTCATGCTCATGTGTAATTCCCTCTCTTTGAGTGTGAGCTAGACCACTGTGGTGACTCGCTCTTAACAAATTCCCATTGCCGTTGAGTCGATTCCAACTCATAGCAACCCTATGGGACAGAGTAGAACTGTCCCATAGGGTTTCCAAGGAGCGGCTGGTGGATTCAAACTGCCAACCTTTTGGTTAGCAGCTGAGCTCTTAAGCACTGCGCCACCAGGGCCCCGTTCTAACAAATAGAAGGCAACAACAGCAATGAGATGTCACTTCCTTGATGAAGTTACAAAAGACTGTCACTTCCGACTTGCTTTCACACACACACTCTCTCTCTCTCTCTCTCTCACCCTCTTGTGTGCTTGCTCTGATGAAGCCCTCTGTGCTCTTGGGAGATGCTCCATGCAGAGGCCACGTGGCAAGGGACTGAGGGAGGCCTCTGACCAACAGTCTGCAAAGAACTGCATCCTGCCAACAACCCCTGAGTGAGCTAGGAAGCAGATCCTGCTCAGTTGAGCCTTGATAATGGCCTTCTGAGAGACCCTGAGCTATGCCCAACAGAAACTATGAGATAATAAATGTGTGTTGTTTCAAACCACTAAGTTTTGGGGTAATTTGTTATGCAGCAATAGCTAATGAATATAGATTCTCTTCTAAAAATGCCAAATAATTAATGTCTTCTGTAGAGCATCAAAGAAGTAGTGTGTGTGTGTGTGAGAGAGAGAGAGAGAGAGAGCGCTTGAGCAAACAGGATTCCAAAGAGATTTCTGATCCTAACTTAAAAGCTTCCCAAAATAAGCATAGTCTTATTTCTCATTGTACAAGACTTGTTGCCAATCTGATCCCCTAATGAAGCAAACACCCAAAGCTTCAGAGTTAATTAGGATTATCATTGTTATTCAAACCTTCCAGACCTCTCGTTCACAACCAATGGACAGAACTGTGATATTTGTAATCATGGCTGGTCTTATCCTTTCTGACTCACATTTCTAGCTTCACTTATATCTTCTTAAAGACTTAAGAGAGACTCAAGAAGAATGTGGCCATTCAGCTGCTATGTTTAAAATCTAAAGGACTACAACCAGACAGAAAATCTCCTACACATCAAGAATCACAGAAAACATTCATTAACTTATCCTTTCAATTTCAACAGATGCTTACTGATTGTCTTCTATGAGCAGCACACTGGGCTAGGCAGAGGAATGGGACGATGGCCATGATTATAATTTGTTCATGTTCCAGTTCAAATTCACAGTAACTGTCACACCCTTTGGAGGAGCCCTGGCGGTGCAGTCGTTAAGGGCTTGGCTGCTAACCGAAAGGTTGGTGGCTTGAACTGACCAGCCGCTCTAAGGGAGAGAGATGTGGCAGTCTGCTTCCATACAGCCTAGGAAACCCTAAGAGGCAGTTCTACTCTGTCCTATAGGGTCACTGTGAGTCGGAATGAACTCAACAGCAAGGGGTTTTTACAGATCACGTCCCTCCACCCTGAGTGATTTCTTTTTTAGCGATGTCTATGTAGCAAGTGAGGGTCACTGGGTGGCTCAGATGGTTTGCCCTTGACCCCTAACCTAAAGGTTGGTGGTTCAAACCCAGCCAGTGGCACTGCAGAAGAAAGGCCTGGAAATCTGCTTCCATACAAATTACAACCAAGAAAAGCCTATGGAGAAGTTCTACTCTGTCACACATCAGGTCGCCATGAGTCAGAAATTGACCTGATGACAAAAGGTCTGGTTTTGGTTTTTTTTTTTTTCTTTTTTTCTTTTTTTTATATTTTATTGTACTTCAGGGGAAAGCTTACAGAGCAAATAGTTTCTCATGAAATAGTAGTACACATGTTGTTCTATGACATTGGTTAACAACCCCACAACGTATTAAGCCTCTAAGTTCTCAACCTTTTTTTTTTTTTTGATGAAAATTACAGATGGCCAAAGATACACCGTTTCAAAAATTTCTACATTCACAGTTCAGTGACATTGACTACGCTCTTCCAACTGTGCTGTTATTCTCACTTAAGATGAAGGCTTACAGAACAAAATAGTTTTTCATTTAACAGTTACTACACATGTTGCCCTATGACAATGGTTAACAATCTCACAACACATCAAGAATATCCTTACTCCACCTTGTGTTCCCTATCACCAGGGGGCTTCCTTGTCCCCTTCTGTCTTCTGGACCTTGTCAGTGGACTATTGTACCTCATTAGTCTCATTTGTTTATTTTTTTCAATTTTATTTAAACACCATTTCAAAACTTTTTACTTATACATTTAAGTGATATTGACTATGCTCTTCCAATTGTGCTGCCATTCTCGCCCAAGATGAAGGCTTACAGGACAAAACAGCCTCCCATTTAATAGTTACTACAAATGTTGCCCTATAGCAGTGGTCAACAATCTCACAATACATCGACAGTGTCCTTATCCAATTTGTGTTCCTTATCATCAGTTTCCTACTCCCCCTCTGCCTTCTGGCCCTTGTCACCGGACTCCTGTACCTCGTTAGTCCCATTTAGTTTTACTGGGCTGTCCATTCACAGGCTTAACATCGAACCTCGAAGGTAACTTCACCTCTGAGCTGAAAGGGTGTCTGGGGGGGCCACACTCTTGAGGTTTCTCTAGTATTCTTTAGGCCAGTAAATCTGGTCTTTTTTTTTTTTCTTTTTTTGGGAGTTAAAATTATGCTCTACATCCTTCTCCAGCTCTGTCCAGAACCCTCTGTTGTAATCCTGGTCAGAGCAGTCAGTGGTGGTAGCCGGGCACCATCTAGCTGTACTGGACTCAGTCCGGTGGAGGCCTTGGTAGCTGTGGACAATTAGTCCTTTGGACTAATCTTTTCGTTGAATCCTGTTCTCTTCATTCTCCCTTGCTCCCGAAGGGATGAGACCAGTGGAGTATCTTAGATGGCAGCTCATAGGCTTTTAAGACCCCAGACACTACTCACCAAGGTAGAATGTAGAGCATTATCTTTATAAGTAGTGTCATGCCAATTGAGCTAGATGTTCCCCGAGACCATGGTCCCCAGAGCCCTCCGTCCAACAACTCAGTCCCTCGGGGGGTTTGGATGTGTCTATAGGGCCTCCATGACCTTTCCTTGTGCAGGTTGTGTTAGTTTCCCCTGTACTGTGTACTATCTCACCTCTCACCCAAGTTACCACTTATCTATGACCTATTTAGTATTTCCCCCCCCCTCCCCTCCCATCCCTGGTAACCAACAAGGATTGTTACATTTTGCATGTGAATTTTTTCATGGGTTTTTACAATAGAGGTCTCATACAATATTTGTCCTTTTGTGATTGACTTATTTCACTCAGCATAATGTCCTCCAGTTTCATCCATGTTATGAGATGGTTCACAGATTCATTGTTGTTCTTTCTTGTTGCATAGTACTCCATTGTGTGTATGTACCATAGTTTGTGTATCCATTCAACTGTTGATGGACATCGAGGTTGTTTCCATCGTTTTGCTATTGTGAACAATGCTGCCATGAACATAGGTGTGCATATGTCTATTCGAGTGATGACTCTTATTTCTCTAGGATATATTCCTAGGAGTGGGATTGCTGGATCGAATGGTATGTCTATTTCTAGCTTTCTGAGGAAACGCCATATCATTTTCCAAAATGGTTGTATCATTTTGCATTCCCACCAGCAGTGTATAAGAGTTCCCATCTCCCCGCAGCCCCTCCAACATTTGTTATTTCCAGTATTTTTGATTCGTGCCAGTAATGCCGGGGTGAGATGGTATCTCATTGTGGTTTTAATTTGCATTTCTCTAATGGCTAGTGATCGCGAGCATTTCCTCATGTGTCTGTTGGCCATTTGAATGTCTTCCTTGGTGAAGTGTCTGTTCATTTCCTTTGCCCATTTTTGATAGGATTGGTTGTCTTTTTGTTGTAGAGGTGTTGGATTTTCTTGTAGATTATGGAGATTAGACCTTTGTCTGACTTGTACTGTCCAAAAAATTTTTCCCAGTCTGTAGGTTCTCTTTTGACTCTTTTGGTGAAGTCTTTTGAAGAGCATAGATGTTTGATTTTTAGAAGATCCCAGTTATCTAGTTTATCTTTTGGGTTTTTTGTGTTGATGTTTATGGTTTGTATCCTGTTAATGCCATGTATTAAGGCCTGAAGTGTTGGTCCTATTTTTTCTTCTATGAATTTTATAGTTTGAGGCTTTATATTCAGGTCTTTGATCCATTTTGAAGTAGTTTTTGTATATGGTGTGAGGTATGGGTCCTGTTTCATTTTTCTACAAATGGATATCCAGTTTTGCCAGCACCATTTGTTAAAAAGACTGTCTTTTCCCCATTTGATGTATTTTGGGCCCTTGTCAAAGATCAGGTGACCGTAGGTGGATGGATTTACATCTGAGTTCTCAATTCTGTTCCATTGGTCAATGCCTCTGTTGTTGTACCAGTACCAGGCTGTTTTGAGTACTGTAGCTGTATAGTAGGTTCTCAAGTCAGGTAGTGTGAGTCCTCCAACTTTATTCTTCTTCTTCAGTAGTGCTTTACTTATTCGGGGTTTCTTCCCTTTCCATATAAAGTTAATGATTAGTTTCTCCATCTCTTTGAAGAATGCTGTTGGTATTTGTATCGGGATTGCATTGTATTTGTAGATTGCTTTAGGTAGAATTGCCATTTTCACAATGTTGAGTCTGCCTATCCATGAGCATGGTATGTTTTTCCATTTATGTAGATCCCTTTGGATTTCATGCAGCAGTGTTTTGTAGTTTTCTTTGTATAGGTCTTTTACATCCCTGGTCAGATTTATTCCTAAGTATTGTATCTTTTTAGGGGCTATTGAAAATGGTATTGATTTCCTGATTTCCTTTTCATCGTTCTCTTTACTGGTGTATAGGAATCCAACTGATTTTTGAATGTTTATCTTGTATCCTGCTACTCTGCTGAATCTTTCTATTAGTTCCAGTAGATTTCTCGTGGAGTCTTTAGGGTTTTCTATGTATATTATCATATCATGTGCAAACAGGGACAGTTTAACTTCTTCATTACCAATTTGGATGCCCTTTATTTCTTTCTCTTGCCTTACCGCTCTAGCTAGAACTTCCAGCACAATGTAAAATAGGAGTGGTGATAAAGGGCATCCTTGTCTTATTCCTGTTTTCAAGGGGAGTGATTTCAGCATCTCTCCATTAAGAATGATGTTGGCTGTTGGTTTTGCATAGATGCCCTTTATTATGTTGAGAAATTTCCCTTCTATACCTATTTTATTGAGAGCTTTTATCAGGAATGGGTGTTGGACTTTGTCAAATACCTTTTCTGCATCAATTGAGATGATCATGTGATTTTTTTATTTCCTTTTATTTATGTGGTGGATTACGTTGATAGATTTTCTAATGTTAAACCATCCTTGCATACCTGGTATGAATCCTACTTGGTCGTGGTGTATTATTTTTTTGATATGATACTGAATTCTATTGGCTAGAATTTTGTTCAGAATTTTTGCATCTGTATTCATGAGAGATATTGGTCTGTAATTTTCTTTTTTTGTGATGTCTTTGCCTGGTTTTGGTATCAGCGTTATGCTGGCTTCATAGAATGAATTTGGAAGTGTTGCTTCCTCTTCTATGCTCTGAAATAGCTTGAGTAGAACTGGTACAAGCTCTTCTGTAAATGTTTTGTAGAATTTTCCAGTGAAGCCATCTGGGCCAGGGCTTTTTTTGGTTGGGAGTTTTTTTATTACCTTTTCAATCTCTTCTCTTGTTATGGGTCTGTTCAGATTTTCAATATCACTTTGTTGTAGTTTGGGTAGGCCGTATGTTTCTAGAAATTTATCCATTTCCTCTAGTTTTCAAACTTGTTGGAATATAGTTTTTCATAATATTCTGTTATAATCCTTTGTATTTCGGTTGGGTCTGTTGTAATGTCCCCCATTTCATTTCTTATTTGGGTTATTTGTGCCCTCTGCTGTTTTTCTTTTGTCAGTCTGGCCAGTGGTTTGTCGATTTTGTTGATTCTTTCAAAGAACCAACTTTTGGTTTTGTTGATTCTTTCTATTGTTTTTCTGTTCTCTATTTCATTGATTTCTGCTCTGATCTTTACTATTTCCTTTCTTCCGGTGGTTGTAGGCTTTTTTTGTTGTTCTCTTTCTATTTGTTTGAGTTCTGTAGTTAATGTTTTGATTTTGTCCCTTTCTTCTTTTTTGATATGTGCATCTATTGCTATAAATTGTCCTCTGAGGACTGCCTTTGCTGTGTCCCAAAGGTTTTGGTATGATGTGTTTTCATTTTCATTTGATTCTAGGAATTTTTTAATTCTATCTCTGATTTCTTCTATTACCCACTGATGTGTAAGCAGATTATTATTCAGTTTCCATGTGTTTGATTTTTTTTCCTTGCTCTTTCTAGTGTTAATTTCTACCTTGATGGCATTGTGGTCAGAGAAGATACTGTGAATTATCTCAGCATTTTGGATCATGTTGAGGATTGCTCTGTGGCCTAAGATGTGGTCTATTCTGGAGAACGTTCCATGTGCATTGGAAAAGAATGTGTACTTTGCAGCGGTTGAATGGAGTGTTCTATAGATGTCTATGAAGTCCAGTTGGCTGATTGTGTCCCTTAGGTCTTCTGTATCTTTGCTGAGTTTCTTTTTAGTTGTTCTGTCCTTTACTGAGAGTGGTGTGTTGAAGTCCCCTACTATTATTGTGGAACTGTCAATTTCTCTTTTCAGTGCTGTTAGAGTTTTTTTTTATGTATTTTGGAGCCCTGTCATTGGGTGCATAGATATTTATTATGGTTATGTCTTTATGGTGGATCATCCCCTTAATCATTATATAGTGTCCTTCTTTGTCTTTTCTGGTAGATTTTGTTTTAAAGTCTATTTTATCTGAGATTAGAATTGCCACTCCTTCTCTTTTTTGATAGTTGTTAGCTTGATATATTTTTTTCCAACCTTTGATTTTTAATAAATTCACATCTTTGTTTCTAAGGTGTGTCTCCTACAGACAGCATATTGATGGATCCTGTTTTCTTATCCATTCTGTCACTCTCCGTCTCTTTATGGGTGCATTGAGTCCATTTACGTTCAGTGTAATTATTGATAGATGGAAGTTTGTTGCTGTCATTTTGTAGTGCTTTTTTTTTGTGATGCTGAAGTTTTCTTTGTTCTTCTTACTCTCTTGTGCTGAGTTACTTTTGTTTGTGGATTTTGTGTTCATTTCTTTTGTTTTTGTAGGTTTTGTTTTTGTTGAGACTTTATGTTTTTCGTTTTATTTTTATGAGTTGGTTTGTTAACTTTTCTTGTGGTTACCATGAATTTTACCCTTATCTTTATAATTTTGAAGCAGTCTACCATTACTTGGTATCGCCTTGCCTTCCTCTCCTTTAGAAGGTTCTATACCTATGCCGTTTGTTCCCTCTTTCATTGTTTTGATGTTGTTGTCATCCTTTGATTGATTTCTCTGATTCCCTGTTGTATTTCTTTTGTTTTTGGAAAGTCCTCTGTAGTTCAGTTCCTAGAATGGTACCTGGTTCATGTGAACCTGCGTCCTAGGTCCTAGGTCCTGCCTGAGGGCTGAAGCTGTTTGTCCTCAGATCGAAGAACTCCCTTTAATAATTCTTGTAAGTTTGGTTTGACTTTTGCATATTCCTTTAGTTTCTGTTTATCTGGAAATAACCTAATTTCACCATCAAATCTGAATGAGAGTTTTGCAGGATATATTATTCTTGGCTGACAATTTTTCTCTTTCAAGATTTTATATATGTCATCCCATTGCCTTCTTGCCTGCATGGTTTCTGCCGAATAATCTGAGCTTAGTCTTATTGTTTCTCCTCTGTACGTGACTTCTTGTTTTTCACAAACTGCTCTCAGGATTCTTTGTTTGTCTTTAGTTTTAGCGAGTGTGAATATGATATGTCTTGGTGATTTTCTTTTGGGGTCTCTTCTATATGGGGTTCGTTGAGCTTCTTGGATGGCCAGCTTTTCATTTTTCATGATATTGGGAAAGTTTTCTGTCAGCAGTTCGTCAATGATCCTCTCTGTGTTTTCTGTTTTCTCCCCCTGTTCTGGTATGCCAATCACTCGTAAGTTTTGCTTTTAATTGTGTCCCACATAACTCTCAGGGTCTCTTCATTTTTCTTTGTTCTTTTTTTCTGAGTTTTCCTGAAACAGAGTTGTATCCAAGTGTTTGTCTTCAGTTCCACTGATCCTGTCTTCCATGGTTTCAAATCTACTTCTCAGCCCTTCTATGACACCGTCCATTTCTGAAATCTTGTTGTTTATCTTTTGGATTTCTAATTGTTGTTTTTGTATAATTTCGAGTTGTGAATTTATTTTGGCATTTTGTTCCTGCATCATCGTCCTGAATTCTCCCAATTTTTTGTATTTTCCATAAATTTGTCTATTTTTTCCTCATGTTTGTCAGCTTTTTGCCTCAGTTCTTGGAAAATTCCGAGTATTAGTGATTTGAGTTCCGTATCAGGTACTTCTAGTGCATTTTCTTCCACAGGCAAGTTATCTGGTGTTTTAATTTGGACGCCTGTTGGAGCCATCTTGTCTTGTTTTTGTAAATGTTTTGATATTGTTTGCTGTTTTCGGGGCATTCAGTAGATATTTCTCTCGTTTATTGATTGTAGATTTTTTTTTTGTTTGTTTCGTCCTTGTGGTACAGCTGGGCAGATCTAGCTGAGGAGGAGCCACTGGGACGGGTTGCTTGTGGCACTCACCGCAGCCACCAGGACGGTCGGTAGTCAGTGCCGGGCAGGTTCCAATAGGGCGTGCCTGCACAGCTTGATGGTGTGATCTCTAGTGCACAGTGCAGGTAGGTAGGGTGCAGCGGGAAGATGGTTATGTGTGAAGCTAAGCTGGATATGGGAGAGAGGAGAGAGGAGCAGGAGCAGGAGCAAAAAGCATACAAACATAAAAGAATGCTAGGGGAGCTTGTCGTTGGAATGTACAGATGAGAGACTATGGGATGGAGGAAACCAGAAGGGGGAAGAGAAAGAAAAGGAAAGAATGAACAAATAAAAATCAGAAAAGTTAAAGAACTGCAAAGTTCCCAGGGATCCCACCGATGCAGCTATGAGGTCTGGGGGAATCAGTCTCAGTTTTCACAGCACAGCCTGGCCAGAAGGTACAGAAGAATACATCGCCTGGTATTCAGGGATCTGAAAGAGAAGGAAGAGATAGAGAGATGAGAAATTAAGCAATGAAGAAAGACAAAAGGGAAAAAGAGGGAAAAGATGACAAAACTAATCAAAAAAAGAAGAAAAATAAAATAAAAAAAAAAAAGCAACACCAGCAGTCAGTGCCAACAAATGGGACCCAGAGAGCCCCCACTCAGGGGCGCGAATTCCAAGAAGTCGGCAGTCTCGGGGTTAAGTGACCGTGGCCACGGGAAGCAGAGGGGCAAATGAACAAAGGCCCCGGGATCTCACCAGCACAGCAGCCCAGACCTGGAAGCAGCCACATGCCCGAACGCAGCCCCACAGCCCCGCAGGAGAGCAAAGATGGCACCCGGAACCAGGCATCCAGGCAAAAGGAGGGGGAGGCGGCAGAGAAAGGTTCGCCAGCTGCCAGCAAACGGCTCCCAGAAAGCCGCCAGCCCGGGCACGCGGAATCCAAGCACCAGCGCCCCCCAGCCCAGGGACCCCGGCCACGGAAATCAGAGGGGCGAACGAACAAAGGCCCCGGGATCCCACCAGTGCGGCAGCCCAGACCTGGAAACAGCCACACGCCCGAACGCAGCCCTACAGCCCCGCAGGAGAGAGCAAAGTCAGCACTCGGAACCAGGCACCCAGGCAAAAGGAGGGGGAGGCGGCAGAAAAAGCCCCGCCAACGGCCAGCAAACGGCTCTCAGAAAGCCGCCAGCCCGGGCGCGCGGAATCCAAGCACCGGCGTCTCCCAGCCCAGGGACCCCGGCCACGGAAAGCAGTGGGGTGAACGAACAAAGGCCCCGGGATCCCACCAGCGCGGCAGCCCAGACCTGGAAACAGCCACACGCCCGAACGCAGCCCCACAGCTCCGCAGAAGAGAGCAAAGACGGCACTCGGAACCAGGCACCCAGGCAAAAGGAGGGGGAGGCGGCAGAAAAAGGTTCGCTAGCTGCCAGCAAACGGCTCCTAGAAAGCCGCCAGCCCGGGCGCGTGGAATCCAAGCACCCGCGCCCCCCCAGCCCAGGGACCCCGGCCACGGAAAGCAGAGGGGTGAACGAACAAAGGCCCCGGGATCTCACCAGCGCGGCAGCTCAGACCCGGACGCAGCCACACACCCGCACGCAGCCCCGGCAGCTCAGACCCGGACGCAGCCACACACCCGCACGCAGCCCCACAGCTCCGCAGAAGAGAGCAAAGATGGCACTCGGAACCAGGCACCCAGGCAAAAGGGGGGGAGGCAGCAGAAAAAGCCTCACCAGTGGCCAGCAAACGGCCCCCAGAAAGCCGCCAGCCCGGGCGCGCGGAACCCAAGCACCGGTGCCCCCCAGCCCAGGGACCCTGGCCACGGAAAGCAGGGGATCCCCAGCTGAGGCAGAGAGGGGTGGGGGGTGGGAGAGCGTGCACCGCAGTTTACCGGTCGTTCTGTCTCCCATCGGATGCTCTGCAAGGCTGCTCTCCCGTTCGCTGGTCTCCGATAGGAATACAAGATGGTGGATGCGCGCTGCGTTAGCTGGTAAGGAATCTCTGCATGAGTCTCTCCTCGCTCTCCGTTCTCTTTTAGTATTCTCACTCCGTTTGGTGTTTGGCTGAGTTCTTTATCTCTTCATTTGGTGTTCTAGGGTTTCAGGATTGTTGATTCTCTGTTAGGCTTAGTTTTTTGGATCTATGCTGTGGAGGGACGGCGTGGTGCTTCTGCCTAGAGCGCCATCTTGCCCTGCCTCTCCTGGTTTTGGTTTTTGGATATAGCAAGTATTGTGAGTGCATTACCATTGGTGAAATGCTCTCAGTGAAAAAGCTGATTCTCAGGAACAGACAGGAAGTCTGCCATTACCATGCACTTGACCAGGCTTTTCAAAAATGAACCACCAACAATAGACCCTTTTAGCTATTGTTAGCATGGCATCCGACTTAAGATTTGGAACTTTTGGCTGGCTAATCCCCAAAGGACAACAATGGTGGCTTACAGGGCTGTCTCAGGGGCCTCTCTCTAAAGATGAACCCCAGCAAGGCAGACACCAGTGTATGTCTGCCATGGACTCAGCCCTGCTCACACAGTCAGCATGTCACACAGCCGAGACTCGTAAACCCTTGAGTCCCTCAGGGTTCCAGAGAGCATAGGAAGTGAACAAAAGACAGAACAAGCTCATAAGGCACATTGCTTAGAATTAAAAAGCAATATGTAAGTATCAAAATAAATCCAGAGAAGGCAATGTAGCAATGCATATGAAAAGACTAACAAATCTATTTCTAGGAATTTATCCTAAGGGGGAAAAAAGTCATAAGGCTTTGAAAATCTATGGCAATATGGGCATTCATTCAAATGATGCTTATGAGGGAAGACACTGGAAATAGACTAGGTATACACCAAGAGGGGACTGGGTAAATTAATTATGATACAGTCACACAATGGAATATGATTTTAAGAAACGGCATGTACAATATGTTTATATTTTTGTTAAAAAGCGTGTGAGTGTATACACACGCCCACACACATACATACATACGTATATAGAAAGAGGGAGAGAGAGAGAGAGAAATTTGAGTAGTGGAATAGCGGTTCTTTCTAGATATTGAGCTTATGGATAATTTAACTTTTATTATTTTTATTTAATTATATGGTCTATGTTTTCCATAACGAGCTTATATTGTTGAGATTAGGGACAATTTAAATTTTTTGTTGTTACTTAATCATTATCTATATTTTCCACAATGAACATATGTTGCTTAATTAACCCATTGCCCTCGAGTTGATTCCAACTCATAACGACCCTTTATGACAGAGTAGAATTGTCCCATAGGGTTTCTAAGGCTGTAAATCTTTAGGAAGTAGACTGCCACATCTTTCTCCTGCAGAACCACTGGTGGGTTCAAACTGCTGACCTTTTGGTTAGCAGCTGAGCACTCAGCCACTGCCCCACCAAAGCTTCTTATATATTGCTTAGTTAGCATTAAATTATTATTAGAAAAAGAGGTCAATTAACTGAAAACATACATTAAAGGTGTTCCTAAGCCAAACCTTCAGATTTTAGGTACCCAAAATGGAAATATATGTAACTAAGCATCTTCCATTCGGCCTCCTCCCAGCAGATTAACTATCACTTGAAGGCAATAGTTGGAGACCTGGTGGCACAGTGGTTAAGAGCTCGGCTGCTAACCAAAAGGTCAGCAGTCTGAATCCACCAGCTGCTGCTTGGAAACCCTATGGGGCAATTCTACTCTGTCCCATAGGGTCGCTATGAGTCGGAATTGACTCCATGTCAATGGGTTTGGCTTTTTTGGTTTCAAAGGCAATAGCAAGTTAAAGAATTTAATACTTCACTAACTGTCAGGTCACAACCCTGGGTCCTGTTACCTTCTAGAACTGGGACTTTCTTTCTGCCAATGAATAAACTAGAGGAGCTTCTCATTGGGCTCGAGAAGAGGAAGAAAATGCCCTTGCTAGGACCAGGGAGAGAAAAAGGGCCTCACAGAAGGACAAGCAAATGCCAGGTGGGAGAGGTGCAGAAACATGGCCACCGCTTAGAGAGGTTCTCAAAGGCCGTTCAAATAGAAATACATTTTCAGATCAGGAGCAGTGGGAGTTTTCTCGTTTTTGTGTTAATCTCAGTAGGCAACTTGAAAGAAATTGAAGTGGTAAATGACATAATAGGTGTAGAAATACATGGTCTTTTGCTGAAATCAAGCAAAATCTGAGATATTACCAGGCAACTGATTTTTATTTTAAATTAAAATAACACTTCCCATTTAAGTAATTTTCCACTCTGATATTTTTTCCATTTCTTCCATCTGAATAAAAAAGAGAACTTTCCAACCAGAGTTCACTTGAGGCATGCGTAAGTATATCGAAATAGAACAAAAACACATGAGTTAACAAATGTTCTGACTCAATAATGTTGCTTCTTTCCATTGTTGTTGTTGTTGAGTGCCTTTGAGTCGGTTCCAACTCCTAGCGACCCTATGTACAACTGAACGAAACACTGCCAGGTCCTGCACCATGCTCACAATCATTGCTGTGTTTGAGTCCATTGTTGCGGCCACTGTGTCAGTCCATCTCATTGAAGGTCTTCTTTCCTTTTGCTGATTGTGAGGATAGCACAGGACTGGGCAGTGTTTCATTCTGTTGTACATAGGGTCGCTATGAGTCTGAACTGACTCAAAGGCACCTATGAACAACAGCAACAACAACAATGTGAACCAATCTGCCTCCAATTCTTCTGCTGCATTCTTCTTCATATAGTCCAGCTTCTTGGATTATTTGTTCAGTATACAGATTGACTAATACAGTGCGAGGATACAACACTGCGGCATACCTTTTCCTATCTTAAACCATGCAGTATCCCCTTGTTTTGTCTGAAGGATAGCCTTTCGATCCATGTACAGGCTCTGCATGTGCACAACTTAGTGTTTTGGAATTTTCATTCTTTGTAATGTTATCCATAATTTGTTATGGTTCACACAGTCAAATGCGGTCATGTAGTCAATAAAACACAGGTAAACATTTTTCTAGTATTCTCTGCTTTCAGCCAAGACAATCTTGCTTGTCAAAAATGAAGATGACGTGAAGCACTTAATGATGAAGGTCAAAGACTACAGCCTTCAGTATAGAAGGTGAAGAAAACGAAAATCCTCACAACTGGATCAATAAACAACATTATAATAAATGGAGAAAAAATTGAAGTTGTCAACAATTTCATTCTACTTGGATCCACAATCAATGTCCATGGAAGCAGCAGTCAAGAAATCAAATGACATAGTGCATTGGGCAAATCTGCTTCAAAATACCTCTTTAAAGTGTTAAAAAGCAAAGATGTCACTTTGAGGACTAAGGTGAGCCTGACCCAAGCCATGGTATTCTCAATCACTTCATATGCATGCAAAAGCTGGACAACGAATAAGGAAGCCAGAAGAAGAATTGATGCATTCAAACTGTGGTGTTGGTGAAGAATATTGACTGTATATGGTGGACTGCCAGAAGAATGAACAAATGAGTCTTAGAAGAAATACAAACATAATGCTCCTCAGAAGAGAGAATGGGGAGACTTCGGCTCACTTACTTTGGACATGTCATCGGGAAAGACCAATCTTTAGAAAAAGACATCATGGTAAAGTAGAGGGTCGGTAAAAATGAGGGAAACCCTCAATGAGATGGACTGACACAATAACCACAACAATGGACTCAAACCTACCAAGGATCATGAAGATGGTGCGGGATCAGGCAACATGTCATTTGGTTTATATATAAGGTCGCCATGAGTCAGAGCTGACTTGACGGCAACTAACAACACAAATGTGGACCAGAAAGCGCTATTCCATTTATGGAAGAGAGAGTAAAAGTTACTATTTCCACCTCAAGCCTTATATTATAAGTTCTCCAATCTGATTGAAAATGTAAAGGCTTTCCTCACTAGTGATATGGATGATGAGCATAGACTGAATGAGTTTCCTTTCTAATATCAGCTTTTATTCACTAGTATTAGAATCAATAATATTAAGGAGCTATTCTAAACAGGTCATTTTTTCCAATGTAATTTCCCCCAATATCAGTATGCTCACCACAGAGATTCACCAGAGAGCAGAGAGAGAAAGCATCCTTGTTTCCCTCCACCCTTGCAGGATTGCATTAAAGGCCCCTATAAATAGCAAGCTTCCTAAGTACATTGTGATGTTCTACAGATGGTTGAATACTTGACCCACTGGTGGTGCCAAAACGCAAGGGTTAGGAGCCCCTGAGAAATGGAGATCATTCTAGAATAAAAATAAAGCGTCTCCCACGATGATCTGAGTCAAGGGGAAAAGAGATTAACCCTATATAAACAATTTTTAATAGCATCCATCACATACAATGAGGTAAACAGGTTCAATTTCAGGCATTTCCAGCGCAGAGAGGTTCTATAGAAAGGAGAACTCAAAACATTTACTCCCAAAGATGTATGGAAGGGAGCCAAGCAAAGGGCAGCCTACGCAGTAGCCCCCGTGTTCTCTCTCTGCTCCATGATGTTCACAGCCACGCAGATGGCAGACCTCACCTGACGTGGCCCAGAGGCTGCCAAACAAGACTGCAGCCGAGTGAGTGAAGCTGGGAGCTATTTTTTCCCTGCAGATGTGTGTCAGGATGGATTTGTGTCCCAAAGGAAGGCGGCTGAGCATCAGCACTGAAGTCATTCCACAACAAGACGTCAGCACACCCCACAGAGAACCCTCCCTCCCTAAGGGGCACGAGCACTGACATCACAAGCCTGCCTTTGCTGCTTCCAGAGGAGGCCTGGCTGAATCGGAAAGTTCCAACCGCAAAGGGTCTCTCTTTCTCTCTCTTTCTCTAATTCTGCCACTTATAAGAGGGTGGGAGGTGTTCTACATCCTATTGCTTCAGAGGGCTCAGACTCAACGTTATTGAGCTACATAATAAAAAGCTACCTACAAAGATTTCTCTTTAGTCTCTTTAGAAGAGGAGACCTAATGCCTACAGGGAGAAGAAACGATGCATAATATCAACATTAGAGGAATATTGTCAAGAGGTCATTTTTTCCAGTATAATGCTGCCCAGTATTGAATTTACCTGCTACAGTGACAGAAGGAGCCCCGGTGACGTAATGGTTAAGTGCTTGGCTGCTATCTGAAAGGTTGGCGGTTCAAACCCACCCAGCGCACTCTTCTGGAGAAAGACCTGGCGATCTGCTTCTGCAAAGATTACAGCCTAGAAAACCCCATGGGGCAGTTCTACTTTGGCACATGGAGTCTCTGTGAGTCAGAATCAACTCCTTGGTACACAGCAGCACGGTGACAGACTCAGGAAAATGGTATCAGTGTCTCTCCTGTCCATCTGAGCCACTCAGACCTTGGAGTAAGTCAATTGATCTCTTCCGGATTTTTCTACCCAAAAACTTAAAATGGAAAGTATTTGTTAATTACCTCAAGGTCCCCAGAAAAAAAAAAAAGAATTTATGAACATTTTCCAATTGGCCGAATTGTTTTCTGTTCTGCCAACTCACTGTATTATGCAACAGCATGCAAATACCCAAATGTACCCAACCTTGGTAAAGACTAATTGATCGACTTGCAAATGACTTCAACTTTTATTTTAAAACTACACAAGTGCAAAACATCTGTGGCCATTACTGAGAGAGCTTTGATGATTTACTTCTGTATGGCAGAACCAAAAGAACTTTCATTAAAAAGCAACTGCTTCTTAATCAGAAAATGACTTTTCCCTTTAATATATATATATTTTAAAAAATCAACCGTTTGTATGAAACTCAAGCCTAACTGGCTATGTGTTAAATACTCTAAATAGGCTTATAAGATTATTAATATACTTAGAGTTTTTAGCACAATTTAGGAACACATACTACCTCCCTTTCCCTTTAAGCATCTCCCACAACTCAGCTCCCTAATGGACTCAGGAAAAGGGAAGAAGACTATTTGTCGGTTCTGAAATATTTTGTAATATAGATACTGGGAAAGAAAGGCTATATGAAGCTAACACAGCAATCCGTATGTCTGGAAGAGAATTCTTTGCAATGAATTTAGTGAAACACATTAAGATTCTGGCACTGCAAGTTCTAAGAAGATGTGAGTGGAAAATGGCTTTGTTTGTGTTTTTCTGATCAGTTTAAGTTGCGATGGTCATCAGGCTCCCAATCTCTCCTCCGAGTCACTGTCCCCCTCCCTGCTTCTTCCCTTGATTAAATGAAGTTGGCTACTCTGATGGGCTCTGGAGATTAATTCCAGATATGTGCAGGATCCACCTGGCAAACCCGATAAAGGCAGCTTCCAGTTGGGGAGACAGATCAAAGGCATGAATAATAACATAGGGAGATTTACAAAGGACAAACATGTGGGCCACCGTTTGAAAGTGACAGTAATTACCTAAGTAAATGTCAAAACTCTTGAAAGAAACAAGAGGAAGACAAGTCATGAATATTTAAAGCTGGAATAGGCCATTCTATTGATGGGCCATTTGGAAAGAGAGCCTTCTCATGTGAGCTCAGGTAATTGTTCTGGAAGTGATGTACAGCCTATCTATCTTTATAATGGGCAAACTGAATTATAATTGATCCAAAATCTACGTGTATTTTATTGAGTCCCTTGTTGTTGTTGTTAGTTGTCATCGAGTCAATTCAGATTCATGGTGACCCTATGTGTTACAGGGTAGAACTGCTCCGTAGGGTTTTCTTGGCTGTAATCTTAACAGAAGCAGATCGCCAGGACTTTCTTCTACTGCTCCAATGGGTGAGTTTGAACCACCAGTCTTTTAGTGCCAGGCTATTCAAAATGCTGTCTGGGGACCAACAGCATTGGCCTCACCTGGGAGCTTGTTAGAAGTGCAAACTCTTGGACCCCACCCTAGACCTATTGATCAGAACCTGCATTTTAACAAGAGCCCAAGGAGATTGGTGTGTGCACATTGAAGTTTGAGATGCTCAATCTCAGAGCATTTTAGAATGTCATCTTTTCAGCAATGGGTTGTCCGAATCTGCATTTAGAACGCTTTACCGGGCAGTAGAAGGACTGCAGTAGCAGAAACCCCAGAGAGTATAACTGTAGATAATTTGCTAACATACCTGGTCTGTGCATGAATCAATGTGCAGGGTCCTGAACTGTCCAATCATGGTAATTTATAAGAGAACCCCTGGAGAATATATAATCCCATAGAACTTTACAGATTAGGTTTCAAGAAAAAAAGGCTACAAGTTATTAGTGCATTAAATATAAAATTTCTACTCCAATCTCTTCATTTCTTTAAAACACTCTTAGAAGAAATTTAGACCCCAGGTACTGGTGGGAAGGTTATCAAAATATTCAAGTCAGTACCAAGAAAAGTGCAATGTGCTCAGAATTGTTGACCATTAGACTTGGCAATCATTTTTGAAATAAACTAGCATACTACCACTCTATTTTTACCATGTAGAAAATAAAGCCCCACGTGGTAAAATGACATATTCTTGACTTCACAAATAATTGATGAGAGAGCCAGAATTGCAGGCCAGGTCTTATAAATCAAATCAGTGCCATTTCTCTGCTCAACATGCAGGTATGTGATCTGCGTGATGATTGAGTTATGCAAAGGCAGAAAGCCCTCCGCTTTTTCTACCTCCAACGGCATCATTCAGCGCATTCAACGATGCCTTTACCTGCTCATTTGGAAACAGTTATTTTTAAATGAATTTCAGAAGCAGTGTCCACAAATAAAAAGGGGGCAGAGCCCTTAAAAAATAGAACTGGTTCGAAAGGAGCCAGGTGCCTGCTTGACTGGTTAATGGATAAGCTCAAGCATCTGATTGAAGTTAGCCTTTATAGCAATTACGTGCACCAATGTAAGCTTTTTGAAGAAAAGAAGAAGCGGTGGTTTGAGTCAGTAACTTTCTCTACTTGAGATCTGGAAAGTCACAATGAGGCCTGCTATTTCCCACCCCCACCCCACCCCCACCCCCGGCGGGTTTGCCAAGTGGAGAAAAGGACAGAAGGAACTTAGAAGGGCAAGCAAGGTCTCTCTCCTGAGCAGAGACAGAGTGTGTGTTCCGAATACTCAGCTTAGCAGAGTGAGATGAGAAAGCCAACGTGCTGCTCTGAGACCTCAGAGCCTGGGGCTGGCCCCAGAAACACTAACTGTAAGAAAAGGCTCCTGGTGAATTACTTCGTTCAACTTTAGAAGACAAACAGGAGTTAAACTAATCCAGATGATAGTTATGTTCGGTGTTAACTTTGGTATTGCTTTATCCTAATCACCAATAAGTGTTTCGTTAATTGGTTTTATTCCCTTAGTAGTTTATATCTTTTAAGTGAATAAAGAAATTATGTGCTAATCTATAGTATCGCAGTCCTTCAACAAGAGTAAGCCCTAACCACCACGTCAGCAAGGAATCACTTGTATTCCACTCTGTCCTATAGGGTCACTATGAGTCGGAATTGACTCGACGACAACAGGTAGGTAATGGCATACCCCATACCCATTGCCGTGGAGCCACTTCTGGCTCATAGGGACCCTCTAGGATAGAGTAGAACTGCCCCATAGGGTTTCCAAGGCTGTAATCTTTACAGAAGCAAACTGCCATATCTTTCTCCTGTGGAGCATCTGGTGGGTTCAAACTGCCAACCTTTGGGTTCGCAGCCGAGTGCTTTAATCACTGCGCCACCAGGGATCTTTCCCCTAATCGTAAACCCATTGCCGTCCAGTCAATTCTGACTCATAGTGACTGTCATGGATTGAATTGTGTCCCCCAAAAATATGTGTCAACTTGGTTAGGCCATGGTTCTCAGTATTGTGTGATCGTCCTCCATTTTGTGATTGATGTAATTTTCCTATGTGTTGTAAATCCTAATCTCTGCCTGTGGTTAATGAGGCAAGATTAGATTATGTTAAAGGGTATTAGGGTGGGATGCAACACCCTTGTTTAGGTCACATGCCTGATCCAATGTGAAGGGAGTTTCCCTGGGGTGTGGTCTGCACCACCTTTTATCTTACAAGAGGTGAAAGGAAAGGGAAGCCAGCAGAGACTAGGGGACCTCATACGATCAAGAAAGCAGCACTGGGAGCAGAGCTCGTCCTTTGGACCCGGGGTTCCCATGCAGAGAAGCTCCTAGACCAAGGGAAGATTGATGACAAGGACCTTCCTCCAGAAGCAACAGAGAGAGGAAGTCTTCCTCTGGAGCTGATGCCCTGAATTTGAACTTGTAGCCTACTAGACTGTGAGAGAATAAACTTCTGTTTGTGGAAGTCATCTACTTGTGGTATTTCTGTTACAGCAGCACTAGATAACTAAGACAACGACCCTATAGAATAGGGTAGAACTGCCCCATAGGGTCTCCAAGGAGCGGCTGGTGGATTTGAACTGCTGACCCTTTGTTTAGCAGCCGAGCTCTTAACCACTGCACCACCAGGGCTCCTCTTAAGGATTAGCCATTTAAATTTCTTTGTTTAATCATCAGAGAGGTCAAGTTATTCACATTTACTAAGCGTTGGAATCAACTCAACAGCAACAGGTTTGGTTTTGAAGACCACTTAAGGTCCCTGGGTGCTGCAAACAGTTAATGGACTCAACTGCTAGCCAGAAAGTTGGCAGTTCAAAGCCACCCAGCAGCACTGTGGAAGAAAGCCCTGGAGATCTATAAGATTACTACCATTGATGACCCTATGGAGTACAGCTCTACTCTGATACACATGGAGTTGCCAGAAGTTGGAATCAACTTGACGGCAACAGGTTAAAACCACTTAACTAATTAGTGACAGAACTGTTAAAATCTCAGGTCTGAGATTTGTGAGTCAAAACCTCTCTTTACTATCCATGCTTCTTAAATTGGTACACGTGTATTCCTGGAGATGTCAGGCAAAGTGCTAAGGGATGTGGGAAACCATGGTAAATCTTTCTGGCATGTTAATTTTACTTGATGGAATTTAATTCATGATACTATTTTTTTCAATTAAGCAAATATATTGTGCAGATGTAATCTTCACAAAAGATTTAGTTCCAAAAAATAATAAGCCCTCTAGTTCCCCGAGTAGATTTTGTTTTTCTTCTTACAGACAGGCTGATACGCCTCAGCTTCTAGTGATCTCTCCTTATTGCCATGGAAAGGAAAGAAATTCTGTGTGGGGAAGCATTGGAATTGTGTGTTTTTCCTTGATGAGTCACTTCTCCACAAAACATACATATAGGGGACAAAAAAGACGACTTGAACCAATTAGATAACCTGTGTGCAGCACCATGTATGTTGTTGTTGTTAGGTGCTGTCAAGTCAATTCCAACTCATATTGACCCCAGGTGACAGAGTAGAATTGTCCCATAGGGTGTTTATATATATAATTTATTTTATTGTATTTTTGTTGAGAATATACACAGAGCGTATACCAATTCAACAATTTCTACATGTACAATTCAGTGATATTGATTACATTCTTCAAGTTGTGCAACCAATCTCACCCTGCTCTTCCGAATTGTTCCTCCCATATTAACATCAACTCACTGCCCCATGGGGATTTCTTGGCTGTAATCTTTACGGAAAGCAGATCCCCAGGTTTTTCTCCCGAAGAGCCACCGGGTCAGTTCGAACTACCAGCCTTTCGGTTAGCAGTCAAGTGCTCAACCGTTTGTACCACCAGGGCTCCTTAACACCACATCCTAAGTCATCAGTCACTGCTTATTGAGCATACAGATTCACATAGAGCACCTAAAAGAGATTAGTGGTTTTCATACCCAGAGATTCTAATGTAATTGGATTGGGTTAAGACACACTAATTTTTAAAAGTCTCCCCCCACACACCCACCCCAGTCGATTCTAATGTGTAGTCATGGCTGTGCACCATTGATCTAAGGTACAGATATTTACTGTTAAAAATTTAGAACAAAGCCATAGCTAGATTTTCAAATGCAAAATCAAGTAATTTCTGATCAATAAACTTACTATGGTCAACATTTTTATGATTCTATTAGATACTGAAAAGAGCGTCTATAGTAAGAGATCTTCTATTTATTGTCTTAACTAGGGTTGCCGATATTTTCCAGTTCTAATTTTTAATTCTTCAAGTCTTGAGAATATACAGTATGATAGTGGGAAAAGAGTTCATGATCACTGACATAGTCTCCTTCTTATTAGAAATGTCTTTGTACTGATGGTGGATGAGGCCTTAAGGTCAATACTTTTAATTTTTCATCATTCATCTTAAATACCAGCCATGTCTTGAAGTTTCCCAGATGGGTTCCCTTTGGGTTCTGTTCTCTGCAATGCCTTCAATGTTATCTTTCTAAAAAACATGCACTGTGTTGTAATTGCCCTTCTTGTAAATGAATAGTAGCTATCCATTTATTAAGAATGTCCAAACTTCTTAGCCCAGTGACTCTCACTGAGGTCCAAACTATTCTTTAAGCTAAATTCCAATTGCCCAACACACTAGCCTCTTTTGTTGTTATTTCTAGACTATATACTTCACTTCCACCGCCCATAACTTGGCCAAGATGTCCATTCTCTCCTTTCCTCTCACCTCACTTGTCATGCTTCCAAGCCCTGGGCAAACGCCACCACCTCCATGAAATCATCTCTAACCCTGCGATGTTGTTGTGTGTCATTGAGTCGATTCCGACTCACAGTGACCCTAGTCAGGCTGACTAGTTTCTTCTTCTACCTTCACAGTGTTACTTTGCATCATAATTAGCTTTTGCTGCACTGTGGTTTTCATTATAAGTTTATGTGTCTGCTTTCCCTTCTAGAAGGTAACAACAGAAAGAAAAAGACAAAGGTAATGACAAAGATTCTTTGACCACTTATTTTTTTGCCAGCTACTATGTTAAGGGCTTTGCATATTTCATACGTTAATTCTCCCAACAACCCTACAAAAACAGTTTTATCATTAACTTCATTTTACAGATGTAGAAACTGAGGCTTAAAAAAAACACAACAGTTGCCATCGAGTTAATTCCAACTCATGGTGACCTCATATGGAACTGTGCTCCATAGGGTTTTCAAGGCAGTGATCTTTCAGAAGCAGGCGCCTCTGCGTGGTTTGAACCACCCATCTTTTGAGCACTTAACCATTTTTGCCATCCAGGGACTCCTAAATAACTTGCTCAAGGTCGTATTAAGCAAGGACACTGTAGCGCTAACTCAGATCTCTCTTAGACCAGGGCTCAAGCTTTTAGCCATTGTTCTAGCCTACTTATAGTCAGGGAGGGACAGTATTTAATCATTTGTGTACCCCCCCACCACCTCCCAAGGGCTAAGATAGTTTATTAGACATAGGAACTCTAAAAGGTTCATTCAGTTGTAGGTTTTGAAAGAGAGAAAATTTACTCCATGGCAATATAACATAACTTTTTTCCCCACAGACAAATCTATCATATGTATTTTGTGATTCAAAACACGGACTGAGTTATTCTAGTCAGCATGAGAATGGCAGATTGACTCCTTTCAATAAATGTGTATAATGGACACAGAGAAGGCTGGGGGGAGGAGGCGCTGGGGAGAGACAACTAGGTGGTTTTATATAAACTCTTCTTTCCCAGAAGACATATTTAGATAGGAGTTTAGTTGACTAGGCTAAGGGACCGTGAGTAATTGTGAAGGACAAATAGTGAGGTCATCCTTTGTTTGAGAAACTCAATTATCCATGTTTGATGTTACTCCCGTGAGTGCAACAAGCTGACCTTAGTTGGAATTTCTAGGATTTCCACATCGGCATTCAGAAGCATGTTAGCTGTATGTAACTTCTACCATCATTCCAAGGGAATCAAACTCAGAAGAGAAAATTTACTAGACACTGGATAGACCGTGGTCCTTTCTGCATGTACAGTTTGAATAGTCCATCTGCCACTGATAGTCATGACAATGAACCACAACACCTATCAGTGCCAGATTTGCTAATTTAGGGTTTGAAGTATAATTGCTACTGAATTTCCATCATTTCCATGAGGAGGAAAGGGGGATTTCTGAATACGTTTTGAGAGAAGGAAATCATCTAAAATCGAGCTGTCAAATCTATGCTTGTGATAACAAACCAACCACCTTAGAACAGTTTCATAGCTCCTTTGTACCCTTCAGCTGAATGCCCCTTAAAGCACAGAAATAAACCCTCTAGACCAGTACTGCCCAAATACAGTAGCCACTAACCACATGTGACTGTTGAATATTTGAAATGTGATTAGTCTAAATTGAGATGTGCTGTCAGTGTAAAGGAACCCTGGTGGCGCAGTGGTTAAGAGCTACAGCTGCTAACCGAAAGGTTGGCAGTTTGAATCCACCAGGTACTCTTTGGAAACCCTATGGGGCAGTTCTACGCTGTCTTATAGGGTCGCTATGGGTCGGAATCAACTCTACAGCAATGGGTTTGCTTTTTTATTTTTTATTTTTGGTAAGCGTAAAAGATGTACTGGGTTTCAAAGACTTAATGTGAAAAATAATGTAAAACATCTCATTAATAATGCTTTACATTGATTACAGGTTGAAATGATAATAAACCAAAAAAAAAAAAAAAAAACCAGTTGCCAAGTTGATTCTCACTCACGGCAACCCCGTGTGTGTCAGACTAGAAATATGTCCCACAGGGTTTTAACACATGAAGCAAATTCACCCTGATAATCACAGGTTTTTCTCCTTCCCGGAGGAATCCAAGAAACGGGAGATGTCTTAGAATTGGGGGGGGGTGGTGGCTTTAAAAAGAGAGTCCCTTAGGGGAGAGGGTTGGGAAGAGGGCATGGGAAGTGCTAGCTTGGGGGTGAGGAACACCAGAGACCATCTTCACCTACTTCAATGGTTACAAAAAATATATGAAAGGAAAATAAATTACTAGCCCAAAGGAATTGTGATTCACACACCCAGCTCACTCAGATATATGGTGCTGCTTCATTCTATTTTACTTCATGCTAGAGAAAGCTGAGCAGTTGTATACATAGAAATGACTGGAGTCTTTATGACTAATAGCAGAGCTCATTTTTATTTCGTTTTTGGCCTCTTAATAAAGCTAAAGGATAAAGTCTTTTTTAGAAAGCTTTTATTTCGGATCTGTTAGGCTGTTCTACTCTAAAATGTCATCAGTATTCTTTAAGGCATCAAAACTAATTTTAGAAAAAAGCCCCAGGAGTTGACTGCTGCTGGTCTGATAACAGATGTCAATTTCTTAAAACTGAAAACAACTAACAGCCCCTAAAAAACCGTAAACCAAGCCGACTTTCCTCCTCTAACAATGGGCTCTATGTTTTTACCACTTCCCACAGTTCTGCCCCTTGTTATAAGCTACAAGGGCCAGATCTGAACCATGGCAATGATACAATCCCTTTCACCTAGGACTTCTCATATTCCTGAATTCATTTTATCTTCTGGCCAGAGGAGAGCATAACAACAAAACCAAATCAAGGTTCAAGTTTTGATTCCAACAAATCACTTTGACATGTGAATATGCACATGCATTTACCAGCCATCTTCATTTTCTAAGTCTTTCTATTCCATTCCAAGTCATTTCTTAATATGGCATAATGGAATTAGCAAAGGATTTGGGGGCAGAAAATCCAGGTTCAAGGGCAGGTTCTGTCACTTACCAACTGTGTGAATTTGGGCAATTTACTTACTCTCTCTGTACCTCAGTGTCCTCATCTGGGAAATGGAAATAATACCAGCTACATGAAGGGGGTTGCTGCAGAAATCAAATGAGGTAATATATATGGAAACTTGAAAAAAACGTAAAATTTTATATGTATGTTAATGATATAAATGTTTCTTTGCTGCCTTTGAAATGATTCCGTATGAAACCGTGGTTCCTGGAGTCTTAATTTGCCACTGCCTCATAATCATTCTTTTTTTTAACCACAGACTGTGTGTAAATTCTGAGTGCTACTGACAGTATCTGTAATCTCGTATTTTATCTCAAATTTATGATGCTTATAGAATGAAAGAACCCTCAATCATTCACTGCAACGATAGGGCGCAAAACTCAAGATGTGATGAAACAAATAATCCAGTAAAAGCAGGTGTTCAGATTACAGGCATTAGAGGGAAACCACAAAGCTGTTAATAATAATGTTTTAAACTTGTCTAGCGCTCTCTAGATTTAAAATCATTTCAAACATACATTTTTCCCTGTTCCAGTAATTTTTCTGAAATTGCCAGAATATTTTGATATTACCTTCTTTTGCAGAAACTTGAAACTGAATGGGAATTCATTTGGGCTAAATGGCCCAAAGTTTCATTCATCTGTTCATTCATCCAGGAAACAATTATCAGCCAATAACTATCTGTTATGCAATGCACTATTGCTGGTATGGTGGATACTGTCTGTGATAAAGAGACAAAACCCTCGCTCTCATGAAGCTTACATTTTAGGGATTCTGGCCTTGCAAGTTTGCCAAGTAGCAAAATATCACAGGAAGTGTCTGAGACAGGACTTGAATATGGCTTTTCTGTAAACTAGTTCGGTGCACTTTCTTTT
Organism: Dugong dugon; assembly: GCA_030035585.1. NCBI lineage: Eukaryota > Metazoa > Chordata > Mammalia > Sirenia > Dugongidae > Dugong > Dugong dugon. Next base: position 163,986,485 of record CM057483.1, read on the forward strand.
CTATCATTCTGCCTTGACTTAGAGTTCACATAGACTTGGTCTCCCACATGTTGGTCAGACCATATCTTTCATTTATACGTCAACTTGTACAATGTAAGAAGGTCTTTTAGGGTGAATTTTGACAAGCAACAAACAAATTTTTAAAAAAAAGGTTGGATATCTTCACAAATCCCATCAGACAGTAAATTTTTTTAAATAGAGTTTTTGAACCTAAGGGAAACAACTATGGAATTGTTTATAGTCCAAAATTAGTAGAACCTTACAGAGTTAGAAAGTTGATCAGAAAAAGAAAGAAAGAAAGAAGAAATAAATATGGAGTCATTGCTCATTTGGAACAAAGTTAAGAACTTGGGACTTTGTGGTAATAAACCATTCATTCATTCATTCATCACATGGCATCATGGGAGGCTTTGTGGAGACATATAGATTATTAGGAAAATTAGGAAGTCTGAGGTCAATAACATTACAGTGTAGCCAAAGACGTACTTTCTCCAAATTAAAAAAACAAAACAAAGCAAAAAACCCGTTGCTGTCGAGTTGATTCTGACTCATAGTGACCTTATAGGACAGAGTAGAACTGCCCCATAGGGTTTCCAAGGCTGTAAATCTTTACGGAAGCAGACTGTCACATCTTTCTCCCATGGAGCAGATGGTGGGCTCGAACCATGGACCTTTCAGTTAGCAGCCAAGTGCTTAACCACTGTGCCATCAGGACTCCTTTCCTAAATTACACATTCTTTATCTTTTTCTGCAATAGATTTGGTGACTTCTACCAATATCATATATAGCAAAGTAATTAAATATTAATTCCCACATCCAACAATTATTTATGGAGCATCTATTACGTGCCATGAGTGGTGCTGGGTACTAGGAAGGCAACAGTGGGCGACTCAGGAGGAGCTCCTACCATCTCGTTTCCTACTGTATGAGCTTAAGACAGGAAATGCCCTCCAAAAGAAAGGGGAGTGCAGGGGTGAAGCAGGTGAACAGCTTGGGAGTTGAGAAGAGATGGGTGTGGAGATGTGGGTGTGGCCAGGAAGTAGTGAGTGTGAGAACACGGAGGCACTGGTACATTCCAGACAGCTCAGAAAGGCTGCCAGAAAGGGAAAGGTGAAGTCGAACAGTCAGGCTGCAGCCAGAGCCCAGAAAGCTTTGTGAGCTGAGTTAAGGCATCTGGCCTTTGATGTAAGGACTTTAGGAAGCATCAAAGGGTTTTAAAGAACAGGGTGGTGTGACCATATTTGTATTTATGTGGTATGGAGAATATACTGGAGGGCAGCAAAACCTCAGGGAGAGAACCACGCAGGAGGCTGTGACAGTGGTCCTTGTCAGAAATAACCGTGGCTTGAAGCAGGGTGGTTGCCGGAATGGAGAGATGATAAACTTAAGAGGCATTTAAGTGGAAAAGTACACAGGGTCTGGAGGCCAATTCAATGTGTGGTTAGTTCAGTTGGGGGTTCATTTACAAAGATAGGACTCACTGGGAAAAAATCTGAGTGTGTATGTGTCTGAATTTGATAACTTAGTTTTGGACTTGAGTTTGAGATATCCACGAAGAGACAGAGAGAAGATGAGATTACTAATGGGAATATGCTAATTTGTAGCTCTGGACAAGGGTCTGGCCTCATGTGGAGATATGGGATTTGCTGACTCCATGCCTAGAATCAGTAACTAAAGTAAGAGAAGCTGTGTGGACATCCCAAAGGGGTCATGGTGTGACAGACTGACAGGCGAAATACCGTTTAAGGATTTGTCGTCGCTTTAATGTTAGTGGATTTGAAAACATCGGTTCAGAAACAACCACACAAAGCAGGAGACAGTATGGCATGGTTCTGAAAGGAGGTATCAGACTCCTAGGTCTCCCAAAGTTTTCCTTGAGAACCTATAGCTTTATTTACTTTTTTTAAGTTTGAATTTATTGAGTGCTTATGTTTTGAATTTATTGAGTGCTTAGGCATTGTTTTAAGCATTTCTCATAAATTAACTCCTCCTATCAACCCTACATGAAGCCCTCGGAGTGCAGTGGTTAACAGCCTGGCTGCTAACCAAAAGGTTAGCAGTTCGAATCCACCAGCCATTCCTTGTAAATCCTAAGGGCAATTCTACTCTGTCCTATAGGGTTGCTATGAGTGAGTGGGAATCGGCTCAATGGCAATGAGTTTGGTTTTGGTTATCAACCCTACATAGTCACCGTCATAACCTCATGAGGCTCAGAGAAGTAACTGGCCCAAGGCAGGGTGACAGAGTGAGGGCTTGAACAGTGACTGCACTGCAGAGGCCAATGATAATACATGAAGTAGTGAGCCTTTCATCAGGACGGAGAAACTCACCCTATCTGGGGCCCTTGAGGTGGAGGTTGCTGGAAGGTTATATTCTATTTTTCTCTCCTGATTGTTGGAGGGACTTTCAGTGTGATGGATTGCTTTTGTGTGGCCTTTCTCACCATAGCCTTGTAACGTCCACCCAAGCGATTGAGTGGGACTGTGCAAATAAGGTAATTTTGGCCCACCAAAGGGATTGGTCAGTTTTGCCATCCTGCTAGGCTTAAAAGACAGCCAATTCCAGAGCAGAGAGAGGATCTCACCACCACCAAGGAAGAAGAGCCAAGAGCAGAGTGCGTCATTTAGACCTGGAATCCCTGCGCTGACGCTGAGAAGCTTCTGGAACCAGGAGACAGAGAGAGAGAGAGAGAGAGAGAGAGAGAGAGAGAGAGAGAGAGAGAGAGAGAGAGCTATAACACTAAAGATGGCAAGAAGCCGTGGCAGAGAAACGGCGGTAGGACAGACCAGCAGGAGATGGCCTGGTGGGCTTCTTGGCCCACAGGTCGAGAAACCTGAGTGCCTTCGGGCAGGAGGTTTGCTGGTGGAGTAGGGTGCCTCTGGGCACTTGGTGGAGCTAGGTATGCTGACCCACAGAGCTAGAGAGCTGAGCACCTTTGGGCCAGGGCTTACTGGCAGAGTGGTGTGCCTCTGGGCACTTGTTGGCAGAGCTAAAACAGCTTTGTAACACTTGCCCGAGCAGGGCAGAGGCCGAGGGGCAAGAGAGAGGTATGCCTGTGGGCACAGCTGAGGAGAGGCTGTCCTTATGGAAGAAATGTATCCTGAGCATTCCCGAACCTGAGTTGTAACCTATTACTTCCCTAATAAACCCCGTAATCATGAATATTGTCTGTGAGTTCTGTGTGGCCATTGCAATGAATTATCAAGCTTATCAGAGAAGTAGAGAGTGCTGTGGGAGGGACAGTTTGTGTCAGAGTTGGTAAAAATGGCAGAGAGAGGAGGCACGTCTGACTTCCGCCTCATAGGAATCAGCCTTGGGCTGTTGATCTTGATTCTCCTTCCCCCTTGTGAAGTTAGAGGAGGTCAGGTGCTGCCCCCACGCCATTTTTACAGGACTCATACTATGTTCCTGCCTACTCATCAGTTCAAAGTAACAAGCCTTTCTGGATGTTTCCTGTAACCCTGGTGAAGCATCCTCTAGCAAGACTAAGCCTCAGGCCTGCATGGCCTCCTTCCTCTAATCCACTCCCAGATCCAGGATTGGGAATTTTCACACTATCAACTCATTGCATCTGTTCTTTTTTGTTCTTCCACAGCACTTCTCACACAAGAGGCATAAAAATTTTTTCCAACTACCTAAAGAAAAGGAAGTCTTGTATCCATTAAACAAATTAAAGTATTCCATATTCCTACTTGAGTGATTTGTCAACACTCTCTTCCTATTCTGATATCTGGATAAACATCATTAACCCAAAATTGGTAGGTAGTATGATTATTCTCTTGAATGCATATTTATTATTTGCCCTTTTTGAGTGTTAGCATGGACTTACTTAATGCCTTCCACAGGCTCAACTGGTCCCAACTAAATGTAATCAGTGCTAACTTGTTGATGCTCAGTTTGTCACAGCCTGGCTGAAAGGAACTTTTATAGCTAGCTTCTTTGAAATCATCTCCAGATATTTAAAAAATATATCCCCAATTTCTGACAATAAGATATTCAAGGTTCATCTTGAATTCACTTGTCCCAAAGAGAGCAACATCTGGGTACCAGGGAATGTGCATTGCATTGCTTCACAAGAGAATTCAAAGCAAAAGTAAGGTAACATAGGAGCTTCAAACCACCCACATGAGGCAGAAAAGTCCAAGTATCCAGGTTGCTTTTTTTACCTTGCTCCAATGTCAGAGTTTATTAATTCATTTTGTTCATTCTTTCCAGTAACTTCTGGTGTACCATACCATATTTTCTCATAACAAACAATGCTCTTGAGTTATACTACTGCTCCAGTTTTAGAAGTCTTTATTTTTTCTCTCTTCTATTTTGCTCAAGCATCATGGAATCAGCATCAAAGTATGAAAGTCTAGATCGGGGTCAGCAAATGATAACCCACAGGCCAAATCCAGCCCATTGTCTGACTTTTTTAAATAAAGTTTTATTGGGCCACAGCCATGTTCCTTCATTTTTATATTGTATATGGCTGCTTTTCCTCTATAATGGCAGAATCGAGTAGTTGTGATAGAGTTGTGATAAGCCCCATATGGTCCATAAAGTCTAAAATGTTCACTATCTGGCCATTTACAGAAAAAGTGCTGCCCTCTGGTCTGGCTGATCATATTTGTCACTACCTGTCAATTACCAAATGTTTAAAATAAAAGGAAATCCCAACCTCCTTCCAAGGGAATACCAAAGAATACAAAGATAGACATAGTAGTTCAGATAGATTCCTGTAAATTTGCCAGCAATAGCAAGGGATGGTACAATATAGATAATTATAAACCTTTAAGATTTTGCCTAAAGCTCTTCTTTAACTTTTTATTGCCATGGGTCCTAGAGTCATGATTTATTATTTATCACATGCACCTTAATGTTGAACTGCAATTTTTTAAAAGCTTTTGTATTTATATATATGTGGCAGATTGACTGTATCAGTAGTCCCAATTCTTCACCTGTTCCCCCTGTGTCCATGCCCTTTGCCATGTGACTTTGCTGTTTCTCTCACTAAAGAGGGAGAGTGTGGTTTCTCATCTCTTCTCTCTGAGTCATCCTTGTGACATGCTTTAGCCAGTAGAATGCAGTGAAGGTGATAGTGTGCCAGTTTTCAGCCTAGTTCTCAAGAGGCCTTTTATGTTTCTGCCATCTTCCTTGCATTTCTGCCACTGCCGTAAAAACATACCAGGGATAACTTGCTGGAGGATGAAAGATATATGTAGCAGATCTGAGTCGTCCCATTCATCTAAGCCATAGCCAGCAAAGATCAACCAACAGTGAGCAAAACCTACACAAGTGAGTGAGCCCAGCCAAGACCGGCAGAGCCACCTAACCAACCAACCATCCCAGATGTGTAAATAATGAACACTTGTTATTGTATGCTACTGAGGTTTATTTGGTTTGTCATGCAGCATTATTGTGGCAATAGGTAAATGACACAAAATATATGGAAATTATTTATCTCAGCATTGTACCAGTCTAACTTTTCAAAAACAATTAAGAATGTTAGAAAATAGAACCAAATTAATAGTGGAGAAATTTGAGACACTCAAAAGTTAATCCCAAGAATTCAGGTAGAATAATTTCTATGAATTTTCTGAATTCCACAAGAGCCAACAGAGAAAACACTAGCACATTTGGATTATGACACAATTCATTTGCAATTCTATAATCATATTACATTTAAGTGTCCCCAAATCCCTTTACAAGTAATTCCCCAACATTTTTGGCCCTATCCTAGAAGTTTTAATCCCCATATAAAACAAATAAGAGAATTTAGCAAGTTATAGCTATAGAATATTTTTATGCAAGTATCCAACATTTTGCAGGGATTTTAGTAACTGTAATGTTTAATTCTGTGTAGATGTATAATTACTATAGAAAAGAAATTATCAGTCACTTTCTTCTGGGTAACTTGGTGAACATATAAGATCCCTAAATGTGAGATAGAGTTCTTCTTATATCTATACAGGCCAATTGCATGTTGGGACTCCCACTTGGATCTAGAAGGGGCCAGAAGCAAGTAATTCATATTTAACAGTCTGGTAGTCCCTGTGGTTCAGACCTTATGATCACCAATAATTTAACTGATTTAGATGCTATGTACTTGGGGTCTGGTGAGGGATTTTCATCGTACATGCTTAATTAGCACCTGCATTCAGGTAGGGGCACCACCAGTACCTGAGAGCCACATGGTGTTACTTCTGCTAATGGCTACTGCTCTGCTAGAGGGAAGTGGCTTCACCTTCCATCTGTCTTGCAGAAAGGCTTAATCCACTTCCCTTTGGGAGATGCAACTTTCTCAAAAAATTTCCATCTGAGCCGTTATTTCCTCCTTGCCCACCTATTCTTCTCTCTCTCAGGCTCTTTTTTAATTTGCCTAAAGAAACTAGAGAGCTTCTTTTCTTTCTGAGTACTTTTGAATCAAGTCTCACTTAACTGAACTTCCCTTGGGGAACTTCTCCAGTTTTTAATAAACTTTCATCGAAAGGGTGGGGAGTGGAGGGAAGCCCTTCCCACCTCCCGCTCCATCACCCCACCCACCTTATGGCTTCACATCAAAATTCTAAAGGTTGCAGACAGGTAAAAGTAGTTGGTCTTTTGCCAAGGCTTGAGAAGATCTGGGCTTCATGCCAGTATCTCCTTCTTTATCTCAGTTGGCTCTTGTAATGGATTGAACAATGTCCCCCCAAAATGTGTGTCAACTTGGCTAGGCCACGATTCCTAGTATTGTATGGCTGTCCTACATTTTGTGATCTGATGCAATTTTCCTATGTGTTGTAAACCCTAATCGCTGCCTGTGGTTAACGAGGCAAGATTAGGTTATGTTAAAGAGGATTAGGGTGAGATGCAGCACCCTTACTCAGGTCACAGCCCTGATCTGATGTAAGGGGAGTTTCACTGGAGTGTGGCCTGTATCACCTTTTATCTTACAAGAGATAAAAGGAGAGAGAAGTGAGCAGAGCGAGAAGGACCTCATACCACCAAGAAAGAAGCAACAGGAGCAGAGCACATCCTTTGCACCCAGGGTCCCGGGACTGAGAAGCTCCTAGATCAGGGGAAGACTGACGACAAGGATCTTCCCTCAAAACTGAGAGAGAGAGAGAGCCTTCCCCTGGAGCTGGCACCCTGAATTCAAACTTCTAGCCTCCTAGACTGTGAGAGAATAAATTTCTGTTTGTTTAAAGCCATCGATTAGTGGTATTTCTGTTACAGCAGCACTAGATAACGAAGACAGCTCTGTCCCAAGAAGGTCATCTTTTCCCAAGCAAAATTTTGTCTGCAAAGATCAGCTATTTCACACTTTAGTTACATTGTCTTGAGACCATTTTAAATCAGTATGTTTAAGAACCATGTATCACCCTGGATATAATGAAGAATATAGTTTGCAACTTCTTAGACAATCTTAGCACTGCATTTCACTGGGTTACATGCACATTTCTTGAGCAGATTTTTCGAAAAGAAATTGCTTCGTGCTAAATTTTTACCGTTGACCTTCCATCAGCCCGAAGGGTACTTGCTTGGGAGGGACTTCCCTCATCCCAGATGTTGCCATACTAGATGGCTTTATCCTAGAATCAGTATCGTGAATTCAGTGTCAGTTGTCCTTAACAGCCAGACACTGGGTCAGGTGGCTTGCTGTTTCAACACCTACTGAAAATGCTGAGCTTGGCTAGAACCAATGGAAGAATCAATGAATAGTAATTTGGCCAAATCTGGGATTGCATTTTATTTTCAGTTCACAGTGACAAGAAACTCAGAGTTAAAATGATCATAAACTTTATCCCCTGGAATTATTTCTCCTTCATTACCTACTACAGAGGTATTTGTTCTGATGCCAAGGATGGTCCACCCATCAACCCAGACTTCAGGTCCAGCATATCTTGCTTCAATATCTTCCCCTAACAACTTTGGCCATTAGGGTCTGAGGCTTTTGCATCCATCATACTGACACCACTTAGTGTTGTTATTAAAATGGGACAATAATGTGAATGATGGGAAGACCAACAAGTCTAGTTAAATGATACGAAGTTTACTTTATAGGAAATGATATGAAGATATTCTCTTCAGAGATAACTACACAAAGCAAGAGACAGTGAGACAAATTCCCAGATATAGGAACAGGCTTCCGCCTTCCCAAAGTTCCCCCCAAGAAACTGGAGCTTCCTGTGACACCACACATAAAGAGCGAGGATTCTGCCACATGTCAGAAGTTCACACCCTCTTGTTCTCAAAGAGTCTCTTTCCTAGCTCCTACAGCTTCTTCAGGTTCCTCTGAATAGACGTTTGTATCATCTTCAAAAGCAAGCACTGGTACCAAAAAATTTATGTTCATTCTTCTATGTCTACTTTGAGACCACCCTTTAGGCCTAGGTCTACTGTTTAAGGAGAGATATAAGATCACCAGGTATGTCATTTAGAATGAAAATAACAGAAGGCCTTGGACAGAGCTGGGAACAACACCAATACTTAGGGATGAATGGAGGAAATGGAGTCTGTAGAGGAGACTGAGAAAGAGGCAACAGAAAGAAGGAAAAGCAGCAGCATGTGGGAGTCACAGAAACCAGGAGAAAAGAAAGTTTTGAGAAAGAGGAAATGATCAACTAAGTCAAATATCACCAAGAGGTCTAGTAAAAGAAAAGGACGGAAAATAGTTCACTAGATTAATGACATGGAGATTGTTAGTGCTGACAGAAACAATGCAGTTCCTTGGCGTGATGAGAAAGGAAGCTGGATTGACTAGGCCTTTGACAGGAGGTGAGGAAATGCAACACCAAGGGTGGACCACACATAGTCGTAATGTCCAGTCTTGGAAACAGTTAGAGACAGGACAGTGAACCAATGCTCAAGGTCAAGGATGGATTTCTTTTTAAGAGGGGAGAGACTTTAGCTGTTCAAACTCTCATAGGAAAGAAATAATGTACATGAATGGAATGAAGAGAGAGAGAAAGAAAAAAAATTAGAGAGAGACAGAAAATATAATCATCAGATGAAGACATTTAAGCAGAAATAGAGAGATTAGTCATTGATTGTAGGAGCATTTATTCCATCATAATGGAATGGACAGTCGGTTTGTAGGATATATGGCTAGAGGTTAAAGAATTTTCATCTGTAGTCTTCAATTTTGTCTGAGAAACAGAATGTGTGATCACTTGTTGAAAGTGAGGGAGAAGGGGCAGGATTTGATGACTCAAGAAGAATGGAGAAGATTTAAAATAGTCATTTTGGAAAACAGAATAAATTCCCTTGACTGGGGAATTATAGGAGGATTTCCAGGCTGACAGGCTGGCCCTGTAGAAGTTAGTGATCAAGGATTTATGACATGACCCCAACCTGCACCTCTCTGATTTTTCTTTGGTAGCCCTCAGCCTCCTGGTGCAGGTATAGTAGATAGTGGGAGACTTTCTGATTGGAGTTTGGTCAGAAGCATGGAGAAGAACAGTGGGATAAGAGATGGGCTAAAGAACTAGAACACATGGGGCCACCATGAGTAGGAATTGACTCAACAGCAACTAACAACAACAACAAAGAACTAGATTACAGAAATAAAACTAGAGAGAGTAGGAGGTGATACGGGATGGACTTAAAGGAAGAACATAGGATTAGAAAATCAAGACCAAGGGAAAAAGGAAGTTGTCATCATGCTCACCATGGCAATTAATATATGTTTGATGTCTGACCATTAAAATTGGCTATGCGATTTCTGGAAGCATGGAAAAAAATTAAACAGATGCTAAGTTATAAGACTTATTTCAGAAAGGGGGATTTATACATGTTTTATTCAGAAAAAAAATTAGCTTCAAAATAAGAGAGGTTCCAACTCTTGACAATAGCTTCCTCATGCTGCCCAGGTCTTCTTGTCCAGGTGTTAGAGGACACTGCTGTTGGGGCATAAGGAATATTGTCACCCATGTGCTGAACGATGGAGGAAGTGATAAAGAATAGAATGACACTCAAATGGGAGAAATGGCAACTTGAGCAAGTAGATCTCAGCCTCACAGGAAAGGGGCTAGGTTGGGCATCCTTCCTTTTCTGCTGCTCCACTTTAGAACCATTGATATGTCCTTAAAATGAATCCAGGAATATAATTTTTAACAGCTTGATTGAGATATTAGCATACCATACAATTTGTCCATTTAAAGTACACAATTTAATGGTTTTTAGTGTATTCACAGAGTTGTACACCCACCATCACAATCTAATTCTAGAACATTTTTATCACCCAGAAAGAAACCCGGCACCCATTAGCGGTACTCCCTATTTCTTCCCACACCCCCAGCCCGAAGCAACCACTAATCTACTTTTTGTGGATTTGCTTATTTTGGACACTTCATATGAAATCATACAATATATGGTCTCCTATGACTCTCTTCTTTCACTCAGCATAATGTTTTCAAGGTTCATCCATGCTGTTGCATGTATCAGTACTTCATTCCACTTTATGGCAAAATAACATTCCGTCGTATGAATGTACTACAATTTGTTTATTCGTTCATCAGTTGATGGACACTTGGGTTGTTTCCACTTTTTGGCTATTACGAATAATGCAACTATGAACATTTGTGGACAAGTTTTTTGTGTGGACATAGGTTTGCATTTCTCTTGGGTATATATACCTAGCAGTGGAATTACCAGATATGATAAATCTATGTTTAACATTTTGAGGGCTTCCCAAAATGTTTTCCAAAGCAGCTGCACCATTTTACATTTTCACTAACAATATATGAAGGCTCAAAGTTCTCTACATCCTCATCAACACTTATTTTCTGTCTTCATTTATTATAAACTCCTTTGTGGGTGTGAAAGTAGTATCCCATGGTGGCTTTGATTCTGCCATACAATTTTAAAGTTCTTATCAGTTAAAATCTAGAATGCAGCTCACGGAAATGAATGCAGAAATCTAGTACATAGAACCTCTTTAACTTTGTGTGGTTCCAGTGGTGTAGTGGTTAAGAGCTACGACTGCTAACCGAAAGGTCGCCAGTTCGAATCCACCAGGTGCTCCTTGGAAACTGTACGGGGCAGTTCTACTCTGTCCTGTAGGGTCACTATGAGTTGGAATTGACTCGACGGCAACGGGTTTAGTTTTTTTGGGTTTTAGTGCAGCTCACTTTTTGGTTCTTCTGCCTTTCAAGCCCTAAGTAAGATTGCATTTTCTGAATGGCTTGTGGTCAGGTGGGGCCAAGTAACCAGTTCTGGTCAATGAGTTGTGAACGAGAAGTAATGCCTGTCACTTTGATGTCAAAGCATTTCGTTTGACAAGACCCTCCAGAAATCTTTCCCTCTGACTTGACAGCCAACAATTTTCAAGAGAGTGGCAGCTTTGGTAGCCTGGGTCATGGGGTGAGGGGACATTTAGCAGAACTAACCCATGATGCACATGCTGTGTGAGAAACAAACATTTGTTACTAAGAGATGGGGAGTGTTTTTGTTACTGCAGCATAACCTACCATATCCTTGATGAGTGAGGAAAACACATTTGTTATTATAAATTTGGATTGTTATGGCAGCAGAACTGAGCATATCCTGAGTGATAACGTGATGTTTACTATGAATTTTGTGCTACTTGTTGGTTAAGATATTATTAGAGTTTAACAGATCTGGAAGTTAACTTAGCATCTCTAAGCCTCAGGCTCCTCCTCTATAATACGGGTGTCATAAATCTACCTCCCAACAGAGTTGCTTGAAGTTAAACTAGATAATGTATTGTTGATAATGCTCAGCACAGTCCAAGGCACCTAGTACATTCTTAAGAAATGATTGTTATTAGATGAAAAGCAATGAGCTGAAGATTAGAATATTGGAGTTAACTTTATTCAGAAGGTGGTAAGCCAAGCTTTGAAAGACCAATCATAGAGGCAGGGAGGAGGGTAATACTTTTTCCTGGTATAATTAGTGTGGGTCTTGCAGCAGGCCTCCCAGACAAATCTTCCTGTCCTTGTATAGGGTCATGCCATTTTTGCAGAGTGAGAGGACCTCTTTTTGGGTTTTGATTTTACTTCCCAGAAGAGAAGAAATGGCCCCAGTATTCTGACTCATTTCACGGAACAAGGAGCTCGCAATATGGAATGTAATTACATTTAAAATATGCTGGAAAGTAATTCCATGAATCCAAAATTATCAATCACTCTTCAGAATGACAGGCAGAGGGGAAAATGCCAAAACAATTTCCCTTGAAAACATTTAGAATTAATACAGAAATACATTTTTCCTTTATGTGCATATCTTCCCAGGGACTTAATGAGGCAGGGTACTGGTTCAGCCTGGCAGAAGGCAATCAACAGAATGAAGTGATGCCCTGCACACATTTCTATACAAGGTGAAGGGAAGACAAATTCAATAAGCCAGAAAAGTTATTTCCATACTTTGGGCATTGGTGGCCATGCATTTCATCTTTCTGGGCTTCACCTACACTCTTTTCTCTTGTCAGATCTCTGACTGTTCTTCCTTGTTCTTTTACTGACTTGCTTATCTCTTCTGCCTGCACTCTATATATTGGTGGCTTAGTGGTTAAGAGCGCAGCTGCTAACCGAAAAGGTCAGCAGTTCAAATCTACCAGCTGCTCCTTGGAGACCCTATAAGGCAGTCCGACTCGATGGCACCTAACAACAATAGCAACAGATCAACTACTGACCGTCTTCTGTCCTCAGCCTACAAACCTTCCCTAGAAGCTCTCATTCTCTGCCATAGCTTTACCTGCTCTCCATAGGCTAATGCAAAAGAAGGCCTGGCGATCCACATCTGAAAAATAAACCAATGAAAACTCTATGGATTACAGTTCTACTCTGACATGCATAGGGTCGTCATGAGTTGGTGTCAACTCCATGGCAACTGGTTTTTTTATGGGATGATAACTTCTCAATCTGAGACCTTGTTTCTGGGCACACATTTCCACTTGCCTGTTGGAAACCTCCATCTGGATGTCCTACGATATTTAACATACTTTGTTCCTTCTATCTGCAACACTCTTCTTTTATCTTGTCCAGCCTAACGTCATCTTATACTTCAGATCTCCGCTTAAACTTTACCTCTTCATGGTAGTATTTTCTGAGACCAAGACTACATCAGATCCACCTATAGGCACTATCCAAATACCCTATTATTTTACCTCAAGCACGCCAAAGTCAATTATTTTAAATTATACATTTTTGGAACTATTTCATTTTCTCTCTTCCATACTAGACTTTTGACTTCATAAAGGCTAGGTTAATATCTGTTTTGATCTCCATCATATCCCCAGTTCCTAGCATATGGTAACCAGTTGCTCTGGAGTTCGACTCATGGTGAACTCATGTGTGTCAGAGTAGAACTGTGATCCATAGGGTTTTCTTTTTTATTTTATAATTTATTTATTGTTGTTGTTGTTGTTGTTGTTGAGAATATACACAGCAGAACATACACCAATTCAACCATTTCTCCATGTACAATTCAGTGACATTGATTACATTCTTTGAGTTGTGCAACCATTCTCACCTCCCTTTTCCAAATTGTTTCTCCCTCATTAACATAAACTCACTGTCCCCTAAGTTTCCTATCTAATCTTTCAAGTTACTGTTGTCAATTTGATCCCATACAGATAATTCTTAAAAGAGCACAATGGTCAAGACAGACATTCTTTACCAGCTAAGCTAAACTATTGTTTGGTTTTAAGAAGACTTTAGAGGATATTTTTGGTTTAAGGTTGAATGTTTAAAGATCATCTCAGGGCAATAGTTTTGGGGGGGGTTCATCCAGCCTTCATGGCTACAGAAAATCGGGATTCCATGAGAATTTCAAATTCTGTTCTGCATTTTCTCCCTTCTGATCAGGATTTTTCTATAGAGTCTTTGGTAAAAATGTTCAGTAATGGTATCTGGGTGCCATCCAGCTCTTCTGGTCTCGTGGCAAAAGAGGTGTTTGTTCATGAAGACGATTATCTAACACAATCCATTTCTTCCTCCTCTCCATAGGGTTTTCAATGGCTGATTTTTCCGAAGTAGATCACCAGGCCTTTCTTCCAAGGTGCCTCTGGGGTGAACTCCAACCTCCAACTTTTCAGTTAGCAGCCAAGCACATTAACCATTTGCACCACCCAGGGACTCCTAGCATATGGTAGACACTCAGTAGATACTTGTTTAATAAATGAATGGATGACACAAGCTGAATTCATTATACTCCTCATCTCACCTGTTTCTCTTTCTGTATTCCTGGCCATGATGAACGGTATCCCAAATTACCCAATTATCTCGCCATCCTTGATGCCACTATCTCCTTCACCTGAAACATTTAACTGCTCACCAACATCTAGCACACCTCTTAAATATTTTGAGGATCCACCTCCTCCTCTCCCTCCCTGCTATTACTGCTTTGTTTAGGTTTTTGACATTTTTCCTATATTCTTTACTTTCTTCTAATCCTTCACTATCGCTGCAGGGCATTTTCTTAAAATGCAAATCTGACCATTTTACTCTGATGCTTAAATCTCTTCAGCAGGCTCCCTATTGCTTTGAAGATGAAACTTAGATTCTTAAGCTTGATCTACAAAGCCCTCCACAATCTGACTGTCTGCTCTCAGTCTTCCTCGCCTTACCTCTTTTCAACCTCCCCTCTTCCATCTGCTCATCCAGAACTCGTGACTCCCAAAATCAGCTTCCTGCCTTTGCCCAGGTTCCCCTTGCCTACATGTTCTTTGCCTGATGTTCTCTATCTACCCTACTCTTTATCCTTTAAAACTAAGCCGTGAAATCCCCTCCTCTGTGAACTCTTTCCAAGTTCTCCCAGACAGAATTTGACATACTCGCCTCTACGCTCCTGTAGCACTCAACTGTAGTTCTCAAACTCTTTGGTGGTTATTTTTTTATTGGCCTGACCCCTTCATTGAAGTCAGATAGTAGGGCCCAGCTCTTATTCGCCTCTGAATTCACTGGAATGCTAGCTGCATATTTGCAAATCATTTCCCTGATAGAGGACTTGCACCCAGGATATATAAAGAACCCTCAAACTCAATAAAAAGAAAACAAATATCTCAAAATAAACTGGGCAAAAGATTTGGACACTTCGCCAAAGAATACATAAGAATGAAAAAAATAAGCAATAAAAAGATAGTCAATACCATTGGTCACTGTTGTTGTTGTTGTTAGGTGTCGTCAAGTTGATTCCGAGTGGAACTGCCCCATAGGGTTTTCTTGACTCTAACATTTATGAAAACAGATCTCCAGGTTTTTCTCCAGTGGAACCACTGAGTAGGTTCAAATCACCAATCTTTTTGTTAGCAGCTGAGCACTTAACCATTATGCCACCAGGGTTCCTTTTGTACACCTTAAATATATACTTTTATTATATGTCAAGTATATCTCAATTAAGTGTGTTTTTAAATACACCTTAATTTTTTAACCATGTTGTCGGGAATTAACTTTTTAAATTACAGAAGTGTCTTAGACTACACTTTTTCATTCATTTTACACGTTTACTAAAGCTCACCTTCACTTTGCACATGAAACACTCACTTCTCTGCCCACTAGGCAGAAGAAGATTGGACCAACTTCGCCCTTACATCTCCCTTCCCCTACATCCCTCACCGTCTCTCCTCCATCCTGCTAATGGAGAAGTTGGCATCCTTTCTGGCCGCAGCATCTTGTTATCTTCTCTGCAACGTCTTGTGCATGACTAGTGCCCAGCATACTGCTTTGCAAGTGTTTCTCAACAATGCCTGCTTAGACTCAGGGAGGTACTATTGTCCTGAGTGGGATGATTACATTTTTCCCAGCTGATTAATAAAATGAGCCAACTCCAGGCCAGGAGGCCAGCTTTAATTCCATGTATAGAAACACGTAGTGTTTCTCAGCTATAGGAGAAGGAGCCTGTCAATGAGGGATCATTAATAATGTGGCTGCAATTGAGACTGGAGTAAGTTCTCAGTGATGTCAAACTCGACTGTCATAAGCAGCCAAAGGAAGACCAAGGAGACTAAGAGAGCCCAGGTGAAGCGTAGGGTGGGGCAGTGCGGCCGGGGAGAAATGAATACAACTACCAAGCAGCCTTAGAAATCGCTCTCCTCTCTCTCTGTTGCAATCTAGTCGACTCCAACTCATAGCAACCCTACAGGGCAGAGAACTGCCCCATAGGGTTTCCAAGGCTGTAATCTTTACCGAAGCAGACTGCCACATCTTTCTTCTGAGGAGCGGCTGCTGGGTTCAGACCACCAACCTTTCAGTGAGCAGCTGAGCACTTAACCACTGTGCCACCAGAGCTCCTCTTAGAAATCTAGCCCTCTCATTTTTACAGAAATAGAATAAAGTGTGAGAATACTCAAACTGAGAGATGATTTTCCTCAGAATAACTGTCAATCATGTTTACCCCCAAATGAAAAAGGAACAAATGCACAGTCACTCAAGGCAGCATGGGAACTAGGAGGCCTCCATCAGGAAATGCAGGCGGTCATGGAGGGCTGGAGGAGGACAACTCACAGGGAGATTCATCTCCCTCCAAGCAGCCCTGGCCAGGAGATTCCTGAGCAGCTCCTTTCAAGATGAAAAAATACAGTTTGCTTTAAACTTTTATTATTATTATTATTGTGGTGCAAACATACACAACACAACATTAACCTAGTCTTAGTCACAGAAAAATTCAATGACATTGGTTATACTCTTCATGTTGTGCAACCTTTATCCCTTTTTCCTAATTATTCTACCACCGTTAACGTAAACCCAGTGCAAAAATACAGTTTTCAGCCTTCCTGCTTAAGCAATAGCTCCCACCCCAAACCCTGGTGGTGGGGTTTTTTTGTTGTTTTTTTCCTTCTGTATATTTCTCCAGTCTCAACTTGACTCCATTTTCATAACTGGTAGCAAGCCAACAGCAAGAGATGGTCTATTCCCACCTAATTGTCTGGGAAGAAAGCCCACTGTATTATCACTTACGTTACCGATGGCCCCTTGCTTCCCAAAATGTGGCCGGAAGGCTAGAGGCATTGGCCTCCTCTGGGAGCTCCTTAGAAATGCAGACTTTCAGGCCCCACCCCAGACCTCCTAGATCCGAATCTGCATTTTCACAAGATGCCAGGTGATTTGTGCTTGCACATTCCATTTGAGAAATGCTGGTCTCACCTGCACAACATCCTGCAGAAGGTAAGCATTACCGTTCCCATCACTCATTTGAGACAATGAGCTCAGAGGGTCAATAACTAAAAAGTGCCAGAGTCGAGGTATTAAGGGAGTTGCCGTGATTCTAAATGTTGAACGCTTTTCCCTTCCACCTTGCTTTTCCTTCTATGAAACGAATTCTGGTCATACCCACCCCACAGCTAACCTCATCCGTTGAGTGGTTGCTGATACCTAAACTCTTGCTTTCGGGCATGCGTGATTAGATTAAACATTGCCCGCCCCTTGATATATTTTAAACAAATTATCTGTGAGGAGAGATAATTTTGGTGTTAAGACGTTTGATCAAACTGCCTCCTTTATCCATTGGCGTGAAGAGCAAAGCAACTTGAAGTTCCCATTGGGCCTTGGGGTAAAAGAAGGAGGAAAGCGATTGAAGGACAAGAAGGAGGGAAAGACAAAAGCAAAGTTCTGCAGCTACAAAATTCTGCATAGTCAAACCGTCCGAGGACTGTCTGCAAAGCTTGCTGTAGGCTGTCTTGAGCTCGTTCAGTTGCCTCTGTCATGGGCTTCTGGCTACTCTGAATTTGGCCTATGTTTCTCTATGGTATTTCCAGGGAGGTGAGCACAAAAACCCCTGCAGAGCTTTACCACTGCTGGGCCGGGGTCAGAGAAAGTGAAATAGCTGTGCTTTCCAGCACTCAAGGCTGCATCATTATAAAACAATACTCCAGGGGTCTCTGGTTACTAATAATAGCTGTTGTTTTTGGAGTCTCTGCTGTATGTGATCTACTTCCAAACAAGCAGCCAATGAAAACTCTACTGATTACGATGGTCTGATCTCATTGTACGTAGGGTTGCCATGAATCAGGAGCTGACTCCAAGGCAGTTAGCAACACTATATGCCAGACACTGTACTAGATATTTAACAAATAGTCCTGAAAGTGTATTATGCAGAGAATTAAAGCAACTTGCCTAAGGGAATGCAGTTGGTAAGGGCTGTAGCCCAGCTTCTAACCCAGGCCTATCTGGGCAAGAGCCATGCTCTTTCTATCATAACACACTGCTACGGCCTGCTTAAATTAAACTCCTACCCAAACTTCAATGCCCAGATCAAATCACCCCTAAGCCAGGCAGCTTCCTTTCAGGGGCCTCAGTGATGTCTTCTGTCTGTAGCCTGATTTGGCACTTCACATATGATAGCTTGAACTCTTGCTTCCTTTTGTACTCGCATTCCTCCTACCCCAAGCTGCAACATGGTCAGGCCCATGTTTCATCTCCTTACCGGAAACTTTGAGCCCTCAAATGTTCTTTGGGCCACCAGTAACTACCTCATATGAGGGGTTCAGTGATATCATCAGTTGTTCTAGAAACGCAGTTTGACACAAAGTCCACTGTCTGGAAGCCTCTGGAAGTCGAACATTTGCTGTTGGTTCAGCCACTGCGCATTGTTTACATGTGGGCTCTAACAGCTGACGGGCCCCTCCCTTGGGAATTTCGCACCCAAATACGAGCTGCTCTTGCCTTTGTTTTGTGCCACTTTTCTTTCCCCTCATTCTCTCCCAAGAGGCGTTCATGGCTTGGGTTTTCTTTAAATCTGGCTACTCTTCCGTCTCTGGTATACTTTACACTTTGGATTCCAGGAGAATAAACGAAGAGGCCAGGACTTCTACTGACTCCTTCCTCTCTTGTGTGCGTGCTCTTGTTCTTTCTCTCTTTAACATTGGAGCATTTACTCTGTCAGACATTGCGCTGAGCATTTTACATATCTCATCTAATACACATACAGACAACCCTATGAGGTATGTGCTCTCATTGCCCCCATTTTGCTCAGAAGGATCCTCAAGCACAGAGAGGTTAGGAAACTAGTCTGTGATCACGCAGCTGGGAATTGGGAGAGCCAGAATGTGAACGTAGGTTATACGCTACTCTCAGCCACTTTATGAACTGATGTCAATGAGAAACACAAGAGAAATGCAAATGCATAGGTATAGATTAATACAGTTGTGGGTACCGTGTGGAGTAGCAGGGAAACTGGGCTCTAGACTCTGCTTGTAACTAGTCCTTGACTGGGCCCATCTCACTGCTTTCTGTTGCAGGTACTCAGAGAATATAGATGAATTGTTATTAGTTTGAGCTAAGCTCTAAACTGTAAAGCCATAGTGAGTTTTGGTGTTATTATTATTTTTTTGTAAATCATTTATTAGAGAAAGAATACAGCTGCCACTAATATCTTCCAAAACTCAATATAAATGATTTTTGAATAATTCAAATGTTGGATTATTCATATCCACTTGACCTTCTCCAGTAGCAGAAATCTTTGAGAGTTGATCGTTTGCAGGTATTTGAAGAAGCCATTATGTAAGTAAAAATATCTTATTTGCTAAGATATTTGTTGTAGGCATTATGGCAGACACAAAAAAGCATGATGCAGCCCCTCAAGGGGTTCACCATCTTGTTGGGGGAAAGTAAGCCAAACACATGCTTCTCATTAAATAACAAGGTAATTTTTAAATGACCCTTTGAGAAGATGATGAGGATCAAATTTAGTGCATCATTTTGCTCACAATGATTTAGAAAAGGAACATATCACTTCAGGCTGGGGTAAGTGATCTAGAGAGGTTTGTTGGAACAGACAGATTTTTAGCTGAATCTTGAAAGACTGATAGGATTAAAGTAAGGAGCAATGAAGGGAAAGGCATAAGGAGCCCTGGTTGCACAGTGGTTAAGCACTTGGCTGCTAAACGAAAGGTTGGTGGTCCAAACCTACCCAGCTGCTCTGCAGGAGAAAGACCTGGCAAGCTGCTTCCATAAAGATTACAGCCTAGGAAACCCTATGGGGCAGTTCTACCCTGTCACATAGTGTCACTATGAGTCTGTATATATATATATATATATATATATATATATATATATATATATATACGTTGCAAATGGTTAACGCATTTGACTGTTAACCAAAAAGTTGGCAGTTCAAGTCCACGCAGAGGGACCTTGGAAGAAATGCTTGGCAATCTACTTCTGAAAAATCAGCCACTGAAAACCTTATGGAGCACAGTTTTACTCTGACACACATAGGGTTGCCATGAGTTGGAATTGACTCAACAGCAAGTGGTTTGGTGGTCTGTGCCACCAAAAAAAAAAAAGGAAAATAATTAAAAAGGTCAATCCCAGCTCTGTTTTTGTATAAGGGCCAAGCTTTTATTTTACCCAAGCAACAATTGGTATTTTGCATAGCGAAGGTCTAGGAAAATCTCCATTCCATTACCTTCTTCCAAATATCACCCCAATGAGACCTGAAGTTCGCCCGTTTGTGATAAATGCCACTCTATGTAGTCTTGTTTAAAAAATGGAAACATGATTGGAGAGCATTTGCTGAACCAATTTGCTCTTATGCCTAAATTATTTGAGTACTTTTTCTGTTTAAATTTTTTTCTGATAAAAATAAAGGGATTTGAAGAAACCAGTTCTGGGGAATGCTCCTAATCAAATAATTTATATCTTATAATTTAATCTGGAGTTTGAGCTTGTTGCCCAATATAAGGAGAAACATTGCTTGCACACCTATCTCAAGCAGCAGCTAGATTCATCATAGATTCATCATGCTGTCTCATGCTGTCTAAGTTTTAAGAGAAGTGGTAATTTTTCCCTTCTTAATGGAAAAAAAGAACCCCTCACAAGTATACATGCTTTTAAAGTTAAAAAATACACACCTATTTGGCTATTTGGCTCATGGCTTCTGTTTCTTGTGGGAAGAGAAAAAATTTAAAAAAAGGAAAGTAATAAAGTTCAGGTAGAAAATTCAAGCCAACACCAAGACACCAACAAATGAAAGAATTCACCTTCTCATGTTTTTAAAAACAAAAAAAAAATGTTATTTTGACATAAAAAATTTTAGATTTACTGAAGAGTTGCAAAGACAGTACAGAGAGTTCCATGTACCTTTCAGTCAGCTTCCTCTAATGTTAACATCTTGCATACCATGTGAGAAGGCTTTTGATACCAAGTTGGCCTGAAGCCTTGGATAACAACAATAACTCTGCAGAGAATTTAGATGAGTTATAAAGTAAAAGTCTCAATAAAATATAATAGTAAGATTGAGGACAAATACAAACTGAAAAATTTTAGTAAGAAATGAAGAAAGTATACTTTTTGAATATGTTGTGGTTGTTAGTCGCCATTGAGTTGGCCCAGACTCAGCGCAACCTTATGTATAACAGAATGAAACATTGCCCGATCCTGCACCATCCTCACAACTGTTGTTATGCTTGAGCCCACTGTTGCAGCCACTGTGTCAATCCATCTTGTTGAGGGTCTTCCTCTCTTTCGCTGACCCTCTACTTTACCAAGCATGATGCCCTTCTCCAGGGACTGGTCCCTCCTGATAACATGTCCAAAGTACGTGAGACAAAGTCTCACCATCCGTGCTTCTAAGGGGCATTCTGGCTGTACTTCCTCCAAGACAGATTTGTTTGTTCTTCTGACAGTTCATGGTATGTTTACTATTCTTCACCAACACCGCAGTTCAAATGCATCAATTTTTCTCTCATCTTCCTTTTTTATTGTTCAGCTTTTGCTTGCATATAAGATGACTGAAAAGACCACGGCTTGGGCCAGGTGTAACTTAGTCATCAAAATATAGATATTTTTAAAACCCATCTTTCAGTAACAGAGCTTTAATTTGCCTTTTTAGATGGTCAATGGAAAGTGATACGATTTCATGGAGGAAAGGAAAATCTCTTCATTTTGGATAAATCCTAAAGTGGCATAAGCTATATATCATTACAAAGTCACTACCACCGTATGGTAGCAACACATCCAAATAAATGCAGGTATGTTTCTTATTTTGGATGGTGAAAAATCTCTTAAAAATGTAAACTTGCAAACATAAATATCTATTGAAATCTACTGCCAGCATCACAAGAGTGAATCACCAAAGCACTTATTTAGAATTATTTTATTAGATCAATTTCTTCCATGGTAGAAAAAGTGAGGGCAACAATGGAAGAATTGTCTTGAGAAGAATGGAAGATCAGGATATCAAAGACAGAAACTTCACTCAGGGTGGTGTTCTTGGCCCTATTGTTGTTGTTATTGTGTGCCATCGAGTTGATTCCGACTCATAGTGACCCTATATGACAGTAGAGCTGCCCCATAGAAGTTCCCATGCTGTAATCTTTACAGAAGTAGATTACCAGGTCTTTCTCCTGTGGAGCAGCTGGTGGGTTTGAGCCATCGACCTTTTGGTTAGAAGCCTAGTGCTTAACTGTTGCACCACCAGGGCTCCTTTTTCTTGGTCGTATATCTTTAATTGTTCCCTTTCCTATCTCTTGAACACTACCTTCCCTGGTAACTCGGAGCTGTAATGATTCTGGAGTTTATATATCATATTTCCAAAAGGAGATAAAAGCTCTCTCCCCGGACATTATCAGGCTCAGCCTCCCTTTAATCAAGTCCTCTGACTGCGATCTGGGATCTTGACTCTCTTAGGTTTACCAGCGATAGTCATGTCAGTAGATAATTGCGGGGAAGCTTTAGTTGCATGCATTTATTAATAGTCCTATAGCAGGTCCCTGAATTACTTTGTATGTATGTACACTTTTGCAGGGTCCTGTGTAGTTTAGGTTTCCCCCATGAAGAGTCCAAAGTAAGGATTTTGGTGTGGGAAGTTTATCTTGGAAATGATCCCAGGAAGCAGGAATGAAGGAGTGTGAATGGGTCAGGGAAAGAAGAAAAGCAATATAACAATGAATTGTCCGAGTCGCTGCTGTAGGCAATGAGGCTTGATTCCACAGAGGTCTTCTGAGAAGCATAATAATGCCTTTGGGATTGTTCACCAATGTTTGAAGGTTACCTCCTGGGGTGTTTGTTGACTAATGAGCAATATAGGCTATCATAGAGTCAGCAAAGATCCTCAGAAAAATCATGAAAATATGCAGTGTGCATCTTGGGTGGGATACTAGCAACACGGTTGTGATTCAGCTTAAGAACTGCCCACCATAGCTGGGGCTGAAATCAGAGGTGGGCTGAGAGGATGTGATACAGGCATCAGTGATGTCTGCTACAGGCCTTCAACTTAACAGTGTTTAAGAACAAAGGCCCTGTCTTAGTCTGGGTTCTCTAGAGGAGCAAAACCAGTGAAATTTACTTCAAGGAAATGGCTCACGCAAGTGGGGACTGGCAAGTCGCAAGTCCATGAGTCAGGTGACAGGCTGAAGACCTCTACTGGCTCACCTGGTTGCAGGGCTTGGTGAATCCAAAATCTGCAGGTCAGGTGGAGGCCAGAGACTTCTCTGCAGGCTTATATCCCAAGAACCAGAGATCGAGTGACAAGAAGAGTGCAGGGTTGAGAGAGGGAGAGAGAGCTTTGACAGAATATCCATTTATATACTGGAGAAGAGTGCAAGGTCGAGAGAGAGAGTGAGCTTTGCCAGAACATTTTTGAATCCTGGAGGCAGGCCACCACCACCAAGGAAACTCCCCTTTCAACTGATTGTCTGCTCACATCAGATCACAAAATGGAAGGTGACTACATAGTGTGTGCCAAACCACTAAGAATCATAGCCTAGCCAAGGTGACACGTAACATTAACCGTCACAGGCCCTCTAGGGAGTCTGGCCATATAGTGTATCTAGGAGAGAATAGCGCTCAGCTGGACCTGTCAGACAGAGAAATGTTCCACTGGTCTCTGAACTTTTGATTTTGTGTAAAAATATTGTTGCCATCATTCAAAGAGGGTACAATAGGGATTGTCTGGGACAGTCATGCTCTGAGTATTTCCATTTGAGAAGGGAGTACAAGCAAAACCTCTGTAGTCAGAATCCCACTGTGGCAAGAAACCCAAGGAGATTCTGTTTGTGATGAAATCATATTCGTTATAAGCAGTGATGGTGTCCTAAGTGATGGAAGAGGAGGTGGACTGAATTCCAAGTGTTTGCTCTTCTATTACCAATAGGTATTTCTCTCTTTCTCTCCCTCGTTCCTTACTCTCTCCTCTCATCTCTTCTCCCAGAATTTGTCATTAGCATTTTATTGATGATGCTTTATTACTTTTTGTCGATGGCCAGGTGACTAGGTGGCACCTTACTCATGAAACTTCTAAGATGAAAAAGGTGGTTGCCATTATTAAGAGGACAAAACCAAACCTGTTGCTGTCAAGTCAATTCTGACTCATAGCGGACAAGTAGAGTCTTACTTAATAAGGAAAAATCATGAGCAAACCTGATAATGGTTTGAATAAAGTAAAGGCAAGAAGCGGCCATGTTTTCTCGATTAATAAATAGAAGGCCAGGTTGAAATTTCCAGCATATCAGAAATACAGCCCCAGGGTGGAGTAGGCATTATGTTTACTGAAGTCCAAAGACTGCCCACACCTCCCAGAGGCAGATAATATCCAATCTATCAGCCAAGCAGCACCCTAAGCAAGTAGCATCATACTTGGCCTACAGGGAAGACTGTCTTCTCCAGCACTTCACTTAGTCTCCTCCTGGTTCTTAAAAAAGGGAACAGCTTCCAGCTGAGTCCAAACGCAACTGTGTTCCCCACCCCACACCCCCCGTCTCAAAAAATGGTTCGCTTTGCATGAGCCCAATTCCTTATGCGTAAATGAATGCATGATCTTCCCAAAAATGTGAAAATGTGTTTATAAAAACTTACATAAATGCCTTTGGAGTTTTTTTTTTTTCCTTAGTATTAATGGATGAAACCCACTTACGTACTATTGACTGTTTCCATTAAAATTCAAAACATAGCACTATTTTCTCATCTACTCCCATCTCTTCTCAAGGATTCTCCCTTTGATATCTAGCTTTTTACTAATGAAATGCATGAACTAGTATGGTATTATCAAGGGCATTCATAAAGCTCAAACATGCAAATAGAAACCTGCAATGACCAGCTTTGTCCATGATGCACTGTAAAGTAGGGTTAGCTGAAGGCTTGAATTGGCACTGTGACCAGTTGCTCCCTTATTTCAGGACGAAGGTCCATAAAGCATGTCTTTCTTGAGAAAGACACTGTTAGTGGGGGGCTCGACCTCCAGCTTTACTTATTACATCAACCTAAAAGGCAAATATTGTCAGCGAGCAAGAAACAATGCTAATCCCAAACCTGATAGCCTAAGGGTGCATTTCGCTGAAAATTAGAATCACAGCCTCTGAAGAGTGAAACTAAAACTTGACCCTAAATGGATCTAACCTAGGTGTTCACGTAAACCTAGTGGGCCGAACTTAGAAGTTTATATTTGAGAAAGAGAAGACCTGTCACTTCTTTCTGGAAATTCAATACAGTGAAACCTGTAAGAGTCAGAACTCGATGGGACTACCTTATTTTCCTGGGTCTCCCAAGTTTTCCGCCTTTGACAGGGTGCAGTCTTACCACTTTTCTATCACTTGTTTTAGTGGAAAATATTTGAGTTTTCCTTCTCGGACAGGTTTCTGCCTTACACAGCTTCCAGCTTTCGCAGGTTTTACTGTATCAGATGTACAAACAATGAAAGGATATTCTACAAAAGAGAATCTTAATGATCCTGAGCAAAAAAAAAAAAAAAAATGAGTCATTTTACTTCTCTAAAAAATATTTCTCTCTGGAAAAATAAACTATACAAAGATTTTCTTTCCCTGCTCTAGAAACTACTCCTATAGATCCATGATATGGTGAGGCCTGAGTCCCTGGGTGGCACAAACGGTTAAGCTCTTGACAACCAGCAGAAAGGTTGGCAGTTCAAATCCACTCAGGGGTGCTTTGAAAGAAAGTCCTGGCAATCTGCTTCCAAAATGTCACAGCCTTGAAAGCCCTATGGAGCAGTCCTACTCTGCACACATGGGGTTGTCATGAGTTATAATCAACTTGACGGCAACTAACAACAACAACATGGTGAGGTCCGTAAAAAGACATTATCTTTCTAGTCATTTCTCCTCACTCATATGGGAAGAAGGGCCATGAGAGGAAAGTATGCTATTCAGGGAGTAGAATTCCCTCCTCACCTTTCTTTACTAGCCCATTTAGGAATGCATTGGCATGAACAAGAGGGGCATGTTTTCGATGGCTTGCCTTCTGCAACTAAGAAAGTGGAGAATGTAACTTTGCTTGATTGGTTAAAATGTAGTGTTAGCAAAAATAGAAAAGGGACAGAAAATTGACAGGTTTATTGACGATAATAATGTAGGTTATAAATGAAAAGGAAGATGGCAGATATATAAATATATATATATAGGGAGAGAGAGAGAGAGATCTCAAGGAAATGGCTCATGTGGTTGTAGAGGCTGGCAAGTCCATGTCTCAGGCATCAGGTTGGCGGCTTCTACTGACTCGTGTAGCAGCAGAGGCTGATGAATCCAAGACTGACAGGTAAGATGGTATGCTGCTGGCTCACAGGCTGCAGAGGCCAATGAATCCCAAGATTGGCAGGCAATACAACAGGTGGCTGGCTCAAGTCCTAAGAACCAGAGGTCGGATGACGACAAGCCAGATGCAGAGTCCAGAGTGAGCAAAAGCCAGTGAGCTTTTCCAGAATGTCCATATACATTGGATGCAGGAGGAAACTACCCTTACAACTGATTGGCTGATCACATCATGGAGGTGATTACATTATATCACAAAATGGAGGATAACTACATCTTACATAACTGCCAGATGAAATCATTACATAATTGCCAACTTAAATCATTACATAACAGCCAAACTATATCATTACATAATTGCCAGACTACATCATTATGTAACTGCCAAACCACTGAGAATCATGGCCCAGCCAAGTTGACACACAACCTTAACCATCACAACGGCATGAACAGACCATCCAGTTCAGACCTTCCCCCACAAATGCAACAAGAAATACAACAAGGAAATGGTGCTTGGCTTTGAGAGACTCTGAATCAGGGAGCAGAGGAAAGCAGCAGGAAACTGCACACAGGCAAGAATCAGTGAATCAACAATGAGTCAGATATAGTAGGAAAATCGCTCCTTCCACCATCCCTGCTCCACGCCCCTCCCTCAGCCAGGCAGGCCACCAGCTGCTGTGAACTGGAGAAGTGGCCCTAGAAAAGGAGCCTACTTCCCTAACCACCACAGCTCCTGCCTGTACAAATAGACAGGACCCCAAGCTTCTTCTCTAAAATCAATAAGGCAGGCCTCCCTGGGGGTCCGTTTGGAGTGTACCAACACCTCCCCCACCTGGTAACTGTCAGCTGCAATCCTACTGTGAATTGCTACAGAACGCCCATGCAGTGGAGTCTGCTCTCATAGTCAACACTCTACCTGCCTCCCAGCACACCCCGTAGCTCAGCCTCTGAAACCAACCAGACAGACCTCCCATGGAGTCAGTTCAAGTCTGTTTGCTCCCCCTTTTGGTCAGTGCTGAGGACTGCTGACTGAAGCTGCTGTGTGCTAGGAAGCAGGCGTCTTTAGTGGAGGCAACACCCACAGGAAACATACTATGGGGGGAGGGGCTCTGATAGCAACAAGGCAGACTTCTCTGAGGGTCCATTTGAAACATGAAAACCACCCACCTCCACCCAGACACGGTCACCTGCAAGCCAACTATGGATTGCTACAGAAGATTCCTGCAGTAGAGTCTGCTCCTATAGTCAACACTCTACCTGCCTCCCTGCCTACCCCATAGCTGTAGCCTCTGAAACCAAAAGGACAAACCTCCCCAGGGGTCAGTTAGGGTTATTCTGTCCCCACTTCCAGTTGGCACCAAGGACTGCTGACTGAGGCTGCTGTGTGCTGAGAAGCAGGAGTCTTAAGTGGAAGCTGCACTCACAGCCAACAATCTACTGCGGGGACTCTGATAGCAACAAGGCAGACCTCCATGGGGATCTGACCAGAGCGTGACATCCCTTCCCCCACCTCATAATTGTTGTTTGCCAGGCTGTTGCAAACTGCTACAGAAGGTCCCGGAAGTGAAGTCTGCTCCCATAGTCAGCACTCTACCTGTCTCCATGTGCACTCTATAGCTCAAGCCTCTGAAATCAGTAGGACAGACCTCCCTGGGGATCAGTTTGGGTCTGTTTACTCCCCCTTCTAGTTGGCACTGAGGAATGCTGACTGAGGCTACCGTGTGCTAGGAAAGAAGGCATCTTTAGTGGAGGTAACACCCACAGCCAACATACTACAGGAGAGGCTCTGATAACAACAAGGCAGACCTCCCTGGGGGTCTGTATGGAGTGTGACAACCCCTCCCCCTAACCAGTAACTGTTGGCTGCTGGTCTGATATGAACTCTTACAGAAGGTTCCCTACAGTGGAGTCAGGAGGTGGGTCACCTAAGTGGAGACTGCTCCCCCAACCACCACAGGGCCACTGGGGCTCTGAAACCAACAACACAGCTCTCTCAGAGGTCCTTCTTGGGAGTGCCAGTCTCTCCATCCCCTGAAACAGAAGAAAGTCTGCCTGTGCTTCCCTGAATGCCAGCTCAGGTATAAGCAGCCCCCATAGAGCAGGGAAGGAAGCCTCAAGCAAAACCGAGGGCAACACCCAGCCCTGAAGGGGGCTCATTGGGTGTGGGTTTTCTGACTAAAAACTTGGTTGCAGAAACAGAAATGGGAAAGGAGTAATAACGAGAGAGAGAGAGAGAGAGAGAAAGAGAGAGAGAAAGAGAGAGAGAGAGAGAGAGAGAGAGAGAGAGAGAGAGAGAGAGAGAGAGAGAGAGAGAGAGAGAGAGAGAGAACTGCGCCCCCTAGTGGACAGCTTGATTAGTACATGATATCTTGCCTGAGTGGTGGTGCTCACTGGTGGACAGACTGACCACAGCATGTTCTCTAGTGTGTTTGGGAGAGACTGAAAGTTGAAAATTGAAATCTGGAACTTTCAAATCCTAATTAAACCAGGGAGGGAGAAGGCACTGTCACAGAGAGGGAGAGGAAATGGTAAACAAAGGTCAAAGGTTCTGCCCACTTAAGAGTTTTTCCAGAAAGTAGTACAGGCAAAAATACCACATACTGGGGAAAAGTGAGATAGTGAACACCCTCGAAAATTCCAATGACCCAACATAAAATCACAAAACACACAAAGAACATAGAAATAATGGTCCATTCAAATGAACATGGCAAAGGGAGTGAAAGTGCACCTAGAGATGATCAAATAATGAAAAAAATGGAATAATATACTAAAATAACATTAAGCATAATTAAAGAACTAAGGGAAAACATAGACAAAGAGCTAAGAGAAATAAGGAAAACACAGCATGAACAAAATGAGGATCTAAAAAAATAGATATTGCAACCTGAAAGGGACAATAACTGACATGAGAAACACATTAGAAGGACTTACCAACAGATTTAATCAGGCAGAAGAAAGAATCAGCTAATTAGAGGATATGACAGTTAAAATTACAGACACTCAAGAGCAACAAGAACAGAGGCTCAAGAAGGCTGAGCACAGTTTAATAGAATTATGGGACAACAACAAGAGACCTAATATACGCATAATGAGAATTCCAGAGGAAGATGAAAGAGAGAAAGGGGCAGAAAGAATATTTGAAGAAATAATGACTGAAAATTTCCCCAATCTAATGAAAAACATGGATCTACAAATCCAAGAATCCCAAAGAACACAAAGCAGGATAAACTCAAGGAGATCTACACCAAGACACATCATAGTTAGGCTCTCAAAAAGTGAAGATAAACAGAGAATCATGAAAGCAGTGAGAGAGAAGCAAACAGTCACATACAAAGGATCTTCAATAAGATTAAGTGCCTATTTCTCCTCAGAAACACTGGAGGACAGAAGGCAATGAAATGATAAATTTAAAGTGCTGAAAGAAAAAAAAAACTGTCAACCAAGAATACTATACCCAGAGAAACTCTCCTTCAAGAATGGGGTGAAATTAAAACATTCCCAGACAAATAGAAGCTGAGAGAGTTCATATCCGCCATACCAGCCCTACAAAAAACATTAATGGGGAGTTCTGTAGATGAAGGGAAAAGACACTAGAAAGTAATTCAAAGCTATACAAAAAAAGAAAGATCCCTAATAAAGGGAAATGCATGGACAAGCATAAGGGCTGGTAATAAAGTATTCATGCTTGATAATTCTAAATGTTTTGTCTTTCATGTTTTTTAATAACAAATATAAAAAGCAAGGATAAAATTATGTTACAGGGCACATGAAATATAGAGACGTGACTAGTGATAACAATAACAAAAGGAAAGGGGGAGCAATGGTCTAGATACAGAATTTCTTGTATGCTACTGAAGTTAAGTTGGTACCAGTTTACCCTAACCAAAGACTCACTGCCGTTGAGTTGATTCCAACTCATAGCAACCCTATAGTACAGAGTAAAGCTGCCCCACAGGGTTTCCGAGACTGTAAATCTTTACAGAAGCAGACTGTCACATCTTTCTCCCACGGAGAAGCTGGTGGATTTGAACCACTGATCTTTTGGTTAGCAGTCCAGGCTTTAACCATTGTGCCACCAAGGCTCCCTAACTTACCCTCCAAAAAAACCCGTTGCTGTCAATTCTGACTCAGCGACCCTACAGAATAGAGTAGAACTGTGCCATGAGGTTTCCAAGGAGTAGCTAGTGGATTCAAAATGCCAACCTTCTGGTTAGCAGCCAAACTCTTAACCACTTCACCACCAGGGCTCCTAACTTACCCTAGAAGTTTATAAATACAAGCAGTTAAATGTAATATTCATGGTAACCACAAAGAAAATGTATAAAAAACATACACAAAAGGAAAGGAGAAGAGAACCAAAAAGGCTCACTACAATAAACCAACAAAAAACAAAAGCTAGTGGTAGTAAAGTATAAAGAAAAAGAAGGCTTAAGACACACACAAAAAAACAAATAACAAAATAGTAGAAGTCACTTCTTATCAGTAATTACAGTGAGTGTAAATGGACTAAATGCTCCAATGAAAAGGCAGACAGTGGCAGAAAGTATTAAAAAAAAAAACAAAAACATGATCCAACTATATGCTGTTTATGAAAGACACACCTTAAACCCAAGGAAACAAATAGGTTGAAATTGAAAGGATGGAAAAAAAATATTCCATGCAAATAATAACCAAAAGAGAGCTGGAGTGGCAATCTTAATATCAGACAAAGTAGACTTTAAGACAAAATCTTTTAGAAGAGATAAAGATGGACATTATATAGTGATAAAATAGCCAATTAATGAAGAAGATTTAACAATCGTAAATATATATGTATCCAACATCAGGACACCTAAATATATCAAGCAAACCCTGATATAATTGAAGGGAGAAATAGATAGTACTACAATAATAGTTGGAGACTTCAATATACCATTTTCAATATTAGGCAGAACATCAGAAAGAAGATCAACAAGGAAACGGAGGACGTGAATGACACTAAGTACCAACTAGACTTAACAGACATATATAAAACACTCCACCCATAAACAGCACAATATACATTTTACTCCAGTGCACATGTATCATTCTCCAGGATAGACCACATGTTAGGTCACAAAGCAAGTCCTGATAAATTTAAAAAGATTCAAATCATACAAAGTATTTTCTCTGACCACAACAGAGTGAAGCTAGAAATCAATAACAGAAAAAAACCCTGCAAAATACACAAAAATAGGGAAATCAAACAACACACTATTAAACTACCAATGGGTCAAGGAAGAAATCACAAATTTCCTAGAGTCAAATTAAAGTGAAAGTACAACATACGAAACTCATGGAATTCAGCTAAGGCAGTACTCAGAGGGAAACATATCAATAAATGCCTACATGAAGAAAGAAGAACGATCTCAGATCAACAATCTAACTCAACACCTCCAGGAACTAGAAAGAGAAGAGCAAACTAAGCCTAAACCTACCAGAAAAATGAATAACAAAGATCAGAGCAGAAACAAAATTGAAAACAGAAAAACAATAGAGATAATCAATAATACCAGAAGTTGATTCTTTGATAAGATCAATAAAATTGACAAACCTTTATCTAGACTGACAAAGAGAAGAGGAGAACAGATGTAAACAACCAAAATAAAAAATGAAAGAGGGGACATTGTAACTGACTCAATAGAAACAAAGAGAATTATGAGATAATATTATGAACAACGTACAGCAAAAAGTGGATAATCTATATGAATGGACAAATTCTTAGAAGCACATAACCTACCCAAACTGACTCAAGAGGAAATAGAAAGTCTCAACAGACCCATAACAAGTGAAGACATGAATCAGTGATAAAAAAAACCTCCCGCCCCCCTCCCCCCCCACCCCCACTGACACACAAAAAAAAAACTCCTAGACCAGAGGGCTTCACTGGGGAATTCCACTAAACATTTAGACAAGAATTGACACCAACACTGTTTAAACTCTTCCAAAAGAAAGAAAAAGAAGGAATACTCCTTAATTCATTCTATGAAGCAAACATAATCCTGATACCAAAACCAGACAAAGACACATGAAAAGAAAATTACAGGCCAATATTTCTTATGAATATAGATGTAAAAATCCTCAACAAAATATTAGCAAACAGAACCCAACAGTATATTAAAAAAGTCATACACCACGACCAAGTGGGATTTATTCCAGGAATTCAGGGATGGTTCAACATTAGAAAATCAATCAACATAAAACACCGCATCAGTACAACAAAGGAAAAGAACCACATGATCATCTCTATGTTGTTGTTGTTGTTAGGTGCCGTTGAGTCGGTTCCAACTCATAGCAACCCTATGCACAACAGAAGGAAACACTACCCGGTCCTGCGCCATCCTCACAATTGTTGCTACACTTGAGCCTATTGTTGCGGCCACTGTGTCAATCCATCTCATTGAGGGTCTTCCTCTTTTTCGCTGACCCTCTACTTTACCAAGCGTGATGTCTTTCTCCAGGGACTGATCCCTCCTGATAACATGTCCAAAATATGAGAGATATAGTCTCGCCATCCTTGCTTCTTAGGAGCATTCTGGCTGTACTTCTTCCAAGACAGATTTGTTCGTTCTTTTGGCTGTCCACGGTATATTCAATATTCTTCACCAACACCACAATTAAAAGGTGTCCATTCTTCTTCGGTCTTCCTTACTCATCGTCCAGTTTTGTATGTACATGAGGCAATTGAAAACACCAGGGCTTGAGTCAGGTGCACCTTAGTCCTCAAGGTAACATCTTTGCTTTTCAACAGTTTAAAGAGGTCTTTTGTGACAGATTTTCTCAATGCAATGCGTCTTTTGGTTTTTTTACTGCTGTTTCCATGGGTGTTGATTGTGGATCCAAGTAAAATGAAATCCTTGACAA
Organism: Dugong dugon; assembly: GCA_030035585.1. Taxonomy (NCBI): domain Eukaryota; kingdom Metazoa; phylum Chordata; class Mammalia; order Sirenia; family Dugongidae; genus Dugong; species Dugong dugon. The sequence goes on from CM057483.1 coordinate 164,019,771, forward strand.
CTTCAGTCTTTTCTCCGTTTATCATGATGTTGCTGATTGGTCTGGTTGCAAGGATTTTTGTTTTCTTTATGTTGAGGTGGTCTTTGATCTTCATCAGTAAGTGCTTCAAGTCTTCTTCACTTTCAGCAAGCAAGGTTATGTCATCTGCATAAGGCAGGTTGTTAATGAGTCTTCCTCCAATCCTGATGTCCCATTCTTCTTCAGAGTCCAGCTTCTCAGATTATTTGCTCAGCATACAGATTGAGTAAGTATGGTAAAAGGATAAAACCCTGATGCACACCTTTCCTGATTTTAAACCATGCAGTATCCCTTTGTTCTGTTGGAACGACTGTCTCTTGGCTTGTGTACAGGTTCCTCATGAGCACAATTAAGTGTTCTGGAATTCCAATTCTTCACAATGTGATCCATAATTTGTTATGATCCACACAGTTGAATGCCTTAGCATAGTCAATAAAACACAGGTAAACATCTTTCTGGTATTCTCTGCTTTCAGCCAAGATCCATCTGACATCAGCAGTGATATCCCTCATTCCATGTCCTCTTCTGAATCCAGGTTGAATCTCTAGCAGTTCCCTGTCAATGCACTGATGCAACCTCCTTTGAATGATCTTCAGCAAAATTTTACCTGCATGTGTATTAATGATATTGTTCGATAATTTTTTCATTCTGTTGCATTATCTTTCTTTGGAATGGGTACAAATATGGATCTCTTCCAATTGGTTGGCCAGGTAAGCTGTCTTCCAAATTTCTTCACATAGACGAGTGAGCACCTCCAGCGTTGCACTCATTTGTTGAAACATCTTAATTGGTATCCATCAATTCCTGGAGCCTTGTTTTTCACAATGCTTTCAATGAAGCTTGGATTTCCTCCTTCAGTACCATCAGTTCCTGATCATATGCTACCTCCTGAAATGGTTGAACATCAACCAGTTCTTTTTGGTACAGCGACTCTGTGTATTTTTTCCCTTTTCTTTTAATGCTTCCTGTGTTGTTCAGTAATTTCTCTATAGAATCTTTCAATATTGCAACTCTAGCCTTGAATTTTTTCTTCAGTTCTTTCAGCTTGAGAAATGCTGAGCGTGTTTTTCCCTTTTGGTTTTCTATCTCCAGGTCTTTGCACATGTCGTCATAATACGTTACTTTGTCTTCTCAAGCTGCCCTTTGAAATCTTCTTTTCAACTCTTTTACTTCATTATTTTTTCCTTTTGCTTTAGCTACTTGACGTTAAACAGCAAGTTTCAGAGTCTCTTTTGACATCCATTTAGGTCTTTTCTTTCTCTCCTGTCTTTTTAATGACCTCTTGCTTTCTTCACATATGATGTCCTTGATATCATTTCACAACTCATCTGGTCTTTGGTCATTAGTGTTCAACGCGTCAAATCTATTCTTTAGATAGTCTCTAAATTCAGGTGGGATATACTCAAGGTTATACTTTGGCTCCTGTGGACTTGTTCTAATTTTCTTCAGTTTCAACTCGAACTTGCATATGAGCAATTGATGGTCTGATCCGCAGTCGGCCCCTGGCCTTGTTATGACTGATGATATTGCGCTTTTCCATTGTCTCTTCCTACAGATGTAGTCGATTTTATTCCTGTGTATACCATCTGGCAAGGTCCAGGTGTATAGTCACCATTTATGTGAAGAAAGATGTTTGCAATGAACAAGTCATTGGACTTGCAAAATCTATCATGTGATCTCTGACATCGTTTTTATCACCAAGGCCATATTTTCCAACTACCGATCCTTATTTGTTTCCAACTTTTGACTTCCAATCACCAGCAATTATCAATGTATCCTGACTGCATGTTCAATCAATTTCAGACTGCAGAAGTTGGTAAAAATCTTCAATTTCTTCATCTTTGGCCTTTGTGTTTGGTGAGTAAATTTGAATAATAGTCGTATTGGCTGGTCTTCCTTGTAGGTGTATGGATATTATACTATCACTGACAGCATTGTACTTCAGGATAGATCTTGAAATGTTCTTTTTGATGATGAATGCAACACCATTACTCTTCAAGTTGTCATTCCAGGCATAGGAGACCATATGAATGTCCAGTTGAAAATGACTAATATCAGTGCATTTCAGCTCACTAATGCCTAGGATATTGATGTTTATGTATTCCATTTTTCATTTTTGACGAGTTCCAATTTTCCTAGATTCATACTATGGATACAGAAAAAGCATTAGATAAAATCCAACACCTTTCTTGATGAAAACCCTAAAGAAGATTGGAGTACAAGGGAAATTCCTCAATATGATTCAAGGCATGTAGGAAAAGCCAACAGCCAACATTATACTTAATGAAGAAAGAGTGAGAGCTTTCCCCTTGAAATTGGGTACAAGACAGGGGAACCTGATATGACCACTTCTATTCAATATTGTATTAGAAGTTCTAGCCAGAGCGATAAGACAAGAAAAAGAAATAAAAGGTATCCAGACTGGAAAAGAAGAACTAAAATTATCTCTATTCATGAATGATATGCTCCTATATAGAGAAAATCCCGAAGAGTCCACAAGAAAACTTACAGAGCTAATAGAGAAATTTAGCAAAGTTGCAGGGTATGAGATCAACAGACAAAAATCAGTTGGGTTTCTATACACCAGCAATGAGAAATCTGAAAGGGAAATTGGGAAACAATTCCATTTACAATAGCATCTGAGAGAATAAACACCCCATTGCCATCAAGCTCTTAACCGCCGTGCCACCAGGGCTCCTAAGAGAATAAAATACTTGGGAATAAATCTAACCAGGGAAGTGAAGAACTTATCCAATGAAAACTATAAAGCACTATTGAAAGAGATTAAAAAAAAAAAAAAAACCCACTGCCTTGGAGTTGATTCCAGACTGCTGTGATTGATATTTTATGCAAGTTAGATTTGACTGTGGAAACTGCCCTAACTAAATTAAGACACTTAACTACAATGGGGCTGATTGGAGTCCATGGTAGTAGGGGCCAAGTGGCAGCACTCAATTGACAAAGACAAAGTGGGCGTGGTTACAGCAATGGACAGAGGAGTCAACGCAGTAATCAGAATAGTCTGACTCGAATGGACTTATGGCATTGGCTACTTAGTCATGGTGTCCCTAAGAGTGAAATAGTTAGGAAATCTACTAAATATTTATTTGAACTGTACAAGTGGAAGAATTCTAGGTCAAGTGAACAGCAGTCTAATGCAAATGGCCAGAATAGAGTGTCACGGCCCCTCAATCAATTCCCAGACTTGAGCAAGTTCAAAGATTCACAACCTCTTGAATGAAGGGGAGGCCGGGTCCCCTTGAGGAAGAACTCCAATACAGTACCAAAAACTTACACTGTTAATCTTTCTCCCAGTCTTTCCCAAAGGGATCTACAGCCTTTTATGAGACTGACTGTTCACTGGGGAAAAGGAAATAATTAGACTTTTAGGGGATTACTGGATACTGGCTCTGAAATGACACTAATTCCACGAGACCCAAAACGTCACTGTGGCCCACCAATCAGAGTGGGGGGGCATATGGAGGTCAGGTTATTAATGGAATCTTAGCTCATGTCTGTCTCACAGTAGGTCCAGTGGGTCCCCGAACCCATCCTGTAGTGATTTCCCCAGTTCAGGAACACATAATTGAAATAGATATACTCAGCAACATGGACTTCCACTCACCAAGGCTGACTTGGCTACAGCCACTGCCGAGTGACCAATCTGCCAGTAGCAGAGACCAACAGTGAGTCCCCGATACGGCACCCTGAATTCAGACTTCTAGCCTCCTAGACTGTGAGGCAACAAATTTCTCTTTGTTAAAGCCATGCATTTGTGGTATTTCTGTTATAGCAGCACTAGATGACTAAGACAGAATTTGGTACCGAGAGTAGGATGCTGCTCTAACAAATACCTAAAATGTGGAAGCGGATTTGAAACTCTGAATGGGTAGAGGCTGGAAGAGTTTTAAAGCATCTAATAGTAAAAGCCTAGATTGCCTTAAAGATACTGTTGGTGGAATTATCAGCATCAAAGACAATTCTGGTGAGAACTCAGAAGGAAATGAGGAAAGCTGTTACACTGGAGATGGTGCAGACGGCGAGAAGCAGAATGAGGAGACCAGAGCAAGACGGTGCTGGAGCTGACCCACAGAGAGAGAGCTGAGTGCCTTTGGCAGAAGGCTTCCTGGTGGGAGTGGGGTACCTCCTAACACTTATCAGTAGAGCTTGGCTTGCCATCCCACTGAGCAAGAGAGCTGAGTACCTTCCAGCCGAAGTTTACTAGTGGAGTGAGGTGCCTCCAGGGACTTAATCAGTGGAGCTAAAGAGCTTTGGAACACTTGCTGCAGCAGGGCAGACATGGATGGTGAGGCCCAAGAGGCCAAGAGGCCAAGGAAGCAGAGCTGCCTCAGTCTCAAAGGGTGGAGTCACCACTCAGATGGACTAGGAGAATGGGGCCACCCAAGTGGGAGGGAGCAGTGTTCCTACTCCAGCAGGCCTAGAAGTCGGAGCTGAAGCCCAGGGCTGAGGGACCTCCACTCAGAATCCAGAGAGTGTGGCCAATACCTAGAGTCTGGAGGGCACGGCCATTGCGTAAATGGTGTCAGAAAACAGAGGATTATTTTCAAGCCTTGAGGGCTAACGTAATGTGTTCTGCTGACTTGCTTGGTGCCTGTTATCCCTTCTTTCCTTCCAATTTCTCCCATTTATAATGGAAATGTCTACCTCGTGCCTGTTCCACCATTGTACTTTGGAAGCAGATAACTTGTATTCTAGATTTTGGACTGGAGTTGATTTAAGACTTTTCCTATGATATGATGGGGTGAATGTGTTTTATGTGTGGCAAGGACTTGAGTTTTTGTGGCACCTCATGCCACCAAGAAACAAGAGCCAGGAGAATAGCGCGTTCTTTGAAACCGGGGTTCCTGTGCTGAGAAGATCCTCAACAAAGGAAGATTGATGACAAGGACCTTCCTCCATAGCCAACAGAGAGAAAGCCTTCCCCTGGAGCTGATACTCTGAATTTGGACCTCTAGCCTACTAGACTGTGAGAGAATAAATTTCTCTTTGTTAAAGCCATTTCCTTGTGGTATTTCTGTCATAGCAGCACTAGATGACTAAGACAGAGAGCGAGAATGGTTGCTTAACTTGAAGAATGTAATCAATGTCACTGGATTGTGTATGTAGAAATCATTGAATTTATGTATGTTCTGCTGTGTATATTCTCAGTAACAACAAAAAGTAAAATAAACTATTAAAAATAATGTAGATTATTATCATAAACATTTGCCCCTACTCTAAATGACTCTATGCTCCTGAGCTTTTGTTTCTGGATAATGCATTAGTTTGTCCTCCTCCTTGAAGCCAGTTGTGACTTATTAAAGCCATTAGAATGCTACTTGTAGTGTTTTTCAAAGAGTTATATATATTCCTTTCAAACATGAATTTTGTGACTTTGACTACTGAGGAGTGTGTGGGTGTGTACGTGTCCATGCATGCATGTGTGCGTGTGTATATGTGTGTGCACATTGGTGTCCAAATGTAAGCATTTTTTGGCTTCCTGAAATTCAGTTTTATTTCTCTTAGTTGAGGTTAGCAAAAAATTGAATTCTAGTGAAATGCAACTCTGTTTTCATCTTGATATTCTTTTGAGAGAATTTTGGCTTTGGTGCATGAGTTTTGTGACTAAATAGTAACTAATGTTTTTATATCATTTTGAAATTTTTTAAATTTATTTTCAAATATTCCGGCTACACAAAAAGGTATTAAAATAATATAACAGACACCTATGTACTTCTCACACAACTTAAAAAATGATAAATGACCAAAAGAATCGATGCTCCCCGTTGACGCCTCCTTGATCAAAATTCACACCCTTCCACAGGCAATCACAGCCTAGAGTATGGTGAATTTCTTTGCAGTTTTATTATTTATGTGTGTTTGCTTAAATAATATCTAGAGTTTTAAACTTTATGTAAATAGTATACCGTATGTACCCTTCTGAAAGTTTGTTTCCTCATTCGGTATAAAATTTAGATTTCCATTCATGTAGGTACATGTAGCTCTGGGCCAGTGGATTTTTCACTGCTGTATATCATTCTATTAAATGGCTAAACAATAATTTAAACATTCTCTTGTTGATTGACATTTGAGTTCTTCCTATTCTTTGCTATCATAAACATTGCTTCCAGTGTTGTTGTTGTTAGTTGCTGATGAGTTGGCTCCAACTCATAGTGACCTTATGCATAGCAGAATGAAACATTGCCCAGTCCTGTGTCATCTTCATGATCATTGGTATGTTTGAGCCCATTGTTGTGGCTATCGTGTCAACCCATCCCACTGAGTGTTTCCCTTGTTCTTACTGACCCTCTGTTTTACCAACAATGATGTCCTTTTCTAGCGATTAGTCTTTCATGATGATGTGTCCAAAGTAAGCAAGCTGAAGTCTCACCATTCTCACTTCTAAAAAACATTCTGGTTGTAGTAGTGTTTTTTTTGTCTGTATGTGCATGAATGAGAATTTATCCAGGACGCGAACCTAGGTAGGAGTGGAATTTGTAGCTAATAGGATAGGTATAACATCGGTAACCATTTCCAAGTTAATCTCTGAAGTTTTATTCCAATTTATACTCCTAGCATCAGTGTATAAGAGTTATTATTGGGCCATATCCTCACCACAAAAAAATATGAATAGGTTTTAATTTGCATTTACTTGATTACTAATGAATTTGGAAAAAATACATATATACAATATGACTTTTGAATGTCCTATTTTTAGAATTGCTTGTGCGTGTCATTTGCCCATTTTTCTGTGGGGTTGTTTTTCTCTCTCTACTAATTTATACAAGGGCAGGAAACTCAAGAAAGCCATCCATCCGTGGTGCAGATTTGTAAGATCTGCCTAAGTTTGAGGGTAGAGCACAAGAATGCAGAAAAGCCCATCCTTCGTTGGGACACAGAATAAGCACAAAGTGGAAGTTGGCTGCCACTGTGGAATGAATAGAAAACCTGCTCATGTCCCTGACCCTTCTCTGATGAGAGACAAAAGCCATCTGCCACTGGGCGGGAGGGGGTCAGGATATATATATATACACACACATGTATACATTCCTCTCAGCAGCAATCGTGATGGCAAACTTTCCTTGGAATGATACCCTAGATGTTATCCTTCAAATACGGCATGATTTATAATATGAATTCAATAAATGTAATATCCCCACCCAACCACTTAGTTTTATAAGGGTAGGGGGAGAGGAAATTGGAGAGAACCTGCAGATAGTAATTTCCAACTTACCAAGTTGAGTGAGATATAGTTGAGTGAGATATAATTAAGGGATGTATCAAGTTTTCAGCCCAGGAAATGGCAGAGTATTCACTCAAGAAATGTAGGCTATAAAAAAAAATGTTTTTAGGGAAAATAAAAATAACTTACCTTAAAAGTAATATGCTGCTTATAATGTTCCATGAGGTTACATAAGATTACATAAGGAACCTCTCCTTATCCCCGTTGCCATTGAGTCTATTCTGACTCTTACAGACCGCATGTGACAGAGGAGAACTGCCCCATAGGGTTTCCTAGGCTGTGATCTTTATGGAAGCAGACTGCCACAGCTTTCTTCCATGGGGTGGCTGGTGGGTTCAAACCGCTGACCTTTCAGTTAGCAGCCAAGCACTTAACCACTGCACCATCAGGTCTCCTCCTCTTCCCATATCACCTCTTAATTCACTGCTCCCAGTCAAGTTTGGACTTGGAGGCCGGACATTCATACCAGCTTATTAGACATGTGTGTGAAGAAAGAGTAAATAAGCGTTAAGGTGAGTCTGAGTAGCTACAAGTAAAGAGTAGAGATTTTGGTACTCTGGTCACTCAGAAGCCATTTTTATAACTTGTTTTTTGTCCTTGGCTATGTTCCTGATAGGTGACAACTTGAGAGATGAAAAAAAGGAGGTTTTTTTTTTTTTTTAACAGACTCAAAGAACAAATCACTAATATTTGAGCTTCTAGTATTTTACTACGCAAGGCTTTGAAATTTATACTCCAGCGTGATGTGACATGATGCACATAACAGTTTATGAACAAGCTATAATATCAAAACTATGATTATACATCAAGGTTCGAATCTCAGAATATCTTTCTAATAAACTATATTCAAATGACAGCTGAGTCCTAAAGGAAGTTCTAAAAGAGTGTATAAACCATGATTTAGCCAGTCCTTAATATTAATAATATGTGTCTGAGTGCTAGGTCAGTTCAGATGTTAGGAGAACAAAGAACATGCCTGTTTACTTTAGTCCTCTTCCATCTCTCTTTGTGAATTTTATCTTGCTTGTTTTGTCCCTCTTAAGGATACCAATATCTTCATACTGTCCCAAATCCTCTATCTCTTCCCCATCAAAGCTCTGAATCTTTCAGTGAAGTTGAGATAATATGGAGTCTGTCTGACTGAACTAACTCATACTAGCATGAGAGTGACTTCTTAATCCTTCCAAAGGAGTTTGAATTTTAAAAAGATAGCTTGGATGGCATAATGGAATCATTGGTATCAGATTTTCAGGCACACTAAGTGGAAAATCCAATAAGCATTTGGAGACATATTTGGAGTGAAAACCAAAAAAAGAAAAAAAAAAAGCAAACCCTTTGCCATCGAGTCAATGCTGACTGATAGTGACCCTATAAGACAGAGTAGAACTGCCCCACAGGGTTTCCAAGGAGCAGCTGGTGGATTTGAACTGCCAACCTTTTGGTTAGCAGCCGTAGCTCACCGCAGCTTGCCATAGCTCGCGGTAGTTCTCAATCACTGAGCCACCAGGGCTCCATTTGGAGTGAAAGGGGACTATTTAGAAGTCATCTCTGCCTTGAGAATTGCTTTTCATAATCTATTCCCTCCCACTAATGGAAATGTAAGAAATTCACAAAAAATCTCTATTTCTCATGCAGTAAAGGATACATCTCCAGATAGCTTTCTAAATGGTCGTTATTTCTATATCAGAGACTAGTATATCAGGGGCTTCTTTTATAAGCTAAAAATAATCACCTTTGAAATGACTGTGTTTTGTTTATTTTTATCTTTTGCAAATCATCTTCTTGGCTTTGTATTTTTATCTCCCTCATGGACTTGATGGGAAAGGGTAACCAGTAGGCATTCACAAGAAAAGAAAACACCTCATTCTTTATTCTCCCTCTTAGTTTGCCGCCACCAATAAGTAAATAAATAAACAAGAAAGCGAAGATGAAAACAAGGTAGCAAAGACAATCCACATATCACAAGTAATTATTCATCCTGACTCCTGACATAGAAGGAAGTCTTTAGAAAGAGGCTAGCCTCTGTGTCCTGCAGTAGAAGTGAATATTAGCATGAAAGGATGTTATCTGCGAACGTGGTGAAAGATTAACCTTAAAATCAAAAGAAAATAGAACTGAGTTCCACGTGTTCATAAAAATGTCTGCTTCCAATTACAAATTCTGGTCTTCTAGTCAATGAACACCTGAATCTTGAAATAAATGGCTTTAGAGAGAGCAGTGTGAGGAGTATCTCAACACGATGGCTATAAAAGTTAAATTCTATTATTGATTCATAGTCCAGTGATTGCATGCCTACTCCGTGTTTGATTACAAGATGACCCGCTCTTTGACAACACCACGAAGCGTGGCCTAAGTTTTCCCTCAGTCTTCCTGGAGGTCACTGATCCAAAAGAAATAGAAAATTATTCCTGCTCATCTTTTAAAGATTCCTTTGTCTCGTCCAAGCATTCTCATTGATTAAACCACATTATCATGCCTGAACTTAGGTCTTGTAAACCAGACCTAGTTTTCCCCTTCTTCCCTGTTGTTGGCTCAGAGCCTTCCCTGCAAGATGCTGAATTGAAAGAGGAATCGGGTATCTACTTGACTTCTGTCTTCACTTCTCGAGAATCAGAATACCCCCGCACTGCTTTCTTGGTGGTATGAGGTCCCCCTGTCTCTCTGCTCGATTCTCTCTTTTATATCCCAGAAGAAATTGTCTCAAGACACAATCCAATCTTGTAGATTGAGTCCTGCCGAATTAACATAACTGCTGCCTATCCCCCTTCATTAACATCATAGAGGCAGGATTTACAACACAGGAAAATCACGTCACATGACAAAATGGTGCACAATCACACAGTACTGGGAATCATGGCCTAGCCAAACTGATACACATATTCTGGGGGACACAATTCAATCCATGACAATCAGGAAACACCATTCGTGAATGGAGTGTTTAATTTGTTCGTTCGTTCACAAAGATTTATTGAGCCCCTAGTATGTCTCTGGGTGGTGCAAACGGTTAAATACTCAACTACGAACCAAAAGGTTAGAGGTTCGAGTCCACCCAGAGGTGCCTCAGAGGAAAGGCCTGGTGATCTACTCCTGAAAGTTCACAGCCATCGAAAACCCTGTGGAGCACAGTTCCACTCTGACATACATGGGGTCACCCTGAGTTGGAGTTGACTCAATGGCATCTAGTTTGATTTTGCTTTATATGCCAAAACTAAAAGAAATCATCCTGTTGCCATCAAGTGGATTCTGACTCATAGCGACCCTGCAGGACAGAGTAGAACTGCCGCATAGGGTTTCCAAGGAGCGGCTGGTAGATTCGAGCTGCTGACCTTTTGGATAACAGCCATAGCTCGCTGTAGCTCTTAACCACTGCACCACCAGGACTAAATTAATTGCTAGGATTGAAACAGTGAACAAGACAAAGTCTCACCTTTTATGAAGCTTAGCACTGAGACAGAAAGAGACTTTGAACAATAATTGCAAGATTGTGGCTATTATAAAGTGAGATATACACATGCTGTAAGGGTGTAGGTAGGTGACCAGTGAAGGTTTTTTGGAAGAAGTGGTATTTAAGCAGAAACCAGAAGAATGAGTTGGTAATGTTGAAAGAGGGGAGGGATTAAGCAGAACACAGAGAACACAATCCATTTGCAGAAAAATAGTCCGTTATAGCCAACACGTAGAGAATGAGGTCAAGAATGCTAAGAGATGAAGCTTTAGAGGTAGGTGTGTTTCACATCATGGTTAAACTTACAGTCATGCTAAGCATTTGGTCTTTTTCCTAAGGACCATGACATATTATTAAGTTGGGGAATGACATCTGCATTTCAAAATGATCTCTCTGGCTGTAATTGTAAAAAGAGATCTGAGAATTGCAAGATTGGATGCAAGGAAACCAGTTGTGAAGTTATTACAAACCTCTGGTTCCAGCAACATAGTAAACGAAGATAGCAGGAAAAAAACTCTTGTGAAAAATATCTACACATTCTGAAGAGAAAAAATAGTTTAAATATGTGTAGTCATAAGAAATACAGATGACAGAAATGAAGAAGGAGCACTATGACTGCCTGGGGGTGGAGGGTGGGTGTTATATGACTTTGTCATTTGCAATCTTGGGTTTTAATGCCCAATAGGAACGAGAGTGTTGTCCTGAGTCTGAGACTGAATGAAGTGAAAAGTTGGAACTAAAATCCCAAAGGACTACAGCCTCAATGAAAGAGTGAAACAGATAAAAATGCACCCACAAGCAGAGGGACATGAGATAAAATTTGGATTCCTTAGATTTCTTAAACTGGTCTGGAGAGGGGGTGGTACTCATCTTAAGAGTTGTAGCTCCTGCTCCTTCAAATCACGCAGATATGGGGTCTAGATTTATGCTAGTAACATGGACCAAGAACACCCAGGAGACAAAACACACAATTCATCTGGAGAAATGATCCCATAATCCATACCACAAGGAATATTTATGGAAAAACAAAACAAAGGGCCTACTAAAGATGAGCTCAAGAACAAAATTTGAAAATTTTGAAAGGATAGCATCTATCATTAATGGGAATCATTGGACATAACAAAAGCGACAATTAAACCAGAAAGAATTAAAAATAAAATAAAATGACATTATTACAGAGAACATAAAATTAGTAAGTATAAATAGAATAAAAGAAGGAACAGAAACTCTAAGAATAAGCCACTAATGAAAAATAATTGAAGAAATTTAGGGAAAAAGAAAGCAGAACATCCAGAAATGAAAGATACAGTCACTTAATTTTAAAAGTCAATGGGCAGGTTAAAAATCCTATTAGAAATACCTAAAGGGAAAACTAACTAACTAGAATTTGGATCTGAGAAAAATACCCAGAATGCAGCATAGACAGTTAAAGGGATGGAAAACACAAAAGAAAAGTTAAGAACAATAGAGACTGCAATAGGTAAGATCCATAATACCCAGTAGAAGTTTCTGAAAGAGGTACACAAAGAAGAGGAAGAGATAATATTCAAAGATAAAAACATATTGACTCTCATTGATGAAAAAGATGAATACTCAAATTCAAGACCTCCTCTCCCCCAGGTTTCAAGTAGTATAAGTGCAACTAAAGTTGCACCCAGACATAGCGTTGTGAAACTGTAGAAAACCAAAGACATTGAGAACATCTTGAAATCAACTGGAAATAAAAGACTGATGCCATACAAAGAAATAATAATTAAACAGACAACCAACTTTCACCAGTAACAATAAAATCCATCAATAGTTGAGAAAAAGTAACTGCCAACTTAGAAGATAGTTGACTATTATGAGGCTTTTACTCAAACAAAAAGCTTAAAAGATGTGTTTCTTTAAGAAGAAAATTGAACTCAGAATGATGGAATGAGATACAAAACTTAATGGTGATGAAAGAAGGTATTAATACAAATAAATATTCACTATAACAAAATAATAATCACAATTGAGTAATTTAGGAAGTATCAAAATCAAGTATCCTGGAAAACAATGACATGTAATGGAGGTTAAATGACCAGGCTGAATATAGTTTAAGCAGTCTAAGTCCCTTGTATTACTTAAGATGAAGAGAAAAATATTAAGTACATTTATACTCCATTAAAGGGCCCTGGGTGGCACAAATTGCTAAGTGTTCAACTACTAGCTGAAAGATTGGCGGTTTGAACCCATCCAGAGGCACCTTGGAAGCCAGGCCTGGTGATCTGTTTCCAAACGGTCACAGCCTTGAAAACACTATGAAGCAGTTCTACTCTGCACACGTGCGGTCGCCCTGAGTCAGAATCAACTCGACAGCAACTAACAACAGCAACATACTCCATTAATTTCATATATGCTTGTCAAATATTGAAAAACAACAACTATAGATTAGATATATTTTCAAAATATTTCCAAAGTAGTAGAAGGTGATAAAAAAAAAATACAATTGATCCAATAAAAGCAGAAACAGAGGAAAAACATGCATGGAAAAAGCAAAATACATAAAGTACAAGATAAGATCGTTTGAATATATCAATAATCACAAAAATATAAAAGAACCAAATTTACTAGTTAAAGGCAGATAGTGTCACATTGAATTTTTTAAGTCTACTTATAAGCACATACAGTGGAGGAATAAAAATATACCAGGCAAATATTAAGGAGCCATGATGGTGCAGTGATTAAGTGCTCTGCTGCTAACCCAGTGGTCGCTGGTTTGAACCCACCAGCGGCTCAGCAGGAGAAAAGACTTGGCAATCTGTTCCTGTAAAGATTACAACCTGGGAAACCCTATGGGGTAGTTCTGCTCTGTCCTATAGGGTTGCTATGAATCGGAATTGGCTCAATGGCACACAACAACAACAGGCGAATATTACCCAAACAAGGCAGATATATCTCTATCTCAATATATATCAATATATACCAATAACCAAAATCAAACTTTGAGCATTTAAAGGAGGATATTTCATAAGGTTAAAAGGTAACTTCACTAGGATGATACAGCAATTCTCAACCTGTATAGACCTAAAAATACATGTTCAAAATACTTAAAGTATAAATGACAGCATTATAAGATAAAAAAAGAAGAAACAAAATTTTTTTTGGTCCAGGAAAAGATCTATTTTTTTAATTGCACTTTTGATGAAGGATTACAATTACAATTAGCAAACTGCAAATTGGCAAATTAGTTTCTCATTAAACAATTAATACACATATTGTTTTGTGACATTGCTTGCCAACCCCACGACATGTCAGCACTCTCCCCTTCTCGACCTTGGGTTCCCTGTTAGCAGCTTTCCTGTCCCCTCTTGCTTTCTCGTCCTTGCCCCTGAGCTGGTGTGCCCATTTAGTCTCCTTTTGTTTTACGGGCCCGTCTAATCTTTGGCCGAAGGGTGAACCTCAGGAATCGCTTCAGTACTGCATTAAAAGGGTATCCGGGGGCCATACTCTCAGAGTTTCTCCAGTCTCTGTCAGGCCAGTAAGTCTGGTCTTTTTTTTTTTTTTAATTGCACTTCAGGTGAAGGTTTACAGAACAAATAGTTTCTCACTAAACAGTAGTACACATATTGTTTTATGACATTGGTTAACAAACCCACAACATGTCAACCCTCTCCCTTCTCGACCTTTTTTTTTTTTTTTTTTTTTTGGTGAAAATATACATAGCCAAAGATACACCATTTCAAAAATTTCTACATGCACAGTTCAGTGACATTGACTATGCTCTTCCAATTGTGCTGTTATTCTCACTTTAGATGAAGGGTTACAGAACAAAATAGTTTCTCATTTAACAGTTGCTACACGTGTTGCCCTATGACAATGGTTAACAATCTCACAGCACGTCAACACTATCCTTACTCAACCTTGGGTTCCCTATCACCAGCTTTCCTGTCTCCTTCTGCCTTCTAGTCCTTGTCCCTGGACTGCTGTGCCTCATTAGTCCCATTTGGTTTTATGGGGCTGTCCACTCCCTGGCTGAATGGTGAACCTCAGAAATGACTTCACCACTGAGCTAAAAGGGTGTCTGGGGGCCATACTCTTGGGGTTTCTCCAATCTCCTTTAGGCCAATAACTCTAGTCTTTTTTTGTGTGTGTTAGAATTTTGTTCTACATCCTTCTCCAGCTCTTACCAGAACCCTCTGTTGTGATCCTGGTCAGAGCAGTCAGTGGTGGTAGCCGGGCACCATCTAGCTGTGCTGGACTCAGTCCAGTGGAGGCCATGGTAGTTGTGGTCTATTAGTCCTTTGGACTAGTCTTTCCCTTGTGTCTTTAGTTTTCTTCATTTTCCCTTGCTCCT
Source organism: Dugong dugon (assembly GCA_030035585.1). NCBI lineage: Eukaryota > Metazoa > Chordata > Mammalia > Sirenia > Dugongidae > Dugong > Dugong dugon. The sequence continues at coordinate 164,034,798 of CM057483.1, forward strand.
GAAGGGGTGAGGCCAGTGGAGTATCTTAGATGGCCACTCACAGGCTTTTAAGACCCCAGACACTACTCACCAGAGTAGAATGTAGAACAATTTCTTTATAAACTACATTATGCCAGTTGAGCTAGATGTTCCTTGAGACCGTGGTCCCCACAGCCCTCAGCCCAGTAATTTGATCCCTAAGGGAATTTGGATTTGTCCATGGAGCTTCCATAACCTTTCCTTGTACAAGTTGCGCTGGCTTCCCCAGTATTGTGTACTGTCTTACCCCTCACCAAAGTTACCACTTATCTATTGTCTAATTAGTGTTTTTCTACCCTCACGCCTCCCCTCCCTCATAACCATCAAAGATTGTTTCTTTTCATGTGTAAACCTTTTCATGAGTTTTTATACTAGTGGTCTCATACAATATTTGTCCTTTTGTGATCGACTTATTTCACTCAGCACCGTGCCCTCCAGATTCATCCATGTTGTGAGGTGCTTCGCAGATTTGTCATTGTTCTTTATCATTGCGTAGTATTTCATTGTGTGTAAGTACCATAGTTTTTTAATCCATTCATCTGTTAATGGGCATTTTGGTTGTTTCCATCTTTTTGCTATTGTGAACAATGCTGCAATGACTATGGGTGTGCATATGTCTATTCGTGTGACGGCTCTTTTTTCTCTAGGATATATTCCTAGGGGTAAGATTGCTGGATCTTATGGTATTTCTATTTCTAGCTTTCTAAGAAACCTCCATATCATTTTCCAAAATGGTTGTATCATTTTGCATTCCCTCCAGCAGTGCATAAGAGTTCCTATCTCTCTGCAGCCTCTCCAACATTTATTATTTCCAGTGTTTTTGATTCGTGCCAGTAATGCAGGATGAGATGGTATCTCATTGTGATTTTAATTTGCACTTCTCTATTGGCTAGTGATGGCAAACATTTCCTCATGTGTCTGTTGGTCGCTTGAATGTCTTCTTTGGTGAAGTGTCTGTTCATATCCTTTGCTCATTTTTTAATTGGATTATTCGTCTTATTGTTGTAGAGGTGTTGGATTTTCCAGTAGATTTTAGAGATTAGAGTTTTGTCGGATTTGTAATAGCCAAATTTTTTTCCCAGTCTGTAGGTTCTCTTTTTACTCTTTTGGTGAAGTCTTGGATGAGCATAAGTAGTTAATTTTTAGAAGATCCCAGTTATCTAGGTTGTCTTCTGGAGTTTGTATGTTGTTAGTTATGGTTTGTATTCTGTTAATGCCATGTATTAGGGTCTCCAGCATTGATCGTATTTTTTCTTCTATAATCTTTACAGTTTTTAGTTTTATATTTAGGTCTTTGATCCATTTTGAATTAGTTTTTGTGTATGGTGTGAGGTATGGGTCCTGTTTCATTTTTTTGCAGATGGACATCCAATTTTGCCAGCACCATTTGTTAAAAAGACTGTCTTTTCCTCATTTGATGGATTTTGCGCCCTTGTCAAAGATCAGGTGACCGTAAGTGGATGGATTTACATCTGGGTTCTTGATTCTGTTCCACTGGTCAATGCATCTGTTGTTGTACCAGTACCAGGCTGTTCTGACTACCTTAGCTGTATAGTAGGTTCTGAAGTCAGGTAGTGTGAGTCCTCCTACTTTATTCTTCTTCTTCAGTAGTGCTTTACTTATTCAGGGTTTCTTCCCTTTCCATATAAAGTTAATGATTATTTTTTCCATCTCTTTAAAGAATGTTGTTGGTATTTGGGTCAGGATTGCATTGTATTTGTAGATTGCTTTGGGTAGAATTGTCATTTTCAAAATATTGAGTCTACCTATCCATGAGCATGGTACGTTTTTCCATTTATGTAGATCTAGATCTCTTTTGATGTCTTGCAGTAGTGATTTGTAGTTTTCTTTGTATTGGTCTTTTACATCCCTGGTTAGATTTATTCCTAAATATTGTATTTTTTAGGGGCTATTATAAATGGTATTGTTTTCCTGATTTCCTCTTCATCATTCTCTTTATTGGTGTATAGGAATCTAATGGATATTTGTATATTTATCTTGTATCCTGCTACTCTGCTGAATCTTTCTATTAGTTCCAGTAGTTCTCTTGTGGAGTCTTTTGGGTTTTCTATATATAGTATCATATCATCTGCAAATAGGGACCATTTTACTTCTTCATTACCAATTTGGATGCCCTTTATTTCTTTTTCTTGCCTTATTGCTGTAGCTAGGACTTCCTGCACAAGCAAACATAATATTTCTTGAGGGCTATTATGAGACAGACAAGGTTCCTTGAATATATTAAACCATCTGCCTAATTATTTCATTTAATGCTTATATCAGCAGTATGAGGAAGATACTATTTTTAATCCCAATTTTACAGAGAAGCACACTGAGGCTTATAGAGGCTAAGCAAGACAGAAAGATGGAGAACATCAATGGGCAAAGATGAAGAGGCAGAAAAATACAAACTTTTCCTGGAGGACCCAGGGAAGAGGCAATGCTAGAGGCTGGAGGGTAGTGGCTCCCATCAACAGAGTACTTGGACTCACTGCATCAAGTCACTTGGGGGCTCTAAAAAGTAGACCCTGATTTGGTAGGTCTAGCATGGAACATAGGTATCTGCTTCCCAAGTAATTTAGATGTGCATACCAATTTGGGAACCATTGAACTATCAGATATATAGTCCCTTCTTGCTAGGAGCTTCCAATGTCAGAGGAAAGATGAGGCATGAGGCATAATGATAAAGAATTTCAAATAAATATATGAGCTGCCACAGGATGTTGAGTCCTGGGAGATCGCAAGGAAGAAGCAAGCACCAGGGCTTGGAGTGGTCTGTGATGGCTTCCTGGGTGAAGTTGACTTGAGCTGGATCTGGAAGGATGGATAGCTTAACTAAGTGGAGAGGTACTCCATGAAGCAGAAATAAGAAGAGCAAAACCTTGGAAGTGAAAGAAGACCAAGTGGTTTCAAACCAAAGAAGCGTTTTTTAGTTTTGATAAATGTACCATGGTTACGTAATATGGTAACATTAGGGAAAGCTGAGTGAAGTGTATACGGGAACCCTCTGTACTATCTTTGTAACTCTTAGGTAAATCTAAAATTTTCTACAATAATTTTTTTAATTGTGTGTGTGTGTGTGAGAGAGAGAGAATGTGTGTGTGTGTGACAGAGTTTATGTGTGAGTTGGTGTGTATATACACTTGTGATGAAGTACTCGACTATGAAGAAAGAAATGGGGGAATCACTGTGGTTCTGTTACAGTTGAGGAGACTGATGCAGAAAGAACTGGGGTTTGACCACATTCACCCAGCTAGTTAGAAGTCAAGCTATGAATCGCCCACTCTAGTGCTCCTTATATAGAATAAAACAGGGGATGTGAGCTTGAAAATTGTGGGAGATCTGTGAGTAGTGAGTATTTGAAACAAAATACGTTGTTGGTAAATTCAGCTTATCGTGGTTTCAGACTGTACAAGTTAAGTCATGTGAAGCAAACTTCTAAAAATGATTGACGTCAAATTTAACAAATTAGGAAGTAGAATATGCTCTGCCCCATAAATACCTACAGGATGATGTACTTCACCATATGTGAATAATGCTCTGGTTTTAATCAGCAACATATTGCCTTGTGAATGCTTACCTGTGACCTGGTCCATTCAAATTAATTAGTAAACATGACTGTATTTTTAGAAAGTAATTGCAACATTTATTAATGAAGGCATGAAATGGCCTTTTATGGTTTCATGTCTGGCAATGGGGATTTCATAAGGGCATTGAGTAACATTATTACAAGCTCCAGGGTAGAGCCCTGACATTACATTTTAAATTATGTTATTTTCATAGTTTCATGAATTGAGATCAGGGATGATATATGGTGAAAAAGTCATTGTAAATATCCACAAGGAAAAATAATGTGTGCATATATATATTCTACAGATTTAACCCTCTTTTGCTTGACCTGTCATTAAAAAACATTAATAACAATAATAACTTGTTATGTTATTTTATGTATTTGTATTAAGTAACCGCCAACGCATATAGCACTTTCTGTGTGCCAGGCACACACAGGTTTAAGCCTTTCATATGTATTAACTCAAAAACACAGGGGCTGCCTGATTTACAAGTAATCAACTTATAAACAATGTCCTGATTCCCTGTGCACCTGGCCCTACCTACACAAAACCACTAGATTACCACTTGCCATGGAAAGGAGGTCACTGGCAGAAAAAAAATGGTAGACTTTCTCTAGGTTCAGACTTAGAAGAATAAAAATATGTGTAGGGAGAAGAGTTTAGGGGGCCCGATTAGGAACAGACATGTAGGGTATTACATCCACACAATGCCCCTACCCATCTCGACAACTCCTACAGTCACACACATCACTTCCCCATACAATTCTCCCTGCCCACCAAAGCTGCCTAAGTTTTTTGCTTCAAATATTTTATACTCTGAAGATTCACCAATAATAAAAGTATCTGGAATTACAAGGATCCTCTTTCAAAATGCTCCTTCCCGGAGTAGGATAAACCAAAAAACCAAACCTGTTGCCATTGAGTCAGTTCTGACTCATGATGACCTCATGTATTACAGAGTAGAACTGCTCCATAGGATTTTCTTGGCTGTAATCTTTACGGAAGCAGGTTGCCAAGCCTTTCTTCCATGGTGCCTCTGGATGGGTTTGAACCACCAACTTTTTGGTTAGTAGTTGCATGCAAACCATTTGCACCACTCAGGGACCTCCAACTAGGATGTTAGAGTATTAATCAAATATATATTACGGTGGATTCATCAAAAGGGAAATATTCTTCCTACTTGGTAGAAGAATGTTAAAAGAGGATAAGTCCTATGGAGCAAAGGACAGCAGTAAATGGGGATAGTGAGTGAATGGGGGTGATGGGGAGTAGGATTTACTCTATAAAATAGGCTACTCAAGGAAGATTTCCCTGAGATGAGACCTGAAGTCGATAGAGAGCCAGCCTTGTGAATATAGGGGGAAGAGTGTTCCAGGCCAAGAGAAGAGAAGAGAAGAGAAGAGGAGCTGGCCTGGTGTGCTGAAGGAACAACAATGATCCATGCATGGTGGCAGGAATGGTGGGAGCAGTGGTGGAAGTGGGGCAGAGATGAGTAGGAGAACAGATCAGAGACTCAGTTGGGGGACAGGGGTGAGATCGCAGTAAGGCAGAGATCTTATAAGATACTGTAAGAACTTCCGTTCTTACTCTGTGTGAGATGGCAAACCCATTTTGAGCAGCACAAGATCACTGTGGCAGTTCTTCTGGAAAATGACTATCCAAGAGGCAAGGGTGGAAAGAAGGGAGACCAAGTAGACTACTGCAGGCAATTGCAAGAATCTGGTAGGAGATGGTGATGGTTCATACCATGATAGACAGTTGATAGGTCAACGTGGTTTGATTTGCTGGAGGATCAGATATGAGGTGTGAGAGAAAGAAGAGTCAATGATAACACCAAGGTTGTTGGCCTGAGAAAATGGAACTATTGAGTTTCTATTGTATGAGACGTGGTAGAAGAAGGTATTGGAGAAAAGATCAGGAGTCCCATTTTGTACATGTAGGGTTTGAGATGTTAGTCCGATAGCCAAGTGGGCATTTTGAAAAGATAGTTGAAAATGGAAGCAACAGTAACTTTAAGATAACGTACAATCTTAAAGACTCTAGAAAACTTGTTGCAGTCAAGTAGATTCCAACTCATAGCGACCCTACAGGACAGAGTAGAACTGCCCCATAGAGTTTCCAAGGAGTGCCTGGTGGATTCAAACTGCTGACCTTTGCGTTAGCAGCCATAGCTCTTAACCACTACACCACGAGGTTTTCCTGAAGACTACAGAGGGCCAGAAAACTGTAGAGAGAGGGGTTTGTTTGTTTTATTTTCTTATATACTATCCACTTGGTGGAACATGAAGCATTTGGGGACAGGGTATGACAGTCTTGAGTATGCTGCTGAAGATGGGCTCAGGGTTTTTCTAGGACACAGGGAACTAGAGAGAAGGGCAAGGAAGTAAAGATAGAAGAGCACTAGACACAAGCTTCAACCATTTTAAATACTAAATAAACTTCCTGCCTTGCACTTCACCTCGCATGTCATGGACCTAGCTTTCCAGAATTCACACTAACACCGTTAGTTCAGCTTCTGGAGATAGTTTCAAAGAATGCCCACCTCACTTGAAAAAAGCACTGCCTATATCCTTGGATTTTAAAAGCCAAATCCTCCCTAATTAAGCAGTTTAATTTAAATCTCAAATTGACTAGGCTCCTTCGATATCTCTTGAAGCTTTTTCCTCATATAGCCGACACTCATCCTTAGAGGACATCCGTTCACTGCAAACAGGAGGGGCATGGAGTTTCACCGCGGAACTCTGAAGGTAAGACTCTGCCATTCCCAGCAACTCCCGACCTTCTGGGGATAGAAGGCTCTACCATTGCTGGATTTTGTGACAACTCAGAGTTCTACCTTCCCACTACTGTCTCCAAAACTCCTGCTTTTCATTAATGAATTAATTAGAATTTTGTTTGGAGAGACTGTTGTGACACCTCTTGAGATAATTGGAGACGTCCTGGGGAGTTGCAGAAGCAGAGGTGGGAATAATTTCTCTAAGATATTTTCATCTGAAAACTGAGAAAATTGACACAAGAAAAATAAATGACATGTGGAGTCTTAGGCAACTGGAAAAACAAAAAGTCTCTATTGAGAAGGTGAGAGTGACAGCACAGGATAATTAATGATGCAGAATTATCAACGGGTTGTGGTGGTCAACTAAACAACATAAGATGGAGGCTCAGGTCTCAGAGTTGTATAATGGCTTTTTCCAGAAAGACGCATGGAGATCTTGCATGCAGTCAGCTTACCCTGATTGTATGAGTGCTAGAGAGGCACAGCAAGGAAGGCGCCGGATTCTCCAGCAGCAATGATGGAAGGATGGTTATTATCAACCTAGTGCTGCTCCACTTCTTCTCAAATGTAAATATGGATCTCCATTATTCATAGCAGTCTATTAGGGCTTATATTTCACTCCCCACACCTCCACCACAGTGCCAGCCAGAACCCCATGCTGAATGAATAATTGCTAAATGGGAACATGGTTTGCAAAGCTGTAGACTATTATTTGATAGCCTCTGGAAAATGTCATAAAAATTTAACAATTTAGACTGTGTTGAGGGCTTCCTTTTGTTATGACCTCAACCTTGTACTTGGTACACCAGATTTTCAGTCTAGGCCAAAAATCAAGTAATGTAAGTCCGCCAATTTTGACCCTAAGAGAGAAAAAAAAAAGGGCACCATAACCCAAACCCTTGATTAGCCCCACTATTCATTCATTAGCTGTAAAATCCAGGAGAAAATACAATCAGACACTCAACTTATGCCTGATGCTGGCAAGCCTCTCACTTCTGCCCAATCTCCCTCTCTAGCAGGGCTTGACATTCCTGCCTTTGGCCTGGGAACAGACTGAATGACAAAATAGAGGCATTGTGTTTCGTAATTATAAAATTACATCTAAGGGGAGATGAGAGTCCGTGAAATAAAAATGTTGTGGTTGAAAAAAAAAATCTTAGTGATCATCGAGTCCAAGTCCTTCATTATACATTATAAGCAAAGTAGAGTCAAGAGAAGCAGAGTGATTTGCCCAAGATACAAGAGCTGGTTAGATGGGATGCTACTGAACAACAAAAAGGAAAGAACCCTTGACAGAGGCAACAACTTGGATGGGTTCCAGGGAATTATGCTGAGTGAACAAAAGCCAATCCCAAAAGATTACATACTGAATGATTTCATTTATACAACTTTCTTGAAATGACCAAATTATAGATACGGAGAACAGATTAGCAGTTGCCAGAGGTTGAGGGAGGGAGGTGGAGGTGGTCATAAAAGGGCAACAGGAGAGATCAGAATGGTGATGCAGTGTTCTGTATCTTGACTGTATCGATGTCAATATCCTAGTTATAATATTATACTATAGTTTTGCAAGATGTTATCTTTGGGAGCAACTGGGTAAATGGTATATAAAGGATATATGGAATTTCTCTGTATTCTTTCTTACAATCATATGTGAATATACAATTATTTCAAAATAAAACATTTAATTTCCAAAAAAAGTTTTAAAAAACTGCTGGTTACATTTACAGTCATTCATGCAATTGTCTTATATCTTGATTAGCTGGTTGTGTATGTTTGTCAGTCTTACCAAACTGTGTATGTAGTATCTATGTATTGCTTACACACAAATTATATCTCAGAAAAAAAAGGAATATACACTTGCAAAATAAATGCCTCCAGCACAGTTGTCACTCCAACGCTTGGACTTGAAAGGAGATCGTGACGTAGAGGTGGAGCCAGGTCTACAACATAGATGTCATGACTCTTAGTACTCAGTCAACTAGCCGCAGAGATAGTAGGAGAAGTCTCAAAAATGGCCTCAATCCCTGAGTTACACTCCACAGGGTTGCAGACTCTGAGTAAGAGGATGTCAAGGCAGCCTGGAATATAAGCATACAGTGGAACAGTGTAAGGATGCAACCAAATGTGGGTAACCTCTGATAGTAGCTACTGAAATAGACTTCTGGTGGGCCTAACATCTGGGACTGCTAAGGGGTAGCTTGAACACGAAACCAACCTGGGAAATTTACCTTTAATTCATTCAGGCTTGCCTGGGATTGTTGCTGGGGTTGTTACCAATTATTTTCAATAGTGCCCAGGAAGACACATAGTCAGAGGCTCCAAAACAATTGAGAGAATAAGAAAGGGAAGTTCAGGAGGCATCTGAAGGGGTTCTGACCTCAATAGGGTGATCTTGCTGGGGATTAGTAGGCCATGGAAGCTTGTCTCTCTGCCCAGGTCTGTTGGGGACCCTGCTCTGTGTGCCCATCTGTGGGCAATAAGTGTCTCCTCTTGACTCCTGGCCCTCACATCACTATCTCTTTCTTACACCTTTCCATAGTCACTGACTCAGTAGGGTGAGCAACTCATCCAGGTTTCCCTGCGACTGTCTCAGTTTTAGGTCCCTGGGTGGTGCAAACAGTTTGCAATCAGCTACTAACCTAAAGGTTGGCAGTTTGAACCCACCCAGTGGCACCACGAAAGAAAGGCTTCTGTAAAGATTACGGCCAAGAAAATCTTATGGGACAGTTCTGCTCTGTAACACATGGGTTTGCCATGAGTTAGAGTCGACTCAACAGCAACTGCTTCAACGGGTCCCAGTTTCAGTACTGAAGGTCTTGCATTGTAGGAACCCCTCTCCTGAGCATACCAGGACAGTTGTTCACCCTAGATGCTGGCCAAAGTCAGAGGTCACCAGAGAAGGCCACTCAAAGATTTCCCACTGTCATTTAGGCTGATGAATTCACCCCAGTTCAGGCTGAGAAATATGATTTTTATCCCTCACATTAAAAGCAGATCCATCTCTCAGGGGAAGACTGATGTCATCCATGTTCATTGAAACTGACACTAAAGCCGAATATCACTGTAGTCATTAACGATGAGCTCACTGGAAGGCTGGTCACGGCAGATCAGGGCATTCTCGCCTCCCAGGGAAACTTTATGTGAAAACAAATAATTGGCAGAAATTTGTCAGATAAGCCGGGAATCAGAACAAGGAGCTAAACTTTATGATCCATCACAGAGCATGCCAAGACAGAGATAACTGTTGGAGTCCAGTGGTGAATGCAAACAAGACACACACACACACACCCCACTCTCTCACATGCACGTCAACTGAGAGAAAAACTTCACTAAACAGTTCTCACCCTTGCAATATATGACACCCTCAGGTATTTTCATTTAACTCTATTCTGTTTCATTTTTTTTTTTAATCATCATTTGAAAATATTTGAAAAACACTATGATCAAGTCTGACCATCACTCATGTGGTCACAGCCTTTCTCCAAACAGGGTAAATGCCAATGGATTAACTTTTTGTTACCTAAATTGTAAAAGAAGATCTGGCGGCCCAGTGGTTAAAGCGCTCAGCAGCTAACTGAAAGGTCGGTAGTTCAAACTCACCAGCTGCTCCGCTGAAGAAAAGACCCGGTGATCTGCTTGCATAGAGATGACAGCCTTGGAAACCCCATGGAGGCAGTTCTACTCTGTCCCTCAGCCTCTGTCCTATAGGGTTGCGATGAGTGGGAATTGACTTGACAGCAATGGATTTGGGCTTGGGTTTCCCTTAATTGCACCCACTTTCCCACCCAGGCTGCCTGCACACCCAAGTCCTTGTGATTGAAGTTGTGTGCCAGAACGTGGCAACCTGACATTTCAGATGCAAGTTTGTTGTTGTTGCTAGCTGTTGTTGTTCTCTGGTCGACTCTGACTCGTGGTGACCTCATGTACAACAGAAGGAAACATCACCCAGTCCTGCACCAGCTTCACAATCGCCAGTATGTTCACGTCCATCGTTGTGGTTATTGTACCAATCCATCTCACTGTCTCCCATGTCCTCCTTGGCCTTCTATTTCACCAAACACGATGTCCTCCTCCAGTGATTGATCCGTTCTGGTGACGTGTCCAAAGCAAATGATTTGGATAATGTTCTGTTGTGATCCACAAGGTTTTCATTGGCTAATTTTTGGAAGTAGACAGCCCTTTCTTCCTAGTCTGTCTTAGTCTGGAAGCTCCACTGACCCTGTGGTATGTGAAATACCAATGGCATAGTTTCCAGCATCATAGCAGTGCACAAGCCACCACAGTATGACACATTGACAGACAAGTAGTGGGATGCAAATTCACCTCTACTTTTATCTTTGCACACCCTGTGTGTGTCTTTGTGTGTGTGCGTTTTCCTAGTTTAATGCTCATAGAGACACATTCTTTATAAATTCTTGAAAAGCATGTCACTCTTGCCCCCAAGGACCACCCTATAATAGTTAATGAATAACCCATTTTCTAAAACTTGACAGTTAGCCATGTGCTTTGCCATATCTGATTTCTGTAGGTACCCATGAAATAGATCAAGCAGGTATTATTGTTTTTCAATTTTACAGATACAGAAACTAAGGTTCAAGGAGATTAAGTGATTTCCCCCAAATAACACAGCCAGTGAATAAGAGTTTTATCTACCGATAGTATCAGCACCAAGACGGCAGGAGGAAGACTTTATAAGACTTTGTATAGGTGTCTCTCACAGCAGCCTCTTTGATCCACCCTCCTCACCTTGTTCCAATGAATAGCCCTTTTCACACTAGAAGCCAGCATGTAGGTATCTTTCATGGTTCAGTCCCTTGCCCCCATGTCAGCCATTCCCTTTGTTGTCTCACCTTTACTCTCCTCTACTTTGCCCCCTCTCTCCCACCTCATCACCCTGTACACTACCTCAGTGCTCCCCTACTCCTTTCGTATCAATCTCTTCCCTTCTATTTTTTTCTTCTATTCTCATTAACCTGCTCTATTTATGAATCCATGGTCAAGGATGACACTTCCTGGCACTAAAAATGGTTTGAACTCACCGCAGAGGCTGCATGAGATTTTCAAGATGCCCCAGAAGTGAGGGATGTCACACAGGCTTCTTAGCTGGTTCAATAAAGGGAAGCCAAGATGGCAGGCAGACCATTTGGTAAATTATCCTGAGCCACCCTCTCCCTCATGCCCTGTTCTAGTCTGACGCCTGATCATATCCACTGCCTCGGGGCTTAGCTGTGTCCTGGGCCTTCAGGTTTCTAGTTTTCCCCATCAGAAGGGCCTCCCCTGGGGAGAGTTTGTTAATGCCCATTCTACCACCACCTCCAGGAGCTAAGACAAATCCTGATGTTCAACTCCATGCGCCTCTCGCTGAGTACATCCTAGAATTTAGTTTTGTAACTCCTTTTAGTCTTACCATCTTGGCTTTGTGATACCCCAACATGCTTCCAATTAGCTTGAGGATAAGCAAGAAATCCCCAAAGTAAAATTAACTTTAATACTTAAAGTCATAAGATATTTTCAGGGAAGAAGAATGATGTCATCAAATCATCAAAGGCAATGTACTGGTATATTACAGCTCCAAACTGGTTAGGAACCACTCTTTTAGGACAGTGATTATAGCATGTGCAGGCCAGGAAATGCTGTATGGTGACTATGAACATATATTCATAATAATAAAGAGAGAAAATATACAGAACAAGTGCTAATATATATGGAAGTCTATTGAACTTGGTCAGTGTACGTATTTACATTCTTAGGGGTTTGATCAAGTAGTCACCCTTTTAATGCCCAAAGCAGAGAAAGAATCATCCTCATGTTTTGGTTTCTAAGTGGTGATGCTCTCTGAAATGCAAGTCAAGCCTTTTCAGGAAGGATCCTTTCCCAGTATACTGTTAGCTCAGTAAAGCCAAAACCAGACCCAGAGTAGAGGAAACTGGGTCTCCAGGGATGTGTGAAATGCAAACGTTTAGGCATATGATCTCAAAACGTTCCCTGACACGGTCTAGTGCTCCCACATACACAAGCCTACAATGAAAAATTCCAAGCCTGCCCTTGGTTTGAGCATACACAAACCAGAAGCTTTTTCTGGAAGCTCAGAAATTTAAAAACAAACAATGAAAACCTTAATCTCCTCTCTTGTTGCAATTTAACTTATTTCCAGTGCATCCAGGATATCACAGTGGCTAAGTGTTGGGCATAGAGATATACAGAAATAATTTTACATTCCGGTTCTTGCATTTACTGGCTGTTTATCTCTACCTTCCAAATCATAGTTTCTCCCTCTTTAAAAGAGGGATGATAAACCTTAATTTGAGAACTACTGTGAAATGAAAATGAGTTAATGTATGTTTGGTACTTAGCCATATATAAGGTGGTCAGTAAATGGAAGTTGTGATTATTTTCCTCTGCCAAAGAAAAAAAACTTTTAAAACAATCTTCACTCACTCCTTAAAATACTAGAAGATGATATAGTAATTTTTTGACATAACTGCAGTCTTTAGTCTTCTTTTTTCCTCTTTTCTCTCTAGACCAAACACATCTGGCTCCTTTAAATTTTCTCATACAGTTTACATCCTTGTTAACACTTTTGAGTATATTTCTCCCTGATCCCAGTAGAGTAGTTCATAGAGGCATCATCCTGGCTCCACCACTAGACTGTTAACTTTAGGCAAATCTCTTTAACTCTCTAGTCATCTTTTCTTATCTACAAAAAGTGGATAATGGTACAGAGGAAAAAATGGAAAAGGATGTAAAAGTGATTTGTTCAACAAACGGCTCTGTAATTGTTGTTGTTGTTGTTTTTAGCTGCCCTCAAGTTGGCCCCCAACTCATGGTGACCCCATGCATAGTGGAACAAAACTCTGCCTGGTCCTGCGCTATCCCACTGATCCACTGGAGATCAGACTGTTGTGATTCATAAGGTTTTTATTGACTGATTTTTGGAAGTAAATCACCAGACCTTTCTTCCTAGTCCATCTTAATCTGGAAGCTCACTGAAACCTGTTCGGCATCATAGCAACATGCAAACCACCACTGCCAGATGGGTGGTGGCTGCACATGAGGTGCATTGGCTGGGAATTGAACCTGGGTCTCCTGCACGGAAGGCAAGAATTCTACCACTGAACCATCAATGTCTCCCTATAATTACTAGTTGCCTGTTGAATCTATTCCGACTCATGGCAACCCCATGTGTTTCAGACTAGAACTGTACTCCATAGGGTTTCCAATGGCTGTGGTCTTTCGTAAGTAGATCACCAGGCCTTTCTTCCAAGGTGCCTCTGGTTGGATTCGAACCACCAACCTTTCAGTTAGTAGCCAAGCACTCAGCTGTTTGCACCACCAGGGACTCTATCATCATTAGTATATTTAATATTATAACAACAGATTTAATAGGATTTTCATCTCTAAAAATATATTCATAAAGATATCAATTCTTTCTTCACTTCACCAAAGAAGACATTCAGGCGGCTAACAGACTCATGAAGAAATGCTCACGATCATTAGCCACTAGAGAAACGCAAATCAAAACTACAATGAGATACCATCTCACCCCAACAAGGCTACCATTAGTCCAAAAAATACAAAACAATAAATGTTGGAGAAGCTGTGGAGAGACTGGAACACTTATACACTGTTGGTGGGAAAGTAAAATGGTACAACCACTTTGGAAATCGATTTGGTGCTTCCTTAAAAAGCTAGAAATAGAAGTACCATACGATCCAGCCATCCCACTCCTTGGAATATATCCTAGAGAAATAAGAACCATCACACAAGTAGATATACGCACACCCATGTTCATTGCAGCACTGTTTACAAGAGCAAAAAGATGGAGACAACCTAGGTGCCCATCAACGGACGAATGGATAAACAAATTATGGTATATCCACCCAATGGAATACTATGCAATGATAAAGAACAACGATGGATCCGTGAAACATCTTATAACATGGAGGAATCTGGAAGGCAATATGCTGAGAGAAATTAGTCAGTTGCAAAATAACAAATATTGTATAAGACTACTATTATAAGAACTCAAGAAAAGGTTTAAACACAGAAGAAAACATTCTCTAATGGTTACCAGGATGGGGGGTATTCACTAACTACATAGTAGACAAGAATGATCTTAGGTGAAGGGAAGGACAACACACACTACAGGGGATATCAGCACAACTGGACTAAACCAAAAGCTAAGAAGTTTCCTGAATACAATCAAACACTTCAAGGGACATAGTAGGTTGGGCAAGGGCCTGGGGACCATGGTTTCAGGGGACATCTAGGTTAATTGGCATAACAAAGTTTACTGAGAAAATTTCTGTATCCCACCTTGGTGAGTGGTGTCTGGAGTCTTAAAAGCTTGTGAGTGGCCATCTAAGATGCATCAGTTGGTCCCAACCCACCTGGAGCAAAGGAGAATGAAGAACACCATAGACACGAGGAAAACATTAGCCCAAGAGACAGAAAGGGCCACATAAACCAGAGACTGCATCATCCTGAGACCAGAAGATCTAGATGGTGTCTGGCTACCACCAATGACCACCCTGACAAGGAACACAACAGAGAGTCCCTGACGGAGCAGGAGAAAAGGGGTGCAAAACTCAAATTCTAGTAAAAAGAACAGACTTAATGGTCTGACTGAGACTGGAGGGACCCCAGAAGACATGGCCCCCGGATCTCTATTAGCCCAAAACTAAAACCATTCCCGAAGCCAACTCTTCAGACAAAGATTAGACTGGACTATAAGATGTAAAATGATACTAATGAAGAGTGTGCTTCTTAGCTCAAGTAGATACATGAGACTAAATGGGCAGCTCCCGTCCAGAGGCGAAATGAGAAGGCAGAAAGGGACAGGAGCTGGTTGAATGGACACAGGAAATCTGGGGTGAAAAGGAGGAGTGTGCTGTCACAGTAAAGGGAGAGCAACTAGGGTCACATAACAATATGTGTATAAATTTTTGTTATGAGAAACTGACTTGAACTGTAAACTTCCACTTAAAGCACAATTTAAAAAAGGCTATCAATGCTTTCTTGAAATGATGTTTACAGACCTTACTTGACTAGTAGGCCTCTTTCACAAAATTATGTAATAATCCTGTAAACCTCTGTAAGACTTTTTTTTTGGTATATGTGCTTTAGATGAAGGTTTACAGAACAAATTAGTTTCTCATCAAACAATTAATACACGTATTGTTTTGTGACATTGGTTGCCAACTCCACAACATGCCAACACTCTCCCCTTCTTGACCTTGGGCTTCCTGTTTCCATTCGTACAGCTTTTCTTGTCCCCTTGTCTCGCCTTTGCCCCTGGGCTGGTGTGCCCATTCAGTCTTGTATACATGGTTGAGCTAGGTGTATCATTGTTTGTTATATGGGCCTGTCTAAGCTTTGGCTGAAAGGGTGAACCTCAGGAGTGACTTCAGTACTGAGTTAAAAGGATGTCCGGGGGCCATACTCTCGGGGTTTCTCCAGTCTCCTTTAGGCCAGTAAATCTGGTCTTTTTTGTGTGAGTTAGAATTATGTTCTACATCTTTCTCCAGCTCTGTCCAGAACCCTCTGTTATGATCCTGGTCAGAGCAGTCAGTGGTGGTAGCCGGGCACCATCTAGCTGTACTGGACTCAGTGTGGTGGAGGCCTTGGTAGCTGTGGTCCATTAGTCCTTTGGACTAATTTTTCCTTTGTGTCTTTGGTTTTCTTCATTCTCCCTTGCTCCCGAAGGGGTGAGACCAGTGGAGTATCTTAGACGGCCGCTCACAGGCTTTAAGAACCCCAGATGCTACTCACCAAAGTAGAATATAGAACATTTTCTTTATAAACTATGTTATGCCAATTGACCTAGATGTCCCCCAAGACCATGGTCCCCAGCCCTCAGCCCAGTAATTTCTTTAGGACATCTGTAAATCACTTAGGCCTTTTTGCCTGGTAAGTGGAAAATAAATAATTTTAAGAAAAAAATGTGCACATACTTTTTATTTAAGATCTTTATACTGTTAAATAATTTAATATAAAATGTAATTAATATTTAGTAATAATTATAATGTATGAAGACAGATTTTACTTTTTTGCTATTTAAGAGTTATACTAGGCATTTGATTTATTTTAAATTAATGATTTGAGAAAATGTATAATTTATCAACAGATGAAATTTAAAAGTTACATGAATATTTGATTTGGTGACAGTAGATTAAGCCATAGATTAAAATTGAGCCATGCATTATGGTATTTAGAATTGGAAAGAATCATTTGGATGGCCTGATACTGAGAATTCTTACATTTTGTTTTTAAAAAGCTCACTTGGCTTATTGGTATAATTTGGAGGTTTGTTGCTAAACGACAACAAGGGAGACTAGCACTGCTCTTTACAATTTCGAGTGTGCAAACACCTGGCAGATGAGGATGGTCTTCATTTTCAATGAATGGAAAGGCACATTTATGTAATTGTCACCACTTAATCTTTTTTACACTGTCTTTGGGAGTCCTAATCTTGAAATGCAAATTAAGAATTTGGACCAAATGGATGCAATTCATGGCTCCAATGGAGGTCGTCTTTGGGCTCACTCACAGAACTATTAGCTTTTCTATGCTTCTCGCTAACCAGTGTTTCAGCATTACTGGGCTTTATACTTCCTGCTTTACCTCTCCAGAAAAACAAGCCAAACCAGTTTTCATCAAGTTGACTCTGACTCACGGGGACCCCAGGTGTGCAGAGTAGAACTGTTCTCCCTTGGGTTTTCATGGCTGTGAAGTTTCAGAAGCTGATTGCCAGGCCTTTCTTCTGAGGCACCTCTGGGTGGGTTTGGACCACCAACCTTTCATTTCGTAGTCCAGCGCTTAACCTTTACCTTTCAGTCCATTATGAAATTAAATACTATTTGACTCAGAGTAGAAACAGTTTAAAACTTTATAATACTGACAATCTCTTTGGGGACTTTAGAGATAAGTGATAACTTGAGTGACTATTGACTGGACTCATGATTTCCATTGATTATCATACATGCATATATAATCGTGAAACTGGATCATCGCAAATACTTCTCTTCAAGGAAAAAACGTTCATATAGTGACTCCATCTTTCAGTCATTTGAAGATAGAAATGGAAACTGTTATTCTATCAGTAAGACTTAGTTATGTTTTGCTGCAGTAAAGAAACAGTCCAAAATGCTTAGTGACTTAACTCACTCAAAAATTATTTCTCACTTGTGGTATGTGTGCAGCACAGGTCAGCATGGAGCTCTGCTCATTGTATTCACTTAGCACTTACCGTGTAATCCCCATGGCAGAGGGAAAGGAACATGACAAGTCACTCACTGACTGTTAAAGTTGGCAACTGGATATGACACAGGTTACTTTTGTTCAGATTTCATTGGCCAAAGCAAGTCACATGGCTGCTTCATGGAAACAGGAACACGCAATGCTATCATATTCCTAGGAGTATCTGGGTGAGGCAAATGGTTAGTGCTCGGCTGCTAAGCAAAAGCTTGGGTTCAAGTCCACCCAGAGGTGCCTTGGAAGAAAGGCCTGGTGATCTACTTCTGAAAAATCAACCATTGAAAATCCTATGGTGCATAGTTCTACTCTGACACACATGCAGTCTCCATGAGTCAGAGTCCACTGGACAGCACCTGGTACCAGTATCATATTCCTAAACAAGACAGATAGAATAGCTGGAAAACTTCACAAGCAGAGACTGAGAAATTCTAAAGGACCATGCCCCCTAACCAGATGGGTCTGAGCATTCTTGTGCTGGCATTTTGAGACGACCAACTTCTTCTTGTGCTTTTCCAGCAAGCCCCCACCTTCTCCTTCAACACATTTAACAGCTAAACATCAGCAAGTGCATCATAACTTTTCCAAGCTTTCAAGCTACTTATTAATGGCTGTACAGTCTCTAATGAGGATCCTAACTACAAACTTAAATCATCAAGACTGAAAACAGAGATGTCAACACGGATATGACCTGCTTTTCTGGTAATCACTGAACGTCTCTGGCTGATTGTCTAATACTACCTGACCCAAGAGACATTGTTAATAAGGATTTGACATTTCAAGCTTATTTTATGGTCTATTATCTTTATTTTCCTGACATGTTAAAACTAACTGTGCATCCACATTGCATAATTCCATTTATATAAAGTTCAAAAGCAAATGGAACTAATAGACAGTGTGAGAAGTCAAGATAGTGGTTATATTTGAGCAGAAGTGACTGGGACAGTACGTGGGGGCGGGGATTCTGGGTTTTCATGGTGTACTATTTTCTGATACAAGAAGCCCTGGTGGTGCAGTGGTTAAGCTCTCGGCTGCTAACCAAAAGATTGGTTGTTCAAATCTACCAGCCACTCTGGGGGAGAAAGATGTGGCAGTTTGCTTCTGTAATGATTACAGCCTTGGAAACCGTACGGGGCAGCTCTATTCTGTCCTAGAGGGTCTCTATGAGTCGGAATTGACCAAATGGCAACAGGACTCTGAACGAAAGTAAACCAATATACATAATATCTTGCCAGTAAAACAAAATAATTAACACAGTCAAACTTACCTTCTGTCTCTGTCACTCCCTTGATGTGGTGATATGTTGTTGTTGTTAGGTGCCATCGAGTCTGTTCCGACTCACAGAGACCCTATGTACAACAGAACAAAACACTGCCGGGTCCTGCACCATCCTCACAGTTGTTATGCTTAAGCCCATTGTTGTACCTACTGTGCCTATCCATCTCGAGGGTCTCCCTGTTTTTCACTGACCCTTTACTTTATCAAGCATGATGTCCTTCTCCAGGGACTGATTCCTCCTAATAACTTGTTCAAAGTATGTAAGGTGTAGTCTCGCCATCCTTGCTTCTAAGGAGCATTCTGGTTTTACTTCTTCCAAGACAGATGTGTTCATTCTCTTGGCAGTTCATGGTATATTCAATATTCTTCTCCAACACCACAATTCAGAGGCATCAATTGTTCTTTGGTCTTCCTTATTCATTGCCCAGCTTTCGCAGGCATACGAGGCAAATGAAAACACCACGGCTTGGGTCAGGCACACCTAAATCCTTAAAGTGGCATCTTTGCTTTTTCACACTTTAAAGAGGTCTTTTGCAGCTGATTTGCCCAGGGCAATACGTCATTTGATTTTTTGACTGCTACTTCCATGGGTGTTGACTGTGGATCCAAGTAAAATGAAATCCTTGACAACTTCAATCTTTTCTCCATTTATCATGATGTTGCTTATTGGTCCAGATGTGAGGGGTTTTGTTTTCTTTATGTTGAGGTGTAATCTACACTGAAGGCTGTCCTCTTTGATTTTCATTAGTAAGTGCTTCAAGTCCTCTTCACTTTCAATAAGAAGAGTTTGTGTCATCTGCATATCACAGGTTGTTAATGAGTTTTCCTCCAATCCTGATGCCCTGTTCTTCTTCATATAGTCCAGCTTCTTGGATTATTTACCCAGCATACAGATTGAATAAATATGGTGAAAGGATACAACCCTGATGCACACCTCTCCTGACTTTAAACCACACGGTATCCCCTTGTTCTGTTCGAATGACTGCCTCTTGATCTGTGTATATGGTCCTCATGAGCACAATTAAGTGTTCTGGAATTCCCATTCTTTGCAATATTATTCGTAGTTTGTTATGATCCACACACTCGGATGCCTTTGCATAGTCAATAAAACACAAGTAAACATCTTTCTGGTATTCTCTGCTTTCAGCCAGGATCCATCTGACATCAGCAATAATATCCCTCATTCCATGTCCTCTTCTGAATCCAGCTTGAATTTCTGGCAGTTCCCTGTTGATGTACTGCTGCAACCGCTTTTGAATGATCTTCAGCAAAATTTTATTTGTGTGTGATATTAATCATGTTGTTCGATAATTTCCACATTCTATTGGATCATGTTTCTTTGGAATGGGCACAAATATGAATCTCTTCCAGTTGGTTGGCCAGGTAGCTGTCTTCCGAATTTCTTGGCATAGAGGAGTAGGCACTTCCAGTGCTGCATCCGTATTTAGTAGTAGGATGCTAATTTTCACTGCTGTGTAGTGCTCCATTCTATTGTTATGCCACAATGTTCTTCAACATTCTCCTATAATAGATATTGATATTGTTTTTGTTGTTGCTGCTAGTGTTCTTGATTTTTGCTTGTTTGTTTTCCGTTACAAAATGTGGATAAGAACATATTTGTTTATGTTTCCTATGTGCATATGGAAGACATTCCCTAGAATAATAACCAAGAAGTAGAATATCTGGGTTGTGGACTAGACTATCTTTGAAATTACTGAGTAATGCCAAAATGTTTTTCAAAGTTCTGACTTATATATTTATAATTCTATTAACGATCTATAAGATTTCCCCTCACAAATAATAATGGTTTTATTTGTTCCTTTATAGCCTTACACTATCGATTTCTTCTTCTTTTCCTATTGTGCTGGCTAAGCCCTCAACCAAAATGTTGAAGAAACTATGTTAAAAGACATTGTTGTATCATGCCTTTTTCCAAAGGAAATTCTTTAAAATTTCACCATTGGTTATTATGCTTACTAGAGTTTTTGAAAAAAATATATCAATTTAAGAAGGTCACTTGTATTCCTATCTTGCTAAGAGTTTTATAATCAAATGTACATGTTTAATTTCTTCAAATAGTTTTCTGCATTGATAAAAATATATTCTTTTTGATTGCTGATATATTTGGATCCAATATATCATATTTTGTGCTTTCTACTTGTGCTAATTATTTTCTTTCACACTTATTTTCCATTTTTGACTTTTTGTATTGAGATTTATTTGTTCCTTTTTCAATTTTTCCCTCTATTTGTTTGGAGGTTATGTACTCTATTTATATTGTCTCAATGGTTAGCCTGGAAAAACAAGCATATTAACTTTTAAAAAATCTATTCCCAAATAATGCAAAGGTATCAGATTGTTCCACCTCTCATTACCCTACATTGATTTATAGGCTGTTGTTATCCAATAATTTTGTTTTATTGTTAACTAAAACTTTAGATATTAGACATGGTTGTTATTTTATATAGTAATTTTAAGTTTCTTCGTGTCTTAATAATTTCTTAGCCCATTCTTCTTGTAATCAGAAACTTCTTTTAATTTTTTTCCCATCTTCCTATATTATAATATTTAGAAATTTCTTGATGAGAGTCTGTTAATAAAGCCCCCTCAGTTTCTGTCTTTCTAAAAATCTTCATATGGCCTTCATTCTTGAAAGGCACCTGGGTGAGGATATGAAATTCTAGGTTTCTCTCGGCTCTTTAAATATACCATTTCACTGACTTCTAGCTTCCATTATTACTGTCGCTAAATCAGCTGACATTCTAATGTTCATTTTATTTCTAGGTTATCTGCCTTTTCTCTCTGGCTGCTTTTAAATTCTCTTTATATTGGGTATTCTACAGTTTTACTAAAATATGGTCTATCATGTATTTAGTTTTATTTATTCTATTTGAGTATTGAAGTATGAGTCTTGAATCTGATGACACATGTCTTTTATCAATTCTGGTAGAAAATTTGGAAGACATTCTTCACATACTGCCTCTCTCCCTGTGTTTTTTTCTTTTTTTAATTGTTATTATCTCCTCTGGCAGTCAAATTAGATCTATATTAAATCTTGTTACTCTATCCTCTGTGTATTTTAATATCTCTTTTGTGTTTTTCAATATTTTCTGGCTGCAGTCTTAATAATTTATTCAATTTCAGTTTATTAATTCTCTTTTTGACTTTGTATAACTACATTTTAACCTATCCATTGAGTTTCTTCTTTTTTATTTTTCTAAAAGTGCTATAAATATGTTTTTGTATGTGTGCCGGGTTGTTTTCGATGGTTTATTGTTTCACTATTCATGTCTTGCTTTCCCCTTTTTAATTTTTTTTAAAACATGGTAAACATGCTTGTTTTATATTTTGAATAAAATTATTTCCAGGTCTACACTCTTTGGCAATATAATTTTCTGCTTGTTGTTCTTCCTAACTCTTGGTCATGCTAGCTTGTTTTCTTATGTGTTTTGTGAGATTAGATTTTAAACCCAAGTTCATTGGGACATTATCCACAAGAATTCTTTTAGGCTCATTCCCAGGGTCTATTTTTCCAAGAGAAATTTGCCATTTCTTCTTCCAGGCACCTAGGGGGCACTACCAACTTGGCACAAATTTGATCTCTATACTGATCTTCAGGCTTTTGGAACTGAGTTTCAAACCGTGTGTGAGAACCAACTCATATTTATGAATTTTTAGGTGGTACTTTTTTTTTTTTAAGTTCACCCAGAGTAAAGGGTAAATCAGAAGATTTTCCTCACCATCTCCTACTTCAGAGAAGGATGTTTTATCGTCCATCTAATTAATGCTTTATGCCAGTGAGTACTAATCTAACTCCCCATCTTGCATGTGATTTGTGCTTTGTCTATTGGACAGAGCGAGCCTAAGCCAATCAGAGAAATTCCATCCCGTTCATACAACAATTGGTTCAGGTAACCCAGGACCTCCATCAGCATATCATATTTCTTTGACCACAGTGTTTGCGCCAGGCAGTGGACCATTACCCAGTTGGTCCATTTGGAATGCAACTCAATAGTTGTGGGAAGAGACACACTTTCACCACTAGATGTAAACATAGCATGTAGCAGATAGCTTCTAGCCACAGATGCAGCAGGCAGCTTCCTCACACTATGAGGGAAGCTAACCTTAAGATAAAATTGACATATGCAGGAGCACAAAGCTGAGAAAATTTCACAGAAACCAAGCTAGAACTCTGAGCAACATGAAGCCTTCAGCGTCTCTGGACTCTTCAATAATGTGAAGCTATGCATTTCCCTATTATTTAAGCTAGTTTGAGTTAGCGGTTTCTGTTACTTCTAAACAAAATCCTCTAAATCAATACACCAACAGACAGACCCAGCAAAAATGATCTTTCCTTGAAGAAACCTTTTCCAGTGTTACCTCTCTTCTCTAAACTTCTGTAATATTTACTTTTTGTATTATTAATTAGTACTAATCAGTTACTTTTCGTAAACAAATCTTGTTTATGTCTGTGGGGCATTTTTCTTTTTTCAGTTTGGAAACCAGTCTTACATTACTTTGCTTATCAGAAAGAGATCAGGCTTCAGAGATTTCTTCCACCGCTGTGGTGAGGGTAGAATGCAGATTAGAGAGTTCGCATGACTAAAGTATGTGTGTGAGAGAGAGAGAGAGAGACCACGCTATGGAGATAGAAAGAAAAGCCATTCCCCAAGCATAAATTACAAGCCTGAGGCATTTTGCAGAGCATATTGGAGAAAAATACCTCTTATAAAGACTCTGTCTTTAAAAGGAATCTTGAGCAAATACAGGCATAGACAGAGAATTTACTGCAATTATTTATGGACACAATCATTTTATTGCAGATGACATGGAACAAGAATTGCATAAGAAACAAAAAGCATCGGCAGAATATGAAAAAGACAAGAATGGAAAGGTAAGCAAAATAGAAGAGAAACATTCCCTAGTCCAGTTGTTTCCCAACTGTTTTCTTGTCAAAGAGACGTGTATGTTTATGACATGGAAAAGAATCCTGATGTCATACAGTTTTGAGGAACATTGCCTATTACCAAATACTTCCCTCTTAGATAGTCATAATAATTAGGCTACTATGGGATGCAAGAAGTCCTGCCGGAAATAAACATGCATAACTGTACTTACATAGCCTTCTCAAACTTTTCCAATGCAGAGGATATTTCTTCTAGCCATATTTATTAACAGCTATTGAATAACAATTCTGTAGATACAGTTCTGGAAACACTACTTAGCCCACATTGGCACAGGAATTTTATCCGTTCCTTAGTTTGCAAGTTTGAAATAATTGGAATATCCTGTCTGACTCTCAGTATTATAAGTTGCCTTTTCTGAATTTATGTAAATTGCTGTTTGTCTTTGTGCCTAATTGTTTTATTTCATAACATGAACCCGGTCTTTGTCAAATAATATTTTCTGGTTTCTTCCCAATATCATGTGCTAAATAACCCCACACCAGGAACTGTTGGGTGGATAAGTGGATTGAATGAACCCTACAGTAATGTTGCCATTGAAATTTATAAAGTCTAGAATGTACCGAATGGCTGAAAGGCTTTTTGTACTATGTCATGGTATACAATACACTTGCAACTATGGAAAAAAATGGATTATTGAGGTGGGTGGAAACTAGGCTCTTGGGTGACGTTTTCCCTTTTCCAAATTTCCTTAATATTTTTACATTAATTGTCAATAAATATTAAAATTATTTAAGGTACAGTGAATTTTTCTTCTTATAAAGGCAATTTATGCTTGTTAAAGAACAGTTATAAGCCATTAAAAATGTAAAAAGATAATGCAAATGACCCATGAAACCAATACCTAGAGATAATTAATATTAATGTTTTGATATTTTTCTGTTTGGTTTGCTTCTTTGTGTCAATGCATATATATAAATTTTTTTTTTTTTTTATATATATTTTATTGTACTTCAGGTGAAAGCTTACAGAGCAAATAGTTTCTCATGAAATAGTAGTACACATGTTGTTTTTTGACATTGGTTAACAACCCCACAACGTATTAAGCCTCTAAATTCTCAACCTTTTTTTTTGATGAAAATTACAGATGGCCAAAGATACACCGTTTCAAAAATTTCTACATTCACAGTTCAGTGACATTGACTACGCTCTTCCAACTGTGCTGTTATTCTCACTTAAGATGAAGGCTTACAGAAAAAATAGTTTTTCATTTAACAGTTACTACACATGTTGCCCTATGACAATGGTTAACAATCTCACAGCACATCAAGAATATCCTTACTCCACCTTGTGTTCCCTATCACCAGGGGGCTTCCTTATCCCCTTCTGTCTTCTGGACCTTGTCAGTGGACTATTGTACCTCTTTAGTCTCATTTGTTTATTTATTTATTTTTATTTTATTTAAACACCATTTCAAAACTTTTTACTTACACATTTAAGTGATATTGACTATGCTCTTCCAATTGTGCTGCCATTCTCGCCCAAGATGAAGGCTTACAGGACAAAACAGCCTCCCATTTAATAGTTACTACAAATGTTGCCCTATAGCAGTGGTCAACAATCTCACAATACATCGACAGTGTCCTTATTCAATTTGTGTTCCTTATCATCAGTTTCCTACTCTCCCTCTGCCTTCTGGCCCTTGTCACCGGACTCCTGTACATCGTTAGTCCCATTTAGTTTTACTGGGTGTCCATTCCCAGGCTTAACATCGAACCTTGAAGGTAACTTCCCCTCTGAGCTGAAAGGGTGTCTGGGGGCCACACTCTCGAGGTTTCTCTAGTATTCTTTAGGCCAGTATATCTGGTCTTCTTTTTTTTTTTTTTTTTGGGGAGTTAAAATTATACTCTACATCCTACTCCAGCTCTGCCCAGAACCCTCTGTTGTGATCCTGGTCAGAGGAGTCATTGGTGGTAGCCGGGCACCATCCAGCTGTACTGGGCTCAGTCCCGTGGAGGCCTTGGTAGCTGTGGACCATTAGTCCTTCGGACTAATCTTTTCCTTGTATCCTGTTCTCTTCGTTCTCCCTTGTTCCCGAAGGGATGAGATCAGTGGAGTATCTTAGATGGCCACTCATAGGCTTTTAAGACCCCAGACACTACTCACCAAGGTAGAATGTAGAGCATTATCTTTATAAGTAGTGTCATGCCAATTGAGCTAGATGTTCCCCGAGATCATGGTCCCCAGAGCCCTCCGTCCAACAACTCAGTCCCTCGGGGGGTTTGGATGTGTCTATAGGGCCTCCATGACCTTTCCTTGTGCAGGTTGTGTTAGTTTCCCCTGTACTATGTACTATCTCATCTCTCACCCAAGTTACCACTTACCTATTACCTATTTAGTATTCCCCCCCCCCCATCCCTGGTAACCAACAAGGATTGTTACATTTTGCATATGAATTTTTTCATGGGTTTTTACAATAGAGGTCTCATACAATATTTGTCCTTTTGTGATTGACTTATTTCACTCAGCATGATGTCCTCCAGTTTCATCCATGTTATGAGATGGTTCACCGATTCATTGTTCTTTCTCGTTGCATAGTACTCCATTGTGTGTATGTACCATAGTTTGTGTATCCATTCGTCTGTTGATGGACATCGAGGTTGTTTCCATCGTTTTGCTATTGTGAATAATGCTGCCATGAACATAGGTGTGCATATGTCTATTCGAGTGATGACTCTTATTTCTCTAGGATATATTCCTAGGAGTGGGATTGCTGGATCGAATGGTACGTCTATTTCTAGCTTTCTGAGGAAACGCCATATCATCTTCCAAAATGGCTGTATCATTTTGCATTCCCACCAGCAGTGTATAAGAGTTCCCGTCTCCCCGCAGCCCCTCCAACATTTGTTATTTCCAGTGTTTTTGATTCGTGCCAGTAATGCCGGGGTGAGATGGTATCTCATTGTGGTTTTAATTTGCATTTCTCTAATGGCTAGTGATCGCGAGCATTTCCTCATGTGTCTGTTGGCCATTTGAATGTCTTCCTTGGTGAAGTGTCTGTTCATTTCCTTTGCCCATTTTTTGATAGGATTGGTTGTCTTTTTGTTGTAGAGGTGTTGGATTTTCTTGTAGATTATGGAGATTAGACCTTT
The DNA here is from genome assembly GCA_030035585.1 of Dugong dugon. Lineage (NCBI taxonomy): Eukaryota > Metazoa > Chordata > Mammalia > Sirenia > Dugongidae > Dugong > Dugong dugon. The sequence continues at coordinate 164,061,754 of CM057483.1, forward strand.
GTCTGACTTGTACTGTCCAAAAATTTTTTCCCAGTCTGTAGGTTCTCTTTTAACTCTTTTGGTGAAATATTTGAAGAGCATAGATGTTTGATTTTTAGAAGATCCCAATTATCTAGTTTATCTGTTGGGTTTTTTGTGTTGATGTTTATGGTTTGTATCCTGTTAATGCCATGTATTAAGGTCTGAAGTGTTGGTCCTATTTTTTCTTCTATGAATTTTATAGTTTGAGGCTTTATATTCAGGTCTTTGATCCATTTTGAAGTAGTTTTTGTATATGGTGTGAGGTATGGGTCCTGTTTCATTTTTCTACAAATGGATATCCAGTTTTGCCAGCACCATTTGTTAAAAAGACTGTCTTTTCCCCATTTGATGTATTTTGGGCCCTTGTCAAAAATCAGGTGACCGTAGGTGGATGGATTTACATCTGAGTTCTCAATTCTGTTCCATTGGTCAATGTCTCTGTTGTTGTACCAGTACCAGGCTGTTTTGAGTACTGTAGCTGTATAGTAGGTTCTCAAGTCAGGTAGTGTGAGTCCTCCAACTTTATTCTTCTTCTTCAGTAGTGCTTTACTTATTCGGGGTTTCTTCCCTTTCCATATAAAGTTAATAATTAGTTTTTCCATCTCTTTGAAGAATGTTGTTGGTATTTGTATCGGAATTGCATTGTATTTGTAAATTGCTTTAGGTAGAATTGCCATTTTCACAATGTTGAGTCTGCCTATCCATGAGCATGGTATGTTTTTCCATTTATGTAGATCCCTTTGGGTTTCATGCAGCAGTGTTTTGTAGTTTTCTTTGTATAGGTCTTTTATATTCCTGGTCAGATTTATTCCCAAGTATTTTATATTTTTAGGGGCTATTGAAAATGGTATTGATTTCCTGATCTCCTTTTCATCGTTCTCTTTACTGGTGTATAGGAATCCAACTGATTTTTGAATGTTTATCTTGTATCCTGCTACTCTGCTGAATCTTTCTATTAGTTCCAGTAAATTTCTCGTGGAGTCTTTAGGGTTTTCTATGTATAGTATCATATCATCTGCAAACAGGGAGAGTTTAACTTCTTCATTACCAATTTGGATGCCCTTTATTTCTTTCTCTTGCCTTACTGCTCTAGCGAGAACTTCCAGCACAATGTTAAATAGGAGTGGTGATAAAGGGCATCCTTGTCTTGTTCCTGTTTTCAAGGGGAATGTTTTCAGCCTTTCTCCATTAAGAATGATGTTGGCTGTTGGTTTTGCATAGATGCCCTTTATGATGTTGAGAAATTTCCCTTCTATACCTATTTTATTGAGAGCTTTTATCAGGAATGGGTGTTGGACTTTGTCAAATGCCTTTTCTGCATCAATTGAGATAATCATGTGATTTTTTTCTTTCCTTTTATTTATGTGGTGGATTACGTTGATGGATTTTCTAATGTTAAACCATCCTTGCATACCTGGTATGAATCCTACTTGGTCGTGGTGTATTATTTTTTTGATATGATACTGAATTCTATTGGCTAAAATTTTGTTCAGAATTTTTGCATCTATATTCATGAGAGATATTGGTCTGTAATTTTCTTTTTTTGTGATGTCTTTGCCTGGTTTTGGTATCAGCGTTATGCTGGCTTCATAGAATGAATTTGGAAGTGTTGCTTCCTCTTCTATGCTCTGAAATAACTTGAGTAGAACTGGTACGAGCTCTTCTGTAAATGTTTTGTAGAATTCTCCAGTGAAGCCATCTGGGCCAGGGCTTTTTTTGGTTGGGAGTTTTTTTATTACCTTTTCAATCTCTTCTCTTGTTATGGGTCTGTTCAGATTTTCAATATCACTTTGTTGTAGTTTGGGTAGGCCGTATGTTTCTAGAAATTTATCCATTTCCTCTAGGTTTTCAAATTTGTTGGAATATAGTTTTTCATAATATTCTGTTATAATCCTTTTTATTTCAGTTGGGTCTGTTGTAATGTCCCCCATTTCATTTCTTATTTGGGTTATTTGTGCCCTCTGCTGTTTTTCTTTTGTCAGTCTGGCCAGTGGTTTGTCGATTTTGTTGATTCTTTCAAAGAACCAACTTTTGGTTTTGTTGATTCTTTCTGTTGTTTTTCTGTTCTCTATTTCATTGATTTCTGCTCTGATCTTTACTATTTCCTTTCTTCCAGTGGTTGTAGGCTTTTTTTGTTGTTCTCTTTCTATTTGTTTGAGTTCTGTAGTTAATGTTTTGATTTTGTCCCTTTCTTCTTTTTTGATATGTGCATCTATTGCTATAAATTGTCCTCTGAGGACTGCCTTTGCTGTGTCCCAAAGGTTTTGGTATGATGTGTTTTCATTTTCATTTGATTCTAGGAATTTTTTAATTCCATCTCTGATTTCTTCTATTACCCATTGATGTGTAAGCAGATTATTATTCAGTTTCCATGTGTTTGATTTTTTTTCCTTGCTCTTTCTAGTGTTAATTTCTACCTTGATGGCATTGTGGTCAGAGAAGATACTGTGAATTATCTCAGCATTTTGGATCTTGTTGAGGATTGCTCTGTGGCCTAAGATGTGGTCTATTCTGGAGAACGTTCCATGTGCATTGGAAAAGAATGTGTACTTTGCAGCGGTTGGATGGAGTGTTCTATATATGTCTATGAGGTCCAGTTGGCTGATTGTGTCCTTTAGGTCTTCTGTATCTTTGCTAAGTTTCTTTTTAGTTGTTCTGTCCTTTACTGAGAGTGGTGTGTTGAAGTCTCCTACTATTATTGTGGAACTGTCAATTTCTCTTTTCAGTGCTGTTAGAGTTTTTTTTATGTATTTTGGAGCCCTGTCATTGGGTGCATAGATATTTATTATGGTTATGTCTTCATGATGGATCATCCCCTTAATCATTATATAGTGTCCTTCTTTGTCTTTTATGGTAGATTTTGTTTTAAAGTCTATTTTATCTGAGATTAGAATTGCCACTCCTGCTCTTTTTTGATAGTTGTTAGCTTGATATATTTTTTTCCAACCTTTGATTTTTAATAAATTCACATCTTTGTTTCTAAGATGTGTCTCTTGTAGACAGCAAATAGATGGATCCTGTTTTCTTATCCATTCTGCCACTCTCCGTCGCTTTATGGGTGCATTGAGTCCATTTACGTTCAGTGTAATTATTGATAGATGTGAGTTTGTTGCTGTCATTTTGTAGTGCTTTTTTTTGTGATGCTGAAGTTTTCTTTGTTCTTCTTACTCTCTTGTGCTGAGTTCCTTTTGTTTGTGGATTTTGTGTTCATTTCTTTTGTTTTTGTAGGTTTTGTTTTTGTTGAGACTTTATGTTTCTCGTCTTTATTTTTATGAGTTGGTTTGTTAACTTTTTTTGTGGTTACCATGAATTTTACCCTTATCTTTATAATTTTGAAGCAGTCTACCGTTACTTGGTATCGCCTTGCCTTCTTCTCCTTTAGAAGGTTCTATACCTATGCCGTTTGTTCCCTCTTTCATTGTTTTGATGTTGTTGTCATCCTTTGATTGATTTCTCTGATTCCCTGTTGTATATCTTTTGTTTTTGGAAAGTCGTCTGTAGTTCAGTTCCTAGAATGGTATCTGGTTCATGTTAACCTGCATCCTAGGTCCTAGGTCCTGCCTGAGGGCTTAAGCTGTTTGTCCTCAGATCGAAGAACTCCCTTTAATAATTCTTGTAAGTTTGGTTTGACTTTTGCATATTCCTTTAGTTTCTGTTTATCTGGAAATGACCTAATTTCACCATCAAATCTGAATGAGAGTTTTGCAGGATATATTATTCTTGGCTGACAATTTTTTTCTTTCAAGATTTTATATATGTCATCCCATTGCCTTCTTGCCTGCATGGTTTCTGCTGAATAATCTGAGCTTAGTCTTATTGTTTCTCCTCTGTATGTGACTTCTTGTTTTTCCCGAGCTGCTCTCAGGATTCTTTGTTTGTCTTTAGTTTTAGCGAGTGTGAATATGATATGTCTTGGTGATTTTCTTTTGGGGTCTATTCTATATGGGGTTCGTTGAGCTTCTTGGATGACCAGCTTTTCATCTTTCATGATATTGGGAAAGTTTTCTGTCAGCAGTTCCTCAATGATCCTCTCTGTGTTTTCTGTTTTCTTCCCCTGTTCTGGTATGCCAATCACTCGTAAGTTTTTGCTTTTAATTGTGTCCCACATAACTCTCAGGGTCTCTTCAATTTTCTTTGTTCTTTTTTCTGAGTTTTCCTGAAACAGAGTTGTATCCAAGTGTTTGTCTTCAGTTCCACTGATCCTGTCTTCCATGGTTTCAAATCTACTTCTCAGCCCTTCTATGACACCGTCCATTTCTGAAATCTTGTTGTTTATCTTTTGGATTTCTAATTGTTGTTTTTGTATAATTTCGAGTTGTGAATTTATTTTGGCATTTTGTTCTTGCATCATCTTCCTGAATTCTTCCAATTTTTTGTCTGTATTTTCCATAAATTTGTCTATTTTTTCCTCATGTTTGTCAGCTTTTTGCCTCAGTTCTTGGAAAATTCCGAGTATTAGTGATTTGAGTTCCGTATCAGGTACTTCTAGTGCATTTTCTTCCACAGGAGAGTTATCTGGTGTTTTAATTTGGACGCCTATTGGAGCCATCTTGTCTTGTTTTTGTAAATGTTTTGATATTGTTTGCTGTTTTCGGGGCATTCAGTAGATATTTCTCTCGTTTATTGATTGTAGATTTTTTTTTTTTTTTCGTTCTTGTGGTACAGCTGGGCAGATCTAGTTGAGGAGGAGCCACTGGGATGGGTTGCTTGTGGCACTCACCGCAGCCACCAGGACGGTCGGTAGTCAGTGCTGGGCAGGTTCCAATAGGGCGTGCCTGCACCGCTTGGTGATGTGATGTCTAGTGCACGGTGCAGGTAGGTAGGGTGCAGCGGGAAGATGGTTATGTGTGAAGCTAAGCTGGATATGGGAGAGAGGAGAGAGGAGGAGGAGCAAAAAGCGTACAAACATAAAAGAATGCTAGGGGAGTTTGTCGTTGGAATGTACAGATGAGAGACTATGGGATGGAGGAAACCAGAAGGGGGAAGAGAAAGAAAAGGAAAGAATGACCAAATGAAAATCAGAAAAGTTAAAAAACTGCAAAGTTCCCAGGGATCACACCGATGCAGCTATGAGGTCTGGGGGAGTCAGTCTCAATTTTCACAGCTCAGCCTGGCCAGAAGGTACAGAGGCATACATCGCCTGGTATTCAGGGATCAGAAAGAGAAGGAAGAGATAGAGGGACAAGAAATTAAGCAATGAAGAAAGACAAAAGAGAAAAAGAGGTAAAATATGACAAAACTAATCAAAAAAGGAAGAAAAATAAAATTGAGAAAAAAAAAAAAAAAGGGCAACACCAGCAGTCAGTGCCTACAAATGGGACCCAGAGAGCCCCCACTCAGGGGCGCGAATTCCAAGAAGCCGATAGTCTCGGGGTTAAGTGACCGTGGCCACGGGAAGCAGAGGGGCCAACGAACAAAGGCCCCAGGATCCCACCCGCGCGGGAGCCCAGACCTGGAAACAGCCACACGCCCGAACGCAGCCCTACAGCCCCGCAGGAGAGAGCAGAGACGGCACCCGGACCCAGGCACCCAGGCAAAAGGAGGGGGAGGCGGCAGAAAAAGGTCCGCTAGGTGCCAGCAAACGGCTCCCAGAAAGCCCCCAGCCCGGGCGCGCGGAACCCAAGCACCGGCGCCCCCCCGCCCAGGGACCCCGGCCACGGAAAGCAGAGGGGCGAACGAACAAAGACCCCGGGATCCCACCCACGCGGGAGCCCAGACCCAGAAACAGCCACACGCCCGCACGCAGCCCTACAGCCCCGCAGGAGAGAGCAGAGACGGCACTCGGAACCAGGCACCCAGGCAAAAGGAGGGGGAGGCGGCAGAGAAAGGTTCGCTAGCTGCCAGCAAACGGCTCCCAGAAAGCCGCCAGCCCAGGCGCGCGGAATCCAAGCACCAGCACCCCCCAGCCCAGAGACCCTGGCCACGGAAAGCAGGGGATCCCCAGCTGAGGCGGAGAGGGGTGGGTGGTGGGAGAGCGCGCACCGCAGTTTACCGGTCGTTCTGTCTCCGACCAGATGCTCTGCAAGGCTGCTCTCCCGTTTGCTGGTCTCCGATAGGAATCCAAGATGGTGGATCCGCGCTGCGTTAGCTGGTAAGGAATCTCTGCCTGAGTCTCTCCTCGCTCTCCGTTCTCTTTTAGTATTCTCACTCCGTTTGGTGTTTGGCTGAGTTCTTTATCGCTTCATTTGGTGTTCTAGGGTTTCAGGATTGTTGATTCTCTGTTAGGCTTAGTTTTTCGGATCTTTGCTGTGGAGGGACGGCGTGGTGTTTCTGCCTAGAGCGCCATCTTGCCCCAAGTCCTGCATATATATAAATTTTAATAAAATCAGGATTATATTGTGGAAGTCATTCTGTAATCTTATAAGAAAGCCTAATATATATTGTAATCATGCATTCTTTTGTCATTTAACAGACTTTGAAAGCAGGAATTTAAATGGCTGCATAATATCTCATAGTATGTATGTTCCATAATCAATTTACCTCCTTCACTATTGTAAGTTTGTTTCCCTTTTTCTCCTATTATAAGTAAGGCTGCAATAAACATTATTATAAATAAATCAGAATATCAACCATTTATTACATCCCTATGATGTCATACATAAAAGAGTAGTATGTGTGTATGCAAGAGTAATGTGAATTCTGCCATTAGGTGTGTTTATGTCAAACTGATTGCATAAGCCTGAAATTTCAATATCATGGGGCGTAAATATACTTGGAATTTAAGTCACATGACCATGAATTATCTGGTTGTTGTTGAGATCAGACCCAAGGGCAGGCATACATCCTATTGACTAGGGGTTAAGTAAAGTAGACAAGACGTCTACCATTATAGCGTGGCCATTGTATGCCAGGCACTATTCCTGTCTCTGAGCCTTTTTCTCTGCCTTCCTAGAAGCGCTAAGCCCTCCCCTTACGTTGGCTGTTTCATCAATATTTACACCATCCTACTACAGCCACGTGTCCTCAATGAGGACGTGTATGACTTCTCTATCTCCTATACGCACCCCCCTACACACACACACTCAATTTCAATTATTCTTACATATCTAAACATCTCAAAACTATCTTTGGGCAACTGGTATGAATCATATCAGTTTGTGTATGGAGGACTGGTCTTTTACTGTAAATATTTGTCCTCCTTGCTAATGTAACTCAATTAGGAAGATATTTCATTCATACGCCACTTGCCCTTTCTAAAGATTGACAAGGAGGTGGAGGCTTGTACTGACCACATGTAAAGCTAGATCTACAGGAAGAAATTGAGCAGCAGCCGTAGGTTGGAGTACTGCAGATGGGAAAGCCTTCTTTGAAGTTCAGGCCCACATAATGAGATAACTACTTCTAGAAAGGACAGAATCCTGATTGACTTCAGCTGGCCAGGTAAAACACAATTTTGAAAAATATTTTTATTAAGCATGTATACAGTGCTTGTATACAACCAGAATGCTCCTTAGAAGCAAGAATGGCAAGACTTCGTCTCACATAATTTGGTCATGTTATCAGGAGGGACCAGTCCCTGGAGAGGGACATCATGCTTGGTAAAGTAGAGGGTCAGCGAAAAAGAGGAAGACCCTCAACGAGCTGGATTGACACAGTGGCTGCAACAACGGGCTCAAGCATAACAAGGATCATGAGCATGGCACAGGACCGGGCAGTGTTGCGTTCTGTTGTACATAGTGTCGCTATGAGTCGGAACCAACTCAACGACACCCAACAACAACAACAACGTACAATGCTTGAGTCCCTGGGTAGTGCAAACTGTTAAGAACTCTACTATTAACAGAAAGGTTGGCAGTTCAAAACCACCCAGAGGCACCTCAGAAGAGAGACCTGGCAATCTGCTTCTGAAAGATCACAGCCTTGAAAACCCTATGGAATGCAGTTGGCGGAGTCGACTCTATGCAAACTAACCACAACAAATCCAGTGCCTACGATACTCCAGGCATTGTTCTAAGTACTTTACAAATATCATCTCCTTTGATCCTTATAACAGCCCTATGAAGGAGATACTACTTTTTTATCCCCATTTTATTAGGTTAGGAAACTAAGGCACAAAGAGTGTAAACAATTTACCCAAGGTCAGCTAACAATTCAGCCAAAAGAGCTGGCTCCAAAGTTCAGGCTTTTACCCATTACACTTGGTACCCTGGACCAGGCAGTGTGTTTGGACTGGGGCAGATAAAATTATTTTAACAAAATCACTAACCTGGAGCTCATAAAGTATACAGACTAGTAGGGAGCTAGGACTCCCAAGCCGAGCGAAAAGATGTAAAATATTGTGACCAGGGCTAAAATAAAAAGACATATATAAAGATCTTAAGGACTAAAGATGAAGATACTATTAATACTGCAGGTAATTAATAAAACCAGAAGTTCTGTGGAGTCCCTAAGTGGGGCGAACAGTTAATGCACTCAGCTGCTAACCGAAAGGTGGGAGGTTTTGAGTCCACCCAGAGGCATCTTGGGAGAAAGGCCTGGTGATCGACTTCTGAAAAGTCAGCCATTGAAAACCCTATGGAACACAGTTCTACTCAGACACCCATGAAGTCGCCATGAGTCCCAGTCGACTCCACAGCAACTGGTTAACTGGTTTGATTATAAATTCTACAAGGAGTATCTGAGAAGGTTACAGAGAGCAGGTCACATTTGGGCGGGATCTGAAGAATGATTAAGACATGAAGGACTTTCAGGCAGGAGAAGCAACCCACCTGAGAATGTGAGCATGCTCCCTATGATGGTGGAATTCCAGCACTCAAATCACCCCTCTAACTAGAAGCAAAAGTAGACTGCTAAACTGTGCATATTATGTGCTTCAGACTCTATCCCCTGGGCGTGCTTCCATAAAGATTTCATGTTTACGTTTCCTTTGTAGGTAAATGTAGCCATATAAGAAAGTTCTGGCCAACTGAATATGGACAGAAGTGGTATACTCCATTTCTAGGCCTGACTCGTATAAAATTCCTCTGTGGTCTTCTATATTTTCTCTTCCTTTATCAGCAGGATGCAGAAGAGCCAAGAGGGGTGTTATGAATTGAATGGTGTCCTCCAAAAATATGTATTATAAATCCTAACCTCTATGCCTATAATTATAATCCCATTTGGGAATGGGTTGTCTTTGTTATGTTAATGAGGCAGGATTAGTTTAGGGTGTATCTTGAGTCAATCTCTTCGAGATATAAAAGAGATTAAACAAGCGAGCAGAGCAGAGACGGGGGAAGAAAGATGCCAAGACACATGGAGATCGCCCAGGAGCAGAAGCTCAGAAGAGACAAGGACCTTCCTACAGAGCTGACAGAGAGAGAAGGCCTTCCCCTACAGCTAGCACCCTGAATTTGGACTGCTAGCCTCCTAAACCGTCAAAAAATAAATTTCTGTTTCTTAAAGCCACCTATTTATGGTATTTCTGTTATAGCAGCACTAGATAACTAAAACAAGGGGCTAAGACCCTCAGGACACAAGAGATGACAGAGCCACAAGATGCAGGAAACCTGAATCCTTGAGTCACCCCGTGGAAGGCTGCCCACTAGCCATAGGCACCTGCATTGCACTTTGTATGAATAAGAACATTTTACTGAGTCTAGCTGCTGAGATTTGGGAGTTTGTTTGTTACATTAGCTAGTATTTCTTTTCCTTAAGTAATAAAGAAATCATTAATTCACAACTTAATTTGTATCTCCCTACAGCTCTGTGGATGAAGGGCTTATGAATTACAGAAAAAAAAAATGTAAAGCTCTTTCGTGAAGAAAAATACTGAAAGACATGCAGGCTAGCTAACATGGGTTATGTGTAGGGTGGAATTAGAGGTAGTCAGCAGGTATGTGTGGAGGAGAGGCAGGGGGAAGGTAAATAGGGAAAGAAAAGGGTAAAGAAGGTCAAAAACAAAGATTAACAAACTACCGCCTGTAGGCCAAATTCAGCCTTAGAAAGCACGCATATATTCACTTCATGCATCTATATAAAATTCTGTATGGTGGCACAACAGTTACCTGCTTGGTTGCGAACCAAAAGGCTGACAGTTCAAACCCACCCAGCGGCTCCACGGGAGAAAAACCTGGCGATCTGCTCCCATAAAGCTTTCAGCCTAGAAAACCCTGTGGGGCAGTTCTATTCTGTCACATGGGGTCACTTTGAGTCAGAACTGACTCGACGGCACCCAGCAACAACAGCATGGCATATGCACAAATACTTTAAATAAGAAATAATAAAAGAAAACATAAAGCTGTCTTTTCTTTGCACTTCTGGGTGATAATGTGTTTAAATGTTAACTCATATTGTGATAGTGGCATCTACGTATAAACAGTTTGCACTTTTCTCCAAGGCGGAGTTAAATTATTTTCCCACTGTTTCATCCTGCCCTACCCATCTTACAAGGTTGCCATGACGTCTTTGCATGCCGTTTGACCTTTGCTTGTTAGCCTCTGTCTGCCCTTGCTCACTTTCCTACATCGTGCTCCTACAATACTTGTGCTCTGTCAAGAACTCCACACCCAAGTTAGGCAATCACGATTTGCTATTTGAAAAGCTCTCCTCGGTAAATACTTTCTGGGGACACCACACGGTAATTTTCCTCAGTAATTTTTCTCCTGACATTCTTTCTCCAAATAGCCTTCCAGAGCAATTATGTCTGGGGTTGGAATCAAGGGTAGGGCTGCCTATTCTCTCAGGCTCCAGAACTTTGCAAGTTGGGATAATGTATACCTTAATCCAAGAATCTCTTATTACAAATTTGCAGGGGTGGGGAGGGGAAGGTGTGTAAAAGGCTGGATAGGAACTCTTAGCCATCTCTCTGTGAGGCCAAAGGAAGAAGCCTGATGTCATGGATTGAATTATGTCTCCGCAAAAAATGTGCGTATCACTTTGGCTCAGCCATGATTCCAGGTAGTGTGTGATTTTCCCATGTGTTGTAAATCCTGCCTGCATAATGTTAATGAGGGAGAATGGGCGGCAGTTGTGTTAGTGAGGGAGCACTCAATCTACAAGATTGGATTGTGTCTTAATCCAATCTCTTTTGAGATATAAAAGAGAGAAGCAAGCAGAGAGGAGAGGGACCTCCTACCACCAAGAAAGCAGAGCCAGGAGTGGAGCGTGTCCTTTGGACCCGGCGTTCCTGTGCTGAGAAGCTCCTAGACCAGGCGAAGATTGATGACAAGGACCTTCCTCCAGAGCCGACAGAGAGAGAAAGCCTTCCCCTGGAGTGGATGCCCTGAATTTGGACTTGTAGCCTACTAGACTGTGAGAGAATAAATTTCTCTTTGTTAAAGCCATCCACTTGTGGTATTTCTGTTATAGCAGCACTGGATAAGCAAGACACCTGATATAATCTCTAAGTATGAACACTGATTTGAAAAACTGCCTGCTCCATACATCAGCTCTGTTAGAGTGGGAGAGAGAAATGGGGAAGGAAAGAGAAGAGTAGAGGACCGAGGTGGACGCCCTTGTTCTTTGACCAGAGCAGGTCTTCCTCCCGTTCTTTCCCAACTCCTATTCCTTCAGTCCCTTTTTGTTGTTGTTTTATTGTAGTAAAAATATACACAACAAAACATACGTCAGTTCAACAATTTCTACAGGTATAATTCAGTGACATTGATTACATTCTTCAAATAGGGTAACCATCACCACTATCCTTTTCCAAATTATTCTACCACCGTTAACAGAAACTCCATGCCCTTTAAGCACAAACTTTCCCTTTCCCCCTCCCTCCCACCCTCCCACCGCTGGTAACCACTAATAATTTTTGGTTTCTATATGTTTGCTTAAGGGTCCCAAGGTGGTACAAATGGTTTACACTGGACTACTAACCTAAAGGTTGGCAGTTTGAAGCCACCCAGGAGTGCCGTGGAAGAAAGACCTGTCAACCTGCTTCTGTAAAGATGATAGCCAAGAAAACCCTACGGACTGCAGTTCTACTGTGTACCACATGGAGTCACCATGAGTTGGAATCAACTTGACAGCAAAATTTCATATATATATATATATATATATATATATATATATATATATATATTTGTTTATCTCATATAAGTGAGATCACACAATACTTGTCCTTTTGGGACTGACTTCTTTCACTCAGCATAATGTTTCCCAGGTTCATCCATGCAGTAGTATGTATCAGGACTTCATTTCTCTTTCTGGTTGAGTAGTATCCCAGTGTATGTATAGTATACCACATTTTGTTTATCCAGTCATCTGCTGATAGACATTTCGGTTGTTTCCACATTTTCCAGCAGCACTTTTAATACTGTGTATACCTGCCCTTTTCTGGTGGGAATAAATCTAAGGTGATGTCACACACACACACACGTAATGTTCTAACACTCTCTGCCACATTGTCCCCCAGCAGTTCTGGCATCATCTTCTTTCACCTTCAGCCACATGCTAACCTCAGTCAGCTGCTGAGGACAAACTTAACAGGTTTATTTTTTAAATGGAGAGATGTCCAACCATTTTAAAAGGAGAAATATTCCCACAGCCTTCCAGTTTTAACTTAAATTATTTTTATCATAATGCTATATAATATGAATAAACAGAAAATACCAATAGCTCTCTTTTTCATTGTGCGTTAAATGAAAGTTTACAGTTTAAGTTAGTTTTTCATACAAAACTTTATACACACCCTGAATAGCTCTCATTTTTTTATTAAGTGCTTTCTAAGAGCCAGAAATTCTTGTAAGGACTTTAGTGAATAAGCTTGTTTATTCCCCACAAAAACCTGCTAATGTAAAAGCTCTTAGTATCCTTATTTCATAGGAGTCAGTATTCAAAATCCCCCACACATGTGTCAGTTTGTTGTACTGTGGGGGCTTTCGTGTTACTGTGATGCTGGAAGCTATACCACTGGTATTCAGATACCAGCAGGGTCACCCATGGTGGAACGTGGAATGTACGAAGGATGAATCTAGGAAAACTGGAAATCATCAAAAATGAAACGGAACATATACACATCGATATCCTAGGCATTAGTGAGCTGAAATGGACTGGTATTGGCCATTTTGAATCGGACAATCATATGGTCTACTGCGCCAAGAAGACCACAGCCCTCAGTATGGATTATACCTCAACATAAAGAAAACAATGATCCTCACAACTGAAGTTGTCAAGGATTTCATTTTACTTGGATCCACAATCAACACCCATGGAAGCAGCAGTCAAGAAATCAAAAGACGCATTGCACTGGGCAAATCTGCTGCAAAAGACCTCTTTAAAGTATTTTAAAAGCAAGGATATCACCTTGAAGACTAAAGTGCACCTGACCCAAGCCATGGGGTTTTCTGTTGCCGCATATGCATGCGAAAGCTGGACGACGAATAAGGAAGACCGAAGAAGACTTGACACCTTTGAATTGTGGTGTCGGAGAAGAATATTGAATATACCATGGACTGCCAAAATAATGAACAAATCTGTCTTGGAAGAAGTACAACCAGAATGCTCCTTAGAAGCTAAGATGGCGAGACTACGTCTCACATACTTTGGACACGTTATCAGGAGAGATCAGTCCCTGGAGAAGGACATCATGCTTGGTAAAGTAGAGGGTCAACGAAAAAGAAGAAGACCCTCAACGAGATGGATTGATACAGTGGCTGCAACAGTGGGCTCAAACATAACAATGAGTGTGAAGATGGCACAGGACCGGGCAGTGTTTCGTTCTTTTGTACATAGGGTCGCTACGAGTCAGAACTGACTCAAAGGCACCTAACAACAATAGTATTCAAAATAGGCGCTATCATTGCAGACCCATGTCCCTAACCAGTATTCTCCTCATAAATGCTTATTTCTTTAAACATGTTTTAAAATCGGTTATGAACAAAGCTATACAAACCAATAAAATTTAAACAGTATCATTTTAATATGGCAGATGATGGTATTTTGCTCAAATATCACTTCTCACATGTATATAAGGAGCCCTGGTGGAGCAAAGGTTAAGTGCTCAGCTGCTAATCGAAAGGATGGCAGTTCAAACCCACCCAGTGACTCCACGGGAGAAAGACCTGGCAATCTGCTCCTGTAGATTACAGCCTAGATAACTCTATGGAGCAGTTCTACTCTGTCACACGGGGTCACGATGAGTCGAAATCAACTCGACAGCACCCAACAATAACAGCGCGTATATAGCAGTAATTATTATGACTTAGTCGGTTTTACTTCTAAAGCATGCGGCATGCTTATTCTGCCCTGCATTTCATGAGTATACCATTCTCTCACCTCTTTTATATTCAAACTACTTTTAAGTTTTTATGACGTAATTTTGGCTTTGCCTTGCTGGAATGCACCCTTCAGTTATTGAATTCATTAGCTACCTAGCAGTCGTTGGCTATAAGGCGGGCATAAACAGAGATGCAAATCAAGGCACAAAAATCCTGGGAAGAATTCAGTCATAAGGTAGACATTCAGACAATGTAATATATGTTTATGTCATTTTTTAAATGTATTATCAGCACAATGAACACAACACAATCTAAAAATTATTGTTGAGAATTCTCAGAGTTCTATGAACCATTATTGGGTGGACCCCAGGTGGCGCAGTGGTTAAGAGCTCGGCTGCTAACCAAAAGGTCGGCAGTTCGAATCTACTAGCTGTTCCTTGGAAACCCGATGGGGCAGTTCTACTCTGTCCTATAGGGTCGCTATGAGTAGGAATCGACTCGAAGGCAACGAGTTTGGGTTTTTTTTTTTGGCTTAGGGACAATATTTCGCAAAGTGAATTCTGGGGTACAGTTCCAAAAGACGTAAACATTTCAGGGGAAACAAACCATCCAACTATAAATAAGCTTGGGAATTACTAGTTAAACCCTTTTTGTGTGTATCTTTTCACTCCAGACCTTCCTGGAGACTTTAATATGTCAATGGTCACAAACTCTACAAGAGAGTGTTCTCCTATGCAGCATTTTCCAGTCCTTTAAAACTAGCATCCCACAGGACAGGGCCACACTTCAACTGGTTACTGATGAAAAGTGTTAACTCGACAATGTTCAACCTGTGGGACAAGAATCCAAGAAAGAGACTTAGTAAAAATTAGTTTCAGTCTTGGAAGAAGTACAGCCAGAATGCTTCTTAGAAGCAAGAATGGTGAGACTTTGTCTCATGTACTTTGGACATGTTATCAGGAGAGACCAGTCCCGGGAGAAGGACATCATGCTTGGTAAAGTAGAGGGTCAGTGAAAAAGAGGAAGACCCTCAACAAGATGGATTGATACAGTGGCTGCAACAATGGGCTCAAACATAGCGATGACTGTGAGGATGGGGCAGGACTAGGCAGTGTTTCGGTCTGTTGTACATAGGGTCGCTATGAGTCAAAACCGACTCAACCGCACCTAACAGCAACACATTATAATTCCAGGAATGATGTGCTGATGTTTAGACCTCATGACACACTTCTGGTTCCAGGTCTGTAATCTGTATCAAGAAGGCCAGAAGTTGTGTTGCTTGGCAATACTATGATAAAAAATGGACCTAGGTGGATGATGCTTGTGGTACCAACATACAAGGTCTTCCCAATAATCTCTCAGTTATACTATCTACTAGAAAAATAGCCCACTGGTGGCTTGTGTGTTGCTGTGATACTGGAAGCTATGCCACCATATTTCAAGTACAAACAGGGTCACCCATGGTGGACAGGTTTTAGTGGAGCTTCCAGAATAAGACAGAATAGGAAAGCAGTCTACTTCTGAAAAAACTGGCCAGTGAAAACCTTATGAATCACAACAGAATATTGTCTGATAATAGTGCTGGAAGATGAGCCCCCTAGGTTGGAAGGGCCTTGAAATGCACAGTGGCTGCAACAATGGATTCAAGCATACCAACAATCACGAGAAAGGCGCAGAACAGGGCAATATTGGCTTGATTGTTTTGTACTTAGGGTCGTCATGAGTCGGCACCAACTCAAGAGCAACTAACAACAACAACTTTTCCCTTTTATCTTTTCTGAACACAGCTCTTCCTTGTAAACTCCTATCAGTTGCAGCTAATCACAACCAACTCATGCCTGTAACGTGTTTTGAAACCTCTTCACCCAAAGCAATGAATTCATTAGGTGCATTATCTGCTGTCTAAGATATTGCAGCGATAGCTCTACCACTGCAAAACATGGATCTCCAGATTTCCAGCCTCTAATTACAGTTCCTTTACTGCCACCACACAGTCCTAAAGCTAATCACACACATGACACACATTGTTATGGGAGAATGCTGTATCTACATACCAATTTCTGCGCTAGTTTTGCTTGCAGTTACAAACAATCCCCAAAGCTTAAAGGCTTACAACCACAAGCATTTACTTATCACTCATGTTACATGAGTTAGCTGGGGTCAGCTGCAGCTGCTGTGTTGTTTCTCAGCTCCAAATGCTTCTGCTGCTTGGCTTTACTTTACCTGTGTTCTCATTCTAGCACCCAGATGTAAAGCACACCTAAGGTGGCACCTATCCATTCTTTTGGCAGAAAGGAAGAGCAAGAAGCTAAGCCAAACCACACAATCACATTCCAAGCTTTTGCTTGAACCTGGTCTCCATCACATGACCTCATAGTCCATTGGCAAAGTCCAGAGTCAATGGGACAGAAAGGTAGAGTCCTGTAACAGGGAAGAAAGGGAGTGAGTAATTGTGAACAGCAATACAGTAGACCACATCTTT
Organism: Dugong dugon; assembly: GCA_030035585.1. Taxonomy (NCBI): domain Eukaryota; kingdom Metazoa; phylum Chordata; class Mammalia; order Sirenia; family Dugongidae; genus Dugong; species Dugong dugon. The sequence continues at coordinate 164,078,398 of CM057483.1, forward strand.
TCATGTGTTTGAAGACTGCAGGTTTAAATCCTGTTATCAGCCACCCCACAGCTAACTATCTTACGGTATTATCACATTTCACGCTTACAGACTAAGAGAGCTAATTCACACAGGCAAAGTTTCTCTGGAATAAGCGTGTGTGCATTGCTTTTATCCTTACATTTAATTGCAAAGATTTGTGCATTATCAGCATGCGATTTTGAAAGAACATTAGAGAAACTGAAATATTAAAAAAAAGAAAAAGAAAAAGCTAATCACTTTCTTGCTTTCTGTATTAGCACAATTTATGCTGCACAGGCTCCAGCTGGGGTAGGGGGTGAGGGCGAGGGGGCACAGAGTCCTCAAACCAAAGCGGTTTTAGGATGCATTCAGAGAATCATATACTTTTACATCCCTTTTTGTTACCTTAATTACTTTTCTATTTGCCTTCCAAATGCTCGTTTATTGAAATTCAATTCAAATTCAGATTACGGTCTCTGAATAAGAAGATGCTAACCTACGCTTATTGTTAGAAATAGCCTTTGGAGAAATCTGAAGGTCCTGTAGCTCTACGTAAAAAAATTTCCTTTTGATCCAGACAGAGGACAAGTTGAACTAAGATGCCCATGGCAATAGGAAGCCAATATTCTAAAGAAGAATATGATTAATGTAAAACTCATTTATTTCAGCATTACGTCACCAGCCGTGGATCAATTTTATGTTAATGTTTAATTCAGAATGTCCATTTTGCTAGGCAAACTTGAAGGCCTGCTGTTAACTTTTTGGGGCATTCAGCTTTCTACAATGTATTTTCCTTTCATCGGAGGCTTTAAGATACTTGACCTCATGCACTCCATTTCTTATTATTGCATGGATCATTTGTTCCCACAGGGCATGAGACAAGCTTCTGAAAGGGTTTCTTTATTTTATTCTGTTCCTGGCTATTCTTTCTCAACTTCAGTATAGAGGAACATCCAGGAACTCATCATGGAGGGACGTTTGTCCAGATAATGGGATGGAAGAAAATGTGTCGCCTGGTCACATTCAATCAACAGGACATTTATCAAATCTCTTATTTGATTCGCAGGTTACAGGCGGACAGTAGGTTGGTACCCTATCCGCTGCCATCAAGTTGATTCCGACTCATAGCCACCCTATAGAATAGAGTAGAACTACCCCATAGGGTTTTCTAGGCTGTAATCTTATGGAAGCAGACTGCCACATCTTCCTCCCACAGAGTGGCTGGTGGGTTCGAACCACTGACCTTTCGGTTAGCAGTTTCACCACTGCACCATCAAGGCTCCTGTAGAAGAAAAAAATGGTAGCGTCGTATCCTATAGTGAATAACTGCTACTCATAGTATCATTTGCAAAGCAGCAGCAGCATGACCTGGGAGTTTGTAAGAAACATGGAATCTCAGGGCGGACTCCTGACTCACTGATTCAGAATCTGCATTTTCACAAAATCCCCGAGGATTTGTAGAACATTGAAATTTGAGGAGAGCATACCAGAGGACTCAATATGTCAGTTCATCAGCTATAGAATATAACTAGACCACAGCCGAATTGTGAAGATGGAGATTTTTATCCTTTTGGTACAGATTGTTTGTAGTGCCCTACCAATCTCCTACCACTGGACCTCCTTTTATTCCTAGTCCCACCCCACTCCACACCACCTCACCCACCTGCCCTCCAGCATCCAAAGCCTTCCAGCTGTTGTTATCGTTGCCGTGGAGTCAATTCCAACTCAGGGCAACCCCGTGTGTGCAGAGTAGAACTGCTACATGGATTTTTCAAGGCTGTAAACTTTCAGAGGCAGATTGCCAGGCCTGTCTTCCAAGGAGCCTCTGAGTGTGTTCAGATCACCAACCGTTCAGCTAGAGTCGAGCACTGTACCCCCAACTCTTATAACGGGGTGATCGTTTGCCTCCAGGTGCCCCTGTGATGAGCAGAATGCCAGTTTACAAAAAACAGGGCTCAGAACAGTGGTTCCCAAACTTATCTGCACGTTGGAATCACCTGGAAGCTTTGAAAGATGTTGATGCCTGTATCTCATCCCCAGAAATTGTGATTTCATTGTTTGGTGTACTAGTGGGGCTTTGTGTATCTGCCTGTCTTATGTGCTTTATTTGAGTGTTGAGAGGACAGGTAGTAACTGGAAGGGACCAGCTGAAGACTTCAAAATATCAAATAAATAAGCAAATTTCAAATGTTTAAATGTTAGTGTTACTATGCTTAGGACACTTCCTCTCCTATCCGTGACCCATACGACTTTGGGATAAGAGAAAGAAGAAATCACCCCAGTCTATAGACTCTATAGACTCTGAGGGGATTTTATTGACCTTGTGATATCCAGGACACCACATTGGTGAATGATGTAATTTCCCGAGCTAATTTCCAATATGCAAATGTTCACGAAGGCTTTATAGGTCCCAATATGACGATATCTTTTCCAGTCTCTTCTCTGTTCTTCAGCCCTTCCCCAGTCACCATGGCAACCCACACAGGCATTCACCAAGAAAGCTGAAAGGGACACTTTGGGTGTTTTACCTCATCTCCTTTCTTAGACATTTTATGGAATGAGTCATCTTCCAGAATTTCCTGGGATGGAGAATTAAAGATTCTCAAGCTCCCAAATTTTACAGATCAGATGTGGGGAGGACCATATCACTATCAGAGAGCATTAGCCCTCTGAAGGTCATATAAAATTGAAGACATAGCAGGGGTATCCCAAAACAAAGATCAGCTGCAATAAAAGGAAGAAAAGGGAATCTCCTGTGCAAACACAGGACCACTTAACTTTGGGAAACGGATGTCAGAGGCCTCATTCAGATTTTCAGAAAAGGAGAAATAGCCAAGAGTCTTCTGCCTGAGTTCACTCTAATTTTGTTTTCATTCCAAGCTTCTACGGGATTAATATAAAATGTCTGTAGCATTGGGCCTTGACAGTCTTAACTTGCTAATATTATTTAATTTTTATTTAGAAGGAAGTGTGCCTAAGCTTACACCTAGTCATTTTCTCTCCTCAGCAGCTACATGATGTATCAATCAGCTGTTTCTGCTTAACGAACAACTCCGAAGTTCACTGGAATACAACAGTGAGCATTTATTAACACTCTAGTAGGTGTGAGAATTGGCTGGGGTGGCTCTGCTTCAGACTTTGGGTCTGAGGTTCAGTTGAGTGGCTCTGCTGCACGTGCCTTTCCTTCTTGTGCTGTGAGGGACAGGTCTTTTTCATTCCAATGACAGAAACACACGTAGGAAATGCATAAATATGTGATTTCTATTATTGTCAATACTCTGACTTACTCCTCACTTATCGACTGTCTCATTATCCGACATTTCACTTTTACAACAATGGTAAAAAAAATCTACTACCCGACTACTTTGTGCATATGTCTGGCAGTAATGAAAGCCGAGGTGTGAGGCAAGAGTAACACTAGCTGTGATGGTTAAGGTTATGTGCCAACTTACCTGGGCCATGATTCTCAGTGGTTTGGCGGTTATGTAATGATGTAGTTTGGCAGTTATATAATGATGTAACTTGCCTGTTATGTAATAATGTAGTCATCTTCCATTTTGTGATCTGATGTGGACATCCTCTATTTTTGCATAATGCCAATTTTCACATAACAACTTGGTCTTTGGAACCTAACCATGTCGATAAGTGAGGAGTGGGTATAGTAGATGATTAACACATTAATGTCCACCGCATTGGGTAAAAAGCCAACAGGACTGAGTTGTAACCAGCTAAATTAAATTCCATGTTCCCTTTCCCCTTTGTGCTTTGAGAGCTCTTGTAGGTATTTCCAAAATGTGCCCTTCTCTATGTCGAGTTCCTTTCACTGGTGAAAAGCAGACTTCTTTGACTTAGGCCTGCCTTAGCTCTGTCCCTCCTGTGACAACGTGTTGGCGCTTGTTGGGGACCACAAAGGATGCACAGGTGCAGCACTTTTTGCCAGGTGGCTCCCTCCCCCGACTCAGCTGCCCTGAGCATGGCCTTGCCTGGCCAGTCCATCTGCACTTGCTCTTGGCTGGAATAGAATTAATGACATTCACTGTTGGCCTGTTTGTCTCACATAGCTCCAAGATGTGTCCCTTTGTCCCTTTGTCGGCATGCTGGCTTATACAACAGCTGCTGCTTTCAGCAGTCCCTACTGAGAGAAAACAGTGTTTCCTGTTAATATGGCTCCTTTGCTCAGAATCAAAGGAAACATGTTAAGGCTGTGGAGTCCTTTTTAATGCTGTCTCTGGGGACCATTGGTTTTTTTCATCCTACCCTTGCGAGGATTAAATCCAGCATGAGGACTGAACAGGGTATTCTGGGAGGGGTTGCTAAGCACAAAGGGCACAGAAAAGAGGAATAACATGATGGGTTCCCTTCTGCTTCTGCCGTGATTCCACACCGAAGGGTATCCAGCCCACAGAGCACAGAATAGCTAACAGCTGGGACTTCTGTGCTTTTCTTTTACCTATAAAATGCTGCAGAAAATTCCAGAAGGCGATGCCATCCCCCTTCCTTGCTCTTGCTCTTCTGTTTGATTGAGCCCCTCTTAATCCCTGTGAGCCTGAACAGTCTGTCTGTCCTGGTTTCCTCTCCACAGCTCTGAACCGCTTAGAGTTCAGAGGTGATGCTCTGTCAGGGGCCTGAGCGTCTGGCTGCAGATCAAGTGACTGACTAGTAATAACACCCTTTGCACTGCCACACGGAAACGTGCGTCTGCACTTAGAATACAAAGCTGGTGAGTTTTGAGGGCACTGAGTGCTCTATTATATCATTCGGTCCCCACAATGACACCCCGAGAGTTGGCACCATTTCCCTTCACTTATTTCCCTTCACTCTCTAAATGAGTGAGGAAACTGAGGCCTGGACAGAGCACCTTGGGCAATGTCACAAAGCTGGGAAGGACAGAGCTGGGACTTGAAGCCAATTTGGTGAGATTTCAGAGTCTATGATCCAGAATTCTATGTTGCTGGTGGTCAAACTTCTATAGCTACAAGGAATCAAAGACAATTTCTAGACTCTTATAAGAGTGTGGTCCATAGACTGGCAGCATCAACATCAACATCACCTGGGAGCTGATAATAGAAATGCAGAATCTCAGAAAATCCAAATCTGCATTTTAGCAAGATCAGTATGACCTGTGAGTATAATAAAACTGAGAGTCTCTGATCTAAAACGCCACCTTCCTTTTTTAGAAGAGTAAAAAGAGCGCTGGTGGGTCAGTGGTTAAGTGCTCAGCTGCTAACCAAAAGGTCGGCAGTTCAAACCCACCAGCTGCTCCACAGGAAGAAGATGTGGCGTTCTGCTTCCATAAAGATTACAGTCTTGGAAATGCTATGGGGCAGTTCTACTCTGTCCTATAAGGTCACTATGAGTCAGAGTCGACTCAACGGCAACAGGTTTTTTTAGTTTTTAAACTGTGTCAAGTGATGAGCTTAGCTCCAAAGTGTGTACAGAGGCAGGGCTAAAATCCAGGGTGCTGCAGAGATGGGGTGGAGGAAGCAGCCCATGCAGAGAGAAAGAGGGAAGGAAGTGAGATGAGAGAGGTGAGGGTGCCTTAAACTGGGTTCATGAGAAACAATCTCTGAGATGGAGATTTGAATGCAGGGGGTTATTGGGGAGTGAACTAGGGAACAACATCTGCAAACAAGGAAGGGAAGCACACAGCAAGAAGTTGAATCACAACGTAGTTGCAACGGAGAACTCAGCAGACAACATGGGGCACAGAGCTGGGATGGCCCTTCAAGTTAGTCTCAAATTGAGGCAAAGGGGCCAGGCCTTTGTGCAGTCCACCATTAACCAGTCATTCCATACCAGTTGACCCCAGCTGAGGGCAATTCCTGGGGAGGGACTCAGCAGCCAACAGAGGAATGATTGTCTCATCTCTGGGGTTGGGGGGGAAGGGGAAGTGGGTCTGGGTACCGCTCATGGTATTCACTGCAGGGAAGTAGAGGCTGCATAAAGGTTTTGAGCTTTATATCAAGAACAACAGGAAGTCATTAAGAATGACATCATCAAATTTGCATTGGATAAAGATCCTTTAAGCTCCTGTCTGGCAACGACCTAAATTCATGAGAGAAGAGTGGTGGTTCGAACGAGGGGAGAAGCTGTGGAAGTAGAAGTGGGCAAGAGATGATTTTGACTTAGAATGTACAAGATATTGTGATTAATTAGCTGTGGGAACATGAAGAAGGACATGTCCAGGTGGATCTTGGGCTTCTGGAATGGGTAACGTGGAAGACGCAGGTGGATTTCCAGAGATGGGATCGCTGAAGGAGATGGTTTGCAAAGAAAGAGTAAAGTCTTCTTTGACAACTTAACAGCACTCAATTCTGCCCCAGGATTTTAAACATTTTTTCCACTTATCTTATTGTTTAGAATCATTCATCCCCAGCATGCATGCCAGGTATTTGATGGCTGTTCTCAAAACAGGTCTTTAAGAAAGTTTGAGGCTCTTGTTTTTTTATTTTTTGCGCTTTTTTTAACCTAATTTAAATATAGCATGTAAATATTTTTGGTAAAATATTTCCAAATTATCATTTTATGGAGCAAAAAATAATTCAAAAGAATAATCAGAAGAGTCAATTTGCCATCAGGATGTTTCACCTAAGAGAACACAGCTGTAAGAGAAGACCAAAACCACTTATGTTAATAAAACCAGAAAAACCAAACCACCATCCATCAAATCAATTCCAATTCATGGCAACCCCATGTGTATCAGAGTAGAACAGTGCTCCGTAGGGTTTTCAAGGCTGCTTTCAGAAGCAGATTGCCAGGCTTTTCTTCCGAAGTGCCTCTGGGTGGATTCGAACCGCAAACCTTTCGGTTAGTAGCCAAGTGTTTAACCATTTGCACCACCCAGGGACTCCATGTGAATAAAACAAACAAACCCATTGCCGTCAAGTCGATTCTGACTCATAGCAACCGTATAGGACAGGGTAGAATTGCCCCATAGGGTTTCCAAGGAGTGACTGGTGGATTTGAACTGCCGACCTTTTGGTTAGTGTCCAACCTCTTAACCACTGTGACTTGTGAATAAAAGGCTCTAAGAAAATAGTGGGGCGAAATGGAATTTCTATTTGTATGAATACACTTGCATATGTATTTCCTTTACTACTCCCTCTCAATTTTTGTAATCACCCTGGTTGACAGAGCCAGACCCTCTTATTAATCAGTCAGTGAAGTCATTTCATTATGCATTCATAGTTAAGCACCTGCAGTAGTCTTGTCAGGTGTCTGTACCATAAAGTTACTCTTTTTCCTCCTTTCCATACTAACCTCTTTGGAGGAAGTCACTAGGCTTAGCCCACACTCAAGTAGTGGGGAATTGTGCGCCACATTCTTGAGGGCAGAGTAGTTAAATAAATTATTTGGAATTCTTCTACATGGGAAATGTGTCTCTTCTCCCCCTTTATTTATTTGAACGTTTATTTATGTCAGTATGGATTCATGGATACTTATTTTAGACTTTGGGTAATAATCCTACACTGCTTTATTTTGTTGCTCAAGTTGCTCCAGCTTTGACCATCGGGAGCTCATTCAGTTGGCTCTTGTGTCCATTTGACATACCCTTATCATTGTGGATTTTTTTTAACACTTTCTTACTTTCTGGCACTACAAGATGCTCCAGGCTCATCTTGTATATTTCCTGCCCCTACCCTAGAATCAGCCATTTCTCCAAGGAGCTAAGGCGAATGGTGTTAGATATAAAGATTTGGTTGCTAAGTGCTTTGTTGTTGTTGTTGGGTACCATCAAGTCGATTCTGACTCATAGTGACCCTATATGACAGAGTAGAAATGTCCCATAGGGCTTTCTAGGCTGTGATCTTTACTGAAGCAGATCACCAGGTCTTCCTCCCACAGAGCCACCGAGTGGGTTTGAACCACCAGCCTTTCAATAAGCAGCTGTGGGCTCCCTGCTAAGTGCTTTAAATGTCTTTAAATTTTTTTTAATAGTCCACTCTTGTGCTGCATTGGAAAAAGAAGCTAGTGTGCATATATAAGATTCCCTGTGAAATTCCAGGATTTGCACTCAAAGGCAGCAGGAATCACCAGATATCTCAGAAGAGACACAGGACCCTGAAAGCCAGGAGAGCCTGGTGTGGTTCCTACACGTGTGATGAGGGACCAGAACACCAAAGAACTATTGGTCCAAAGCTTCTGGCTGAATTTCAAAGGAAGCTGAATCTCTTCCAGCAATATGTGATTTGATTAAAGAAAAGAATGAAACCAGGGTTTAACCAATTAAGAAATGTGGGCACAGCCCTGGTATTCTTAGATAGTCCTCCAAATCATACTGCCATCCTAAAACTGGAGGATAGGTCAAGACTAGCAGCTCAGATGTTGAAAAGCAGCTCCTCATCGTGCGCTGGGCATCACTGTGTGAAAGAACACTGAAACTGAGGCACCTGGCATGACTAAGTGACTGACACAGGTTTCAATCCAAACTTCCCTTTGCTCTATATCCCCTTTTTTCTTCTGCTTGCAGAATATGTGCACCCCCTCCCTTTAGTGAACAAGTATGTAGTCACACTGACTTAAGACTATGATAAAAATGTTTTGTTCTCAGAAGGAACACTTGTAACTGATGTATGACAAAGTTGTGTATGGTTAAGCAGATGATAAGACTGTTCCAGAAAGGGAATGACAAGAATGTTCCCCAAAAAAGATGTTTGTGTACACGTTTACTTGTGCAGAAGTCTGTAATGGAAGATGGATTAACTGACATTATGAAAGGTTTATTTGTGACTCATATGTAACTCATGTGCAAACCTCAGTACTACTGCTTAAAATTCCTTCTCCCCTTTTGGACTTTGGAGCACTTCCCAGTGCTACCCCAACCTGGGAGCACTTCTCAGTGCTACCTTAACCCGGGTTGTTTTCAATTCCACAATAAAACTCTATGATTTCTCTCCTTGCAGAGCTCTTGTTATTTTTACACTTTGACATATTTGGTGTCAGAAGTGGGATTTTGAAGGCGCATTATCTTCTGCAACGTCAGAGGTGCCGAGGATCTGGGCTCCGATGTCAATTGATTCAATTAAACTCTCCATCTGTGCGGGCTTTGGGAGTCATCTTAAGGTAAATAACCTCTGGAAATTTGAGCTCTGTTTTCTTGCATCAAAGTTTTTTGAGGTTTTTTTTTATTCCTGCAGTTAAACGTTTGTTTGTTGTGCCTGTCTCACTATGGGGTATGCTAAATCCAAAAAGCAGGTGAATTTCCTAGTAGAACTCTGGCTCACTACATGGCTAAGAACTATGGGTCTAAGTTTTATTTGTATTTTTGTTTGAGCTCCCTAATGATTGTTTGTTAAATCAGTGGCCACTGTGGGGTTCTTTCGATCTCTCTAAATTAGTTTGTTTGTTTGTCTGTCTGTTTGTTTGTGAGCAATTTAAAGCTGGTTAATCAGAAATGCTAGCTATCATGAAGAATCAGCAAAAGACTTAATTCAGGAAAATTTAGTCTCCCATATAACAGCTTTCTGAGTTCCCAACACTGAGAACACCCAGTGCAAAGCAAGAGAAACAAAGTAGAAAGCCCTTCAAGACAGACTTGAAGAGACCTTAGAGGCTCCCTCTAGAATATGCTGATAACTGTCCTTGCCAAGATAACTGAATAGCAGCATAGTCGCAGCTGCAATAGTAAGAAGAAATAAGAAAACTGAGATGGGACTGACTCCGTGTTGCTGGGCAACTGGGCTACGATCCGTGCTGCTTGCCCTTCAGATGGTGGCAGCGTGGCTTCACAAATGAGTGAGGGCTCTGCCAACTTTGCACAAATCTTCTGACTTTCAGAAATAATTAGGACTGGGGAAATTAAGAGAAACAATCTTGAAGGCAAGGCAGCTAAACAAGCTGCTTCTCAAATTACTCTTGCCCTTATGATGAGTAAGAAATTTCCCAAATTTGTTTATTGATGACTCTAATTTTCATGAATTAGCTTTAGAAAGACTTTTAAAACATCCCCCCCCCCCCCCACTGGGACACTAATTTAAAGTTCATGTCCAAAACACTATAAGTTGAATATACTAGAAATAATTTAGATTTCAGTAATCAATTTAAGAAAATGAGTTTCTATCTGTTTTTCTTTCCAGTTTAAGAAAATGGGTTCCCTTTTGTGTTGTCCTTCTCAGAGAATTTTTGTTTCATGCTTAACTTTAGTTAAGGAGTCTAAATAAAATTCCTCCATCTGAGACTCTAGCAAGTAAATAAGCTTATGTAGGGCCCATTTTTCTGTTGATTTAAGTTGATCTCATTCAAGAATTGTATATATTTTAATAAACTGGGTTGTTTGTGTTGTGTGATACTGAATAAGCTTGGTTTTTAAGCTGGCCTCACAGACTGGTGAGTTTATGTGGTTTCTTTCTTTTTTCTGTTTCATTTTGTTCTAAAAAATCTTGCCTCTAATTTAGAAGCATTGTGTCTTTTTCTGTCTGATATCAAGTTGAAGGCCATGGCTGGTGTTTCTCATGGGCCTATCTAAATCTCAGTTTTTATTTTCTCTTCCAAGAAAAGCTACTTCTTGTGACTGAGCTGTTAGTAACTACTCTGAGAAACTTTGATATGAATCTGTCTATTTAAAAATTGTACTAAAAAAAGAATGAATTGTTTATTTTAATTGGCATAACAAAGCCTTGAAGAGGAACAAATTATTCTAAATTTCTTCTCTAAAGGATCCTACAAAACATGCAAAAGATAAGGTTATTAAAACGTAATAATTTCCAACCTCTGGATAGTATTATTAAATTAGTATTATAATATTTCTTCAAAGAACTTACTCTGATTTGTTTAATGATAAATAAACACTTATATAAATTGAATACTCCTAATATTCTCAAGAATTATTGAAAATGAATTCACTCTAACAGAAGTTTTTATTTTTATGAATATGCCAACTTAAAAGTAATTTCCAAGAACTTAGACTATATTGAATATGTGGAAAGTGTTTTGTCAAGAATTTGGATGGATATGGAAAATTGTAGAAGTTTGAAAGGAGGCTAAGTAGCCAAAATGAGAAAGAGAAAAGCATGGGAAAAGAATTTGGATGGAAATGGAAAGTTGTAAAAGGTTAGAAGAAGATCAAATAGAAAGTTATGCTAAAGTTAACGCTATGCCATAGAGAAAGAATATATGTATATGTATTTAAGATTTGTGTATGTGTATTGAAGGGTGGTGCGGTGGGAGATATATATTAAAGACAAGAAATTTGGAAGTTTTAATAAAAGGGAATTTGTTTGATGTGGTCAACATTCTTGTTTACTGTGACTAAAAGTTTGATGGGTTAGTTTATGAAAATTTTCATAAACAACAAATTTTAATGTCAAATAGCATATAATAAAGAATTGTGTTTCCCACTGTTAAGATAACAAAATTTTCCTTGATTACTGGGTTGAAGAATTAATTTTATCTTGTGCAATCTTCCTTGAAGGCAAGGGTTTTAACAAAATAAATTCCTGAGTATGATAAGGTCTTACAGTTTTGAAACTTCATAGAGAGCCATAAAAGATTTGATTTTATTTTCTGAAGAGAAAAATGCTAAAAAACAAATAAACAAAAAAATTTGTTTGATACGTTGTGAATTGCGTGAAACGTTGTCAAATCAGGAAAATTGCCAAATTTTCTTTGAGTTAAAATTTATGCCATAACTTCATTATTTCAATTACTGACTTAGTTGCAACTTTGTTTCCTTTGGGTGTAGCATCATCAAAGCCAATGGTTTTAACAAAAGAATTCACATCATTTGCCCATAGAGTTTTTGTTACTATTTAGATATTTAGAAACTTGGTGATCTTAGTATATTCTTGATATGTCCTGACTGTTTGGTATTATGTCTCAAGATTGTTATGTATTATAGCTGAAGCTCTTTAAAAATAAGGTTAATCATTATATTTAAAGATATTTTCATCTAAAGTTTTTTTAAATTGACTTTATTTAGCTTTGCATTAATTGAATAATTAATTCCCATCAGGTCTTTCACTGTTAGGATCGTTATTATTACAAATAACCATAAGCCATTTTTATGTTTATCATTTGCAAATAAGTTTTACTTCACTGATTCACTGAAAACACTTGTCCAAAATTTCAACAAAAATGAACTATATCAGACTTCTATAGAAGGAATTAAACCTTGGATCCATTTATCTCAATTTAAGAAAGCCAAAACGTCTCTTTGGAATAGTCAGCCCTCTGGAGATCTGAAAATAATCTTTAAATGCCCTCATGGCCAGAAGAAGACAACATCTGAAGTAGGCAACTAATCCCAAAATCGCAGAACAAGACCCCATGCATGGACTTTGTTCAGTATTTGTCTTTGCCATTGCTAATACTTCTTTTTGTGCCTGGATAAATACTACAGGAGAAATAGAACAAGATATCAGAAAAATTTGCTAAAAAACTGCTTGACTTCATTCAATGCCTCCTATGCCTGATATTCCTTTTCTGAATATTTTTAGCTGGTTACCTAATAGTATTGACTCTTAGTTGCATTTTTTATTGCAGGGTGGATTGATTATCTTGATTATATGAATTGTTTCTCTAATGATTGTAATCAAGTTACTGTTTCCCTGACAATGCATAAAATTATGTATCTTGAAGAAATCATGTTTGTAGGGAACTCCAGTTTCACACCTAGAGTTAGTCTTTTGGAAATGCCAAGTTGTTCTTTCAAATGTGGCCTTGCTCTACGCATGCCCCAACCAAAACATCACAGAAGCAAAGTGTCTAAACTGTGGCATGGTGAAGCAGGGTATCTGTCTGTGATATAATAAGTACAGAAGGAAAGCACCCATAGAGTAAGCCCATGCAGGTGAAAGCACTCTTATAATGGCGATCAAGGAATCTCTCCAAAGATTCATGATCAGAAGAGCGGAATGTGAAAGAGCACTAAAACTGAGGCACCTGGCATGACTAAGTGACTGACACAGGTTTCAATCCAAACTTCCCTTTGCCCTATATCCCCTTTTTTCTTCTTGCTTTCAGAATATGTGTACCTCCCTCCCTTTAGTGAACAAGTATGTAGCCATACTGACTTAAGACTATAATAAAAATGTTTTGTTCTCAGAAAGAACACATAACTGATACATGACAAAGTTGTGGTTTATGGTTAAGCAGATGATAAAACTGTTCCAGGAAGGGAATGATGAGAATGTTCCCTGGAAAAATGTTTACATATGCAGTTTACTTGCACAGAAAATCTGTAATGAAAAATAGATTAACTGACGTTATGAAAGGTTTACTTGTGACTCATATATAACTCATGTGTAACCCCCAGCCCTCCTGTATAAAATTCCTTCTCTCCTTTCAGACTTCGGAGCACCTCCCAGTGCTACCCTAACCTGGGAGCACTTCTCACTGCTACTTCAACCTGGTTGTTTTCTATTCCACAATAAAACTCTATAATTTCTCTCCTTGCAAAGATCTTGTTATTTTTACATTTTGATACCTGCTACCACTGAAAATGAATCCCAGGAATTTAGAGATGCTGTAGTGTGAAAACGATTTGCATGCAATCTTTGTGATATTGAAAGGAAAGTGGTATATAAGTGTATAAATATATGTTTTCTTGTTTAGGGTAAGGAGTCCCTGGGTGGTGCAATCTGTTAAGTGTTCAACTACTAACTGAAAGGTTGGTGGTTCGAAACTACCCATAGGCACCCTGGAAGAAAGTCCTGGCTATCTGCTTCCAAAGGTCACAGCCTTGAAAACCCTGTGGAGTGCAATTCCACTCTGACACACATGCAGTCGCCATGAGCCAGAATCAACTCAACTACAATTGGTTTGGGTTTTTTGTTTTGTTTTGTTCTAAACTATACATTAAATATAGTTTCTTTTATTCCTTAAATATCTATAATTAAATTGACGATTTTATAGTCAATGGAAATTTAGAATCAATTAAATGTTTAATTCCTCCATGCTGTTTATCCTTGAACAATGGAGAGCTGCGGAAGGTTCATGGCCTTGTCTTGGTCTCACACTTGTGCCAACAAAATTTACTTTTCCTGTGGTGCATTTTGTGAAGTCCTTGTGAATTCACCAGCTTCTCAATCTCTCTATCTCTGTCTCTCTCTCTTCCCTTCTCTTCTTCTCCCTTTCTTTCTCTCTCCAGTCCATGAAAATCTTTCTGAATGTCAGTTTTGCTCATCAACAGTATTCTAGCTTCTGACTTTGTAAAAAGATGAAATGTTCCTTTTCCCTCCATTCCTCAGAACTGTCTCAATAGTTTAGGAATATCTGAAACTTAAATGTTTAAAAAAACGTACCTGTGAAAATTTTGTGTTTTTTTTTTTCAATTTCTTCCATAGTTATTGGTCTATTTGATATTTTTACCTCTTTCTGGATCTATTTTAACATTCTATGTATTCCTAGAATTTTTTCTACTTTATCCAAGTTTTAAAAATTATTAGCATAGAAGCTATGTAGAGTCTTTTTATAATTCTTTTCTATTTCCTCTGAGCATATGATGCTCTTCATTTTATTCTTAATTTTCTTTACTAGGTTTCATCTTTTTTCTTAATTAGACTAATTAGTGGTTCGTCTATTTTTTTGTTCTTATTGTTAAGGAAAACATGCTATTTTATCCCACATTTTCATTTGTTTATGCCTGTTTTTCATTTTATTAATGCATTTTTTGTTTCTATTTCTCGTTATTTACTTCCTGAGGTAACTGCTAAATTAAATTATTTCATTTTTGCTTGTTTAATAAATGGCTTGTAAACTAGAAACAATATTGGCCCATATGCTATATGTCCACTAAGCATTATCATTATTTGTAGATGTTCTACACTTACTGATTTTATTTGTTCTTTGGCCCAAAAGTTATTTCAGTAGAGTCTTAAAAACATTTAAGTTGGAGTTTTTCTTTCTGGTTTTGTGCCTTATGTTTAGTTTTATTTCATCCCTGTTATCTTTCAAAGTGTATAACTAGACCATTTCCCCATTCATTTCACCCACTAATGCAAAGGGCCTGGTGTACATGTCACCATGGGCATTCAGCACAACAGGTAAGTTTGTGTGTGTGTATGTGTAAATATTTTAAAGATATTGCTGTTGTTAGTTGCTGTTGAATCGACTCCAACTCATGGCGACCCCATGTGTACAAAGTAGAACAGCTACAGAGGGGTTTTCAAGGCTGTGACCTTTGAGAAGTAGATCACCAGGCCTGTCTTTCAAGGCGCCTCTGGGTGGGTTTGAACCACCAACCTTTCAGCTAGTAGTTGAGCATTTATGCCACCAAGGGACTCCTATTTTAAAGATAAATGAAACCATATTTAATGTACCTGAAAACAAGAATACATGAATCTATACATTTTCTTTTCAGTACCACAGAGATTGCATCTAAGCTAATGCTATTAAGACCCTAGGCTTTTCCCAAAGGCAAATATAGCAAATGAAACACCTTGCAACCAAAATAGAGCTAAATCTAACTTGAGAGGGAAGTAAGAAACAGTCATTCTCCATACCATTAAAGATCATTCTTTCTGCCATGTTTGGTTTGGAGTAGGGCTTCCTCTACTCCAGTGCTTACTAAACATGTCTGCTGATTAGAATCACCTGGGAATCTTTTGCACCTTCCAAAGCCCAGGCCATATCCCAGACCAATTAGATCTCTGGGCTGAGACACAGGGATCAGTATTTATGAAGCACCCAGAAGATTTCAATGTGCAGACAAGGTAGGCCCATTGCCCCACTCACAGGTCTAGGGCACACACCAGTCAACCTTTCTTGCAGTTAACTGTCAGTGTTGTAAAGCAGTGGTTCTCAAACTTGAGCTGCATCAGAATCACCTAGAGGGCTTCTTAAAACACAAATCGCTGGTCCCCAGCCCCAGAGTGTCTGATTCAGCAGATGTGGGGAGAAACCTGAGAATCGGAATCTCTCACAAGTTCCCTGGCAATACTGATGCCACTAGTCCATGGACCAGTCTTTGAGAGCTACTTTAGTAGAAAATTGGGCTTCTGTTTCAGAAAGGAAAATATATTTGAAATTTAGCTGTAGCATGAATTTCTTTCAAGAAGCTGCCGTGACTGGAGCTTCCAAAAGGAAAGCATATTGAGTACATTATTCACAACCATATCAGCTTACATCTTATAAACCTGCTGTGCTCTCATTTAACAGAAGTCTTTATGAAGTATTTATTGACAAGTACTTTGTAGGCAGCCAGTCTAATTGGCATATTAACAATTCAAGCACGATGTAGTTGTTTCAACCTAAGAACTTCATTGCACATTTTAGCATTAATTTCTAATTAACTGGTAATGTTTTCTTACGTTTTTTAATGAGCTCATCTATGCGTGGATTAATTCTTAATCTGCACTGATTTCTGTAGTAAAAGGATTCAATATGTTTCTTTTCTCTCTAAGGATGTAAGATACTAATTAGATTAAAAAATAATCTCTCCACAGTGAGTGTGTGTGAACATGGGTGTGTCATCAGCTGTGGACACTAACACAGTGCAGTGAGGTCCAGTGATGAAAGACAAAGCTTCAGTTACAGAGTGAAGGTCTTGAGGTCCCATGTAATGTTGTTGTTGTTAATTGCTGTCAGGTAG
Source organism: Dugong dugon (assembly GCA_030035585.1). Lineage (NCBI taxonomy): Eukaryota > Metazoa > Chordata > Mammalia > Sirenia > Dugongidae > Dugong > Dugong dugon. The sequence goes on from CM057483.1 coordinate 164,094,926, forward strand.
GCTCCGACTCATGGAGACCTTATGTATGACGGAACAAAATGCTGCCTAGTCCTGCGCCATCTTCATAATTGTTGATATGTTTGAGTCTATAGTTGTGGCTGTTGTGTCAATTCATCTCACTGAAGGTTTCCTTCATTTTCGCTGACCCTCTACTTTCTCAAACATGATGTCCTTTTCTAGCAATTGGTCTTCCCTGATGACATGTCCAAAGTAATCGAGCTGAAGTCTTTCCATCCTCCCTTCTATGGAGCATTCTGGTTGTATTTCTTCTAAGACTGATTTTTTTTCCTTCTTCTTGCAGGCCACTGTATGTTCAATATTCTTCACCAACACTACAGTTTGAATATATCAATTCTTCTGTCTTCCTTTTTCATTGTCCAGCTTTCCCATGCATATGAGACTATTGAAAAGACCATGACTTGGGTCAGGGGCACCTTAGTCATCAAAGTGACAGCTTTGCTTTTTAGAACTTCAAAGAGGTCTTTAAAGAGGTCCGCTGCATTGGGCAGATTTGCCCAATGCAGCGGATTTCCCCAATATGTCATTTGGTTTCTTTTTTTATTTTATTGTTGTACTTTAAGTGAAAGTTTATAATTCAAGTTTAGTCTCTCATACAAAAATTTATACATACATTCTTATGTGACCCTAATTGCTCTCCCTAGACTGTGACAGAACACTCCTCCTTTCTACCCCTGATTTCCCGTGTCCATTCAACCAGCTCCTGACCCTCTCTGCCTTCTCATCTCCCCTCCAGACCGGAGCTGCCCATTTAGTCTCATGTATCTACTTAAGCTAAGAAGCACATGCTTCTCAAGTATCATTTTATGTCCCATAGTCCAGTCTAATCTGTGACTGAAGAGTTGGCCTCGGGAATGGTTTTAGTGCTGGGTTGACAGAGAGTCTGGGGGCCGTGCTTTCTGGGGTTCCTCCAGTCTCAGTCAGACCATTAAGTCTGGTCTTTTTACTGGAATTTGAGTTCTGCACCCCATGTTTCTACTGCTCCATCAGGAACTCTCTGTTGTGTTCCCTGTCAGGGCGGTCATTGGTGGTAGCTGGGCACCATCTAGTTCTGGTTTCAAGCTGTTGCAGTCTCTGGTTTATGTGACACTTTCTGTCTCTTGGGCTAATGTTTTCCTTGTGACTTTGGTGTTCTTCATTCTCCTTTATGCCAGGTGGGTTGGGACTAATTGATGCATCTTAGATGGCCGCTCGTTAGCTTTTAAGACCCCAGATGCCACTCACCAAAGTAGGATGCAGAACATTTTCTTAATAAACTTTGTTATGCGAATTGACCTAGATTTCCCCTGAAAGCATGGTCCCCAGACCTCCACCCCTGCTACTCTGTCCCTCAGAGTGTTTGATTGGTGTCACTATACTTCTTAGCTTTTGGTTTAGTCCAGTTGTACTGACTTCCCCTGTAGTGGGTGCTGTCCTGCCCTTAACCTAAGATAATTCTTGTCTACTATCTAGTTAGTGAAGAATCCTCTCCGTCCCTCCCCACCCTTGTAACCATCAAAGAATGTTTTCTTCTGTGTTTAAACCTTTTCTTTAGTTCTTATAATAGTGGTCTTATACAATATTTGTCCTTTTTTGACTGACTAAATTCACTCAGCATAATGTCCTCCAGAGTCCTCCATGTTATGTTTCACGGATTCATTGTTGTTCTTTATCATTGGGTAGTATTCCACTTTGTGAATATACCACAATTTGCTTATCCATTCATCCGTTGATGGACACCTAGGTTGTTTCCATCTTTTTGCTATCGTGAACAGTGCTGCAATGAACATGGGTGTGCATATATATGTATTCATGTGATGGCTCTTATTTCTCTAGGATCTATTCCAAGGAGTGGGATTGCTGGATCATATGGTACTTCTATTTCTAGCTTTTTAAGGAAGAGTCAAATCGATTTCCAAAGTGGTTGTACCATTTTACATTCCCACCAACAGTGTATAAGTGTTCCAGTCTCTCCACAACCTTTCCAACATTTATTATTTTGTGTTGTTTGGATTAATGGCAGCCTTGTTGGGGTGAGATGGTATCTCATTGTAGTTTTGAGTTGCATTTTTCTAATGGCTAACGATTGTGAGCATTTCTTCATGTGTCTGTTAGCTGCCTGAATGTCTTCTTTGGCAAAGTGCCTGTTCCTATCCTTTGCCCATTTTTGAATTGGGTTATTTGTCTTTTTGTTGTTGAGGTTTTGCAGTATCTTGTAGATTTTAGAGATTGGATGCTTATTGGATTTGTCGTAGCCAAAACTTTTTTCCCAGTCTGTAGGTTGTCTTTTGACTCTTTTGGTGAAGTCTTTTGATGAGTATAAGTGTTTGATTTTTAGGAGGTCCCAGTTATCTAGTTTCTCTTCTGGTGTTTGTGCATTGTTAGTTATGGTTCGTACTCTATTTATGTATGCCATGTATTAGGGCTTCTAGCTTTGTCCCTATTTTTTCTTCCATGATCTTCATCATTTTTTTATTTTGTGTTTAGGTCTTAGATCCATTTTGGGTTAGTTTTTGTGTATGGTGTGAGATATGAGTCTTGTTTCAGTTTCTTGCAGATGGCTATCCAGTTATGCCAGCACCATTTATTAAAGAGACTATCTTTTCCCCAATTAATGGGCTTTGGGCCTTTGTCAAATATCAGCTGCTCATAGGTGGATGAATTTACATCTGGAATCTCTATTCTGTTCCATTGGTCTATGTATCTGCTGTTGTACCAGTACTAGGCTGTTTTGAGTACTATGGTGGTATAATAGGTTCTAAAATTAGGTAGAGTGAGGCCTCCTACTTTGTTCTTCTTCTTGAGTAATACTTTACTTATCCAGGGCCTCTTCCCTTTCCAAATGAAGTTGGTGATGTGTTTCTCCATTCATTAAAAAATACCGTTGGAATTTGGATCAGGATTGCACTGTATCTGTAGATCAGTTTGGATAGAATTGACATTTTCACAATGTTGAGTCTTCCTATCCATGAGCAAGGTGTATTTTTCCACTTATGCAGGTCTCTTTTGGTTTCTTGCAGTAGTGCCTTGTAGTTTTTATTGTATAGGTCTTTTACGTCTCTGGTTAGATTTATTCTTAAATATTTTATCTTCTTGGGGGCTATTGTAAATGGTATGGATTCGGTGATTCCCTCTTCGAGGTTCTCTTTGTTGGTGTAAAAGAATCCAACTGATTTTTGTATGTTTATCTTGTATCCTGAAACTTGGCTGAAATCTTCTATTAGTTTCAGTAGTTTTCCTGTGGATTCTTTGGGGTTTTCTGTGTATAAGATCATATCATCTGCAAATAGAGATACTTTGACTTCTTCTCTACCAATTTGGATGCTCTTTATTTCTTTTTCTAGCCTAATTGCTCTGGCCAGTACCTCTAGCACAATGTTGAATAAGAGTGGTGATAAAGGGCATACTTGTCTGGTTCCCGTTCTCAAGGGGAATGCTTTCCAAGTCTCTCCATTTAGGATGATGTTGGCTGTTGGCTTTGTATAAATGCCCTTAATTATGTTGAGGAATTTCCCTTCTATTCCTATTTTGTTGAGAGTTTTTATCATGAATGAATGTGGGACTTTGTCAAATGCCTTTTCTGCATCGATTGATAAGGTCATGTGGTTCTTGTCTTTGGTTTTATTAATGTATTGGATTACACTGATTATTTTTCTAATGTTGAACCATCCCTGCATACCTGGTATAAATCCCACTTGATCATGGTGAATTATTTTTTTTGATACATTGCTGAATTCTATTAGCTAGATTTTTGTTGAGGATTTTTGGGTCAATGTTCATGAGGGATATTGGTCTGTAATTTTCTTTGTGGTGTCTTTACCTGGTTTTGGTATCAGGGTTATGCTGGCTTCATAGAATGAGTTTCGGAGTATTCCATCCTTTTCTATGCTCTAAAATACCTTTAGTAGTAGTGGTGTTAACTCTTCTCTGAAAGTTTGGTAGAATTCTCCAGTGAAGCCATCCGGGCCAGGGCACTTTTTTTGTTGGGAGTTTTTAAATTACCTTTTCAATCTCTTCTTTTGTTATGGGTTTATTTAGTTGTTCTACCTCTGTTTGTGTTAGTTTAGGTAGGTAGTGAGTTTCTAGAAATTTGTCAATTTCCTCTAGGTTTTCAAACATGTTAGAGTACAATTTTTCATAGTATTCTGTTAAGATTCTTTTAATTTCACTTGGGTCTGTTGTGATCTCACCCATCTCACTTCTTATAAGGGTTATTTGCTTCATCATTTGGTTTCCTTTTTTTTTTTTTTTTAATTGTACTTCAGGTGAAGGCTTACAGAACAAATAGTTTCTCATGAAACAGAAGTACACATGTTGTTTTTGACTTTGGTTAACAACCCCACAACATATTAACCCTCTAACTTCTCAACCTTTTTTTTTTTTTTTTTTTTGGTGAAAATACACATAGCCAAAGATACACCATTTCAAAACTTTCTACATGCACACTTCAGTGACATTGACTACACTCTTCCAATTGTGCTGTTATTCTCGCTTAAGATGAAGGCTTACAGAACAAAATAGTTTCCCATTTAACAGTTACTACAAATGTTGCCCAATGACAAGGGTTAACAATCTCACAACACATCAACAATATCCTTACTCAACCTTGGGTTCCCTATCACCAGCTTCCTTGTCCCCTTCTGCCTTCTGGCCCTTGTCACTGGACTCCTGTACCTCGTTAGTCTCATTTGGTTTTATGGGGCTGTCCACTCCCAGGATGAACAGTGAACCTCGGAGGTAACTTCACCACTGAGCTAAAAGTGTATCTGGGGGCCATACTCTCGAGGTTTCTCCAGTCTCCTTTAGGCCAGTAAATCTGGTCTTTTTTTGTGTGTGTGAATTAGAATTATGCTCTACATCCTTCTCCAGATCTGTCCAGAACCCTCTGTTGTAATCCTGGTCAGAGCAGTCAGTGGTGGTAGCCGGGCACCATCTAGCTGTACTGGACTCAGTCCTGTGGAGGGCTTGGTAGCTGTGGACAATTAGTCCTTTGGACTAATCTTTTCCTTGTATCCTGTTCTCTTCATTCTCCCTTGCTCCCGAAGGGATGAGACCAGTGGAGTATCTTAGATGGCTGCTCACAGGCTTTTAAGACCCCAGACACTACTCACCAAGGTAGAATGTAGAGCATTGTCTTTATAAGCTGTGTCATACCAATTGAGCTAGATTTTCCCTGAGACCATGGTCCCCATAGCCCTCCGCCCAGCAATTCAGTCCCTCAGGGAGTTTGGATGTGTCTATGGGGCTTCCGTGACCTTTCCTTGTACAGGTTGTGCTAGTTTCCCCTGTATTGTGTACTTTCTCACCCTTCACCCAAGACACCACTTATCTATTAGCTATTTAGTTTTTCCCCACCCCCACCCCTCCCATCCCTGGTAACCAACAAAGATTGTTACATTTTGTGTGTGAACTTCTTCATGGGTTTTTACAGTAGAGGTCTCATACAATATTTGTCCTCTTGTGATTGACTTATTTTGCTCAGCATAATGTCCTCCAGTTTCATCCATGTTATGAGATGCTTCACAGATTCATTGTTGTTCTTTCTCGTTGCATTGTACTCCATTGTGTGTAGGTACCATAGTTTGTTTATCCATTCATCTGTTGATGGGCATCTAGGTTGTTTCCATCATTTTGCTATTGTGAACAATGCTGCCATGAACATAGGTGTGCATATGTCTATTCGAGTGACAACTCTTATTTCTATTCCTCTAGGATCTATTCCTAGGAGTGGGATTGCTGGATCGAATGGTATGTCTATTTCTAGCTTTCTGAGGAAGCGCCATATCATTTTCCAAAATGATTGTATCATTTTGCATTCCCACCAGCAGTGCATAAGAGTTCCCATCTCCCCGCAGCCCCTCCAACATTTGTTATTTCCAGTGTTTTTGATTCGTGCCAGTAATGACGGGGTGAGATGGTATCTCATTGTGGTTTTCATTTGCATTTCTCTAATGGCTAGTGAACACGAGCATTTCCTCATGTGTCTGTTGGCCATTTGAATGTCTTCTTTGGTGAAGTGTCTGTTCATTTCCTTTGCCCATTTTTTAATAGGATTATTTGTCTTTTTGTTGTAGAGGTGTTGGATTTTCTTGTAGATTATGGAGATTAGACCTTTGTCTGACTTGTACTGTCCAAAAATTTTTTCCCAGTCTGTAGGTTCTCTTTTGACTCTTTTGGTGAAGTCTTTTGAAGAGCATAGGTGCTTGATTTTTAGAAGATCCTAGTTACGTAGCTTATCTATTGGGTTTTGTGTATTGATGGTTATGGTTTGTATCCTGTTAATGCCATGTATTAAGGCCTGAAGTGTTGGTCCTATTTTTTCTTCTGTGAACTTTATAGTCTTAGGCTTTATATTCAGGTCTTTGATCCATTTGGAAGTAGTTTTTGTATACGGTGTGTGGTATGTATCCTGTTTCATTTTTTTGCAGATGGATATCCAGTTTTGCCAGCACCATTTGTTAAAAGGACTGTCATTTCCCCATTTGATGGACTTTGGGCCCTTGTTGAAGATCAGGTGACTGTAGGTGGATGGATTTACATCTGCGTTCTCAATTCTGTTCCATTGGTCAATGTATCTGTCGTTGTACCAGTACCAGGCTGTTTTGACTACTGTAGCTGTATAGTAGGTTCTGAAGTCAGGTAGTGTGAGTCCTCCAACTTTATTCTTCTTCTTCAGTAGTGCTTTACTTATTCGGGGCTTCTTCCCTTTCCATATAAAGTGAATGACTAGTTTTTCAATCTCTTTGAAGATTGTTGTTGGTATTTGGATCGGGATTGCGTTGTATTTGTAAATTGCTTGGTATAATTGTCATTTTCACAATGTTGAGTCTGCCTATCCATGAGCATGGTATGTTTTTCCATTTATGTAGATCCCTTTGGGTTTCATGCAGTAGTGTTTTGTAGTTTTCTTTGTATAGGTCTTTTACATCCCTGGTCAGATTTATTCCTAAGTATTTTATCTTTTTAGGGCTACTGAAAATGGTATTGTTTTCCTGATTTCCTTTTCATCGTTCTCCTTATTGGTGTATAGAAATCCAACTGATTTTTGAATGTTTATCTTGTATCCTGCTACTCTGCTGAATCTTTCTATTAGTTCCAGTAGATTTCTCATGAAGTCTTTAGGGTTTTCTGTGTATAATATCATACCATCTGCAAACAGGGACAGTTTCACTTGTTCATTACCAATTTGGATGCCCTTTGTTTCTTTTTCTTGCCTTATTGCTCTAGCTAGAACTTCCAGCACAATGTTAAATAGGAGTGGTGATAAAGGGCATCCTTGTCTTGTTCTTGTTTTCAAGGGGAATATTTTCAGCCTCTCTCCATTAAGAATGATGTTGGCCATTGGTTTTGCATAGATGCCCTTTATGTTGAGAAATTTCCCTTCTCTACCTATTTTATTGCGAGTTTTTCTCAGGAATGGGTGTTGGACTTTGTCAAATGCCTTTTCTGCGTCAATTGAGATGATCATGTGGTTCTTTTCTTTCCTTTGATTTATGGGGTAGATTACGTTGATTGATTTTCGAATGTCGAACCATCCTTGCATACCCGGTATGAATCCTACTTGGTCGTGGTGTATTATTTTTCTGATATGATGCTAAATTCTATTGGCTAGAATTTCGTTGAGAATTTTTGCATCTATATTCATGAGAGATAATGGTCTGTAATTTTCTTTTTTTGTGATGTCTTCGCCTGGTTTTGGTATCAGCATTATGCTGGCTTCATAGAATGAATTTGGAAGTGTTGCTTCCTCTTCTATGCTCTGAAATAGCTTGAGTAGAACTGGTACAAGCTCTTCTGGAAATGTTTTGTAGAATTCTCCAGTGAAGCCATCTGGGCGAGGGCTTTTTTTGGTTGGGAGTTTTTTTTATTACCTTTTCAGTCTCTTCTCTTGTTATGGGTCTGTTCAGATTTTTAACATCACTTCGCTGTAGTTTGGGTAGGCTGTGTGTTTCTAGAAATTTATCCATTTCCTCTAGGTTTTAAAATTTGTTGGAGTATAGTTTTTCATAATATTCTGTTATAATCCTTTTTATTTCAGTTGGGTCTGTTGTAATGTCCCCCATTTCATTTCTTATTTGGGTTATTTGTGCCCTCTGCTGTTTTTCTTTTGTCAGTCTGGCCAGTGGTTTGTCGATTTTGTTGATTCTTTCAAAGAACCAGCTTTTGGTTTTGTTGATTCTTTCTAATGTTTTTCGGTTCTCTATTTCATTGATTTCTGCTCTGATCTTTACTATTTCCTTTCTTCCGGTGGTTGTAGGCTTTTTTTGCTGTTCTCTTTCTATTTGTTTGAGTTCTGTACTTAATATTTTGATTTTGCCCCTTTCTTCTTTTTTGATATGTGCATCTATTGCTATAAATTGTCCCCTGAGGACTGCCTTTGCTGTGTCCCAAAGGTTTTGGTATGATGTGTTTTCATTCTCATTTGATTCTAGGAATTTTTTGATTCCATCTCTGATTTCTTCTATTACCCATTGATGTGTAAGCAGAGTATTATTCAGTTTCCAGGTAGTTGATTTTTTTTTCCTTGCTCTTTCTAGTGTTAATTTCTACCTTGATGGCATTGTGGTCAGAGAAGATACTGAGAGAATTATCTCAACTTTTTGGATCTTGTTGAGGGTTGCTCTGTGGCCTAAGATGTGGTCTATTCTGGAGAACGTTCCATGTGCATTGGAAAAGAATGTGTACTTTGCAGCAGTTGGATGGAGTGTTCTATATATGTCTATGAGGTCAAGTTGGCTGATTGTGCCCTTTAGGTCTTCTGTAGCTTTGCTGAGTTTCTTCTTAGTTGTTCTGTCCTTACTGAGAGTGGTGTGTTCAAGTCTCCTACTATTATTGTGGAACTGTCAATTTCTCTTATCAGTGTTGTTAGAGTTTGTTTTATGTATTTTGGAGCCCTGTCATTGGGTGCGTAGATGTTTTTTATGGTTATGTCTTCATGATGGATCGTCCTCTTAATCATTATACAGCGTCCTTCTTTGTCTTTTGTGGTGGATTTTGTTTTAAAGTCTATTTTATCTGAGATTAGTATTACCACTCCTGCTCTTTTTTGGTAGTTCTTAGCTTGATATATTTTTTTCCAACCTTTGACTTTTAATAAATTCACATCTTTGTTTCTAAAGTGTGTCTCTTGTAGACAGCATATTGATGGATCCTGCTTTTTTATCCATTCTGTCACTCTCCGTCTCTTTACGGGTGCATTGAGTCCATTTACATTCGGTGTAATTATTGATAGATGTGAGTTTGTTGCTGTCATTTTGTAGTGCTTTTTTTTGTGGTGCTGACATTTTCTTTGTTCTTCTTACTCTCTTGTGCTGAGTTACTTTTGTTTGTGGATTTCTTTTCATTTCTTTTGTTTTTGTAGGGTTTGTTTTTGCTGAGACTTTATGTTTTTCCTCTTTATTTTTATGAGTATGTTTGTTAACTTTCTTTGTGGTTACCATGAACTTTACCCTTATCTTTCTAAGTTTGAAGCAGTCTACCATTACTTGGTATCGCCTTGCCTTCCTCTCCGTTAGAAGGTTCTATACCTATGCCATCTATTCCCTCTTTTATTGTTTTGATGTTGTTGTCATTTATTGATTAACTGCTCTGATTCCTTGTTGTATATCTTTTGGTTTTGGATAGTCCTCGAGAGTTCATTTCCTAGATTGGTATCTGGCTGGTACGATCCGGCGTCCTAGGTTCTGCCTGTGAGCTGAAGTTGTTTGTCCTCAGATCGAAGAACTCCCTTTAATAATTCTTGTAAGTTTGGGTTGACTTTTACATATTCCCTTAATTTCTGTTTATCTGGAAATGACCTAATTTCACCATCAAATCTGAACAAGAGTTTTGCAGGATATATTATTCTTGGCTGGCAATTTTTTTTCTTTCAAGATTTTATATATGTCATCCCATTGCCTTCTTGCCTGCATGGTTTCTGCCGAATAATCTGAGCTTAGCCTTATTGTTTCTCCTCTGTATGTGACTGCTTGTTTTTCACGAGCTGCTCTCAGGATTCTTTGTTTGTCTTTGGTTTTGACGAGTGTGAATATGCTATGCCTTCGTGATTTTGTTTTGGGGTCTCTTCTATATGGGGTTCGTTGAGCTCTTGGATGGCCAGGTTTCCATCTTTCATGATATTGGGGAAGTTTTCTGTCAGCAGTTCCTCAATGATCCTCTCAATGTTTTCTGTTTTCTCCCCCTGTTCTGGAATTCCAATCACTCGAAGATTTTTGCTTTTGATTGTGTCCCACATAACTCTCTGGGTCTCTTCATTTTTCTTTGTTCTTTTTTCTGAGTTTTCCTGAAACAGAGCTGTATCCAAGTGTTTGCCTTCAATTCCACTGATCCTGTATTCCACCGTTTCAAATCTGCTTCTCAGCCCTTGTATGACATCGTCCATTTCTGAAATCTTGTTGTTTATCTTTTGGATTTCTAATTGTTGTCTTTGTATAATTTCTAGTTGTGAATTTATTTTGGCATTTTTTTCCTGCATCGTCTTCGTGAATTCTTCCCATTTTTTGTCCATATTTTCCATGAATTTGTCTATTTTTTCCTCATGTTTGTCAGATTTTTGCCTTAGTTCTTGGGGAATTCTGAGTATTAGAGATTTGAATTCCCTATCAGGTACTTCTAGTGCATTTTCTTCCAGCGGAGAGTCATCTGGTGTTTTATTTTAGATGGCTACTGGAACCATCCTGTCCTGTTTTTGTAAATATTTTGATATTGTCTGCTGTTTTGGGGGCGTTCAGTAGTTATTTCTCTGTTTATTGATTGTAGATTTGTTTGTTTCATCCCTTTTTAAAAAAAAAATTTGACTACATCTGAGCAGGTGGACTGTGTGTTCTTTGTTGTTTGCTCATCTGTGCACTCAATACTTTTTGCCTCCTTCTCCAACTGGCAGGGTCAGTCACTCAGATATGGTATGGCAGGGCAGGTCTAGCAGAAGAGGAGTTACTGGGACGGGTTGTTTGTGGAACTTACTACGGCCACCAGAGCGGGTCAGTAATCAGTGCATGGCAGGTTCCAGTAGGCCTTGCCTGTGCTGCTTGGTGGTGTGATGTCAAGCGCATGGTGCAGGTAGGCAGGATGCAGCGGGGAGATTGTTATGTGTGGAGTGGTTGTTTTGTCTCCCGCTGGATGCTCCGTGAGGCTGCTTTCTCGTACCCCCTGTTTGCTGGTCTCCGATAAGGCGTCCAAGATGGTGGATCTGCACTGCGTTAGCTGGTAGGGCACCTCTGCATGAATCTCTCCTCACTCTCCATTCTCTGTTAGTTTTCTCACTCCATTTGGTGCTTGGCTGAGTTCTTTACCTCTTCATTTGATGTTTTAGGGTTTCAGGATTGTTGTAGTCTCTGTTCGGCTTAGTTTTTCAGATCTTTGCTGTGGAGGGACGGTGTGGTGCTTCTGCCTAGAGTGCCATTTTGCCAGAACTCCTTCATTTGGTTTCTTGACTGTTGCTTCCATGGACATTGATTGTTGATCCAAGTAGAATGAAATTTGTTGACAACTTCCTTTTTTTTCTCCATTGATCTTGATGTTCATTTGTCAGACAAGCGGAGGTCCCATGTTATACAAGTTGCTAAAAACCTGCATGAGATAGTCCAACCCCCTCCCTAGTGGATTTAACCTTAAGACAGGAGTCAACAAACTACGGCCCGTGAGCCAAATCCAGCCCACCACCTGTTTTCGTAAAGTTTTATTGGAACACAGTTATGCTCATTCATTTAGGTATTGTATATGGCTGTTCTCAGGCTACAACGACAGAGTTGAATAGTTCATCCCACAAAGCCTAAAATATTTACTATCTAGTCCTTTACATAAAAAGTTTTCCAACCCTATTAATCAACTTTCTTCGTGTAAGGATAAATAAACATCCACATGCTCAGGCAGCCATATAATCATCCTGTATATATACTTCCTCATGGTTCGAAAGGCTACAGTGAAAGCTTTGTCAAATGTTTTGCTGAAGTCCTGGTCTCATAAACATGTCAAAAGCAAATGTGCCTACTTTGGGATGACTTATGTAGACTGAACCTGCTACTGGCTGGCAACTCACTTAGAGCTCATCCTGTCACTTTGAGAACCTGAGGATTATCTGGCTGAACCAGAGCTATAGTTGACTAACCTTAAAGTTCTTTGTATGGAGTTTCTGAGGAAGACTTTTTACATAGGTTGTCTTCATTGCCAGTTCCTTCTTTTATGATGAATCTCAATTATTTAGCAGCAATTCATGAAAGACCAAGAAAATGTATTATAGTGGCAATGATGGGAACCACAAAAGAAAGGATGATATTATCCTTGATGGATTTAAAGATATGAAAGAGATAAGTGCTCCTATCATTGGAACTTGCTATTAAAATAAGTTATATGGGAGATTAGCATTCTCTGTAGGATCAAATCATTAAAATAATAATAATTTGCAAGAGAAAAAAATGTGGATGGGAAAGCAAAAGAAATGTGACTGGAAAATTGTGAGCTCCTGTGTCTAAGAAGAAAATACAGAAACATATGATAATCTGTGTATGGGGTGAGGTGAGGTGTGGTTGAGAAAACAGCTCTAGCAAGAGGAAAATGAATTAAAAAGTGAGAGGCGATTAAGAAAAGTCAATAATAACTTGGAAATGAGTGCGATAAGATGGCAAAAGGAAGCCAGTCAAGTGAGGGAAGTTGGAGTCATCTTGTGCCTCACTGCTCCAGAGAGTGTATCATGAATACCAGATTTAGCTCAGTAGTGAGACATCACGGATTTGCAGAAAACACTAGACTGGGGATGAAAATTACTGAGCCCTGAGAAAAATTACTTTATAGATAAAGCGGTGCAATACTTATTACCAGATGTGTGATGAGTAGAGAACAGAGCAGTAAAAAGGGGGCTTGAAATAAACGTTTCTGACCCATTAAGAAAATAATGTGGATTCCTACTCATTATTCTTGTGTTTACCTTGCGTTTGTTTTCTATGACCACTGTGCATGAGTAGAATTGTGCTGTCAAGTTCAAATCCTGCTACCTTGATTCTACTGAAGAATAAAAAGAAAGGAAAAAACAAAAGGAATAAATGTGAGTTGGTGGAGGTATTTGCTACTCTTTTATCTTTAACCAAAGACGTAAGTGGCAGGGGAAGAGCATATTGATATCGGTTGGTTTTATTGTGCATTCTAGATTTAAATTTACTTATTGGAGCCCCTGCTGTTGCCAGGCACTGTGCTAGGAAGTAGCCAACTAAAACACAGGGCCTATTCTTGAGAAGCTTACGTTCTATTTGGAGAGTCAGACAAGTAGTTATGCATTTAGTATGTGTGCTATAATGAGAGGTCCAGATGAGGGAAATCAAGAGGAATCTAGAAAAGTTTCCCAGAAGAAATGACATGTCAACTGAGACCAGAGCGGGGTAATAACGAGTTATCAAAGAAAGGGATAGGGCACAGGTATTCCATGTGAAAGGATCACAAGAGATGATGTGGTAAATTAATTGTAAAATGACCCTAATTCTTTTTTTTTTTTTTTTGTACTTAAGTGAAGGTTTACACAACAAACTAGCTTCTCATTAAACAGGTAGCACACATATTGATTTATGACATTGGTTAACAACTCCATGACATGTCAACACTCTCCCTTCTTGACCTTGGATTCCCTATTACCAGCTTTCCTATCCCCTCCTGCCTTCTAGTCCTTGCCCCTGGGCTGGTATGCCCCTTTAGTCTCATTTTGTTTTATGGGCCTGTCTAGTCTTTGGATGAAGGGTGAACCTCAGAAGTGACTTCATTATTGAGCTAAAAGGGTATCCAGGGGCCATACTCTCGGGGTTTCTCCAGTCTCTGTCAGGCCAGTAAGTCTGGTCTTTTTTTGTGAGTTAGAATTTTGTTCTACATTTTTCTCCAGCTCTGTCCAGGACCATCTATTGTGATCCCTGTCAGAGCAGTCAGTGGTGGTAGCTGGGCACTATCTAGTTGTACTGGACTCAGTCCGGTGGAGGCCTTGGTAGCTGTGGTCCATTAGTGCTATGGACTAATCTTTGGCTTGTGTCTTTGGTTGTCTTCATTCTCCCTTGTTCATGAATGAGTGAGACCAGTGGAGTATCTTACATGGCCACTCATAGGCTTTAGACTACTCACCAAGGTAGAATGTAGAACATTTTCTTTAAAAACTATGTTACGCCAGTTGAGCTAGATGTTTCCCGAAACCATGGAAAATGACCCTAATTTTTCACCCCATTATGTATCCACTCCCTTTGCAGTTTTACTTTGCAGCTCTTCCCATTTAGTGGTGGAGTTTATAGCCCACTTCTTGAATCTGGGCTGGCCTGTGACTTGCTTTGACCAATAGAGTACAATAGAAGTAATCATATACTAGTTTCATGCCTAGGCCTCAAGAGGCCTTGCATGCTTCTGTTCTCTTTCTTCCTTTCCTTTTTTTTTTTTTTTTTTTTTTTGAGTAGACACTTTATTTCCAAAAGAAGAAATTATTGGCAGGGAAAATGGGAAGTGACAAAAGGTGAACTGATTGGTTCTTAAATCTAGTGGCTTTCCTGGGGTTTGTAAAACATGCCGTCACTGGGCCCCCATCTCTTTGCTTCTGCTCTCTTTCTTTGAAGTCTGCTACCACCATAAGGATAAGACGGGGCTTGCCTACCAGAGGATGGCCATGTGGAGGAGACCTGAGTCATGCTAGATGAGGCTATGTTAGACTAGCCAGCCCCCAACTGACCTGCATACTGTCATCAAAGACAAACAAGCAAGTCCAATGGAGAGCAGATGAGCTTGGCCCAAATCAGTAGAACTGCTGAGCTGACTCATAAGCTCATGGGAAGGAATAAATGGTTGTTGTTAGAAGACATTAAATTCTGGAAAGATTTGTTATGCAGCAGTAACTTACTAATACAGAAGACCTGGAGATATAAGAGAACAGGGCACATTCAATAAACTATAAGTGATTTAAGGTGGGCAGAGAAGGGAATATGAAGGGAGAAAGAATGAAATGTAAGGATGGAGAGCCAAGCAAGCACTGGATCCTTCAGGGCTTTATAAGCCTTACTAAGTGATGAGGAACCTTCTAGGGGTCTGAAGCAGATGTATGATAAGATTTTTATTTTATACAGATTACTGTTTATGGATGTTAATGGCTTGGAGCAACATAATGCTGGAAGAACAGAGGCCAGTAAAATCACTTTTGTAGTGATCCAGGCTAGACTTGATATTATTCTAAACTAGAATAGCGACAGTGATGTTGGGTAGAAATGAAAAGATTAGAAACATATTTGGGAGATAGAATGAGTAGGAGTTGGTGCTTTATTAGAAGTGAGAGATAAGGGAGACGAGACATCCAGAGCTAATGCCTGATACCTGTTTTTGGCAAATGAAAGGTGGAGGGAATCATTTTCTGAAACAGAAACTCAGGAGAAGAATGAGGTTGGGATGGGGTGGAGAAGATGCTAAGCACCGTTTTGAATTTTTTAAGTTTGAGACGTTAATGAGATAACTAGTCAGTGATGCCCAGTAAAGAGTTGGTTAGACAGATCAGAAGGTTGGGAGAATAACTTGAGCTGTAAATAGAGTTTTAGCAATTGTCAGCCTACAGTTGGTACTTGAAGTCGCTTAAACATTTATTGAGCACCTGATAGGTGCCATGTACTATAGGCCAAGGATATGGAGGGAGCAATGCAGACTAGGCTAAATAATTGAGTGGAGAAGATACAGCATTGATCAACTAATCACAAAAATATAAATATATCATCTTAGGTACCATGAAAGAAAAATTAGTAAACCCTAAGAAACTTTAATAAAGAGAGTTTATCTAGTCTGGGGACACAAGGAAGAATTTCCTGGAAAAAGGATGCTTAAGTTGAGATCTGGTGACACAGTGGTCAAGAGCCTGGCTGCTAACCTAAAGGTCAGCAGTTCAAATCCACCAGCCACTCCTTGGAAACCCTATTGGGCAGTTCTAATCTGTCCTATAGAGTCACTACGAGTCGGAATCGACTTGATGGCAACGGGTTTGGGTTTTTTGTTGTTGTTGTTGTTGTTGTTGTTGTTGTTGTTGTTTTATTTTTGGTAAGCTGATATCAGAATTATGAGAGAGGTTTCCAAGGTAATAGGGAGGGATTGGAGGAGGAAAAGAGAATGTTCCAGGAAGAGGATAGGAGCAGTATGCTTAGTTTAATGACCTTTAAAGTCAGAATAAGGAGCCCTGGTGGCACAGTGGTTAAGGGCTCAGCTGCTAACCAAAAGATTGGCGGTTCAAACCCACCAGCCACTTCGCAGGAGAAAGATGTGGCAGTCTGCTTCTGTAAAGATTTACAGTCTAGGAAACCCTATGGGGCTATTCTACTCTGTCCTATAGAGTCACTATGAGCCAGAATCAATTCGATGGCAACAGGAAGTCAGAATGGTGGGATCACAGCGAGGGATGGAGAACTGGTACAAGACATGTACAGGGTAGTGTTGGTGGATATGGAGAGAAATGAACAGATTTCAAAGATATTTGGGAAACAAAACTGAAAAGACAACAGGATGAATTAGAGAAAGGGTAATGGAGGAGAAATCATTGAGAATAATTTTGGATTTTTTTTTTTTTTGGTTGTGTTACTGAATAGATTATGGTTACATTCATTGAAACAGGCAACCCTGGAGGACTATATTTAGAGAGAAAAATGCAAGAGATCAGTTTTGGAAATACTGAATTGAAGAGGCCTTTAAAATATCCAACTTGTAAAGTTGAGGAGGAAATTGGATATACAGGTTTGGAGCTTAGAAGAGAGATTTGATTGGACATTTAATAAACTTGTGAACCAACAGGATATAAATGGTAACTGAAGTATGAGGCCAAAACCAAACCTAGTGCCACTGAGTCAATTCTGACCCACAGAGACACCCACAGAACAGAGTAGAACTGCCCCATAAGGTTTCCAAGGCTGTAAATCTTTACAGAAGCAGACGGCCACATCTTTCTCTTGCAGACTGGACGGTGGGTTTGGAACCATCAACCTTTCCATTGGCAGCCAAATGCTTTAACCACTGCACCACCAGGATTCCTCAAAGTAGAGAGAGTTTGAGAGAAAAAAAGGATACTTAGGACCAAGCCTCTAAGAACCTCATATTAAAACGGCAAATATTGTAAGACTAGCCCACAAAGTAGCAGAGCTGGAGCAGTCAGAGAGGTAGGAGGGAAAGCAATTTCAGAAGGAACAAGCACTCCACAAGCTTTAAGCCACTGAAAAGTCAGTAGAAAATGACTTATGGAAAAAAAGGGAGAATCTAAGAAAGTGGATGAGATCACCTAAGAAAAACATGCAAAAGGAGAAGAGAAGACCTAGGAGGCAATGTTTAGGGATATTGTCAAGTAAGGGATCAGAGAGGAACAATGCACTGAGAAGGATCTGGACAGTGATAGGAGAAAAAGAAGAACATGGTTCCATGGAAGCCATGGAAAGAAAGTATTTAAATAAGGAAAGGGAAATCCATGGGGTTGAAAGTACTGAGCATCATAGAGGATAAGGACTGAGAAATGTCCATTGGCTCAATCCATAATAGCCTTGGATATCATTGGTTCCCTGGAGCAGTGGGATGGAATTACAGTGAGGTAAAGTAAGAGTGGCAGGTAAGAACACGGAGGCAGTATAGACAGCAATTTCACAAAGAGCTTTGTTGAAGAGGCTAGTGATATCTGGATAAAGACACAAGGTCAAATAGATCCTTGGGGTTGCTTTTATGTCTGTAAGTAAGTTGAAAGAGACTTGAATGTAATTAAATGCTGATGAGAAGGAAGAGACTGAATACATAGAGGGGATAAGAAAAGAGTGAGGTCTCTGAAAATGGAGAAGAGAGGGAGAAAGTGGTGGGAGTAGCCTAAGGAGAGACAATACGTGGCTCTTCTGTGGCAACAGAAAACAAGAGAAAATGGTGATGGAAGCAGGGACGTTTGTATTGTTTATAGCAGAATGTTGAGGGAGTTACAATATGGTGGGCTTTTATTTTCTTTGTTATATGGGAAGCAAGATCGCCTTCTAAGAGAGAAAGGTGAATCAGGGATGGATAAACCGAAATCTTCAACTGTCATCGTAGTATTTTATTTCCTAAGTGGGTGGTAAACATACAGGTGAACTTGATTCTTTATACTTTTTTTGTACATCTGAAATATTTTACAAAAAAAATGATGGGAAATATGGTAGAATCAGAAATGTGGGAATCAGTGAGAAGATTCGAAATGACTGATGTAAGGGAATGTGCTGGCGAGGGTAACATAGGATGCTGGGCAGATGGCATTCCTGTTGAATTTAGATACCATGAGTTTACAATGGGTGGCTAGTTGTTCACCAAATCACTTTTCTTTTCTTCTCTGGGAGCCAGCTAGGCTACATTTTCCAGCCTATGGTGCAACTGAATAATTTACACTAGACCAAAAGAATGTGGTCAAAAGGGATATAATATCTTGTCATGACCTTGCCTCCACAATCCTCAAGGATATGGCCTTTCCTTGACTTCCTCCATTAGATGGTTGAATAGGGAGGACTCCAAGGACTTAGAGAAAGATGGAGCCACAACATGGCAGGAGCCTGGGTTCCTGAGTCAGCAGTTGGAGAGGAGGCTCCCAAGAGAGCCATCTGACTGAGAATATCCATGTTGCTCTCTTATGTGAGACATTAACTTTTATTATGTTAAGCTGCTAAAATTTAAGAGTGCTTTGTCACAACAGTTACCCTATCCTTGCACTCATCTTCTCAATTGTGTGATTTTTTTTTCTAATAGTGTTGAACATCCATGTGAAGATGTTGAGACAGTTAAATTACATTCTCTGTACTAGATAGTTGAATAGGATGGCCCAAAGGGCCTAAGAATTAAATGAGCAATGAATAAATGATTGCATTTGTGAACAATTACATTCATTGAATAATGAGTACATAACTAATTAGGGTTCCCATTTGAAGGCAGAGGACCTGAGAGACTTCACAAGCATAGTTGGTATTTCACAAACATAAAACTGATTCCTGTGCTCAGGAAGGCATTAAGGAAAGTGCTTCCCACTCATCTAAACTGGATTCACAGAAGAAAATCTTGGAGCTCATCCTACCACAATCCCCGAGGAGTCTGAACCTACACAACCATAACATCTGCCTGCAGAGAATTCAGAAGGAAAAAGCCCCCTCCTCCAGCTGTGCCTAGGGCACTTTGTGTGGGAGGGCCATCCTTCTGTCTGCTGGGAGGAGCAGCTGGTCCAAGTTCAAAGTACTTGAGTTCACTGGTCTTGGTGGACTTGTCTCAGACAAAGTACTCTCAGCTATTGACCACCATAAACACGCAAAGTGAGGGCGAGAGAACAAATGGCAAAGAAAACCTGATCTGTAGAAGAGGTCTGCAACTGCACAACCCCTCCTGTACCAGGACTTGCCCTCCCCAGTAAAATCCTCTTTGTAGGCCATGAGATGCCTGGTCCCCCGGCCCTCGCAGTCCAGGATACCAACAGTCACGTAAGGAGGGTGAGCTTCCCCTGCTCTTGTCAGGGTGTGGTCACACTCAGGGCCTGAAATGAGGCCTCCACAAATTGGTGGAAGCAATACAACCACCTAAAACCTACCTGGCTGCCTGCTCCAGCAGCCTTCCTTTCTCACCCTCCTTATTCTTGCCCAGTGGGTCTCATTTGAGCCTCAGAAGCCATCTGGTAAAGGATAGGTAATATGAAGAAAGACGTAGTGGTTGGAGGAAACTGAAAAATTCATAAAATGGTGGACATAGCCCAAGCTTTGGAGCTCAACAGACTTGAGTTTAAACCCCCGTTTCACTACTTACCAGTTATGTAGTCTTGGGTAGGCCACATGATTTATCTAAAATGGGGACAAAAATGCCCACCTCCTAGCATCATTTTAAGTATACTCAATGACTTCTGTGAAAATCCTTGGAGCATAGTAGATTCTAATAAACGGTGATTTTTTTTTAAGTCTCTTGGATTATCTTCTGGTAGCATACTTAAATTTTCTGAAAGGGAAAGGAGGAGGATATGATAGAGGTTCAGGGTTGACCTAAGGGAATTCCCACCTGTGCTAGCCTGGAAGGGGTATAGTCCCACCAAGTTCCATCCATCCTCCATCTCGCCACCATCCCCCACCCCTCACCTTTTCACATGCTTTCCTTCTGCCCAAGAAAGTTCTTCTCCAAGACTAGTGCACAGCTCATTCCTTTACTTCATAGAGGCCTTTGATTCCAACCCATCTCTCTACAATAGCATTCCCCAACTGCTGCCCTTTATCCCCTTACCCTGCTTTAATTTGCTTTATGGAAGTTGTCACAACCTGAATATGAGATCCGTCAGGGCAGGGACCTCTTGTTGGGTCCCCCACAGTATCCCCAGTGCCTTATTAAGCAAATCATTTTTTTCATCCACTTGAGAGCATCTATTGAAAGCATCATAAAAATATCTATTATCAATGAAATTTTCTCAAAGTAGAGGACTTATATAAAAGTTATGTATAATTTTTCCCATAGTAGGTCATAATCAAGTCTTCCATTCACAAAAATGTTTTGGTCTTCTGTAACAGAGGTGCCTGGCTGGATTATATTTCAGCCTTTGATACACAGGAGTATGGGATTAGGATGTGCCCCCTACACATACACACACACACACACACACACACACACACACACACACACACAGTTATTTGTTCATATCTGCTACATATTTACTTGGGGACTGGAAGTATCTTTGGGGGATGGAGATATATTTAACCCTAAGCACAACGTGAGTTCAAATACGCGTAGACAGGTTCAATACACCAGAAAGGGCCACCAAAAAAAAAAAAGGCTAGATTGCAGGGAGGGCCAATCAGGCCCTGGAAAGTGAATTTATGAGATGGAAAGGAACTCTGGAACAATCAGCCAGACTCAGGAACATGGCCCAAGGGTGAGCGGAGAGTGTCTTAGTTCCCTAGTGCTGCTGTAATAAAAATACCACAAGTAGGTGGCTTTGAGTGAACAGAAATTTATTTTCTCACAGTTCAGGAAGCTAAAAGTCCAAATTCAGGATGCCGGTTCTAGAGGAAGTCTCTCTCTGTCCGTTCTGGGGGAAAATCCTTTCTTCTCCGTGTTCCTTGGAGATTGTCATGTAGCATCTATCTTTCTCCCATTCATGCTTGCTTGCTCTGTGCCTAACCTGTTCTTTTTAGATCTCAAAAATGATTGGTTTATGACACACCCTACACTGTTATGGTCTCATTAACATAACAAAGAAAACCCTATTCCCAAATGAGACTACATCCACAAGTATAGGGGTTAGGATTTACAACACAGGTTTTAGGGGAACACAATTCAATCCATCACAGAGAGGGTAGCTTCAGCTGTTTCCGGAAAGCATCCACTCTTGTGGCATGATGAACACAGGAAGGCAGAAGAGCGTGAGTGTGGGTGGGAGCTGTTGGTTCCCACTTTCATTTCCAAGCAGTCTTGCTGCTCGATAGCCCCAAACTGAGCGTTCTCCTTTTCACCCAGAAGGAGCCTGTTTAGATGCTGACATCAAGTGATCCAAGCAGTTGCAACTCTGTCACATGGGAGCAACAATAACATACCTATCAGGGCCAGAATCAGTGGTAGAAAGTTCCAGAGGTGCCACAAATCCTCAATTCAGCAACACTGAGCAGCCCTCCTTGGAGATTTAGGGCCTACACCTTTGGAAACCCACTTGGCTGGCAGTCACAGCAAGCCACAACCAAGCCTGATAAACAGGCACCTGCAAGGCCACCCTGAGGACCCCAAAATGCCTATGGAGGGGACATTTGCAAGGCATCACCATTTTGGTATGCACAGATGGAAGTCAGGGGCTAAGGGGACTCCAGTATTAATAGTAATATTAATAGAACCATATTTGTACTCAAGGAGCCCTGTGGCACAATGGTTAAGCTCTGGGCTGCTAACTGAAAGGTTGGTGGTTTGAACCCACCCAGCAGTTCCAAGGGAGAAAGACCTGGCAATCTTCTCGCATAAAGATCATAGCTTAGAAAACCCTATGGGACAGCTCTACTTTGTCACACAGGTTGCTATGAGTCAATCCATTCAATGGCTTCTAACAGCAACGCAAACAACATATTTGTACTCAATATTAATAAGACCACCTTTGCATTCACAAGCTGGTAGAGATAGGAACAGTCAGATGTACTCACAGCCACAAACAAGGCTAACTCTTCTGATCCTCAGAAAGGAGCCCACGATGTCTACCTTCTCTTGCACCCACAGCAATGATCCAGGAGGTTCAAATTTCATTTGCAAGAGGTCTTAGAGCATGTCTACCTCTCATTAACTTTAAGAAAAAAAAATTCCAGCACCTTCTAATGAGTGTCTAGAAGAGAGAGAGGCAGCTTCGACTTTGAGGCAAACACAGACATTTAATTCTCTATTAGGTGCAGCTGGGTTTTATTAAATTGAATACAATTTGAAGGAAAACTCAATAAAATGAGAATCTTATTTAAGTTAATGAATAACACTTATTACTTATTGCCAGATATATGGCTCTCAGACAATGAGCTGTTTTGTAGATGAGACACATTTAACAAGGCTGCGTTGCAGCAAAATTAGAAAAAAGTGTGAGATGTAGTCTATTATTATAATGTAATAAATATATTATTATAAAATTTATTTTATTAAGGAAAAATACCTGCAGGAAAGAAACTCTATTGCATCCCTACTACAAAAACAGAGCAAAGTAACCAAAGTTCTAAGTCAGGAGCTGGTAAACTTTTGCTGTAAAGGGACAGATAATATTTTAGAATTTGCAGGCTCTACAATCTCTGTCACAACTACTCCACCTGTCAATATAGCATGAAAGCAGCCATAGATATGTAATATATAAATGATTACACATGGCTGTGTTCCAAGAAAACATTATGCATGGATACTAAAATTTGAATGTTATATAATTTTCATGTGTTACAAAATATTATTGTTCTTTTTTTCTTTCCCAACCACTTAAAAATATAAAACCCATTCTTAGCTCGTGGACCGTACAAAGACAGGGGACCAGCCAGATTTCTGCTGCGGACCATAGTTTGCAGGCCTGTTCTAAGTGGTTGACTTTTAAGGACCTGTTGGGGGTGATCTCTAACTAAGATTTGCAGGCTCTTTTGTAGTTACCCAGTGTAGGTGGTACTCTATTCTTTTTTTTTTTTTTTTTTTTTTGGTGAAAACATAACAAAACTTGCTCCAATTCAACAATTTCTACATGTATAATTCAGTGACATTGATTACGCTCTTCATGTTGTGCAACCGTTCTCACTATCCTTTTCCAAATTATTCTACCACCATTGACATAAACTCAATGCCCCCTAAGCAAAAAATCCCCCTTTTCCCCTCCCTCCCTCTGTAACCACTAATAATCTTTGATTTCTATATATTTGCTTATTTCATAAGTGAAGTCATATAGTATTTGTCCTTTTGTTGGTGCTCTGTTCTTACCAGTCTATTTGCCTTCTGGTAATGCTAGTTCCAATGTCTGGTATGAAAAGAATGGGAGAATCCTTGTTTGCCTTCTAAACTTCCTCTCCCCTGTCTTTCACCTTCTACCCGCAAAGCTCTTGGCTTTACTTTACGTATAGACCTGGCCACACCTTCCTACAACCCTGCTACCTCCTCGATGTCTTCATCAGATTCTCTCTATTGTGTGTTAAGGTCTAATCAATGGTATTGACTGAGAGAGTCATTTTGAGCTAGATTGAGAGAAATTACACTTTTCTTTGGGAGAGCCAATCAATTCACGGTGAGGATGCTTATCTGAGAAGAACACCATTTCTACTTCTTTGTTCCCCATCGCTCTCTGCTTTGGGTACTTCCTGTGTAGGCCAATATGGATTAGTAGAGTAACTAAGCAGTTACACATGCCTTATAAAGCAGAGAAGAGGACTTTCATGTTCATTTTCCAAGAGAAACTTAGATGTGAAATCTCCAAACAGAATTGCTTTCTCTAAATACTCCAATGGCCTTGTCTTGCAAGAAGAGAATGTATGTGTGTGTTTGTATGTTTGTCTGTATAGGGTGTGTGTGTGTGTGTGAGAGAGAGAGAGAGAGAGAGAGAGAGAGACAGTATCCAACCATGAAAAGACTCTCTGCTGTGGCATTCATGAAAGCCTTGATCTTCTCCTCAGGCCAAGCTCTGAGCTTGACCTCCCTGATTTCCTAATTGCTTGTTTATAATTCCTGGGAATGTATCTTCCTGATTTATCCATCAGACTAAATGCATTGAGTATCTACTATGTGACAGGCCCAGTTCTGAGAACTTGGTGTCCATCAGGGAACAAAACAAAAATCTCTGCCCTCAGGGTGCTTACATTCTAGTGGAGGAAGACAAATAATAAACAATAAATATAACATGTAGGTCAATTATGTGTAAGTGCTATGGAAAAAATAAAGCCAGTTTAGGGTGATCAGGAGTTCTGGAATTGAGCTTTCTAAATTTAAATAGGTAGTCAGGTTGGGCTCATTGAGAAATTGACATCTGAGCAAAAACTTGAAGAAGGTAAAGGAGTTTGCCATGTCAACATCTTTGTGAAGATCATTTAGGCAGGGGGAACAGGCACTGCAAAGGCCTTGTGGTAGCAATATTCATGGTGCTACCACTAGTGAATACCGGAAAGATGTTTACCTGTGTTTTATTGACTATGCAAAGGCATTTGACTGTGTAGCTCATAACAAATTATAGATGACATTGCGAAGAATGGGAATCCTGAATACTTAATTATGCTCATGAAGAACCTGTACATAGATCAAGAGACCGTCTTTCGAACAGAACAAAGGGATACTGCATGGTTTAAAGTCAGGAAAGGTGTGTGTCAGGGTTGTATCCTTTCACCATACTTATTCGATCCATATGCTGAGCAAATAATCCGAGAAGCTGGACTATATGATGAAGAGCAGGGCATCAGGATTGGAGGAAGACTCACTAACAACTTGCGTTATGCAGATAACACAACCTTGCTTGCTGAAAGTGAAGAGGACTTGAAGCACTTACTGATGAAGATCAAAGACCATAGCCTTCAGTATGGATTACACTTCAACGTAAAGAAAACAAAAATCCTCACAAGGGGACCAATAGGCAACATCATAATAAACAGAGAAAAGACAGAAGTTGTCAAGGATTTCATTTTACTTGGATCCACAATCAACATCCATGGAAGCAGCAGTCAAGAAATCAAACGACCCATTGCGTTGGGCAAATCTACTGCAAAAAACCTCTTTAAAGTGTTCAAAGGGAAAGATGTTACCTTGAGGACTAAGGTGTGCCTGACCTAAGCCATGGTATTTTCAATCAGCTCATATGCATGCGAAAGCTGGACGATGAATAAGGAAGATCGAAGAACTGACACCTTTGAATTGTGCTGGAGAAGAATACTGAATATACCATGGACTACCAAAAGAACAAAGAAATCTGTCCTGGAAGAAGTAACAACCAGAATGTTCCTTAGAAGCAAGGATGGAGAGACTACATCTCACATACCTCGGACATGTTATCAGGAGGAACCAATCCCTGGAGAAGGACATCATTCATGCTTGCTAAAGTAGAGGGTCAGTGAAAACGAGGAAGACCCTCAAGGTGATGGATTGACACAGTGGCTGCAACAATGGGCTAGATCGTAACAACTATTATGAAGATGGCACAGGCCCGAGCAATGTTTCTTTCTGCTGTACATAGGGTTGCTATGAGTTGGAGCAAACTTGATGGCACCTAACAACAACAACAATCATTTGTGAACCATTCCTGGTTTAGAAAAGGTTAACATGGAGACTTTATCTTTTATGAAGTAACTAGCACCTCTAGATCCTCCAACAAATAAAGTAACCCAACTGTTTCTTTGGCTACCCTCTTCTAACTCACACTCTAATTTGTTATCACCATAGAAAGTGTTTCTTGTTCCAAACTTACTTGGCTCCCTAGAGTTCCCTGCCTTATTCTGGGACAAGAGGCAGTATAAGGAAGAAGTTAAGATCTGAAATTGGACAATTAAAGGTTTAAATCTCAGTTTCACCTACTAAAAGACATGGAAATTTGAGCTATCTGTAAAGTTTAGTTGCCTCAACTGTAAAATGGGAATAATAATAATAATAACACCTACATCATAGGGATTGTTATAAAGATTAAATAGAATAATACATGTAAAGCACTTGGCACAAGGCCAGACACATAAAGATTTATTATTATTACTAAGTATTATCTTTGCATTTTCTGCTTTGTAACTTTGATGTTTTATAAATAACTTAATAAAAGGAATTCCACTGTCCAAGATTTTGAATTTGCCCACATAAATTTATCTGAAGTGGATAAAATATTGATATAGTACCGATAGGGCCTACATGCATACTTACGGACTTATAGAGGAATATGCCCTTTGCTTATTTGATGGACACTTGTACTTAAACTATTTTTTTTCTTGAATGCAAAAGCTTACTATTTACATCAACATAAACTCAAGGGAAACGATAAACAAAAATGAAACCAGCTGCTTGGTTTAAGAAAAAATCCCTTATAATAATAATTTCCTCCCTTTTCATTTTATAGAATTTTCAAATTATATGACCCAAATCACTTCCAGAGAAAATTGCCCAAGATGAGAATCTTGCCATCTAGTGAGAAAAGATGAGTCCTGCAAATGCTGTACAAGTAATTGCCATAAAGTCTAATGAGAATCTGTTCCAATACAGTGAAAATCAAAGAACAAGAAATATTTACTGTGGTGGCAGCAGCAATGAGAGGGAGAAAACCTACCCTGTTTTATAAACAAATGTGAGAATTTGAACTAATGGGCATAAGAAAAGGGAGGTGGGTAATTGTAATTCCCTGCCTCAGAGAATGTTATTTAATTAAGCAAAATGATAACAAACCTCCAGTTAGGACATGGTCTCCCATTCTTAGCAGTTTGCACTGAGACGGGAGGAAGGTGCCAAAGTAATACCTAGACCGAGATAAATTAGTGTTTCCATTTCCCCACGCACATTAGTGTCAGCATGGGTAGACTTGGTTCTCTGTGTGCTTTTGAAAATGGATAGACTGAGCAGAGAAAAACATTTTATTCTCATCTCACATTCAACAGGCTAATTGCATTACATGAACAGAAACAAATAACCTTCCTCCAAAGACTTTCAAATTGTTTCACACAAAAGCTGTGTTCCAGGATGCAGACAGCTGACAGATTTAAAGCAACTTCTCCCCCCGGCTGGGTCTTTGCCACCATGCTGGAAGGAGGAGGGAAGGAGCAAGGTCATGGGAGGCGAACAGATTAGGCCTCCAGACTTGGCTACTTGGCGGCTGTGTGCTCACAGTCATGGACAATTTACTTAAACTTCGGTGTCTCTTTTTCCTCATCTTTGAAAAGGGCAAGAATAATGCTGTCTTATAATGACCACCTCCCAAGGGTGGCTTGGGAGGAGCTTTCCATAACTTCCAACAACCAGTCACTTCTAAAGCCTCCCCAGTAAAGATCACCACCACCAGTTTCTGGTCAGTCGACCCTGACTCATGGCAACCCTGACTCATGGCGACCCCGTGTGTGTCAGAGTAGAACCGCACTCCATAGGGTTTTCAGTGGCTGATTTTAAGGTAGATTGCCAGGATTTTCTTCCAAGGTGGCCCTGGGTGTACTGGAACCTCCAACTTTTTGGTTCGCAATTCAGTGTGCTAATGGTTTGCACCATCCAGGGACTCCACAGGTAAAGATAATCTAAGTAAGAGTAGTGTGATTGCCCTGCAAACAAACCTTCAAAGTAAGTCCTTAAACTCCTCCTCCTCCTTCTCATTTCCTTCATCCAGCCCATATGAAACTAGATCACTGCTTCCAAAACCCTCCCATGTAACGAGTCTTAGTTAAGATGTTTAGGTTGCAAGTTACAGAAGGCAATTCAAGCCAGCTAAGCAAAAATGTATTAGAAGAATCTTAGTGTAGCTCTTGGAGGTGATGGGAGAACAAAATCGGGAACTGGAAAACTATAAATGGATAATTTATTTTATAAGGATCAGCACAAAGCTGGTGCCTATGAGATGGAGGTTAAAGATGTCCCAAATGTCCAACTTCTCCAAACTGCTGTCCCACTCCATCTAACACCAGCTTACTCCCTCTCATCTCAGTGCTCTCCCTCCCATCTTTGCGTTCTGTAATTCATTACAACGTCTCACAAAACTCTCGAACTGTCGAGGAAATAGCTCATACAGTTGTAGAGGCTGGCAAGTCCCAAATCCGTGGGTCAGGTGTTAGGCTGGAGGCTTCTCCTGACTCACATGGTTGCAGGGGCTGACAAACCCAAATCAGCAGGTCAGATGACAGGCTGCTGGCTCACAAGGCTGCGGAAGCTGGTGCATCAGGTCAGATGATAGGCTGCTGGCTCAAGTTCCAAGAACCAGAGGTCAGATCATGACAACCCAGATGCCGTATCCAAGCAAGAGAGAGAACTTTGCCAGAACATTCATATCTATTGGGTGCAGATCACACCCTCAGGGAAACTCCCATGTCTTGAGCAAGGCAGTGTAAGGGTGTGACTTGAATAAGGATGGTAAGGGTGGTGTCCTGGTGGCGTAGTGGTGAAGGAGCTTGGCTGTTAACCAAAAGGTCAGCAGTTCGAATCCACCAGCCGCTCCTTGGAAACTCTATGGGGCAGTTCTACTCTGTCCCGTAGGGTTGCTATGAGTTGGAATTGACTTGACGGCAATGGGTTTTTAAGGGTGGTGAAAGGGGTAAGGGTGGTGACTTGAGTCGCACAATCTAGTAAGGTGATGACTCAAGATACATCCTACTGCAATCCTGCCTCATTAACATAATGATAACTCACTCCCAAATGGGACCGTAACCACAGGCATAGAGGCTAGGATTTACAACACATCACAAAATGAGAGATAATTACATCAGATCACAAAATGGAAGACAATTACATCAGATCACAAAATGGAAGACAATTACATCAGACCACAAAATGGAGGCTGACTACATCATTACATAAATGCCAAATTACATCATTACATAACTGCCAAACCACTGAAAATCATGCATGGTCCAGCCAAGTTGACACATAACCTTAACCATCACAGGTTTCATATACCTTATTTGCATTAGCAGCAAGCAGTCCAATCCCCTTGGTGGGCCAAAAGAACCTAATTTGCATAGTCCCACCCAATCATTGTGTGGGAGTCACAAAGACTATGGCTAGAAAGACCATATTAAGTAATTTACTTCACTGCAACTATCAGGAACCCAGTAGGTCTCTCAATTCTTGCCTCTGCTTCTCTTCACCTTTTGATTTCCAAATTTGATGTTTTCAAACCAAAAGAAGATTCTAGGACACATGTTTTAGAATTTAAATGTGAAAACCTAGTTCTAGTTTTGATCAATTCCAGAAACAGTGGCCACACATTTTACTTAAATAGATAATTTGAATGTCTTCTATGTAGAGTGATACACTGTTTAGCAAGTCTAGTGGGATGCCATCCCAAAGCAAATTCATTTTTTTCTCCCATAGTTCTCTTTAAATTCCTTCGGGGGGGGTTAGCTTTTTCTCCTGCCCCTGAATTAAAACTGCAATTACCTTTCTGTTTATTCTTAGATAATGCAGAGTCTTATGGTCCTGTTGGCCTCTGCTGGATGGTGCAAATGGTTACTGCATTCAGCTGCTAACCAAAAGATTGGAAGTTTGAGTCCACCCAGAGGCACCTCAGAAGAAAGCCCTGGCAATCTACTTCTGAAAAAATCAGCCATTGTAAACCCGATGGAGCACAGTTCTACTTTAACACACATGGCGTCGCCATGAGCTGGCTTCGACTCAACAGCAACTGGTTATGGTAACATTAAATCTCAGAACACAGTCTCCAATCAGAGTGTTCAGTCCCATATAATAATGAAGCCTTCAATCTTCATTTGAAGGTTTTTGCTCCCCTTGCCTGGCTCTGGCCACTGCACAGCAAAATAGAAGACATCTCCTACTAGGCTCTCTTCTGCAGGTGAAGTTGATTGGCCTCAACCCCTTGATAAGGCAGAGAGGTTTAAGAGTTGTCTACTCTCCAACTTCTGCGGGATGGTCTGCCTCATAACCTGGTTAGGAATCTGACCCCATAGCAGATGTCCTTGGTGCCCTGCGTAGATCCCTGTGCTCCCTCGATCAGCTGCTGCTCGCTCACATACAACCCTCTCCATCTCTGTAAGATCGCACTGGTGAATTGGAGTGGTCTTGCTAGGAGATGCCTGAGAGTTTTGCTCCCCCACCCAGGGTACCCCAGAGCCAAGGACTAAGTGGTGTGAGGGGAAAAAAAGCCCTTCTTCCTTGCCTTGTAATGGGACTGACGGTGATGCAATTCATGCTCCACAGCTCCCCAAATGTTCAAGCCAAGACTAGACCTCACCTGAAACCACACTCTTACTTAGCTTCTGCCATTCCTCATCTTGCTTTCTTCACCCCTTTACAGGCCTTTCTCTTAATCAATTACTTGTATATAATCCCTGCCTCAGGCTCTGCTTCTAGGGAAACTGAACAAAGACAGCTATGTGTTGCACCTTGGTTCCTGGGTCAAAACTTTTAGTTAGCATCTTGTTACACCAGAAGCTGATTATCATATATTATCCTAGTCTTCTTCCACCGGAACAATAATGAGGTTTCCCCTGAACACTTTTTGAACACTTCATTCCTCACCAACATCGCATAATTTGTTGTTGTTGTTCGTTGCTGTTGAGTCCATTCAGACTCCTGGTGACCCCATGTGTGTCAGAGTAGAACTGTGCTCTACAGGGTTTTCAAAGATATGACCCTTCTGGAAGCAGATCATCAGGTCTGTCTTCCAAGGTGACTCTGGGTGGATTCAAATTGACAACTTTTAGGCTCCCCCCACCAACACTTTTTAATAGTCAATAAAGTATTGCCTTCACTCAAAGGGGAAGCTTACAATTCTAGATCCTCTCTGTTTCTTTTGTTTCTAGCTGCCTCCTGCCTCCCCTCCAAAAAAAAGAGAGAAAGATCAATGTGGTTTTTATTTTTATTTTTTTCTCCCTTTTTAAATGATATATTTGGCTGTCCAATACCTAACTCCAAATACCAATATTTTCCAGTAAATCAGAAAGGAGGATTATCTGTCAACTCCAAAAGGAAAATCAAACCAAAATGCACAAGCAGGAAAAAAAAATCAATTTTCTCCAGGTCATTCACCTACATCATTCCTTCAGAATGGAAACAAAGCAAAAGGATTGCTTTGTTCTTCCAGACAACCTGGCCCCAAAGGAAGCAGAGGGAAAAGATGAACTCAGAGTTATCTGTACTTAAATAAAGCTTTTGTGCAAGTAAATAATGGACATTAAAAGGTCACTCATGATTCTTTTCACTCAGTCCTGACATGGAACAACGTCTGATTGCTGAGAAGAGCATTTTGTCCTAGTGTGAGTCCTAGCCCACAGAACAGCAATATTCATCCAGATGGCCTTGAGGCATGAAGGCAGCTTTCAATGTCTCCCCCAGCAAACCAGAGCAAAAGGGAAAGGAGGTAAGAAAGAAGTTGTCAATAGTACTCTAGGTCAAGGAGGCTGCAAACTTTTTCAGTAAAGTGCCAGATAGTAAATATTTTCAGCTACACGGGCCATGAGGTCTGCAACTACTCAACTCTGCCTTTGTAGTGCAGAAAGCTGCCACAGACAATACAATGAATGGGCTGTTTTCAAATAAAACTTTATTTATGGACTTGGAAATTTGAATTTCATAAAATTTTCACGTATCACAAAATAGTCTTCTTTTGATTTTTTTCAACCATTAAAAAAGTAAAACCATTCTTAGCTCATGTGCTATACAAAAACAGGCGGTGGACTGGATTTGGCCCACGGGCAGTGGACACCAGTTGCCACATTTTATGGAAGGAAGGTAGTGTCAGCTAATTCAGCAGTCAGATAAGTGGACTATCCTGTTTTCTAACTATGCCTCTTCCAGTGCTTGAACTAGACGTGGGGATGGAAGGAAGGACAATGATTTTACACCTTTTTATTGAAAGAAATTAACCAATAGACTTTTTTAATTAATAGAATTAATTAATGGAACAGTGTTTAAAGTGAGAGCATGCTTAGTTCTACTCAAAAGAAATGCCGTTGTCATTTTCTTCCTCAACAAAGATGAAAAAGCATTCAAATGAGTTAGGCCATGATCTAAGAGGTACATATTGGATCTTCCCAGGAGAAACTAGTGCTCCAGCACAGTCACGGGCATGCTCTGCTAGGAGTACCAGTGGGAGGGAGCTTTATTGATGGAAATTAGTACAGCTGTTGAAGAAATGTCAAGCTGATTAGGGCATAATCATCATGAAGACATAGGCACGATACAACAGAATGAACCAAAAGGGAATTAGGGGAGACGAGAAACAAGGATGATCCCAAGAGAAGAATTGCCACATTTCCAAAATGAATGTGTCATCTCTTTAGCAATTAAATGCCAATGCCTTTCTCCTCTCCAATAAGGACAGTACTGGTGAAAAATTGCTTCATATATTTTAATTTAGTTCATCTATTTGAATTGTTGGTGCATAACTTCCTAGATCTCTGCAGTAGAGTATGAACTTCCTCTGTAATTAATAGTCATTTACTGTATTCCTATGAAATAAAAGAAGTGGCTTTTAGTCTCTATTTCAGTACATGTGATACGTTCCTGCTGAGCCCAAACAGCTCTCTGATAGATGCTGTGTCCATTCTTACCTGAAGGATCAACCTATTTCCACTGTCCTTAGTACTAATGAAACCTGGGCTAACTGGAATCACAACTGTTTTTCTTATCAGGACAAACACCTGAACACCCAAGTTTCTAATGGGGGCCTCAATTCTGATCTGATCTTTTAGAAAATTCTTCTAATTTTTAATTTGTGCTTTGGCCTACAGTCAATCTTTAGATAAATGCATATTATAGTACCCATGGGCTAGTTAATAAACAACATCATGATAAACGGAGAAAAGATTGAAGTTGTCAAGGATTTCATTTTACTTGGATCCACAGTCAACACCCATGGAAGCAGCAGTCAAGAAATCAAAAGATGCATTGCATTGGGCAAATCTGTTGCAAAAGACCTCTTTAAAGTGTGAAAAAGCAAAGATGTTGCTTTAAGGACTGAGGTGCACCTGATCCAAGCCATGGTGTTTTCAGTGGCCTCGTACGCATGCAAAAGCTGGACAATGAATAAGAAAAACCGAAGAAGAATTGATGCCTTTGAATTATGATGTTGGCAAAGAATATTGACTATACCGCGGACTGCCAGAAGAATGAACAAATCTGTCCTTGGAAGAAGTACAGCCAGAAAGCTCCTTAGAAGCAAGGATGGCAAGACTTTGTCTCACCTACTTTGCACATGTTATCAGGAGGCACCCGTCCCTGGAGAAGAACATCATGCTTGGTAAAGTAGAGGGTCAGCAAAAAAGAGGAAGCTCCTCAATTAGATGGACTGACACAGTGGCTGCAACAAGGGGCTCAAGCATAACAACAATTGCGAGGATGGCACAGGACCGGGAAGTATTTCATTCTGTTGTACATGGGGCCACTATGAGTTGGAACCGATTCGATGGTGTCTAACAAGAACAACAACGACGTGAGCTATACTGAAACCTATGACCCTTGTAGAACCAGAACATTTATCCAATCTCACAGGAATTGGCAAACTTTTTCTGTAAAAGGTCAGAGAGTAAGTATTTTAGGCTTTGTGGGTCACAACAACTCAACTCTGCCGTTGTAGTGTGAAAGCAGCCGTGGTCAATATGTAAATGAATGAGTACGGCTATGTTTCAATAAAACTTTATTTCTAAAAGAAAGTGGTGGACCAGATTTGATCTGTGAGCCATAGTGTGCCTACCCCTGCTCTATATAATTTCCTTTTTCTCTATTTTATTTTTTATCACGCAAGTAGTATATGTCCATTACTAAAGAAAAATAAAAAATGTATATAAACAGGAATAAAAGAATTTTAATCATATGTGCATCAGTTAGCTGTTACTGCATAACAAATACTCCAAAATTTGTGGCTTAAAATGATGGTCATTTATTATTTCTTATGAGTGGATGGGACAGCTGAGCAGCTCTGATGATCCAGATTAGGCTTGACTGATTGTGTTTGGGCTTGTTCATGCATCTATAATCAGCTGGCAGGTTGGCTGGGGCAGGGTGGACTAGGATGGACTCATTTGGGGTGACTTGGTGCTCCCATCTTTGTCTCTCTCTCTCTCTGCCCAGTTCTTCTGGGCTTGGACTCATGGAGATGGCAGGGTTCCAAGAGAGAGATGGGTGAGGAAATAGTCTCCACGTTCTGATGGGAGGAGCTGCAAAGTCTCATTGCAAGAGGCATGGATACAGGGAGGAAAAGAATTAGGGCCACATTTGCAATCATTATACACATGGGGTCGCCATGAGTCAGAATTGACTCAATGACAACTGGTTTGTTTTTTTGGTTTTATACCACAATGTGTAATTGATATGTTGAACAAGTATGAGTCCTGACATGATCAAAATGCAGCTTTATTTTTATCGCTTCCCATAAATTTAAGCTATTATTAATGACAGTATTTCTCTCCTTCCCTAGATGAAAACTCGTCCAAGCCCATTCCTCTTAGGTCATAAGGAGTCACTTTATGTCTCCAACACTGATGCTTTTGAAATTAGAATATTGGGTCTCATATAATAATTCCAACTGTGGTCTTGAATTAGTAAAAGATCTCCCATCTTCCCACCACAAACTGCTTCAGACTTGAAGCCTGAAGTAGAGAACAGAGGTGTGGACCTCGTTCTCTGTTTTACTCTCTAGTATTTCTTCTTCTCTCCCAACTTCCAAGCCCTCTGGAGCTAGCTGTGGTGAGAAAGAAGGGGAGAAGAAAAAGAATTCTCTTGTTTGATCTTATAATACCTTAAGCTATCACTATGCTCTTGTCTCCTAGGACATGTGAAGTCCTCTTCGGTCTTTCCCTACTGGTCTACTGTGTCCTGAGTTACCTTGACTAGGTCATACTTCTTATTTCCCCCTTAGACACTGGCCATCTCTGGTACACCTCCAATCTCTTTCTGCGTGGGTCTCCTGAGCCGCCATATTGGATAGGCCCCAGAACACCCCCAGAGGGATGTGCTCTCTGTCTCATGTGGCTGGAATCTGATCCACAGAAAACACTCACATTTTCATATGTTAAATCCACAAACTGGAAATTCAGACCATCTGCCTTAGTTTCCTACTTCTGCTGTAACAGAAACACTACAAGTGAGTGGCTTTAAAGAATAGATATTTATTTTTCACAGTTTAGGAGGATTAAAGTCCAAATTCAGAGCACCAGCTCCAGGAAAAGGCTGTCTCTCTCTCTGTCAGCTCTAGGGGAGAAGAGCCCTGTCTCTTTCAGCTTCTGTAGTCCCAGTGTACTTCAGTTCCTTGGTGATCTTCACGTGGCATCCATCTTCCTCCATTTGTGCTTTCTTCTGGGTCTAATCTGCTCTTTTTATAACTTAGAAGTGATTAGATTTTGGACACTCTCTACACTGATATGACCTCATTAACATAACAAAGAAAGTCCTATTTCCAGGTATAGGGGTTAGGATTCCAATGCGTATTTTGAGGCGGGGTGTGGGGGGACACAATTCTGTCCATAACACCATCGAAACACAGCAGCCTTCTCTTGGTCCTGGAAACAAAGCAATTTGTCAGCCCTTCCTTCTCCTGATTTGTCATTTCTTGGACAAGAGTCTGACTCCAATCCTCAGTCCACCATAGCTTTCTCAGGCAAGAGTCAGACACCAATCCCCCAGATCTCCCAGTGGCAGAGAACACTTTTCAGATTCTGTAAGTGCTTCCTTCTGTGGCTCCTGACTAGGATGAGATTAGAATGTAGCCCCTTTGGTACCCCTCCCCTAAATGGGGTGGGGATCAACAGCTCTGCGGAAGCTCTCTCCAAATATAAATGTCTTTGGCAATCTCCTTTACAATGGTCCTCTCTCTGACACCTTCTTATAACCTTGATACGGTTGGAGGGTACAGGAGTCCTCGAACAAGATCTTGGAATCATTTCCTTTCAAATCGCTAGTGTAATTTCTTGTCTGGCCTTAAATTTCCGTCTTAACATAGTTATACATGCAAAGTTCCATCATCCAGAGACAATCACTGAAAACATTTGGGTGTATATCCTTTTCTATTTTTAAAGTATATTTTTCTTAACATTAATGGGATTGTTTTACAACCTGAATTTTTTGAAAAGCAACAATATGTTCTGAAAACCTTTCCATGGCAATAAATATCTACATCAACATTCTTAACAGTTGAAAGCTATTCCATTGCATTGAACCTACAATTATTTTTTCAATTATTTCTTGATACAGATGTAGGTTGTTTCTTCTTTCTATTATGGTAAATGACCCTTTGATAGACATCTTTATTTACATACTTTAATTCATTCCATTATTTAATTGATATTTATTGAGCATCTATTGTAAAAGACTACCATTATTTCCCTGGGATAAATTTCTAGACGTGGAATAGTAGAGTCAAAATGTGTGTATATTTTAGGGTATTTGATATATATTTCCAAATTTCCCTGCAGATATATGTGTGGTTTTGTGTGTGTGTGTGTGTGTGTGTGTGTGTGTGTGTGTGTGTGTGTGTTTGAGAAAGAGAAAGAGAAAGGGAGAGAATACACTTAATCCCCAGAAAGGACAAGTGTTGGGAAACATGATTTTCTTTTTGGAAATTTCTGAATTATTTAATTAATGTAATACAATTAACATGAGTCATAAAATGTATTTATATAACTCTAACAAATTACTGGATATTCCTTCTTTTATTCTAAACTAATTTTAGACATACAGAAAAATTGCCAAATAGTACAGAGTGCCCTTAGATCTCTCTCCCACTTCCCCTAGTGTTTACATCTTATCTAACCATAGCACTTTATCAAGAACAGGAAATTATATGTAGAAATTTTCAAAATGGTGTAACTTTGGCTATGTATGTTTTCACCAAAAAAAAAGTCCTCAAGTTCGAGAAGGGAAAGGGTTGACCTGTCGTGTGGTTGTTAACCAATGTCATAGGACAATATGCGTACTGACTGTTTAATGAGAAACTATTTGTTCTGTAAACCTCCATCTAAAGTACAATTAAAAAAATTTTAAAAAAGAACAGGAAATTAACATTAGAACAACAGTATTAACTAAACTACAGAACTCATTTTTGCCAATTTTCACCCTAATGTCCTTTTTCTATTCCAAGATCTTATCCAATATCCTTCTTTGTATTTAGTTATTGTTCTCCGTGGTCTCCTCCAGTCTACAACAGTTCTTCTGTTTGTCTTTCATGACCTTGAGACTTATGAAGAGCATGGACTGGTTATTCTGTAGAACATCCCTCATTTGGGGTGTGTCTGATATTTCTAATGATTGGAGTGAAGTTATGCATTTGGGCAAGAATGCATCATATCAAAGAATCCATAATGTTGACATTGTCTTACTACTGGTGATGTTGACCTTGATCACTTGGAAATGCCCTTTTAATGATACAGATGAAGAATCCAAATAGCATTTCTTGGGCATCAACTATATACTAGGCACATTGCCTTTGTTCTTTCTGTAATCCTCCTATAGTCTCTGTAAAGGGAGTCTTATATCCCCATTTTAATGCATCTCACAGGGTTTGTGTGTTGTTGTTGTTATGTGCTGTTGAGTCGATTTCAACTCATAGTGACCCCACGTGACAGAGTAGAACTGCCCCATCAGGTTTTCATGGCTGAAATCTTTACTGGAGCAGTTTGTTAAGTCTTTCTCCCATGGAGCTGCTTGGTGGGTTTGAATAGCCAACCTTTTGGTTAGCAGCTGAGTGCTTAACTATTGTGCCACCAGGGCTGCTTACAGAGTTTATGCAGCTTACCCAAAGTCATAAAAGACCTGTCTGACTCCAAAGCCAGTGCTTTCTGCAGCACAGCCTAAGCATTTCTTCAACATGGGAAACCATTAATAGCAAACTCAAGAGCACGTGGGTGTGAGTTGCTACACTTCTAGGTCTTTCGTCTCAATTTTGTTTTCCTCAAGGCAGAAGTCTGTAGAGTCCTATTTTAGGAAATAGTCTAATGGATTAACAATGTCAGATATTTCATGATCAAAATTTATGAGAAATTCTTTTATCTTACACAAAATCATAATGCCTTTGACCTGCCTCCTCAAGATTTGTGATGTTATTTTCTTTTAGATTATTGTAATAGAAAAGACAAAAGGTAAGTGCAAAATAATTTCCTAAATTCAAAACTGTGAGATGTTGTATTTTTTTCTCAGTCACATGTAGACAATACTTGCATCAAGCTGAATGACTAGAAGTCAATAATTTATTTCTCTCTTTGAATAGTTTGTTTGCCGGGAGAGGAGAACACGCAAAGCATAATGCCTGCATAGCACTTATCATAATTAATGCCCACGCCCTATGAATGTCCCTGCAGTACCATTTAAAGTGTAAACACTTCAGCCCAATCTGCTATGAAGGTTGAATATGAATGAATAAAATAAAAAGTTGAGCCTCAGAAGAAAAACCAAATAAGATAATGCATGAAAAGTGCTTAGCGTAGTGCCTGGTACGTAGTAAGCACTCCGTCAGTTTTAGCTCCTCTTGCTGCTGTTGAAGCTGTCTGAAATGTCACTGTGGTTTAACCTGGGGTGGGTGGGGGGAGTCTGGCTCATTCCCTGCTCTATGAGGCAGAAGATCAGACTGCTATAAATTTAGAAAGTAGATGGCTGATCTCTGGCCATTGTTTATCTTCTGTGAACGTTCCTGTGCTATTCTATTGCGATATAATCTAAAACAGCGTTATGACCCCATTTGGGTGCAACGCTGGAAGATGAATCAAGGTGATATGACAAGGAGTCGGTTAACCCAGCTCAGCCACTTTTGCAGTTACTTTCCATCTGAGGAGTAACATATAGGTAATCATAGTGGCCTGCCTATAGGGCAGGGTTTCTCAACCTCAGCACTATTGATATGTGGGGCCTGATAGATTTTGTTGTTGTTGTTGTGAGGGCTGTCCTATGCATTGTACGATATTCAGCACCATCCCTGTTCTCTACTCACTAAATGTGATCAGCACCCACACCCCAGTTGTGACAACCAAAAATGTCTCCAGACATTGGCAAGTGTCTCCTGGGGAGTAAAATCACCCCCATTGAGAACCACTGCTAAAAGCTACTGAGTAATTCCATACTCAGTGTAAGTGATCATTGATTCAAACTGGAACTATCTGGGGGATGGGAAGGAAG
This sequence comes from Dugong dugon, assembly GCA_030035585.1. Lineage (NCBI taxonomy): Eukaryota > Metazoa > Chordata > Mammalia > Sirenia > Dugongidae > Dugong > Dugong dugon. The sequence goes on from CM057483.1 coordinate 164,134,118, forward strand.
AATATTTATTTGAGCAGCAAGTGCTCTGACAGATATATTACCTTATGTATTTCATGCTATGAGATAGCTATTATTCCCCATTCATGGATGGAAAAATATAGCTTCATAAGAGTCAGATGATTTGCCCAATCTCCCACCTAAGTGTTCGGTGGCAGTAGGATAGAGATTTGACAACAAAACCCACTCTCCTTCAGTTATGCCCTAATGACTGTCAGTCCAAATGGAGAAGGCAGGAGGGTTTTCTAGCCTTGTGCATTTTCTTATGCTCAGGAAGAGTAAAATTACATTTACCAAGTACAAATGGTTATTAAGCATGTCAGCATTGAATCTACCAGTTTTCATTCTGCTTTGTGAATATGTGGCTGGGACTCTGTTAAACTACATTTCAGCTAGTTAGTTTCCTATTTGGTTTTGCCAGTAGGAGGAACTAGAGGGAGATTAGCAAGCAGGAAGAGGGGAGAGGGACTTCCTTCTTGCTGTTTGCTAGTTGTTTCTGCCATCAGGTATGATCCCCAAACTGCCACTGTTGAGTACCTAAACTACTAACAGCAGGAAAGAAAACAAAAAAAATGGCCTTTGGGTTGATTCCAACTCATGGCGACCTCTTGTGTTACAGAGTACAACTGCTCCATGGGGTTTTCTCGGCTGTAATCTTTATGGAAGCAGATCGCCAGGCCCTTCTTCCATGGTACTGCTGGGTGGGTTTGAACCACCAACCTTCAGGTTAGGAGTTAAGCGCAAACCATTTGCGTCACCAGCAGAAACCAACACTAAGTCCCCAATATGGCAGCATCTTCCCAGCGATCCAGCCAGTGGCAAGATCAACCTGGTGGCAGGTTGATTAAACTACACTCCTTCCATCCCTGATGGAGTAGTGATCTGTCTTCACTGGCTCTAACACATTTTCTGGATATGGATTTGCCTTCCCTACTTGTTAATGCTTCTGCCAGCACCACCATCTGTGCATTCATGGAATGGTTTGTTTGCCATCATCATGTTCCACAAATCATTGTCTCTGACCAAAAAACTCAGTTCACAGCAATAATAATAATAATAAAGTAGTAATGAATACATGCCCATGGAATTCACTGATCTTATCAACGTATCCCAACACCCAGAGGCAGCTGGCCTAATAGAAGGAGGAAATGTCCAATTAAGCTTTTTTTTTTTAAGTTTGGAGACAAAAAGACTGGGTTCTACCTCACAGGAGATAGCAATATGCTTTGAATCAGCAACCAATACCTATTTCTGGCTCCTGTAGGCAGAAGTCATGGGCCTATGAATCAAGGGGTAGAAGTGGGAGTGGCTCCTTTCACTATTACACCCAATATCCTTCTCACAGACTGTTTGCTTTTAAACTCATTATTGGGGTCTGCTGATTTGGAGGACTTAGTTCCAAGCAGGGTACACAACAATGGTTCCACTCAATTGGAAGTTGAGACTGGCACTGGCCATTTTGGACTCCTGATGTCTCTGAATCCAAAGGCAAATAAGGATAAAGTCCTGTCTTGGTTGAGATCATTGATTTTGATTACCACGGGGAAGTTGAGTGGCTGCTACTCAGTGGAGTTAGGGTGCATTGTATCTGAAATCCAAGGGATTCTCTAGAGAGTCTCCTGGGAATTTCTATATAAAATAGTAAAAGTTAATGGAAAACTTCAGCAGCAACAACACCAAAAGATGCATAATCACCTTACCACGTAAAAAAACAGCAACCAGCTGGCTCAGGGAAAAAGGGAATATGGAATGGGTATTGGAAGAAGAAAGTTATAAACATCAATGATGGCATTGTGAGTACTTATAGGTGTTTAGTTACAGAAATGAAGTCTTCAGTTATATTTTCTTCCTTGCCTGTAGTGTGTGTATATACATATGCATACGTGTGTGTGTGTGTGTATTCAACTAATTCCTTTTTTCTCTCTTCTTTCCCTTTCCCTTTCCCTTATTTTTTATATAAGTATTGTTCGTGATATTTAACTTCACAACTTAGGGAGTTTTTTTTTAGTTTGAAATAATTTTAGACTCACAAGTTGCAAAAATAGTCATCGTTTAGTCTTTAGATTACAGAATATTCCAGTGTGATTGTGACTAAGCTCAAGGAGGAATAAACATTCTCCAGAAAGAGAAACAGTGACTGCCAATCAGAGATGACTATTATGATGGTTGGGACTTTATCTCTCTTCTATTTGAAGAAAAGATGAGAGCATCTTTGTTTACGCAAATGATAGTTATATCTTCAGATGGAATGATAGACTTGTTACTTTTGTTGAACAGAAATTCAAATTTCTGTGTGCATGGGTCCTGAGGTGTCATGAGTCTGAACTCTGTCAGTTATTAGGTCATTAATAAATCACACCTACCATTCTATACTCTGCTTTGGGACTTGTCTTAGTCATCTAGTGCTGCTATAACAGAAATACCACAAGTGGATGGTTTTAACAAAGAGAAGGTTATTTCCTTACAGTAAAGTAGGCTAAAAGTACAAATTCGGGGTGTCAGCTCCAGGGGAAGGCTTTCTCTCTCTCGGCCTTCTCATCAATGTTCCCCCAGACTAGGAGCTTCTCGGTGCAGGGACCCCGGTCCAAAGGACGCGCTCTGCTCCTGGCACTGATTTCTTCATAGTATGAGGTCCCCAATTCTCTGCTTGCTTCCCTTTCCCTTTATCTCTTCAGAGATAAAAGGTGGTGCAGGCCACACCCCAGGGAAACTCCCTTTACATTGGATCAGGGATGTGACCTGGGTAAAGGTGGTGTTACAATCCCACCCTCATCCTCTTTAACATAAAATTACAATCACAAAATGGAGGCCAACCACACAATTCTGGGAATCATGGCCCAGCCAAACTGATACACACATTTTTTGGGGGGGCATAATTCAATCCATGAAGACTGGAAGACTGGAATTTACATTTCTCCTTTGCTATCTGGCTTCCTGTGATGTTCTTATGATAAGGAAAGCTAAACAGAGATTGGAAGCCTAGAGGAGAGGAAAAGAGATTTCCTTCTTCCTTTTGGCTTGCTGTTACTGTGAGTGTCATCCCAACAGCAATGGGCCTTTATCCCAGGAGTGCAGTTGGGTCCAGCCTCCAGCTTCAGCCTTATCGGGATATAATTCATATACATTAAATTCACCCGTTTAAAGTGTACAATTCTGCGGTTTTTAGTATATTCAGAGTTTTGGAACCATTAACACAATCTAATTTTAGACAATTTTTACCATCCCAAAAAGAAACCTTGTACCCATTAGTAGTCAATTCTCATTTTCCACCCCTCCTTTACCCCTAAGCAACCACTAATTGTCTCTATGGATTTACCTATTCTAGACATTTCATATAAAAGAAATCATACAATTTGTTACCTTATTGACTGGCTTCTTTCACTTAGCATAATGTTTTCAATATTCATCCATGTTGTACTTTTTTATGGCTGAATAGGATTGCATTGTACGGATATACCACATTTTTTAAATCCATTCGTCGGTTGATGGACATTTGGGTTTTTTCCACTTTTTGGCTTTTATGGATAATTCTACTCTGAACATCTGTGTACAAGTTTTGTGTGGACATGTTTTCATTTCTCTTGAGTATATACCTAGGAACTAGATTGCTGGTTCATATGGTATTTTCCAAGCATCTTAATTCTTACAATCTCTATCTCTTCATTTTATTCCCCCAACCCAGGGATAGCACCTCCTCCCTGAATTTACCATTTCTGGATTACTTCAATGATCCTTTTAGACTTTTCCACCCTCGAAGGACTGTGTGATTAATTTCCTGAATTAAGTTCCTTCGGTTGAAGTACCTAGAGTGGTTTCTGTTTTTCTGACAAGACCCTGGATTATATAATCAAATGAAATATTATAGCCAGTTTTATCCATCTTCACTCATCAAGGAACAGAAACCTCCTTAAATCTCAGCAGATCAGAGAGAAATACTTCTCACACAAAGAAAGCTATGAAACATTGACATGACCCTGTTAAGAAGTAACTGAGGATCTAAGAAGAGTTTACTGAGTGAGTGGCCACTCTGAGATAATATTTTAAGCACCTTCTGAAATGGTTTAAGGCCAATACCATTTCAATCCTGGAGAAATTTTATTCCTTCCTTCCTTCATTCATTCACTCTGTAGTTATGAATCACTTGCTCTATGTCAAGCACTGTTCTAGGTGCTGGTGATACAGCAATGAATAAAAGTGACAAAAATCTTAATACTTATAGAATTTATGTTCTAGTGGGAGAGAGACAGTAAGCAAGTATAACAGATGAGTGTCAGATGGTGATAAGTGATATGGAGAGATTTAAGGCATGGAAGGAAAATAAGGAGGGTGGGATTTGGGTGCATTTTTAAATAGGTTTCACTGTAAAAGTAATATTTAAGCAAACTCCCAGTGGAGACAAGGGAGAAAGCATGTAGATATTTGGGGAGAGAGTGTTACGGGCAGAGGAACAGACAGCATTGCATCTCAAGGCTTTGAGTTGAGAGCATGCCTGGTTTGTTCAAGGAGCAGTGTGACTGGACTTGAGTGAGCAAGTAGAAGAGCCATAAGAGAGGAGGTTAGAGAGGCACTGAAGGATCAGTCTTGTAGGGCTTTGTACATCATTGTAAGGACTTACGCATTTACTCTGAGTGTAATAGGAGGCTAATGGAGAGTTTTAAAAATGGGAGTGACATGGCCTGACTTACATTTTAACAAGACTATCTAGCTACTGTGTTGAGGATCCATTGTGGGTGGGAAGTTAGAAGGCAATAATCCAAAACAAAAAACAGTATGCTTGAACTGGTGTACAAACAGTGGGGGAAATAAGGACTTGCACTGTGGATTCTGGATTTGCTGACAGATTGAATTTGGGAGATGAGAGAGAGGAGCCAAAGATGACTCCAAGAATTTCAGCCCGTGGAAAGCTGGTAACAGGGAACCCAAGGTTGAGTAGGGACAGTGTCAACATGTTGTGGGGTTGTTCACCATTGTCATAAAAAAAAAATGTGTACTGTTTATGAGAATCTATTTGTTCTGTAAACCTTCCTCTAAAGTACAATAAAAAATAAAAATAAAAAAAAAGAATTTCAGCCTGAGCAACTGGAAAAACAGAATTGTCTATTACTGGGACCAAAAAAAAAAAAAAAAAATTGGCTGTAGGAGGAATAGGTTTCCAGGAGAAAGATCATGAATTCAGGTTTGACATGTGTGTTAGACATCCAAACAGAGATGTCAAGAAGACAGCTAGATATACAAATCTGGAGTTAAGGGGAAATCACAGCTGAAGATGGGAATTTGAGAGTTTTTGGTGTACATATGGTATTTATAACCATGAAAATACATTAGAAGGTCCAGTGAGGAGTTTATGTAGAGAAGAGAACAGGTCCAAGGACTGAGCCTGGAGCTGCCAGATCTTCAGAGTTCAAGGAGATGAGGAAAAAAATGACTAAAAGAGACAGAATAAGTGGCTGGTGAGACTGGGGGAACATCAGAAGGATGTAGTGTCTTGGAAACCAAGTGAAAAAAAGTTTTAAAGAGAAGGGAGTGACTAAATATGGTGGTACCTTCCATCCCGTGGCCTCATGATGCTATGGATATACAGAAACATACATGGAGCAATTACATCTCTCTTCTGGGTTGATATATGTTGGTAAGGATTTGCTACATGCATGTATGGCATGAAACAGGTCAACTGCTCATTTCCTGTAGAGACACTATAAATATGATAAACTAGAATTACGCCATAGGACTATTTCATAGATGATGATAATTTCATCCTGCTATGATAAAAGATTTTGGTCATTTGTCTTTAACAAGTGGTTCTACACTAAATTTTTTATTGTTTTTTAAATTATATCTCAGAGTAAAATATTTTAAAAAATTGAAGTGAGTTGTATTAATCTGGTGCCTAGACTATAGTGACCAAAAGCCTTAATGATTTGACCTGGGCATATGTCTCTCTTATGTTACAAATCCAACACAGATAGTTGGGGAAGCTCTTCTCCACACCATCATTCAGGGAGGCATGCTGATGGAGACCATGCCATCTTGTAGCTTCACCACCTGGAGCACATAGTCTCCAATGGTGAGGCACCAGGAGAAGAGAAGACTGGATAACTGGACAACTGGGCTGAATGATTTTAAGGACTTGGCTTGCAAATGGTTTCAATCACTTCCTCCAACACTTCACTGGTCAGAACCCAGTTATGGTCTCAAATGAGCTGCAAAAGAGCCAGAGAAATGAGTCTCCTTGTCTGCCCAGAGGAGTCCTTGTTGGTGCAAATAGTTAACATGCTTGGCTGCTAGCCAAAAGGTTGGAAGTTCCAGTCCACTGAGAAGCATCTTGAAAGAAAGGCCTGGTGATCTACATCCGAAAAATCAGCCCCTGAAAACCCTATGGAGCATAGTTCTGCTCTGACACTCATGGGGTCACCATGAGTCAACACTGACCTGATGGCATTCAGTTTATAATCTTCCCAGAAAGAAAAACAAAACAGAGCTTAGTGAACATACAGCCTGTCTCTGCTATAGGGATGCAGAATAAGGAACAGACAGATGTCAATAAAATAAATTTCTACGTAAGATTTCTGATTGCTTTGCAACTGAGCTTTGTATGTCTTTCCAGTGAATTCCCTTCCTTCTTTATAAAGAACTTGATGAAAATTCTTGTTTTCAAACCGTGTGCCTTGAAGAGACTTAAGAAGAAGTCTGACATCACTTACAAATACTTGAGTTACTTGAGCTACTTGAGCAAAAGCAGTTTTCTATATAAAATATGTATGCTTATGTAAATTATTTATGGTTTTTCATATCTTCCAACACAATCAGACATGGCCCAGGAAACTGCAGCATAATGAGATAGGCTGAGAAAGGCAGATGCCTGGAACTGGACCTGCCTTCTGGAGTGTAAAAGGTGCTGGGAAGGTAGGGCAGGGCTGACTGGCAGAGTGTGATAGCTTGTGTGGTGATAATAGGCAAAATGATAGATGTCACTCAAGCGAGCATGCAGCACTTGGTGGTCCAGGACGGAGCATATTTTGACAGACAAGCCCAGGAAATGTCACAGCTCCTCACACAGGGCACCGTCTGTCACAGCGGCAGTGAATGTCGGGACGGTGGAGACAGTAACCAAACACAACTCTTACAGAGAAGTGGGGCCAGGAGGGTCACTCTGAGGAGCTGACCCCGGCTTCAGTCCCAGGAGTTTATTTATAGTCAATACAGCAAGCAGTGAAGCCAATAACAGAACAATGGGCTTTGAGTGCGGGCAAGGGAGAAGGAATTCAGGTAAACAAGCCAATCAGTAAAGGGACAATAGGTTTGGGAAAACAAGTCGTGACAAGTCTCAACATGTTGGGGACAAGTCTCAACATGCTGTGCAGCATAGAGGCCTGTGGGGGCTGCAGTTGTCTATAGTGCAGCCATATTTAAATGGCATATATCCCCACAAGCAAAGACTCCACAAACAGCCTAAACCAAACTGTACGCAGATAGCGCAAAGGTTGACAGGCAAGCAAGAGACCTCAACCACAAGACCGCTCATATAGGTCTCCGATCTTCAGACAAGGCAAGATTCCAGTCCTAGAAGGAATTTTGAAATGGGGGAAAAAGCAAATGGGTTTGGATTAGAAAGCCAGATTATCTAAACAGGAAATAAAGTAAAGGTTCTCAACCTTGGCTACATAACAGAATCACCTGGGGAGCTTATCAGAGGAACCCAAGACCTATTAAATCATCTGGAGATGTGACCTAGCCATAAGAGACAGTTCAAGTTCCCCAAGTGTTTCCAATGTTTAACAAAGGCTGAGAACCCGCAAGCAGATGAGCAGCTGGAGTGATAAGCTGTACATCTGTGATCTACCCTAATTAAAGTCAGGACTGGTTTAGAGACTGAGGGTCTGGATGTAAAAGTCTCTAGTAGCCCTGAGGGCACAACAGTTAAGCACTTGGCTGCTAACTAAAAAGTTGCCAGTTCAAACCCACGCCATGGCTCCATAGGAGAAAGACCTGGAAATCTGCTCCCATAAAGATTACAGCTTAGAAAACCCTATGACGCAGTTCTATTCAGTCACATGGGGTTGCTATGAGTAGGAATCAACTCAGTGGCACCTAATAACAACAATATCAGGCACTGGTAATCCTTACTTAACTGTGCAACTATACACGTGTGTAAAATATACAATATCGACATTAACTGGCATGTTACCTGGCAGCTGTTTTGCGGCCTGATAATACCTATAAAAAAACCCATTGCCATCAAGTTGATTCCAACTCACTATAGAACCCTATTAATGAGAAAAATACAATAAGAAATTAAAATGGTTTCTTTCCACTCTTGACTTCAATTTTAAAATATTTAACTATTTCAAAATATTTTAGACTCTTGTTAGTCAAAGAAATAAGAAGAACTAAATAGCTAAGTGTTTCAAAAATAGAGGAGCTTGTTAGTAATTAAAGAATTCAATATAATGTAATGGGAGGCCTTGGATGATAAAGCTTTAGCAGTGCTGGCTTCTGGATAATGAAATCCAGGTATAATACCTACTGCAGTCACAGCTGCTGTTCCCCATTATACCCAAGCCATCAGTCTCAATGCCTGGAGCAGTCCAATAAGACAAAGAGAAACATTACCTTCTTGAGTATTTACGCCTCCCCCTTTCCCCTTTCAGATAACACCAGCAATATCATAAACATAGTTGCCATGGAAACAATAGCAACATACAAAACATGGTTGGGTTTTTGAGGACTTGACATCTGTGACTGTAAATAAGAATAGCGAGAATTTTCCAAGTGTGGCCTAAATGAAATGGCCATTGGGTCTTGCCCTGACTAAAGGGTGTCATATGACTTGCTTTTACCAGTGTCCTGAAAGAAATTAATCCACGTACAAGAATAAAGACTATTATATTCATCACAGATTAGCCACAGTGACCTGATAGTAGTAGTCAGTTAAGCCTTGGCATAGTCTCAATTGTATGATGGGTAAGATGCCTATGGCGATCCCGTCCTTCCTCTCTTTATTCACTTGTTGATTTATTCCTCCAACAAACGTTTGTTGACCATCACTGCATGCCAGACCTATACTAGATGCTAGACACACGAAGATGAATAAGACACCAACGTCTTGTCTAGGTTCCTGGGTGGCACAAACGATTTGTTCTCAACTGTTAACCTAAAGGTTGGCGGCTCAATGGTTTTGGTCTTGTTATAGAACATATTATCCCCAAACCAAGAAATGTATGATGACCTTATTTGTACATGTACACTTGTGCCCTACTTTTTAAAAAATTGATATATGAAAACCTAAACTTCTGAGAGATAAATGAGGAAATAATTTTTCTGGTTTCCAAAAAATTTTCATGAAATAATTCACCTCTGGGTTGGTCTGAAGAAAGAAAAGACACTTAAAACTTAAAAATGTCCAGCTAATTACCTGCAGCTTTTTTCAGAAATGTAGATAAAGTAGTCCTTGAAAGTATTCTGAAAGTCGATGAAAAGGATGGATCCTATTTAATAAAATTTCATTTACACGCGACTTTTCAGAGCAAGCGTGCCAGTTGTTAAGCTCTTGGCTCTCAGTTTCAAAACCCACCCTTCCACACTCAGCTCTGTGATGTTGGGGCTGGGAGGCTGCACACCACGTTTCTGTTTTGCCAGCTGCTTCTTGGTAGGCTCTGTCAATAGGGGGTGCTAGAGGAAAATTGTGAGTGTGGAGGAGGAAGAAGGGATTTGTTCCTTGCTGTTTGCTTGTTTCTTGTCAACATCACCCCAGCAACACTTCTTCAGTCAGGCAGTGGCAGTTCATTCCAGCAGCAACAGTTGATTCCAGCTTACTGCTCCTTTTCTTGGTTGGGTCCCTGACCCGGGGTTCCTTCTCCAAGCTCAGAGACACCAGCACCGGCCAAGGAAGGCCAGCTCCCCAAAGACCTGAGTCCCACCTCTGTGGGCCCCCTCCTTCAAGCTTCTAAGTTTTAATAATGCCAACTTCTCTTTTTGACCCAGCCCTAGAGGCAATAAAGTTTCCTACAGTTGCTGCTTCCGTGATACCTTAAGGATTCCTTTTTGCCTTTTTAGCTTCCAATACCTAGGAATATTTTTTATATTCAGTTCTCTCTGTTACTGTTACTGGAATGGATTCTATCTCCTGTGTATTTAAAAGTTTTTGCCTACTAAAGGTCTAAGAAATCATAAATTATTATGGTACCCTGTATCGCATAGTGATTGATGGATTCAAGCTGTTGTGTGGGAAATGGAATGCTAAATTTGAAGACATGATGCTCTCTCTAATATAATCTACCTACATATTCATTAATAATGCCTTATTCATGCACTGCATAAAAGAATAGGCTTTGTCACTGTGCATAATATGGATCATGACTTCGGAAGAAATGCCTCTTTTACTCTTGTTGGGAATTAATGAATAAGAATTCACTGCATGTTTATAATAGTATATGCAAAGATGCAACTCGGAGACTCTGGGGAACATCCCACTCAGCCTGGTCATCCCCAAAAGATGAGGGTTACATGGAACATGGGTGAGTCAGATAACTTCTACCCATTCACTGAATCCAAAATGTAACAGGTTATTTCCTCCTTGCAAATAAGCTGGAAGCTAGAGTTTGTTACGATGGAGTTAGAAACAAACAAAAACAAAGTGAGCTAAAGACAAACCCTTCGATGGCTTTTGTTTGATCTATGATTTGCTCTCTAACTTTCACGTTCCAAACTGATTTATGTGTATCTGTTTTCATTTCTTAGTCAAGTTTCCTTTTTAGAAAATGGCTGAATTGAATACAAAGTAGCAACCGAAAACCAACCAGTTACTGTCAAGTCGATTTCAACTCTTAGCGACCCCATGTGTGTCAGAGTAGAAATGTGCTCCGCAGGGTTTTCAGTGGCTGATTTTTCAGAAGTAGATCACCAGGCCTTTCCTCAGAGGTGCCTCTGAGTGGATTCGAACTGTCATCCTTTCAGTTAGTACTTGAGCACTTAACGGTTTGCACCACCCAGGGGGTCCATGAATACGAAGTAAAAGGGTGCAATTGAACACTGGTTTTGTAATATAGAGTGAGGGCAAGCAAATGACAGTCCAAGGGCCACAGCCAGCCTGCCACCTGTTTTTGTAAATAACGTTTTACTGCAACACAGCCACACTCATTTGTTTACATATTGTCTATGGCTGCGTTCCCTACAAAAACAAAATTGAGTAGTTGTGACAGTGACAACGTGGCTTGCAAAGCCAGAAACACTGACTTTCTGGCCCTTTACAGAAGAAGTTTGCTGATTCCTGATATGGAGATGAGAAGCAGGTGTCTGCAGAAACATGGTGTAATGCCAGCCATTACCACGTCAGCCACAGAGTCCAGGAGGAGCTCTGGTTCTCGAACTTTCCCATGGCAACTATGTGCTCATGTTCGAATGCCCTGCTAGCTCCTCTGCACCTATCAATCCCCTAGTCAGCTTTGAAGACCCTGTGTGCTTCCCTCTGTATCATTCAAACTCTCCTTGCTAGCTGGTGGGAGTCATGTCTCTCCATTCTACCACCCATTTGTCTCCAAGTGGATCTTAGGCTCTTTTAGAACTAGGATGAGGTGTTATTCATCCATCCTTTGCACAGAGCATCTAATTAGTAATTATGGATTGATCAATTGACCCAATCCAGAGGGACCCATAAGAGCTATCCCAGGCTCCGATGTATTTGTTTACCTTAGAAAAGAGCATCTGAGTTATCATCACCTGCTGTTGTGCATCCCGTATTTCATGAACTGCCTTCAAATCACCGCCACCAAAATAGATCTGGTAATTACTAGATAAAAGGCTGGACTGTTCAGAAATGAAGAATAGAGAAGGAGGTTATTCATCTTTGTAACCCTCATATTCCTACATATGCCTTGTTATATTAAGCATAAATGTATACATGCTAAAATAAAGAAATTAGATAAATGAATAGGCAGGCAGAGAGAGAGAAGATAGATGACAGATAGACAGACAGATACACAGATGAAATTGTTAAGGTTCTAAAATAACCGAAAGACAGTTTTACCTCTCCCAAATAATTTCTATTTTATTGAGAATTTTCTCCTTAATAACACAAGATAATCCATTTTAAGTGCTACAATTTCAGATAGCATTAATGTTGAGAGTTAAAACCAAATACAATATATTCCATAAAACTTAATCTTCTCAAAGATTAAGAAAAACAAACAGCACAGGAGAAAGAAGGAAAAAACTACAATTTTGTCAAGTAGAGAGAGTCTTGAAGCACCAAGGAATAATCCTACTAGACCGTAAACACGAGTGGGCTCTTTCAAGTATTAATCCAGAACTACAGGCGGCAGCTAGCCCTCGATGCGCCATATGCCGCTCCATTGAGGCTTCACCTGTTGTCTCTTGTTTTTCACCCTTCCGTAATTTCCTAAGATTTGTTTTCTTCAAAATCTTATCAACCATCTCTTGAGTCAAACTGCCTGCGGTGTGCCTATCCAGAGGTTCAATGCCTTAAGGCTCTTGTAAAAACAAATACCGACAGGGGCCTCTGTGATTCTTCTTCCTGGTAAAAAAAAAAAAAAAAAAAAATTGCCGTAGAGTTGATTCCAACTCCTAGTGACTCTATAAGGACAGAGTAGAACTCCCCACAGGGCTTCCAAGGCCGTAATCTTTACAAAGCAGGCCGCCACATCTTTCTCCCATGGAGCTACTGGGTGGACACACAGACATATTCATCATAACTATGGTCTTCATTGTAAATATGGACTTCATTCACCATACAACACACACCTGTAAAAAAACAAAAACCCATTGTCCTCAAGTCGATTCTGACTCATAGTAACCCTACAGGACAGAGTAGAACTGCCCCATAAGGTTTCCAAGGCTGTAATCTTTGCAGAAGGAGACTGCCACATCTTTCTCCTGCGGAGAGGCTGGTGGGTTTGAACTACTGATCATTTGGTTAGCAGGTGAGTGCTTAACCACTGCACCACCAGGGCTCCTCTTATTCCTATAAACCCATTGCTGTTGAGTCAATTCTGACTTTGAAAAACAAGGGAATTGGTAGTAGTTATTGGTAGTAGCTTTTCTAAATACAAAGTTCTTAGTCTTAAAAGTAAGTTTGCCATGGCTGTTGGGGTATTGCCTAGTTTTAAACAGGCCTTCAGTAGGTATTTAGCCTACAAATAAAATAATATTCAAACATGCCTATGTGTGTGCATACACAGAAATTTTTGTTAGTTGTTTTTGTCAGGTGTCATCGAGTTGCTTCTGACTCATAGCTACCTTATGTACCTGTACACCTGTTGCTATCTAGTTGATTTCAATTCATAGTGACCCTATAGGACAAAGCAGAACTGCCCCATAGGGTTTCCAAGGAGCAGCTGGTGGATTCAAACTGCTGACCTTTTGGTTAGCAGCTGAGCACCACCAAAGTTCTCCCTTCTGTAAACAGAAGGAAACGCTGCCTGGTCGTGCGCCATCCTCACAATCTTTGTTATGTTTGAGCCCATTGTTGCAGCCACTGTGTCACTCCACCGCCTTGAGGGTCTTCCTCTTTTTCCCTGACCCTCTACTTTACCAAGCATGACGTCCTTCTCTGATAACATGTCCAAATTACGTGAGATGAAGTCTCCCCATCCTCTATTCTAAGGAGCATTGTAATTGTACTCCCTCCAAGACGGATTTGTTCGTTCTTCTGGAAGTCCATGGTATATTCAGTATTCTTCACAGCACCATAATTCAAATGCACCAATTCTTCTTCAGTCTTCTTACTTGTTGTCCAGCTTTCACATGCATTTGAGACGATTGAAAACACCACAGCTTGGGTCAGGCGCACCTTAGTCCTCAAAGTGATGTCTTTGCTTTTTAACACTTCAAAGAGGTCTTTTGCAGCAGATTTGCCCAGTGCAATATGTCCTTTAGTTTTTTGACTGCTGCTTCCGTGGGCATTGATTGTGGATCCAAGTAAAATGAAATCCTTCACAACTTCAATATTTTCTGTTTATCACAATGTTGCTTACTGGTCCAGTTGTGAGGATTTTCGTTTTCTTTATGTTAAAGTGCAATCCATACTGAAGGCTGTGGTCTTTGATCTTCATCAGTAACCGGCTTCAAGTCCCTTTCACTCTCAGTAAGCAAGGTTGTGTCATCTGCATATTGCAGGTCATCAATGAGTCTTCCTCCAACCACTGGGATTGTGTTAAAGAGGGCTATAACTCTTAGCAGAGCATTTGGTATCCAATATAGTCTGGTATCCAGACTAAGACAGACTAGGAAGTAGGACCTGGCAGTCTACTTCTGAAAAAACTGGTCAGTGAAAACTTTATGACTAGCAGCAGAACATTGTCTGATATAGTACTGGAAGATGAGCCCCTCACGTTGGAAGGCACTCAAAATACAAATGAGGAAGAGCTGCTTCCCCAAAGTAGAGTCGACCTTAATGATATGGATGAAGTCAAGCTTTTGGGATCTACATTTGCTGATGTGGCATGTCTCAAAATGAAAAGAAACCACTGCAAACATCCATTAACAACGTAGAATGTATGAAGTATGAATCCAGGAAAATTGGAAGTCCTCGAAACTGAAATGGAACGCATAAACATTAATATTTTAGGCATTAGTGAGCTGAAATGGAGTGGTATTGGCTATTTCGAATCAGGTAATCATACGGTCTACTCTACCAGGAACGACAAATTGAAGAGGAATGGTGTCTCGTTCATCGTCAAAAAGAACATTTCAAGATCTATCCTGAAGTACAACGCTGTCAATGATAGGAAGATATCCATACTCCTACAAGGAAGACCAGTTAATACAACTATTATTCAAATTTACACACCAACCACTAACGCCAAAGATGAAGAAATTGAAGATTTTTACCAACTTCTGCAGTCTGAAACTGATTAAACATGCAGTCAAGATGCATTGATAATTACTGGTGATTGGAATGTGAAAGTTGGAAACAAAGAAGGCTTGGTAGTTGGAAAATATGGCCTTGGTGATAGAAACAACACTGGAAATCACGTGATAGAGTTTTCCAAGACCAACAACTTCTTCAGTGTAAATACCTTTTTTTCAACAACGTAAGTCGCAACTATACACGTGGACCTCGCCAGATGGAATACACAGAAATCAAATCGACTATATCTGTGGAAAGAGGCGATGGAGAAGCTCAATATCATCAATCAGAACAAGGCCAGGGGCCAACTGTGGAACAGACTATCAATTGCTCATATGCAAGTTCAAGTTGAAGTTGAAATAAAATTAGAACAAGTCCAAGAGAGCCAAAGTATGACCTTGAGTATATCCCACCTGAATTTAGAGGCCATCTCAAGAATAAATTTGATTCATTGAACACTAATGACTGAAGACCAGATGAGCTGTGGAATGACATCATACATAAAGAAAGCAAGAGGTCACTAAAAAGACAGGAAAGAAGGAAAAGACCAAAATGGATGTTAGAAGACACTCTGAAACTTGCTCTTGAACGTAGAGTAGCTAAAGCGAAAGGAGAAAAATAATGAAGTAAAAGAGCTGAACAGGTGATTTCAAAGGGCAGCTTGAGAAGACAAAGGAAAGTATTATAATGAAATGTGCAAAGACCTGGAGATAGAAAACCAAAAGAGAAGAACACGCTCAGAATTTCTCAAGCTCAAAGAACTGAAGAAAAAATTCAAGTCCCCAGTTGCAATACTGAAGGATTCTATGGGCAAAATATTGAACGACACAGGAAGCATCAAAAGAAGATGGAAGGAATACACAGAGTCACTGTACCAAAAAATTGGTCAACATTCAGCCATTTCAGGAGGTAACACATGATCAAGAACTGATGGCACTGAAGGAAGAGATCCAAGCTGCACTGAAGGCAAGTCTCCAGAAATTGACCAAATACCAACTGAGATGTTTCAGCAAATGGATGCAATGCTGGAAACCCTCACTAGCCTATGACAAGAAATTTGGAAGACAGCTACCGGGGCAAATGACTGGAAGAGATCCATATTTGTACCCATTCCAAAGAAAGGTAATCCAACAGAATGCAGAAATAACTGAAGAATATCATTAATATCACGTGCAAGTAAAATTTTGCTGAAGATCATTCAAAAGCAGTTGCAGCAGTATATCGACCGGGAACTGCCAGAAATTCAAGGAGGATTCAGAAGAGAACATGGAATGAGGGATATCATTGCTGGTGTCGGATGGATCCTGGCTAAAAGCAGAGAATACCAAAAAGATGTTTACCTGTGTTTTATTGACTATGCAAAAGCATCCAGCTGAGCGGATCATAACAAATTATGGATAACATTGCAAAGAATGGGAATCCCAGAACACTTCATTGTAGTCATGAGGAACCTGTACATAGACCAAGAGGCAGTCGTTCCAACAGAACAAGGGGATACTGCACGGTTTAAAGTCAAGAAAGGTGTGCATCAGGGTTGCATTCTTTCACCATACCTATTCAATCTTTATGCTGAGCAACTAATCCGAGAAGCTGGACTATAAGAAGAAGAACGGGGCATCAGGATTGGAGGAAGACTCATTAACAGCCTGCATTATGCAGATGACACAACCTTGCTTGCTGAAAGTGAAGAGGACTTGAAGCACTTACTGATGAAGATCAAAGACTATACAGCCTTCAGTATGGGTTACACCTCAATATAAAGAAAACAGAAGTCCTCACAACTGGACCAATAAGTAACATCATGATAAACAGAGAAAATATTGAAGTTGTGAAGGATTTCATTTTACTTTGATCCACAATCAACGCCCATGGAAGCCGCAGTCAAGAAATCAAACTGCGCATTGCACTGGGCAAATCTTCGGCAAAAGACCTCTTTAAAGTGTTGAAAGGCAAAAATGTCACCTTGAAAATTAAGGTGCGCTTGACCCAAGCCGTGGTGTTTTCAATTGCCTCATATACATGTCAAAGCTGGACGATGAATAAGAAGACCAAAGAAGAATTGATGCCCTTGAATTATGATGTTGGAGAAGAGCATTGAATATACCGTGGACTGCCAGAAGAAAGGGCAAGTCTGTCTTGGAAGAAGTACAGCCAGAATGCTCCTTAGAAGTGAAGATGGCGAGACTTCGTCTCACATACTTTGGACATGTTATCAGGAGGGACCAGTCCCCGGAGAAGGACATCATGCTTGGTAAAGCAGAGGGTCAGTGAAAAAAAGGAAGACCCTCAAGGAGATGGCAGTGGCTTCAACTACGGGCGCAAGCCTAACAAGGATTGCAGGGATGGCGCAGGACCAGGCAGTGTTTCATTTTGTTGTACATAGGGTCCCTATGAGTCAGAACCGACTCAACAGCGCCTAACAACAACAACCATATATGAGGATATGAGGAATTCCAAGATGATTCCACTCAAAAATTTCTTCCCTACAAATGCTTGCAATTCTGACACTGGAAATTCACTCCCTTTTTGTAATGGGGGGATCCATCAGAATGTCACTTCCATGTGGTCAAACCATACAATGCCTTGTTCCCCATTGGATTCACAGTCATTGGCACAGTGCCTGCAGAGAGAAGGGACTCAGTTATTTGCTGTATGAATAAATGGAAAGCACTGCCCTCTACATGAAGATATCCTTGGGATGTTAGCCCATGAGAGTCTTCCCCTCAGATTGAGTGATTTTTTCGTATTACATTCATCCCTAAAGGACATATCTGGTCATCATTAAAACCCGGGAAAGGAAAGGGGTATAGAGATGCTGACGACACTTATACACCTGACCGCCTCTTTGCTCCTGAGGGAAATGATATCATTACTGTTACGGATTGAACTGTGTCCCCCAAAAATATGTGTTGTAAATCCTAACCACTATATATGTGGTTATAATCCCATTTGGGAAAGGGTTTTCTTGGTTATGTTAATAAGACGGTATTAGCGTAGCATGTGTCTTAAGTCAATCTCTTCTGAAATATAAAAGAGCAGATTTAGCAAGCTGAAAAAGCACACAGATGGGGAAAAATAGATACCAGGCCACATGAAAATTGCTGAGAAACAGAAGAGACAAGGACCTTCCTCCAGAGCCGACAGAGACGGAGAGAGAAAACCTTCTTCTAGAGCTGGCACCCTGAATTAGGACTTCTAGCCTTCTGAGAAAATCCATTTCTGTTTGTTAAAGCCACTCAGTTGTGGTATTTCTGTTATAGCAGCACTGGATAACTAAGATAATTAATTTCTAGAAATTTTTCAGAATAAGTATAGGTAACAAAAACCAAAAACCAAACCTGTTGCCATTGAGTCGATTCTGACTCATAGGATCCTATAGGACAGAGTAGAACTGCCCCATAGGGTTTCCAAGGAGCAGCTGGTGGATTAGAACTGCTGACCTTTTAGTCAGTAGCCAAGCTCTTAACCACTGTGCAACCAGGGCTCCATAGGTAACAGGCCCTAAGAAAAATGAGGTGGCCCAAATGGGGTGAGTGACATTTCTCCCTGGTGACAGCCCCAGAGATGGAGGAGGGCAACAAGCTGCTGAGATCCCCAGGTGTGGCCACCAACACTTGAAATGAGAAGTGCCACATGGTCACTTCTAGTCTCTATCTTGTTTTTACTAGTTGCCATCGAGTCAATTCCAACTCATGGTGACCCCTTGTGTGTAGAGTAGGTAGAACTGCTCCATACGGTTTTCAAGACCGTGACTTTTCAGAAGCAGATCACTGGGCCTTTCTTCCGAGGTGCCTCTGGGTGGATTAGAACCACCAACTTTTCAGCTAGTAATCAAGCAATTAACCATTTGTGCCATCCAGAGACTTAGTCTGCATGTTAGTGAGTGATAATAAATGAGATCAGGAAGGGAGGGTGGCATTCCAAAGCTTTGTGCGAATTTTCCTCACTGTTAGGGAGCTACTTATTTTTACAGTCAAGCAGTGTTCCTTCCAGGGCCAGCTTTGTGATAGAAAATAGTCTTCAATCTTGGAGACTGGAGAAATAGTTCTGATAAATTTGATTTGGTTAAACTGCAGGCACCGTTCATCATCAGCAGGGTACGAGAGATGAGCATGTCTACGCCATTTTATTTTTGGAGGCTCTGACTTTGGCACACAGTGTAAGCATGAGTTCTTGGCTCCTGGGTCTCACCTTGGCTACACATTGGAATCACCTGGGCCCCACCTCAAGTTTCTGATGTAATTGGTCTGGAGTGTGGCCTGAGCATCAGGATTTTTCAAAGTTCCTCAGGTGACTCTATTGTGCAGTCAAGTAGGGTGAGCAAACATCCCAGTGTGCTCAGGATTGAGGAGGTTCCTGGAACTGAGGAAGGCCTGGGATAGGAGACTTTCAGTGCTAAAACCAGGAAACTCCCAGGAAAACCGGGACTAGCTGGTCACCCTAACCACTGCTCAAAGGGATATGTGTTTGATGTGGGGATGGGGATTGTGAGTAGCACATGCGTTTCAGTAATGGTAATGTTGGCAACATAGCCAGTTACCTACTACAGAATCACAGAAGGTGTCTAAAATAGATTTATGTCAGGTGGCATGTTCTGAATTGGAGCGTGTGCAATTTCTTGGAAGAGCCAATACTTTTCCTATTTCCTTCTTTTGACTTTTTCAAGTATGATCTTGTTCCTGAATGTATACTCTCTTTACTTAATTTAAAAAAAAATCATCAGTAGCAACTGAATTGACTCCCATTCACCTGTGTTTTGGGATGGCAAGTCCCTTCCTTTCCATTGGTCAATGGTAATTGACAGTTGCCAATAATTCAGTCAAGGAGATTGCACCATATCACTCCTTCAGGAGTCGTGCCTAATCTAGGTTTAGACAAACTTCAGTGGCAATTGGCTAGTGATAGTGACCTCTCATCTAGCTCACTCTCCCTGGGGGAGTAACCAAATAAGTGGTGCATGATCCTTCTCTTTATAAATCTCCTAGGAGAGACTGGCAGAGAAGGGCGAGTAAAGAAAACGCAAATATCATCAGAAAAATACCCCTGTTTTGTGTCTAAATGATGATTCTTTCAAAAGGCCTACAAAAGCAAGAGATTGATTCCAACTCAACCCCAATATGGTAAAACTGTGGGGGGCTGCAGAAGGTTGAGGACAGAAGGAACTGTCTGACCACTGGCAGAGAAATAAGCTTGCTGGCAAACAGGGTCCTTCCCCAGCTGTAAAATGTAGACACACTTAGAAGAGATCTCCATTGCATGAACACTCAATCCTTCAATACCATTCAAACAGCTTTCCTTTTAGTCTTTTTGCCCTCCCATATTGTTATAAATTGCTCTTTTCCAAGCTTGAATCTTCATTTCTATGAGTATTCTTTCTAGGACTCATTCTGTGATCTCTTCATCTTGGTGCCTCTCCTGCAAGCCTGCTTATGTGCTTTTAGACCCTAAAATAGTAAAATGAGACAAGAGATGAAGCACATCTTCCGGAATGAACAGTGCTGAGGTAGTGGCAAGAGTTAGCTGCCATGTCCTATGTGCTATTTCTGGTTGATGATGCTGTAGCTTTATATAGAGATAGATAGCTACTCAATCCATGCTCCCCAGCTCATCAACAACACTATTTGATTTTATACAAAACTGCTGGAGTGTGTCTAATGTTACTTACTGAGCATGATGTTGAACCTGAGTTAGCTTCCCGGGCTTCTTACACCACATCGCCAAGTTACATCACCTTGCATAGCAATCAAAGAAAGGGGTCTTACTCACGTGTAGGATAAAGAAGAATGAAAAATAAAAAGTCTGAAGGTTTTAAATTAGTTTGCCTTCAGGTCTGTAAGTTCAGGAAATGACTGACAAGGAATAGAGAAGGTAGGGAGTCTTTAAGCTGTGCCTGGCCATCTGCACAGGGTGAATTGTGTCACATCTGAGCAGAGGGAAGTTCCTGGATCTCGATTCAGAGCAGGGGGCTGGTGTAAGCCAGGCTCCAGGAGAGAGAAGCAGCATCGGCCTGGCAGCTTGTCAGTACCACTGAGCTTCACCGCCTGCATTAGCGTCGAAGAGCCCCCAGGACAGGGGGAGGACGGGGAAAATCCAAAGAAAGCTACACAAATAAGAAAGAAACAGAGGAGCGAATCTAATTAGAATAGAGTAACTGAAGAGATGAATTCCATTGCATTGAGGATATTTTTAGAAGCATCATGCTAGCATTTCATCCCCGAAAACACCCACTGCTCTCACCAATATATTAAAAATCTCTAGGTGCCTTCTCAAGATTGGACTTTGGCCAAATCTCGCCTGCTCTTGCTTAGAATAGGAACAGGATGTGCTGCGTCTGAATTTGTGAAATCTTGATTTTTTTTTTTTTCTTCTTTTCCATAGAATTGAAGTCAGGACTTATGATGTCACAGCTGCAGTCCAGGTAGGCTTCCATTTTGTTGTTACTTTTTTCACTTCCATTTATTCTCATTTTTTTATTTTTAGGCCGCCCAAAACACAGAATTCTGCACATTTATACAATGAAATATATATATGCATGTTGGCTGGGAAGAATCTGAATCTGATTTTGCTAGTTCTTCCTGGAGACCATTTTATGAAGGAATAGAATCTGTAATTAAGTGTTCTTCCCACTTACAGCAATTTAATTAAAAATACTAAAAGTTATTGATTTCTTAAAACCATTAATAGGCGTCCATGCTGCTGGTTTCAGGCAGTTGCTGGCAGACCATTTGCTCAAGGAGTATAATTTTCCACTTCCGCCAGTACAATGAAACCCTTTATTAAATACTTTCTCACTGTGGACAAATTGGTTTATAGTTGAAGCAAGCAGGGATTTTATAATCCCTTGCTGCTATTTGCTTGCCCTTCAATTCCAATTCTGCCAACACTACACAGATTTACCTCCTTGGTTTTGAAGGGGTTTTTGGATTTGGGGTTGTTTCATTTCACAGGCTGAAGTGGGCTCAACGCAAGAGAGTGCACCAATCAAGTGGAGTATGGAAGGACTGAAGGTCCTCAGTTTGCTCAAGATCATACGTAAGTCAAGCCAGATGAGAATGGATGAAATATTACCATCAGGCTGCTTGAATGTCCTCACAACATGGCAGCTGGCATCCCGCAGAGAGAGTGCTCCAAGAGAGAAATTGAGGAGGAAACCACAATGCCTCATGTAACCTAATCTCAGAAAGCACACACCATCACATCTACCATATACCTTTTGTTAGCTGTGAGTCACTACGTCCAGCCCACACTTAAGGTCAGGGAAAATAAGTTCCATCTCTTAAAGGGAGACCATCAGAGAATTTGTGTATGTATTTTAAAACCACCATGTTGCTGCTGTTGGGTGCTGTGGAGTCGTTTTTCAGCTCATAGTGATCCCATGTGACAGAGTAGAACCAGGCTGTAATCTTTACGGGAGCAGAATGCCAGGTCTTTCTCCCTAGGAGCTGCTGGGTGGGTTCAAACTGCCAACCTTTCAGTTAGCAGCCGAGTGCTTAACCGTTGCACCACCGGGGCTCCTAAAACCACCATAGACTTGCTTTTCCCTCTACCTAGCTTCTTCCTTCTATAAATATTCAAATATCTCACTCCTCTCCTTTAGCAGGCCTTGACTCAAATGTCACCTCTATAAAGAGATCTTTCCTGACCCCTCCATTTGAATAGTGTCCAAGTGCCTCTCTGCATTATGCTCTGCTTTACTTTTCTTCAAAGCACTATCGTCACCTGACATTCTATTCTACATCCATCTATCTCTTTATAGTCTGTCTCTTCCACTAGAATGGCAGCTCTGTGAAGGCAAAGGATTTTGTCTCTTGTTCACCACTGTATCTCCAGTGTCTGGAACACAGTGATTTTTCAACAAATATTCATTATTGACGGGATAAAGTCCTCCATCGCCTCATTTAGGAAACATTTATCAAAGACCCATTATTGGCAAAAAGGCAACAGGCCATGGGGAAATGGATTTGCAGTGGGAGAGAAGATGTGAAAATTATTAAAGCAGGAGTATTAATAGTAGTAATAGAAAGGGTTCTAGAGTTAATGAGAAACATTGGTTTAAACAAAGTTGAACATGTTTTATCACTGCACAGCTTCTCAAAGCTTTTACCTTGCTAATGTGCCATGTAAATCCTCAAACAGAGAAATGCAATAGGCTGGACTAGCAAAATTTATTTGATTATGAACTTTGTTTTTCACCGAACCCAGGTGGAAGAATTAGCCTGGAAGAGAAGCGTTCTTGAGATAGAAGCAGTAGACTGACTATAAATATAAATTTGGAGCAGTGAGAAGGATGTAATGATCAGGGGGAGGGAGAGTTAGGGAGTTCAGGTGTGTGTTCTGGATATTCTACAGAACGTAAGAGACAAGGTCATTTGCTCAGAACGAGGGAGACAGGAGTGCTACTGAGACCCCGGGAAGTGGGAAAAATGCCTCCGAAAGCAACAAAGGAAATACCAATAAACTAACAGCAGAGGCTGAGCAGAGGCCACAGAGGATAAATTTGGAGCAGTCCCAGCCAATCCAGTGTCTTGACTTTTTCCACCCCAATGGCCAGTGGCATGTGAGTGAAGAAAGCAAGTAAAGACGGTAACCCAACGACTTCAGCTGACCTGGCATAATCCCCGTTAAGTTCAAACAGAAAAGAAATTCCAAAGCTCAAGAAGGAAGCATTGAAAGGATACACCCAGAGTGGAAATGGGGAAAAGGGCAAGCAACGTCCAGATCAGCCACGAAGAATACAGAAGGGGAAGAGACCACATGCCAGCATGAAGGTGGGGAGTAAGTGAGAGGATGTAAGAGATAGGGCTTATGAAGATATTAGGGTCTAAGGAGGCAAGCTGTGGATTCGAGGTCGTGCGCATGGAGCTGTTCTGCTCCATGGTGAGATCCAGTTTGGGGATACACTCAAGGGTGGCTGTTACGGAGGGAAAGTGAAGGTACTAAAAGGAACCGCTTGCAACTTTCCTTGGGTCCTCGTACATCCATTATCTTCTGATGTCCTTGAAGTGCAGGGACCTGTTCTCTTCGTCTTAGAGTCCTTGGCTTGGAGCTCTTTTCCTGGCATATAGTGGGACCATCAGAATTTGCAACGGCTAGATAGACAAAAGGCTGCATGAATAAATAGGTAACCACCCAGGTATTAAAATTGCCAAGGGTGTTGACAAGACAGTGGGGACGATGAACACAGGGCCTTGTGCGAACGTGACTGATGAAGCACAACCAGCCTGTCCATGTCATGATGTCTTCGTTTAGGGAGCCATGTTGAAAAGCTGAGTCATTTTCATATCACTGCTTTCTGAATGATGGTGTCTTAATTGAAATGACTGAATTCCTGACCACAGTTCCTAGCCCATGTCTGCATTTCATGCCTTTCTCAATTTCTGTTCTCCTTCTTGTGGAAACTTCCTTGACTTGGGGTGAACCTGTAGCCTTCAGAACTGCTTTGGTCTTAGTGGCCCCAAGCCCTGCCCTGGCTGGCAAACCCTCCATCCTGGGAAATCAGGGAAAGGTTCATGCCTAATAGCAGGGATTTAGAATAACCACTGATGAGCAAGCTATGAATTGGAGGATCCCACACAGAGCATATCAAGTCTGATGCTCAGTATTATTCACCATAGGTAAAAATTTATGCCATTAGGAACCCAAACAGGCACCTGTCGTACCTTAGAGGATATAAGAATTACCTGAATACCCCACCCTCAAATTCCAGTTCAGCAGGACTTGGAGGAGCCTGCTAATCTGTATTTTAACAAGTGCCCCCAGTGACTGGCACGCAGGCAGTCTCAGATATTTTGCAAAATGCCACCCTAAGTTTTTTGCCAATGCCTTTCAGTCTTGTCTTAAAGATGAGTTAACACAGCACAGGTTTTTTTTCTGGAAAATGTTTTTTGGAGGGGGCTTGGGGTGATGAGAGGAGTCCCTGGGTGGTGCAAAGGGTTAAGTGCTCCACTACTAACCGAAACGTTGGCAGTTCAAATCCACCCAGAGGCACCTCAGAAGAAAGCCCTGGCGATCTGCTTCCAAAAGTTCACAGCCTTGAAAACCCTGTGGAGCCCAGTCCTACTCTGCATACATGGGATCATCATGAGTCAGAATCGCCTTGATGGCAACTGGTTTGGCTTTTTGGTTTTGGAGTGATGAGAGAGAGGAGGCAGATACAGGACCCCAGCCACACCTCAAAACATCCTTGCCTCGAGTTCCCCGCAGCACAACGACCTATGCCTCAGATTACAGCTAATGACACCGCTGAGAGGCTTTTTGAGGAGAGGCCTGGGGAGGTTTTTCCAACGATGCTAGAGGGCAGATGAAGAGCAGATTTATATTATTCACGATATAAATGTGCTCCATAAAAGCAGCTCCTGGCACTTGGAAAGTGTGCTTAGCATCAGATAAAATGAACTATATAAATGCAAAGTAATATTAATTGAGAGTGTTTTATTGTGAACACCATGTGAAAATTACCCTAAGTGTTATTGACACGAAATGCTGCCTAAAAAGCAGAATTCTTCAGCTCTTTCCCAAGGAATCTGCTTTGCTGTTCTCTGGCCGCCCGCAGAGCAGGAGGACAGAAAGTGCCTCTGGGCACAACCACAAGCTGGTGGGAATCCACACCAGGGCCCTACCCGGCACTTAGGCTTCTTTTTCCCAGAAGCTCACAAAGCACCTCAGCTGACCCTTCTCCATCACTGCCCCAAAAGACAAAAGCGCTTTCACCAGCTTAGCCATTAGCAGGAATAAGATGGGTCCTTGAATTTTCTTTAGAATTGGCTTAGGGGAAAGAAATCAGTATTCATGTCACACGCAAACTTCATTCTCTTCCAATCGCTCTTACCCTGAGCAGGCCCTTCCAGGTCTCTGTGTTCATTCACAAAATCACCAAGTGTCCAGCATCCTTGAAGTTGGCCCGAGTTCTCCTGCAACCAACATCTTGGAGATGCTTGTTGTTGTTAATAGGTGCCATCCAGTCGCTTCCAACTCATAGCAACCCCATGTAAAACAGAACAAAACACTGCCCGGTCTTGCGCCATCCTCACAGTCGTTGCTATGTTTGAGCTCATTATTGCAGCCACTTGTCAAGTCACCTTGTTGAGGGTCTCCCTCTCTTTTGCTGACCCTCTACGTTACCAAGCCTGATGTCCTTCTCCACAAACTGGTCCCTGCTGATAACATGTCCAAAGTACATGAGGTGAAGTCTCATCATCCTCACTTCTAAGAAGCATTCTGGCTGTACTTCTTCCAAGGCAGATTTGTTCGTTCTTCTGGTAGTCCATGGTATATTCAATGTTCTTCACCAACACCATAATTCAAATTTACCAAATCTTCAGTCTTCCTTATTCATTGCCCAGGTTTCACATGCACACAAGGCGATTGAAAATACCATGGCTTGGGTCAGGCACAGCTTAGTCCTCAAAGTGACATCTTTAGTGTCAAACATTTTAAAGAGGTCTTTTGCAGCAGATTTGCCCAATGCAATACGTCATTTGATTTCTTGACTGTTGCTTCCAGTCAAGAACTGCTGCGTTGACTGTGGATCCAAGTAAGATTAAATCCTTGACAACTTCAGTCTTTTCTCTATTTATCATGATGTTGCTTGTTGGTTCAGTTGTGAAGATTTTTGTTTTCTTCATGCTGAGATGTAATCTTTACTGAAGGCTGTAGTCTTTGATCTTCATCAATAAGTTCTTCAAGTCCTCTTCACTTTCAGCAAGCAAGGTTGTGTCGTCTGCGTATCGCAGGTTATTAAAGAGTCTTCCTCCAATCCTGATGCCCTGTTCTTCTTCATATAGTCCAGCTTTTCGGATTATTTGCTCAGCATACAGGTTGAATAAGTATGATGAAAAGATACAACCCTGACGAACACCTGTCCTGATTTTAAATGATGCAGTATCCCCTTATTCTTTTGGAACAACTGCCTCTTGGTCTACGTACAGGTTCCTTATGAGTACAATTAAGTGTTCTGGAATTCCTATTCTTCACAATGTTATCCATAATTTGTTATGATTCACACAGTCGAATGCCTTTGCAAAGTCAATAAAACACAGGTAAACTTCTTTCTGGTATTCTCTGCTATCAGCCATGATCCATCTGACATCAACGATGGTAACGCTCGTCCCACATCCTCTTCTGAATCTGGCCTGAATTTCTAGCAGTTCCCTGTCAGTGTACTTCTGCAACCATTTTTTAATTATCTTCAGCAAAATTTTATTTGCACATGATATTAATGATATTGTTCAATAATTTCTACATTCTGTTGTATCACCTTTCTTTGGAATGGGAACAAATATGAATCTCTTCCAGTCAGTTGGCCAGGTGGCTGTCTTCCAAATTTCTTGGCATAGAGTGTTTCCAGCGTTGTATCCATTTGGTATTCTCAACTGGTATATATAGAATTTTCCAAGACCAACGACTTCTTCATTGCAAATACCTTTTTTCAACAGCATAAACGGTGACTATACACGTGAACCTCACTGGATGGAATACACAGGAATCAAATCGACTACATCTGTGGCAAGAGATGATTGAGAAGCTCAATATCATTAGTCAGAACAAGGCCAGAGGCTGACTGTGGAACAGACCATCAATTGCTCATATGCATCTCAATTAGTATTCTGTCAATTCCTGCAGCCTTGTTTTCGACAATGCCTTCAGTGCGGCTTGAACTTCTTCTTTCAATATCATCAGTTCTTGATCATACACTATCTCCTAAAATGGTTCAACGTCAACCAATTTTTTGGTACAGTGACTCTGTGTATTCCTTCCATCTTCCTTTGATGTTTCCTGCATAGTTCAGTATTTTGCCCATAGAATCCTTCAGTATTGCAACTGGGGACTTGAATTTTTTCTTCAGTTCTTTCAGCTTGAGAAATGCTGAACATGTTCTGCCCTTTTAGTTTTCTAACTCCAGGTCTTTGCACATTTCTTTATAACACTTTACTTTGTCTTCTTGAGCTGCCCTTTGAAATCTGTTCAGCTGTTTTACTTCATCATTTCTTCTTTTCACTTTAGCTGCTGTACGTTCTAGACCAAGTTTCAGATTCTCTTCTGACATTCATTTTTGACTTTTCTTTCCTGTCTTTTTACTGATCTTTTGCCTTCTTCATGTATAATGTCCTTGATGTCATTCCAAAGCTCATCTGGTCTTCGGTCTTTAGTGTTCAATGTGTCAAATCTATTCTTGAGATGGTCTCCAAATTCAGGTGGGATATACTCAGTGTTGCACTTTGGCTCTCATGGACTTGTTCTAATTTTCTTCATCTTTGGCTTGAACTTGCATATGAGCTATTGATGGTCTGTTCCGCAGCCAGCCTCTGGCCTTGTTCCAACTAATGATATTGAGCTTCTCCATCGTCTCTTTCCACAGATGTAGTCGATTTCATTCTTGTGTATTCCATCCAGTAAGGTTCACGTGTATAGTCACCATTTATGTTGCTGAAAAAAGGTATTTGCAATGAAAAAGTTGTTGGTCTTGGAAAATTGTATCATGTGATCTCCAGCGTTGTTTCTATCACCAAGGCCGTATTTTCCAACTACCGATCCTTCTTTGTTTCCAGCTTTCACATTCCAAACACCAGTAAGTATCAATGCATCTTGATTGCATGCTTGATCAATTTCAGAATGGAAAAGTTGGTTAAAATCTTCAATTTCTTCATCTTTGGCATTAGTGGTTGGTGTGTAAATTTGAATAATAGTCATATTAACTGGTCTTTTTTGTAGGCATATGGATATCATCCTATCACTGACAGCGTTGTACTTCAGGTTAGATCTTGAAATGTTCTTCTTGATGACGAATGCAATGCCATTCCTCTTCAATTTGTCATTCCCGGCAAAGTAGACCATACGATTGTCCTATTCAGAATGGCTAATACAAGTCCATTTCAGCTCACTAATGCCTATCGATCTCTATGCACTCCATTTCATTCTTGACGGTTTCCAATTTTCCTCAATTCATACTTCGTACATTCCAAGTTCTGATTGTTATTGGATGTTTGCAGCTGTTTCTTCTCATTTTGAGTGGTGCCACATCAACAAATGAAGGTCCCAAAAGCTTGACTCCATCCATGTCATTAAAGTGAACTCTACTTTGAGAAGGCAACTCTTCCACGGTCGTATTTTGAGTGCCTTCCAATCTGAGGGGCTCATCTTCCGGCACTATATTAGACAGTGTTCTGCTGCTATTCATAAGGTTTTCACTGGCCAATCTTTTTCAGAAGTAGACTGCCAGGTCCTTCTTCCTAGTCTGTGTTAGTCTGGAAGCTCTGCTGAAACCTGTCCACCATGGGTGACCCTGCTGGGATTTGAAATATCAGTGGCATAACTTCCAGCATCACAGCAACACACAAGCCACCACAGTAAGACAAACTGACAGATGAGTGGTGGTTGGAGACCTTAATGGGCCTTTTTTGACAGGAGCTATATTCTTTGTGCACACCAAGCATAAGAAACCAGGGAAGCCCCCATCGGGGAAGAACGTCTTAAAGTGGGATTAGGTCTGCTCCTGCTCTCAGGCACAAAAGCTCAGGACTAGCTATGGCTTCCTCCTTAGTCTGAGGCAGGCAGTAACTGATTTGACCTACTTTATGCAGACAGCCTCCCAGGCATGACTGAGTGCTAATTGCTACTAAAGAGGCGGCCTTTTCAACTAGCTGTGGTCTTCAGCTTCTTGTCCTCTTTCTTCCTGGTGGCTTTCCTGCTGCTGGGTTCTATGTGAAGCTTCCAGGCAGCCCTCTCACCCATAGCCAGCTCCACAGCCGCAGCTGCTGAGGGCTGTGTTAAATACGTAAGGGCAACTTCCGTCACCTTTCCAAAGGGCAATCGGGCTGAATGAGCAGCAGCTAACGATGCACTGCGGCAACGCAGCTCTCGAGGAAATGAACATTAAATGTTACAAGATCATTGGAAAGGACTTCCAGGATGCTTTTCACTGGTTCAGCTCACTTCCCAACATCCATCTCTCTCACCCAGGGGAAAACTCTCAGTCCCAATCCATGAAAGAGTTTTTTCTTGTTATTTTGGGGCTAAGTTTTGCATCAATGCCCTTATATCTCAAAGTTAACGTGTGGTGTCACGTTTTAAATTTATGACCACTTGTCGAATTAATTTTCGTTCTCTAATAGCAAAATACCAGGCCTTTTGATCTGCTGTCAAGTAAAAGATCTCTTAGATGATACAGCAACCTGGAACAGGGCTCAACAAACATTTTCTGTAGAGGGTCAGAGAATAAATAATTTAGTCACTGTAACCCCTGTGGTCTCTGTTGCAACTATTCAAATCTGCTGTTGCAGTGTGAAAGCAGCCATAGACAACATGTATGGGTGTGGCTGCATTCCAATAAAACTTTATTTACAAAAACAAGTGGCAGGTCGGATTTTGCCAATGGAGCCAGCATTTGCCAATCCTTGACCCAAAGTAAGCTTTCAAAAATACATCCAATCTGAGAGTATACAAAATTATCATAACTACAACATGGTCTAAGAGAACCACATTTTATGTTCGTGAGCCTCAGTTTCCTCACTTGTGGAATAAGGGTTTGGACTCTACTTTTCCTAGATTCTCTTCCAGGTCTAGCATGTATAACTCTCTGCAATTCTATAACGTTCTCAAAATTCTGATCATGTATGTTAATCTTGTAAAACTATTTCAGATTTGACCACACAGATGCTTCCCCTTCCCAGCTCTTTTTATTTTATTTATTTATTTATTTTTTCGTATCAACCACAAGTAACACTGAGAACGTCTTCAATGGACCAGGTTCACTGTAGATAAATGCAAACACAAGACCATGACCTCTACTGCCCAGGAGCTCACAAAGTGTCCCCAACTCCAAACTAGGAATTCATTCCCACCTACTCTCTGCCAACATACATATTCTTGCCTCCTGGTTTCTCTCCTCCATAAATCCCTTCCAAGATTAATTGCAATTTTGCGCTACATCTTCCAACTACCTTGCCTTCTTCTCTACGTAATGACTGAGTACTATTGTTGTTTAGTTCCCTACAACCAGAGCTGTTCTTGAATGTGTTATTTTTCTATCTTATGCTAGTGGCAAAACAATTAAAAAACCTTTCTCTGAATTGCTGTGTATGTGGACATATTAGATGTCCAACCTAATTGGATGGAGACAGAGGAACTAAAGTATAATTAAGATTCAGGTGTGCAATTGTTTTATGTGAATATAGAACAAGAAGAAATAATAGCTTGGAAATGAGTGCCTTGGGTAATGCGCCTGTTGAGTATAGTAAAGGAGCTCTGTGATGTAGTTAAGATTGTGTGCTTTGGGTTGTTTTTAATTTCTGTTTTAGCTACTTGTACTTACAAATTCCTAGGATTAGGGTACAGTAACTTTTTCTGGGAACCATAGGCCTCTTACTGTAGCACTCAGCTACTTACCAAAATGTTAGCAGTTTGAACCCGCCCAGAGGCACCTGGAAGAAAGGCCTGGCAATCTACTTCCAAAAGGTCCCAGCCATGAAAACCCTATGGAGCACAATTCTACTCTGCAGCACATGAGGTCATCATGACTTGGAATCAACTCAGCAGCAACAGGTGTTTTGGTTTTGTGTATCTGCCACGTGTAGGTGAGGGGAAGTCCCCATTGTGGAAGATTGGGAGCCTTCTTGGGTGTTGTTAGTAATGGGGAAGAGGGTGTGGTGGGGTTTATCGGGAAGAGAGAGAGCTTTTTCTTTGAAACATTGAGGATTTAAAAACAATAGGCGAGCCCAAGAAACTAGAAAATAAACAATAAAGGAAACCAAAGAAAATAACAAAGATATCACAGGAGTTCAGAAAATAGAAAACCAAGAAGCAATAGAAAGATTCAACATAATAAAAGCTTTGTTTACCAAAGAAACTAACAAAATAAACAAGCCTCTTTAGCTAGACTTGAAGCTCCCTGGCTGGCATAAACAGTTTGCAATCAGCTGCTAACCTAAAAAGGTTGGTGGCTGGAGCCCACCCAGTGGCACCACAGAAGAAAGGCCTGGTAATCTGCTTCCATAAAGATTATGGCCAAGAAAACCTATGGAGCACAATTCTACTCTGTAATACATGGGGCTGCCATGAGTCAGAATCAACAGGAAGGCAATGGGTTTGGTTTTGGAGCAAGACTGATAAAGGGATAGAATGAGAACGTGCCAATAAACAATATTATGATACAGAACAGAAGACATAGTAAAGATTATAAATAAGATAAAGAATAAAATGAACAACTTTACGTCAATAAAATATAAAAACGTAAATGAAATGGAAAATATCTAGGACAATATAAATCACTGTGGCACAGACTGCTAGTACTCACCATAATCCGTGTTCTCTTCTTCCTGGGCACATAGCTGGACTGCATTTCCCAGACTCCTTTGCAGTTAGATGTGGCATGTGATTCAGTTCTGGCCAATGAACTGGCCCATAAAAACCTTCCAAACATAATCCCCACACTCATACCATTCACGGGCTGAATATAGAAGAGTCCAAGAGCCTAGAAAAAGGTGAAACTACAATATAAAAGGAGCCTTAGTTCCTGAGTGACCATCGGATTTGGAAGCATCCTTCCCTCCATTGCCACCACTGGCCCACATTGGCCACTGACTGTGACATGCATGGGGATTGTTTTGCACTGCAGTTAGCCTACTTTGACTAATACAGTAAATAAAATTGACTCAAGAAAAAACAGAAAACCTGAAAAAACAATGACCATAAAAGAAATCAAATAAGTATTCAAAAATCTCTGCCATGCCCCAAAGGATTTTAGGCAAAATGATTGCTATAGGCAAAATTCACAAAGCTTTTAAAGAACAGATTATTCCCATCCCATATATACTGTTTCCGATACTAGTAAGAAGAGAACTATTTTAGTAAAGTTTGTTCACACTCCGAAATGCAAGACCGATAAAGCATCAGAAAAATACATTGATGTAATTTACCATATAAGCAACTTACATGAGAAAAGCTATTTGGCTATCTCAACAGTAACAAACAAAGAAACACTTGATAAATTCAACACCCATTCAAGAGAAAATTCTTAGAAAACTTGAAAGGGGCCCTTCCTTAGCTTCCAAAAGAATATCTTTTTTTACAAAACCTATGTCATACATCAGATTTAATAGTAGAACCTTAAGAATGACCCAGTAAAGTTAGGGAAAAGACTAGAAAGAACATGAGCTTTGGTTATAGAGTCCTGAGTTAAAATTCTAGCAAAGGCCACTTAGCTTCTCTGAGGTACAATTTGCTCATATGCAATACAGCCCTTGCTAAGTAGTAAGGATCAGAACAAATAAACACACAGACACGCAGACACACACACACACACACACACATTCTAGCACAGTGTCTGACAACAGAGTGAACCCTTATAAATGATAACTAATAATATTGTTGCATTACTGTTATTGTTGTTTTTATCCTCAGCCTGACCATCTACATGCCACAATGTCTGATTTATTTATTTTCTTATCAGCCCCAACAAAGTAAGTCTGGAAAGAACTCTCCAGAATGCTGCTGGTTATCCACCTCAATAAATCAGCAAATATCCCTATTCTAAACATTGCAAAACTACAAAACAAATGCAAGACATGGCCTTCCTTGTCTGGTAGGAAGGATGAAACAATTGTCCAAATGACTCTTATAAAAGGGAGAAGGTGTTGGATGTTGTCTTAGTCATCTAGTGCTGCTCAAACAGAAATACCACAAATGAATGGCTTTGACAAAGAGAAATTTATTCTCTCGCAGTCTAGTAGGTTACGAGTCCAAATTAAGGGTGTCAGCTCCAGGGGGAAGGCTTTCTGTCTCTGTCAGCTCTGGAGGAAGGTCCTTGTGATGCATCAGTCTTCCCTTGGTCTGGGAGCATCTCAGCGCAGGAACCTCAGGTCCAAAGAACGCGCTCTGCTCCCGGCACTGCTTTCTTGGTGGTATGAGGTTCCCATGTGTCTCTGCTCGCGTCTCTCTTTTATGTCTCAAAAGAGACTGGCTTAAGACACTATCTAATCTTGTAGACCTCATCAGTATAACTGCACTAATCCATCTTATTACATCATAGTGAAAGAGTTTACAACACATAAGGAAATCACATCAGATTACAAAAAGGTACACAATCATACAATACCGGGAATCATGACCCAGCCAAGTTGACAGCTATTTTGGGGGGACACAATTCAATCCATGACAGATGCCATGAGAAAGGAACAAACAATTTCATGGAGGTTTGCAGAGAGGAGGGATGGAATCTGGTTGGAAAGCTGACGTCAGGAAAGAAGGTCATTCCGGGCAGAAATTGTCACTGAGGTGAAGGAAATATGACTCAGAAGTTTTAAGCCTGGATGACTAAGTCAACCCTAGGGCCACCAACAGAAGACAGAAAATCAGGCAGGCTCAGATTATTTGGGGAGAGTCTGATGGGGTTGTTGTGCCCATATTGAGGTTTAGGGAAACTTTGGTGGAGATGTTCTTGCAGGCAGTTGGAGACTCAGGACTTGTATCGGGAAAGAATTGTATGCTAGAGAGAAGAGCTGGGTGTCATCCAAAAATGAAGCTCAAATGATCTTACGTCATGGAAATTAAAAATTCCAAGTCATCCACGGAAGTGGGAAAAGAGGAAGAGAAATTGTAATAGGCCTGTAGCAATTTATAGCAGGAAAATGAAAATGGCATATGTATCTGTGAATTGTCTAGGAAAAACACATCGGTGATCGGCAATGAGAAAAATTCTTCTGGGAATCTGTCCAAGAGCACAAGGCCTTCCTGCTTGTTGCTTCAGGCTCTAAATCTCCTTTCTAATCTTGGGGCAGCTCCCAGTTCCTGCCTAGCTTCTCTCTCCAGTCCTGGCTTTGAAGCCTGGCTCAGTTTTCCAAATTTTTCCCTTCATGGAGTTTCAAAAAGAAGCTCACATTCTCCTTCTTTAGTAGCTTAAGTATTCTTTTTGCAGGCACAGAAATAAACAAGAGGTAACAAATGGTGACTAAGTTGTAGACTTAATAAGACATCTTTAAAATACTGATATTCATTATCCCTGGTCTTCAGGTAAATATCAGGCAGTGCTGTGCTGCAGTCACCTTGTATTGGCTCACAAGAGCCAATTATTAAATTTTCAGAAATTTTGTAAGCTGGTGGTTAAGCACAGCCATTATTAAAAAAATAAATTATATAAACTTACAATCAAATAAATCATTAAAAATCAAGGTAATACTCAAATGCATCACTTCCTAATTATTTTACTATTATTTATGTGCTTGAGGTTATTTGCGTCTATTGTTATCTGTAGGGTGGAAATATTATATAATGGTGAGTTGCTGAACCTCACTTCCCAACTCTGTGACATCATATTGGTAGCTTGAAATCGGAGCTTTTATATTTTCCCTTGGAGACCCAGCTGTTAAACATCTACCAGTGCAGCACTACTGTTCGGCATGTGTAATGCCACAGAAAACACAAAATATCATGGGTTGAAGCACACAGGTTGGAGTCCCAGTTCCCTTTCTTACTGAAAGAACAGCATTGAATAAGTCACCGAGCCTCTCTTGTGTCCCTGGGATGGGGTGCCACAGAGTCAACTCCAACTCCTGCGGACCCCATGTGTGTCAGAGTAGAACTGTGCTCCATAGTGTTTTCAGTGGCTGGTTTTTCAGAAGTAGATTGCCAGGCCTTTCTTCCCAGGGGCCTTTGGGTGGTGGACTTGAACATCTTACCTTTTGGTTAACAGCCAAGCACATTACCCGTTTGCATCACCCAGGGACTCCTGTCTCTGTGAAAGGGTATATTAATACCCTTCTCCCAGGATGATGTGTGTCAAAAGCTCTACTCACATAGTCCCATGGGAATGCATTGCCATCTCTTCTCTTGGGAATTAGCCTGCCCAATTTTATCTATGTGGGACAGTTGACTACTATGCCTGATGCCTTCCAGGGTACATTTGGGATGGTAAGGTGTTTGATTCCTCTGGAGTCAGGGCCTAACCTTCTCCCTGGTAGCAGATAGGAATAGTCAGGTATGTTATTCTACCCTAATTACAGGGGAGGATGATGGCCTAGATCACACCAGTAATGTTAGAGTGTATATAACGAATACTCTCTTATTTCCCACCTCACCCCAGGAAAGAGTTCCCCTAAAACCTGCCATTACATTACAATTTCAATAACACACTTACTTTCTAACAAGGGAAAAGGTGTGTGTAAGAGTGTGTGTACATATGTGTTTTTCAGGTACTATCATGGAATAACCACAGTAGATATCTTCTTATAACTCTTGTTAGTTGAGTTATAAGCTAAAAGACGTTTTAGGATGGAGTTTAAAAACCAAACAACAAATATGCATTGAAAAAGTGCAGAAAATGATTTGCATCCTGCATGATGACATTTTGTCAAACCATCTGTAAAATTCGTTTTGATGAGTTTCAGAACCCATGTTTTGAGCCTGAAAAGTACATTCAAGTGATTTGTGTCAGCTTGTATGATTGGATGGTTGGCCTAGTTAATTCTACCACCTGTTTCACTCATCAGTTCTTATTAGCTCTCATTTGATGAGGGGAAAGAAATCTGTGGGATTCTATCTTCCTTTGCAATTACCAAAGAATGTATCATTTTTATTTAGATATCAGTATATCTTTTTTGTTTCTGGGTTACTCCTGTAAAAAAATTCAGATTCTCCATGATGTGTCATTTCATATAATCCACTACTATTTGTGAAAATAAGAACTTTTTCTTATTAAAGAAAACAAAGAAAGAAACATGAAAGTTGAATGTATCCAACAACTTCCAAACATTCAAAGAACGTCTCAGAATGCAGATTTTGGGTTAGCATACTGCTAATTCTAGATTCCTAAAATTTTATACATTGTAACATTGAAGGCCCCATTCCAGTATTACAGGAAGAGGACTAATAAGTGGGTAACAGTTGAAGCAAATGGCATAATTGAGTCAATTGCAATGCCGCAAAGAAATTGAAAACTCAAGGGTCAATCTACTGCATATGTTAAAGAATAGTGAGGGCAGTGGTGATTCAGTGGTAGAATTCTCGCTTCCGTGTGGAAGACCCGCGTTCGATTCCCAACCAATGCACCTCATGCACGGCCACAATCCATCTGTCAGTGGAGGCTTGTGTGCAGGGACTGGATTACCCAATAAGCAAGGTAAGCGCGTGCTTAGGGCATCAACGAAACAGGGACAATAGTCGTCCAAAGCAAAGACCCATAGATGCCAAGCAGACAGGACACAAGGAAAAGCGAGCACCACAGTGGAAGGGAACTGGCAGGCCACTAGAAGAAACTGATACCAATTATAGTTTCCTTTTCATTTCGGATCAGTCGGGTATAACCTCACATTCAGTTCTTTCTGGTAGACCACGTAAGACCGCACCAGTGCCACTGTAATCACGTGACTCCCGATGTAGCTGGTCCTGCACAAAGCGAACCAAAACGCGTCTTCAGATTGAGTTTACCCTTGTATTTGTATCATGCTCTTTGACATTTGCTCTCACCCCGATCAGGTGTCAATGAGCTGTGGAAATGCAGCATTCAAGGACAGAAAGGGAGTGCATACGTTTTAAGTATTCTTTCAAGACAAAAAAACACTCTTGGAGATCTTTGAAGGTCCCACCAACAAATATCATACGTCAAACGAATGAAATTATTTTTGACTGCCTTGTAAGTACTATTTCTTTTGACTGTCTTAGCTCTGAAGAACAGAATTACCTGTTCCAAATCCATTTTTTTTTTACTTACTAACGTTCAAACATAAATTTTTGTGTTACTGTCGAAATTCGAATGTAAATTTTATTTTATAAACGTTACTTGTTTTATAAATTTATTTATTTTCAGTTATTCAGATTTATTTGCTACGGTAGAACCGAATTTAAAAAGTGACAATTTTATATCAAGGTAAAACGAAACGGCAACACCTAAGTGGAGCGCATAAATGAAAGCTCACGGAAGAGAAAAAGAAAATGATTGTGAATCCATAAAGACACCTCCAGAATTAACTTCCTTTTTAAAACGTAATGAATCAGAAGAGATCTCTTCCACTGAATGCTCAAGTTCAATGGTTACAAATCGTTGTACTAGTACTGCTAGTGCTGAAATTACTGATAGCAACAGGAATATAACAGAATTTGTTCCAAATTCTGCATCCATTCCTTGTTGCAGTAAAAAAATTAATAATGGTGTAGCAAGTGAAACTATTTTGGAATCTGAAATTGTCGAATCTGCGGACCCCATAAATAGCAGAAAGACACATCCTGTTTTGTGGAATAATTTTTCTTCTAATGATGCAAACTATTGGATTGAAAGAGGGCCAAGTGATTGTCAACATCACAGGAGACTATTTGGAAATTCATGTCTTAATCTGACCCTGTTTGTGTGTTGCTGTGATGCTGAACAGGTTTCAGCAGAGCTTCCAGACTAAGACGGACTAGGAAGAAAATCAGCCAATGCAAACCCTATGGATCACAATGGTCTAATCCACGACTGATCATGGGGATGGCACAGGACCAGGCAGCGTTTCAATCCGTTGTGTAATGGGGTCAGTGCCTAACCTTCTCCCATGAGTCGGGGGCCAACTCGAGGGCAAGTAGCAACAACAACAACAACTTCTTAACTGGGTCAGCAGCATCGAGAATGAGAAAAGTCAGAGAAACGTGTTTCTCCACTCTGGGGCTCCAAATTCCCCTTGGTAGAAAACCAGCCGAAGGATCACGGAGATGGCGCACAACCGGGCAGCATCTCATTCACTTGATGGCACGTAACAACAACAACAACGTTAACAGAATGATCCCAGGTGCCAGATATGCCAAAAATCCAAGATGAATTGTAACCACCTAAAGCAAAGCTAAGGGATCCTGAAAACAAATGTATCTACAAGAGATTCCAGGCAGGGTTTCAAAGTGCATATATGCATAAATAAATGCTGAAATTGCAAAATCATTGCATTAGATAGAATGCAGGTAACCACAGTTATGGAATGTATCTTAGAGTCATGATACTTCAGACAATGGGCAATAATTCAAACTGGAAACCTAACATTCAATTTAGCACCCAGCTCAACCAGATGATCTAGACTACTGGCCACACACTTGGAGTCTTCTTTGGGAGATCAACATGCATGTAAGTGCATGAGTTTATGTGTGAATATGTGGGAGATCTTTACAATTAGCCTTTTAATTTCTCCTTATGGCGTCTATCTATTCATCGATATTTTCAAGAGACATTTTATTGGTAGCCTTGTATGTGTGAAACATGAGAGATAATGCAATGAAAAAGACTAAGGTCTCTTCCATGAGGAATTTCATTTTCTCCAGGAGAAAAGATATTGAACCTAATAATTGTGACGTAAGGTAAAAACTGAGATAGACAAGAAGTCCTACGAGACTATCTAAAACCAGTCAACTCTGACTC
Source organism: Dugong dugon (assembly GCA_030035585.1). NCBI lineage: Eukaryota > Metazoa > Chordata > Mammalia > Sirenia > Dugongidae > Dugong > Dugong dugon. The sequence continues at coordinate 164,173,345 of CM057483.1, forward strand.
ATGGAGACCCCATGTGTGTCAGGGTAGAATTGTGCTCCACAAGGTTTTCAATGGCTGATTTTTTGGAAACAAATCACCAGGCCTTTCTTCCGAGGCACCTCTGGGTGTACTTGAACCTCCAACCTCTCAGTTAGCAGCCAAGCACATTAACTGTTTGCACCACCCAGACAGTTTCTATCTACCTTCAAATTCTAATCTAAGAGTTGAGTGCATTTTTTCCCTTAACATTAAAAAGTTTTTTTTTTTTTTAAGATCTCTAAACTAAGGTTTGGAATTCAAGTTGCCTTTTCAAACTGTTTTGAGACTTTCAAAACTAAAAATGCTATGAATCACAGGAATGGAAGGAAGTAAGGAGAGAGGCATCTGGGTAGACAGATGGGACCTGAGAGGGGAAAGATCAGGCTGTGGGGGCCTTTAGAGCCAACTCTTCTCCCTACTGTGCTCTCATTTCCCTCTTCAAGCAGCAGATCAACTGGTCTTGGGCTTCATTCCAGCAAAAGCAAAGTTAGTATGTTTTTTGACAGAGTTATGCATGTTCATCCACAGAGGTTGTCGCTGGCAAGTCAGTTTAGAGCTTCCATTTTGCTCGGCCTCCAGATTGAATCAATCAATCAATCATCAAACACAGACTCGCTGTACATGATGACTGTCAGTTAATAATAATCTTTGTAAGAGTTCTTGAAAAGTTAGTCCACTTTTTGGATGAATTTTGTTTTGGGGGGGAGGTATAACTACTTTTTCACCCCAAAGCATACCAATTAAATCTCTGTTGTTGTTGTTAGGTGCCATCGAGTCGGTTCCAACTCATAGTGACCTCAATGTACAACAGAATGAAACACTGCCCAACTTTGCGCCATCCTCACAATCGTTGCTATGTTTGAGCCCATTGTTGCAGCCACTGCGTCAATCCAATTAAAAGCACTGCGAGCAATAATACATCAACATTACTATTTCAGAAAAAGACACATTTCACAATTTACTGAAAGCAATCATTTCTAGTCAGAGAAAATCATCTGGACATATTTGAATTGTGTGTTGTGTTGGGATGAACCCAAATGCATTGCTTTGGGTCTGTAGATCCAGTAAGAAAAATTATTTACAAATCTTCAATCTGTTGTGGGCATGTGCTATTTCCACATGTTTCAAACTCCTCTTATAAATTAAGCTTTATTTGGACCTACAAATAGGTTTCTGTGCTATAATATTTTAAGGCCAGTTTTAGTGCAAGATAAGCATGATATTCCAAAAGGCTAAAAAATTAGCAGAGAAAACTGGGCAGAAAGAAAAATGCACCTTATCAGGAATGACTCCCTCATGTTGCTTCTCAACCACTCCACCCACTCTCAAGACTTCTCTTCCTCTTTTCTCAAGTGTAATAATCTTTTATTATATTTCATGTCAGACAGTATTCATTTACTTTCAAATTGTTGTTTATAACCTATGAAAACTTACTTTCATTGTTCAGTTGAAATATTTTTCTACCTATAAAAAATTTATTGGGTATCTTCAGTTGAGATGAGATGCAGCATGATTTTTCCCGTTAATATTGTGGAAATATTTTTTTTTTCATTTATAAAAAGACTTTTGACTTTGCATCCAGGTTTTCAGGTACAATTTAAAGTCAACAAGTGAGGTATAAGTGTATTTATTTCAGAAATTGTGCTAAAAACTTAGGGAAAGTTTGTGGGAAAGATCGATGTGGTCCCTGCCCTTTGGTGTTCACAGTCAAGCTGGGAAAATGGTTGAAATCACTTTCGGTTTTCCAGAGATATGGCTCTACCTACCTGGAGTTAGCTAAAACTTGCACTCTCTGGAAGTATTTGAGGGTAAAGTAGCATTCCAAGAGGGTGAACTCTTTCAAGTTGTTAGGATCTGGCCCCACAGGCTTCTGAAACAGGTATTTATCTTATAAACTTGAATTAATGAAGCTTCTAAGACTGCCTAAAGGCATACCAGTAACCAGTTGCCGTTCAGTAATTTACAACTCATGGGGACGCCACGTGTGTCAAAGTAGACCTGTGCTCCAGAGGGTTTTGAATGCATGATTTTTTGGAAGTAGATAACCAGAACTTTCTACCGAGGCATCTCCGGGTGGACTTGAAACTCCAACTTTTCAGTTAGCAACCAAGTGCGTTAACCATTGGCTCCACTCAAGGGGGCCCCTAAAGCATAGTTTACCTCCTAAGAAAATCTTGCTTGCTATATAATAATCATAATAAATTAACATTTATTCGGCTCCTTTTATGGATCCACAGCCCTGAATCCGCCAAATGAGAACTCTTGCTTTGAAGCTCCTGTTTGAAGTTTAAAACTTGGAGCTACCAGGCACCTGTAGTCCTGATATGGCTGCATAAGGAGCTTTCCAAAGCAGTCCACAACATGTTCTAGTAGCCCAGACTTATAGTCAGAGGCGTACAGCAAGAAGGGGAAAGAGCTACGTGCTCACTGGTGGGGGAGAGACATGGAGGTGAAGGCCAACACCTGTCCCAACACTGGTGGGGGACAGACCTGGGAGTGAAGTCCAACACCTGCCCCAGTCAATGGAAACACAATGGAGAAATCTGCATCATAGCCTATATTGCTCTGATATGTATCTGGAAATCTACCAGCCACTGGGTGGGGATGAAATGAGATGTGCACCTCAAACTGGGCCTCCGGTCTATTATTGCTCTCGCAAAGCAATAGTGGGTCATCCAGCTGCCCTCCTGGGCAACTTTAGGCAAAGACAGGCAGCTTCTAAGTCATAGATCTTTCACATATTTTAAGAATCCTTGGCTGGTAAAGCCACTTAATATGTTTCCATTTTGCCTTTCTGTTAATTCCCAAGCTTAAGAAAAGGAAGGAGTGGTCACCATGAGTCAATAGAATGAGCTAGAGTCAATGAGAATTGAGTTCTGTAGGAAAGGGATGCTGGAGGAGGTCAAGGGGAGGCTATTGACTTCTAAAAGCTCCTTGAAAATCTTTTATAATATTTGTGGAAGAGATGGAAAATAATTGGCTAAATAGTAGTTCCAGTAAAATGATTCTACAGCTATACACATTGGGTGCTGATGAATAGACTGATAAGATCCCAAAGGAATGTCTTGGGTTATAATGTTCTCCTTCCCCTGCTCAAACTTTGGTCTATACCAGGGATCCACAATCTTTTTATGTAAAGGACTGGGTGGTAAATATTTTAGGTTTTGTGGACCTTATAGTCTCTGTCACAACCATTTAACCCTGCCATTGTAGCATGAAAGCAGCAGTAGTCAATACGTGAATGAATGGGCATGGCTGTGTTCCAGTAAAACTTTATTTATGAAAACAGGTGGATGGTGGATTTGGCCCATGGGCTATAGTTTGCTGACATCTGGCCTATAATATTAACCAATTTTGTATCCCAATAATATATATGTGTTGAAAAGAAGGGGGTCTTCCTAAAGGAGAGAAGGAAGAATTATTTCCAGAGAATGTTATAATGTAGGTGAAAGAAAAAGTCATTTTGGGGAGCAGAGGAAAATAATTTGTATTATCTTTTCAATCCTGTAAAGGACTTTGAGATCTTCATTACTAACCTGCTTATTTTACAGTTGAAGAAGCTGCAGTTTAGAGAAGGGAAGTGACTTGCCCAAAGTCACATAGCTACTTACATCCAGAGCTGGGAATAAAATACACACGTCCTAATTCAGTTCTTTTTCCACTAACCAGGATCTTCCCTACTCTTGCACTCACTGCACAGGTCTCTATACAGGTTTTCTTCGTACAACTTTCAGATATACTTTGTACAACCCTCAGCATCATCTCACATTGCTAAATAAGTGCTAAATCACTAAAAGATTTTAATGGTGATCATTGCTGTTTCCTGTGAGCAGACCCTCAATACAGCCATTTTTTAAACCCAGGTACTTGGGGAAAGGGAAAAATGGATCCAGAGGTCTTTGACAGTGACTTTATCCATAGGACCATAAACAGGGAGATTTATTGCCCAGACCTTCAGGATTACTGGCTGTAAAGACTTGCTGTACTACAGGGGGAGGGAAAGTAATGAGCAAATATTTTTTCTCTCTCTTCTAGCCGTTGGGAGTAGGAAGTAAAAAATAATCAATATAATTCCAGTTCACAGTTGGTGATGTGGACCTGGAAATTGCAGTCTATTACATCTAACTTAGCTGATAGAAACTTCCAGAATAAATGTTAAATACTGTATGAAAAAGTGATGGAAAACTCTTGCACCAAAATACAGTCTGGGCACAGACACGAGTTGCCCCACATCTAAAGATAGTCTGACCCAGATAACAAACTCACTGTCCCATCCTTCGGGTTTAAAAGCAAGTAAAAGATTAATGTGCCAAAGGCTACTAGAAAATAATGAATGTGTGTTGTTAGACCTCTTCTGGATTTGTCTACCCCAGGCAAACTATAGACAACCCAGCATTTTCTAAACAGTTCTTATTATATTGAGGTGTGGTAGACTGCATTAATGGCCTCAATTCTCCACACATATACCCCATTCACGGTCATTGACAGGTGACCTTGCAGTTCTCTTGGATCTGGGCTCAGCCATATGGATTGTTTTGGCAATAAACAAGAGAGTCAGGCCACTGGGCTCTCCCAAAAAAAATCCAAATCCACTGCTGTTGAGTCAATTCCGACTCATAGCGACCCTTTAGGACCGAATAGAACTGCCCTATAGACTTTCCAAGGTGGGCTGGTGGATTCAAACTGCCGACCTTTGGGCTAGCAACCAAACACTTAAACACTGGCCCACTAGGGCTCTAGTGATCTCTTTTCCCCCACAAGCTCTAGAGCATAAGCTCTCAGCCTGGACGGCACTGTCCGGAGACATTTTTTGTTGTCATAACCAGGAAGGGGATACTACTGGCATCTAGTGGGAAGAGGCCCGGGATGCTGCTAAACATCCTACAAGGCACAGAGCAGCCCCCTGCAACAAGCCATTATCCAACCCAAAATGTCAATAGCCACCCCCTCCACAAGCTGCGACAACCAAAACTGTCTCCAGACAGCGCCAAATGTCCCCTGGGAGGCAAAAATCACCCCAGGTGGAGAACCACTGTTCTAGAATTACAACTAAAAGTCTCTCTTGACATCTTTCGTTAAAAAGATTCTTTTCTTTTTTAAAGAGGATATTGCTTCATTTTATTTATGTCATTGGTAAGTCCTGCAGGTCCCTGTGGAGCCCTGGTGGCACAGTGACAAAGAGCTATGGCTGCTAACCAAAAGGTCTATGGTTTGAATCCACCAGCCGCTCCTTGGAAACCCTAATGGGGCAGTTCTACTCTCTCCTGTAGGGTCGCTATGAGTCGGAATCAACTGAACAGCCACGGGTTTTTGGATAGGGCCCTGTGGTTGTGGCAGTCATTGCCCTTCCAGGTCCCCAGGAAGAATTAGGCATAGATTGTAAGTGAAAAGTATTAAGAGGGCAGGAAATTTTAAAAAATTGTACATTTCTGCCTGACCTTTTGTTTCTTGAAGACTCAGGTATTGGAGGTGATTTGCTCCTTCTTATTAGACCAGCAAAAAAGTACCAGTTCACAACAAATTAATTTTATTATTAAAAAGATACCCAGAACCAAACGCACTGCCATCAAGTTGATTCTGACTCATAGCAACGCTATAGGACAGAGTAGAACTGCCCCATAGGGTTTCCAAGGTGGATTCAGGAACTACCAACCTTTTGGTTAGCAGCCAAGCTCTTAATCACTGCACCACCAGGGCTCCTAATTAAAAAGATAGAGAGATTTAAAATCAGTAGGTTTGAGTGTGGGGGAAAAAAATCATTCTATTTATGAGCATTAGCTATTTCGGCAAAACCTCTGACCCGGACAGTTTAGGAATTCTACCTCAAATATATATGGGCATGATTTAAGGGTCTGAATTCAATTCGATTTTTGGAGCTTTAAAAAAAACAGCTTTGCCTGTTTTTGAAAAATAGAAAAGTGAAATATCACATTATCAGAGTCTCCTCAAGTGTGAATATTTAGAACTGTTTCTGGTTTCCATGGTATAAGCCGCTGCCATCAGAGTGTCAGGTGTAATGCTCCAAGGTCAAGGATCACTGAGCTTCCTCTCTCATAAACCATAAATAAAGGAAGACCCAGGTTAGGCCCTCAAAAAATGTTGCAGCCCCACAAATATCCAGCCCACCAGAAATCCTTCCATTATTCTTCCAGCCACCCAAGCTGCAGACTGAACAGGGACAATAAGACACAGCAAGGTATAACTGAGGTAATAGGGGATTTGGAACAGAAGCTCTAGTTAAATTCTGCTTTCATCATTTACCAACTAGGAACTTGGAACAACTCACTGTACCTTTCTAAACTTTGACTTTATTAGCTGTAAAATGGCGACAGTAGTTTCCACCACATGGATCTATCATGAAGTTCACATAAAATTTGGTGGCGCAGTGGTTAAGAGCTTGGCTGCTGACCAAACGTTTGGCAGTTTGAATTCACCAGCTGCTCCTTGGAAACCCTATGAGGCAGTTCTACTGTGTCCTATAGGGTCGCCATGAGTCGGAATCGACTCAACAGCAATGGGTTGGTTGGTTTGTTTTTAATGGCGATCTACTTCTGAAAGATCACAGCCATTGAAAACCCTATGGAGTGCAGTTCTGCTCTGAAACATATGGAGTTTCCGTGAGCTAGAACTGACTCAGCAGCAACTCGTTATAGTGGCATGCAATAGTGACTACTGACTGGCCTTTGCTGATTATCCATTGCAACCATTCATATTCATTCCCTCATTTATCTACCAGCAATCATTTATTGAGAACCTAACACTCAGTCAGACTGTAATGAGCTTGTCCTTTAGAATCAGCCAACTGTCTGTCCCCTAAGAGGACATGATTCCCCAAGGATTCTGCCCCAGAATCCAAAGCCATGAACTCCCCTTTACCCATGCCAGTTCTTCACCAAGGCAAACATACGCCAGACCTCTACCTTCAAGGAACTTCAGTTTTATAAAAAGATATAGTCCCCCAAAGCTGTATCTACAAAGCTCTGAAAATACAGAATTTAACTCATTTTTTCTACACATTTTTCCTTCCAGTATATTAGTCATACATGCCCAACAGAAGCTAAATTTATCCACCTCTCCCAGCTAAGCCATCTGTTGCATGTAAACATCAGCGATGCATGCATCTAGTTAATTATGGTTCTCCAAAAAATCTCACAACCAAGGGACAATAAGTGTTAGGTTTTGATGTTACATTATAGTGGAAAAATGAAAAGATCCTTGTGTCAGAATGGATCTGTAATAGGTTTACCGATAAAGACAGAAATTTTGAAAACAGAAGAAAAATACATGTCTCATGAAGGGAGGCATGTACATCAACACAGAGGTGCAAACAATCAAAATACTTAAAGTGTCATTCTTGTAATAGGAGAAAATCATCCTAATGTTATTCAAGGGAAAATCGGGGCAGTGAAATATCATTTTCCAAAATTCCAGGGTCGCATATACAATTTTGCCTTCATGAATCCCTCAGGCCAAATGCATGTCCATAATTAATGTATGTGTATGAATCATCTCCAATGAGGAACAATCTTACCAAATATGTTTTTATGGTATCCATTCTTTCAAGGAAGCTTCATTGAATGTAAATTACTTGTTGACATAAATTTCTATTCCAACAGAAATAAATTGTAAATTACCCAAAACCAAACCCGTTGCCGTTAAGTCAATTCCAACTCATAGCAATCCTATAGGACAGAGCACAACTGCCCCATAGGGTTTCCAAGGAGCGCCTGGTGGAGTCAACCTTTTGGTTAGCAGTCGAACTCTTAACCACGAGGCCACCAGGGTTTGCAATGGTGAATTAAGTAATGGTGAAATTGACATCTCTAAATTAAGGGTATTGCCAGTTCGCTTATTACTTTTAGTGAAGTCTCTTTTTCTCTTCCCTAGAATATCGTATGAGAACTCTTCTTTATTCTGTATTATAAAGGGAAACAAAACAAGGAGTACTAAAGCAATTTGCATAGAAAATCATCCATACTTTTCCATACATTCAAAAGTAATAATATTTATCTCTATTTTCACTACAATAAACAAAAAGTAATAAGAAAACAAATTCATGCTGTTGATCTACCCTAATTCTTAGACACAATGCCAGCTGGTGTCAAATGAGTGGTAGAAAACATTACACCACACTACATCCAGGGGTCTCTGTATGGAAAATAGTGCCTATGGCAATTAGTTTTAAATTGCTGAATGATCTCTCACAGCTGGCAATGGAAACTGCAATGGCCAATGGAAACTGCTCATTAGCGCGCCTCCTCAAGCAGTGCTCAGGGCATGGGCCCTATCTGCCATACCTTAGTTGCGCCTCTGTATCATCCCCTTAAGGGACCCCTAGTGGCACAGTAGTTAAGCGCTCAGCTGCTAACCGAAAGGTCGGCGGGTCGAACCCACCAGCCACTCTGTGTGAGAAAGATGTGGCAGTCTGCTTCCATAAAGATTACAGCCTAGGAAACCCTATGGGACAGTTCTACTCTGTCCTATAGTGTCGCTGTGAGTCCGAATTGACTCAGGGCAATGGGTTTACATCCCCTTGGATGCTAATGCCCAAGCAAAATCACGTTCTCAGTATTTTAACATTGAAAACAATGAACCCCAGTCTTTATTCCCACCAAAGCTTAGTCTGAGAAACTAAAAAAACTCTAATTTACTCTCAATTGTTTGTGTGGCTGTACACCACGTGAAGATTTCAGGCTCACAGAAATTAATGCGATCATTAGTTCTTGTGTATACTGAGAGAAAGAAACCTCCAGAATCAATATAGAGTGTGTGTGTGTGTGTGTGTGTGTGTGTGTGTGTGTGTGTGTAAGTAATCTTCTCTCTCCTGCTTTACAAACTGCATTCCCACTCTCTAAAGAAAAATCCTATTTTTCATAAGGCATTTTCTCAGATCCCAACCTCTGCTTTTGACAGCAAGCACACTTGCACTTCTAGTACTGCAATGACCCCTGAGGTGAAGGTCTCCAGACCATCTGCGATTTTTCTATGACTCAGGGAAGGCTTTCACGTGTTTGGAAAGTGTATCTTCACTATGGGTAATAGCTGTATTCCTGAATAATCAAAACCAAGTGTACATTTTATTAATTTAGCTTTATTCTAAATGCACACAGGAAATTCTAAATGCATGTTTAAAATTCAATCTTTTTGCCAAGTCAAAAAAGAAAATGAATGCTCCCATATTTCTACTCACCTAGCCGTTGCTGTCAAGTCAATTCCGACTCATAGCAACCCTGTAGGACAGAGTGGAACTGCCCCATAGGGTTTCCAAGAAGTGGCTGGTGGAGTCTAACTACAGACATTTTGGTTAGCAGCTGACCTCTTAACCACTTCACCACCAGGGCCCCTCCACTCACCTAGACACCATGAATTGTAAAAAGTACCATCAGTTTAATAACAGCTTTTGGGGAAGGAAAAAAGTAGACTATCACCTTGATTGTATAAAATTATTTCAGAATCATCAAAATATAGTGTGGAGGAGCATATGCCTTAGTATTGAGGCAATGTCCTAATTCATCTGTTTTTTTAAATGTGAATTGTGGATTTGCCAAAAAGGGGGGGGGGGGTAATACTTGTCAATGTTTGTAAATACGAAGGATGTAGGTACCATACAAAACTTATGGCCATATACATGGTCCACATGTCCAGATACAAGATGATGGGCCAGATGATAATCAAGAGATGTTCTTTAAGAAGATAGATATATTTACATTCATTTCTCCTTAGTTTTCACAATACTCTGTGTTTGAGAGCAGCCAGAGAAGTCTCTGTAAACTTAACAAAGAACAATTTCCACAGCTGAGCATACACAATACATTTGGTCTTTATTTACCTTAATGGTTTGAGAGTAATAAGACCCACACTCCTCAAGGTCCTATTGGTGAATTAGACTAGACTGGATTTTACATGGAGACTCATGTGGCTACACTTGAATCAACAGCTCAGAGGTTCTTTGATTTCCAGTAGATCTCATCTTACACTATTATTTATAGTGTGGCAAAGTCTAGACTAGTGATCCTCGAAGTGTGGACCAGCATCGTCAGCACCACCTGGGACTTACCAGAAAAGCAAACCCTTGGGGTCCACTCAGAACTACTGAATCAGAAACTCTGGGGATGTGGCTCAGTAATCTCTGGCCCTCCAGGTGATTCATGCTCACACTTAGGAATCACTGCTCTAGACTTAGATTTCTGACATGTGTTATTTATGTTAGCCTTCATTGCTTTAAATCAGTGACAGCCACATTTTCTTGCTAGATAACAAGGGTGAAAGTATTGGATAGGATGAGTAGACCTTGAGATCTCTGGCTGGATCAATGTGATAACAGACACCAAATGTTATGAAAAAGTTGTTTCATGTTGCATCTAATTTCCTTTTAACAAGTCTTTTTCCATAAAAGTTTTTCTTGGAAAGCTCCAAGCACTGGTAGGGCCTATTATTACAGAGTACCTGTTACTTCTCAGGAACGTTTCTCCATTCAGCATCTCATCATATTCCTTACCTCAATCTTATAAAATAGATATAATGCTCCCCATTTTAAATATGAGAAGACTGAGGCTTAGAGAGGCATGTTTCACATCAATTTGTTTACCCACAGTACACCCAGCTAAACGTAGCATGAATATTTCCGGAATGAAGCAAAAGAGGAAGAAAGGAAGAAAGGGAGGCCTCTAAGGTCACATAATACTAAGTGGAAGAGACAGGATTCAAAGCCAGAACCGTTTGATTTCAAACCCAACTTCATTCCACTATGTAACATTGCTTCCAGTGCATATATGTCTGCTTGTGTGCGTCTGTATGTGTGTGTGTATACACACCAAAATATGACCATATGTTGATCATCTTCCATACTTTAATAGGTGATTAATATTAATGGCAAACTTAAACTGTAAACCATGGATTATAACTGGCTACTATCAGTTTTAAGTTTGGATTATGACAATATATCCACTGGGTTTCCAGGGAATCTTTCCAAACACATAGTCAAATAGTAACCCAACACAAGAGCAATACCAATTATGTATGCTGTTGCTGTTACTAGTTGCTGTCAAATTGGCCCCCAACTCCTGGGGAGTCTATGCATCACAGAATGCGTTACAGCTTGGACCATGGTGATCCATAGGGTTTTCACTGGCTGATTTTTGAAAGTAGATCGCCAGGCGCTTCTTTCTAGTCCATCTTAGTCTACAAGCTCCGCTGAAACCTGCTCAGCGTCATAGCAACATGCAAGCCTCCACTGACAGACGGGTGGTAGCTGTGCATGAGGTGCATTGGCCAGAAATCGAACCTTGGTTTCCTGCATGGAAGGTGAGAATTTTACCACTGAACCACCACTGCCCTCTCAATTGTGTATAGTAGTATAAATATATCTTTATGTTTTCTGTTTGTTTTGTATGTGACACATAGAAAGACTGAATGTGCCATCAAGGAGGAATGATCGCTATGGTGAATCTTCCTTCTCCCGTAAAAGTCCACGCAAATCAGTTATTCGTTAGTCATACTCCCATTTACTTGTGTCTAAACACATATATTTTACAACATAAAGTTTCCAACAATATTGCTAACACTTTCAGAAAAGCTAATTCCACTCTAAGATTTTTATCATGACTTAATCAAAGGGATTTTCCACGGAATGTGTGTACATGGTGGCAACAGTTGTTGATCAGTTACAGTTTATGTATTTGGCTAGACTGCCATGCCCCCAGACCAGGGGTTCATAACCTGGAGTCCATAGACCAGGGGGCCCCTGGACAGAATTCAAGGCATCTATGACCTTGATACCGTCTAATTCTATGCATTTTATTTTATTCATTTAAAAACACGATTCTGAGAAAGGTGCCATAGATTTCACTAGACTGCCAAAGAAGTCCACGGTACAAGAAAGTTTAAAAACCTAACTTGATTTCATGAGACTCTATTTTATAATAAATAGTGTATCATCAATATTGCATGTGCATCTAACTGTATTCAATGATTTAATTCAATTTAATGAATGCTCAGATCAACACACAGTTAATGAACACAAACCTCACGCAAAACATTGTTCCAGGTGGCCGAAAAATTTTATTCTTGCTCACAAGAAGTTTACTGTTCTTTCTCCCACGAAGTTTACGATTGATTCTGAAAGACAGTATTTTTAAAATTGTAAAAGTCTTAAATACAACCACTATATTAAGTGGTTAAAAATAAGGCTGTAAGAAAGGGCTTGAAACAAATGATCTTATGAAGACACTCTCTTGAATTAAAGCACAATATTCTTTACTGGAATGGAAGAAATGTGTGACTGGGACCCAGATGTATGCATCTATATTTCTGATGGAAAATTCATTAACACTAACCATTCTCTAATAGAACTGCACCTGCAGCTACTTCCTGTACGTTTTTACCAGGGCTGTGCAACTAGGCAATATTTGATTATGTCTGACACTTCAGGCATTAGTCTTGCTGGAATCATTGCTTAAAATTCGTGACCAGCAGTTATGGTGAGATGTTACAGAATGCGATGAATGTGTGAATTGGGAAACTCTTAATTTTGATAAGTGATTAAATACTCTAAAATGAGCTTTAAGACTTTCATTTTACTGCAATTATGGTCTTGATATAAACCATAATTTTCCAACTGATGACTGTAATAAAGGCTGTGAGATAGATAGATATATACACACAAAATTTATGGGGTTGTTATGAGTCAGAATCAACTCGATGGCATTGGGTTTGGTTTTTGGTTAAATTAGTATAATGGTTTTATGAATGGTTTACATGAGCTGTAAAGAACTATGTAAACGCAATGAATTACTAAATAAAGGCAAAGAATTGTAACTGTAATGATTATTAAAGTCCACATCAGCCTGAGACCAGAACTAGATGGTTACTGGCCACCACTGATGAACGTCCTGACAGGGAACACAACTGAGGGTCCCTGATGGAGCAGTAGAACGATGGGGTGCAGAACTCAAGTTCTAATAGGAAGACCAGACTTAATGGTCTGACTGAGACTGGAGGCGCCCTGGAAGGCATGGCCCCTGGACTCTCTATCACCAGAGAGCTAAAACAATTTCCGAGACCAACTCTTCAGACAGGGATTGGACTGGACTGCGGGACATAAACTGATACTTGTGAAGAATGTGCCTCTTAGTCAAGTAGATACAAGAGACCAAGGGGGCAGCTTCTGTCCAGAGGTGAGATGGGAAGGCAGAGAGAGTTAGGGGCTGGTTGAATGTTCATGGGGAATCAGGGGCTGAGGGGAGGAGTGTGCTGTCGCAGAACGGGGTGAGCACTTGGGGTCACATAACAATGTATGTAAAAAAAATTTCTCTATGGGAGACTAACCTGAAATGTAAACTTCATTTAATTATAACAATTAAAAAAAAAAAGAGACCACAATGTAACCACGCAAATGCCCATTAAGCGTAACTGAGAAAGACTATGCATACCCTGAGCCTATGGGAAGGGGACGAAGACAGAAACAGGAGGATGCAGGTAATGGGAATAAAGAAAATGGCCCATAGCCCTTGTGGTCAGCGTTCCAGGAGTTGTGGCAACCACAGGCTCAGAACAAAGGTGGGATGTTACATGAGCAGAAATCCAGGCACTAGAAGGTAGGCAAAGTAACCTGGGTAAAGCATCCTTTTAGAAGAGGACACTAGGTAGTATGTATGGTGTGTCGAGCTGAAATAGGAGCAAGGCACAGCCCCTGTCTGAAGAAACGTAAAAGAACTAGGCATGATTGCATTCATTCATTCAACAAATATTTACTGAGTATCTACTAGGTGCCGGATCTTGTCCAGGCACTGAGTGTAGAGCAGTAACCAAGACAACATCTTTAAAGCTTATATTCTAGTCACTCAGTATTTGAGTTTTTAAAATTCTATTAAAACTCAGTTTTTAAAAAATGATATACAGGACTCAGTCCTATGAATTCTAATTCAGTTGAGTTGTAGCGAGACATGGACATCTCTTCCAAGTTCCTTTGGTGAGTTCAGTATGCAACCAGGGCTGAGAGCCACTGTCCCCAGATCAATCAGGCTAGGTTCTGTTCTGCTGCAGGAATAGATAACACTCGAATCTCAGTGGCTTAAAATGAAACATATTTACTTCTCACTCATGCTACATGTCTATCACAGACCTGCAGGGCTGCTCTGCTCATCATATTCATGCTAATGGGGCAACTGCCGTCTCAGATGCTGCCAGTCACCACCCAACAGAGAAAGAGAGCTCTGGAGGTTCTTATCTCAGGACTAAATGCTCCAGTCTGAAAATGACACACCTCACTTGTGGTCACAATGCCTTGGCCAAAACAGGTCACATGACACCACCCACTTACAAGGGGATTAGGAGGTACGTTCCTTCCATGTCCCCAGAAAGCAGAGAAAGCCATAAAGAGTTGTTGACCAACATTAAAGAAAGTCATTAAGGATAACCACTGTTGTCCAGCATTTAGGAAAACCATTAAAGATAAGCATTAAGTTGACCAGCATTAAAGATAATTATTGTTGACCAGTATTACGAATAACCATTCAGGATACCTATTGTTGACCAGCATTAAGAATCAGCATTACATTGACCAGCATTAAAGATAATCACTGTGATCAGCTAATGCTGATAAGCATCATGTTGACTAGGAATAGAATAACCATTGCTAACCGACATTAAGGATAATAAGCATTATGTTGACCAGCATTAAGGATAACCTTCCAAGATATAGCCTTCAGGCCAGGGAACTTAGATCATGGGTTCGTAGTCTCCACAAAGCCCATCCTGACCAGTCAACCTCCCCATCTTCGCTATATTCCGACCCAACAAATATTCCTGGTCCAGGAGGCATGAGGTAACCCTCTTTTGGGTTTTCATAGCATCAAGAGTTCAATTCCACCACAGTGTGTACCACAGTGACTTTAAATAATCTGTTTACATTGCTGAGGGCAGGAGCTATGATTTACCTTGGAATCCCCAGCGCATAGCATGAGGTCTGGCACATGGTATACGCTCAAGAAACGTGTGTGAAATTGACCTGAATTAGTGCAGTTCTTAAAATGAGCCCCAGGAGCCATAGAGCAACTCCTAGCTGCCAGCTGCATGAGCCTTCCAAGTACTCCATCTTCCCTGAATATATTCCTTCAGCAGGTTAAGCTTCTCTGCCCTGCACAGAGTGTATCCGAATACCCAAGCGGATGAACTGTTTCCACTTAATTCCCTCGATTCGATATGCGACAGAGGTAAATACAGCAATGCCTCTGCCAACATGTAGGTCTGAATTTACTCATTGAATTAAAGCTCTGCTGTCAACACTGGTGAGATGAACTCCAAACAGCAGCAGAAGCACACAGCTTACCATGAAATACAATCCTGGAAAGTTGTTTGTCGTAAATACTAATGACTCACCGCCTTGCCCAGTCAGATAATATTTCCTTACAGATTATAGCACAGTAAAACCCTGTGGAGGCGCCACTGTATTTTCAGAGTCTGCTCCTCTTTTGTGCGCTCGCTCGCTCTCGCTCTCCCTGCCTCTCTCTCTTTGCACATCGCTCTTTCTCCACTTCTCTCTCTCTGTCTCTCTGTACCTCTGTCTATTCTGCTTGTGTGTGTGACACTCTGTCTCTTTACGTCTACCTGCCCCGATCTCTCTCTCTCCTTCTCCCTCTTCTTCGTCTTTTGCTCCTCCTTCTCCTCCTATCTGTTGTTCTCTCTTCCCTTAGCTTTTTCTCTCTGCGCCTCTTTCTCTGAATATCTCTCTGTCTGTATGTCTCTGTCTCTCTCATCTCTCTCTTTTAACTCTTCCTCTCTGCCTCTCTCTTTCTCTGCCTCCCTCTGTGTGTGTCTCTCTGCCCACAACCCCTCCCCTCAATGCCTCATTAACTAGATAACTGTGTGAATACTGCTTTAAGGATATATTATATCCTTCATCTCTACCTAGATAATAGAGTAAAAACCAGGGAAATTGTTCTCAATGGGAACAAAACTCATTTATCACCAATAAACAGCAGCTGCTGATGCTTGATAACAACGCGGTCCCTCATCACACTGAAATACTCATGCAAGGATGTGCTAGTATTGGAGCATGCTACTCTAAAAATGCTTGATAAACAGAAGTGGGGATATAGGTTGAAAGCGATATTAAATGAACAAAGATAGCATCTTTTTAAAGTGTGGAAATAAAAATAGGTAGCTCACCTCTGAGATACTAGCGGCGGGGCTCTAGTTGGATTAGACAGTTATTAAGCATCTGTAGCCTCACAAAGAAAAATCAGGCTAAGAGACAAATTTAGACTGCCTGAATGGTCCAATTACCCTCCAGATGTATGTTTCTTACGTTTGAAATCCTGTTTGTATTCAACAGGGAAGCCCATGCATAAGAGTCCAATAGAATAAATTAATGAACATGAATTCATGTTTATATCTACCCAGACAGGGTATCTTTCTGAGATTTTTTTTTTTTTTTCAAAACAATCTACACTCTTCCTCCATTTTCTTTTGGGACCAGAGACTGGCGCCTGCAGCCCCTAGCCATAGTAAGAAAGTAGTCTTAAATAGGTTCTTTATGTAGAGCTCCAACAAGCCCTACAAAGATTTTACACATAACCTTGGCCATGACAATCCCATCTTCCAACCAAATGTTCTTTTGTCTCTCTAGCATATTCATCTTCTCTTAGGAACTACCCGGTCCTTTACTTCAAATGTATCTCGTGTAGGGCCACCATGTTTTTTATATCACCTTATTTCCAAGGTCAGAGGTGATTGGTCCAGAAGTGGACACTGGACCAAAGCCAGGCCAATGAGAGTTCTTCCTCATGACTTTTCTAACGGGCACTGAGTACAAAGTTCTGAATATGCTGGTGAAAACTACAGCATATGATACCTAAGAGCAATTGGCAGCCATGTTCTCTGCTCGCAGAGGAAGCTAGTGCATTGGGGAGAAATAAAGCCCACAGGCAGAGATAAGAGACAGAAAACAATCTAAATAGTGTTTGTGGTGGACACTGTAGGCATCCTACCAACATCCCTCTGAGAATCCCTTTAACTATTTCTGTGCATCCCTTTCCCACTTTCTGTGTCCTTTTGCTTCTAATGGCCTACGCTCGTGACTAGATTAGGACTCCAGCCTTTGGGTTACTGGAACTGCTGCAAGAGTTGACTTCTAATGGTCTACACCTGTGACTCTATTAGGCTAACAGCGTTTGGGTCACTGGGGCCTCCTTGCCCTGATATGCAGAGCCAGAGTGCCTGGGAGTTACCTCTCCCCGTGGTGGGGGTGGGAGACTCAGCCAATGACTGACTGATGCAGGTACATGAAACACAAGCTCCCTGGCCTCTATGTGGAACAAACTTTGAGGTATAATTCACACTCCAGGGCTCCACTACAGGATTGGGCTGAGGCTGGGACTTGGTTTGGTAGCATCCTTGGTTGCAAATGAAGTAGCATCCTTGTTTGGCTTCTTCACTTTCCCCGTCCTGCTTCCATACTCCTTACTGGTTTCTCCAAGAAGCACTGGGAACTCAAGCTAAGAAAGTGTTTACATGAGTCCCTGGTCTGAGTTATCCCGGGGCTTTTCTGTATAACTCCAAATTTTGGTTACTAAAGATGCCCCAGTGTCCTTCCAATCATTATTTCCTCTTCTTAAATCAGTTCAAATAGGATTCTGTCACTTGTGACCAAGAGACCCCCCTACCCAATTCCACAACTGAGACACCTAGTTCAATGGAAGGGCTTATCCTGTAATCTAAAATGGTTATTTTATAGAATATGTTAGTATGAACAGAACAGTTTATGAGCTTGACTAAACAAATGGTTTGGCTGTTCTTGATGTTTGATAGAATTGATCAGTCAGTTCCATGAAAAGTATAAAATCAATTTGTATATCTCAATATAGTCACATTTACCATTTAACAGCCTGGAGACAGCATAGTACAGAAGGTTGGTTCTGTTGATCCATGTAGTTTTACAAAAAGTGGCGAGGCTGAATACCAAGCAGGATATTAATAACATTTCCAATCTTATTATGATTATAGACAACATGTGATTTGCAATGAATTTTAAAGGCCCAGGAGAAGTTTACTGAAGCTAATTATAAGAAACATTTTGACAGCCACCATCTGGAGCAATGCTTAAGTGAATAAAAGCTGCTAAAAATGAGTTTAATATGATAACCAGTTTATTGGGCAGGTTACAGAAATATCTCTCTACAAACTATTCATCAGGGATTGAGATCATTTGCTTAAACTTTTATAACATTTCCCTCCCAGTTTGAAAGGAGGAAACACAACCACCAAAGACCCAGACGAAATGAGTTACAGATTTGGGACTAATTGATGCTTGATTAAAGCTATTCAACCATGACCATGTTGTAAAGTAGAAGCAAAAATGGGGCCCTGGCAGGAAAGCCCATAATTACTATGACAAAGAAACAGCAATCTCAGTGCTAAATTAAAAATGAAAGCATCTTCTATTTTTCTTGAAAAAGGAGGTTCCATAAGACTGCCTTTTACTCATATAAATAATCTGTGAAATAGTTATTAAATATTAAATTTAATATTAAAAAAGGCAGCTTGTGCCTTGTTCACACATAATCATTAACCATTCATTAATCCACTAACTTCAGAATAAGAGACAGAATGGATACAATGCCGGTTCACAATTGCTACACATTAATACTTTTCAGGTATACAATCTATACTTTCCACACAGTTTATAACAGGGGGGAAAGTGTGGTCATCTTTCTAACGGGTTTAGTTAAGAAATAACTCTCTGACTAAAGCAGATTTAAGGTATTAAGCCAATGCCTTCCATATGTTTCTCTTGCAAACAAAGTACCTTCGTATAAAGACTTACCTCATTTCTTCACACTGTTTTTCAAAGATTCCACAAGGAAGACGAGCACACTCAATGGCTGCTGCGTTGCAAACATTTGGATTGTGTTTTGCTTATGACCTGAGCTGCTATTTGTTCATTCATTCCTTCTTTCATTCCTCAGTCAACATTTGGTCACTTACAGTTTTCAGGCACAGGGGATGCCATAATAGCTAGAACAGGGCTCCCTTCCCTGTGAGGATCACAGGCCAGCACGGGAAACAGACAATATGCAACTAACACCAATACAACGTGATCAATGCTTATATAGATACATATATATATATGCATATACCATTGCTGTCAAGTCAATTCCAACTCTTATAGGACAGAGAAGAACTGCCCCATAGGGTTTCCAAGGCTGTAATCTTTAAGGAAGCAGACTGCCACATCTGTCTCCGAAGGGTGGCCGGTGGGTATGAACGGCCGACCTTTCAGTTGCTCAGAGCTCCAAGGAGCCCTGGTGACACAGTGGTTAAGCGCTCGGCTGCTAACCAGAAAGTCGATGGTTTGAACCCACTAGCCACCCCTCCGGAGAAAGATGTGGCAGTCTGCTTCCTTAAAGATTACAGCCTTGGAAACCCGATGGGGCAGTTCTACTCTGTCCTATAAGACTCAGAATTGACTTGATAGCAATGGTATGTATATATATATATACCTGTTGCCATCAAGTCGATTCCGACTCATAGCAACCTTATAGGACAGAGTAGAACTGCCCCATAGGGTTTCCAAGGAGCAGCTGGCTAGTGGATTCGAACTGCCAGTCTTTTGGTTAGCAGCTGGACGCTTAACCACTGCACCACCAGGGCTCATGTGTGTGTATATATATATATATACACACACACTAACCAAACTGCTAACCAAAAGGTTGGCAGTTGGAATCCACCAGCCACTCCTTGGAAACCCTGTAGGGCCATTCTACTCTGTCCTATAGGATCGCTATGAGTCAGAATCAACTCGCTGGCAATGGGTTTCTTTTTTTTAATGTATATATATACATAGATATACATATATGTATATATATACACATAGATATACATGTGTGTGTGTATATATATATATATATATATATATATATCGGGTTTTAGAACACCTTGGTTGGAAAGAAAGGGAAAATGGATGGTAGATGAAGTAGGAGGCATCTAGGAGGGGAAAATTTAACAAAAGCATGCCATTTGAATTTGGTTTTAAATAAAGGGTAGGATTTTCCCAGGTATAAAGGAAGAATGAACTTTTCCAAGTCAACAGAATTTCATGAGCAAAGTCATGAGGTGTGGAATCGTATTAGGCAAAGATTGAGAAACCTCAAGTAGGTTTTACCCATGACCGATAAATACACCAAAACCAAACCCATTGTTGTGAAGGCAGTTCTGACTCACAGTGCTCCCATATGTTACAGAGTAGAACTGCTTCCTAGGGTTTTCTTAGCTGTAATCTTTACAGAAGCAGATTGCTAGGTCTTTCTTCCATAGCCCCACTGGGTGGGTTTGAACCACCAACCTTTGGGCTAGTAGCCAAGCACAAACCATTTGCACCACCCAGGGACCTGATAAATATACAGCCCCCCCTCTATCTGGGTAGTCAGCGCAGAGAGAGAACAGGTCCAGCATGTTTGCAAGGTAAATTAAATGTGTTCCTGTGCCCCCATGATAAGCTTCAATAGAATGGTCTGTTGATCAGGAAAGTTCTCCTGCCCTAGTGGAGGCAGGGGGGCCTGAAGGGCACTCAGGACGCAGAGACAAGATCAATTCTAATGCTGATTGACAGCGTGGTGGGGGAATAGTTTGTATCCTTAGTGGTACTTGGGCCCTTGGGCTACACTCCACATGTGTGTGACTTCTGAGCTTAGGACAGCAGGATTATTTCCAGACACCCCCAAGCTGGTGAGGATGGGGCTACTAATAGAAAGGCAGGCTTGGTCGCGACTGATTAAGTGGCTGGACAGGGCAGACCTCACTGGGTAAAAATCTTAGTATCTGAAACCGGATGGGACAGAGAAAGTCAGGTGCCGGCACACCTTAGCATGTCCAGAGAGTGAAATCAGGGAGCATTGTAAAAGTAAGACAGAAATACAATAATCTTGAAAATGTAGAAACTGCTACTTCTCTTCTGTATGTTTATATTCTAAATACTCTGTATCTGAGAATTTCTTCAAAATTCCACTAAGAGTTACTAGAGACTTTCTACATGCATGCACTGGCTAAACACTTCAAATTATAACCTTGATTCTTAGGAGAGCATGCTAGAATCTACTGGGGAAAAAAAAAAAACCGTTGCCGTCCAGTTGATTCTGACTCATAGCGACCCTATAGGACAGAGTAGAACTGCCCCATAGAGCTTCCAAGGAGCAGCTGGTGGATTTGAACCACCAACCTTTTGCTTAGCAGCACCACACTGGAAGCCGTAGGATAAAAGGGGTACATCTTTTAAAATATCAATTTTACTTGATGGAAAATCATTTAAGATATTTCTACAATAAAACTATAACAAATATCTTATAAATTTATATGTAGAATTCACCTGACATTTTATGGTAAAACAAAAGACTTCAAAAAAGCTTTGAGTTTTCCCTGGGTACCCTTGCACTCTCTCTGCCAGTAGGGAAACATTAGTGGAGAAATTTGAGAGGCATTGTTTTAATTTAATCCTAACAAATGTGTGATGCTCACCACTTTACACTTGTAGAGGTTGAGGCTCACAGAAGTTATTAATTCGCCCAAAATGTTACAGCTTCCTTAACTAGAAAATTTCCACTGACGTTTAAATTTCAGTTGGAACAGAAACAAATAAATTTAAGTGGATAAGGGCCAACCTTAATGTCTCAGTGTATATTATTATATATTAGCACTGGCATTTCAAACCGTCATCTTATTCCACTGTTTCTGTCTAAAACAGTAAGAAATTTTTTGAAATCTAACTAAGTGCCTCATATGTACTAGAAACAGAACACTCGCAAAGCTTCTTATATCAAACCATTTCTATGAGCTTTATCATAAACTTTGAGTTGTCTTTGGAAAAGCAGTACTTCACTGATGCCATTAGGGAGATCACTTTCTCATGCATTAATTTTACTTGCTCAAAGTGGTTAAGTGATGAGTCCAGGTACACACAGCTGGCATGAAGAAATTAGGGCATAATTTGTGGTTTCAGTGGTTTTCGACATGACAAGATAAACTCTTCAGGGAGCTATGGGCCACAGATGGAACCTAAGATGTAATAACTGTTCTAAAAGAACTTACTACCTCAAGACCCTAAAGTGAACGGAAGAAGTGATGAAGAAAAAGAGCTGAACAGAAGATTTCAAAGGGCAGCTCAAAGAAGACAAAGTAAAGTATAATAATGAAATGTGCAAAGACCTGGAGTTAGAAAACCAAAAGGGAAGAACATGCTCAGCATTTCTTAAGTTGAAAGAACTGAAGAAAATTTCAAGCCTTGATTTGCAATATTGAAAGATTCTACGGGGAAATTATTGAACAACACAGGAAGCATCAAAAGAAGACGGAAGGAATATACAGCCAGTATACCAAAAAGAATTGGTTGACATTCAACCATTTCAGGAGGTAGCATATGATCAAGAACTGATGGTACTGAAGGAAGAAGTCCAAGCTGCACTGAAGGCACTGGTGAAAAACAAGGCTCCGGGAACTGAGGGAATACCAATTGAGATGTTTCAACAAACGGATGCCCCACTGGAGACATTTGGAAGATAGCTTCCTGGCCAACCGACTGGAAGAGATGCATATTTGTGCCCATTCCAAAGAAAGGTGATCCAAGAGAATTCAGGAATTATAGAACAATATCATTAATATCACATACAAGTAAAATTTTGCTGAAGATCATTAAAAAGTGGTTTCAGCAGTACATTGACATGGAACTGCCAGAAGTTCAAGCCAAATTCAGAAGAGGGAGTGGAACGAGGGATATCATTGCTGATGTCAGATGAATCTTGGCTGAAAGCAGAGAATATCACAAAGATGTTTACCTGTGTTTTATTGACTATGCAAAGGCATTCGACTTTACGGCTCATAACAAATTATGGACAACATTGTGAAGAATGGGAATTCATGAGGAACCTGTACATAGACCAAGAGGCAGTTGTTCCAACAGAACAAGGGGATACTGTGTGGTTTAAAGTCAAGAAAAATGTGCGTCAGGGTTGTATACTTTCACCATACTTATTCAATCTGTATGCTCAGCAAATAATCCCAGAAGCTGGACTATATGAAGAATATCAGGATTGGAGGAAGACTCATTGACAACCTGTGTTATGCAGATGACACAACCTTGCTTGCTGAAAGTGAAGAGAGAACTTGAAGCACTTACTGATGAAGGTCAAAGACCACAGCCTTCAGTATGGATTACACTTCAACATAGAGAAGACAAAAATCCTCACAACTGGACCAATAAGCAACATCATGATAAATGGAGCAGATATTGAAGTTGTCAAGGATTTCATTTTACTTGGATGCACAATCAACACCCATGGAAGCAGCAGTCAAGAAATCAAATGATGTATTGCACTGGGCAAATCTGCTGCAAAGGACCTCTTTGAAGTGTTAAAAACAAAGATGTCACCTTGAGGACTAAGGTACTTCTGACCCAAGCCACAGTATTTTCAATCACCTTATATGCATGTGAAAGCTGGACAATGAATAAGGAAGACCAAAGAAAAATTGACACCTTTGAATTACTGTGTTGGTGAAGAATATTGACTATACCATGGACTTCCAGAAGAACGAACAAATCTGTCTTGGAAGAAGTACAGCCAGAATGCTCCTTAGAAGCGAGGATGGGGAGACTTCGTCTCACGTACTTTGGACATCTTATCAAAAGGCACCAGTCCCTGGAGAAGGACATCATGCTTAGTAAAGTAGAGGGTCAGCGAAAAAGAGGAAGACCCTCAGTACGATGGATTGACAGAGTGGCTGCAACAATGGGCTCAAGTAGAACAACAATTATGAGTATGGCGCAGGACCAGGCAGTGTTTTGTTCTGTTGTACATAGGGTCGCTGTGAGGCACAACTGACTCGAGGGCACCTAACAACAACAACAACCTCAAGAACTGGGTCTTTTTCATCTTTTTCACCCAGAAACAAGTAAACATCAATATGGAACATTATAGTTTTTTTGCCAATAACTCTATAGTTGTTGACCCGTAGACTTGTTCAGGTGTGTATGTTAGATATTGTCTATTGGAACTCAACATCCATATTCACCCATGGTACCTCAAAGGCTAGAAGTCTAAAGACTACATTTCCCAAACTCCCCTGACACTATAATTCTGTATGTGATATAGATTCTGCCAACTATATACACTCATACGAAACATGGAAAGCAGGAGGCCAATAGAGGCCGTTCTTTTCTATGGTCTTTTGGGTAGAAAAATAAGACCCAGCAGGTATGATGTTGGCAGCAACTGGATTTGATAGTCACCATAATGTAGTAGCCTCCTGGTCCCTGCATTGCAGCTGTGATTGCATGTGACCTTGAAGCCAGCCTAGAGGAGGCTTCCTGACTTTGATTCTTTTAACCCTTCCAGTGATTCTATAAACAGTTAATTCCCTGTATTAAATGGCTTTCTGTTTGAAATACCTAGAGTGGTTTCTTCTAGTGAACATGATTGAAACCATATCTATATTGCCACTGTGAGTTGTTCTTAGCAAAAGTGAGGCTTAAAAGGTCAAACAGAGGGGTCTGGGATTTATGGAGATAGATGGGTATTTCCTCCTTTCTGTTTAACTTTTGTTTAGTTAAGGAATGATGTGTTAACCTGCAGGGCTTGTGTAGGATGGTTGTAAAATGGCTCAGAATGACTGCTGCTCTCTGCAAGGGCCTTGCTGACCTTGGCATCTCATGAACCCTGAGCACAATTTAGTCATCCTTAATGGGGAATCCTGAGACCAGGCATGACATCATATGCTAACAGGCAGCTCTTTTAGGTGTTGGGTCCTTCCCATTGTCACAATACATGATGGTTTTGTCTTCTAGAGGTGAATATTTACAACAATGATTCTATTCAATTGGATATCAAATCTAATTCTCAGCTCTGGCTATACATTAGAATCACTCAGGATTCTTAAAAAATGATATGCAAGCCCCACCTCTGGAGATTCTGATATAATTGGTTGTAGTGGAATCCAGGCATCAGTATTTTATAAATCCTTCCAGGTAATTCTAGAATGCAGACAGAGCTGAGACCAACTTGCTTGGATCAAACCATAGCATTGCAATTGAGGAGGCAATCATGATTCACAAAGTACTTTCATAGTGAACAGACATAGCTCAATACAAAGGAATGTAAAATGGTCTAGTAACAACTTAAATACCGTAAAAAGTCAAAGAAGGGTGGTAGCAGTGACTCCTGGAAATATCCAGAAAGGGATGATCAGGGAGGAGTGATTTAGACTGAACTTTGAATAGTGAATAGAATTTTCCCAGATGAAAGAGAAGCAAGTGGGAATCCAGGCAGGGGAAAGAGCATGGATAAAGGAATGAAGCAGGTATGAGCATTACCATGTGATGCGGACAGTTGAGAGCCAACCTGGTGAGAGAGGAGAATATGGGCTGGCAAGTGGTGGGGGAAAGAGTTGGATAAGGTCAAGTGGGGTCAGATTATGGAGGGCTTCAGAAACCAAGCAATCAGAGGGTCATTGAAAGGGATGCCCTTGGTCTTCGGTCGTGACAGATGGCATTGTCTTTGGGAAACTGATATTCCTGAAATGACAAAGTATTTGAGCTTGATTATGAAAGCTTAGCTTTGCATGTAGAAAGTCTCTTATCTTCAAAAGGAGAAAGGTGTGAATGTAACTTGGAGTTTGAGCAGCATCACAACAGTATATCAGCTGTCATTGAGGTGGTGTTAATGTTTCTCACAAAATCCTCTACAACTCTGTGGTTTCCTTTTGCTTGTGGAAGGGAAGGAGAGAACAGTAAAAATATGTCGGGAAGCTTAGTCTTTCCTCACCACGAGCCCTCACATTAGCTTAGTTGGCAGGTGGAGTAGACACTACCAGTGCTCCACTCAGATCTCTTCTAACTCCTTTTGCCATTTCAGTGCATGCCTCTCCAGTTTTTGTATGCCTTTGCTTTTGTATGCCATTTCTTCAGAGGGTTAAGTGTTGGGCAGCAAACCCAAAGGTTGGCAGTTTGAGTCCACCCAGAGGTACCCTGGAAGAAAGGCCTGGTAATTTACTTCCAAAAATCAGCCACTGAAAACCCAGCGGAGCACAGTTCTATTCTGACACACATGGAATCACCATGAGTGGTATCAACTCTACAGGCAACTGGTTGCTTTGAACACCTGCACCTGTGGCTGTCTTTGGAGGACTGCCCACAGACAACTGGCACTGTATTCCTGCATAGTGGACAGCCAGCAGTGTCTGGGGTCTGTGTTCTCCACCCAGCCTGCTCCGTCTTTTCCTGGCAGCCCTGAGCCAATGACTAATAGGTGCCAGTATATGAAAGTCTAGCTCTCTTTTTCCAAGTTGGGACAAAATCTTACGCCCAAGAGTTCCCCTGAAGGATCAAGCTGAAGCTAATTTTCAGGGAAGTTTGCCTCAGACGGCAAGCTTGGGTGGGGTCCTCTCCTTCCCCACCCTGCTTCCCCACTCCGTTACCAGTCAGCCCCAGAAACACTTCCTTGATACGTCATCTGTACAGGATTCCTTGTCTACAGGTCTCTTCCAGAGGACCCAAATAAGACAACACCGTACCATTTACCAAGAAATCTTCCATGCGCCATGTGGACTACTGGAATGAATTCCACCTTGTTGTGGGCTTTTATTGTTCTTTCTCCCAAATCAGACTTTTAATGGATAATTTTTTAAAAAAAAAACAAGTACCGGGATGATGCTGAGAATCTGACTTGGGAGTTTGCCCAACAAGTCAAAACACTTACTCTCCATTTTTACCAAATCTGAGGTTATGATAGATCCCACCAAGTTAAAGTCATAAACATGATATTATAGATATAGAAGGGATTATTTTATAAGAATCACAGCTTAGCAAAGCCTTCGCCATTCATGCTATTCCCCACTTTAGTGCAAGTTATTTATTTTATGCTTCAGAATCAGAATGCGTTGCTGTAAAACACCTCAGAATCTTGACCAAAGTTACCTATTGGTAAGTCAATTTTCTGCAGATTGAAGTGCTCCATCACCCAGTTTTATATGCCATTCTAGAAAACTCGCCTCTGTTCTTCCATCTACTCAAATTCTATTGTACAAATAATTTTCTTTTCGTGACACTTGACAAAACTCTGTCTATGTCTCCTTTTACAGTCACATCCAAATACACACACACTCCACCCTCTTCTTTAAGCAGAGACATTTTATGAAGGACACTATATTTTATATCGAAGTACCTAGCTTAGTGCCTGGCATGTAATAAGCATGGAACAGGAAATGTAATTTTTGAACTTCCATTATTAATAACACTGTTTCTCCCTGCATCCCATTTGTACTATAAACCCAGTGATTTGTCGTTGTCGGTGGTGGTAGCTGATTTCCAGTCGACTCTGACTCATGGCAACCTTACGTACAACAAAATGAAACGTTGCCCAGTCCTGCATCAACCTCACGATTGCTAGCATGTTCAAGTTCATCATTGTGGCTATTGTGCCAATCCATCTCACCAAGCATCTCCCTCACTCTTGCTGGCCCTCTACTTCACTAAACATAGTGTCCTCCTCCAGGGATTGTTCTCTCCTGATGACGTGTCCAAAGCAAGTGAGTCAGTGTTCTGTTGTGATCCATAAGGTTTTCTTCACTGGCTGATGTTCAGAAGTAGATTGCCAGGGCTCTGTTTGTAGTCTTAGTCTTGAAGCTCTGCTGAAACCTATCAGCTATGGCTGACCCTGCTATTTGAAATACCGGCGGCATAACTTCCAGCATCATAACAACAGGCAAGCCACCACAGTAAGACAAACTGACAGACAGGTGGTGGACACCCAGTGATTAGAGCAGGGAAAATACTACCTTAGGAAGGAGGAGAATGGGATGCAGTCCGTCTTAGAGGGAAGAAATGAAAAGTCCACCTACTTCCCTGGTGAGATATGGGGAAGAGGAATGAAAGGGTAAGAACATGTGACTTGGCTTCCCTACTCTGGGTTGACTCCTGCAGTGGAGAGTGTGACATGGTCTGAGAGACAAGTGGAAAACAGGCATGTGGGAAGGAGACTACTCTAGAGTGGTCATGTGGCAAATTTGGGGTGGCCACAACTGAGGGAATTCAGTTGTTCAGCTTCAATAAAGAAAGCCTGAGGTGACACACTCTTGTGTCACCTCCAAGTCCATGTGCCCCAAAGGAGGACCAGAATAAAGCTGAGAATCTACTGGGGAGCTTGTCACAGACAGTCCCTGTGGAGGGTAAAGTGGCCTAGTATCTGAGGGATACAGGGAAGGACACTCAGGGAGTGTCTGAACAGAAGAGTGAGTCATCCCTTGGAGGATACGCAAAGCCAGAGAGAATTAAAGTGGGACACAGGAAGCAGAGGAGATGGCTGACTGTTCCAGGAAAACAGACCACAAGGTCTGCAAGCCATGGACTTCAGCAGTGGACACCAAGAGGTAGCCAGGGCCACAACCAGCACGCCCCAGATGATCATGGCCAACATCCAGCCAAGCACTAGACTAACCCTATGAAGGAAACAGCCTAGGCCCACCACTCCCGCCCACCACTAGGGACTGTCAACTTCCCCATCCAGCCACGGCTGGGGAAGAAAGATAAGCAAGAAAACAACCTTAATAAGGAATGGACGTTTGAATTGACTATCACATGATATAGACTGAGTCACCCAAAAGAGACTATTTAAACCAGAAGAGACAGAAAAACCATTAACTGACAACTTCAGAGTTTTCTCTTGTATCAGTTATCTATGGCCATGTATAATTTTCTATTGCCGCTGTAACAAATTACTGCAAATTTAGTGGCTTAAACAATGCAAATTGATCGTCTTACTGTTCTGGAGGTTAGCAGTGCTGCAGAACAGTAAGACCTATGTTCCTGGCCCTTTCCTCCATCTTCACAATCAGCATCTCTCTGATCATTCTTTCATAGGCACATCTCACTCTGACTGATCCCAGAAGTTCATCATTTTTAAGGACTCATATGATTCCATTGGGCCCACCTGGATAATCCAGGACAACCTTTTCTAATCCTTAGTAATGTTTCTTGTACTAACGTTACTCGTAAATCGTAATTCCAGTATATCACTCCTTGTTTTCCTTTAATTACTACTGCATTCTCAAAAAAGTTTACTGATATAGGTTCACAAATATGAAAAGCCACAATATTGTAGCTAAAACACCAGAAAATTTGACAAAATCAGTGACTATAAAAACCCCTGCATCAATGAAAACAACAGCCCACGCTTAGAATGTGTGCAGACGAAACCACATGATTTGAGGCGGCATTGTAACTCGGTAATAATGACAGCTGTGACTGGAGCGCATTAAAAGATTCAAAAAGTAAATTAGCCTTGTAGTAAATTTTAGCCTTGTAGGTACATTGATACATGTAAGCTTGGCTTATGACAGTGTTTTTGTTGTTACAACTAACTACAGGGATATTATTACAAAAAATAATCGATTTCTGCTGAAACACTGCACAAAAATTTTATAGACAATCATTTTGGTGTCAGCCCCTCTGACAGTGTCACCCAGTGTGTTCTGCACCCCCCGTGTCCCCTTAGTGACGCCACTGCTTGCATAGCACTGAGTGGAAGCTGTGTTATATTATTAGACACAGGAACACAATAAATGCTAGTTAAATAGAATGAATTTTAATTCTGCAATGAACAGGATGATTATTATATGAGCCTATCAAAGCTGAGGAGGTCCCTGGGTGGTGCAAACGGTTTGCACTCAGCTACTGACCAAAAGGTTGGATGTTCGTGTCCACCCAGAGGCACCTCAGAAGAAAGGCCCGGACATCTACTTCCGAAAATCAGCCATTGAAAATCCTATGGAGAACAGCTCTACTCTGACACACATGGGGTTGCCATGGCTCAAA
This sequence comes from Dugong dugon, assembly GCA_030035585.1. Taxonomy (NCBI): domain Eukaryota; kingdom Metazoa; phylum Chordata; class Mammalia; order Sirenia; family Dugongidae; genus Dugong; species Dugong dugon. The sequence continues at coordinate 164,203,214 of CM057483.1, forward strand.
ATTGACCTGACAGCAACGGGTTTGGTTTATCAAAGCTGAAGAAAATATAAGGTAAATGCGAAAAAAAATAACTGTATCATCTTTATTTGGCGACTTTTGTTAAAATGATCATGTTAACTTTTGAACATAATAAAGTGATTCTGGATAAGATGGAAGAATCCAGACCTTGGGAAATAGTTTTTAAAATTGTGATTATCTATTGCTCTGTCATCCTGAGCAGGAATGGGCAAGCCTGAGGCCACAGCAGTTGGGGTAGGTTAGGGTGAAGGTTAGGGACAAGGACATTGGAGCTCAAGAAGACTGGAGATAGTGGGTTCTCAGGGTTATACGTAAACTTTCCCTGGCCTCGTGGAAGGAAGCATGGTGAGAACCATCCTGGCACCTCCTTTCTTTCCCTTCCTCCTGACTTTGTTGGTGGGGGTAGCACAGTTGTAGAATTCAGTTCCACTGGGAAGCAACGTGGAAGCCAAGAGTGATCCTTCTTGAACACAGATAAGCTAGGTCCTTCTTCAAGATTTGAAAGAAGACTGACCCATACCCAGTGCGTGACTAATCCTGGAACGCCTTCAGACCCAGACATATCCGTGGTGGTGTAGAGACTTCATCTTTCCCAACTGCACCCAAAGAAGCTTCCAGTCCAGCAGTGGTGGTTTGTATTTTTCTGGTCTTCACAGCACAAGAGGACTGTATCAGGCTGCTTGACCATTAGCAATACCATTAGACAACAACGATAGAAGAGCATGGAACTCCTGGGCCAAAACAACAACAAGAAAAAAATATTTCCAGTGTTTTTTGTTCAAGGTAATAATAATCAGGACCGAGCCCCTTGGGCCAAACAACCAGCCCTAAGATTCTAAGAAATATTGTGAATAGTGGACTCCATGGATAGAAGAAAAACATTCTTGCAAATAGGAGGTATCAGGACTGGGAGTTGATAGTATAAATTTTTTAAAAAATCATGAGAAATTATTTTATATCCAACCTGGTAAAGCAGGACATGTCCGTTTCATAAATATTTAAAGCACAATTTTGAAATGAACATTTATTTCCCATGAAGTAGGATTGTTTATATTCTTATAGAGGACACTCTTAGAAATGTACTTCACTGTATCAAACGTATCCATGAATTTATTTAGAATCAAGTTTAAAGATCCCACTGACATTGAAAACTGCTTGTGAATTGTTTTGCTCCTGTAAGAGATTACCACTTTTCGTCTTACTCAAGTCTGACGGTTATACACAAAAGGAGCGCATAGATAGAATGCAGATTGGTGGTTTCTAGGAGTCAGGGGTGGGAGGTGGGGTGGGTATGATTATAAAGGAGTAGACAAGGGATTTCTTTTGTGGGAATGGAGCAGCTCTGTATCCTGATTTTGGTGGTAATTACATGAAATTATATATGTGATAAGGAGCCCCGCTGAGGAAGTGGTTAAGCGCTTGGCTGCTAATGAAAAGGTCAACAGTTCGAACCCACCAGCACTCTGCAGGAGAAAGATGTAGCAGTCTGCTTCTGTAAAGATGACGGCCTTGGGAACCCTAAGCAGCAGTTCTACTCTATCCTATAGAGTTGCTATGAATCAGAATTGGTTATATATGTGATAAAATTGGATAGAACTACACACACACACACACACACACACACACACGCACATACTAATGAGTGTATGTAAAATCTGAATAAGGTATATAGATTGTACCAATGTCCATTTCCTGGTTTTGATTAGTGTGCCGTAAGTGATGTAAGATGTTACCATTGTGAGAAGCTGGGTGAAGGTGCACAAAACTACTCTGTACTATTTTTGCAACTTCCAATGAGTCTACAATTATTTCTAAATTAAAAGAAAATTTAAAGATAAAGTTATACTTTTTATCTTTGAATTTTTTTTTATTTAGAAATAATTGTAGACTCATTGGAAGTTAGAGGTTCCTTGTTCAGGACTTGAGAAATAGTCAAGAAGAGGCCAAATATACTCTACCTTGCTTGCCTCAGATATGTTACACAAAGACAAGCTAAACCATTTGGTAACCTAGATTTCAGAGGTCTGAAATGGGAAACAAAATTCCTCCACCAAAAAATTTTTTATTTCAAATTTTGGGACCAAAATCGTATGTTTTTATGGCTGTGTTAAGTTGGATTCCCCCGAAGCAGATCCTGATACAAGGAAGTGAATGCACATAGTTTATGTGGGATATGATCCCAGGAAGTATCAGTGAAGAAGTTAGACAGGAGGAAGGAAGAAAGCCAATTAGGGGCACATTATGAAGCAAGCGACCACTATAGGATGCTGAATCCAGTCTTACTGGGGAACTTTGGAGACAGTCTGTATACATCAGAGTTATCTTAAATGGGAAAGAGGGAGCTGGGGTATTTCCCATCAGTCATTTGTTGAGGGCTGCATTAACGCCTCAACACTTCCGGTCTGTTCTGCTGGTTGAAAGAGATAGCTCTCAGAGAAAGGGTCATGGGGACTTGCAGCTGGAAACCTTTGAGTCCATGCGAATGGTGAATATGAGGGAGTATGGGCAGCCTACCAACAGTGCCTTTACAGCGACTCATTAAAAATACCCAAAGGATGATAAAACATAGTAAAAATATGACATACCCAATTATAGTATCAGCTATGGATAAAGGTTAAGTGACTTGTCTGAGATTAAATCATATCTCTTCAATGGCATGGGACCTGCCTTTTCTTAATTGCTTCTGAGATTCTCATTGCCTTTGGTGTACTGGAGTTTCACAGTGATATGTCTAGGTGTGATTTTAGTTTTATTAATCCTCCTTGGAATACTTGTGATTCTGGAATCTGAGGATTAATTAATTCATCAATTATAGAAAAATCTCACCTACTATTGCCCAAATATTTGACTCTCTCACACTCTCTTCTTCCAGAACTCCAATTAGATGTATGTTGGTTCTTCTCATTCTATCCTCAGTGTCTCTTCATAGTTCTATCTTTTTATATCTCTGCTACATTCTGAAGCTATTTTCTAGTTCACTAGCTCTCTCTCCAGCTGAATCTAATCTGCTTTAAAACTTGCTATTGGATTTTTAATTTTCCTTGCTCTATTGTTCTTTTCTAGAAATATATTTGGTTCTTCTACAAATATACCTATTATTTTTTCATAGTGGTCTTTTACTTCTTTCTTGATGTCTTTAATTATTTCAAACATACTTATTTCATCATTTTAGTCAAATGGTTTTATTATCTAAAGTTCTTGGGAGTATAAGCCTGCTGTGGTTACATCTGATGATTCTCACTCATGGTGGATTATTATCCTGTGAGCTTCCTAATTTTGGATTGTGTACTCAAGTTTAATGGGGTTTTTTGTGTAAAAATCTGTGTGGCCAGAAATGGCAATACATTCCTTCAGAAAGGATTTCTGTATGCGCTTTCCAGGTGTAACAAAGGTTTCATTTGTTTATAATCACTTTTATGTTAATTGTTTGACTTTGTGATTCCGGGATCATCTGATTAAAGTACAGGCCCACTATGGCAAATTTTCAAGGGAGACTTTTCCCCACCCAGAGCCCAGGCCAAGACAGACAAGATTCCTTTGATTTCTGCTCCCCTTGAAGGATACATTTTTCTTATCCACCCCTTAACTAAGTCTACCAGTCAGAATTCAGTCTAAATATTTCTTGCAGGAACAGCAATAAGTGCTTACATAAACCATTGCAGATTTTGGATGTATTAAGGTCAGAGAAAGCTGCCACAGCTCCATTTTACCACTAGATTTCAGGTTGGGATTAGTACAACCACTCAAATTGATCACTTCAAAAAACACATTGGACGAATGGTCAAAAATTACTCTAAAGCAAAGATAGAAGGTAAGGGGGTAGGGAAACGAGAGAACTGGAAATGGTACAACCAGAATAGAATGAATGAGAATAACAATACACTGTGAAAAATGTAACCAATATCACTGAATAATCTGTGCAGAAATTGTTAAATGGGAACTTAATCTGCTGTGAAAACTTTCATCTTAAACACAATAAAATATTGCTTAAAAAAAAAATCTTGGAGGCTCACAGCTTCTGCACCACCTTGGAGGGTGGTTCACAGAATTATACCAAGAGGTCACCAAAAAAATTCATATCTGCAGTTTATGCATCTGTGTATGACCGGTGCATGACAGAGGAAAAACAATGACTTTAGCATCTCTTCCATCCTCAAATCTCTCATAATTGTATCTCATTGGCCAAAGCTAAGCCAGAATCCTGTTTGCAGGGGATTCTAGGAAATATTGTTATTAGGCATCTAGCTACTGCAATATTGGACTGAGCATAGCATTGAGAAATATGCTTCATACCAACAGATAATCCAGTAAATTAGGGATGTAAACCTTAAAATTCTTGGGTGTATGCAGAAGTCATGATTCCAACTTTCTTCCTCATTTGAGACCAACGCCTCATTATTTGTTTCCATGTATTAAAACCCAATCCTTGATGATAACACGACTCACACCCCTACTCCATTTACACCAGGGAAGCTGCAATTTCAGAACATAATTTTATTTCTCCTTTACAGCCCCCTCTTAATTTTTTGGCTCCTGAGGCTTTCTCTCATTTTTTTTGTGAGCTATGCATTTATATTAATGTTTGTTATAGTTTATCCAACATTTCTAGGCATTTTGTAACATGAGGTTTTTCCAGTTAGCAAGCTCACCACTTTGCTAGAACCACAATTGTATGTAATTTTTTGTTGCAAGCTTTATCTTTTTTAGGGGAGTGGGAGGGAATCCTGCATAGCTGTGGATTTGAGAACAGATTTCCCCCCACCCCCTACTAGAACTTGGTAGTTTTCACTTGTCTCATTTAAATCTTTTACTTTAACTTTTCAGTTTGGGATTTCTGGACAATGCAGGTAATATCAAATCAGAACCCATTCTTCATGATGTTTTTATTCTCACAGATGACTCTTTTATTCATACCACATTCCCAGGCAGATGGCAATATTCTTTGTATCATCCTTAAGGAAAGGAAGGGTTATCTGCTTTGTATTATTGGGCAGCCTTTTGGGACTCTTTATATATGGGGCTTGATTCCCGTTTCCTTAAATGTACAGTCCCAAGGACCCATCTCTTGTCCCTGTGTGGGCATCAAAGCCCAGGACCCAGCCCCCAGGACCTGATACTCCAATGAGCCTCCATTGCATTAGCTTCTTCCTGCTGCTCTGGTGTTTAGTTTTCTCTTCATTTCTGGTATCAGGACGTTTTCTTTATTTGCTTTCAAACTCAACTATGCTTAAAAAAAAAAAAAAAGGCTACATTTTGTCCAGCATCTGTGCCTCTTTCGAGATGTAGAGTTTATTTTTCCTTATCAGCTCAGTCTGCCATATTTCTGGACGCTTTGAGGCACTTTCCATTTTATCTAATATCATCTATAAAGGGCAAAGGGCTAAAGCCTTTCACGTGTTCTCCGTAGTTTAAGCTTGAAAACATAAAAATGAAATGTGATGAAAAAGATAAAGAACATAAAAGGAATCCACGACATTGAAAATATCAGAAATGGAACAAAGTTTTAAAAGAGATGTTGGCTCAATTTCACATATTATAGTTTAATAAAGAAAATACATCTTGAAAATATTGCTAATTTGGTAAATCAAAGGAATCATGGAAATGTAGTGTATTTTTACATCAACAATGCATTTGATAATGAGTTTTGTGATATTTATGTAGATCGTTTGAGGCATAGTTACTGTGGGATAATATGTTTAGTAAGGAGCACTACTAAAATGAGCCTCTTCTTATGACTGGGGGGCTTTTATTATCTGAGAGTAACTGGGAATATTATGGTGCCTGCTCTGAGGTTTCCTTCCAGAGAAAATACAATTCCACTGAGCAGTTGGAGAAAAAGAACGAAGTCGTTTTAAGCTGTTTCAAGGTCCTATGCAATGGAGCTCCTCTCATTCAGGGAAACAGCTACAACCTTTTATTACAACATTTAATAGAAATATTTCCGGCATTTTTCTAAGGCTTATGTTTAAATGTTTTGACTAAACCATTGACATTTAAGGCTACAGCTAATTGAATATGGGGCCCAGGGTACATCACCAGAAGATCAACTTCACGTGTAGTGATAGATTCACGGTCTCTACAGGTATGAGCTACAGATGTTTGCCCATTTGAAGAAGAGTGAGCTTTTTTACCTAGAAAGTTTTTGTTGAAATTTTGACTACCCCTTAAATATTATTCTAGACCAGAATGTTCGGATAAAAAGGGAAGTGTAACATTTATATTTTTAAAAAGACAAGATTTGAGTAAGTAAAATTCAAAACTTCAAAACTGAGGGCAAACTTTCAATCAAAGTGGCTTTTTATCCATTGTTGACTAGTCATTGTACAACCAATTGGGTTGTCCTACAAATACGATTCAAATGTCATGAAAACCAAAACTGCTAGGATAATCATTTTTCTACCTCATCATTTAGTCAGAGCCAGAATAAGGATTACTTTTATGAAAATACCAAATCTCTGTTAGTGAGCTATGACAAGTTTACAGCAGATGGTTGGGTGGTTAACTAGAAATATTTCACTGCTGAGTTGTTTACCGTAACGGTTTAGATTTGTTCCTTCTTCATCACTTTTCTCATTAGTAAGGATGGAGAATTTGGCTTGCCATTTGCTTCTTCATGGAAAAGTACGCCTCCAAATGAAAGGGATATATTGTAACTGCAAAGCACCGTGGGAATAATTGGACCTTCCTAGCAATGCCAGGGTTTCAGCAATACAATCCTTCAAGGTCTGTTCACTATGTTTTGTAGAAGAAGAAACAGATGTAGGGAGTGGTAAATAATTTTCTCTGGAAAAAAGATAAACTTAGTGAGACAAAACCTGAAATTAAAAATTCGGATGCCAAATTTCATGGCTTCGACATTCTACTAGAATTCTCTATTCATGATACATGCACTTCATAAGCATTTACTATGTGCCCAGAATTATATACTTGGGAATGTGAAAGCAGAGTAAATGTCTATTGGGGAGGTAAGACTTGTATACATGAAATAAATAACAATAGTGAACTTCGTATGCGGCAGTGGTGGCTCAGTGGTAAAGTTCTCACCTTCCATGTGGGAAACCTGGGTTTGATTCCCAGTCAATGCACTTCATGCAAAGCCAACACCCATCTGTCAGTGAAGTCATGCCTGTTGCTATGACGTGAACAGGTTTCAGAGGAGCTTCCACACTAAGATGAACTAGGAAGAAAGGCCTGATGATCTACTTCCAAAAATCAGCCAGTGAAAGCCCTATGGATCACAACAGAGTCATCTGCAACCAGTTGTGGGGATGACATAGGACTGGGCAGCTTTTCATTTCATTGTCCATGAGATCAACACAAGTTGGAGGCCGATTGCACGGCAGCTAACAGCAACAGTGGACTTTAGGAAAAATCTGCAAATAGGCAGTAGAGTGGAGAACTACCTTCCTCTGCTCCCAGTTTTTCAAGCCAGCTCTCCCTGCTGGAGGAACTCTGTTCCTGTAGGACCGTCCTTTTTGGCAAGCCATGCCAGGAATTCCACTTCTGAGAAATTTTCCCAATGAAATAGTTGAAGAATATGTACAAATATTTAGCTACAAACATGTTCATCCAGCAGTACTTACAGAAAGGGGAAAAAAACAACTCTATCAACAATAGTGAATTGCATTCAATAAATTGTTATATCCGTACAAAATTCTATACAGTCATTAAAAATACACTGTATGTAAACATTTAATAGCATAGGAAGACGTTCTCACTGTATAAAAAATTTGAGCAAGTTATAATATACTAGTTAGTTCTGATCTTGTTTTTATTTTTATTATAACTATATACTGAAGTATATCTTGTTTTTAGTTAAAAATTATGTTTTTTCATGGAAAGAAAACAGGATTATCGATAAAGTTTCAACAAGAGGATGAAATTATGGGTGATTTAAAATTGTCTTCCTTTGGCTTTGTCTGTATTTTGTAAATGAGAATATTTTGTAAATGTGTAATAAGGATATAATGATTTTTAGCATTATGTAGAGTGAATTGCAAATGGCAGCAGGCCCAGGGACAACATTCTGCCTTCTGTTCAGAGGTCAGACTGGTAGACATGTAGAGAAGCCCCACCTCCGTCTTTGTAACAACGTCATTCATGAAGTTGGCTTCACTCTCGAAAACAGAACCTCAAAGCCTGATGCAGATGAATAAACTGTCTGGATGCTTTTTCTGACACTCAAACCGTCTCCTGGGGTCAAGGAGCTGACATGCATCATCCTAAAAGACCAGATCATAAAACTGTTCATAAAGCATTGACCACTGAAGAATTTAAATGTCTCTAATGTTTCGGGAAGGCAGTCCCCACAGTTCACCCTGAGGACATCCCTATGATAAATAGGACTCCGACAGAGAAAAGAATACAGATAATTAATGACATCCTTTCAGAAGGGGATTTTAAATGATGTCAGAGATACAATTTCTCCCATAGTTTAATTATATTTGCAAATAGGTTTTAAGAAATAAGAGGGTAGGTCCTTGGCCACTGGAATGATTTCACTTTATTGTGCAGTCAATTGGAAAACTGAATTCGCATATCATTAAATTCTGAAATAGGCTGCCGAATTGTTGTAAAGATACAGAATGCAAACTAAGATAACATATTCTCATGAATTTGAAGATCCCTTTTTGGAAAGGGCTCATGACTAGGAAAGTTGATGACAATGTTTAGCTCATGAATGGCCATCACCACTTGTGGGCAAGGATGAGATCCTTTTCCCCTGAATCTAGTCGTTATTCCCTGTCTCCACACCTCACTGCCTTCTCTCTTGGTGCGTTTTCATAAGGGAAGGAAATGTGGGTAAGTCAATAGGCAGCATTTGAAGCAAACTTTTGACATTGACATAAAAGTTCAAAACAGGGCCTCCTCTTTTTTAAAGACATGACTACATTTAAAATAAGATTTAATTTACAAGCATGCATTTTACTCACCATTTGTCAGACACACATCTAGTGTGGAAAGTAAACACCACAAATTACTACTCTTCCCCATTCCTAAAACCAGTTGCCATCAAGTTGACCTTGACTCATGGCAACCCCATGTGTGGCAGAATAGAACTGTGCTTCATAAGGTTTTCAGTGGTTGGGATCTTTCGGAACTAGATCTCCAGGTCTTTTATTCCGAGCCATCTCTAGGTGGACTCAAACCTCCAACCTTTCAGTTAGCAGCCAAGCACAAAAGCAGACCTCTGACTTCACACCATCCCCCTTCCTCCTAATTCCAGGTGGGGAGAAACCCTAGGGTGGGATCAAATATGCTGGGCTTCACTGCAAGAAAAATGTCTACTGTAGGGCAACCGACTATAACAGTTTGTCCAAGACAGTCCCAGTGTTTGGAACTAAGAGCTCAGCTTCCCAGGGAAGCCCTCAATTCCAGGCAAACTGGGACGATGGTAGTCTACTAGCCATCTCTCAGTACTAACTGACTTTACATCTTGTTCTACATCTTGTCACCTTGGACAGGTGACTCAACCTCTCTGGGCCTCAGTTTGCAAGTAGGTACAAAACAGTACTTATCTCATAAGATCGTAGTGATAACAGGAGGGGTTTGTATGTGTAAAGCCATTATAACATGCCTGACCCTATTATGAACACCAAATAAATGGCATCATTATTACTAATCAGGAGGGTCATAGAAGACGTGACATTTCAACCATGTTTTAAAAGTGAGCAAACAGTTAACCAGGAGAAGGAAGGGGTGAACAGAAAAAGATGGGTGAACACAACTCACATGAAGCAGGATATATGGAAAGAAAGCAAGATATTTACTTAAAAGTATAAATAGTGGAAAAAATGCCAACGCCAAAGACATGTTTTGCTTTCTCTGCTAATTCTTTTTAACAACCAGATTTGCTCTCAAATGCAACTCCCATTACCACATCTTTCTAAGATGTATGTATTATAAACTGCAATCTGACCTCTAATAAAACATCAAATTGACAAGTAAACAAAGAAAAGTTTTACTTATTGAAACAGAAGGAGGTCGAGAACTGCTGAACATAAAAAGGGGATTCTTATTTATGTCTTGCCTGTTATCTTCTATTTGAGGGAAATAAAATCAAAAGCTGTCAATTCAGCCTTTTTCTGTTGCAAAATCAAAGGGAAAGTTAGCCCGGGATTTCTATCCCAGTAAATAAAGCCATGGCAACTTCAAATTAGCTAAAGTGTCAAATATACTTTCCTTGTATTGCATGTAAAAGTACACATAAACTTTTGTGTCATTATGAAATCACAAAGCCTTTACCAATATAAAAAGTGTTTGCATCATTTAAAAAAATGATCCAAAATAACTTATTCGAGTTTGAGGCAACTTTTGAAAACTTTTGATCATGGAAACTTTCAAGCAGCCACAAAAAGAAAAATAACAATATAATATAATAAACACTCATGTACTTATCACCCAGATTCAGCAAAGAGTCAACATGCTGCCATCTTTGTTTCATTTATTCACACACACACATGCACACACGTACACACACAGACACACTGTTTTTCCTTTGGCTGGAATAGCTTAAACCAAATCCTAGCCATCATGTCATTTCACTGTAAATATTTGTTTGTGTCTCTGACAATGGCATCATCTGTAACCTAACCACCATGTCATTAGCTCATCGAACAAAACTAACAATTCCGTAATCGTGTTTGTTATCCATAATGAAAAATCATAATCATGTTTGTTAATGTTACACATACACACACGCAGACATAACGATAGTGAATGCACACACATACAATTGTAATGACAGTAAATATAAGTAGTCACTGGATGTTCCCCTTCCTTTGGCATTCATAAAGTGGAAGGATGGTGTAATGGCATCAGCTGCTCTAATAGGTGAGTCCAAGACTGAGCATCATAGCAACAGCCTTTGGACCACTGTATAGGGCCAGCACTTAGATACGGCGATTTCTCAGATGACAGAAGAGGTAATAACATCTGAGTTGACACCAGGGTATAAAGCTAGTTATCCAAAGGACAGTCGTTTTTGACAGTTGAGGAAGAGGAGGTTATATCATTGCAAGGTGGAAAAAATACGATCCTGGGTTCATGAACCTAGGCTCAAATCTTGTTCTACCACTTCGGAGCACTTAAACCTTGGGTAGAGAGGATATGAAAGCCAAGGAAATCCGTAGAAAGGTGTGACCCTCAGACTTGATTTGCCACTCTTCAACTCCATTGCCTCTGGAGCTCTTTGCAAAAGCTTCACATGGCTGTCCAGCCTTAACCGAATACCTGGATCTCCTCTAGGTATGTTCAGCAGGCAGTTCTACTCTGACACACAAGGGATTGCCGTTAGTCAGAATAGACTCGATGGTAACTGAAAACCAGTATGCCAGATGCCTAGTGAGGATGAGAGAGAAGTATTGCCCTCACTGTTGTCAGACGTGGCAACTCCTAGCAAAACTGACTAAAGCTGTACCTGACTCAAGGCAGACTTGGACGTAAGGTCATTAAAAGTCCAGATGTGCCCCCATCATCTGGGAACTTCTTCCTATACTTCGCAGGGCAGACAATTTAAGATTTATATTCCCTGTAGAGAAGCCACACTTATCCGGGGCTTTGGAAAAGCTCAAAACATTTATTTGCAAAACAATCACAGATGTTATGTCAGCATTTTCTGCAAACTATAGGTATAAGTATTACCGAGGGAACAAGTAATTTTGGTAGATGATACAGAAGGTATCCAGATTCTAGGACAAAACATCTGGATTCTAAAAAACAAAACAAAACCCGTTGCCATCAAGTCAATTCCAAGTCACAGGGAGACCCTGTAGGACAGAGTAGAACTGCCCCATAGGGTTTCCAAGGCCATAATCTTTATGCGGAGCCCTGGTGGCACAGTGGTTAAGAGCTAAACTTCTAACCAAAAGGTCGGCAGTTCAAATTCACCAGCCACTCCTTGGAAACCCTATGGAGCAGTTCTACTCTGTCCTGTAGGGTAACTCTGAGTTGGAATGGACTCGATGGCAATGGGTTTGGTTTTTGAGAATCTTTACGGAAGCTGACTGTCAAGTCTTTCCCGCGGAGCGGCCAGCTGGTAAGTTCGAACAGCCAACATTTTGGTTAGCAGCTGAGTGCTTAACCACTACGCCACCAGAGCTCCTATCCAGATTCTAGGTTCAGCTATTAGAGAAGAATGAGTTTATGTGATAAACAAGTTGCTTTGGCATTCCTTTTTTTTTTGCTTGTCAGTTGAATCAGGTTGCACCATCTCAAAAACCAGTTGCCAAGCAACAAGTAAAGCTTCCGTTGGACCATGAAAGATCCAGCTTAATAAACCTTTTAGCTAACATCTCTTCCTTTGGAAATTATTCTCCCCAACGTTTTATTCCCCAGATATGTAACCTGTAAAGTAGAAGATTTTAGCTTCACATTTTATTGTATAAAATGCAAATTCCATTTGGGCGCTGATATGATGGGGTTGACATCCGTTAGCATGTAAAATGAACTCAAAGCAGAGACCTGGCAGGAAGGTGGGCGGGCTGAGTTCACAGGTGTTTTTGGTGAGTCCACTTCTGGTGGGAGAGGAGACTCCAGAGGTACCTCAGGATCGAAGGCAGAATATGTATTGGTTCAAAAGTACCAAGGCGTCAGTCCCAACTCTATCACTTACAGTTGCTCAGCCTTAACCAAGACTTGTTAATCTACCCAAGTCTCAGTTTCCTCATCTGTAAGATAGGGACATTAATAAGAGAATGTGCCTCAAAAGGTTGTTGAAAGGATGAAATGAGAAACCACATGTAAAGTGCTTAGCCGAATGCCCAGCATACAAAGGGACCACACAAATGTTCACTACTACTTTTACACTCCAGTACTCTCCCCTTGTTCTTATTCTGTCCCACTGCTTCTAGCCTCTGAGCCACCTCTTTCTGAACTCCCAACATCAGGTCACTGCACATCTGCCTTTTCTAAATGCTCAATCAACTGTTTAGTGTAGGGAAAAGAGCAAACAGCTTGGAATCATGAGACTTGGGTTCAGATCTCAACTCTACCTCATGTTCATCCTATGATCTTGGAAGAGGGATGGGGCTAAACACATGCAGATGTGGCACTCAGGATCAGGGGCTGGAAGGAGACCACCTGAGCCCATGTGGATCCCAGCGAGGGATCCAGGGAGGGGTTGCCTGGCTTTCTGAACTTGGACAACAGGTAGATGAGACAGGCCCCTGGCCTCTGCTCGTCAATTCAGCAGTGGCCATGGGCATCTCTGCATTAATAAAAGCCCCTCTATCAGTAACCTGGTCCATACTCTTAACACTAAGACATCCACATTCCCTGCTGTGAATCTCCTTCTTATTTAGCCAAACCTACTTTTGCTCCTAGAAGAAAGGAGGGAAGCTTGCTTACATTTAATTATTTACTTACCTGCAGGGCTTTAGTCATCATCTCTGAAGATTGTTTTACTATCTCATTAAAACCAAACCAGACGCCATCAAGTTGATTCCAACTCATGGCGGTCCCATGTGTGTTAGAGTAGAACTGTGCTCTATGGGGTTTTCAATGGCTGTGATCTTTCAGAAGTAGATCACTAGGGCTTTCTTCCGAGGTGCCCTCTGGCTGGACTTGAACCTCTAACCTTTTGGTTAGTGTTAACCCTTCGCACCACCCAAGGCCTCCAGCCATATCATTAAAGTTATACTATTTGTTAAGAACTCTGGATCTCAGTTTCCTTATCTTTAAAACAGGGATCTTCACACCACTCTATTGTGTCCTGCAGTTGCTACCTCCATGATACCCTAGAGCACTCTCTTTATACTTTCAGTTACTTGGTTGAGAAGTTTATTTGGTTAATGAGTCTTTACGTGAGGATCGATTGTGGTAACATTGTGAAAAACAAAACCCATTGCCGACGAGTCAATTCCAACTCATAGCAACCCTATAGGACAGAGTAGAACTGCCCCATAGGGTTTCCAAGGAGAAGCTGGTGAACTTGAACTGCCGACCTTTTGGTTAGCAGCCAAGCTCTTAACCACTGTGCCACCAGGGCTCCCAAAATTGTGAAGTACCTTATTCTATTCTAAAATATTCTACAAGTCTTAGCTATCTGCTGCAATAATCCCAAACTGACTTCTCTGTTCTCTCTAGTCTGCATCCTACACACAGATGTCAAGCTCCTCTTTTTTCTCCACCACCACTTCCATCACGCCATGTGCCTGCTCGCTCATAGGCCACACTAGAGGAAATCTCAGCTCACCTCCAGAGATTCAGAGTCCTCTGGAACCTGGCCCCGCCCTTGTTGTTAAAACTGTGTTACCTTTTGAGATAGCAGTGGGCAATCTAGAAAGACTGCAAGGTACTTGGTACTCCTCATCGATGTGAGCTAGCTCCATCAGATTACCAACCGGTCAAGTGAGAAGAACACAAGTGGGGAAGACCAACAGACTGTAGGGAATTTTACCTCTTACCAGTGGTAGAAACTTGGGCAAATGGGGCAGGAAGACTCTAAAACAGCCCCCAATGATCCGCACCTGCTGAAGCTCACATCCTTGGGTAATCCCCTCCACTTGAGTGTGAGCTGGATATAATGACTTGCTTCTAATGAATAAAATGTGGCAAAGTTGATGAAATGTCACTTATATGATTAGGACACAAGAAATTGGGACTCACAGTCTTTTTTTTTTTTTATTGTTGTAGTTGAAGTGAAAGTTTACAGTTCAAGTTAGTCTCTCATACAAAAATTCATATATACTTTGTTATGTGACCCTAATTGCTCTCCCTATACTGTGACAGCACACTCCTCCTTTCCACCTCTGATTTCCTGTGTCCATTCAACCAGCTCCTGACCCTCTCTGCCTTCTCATCTCACCTCTGGACAGAAGCTGCCCATTTGGTCTCATGTATCTACTTGAGCTAAGAAGCACACTCTTCACGAGTATCATTTTATGCCCTATAGTCCAGTCTAATCCCTGTCTGAAGAGTTGGCCTTGGGAATGGTTTTAGTTCTGGGCTAACAGAGAGTCCGGGGACCATGCTTTCTGGGTTTACTCCAGTCTCAGTAAAACCATTAAGTCTGGTCTTTTTACTGGAATTTGAGTTCTGCACCACACTTTTCTCCTGCTCCATCAGGGATTCTCTGTTATGTTCCCCGTCAGGGCGGTCATTGGTGGTAGCAAGGCACCATCTAGTTCTTCTGGTCTCAGGATGATGCAGTCTCTGGTTTATGTGGCCCTTTCTGTGTCTTGGGCTAATGTTTTCCTCGTGTCTATGGTGTTCTTCATTCTCCTTTGCTCCAGGTGGGTTGGGACCAACTGATGCATCTTAGATGGCCGCTCACTAGCTTTTAAGACCCCAGACGCCACTCACCAAAGTAGGATGCAGAACATTTTCTTAATAAGCTTTGTTATGCCAATTGACCTAGATGTCCCCTGAAAGCATGGTCCCCAGAGCCCCGCCCCTGGTACTCTGTCCCTCAAAATGTTTGATTGTATTCAGGAAACTTCTTAGCTTTGGTTTAGTCCAGTTGTGCTGACTTTCCCTGTAGTGTGTGCTGTCCTTCCTTTCACCAGAGAGAATTCTCGTCTGCTATCTAGTTAGCGAATAACACTCACCCTCCCTCCCCACCCTTGTAACCATCAAAGAATGTTTTCTTCTGTGTTTAAACCTTTTTTTGAGCTCTTATAATAGTGGTCTTATACAATATTTGTCCTTCTGTGACTGACTAAATTCATTCAGCATAATGTCCTCCAGATTCCTCCATGTTATAAGATGTTTCACGGATTCATCGTTGTTCTTTATTGTTGCGTAGTATTCCACTGTGTGAATATACCATAATTTGTTTAACCATTTGTCCGTTGATGGACACCTAGGTTGTTTCCATCTCTTTGCTATCATGAACAGTGCTGCAATGAACATGGGTGTGCATATATCTATTCCTGTGACGGCTCTTATTTCTCTAGGATATATTCCAAGGAGCGAGATTGCTGGATCGTATGGTAGTTCTATTTCTAGCTTTTTAAGGAAGCGTCAAATCAATTTCCAAAGTGGTTGTACCATTTTACATTCCCACCAACAGTGTATAAGTGTTCCAGTCTCTCCACAACCTCTCCAGCATTTATTATTTTGTGTTTTTTGGATTAATGCTAGCCTTGTTGGTGTGAGATGGTATCTCATCGAAGTTTTGATTTGCATTTCTCTAATGGCTAATGATTGTGAGCATTTCTTCCTGTGTCTGTTAGCTGCCCGAGTGTCTTCTTTGGCAAAGTGTCTGCTCCTATCTTTTCCCCATTTTTTAATTGGGTTATTTGTCTTTTTATTGTTGAGGTTTTGCAGTATCTTATAGATTTTAGAGATTGGATGCTTATTGGATTTGTTGCAGCCAAAACTTTTTTCCCAGTCTGTAGGTTGTCTTTTGACTCTTTTGGTGAAGTCTTTTGATGAGCATAAGTGTTTGATTTTTAGGAGCTCCTAGTTATCTAGTTTCTCTTCTGTTGTTTGTGCATTGTTACTTACGGTTTGTATTCTATTTATGCCATGTATTAGGGCTCCTAGCATTGTCCCTATTTTTTCTTCCATGATCTTTATCGTTTTTGACTTTATATTTAAGTCTTTGATCCATGTTGGGTTAGTTTTTGTGCATCGTGTGAAGTATGGATCTTGTTTCAGTTTTTTGCAGATGGATATCCAGTTATGCCAGCACCGTTTGTTAAAGAGACTGTCCTCTCCCCAGTTAGTCAACTTTGGGCGTTTGTTAAATATCAGCTGCTCATAGGTAGATGAATTTATGTCTGGATTCTCAATTCTGTTCCATTGGTCTATGTATCTGTTGTTCTACCAGTACCAGAATGTTTTGAGTACTATGGTGGTATAATAGGTTCTAAAATCAGGTAGTGTGAGACCTCCCACTTTGATCTTCTTTCTGAGTAATGCTTTACTTATCCAGGGCCTCTTCCCTTTCCAAATGAAGTTGGTGATTTGTTTCTCTATCTCATTAAAAAATGCCTTTGGAATTTGGATCGGGATTGCATTGTATCTGTAGATCGCTTTGGGTAGAATTGACATTTTCACAATGTTGAGTCTTCCTATCCATGAGCAAGATGTGTTGTTCCACTTATGCAGGTCTCTTTTGGTTTCTTGCAGTAGTGCCTTGTACTTTTCATCGTATAGGTCTTTTATGTCTCTGGTTAGATTTATTCCTAAGTATTTTATCCTCTTGGGGGCTATTGTAAATGGTATTGATTTGGTGATTCCCTCTTTGAAGTTCTCTTAGTTGGTGTAAAGGAATCCAACTGATTTTTTTATCTTTATCTTGTATCCTGAAACTTTGCTGAAATCTTCTATTAGTTCCAGTGGTTTTCTTGTGGATTCTTTGGAGTTTTCTGTGTATAAGATCATATTATCTGCACATAGAGATACTTTGACTTCTTCTCTACCAATTTGGATGCCTTTCTTTATTTTCTAACCTAATTGCTCTGGCTAGGACCTCCAGCACAATGTTGAATAAGAGTGGTGATAAAGGACATCCTTGTCTGGTTCCCATTCTCAAGGGGAATGCTTTCAAAGTCTGTCCATTTTGGATGATGTTGGCTGTTGGCTTTGTATAAATGCCCTTAATTATGTTGAAGAATTTCCCTTCTATTCCTATTTTGTCGAGAGTTTTTATCATGAATGAATGTTGGACTTTGTCAAATGCCTTTTCTGCATTGATTGATAAGATCATGTGATTCTTGTCTTTTGTTTTATTATGTGATGGATTACATTGATTGTTTTTCTAATGTTGAACCATCCCTGCATAATACCTGGTATAAATCCCACTTGATCATCGTGAATTATTTTTTTGATATGTTGTTGAATTCTATTGGCTAGAATTTCGTTGAGGATTTTTGCATCAATGTTCATGAGGGATATTGGTCTGTAATTTTCTTTTCTTTTTTGGTGTCTTTACCTGGTTTTGGTATCAGGGTTATGCTGGCTTCATAGAATGAGTTTGGGAGTATTCCATCCTTCTCTGTGCTCTGAAATACCTTTAGTAGTAGAGGTGTTAAGTCTTTTCTGAAAGTTTGGTAGAATTCTCTAGTGAAGCCATCCGGGCCAGGGTGCTTTTTTTGTTGGGAGTTTTTAAATTACCTTTTCAATCTCTTCTTTTGTTATGGGTTTTTGAGTTGTTCTACCTCTGTTTGTGTTAGTTTAGGTAGGTAGTGAGTTTCTAGAAATTTGTCCATTTCCTCTAGGTTTTCAAATTTGTTAGAGTACAATTTTTCATAGTATTCTGTTACCATTCTTTTAATTTCAGTTGAGTCTGTTATGATATCTTCCATCTCATTTCTTATACGGGTTGTCTGCTTCCTCTCCTGTTTTTCTTTTGTCGGTTTGGCCAATGGTCTATCAATTTTGTTAATCTTGTCAAAGAACCAGCCTTTGGTCTTGTGAACTCTTTCAGTTGTTTTCCTGTTCTCTATTTCATTTAATTCTGCTCTAATTCTTATTATTTCCTTTCTTCTGGTGCTCGAGGGCTTCTTTTGCTGCTCTCTTTCTACTTGTTCCACTTGTAGGGTTAATGTTTGGATTTTGGCCCTTTCTTCTTTTTGAATGTGTGCATTTATTGCTATAAGCTGACCTCTGAGCACTGCTTTTGCTGTGTCCCAAAGGTTCTGGTAGGATGCGTTTTCATTCTCGTTTGATTCTATGAATTTCTTTATTCCATCCTTAATTTCTTCTATAACCCAGTAGTTTTTGAGCAAGCTGTTGTTCAGTTTCCATGTGTTTGATTTTTTTCCTTGCTTTTTCTGTTATTGATTTCTACTTTTATGGCTTTATGGTCAGAAAAGATGCTTTACAATATTTCAATGCTTTGGATTTTGTTAAGGCTTGCTTTATGGCCTAATATGTGGTCTTTTCTGGAGAATGTTCCATGTACGTTGGAAAAGAAAGTATACTTGGCTGCTGTTGGGTGGGGTGTTCGGTATATGTTTATGAGATCAAGTTGGTTGATGGTAGCATTTAGCTCTTCCGTGTCTTTGTTGAGCTTCTTTCTGCATGTTTTGTCCTTCACCAAAACTGGTGTGTGGAAGTCTCCTGCTACTAGTGTGGAGCTGTCTATCTCTTTTTCAGTGCTGTTAGAGTTTGTTTTATGTATTTTGGAGCCCTGTTGTTGGGTGTGTAAATATTTATTATAGTTATGTCCTCCTGGTGTATTGACCCTTTAGTCATTATATAGTGCCCTTCCTTATCCTTTGTGATGGATTTTACTTTAAAGTCTATTTTGCCAGAGATTAATATTGCCACTCCTGCTCTTTTTTGAGTGTTGTTTGCTTGATATATTTTTTTCTATCCTTTGAGTTTTAGTTGGCTTGTGTCTTTAAGTCTATGGTGTGTCTCTTGTAGGCAGCATATAGACGGATCATGTTTTTTTATCTAATCTGCCACTCTCTGTCTCTTTGGGACTTACGGTCTTACTATTTGATTCTCTCTATTGTCTTCTTGGAACCCTGGTGGCTTAGTGGTTAAGAGCTCAGCTGTTCACCAAAAGATCGGAAGTTCGAATCCACCAGCCACTCTTGGAAACCTTATGGGGCAGGTCTACTCTGTCCTATAGAGTTGCTATGAGTTTGAATTAACTCCATGGCAACAGGTTTTTGTTTTGTTTTGCTTGTTTGTTTGGTTGGTTTATTGCCTTCTTAGCTTGCAAGCTTTGATGAAGCAAACTGCCATGTTGGAAAGGCACATGTCACAAGGAACCAAGGGCAGCCTGTGTCCAACAGATAGTGTGGAACTGAAGGCCTCAGTCTAACAACCTGCAAGGAACTGAATTCTGCTAGCAACTATGTGAGCTTAGAAGCAGATCCTTCTCCAGTTGACCTTTGAGATCACTACAATTCAGTCAACACCTTAATTGTAGCCTTGTGAGAGACTCTAAAGTAGAGGACCCAGGTAAGCTACACCCAGATTCGTGACCCACAGAAACTGTGAGATAATAAACAAGTATTGTTTTAAGTCACTAAATATTGGGGTAATTTGTGATACAGCAATAGACAACTAGCACAGCAACTGAGGTCAGCTCTCTGAATCTCAGTCTCCCCACCTGTAAATTGGGTTCAAAAATGTTATTCTTGTAGGGTGGTGTGAAGGTTAATAAGATAACATTCATTAAAGTTCCCCATATATATTAGACTCTCCATCAATGCTAATTTTTTCCCTTCTACTTCCGTCCTCTAAAGTTTAGTTGAGGTTCAATGCACTGAGGGTATGAATGTTTTGATTAGGATGGAAGGGATGGAAGGAAAGAATTCTGAGTCAGCACCCTCTATGAGAAGTGAAAATCTTAGCTCCTGTTACTCCACAAAATAGAGAGAACTTAGGACAACAAAAGGATTCAGCTGGTCAGGAAAGAGGGACACCTCCTCGGGACAGTGCAGGAGAGGTTAACCAGAGGCCAACAACAAGCTGTACCAGTCATGAAAATTTCTTATGTAATGACCTCAAACCAGGAATAAGGGGGAAATTCTCTTCCTATTCCACTTTCCTCCAGTTCCACAAACTTCCCAATTTCTAGAATTATGCCATGCTCTATACACAGTATGGGTTCAAGAGACTTCTGTGGTTGGTTTTCCACGTAACCATCAATTGCAGTATTATTGCTCTGTAACCTGTGATCTGGGTTCCAAATAGCCAGCTTACCATTTTTTAAAACGGTTATTAAATTTTAACTTTATAACTCTTTCCAAAGTTAGGATCTGGAATCACTCGATGAGGAAAAGACCCTTGGAAAATATTGAAACACCAAATGGAAATAGAAAACAGTCAAGTAGCTAGAAAGTGAACTTCCATTTGGGGGAAAGCTAAAGCTATAGTTGAGTACAGGAAATCTGAGGAGGAGGGGAAGAGGTAGACGAAGAAGGAGAAGGGTGTGCAAACAACAAGGGAGGTGTGGGGAAGTGTCTTAGTTTCTTAGAGCTGCTATAACAGAAGTACCACAAATGGGTGACTTTAATGAACAGAAATTTACTTTCTTACAGTTAGGAGGCTAGTAGTCCTAATTCAGGGCACCAGCTCTAGGGGAAGGCTTTCTCTCTCTCTGTCAGCTCTGGGGGATGGTCCTTGTCTCTTTTCATCTTCTGTTACTAGGTTGCTTGGAGATCTCCACATGGCATCAATCTTTCCCAGTTTGAACTTGCTTGCTTCTGTGCCTAAGCCGCTCCTTTTATATCTCAAAATTGATTGATTTAAGACACACCCTACACTGACATGGCCTCATTAACACAAAAAAGAAAACCCTATTCCTAGATGGGATTATATCCACATGTATGTTGTTGGCTTCTGTCCAGTCAATTCTGACTCATAGTGACCCCATATGACAGAGTACAACTGCTCCATAGGGTTTCCTAACCTGTAACCTTTACTGGAGCAAATCACCAGGTCTTTTCTCCCACAGAGCTGATGGTGGGTTTGAGACTTAGCCGTTGCATGACCAGGGCTCTTTTCCATGTGTTTAAAAAAGCCAAATCTGTTGCCATCCAGTCAATTCCAACTCATAGTGACCCTACAGAACAGAGTAGAACTGCCCCATAGAGTTTCCAAGGAGTGGCTGGTAGACTGGAACTGCCAGCCTTTTGGTTAGCAGCTGTAGCTTGTGGTAGCTCTTAACCACTGTGCTACCAGGGCTCCATCCCACGTATATAGGGTTAGGATTTACAACACATATTTTGGGGGGACACAATTCAAGCCTTATCAGGAAGGGAGAGAAGAGTGAAAAGCAGCAGAGTAGCCAGTTCTGAGAAAGAAAATCTGAGAGAGCCCTTTCTGCCTTGGAATAAGAATCATGGAATTTACTCTCTCAGGAATGAGAGAAAAATGGGTAAGATCAGAGAGAAATGTAGATATGTAGATACTTAAGCTTCAGACTTAAGTTCTGTTGTATATAGGGTAACTGTGAGTCGGAACTGACTAGATGGTACCTAACAACAACAACAACAAAGCTTCAGACACTACCATTTTTCAGGCTGGGAGAGGAGATGTGGTTGGGCAGCCATAGATGTGGGAGGGGATTTGCCTTCCCTACACCATCTTCAAACCACCCTTGTCCCAGTTAGTACAACAGAAGATCGAGCTCTGTCTATAGCCAGGCTCTTGGTTATTACAAAATGTAATAACTTTTTAGCCGACCTCAGTTCTCCCAGGAGTTCTGTCGTGAAGGCTGAGGTCGGTACCAAGGATAAACCTATTTCTTTTGAGAGCTGGAAGACTCTCATCTTAATGCTTCAGTTATTCTCTGAAACTCACTTTCTCATACTTTCATCCTTATCTTGTAAAATGGAAAGAAATAAAATTGGACCAAGTCCAGCACCTCTCTTACTTACTCTTCTCAGAATCTTCTCTGACAGTTTTGATACATTCAGAATGATGCAGAAGTAAGATATTTCTTATACCCTAAAATGTGTGTTACATTTATAATTTTACGCTTCCAATCGTACATAAGAAATGTCACTTTCCTTAAAATATAAAATCTTGATTTAAGCAGGCTGGTTTAGAAATCTTTGATTTACTCTGGAAAGGAGGTGAATCAAGAACGTGTTTGGCTGTACATAGGCACAAGAGTTAGCATTAAGAAGAGATGGGCTTCTGCAAAAGGAATTCAATATTTGTTAATGATTTCATGTGGCCACCCTCCTTGCAGCAAATGTTTCCATTCGAATCTTCAATTTCTCTATTAAATAGTTTTCTCTGTGGCAGAGGGCAAGGTTAAGGAACTAACAGAACATTATTATAGAGCAGCAGTCGACAAACAACAGCATGCAGGTCAAATCCGGCCCAATGCCTTGAGTTTGTAAATAAAGTTTTATTGGAACACAGCCATTCCCCCTCATATACATATTGTCTATGGTGGCGTTCATGCCATAATGCAAAGTTAAGTAGTTACAACATGTCTGGCCCACAAAGCCAAAAAATATTTATTATCTGGCCCTTTACAGAAAAGTTTGCCAATGCCAAGCAATGTACTCCACTACTCGTCTGTCATTTTGTTGTACTGTGGTGGTTTGTGGGTTGCTGTGATGCTGGAAGCTATGCTACTGGTACTCAAATACCAGCAGGGTCACCCATGGTCAACAGGTTTCAGCAGAGTTTCCAGACTAGGACAGACTAGGAAGAGGGGCCTGACGGTCTATTTCTGAAAAACTGGCCAGTGAAAACCTTATGAATAGCAGCAGAACATTGTCAGATATGACAGTGATCCCCTCAGGTTGGAAGGCACTCAAAATACGACCAGGGAAGAGCTGCCTCCTCAAAGTAGAGTCAACCTTAATGACGTAGATGGAGTCAAGCTTTTGGGACCTTCATTTGCTGATGTGGCATGACTCAAAATGAGAAGAAACAGCTGCAAATATCCATTAATAATCAGAACATGGAATGTATGAAGTATGAATCAAGGAAAATTGGAAGTTGTCAAAAATGAAATGGAACACATAAACATCGATATCCTAGACATTAGTGAGCTGAAATAGACTGGTAGTGACCATTCTGAATCAGACAATCATATGGTCTACTGCGCCGGGAATGACAAATGGAAGAGGAATGGAATCGCATTCATCGTCAAAACGAACATTTCAAGATCTATCCTGAAGAAAAATGCAGTCAGTGATAAGATAATATCCATACGCCTACAAGGAAGACAAGTTAACACGACTATTATTCAAATTTACGCACCAAGCACTATGGCCAAAGACGAAGAAATTAAAGATTTTTACCAACTTCTGCAGTCTGAAATTGATCAAACCTGCTCTCTCTTTCTGGTACCATGTTACTGGCTGAGTAATTCCCGTGGAATAAAGTGTCAGAAAATTCAGAATCCTCCATCTCTCTTTCCTGCACCTCCTCTTCCTCCTCTTTCAGTTTCTTTTTCTCCTCCTCCTTTTCCTTCTTCTTTTTCTTCTTGTTCCTCCTCCTCCTCTCTCCTTCATCCCCAACTCATCTCATTGTGTTAGTCCCTAGATTTGGATGGGAGAGAAGGTTCTACATAGCCCTGAATATGCTCTACCATACTTTTACCAGTGTCTGACTTTACAGATAATCACAAACAAGTACTCTGGTTCCCCTTTGGCATTGTTTAGTCAGTTTGGAGGTGGCAAGGTTATAGGAAGGAAAGCAAGTTTAGGCACGTGCCAGAGAAGTTATGGAGTTCGGGCTCCAAAAGAAGATGCAGGGAAGCTGAGATGCACTAAAGAGGAGCCAGGAGGACCTGCTGTAAATTGATTCCAGCCCTGGATTAGATGCTGGACCAATGGAAGGGTATCTCCCAGGCAGAACTGCCCTATTCTGGGAGGTGAAGGTGGGAGGCATTTGTCTAAATAATAGATGTTTTGACATTTTCAGAACTTATTAACTTCATATCACCTCACTTATTAACTTCATGTCACTTATTAACTTCATGTCACCTCACTATGGGGGACTTCTCAGCACAAAATACCAAAGAGTATGTTATAAAACTAAATGGTGGTGACTTAACACAGGGAGGAAAGAAAGGAAAAGGGGATATTCTGACCAAGCAAATGTGTGTTAACTTACACATAGCAAAGGAGAAACAAGGCCAACTTACAAAAGAGGTTGAAGTATTAAAAACGTGTAGTTCTACTGGCTTGGAAAGCACATAGAACTAATGGAGATAAATGGAAAGAACAAGGAACAACTCACAGAGAAAGAATTGGAAGTAAAAAACATTTCTCCTGTTGCCATCGAGTTGATTCCAACTCATGGCAACCCCATTGGTTACAGAATAGAACTTCTCCATAGGGTTTTCCTGGTTATAAACTTTATGGTAGTAGAGCACTAGGCCTTTCTTCAGTGGCACTGCTGGATGGGCTCGAACAGCCAATCTTTTTTAGTAGCCGAGTGCAAACTGTTTTTGCCACCCAGGGACCTTCAGAAACATTTCTAATTCCGTTGAAATAGCATAAGTTACTGAAACATTTCAAAATTTGCATTTTTAACATGCCTCTTAAGCACACTAAAGTTTGAGAACCACTGGTTTTGAGGTAGCTAAAATAGAAGGAAACAGGGAAAGGAAATGGAGAAGGAGAGGCCAGAGGAGAGGAGTGCTCATTCTCCTGCTGTGGGGGCTGATAAAAGGTCAATGTCCACTGGATTGGACCCCAAAGAAGTCATTTGTGACCTCTGTTAAAGATGCAGTGTCAGTGGAGTGGGGAAATGGGTAGAACTGGAGAATGGTGGGGAAGAGGAGCCTTCACAGACAACTGCCGTGGAGGGAAGAGGAAGAAAGTGCCAGGTCATGCACCTTCTTAAAAGTCTCATTTTCACCCTTTTATCTCAGTGGTGGGGTCATTTCCGAGGTTCACCATTCAGCCAGGGAGTGGACGGCCCCATAAAACCAAGTGGGACTAGTGAGGTGCAGAAGGCAGAAGGGGACAGGAGAGCTGGTGATAGGGAACCCAAGGTTGAGTAAGGGTAGTGTTGATGTGTTGTGAGGTTGTTAACCATTGTCATAGGGCAACATGTGTACTAACTGTTAAATGAGAAACTATTTTGTTCTGTAAGCCTTCATCTAAAGTGAGAATAGCAGCACAATTGGAAGAGCGTAGTCGATGTCACTGAACTGTGCATGTAGAAATGTTTGAAATGGTGTGTCTTTGGCTATGTGTATTTTCACCAAAAAAAAAAAAAGGGTCGAGAGTGGAGAGGGTTGACATATTGTGGGGTTGTTAACCAATGTCATATAACAATATGTGTACTACTGTTTCATGAGAAACTATTTGTTCTGTAAGCCTTCACCTGAAGTACAAAAAAAAAGGTCTCATTTTCTCAAATGAAAATGAGGATAACAGTGAATCTCACCCCTCTACAGTGAAAATCAATGAGATAACAAATGTAAATGTGGTTAGCAGACCCTTAATAAGATACTTAATATATTAACCCTCCAATTATTCCTTCTCTGTCATTGCCTCTAGTCTTTCTTTCCAGAATTCTATTCTGTTGTACATAGGGTTGCAATGAGTCAGAAGCAACTCAATGGCACCTGACAACGACAACACTTAGGCATATGTTAGAATTTTTCCTGTTACCTTCCATGTGTCTTAATCTCTTTCAAATTTTTTTAACTCTTTCTCACTGTATGATAATTAGAGCTAATTATTTCAGATCTGCCTTCTAGTTCACTAGTTCCTTCTTCAATTGGGCCAAATTTGCTGTTTAAAACTTACAATTTTTTTTAATTCAATGACTGTATTTTTCTTTTCTTGATATTCTATTTGATTCTTTCTCAAAGGCATGTGCTTTTAAAAACTAATATTCTGTTTATTCTTTTGAGATTTTATTCCTACTTTTCTCTCAATTATTTTAAACACAGGTTTTTGTTTGTGATCTTTTTATTGTTGTAAAAATACAGATAACACGGCATTTGCCCATTCAACATTTTTCACATGTTCAATTAAATAAAACCAACTACATCAATCACAGTGTTAAACACACTTTTTAAAAATAGATTCTTCAGCTGTATTTGTTATCTCAAATTCCAGGGTGGCTAATCCTTCTGTGTTTTGTATCTGTTGACTCTTCCTCAAGGTGAATCATTTCTTCATGTGATTTGTAATTTTTTACTGTGAGCTCATCTTCAGCAGGAATTCCCCTACTCCATTAAGAGTCACAGCCCCCTTAACTTGTGAAAGTGTTACTAAAGAACAGGTTTAAATTGTTTCTATAAAGAACTCCGTTGGTTTCATTCATCCTTGATGAGTTTCTATGTTAAAGTCATAACATGGGAAAACCCTACACAAAGTGTATAGTATAAATTTAGACTCCAAATTCATGTATGGTGTTGGGCTGAGGCTTTAGTTTTTCATGAAAGATTTTATTTTTTTTATCCAGTCCCCTAATAAAGACAAGAAAGGTAAGCTTCCTTGTACATCCCTGGGATGGCAGGCAGAGTTTTTAGTTCCTCTTCTACCAAAGGGGCAGTACTCCCAGAGGCGAGGCCAAGATGGCAGAGTAGATGCTTCTGATGGACCTCTTACAATAAAGACCCGAAAAAAAAAGTGATTTGAATATATATGGCAATCTGGGAGCCCTGAACGTCAAAGGCAGAGTTGAGGAACCGGACTGAGTGGCAGAGGAAGGGAGAAACGGTTCAGAAGCCGCAAGGAGTTGCCAGACCTGACGCAGTGAGTGCCTTAGCCCTTCATGCCTGATCAGCTCGGGGGTGAGTGGTGAGGCAGGCAAGCAGCTGTGCTCAGGAAGCCCGTTTTCTGCACTGGGAGAGACCCAGCACCAGAAAGCCAACTCAGCCACTCAGAGCCAGTGAGAAGCAGTCCTCACTGGTGAAAGATAAGTAATTGCACACGGCCTATTGCGTGGATCAAAAACACCTCCCTTAGGGAAAAACCTCTCTCCCATTTACCTCCCTGCTCCCTGCTCTGCTCTGGCCCTGATCAGCTTCAGCAAGTGCCAAGTCCTATGGGCTAGAAGTAGGATCCGTCACACGCCCGGAGCCATTCTCCCTTCCTTGGAGAGTGAACAAAATAACAAACAGGAGAAAAAATTAACAGCCGGCTCCCCTAAGCCAGGAACCCAGGGGAGGCACAGCTCCTTTGCCTAGGCACAGGCATAAGGGATCCATGGACTTTGAGTGCCTTTCCCCCTGCATACACTGTGGGCCCATCTCAACACCGTACGCCCTCATTACCGCAGTACAATAGGGTATATACCAGAACTCTACCTTCAACTGTATCATCAGCTGTAAAGTGGCAGGTTCTTGACATTTGACACTACTCTGTCATTAAGCAAGGTCTTCACCTACTCACATCAAGGGCCTGAGGACTGGTGGCTCCACCCACGCCACCTAGCCACCTGTTACAGGGGCCCATGAATAAGAGGTGCCCCCCCAGTCCTTACAGCCAACAGCATTAGCTGCTAATACTCTGGCTGCAAAACCCACCCACCTACGTGCTCTAGGGAACAGGGACAGACCTTCCTCGTGGACACTTGGGGGTGGCCAGCAGCCCCCTGCCTTTATCAGAGTGTGTCCCCCCATCCAAGCCAGATGCCTGTGCCTACACCAATCACCCATGCCTGTCTAGGACTGTAAGTGAGAGCTTACACCACACACATGGTGGCTATCGACTTGGGCACATAAGCTGAATCCATACAGGAGGAGTGGGCAGACTCCTGAGCTCACATACCTAGTAACAGATCTAAGCACCTGATGACAGGACGTTAGAGCTTCAAAGGTGCCAATAATCAAGCTAGCTCATACGAGCAGCCTATTTGGGCATATCAAAACAAAACAAGCAGCTAGGACACAGCACGCAAACACAAAATAAATAAATATAATAACTTATTGATGGCTTGGAGACAACAGTCGGTATCAAATCACATAAAGAGGCAATCCATGATGGCTTCAGCAAGCTCCCAAAATAAAGAATCTAGAAGTTTTCCGGAGCAGGAAAATTTCTTGGAATTACCAGAGGCAGAATACAAAAGATTAATATACAGAACTCTTCAAGAAATTAGGAAGGAAATTAATCAAAACGCAGAACACGCAATAGAAGAAATTAAAAAGATTAGAGAAGAGCATAATGACAAATTTAACAAGCTGCAAGAATCCATAGAGAGCAGCAATCAGAAATCCAGAAGATTAACAATAAAATTTCAGAATTAGACAACTCCTTAGAAAGTCATAGAAGCAGAACTGAGGCAATGGAAGTCAGAATTCATGAGACTGAAGATAAAGCACTTGACATCAACTTATTTGAGGAAAAATCAGATAAACGGATTTTAAAAAATGAAGAAACCCTAAGAATTGTGTCAGATTCTATCAAGAGGAATAACCTACGAGTGATTGGAGTACCAGAACTGGGGTATAACAGAAAATACAGAGAAAATTGTTGAAGATTTGTTGGCAGAAAACTTCCCTGATATCGTGAAAGATGGCAAGATATCTATCCAAGATGCTCATTGAACCCCAGAAAGTAGATTCCAAAAAGAAAGTTACCAAGACATATAATCAAACTTCCCAAAACCAAAGATGAAGAGAGAATTTTAAGAGTGGCTACTGATAAACAAAAAGTCATCTACAAAGGAAAGTCAGTAAGAATAAGCTCGGACTACTCAGCAGAAACCATGCAGGCAAGAAGTCAATGAGATGACATATACAAAGCCTTGAAGGAAAAAAACAGCCAGCCAAGAATTATATATCCAGCAAAACTGTCTCTCAAATATGATGGCGAAATGAGGGCATTTCCAGATAAACAGAAGTTTAGGGAATTTGCAAAAACCAAACAAAAATTACAAGAAATACTAAAGGGAGTCCTCTGGTTAGACAATCAGTAGCATCAGATAACAAGCCAAGACTAGAACACAGGACAGAGCAACCAGATATCAACCCAGATAGGGAAGTCACAAAAGTAAATCAAAGCTAAAACACTGAAAATAGGGAAACAGATGTCAATATGTAAAAGACGACAACGTTAAAACAAAGAAGAGGAACTTAAAAATGTAGACATAGATTTTTCATATGGAGAGGAAGTCAACGCAATATAAACAAATAAAAGACTGGTATAAGCTTAGAAAAATAGGGGTAAATATTAAGGTAACCACAAAGGAAACTAACAATCCTACAAGTCAAAATGAAAAACTGGAAAAATATAAAGACCCAGCAAACACAAAATCAACAACAATGAAAAAGATGAAAAGAAAATACATAAAGCACAGAAAATTAAGTGGAACAAAGAAACTGTTAACAGCACACAAAAAAAGACATCAAAATGACAGCATTAAACTCATACCTATCAATAATTACGCTGAATGTAAATGGACTAAATGCACCAATAAAGAGACAGAGAATGGCAGATTGGATAAAAAAACACGATCCGTCTATAGGCTGCTTACAAGAGACGCACCTAACACTTAAAGACACAAACCAACTAAAACTCAAAAGATGGAAAAAATATATCAAGCAAACAACACTCAAAAAAGAGCAGGAGTGGCAATATTAATATCTGACAAAATAGACTTTAAAGTAAAATCCATCACAAAGGATAAGGAAGGACACTATATAATGACTAAAGGGTCAATACACCAGGAGAACATAACTATAATAAATAATTATACACCCAACAACAGGGCTCCAAAATACATAAAACAAACTCTAACAGCACTGACAAGAGAGATAGACAGCTCCACACTAGTAGCAGGAGACTTCAACACACCAGTTTTGGTGAAGGACAAAACATGCAGAAAGAAGCTCAACAAAGACACGGAAGAGCTAAATGCTACCATCAACCAACTTGATCTCATAAACATATACCGAACACCCCACCCAACAGCAGCCAAGTATACTTTCTTTTCCAACGTACATGGAACATTCTCCAGAAAAGACCACATATTAGGCCGTAAAGCAAGCCTTAACAAAATCCAAAGCATTGAAATATTGTAAAGCATCTTTTCTGACCATAAAGCCATAAAAGTAGAAATCAATAACAGAAAAAGCAAGGAAAAAAATCAAACACATGGAAACTGAACAACAGCTTGCTCAAAAACTACTGGGTTATAGAAGAAATTAAGGATGGAATAAAGAAATTCATAGAATCAAACGAGAATGAAAACGCATCCTACCAGAACCTTTGGGACACAGCAAAAGCAGTGCTCAGAGGTCAGCTTATAGCAATAAATGCACACATTCAAAAAGAAGAAAGGGCCAAAATCCAAACATTAACCCTACAAGTGGAACAAGTAGAAAGAGAGCAGCAAAAGAAGCCCTCGAGCACCAGAAGAAAGGAAATAATAAGAATTAGAGCAGAATTAAATGAAATAGAGAACAGGAAAACAACTGAAAGAGTTCACAAGACCAAAGGCTGGTTCTTTGACAAGATTAACAAAATTGATAGACCATTGGCCAAACCGACAAAAGAAAAACAGGAGAGGAAGCAGACAACCCGTATAAGAAATGAGATGGAAGATATCATAACAGACTCAACTGAAATTAAAAGAATGGTAACAGAATACTATGAAAAATTGTACTCTAACAAATTTGAAAACCTAGAGGAAATGGACAAATTTCTAGAAACTCACTACCTACCTAAACTAACACAAACAGAGGTAGAACAACTCAAAAACCCATAACAAAAGAAGAAATTGAAAAGGTAATTTAAAAACTCCCAACAAAAAAAGCGCCCTGGCCCGGATGGCTTTACTGGAGAATTCTACCAAACTTTCAGAAAAGAGTTAACACCTCTACTACTAAAGGTATTTCAGAGCACAGAGAAGGATGGAATACTCCCAAACTCATTCTATGAAGCCAGCATAACCCTGATACCAAAACCAGGTAAAAACACCAAAAAAGAAAAGAAAATTACAGACCAATATCCCTCATGAACATTGATGCAAAAATCCTCAAAGAAATTCTAGCCAATAGAATTCAACAACATATCAAAAAAATAATTCACGATGATCAAGTGGGATTTATACCAGGTATTATGCAGGGATGGTTCAACATTGGAAAAACAATCAATGTAATCCATCATATTAATAAAACAAAAGACAAGAACCACATGATCTATCAGTCAATGCAGAAAAGGCATTTGACAAAGTCCCACATTCATTCATGATAAAAACTCTCAACAAAATAGGAATAGAAGGGAAATTCCTCAACATAATTAAGGGCATTTGTACAAAGCCAACAGCCAACATCATCCAAAATGGAGAGACTTTGAAAGCATTCCCCTTGAGAATGGGAACCAGACAAGGATGTCCTTTATCACCACTCTTATTCAACATTGTGCTGGAGGTCCTAGCCAGAGCAATTAGGTTAGAAAATAACGAAAGGCATCCAAATTGGTAGAGAAGAAGTCAAAGTATCTCTATGTGCAGATAATATGATCTTATACACAGAAAACCCCAAAGAATCCACAAGAAAACTACTGGAACTAATAGAAGATTTCAGCAAAGTTTCATGATACAAGATAAAGATAAAAAAATCAGTTGGATTCCTTTACACAAACAAAGAGAACCTTGAAGAGGAAATCACCAAATCAATACCATTTACAATAGCCCCAAGAAGTTAAAATACTGAGGAATAAATCTAACCAGAGAAGTAAAAGATCTATACAATGAAAACTACAAGGCTTTACTGCAAGAAACCAAAAGAGACCTGCATAAGTGGAAAAACATACCTTGCTCATGGATAGGTGGACTCAACATAGTGAAAATGTCAATTCTACCCAAAGCGATCTACAGACACAATGCAGTCCCGATCCAAATTCCAACGGCATTTTTTAATGAGATGGAGAAACAAATCACCAACTTCATATGGAAAGGGAAGAGGCCCCAGATAAGTAAAGCATTACTTAAGAAGAAGAACAAAGTGGGAGGCTTCACACTACCTAATTTCAGAAACTTAATATTATACCACTGCAGTAGTCAAAACAGCCTGGTACTGGTACAACAACAGATATATAGACCAATGGAACAGAATTGAGAATCCAGACATAAATTCATCCACCTATGAGCAGCTGATATTTGACAAAGGCCCAAAGTCTGTTAACTGGGGAAAAGACAGTCTCTTTAAGAAACGGTGCTTGCATAACTGGATATCCATCTGCAAAAAACTGAAACAAGACTTATACCTCACACCATCCACAAAAACTAACTCAAAATGGATCAAAGACTTCAATATAAAATCAAAAACAATAAAGATCATGGAAGAAAAATTAGGGATAATGCTAGGAGCCCTAATACATGGCATAAACCCAATATGAACCATAAGTAACAATGCACAAGCACCAGAAGAGAGATAAATGGGAGCTCTTAAAAATCAAACACTTATGCTCATCAAAAGACTTCACCAAAAGAGTCAAAAGACAACCTACAGACTGGGAAAAAAGTTTTGGCTACAACAAATCCGATCAACTTCTAATCTCTAAAATCTACAAAAGACTGCAAAACCTCAACAACAAAAATACAAATAACCCAGTTAAAAAATGGGCAAAGAATAGGAACAAGCACTTCGCCAAAAAAGATATTCAGGCAGCTAACAGACACATGAAGAAATGCTCACCATCATTAGCCATTAGAGAAATGGAGATCAAAACTACAATGGGATACCGTCTCACCCCAACAAGGTTAGCATTAATCCAAAAAACACAAAATAATAAATGTCAGAGAGGCTGTGGAGAGTGGAACACTTATATACTGTTGGTGGGAATGTAAAATGGTACAACCACTTTGGAAATCGATTTGACACTTCCTTAAAAAGCTAGAAATAGGAGTACCATACGATCCAGCAATCCCGCTCCTTGGAATATATCCTAGAGAAATGAGAGCCGTCACGGGAATAGATATATGCACACCCATGTTCATTGCAGCACTGTTCATGATAGCAAAAAGATGGAAACAACCTAGGTGCCCATCAGTGGACGAATGGATAAACAAATTATGGTATATTCACACAATGGAATACTACGCAACGATAAAGAACAACAGTGAAGCTGTGAAATATATTATAACATGGAGGAATCTGGAGGACATTATGCTGAGTGAATTTAGTCAGTCACAGAAGGACAAATATTGTATAAGACCATTATTACAAGAACTCAAGGAAAGGTTTAAACACAGAAGAAAACATTCTTTGATGGTTATGAGGGTGGGGAGGGAAGGTGAGGGTTATTTACTGACTAGAATGGTAGATAAGAATTATCTTAGGTGAAGGGAAGGACAGCACACACCACAAGGGAAGTCAGCACAACTGGACTAAACTGAAGCTAAGAAGTTTCCTGAATACAATCAAACACTTTGAGAGACAGAGTAGCAGGGATAGGGGTCTGGGGACCATGCTTTCAGGGGACATCTAGGTCAATTGGCATAACAAAGCTTATTAAGAAAATTGTCTGCATCCTACTTCGGTGAGTGACGTCTGGAGTCTTAAAAGCTTGCAAGCGTCCATCTAAGATGCATCAATTGATCCCAACCACCTGGAGGAAAGGAGAATGAAAAACACCAAAGACACAAGGAAAGTATTAGCCCAAGAGACAGAAAGGGCCACATAAACCAGAGACTTCATCAGCCTGAGACCAAAAGAACTAGATGGTGCCCGGCTACCACCAATGACTGCCCTGACAGGGAACACAACGGAGAGTCCCTGATGGAGCAGGAGAAAGGTGGGGTGCAGAACTCAAATTCTAGTAAGAAGACCAGACTTAGTGGTCTGACTGAGACTGGAGGTACCCCGGAAAGCAGGGCCTGCAGATTCTCTATCAGCCCCGAACTAAAACAATTTCCGAGGCCAACTCTTCAGACAGGGATTGGACTGGACTGTGGGACGTAAAGTGATACTCGTGAAGAGTGTGCCTCTTAGCTCAAGTAGATCCAAGAGACTAAAAGGGCCGTTTCTGTCTGGAGGTGAGATGGGAAGGCAGAAAGGGTTAGGAGCTGGTTGAATGGACATGGGGAATCAGGGGTGGAAAGGAGTGTGCTATCACAGTATGGGGAGAGCAATTAGAGTCACATAACAATGTATGTATAAACTTTTGTATGGGGAAAAAATAAAAATAAAAACAAAGGGGTAGCAGTTCCATGATCCTGGGTGTATGCAGATGCCTTAGTTCCAGCATCTCCTCACCCCCACTGTGTGTGCCAACTCTGTCTTAGTTTCCTAGGGCTGCCTATGAATATCACAGATTGGATGGCTTATAAGAACAAAAATTTATTGTCTCACAGTTCTAAAGACTAGAAGTCCAAATCAGGGTATCAGCCATGTTGATTCTTTCTGAGAGTCCATGTGTCTCCTAACTTCTGGTGGCTCCTGGCAATCCCTAGCATTCCTTGGTTTGTAGATGCATCTTTACGTGATGATGGTGTCTTCCCCCGTGTCTCTCTGTGCCTGTTCTCCCCTTTTATAGGACACCACTCAAAAGGAATTAGGTCCTACCCGACTCCAGTATGATCTCACGTTAACCTAACAGATAACATCTTCAAAGAAGACCTTATTTCCAAACAAGGTCACATTCACAAGTACAGGGATTAGGACTTTTTTGAAGGATGCAATTCAATCCATCATAGGGCCTAAGGCCACATATTCTGTTATTTATGATAGTATTAAAATCTCTGGCCCTGTTTTGGTCATCTACTGCTATGTAACAAACTTATCACTGAAACTTATAGACTTAAAATAAGACCGTCCATTTATCATCTCTTGAGTCTGTAGGTTGACTGAGCTTAGCTGGGTGATTCTTCTACTCCATATGTGTATCATCTGGGGCTTCAGTCATCTGGATGATTTCCCAAAGTTTGAACATTCAAGATGGCTCACTCATACTGTTGACAGTTGGCCCTGGCTTTTGACTGGAGGCTTAGCTGGGGCTTTTGGATAGGATGTGTTGGTGCTCCTCCAAATGATCACTCAAGGAGGTTTCTTGAGCGTCACCCAGCATAGTAACTGCATTCCAACAGGGTGCATTCCAAGAGGTGAAGGTGGAAGCTATAGATCTTTTCAGTCATGCCCTTGAATGCTAGACAGCATTATATCTTTCTCATCGTGTTGGTCAAAGCAATAGGCCAGTCTCAGTACAAACAGAGAGGAGGTAGTCTCTATTTCTTGGTGGAAAGAGTGGTAAGAACTTGTGGTCGTCTTTAGTCCACTCAGACCCTATGCCCTTAGGGTTTATACATATTTGATCCATTTCCCCTAAACCCCTCTGACCTTCCACTCATAAACTTCCACTATGAGTTTACATTCCATCTTTGTTTGTCGCAACTTGCGATTAATCTCATTTTTCCTTTCAAACTCAACTGAGTAGTTAATTTTTTTAAATTTTAATTTATGACAGAAGGAATCCACCCTCCTTTTAATTCCAGAGTTGTACGCACGTCCATTTAGTGTGGCTCATTTCCTTTCTAAATGAAATGAAATTTACATTTATATAGCCCCTTACACACCACATGGGATACTAAAAAGCCCTACACAGCAGAAACTCTTCACAAGCTTAGAACTGAAGTTCCTATAGCAGACAAATCCATCCTCGTAGTCTTAGACCGCCAAATGCTATATCTACTCTGAGTGCCGAATGGGCTAGGACCAGGCAGGCAGAGAGGTAAAACAAGATATACTTTTAAAAATGAACTGCCTAGGTGTACGTATGTCTGGATTGAGCTGCTGAAAGAGCTCAAATGGAGATGTAGATGTGTCTAAAAATGTTTCTCCATTGGCATTGATATGGCCCCATCTAACAATAATGTTGATGCTAATGTTTTCTTCTTGTGTTGAATGAGAAGAGAATCAAAAAACAAGTAAAGCAGAAAATGTGCTAAAGGTAATAAGAGATTACACCTAACCTTACACATTACACGAAAGTTATTCTGACACAGATCAAAGACTTAAATGTGAAATAAATCAACACATCTTCTACCTTCATAACTTTAGAGTAGCTAAAGATTTCTTAAGCAGGACAGCAAAAGCATTAACTAGACAAGAAAAGGTGGATAAGTTAAACTTTATGAAAGTTAAAAATTTCTATTCATCAAAAGACAACATATAAAGAGTGAAAAGGCAAGCCACAGACTGGGAGAAACATTCACAATACATACATCTGAGAAAAGAGTTGTGCCAAAAATATATAAAGAACTACTATAAATCAATAAGACCAACAAACCTTTCTTTTTTTAAAATGGGCAAAAGATTCGAAGAGTCACTTCATAAAAGACGATATCCAGATGACCAATGTTGTTGTTGTTAGGTGCTGTCAAGTTGATTCCGACTCATAGTGACTCCATGTGACAGATAAGTACACACAAAGATGCTCAACATCACCAGCCATCAGGGAAAAGCAAAGTAAAAGCTCAAGGAGATACCTACTACCTCACCCCTTCCTTCTTTAGACGCTTGTTTTGCGGTTTGTGAGATTGGGGAGGTGGGAGGGAATCATAGGGCTTCCCTGGCTTCCTTCTTGCAAAAGGCCCAGGTCAAACAGAGGAGAAGGTTTAGCTTTAAATCAGTTAGAACTGTTTAATATTTCAAGGGCATGACATTTTAAATTCTGAATTGGTTGGTTCTGTATTGGCAACTTAAAAGGACTATCGGACAGGAAAGTCACGAGAATGCCTGAGTTTTTATCCAGCATCAGGGGTGGAATTTCGCCCACTGAATAAGTCGTGAAAAGATGGGGAAGACAAAAATCAACGTGCTTTCTGGCTATGTCCTATGAGTTAGGTTTGTTCAACATACTGTTTCCATGTAGAAAACACAAGCGCTGTAGAGTCTTTATTCCTTTAATCAAAGGGGTCTTAGAGAGCAGCAGGAGCCCTGGTGGCACGGTGGTTAAAGCACGCAGCTGCTAACCAAAAGGTCGATGGTTCGAACCCACCAGTGGCTCCACAGGGGAAAGATGTGGTGATCTGCTCTCCTAAAGATTACAGCCTTGGAAACCCTATGGGGCAGTTCTACTCTGTCCTATAGGGTCACTGTTAGTAGGAATTGACTCGATGGCAATGGGTTTGGGTTTGGTTATAGAGCATCAGATATTTTGATTTTACAAATGAGAATTCTAAAGTCCAGAGACTTGGATTCAGATGCTAACTATCACCAGGGAATAAAATTCCTTGATCAAGGACCTTAGTCTCTTGAGCTTCAGTATCCTCATAAGCATATCCAAAATCTTTAAAGAAAAAAAGGAAGAAGACGTGAAAATAAGAATATCTGCATCCCTAGGCATCGGTATCAAATGACACTGTGCGTGTATTGTTGTTGTTGTTAGCTACTATGGAGTCGACTCCAACTCCTGTGCATCATCCTCACCATCACCAGCACGTTCCAGTCCATTGTCCGGCTATTGCACCAACCCATCTCACTGAGGGTCTCCCTTTCCCTTGTTGGCCCTCTACTTCACCAAACACGATGTCTGCCTCCAGTGGTTGATCCCTCCTAATGGTGTGTCCAAAACAAACAAGTCAGACAATGTTCTGTTGTGACCCATAGGGTTTTTATTAGTTAATTTTTGGAAGTAGACCGCCAGTCCTTCTTCCTAGTTTATCTTAGTCTGGAATCTCTGCTGAAACCTGTCCACCATGGGTGACCCTGCTGGTATTGGAAATACCGGTGGCGTAGCTTCCAGCATCATAGCAACATGCAAGCCACCAAATAGGACAAACTAACAGACGGGGGTGAACAATGTGCGTAGAAGTGCTTCAATTGGAAAAAGATATACATGTATAATCTGTCATTATTATTGTTTGCCACAGGCTCAGGACTAGGGTACGGGCCTTCTGATGTTTTATCTGGTCACTTTGCACTTTACAACACTCCCTCTGCTTTGCATATTTATGATATATGCCATCAGAGAGGTGAACCCATTTAAAGAATGGACACCTCAAAGTGGCTGTTCTATTTAATTGACAGGTGGTTGGCTTGAACTGGCTGATCTGAGAAAATGGTCAACCCATTAGGTTTATACACATATTCTAACGTGATTTCATAGCTTCAAA
Source organism: Dugong dugon (assembly GCA_030035585.1). Lineage (NCBI taxonomy): Eukaryota > Metazoa > Chordata > Mammalia > Sirenia > Dugongidae > Dugong > Dugong dugon. The sequence continues at coordinate 164,241,641 of CM057483.1, forward strand.
ACAGCAATTTGTCTTCAGTTACGTTAAAGTAAAGCTAGCATTAAAGCTTACTTCAATTACCAGGATACAGTAGATATTGTAGGTGTCACAGGTTGAACAACACCTATTCTGACTCCAGAACATAACTTAGTACATGAAATCTGATATTATAATTTTATTTTATGAGTCATTTTACATAAAAGGAGAGTGAACATATTTTTAATCCAGTTATTTAAATTTTTTAAATTTTTATACTAAATCATATATGTGTGTGTGTAACATACATGCATATATAAAAAGAAACCAAACCAGTTGCTGTCGAGTCAGTTCCAACTCATGGTGAACCCATGTGTTACAGAGTAGAACTGCTCATAGGGTTTTCTTAGCTGTAATCTGAATGGAAGCAGGTTGCCAGGTCTTTCTCCCATGGTGCTGCTGGGTAAATTCAAACCACCAACCTTTAGGTTAGCAGTCAAGTGCAAACCATTTTTACATATGTTAAATACCCTTAAAGTCCACATTCTCACATCCCACCATTACCCAGCATTCTGTGACAATCCAGAATTCTCTGCCCCCTGCCCACTGATCTTCTTTCTTGCTATCTATAGAGAAATAAGTAATGAACCTAAGAAGTGATTTCTTTATAACCTGTATCTATGGAAATTACTCAACAAGCACCAAATAACACCCCTTGAAACTAGCCAGTTTTTTGGATAAAAAGCATAAGACTATCAAAATAGAGCTTCACATCCCCAGAATTCAACGACTCTCCAAACCATGAGATTATTAACTCCAATTTTAAAAAAAATAGCAATATATGTGTAGAGCAGAAGTCAAATGAATGGGTCAGAATATCAGAGAGGGGATAAAACATTTCTCTAGCAACATTGCATTCTTTGTTAGAATCTGGGATAGTGGAGCAGTCATCATGGCCAAAAATTGCCAGCAAATGTCACAAAAGCCACAGTCCATTTCTAAATTGCCCCTAGCATAGGTTCTACCAAGCTGAGGAAGAAAATAACTATTTTTCAGTAGATGCTAAAAAATCAAAATTAAAAAGCATGCATCTGGTAGAGCCACTGTGAAGGCAAGTAAAAGGGATAACATGTGTCCTTTTAAGCCCATTTTTTTGGAGTGAACTTTAGTGGAGCACATCTACATTACACAAAAATGTTCCCTTGTGGAAGAAGTTCAGAGGAATTTCCTTTTAATTATGCTCTGGAGACCAGAAACAAGCCACCAGTTTTCCCTTCTATATGATATCAGAATGAATCAACAAGATGATTTTGCACAGGGATGACATATGGGACAGAAAAATTAAACATGTTTCTAAGAGGAAATTGCAATCATCAAAAAAAAAAAAAAAGAAAAGTGAAGCAAAATATTTCATCAAGTGTACAGGTAGAAAAAATAATTCAGTTTGGTCTCTACTCTTTAGGAGCAAAAGAGAAAGAAGGAAACCAAAGACTCAAAGAAGAAACTAGACTACAGAGCTAATAGCCTACACAAGCCACGGCCTCATCTACCCAGAGACCACAAGAGTTAGATGGTGCCCAGCTACCACTATCAAGGATTCTAATCAGGGTTACAATAGATGGATCCTGATAGAATGGGAGAATAACACGGAACAGAACTCAAATTCTTAAAAAGTCCAGACTTACTGGACCAGTAAGGACTCCCTGAGACTATCGCCCTGAGATAAACTTTAAACCTTGAACCAAAACTATTCCAAGGTCACCTTTTAGCAGAATAACATATTGGCACAAAAAATAAAGGATATTACCCGTGAGTACCAGGCTCCATTAAAAAACCATCTATATGAGACCAAAAGGTCAGCAATTACTCTAAAGCAAAGATGAGAAGATAAAGGGGCAGGGAAACAAGAGTGCTGGAAACAGAACAACCAGAACACAATTAAAGAGAATGTTGACACACTGTAGAAAATGTAATTAATGTCACTGAACAATTTGTGTAGAAATTTTAAAATGGGAACCTAATTTGCTGTTAAACTTTCACTAAAAACACAATAAAATAATAACAAAGTTTGGAAAAAAATAAAACTCTGTAACTTCCTAACCCAGAAAACTTCTCTAGGGCTGACTGGACATGTGGTTTGACCACAATATAGCATTTGTTGTTCATTTTTTCCTATATGCAAGTGCAGAGAATATTTCTCTGACTTCTAAAATAATTGAAAAAAATTGCCGCCAGTTATATATGTGTTATGTGTGCAGATATAATGTCTTAGTTATCTAGTGCTGCTATAACAGAAATACCACAAGTGGATGGCTTTAACAAAAAGAAATTTATTCTCTCACAGTCTAGGAGGCTAGAAGTCCAAATCCAGGGCATCAGCTCCAGGGGAAGGCTTTCTCTCTCTGTCAGGGGAAGGTGTTTGTCATCAATCTTCCCCTGGTCTAGGAGCTTCTCAGCACAGGAACCCCAGCTCCAAAGGATGCACTCCCTTCCTGGTTCTTCATTCTTAGTGGTAGAAGGTCCCTCTGTCTCTCTGCTTGCTTCTCTCTTTTATATCTCAAAAGAGATTGACTCAGGATATAGCCTAATCTTGTAAATTGAGTCCTGCCTCATTAACGTAACTTCCTCTAATCCTGCTTCATTAACATCATAGAGGTAGGATTTACAACACATAGGAAAATCACACCGGATGACAAAATGATGGACAAAATCACACAATACTGGAATCATGGGCTAGCCAAGTTGATACAGGTTTTGGGGGGACACAATTCAATCCATAACATATAGATAAAAACTTTTTCACTATAATGCCAATTTGTTTAAATGCCATGAACTTGGGGATCATGTCTTGGCCATCTTTATTTCTCCCCATATTACCCTCACCCTCAGCCAACTCCTAATGTGATTCTTCACCAATAGGCATTCAATAATGTTTGCAGGATCAGTTTCATCTTGGACTATCTTGACCCACTGCCAGAGAACTACTTGTCTGATGAAGATTCTGGCACACTGCTCAAGAGAGAGGCTCAGAGCGACAGAGATAAAACATTACAGCAAAATCACTTCAAACAAATGTCTCAGAGGTTCAGGTTTGAGATCCCTAGCTATGAAGATCCAGCAGATTCAGACAAGGCTTCAGGTGTATGAAGGGTTACGAGTTGGCTTACCAGGGCTCTCTCTGCAGAAGAGGACAATGTTTTCTATCAAAGAGCTTACCCCAAGGAAACAAAGCTGATTTGGGCACTTAAGTTTCACCCAAGGGCAATGAATTTGTATGAAAGGAGAGGCCACAATTTTGAGTACGTGCTGCTCAAGCTAGAATCTGACTGACAGGTGGTAGGGCACAATGGCTAAAAGCCTACAACAAGCAGCTCTGTGACACTGAGCAGATGACTTAGCCTCGCTATGTCTCAGTTTCTGTGGCTAAAAAACTGGGTCATTACTATTATCCCATGTTGTTGTTGTTGTTAGTTGTCCTCCAGTGGATTCCGACCCCAGACGACCTCATGTGTGTCAGAGTAGAACTGCTCCATAAGGTTTTCAGGGCAGTGACCTTTCCAAAGCAGACTGCCAGGCCTGTCTTCCAAGGTGCCGCTGGGCAGGTTCCAACAGCCAACCTTTCGGCTAGTTGTCGAGTGCTTAAGCATTTGCGCCACCCAGAGACTCCCATGGGGTTGTGAAAATTGCATTAGAGTGGCTTCCAGTTTCTGAAAAGCTGACAAATCCATGAAAAGCTGAGGAACTCATGAACTGAAGAAGTAAAATTATGAAAACTTTAAGATGTCCTGAGGGGGTGAGAACAAGGCTGTCACAAACAAGTGGGAAGAGGAGAAGGCAGTACCCTGAGGTGGAAGACAGCAGCTGCAATAAGGGGTGGTAGGTTAGGGGATAGCTTGAAAGTTTGATTGCAGTTTTCCTCACATTGCCTTGAGGTTATCGTTATCTGTCTCACCACTGGAGACATCCAGGGTGTCCAGGGGCTGTGAGGGTAATATCCAGACAGCACAAAAGTCCTTCTGTGGTGAACAGCTAATGAAAAGAGGTGTAGGATGGAAAGGGAAAAATAATAACTCTATAGTGAAGCGACTTGGCAAACACATCACTGACCAAGTGATCAAGGTGAACATCACCAGCCGTAGGTCACGTTGTTATCATGTATCTCTGATATGATGCAGTGAGAAGGGAAATTTGCCTCTGTGGTATTTTTCCCAAAAACCCAAACCCTGTTATAATTCTGAAAAAACAACAGGCAAACACAAATTGAGGGACATTCTACTAAATATCTAACCCAAAAAAAATGAAACCCATTGCTGTTGAGTCAATTCCGACTCATAGCAACCCTACAGGACAGAGTAGAACTGTCCCATAGGGTTTCCAAGGAGCTCCTGGTGGATTTGAACTGCCAGCCTTTTGGTTAGCAGCCAAGCTCTTAGCCACTGCACATCCAGGGCTGCAAATACCTAACCAGTACTCTTCCAAACTGTCAAAGTCAGGAGAAACAAGGAAAGCCTGATAAGCTGTCACAGATCAGAGAGACTAAAGGAGATATGACAAATAAATGCAATGTGGGATCCTGGATTGCATAGCGGAAGAGAAAAAAAGGACATTAGTGTAAAAACTGATGGAGTACGAATAAAGTGGGTAGTTTTGCCAATAGTATTGAGCTAATATTAATGTCTTATATTTGAGAAATGTACCATGGTTATGTAAGATAATAACATTAGGGGACGCTATAGGGTCGCTATGAGTCGGAATCGACTCAACAGCAACAGGTTTGTTTTTTTTTTTTTTTTTTTACAGGGTAAACAGTATACAGGAATTCTTTGTACTATCTTTGCAACTTTCCTTTAAATCTGAAATTATGTCAAATTAAAAGGTTTTTAAAATGTAAAACAGATACAAAAGACTCTGCGATCCTCGATATTCACTTACCCAACCACATGCCCTCCAAACCCCTCAGGACTGGAGGGGATTGCCTCGGCCTATGCTGCTTCCTTCTAAGAGTTTACTGTTGAATCCTCAGCAAGTGGAGTTGCCTGGTAGAGTAGCAACAGATGGGGTTCGTCAAAAGTGGTTTATGAAGTTCTATTTCTAGAAATAGTAGACTAGGTTGTTTTGGACCAACCCTCCCGCCAAGGACAACTAAATATTGGACAAGTATTTAAATGTCTTCTCGAAGTCTTCAGGCAGCTACCAAGGAAGTGAAGAATAACAAATCAGAGTCAGGAAAGAAGAAAAATTCAGAGATGTGAGCCTGGCATCTGGGGATTTATTTCTACTCCGACTAATTTTCAATTCAAATAAAATACAGAATGATAATGGTGATTTTTTTTAATATAAAAAATATTATAAGCAACTATATGTTAAAAAATTTGAAAACCTACACTAGATGGATAAATTTCTGGGGGAAATGCCAAAAAGGAGTAAAACATTTACAGATGAATAAGCATTAATTAAATTGAAATGAGAAGTAAAGACCTTCCAAGCCAAAAGGAGCAAGTCAAGATGGTTTGGCAGGTGAGTTATATCAAACTTTCAAGGGATAATTCATTATCTTATACAAGTCATTCCAGAATGCAGACAAAGTGTGAAAGCTGCTAACTTGTTTTATGAGGCTAATATCATCTCGACTCCCAAACTAGTTAAAGGCCATTAAGACTTAAAAAAAAAAAAGAAAAAACCTATACAGGCCCATTTCAACATGTGTGAACATGATCTAAATACCTTAATTTAAAAATTAGCAAAATAAAAAAATCCAACAGTGTATTAAAAAGTACATCATATGAAGTAGGTATCCATGATCCCAAGAATGCAAAATGGTTCAATATTAGGGGAAAAAATTGTATTAATGAAATTCACACATTAATAGTACCGAGGGAAAAAATATGTTTTTTTTCTCAACCAATGCAGGAAAAAAAAAAATGAACAAAGTTTCAGCACCTGTTGTTGTTGTTGCCGTCAAGTCAGTTCCGATTCATATTCACCCCATGAATAACAGAACGCAACACTGCCTGTCCTGCGCCATCCTCACAATCATTGTCATGCATGAACCCATTGTAGCAGCCACTGTGACAATCCATCTCATTGAGGGTCTTCCTCTTTTTCGCTGACCCTCTACTTTACCAAGCATGATGTCCTTCTCCAGAGATTGACATCAATCAGTTTCTACCTGATAACGTGTCCAAAGAAAGTAAAACAAAGTCTCCTGTTTATGACTTTTTTAAACTTCAGAAAACTAGAAATAGAATAAAATGTCCTTAATTTTATAAAGATGATAAGCTAAAAATATACAGCAAATAGTGTACTTAATGGGAAAACTTAGGCACAGACCCTTGGAGATCAGGAACAGACAAGGTTGCTCAGCATGCGGTGCTGAAGATCCTGGTCAACACTCTAAGGCAAGAAAAGAAAATTAAATGTGTCCACTGGAAGGGAAGAGATAAAACAGTGTCATTTGCAGAAAGCAGAATGAACTACATTTTTAAAAGTCAATAGAATCAAATGATAAATCATTAGATTTAATAATAGGTCAGCAAGGTTACTGATTCAAGATCAACTTAGAAAAATTAATATTTTCCTGTAATGGCAATAACCAGCTAAAAAACATAAGTAAAAAGAATGTCATCATAATGCCAGTAAAATGTATAAAATATCTAAGAATTAACAATGAATACACCAGACCTCAGCGGAGAAATTGTTGAGCTGTATTAGACAACATAAAAGGAGCCCTGGTGGCACCGTGGTTAAGCGCTCGGCTGCTAACCAAAAGGTGGGTGGTCCAAACCCACTAGCAACTCCGATGGAGAAAAGACCTGGCAATCTGCTTCCATAAAGATTACAGCCTAGGAAACCCTATGGGGCAGCTCTACTCTGTTCAACAGGGCCACTATGAATCGGAATCAACTTGATGGCATGCAACAACATTAGACAACATAAAACCTCTGGATTTATAGAGAGAGATTTTGTGTTCTTGGCTAGATCAACTTACTATTGTGAAGAAATCAATTCTTCCAAAATTAATCTATAAACTCATTGTAGTTTCTATGGGTATTCCAGAGGGATTTTTTAAAAAAACTTGTAAAAATTGTTCTGAAATACATGTAGAAGAGCAAATATACACAAATAGCTATTCAACTTTAAAAAAAAAGACAAAGTGGGAGGACTGAGCCTAGCTAAGACTTCAGATTACATAAATGCCATAATAAAAAAAAAGTAAGGCATTGGCCAAAAAACAAGCAAATAGATCAGTGGAAACAAATAGAAAGCCTTGAGACAGACCCATGAATGTATGAAATCTTAATATCTGAAGGTGCACCAGAAATTAATGGGAGAAAGAAGAACTGTTCTTTGTATAGCCTTGGGAAGAACTGGTTCATTATACAGAGAACTATAATGCTGGGTTTCCACTATGTATCATAGACAATATGAGCTTGAGCTTAATGAAAGATCCAAGGGTGAAAAGTAAAACTATAAAATAATAGAAGATAATGTAGGAGAATATCTTTGTGATGTAGGTGAAGGGAAGAGCTTAAACAAAAGCACAAGCCATAAAGCAAAAATTTTATTAATTTGACTTTGTCAAAATTAAAGACTTCAGGTTCACAAAGAACAACATGAAGAAAGTTGAGGAGTTTAAGGATGAGTACAAGTTTTCAAAGAATCCTCTGAGGAAAACGCAAGGAGGACTAAACCTTGTGATTCAAATATTTTAAACCAGCTGCGTATCTCTGCAACTATCCAAATTCAATTTATATTAAAAAACTTGGACCTTTGTTGAACAATTCAAAATGGCATGTGGTCTAAAGCCTTAATGTGGTATGCAATGACATTATGATTGTTCCTTCTTAATAGATTTTTAAGAATCATTGACGGTTACAAGTGGATGAGAGGGAACTTTGAAAACATCTAAACCTAGCTTATCAATTAATAAAATGGGAGCAGTGATGGTTCAGTGGTACAGTTCTCAACTCCCATGGGGGAGTTAGTTTTTTTGTTTTGGTTTTTTTTTTTAATCTTTACAGGAGCAGATCACCAGTTCTTTCTCCCTCAGAGCTGCTGGTGGGTTCAGTTAGCAGCTGAGCACTTTTAAACTATTTTGCCACCAGGGCTCTTCCATGGGGGAGACCTGGGCTGGATTCCTGGCCAATGCATCTCACATGCAGTCACCACTCATCTGTCAGCAGAGGCCTGCGTGTTGCTAAGATGCCAAACAGGTTTCAGAGAACCTGCCAGACTAAGAAGAACTAGAAAGAAAGCCCTGGCAATCTACTTCAGTCTGATTCAAAAGATATCATGGGAATGGCACAGGACTGGGCAGCTTTTCATTCAGTTGTGCATTGGATGGCCATGAGTGGGGCGGGGGGACAATTCTATGGCAGCTAATAACAACAATTGACAAAGAAAAATGAGACCAAAAACAGGTTTTTGGCTTTGTTTTCTGATGGGAATTCTGACTGCAAAGGCAAAATCTACAAGTTCGCATGTTCAAGTTTTCATGTTTTAAAATTCATTCTGCATGGGATTTTGTAATTTTGCTCAGACATTTGCCAACCCTCAAGTAACTGGGTCCTTTTAATGTGTCTTCAAAATAAACAAGAAATATAGGGAAATGAGTTACCTCTTGATACCTCCCCACACGTACTTTTCCTCAATAAATGAATAAAATCATATGTTTAAATTCTAAAAGCAATGGAGGTGAATACAATACATTGGTGTGAATCACAGAGGCCTAGGGGGAAGAACAGAGCAGCAAACTGCTTAGCACACCAAAGGAGGTCTGAGAAGGAGCTTTTCTGTAAACTCAGTGATGTTTCTTCCCTGCCGAGAGAGAATGTTGCCTAAGAGACAACTTTTATCACCCTGAGAACCACTCTGCTGAATGCCCAAAAATTATTCAACCTTCCCCCAAAGCCTCATTAAATTTTTTCCCAAATTTTGTAGATGACACTAATTTCAGTGAAAATTCTCTTAATGCTCAAGCATTCACAGTAAGACAGTACTTAACCTCTTAAGCTACCAGTTAAACTAGTTACCATAAAGTCCATTTCAACTCATGGCGTCCCCATGTGTGTCAGAGTAAAATTGTGATCCAAAGGGTTTTCAATGGCTGATTTTTTGTTAATAGATTGCCAACCCTTTCTTTCAAGGCACCTCTGTGTGGACTCAAACTTCCTACCTTCAGAACTCTTACACAATCACCACTACCTGCCCACTTTACTTTAAACCCTAAAGACTCCAGTTGAAGGCATCACTCAGACCCTACTGTTAAATAAGACTAATGGACGTATACTTGGTACCTAGCCATCATGTAACATAAATCCCTCCGATAGCTTGCCCTTTTCCACATACGATAGATTGAAGAATATGAAGAAAATTCAGCTATGGTATAGTCAACTGTAAACATAAACATTGGTCTAAAAGAGGAATTCCTTATTATCTGATTACAGAGCAATGTTTGCTGGTAGGATTTAAAAAAACATATTGTCTTAGTTATCTAGTGCTGCTATAAACAGAAATACCACAAGTGGGTAGCTTTAACAAACAGAATTTATTCTCTCACAGTTTAGGAGGCTAGAAGTCTGAATTCAGGGCACCAGCTCTAGGAGAAGGCTTTCTATCTCTGTTGGCTCTGGGGGAAGGTCCTTGACATCAATCTTCCCCTGGTCTAGGAGCGTCTCAGCACAGGGACCCCAGATTCAAAGGACGCGCTTTTCTCCTGGCTCTTCTTGCTTGGTGGTAATGAGGTCCCTCTCCTCTCTGCTCGCTTCTCTCTTTTATATCTCAAAAGAGATTGACTCAAGATACAACCTAATCGTAATGTCCTCCCTCGTTAACAAAACTGTCTCTAATCCTGTCTCACTAACATCACAGAGGTTAGGATTTACAACACATATGATAATTACATCAGATCACAAAATGGAGGACAACTACACAGTACTGGGAACATAGCCTAGCCAAGTTGACACACATTTTGGGGGGACACAATTCAATCCATAGCACATATATATAGCATTTTCATTCTTCAAAAAGAAAGCTTTAAAAATTAATGTTTGAGAGAGTAGACACAGCTGGGAAAATGGCAGTGGTGGCAGTGGCGTCATTTCTGAATCTCTTTAAGTTCTCACATTAAAAAAATATAGAATAGAGAGCAAAACCAAAAACTCATAGACAATGTTTTCAAACAAACTAGCTGATAAGGTATCCCCAGGAACTCCAAGATACAAGTGGGTAAAGAAAAAAAAAATCACCAAGAACCACAAGACCTGCATGGTATCAGCTTCTGTGTGGGAGACAGCAGGGAGAAACATCAGGTACTGAAGGGCCAGAGAAAGGGAGAATCTCAAAATAGCCAAGGTGTTCCCCTGGAAGTGGGGTGGACTGATTTCAGAACAGCAGCTAAAACTGCAGGGTTTGGCCTACTCCAACAGGAAATGAGGACCAGGGGTCCCAGTAAGAAAGACGAGAGGAGCTGGCACAACAAAGGCCCTCTGTGGACTCTCAAAATTTACACGGCAGGTTTTTTTTCCAGGACAAGGACCTACAATTAAGAGAAGCTGCAGGGAGTGGAATCAACATTGAGCAGGACAGGGACAACAGAGATTCAGGAAAGAGAGAGTCCAGATAAAAGGAGAGAGAAAAACTGAACCAGGACGTCTCGAAAAAATTACCATGTTCTCGAACATCATGTGGAACCAAGAGATGAGGTAGTTCTGTGAAGCTAGAAAAGCTATCTCAAACCCCACCTGCTCCACTAAGTTCAGGATAATTAAGTTCATGTAAAAATAAGCAACCGAAATTTACCAAGGTCAAATGCCATTAAAAGTTATGAAAAGAGAGAATAATAAGTGGAACAGCAACCCTACAGAAAATGCAAGCATGCCAGAAAATCATACTCACAGAACAGGTCAAAACCTTCTAATTCAAAATGAACTAAAAGACATCAAGAGAATGATAAAACACATGAAAAGATCAGAATTAGAAAAGCCCAGAAGTGAGGTGACAGAACTCAGTGAAGTTTATACAATGAAATATTACTCAGCTATAGAGAGAAACGAAGTCCTGATGCATGCTACAACATGGATGAGCCTTAAAAACATTATTCTGAATGAAATAAATCAGTCACAAAAGAACAAATACTGTATGAACCCACTTATATTGAAATATCTAGAATAGGCAAATATATAGAGACAGAAGTTTATTAGTGGTTATCTGGGGTGAGCAGTAGGGAGGGATAAAGGGGGACTCACTGCTTAGGGGACACTGAGCTTCAGTTAAGGGTGATGAAAAAAATTAGAAATGGATAATGGTAACAATTAAACAACATGATGAAAATAATTAATGTCACAGAACTGTACACGTGAAGAATGTTGAAATGGCCAATGTTTTGTTACATATATATTTACCACAATAAAAAAAATTAAAAAGAAAAGAAAAGCTAAATCAGAAGAAATTCAAGAATGAATAAAAACAGCATGAAATGCCTTCAGTGAGACAAAAGGTGAACAGGAGAGATTTTTTTTGTTTTGTTTTACAAAAAGTGAAGAAAGAGAGCAAAGAAATTTGAGAGAAAGTATCAAATATTGAAGATAGGCAAAGAAAATTCCACATATGGATAATAGGAATTCCTAAAGAAGAAAACTAAAAGAAAAAGTAAATAGTAAAATCTATCATTCAAGAAAACTTAACTACAATAATGATAATTTTTTCAAAAAGATTTGAAACTGCACACTGAAAGTTTCAGAAACTGCATATCTGAGAATGTTGTTGTAGTTAGGTGCCATGGAGTCAATTCCGACTCATAACCACCCTATGTACAATAGACCGAAACACTGCCCAGTCCAGCACCATCCTCACAATCGTTATGCTCGAGCCCATTGTTGCAGCGTCTGTGTCAATCCACCTCATTGGGGGTCTAGTCTTTTTCGCTGACCCTCTACTTTACCAAACATAATGTCCTTCTCCAGGGACTGGTCCCTCCTGATAACACATCCAAAGTACATGAGATGAAGTCTCGTCGTCCTTGCTTCTAAGGAGTATTCTTGCTGTACTTCTTCCAAGACAGATTTGTTCGTTCTTCTGGCAGTCTGTGGTATATTCAATATTCTTCACCAACACCATAATTCAAAGGTGTCAGTTCTTCTTCGGTCTTCCTTATTCATTGTTCAGCTTTCCCATGCATATGAAGCGATTGAAAACACCATGGCTTGGGTCAGGCTCACCTTAGTCCTGAGAATACTGATCCAGAATGACCAACACTAATACAGATTTTAATAACTTTTCTGGGTTTTTAAATAAAAAGAAAAATTCCTTTATCCATATAGGCAAAATGAGCCTATAAATTAATTATAAGGGGAAAATTAGGTTATCATCATCTTTTCAATATTAATGTGGTAAGCCAGAAGAAACTAGACTAATATATTTAAGATTCTCAAGAAGAAGAAGATGTTAGGCATGGATTTTACATCTAACAAAACTGATTTTCAGAGGACTTCTGGCAAAATGGCGCTCTAGGCAGAAGCACCAGGCCATCCCTCCACAGCAAAGATCCAAAAAACTAAGCCAAACAGAGAAAACAACAATCCTGAAACACTAAAACATCAAATGAGGAGATAAAGAAATGAACTATCAAGGACTATCCAAACCAAAAGAAATACAACAGGAAATCAGAGCAGTTAACCAGCAAATGACAACAACATCAAAACAATAAAAGAGGGAATAAATGGCATAGGTATAGAACCTTCTAATGGAGAGGAAGGCACGGAGATACCAAGTAATGGTAGACTGCTTCAAACTTAGAAAGATAAGGGTAAAGTTCATGGTAACCACAAAGAAAGTTAACAAACATACTCATAAAAATAAAGAGGAAGAACATAAAGTCTCAGCAAAAAAAAAACCTACAAAAACAAAAGAAATGAAAAAAATCCACAAACAAAAGTACCTCAGCACAGGAGAGTAAGAAGAACAAAGAAAACATCAGCACCACAAAAAAAAGCACTGCAAAACGACAGCAACCAACTCACATCTATCAATAATTACACTGAATGTAAATGGACTCAATGCACCCATAAATAGATGGAGAGTGACAGAATGGAAGAGAAAACAGGATCCATCAATATGCTGTCTACAAGAGACACACCTTAGAAACAAAGATGTGAATTTATTAAAAATCAAAGGTTGGAAAAAACTATATCAAGCTAACAACTACCAAAAAAGAGCAGGAGTGGCAATACTAATCTCAGATAAAATAGACTTTAAAACAAAATCCACCACAAAAGACAAAGAAGGACACTATATAATGATTAAGAGGACGATCCATCATGAAGAAATAACCATAATAAACATCTACGCACCCAATGACAGGGCTCCAAAATACATAAAACAGACTCTAACAACACTGATAAGAGAAATTGACAGTTCCACAATAATGGTAGGAGACTTCAACACACCACTCTCAGTAAAGGACAGAACAACTGAGAAGAAACTCAGCAAAGATGCAGAAGACCTAAAGGGCACAATCAGCCAACTTGACCTCATAGACGTATACAGAACACTCCATCCAACCGCTGCAAAGTACACATTCTTTTCCAAAGCACATGGAACGTTCTCCAGAATAGACCACATCTTAGGCCACAGAGCAATCCTCAACAAGATCCAAAACGCTGAGATAATTCAAAGTAGCTTCTCTGACCACAATGACATCAAGGTAGAAATTAACAATAGAAAGAGCAAGGAAAAAAAATCAATTACATGGAAACTGAATAACACCCTGCTTACACATCACTGGGTAATAGAAGAAATCAGAGATGGAATCAAAAAATTCCTAGAATCAAATGAGAATGAAAACACATCCTACCAAAACCTTTGGGACACAGCAAAGGCAGTCCTCAGAGGACAATTTATAGCAATAGATGCACGCATCAGAAAAGAATAAAGGGACAAACTCAAAACATTAACTACAGAACTCAAACAAATAGAACGAAAACAGCAAAAAAAAGCCCACAGCCACCGGAAGAGAAGAAATAGTAAAGATCAGAGCAGAAATAAATGAAATAGAGAACAGAAAAACAATAGAAAGAATCAACAAAATCGACAAACCACTGGCCAGACTGACAAAAGAAAAACAGGAGAGGACACAAATAACCCAAATAAGAAATGAAATGGGGGACATTACAACAGACCCAACCGAAATAAAAAGGATTATAACAGAATATTATGAAAAACTATCCTCCAACAAATTTGAAAACCTAGAGGAAATGGATAAATTTCTAGAAACACACAGCCTACCCAAACTACAACAAAGTGATGTTCAAAATCTGAACAGACCCATAACAAGAGAAGAGATTGAAAAGGTAATAAAAAAACTACCAACCAGAAAAAGCCCTCTCCCAGATGGCTTCACTGGAGAATTCTCCAAAACATTTACAGGAGAGCTTGTACCAGTACTACTCAAGCTATTTCAGAGCATAGAAGAGGAAGCAACACTTCCAAATTCATTCTATGAAGCCAGCATAACGCTGATACCAAAACCAGGCAAAGATGTCACAAAAAAAGAAAATTACAGACCAATATCTCTCATGAATATAGATGCAAAAATTCTAAACAAAATTCTAGCCAATAGAATTCAGCATCTTATCAGAAAAATAATACACCACGACCAAGTAGGATTCATACCAGGTATGCAGGGATGGTTCAACAACAGAAAATCAATCAACGTAATCCACCCCATAAATAAAAGGAAAGAAAAGAACCACATGATCATCTCAATTGACACAGAAAAGGCATTTGACAAAGTGCAACACCCATTCCTGAGAAAAACTCTCAATAAAATAGCTATAGAAGGGAAATTTCTCAACATAATAAAGGGCATCTACACAAAACCAATGGCCAACATCATTCTTAATGGAGAGAGGCTGAAAACATTCCCCTTGAAAACAGGAACAAGACAAGGATGCCCTTTATCACCACTCCTATTTAACATTGTGGTGGAAGTTCTAGCTAGAGCAATAAGGCAAGAGAAAGAAATAAAGGGCATCCAAATTGGTAATGAAGAAGTTAAACTGTCCCTGTTTGCAGATGATATGATACTATACACAGAAAACCCTAAAGACTCCATGAGAAATCTACTGGAACTAATAGAAAGATTCAGCAGAGTAGCAGGATACAAGATAAACATTCAAAAATCAGTTGGATACCTATACACCAGTAAGGAGAATGATGAAAAGGAAATCAGGAAAACAATACCATTTTCAATAGCCCCTAAAAAGATAAAATACTCAGGAATAAATCTGACCAGGGATGTAAAAGACCTACACAAAGAAAACTACAAAACACTACTGCATGAAACCCAAAGGGATCTACATAAATGGAAAAACATACCATGCTCATGGATAGGCAGACTCAACATTGTGAAAATGACAATTCTACCCAAGGCAATTTACAAATACAACGCAATCCCGACCCAAATACCAACAACATTCTTCAAAGAGCTGGAAAAACTAATCATTCACTTTATATGGAAAGGGAAGAAGCCCCGAATAAGTAAAGCACTACTGAAGAAGAAGAATAAAGTTGGAGGACTCACACTACCTGACTTCAGAACCTACTATACAGCTACAGTAGTCAAAACAGCCTGGTACTGGTACAACGACAGATACATTGACCAATGGAACAGAATTGAGAACCCAGATGTAAATCCATCCACCTACGGTCACCTGATCTTCGACAAGGGCCCAAAGTCCATCAGATGGGGAAAAAAACAGCCTTTTTAACAAATGGTGCTGGCAAAACTGGATATCCATTTGCAGAAAAATGAAACAGGACCCATACCTCACACCGTATACAAAAACTACTTCCAAATGGATCAAAGACCTGAATATAAAGCCTAAAACTATAAAGTTCATAGAAGAAAAAATAGGACCAACACTACAGGCCTTAATACACGGCATTAACAGGATACAGACCATAACCATCAACACACAAAACCCAATAGATAAGCTAGATAACTGGGATCTTCTAAAGATCAAACACCTATACTCTTCAAAAGAGTTCCCCAAAAGAGAAAAAAGAGAACCTACAGACTGGGAAAAAATTTTTGGACAGGACAAGTCAGACAAAGGTCTAATCTCTATAGTCTACAAGAAAATCCAACACCTCTACAATAAAAAGACAAATAATCTTATTTTAAAAATGGGCAAAGGAAATGAACAGACACTTCACCAAAGAAGACATTCAAATGGCCAACAGACACATGAGGAAATGCTCTCGATCACTAGCCATTAGAGAAATGCAAATTAAAACCACAATGAGATACCATCTCACCCCAGCATTACTGGCATGAATCAAAAACCCTGGAAATAACAAATGTTGGAAGGGCTGCGGGGAGATCGGAACTCTTATGCACTGCTAGTGGGAATGCAAAATGATACAACCATTTTGGAAAATGATATGGTGCATCCTCAGAAAGCTAGAAATAGACATACCATTTGATCCAGCAATCCCACTCCTAGGAATATATCCTAGAGAAATAAGAGTCGTCACTCGAATAGACATATGCACACCTATGTTCATGGCAGCATTGTTCACAATAGCAAAACTATGGAAACAACCTAGATGCCCATCAACAGATGAATGGATAAACAAACTATGGTACATACACACAATGGAATACAGTGCAACGAGAAAGAACAATGATGAATCTGTGAAGCATCTCATAACATGGATGAAACTGAAGGACATTATGCTGAGTGAAATAAGGCAATCACAAAAGGACAAATATTGTATGAGACCTCTATTGTAAAAACCCATGAAAAAGTTCACACACAAAATGTAACAACCTTTGTTAGTTACCAGGGATGGGAGGGGTGGGGGGGAAATACTAAATAGGCAATAGATAAGTGGTATCATGGGTGAAGGGTGAGACAGTACACAATACAGGGGAAACCAGCACAACTGGTACAAGGAAAGGTCATGGAAGCTCCATAGAGACATCCAGACTCCCTGAGGGACTGAATTCCTGGGTGGAAGGCTGTGGGGACCATGGTCTCGGGGAACATCTAGCTCAATTGGCATAACCAAGTTTATAAAGACAATGTTCTACATTCTACCTTGGTGAGTAGCGTTTGGGGTCTTAAAAGCCTGTGAGCAGCCATCTAAGATTCTCTACTGGTCTCATCCCTTCAGGAGCAAGGGAGAATGAAGAGAACAGGATACAAGGAAAAGAGTAGTCCAAAGGACTAATGGACCACAGCTACCAAGGCCTCCACCAGACTGAGTCCAGTACAGCTAGATGGTGCCCAGCTACCACCACTGACCTCTCTGACCAGGATCACAACAGAGGGTTCTGGACAGAGCTGGAGAAGGATGTAGAGCATAATTCTAACTCACAAAAAAAAAGACCAGATTTACTGGCCTAAAGAAGACTGGAGAAACCCTGAGAGTATGGCCCCCAGACACCCTTTTAGCTCAGTGGTGAAGTCATTTCCGAGGTTCACTGTTCAGCCGGGGAGTGGACAGCCCCATAAAACCAAATGGGACTAATGAGGCACAGCAGTCCAGGGACAAGGGCCAGAAGGCAGAAGGGGACAGGAAAGCTGGTGATAGGGAACCCAACCAAGGTTGAGTAAGGATAGTGTTGATGTGAAGTTGTTAACCATTGTCATAGGGCAACATGTGTACTAAGTGTTAAATGAGAAACTATTGTGTTCTGTAAGCCTTCATCTAAAGTGAGAATAGCAGCACAATTTGGAAGAGCGTAGTCAATGTCACTGAACTGTGCATGTAGAAATTTTTGAAATGGTGTATCTTTGGCTATGTATATTTTCACCAAAAAAAAAAAAAATAGGTCAAGAAGGGAGAGGGTTGACATGTTGTGGGGTTGTTAACCAATGTCATAAAACAATATGTGTACTACTGTTTCATGAAAAACTATTTGTTCTGTAAGGCTTCACCTGAAGTACAATAAAAAAATTAAAATTAAATTAAAAAAAACTGATTTTCAAGCAGAAAGGGCAAAAACTATTATCACTATTGAGGAACAGAGTTTTTCAGTCTTGTGGAATCCAGATTTCTGGGTTCCATGTAGGTTGAGATGACCAACCCAAGCTATCACCCTGAGATGATCTTTGAACCTTGAGCCTTGAGAAAAATGGTTTCCTGAAAGTCACCTTTAAGTCAAACAATTTACTGGCTTAATTGGTAAAGAATGTTTTACCTTGGGCATTGCGCTCTTTTATAGAACTATCTATTTGCAGTTTCAACAACAGAAACTCCAAAGGTCAGACTAGAGCTATATGTTAGGGTCAATCAGTAATTATTTTCCTTGTTCTTCATGACAATGCTGTATGGAATCGTACATGACCACAATTTGTTTTACCAATTCTATTCCCGGCTCTTTTCACATTTCAAAAGTGATGGCTTTTAGGTCCGGGAGGAAGCATCCTTGATTCACATACTTTTCAATGAGATAGAGAAAATTTTTACAATTACAAGTTATCTAAAGTGAATTCTGAAAGAACAGGGGTCGGGGGTGGGGAGTGGGGTTGGGAGTAGGCGCCTCTTCCCTTATTTTCAACAGGGTGAATTAAAACCTCTTATTTCAATTTGTATGTGTCTTTACATTATTCTGAGACTGTTGTGTGTGAAATGTGAGATACAGAAAATAAACAATTATGGGACATTCTGTTCTATAATTTCCTGTGTCCTTGAGAACTGTTGGGAAAATAATCAAAAACAAAATCTACTGTTAGCCCAGAAAACCCTTCCACAGAGATAGAAGAGAAGAAAACAATTTTATTGTTAAATAAGAATTAAACCAAAATGTGATGCACATCACAGGCAATCTGCTAAAGAGATTGCAAAGACAGAAAGAAATCTCACCCTTTTATGTAGCTAAGTGAATATCCACCAAACCAGTTGCCTTAGAGTACAACCTACTGCATACATGTTCTCAAGATAAACGATAACTAGCCCTCAAATAAAAGGAATTGGTAACACCATTCGTCACACATAGTCTGTCTAAAATTCACCTGGTAATTGGGGTGGCCATCTCTGTTAGTAGTTAATCCAAAGGAAAAATAAACGTCTTATATAGAAGATAGTTTTGCAACTTGAAGCCAAGCTCAAAAGATAAGACTCTACTCTCCCATGGAAGACTGGGAGCTAGGAATGCTATCTTTCTTGATGATTACATTTCAAAGAGGTGGCTCCCAGGTCCTTGAGAAAAACATTCCTGGGTTGTAAAACAAGCAAGAAGCTTATTTAGCTTTTAAGAAGATTTACATACATCTCAAAGGGGCAATGAAAGAATTTAGCATTACAAACTTTCTAAAGTTAATACTCTAAGAAAGGGAGGAGAGGTCATTTCCCTTTTTGGCGCCATCAAGAATTTTTTTTTTTTTTTCTTATTTTGGATTTGTTTTCGCCCTTACAGAACCAGGGTCCTTGGTGTGGAAGGAGGGAGACAAGATATAATACATAAGAGGCTAAGTTAAAAATCAGTAGTCCTTATTACCTACCTCCTTTGCCATGAGGCCAGAAGAAATGGATGGTGTCCGGCTACCATTAGTGAACTTTTTGATCAAGGGCTTAATAGTTAAATTTTGATCAAAAGGAGGAAATAATGTGGAATAGAACTTCAAATTCTTATTGGAAACCAGACTGACTGGATACATTGAGACTGGAGGAACCCCTACATTTGTTGCGTAGAAACAACTTTTAAGCCTTGAACCAAAACTATCCCATGAAGTCATCTTTAAACTGAACAACGATCATTTGATAATGTGTGCCTGGAGCACTGCACTCTTTTAAAGAAATATCTATACGAGATTAGATGGACAACAGTAACTCTAAAACACAGACGAGAACTTCAAAGGGCAGAGAGTCTAAGTCAAGAGTGGTGAAACAATATGGGCAGAGATAGAAACAATGGTGACACAATGTGAAGTATGTAACCCTGTCGATTAACAGTATATGTAAAAATTGTCGAAGGGATATATGTTTTGTTGTGTAGTTTCACCAAAAATAAAATCAACAGTAGTCTTGAATATTAATTGGAAGTATCAGTAAGACAGAAAACATATTTAATCTTTTTTTAAAAAAAAACTGCTTAGATATATATATTTCCTAGCTCTGCCCACTGAAGAGGCTTAGAAATAACAACCATCCAGTAACAATGGCACCTAGTTATAGTCCTGAAATATCATTTCTCATTAAAAGAAACTAGGACTATTTGGAGAAATGGGTGGTTCCAGTTCTGGGACTAGAAATGTGTAGGATGATCCAGGAATTTTTTATTACACCAGATATTGAGGCAGCTAATCGACTCAACAGCAACTTTTTTTAATGAAAGACTACAACGGTCGTGTCCAAAGGCCTCAGGAGGTAACGTGAAGAGGCCCCCACTGACCAAAGACGGGGGGTTTCAAAAGAAAAATAATTGCAGTCGATTGAAAGCCATCAAATATCTTTAAAACCATGACATACAATGATATTTAAAAAATTAATCTGTCACCTTTGAAAGATAAGTAAGATTATAGTGAACAAACTTACTGTCTTTAAAAAAGTGTGAATAAGGGGAAAGAATCAAGCATTTATCCCACCTTTCCTGTATGAACTGTATCACTGGGTAACCGAAGTGTAGCTGAAAAGTGTCTCTTTATAAAAGTATTCAAATTAATAAATGAAAAACAAATCATAAATTAGAATATTACTGTTTTGCAACCCCCAATGAATTAATGAATAAGGAAGACCAAAGAAGAATTAATGCATTGGAATTATGGTGTTGGCAAAGAATATTGAATATACCCTGGACTGCCTAAAGAACGAACAAATCTATCTTGGAAGAAGAACAGCCAGAATGCTCCTTAGAAGCAAAGATGGCGAAACTTCACCTCACGTACTTTGGACATGTTATCAGGAGGGACCAGTCCTCGGAGAAGGACATCATGCTTGGTAAAGAAGGCCAGCGAAAAAGAGGCAGACTCTCAATGAGATGGATTGACACGGTGGCTGCAACAACGGGCTCAAACATAGCAACGATTGTGAGGATGGCACAGGATGGGGCAATGTTTCATTCTGTTGTACATAGGGTCACTATGAGTCAGAACTGAATCTACGGCAACTAACAACAACCACAATGAATTAATGAATATTGGCATTGAGAAGCAACAGTCATTAACATCACAAAAACCCATTCAACCAGACATCCTTTGCCTCCTGCGGAAAGAACACACCACTCCCCTCTGTTTTTGGCAAAAGAATTGAACCTGAGTTTGGTCAAGCCTCTGGATCCAATTGCCAATTTGTAGGAACTAAAGAGGATAGCCCTGGTAGCTAAATGGTTAAGCACTCGGCTGCTGACTGAAAGGTCTGCGGTTCAAACCCACCAGCCATTCCATGGGAGAAGGATGTGGCAGTCTGCTTCCGTAAAGATTACAGCCCTGAAAACCCTATGGGGGCAGTTTTACTCTGTCATATAGGGTGACTATGAGTCAGAAATGACTCAATGGCAATGAGTTTGGTTTAATAGCTTAGAGAGGAGAGAGAAACATCGACCTGTACCGCAGACTGTGTGAAGTTGTACAGGTCAAAAGAGATCAATTATAAGAAAAGAGAGGGATGTGGGGGAATCTAGAAAAGGGACTTAAAAGACATATCAATTTTTTTTTTAATGGGCAAGACTAAGCTATAGTTTCTAGGCCCACCCACTTGGATAATAAAACTGTAAAGAAAGGCAAGGAAGTAGTGATTACTGTTAAAGTCAGGATTTTTATCAGTTGGCATCGAGTTGATACCAACTCATGGCGACCCCATGAGTGCAGAGTAGAACTACTCCATAGGGTTTTCAATACCTGTGACCTTTTGGAAGCAGATTGCCAGGCCTGTCTTCCGATACCCCTCTGAGTGGGTTCAAACCACCAACATTTATGGCTAGTAGTTGAGCATTTAACGGTTTGTGCCACCCAGGGACTACAAAAAGTAAGGATAGTGGTTACTTTAGGAGGAGGAGAGAGGGCTGAGGGGGAATTTTCAGGAGTGGACAGGCAAATTCCTCTTTCCAGACTTGGTTAGTGGTCCCAGTGGTGTTTACCTTATAATAATACACTAAGGTACACCTTTGTTTTGTGTGGTTTTCTGTATTTGTGTTTCATTTCACAATATAAATAATTTTTAAAAATGCTTATACTTATATTACTATCAATTTTGGCATATTTCCACTGTGGTTCCTCTCACCTACCCCCACTCACTCAACCCTTACATCTACATCATCTTTGGGGTTCACCCAGAAACCCTGGTGGTGCAGTGGTTAAGAGCTATGGCTGCTAACCAAAAGGTTGGCAGTTCAAATCCACCAGGTGCTTCTTGGAAACCATATGGGGCAGTTCTGCTCTGTCCTCATAGGGTCACTATGAGTTGGAATCAACTTGACGCAATGGGTTTTTGTTGTCGTTGTTGGTGTCAGCAGAAAGCATGAACATCTTGCTCAACTCCTGACTAGGACAGCAATGGAAAGCTAAGGTTAGGATGTATAGATGATTATTGATGGAATTTTGACCATTTAAAATAATTTCTGGGATCTGTAGGTTTGTTATAAACCGTTTCTGTTTTGGAAAGGTAGGGGCTTGGTTCAATACAGATTTTGCAAACAATGGCAAAGGGTTTTGAGAATAGTATTTTTTTGTGAACTGTCCTGTTAGCTATGGTACATGTGACATTTTCCCTGTGTTCTTTCAAGAACAGACTGTGGGAACATTTTCCATTTTGCTTTTGCCCTTACCTGGGCTGAATCTGATTTTTTCTGCTTTTGGTAAGAACGACAAAAAAATCTGAAAAGACTGTCAATCTTGAAGGCAAGTCTAGACAAGTGATTAGGTTAAATGTCCCAAACATTTCACCATAATAATCTAAGGTGACATGCTAGAGAGGCATAAAGAATAATCCTATTATATTTACATGCAGATATTGCCCTTGGGGCTGGCCTAATTAGTCCCGTTAATCACCGTGGCCCTTTCAGCGCTAAGCTGGTGAAAAGCTAAATTTAATTAATACTCTCTATCACCAAGCAGAGTTCCGGCTCTACTGGTGCCTGGGCTCACAGCTGTCAGGGGAATATTGCTGCATTATTTTTTTCTTTCCTTCAATAATCTCTGCTCAACTCTCCCAGTTCCCCAGTTACAAACATATAAGCAACTCAAGGACTATTCATCTTCACAGTCTACAGACAGTACACAGAATTGTACAAAGCAGACACAAGGTGCTACCCATTGAATTCCTTTTGTTACAGAAGAAACCATCTGCTGGAGAAGTTCACAATTAAGCAAGAAATGTGCTTAGTGGTTTGTTTGTTTGTTTGTTTTTTCTTTATTTTCAGTTGAGGTATAATTCACATACCGTGAAATGCACATATTTTAGGACTATAATTTGATGATTTTTGATAAATGCACACAGCTGGGTAATGCAAACACCCACCAAGATACAGAATAATACACGACCCCAGAGTGTTCCCTTGTGCTCCTTCCAGTCAATCAGCACCAGCCCCCAGAATCCCTCTCTGTTCTGATTAATAGTGTCATAGATTATTTAGGCCTATTCTGGAACTTCATAATATAAATGGGCTGGTACCTTTTTGTGTCTGGCTTCTTTCACACAACATAGTGCTCTGGATATTCATCCCTGCTGTTGTGGCTATCAGTGATTTGTTCCTCTTTATACCCGACTGGCAGTCTATTATATGACTATAACACAATTTTTTATCCGTTCTCTCTCTTTGTTTTTTTTTTTTTTGTTGTTGTTGTTGTTGTTTGTTTTAACAAAGAGAAATTTATTTCTTCACAGTAAAGTAGGCTAAAAGTCCAAATTCAGGGTGTCAGCTCCAGGGGAAGGCTTTCTCTCTCTGTTGGCCTTCTCATCAATGTTCCCCCAGACTAGGAGCTTCTCCGCACAGGGACCCCGGGTCCAAAGGACACGCTTTGCTCCTGGCACTGCTTTCTTGGTGGTATGAGGTCCCCCTATCCATTCTCTTGATAGACATTTGGTTGTTTCCAGTTTAAGGCTACTACAAATAAAGTTGCTATGAGCATTCGTAAACAAGTCATTTTGTGAATGTTTTGATTTCGTTTGCATAAATATCTAGGAGTAGGATTGCTAGATCATCATGTAGGTGTATGTTTTCTGTTTAAGAAACTGCCAAACAGTTCATAAAGTTGTCATATCATTTTACACTCCACAAAAAATACATGTATATATATAGAGAGAGATAAGTTCCAGTTGTTCCTCCACACCCTCTTCAGATTTTGGTGTTGTAATGTTTTTAATTCTAGTGAGTGTGGGGGGGGTATCTAAATGTGGATTTAATTTGTAATTTTCCAGATAACTAAAAATGTTGAACAAGTTTTCATGTGCTTATTGGCCAATTGTTTATCTTGTTTTTGTGAATTGTCTGTTTAAATCTATAGTTATTTATATCAGGTTGTTAGTCTTTTTATTTTTGAGTTGTAAGAGTTCCTTATAGATTCTGGATAATAGTTTTTTATACTAGTTACATGTTTTATAAATATGTTCTCCCAGTCTGTGGCTTGCCTATGCATTTTCGTAATAGTATCTTTTTCATACGTATATATACAAGATACAAAGGTATTTTAATGAAACATAATGAGACACTTCAATGTTAGTTTTTTTTACCAAAATCACTGATTATAAACATATGCATAATTGCAATAGGAATTTGCATTCATTTTAGTGTTCCTGAAATTTAGATGAATCACCCTTTAGACAATATATTTACTTTAAGAGAAATGTCTAAGCCTCATTTTCAGGACTGATTGCTTGGTCTCCTGCTGGTTTTCATGTTGAACATCATTATCCACTCACTTTAGTAAATGTTAGAGGCCCTGGTGGGCCAACAGTTAAGCTATGGACTACTAACCAAAAAGCTGACAGTTTGAATCCGCCCAGAGGCACCTCAGAAGAAAGACTTGGCAATCTACTTCTGAAAGATCAGCCATTGAAAACTCTAGGGGGCACAGTTCTACTCTGACACATCTAAGGTCACCGTGAGTTGGAACTGGTTTTTTGTTTGTTTTTGTCTTTTGGTTTGGGTAAATGTATGATACTTCGGGATACTGATGTACAGTAACATACCCTGCCTTCAGCTTCCTGGGAAGGACAGGCACTGCAAGGACGTCCCATGACGCTGTCTGGTCCTGAGGCGAACAGGAGGAGCAAGTCTGGGCAGTTCCTGGTGACCTGCACCTCCTCTGCCTGCTCCTGGGGGTCACACAGGGGCCGCTCCAGACTTCGGTGTTATTCTCCCAAATCCATACAGAACTGTGGTGTTAACAGTATTTTTTGATAAGCAGAAGTTCTTAACTTTAATGAAGTCAAATTAATCAATTTTTTTCTTTTATGGTTTGTGTTTCCTGTGTCCTGTCTGAGAAACCTTTGCCTATCCCAATGTCACAAAGATATTCTCTTGTGTTTTCTTCTAGAAGCTCTATAGCTTTAACTTTTATGTTTGGGTCTATGATCTATCTTGAATTAATTTTTGGATGTGATATGATGTAGTGGTCGAATTTCATTTCTTTCCATATGGGTAACCAGTTTTTCCAGCATCATATGTTGAGAAGACTATTCTTTCCCCTTTGTAATACCTAGCACCTTTGTCAAAAGTCAATTAAACATAATGTGTGGGTCTGTTTGTGGATTCTCTATTCTGATCCATTGACTTATTTGTATATTTTTATGCCAATATACTATCTTGATTACAGTGGCCTTATAATTATTCTTAAAATCAGAGAGTGCAAATCCTCAAACTTTGTTCTTCTTTTTAAGAATCATTTTGGCTAATCTAAGTCTTTTATACTTGCATGCATATTTTAGAATTAGTTTATCTATTTTTATGCAGAAGCCTGCTAGGATTTTGATTTGGCTTGCATGAATATATAGATAAATTTGAGGATAATTAACACCTTAGCAATATTTAGTCTTCTGATCTATGAAATGCATATTGTTATAATTTTTGCTTTAGTCAATTCTCTTAAATAAATTAAGAAGCTATTTTCAGAAAGTCTTTTACATTTACCCACATTGTTATCATTTCTGGTACTCTTCATTATTTTAGGTAGGTGTACGATTTCAACTGTAGCTAATTCCTTTCAACTTTAAGAATTCTTATGGTGCAGGTCTGCTATAATGAGTATTTTTAGCTTTTATTTATTGAAAATATCTTTATTTCTCCTTCTTTTATGAAGGATAGTGTCTCTGGATATTGAATTCCTCGTTGAAAGTTTGGGGTTTTTTTTTTGTTTGTTTGTTTTGTTTTTTGACATTTCTTAATATAATTCCATTGTCTTCTGTCTTGCATTGTTTCTGATAAGATATCAGTCATTACTTTTATGACTGTTCCTGTGTGTAATGTGTCTTTTTTTCCTCTGGCTGCTTTTAAAGTTTCTTCTTTGTCTTTGCTCCTCAGAAATTTAATTACAATATGCTTGTAACTGGTTTTCTTTGTGTTTAGCTTGCTTAAGATTTTTTTGAGCTCCTTGGATCTGTGATTTGATAGTTTTCAACAAGTTTGAAAATTTGGGACAACTATTTCTTCAAATTTATTTCTGCCTCCCTCAATTTCGCTCTCTCTTTTCTTTTTCTAATGAAAAATGCATATGTGTTATAACTCTTGGTATAACTACATAGGTCAATAACTGTGCAATGGTTCTTTTTTTATGTCTTGCTTTTATCTTGGTGCTTCAGTTTGGACGTGTGATCGTTAAGGTTAGCGTCAACTTGGCTAGGCCATGGTTCTCAGTGGTTTGGCAGATATTATGTAATCATCCTCCATTTTGTGATATGATGTGAGCAGCCAATCAGTTGAAAGGCCAATCAGCTGAAAGGCAATCAGTTTCCTTGGGAGTGTGGCCTGCATCCAGTATATATGGATGTCATAGCAAAACTCTCTCCGGATCCTGCATCCTACTCGTCATTCTCTGACTTCCAGTTCTTGGGACATGAGCCAGCAGCCTTCCACCTGACCTGCCAAGTTTGGGTTCATCATCCCCTGCAACCATGTGAGTCAGGAGAAGCCTCCAGCCTGATGCCTGACCCATAGATATGGGACTTGCCAGCCTCCATAACTGTGTGAGCTATTTTCTTGAGATAAATCTCTTTATATATTTATATGTATATGCTTCACTGGTTTTGCTCCTCTAGAGAATCCAGCCTAAGACATTTGGCACCGAGAGTGGTTCTAGAGGAACAAAATCATAAGGATGAGTTTTCTTTGACTTGGTTCTCAAGTCTGGCTAGCCTTAAAGGTGCTGTGATGACTCTGCCTCCAGTAGTAAGGAGGGCACTGCTAATCCATGGTATAAGGTAACAATAGAAATATGCAGCATATCACAACTCATGGATCAAATATTTGTGAAAGACAAGGCTCTAGGTGATTGCTTATTTGATACTTTTCTACAATTTTGCCAGAATGAGACGTATAAGGAAGCTGGTTGTTTGGTCCTACTTTTGCTAGACACAGTCTTGAAAGAAAGAGATGAGCTCAGAGCTTCAAGAGTCACAGCTCAAGCACCACATAAAAGACTTAAAAGTTGCCACTTGGCCCTAAAAGAAAGCCTTATTTCTGGTAGAAATAGAGCCGATATTGTCAAAAAACCAAACCCAGAGTCTTATCTTAAGAGTGGCAGAATTACAATGCCAATTGAATTCCCACTTCAAATGGTGTCTGAAGTTAAAATGAGGGCATTGACTGGGAAGAAATGGGATCCTGAAACTTGGGATGGGGACATATGGGCAGATAATCAGGAAGCTGGGGACACCGAGCCCCTAAATTCTGTTGAATCACTCCCGCCAACAGAATCAACCCTCTCACTCCCATCTGAAGAGATTATTCCATCATTGTCTGCAAAGCCACCCCACTCAGTAAAACCATTATCCCTTCCACCTCCATCTGACGAGATTAGCCCAGCTGTGTTTGAAGAGTCTTTTTCTGAAATATCACCTAGGGTGGCAGCTGGGGCATTACCTGGGGCATCACCTGAGGCAGATGCCTTACAAGATACTGCTAAATGTCCCCAGGACCCACCCCCACCACTCATTTTTGCTTCTAGACCTATAACTAGACTTAAGTCCCAGCGAACCTCAACAAGTGAAGCACAAAGTGTGACCCATGAGGAGGTATGCTACACTCCAAAATAACTGCTTGATTTATCTAATATATACAAACAGAAACCTAGGCAATATGTGTGAGAATGGCTATTAAGGGTGTGGGATAATGGTGCAAGGAACATAAAGTTGGATCAGTCCTGAGTTTATTGATATGGATCCATTAAGCACAAATTCTTCATTCAGTGTTTAAGCTCAAGAGGTTAGAAAAGGATCTAATAGTTTATTTGGTTGGTTCACTGAAGAATGGATTAAGCGGTGGACTACACTAAATCAAGCTGAAATACCAGACCTGCCTTGGTATACTGTAGAAGAAGATATCCAAAGGCTTAGGGAAATTGGCATATTAGAGTGGATTTATCAGGTTGGACCCACAGACCCATCCATGGAGTGCCCAGAGAACACACTTTTCACCACAATGGTGAGGAGCAAATTTACAGAGGGAGCCCCAGTATCCTTACAGACTGCTGTGATTGCTCTATTCTGTCCTATAGAGTCACTATGAGTCGGAATCAACTCAACAGCAATGGCTTTTTTTAACAGGTACAGGTGCTAATTTGACAAGGGATAAACTGTGATGGTTAAGGTTATATGTCAACTTGGCTAGGCCACGATTCTCAGTGGTTTGACAGATATTATGTAATCGTTCTCCATTTTGTGATCTTATGTGAGCAGCCAATCAGTTGAAAGGCCAATCAGTGAAAGCCACTCTGTTACCTTGGGAGCGTGGCCTGCATCCACTATATATATATAGATGTTCTGGCAAACTTCTCTCTGGATCCTGCATCTGACTCGACATCCTCTGACCTCCAGTACTTGGGATGTGAGCCAGCAGCCTTCTACCTGACCTGCTGAGTTTGAGTTCATCAGCCCCTACAACCACATGAGTCAGGAGAAGCCTCCAGCCTGATGCCTGACCCATGGATTTGGGACTTGCCAGCCTCCACAACTATGTGAGCTACTTTCTTGAGATAAATTTCTCTCTGTATATTTTGGTCCTCTAGAGAACGCAGCCTAAGGCAGATAGTTTCTATTGGCTTGTTTTAAAGTGCAATGATTCTTTCTTCTGCAGTTTCCAATCTGCTGTTAAGCCCATCCAGTAAATTTTTAATTTTATTTTGTATATTTTCGATTCTATAACTCCTCTTTCTCATAATTTGATATCCTCTGCGATATGCAGATGGTTCTGCATGATATGCAGGCAACACTCAAAAGTGGACAATGGTAGCACTACAGCCCGTTTCTGGGACCTCCCTGAAGGACAGTAGTGA
This sequence comes from Dugong dugon, assembly GCA_030035585.1. NCBI lineage: Eukaryota > Metazoa > Chordata > Mammalia > Sirenia > Dugongidae > Dugong > Dugong dugon. Next base: position 164,271,028 of record CM057483.1, read on the forward strand.
AGGAAAATCCTCCCAATGGGCAGAACTGTTAAGATTCCCCACATGTTCTATTATTGTGTCTATTTTTTCCTTAATATTTCTATTTTTACTAGCTATTTTATAATCCTTTCCCACTAATTCCAATATCTGTGTGTTCTGTGGGGTTTTTTTCTTGGTTATGTTTCACACTTTTCTGCTTATTCACACATATTGTAACTTTTTTAATATATACTTGGCATCATGAATGCTATGTTTTTGAAAGTCTAGATGTGGTTGTCTTCTTATAAAGAGTGTTGAATTTTGTTTTGCCTGAAAGTTAATTTCTGGTGGATCCGTTTGAACCTGGAGGCTTTGTTTTAGACTTCTTACAATGGGTCTATAGTATCCTTTCTCTAGAATTAGAATAGCCCTCTCGCAAGTCGTGGTCTTTCTAGGTCCTCAACTAAATGACCAAGGTATTGAGTGATGTATCTTTATTTTGGTCAGTTGGACCTCCTATTTCTTTTTTATCTCCCAAATCCCTAGTAGCTGTTCTCTATCAGGCTTCACGGAGTCTTGCCCTGTGCCTGTGCAGCTTAGTATTTGGCCAAAGACTCAAGGAAGCTCCTATACAGATTTCTGGGATTCCTATTCTGCTCAGGTCCCTCCTCTCTAGTAAATTCCAGTCAATTTAGCAGTCCCAAAATCTGATCTTTGTTTCCTGATCCCAGCAAGACCACTGCTCTCTGTTTGGGGTCTATTTCCCTGTGCTATAGTTTGGAAATTTTGGCCAAAGCAGAAAGCAGAGTAAATATGGAGTTTTCCTCAGGTATTTACTTCTCTCAAGTTCAAAACCATGTATTGTCTAGTGCGTAAAACCTCTTGCTTTATATGTTTTGTCCAGTTTAATAGTTGTTTAAGATAGGAGAGTAAGTCTGATAGCCATAACTTTGCCATGGTCATAACCAGGATCTTTCATTTTTACGCTTTAACGTTGTCAAAGATTTCCTTGAGGATGCATCTAAGGGCCCTTGCTAATAAATATTGGTGTCTTCAGTGTGGTCGTACTCTCTTCTGAGAAACTAATGACAGCTTAGGAACCTGTCTTCAAATAAAAGTGCATTTTGTAGGCAAGCCCGGGGTTTTCATGGATCCCCTGAAACCCCGTTATGAACGATGGCTGTCAACAGACTGAGAATTAAGAAAACCTTTCATCATCCTTTCTACAGCTATAAATATGTAGTTGTTTTTGTTTTGTTTCCAAAACTGAAAACAATCTGGTAACAGACAACACAGAGAGTTCAGATAAAACTTATAGAAAGTAAATAGGTTGGGATACCAGATAGGAATACATTTCTGTGTACACCTCAACAGGTGTATGATTTGCTTTATGAAATTAAGAAAAGTTTCAAGATATTACAAAGCTTTTTCCTAAGCAAACCTAAATGTAGACACTAAACCATGTTTTTATTTCTACTTATCTTGTTGTATGAAAATTGACCCAATTTATTGTTGTATGGCAACCAATTATTTTTATAGTAAAAATAGTTGGTCACTATATAGTTATCTTATTCAATTATGTACATAAGAGTTCTTCCATGAATATGAAAAGGAAATACACCAATAAGATAAAGTTTAAAACTGCACAGGAGGGCCTCACCTGTCTTTACACTGGTTCCCCCAGAAGCAGAATGTGAGATAAGGATTTGAGTCCAAGTAGTGTATTTAGGAGGTGGTCTCAGAGAACATTTGAAGGGGAGAGGGAAGTGAGACAGGACAAAGAAGAAAACCAAGAAAGAGAGTGTAATGAAGCAAGTTAGTACTTCGGAAAACTAGAACTTAATCCTGTTGAGGACCTCTGGGAACCCATGTAAAATATACACTTCAGAGATACCACATCCAACGAATGAGAGGGCTGGGATATCTGTCCACCAATTCTCATTAAACATTGGTTGAGGGTTGCTCCCAGGGGTGGGGATTCCCTGGCACTCTGGGCTGCTCTGTATAGATGGGTAGAAGGGCTTCAGTGGCCAGACAGATCCCACAAAGATCACAAGCGCTGGCAGTTGAAAGTCAAGCTGTCATACACATACATCCGTGCTAAAGGGAGCTGCTACATTCTTTTAAGCCAAAATGATAATTAGCCCTGGTGATGCTTAGAGTAAATATTAGTGGTTTTCCCCCATGTTATAGTTTCATTTTGTTCTGCAGGAAGACAGATGCCTCTCCTGGAGTCACAGTGACTTTGTATCTGTCAAACAACATACGTTCCCTAATACAACGTATTCAGAAAATAACGTTCAAATTTACTAGTTTGCTTTGGTTTGTACATTACTTCCCTCTAGCTATGGCAGCCAGAGCATCATTCAAACATGTTTATAATAAAGAACTAGATTCTCCACTGAACAAATTAATTTTCTCTCATGTATAAATTTATATATTTTTGCAAGTGACGTCACCATAGGATTCTACATGACAAGAGAAATAAACGTAGTCTGTTGAAGACTGCTTTAGCTCATCCTTTAAATTGAAATCTATAGTAACTTTAGGGTGAAAATATTTTCCTGGTGTACTTTGATTCCTTTGAAATAACTGCCTAATAATGGCTAATATTCTTTGAAGGTCAGGCTCTTTTCTAAGTCCTTTACGTGTATTAATTCATTTAAGCTTCATAACAGCCCCAGAAGGTACGTACTATTATCAGCCATATGTTATAATTAAAGACACAGAGAGAGATTTGTTGAAAAAAAATCATCTTACCCAAGGTTACTGAAATAATAAATAAAAAAATTCTAGAATTGAACCTCTCCTAGCCACTGCAACAGTTTCCCATCTGCTTTCAACTAGCATCAAATAACTTTACTATCCCACAACGTAACTTCAGAGATGACTTTCCTTTTCTCCTTCTCAAACTTTTACTGGATTTGTATTCCATTTGGGTTTTTTGTAAATGCCCCCTGAGAAATAGATCACTTCAGAATCTTGATGTACCTCATGGTAGAGGTTCCCTCCCTCACCCTCAGGTATTTAGCAGACTAAACCAATGTGCTCTAGACAGGGGTCAACAAACATTTTCTGTAAAGAACCAGATAGTTCGATATTTTCAGCTTTACCAGCCATAAAACCCGTAAACCAAATATGCCGCTGTGAAGTCAATTCCAACTCATAGTGACACTATAGGACAGAGTAGAACTTCCCCATAGGATTTCCAAGGCTGTAATCTTTATGGAAGCAGACTGCCACGTCATTCTCCCTCTGAGCGGCTGGCGGGTCAAACCGCCCACCTTTCGGCTAGCAGCTGAGCACTTAACCACTGCACCACCAGTGCTCCTTACCAGCCATATATCGCCCAAAAGCTATACATAGCGCAAAAGCAGCCATAGACCATTTGTAAACCAAGGCGTGTGACTGTGTGCCAATAAAATTTTATTTAGAAACACAGGCAGCAAGCAGAATTTGAGCTACAAGCTATAGTTTGCCAACCCCTGCTCTAGAACTGTAGAGCAATTGCAGTCTCTATCCTTAACTGCCTATGGGCTCCACTTTCAGAAACCCTTCAATATGTCAAGTTATTATTACACAATTTATAGGAAAAACTTATATGAAGTTAAAGCTAGAAGGGGCTTTGAGACCTCCTAGTACAATGAGGAAAATAATATGTTAGAAGATATTTCCACTGAATTTTATTTAAACAGCTTCTTTTAGTGCTCCTGAGCTTTGTTTATAAATGTAAGCTAGTGGAGGGAAGATTGGGAGAATTCACCCGTTGCTGTTAGTCAATTCCAACTCATAATGACCCTATAGGACAGAGTAGAACTGTCCCATAGGGCTTCCAAGGTGTAATTTTTATGGAAGCAGACTGCCATGTCTTTCTTCCATGGAGCATCTAGTGGGTTTGAACTGCCAACATTTTGGTTAGCAGCTGCACTTAACCACTGCACCACCAGGGCTCCTCAAATCTCATTAAAGGCCTTCAAATTAATTAAATGGGGAAATCAGTGTTAAGGTAGTAGGATCAAGTAAGAATGCCAATAAAACAACCTTTACATTTTATTCATAATTTGTAAACATTTAACTTTTATTCATATTTCTTATAATAAAATCAGGTGAGTGTATTAGTGACTCTTTGGAGTTAACCAAGTTGCATAAATACGCTTAACTTAGGAAATATTTTATACCCAGGAAAGCAGCTTAGATGCTAAGAAAAATTGACTGAATTATATGTAAGAAATCATAAATCTAGACTCTTGGGACATCTACATCAATTGGCATGACATAGTTTATAAAGACAGTGTTCTGCATCCTACCTTGGTGAGTAGCATCTGGGGCCTTCTAAAATACAGCTATTGGTCTCTTACCACCCAGAGCAAAAGAGAATTAAGAAAACCAAAGATCCAAGGGAGCAATTAGTCCAAAGGACTAATAGACCACATGAACCACAGCCTACACAACCCAGAGACCAGAAGAACTAGATAGTGCCCAGATACCACTACCAGAGGGTCCCAGACAGAGCGGGAGAAAAATTGCAGAACAAAAAATCAAATTAACAAAAAAGACCAAACTTACTGGTCTGACAGAGACTGGAGGAACCCCTGAGGATTATGGCCCTAAGACACCCTTCTGACCTGGAACTGAAGCCATTCCTGGAGACCACCTCCCAGCCAAACAATAGACAGTCCCATAAGATAAACAGTAACACCCAAGAGGAACGTACTCCTTAAAACAATAAATTATAGGAGATCAAAAGGGCAGTATCTGCCCAAAAGCAAAAATGGGAAGGCAGGAAGGGATAGAAAATCAGGACTAATGGAAATGAGGAACCCAGGTTGGAAATGGGGAGAGTGCTGACACATTGTGGGGAATGAAACCAAGGCCATGAAATACTTTTTGTACAAACTATCGAATGGGAAACTAATTTGCTCTGTAAACTTTCACCTAATGCACAATTTAAAAAAAAAAAGGCATTACAATTCTAGAATCATAAACTAAAAAAGACCTTAGAGATCAGCGATTACAATCCCTTCACTTTACATATAGGAAACTGAGGTTCAAAGAGATTCGATGATACGCCAAAGGTCACCCAACTAGAAATAAAGTTGGGAGGAAACCGACATGCATTTATGAGAGTCATGTTCCTATTTTAGGACCAAAAGGGTTCAATCCCAGCTCTGCTATTTGTAATTTTATAACTGCAGACAAGTTATTTAAACTTTCTGAGTCTCCACTTTATTATCTGTAAAATGAGGATAACTACTAACCAATCAAGATTTTGTAATGATTAAATGAAATATCATGTATAAAGTGGCAGGTATCTAGTAGTTGCTCAATAAATGATAGTTATAGTTCATTTGATAATTATTTATTATTTGATAATTCATTTGATAATTGTCTATATAGTAAGCACTGCAGAGCCCTGGAAACCATGGTGGCGTAGTGGTTAAGTGCTACGGCTGCTAACCAAAAGGTCAGCGGTTCATATCCACCAGGCGCTCCTTGGAAACTGTGGGGCAGTTCTACCCTGTCCTATAGGGTCACTATGAGTCAGAACCGACTCAGCGGCAACGGGTTTGGTTGTTTTTTGTTTTTGTTTTTGTTTTTTAATGGAGCCCTGGAGCCCTGGTGGCGCAGTGGCTAAGGGCTATGGCTGCTAACCAAAAGGTCAGCAGTTTGAATCCACCAACTGCTCCTTGGAAACCCAATAGGGCTGTTCTACTGTTCTATAGGGTCACTATGAGTCGGAATCGACTGGATGGCAATGGGTTTTTTTATGTCAGGGAATGGGACACGCTCTGCTCCTGGTACTACTTTCTTGGTGGTATCAAGGTTCTCCTGTCTCTCTGCTCGAGTCTCTCTTTTATATCTCAAAAGAGACTGATTTAAGACACAACCCAATCTTGCAGATTGAGTCCTGCCTCATTAACATAACTGCCTCTAATCCTGCCTCATTAACATCATAGAGGCAGGATTTACAATACATAGGAATATCACACTGGATAACAAAACAGTGGACAATCACACAATACTGGGAACCATGGCCTAGTCAAGTCAACACACATTTTTGGGGAACACAATTCAATCCATAACAGGTGGCTACTAGAAAAATATATAGCTCATATTATATTTTATGGGACAGAGCTGCTCTAGAGGAATGAATGAAAAAGTCACTGAAGAAGACTTCCCAAAAGAAGTAACGTTTGAACTGAGCCTTAAAGTTTTGGAATAGAATAATGGAAAACTAGAGCATTACTGACAATCAAAACAGTCTAGGCAATATGATTCCCCTTTTATCATGTGACCTTGAGCACATTCCTTAGCTTCCATGAGAAACCCGGCAATAGTAATCCCTTTTTTTACTTCCTCATAGCACTCTTGTGAGAAGGCATACTTTATGTAGTATATAGTACTCCCACTGGTAGCTCCGAAAATGTTAGAGAACTTACTTGTACATGGATGAATTGATGGATGGATGGATGGTTGGATGGATGGATGGTTGGATGGATAGGTGGATGGATGGGTGGATGGATGGGTGGATAGATGAATGGGAGGGAGAGAGGGAGGGAAGAGTGAAGGAAGAAAGGAAGGAAGGATGGATGCACAGATGGATGGATAGCATTCATTTTATAAATCCATTCAAGTATATGTCAGTAGCACCTTTATTAGGGTTGATTTTGCATAGTTATGCCCTTAGGAATTGTGGGGAACTCAAGAGTTACCCCTGAACCTAATGTGAAGAGGAATTTAGTGCTCTTTGCAAGTTCCTTCCATAGTTATTATTTAAGTAATATTTATTCTACTTCTAATAATATCATAATAATTGACACTAACTGAGAGCAAGGGTTTTGTTATATTCTCCACTAAATTGCCAATGTTTAGACTATGCCTGGTGCGTAGTAAGCACTGGATAAGAACTTCAACTGAACTGAATTGAATAGCATCATCGGAATTATTCTTGTCAAATATTTCCTAGATAGCCTATATAATGCGATGTACGATATTGGAGAATTCACAATTACCAAAAAAAATTGCAGCAGAAGACTTTTATCAGGAATATATAAAGAACTCTTACAACTCAATAATTAGACACACAACTCCATTAGAACATGGGCCAATGATTTGAATACACATTTGCCAAAGAAAACATATTAATGGATACTAAGAACATGAAAAGGTGCTCAATATCATTAGTCATTAGGGAAATGCAAATTCAAACCACAAGGAGATGTCACTTCACACCCACTTGCTGTGGTCAGGCGGTGTAGATGGCATGGCTAAGATGGCTATAATCCAAAAAACAGATAATAACAAATGTGGAGAAATGAGAACCCTTGTGCATTGCTGATATAAATGCAAAATGATACATCCATCTTGGAAAATAGTTTGGTAGCTTTTTTAAAAGTTAAACAGAAATTTACCATATGAACCAACAATTCCACTCCTAAGTATCTACCCAAGAGAAATGAAAACATACACACAAAGACTTGCATACTTCTATAGGTGTAATATGAACGTAATTTATAGTTGAATAAACTGATGCTTGGCTAAATTCAATGATGTTTCCAAGGTTGAGAAATTAGTCACAGGCAGAGTTAATATTCTAAGTCAGCCTTGTCTGATTCCAGAGACTATGTTTTTTTTTTTTTTCACTCTCTGTGCCACACTATTCCACACGACTGTACAGATAAAAAAGGTTTTTTGTTATTAAAAATAAAATATATTCACAATTGATAATGCCATGGACAAGAGATAAAATGCTGTAAAGAGTTGGTCTTTTTTTCCATAAAGTTCTATATTGGACAGTCTTGATAACCTCTCTGTACTTCCATTTCAGCATCTGAAAATAGAGATAATGTAGTTGTTAGGTACCGTTGAGTCAGTTCCGACTCACAGAACCCTACATACAACAGAGTGAAACACTGCCCAGTCCTGCACGATCATCAAAATCATTGCTATCTTTGAACCTATCATTGCAGCCACTGTGTCAATCCATCTCATAGAGGGTCTTCCTCTCTTTTGCTGACCCTCTACCAAGCATAATGTCTTTCTCCTGGGACTGGTCCCTCCTGATAACATGTCCAAAGTATGAGAGACAAAGCCTTGCCATCCTCGCTTCTAAGGAGCATTCTGGTTGTACTTCTTCCAAGACAGATTTGTTTGTTCTTCTGGCAATCCGTGGTATATTCAATATTCTTCACCAACACCATAATTTAGAGATAATATTAGTACCTAATTCATAGAGTTATTATAAGAGTTAATTACAGAGTTATTAAAGTTAATTAATGATGTAGTACAAGATTAAGTGCCTAGCGCAGTGCCCCACCCCTTGAAATGCTCAGTAAAAGTTATCTATCATTCTAAGTGCTGTTATTATAATACTTATTTTTAATTATTTCTCCACAGAGGTTGAAGAAAGGAAAGCAGATGTCACCTAATATATGGGGAATGTTCTCAAGAGTATATTGCATATTTAGCTTTAGGAATTATGGAAAAGCCATAATGGATGCTTTAATTATTTTGCATTGGTACAGGAAAAGTGCAAACATGATGAATATGCTTGGGTTGGGAATGTACTCTCTGAATAAATGAATCTGAGATTATGTCATACTAGTCAGCATGACATGGCCACAAAAATTATTTACTTCCCAGCATTGCTCAAATGTGTCTTTCTAAGCAAGATAAAGCAGTTAAGCAACAGCAATTAAGCCCCAGTCCCTCACGTGGATTTTACAGAAAGTAAACCTGCCCCCTACTCTGGTGGGTGGAACAAGGAGGGTTGGGTTAGAGGAGAGAGCAACATTATATGAGACCTCTGCCCCTGTTAGAGACGAGGACTGCTCTGGGGTGTGGCCCCTGGGGTTTGACCCATTTGTACAAATGCTGACAAAAGGATTATTACCATCACACACTTTGCCAGCCAGATTCATCCAGAAGGAAAAAAAAGAGCAGACCAGAATAGTGTCCTGAGTTGGGACAAGAATTGGGAGAAGGGAAAGGGAAGTGGTTGGAACCACTTCTTATTTTTCTTTTATACACCCAGTGAACAGGCACCTTTTCCTGATTTTGTAGTCTTGGCTGTTGAATGCACAGTTTAACCTGCCTGAGGGTCAAACTAAAGGTATATAGATGGGTCATCCCTATTCCTCTAGCCAGCTCAGGGATCTAGAACAAAAGTTGAAACCAAGGGCAGTGCTTGAGGAGCTTCTACCATAGTTGTTTTCAAGGTGGGAGTTTGAGGGAGTCATATCAGAATCAACTGGGGAGCTCTAGCAAACCACATCCCCCAGCCTACTTTTCCCATTGGGTGTAGGGAATTTTGCTGAAGCCCCAGTTGAGAAGGTCTGTTCTGGTGGCACACATCCTTCCTGATCCTCAGGGACCTTGCTTGGCTTTTCCTCCTTTCAAGAAAACAGCAGTACAAAGCAAAAAGAAAAGAGCAGTATAAGAGATAGTACTCCGGGTCTTCTCCACCATGGCAGGTAGGTGGACAATGGGACAGAGGTTCTCAAGGTTGACCAAGGTGTGCCAAAGCTGCCACAGTTTGGGTGACACAGAACTCACAAGTTTTGCCCATTCTTTTTCTCTGCAGGGGCTGAGGGCCTGGTGGGAAATTTGAGAAACCAGTGCCCATGCCTTCAACATAAAGCTAATGGAACAGAAAATTCCAGAGGGGACGGACAACATGCCCTCTAGGTTCAGCAGTCCAGGTTCTTGTCACATGATCATCCTTCTATAGAGAAGAACGGAATCCATTGTTTGATACGATACACCAGGTTAATCATGCTAAGTAGTCATTTAATCACATAGTCTTCATATGTATTTCTTTTAACCTTGCCCTCAAATCAATAATCGTGACTTCTCTAATTTTCCTTTCTCAGAAGTTTAAATGAAATCCACTAGACAACACTGGAATGATTTGAGAATAAGAGTAAAGACAATTTTGAGACTGAAAAATAAAAAGATTTTCTCCAATTGTTAACAAAAAAAGAAACATTTATTGTTACAGACCAATAGCCCTCATGAATACAGATGCAAAAATTCTCAACAAAATTCTAGCCAACAGAATTCAGCAGCATATAAAAAAAAATACATCACGATCAGGTGGGATTCATACCAGAGATGCAAGGGTGGTTCGATATTAGAAAATCAATCAACGTAATTCACCACATAAATAAAACAAAGGAAAAGAATCACATGATCATCTCAATCGATGCAGAAAAAGCATTTGATAAAGTCCAACACCCTTTCCTGATAAAAACTCTCAGCAAAATAGGAATAGAAGGAAAATTCCTCAACATAACTAAGGACATATATATAAAACCAACAGCCAACATTATAATCAATGGAGAGAGATTGAAAGCATTCCCCTTGAGAACAGAAACGAGACAAGGATGCCAGTTATCACCACACTTAATATTGTACTGGAAGTCCTAGCCAGAGCAATAAGGCAAGAAAGGGAAATAAAGGGCATCCAAATTAGTAAGAAAGAAGTAAAATTATCTCAATTCACAGGTGACATGGTCCTATACATAGAAAATTCCAGAGATTCCACATGAACATTACTGGAACTAATAGAAAGATTCAGCAAAGTGGCAGTGTATGAGATCAACACACAAAAATCAGTTAGATTCCTCTACACTAACAAGGAGAACCCCGAAAAGGAAATCAAGAAAACAATACCATTTACAGTAGCCCCCAGAAGGATAAAATACCTAGGAATAAATCTAACCAGGGACATAAAAGACAAGGAAAACTACAAAACACTACTCAAGAAACCAAAAAAGTGAAAAAACATACCATGCTCATGGATTGGAAGACTCAGCATTGTGAAAATGTCAATACTTCCCAAAGTGATCTATGGAGATAATACAATACCGATCCAAATCCCAACAACATTCTTTAATGGAATTGAAAAAGTAATCTCCAACTTTATAAGGAAAGGAAAGGGGTCCCAAATAGCTAAAGAAGAAGAACAAAGTAAGAGGCCTCACACTTCCCTATCTCAGGACTTACTATACAACCACGGTAGTCAAAACAACCTGGTACTTATACAGCAGCAGACACACAGACCAATGGAACAGAATTGAGAACCCAGAAGTAAATCCATTCAGCTATGGACAGTTGGTCTTTGACAAAGGGTCAAAGTCCATCCGATGGGGAAGAGATAGTCTCTCTAACAAATGGTGCTGGCAAAACTGGATATTCATTTGCAGAAAAATGAAATAGGATCCATACCTCACACCATACACCAAAACTAGCTCAAAATGGATCAAAGACCTAAACCTAAAACTATAAAGTTCCTGGAAGATAACATAGTGACAGTTAGAGGTCCTAATCTATAGCATAAATACACTATCAAGCATAACTAAAAATGCACAAACAACAGAAGATAAACTACACAACTGACGATGATGATGATGATGATGACTAATGCCATCAATTCCAACTCATAGCAACCCTATAGAACAGAGTAGAACTGCCCCATACGCTTTCCAAGGCGCAGAGGTGGATTCGAACTGCCAGCCTTTTGGTTGGCAGCAGAACGCTTAACCACTGCACCACCGGGGCTCCAGATAACTGGGACTTCCTAAAAATTGTACACTCACGCTCATCAAAAGACTTTACCAAAATAGTAGAAAGAGAACCTACAGACTGGGAAAATATTTTGGGCAGCAACATATCTGACAAGGGTCTCTAAAATATATAGAAAATGTCAACACCTCCCTAACAAAAAGACAAGCCACCCAATCAAAAAATGGGCAAAGAACATGAACAGACACCACCAAAGAAGACATTCAGGTAGCTAACAAACACATGAAGAGATGCTCATGATCATTAACCATTAGAGAGATGCAAATCAAAACTACAAGGAGACACCATCTCACCCCTGCAGAACTGGCACTGATCAAAACAACAACAAATGCTGGCAAGGCTGTGGGGAGACTGAAACTCTTATACACTGCTTGTGGGTAGGATTGTAAAATGGTGCAACCACTAATGGAAAACAGTATGGTGCTTCCTTAAAAAGCTAGAAATAGAAATACCATATGCTCCAGCAATCCCACTCCTAGGTATATATCCTAAAGAAATAAGAGCCGTGACATGAATAGACATATGCACACCCAGGTTCACTGCAGCATTATTCACAATAGCAAAAAGATGGAAACAACCTAAGTGTTTATCAGCGGATGAATGGATAAACAAAATGTGGTACGTACATACAATGGAATACTATGCAACGATAAAGAATAATGATGAGTCCACAAAACATCTTATAATACAGATGAATCTGGAGGATGTTATGCTGAGTGAAATAAGTCAATCACAAAACGACAAATATTGTGTGATACCACTTTTATAAAGTCAGGAAAAGGTTTACACACAGAAAGCAATGTTCTTTGATGGTTACCAGAGATGGGAGGGAGAGGGAGGAGAATCACTTACTAGATAGTAGGCACTTGTTAATTCTGGTGAAGGTAAAGGCACTACACAATGTAGAGGAAGTCAGCACAACATGACCAAGGTAAATGAAGTCACTGAGAGGTACACAAGAATAAAGGACAACTACGGTAAATGCTGTAACATGTACAATTCTACAACAACAGTAATAGCAACCAAAAATTTGTGGTTGGTTGCATAGGTAGATCTATATGCTATATAGGTTTGGGGAAGGCAGGGTGGAAATGGGGAGAGTGCTGACACGCTGTGGGGATAGCAACATCACGGAACGGTTTGTGTATGAACTGTTGAGTGGGAAGTTAATTTGCTGTATAAACTTTCACCTAAAACGTAATAGAAAGGAAAAAATAGAAACATTTATTGAAGGCTCTCTTTGTGCATATACTTGGGATTCAAAGATGAATAAGGCAAAATTCCTTTCTCTCAAACTTTCTAAGTCTGGTAAAGAAAACAGACAAATAAACAATTGTTATAATGCAATGCAGTATAGGAAGGGCAATATTAGAGGTATGTACATGAGGGAAAGACGGGGGCGGTATACTTCACATGTGATATGACATTTGAGCTGGATCTGAAAGCTAAGTGGTTCTCCCAGTGAAGGAGGGAGGAAGAGCATTCTAGGTAAAGAAATGGGAAAGGTAGGAGTACCGACATGGTGGTATCCTGGAAACAGCAAGCAGCTAGGGTGTTTAGGGTGAGGCACGAAATGTTAGCAGCTGAGGCTGAATAAAATCCAAAAACCCAAACCCATTGCCATCAAATCAATTCCCACTCATGGCAACCCCATGTGTTACAGAGTAGAACTTCCCCATAGGCTTTTCTTGGCTGTAATCTTTACAGAAGCAAGATCACCACGCCTTTCTTCTGTGGCACCACTGGGTAGTTTCAAACCACCAACCTTTAGGTTAGTAGTCAAGTGCAAACCGTTTACCCTACCCAGGGACCTTGAAGCTTAATAGAAAGGCAAATTGGGCACAATCTTAAATGACCTTTGAATTCCATGCTAAGGTCCATGTTAGCAACGGACGAGGGGAATGTACCGAAGAGTTTTAAGCAGTATCCAGTGTGATGAGGTAACGCTGACAGTGCTGCAGAAGGTGGCTGAGAGGCAGGAGCCTCCGCAAGACTCTATAGGAAACTGCTGCAGAGGTCCCAGCAAGCCCTGGTGAGAAGCTGGAGTATCTCAGAAGAGGTGGCAACAAAGAAGAGCCAGAGGAGAGAGATTCCTGGGGCTCACAAAGGAGCCAAGCTGACAGAGCCCAGTCCGTCTGAGAGTCTCTGGATTCCTCGCCTACCAATGCCAGTCAGTGTCTACGGACTTGCGTTTGGACTAAACAAAGTTCTCTATAAGTAAAAGAACTGCAAATGTGTTAAGACAAAGGTCAGTAAAATTTTCCCATGACAGGCCAGAGAGGAAATATTTTAAGATTTGAGGGTCATAAGGTCTCTGTCACAACTACTCATCTCTGCCTTTGTAGGGTGCGAGCAGCCTTAGGTATGACATAAATGAATGGGCGAGGCTGTGTTCCTACAAAACTTTATTTACAAAAATAGGCAGCGGGCCGTATTTGGCCTACGGGCCATAGTTTGCCCATCTTTAGGCCAAAATATTGAGTGTGTAAAATATTTTTGTTTTCCTAACGAATTAAATCAGGTTGGTCTTTTGGAAATTTGGTGTTTATATTGAGATTGAACCCAGAAGAATCATGATTTTTAATCCGGCACGTAGGTGATGGCTATATTCTACATTCAGTAGAACTGGTGGTGGCCAAAGGGTTAATTCTCTGCCAGAGTCAAATAAGAACTCCGGGAAAGCAGTCATAAAACATATTTTCTGTGAATCAATATCATTTCTGAAGGAAAGAAAGTTAACAGAAATATGTGTTCTGCTTTCAGAGTTACCAAAGAAAAACAATTGATAGAGTAAAATAAATAAATAAATAAATTATATATATATACATCTTTCAACCAGAAATTTCCTCCAGCAGGACTGCAGGGAAGCAATGGTATTTTGGGCCAAAGGCCCCTGGCCAATTGTGCTTACACAATGCACTTGAGGCTTCTCTTTGAAAAGCTGAAGTGCCATCATTGGTCATTCTCTAGTTGAATGGATAAGGTGCCCCAAGGCATATCCCGAATTCTTTTTCACTTATACTTTAAAGATGAAAGGCAGCAGCAGCAGCTCCTTCTAACACATTAGATCAAGGATGTTGGGCGAACATGGAGAACCAAGGCCAACAATAAGGCTGCGTCTACCTACTTCTATACTGAATACCGCCCCAGCCAGTATTGATGGCTAGATTTCTAAGTGACTGCCTCCACTCCATCAGCTCCCTGCTCCAGCAAAGCCCCACCTCCCCAAATAATAATAATTACAATAACAAGAGCGAACAGGTACTGGGAGCTTACTACGTACTGGGCATTGTTCTAAGTGCTTTCTGTATATTTACTCATTGAATCGTCATCACAATCCTAGGAAGTCAGTTACCAGTATTAACATCAGCATCTCGTTTTGCAGATGGGAAAATGTGAGGACAGACGGATGAAGTAACTTAGATGACAGAGCTAATGACAGAGCTGGGAGTCGGACCCAGCCAGTATGGCTCTGGCATTCACGCATGTTAACTGCCTTTATCTACCTGGTCATTACCCCCACCTACAAGCCTCAACCCCACCTCCACACATTTCTGGCCCCTTAGTAGCAACAAATTATTCTCTAGGCAGCTTCTTTGTAGGTTTATTTTTTAAATAATACATTTGGATGTCAATCATATCAATTAAAAACATGGCATTGGCTACACTTCTCTCTTTGTAACGCTCAGTTGGGCCCCACTGAACCAAAATCCCTGTTGAGAATGTGGATCATTCAGCCAAGTCAGCAACCATGTATTGAGAGCTGACTTTGACCATGCCACTTTCTGTTTTCTTATACAACACAAGTCCCATCGTCAGGCACTGCTGGGCTCTTTGTAGGGAGGGCCAATGAAAAAGCCAAATAAGCATGGTCTCTACAAAAAACTGTCATTCTAATTGCAATATTTCTCAATGCTGGTGGTGGCACATTAGCATCACCTCCAGGCTTCAGAAACAATACCAGAGCCCATGCCCGACTCTCAACCATTTGCGTTAGAAGCTCCAAGGGTGAGCCCAGGACAGTGGTATTTTTTCGGGAGCTCCCCAGGTGATTTTAATGAGCAGACCAGGCTTACCTATCACTGCAGAGAGAGACACACGTAAATGAGTAATTATGAGACCCTGTGGTTAGGGTAAGAGCAGAGTGCTATAAAAAGCACAAAGACAGAGCCACTACCTTGGACCAGGGCCCCCTCAGAGGCCTTGGCAAAGAAGGAGACACTGACCTGGTCTAATTGGATGAGCAAATATTCACAGGGTAGAAAAGACGGGAGCTTGGCTACTTCAGGCAGACTGAGGAGCAAGTGCAAAGACCCAGGGTTAGGCAAGAGGAAGATGTATTTTGAAAGGAAACTCTGGTTCCCATGGCTAGTCAGTGGGTATTGGAAGGGCAGGAGCCAGATTATCAATGGCCTTGGGCGTCATGCTGGCTGTCCTGCTTTCATCCTGCAGGTGAGGGTCTTGGCTGTCCTCCACTAGGTATGAACCAATACGCTTTTTCCCTAGTTGTTGTTGTTAGCTGCCATCAAGTCGGTTCCAACTCATAGCAACCTTACGTACAACAGCGAAACACTGCCCGGTCCTTTTTCCCTAGATCATCTAAAAGAGGACTCAATATTTTTCAAAGGAATTTTGCTTTAGAACTAAGGGAGGAAAAATAGAACGAAAATGGGAGAAAATCAAAGGTATAGAAACTAAATATTTCTTGTATGTATAAGTAATGTATGGAGCCCTTTTGGCGTAGTGGTTAAGAGCTCGGCTGCCAACCAAAAGGTGGGCAGTTCAAACCCACCAGCCGCTCCTTGGAAACCCTATGGGGCAGTTCTACTCTGTCCTGTAGAGTCGCTGTGAGTCGGAACTGACTCGAGGGCAATGGGTTTTGGTTTATTAAGGAACTCTCAGAAGCCCTGGTGGTGCAATGTTTAAGTACTGGGCTGCTAACCAAAAGGTAGGCAGTTTGAACCTACCCAGAGGCTCTTTGGCAGAAAGTCTGGCAATCTGCCCCCATCAAGATGACCGTATTTTTACACAAATAATGCAAACTTTCTACGTTTGTTTGCCAACCTCATCCTCTCTCCGTTGAGGTATTTTAGTAAGCCTGCTATGCTAATTTTTTTACAGCAACATGTAAAAAAAATAGCATAGCAGAACTTACAAAAATACCTCGCAGGGGGAGGGCGCAGTTGGCAAACAAACATAGAAGGTACTCATTATTTGCGTAAAAATACAGTACAGCCAAGAAAAGCCTCTGAGGCAGTTCTACCCTGTCACATGGGGTCATTATGAGTTGAAATGGACTCGATAGCACCTAACAACAAGAAGGAACTCTCAGGCAGGAGCCCTTATCAAGCAAGGACCATCTTCCAGGAGGACCTCCAGAAGGAAGCAGGACTTCTTCACTTGGTTTAAATTCTCCTCTTTGTGGAACATGGAATGCTCCTAAATCTACATTTATTTATCAAGGACAGAAGAGGATAAACCTTCCTGCTTGAGGGTCCCATTTTTTCCCAATTCCCTAAGTGTTTAAATGAATCCCTCATTGCAAAATTATAATTCTTCGAGTTTAACAATATGGTTATTTTACACCATTAATAGCTACAAGAAACTACATTAAGGATGGTCATTCAGTAGTTGTACGACTAAATCAAAATTAACCAAACCAAACTAATTGCTATGGAATCAATTCTGTCTCACAGCAACCTCGTGTGTTTCAGAGCAGAACTGTGCTCCATAGGGTTTTCAATGGAAGTAGATCTCCAGGCCTTTCTTCTGAGGCGCCTCTGGGTGAATTCAAATTGCCAACCTTTCTGTTAGTAGCCGAGCACTTAATCATTTGTGCCACCCAGGGACTGGGGGAAATCATTTAACCTTTCTGAGTCTCAAATTTCCCAGTTGCATACTGCAAGGTTATGCCTCAGTTCCTACCAGCTCTGAGATTCTGTGACTTCGATGGATTCTAAAATTTTACCAGCCCTAAAGTCTGACGATCAAGATTACTTCTAATGTTAACTCACCATGATTCCTCTGACAGCCCATGAAAGTTATTTTACACCTTGACACCCCTCCCCCAGAGAAATCAACTTATAATGTTGGTCTTTGACAAAATGTGGGCCTAGTACTTAAAAAATGCTGTCAGGTTGCATGCGGTTTGATGGAGCTGCTTAAGAAATCTGTCAACAGCATCCTGGGTTAAATCGTTGAGCAAGCGAACCGATTCTGTACTAACGTAGTTGAATATTTTCTGACAGCTGCGATAGCTTCTTTAGTGCTTTGTGTTCTGTCAACTGCTGGAGGTAGTTTCATAAAGAGGGATGAGTCTTTATGCATTAAAGAATGTCAAATATGGTTCAGTCACTTACATTTCAAGGACATTCAAGGCAAGGCAGTCCTAGGTCTATGTTAGAATGCCCAGAATCGGTCTGCTCCAAAGAAAACTTTTCTGATGTTTCTTCCTAGAAGATTAAGGTTAACTCTTGTCTGAAGATTTGGATTTCATCACACAGGTTAAAGATCATGGTTTTAGATATACAAAATTAAAGCGAATTGCTCAAACCCTGCTTTGGGTGTCCCAGTCCGCTACAGTGGCACAGCTCCATACCCCTACCCCTACCCCTACCTCCATTCCCCCTGAGAACCACCCGACTGCTTACATTGACAGTTTAGAATTGAAGCCCCAAAGACTAACTCAGATAGGTATTGGTTGTATTTTAACCAGACAAACGCATTGCCATAGAGTTGATTCTGATTCACAGCGACCCTCTAGGACAGAGTAGAACTGCCCGGCAGGGTTTCCAAGGCCGTCATCTTTACAGAAGCGGACTGCCACATCTTTCTCCCTCAGAGCGGCTGGTGGGTTCAAACTGCCAACCTTTTGGTTAGCAACTGAGCGCTTAACCACAGCACCACTGGGGCTCCTTGGTTGTACTTTACCCACACTCTGTAAGTGTGAAATATGCTGTTCAGTTCTTATTGCTGCCAAAGTCTCATTGTTACTGTTGTTAAAGTGTTTATGACGGTCCCATGTTCATGTAAGTGTTCTAGTTCCCCGTTACTCGAAGAATGGTTTGTGGACCAGCAGTCCCGGCACCGTCTGGGACCTTATGAGAAACACAAACTCTCAAGCTCCACTCCAGACCCACCAAATGAGAACTTGCGTTTTAACAAGATCCCCAGGTGATTGGTAAGCGCGTTACAGTGTGAGAAGCACTGGCTTGGCGTATAGACTTTGGAGTCAAACAGATGACCTGTGTGACTAGGCAGTGAAAATAAAATCTGACATTTGCTAAGGGCTTACTTCTGCCAGAATGGTGCCCAGGTCATCCTAATTAAATAGCACCTCTGAGGCCCTACTCTTTTTTCCAGGAATAGTAACACCTACCTCACAGGGCAAATGGTACGACAAAACTGCGAATACCTAAGACCAGGCATCACTATTGATTTCTCCCTCCCCACCCCTCATCTTCTGCCAGGACTGTCTGCCTTCCCTGCAAACTTTCTCTTGAGTCCACATCTCCTTCTCTCCATCTGCATGGCCAACAGCCATGTCCAAGTTATCATTACCCTTGCCTTGACCACCGTCATCTCCTGTCCATCTACACGGCCTGAACCACTGCAGTAGCCTCCTGACAGGTCTCTGAACATCCATCCTAACCCCAGTCCGTTCTTTACATAAAATTAAAATACATATGATTAAAAACCTTAAACACACCCAAGATACTACTATTGGTCTCTATTCACCTGGGGCAACAGAGGGAAAAGGAGAGAGCCAGGAATCAGAGAAGGAAATGGTCTGCAGGTCTAATTGCCTCCATGAACTACTACCTCCTTTGCCATGAGACCGGAAGAAATGGATGGCACCTGGCTACCATTACTGAGCGTTTTAATCAAGGACCCGCTAGTTGGCTCTTGATCAAATGGAGGAAACAATGTGAAACAGAACTTCAAATTCTTATTGGAAACCAGACTTACTGGATACATGGAGCCTGGAAACCCACGAATTTATTGCCTAGAAACAACTCTTAAGCCTTGAACCAAAACCATCCCATGAAGTCATCTTTAAACTAAACAACAATTTAACTCATTGAATAAAGAATGTTCCCCTTGAGCATTGTGCTCTTTTAAAGAAATATCTGTATGAGATTGGATGGACCACATAACTCTAAAACACAGACGAGAACTTTTAAGGGGCAGAGAGTCTAAGTTAATGGTGGTGAAACAATATGGGCAGAGAGAAACAATGGTGACACAACGTGAAGTACGTAACCTTGTCAATGCCGCACACGTGTAAAAATTGTTGAATGGGTGTATGTTTTGTTATGTATATTTTCACCAAGAAAAAAATTAAAAACCTTAAACGTAAATGCCACGGAGACAACCTAACGTAAGAGCTGATTTGTAAGATGTAGTAATTTCCAAGTATAAGCAAAACAGTGACTTAAGAGAGTTATATTAAATAAAGTTCTCATGGACTCTAGTAAAGGGGAGCCCAAACTGGAAGAATCTGCACATGTGACTCCACCCTCATCAGAGAAAAGGAAGCTCTGACCATACCTGGACATAGTCTCTGTCTCTCTCTCCTCCTCGTTCCCTCCCTCCCTATCTCTACCTATCTATCTCTCCATCTGTCTATATGTCTATCTATCTATCTCCTTTGTAGATCTACTATGATAGTGGACATGGATGCATAAGCTAGCACTGAGAACAACCATTTGCCTCCCTTTGTCTGATTTTCTGTTAGCTAGGCTTCCTTTTGAGTATAGTATGGCTTCCCATGAAAATTCTTTTAAGGTAGAAAACGTACTGATAATCACCCTGTCTACCTATCAGTCTTGCTCCTTAGAATGTTAATAAGTTTTCACTGTTTTATTCATTCATCCTTCATGAGACCTTGTGAGAGTTCATCCCTCCAGCCTCAAAGAACTCTGGGTAGACTGATGGAATCCTGTTCTCGACATCTGTGTTAGTTTGGCTGTATAACAAACCACCCCAAGCCCTAGTGGCTTAAAATAAGAACTATTTAGAAAGCTCATGATTCTGTGGGTCAGCAATTTAGGCTGGGATCAGCTGGCTGGTTCTGCTAATTTGTGCCAGTTTCGGCCAATCTCTGGATGGGGTCACACATGTAGCTGTGTTCAGCTGCCAGGCTGGCTGGTGGCTGGCCGATAAGCAGTGGAGAAGGGATTCATTTCTCTTCTACATGGCCTCTCAACCTCCAGTAGGCTAGCCTGGGCTTGGCGGCAAGGTTCCAAGAACAGCAAGAGGGTAAGCCCCAATGCACAAGCACTTTTCAAGTCTCTGCTCAGGTAGCATATGCTATTGTCCCATTGGCCAAAGCAACTCACAAGGCCAAGCCCAAAGTCAATGTGAGAGGGCACTGCTAAAGAGCACGAATACAAGAAGCAGTGAACAAATTGAGCCATGCTTGCAATCAGTCCACCATCCTTCAAAACTGATAGCCATGCCCTAGAGATGACATCAAGGAAACACTATGCTGACATCCTTGAGTCATTGTCTATCTTCAACACACCCAATAAGTGCAACTATTCTACACTATTTCCCTGAAGTAAGATTAGCCATGTGAATGAAATGAATTCAGGGAAAACAGCCCTTAACCACAGGAGACACTGCCACCTCTGCCTGCCCTATATTTGGGTGTTGTTACTATGGACACAAGGTATTAACGCATGACTCACATCCATGCTGTATCGTCAGGAATGGGAACAGGCACTGGGGAGTCAACTCTACCCCTTGGCATATCAGGAATCACAGTAATAAGTTTCAGCATCCGTAGGAGATGTTGGATTTTTCTAGCCTTCTGTGAAATTTGATTCACTGTGTCACACTACTGGAGCAAAAATGAGTGAAAAAGGAAACCATGTATGTTTTTCCAAAATACAGTTGGTGAGTAGAACGCTTCACACTAACCAGACTGAATTAAGAACTGCCTAAAGCAGTTATATTAGAACTTCATGCCAGATTCCGAAGTGACAAATTCAATAAAAACCGGTTCATCTTCTGGAACAGTTTATGAACACTGAATGCATGAGGGGGTGCCTTGTGAGGTTTCCCCCCTGAGTCCCAAATAGAAAGTGGGGCACAAGCCCCCTCCTTTTAGACACCACCCCTCAAACTATGTGGAATTTCTTACTAATTGTGTCTTTACCTCTTAAGATTTAGCCGTTAACATGGGAAGAAGCAAGAACACTGGTGTGTGGGCTCTTAAATCTTTTTCTCTTTCTTTGGGTCTTTCTCCCAGAACCTAAAGATCTTCCTGTCCGGTGAAGTGGAAGCATCTGCCTCCCCCATTTGTTCCTTCTTCCTCGCACTGTGATTCTTGATTCCTCCCGTTCTTTCCTTGGCCATAAACCTCATGACTCAGCAAGATGGCAAATGGGGAAAACTTAGGACAAAAAGGATATCACGTTATTATTTTCAAAATATTACCCCCACCTGCTTGTTTTCTAAATTATATTTTTGATTTAGCAGAAATAGAAACATTTTCCAAATGCAATGGTAGTGACTGTGTAGTGGCAAAAATATCCCAAAACTTGGCATCAACTTAAACCAGGAAGGAATCTGTGTTGGGCACAGCACCAGTCTTACGTCTTCTCTCTCCTTCCTTTCCATTCCCCTCCCAGATATTAATGGAAGCAACGCCATATGGTGGCAAGAAGATGGTTGTGGTCAAGAAACCTGGTTTTGGATCCCAGATCCTCTCTACTTGGTAATTGTACGATACGGAGCCAATTCATGACATTGCCCTGAGCCTCTGTTCCCCTTCCTGTACTATAGGGACAAAAATGCCTTTCCTCACAGGGTTGTGAGGAAAATGGAATAAGAAAAGGTATATAAAGCAGATGCCTAGGTCAGTAGCTGACCTATACTATAGCAGATGCTCAGTAAATGGTAGCATTAGTACACCCTCAGCTGATAGATTTTTCTACTCAAAGCATAAAGACCTGAACATCTCCCTCCGGCTCACCCCTTGACTTCTCAGGCAGGTGTTATCAGCTTGAATTCTCACCTTCCCTCCCGTAACAGCTCAGCCTTTCTCTGTAAAGGCTTCCCAGCAGATCTGAACTCAAATCCTTCCCAGGGCTGGGACTGGTAGGAGGAGGGGAGGGAAAGGATTTCTCCCCACCTGCCAGCAGGTGGAGGCCATTTTGTTTGCATAATCTCTTTATGCAATGCCTCGGGTCCAAACAGCTGTCAAAGCACTTTGCAAACTTGACTGCCTTTACAAAGCTTGTTCCAACTTGAAAGCCCCCCACTGAGATGGCGCCCCTCCAGGGTAAGGTGAAGAGGTTGCAAAACTGGGCACAGTAGCTCTTCCCAGCGATTAGGAAAGTCGGTGAAGAGAAATGCTTGACTCAACCTTGGGGCACGGGGGAATCTTAGGAGGAAATGACCCTAGCTGGAAGCATAATAAGAAAAGAGAGAGGGCCGGCTTTCATAACCACGGGTAGCCGGGGAAATTACATTTGTGATGCACCTAGAGATTTAATATGTTTTCTTCAAACCTGCATAACACTTGGAAAATCATAAATCAGGGTTTGGCCCACCACGGTTGGGGAGGGCTACAGCAGCATCATCGGAGGCGTTTTTAAATTATGAAGATTCCTGAGCCCTCCGCACCCCTCAAACTAATCCAGGGGATTGAGAGTGGGGCCTGGGAATCTGCATTTTAAAGCCCTCCTCAGGTGGTCACCCTGCTCCAAAAGCTGTTGTCCCTTATACCGATCTGGGAAATGATGGAATGGGGGGGGCCGGGGGCAAGGAACTAGACAAATCCAGAAGGCCCAAGCAACAACTCTGAGGCATTGAGATTTGTTTGGACAGTGGAGATAAAGAAAACCTCTTCCTGCTACTCCCTTTCCTCGCCCACCCCCAAGAGAAAGGGAACATCAGGCAGTAGAGTCTTCTCTCCCACAAACTGGGAGTTTCCTAGAGGACCCCCACCATGGGTATCTCAGTTAGCCTCTTTCCCAAATTGCATGTTTAAATCTCCTAAAGACCTCTCAAGAGGAGCCCTGGTGGTGCAGTGGTTAAAGTGCTTGGCTGCTAACCGAAAGGTCGCCCGTTTGAACCCACCAGCCACTCTTCGGCAGAAAGATGTGGCGTTCTGCTTCCAAAAAGATTTACAGTCTTGGAAACCCTGTGGGGTCTCTATGAGGTGGAATCAACTTGACGGTAGTGGGTTTTTAAAGACCTCTCAACTCAGCTGGTCGTACCTTAATTTTCTTTAAGGCAATGGCTCTTGATGATCTTCAAGCCACTGACTTTTTGAGACTCATGTAAACTATGAATTCTCTCCCCCCGAAATGTACAGGCACACAATGCTTAGCACTTTTTATTTTTTAGTAACAGACCTCGGCTAAAACTAAGACAGAATCCCATTTTAAACTCCTGATACACTGGAGGGCAAAACACCTTGGTTTTCATTACCTTGGAAACTACTTTCTAATTACTAGTCACGAAAAATTTGAGGAAAACTATCATCTGATAAGCGGCTAAGGTGCTCTTGTTAATTGTCTGAGTCAAACTAAAATGAAATGATGTTCTGAAAACATCAGAACTCATGTTCCCATGAGTCCCTATAAAAAGCACCACATCCGCTGAAATCAGAATTGTGTGCTGTTTACAAAGGAAAACTCTTTATTTTCAAGTCAGAGAGATAAGGAAGAAAAAGGAATTTTCCAAAATATGTACAGGTAGTTTCCAAATTTTGGACAGAGTTCATTTGTAAGGTTTTTGAAATTCAGAACACATTTTCTCACAAAATGGTGTCCCAAAAAGTGATTTGTTTTTCATATTAGCTCTCAAAACTCAGTGTAGTTTGATGCTGTTTAGTTCAATGTGGTTAAGGTCCCTGGGTGGCAGAAACAGTTTGCTCGTAATTACTAACCTAAAGGTTGGCAGCCAAGAAAACCCTATAGAGCAGTTCTACTCTGTAACACACGGGGTCACCATGAGCTGGAATCAATTCGATGGCAACAGGTTTGGTTTTGGTTAGTTTAATGCAAGAAATATATATTGAGCCACAACTCTGTACGGGGCACCAAGCTAAGGATTAGGGTTGTAGCAGCTGTTATTGATGGCCTATCCCATTTGAGCTTGGCCCACCCCTGTGTCCTCTGCAGCCACCTTCCACCTCGAGCACCAGAATTCTCCACCTCTCTGCCTGAGGACTCTCCAGAGCCACAGCGCATGGGTGGGGTATCTGAAAGTAGCAGGGTTTTCACAGGCCCAGGGGCATTATGAGTCGGAACAGACTCAACTGGCAATGGCTTTGGTTTGGTTTTGGGGCATCCATTGTCCAACAAGAGATGAGAGTTAGTGGGTGACTATTCCAGCTGCCTTCCCTCACTGGAGCAATTCGGAGGTGGTTTCCATATGGTTGTTTGAGGGTTCCCAGCAGGACTGAGGCCCAGTTGCCCATAGCAGTAACACACTCATGAATACCTCTTCTTGGCGCTCCTTCTCGCCCCCCGCCCACTTTTCTCACCTGTCGGACATGATTCCTGGCATCATCTGTCTATGACCAAGTCTTTGTTTCAGCATCTGATTTTGGGAGAACCAAAAATAAGACAAGAGTTTAATGATGAATAGGGCACAGCCTCTGCCCTCATGAAGCTTCTAGTCTGTTGGCATTTTCTGACACATGAACACAACATGTTGGTGCAGAATTCAACAGGAGGACAGGGGAAGGGTAGGCAGGGATCTCAAGGAAATATTCTGGGAGAAACAGCACTGGAATTGACTCTTGGACGATGAATAGGAATTAGCCAGGTCAAGAAGTGGGGAAGAGCTTCCAGGAAGAGAGATCACTAAACCAAGGTGCAGAGGCATGAACAAATCCACATGGCGAATCCCAGTACATACCCCATGCTGGTTAGAATTACTGGAGTACAAAGTGTGGAAACCAAGAGTTATCAGGAAATGACACCAGGTAGGGGGCAGGTCAGAGAGGGCCTTGCGTGCCTGCTCCAGCCAAAGTCCTTGAAGTCATCCCTGACTCCTTAATTGCTACACTTCCCATCCAAATTATCAGCAAATCTTCCTGGTTTTATTTTCAAACAAACAAACAAAAAACCAGCCAAGCAAATTCATTGTTGTCAGTGAGTCAGTTCTAGTCCATGGTGATCTCATCACGTGTTACAGGGTAGAACTGAGCTCCATAGGATGGTGATCTCATCACGTGTTACAGGGTAGAACTGAGCTCCATAGGATTTTCTTGACTGTAATCTTGACGGAAGCAGATTGGTAGGCCTTTCTTTCACAGTGTCACTGAGCGGGTTCAAACTGCCATCCTCTCGGTTAGCAGCCAAGCCCAAACCATGTGCACCACACAGGGACCTTTTTACTTTCAAAACATGCCTTAATTCCAACTACGTCTCACCTCTCGAAGCATGATCACCCTAGCCCAACCCAGCATCATCTCCCCTTCTTGTTTTTTTAGTTGCCCTTGAGTCCATTTTGACTCATAACTACCCACCTGGTTTCCTTGCTTCCTCTCTTGTAATCCTTTAGCACATTACTCAGTTCACATTACTTCCCTGCTCTGAGTGCTCCAAGGGCTTCCCATCACATCGGCGTAGAATCCAGAGTTTTGTGTGGCCTAGTGTCCAGCTACACCTCTGCCCTTATTTCCTACCACCCTCCCCTCCAGCCATACTGGCCTCCTGGCTGTTCCTTGAATATTCCAGGCATGATTACATCTTATGACATTTGCATCAGCCTTTTTTTTTCTGCTTTGAATGCTCTTCCCCAAGATATTTACAGCGTTACCTCCCTTGCTTCATGCAGATTTCTGCTCCAATGACTTCTGTGACCATTCTTTCTAAGTTACAATATCCTCCCGACTCTCCCATCCCCTCAATCTCTCTCTATTCCTCCTCTCTGCTTTATTTTCTTCAGTGTGCTTATTAGTACTCAGCATCATGTTATATATTTATTTTTCTATTTTCTGACTCCCCCTCTAGACTATACACTTGGTGAAGATGGGAACTTTGTCTCCTTTGTTCACTGTTACATCCTGGCACATAACGGGTAGCCAATATATATTTGTTTAATAAATGAAAGAGACACATCTTCATCCCATAATGAACTTGAAAAATCATATGAAGAGTACTATTTTAAGCATTCATGGATTACACAAATACTTTCCTGGCAGATTATCTGCAAAGATGGCTGCCAACAAGCCCATCAGGAAGTGGGCACTAGTTCCTTTCCTCTTGAATCTGGGCTAGCCTTGTGACTTTCTTTGACCAATAGAATCCTGTGGAAATGACACTGTGCCAGTTTGAGGCCTAGACCTAAAGAAGTCTGGAGGTTTCCACTTTTGCTCTCTCGGAAGTCAGCTGCTATGTAAAGTTCATTGACCCTGCTGGAGAGAGAGACCACATGGAGGGAGAGAAGTCCTAGAGGATGGGACAATGAACGAAAGGAGGGAGACCCAGCCAGGCCCCAGCCATTTAAGCCATCCCAACTAAGGCACCATTGATGTGAGGCGAGCCACCTTGGACTCTCCAGTCCCAGGCGAGCAGCTCCAGCCAAGACCACGTGGAACAAAGACATCCATCTCCACAGAGCCCAAACTGCAGAATCATGAGCAAATAAGGGGTGGCTGTGGTTTTGTGCCACTAGGTTTTGGGGTACTTGTTACACAGCAATAACTGAAACTTGTGTACAGAGCATCTGCTCTGCTCAAGACATCATATTTTTTTAACATTTTTTCTTCAAGAGAGTAGATTGTGAGTTCCAACTCAGGACAGCTAAAATACAGCAGTGCTCCCGCACCCCAGTGTTGCACCAGCTCTTCAGTCTGTCTCAGAATTGTCAACCGTCATTACTTCTGGAGCAATGATTCTCCACTGTCGTGTCAAGATGTAGCTGTGTGTTTCACCATCTCCCCACACCTCTGCCTACATCCAGCAGGCTTCTACAATCTGAAAAATTTTACCACTTTCTTAAGACCCTCAACCATTCTCTCTGCCTGGAAAGTTGTTCTTATTTTGCTAATGTCCGTTCATTCTTTTAAAACCAATCCAAATGTCAAATTCTTTGGAAAGCTTTTCCAAGTTGCAGACAGAGCTACCTGTCATGTTAGCACCTCTCTCGCAGCTCTTTGTTAATCTAGACCAGATCTCTGCAGAGCACTGCACCCTTTAAAGTGACATTTATCTGTTAACAAGGCCTATTCTTCCACTAGACTTCCTTGTCCAGTCCCTCAGTCCCACTAACCACATTTTTGGTGCTCACTAGCATCATATAGTTTGTTGTTGTTGTTAGGTGCTGTCAAGTCGGCCCCCAACTCCTGGTGACCCCATGTTACAGAGCAGAACTGCTTCATAGAGTTTTCTTGGCTGTAATCTTTACGGAAGCAGTTCGCCATACCTTTTCTTCCATGGAGCCACTCAGTAGGTTCGAACTGCCAACCTTTGGGTAGCAGCTGATCACAAACCACTTGTACCACCCAGGCTCCTTAGCTCGTGGCTACCATATTGGGCAGTGCAGAATAGAACATTCTCATCACAGGAAGTTCTCTTGGACAGTGCTGCACTAGATGGTCTGCTTCTCAAGGCAAGGCCTGGGTCCTTTCACTTTGGCTGTCCAGCACCAAATGCCATGCCTGACAGATGCTCAATAAATGTTGCATACGTCAAAGCATGAATGTATACATACATGGATCTTAGTGGAAGGAGCATGAATCTGCAGCCTGACAGATCTGTATTTGAACCCGGGGTCCGTCAATACTTGTTTTATGATATTGGGAAAACCACTTAATCTCTATAAGCCTCATTTTCCTTACTTGTGGGATGGAGGGAATAAGATGAGATGCTGTGAGGACCAAATGAGACATGGCATGTTGAGCAGCAGTTGGAGCGCCTTGCACGGGGCCATTGGGCAATGTTTATATCATTAGAATCCTCTTGAATGAGTGAATCCCTGCTGGTTCAGTACGTCAATTAAACACAAAAGAATAGTCCCATCCCCCTAACATGGTGATTCTCAACTGAGGGTCCCGTTGCCACCCAGGAGATAGTTGACTATGTCTGAAGACATTTCTAATCATCACAACTGGTGGTGAGGGGGCATTGTTACTGGCATCTTGTGGGTAGAAACCAGGGATGTTGCTCAGCATTCTACACTGCATGGGACAGCCCCCCCCACAGCCAAGAATTATCTGGCCCCGGATGCCAGTAGTGCTGAGATGTCCTCACAGGACACACTGCTTGGTGGTATATCCTCTTGCTTCTGCCTGACTCCAGCCACTCCCTTGCTCCTCTCCACTTACAGCATCTTTAGAACCATGGGATCTTTGTGTTGAAAGAGACGATCTTAGCTTGAGTCACCTAGAAGCAGACCCTGAGAAAAGGTTTCGAATGCAAGTCATTTATGTGGGAGGTGGAGGGAACATCAATAGAAGAGTGGAGATGTCAGTCAGGGGACAGAAGGTAGCCAACAAACAACCGGAGCCAGGGTAGGACATGCCTCAGAGTTACTCCACCTAGGGTCAAGGGAGCGGAGGTGTTTGCCCACAAACCCCTGGCAATCATTAGTTGAGGGCTGCTCCCGGGGCTGTTGAGTCCCTGGCACTTTTGGTCTGCCCCACGGGTGGTAAAGCAGAATTCAGAGACCAGAGAGGGCCCTCAAACGACCAAATGCAGATGCTGAGAGTTCAAAGTTGGGCCAGGGTGCCCTGAGGTGGGGAGAGGAAAAGGTGCCCTGAGGTGGAAGAAAGGCCTAGTGATCTACTTACGAAAGTTCACAACCACAGCCGTGACGGCCTCTGCTACATAGCTTTATCTCCATGGCTTTGCTCATGAGCATGGCCTCTGGAGCCCAAATGCCTGGGTGCAAATTCCGGGTGCATCACTGACTTGCTCTGTGACCTTGAACAAGTTGTCACTCTAACTTCGGTTTTCTCCGCTGGAGAACAGAAATGACAGTGGTGCCGACTTCGTAGTGCAGCAGGGAGAATTAAGCAAGAAAATTCAAGTGGAGCGCGTGAAGTGCCTTAGCTATGTGGAACTCGAGTTCATAATAATAACTAACCATGGCGGAGGAGCTCCTTTGTGCCAGGCCGTTCTTAAGGTGTGTGGCAGGCACTCACTCATTTCATCTTCCCAGTGACTCTTGAGGTAGGAGCCATTATTATCCCTGCAGGTAAATACAAGGTGCTGGGAGGTCAATCCGGTAAGGGTTAGGTTATGCTCTTGAGGTCAGGGCTGAAGGTTGAGTGCCCATCAGTTATATAAAGAAAGAGAAAGGAACATTCCGGAACTAGGAAATACGCAGTGTTCACGTATGCTAAATCAAAGTTCTCTATTTAAAATCTTTCCCTCCTTGTGTGGTGACAGTCAGACACTGAAATATGACCAAATATTTCCTGATGACCCAAGTGCCAGGTACAATCATTCACCTGGATTGCACAGTGACATTTTCCCCCAGCCCCGTGCTTGCCAAAGCGAGCAGTGGGTGGCAGCTCAATCCTAAACAGCGCGGTCCTTTTTTCACCCGAGCCTGCACTTACAATGAAACTTGACCTTTGCTGTTTCCCTTTCAGGGTTTTGAAATGAAGATGTCCAGATTCAAAATTGGGCAACGTTGTCAGCGGAGAGACGCCTGGAAGCAGCAGAATATTTATGGTAATAAAAAACTTGAGCTCTCAAAGGACCAGCTAAATTACAGTTGGCACAAGGCATATTAGAGCTTGTCCAGATTTACTGTCAGTCCTCGGAATTCATGGCCTTAAAAGGTAATAAATCATTGGAGGAGTATACTGCTTAAGCAGATCGGAGGTAAGAATGAAAACGGAGAGCCTATAAAATGAAAATTGTTGAATTCCAGACCTTCTCCTAAATTTTATCAAAATATAAGATTTCCGGGCATGAACTGAGGTATTATTGAAAAGAATCTAGAATTCCTGTTACAGTCTTCTCTCTCAATCTGATTCCCACCTTTACCCCTATATGAGGGGTGGGGCGGGGCGGGGGGGAAGCGCCTCAAGCTGTTTGAAGAAGAAAAAAAAATTGAGCAAGAGCCAAGAAATAGCATCAGTCTGCTCATTTATCCTATTCTATTCTTGCCCTTCAGCGCTATAAAATTGTGAACACTAAATCTAGAAATTGAGAAATCTTAAAAAGAAAACAAAAGAACCTCCGATATAAGTATCCTGTACGACTTTGTGGTATTAAGCATAGCCTTTATTCCTCTCGTGACACACCTATCTGTAATATGAATATCCTTAACTTAGAAGTAAATTTAACACATTGATCAAGCTAGAAAATACTGGACCAGCATTACATGCAGTATAATAAGGGGATGATGGTTAAACATTTATTCACAGCATCCTTAATAAGCAAAATATTTCTCCTAAGAAAGCTGAAAAGAAGTTAAGAAGTGGAAAAACATAGAATATGAAAGAATGTGTAGCACAAGGTGTAATCAATGGTGGAAAGTCGTACCTTAATCCTGCTTAATAAGAACACAGCTTTGTGCTGCCTCGGCCCCCGTATATCCACCTAGCAAGAGCAGCATGGACAGCAGAGCCTGCTGGCAATTATCTGGAAGCATTAGTCTGTAAAATTTAGCTTTTGCTAAGTGAGTGGTTGGAATCCTCGAGTGGCACAAACAGTTAAGCACTCAGCTACTACCCAAAAGGTTGGTGGTTCGAATCCACCCAGGGGCGCCTTGTAAGAAAGGCCTAGTGATCTACTTGCAAAAGGTCACAGCCATTGAAAACCCTATGGAGCACAGCTCTACTCTGACACACATGGGGGCGCCATGAGTCAGAATCAGCTGGTACCACAGCAGTCAACCTGCCTTCCTTTCCCTCTCCCTAAACACATACCATTTAGTTCTCCAGTTACAGCACAAGCAAAGACAAAACTACAAGGTAAATACCTATAAATCTATTGCCATCCAGTCAACTCCGACTCATAGCGACCCTATAGGACAGGTCAGAACTGCCCTATGGGGTTTCCAAGGCTGTAGTCTTTATGGAAGCAGATGGCCACATCTTCCTCCCATGGAGTGGCTGATGGATTTGTATCGCCACCAGGACTCCTTACAAGGTAAACAGGAAACATAAACAGCTTTTAAGCACATTTCATCTAGTATAAACATGCCCAAGGGAGTTAAAGGTGACAAAATTCTATAGAACTTGAAGAATATACAATAATAGCCCTTCCTTCCTTATACCAGCTCTTGAGAAATGAGAGTCCAACACCCTCCCTCTATAACCCAGTCCAATTTTTAACAAGTAGAACTATGAAAGATGTTTTCCTTATGTCTAACTTAAATCCTTAACGTTGCACTTTAAACCGTGTTTCCCTTTGATTGTCTTCACTGAAAATAGAGAAACTCATTTACCTGATGTCCATTCTCTTACTCCCCTCTATCTTCTCTGAACTACCCAATTTCTCTGCCATACTTATTTTCCTACAATCCAGTTATTTTCTGGGGCTGCATATGAACTCTCCAAGGTCTTTACAGTTTCAAGAGTTTTGAAGTTTAGAATTACATAGATTATTTACGAGAGATCGTGAACATAAGGCATTTTTTATTTCAATTTTTTTATTATAGACAGAAATACATTCCTTTTGTTAAAAAAAAATCCAACAGAATACAAGAAAATGGGTTAAAAAAAAAAAGTCTATGTCCCCTTTTATTTCAAACCACTTTCCTCCCCAGAGGTAACTACATTTAAAATTTGGTATGGGTCCCCTTGGACAATTGTCTTTCCATTTGTGTATGTCCATAACCATATATGTTGAATTTTATTTAAATTATTTTACCCTTGTTTATATCGTTGAATATTTGATCACAGTTTTTCTAAACTGGCACATAAAGGCCTACCTGTTCAACACTAAAATTTATATAATTTGAATTTGTAATACTAAATTTTAATTTAATTTGTAGTACCAAAATTTATGTAATGTTAGGAATAGTGTTTGGTTCCTGGGAATGGCTTAAATTAGAAAGCACAAATTAAATTAAAAGATCATTTCTTCCTTACAATAGCAGAAACTCCCGGGTTGTTTTCAAACTACACTCTTATTCTTCATAGGCACTCATTTCCCAGACCTCCCCACAATTAAGCACAGCCATGTGACTGAGGTTGGCCAGTGAGCTATGAGTGGAAGTAATGCATACCATTTCCAGGCCTGGACAATATATCCCTCCCATAAGTAATACGGAAACCCTGGTGGCATAGTGGTTAAGAGCTACAGCTGCTAACCAAAAGGTCAGCAGTTCAAATCCACCAGGTGCTCCTTGGAAACTGTATGGGGCAGTTCTACTCTGTCCTATAGGGTCATTATGAGTTGGAATTGACTTGACCTCAACGGGTTTGGTGTTTTTGTTTGTTTGTTTGTTTTGGTATAGGTAATACTCCACTCTCCATCTGAATGGGTGGACTCTAGGATCTAAAGCATAGAGGAGTCACAAGATGGAAGAAAACCAGGTCCCTGTGTTGCCACTTTGAGAGGAACTTACAGGAGAGTCATTCAACCAAAACATAGAGGTTGGCCAACTGCATGAGTGAAAATAAACTTCCATTGTGCTAAGACACTAAAATTGGGGGCTGTTTCTTTCAGCAATTAGCCTACTCTGAATAATACACTCACATAAAGTTAATCCAAGTTGAGCAATCCAGGGTCAGTATGGTGGCTCAGTGGTGTCATCAGAAATCTGACTTCCTTTTATCTTTCTGCCTCACCATCATTACCAAGTGCGATAGAGATCGGCAGTGTCTGCTGTGCTCAGAGTCTGAACCTTGTGAGGAACCGAATGTGTGGGCCTCCACGCTGTCATCCTTTCCCTGGTTACAGCAAGTTGCATGTCTGATGCCTACTCATTATTATGTAACCTGCGGAAAATATATCAAAATGGCACTTACAGCATAGTAAGAAAATGTACCTGTGCTTCGTATATAGTCTCAAAAAACTATATAGCATTTCAGATGACATTGTTGAGGATTATAAGAGGCTTGGCAGAAACACATTGCTAGCAATCCAAGTCCATCTCTCATGAGAAACTGAGGAGACTTGAGAAGGTATCCTCACAAACATCACCCAATTTTATAACATTTGCTGACATATCTTGTGGACATAATTCAGTAAACTGCAATTCCTATAAAATTTATGTCAATGAACTCATTTTCACCAAGCCTCCATACCCATCTTTGGTGAAATGGCTTTAGTCAGGCTTCCTCTATGAAGATTATCTCATGGTCCAAGATGGCAGCTGGAGCACCAGCCATTGTATCTAAGTTTCAGGAAGCAGAAGTAGGGAGGGAGGGAGATAAATCTGAAGAAAATGACATTGAGTGTCTCGCTGGAGCACTTGGAAATATTAAGTTCCAGATATGTCTCAGAGTCACATTGACACACATATGAACCTCAGCACTTATCAAGTTAGTAAAAGAAAGAAAAAAAACTTCGAGTGAATGCAGAATTAACTCGATTTCCCTAATATTCTCAGTCTCTTTGAGGCTAAAAATGAAAACAATTCAGAAAATCCACAGAAGAAAGAAACTTCAAGGTACATTAATCACCTCTGCACAGAAGAAAACTCCCAACAGCCTTATACCACACCGAGAGAGAAGTCCTTGCCCAGAGCACTTACATTCTTTTATATCACATTTTCGTCTTCAGTATCTACAGGATATCCAGGAAATAATGGGGCCTGCCCACCAGCGCATCCCTTTAAGCTGCCAAGATGTTTCATTGGTCACAACTTCTTAAATATTTTTATCTTTTACAGCCAACTGTGCTGCTGAACTCTAGGGACAAGCCCAAAGCCCTCTGCATGGGTAAACTTGCACTGACATTTAAAAAAAAAAAAGTTTCAAATTAAGAAACTGCCCATTTGGCTCTGGTCATTTATCTTATTGGACATTTACTCAATGATACCAAAACATATAAAAATCGAGTCCTAAAATCCCAGTAGAGAAGTATTCTCCTTCTTTTCTGAGGCTACATGAAAGATAAATATTTCTCCCTACTTATTCCAGGTATATTCATGAATAAAATAAATCCTAAGTTACCATTCATCAAACTTTATCACGTGTGTTTTCTCAACCTAAAGTTTATCTTATTTATGTAACTAAACATTCTAGCCATAAATCCTAATCCCTTAAGACATCTAAATTCAAATCTTGGCTCTGCCTTTTAATAAATATATGATTTTTGCAAATCCCTTCACCTTTGAAAACTGCAATTTCCCCTTCTGTAAATGAGGGTTAATATTTTATCTACTATATAAGGTTGTTGTTGCAAGAACTATGATTGGTCTGAGATTTTACCCTACTTGCAAGCTAACAAGTCAAGCCTGGACAGTTTCATGGATGCTGGCAGAAGACATGAGACTCCTGCGTCAGAGACAAAGGACTTTACTGCTCACAGCACAGCAGGCAGCCTGAGCTTCATGTTCCCATCAGTTCTCCTTGCCTTCTTTATTTCCGAAGGGACAATGCAGAGGTGCTACACACACAGTAGGTTTGTGTCACAGAGGAGGAAGCTCGAGCTTAGGAAACCCCAATCTTTTAAAAGGCCCACAAGCAAACCAGCCCAATCTTTGCTCTAGAGTGAGTAATAGTGTTTAGGGAAGACTATTATCCTTATTATCCTGGACAACAAAGAAAGCTTCCCTCTAGACCCAACCAAGAGATGAAGAGTCTCGTGGGAGGACAAAAGTGGACTAGAAAACCAATCCCTGGAGTAGCAGCTTTGAAGTTAGATAAAGGCGTGTTCACATCCTGCATCTTGCCCTTTATTAACTAGGTGACTTTGGACTAATCACTTAGCTACTTCAACCCTCAATTTTGCATCTTAAAATGGAGATAATAATACTACTTACGTCATTAGGTTAAATGAAATAATGCATATAAAGTGCTTAGAACAATGCCCTGCACATAAAATCAGTTGTCCCAACCCTTGGCAACCCCATGTTCATCAGAGTAGAACTGTGTTCTATAGAGTTTTCACTGAGCTGTTTATTCAGAAGTAGATTGCCAGGCCTTTCTTCCGAGGCGCCTCTGGTTGGACTCAAACCTACAACCTTTCAGTTAGCAGCCAAGCGTGTTAACCATTTGTACCACCCAGGAACTCCGCCCTGTACAAAGTCACTCCTTATTAAATTAACTAACGATAGCAGAGATATGTACTACTCTCTGAATAACTATGTGCTCCTGCATATTTCTCAGTCCCCTTAACGTTAGATGATGCTATGTGTCTAGTTGTGCCCAGTAGGCTGTGAGCATAAGGGATGTGTGTCACTTCGAGGCTGAAGTATTTACAAGCTCTTTTCTCCCCTGGAGCATTGATCACAGAGGCCACAGGATGAGATGGCAATGACCCAGGATAGAAACAGCCTGGATTGCTGTCTCCACATGGGGGACAGCTGCCTTGGAGACTCACTGTATTAGCTTCCTGGGGCAGCCATAACAAAATACCGTATATCGAGTGGCTTAAGACAACAAAAATTTATTGTCTCATAGCTCTGGAGGCCAGAAGTGTTAAATCCAAGTGTCAGCAGGACCACATTCCCTCTGGAGCCTCTAGCGGAAGATCCTTCCTTGCCTCTTGCAGCTTCTGGTGGTTCCTGGCATCCTTGGCTTGTGGCAGCATAACCCCAATTTCTGCCATCGTTGTCACATGGCCGTCTTCTCTGTGTCTCTATGTGTTCTTTTCTGTCTCTTATAAGGTCATTGTCATAAATTCAGGGCCCACTCTATTCCAGTATGAGCGCATCTCAATCCTTACCTTAACTACATCTGCAAAGACCCTATTTCCAAATAAGGTCACATTCTGTGGTTCCTGGTAGACATGTCCCTGGGTGGCACAAACAGTCTGTGCTCTCTCGACTATTAAGCAAAAGGTTGGCGATTCGAACCTATCCAGCAGCACCATGGAAGAAAGACCTGGAGATCTGCTTCCATAAAGATCATAGCCAAGAAAACCCTATAGAGCTAGGTTCTACTCTGTAACACATGGAGTCACCGTGTGTCAGAATTGACTTGATGGCAAAGGGTTTGGGTTTTTGATCATTCCGCCCACTTATAGTCACCATCTCTTATCAGACTTTGTGTGAGCGGGAAATATACCTTTGCAGGTTAAGCTACTGGGATTCAGAATTAGTTTATTACTGCAGCATGGCCTCACCCTGACTAATGCACCATCATAATGCAGTCACATCATACACACAATTAACTTCAACAAATTCAATTATACAAGCTTGTGAAAAAAAACAAAATTAAGAAAGAAGGAAATACTAGGTTAAATAGGGAAATTGTGCCCTCCCCCTTTCACTCAGTAAGTACCTGATCTAGAGTGAGTGTGAAATAAGAGACATCAACGCACATGTCCCCTGAAGTAGTCTGGGTAAGTGGACATAAAAGACTGCCCTTCAGTCTCCACTGCTCCAGCAGGCAAGTACAAGGGTCTGGATTCAAGAAGGAAGCAGAAGGCTCCACGTGGGGCTTCTCCGGAAAGCTGTATTCTCCATGTCAGAGAACTTTGCACTGGGGAGTATCTTAGTTATCTAGTGCTGCTACACCGGAAATACCACAAATGGATGGCTTTAACAAACGAAAGTTTATTGTCTCGCAGTTTAGGAGGTTAGGAGTCTGAATTCAGGGTGCCAACTCCAGGGAAGGCTTTATCTCTTTGTTGGTTCTGGGCAAAGGTCCATGTCATCAATCTTCCCCTGGTCTAGGAGCTTCTCAGCACAGGGACCCCACGTCCAAAGGACATGCTCCACTCCCAGCACTTCTTCCTTGGTGGTATGAAGTCCCTCTCCTCTCTGCTCGCTTTTCTCTTTTGTATCTCAAAAGAGATTGACTCAAGATACAACCTAATCCTGTAGACTGAGTCCGGCTTCATTAACATCATAGAGGCAGGATTTATAACACATAGGAAAATCACATCAGATCACAAAATGGTGGACAACCACACAATACTGGGAATCATGGCCTGGCCAAGTTGATACATACTTTTGAGAGACACAATTCAATTCATAACAAGGAGTTAACAGACTTTGGTCCAGCCATTAATAACTCTGATACACCATTTGGCTTTTGGCATTTTATTTATGTTCTCCATTATCCAGAAACTGGGAAAGGAAGAAGAGTGAGTGCAAACCTCCCGGCCATCCCTAGGACAAACAAAGCCACACCTTTTGTTGAGACCAAAACCCAAAACCAAACCAATTACCATCAAGTTGATTCTGACTCATGGGGTCCCCATGTGTGCAGAGTAGAACTGCTCCCCGTAGGGTTTTCAAGGCTGTGATCTTTCAGAAGCAGATTGCCAGGCCTTTCTTCCAAGGCACCTCTGGGTGAGTTTGAACTGCCATCCTTTCAGTTAGTAGTCAAGTACTTAACGTTTGAGCCACCCAGGGACTCCCCTGCTTGGGGCACAACCTGTTAAATATTTCCCTTATGAATTATCCCAGCTCTCTTTCCTACCCTGTGTAGGATTACAGGAGCTATGACTAAAGACTCATCTGGAAATAAGTTATGATGGCTACATTTAGTCAAACTTAAACAATCTCTTTCCTAAGAATTGCTATAGCCATTCATTTGGTAGTAGCTTGGGAACAGGAGGCTCTTACGTGGTTACATATTAAAGTACTGCATCACTTATGAAAGAAATTACATTGCAATGTTATTATGCATTTCTTTACTGCACAATAGAATAAAATATGTAAAAAAAAATCTTATATACTCAATGGGCACTAACCAACATTGTTCCTGCTAGGTCTTATTATGAAGACAAATGCTGTAGAAATAGGTGTTCATCTATTTCTATTTCTATTGATATGATATAGACACTAAGATGTGTAAGTATGTGTGTGTGTGTGTTTTGCTGAGCTAAAGCGTAAAATACCTAATGTGATAAAGTGAGCTAGAACTTTTGGGTTTTTATGAATTATATGGAGCACATCTTCAGAACACGTCAGAGCATGTGGTTATGAGATGAGGGCAGCTCAAGCCATGGGGGTCACAGAGGTAGCCAACATATCTCTAATGAGTTCATTTTAAACCACTGCTACATGCAAGCATACCGTATTTTTACGCAAATAACGTGTACCTTCTACATTTGTTTGCCAACTGCACCTTCACCCCAGAGGTATTTTCGTAAGCGTGTATGCTAATTTTTTTACAGCAACAGGTACCAAACTGAGGAACTCTCAAACGTTCCTTCTGAGGGTAATGTCACATACGCATTTTTAGTCCCATTCTATAAAGGAAAAATAAAACCTACAAATGCATATTTCATGAAAGCCACTTCATGAGTCTAATTAAGATATTACAAACTCTGCAGTATCTGTTCCAGGCCCAAAACCTGTGGGATTTACACTATTATGATGTGAGTTACTATCTTCTACACATTTCTATTAAGATGATGCATGCCAACTGATGCCTGCCCCCCACTCTCCAGTACATCAGGGATTCCAACAGTCCACACAATCTCCTGATTTATTCAGGTGGAGGTAGTTTCCGTTTGTGACATACCACTTCATGTAACTTAATGTTATACCATATCCAGCCAAATTTTGAAAATTACCCTACTGACTATATGGATTGTATTTGATCACATCATGCCGTGTCTACAGTCCACTACATTTCTTTTTTCCCCAAAGAGTTTTTTAATGTAAACTCAGGAGAAATTTTTAGATAGAGGAAAATGAGTAAAAGTCTATATGTATGAAGTATAGGGCCAACAGCTACACCCCGAGAGTCTCTACCTGGCACATCAATAATATCCACGTATCCATCCACACACCTGATGTCCCCTGTGTGCTCTCCAAGTTCATTTTTCTCCCTCTCTTACCCCCACAAAGTCACCGCTTTCCTGAAATTGGTATTTACCATTCCCATGCGTTCCTTTATGTATTTACTACGTATGTATATATTCATATGTTAGGTTTTACAGGCTCTTAAATGCTACATCCACTAACTGTCTATCAGTTGGTTGCACTGCGTGTTGCTGTGATGCTGGAAACTATGCCATCAGTATTTCAAATACGCAGGGTCATGCATGGTGGACGGGTTTCGGCAGAGCTTCCAGACTAAGACTAGAAAGAAAGGCCAGGCGATCTACTTTTGAAAATTAGCCAATGAAAACCCTATGGATCACAACAGAATATTGTCCGATATAGTGCTGGAAGATGAGTCCCCTAGGGTGGAAGGCGCTGAAAATACACAGTGACCACAACAATAGGCTCGAGCATACCAATGATTGTGAAGATAGTACGGGACTGGGCAACACTTCGTTCTGTTGTACATGAAGTTGCCATGAGTCGACACCAATAACAGCAACAAATGCTGTATGAATAGCATCAAACGACATATATTCTTCTACACCAGGATGATATTGCCCCCAAGGGATCAAAAATTGGCTTGGGGAGGGGGTCTTATTTTTTATGTATAAAGCACAGATATACATACAGTACATAAGTAGATACAGTGTATATCTGAAGTATTAAAATTTCATGGGAGGAGGGTATTAGGAGAAAAAAATCTAAAAAGGCTCTTTGGGGAAGTGACAATTAAAAAAAAAAAGGCTGAGAAACACTGTTCTACATTCTTTTATTTCCCCTTAATTTTATGTCTGTGAGAGGTGTCCGCGTTGATACATGTAACTCTAGTTCATTTTGTTTTCACTGTGAAGAGTGTTCCAGTGCGTGACCATGCCACAGATTATTCGTCCATTCTCCTGTGCGTGGGACGTCAGTTGGTTCTGTAACTATGAACACCCTTGAGCATGTCTTCCTGTACACACAGAAGGAGTTTCTCTGGGATATATACCCAGGGATGGGACTGCTGGGGCTTAAGAAGCTGCACTATCAGCCTTACTAAACGTTAGTCAAGTATAACAGAACCTGACCAGTTTCAAGGGAAGAGACACAAACCCCACCTCTTGGAAGGAGTTTCAAAGACTTAGTTTATTCTGGGGTGTGGGGTGCAGAAGATATTCCTTCTGATACCTTGCTTGAATTATCCCCACCGGAGCAGCACAGAAGAAAAGAAAAATCGCTTTTTCTCTGTCAACAACACTCTATTTTCACCCAGTCACCTCTGTGTTGTTGTGCTACGTAAACTTCAAGGTTTTAAATGAATTTTTGTAGATATTTTGCATGTGTGTGTTTGTGTGTGTCCTTAAGGGTGGTTTTTGCACAAAGAAAAGACTATTCTGATTTTTTGTTGTTGTTTTAAAAGTCAACATTCAGTTTATTAAAGTTACAAATTCTAATTCCTTAAGCTCTTAAAAGTTTAAAATTTTGTTCTAAGGCTAGCAAAATGTAGTAATAACCATTAAAATGCCCTTGAATAATGTTTGGTCCCATTTAAAATTTAGTTAATTAAACGTCTTTAAGTATTTTAAACCAAATTTATAAATTTAATGTGTTCAATCTCCTTTCCTTTCTAAGAACGACAATTGTCTGACTTAGCAAAGAAACCTTTAAAGTACTTACACAATTTTATAAATCTGATAAATTAAATGTATTAACAGTGTACTTTAAATATTCTAATTCAGTTTATAAACATAGTAAGATTTCAACTTAACAGCACAAATCTAAATTAATTACTCAATTACAGTCACTACAGTTTGAAATTACAAGGCTGACCTAACACTCTAAAGAAGTTAAATTCTTTTAAATGTTACAGATACTTAAAATTCTAAATATATCCCAGTGTTTCAAAACAAAAATATAGTGAGCTACTACTCTGATTCTTTTAAACACTTCTACCCTTAATTCTAAATTTTCCTGGAGGTAAAGGCTCCTACTCTGACACACACGGGTTCGCCAGGAGTCAGAATCAATTGGACGGCCACTGGTTTGGTTTTGGTTTTTTAATCTACTAAAGAAGCTTATGTCATTCCACACAATTTTGGGTGTTAACTTCTCATGCAGTTTTTGGGGTTGGCCAGGACATGACTGAGTTTTTGACTGTAACACTAACGGAAGTAACTGGGCACTATTGAATCTTTAGGAGCCCAGGTTAAAGGGCTCAGCTGCTTACCAAACGGTGGGCTCTTGGAACCACCAGCCGCTCTTTGGAAGAAAGATGTGGTAGTCTACTTCCGTTAAGATTTACACCCTTGGAAACCCTATGGGGCAGTTCTACTCTTTCCTATAGGGTCGCTGTGAGTCAAAATCAACTCGATGGCAGTGGGTTATTTGATTTTTGCAACAGCAACTTCTGAACTTTCAAAGGAGTGGGTGCCCTATAGGCAGCGTCCTTTTGATGTGAGTCTATTTTCAAGTCAGAGTCAACTCCTACCCCCACTGAGAGGTCATTACCTCACTTGATTTCCTTTTGCATTTTTTTCAACTCATCAGATATATACATGTATTTTCCCTCTAACTCTAAAAACCTTTAAACTTGATTCTTTTCATGTAATTCTTATCTCCTAGGACCACACAAGTTTTGCAGAAATGAAAAGCCCAGCCAGATGAACCCTAGATGGCTCTTACGGTTTTGTCTGACCATTTGATCACAGCCCCCCAAGGTCGTTCTACAGAAGCAGATCCCCGGATAACTGGGGACCATAGCAGCCAGCATCTCTGGGCTCAGGTGTGGGGTACCTGGCTGGAAGAACAATGTAGGGGAGAAGTGAGGGTTTCCAGGCACACACTGCACACATCACCTCCTTTGAAGGAGGAGTTGGCAGATGTTTCCTATAAAAGGCCAGTGAATAAATACGTTAGGCTTTGCAGGCCGCACGGTTTCTGTTGCAACTACTCAGCTGAGCTCCCTTATCGTGGAAAAGCAGCCCTGGGTGATATGAAATGAGCGGGTGTGGCTACTGTGTTCCAATAAAACTTTATTTACAAAAACTGGTTGTAGTTTGTTGGTGATGAAAATGTTCAGAAACTGGATTGTGGTGATGGTTGCCCAACTCTATAAATCATTCAATTGTAGCATTTTATGGTATGTAAAAGATACTTTAATATCAAAAAGCACCAAACCAAACCTGTTGCCATCAAGTCAGAATCAACTCATAGTGACCCTACAGGACAGAGTAGAACTGCCCCATAGGGTTTCCAAGGCTGGAAAACTTCACGGAAACAGACTGCCACATCTTTCTCCCAAGGAGCGGCTGGTGGGTTTGAACCGCCCACCTTTTGATTAGCAGCCGAGTTTTTTAACCATTGTGCCACCAGGGCTCCTTTGAGCCTTTAATAAAGCGGTTTCAAAACAAAACTCATTTACTTCTGCTCTTAGGTATCATAAGCATGGTCACTCTGCACAATTTGCCTTGCCTAGAGCAAACCACCTCTTGTCTTTTCCCCCCCAAATTCCTCCTCAAATTTTATTTATGACATATTCCTCTCAGGATCATCAGGCAAAGCACCGGGAAATCTACTGATGAACTAGACAACGTTGCACAGAAATGATTTGGCCCTGTGGTTCCTTATTTATATTTACCTTTTTCTTAAATACACTTCTGCTTCGAGCTGAACAGAGGCTGCCAACGCTATACTGTGAGACAAAAGGCAGTTCTCGGGGTTCTTTACCAGCTCACTTACAGGAGACAAACTTCATGCTTATGATTTGATATCCACAACCTCCACAAGAAATATCTGTCACCCAACCACGCAAACACATTTGATCTTTTGGAAGCAATTAAATATGGGCCAGTGCCTGTTTTCATGTCTACATCTCCACACATGATAATGACGAGGAGTCATAGCGTGACGGTACTCTCCTTTCATTTAAACATCTCCTTGACTGTGAAACACTTTTTTTTTTTTTTAGCTTTTCAGCATAGAAGGAAACTCTTTTATCCTCGTTGAACTCTAAAAGATACAAAGGAACGTTTTGGTCTCTTCAGGGTGTAGCTCAATTGGTGACAATTAATGAGGCTAGAACCTTCAGCTGCTTCCTTCAAGCTTCAGCTGGATCAAGAAAAAGGTGCAGCTGCACCAGGGTGAAAGTCCCCGGATGGGACAACTGGTTAAACCCTCGACTACTAACAGAAAGGTCGGCGGTTTGAATTCACTCAGAGGTGCCTCAGAAGAAAGGCCTGGAGGTCTGCTTCTGAAAGGTCACAGCCTTGAACACCCTATGGAGTGCAGTTCTACTCTGCACACATGGGATTACCGTGAGTCAGAATTGACTCAACAGCAACTGTTTGTTTTTTGGCACCAGAATGGAGACTATGAAAGCTCCCTGCAGAAGGAATGCGGCTGAGCAGTGGAAAATGCCAGAAGAGAAGCATCAGGCAACCGTGAGAACAATGCAAGTCCCCAGCCTTTCATGCAAGCTCACTCATAAGAACTACAGC
This sequence comes from Dugong dugon, assembly GCA_030035585.1. Classification (NCBI taxonomy): domain Eukaryota; kingdom Metazoa; phylum Chordata; class Mammalia; order Sirenia; family Dugongidae; genus Dugong; species Dugong dugon. Next base: position 164,314,878 of record CM057483.1, read on the forward strand.
CAGGGTAAAGCTGTCCAAGAAAAGGGGAAGAGAGCCTCAGAAATCATTGCCCAGGAAGAGAAAAAGCAGTGGTTTTCTGCTGCGTCAGATGCTGAGCACTTCCCAGCGAGCCTCTATTAGGCTGTCAAAAAAAAAACAACCTCATCTTTTTAATTAATTAATTACTTTCCCTGTTTCCTTACTTAATCTGTACTGCCAGGCAGTTAATCTTGGCTTGATATGCTTTTGTCTTCTTCAGTAATTAAAAGTCTCCCTTCTGAGTACCACCACAAGCTGACAGGAAAGCATGTACACTAAATTTTATCCTTCGACAAGCCAGTTCATCAGTAAGTTGCCTCCTTTATTCATTTTCTGTATGCCAACTGCTTGCCAACGAGAATAACCACTCACTCCAGAAGCTGTGGAGTCGACTCTGACTCATGAGGTCCCCATGTGTGTCAGAGCAGAACTGTGCTCCATAGGCTTTTCAATGGCTGATTTTTCACAGGTGGATCACCAGGGCTTTCTTCTGATGCACCTGTGTTGAGTTGAACACCTGACCTTTTGGTTAGCAGCCAATAACATTAACCATTTGCACCACCCAGGGACTGCAACCACTCACTCGGCAAAAGCTAAATTTTACAAAATAATACTTCTAGATAATTCCCAGCAGGCTCTGCTGTCCACGCTGCTCTACCTCATGTACACTAAATTTTATCCTTGGACAAGCCAGTTCATCAGTTAAGCTGCCTCCTTTATTCATTTTTGTTTTAGCCCATTCCGGTCTTGCATTTAGGGGGCTCTGGTGGTGCAATGGAGCCCTGGTGGCGCAGTGGTTAAGAGCTTGGCTACTAACCAAAAGGTTGGCAGTTCAAATCCACCAGCCGCTCCTTGGAAACCCAATGGGGCAGTTCTGCTCCGTCCTGTAGGGTCGCTCTAGGCATCCCAAAGCAGAACACCTTCCCTCCTCTTGTTTGCCATGCTCCATATTAGCCTCACTCTAAATACAAGTCATCTGTTATCTGGGAGACAGAACGTTATTGATGGGTTAACTCATTATGAAAGATTAATATTCAGTGAAGTAATATATCATGACACATTTTTATGGGCAAGAAAAAGGACACAGGCCAGGTATGTTTTGATGAGGAAAAGAAATCCAACCAAGTCTGACCTCCCACCAGTTTTCCAAGAAGGAGAGGCAGTCTTCCCTTAAGAAAAATGTCTCCTGCCTCCCAATTCTGTCTACTGTCAACCCTGGTAAAAATGGTTCTCCACAGGGTGCAAAAGTCAGGTTTGACTTTATGGGCTGTGAGATTGGGCACCTGGTGGTTTTTGACTGAACTGTTTATTCAGGGAATTTGCTTTAAAGTAACCCACAGCGCACCTGCAATTGCCTAGGGTCTCTGTGTTAAGCCGGCTGACGATGCGTAACCCGTCAGGAGGCGGAAGAGATGGTTCTTAGAACGCAACAAAATTTTAACAGAAAGCAGTGTCAAAACAAACCGAGTCAATAATGAAAGTAATCTATTGTTGTTGTTGTCAGGTGCTGTCAAGTCGGTTCCAACTCATAGCAACCCTGTGTACAACAGAATGAAACACTGCCGGGTCCTGCGCCATCCTCACAATCATTGTTATGCTTGAGCCCGTTGTTGCAGCCACTCTGTCAATCCATCTCATTGAGGGTCTTCTTCTTTTTCGCTGACCCTCGACTCTACCAAGCACAACGTCCTTCTCCAGGGACTGGTCCCTCCTGATAACACGTCCAAAGTATGTGAGACGAAGTCTCGCCGTCCTCGCTTCTAAGGAGCATTCTGGCTGTACTTCTTCCAAAACAGATTTGTTTGTTTTTCTGGCAGGCCATGGTATAGTCAACATTGTTTGCCAACACCACAGTTCAAAGGTATCAATTCTTCTTCCGTCTTCCTTATTCATTGTCCAGCTTTCGCACGCATATGAGGCGAATGAAAACACCAGGGCTTGGGTCAGGCGCACCTTGGGATAGACAAGCAAAAGAAAGCCACATAACAGGAAAGAAGAGAAGAAGAGAAAGAAGAGGAAGAAGAGAAGGGGAGCATACAGATAAGAAAAGTAGAATGGAGAACATGGGAGGAAGGAGAAATGCTAATTTCTCCCCTCTTATTATTCCAGCTCACATACTTGTTATCCTTACACACCTTGACACTCCTTCCCCATGTACTGACCTTGACCTTCTCCATTTATTCACTTATCTATCCAACACATCTACCTTGCACAGCCACTGAGCCAAAACTAACATAAACTTGGAGTTTACAGTTCAGAGGGTGGAGAAGGAGAGACATTAACTAACAAGCACCCAAATAAATGTAAAATTCCACCAATGTTAAGAGCAAGAAGGAATATGAAGGGAGGGCCAGAGAATGCTTCCTTTGGAAAGAGATGTTTGACCTGAGAGCTAAAGGTGAGTAGCAGTTAACCAGATAAGGAGGGGAGTGCAGTTTTGCAGACAGAGGGCACCACATGTGCACAGGTACTGTGGCTAGGGCACATCTGAGGAACTAAAAGATCTGAGGGCCTAGGGCCCTGGAAAGGAGAGCTGGCTAGAAAAGAAGGCCCACGTGGTAGCCAGCCTCCAAGATGGTCCCAAAGATTCTGACTCCTGGTCGTCAAGCCCTGTGTAAACCAAAAGAAAAAACCAAACCCATTGTCATAGAGTTGATTCTGACTCATAGCAACCCCACAGGACAGAGTAGAACTGCCCCGTAGGGCTTCCAAAGCTATAAACTTTACAGAAGCAGACTGCCACATCTTTCTCCCACAGAGCAGCCGGTGGGTTTGAACTGCCGACTTTTCCGTTAGCAGCCCAGCACTTAACCACTGAGCCACCGGGGCTCCTTGGTGCCCTTGTGTAGTCCTGTCATAATGTATACTAAGGTTGGTGTCTGTGACCAATAGCATATGCCAGAAGTGATGGTGTGTCACTTTCAAAATTAGGTTATACAAGACTGTAGTTTCTGTCTTGGGCACTCGCTTACTCTCCTAGCTCTTGGATCACTCACTCTGGGGGACGTGAGCTGCTATGTAATGAAGAGCCCTATGGAGAGGCCCACGTGGCTTCAAATTTAAAGTATTCAAATGTAAGCAAACAAGAGGACAGCCTCCGGGAGTTGTTCCTTGCTACCTGATGTGTGGGAAAGGCAGAGACAGTACATCTGTAACACCTAAAAGGAAGGTCTCCAAGGGACTCGGGAGAATTGCACCCTGCTAAATCTACCAGATGGAGCCCTAGTGGCACACAGTGGTTAAGAGCTCAGCTATTCAAAACCACCAGCCGCTCTGGGAAGAAAGGTGTGGCAGCCTGCTTCAGTAAGGATTACAGCCTCAGAAACCCTATGAGGCAGTTCTGCTCTGTCCTGTAGGGTCACTGTGAATCGGAATTGACTCAACGGCAATGGGTTTGGTTTAGTCTGGTTTAACTTTACCGGGGGTTATCACTTGAGAAGCCTGGAGCATACCAACGTCTGGATTCTAAGGCACTCTTTAATGGCTTGACGTGGTAGCAGCTCTGGATACTTGGGGAATCTCCGATTTATTGGAGAGAAGGAGAGACCTTGAGGAGATAACTCACTTTCAAAGTGAACCCTAAGGCAGAAAGAGAAGCCTTAGGTCCTGCGAGAAGACGTGGGCTGCTGAAGAACATTCTAGAATTTGAGTTAATAAGATGGGGGGGGGGGGACGGGTGAGATGTGGAGAAAGCAAGTTAAAATGAAACCTGTCCGAAAATAAAGTTGTGTTGCACAGAAGGTAAATTCACTTACTTATGACTAACCATAAAACCCTTAATCATCAGTGGGTTTTAGTGATATGCCCCGGAAATTTTATGATAAGAGGCTTTTTTATTAAATATTTTCCTATCAATCTCTTTCTGGGATGGGGAGGGGAATTCCATTAGGGTCATAACCACCCAACTAAAAATTCCTTTCTTTTGGTTTAGAACTCAGAATCAAAAAGCACCAAAAATAAATCTGCTTAGGACAAAATTATTTGAAGTCTTTTTCATCTTGTTAACATTACAATTCGATGCAATTTTGGCCTGGGTAGAGAGAAGAGATAGCTCTGTCTTTTTTGAAAGGACACTGAAATCTTGCTCTCCAGAGCATGCTGAACAGTCCTGGAAAGTTCACTCGTTTTAGGAGTGGTCAAACTTCCTTCACCAAAGAGCTGAGTCCTTTTCGAACCTTTATGGGTACTTCTCCATAAAACCATTGAGTCAAGATTTTCATCCACATGTTATTCAAATGGACCTTATTTTGGTGCATTGGACAGTTCATATGATAATTTTTAGACTTTGCCAGCTTCCAGAACCTCAAAATATGCTTTCTCGATATTGGCACTCTCCCTGACATGGTGTTCAACCTACAGTAGAATTCCTTTCAACAATGCTTACAAACTTATGAATAATAAAAATAATAATTATTAATAATTTAAATGCCAGGACTGCAATTTGCTTCGGAATAAGGCCCATCTCTTTCTCCCATATGTGTTCGCGTTCCCACTGTGTTAGTCAGGGTAGGTTAGGCTATACTGCAGTAACAAATAAACCCTGGAATCTCAGTGACCTAATGCAGAAAGGTTTAGTCAGTCCACCCTCCTCCATTTCATGTCTCTACCAGCTGGAGCATGTGGCTTCCAAGGGTGATGTAGCAGGAGAAGAGAGAGATGGATATGACACACATATTCTTCATCACTTCAGCCAGGAGTGGCATATGTCATTTCCAGAGTTCCTTGTCCAGAATTAGTCACACGCCCACGCCTAGCTTCTAGGGAGTGTGGGAAATGTGAGGGTGGATATGATGATTTAGTGGGCATGACAGTCTCTGCCATACCCACAAAATAATATACAACAATCTGAATAAAAGTGGAGTTGATGTTGAATGCCTGTACAGGGTGGGATAGTTAAGACTCAACTTCCCCGAACTCTGGTGCCTGAGGCTAGAATTCACGTGGTCAGTGAAATTACAAGCTATAGGGGACCACTGGTGGTCTAGAACTGTCTCTGAGCAGGATCAGGAGATCCTCAGCAAGAAGGAACATCTCCTTGGCAGTGGTGGCTTTGAGGTGAGAGGTGGCACTAAGCAGAACAGAGAAGGAAAGAGAGAGGTCAAACTCCTGCTGAAATGCTTCTGTTCAAGCTCACCTTTTCGTTAGAGACTGGAGATATCAACCTTCAAATAATTAAACACTGTATTGTTTCTCAGAGGCAGAACATGCCTACCTGAATTATACTTAGAGGAGGGGGAGTCTCTGTACTGAATAAATATTATATATATTTACATGGTGGGTGACTGGGAAGCAAAGAAGCAAAAGGTATTGTTACCTCCGCTACAAGTGGTAGTACGTGGCCTGCCCTGGGAAGCGCAGTGCGGGCTGTGCCTGGTTTTCCAACTTGCAAGCCTCATGTTGTTGTGCAGTTGCCCAAATAGTCTCCCATGGTATCTGCCGGCATTCCTGACCAAGACAGATGAAGTGAGGAATCAATCGTGTTCTACAGTGCTCTCTGGTGGGCATCTGTGGTCCCTGCATGAGCAACATCTTATTTTAATTTCTGCTGCGTATGTGAAAGAAGGAAACCCTGGTGGCATAGTGGTTAAGAGTTTGGCTGCTAACCATAAAGGTTGGCAGTTCAAATCCACCAGCTGCTCCATGGAAACCCCATGGGGCAGTTCTACCCTGTCCTATAGGGTCGCTAGAGGTTGGAATTGACTCAATGGCAAGAAGTTGGTGTGTGGTTTTTTTTTTTTTTTTTTTGGTTATATGAAAGAAATTTTTGGATCTTTGATTTTCTGTGACTCATTTAAGCTATTCTACTAGACTGAGACAGACTAGGAAGAAGGGCCTGGCGATATATACTTCCAAAAACCGGCCAACAGAAACCCTGTGGATCACAATGGTATGATTCACAAGATCACGGAGATGGTGCAGCACTGGGCAACGGCTTCGTTCCATGTGCATGGGGTCGCCATGACTTGGGGCCAACTCCACAGCAGCTAACAACAACATTATACTATGTGGAGTAGCCTCCTTCTGCACTTGAGTTCTCTTATTATTTTCTGCAATATTTTCAAAAGAATCCCTCCCTCTGACTGCCATTATTTCATTTATAACACAGTTTTGCAATGTTGTGTTTACACGTCCCTGTCTAGTTTGTGTGCTCCTTGAGGGAAGGAACCTACCTTATTTACACTTGCATCCCCTTTGCCCTGCATAGTGTCTGAACCACTGCTCAAAACATGTTTGATGAATGAATGAGTGAATGCATGGATCTTAGTTCAGGCCTCATGAGATCAGAAGATGAGGTCATCCGTTATAACCTTACAATACTTTCTTCAATGCCAAACTAAAAAACAAGGTCACTTTTAGAAAAATGTGTGCATTGCCCTAAGGACCAAAGGCTATAAAATTGCCAATAACCTGCCCATTTTACTAAGAGAAGGTGAACTCTAAGAACAGTATCTTTTGTCTTTGGAGAGAGAAGATATTTTAATATCACAAAGCTCCCCAAACAGCTTGAAGCACCTACTGGAGAAAGTTAGTTGGCATAATTGGAAGACTAGATCATCTCTTACCTAGAGTGCAATGACTCTGCCTCTTTTCTCTCCCCATGCCAATCCATCCTTCCTAAGATGTCTCTCCTTTGCTTAAAGAGCTCTTTGGGCTTTGTTATGGGTTGAATTGTGTTCCTCCAAAAAGAGATGTTTAAGACCTAGCCCCGGGTACCTATGAATGTGACCTTATCTGGAAATATAGTCTTTGCAGATGTAATTGGTTAAATTAACATGAGGTCATTCCTGGAGCAGAACCAAACCCAACCCAACCCATTGCTGTCGAGTCGATTATGACTCATAGCGACCCTATAAGATAGAGTAGAACTGCCCCATAGGGTTTCCAAGGAGCAGCTGATGGATTTGAACTGCCGACCTTTTGGTTCGCAGCCGAGCTGTTAAACACTGCACCACCAGGGCTCCTGAGACAGAGAGACACACACAGAGAGAAGGTCATGTGAAAAGGGAGGCAGAGACTGGAGTGATGCATCTACAAGCCAAGGAACGCCAAGGATTGCCAGCAACAACAGAAGCTAAGAGAAAGACATGAAACAGATCCTCCCCTACAAGCTTCAGCGAGAGCATGGCCCTGCCAACACCTCGATTTCAGCCTTCTAGCTGTGTGAGAATAAATTGCTCTTGTTTTAAGCCACCCAGTTTGTGGCAGTTTGTTACGTACGGCAGCCCTAGGAAACTACGACAGACTTTAATAGCATGCCACATGTGGTTCTTTGCAATCCAAGCTCCAACCTACTGCATTTTATCTTCTTTCATTCATCCCCACAGACCAAGTACAATCTCCCCCTATAACATTGAGCTTTTCACTATTTCCCCACTATGGCCTGAGGCTCTAAGGCTCTCCATGCTGGTGTAAGAAATACTGCAGCAAACTGCTATTCGCCTACTCAATATCCCATTCCTCTTCCTTATATTTATATAACCCTGATTATGTTCTGGGTAAGAATGAGCCTAGTTGAGTCTAACCAGAGCAGGGAGAAGGACAAGGAGTCAAACGTTGCCATTGAACAAGTTTTGGGTAATGCATAGAGGGGTAACCCACTGCAGCTGAGTCGATTCTGACTCACGGCAACCCCATGTGTTAGACTTGAGCTCCATAGGGTTTTCTTGGCTGTAATCTTTACAGAAGCAGATTGCCAGGGCCTTTCTCCCACAGGACCACTGGGCGGGTGGATCTGAATCGACAACCTTTTGGTTGTTAGCTGAGTACAAACAGTTTGTACTACCCAGGGACCTGAATAGAGGGTAGAAGGAACTAGTTCTTCCATGTCACTGACTCAGAGGATTTCCTTCTGTTCTATGCTGTTCAGATAGGAGTTGAAATAGTGATGTTTATGGCTTTAGCTGAGAAAAGGTATATTTTCTAGACTTTGCATTGTTTGGAAGAATCTGTGACGTTATTTTAAAGGTTTTTACTCTATCAGTGTTTCCTGCACGCCACTACAAATGATATCACATTGCAGAGGCTTGGATAAAACCTTCCTTTTATCAAGAAAAGGCTGCCTTGGCTCAAACACACAGCAGGAAGAATCGCTGCTGTCTAATTCTTTCATGCCCCCTACAGTTCAATTACACCAAGTTATCCATAGCTTCCAAAATTACATTTATAAAAATAAGATTGACGTTTGCATTTTTTATCAAGTGGTTTCATGAGTAGTAAGGATACCGTAAGAGCTATCTCCAATTTTGAAACACTGGAGCAAGAATGTGGAGGGAAAAAAAACTGAAAATCATGTAGGCAATGAGGTCAAGGAAGTCAGACGGTCATCACAAGGAAGTTGTTTTTCCTTCTGAAAACCAGAGCTCATCCAAGCTCTCCAAAGCCAGTCTGAGCAATTTATCAAGTACCTTCACTTCATTTTGGAATAAGTGACAAATGAGATAGCCAAATGAGATGGCCATCCAAAGGTCTCAGGAAGAGTCAACTTATTAAGGACGATAAATCATGTGATGATAATGGTTCTGTTAGAATCCTCACTTCAGGGTCAGCAAGAAAACCACAGCCTCTGTAAAGACTCCACTGAAAGACATTTATAATAAATTAGTCAAAATTTGGGGTATACTGCCTTCCTCCCAAATTTCCTTCAGTTTCTTGGAAAAATAGATTCTAACACTTTACACAGATGGGAAAGGAAGTGAATGTGACAATAGTAAAATTTTAAGAAATAGGAGCTACTAAAGGTAGCTCTTTAGACACCCATTAAGACCACACCCAAATTTTAGGTCACACGATTTTTTTTTTTTTCTTGAACCAGTCCATTTGCCATGGAGTTGGTTCTAACTCATGGCGACTCATACGTGTCCATATGTGTGCTCCGCAGGGTTTTCAATCGCTGGTTTTTCAGAAGTAGATCACCAGGCCTTTCTTCTGAGGTGCCTCTGGATGGACTTGTACCTTCAGCCTCTCAGTTAATAGCCATGAGAGTTAACCGTTTTCACCACCCAAGGATTGTCTTTACTTGTCTACTTTTCAAGTAAGCATGATTGGTTTGGAGGTGTGGCTTTGCCAAATCTGCCTAAAGCAAACCTATAGTTTGCAAAGGAGTGGAGGAGTCTCATTCAGCCCATGACTATGCCCCACCGGCTCCACCTCATCATCTAAGCCATATTAGCTTTTGGCTTTGGGCATGCTTGGAATCAGAAAAGCTCTGTGGTACACTGGGGATTTCCAAGTCCACCAAATATCTTGTTGAAGTTTGATGTCTCCGCGTTGTTCTTTTTCATTGCTGAAGTACAGTACTTCATTTACATTGGGATTAATTAACTATTTAATTCATAGTCATGCATTTTAGGTCATCCTGAACACAATTAAAAACATCAGCAAGCCATATTCCACAGCACAGAGTTGCAGTTTGTAAGAATATTAACTACATCTGGAAAGAAAATATATCAGAGCCATCAGGGGAGCAAAATGCTCTTGAATGAAAACATTAATTCCTGAGGTGTGGAACTCAAGATGTTATGACGTCCTCTCCTTGTTCAGTAGCAGCTAAACAGACAAGTGCAAGAATCTAAATGACAAAATGATGCAAATGATATATGGGCCTCAAGAAAATCCCACACTTTGAGTTTATTGGATCATTACGTTTGTCCCTAAGATAATTGGCTTATAAAACGGACTTTATGAGATCCATGGGCTATTCCACTCTTTCAACTACACTTAGTCTCATGGCTGAATTAATAATGAATGATGTTTATGGTTCGGCAAAGATTACAAATACTGGAGGAGATATTTTCAAGAGCTCACCACAGTTTAATTGCTATATGTAATTATTCTCATTTGCACAGATGAAACACATGACCCCCAAAATAGTAGCCCCAAGTGAAAATGATGTGCATAGAAAATAAGTTTTCTCATGAAAATGTGACCACCACTATAATATATTCAGAAGAAGTTGGCAGCGATGGGCCATATCTTGGTCTCCACCCAAAGAAATTTATTTCCATACTGACATTCAAAAATGATCTCATAAAAGAATGTCTCATCTATAAAGACATTCCACAGAACACAAACAATCAATATATTATAGTGAAACTTGAATGGATTTAAAACAAAAAAAAAAAGGCGTTGCTAACAATGAAACATTCAGGGAGCTGAGGCTAAGAAAATATAAGAAGGTCTATCATACTTTTTCATTAGTTTGGAGAATTTTCTTCCAACCGTCTGAATGAACCCGCTAGGAACCAAGCCCTAGCTGATACTTTGCAATAAACTTCGTCTCCCAAGCTACTTCCGTCTCCTGTCCATTTCCTAAAATTTATATTCTAATCATCTCTCCCTGCCTTTTAGTTACCATTGCCCAACCTGATCTATCTACGCATGTGTTTCCTCTCTCCCACTATCTTCCATAAGACCACCTCTAACACTCACAGGTCTATTTCACGATTTAGCACTCTCAAAGCTTCCCACCTCATCCCCACTTAGTGCGATCAATCTCTTACTTTGTTCCCTCTGAACACATCTTCCTATTTTGCACTTGCTACAATGGCCCCTCCTAAGAGAAGTGTTCCCTGACACCGATCTAAATGAGTCTCTCTATCACTGCCTGCTGATCCTATCCTTCATTGCATGTATCACAATCCGTACCTGTATTTTTATGTGTATTTATTTGATTATATGTCCCTTCCCAAATACATTGTAAGCTTCATGAAGGAAAAACCTTGTTTTGTTCATCACGCTCTATCTAATACCTAACATAAAAAACCCATTGCCATCGAGTCAATTCTGACTCATAGCGACCCTATAGGACAGAGTAGAAGTGCCCCATAGGGTTTCCAAGGCCGTAAACTTTTACAGAAGCAGACTGCCACATCTTTGTCCCCCAGAGTGGCTTGTGGGTTCAACTCGTCTACCTTTTGAGTAGCAGCCGAGCGCTTAACCACTGCACCACCAGGGCTCCTTATACCCAGCATAGTGTCTGCTGTATAGTAGGTGCACAAACGAATGAATAAATGAGTCCATTGTCCTAGATTATTCCCTCTGTGTTTTATTGGACCCTAATCATTCGATGACCAACGTGTCTTCCTGAATATTGTTACCCCTCCCCATTACTATGCATAAGTAGGCACACAACAAGTGATTAAGAAAACATCTAGATTCTTCTGAATTGGGTCTCTTTTCTATAAAAGACATTATTAGGACAATTGGGGAAATTGAATGGGGTCCGAAGATTGATCAGTGGTAATGAATCCATGTTAATTTCTTGATTTTGGTGGTTATACTGTGGTTATATAGAAGAATGTCTTTGTCGGAAATACTAGAATATTTGGGCTATGAGGCATCAGGTTGAAAACTTGCTCTCAGGTGGTTGAGGTGGGGAAAGTTCTTTGTACAGTACTTGGAAATTTTCTGTAAGAATGAGGTTGTTTCAAAATGAAAATAAAATTTAAAGTGTATTTGAGATAAAAAAGAAAACACCTATATTCAAACTTCGGCAGTATTAACTGATGCATACCTACTGAGTATCAAGCAGAAAACTGGATGCTTTAAAAACACTGCGTCTGAGGTTCTCATACTGGCATCTTAGGACTCCTTCTGACATATTATTAAGGGCCTGCAGTGCCTAGGAAATTTTTTTTTTTAATTTTGTTTTTATTTCAGCAATAATCCGAACAGTTTTAATATGTCACTTTCTAGATCATCAGCGTGCCCTCTTTGTAAACCAAGGACTGTCTCGTACTTCAGAGCTGTCTCTTACTTTGTTTGTTTTACGGTCACTTTGGCCTCCAAGCGATTCCCTGAGTGACAGTATTTAACTTGCAGTGTGTTGATAAATACATCTGGCTTCTTCTGGGCTGGCATGCCCTAATGTCCAAATGACAGCAATCAGCACACATCTGCCCTTGAACTCATTCTGAATTCTTGAACCAGACATAAAGGCAAAACTTGACTTTGCGGTAATAAGTTGCACTTGAAAGATACCGTCATAGACTAAGACTGTGGTTTCTAAAGTGTTTTTTTTTTTTGGAAATTGAGACTTTATTTAACATAATGAAAACTTCAGAGTGTAATGGAATAAAGTATTTGGTTAACTGTCGAGGGTTAATAAGAAAACCGAGGTGGATGCTATTATACCTTCTAAATAAATAAGCAAAAAATAGCCTCACCGGGCACTGCAGAAACCAAATATTGAAAGAATTTAAAAGAGGAAAGTGGTAGAAAAATTGGCACATCACATAACACTCAGTGATACAGTCAGAGCTGTCAGTATTCACGAATTCCTACTAAGGACTAATACGCTTATGCTCTTTTTTGTTGCTGTCAGCTTGCAACATTAGGCATTAATTAAAGTAAAAAAATGCATAACAGATATTTTTCAATTTTTCAGTGTTGTCTTTTGAGGTTCATTACCAAATTGATTCCTCCATCAAAACAATGGATTAGTAATTAAAAATAAGTTTACTGTTAAATGGGAAAAATAATGACAATGACAATTATAATGACCCAAATGATGGTCCATCAGGCTTTAAACAAAGTCTCAAATCAAGTAAAACATAAGATACTCTAATATTTCTTTCAACTATTAAATATAACATTGGTGAATTAATGTTTTATTTTAATTAATTAAATAAGCTCATCTTCATTCCTTTAGTTCATTTAAATGCATTAATTTGAATTTTACTGGTCTAACTCCTTTTGTTTGTATATTTTTAGGTGTAACCCTAGGAAAGCTATGTCCCATACGGTTCAGTCCCAGAGTGATGCCAGACTCAAAGAATCCCAATCCAAACATCAATTCCAGTCTTTGCCCAAGGCTCTTGAAGAACATAAAAGTATCCACAAAGAACTTGTCTACATTTATTTAAAAATCAACTGGCTTCTCCTACTTACTAATAGCCCAAGACTCTGGTACACCTCTCACTTTCCTGCCCTAGAAAACCACTCTCCCTCCTATTCATCATTCTATCTTCAAGTTCTCTCTCAATCACTTCTCTTCCCATATCCCCTGCACTTAAGTTAACAGCCGCTGAACTTTTTTCAGCAAACCTCTTCCTCCGCCACCACTATTATAGACCCCTGAAGTGAATGCTGAATGCCACAGGCATTTTCTCCATAATTCATACTGGTATGGGTTGGGAGGCAAGTATGTTCTTTCTACCCCGTCCTCATCTCCCCAAATTCCATGCAAATGGACAGTCTAGATATTGGAGTATTAGAATTGTTTTCAAGGGGCAGAGACCAAAGTTGGAAGAAAAAAGCCTAAGACTTATGAGTCCTCTCACATATACAACATTGCAATAAGAGCCCACAGGAATTGGTCTTCAAAACAAAAGGTCCATATGATCTCCAAGATGTACGGTTAAGTAAAAAATATACTGTCATTTGTGTTTCTAAGAAAAGAATGTATATCGATATATGTTTGTATCTAGGTATCTAGATAGAAAAACCAAAAGCCAAACCAAACCCACGGCCATCGAGTCAATTCCGACTCACAGTGACCATATAGGACGGAGTATAACTGCCCCTTAGGGTTTCCAAGGCTGTAAATCTTTATGGAAACAGACTGCCGCATCTTTTTCCCGCAGAGCGGCTAGTGGGTTCGAACCGCCGACCTTTCTGTTAGCAGCCGAGTGCTTTAACCACTGCACCACCAGGGCTCCTCCTAGATATGCATATATACCAAAAGATGATAACATTGGTTGCCTCGAGGGAGGAGACCTGGGTGAATGAGGTCAGGAGGGAGAGGAAGACCTGCTTTTCACCATATGCCCTTTTGTATTTTCAAAATTTTTATGACTGACATGAATTGTTGTTGTTGTAGTTAGGTGCTGTTGAGTAGATTCCAATTCATAGCCACCCTATGGAGAACAGAATGAGACACTGACTGGTCCTACACCATCCTCACAATCATTGCTATGTTTAAGCCCATTGCCGCAGACACTGTGTCAATCCATCTTGTTGAGGGTCTTCCTCTTTTTCACTGACCCTCTACTTTACCAAATATGGTGTCCTTCTCCAGGGACTGGTCCCTCCTGATAACATGTCCAAAGTACATGAGACAAAGTCTCACCATCCTCACTTCTAAGGAGCATTCTGGCTGCACTTCTTCCAAGACAGATTTGTTTGTTCTTCTGGCAGTCCATGGTGTATTTAATATTCTTTGCCAACACCATAATTCAAATGCATCGACTCTTCTTCTGTCTTCCTTATTCATTGTCCAACTTTCTCATGCATATGAGGCAATTGAAAATACCATGACTTGGGTCAGGCACACCTTAGTCCTCAAAGTGACATCTTTGCTTTTTAATACTTTAAAGAGATCTTTTGCAGCAAATTTTCCCAAAAATCCATGAATTGCTTATTCCAAAATAAAGTAGCTTTATCATTATCAACAAATTATACCAGAACAACTGGTTATCCTTATAAAAAAGATGAACTTTGACCTATAACCCACACCATATACAAACATTATCTAAATATGAACTGTAGACTTGAATATAAAAACTTAATGATAAAGCCACCATGCTTTCAGGGAACATGTAGGTCAATTGACATAACAAAGTTTATTAAGAAAATGTTCTGCATCCCACTTTGGTGAGTGGCATCTGGGGTCTTAAAAGCTAGCAAGCAGCCATCTGAGATGCATCAATTTGTCCCAACCCACCTGAAGCAAAGGAGAATGAAGAACACCAAAGACACAAGGCAAGTATTAGCCCAAGAGACAGAAAGGGCCACATAAACCAGAGACTGCATCAGCCTGAGACCAGAAGAACTAGATGGTGCCCAGCTACCACCAATGACCACCCTGACAGGGAACACAACTGAGAGTCCCTGATGGAGCAGGAGAAAAGTGGGGTGCAGAACTCAAATTCTAGTGAAAAGACCAGACTTAATGGTCTGACTGAGACTGGAGGAACCCCGGAAAGCATGGCCCCTAGACTCTCTGTCAACCCAGAACTAAACAATTTCTGAGGCCAACTCTTCAGACAAAGATTAGACTGGACTACGAGATATAAAATGATACTCGTGAAGAAGAGAGTGCTTCTTAGCTCGAGTAGATACATGAGACTAAATGGGCAGCTCCTGTCCGGAGGTGAGATGAGAAGGTGGAGAGGGTCAGGAGCTGGTTGAATGGACACAGGAAATCAAGGGTAGAAAGGAGGAGTGTGCTGTCACAGTACAGGGAGAGCAGTTAGGGTCACATAACAATGTATGTATAAATTTTTGTATGAGAGACTAACTTGAATTATAAACTTTCACTTAAAGTACAACAATAAAACTTTTAAAAACTTAATGATAAAGCTATTACCTGTTCCAAAATAAAGACGTTCTCAAAAATCCATGAATTACCTATTCCAAAATAAAATTGTTTAAAAGTTTTTAAAGGGAGATGATTATCTACACATTATTACTCAAATTTGAGAAATATTGCATTCTGTTGTATAATACACACATTAACCAGACAAGATAAACATTCTTATCCCCAATCTACTGATGGAGAAACTAAGGCCCACAGAGTTTAAGTGACTTGGCTAAGTTACACAGATAGTAAGTGTCAGGACAGTAATTCAACCTCAGAACCAAACGTCTGCAAGGATCATTATATCTTACCATATCACATTTCTTCAATACAAACTAAAACAGGCAAATGATGTGCTGAAGGTTATTAAGAATTCTAAGCAAACCTCAAAACAGGGATAAAATGTGTTCTAAAAAGAGTGGGTAGGTTTACAATAGCATCACAAAACTTCAAATGTCTAGGAATAAATTTAATGAAAGATATACAAGATATCTACCCTGAAAACAACAAAACATTGCTGAGAGAAATAAAGACATATGTGAACAAATGGAAAGATACACCACACTCATAAATTAAAAAATTCAGTACTGTTGTCAAGTCTCCCTAAATTTATCTATAGATTGAAATAAATCACAATTAAGAGCCCAACCACTTTTTTGGTGCATATTGAGAGCTGATTGTAAAATTTGTGTAGAAATGCAAAGAACCAAAATTCCTGAAAAATAAAAACAAAGCTGGACAGCTTACATTCCTGCCTTCAAGACTTACTATAAAGATACAGAAATCAACACAGTGTGATACTGGTAGATGATCAACAAATAGATCAATGAAACAGAATAGAGAGAAGACCTACACACCGTGGTCAAATGATTTTTGACAAAGTTTCCAGAACAATCTAACGGGGAAATGAAAGTGTTTTCAACAAATGGTACTGGAACAACTAGTTATCCATATAAAAAGGTTGATCTCTGATCCATAACCCACACTGTACATAAGGATTATCTAGGGAGGTGGGGCCCAGATAGCGGAGTATTCAGATGCTTCCAGTGGGCCCTCTTACAACAAAGACCCAAAAAAAAACAAGTGATTTGATTATAGATGGCAATCTGGGAGCCCTGAACATCAAAGGCAGAGTTGAGGAACTGGACTGAGTGGCAGGGGGAAGGAGAGATGGTTCGGAAGCAGCGAGGAGTTGCCAGACCTGACCTGGCGAGAGCCTGAGCCCTTCAGGCCTGAGCAGCTCGTGGGTGAGCAGTGAGGCAGGCAAGCAGCGGTGCTCAGGAGGCGCATTTTCCACACCAGGAGAGACCCAGCGCCAGAGAGTCTACGTAGTCACCCAGAACCAGTGAGAAGCAGCCCTCATCAGCAAAAGATAAGTACTTGCCTACGGCCTACTGTGCAGATGAAAAACACCTCCCTTAGGGAAAAACCTCTCTCCCATTTGCCTCCCAGCTCCCTGCTCTGCACTGGGTCCCAGACCAGCTTCAGCAGTTGCCGAGTCCCATGGGCCGGAAGTAGGATCCATCACACGCCCGGAGCCATTCTCCCTGCCTTGGAGAGTGAACAAATTCACCAACAGGGGAAAAAATAAACTGCCAGCTCCCCTATGCCAGGAACCCGGGATAGGCACAGCTCCTTTGTTTAGGCACAGGCATAAGGGATCCACGGACCTTGAGTGTCTTTCCCCCTGCATAGACTTGTGTGGGCCCATCTCAAGAGCGTAGACCCTCATTACCACAGTACAACAGGGTATATACCAGAACTCTAACTTCAACTGTTTCAGCTATGAAGTGGCAGTTTCTTGACATCTGACACTGCTCTGCCCATTAAGCATGGTCTCCACCTACCCACATCAGGGGACTGAAGACTCGTGGCTCCACCCACGCTACTTAGCCACCTGCAATAGGGCCCCATGAATAAGAGGTGCCCCTCAGTCCTTACAGCCAGCAGCAATAGCTGCTCATAGTCCGGCTCCAAAACCCACTCACCTACACGTTCTAGGGGACAGGGACACGCCTTCTTCCTGGACACTCGGGGACAACCGTCAGCCCCTTGCCTTGCTCAGAGTGTGTCCCCCCGCTGCAGCCAGATGCCTGTGCCTACACCAATCACCCATGCCTGTCTAGGACTGTAAATGAGAGCCTACACCACACACTTGGTGGCTATCTACCTGGGCACCTGAGCTGAATCCATACAGGAGGAGTGGGAGGACTCCTGATCTCACAAAGCTAGTAACAAATCTAACTACCTGGTGACAGGACATTAAAGCTTCAAAGGTGTCAATAATCATACGAGCAGCCTATTTGGGCATATCAAAACAAAACAAGAAGCTAGGACACAGTAAGCAAACTTAAAATAAATAAATAAATATAATAACTTATTGATGGCTCGGAGACAACAGTCAATATCAAATCACATAAAGAGGCAATTCATGATGGCTTCCGCAAGCTCCCAAAATAAAGAATCTAGAAATTTTCCAGAGGAGGAAAATTTCTTGGAATTACCAGAGGCAGAATACAAAAGATTAATATACAGAACTCTTCAAGAAATTAGGAAGGAACTTAAGCAAAATGCGGAACATGCAATGGAAGAAATTAAAAAGATTAGAGAAGAGCATAATGACAAATTTAACAGGCTGTAAGAATCCATAGAGAGACAGCAATCAGAAATCCAGAAGATTAACAATAAAATTTCGGAATTGGACAACTCCATAGAAAGTCATAGGAGCAGAATTGAGGCGAGGGAGGTCAGAATTCGTGAGACTGAAGATAAAGCACTTGACAGCAACTTCTTTGAGGAAAAATCAGATAAAAGGATTTTAAAAAAATGAAGACACCCTAAGAATTATGTGGGACTCTATCAAGAGGAATCACTTACGAGTGACTGGAGTACCAGAACACAGGGGGATAACAAAAAATACGGAGAGAATTGTTGAAGATTTGTTGGCAGAAAACTTCCCTGATATCATGAAAGATGACAAGATATCTATCCAAGATGCTCATTGAACCCCACATAAGGTAGATTCCGAAAGAAAATCACCAAGGCATATAATCAAACTTGCCAAAACCAGACGTAAAGAGAGAATTTTAAGAGCGGCTAGGGATAAACGAAAAGTCATCTACAAAGGAGACTCAATAAGAAAAAGCTCGGACTACTCAGCAGAAACCACGCAGGCGAGAAGGCAATGGGATGACATCTATAAAGCCTTGAAGGAAAAAAACTGCCAGCCAAGAATTATATATCCAGCAAAACTGTTTCTCAAATATCATGGCAAAATTAGGGCACTTCCAGATAAACAGAAGTATAGGGAATTTGCAAAAACCAAACCAAAATTACAAGAAATACTAAAGGGCGTCCTCTGGTTAGAAAATCAGTAACATCAGATAACAACCCAAGACTAGAACACAGGACAGAGCAACCAGATGTCAACCCAGATACGGAAGTCACAGAAGTAAATCAAAGCTAAAACACTGAAAATAGGGAAACAGATGTCAATATGTAAAAGATGACAACATTAAAACAAAAAAGAGGGACTTAAAAAATGTAGACATAGATTTTTCCTGTGGAGAGGAAGTCAAGGTGATATAAAGAAATAAAAGACAGGTATAAACTTAGAAAAATAGGGGTAAATATTAAGGTAACCACAAAGGAAACCAACAATCTTACAAGTCAAAATAAAAAACTAGAAAATTATAAAGACTCAGCAAACACAAAATCAACAACAATGAAAAAGATGAAAAGAAAATACATGAAGATTATCTAAATATGAATTGTAGACTTGAATATAAAATTTTAACGATTAAGCTACTGGGAAAAAAAGGTAGGCACAGATGCACACCCATGTTCATTGCAGCATTATTCACAACAGCAAAAAGATAGGAATAACCTAATTGTCCATCAATGGATGAATGGATAAACAAAATGTGGTACATACACACAGTGGAATACTGTGCAATGATAAAGAATAGTGATGAGTCTGTGAAAAATCTTATAGCATGAATGAATCTGGAGGACATTATGCTTGGTGAAATAAGTCAATCACAAAAGGGTAAATAATGTATGATATCACTTTTATAAAAACTCAAGAATAGGTTTACACACAAAAAGCAACGTTCTGTGATGGTTACCAGGGATGGAAGGGAGGAGAGAGAATCACTTACAAGATAGTAGACACGTATTAATTCTGGTGAAGGTAAAGGCAAAGCACAATATGGGGGAAGTCAGCACAATGTGACCAAGGTAAATGAAGACACTGAGAGGTACACAAGAATAAAGGACAACTATAGTAAATGCTATAACATATACAATTCTGTGACAATAGTCATAGCAATCAAAAATTTGTGAGTGGTTACATAGGTAGATATGTATGCTATACAGGTGTGGGAGGGCATATGGGAGTACATGCACGTGCATATATAGGTATAATTGTGGGCATTCGTATATACATATTTGTAAGTGCTGCATATATATTCACATATATAATAGAGCACATAGGGGGCAGAGTTGTGAAAACTTCTTAGACATCTCCATACACCTGGTGGGACTGAGTTACTGGGCTTGAAGA
The DNA here is from genome assembly GCA_030035585.1 of Dugong dugon. Lineage (NCBI taxonomy): Eukaryota > Metazoa > Chordata > Mammalia > Sirenia > Dugongidae > Dugong > Dugong dugon. Next base: position 164,334,758 of record CM057483.1, read on the forward strand.
CTTAAGGACCATAGTCTCGGGGGACATCTAGGTCAATTGGCATAACATAGTTCATAAAGGTAATGTTCTACATCCCAGTTTGGTGAGTAGCTTCGGGGGTCTTAAAAGCTTGCAAATTGCCATCTAAGATACAACTATTGGTCTCGTCCTGTCTGGAGCAAAGGAGAGTGAAGGAAACCAAAGACCCAAGGAAGCAATTAGTCCATAGGCTAATGGCCCACAGGAACCACAGCCTCCTCTAGCCTGAGACCAGAAGGACCAGATGGTGCCCAGCTATCACTACCAACTGCTCTGACCAGAGACACAATAGGAGATCCCAGTAAGAATGGGAAAAAATGTAGAACAAAACTCAAATTCATAAAAAGACCAGACTTACTGGATTGATAGAAGCTGGAGGAACCTCCAAGGCTATCGCCCTAAGACACCCTTTTAACCTGGAACTGAAGCCACTTCCGGAGGTCACTTTCAGCCAAATAATAGATTGGCCTACAAAATAAACAATAACACCAGTAAGGAATGTGCTCCTTAGAACAATCAACTATACAAGACCAAATGGGCAATATTTGCCCAAAAGCAAAGATGAGAAGACAACACTAGGGAACTGGAGGGATGGAAACAGGGAAGGCAGGGTGGAAATGGGGAGAGTGCTGACACATTGTGGGGATAGCAACCAATGTCACGGAACAATCTGTGTATGAGTTGTTGAGTGGGAAACTAATCTGATGCGTAAACTTTCATCTAAAACACAATATAATGTTAACAAAAAAAAGTAGGCAAAGATTTCTTAGAATGCAAAGAGCTCCAACCTTTTTTAAAAATTGATAAATTGGACTTCATTCAAATTTAAAACTTCTACTCATCAAAAAGATACCCTTAAGAAAATGAACATTCAAGCCACATACTGGAACAAAAAATTAACAGTACATATACCCAGCTTGTATCCAGAATATGTAAAGAATTCCTACAAACCAATACCAAAAAAGACAAACAACTCAAAAAATAAGCAAAAGACTGAACAGACGTTTCAAAAAAGAAGACACGCGAATGACCAATAAACGCATGAAAAGGTGCTCAACTTTGTTAATCATCACAGAAATGCAAATGAAAACCACAGTGAGACACCACTACATACCTATTACAATGGCTAAAATCTTAAACTGATATATAATATTTAAATTTTCAAGCTAACAATATCAAACATATGTTGGTGAGGAGAGTAACTGTAATTCACGCATTGCTGATGGGAGTATAAAATGATACATTCATATGGATGTTTCTTATAAAGTTAAACATAAAAGTACCTCATAATCCAACAATTTCATTCCCAGGGACTGAAGGAAGAGAAAAAAGAAATATGTCCTCAAAGACAATCAAGTAATCTAGAATGTTCGTCGCCACTTTATTCGTAATAGCCAAAAACTACAAACATACCCAGCACCCATCAACAGGAAAATGGAAAAACAAATTGTGATCTATCCATACTATGAAATACTACTCAGCAATAAAGAGGAGCATACTACTAACTCATGCAACAACATGGACGAATCTCAAAATCACTGTGTTGAGTGAAAGAAACCAGACACCAAAGAGTATTTACCCTATGATTCCATGGATATGAAATTCTAGAACAGGCAAAACTAATACATGATGATAGAAATCAGAACAGTGGTTACCTGGGGGAGAGGAGAATTGACTGGGAAAAGGTACAAAGGAATTTTCTGGCGTGATGGGAAGGTTCTATATCTTGATTGGGATGTTGGTTACATGAGCATACGTATTGTCAAAACTCATCAAATTGTACACCTAAGATTAGAACATTTTACTGTATGTAATTATACTTCACTGAAAAAAAGAAGAAAACAGAGGAGTAGGGGGAAGCTGGTATAAGATTCTTTTCAGGGCTTCAAACCAGTTTGAAATGGTTCACTCATGGCTGACAGAAACAAGGGCAACGTATGCATTGTATAGCAACCAAAGCTCTTGCCCTTGGGATTTTGTCTTGAGTAGGAAACAGTGCGGCCCCCCTCAGAGATGGTGGCCGACCACGCTGCTTTGAATGTGTGCCACGCCACATTTCAATTTAAGGTATATCATTTATGAAGCAATCTACACCATCAGAGTGTACAGAACATCAGTTAAACAGTTTCTGTGTGCGAAAGTTTACATTCCATTGCTTCTCTACTTCTGTTGAGTTCAGATGGTACCATCTGCTACATGAGTTTAAAACAGGTGTCTTTACCACCACAACTATCTTATGTTCTGTGTCAGAACAGGGGAAGGGAGTGTGTCAGGTAATATACTAATGAGATGTTGATGTTGTTTGAGAAGTAACAAACCATGAAGGCTTATGACCCCTTCATCCTAAAAACAAGGCAGAATTAAATGAAAATGATCAGTTAGAGCTCCTAGTTCATGACCAACGAAGCGTAAAAATGTAGTGTTGTGACTTGGCCAGCTGAGAGTCTTTAAAGAGAGGTGGTTAAAAATATCTGTAGTGTTACCATGGTGGGAAGTCTATTTTGAGAGGGAGAAGAACTAGGTCAAACCTAGTCAACACGTAACAATGGTGACAGAAAACAGCCAAGCGATGCACATGCATGACGCATGGGTATAGTTGAGTCATTTATAACAGACAAAAAGATCGGGGTGAGGGCCGTGAATCCTCAATCCTAAGGGTCTCAGTAGAGAAGAGAGATGAGAGGTGTGTCTCAAAATCTTCTGGTGATTGTAAATTTCCTCTCTAAAGACCAAAGGGGGAAAAAAAAAAAACTCATTTCCTCTCTAAAGACTAAAGGGAAAGAAAAAACCACACCCATTGCCATACTGTCAATTGTGACTCATGGAGACCCCGTGTGTTATAAAGTAGAACTGCTCCATAGGATTTTCTTGGCTGTTATCATAATGGAAGGACATTGCCAGGCCTGTTTTCCACGGTACCAATGGGTGGTTTCAAACTAACAACCTTTAGAAACGTTTGCACCCCTACCGTAGAGGGATGTAACAGAAACATAGGAAATGTGATTTATGGGAACATCAATGACCAAGGAAACGGAACACCTAGTTCTTCTCTCAGATTTCCACTAATAAGCTGTTGTAACTCAGGCAGGTAAGAAAAGTTCCTTAAATGATGTGTACTGAGATGGTAGAAAAACAGCATATGAAATCATGTCTCAGTCCATTACACTAAAAAGAAGGTGGAGTGGTTCTGTTGAGTCAAAGTACCAGGTAAACACAAATTACTGTTATCATTTTCAATGATGCTGTCAAACTCTTCTTAAAAGATCCTTTTCAGCTATTATAGACATTTTGATATATTTAAAATTTCTAGTTGTGATGAACAAGTGGTAATGTGCGCCCTTATGATGGGGTATTAGTTAAAATGCAGAGAAAAAGCAGCACTTTGCAAATTGTTCTTTTTCAGATCTGCCTTTAGAAGGTTTGCCCACAGATCGGAAGGGATTACAGTGAATCTCAACGTAAATATCTGATATAAAATTTTATAGCTTGGGCTATAATAAATATATTATAAATATACATAAATAAATATTCCTATATATTATGAACAGTAACCACATACCAAGGAATATATTTTAAAAAATTAGTCAGCAGAATAAAAAATAACAAGCATAAAAATGTGCATGTAGCAATAACTGTAATAGCAGAAAACTAAAAATAACTTAGGTCTATCATTAGAGAGGAGCCCTGGTGGCACAGTGGTTAAGAGCTCGGCGGCTAACCAAAAGGTTAGCAGTTCTAATCCAACAGCTGCTCCTTGGAAACTCTATGAGGCAGTTCTACTCTGTCCTATAGGGTCGCTGTGAGTTGGAACCAACTCAGTGGCAATGGGTTTTCATTAGAGAAACAGTTAAAAAATTTAATGTACTTCAGTTAAATGAAGTACTATTTGGTCATTAAAAACTATATATGAAAATAATTATAATACCGAAGATCTTAAAATACCATCAATAATGCAGAGATATGTGAGTAAAGCAGATTCTAAACTCTATGCACCTACTGTGCTAGTAAGGAAACCCTGGTAGGGCAGTGGTTAAGAGCTCGGCTGCTAACCAAAAGGTTGGCAGTTCGAATCCACCAGGCACTCCTTGGAAACCCTCTGGGGCAGTTCTACTCTGTCCTATGGGTCACTATGAGTCGGAATAGACTGGATGGCAACTGGTAGCAAGTACAAAAGGTAGATATAGAGACTAAGACACAGGGAGGTACTCAAAAATTGACACGATCTTTGTTTTTTTTTTGAAAAAAATGTAACGCTATTTTACATTGCTTTATAATACACAAGCATTTGTAAATTTGTAATTGAAACACAATAATGACACATTCCATTCATTAAAGATATTGACTGTAAAACAGACATAGTGCTAAGTTCTTTACACACATTACTATCCCCCAATTCAATCAAACACCTAAGATAACTGGTAATAATAACGATAATCCTGCTATATCTTTGACTATGTTCATGTAGAAGCATATGCATGTGAGAGGGGGTCTGTTTTCTTTTCTACCAACTGATATACTCTACACTTTACCCCGAAGACTATTCTTTTTTCCCTCACTTAGTGACATATCAGTGCACCTTTCCAGGTCCATATAAACTAACCCGTTGCCATCAAGTCGATTCCGACTCATAGCGACTCTATAGGGCAGAGTAGAACTTCCCCATAGGGTTTCCAAGACTGTATGTAAATCTTTACAGAAGCAGAATGCCACATTTTCTCCCACAGAGCAGCTGGTGGATTCGAACTGCCGACCTCTCTGTTAGCAGCTGAGCCCTTAACCACTGTGCCACCAGAGTTTGCTCCAGTTCAATGTATGTGCATATATATCTAGCTGTAATTCATCTTTCTCATAATCATTCACGGTAAGAATTTGCGGAATTAAATCTCCTTCTACTGGTTGTTCCCAGTTTTACCATTACAAGAAAAAACTTCCTGGATATACCTGTACATACAGCCTTACGTTATGGTGTGTCAAATCCTGTAGGATAGATTCCCAAAGCTGGGATTGCTGGGTCAGAAGGTGTGTCTGTTTTTCCTTTTGTCAAATATTAATGGATAGCTTCTCATAAAGGTTCTACATACACTTTCCCACCAACAATGCATGAATGTCAATTTTCCCAGATTGTCACCAGTACTGAATGTTTCTTGTTTTTAGGTGCCATCAAGTCAGTTCCAACTCATAGTGACCCTGTGTACAACAGAACGAAACACTGCCGGGTCCTGTGCTGGTCGTTGTTATGCATGAGTCCATTATTGCAGCCACTGTGTCAATTCATCTTGTCGAGGGTCTGCCTCTTTTTTGTTGACCCTCTACCTTACCAAGCGTGATGTCCTTCTCCAGGGACTGGTCCCTCCTGATAACATATTCAAAGTATGTGAGACAAGTCTCGACATCCTCACTTCTAAGGAGCACTCTGGCTATATTTCTTCCAGGACAGACTTGTTCATTCTTCTGGCAGTCCATAGTATATTCAATATTCTTCGCCAACACCATAATTTAAAGGCGTCAATTCTTCTTCAGTCTTCCTTACTCATTATCCAGCTTTCAAATGCATATAAGGTGATTAAAAATACCATGGCTTGGGTCAGGTGCACCTTAGTCTTCAAAGTGACATCTTTCCTTTTCAACACTTTAAAGAGGCCCTTTGCAGCAGATTTGTCCAATGCAATACATTGATTTCTTGACTGCTGCTTCCATGGGTGTTGATTGTGGATCTAAGTAAAATGAAATCCTTGACGACTTCAACATTTTCTCCATTTATCATGATGTTGTTTATTGGTCCAGTTGTGAGGATTTTTGTTTTTGTTATGTTGAGGTGTAATCCATACTGAAGGATGTGGTCTTTGATCTTCACCAGTAAGGGCTTCAAGTCCTCTTCACTTTCAGCAAGCAAGGCTGTGTCATCTGCATAATGCAGGTTGTTAGTGAGTCTTCCTCCAATCCTGATGCCCTGTTCTTCTTCATATAGTCCAGCTTCTTGGATTATTTGCTCAGCATACAGATTGAATAAGTATGGTGAAAGGATACAACCCTGACACACACCTTTCCTGACTTTAAACCGTGCACCTTTCCTGACTTTAAACCATGCAGTATCCCTTGTTCTGTTGAAACAACTGCCTCTTGGTCTATGTACAGGTTCCTCACGAGCACAATTAAGTGTTCTGGAATTCCCATTCTTTGCAACGTTATCCATAATCTGTCATGATCCACACAGTCGAATGTCTTTGCATAGTCAATAAAACACAGGTAAACATCTTTCTAGTATTCTGTGCTGTCAGCCAAGATCCATCTGACATCAGCAATGATATCCCTGGTTCCATGTCCCCTTCTGAATCCGGCTTGAATTTCTGGCAGTTCCCTGTCGATGTACTGCTGCAACCGTTTTTTAATGATCTTCAGCAAAATTTTACTTGCTCGTGATATTAATGATATTGTTCAGTAATTTCCACATTCGGTTGGACCGTCTTTCTTTGGAATGGGCACAAATAGAGATCTCTTCCAGTAGGTTGGCCAGGTAGCTGTCTTCCAAATTTCTTGGCATAGACGAGTGAGCACCGCCAGCGCTGCATCCGTTTGTTGAAACATCTCAGTTGGTATTCCGTCCATTCCTGGAGCCTTGTTTTTTGCCAATGCCTTCAGTGCAGCTTGGACTTCTTCCTTCAGTACCATTGGTTCTTAATCTTGATCATATGCTACCCCCTGAAATGGTTAAACGTCGACCAATTCTTTTGATACAGTGACTTTGTGAATTCCTTCCATCTTCTTTTGATGCTTCCTGTGTTGTTTAATATTTTGCCCCCCTCCAAGAAAAAACCAAACCCATTACCATCCAGTCAATTCCAACTCACAGTGATCCTATAGGACAGAGTAGAACTGCCCCGTAGGGTTTCCAAGGAGTGGCTGGTGGATTTGAACTGCCGACCTTTTGGTTAGCAGCCGAGCTCTTAACCGCTGTGCAAATCCTTCAAAATTGCAACTCACTGCTCGAATTTTTTCTTCTATTCTTTCAGCTTGAGAAATGCTGAGCATTCTCAACACTGTCAGTCTTTTATTTTTTGCAATTAGATGAGTGAAAATTGCATAGCAAATCTGCATCCCTCCTTTAATGAAACCAAACCTCCTTTATTAGTTTATTAGCCACTTGCACTGCAGTTGCTGTAAATATGAACATTGCTTTCTGTTGTGTCGTTTTCCCAGTCAGTTTGTGAGAGTTCTTTGTAAATTGGGGTATTGACTTTTTGCTTGTCATGTCTCCTGCACGTATTTGGCCCAGTCTATTCCTTGTCTTTGGACTTGGGTTTTTTTTTTATTATACATCATACATCTATTGATCATTTCTTTGAGTTCCTCTTTGTTTCCTGTTGTGATTCCCGCTCTCTCCTCACCCACAAGCTTACATAAACGTTGTCCTGAATTTTCTTCTAATATTTATAAAGATTTAATTTCTATATGAAAGGTTTTTAATCCATTTGGCATCTATTTTTATAAGTGGCACAGGGTAGGAGTTTGTATTTATATCCTTCTTGATGGATAACAAAATTATAGCAACAACATTTAAGAAACAAATATTCTTTTCCTACTTAATTGTAATGCCAGCTTTTCCAATATTAAAAACAAAACCAGTTGCTATCGAGTCAATTCCAACTCACAGCAACTTCATGTGTCAGAGTAGAACTGTGCTCCACAGAATTTTCAATGGCTGATTTTTCAGAAGTAGATTACCAGGCCTTTCTTCCGAGGTGCCTCTGGGTGGATTCAAGCTGCAAACCTTTCAGTTACTTTTTGAGCACTTAACTATTTTTGCCACCCAGGGACCCCTTTTCAATATTAACTTCTCCTGTGTTCTTGGATATGTGTTGGGGGTTGTCATGGATTAAATTGTGTCCCGCAAAAATGCGTGTCTACTTGGCTAGTCTATGATTCCCAGTATTGTGTGATTGTTCATCATTTTGTCATCTGATGTGATTTTCTTATGTGTTGTAAATCCTACCTCTATGGTGTTAATGAGGCAGGATTAGAGGCAGTTATGTTAATGAGGCAGGACTCAAGCTACAAGATTAGGTTTTGTCTAAAGCCAATCTCTTTTGAGATATAAAAAAAAAGAAGCAAGCAGAGAGACATGGGGACCTCATACCAGCAAGAAAGAAGCACAGGGAGCATAGCATGTCCTTTGGACCTGGAGTCCCTGCGCTGAGAAACTCCTCGACCCGGGGGGAGATTGAAGACAAGGACCTTCCTCCAGAGCCGACAGAGAGAGAAAGAGAAAGCTTTCCCCAGAGATGGTGCCCTGAATTCAGACTTCTAGCTTCCTAGATCGTGAGAGAATAAACTTCTCTTTGTTAAAGCCATCCACTTGTGGTATTTCTGTTATAGCAGCACTGGATAACTGAGACAGGGGTCTTTACTATGTTCCATTGTTCTTGTTATTTCTCACGCCAGTAACATTCTGTTTTAATTATCATGGAATTATTGTAAGTTTTAATATCTGGTAACACAACATCCTGACCCCAGATTATTCTTCTTTTGAAAAATAAAATTTGTTGGCAACTCTCACTCATTTCTTATTCCACATAAAATTCAAAATAATTTTTCTAGTTCCAAAAGTGTCTTTATTTGGATTCTGGTATGAATTATTTTGCATTTACATATGTGTTTTAGAAACATTGACATTTATATAATACTCAGTCTTCCCAAGCAGTACATGGTGTGTTTTTCCAATAACTTAGGTATTTTTTAATATCCTTCAGTAAGATGTTAAATTCTTTACCCTTACTATCTGATATAGTCCTAGATATTTTATAGCTTGAAGTAATATTGTGAAAAAAAAACTATTATCTACTTCTAACAAGTTAGAAACTGATGTTTTATACATATCTTGTACCTTGTTCCTACTTATCTGTTCCTTCTTCTTTGTTCCCACATGCATAAGCAGAGCAATTTGGCAAGTAGGCCAGTCCAGATATGTGCCAGGGAACACCTCATCCCAGCCAGGGTCCCCTCATTCATCTTGGAGTAGTACAATGTACAGTTTGGTTACTGGGCAAGGAACAGTACCGAATGCTCAGACACAAACACAGAGCCCATTCATCATGCCCAATGTCCCCAGACTGCCAGATCAGCTTGGTCCAAGTATCATCCTGGACTTAGTGCTGTGCAACCACAACAGGGACAATTTCCCATCAGCCCCTGGGAGTCTTGCTAACAAGTCCTAGACCAGCTGTGGCAAAATTTTCCATCATCATATGTTGAAAAGTCTTTCTCTTCTCTGTTGGTTTATGAAGTTATTGTGTGTGTGTGTGTGTGTGTGTGTGTGATTCTAATATAAAGCCATTCTTGGACTCTATCATAAGTAGGCAAATCAGCAACATGGTCAAAGATTGATTCACAAAAGAAGACTGAAGACATTTAACATAAATGTCTAAAAACATAGACGTGATTAAAGAAATTACAGTCGTTACGAACTCAGTTGCTAACCAAAAGTTTGGCAGTTCGAATCCACCAGTCGCTTCTTGGAAACCCTGTAGGGCAGTTCTACTCTGTCCTATAGGGTCGCTATAAGTCAAAATAGACTCGATAGCAAGGAGTTTTGTGTTTTTTTCTGGGGGGGGTAACATCTGTACAAAAGAAGAGGAGCCCTGGTGGTGCAATGGTTAAAGTGCTCAGCTGCTAACCGAAAGGTCGTCGGTTCGAAATCATCAGCCTCTCCACTGGAGGAAGATGTGGCAACCTGCTTCCGTAAAGATTTACAGCCTTGGAAACCCTGTGGGGCAGTTCTACTCTGTCCTACAGCGTAGCTATGAGTTGGAATTGACTCGATGGCAAAGGATTTGGGTTTTTTTTTTTGTTTATACAAAAGAATCTTGTTCAGTCTATATAAAAGATATCTTGAAGAATATTTCACGGCATTGCAAATGCCCATGTTAGCATATTAAATTCAAAGGAAATCTTTCAAAACTGCATATTTAACGTGATTTTTTGGAGACCGTGTGAGAGACGAAATAGGTGGGAAGTATATACATACAATATGCTGTATGCAGTGGGCTCAGTATTTTTTATATATGTGTAAAGGGATTATACTACTTTTTTTGCTTTTTTACTTTTCAGATTTTCTGCAGTAAACATAATTGGAGAAAAAAGATAAAACAAATCTGATTTAAAAGATGTACTGTCTCTTTTACGTTCATCTTATAGGACGGTTAGAGCTCTTTCGTCGTTCATGCTGTCGCTTTTTTTTTTTCATTTACAATATAATGTGGTAATGTGGCAGATTGGTTTGGGATAAATATTTTAATACTATATCCTTGTTTCTGCTCTATTTTTTCATCAGCAGTGACAATAAGGCTAGTTTGGGGGTACCAAGGCAAATGGCCTTTTAAAATAAACCTTTTTTTTTTTTTTTAATCTAGTTTATAAGGTGTACCTACTAGGAACATATGCCCAGTTGAAAAATTTGAAGGAAACATTTTAACTAGCTGTGATCCAAAGATATATTGACACGTGAGGAATGTGCTTCTTAGCGCAATCAAATACACGAGACCAAATAGGCAAGTCCTGTCCAAAAGCAAGAGGAGGAGGCAGGAAGGGACAGGAACTGGACGAATGGACACAGGGAACCCAGGTGGAAAGGCGGAGCATGCAGTCTCATCGTGGGGATGCAACCAATACCACAAAACAGTATCTGTACCGATTTTTGAGTGAGAAATTAACTTGAGCTGTAAACTAAAGCACAAGAAAATTTAAAAATATATATATACATTGATGGAATGTGGGAAACGAGAAGCGATTTCCAGTCCAATACATATGTATATCATGTCATCGATCATAGTATGGATTCTTCATTTAAATGGTTCTAGATCTTTTTATTATGTTCAAAGTTCAAGTTCAATAGATTGTTTCCCTAAGACTTCTGTTCGGTGGTCTCCAAGCTCTGAGCTGAGTCTGAGTGCAGTGGGGAGGGGAGGGAGCCAGGTCCCAGAGTGTATGTAGGAGGGCTGTAAGTCTATAAGCACAACACCTGTTGCCCATAGGTGGCATAAGTATTCTGTGTGGAGCAGAGATGTATGGTGAGGCAATCTGATATAGTGACTAAGAACACAGCCCAGGGGTCGGTGTGCCTGCATCTGAAACCTGACTCAAACATCTACTATCTGTGAGACAAACCTATCTGTGAAGGGGGCGGGGAGGAGGGAGGAGGAGGAGACAGTCTTAGGTGTGAAAAGCAAAGACATTACTTATTTAATTTGCTTTTTATAAGTTTTCATGGCCCACCATACTGTGGGGTCTACTTAAATACTTAAAGATGCTAAGGTGCTTATCACTTCCTCCGCGAATGAAGGAAATTGGAATTCCCGAGAAAGAAAGACACTGTGGAAGTGCCGTTATATGACTAGTGAGTACCGGGAGCTCCAGCTTACGTGGGGGGTGGGAGAGCAGGGTTTGACGTTCTGGAACAAGTTTAAGGTAAAAATGCAGTCGAGTCAAAATTGCCCTTGTTAAAAAGCTCTTCATTGGCCATAAAATCTAGTACAGTAGCATCTCCCACTAAGCCCAAGGCAGCCAGGTTTTTCTCCAGGTTTGGAACAAGATCACTGAGCACCAGGGGAAGTTAGTAGCTTGTGTTCAGAGGCTGAGTCATATGAAAAATTCATCGAGGCAGGTGGGAAATGAGACTGAAGGAAAAGCAGATTCAAGCTCCACCTCACATCTCGGCTCATGGGGGCCTTTGCTCATTGAGTGGGAAGTTGAATGGAATATTCTCTCACTCTCTCTCATCAGATGGAAGGAATAGTCTCTCTCGCTTTCTCTGTCTCTGTGTGTGTGTTTGTGTGTGTGTGTCTTTATGTTCCTCTCTCCCTCTCTCTGCCTCTCTCGTCAGACGGATTATTCTCTGTGTGTGTGTGTCTATCTCTGTCTGTCTCTCTCCCTCTCTCGCCCGAATTCTTGTGGATAATTTGGTAGACTAAATGCAAGTGTGACTGTGACATGACTCTACAGGACAACCAGTGCCCCCAAATAACCAGGTCTTCATAGGACTAAAATTAAAGCAGAGTAGGTCAACCCAGCCCTTTGTTCCCAAGCAAAACTACTGTTTGTGTGGGTGACAGAAAGCCAAGGTGAAGTCGTCCCTTGGCTAAGCGCAACCTTTCTCTCAAAGAGCCACAGGACCATTTTATCAAGTGCTTTCTGGGCCAGTAGTGGAATGATGGGGATCTGCCGTCCAGACCACTGAGCATTACTTTGACTTTTTGGCCACCGAGCAGGGCTCCCTGATTTTAAAATCATGCTGCTCACCCAAATGTTTCTATGTCTGCAGAAACATTAATCTCTCTCCTTCAGGAAGGGAGTTATAATTCACAGTTCAGCCCTGACAACAGCTTGAGCTAATTAACCGACCTTGGAAACAAAGTCGAGCAGTTTTGATTTTATTTTAAACCTGTTTAATAAATGTGACATGCATAGCTGCTGAGGCAGTAGCCACCGCTAGGAAATGATTATGAACATAAATTAGCAGAGCAGTTTGTCTAACCCACAGGTAAGCAAGTTTTCAGATTGATTTGTTTTTAAAACAGAAATCAAAGTTGTCGAGGCAAAAATTACATGCAGAAATGCTGAGGTGCTGATACAGAGCCAAGAAAGTAAAGTTTTTGAAAATGCAGGGAACAGACCACAAGGTTGGTTTCACAAATCGTAGACTGCAAGGTGGATGGAAATGTGGCGTCGTAGAAGGAAGAGTAAACCCAAGTCAGAAAGCGTTAAATTCCATACAGCTGCACCAATTCCATGTGATTTCCCAGCAGGAAGGGCTTTATAATTTTGTGGGGGGGGGGGGCAGTGCAAAATGGAAATGCAGGGCCCCTTGTCCATAAATTATTAAGAATTTCAGAAAGGTTGCTGTAGAGTATGAAACCAAGCACAGAGCGTCTTCAGCGTGGAACTCTGCAAACACACAGGTCGCGCCTGTCTCCAGGTTTCATTTTTTATCACTGAAATGGGAGAAAACAAAATTATATTTGCTTTGCCTCCTTCACGGGGTGACTGGGATGATAAATTGAGATAATATCAGTAAAAATGCTTTCTTAACTCTGAAGCTCTTTATCCACACTGAGGCCATGAGAACCTGGAAAGACAAGGAGGGGGGTTGCCTCCTGCAAACCCCCTGTCCCCTTACAGGAATTTAATCATTTAAGAAGAGAGAGCCAAAGACTCCACCTATATTTAGTGCTTTATAATTCACAAAGTTGAGATTGAGCCCATTCTAAAAAGTTGTCACTGAACCGAAAGAAATCAGTTCACTAAATGCAATGCGGTATCCTGGACTGATTCATTCATATGTCTGGAGATTGGCTTTCTATTGGCTTACCCAGTAGAAAACTATGGTCTTTTCTGGAACAACAGGGCACCATGGTACTCTTTTACGTCTCTCTCGCCATCATGGACATTTTATGAAAATTGAGATTGAGTCTATTCTAAAAAGTTTTCACTGAATTAAAAGAAACCAATTAACTAAACGCAATGTGGTATCACAGATTGGATCTTGCAACAGAAAAAGGACAACAGTAGAAAAACTGGTGGAAATCGGAGGAAAAAAATTTGGAGTTTAGTTAATTGTAATGTACCAATATTAATTTCTTGGTTTTGACAAATGCACCCTGGTTATGTAAGATGTTAGAATTAGGGGAAGCTGGGTGAAAGTTGTGCGGGAACTCTCTGTATTATCTTTGCAACTTTCCCATAAATCTAAAATTATTCCAAAATAAAAAGTTTATTTAAAAAAGAAACATTTTGGGGGGAACATAATTCAATCCATGACAACTTTTTAAGCTCAAATTTTTCCAAATGTTTGAATTTTATTATTATTCAACAGCATACTATTTGGGAATCTCTGGTATAAGTAGCTCTTTTTCACCTAACATGATGTTGTGTTTTCTCATGTTAGGTAAAAGTTAATGGCAAATATCATTGCAATGGCTACAAATATGACCTCATAGGAGCGTACCGTTTTTTATTATACCAGCAGTAGGCAAACAGTTTCTATAAAAGGCCAGAGAATAAATATTTGAGGCTTTGAGGGCCAGATGGTCTCTGTCCAACTAGCTCTATAAGCACAAACTCTGCCACAGAGGCACAAAAGGAGCCATAGACAAGACGTAAATGAATGGGCATGACTATGTTCCAGTAAAACTGTCATATAATTTTCATGTGTACTGAAATATTATTCATCTTTGGGCTTTTTTCCAACCATTTAAAACTGTAGAAATCATTCTTAGCTTGAAGCCTGCACCCAAACAGGTAGTGGGCCATATTTGGCCCACAGGCCATAGTTTGCCCACCCATTTTCTGCTTTTTTCCCCCTATTTTAAATAATATTATATTGCAGATTTGGATGAATAAATCTTTGTCTGGATTTCTGATCAATTCTTTTGGATGGATTCCTAATAAATTCCTAGAACTGAACATGTACGCCAAGTATGTGTCAACTTGGCTAGGCTATGGTGCCCATTTGTGTAGCAGGGGCAGGGGTCTGGTGACCATGGTTTCGGGGGACATCTAGGTCAATTGGCATAACAAAGTTTATTAAGAAAATGTTCTGCATCCCACTTTGGTGAGTGGCATCTGGGGTCTTAAAAGCTAGCGAGCGGCCATCTAAGATGCATCAATTGGTCCCAATCCACCTGGAGCAAAGGAGAATGAAGAACACCAAAGACACAAGGAAAGTAGTAGCCCAAGAGACAAAAGGGCCATATAAATAAGAGACTCCATCGGCCTGAGACCAGAAGAACTAAATGGTGCCTGGCTACCACCAATGACCACCCTGAGAGGGAACACAGTCCCTGATGGAACAGGAGAAAAGTGGGGTGCAGAATTCAAATTCATGTAAAAAGACCAGACTTAATGGTCTGACTGAGACTGGAGGGACCCCAGAACACCTGGCCCCCAGACTCTCTGTTAGCCCAAAACTAAAACCTTTCCCGAGGCCAACTCTTCAGACAAAGATTAGATTGGTCTTTAAGACATAAAATGATACTCAAGAAGAGTTGTGCTTCTTAGCTCAAGTAGCTACATGAGACTAAATGAGAAGCTCCTGTCCAGAGGTGAGATGAGAAGGCAAAAAGGTACAGGAGCTGGTTGAATGGACACGGGAAATCTGGGGTGGAAAGGAGGAGTGTGCTGTCACAGTATAGGGAGAGCAGCTAGGGTCACATAGCAATGTGTGTATAAATTTTTGTATGAGAAACAGACTTGAACTGTAAACTTTCACTTAAAGCACAATTTTTTAAAAAATGTATGCTATATTACCAGTTCTGTTTGTTACTCCAAGTTCTTACTTCTCAGAAGAAATTGGAGGGCATCTTGGGGGTATTTATGGTAGGAAAGGCAAACCCAGCAAATGAATAATCTACAACAGAAATCATCCATGCACAGATCATTGACATCAAGTTTACTCAGAGAAAAGAACTAGATTTGGACCAAAAAAATTATCTGAGGGTAAGAATGTGGGACACACACTATTTTGGGAGAAATTCTCTCCTCATTTATTTTAGGCATGTAGATAATACACAGTCAGTTCTTGTTTCTCCTAATTAAATCTGCTACAAACATGTGGCTAGAACTCCATAGATCTTCAGTCCAAACGCTTTAGCCAAGTCATTAAAAAACATAAAATGTGCTCCGTGGGAACAGTATATTTCTCTCTTCCTTCTCTGGTCACCTTCCTTGGATGGGCTGTAAACACAGAAATGCTCAAAAGTTTGTCAGCAGGAGGAAGAAACAGAAGCAGCACCATCCTGACCAATCCCCAGATTGATTGTGTAGACCTGGGTTGGCAAACTACATCCCACGGGCCAAATTTTGTCCGAAGCCTGTTTTTTTTTGTAAATAAAGTTTTATTGGAGCACGGCCTTGTTCTTTCATTTACACATTGTCTATGGCTGCTTCCGGGCTACAACAGCAGGGTAAGTAGTTTTGACAGAGACCAAATGGCCTGCAAAGCCTAAGATATTTACTATTTGGCCCCTTCCCGAAAAAGTTGGCTGATTGTGTAATGCAACATCTGCTTCCCCCCTCCCCACTAGTGCTGGCACTCACAAACATGCTTCACTAATTGTAAAGACAGATTCTTATTTCTCTTTTCCTTTCACCTCAGCAATTCCTGCCTGCTTTTAATTAGAATTGAACCCAGTCCCCAGCCATTCACACAGCAGACCAGAGGGTCATGCAGTCACAACTTTTAATTTCCCTCTGCTACACTGCAATCAGTTCATAAATCCAATCTGATCACCAAGGCCTGAGAAATGCTCGAACTGGGGCCAAGAAAATAGAAGTAGAACCAGCCAAGAAAAGTGCAAGGTGCCCCTTTCTTTGTGCTATTTCTGACGCATAAGAGAAGCCTAGACTTAGGTGAGAATTCAATGTGGAAATGTCCAAGTTTCAGGATCTCTAAAATAGATGCATTATTTTTAAGCACATTTGTTCTGCCAGTCTGAACACCCTCAGTGTAAGCGCTGAGACGTGTACATGCCTTTTGCTATCAGCGACGTCATTGCTGGCTCAAACCCAAGCCGCTCAGTTTCTGAGCCACAAACTGAGTGACACTTTGTACTAATAATCTCATGTTTCCATAGCAGCAAATGAGAACAGCAACAGACCAAATGATAAGGATGTTCTCAGTCTGATTTGCGTTCCAGACTTTAGGGTTCTAAGTGTGTAAAGTGTTTGTCAAATTTCCTAGAACAGGGGGCAAAGTTGTGAAAACATCTTAGCCATGACCAAACACCTTGAGGGACTGGATCACTGGGCTTGTGGGCTTAGGACCATAGTCTCGGGGGACATTTAGGTCAATTGGCATAACATAGTCCATAAAGACATTGTTCTACATCCTACTTTGGTGAGTAATCTCTGAGGTCCTAAAAGCTTGTGAATGGCCGTCTATGATACAATTATTGGTCTCTTCCCATTTGGAGCAAAGAAGAGTGAAGAATATCAAAGACTTAAGGAAATAATTAGTCCAGAGGACTAAAGGACCACACGAACCACAGCCTCCACTACCTGAGACCAGAAGAACTAGATGGTGCCTGGCTACCATTACCTACTGCTCTGACTGGGATCACAATAAAAGGTCCTGGACAGAGTGAGAGAAAAACATAGAACAAAATTCAAATTCATAATGAAGACCAGACTTACTGGTCTTATACAGACTGGTGGAACCCCCGAGACTGTGGCCCTTAGACACCCTTCAAACCTGGAACTGAACCCACTCCCAGAAATCACCTTTCAGCCAAAAAATAGACAGGCCTATAAAGTGAACAATAACACCTGTGAGGAACGTGTTCCTCAGAACAATCAACCATACGAGACCAAAAGGGCAGCATTTGCCCAAAAACAAAAGTTCAGAAGGCAGGAAGGGGCAGTAAAGATGGGCAAATGGAAACAGGGAATCTAGGATAGAAGGAGATACCGTGCTATCACATTGAGGGGGTTGCAACTAATGTCAGGAAACAAAAAGTGTATACATTGTTGAATGAGAAATTAATTTGCTCTATAAACTTTCACCCAAATCACAATAAAATATTCCCCAAAAAATCACTTCCTAGAAGCTCATCCATAGCATTTGGCGAATACAATTATAAGAACACTTCATTTATTCTGCCTTACCAGAAAATGAGCTGTTCTGTATAGGTAAAGTTTTCAAATAAATAAATAAAATTTATGAATAAAAGGAAGGAGGGGACAGGAAAGCTGGTAATAGGAAACCCAAGGTCGAGAAGGGAGAGTGTTGACATGTCGTGGGGTTCTTAACCATTGTCATAAAACAATATGTGTACTAACTATTCAATTGGAAATTATTTGTTCTGTAAACTTTCATCTAAAGTACAATTTTTTTTTTATTGCACTTCAGGTGAAGGCTTACAGAACAAATAGTTTCTCATGAAACAGAAGTACACATGTTATTTCATGACATTGGTTAACAACCCCACAACATATCAACCCTCTAACATCTCAACCTCTTTTTTTTTTTTTTTTTTTTTTTTTTTTTGGTGAAAATACACATAGCCAAAGATACACCATTTCAAAAATTTCTACATGCACAGTTCAGTGACATTGACTACGCTCTTCCAATTGTGCTGTTATTCTCACTTAAGATGAAGGCTTACAGAACAAAATAGTTCCTCATTTAACAGTTACTACAAATGTTGCCCTATGACAATGGTTAACAATCTCACAACACATCAACAATATCCTTACTCAACCTTGGGTTCCCTATCACCAGCTTCCTTGTCCCCTTCTGCCTTCTGGCCCTTGTCACTGGACTCCTGTACCTCGTTAGTCTCATTTGGTTTTATGGGGCTGTCCACCCCCAGGCTGAACAGTGAACCCTGGAGGTAACTTCACCACTGAGCTAAAAGGGTGTCTGGGGGCCATACTCTTGGGGTTTCTCCAGTCTCCTTTAGGCCAGTAAATCTGGTCTTTTTTTTTTTGTGAGTTAGAATTATGCTCTACATCCTTCTCCAGCTCTGTCCGGAACCCTCTGTTGTAATCCTGGTCAGAGCAGTCAGTGGTGGTAGCCGGGCACCATCTAGCTGTACTGGACTCAGTCTGGTGGAGGCCTTGGTAGCTGTGGACAATTAGTCCTTTGGAATAATCTTTTCCTTGTATCCTGTTCTCTTCACTCTCCCTTGTTCCCAAAGGGATGAGACCAGTGGAGTATCTTAGATGGCCGCTCACAGGCTTTTAAGACTCCAGACACTACTCACCAAGGTAGAATGTAGAGCATTGTCTTTATAAGCTGTGTCATGCCAATTGAGCTAGATGTTCCCTGAGACCATGGTCCCCACAGCCCTCCGCCCAGCAATTCAGTCCCTCAGGGAGTTTGGATGTGTCTATGGGGCTTCCGTGACCTTTCCTTATACAGGCTGTGCTAGTTTCTCCTGTATTGTGTACTTTCTCACCCTTCACCCAAGACACCACTTATCTATTATCTATTTAGTATTTCCCCACTCCCACCCCTCCCATCCCTGGTAACCAACAAAGATTGTTACATTTTGTGTGTGAACTTCTTCATGGGTTTTTACAATAGAGGTTTCATACGATATTTGTCCTTTCGTGATTGACTTATTTCACTCAGCATAATGTCCTCCAGTTTCATCCATGTTATGAGATGCTTCACAGATTCAGTGTTGTTCTTTACGTTGCATAGTACTCCATTGTGTGTATGTACCATAGTTTGTTTATCCATTCATCTGTTGATGGGCATCTAGGTTGTTTCTATCGTTTTGCTATTGTGAACAATGCTGCCATGAACATAGGTGTGCATATGTCTATTCGAGTGACAACACTTATTTCTCTAGGCTATATCCCTAGGAGTGGGATTGCTGGATCGAATGGTATGTTTATTTCTAGCTTTCTGAGGAAGCACCATATCATTTTCCAAAATGGTTGTATCGTTTTGCATTCCGACCAGCAGTGCATAAGTGTTCCGATCTCCCCGCAGCCCCTCCAACATTTGTTATTTCCAGTGTTTTTGATTCGTGCCAGTAATGCCGGGGTGAGATGGTATCTCATTGTGGTTTTAATTTGCATTTCTCTAATGGCTAGTGATCGCGAGCATTTCCTCATGTGTCTGTTGGCCATTTGAATGTCTTCTTTGGTGAAGTGTCTGTTCATTTCCTTTGCCCATTTTTCAATAGGATTATTTGTCTTTTTGTTGTAGAGGTGTTGGATTTTCTTGTAGATTATGGAGATTAGACCTTTGTCTGACTTGTACTGTCCAAAAAATTTTTCCCAGTCTGTAGGTTCTCTTTTGACTCTTTTGGTGAAGTCTTTTGAAGAGCATAGGTGTTTGATTTTTAGAAGATCCCAGTTATCTAGCTTATCTATTGGGTTCTGTGCGTTGATGGTTACGGTTTGTATCCTGTTAATGCCATGTATTAAGGCCTGAAGTGTTGGTCCTATTTTTTCTTCTATGAACTTTATAGTTTTAGGCTTTATATTCAGGTCTTTGATCCATTTGGAAGTAGTTTTGTATACGGTGTGAGGTATGGGTCCTGTTTCATTTTTTTGCAGATGGACATCCAGTTTTGCCAGCACCGTTTGTTAAAAAGACTGTCTTTTCCCCATTTGATGGACTTCAGGCCCTTGTCGAAGATCAGGTGACCGTAGGTGGATGGATTTACATCTGGGTTCTCAATTCTGTTCCATTGGTCAATGTATCTGTCGTTGTACCTGTACCAGGCTGTTTTGACTACTGTAGCTGTATAGTAGGTTCTGAAGTCAGGTAGTGTGAGTCCTCCGCCTTTATTCTTCTTCTTCAGTAGTGCTTTACTTATTCGGGGCTTCTTCCCTTTCCATATAAAGTGAATGATTAGTTTTTCCATCTCTTTGAAGAATGTTGTTGGTATTTGGATCGGGATTGCGTTGTATTTGTAAATTGCCTTGGGTAGAATTGTCATTTTCACAATGTTGAGTCTGCCTATCCATGAGCATGGTATGTTTTTCCATTTATGTAGATCCCTTTGGGTTTCTTGCAGTAGTGTTTTGTAGTTTTCTTTGTATAAGTCTTTTACATCCCTGGTCAGATTTATTCCTAAGTATTTTATCTTTTTAGGGGCTATTGAAAATGGGATTGTTTTCCTGATTTCCTTTTCATCATTCTCCTTACTGGTGTATAGGAATCCAATTGATTTTTGAATGTTTATCTTGTATCCTGCTACTCTGCTGAATCTTTCTATTAGTTCCAATAGATTTCTCATGGAGTCTTTAGGGTTTTCTGTGTATAGTATCATATCATCTGCAAATGGGGACAGTTTAACTTCTTCATTACCAATTTGGATGCCCTTTATTTCTTTTTCTTGCCTTATTGCTCTAGCTAGAACTTCCAGCACAGTGTTAAATAGGAGTGGTGATAAAGGGCATCCTTGTCTTGTTCTTGTTTTCAAGGGGAATGTTTTCAGCCTCTCTCCATTAAAAATGATGTTGGCCATTGGTTTTGCAAAGATGCCCTTTATTATGTCGAAAAATTTCCCTTCTATACCTATTTTATTGAGAGTTTTTCTCAGGAATGGGTGTTGCACTTTGTCAAATGCCTTTTCTGTGTCAATTGAGATGATCATGTGATTCTTTTCTTTCCTTTGATTTATGTGGTGGATTACGTTGATTAATTTTCGAATGTTGAACCATCCTTGCATACCTGGTATGAATCCTACTTGGTCGTGGTGTATTATTTTTTTGATATGATGCTGAATTCTATTGGCTAGAATTTTGTTCAGAATTTTTGCATCTATATTCATGAGAGATACTGGTCTGTAATTTTCTTTTTTTGTGACATCTTTTCCTGGTTTTGGTATCAGCGTTATGCTGGCTTCATAGAATGAATTTGGAAGTGTTGCTTCCTCTTCTATGCTCTGAAATAGCTTGAGTAGTACTGGTACAAGCTCTCCTGTAAATGTTTTGGAGAATTCTCCAATGAAGCCATCTGGGCCAGGGCTTTTTGTGGTTGGGAGTTTTTTTTATTACCTTTTCAATCTCTTCTCTTGTTATGGGTCTGTTCAGATTTTCAACATCACTTTCTTGTAGTTTGGGTAGGCTGTGTGTTTCTAGAAATTTATCCATTTCCTCTAGGTTTTCAAATTTGTTGGAGTATAGTTTTTCATAATATTCTGTTATAATCCTTTTTATTTCGGTTGGGTCTGTTGTAATGTCCCCCATTTCATTTCTTATTTGGGTTATTTGTGTCCTCTCCTGTTTTTCTTTTGTCAGTCTGGCCAGTGGTTTGTTGATTCTTTCTATTGTTTTTCTGTTCTCTATTTCATTTATTTCTGCTCTGATCTTTACTATTTCCTCCCTTTCTGGTAGTTGTGGGCTTTTTTTGCTGTTCTCTTTCGATTTGTTTCAGTTCTGTAGTTAATGTTTTGATGTTGTCCCTTTCTTGTTTTTTGATATGTGCATCTATTGCTATAGACTGTCCTCTGAGGACTGCCTTTGCTGTGTCCCAAAGGTTTTTGGTATGATGTGTTTTCATTCTCATTTGATTCTAGGAATTTTTTGATTCCATCTCTGATTTCTTCTATTACCTACTGATGTGTAAGCAGGGTATTATTCAGTTTCCATGTAGTTGATTTTTTTTCCTTGCTCTTTCTATTGTTAATTTCTACCTTGATGGCATTGTGGTCAGAGAAGATACTTTGAATCATCTCAACGTTTTGGATCTTGTTGAGGATTGCTCTGTGGCCTAAGATGTGGTCTATTATGGAGAACGTTCCATGTGCATTGGAAAAGAATGTGTACTTTGCAGTGGTTGGATGGAGTGTTCTATATATGTCTATGAGGTCAAGTTGGCTGATTGTGCCCTTTAGGTCTTCTGTAGCTTTTCTGAGTTTCTTCTTAGTTGTTCTGTCCTTTACTGAGAGTGGTGTGTTGAAGTCTCCTACTATTATTGTGGAACTGTCAATTTCTCTTTTCAGTGTTGTTAGAGTTTGTTTTATGTATTTTGGAGCCCTGTCATTGGGTGCGTAGATGTTTATTATGGTTATGTCTTCATGATGGATCATCCACTTAATCGTTATATAGTGTCCTTCTTTGTCTTTTATGGTAGATTTCGTTTTAAAGTCTATTTTATCTGAGATTAGAATTGCCACTCCTGCTCTTTTTTGGTAGTTGTTAGCTTGATATATTTTTTTCCAACCTTTGACTTTTAATAAATTCACATCTTTGTTTCTAAGGTGTGTCTCCTGTAGACAGCATATTGATGGATCCTGTTTTCTTATCCATTCTGTCACTCTCCATCTCTTTAGGGGTGCATTGAGTCCATTTACATTCAGTGTAATTATTGATAGATGTGGGGTTGTGGCTGTCATTTTGTAGTGCTTTTTCTGTGGTGCTGACGTTTTCTTTGTTCTTCTTACTCTCTTGTGCTGAGTTACTTTTGTTTGTGGGTTTTTTTTTTCATTTCTTTTGTTTTTGTAGGTTTTGTTTTTCCTGAGACTTTATGTTTTTCCTCTTTTTTTATGAGTATGTTTGTTAACTTTCTTTGTGGTTACCATAAATTTTACCCTTATCTTTCTAAGTTTGAAGCAGTCTACCATTACTTGGTATCGCCTTGCCTTACTCTCCATTAGAAGGTTCTATACTTATGCCATTTATTCCCTCTTTTATTGTCTTGATGTTGTTGTCATTTACTGATTAACTGCTCTGATTCCCTGTTGTATTTCTTTTGGTTTTTGATAGTCCTTGAGAGTTCATTTCCTAGATTGGTATCTGGTTGGTACAATCCCGCGTCCTAGGTTCTGCCTGTGAGCTGAAGCTGTTTGTCCTCAAATCGAAGGACTCGCTTTAATAATTCTTGTAAGTTTGGTTTGACTTTTACATATTCCCTTAATTTCTGTTTATCTGGAAATGACCTAATTTCACCATCAAATTTGAATGAGAGTTTTGCAGAATATATTGTTCTTGGCTGGCAATTTGTTTCTTTCAAGATTTTATATATGTCATCCTATTGCCTTCTTGCCTGCATGGTTTCTGCCGAATGATCTGAGGTTAGTCTTATTGTTTCTTCTCTGTATGTGACTTCTTGTTTTTCATGAGCTGCTCTCAGGATTCTTTGTTTGTCTTTGGTTTTGGCGAGTGTGAATATGATGTGCCTTGGTGATTTTCTTTTGGGGTCTCTTCTATACGGGGTTCGTTGAGCTTCTTGGATGGCCAGCTTTTCATCTTTCATGATATTGGGGAAGTTTTCTGTTAGCCGTTCCTCAACGATCCTCTCTGTGTTTTCTGTTTTCTCCCCCTGTTCTGGAATTCCAATCACTCGAAGATTTTTGCTTTTGATTGTGTCCCACATAACTCTCAGGGTCTCTTCATTTTTCTTTGTTCTTTTCTCTGAGTTTTCCTGAAACAGAGTTGTATCCAAGTGTTTGTCTTCAATTCCACTGATCCTGTCTTCCACCACTTCAAATCTGCTTCTCAGCCCTTCTATGACATCGTCCATTTCTGAAATCTTGTTGTTTATCTTTTGGCTTTCTAATTGTCTGTGTATAATTTCTAGTTGTGAATTTATTTTGACATTTTTTTTCTGAATTATTTTCCTGAATTCTTCCAATTTTTGTGCATATTTTCCATAAATTTGTCTGTTTTTTCCTCATGTTTGTCAGCTTTTTGCCTCAGTTCTTGGAGAACTCTGAGTACTAGAGATTTGAATTCCCTATCAGGTAGTTCTAGTGCATTTTCTTCCAGAGGAGAGTCATCTGGTGTTTTATTTTGGACGCCTACTGGAACCATCCTGTCCTGTTTTTGTAAATGTTTTGTTATTGTCTGCTGTTTTCGGGGCATTCGGTAGTTATTTTTCTCATTTATTGATTGTAGATTTGTTTGTTTCGTCCCTTTTTTTAAAAAAATTTGACTACGTCTGAGCAGGCGGACTGTGTGTTCTGTGTTGTTTGCTCATCTGTGGGCACAATACTTTTCACCTCCTTCTTCAACTGGCAGGGTCAGTCACTCAGATATGGTATGGCAGGGCAGGTCTAGCTGAAGAGGAGTTACTGGGATGGGTTGTTTGTGGCACTTACTACAGCCACCAGAGCGGGTCAGTAATCAGTGCAGGGCAGGTTCCAGTAGGCCGTGCCTGTGCTGCTTGGTGGTGTGATGTCAAGCGCACGGTGCAGGTAGGCAGGATGCAGCAGGGAGATTGTTATGTGTGGAGCTAAGATGGATATGGGAGAGAGGAGAGAGGAACAGGCGCCAAAAACATACAAACAAACAGAAAAGAATGCTAGGGGAGCTTGCCGTTGGAGTGGAGAGATGAGAGACTATGAAATGGAGAAAAACAGAAAGGGGAGGAGGAAGAAAAGAAAAGAATGAATAAATAAGAATCAGAAAGGTTAAAGAACCGCAAAGTTCCCAGGGATCCCACTGGTGCTGCTATGAGGTCTGGGGAAGTCGCTCTCAGGTGTTGCAGTACAGCCTGGCTTGAAGGCATAGAGGTATACAATGCCAGGTATTCAGGGAACAGAAAGAGAAGGAAGATATAGAGAGATGAGAAACTGAGCAATGAAGAAAGACTAAAAGGGAAAAAGAGGAAAAAGAAAACAAAACAAATTAACAGAACAAACAAACAAGAAAGGCTCCCAAAGAAACAGAAAAAAAAAACAAGGTAAAAAGAAATGCCCTCAGGGATCCCTCTGCATGTCTGTGGAAGCCGAAGGGGAGTCTCCCTGCCACGCAGCTCAGCCTGGCCAGAAAGGGCTCCCAACTCAAGAAAAGGAAAAGAAATCAAACAAACAATTCAAAACAAACAAAGGGACAAAAGCCCCAGGATCCCACCAGCGTGGCAGCCCAAACCGGGAAGCAGCTCCACACTCGAACGGAGCTCCACAGCCCCTCAGGAAGAAGCAAAGATGGCGCACGGAGCCAGGTACTTGAGTGAAGGGAGGGGGAGGTGGCGAGAGGCAAGTAAGGAATCAAAAGAAGCAGGAAGAAAAAAAAAGCAACACTAGCAGCCAACAAATGGCACTCAGAGAGCCAGGTAGTGCGGGCTGGTGTTTCTGGACAAGAGACTGTGTCCGTGGGAAGCAGAGGGCACTGAGTGTGGGTGAAGAAGGGTAGAGAGCGGGAAAGTGTATATCACAAATTACCGGAGCTCTGCAGCCCCTCAGGAAGAAGCAAAGATGGCACACGGAGCAAGGTACTCGAGCAAAAGGAGGGGGAGGTGGGGAGAGGCAGGGAAGAAATAAAAAGAAGCGGGAAAAAAGCAACACCAGCAGCCAACAAATGGCACTCAGAGAGCCACCCGTTCGGGCGTGTGGAATCCAAGCAGCCGCCGTTTCCCGGTCAAGAGACTGGCCACGGGAAGCAGAGGAGGCCGAGTCGGGGTGAAGAAGGGTGGGGGTGGGAAAGCGTATATCGCCAATTACCGGTTGTTTTGTCTCCCGCTGGAAGCTCCGTGAGGCTGCTTTCTCGTACCCCCTGTTTGCTGGCCTCCGATAGGAGTCCAAGATGGCGGATCCGTGCTGTGTTAGCTGGTAGGGGACCTCTGCATGAATCTCTCCTCGCTTTCTGTTCTCTGTCAGTTTTCTCACTCAATTTGGTGCTTGGCTGAGTTCTTTATCTCTTCATTTGATGTTTTAGGGCTTCAGGATTGTTGTATTCTCTGTTCGGCTTAGTTTTTCAGATCTTTGCTGTGGAGGGATGGCGTGGTGGTTCTGCCTAGAGCGCCATTTTGCTGGAACTCCCTCTAAAGTACAATTTTTAAAAAAAAGAAAAAAATTTTTTCTGATTTTCTGAATAAATTAAGTTGAAGTTCAGAATTCTTTGGGTCATAATCATTTTGGAAAGAATTTTTCTTTTCAAAATATATTACTTCACTTTTTTAAAAAATGCAGAACACTAGATTTTTCAGTGACTGAGAGCCATTATTTTGAGCACTGAAGGCTCTATGGAGAACTATCCCTGCCCTCAATGAGTTTATAGTCCAGGTGTCAGCAAACATTTCCTGTAAAGAGAGAGATAGCAAATATTTTAGCCTTTGTGGGCCACATATGGTCTTTGTTGCATGTTCTCGTTTCTTTAGCCGTTTTTTTTTTTGACCCTTTAAATATATAAAAATAACGCTTAGCATGCAAGCCATAGAAAAACAGGCTGTGGGCCAAATTTGGCCCACGGGCCATAGTTTGCTGATCCCTGGACTGTATAAGAAAGTCTAAAAGAGGGGACATGAAAGGAATTCGGGAATTTTCATTGCAGAGGAATAAAATTCTAGTTGGAGACATTAGGCTTTTTGGAGGATTCAAGCTGAGTCTTCAAAGGAAGAGTAAGACTTTTTTTTTCAAAAATGAATATACAGGGTGGCCATAAAGTCTGGAAACATAGATAATATTATTTTAAGGTCACCATGAGCCAGAGCCGACTCGACAACAACTAACAACAATAAAAACAACATTGTGATATAATATCTATAAACCATTTTCTTATGTTAATGTGCCTGTGTGTTCAGACTTTCTGGCCACCTTGCACACATGTTGCTTTTTTACTGTTAAAGTTACAAATGTTTGTTGTAAAAATTCAAAGCATATACGTGATAGTGACAGCTAAAATGCATTAAGTCCTGGCCATCTGCTAACACTATACTGAACTGAAGCAATGCATACACATATGAATCCTAAAAGCAACCCTGTGTCTAAGCTCGATTTAAAAGATGAGGAAACAGAGGCTGAACGAGATTAAGAAACAGGCCCAAAGAGACCAAAATCAACCAAACCTGTTGCTGGAGATTCCTAAACCAAACCCACTGCTGTCGAGTCGAATCTGATTCATAGTGACCCTCCAGGACAGAGTAGACCTGCCCCACAGGGTTTCCATGGCTGGAATCTTTATGGAAGCAGACTGCCACATCTTTCTCCCACAGAGCAGCTGGTGAGTTCGAACCGCCGACCTTTCGTTAGCAGCGGAGCACTTTAACCACTGCACCACCAGGGCTTCCTGGCCCAAAGAGAGAAAGATAGTAAATAGCACCACCAGAATTGGAACCCCAGAGTTGAGAGCCCTGGTGGCACAGTGGTTAAGCATTTGGCCGCTAATCAAAAGGTCGGCAGTTCGAATCCACCAGCCACTCCTTGGAAACTCTATGGGGCAGTTTTACTCTGTCCCATAGGGTCACTATGAGTCAGAATCGACTCAACTGCAACAGGTGTAGGGTCGCTATGAGTCGGAATTAACTAGACAGCAACGGGGTTTAGTCGACCCCAGAAGGCTGGCTCTTAAACATTGCCCTCTAGTGTCCTGAAAGAAACAATAGCATCTTCCCTAATTCCACTCCCTAGAGAGTACTACTATTAACTAAACATTTCCAGATGCATTTTTTTTTAACAAAAAGGTGCACACTATAGCCAATATTCCAAAGCCCACTTTTTAAACTTAATACATCATGAGCATATTTTCATGTTTACACACTTATTTCATCCCTGTTAAAGGCTGTATAGTCTGTCATTGCACAAATGTACCATCATTTATTTATTCAATCCCCTAGTGTTGGGCAGCGAGTCCTGGTGGTGCAGTGGTTAGGTGCTCGGCTGCTAACGGAAAGGTCTCTGTGGAAGAAAGATATGGCAGTTTGCTTCCGTAAAGATTACAGCCTTACTGTGGGGACCATGGTCTCGGGGAACATCTAGCTCAATTGGCATAACATAGTTTATAAAGAAAATGTTCCACATTCTACTTTGGTGAGTAGCACCTGGGGTCTTAAAGCCTGTGATTGGCCATCTAAGATACTCCACTGGTCTCACCCCATCTGGAACAAGGGAGAATGAAGAAAACTAAAGACACATGGGAAAGATTAATCCAAAGGACTAATGGACCACAACTACCAAGGCCTCCACCAGACTGAGTCCAGTACAACAAGATGGTGCCCGGCTACCACCACTGACTACTCTGACAAGGATCACAATAGAGGGTCCCAGGCAGAGCTAGAGAAAAATGTAGAACAAAATTCTAACTCACAAAAAAAGACCAGACTTACTGGCCTGACAGAGACTGGAGAAACTCCGAGAGTATGGCCCCCGGACACCCTCTTAGCTCAGTAATGAAGTCACTCCCGAGGTTCAGCCTTCAGCCAAAGATTAGACAGGCCCATAAAACAAAACGAGACTAATGGGGCACAACAAACCAGGGACAAGGACTAGAAGGCAGGAGGGGACAGGAAAGCTGGTAATAGGGAACCCAAGATCGAGAAGGGACAGTGTTGACATGTCGTGGGGTTGTTAACCAATGTCATAAAACAATATGTGTACTAACTGTTTAATGAGAAGCTAGTTTGTTCTGTAAACCTTCATCTAAAGTACAATTTAAACAAACAAAAAAAAGATTACAGCCTTGGAAACTCTATGGGGCCATTCTACTCTGTCCTATAGAGTTACTGAGTTGTAATCTACTCGATGGCAGTGGGTTTGGTTTTTTATTAGTGTTGAGCAGTGAAGTTGATTCCATTTTTTCACTATTACAGTGTTGTGATAAAACTTCCAATGTCTTTATTCACTTGCTTGATTATGTTCTCAGGATAAATTTCTAGAAATGAAATCGTTTGGGCAAAAGACATGTCTATCAGTTATTGTGATAAATATTGCTGAATTGTCCGCCCCCCAAATTTGTATGAATTTGAATTTCCACCACTAGTGTGTGAGAGTGCCTCTTACCTCATACTATCACCAACTGGGGATGCTGACAATCTTTCATCTTTCATTGTTATTGTTGTTAGCTGCCATCAAGTTGGCTCTGACTCATGGAGACCTTATATATAACAGAAGACTGGCCGGTCCTGTACCATCTTCATGATCGGTGGTATGTTTGAGTCCACTGTTGCAGCCATTGTGCCAATCCATCTCACTGAGGGTCTTCCTCACCCTCACTGGCCCTCTACTTCACCTAACATGATTGATCCCTCCTGATGACGTGTCCAAAGCAAAAGAGTCAGACAGTGTTCTGCTGTGATCCATAAGGCTTTCATTTTCAGAAGTAGATCATCAGGCCTTTCTTCCTAGTCTGTCTTAGTCTGAAAGCTCCACTGAAACCTGTCTCCCATGGGTGATCTTGCTGGTATTTGAAATTTTGGTGGCATAGCTTCCAGCTTCACAGTAACATGAAAGCCACCATAGTATAACACACTGACAGACGGGTGATGGTTTTAGATAATCGCTATCATTGATTCAGCTGCTAACCAAAAGGTTGGCAGTTTCAACCCACCAGCTGCTCTGCAGGAGAAAGACCTGATGATCTGTTCCAATAAAGATTACAGCCTAGGAAACCCTACGGGGCAGTTCTACTCTGTCTTACACAGTCACTATGAGTCAGAATCAACTTGATGGCACACAACAACAACAACAACTATATACCAGGCATGGTGCTGGATGTTTCAACTCATGAAGCAGCCCCTTTATCTTCCTTGGTGTGGAGCAGGGCAACTGATGATTCACTGGAAATTAAAAGCACAAATGTGCAAGAGCAGCCATAATTTGCAGAGCAGAAGACTTGCATTCAGGGGGGTGGTGTGACACATCTTAAATTAGCAAGGCTCCTGAGACACCGACTGCCCGGTCACCAATGTGCTGTGTTCGGTGCTCTTCAGGCCATCAGATGACACTCCCAAGGATGAAGACGGCTGAAGACTTCATTTGCTGTCTTTACGCCAAAATATTCTTAAGATCCACATAAGGCCCTCATTTAGACATGACCACATGCGACACCAAGGAGAATCATTTCTTTTGCTCTAATGGAGTAAGTGAAAGCAGCACCACTGAAATAAATACAGTAGGCAATTGGATCATCCAAGAATTCCCTTGATCCTGAGAATAGAATTGTGTCTTCACACTCTTCACTCCTGTCATCATCCAGAAAGCCCTTCTTCTCTTTTAAAATGAAAGGCTGACTTTTCCGTTTTCAACACACAAAGTGAGCAGCTGTCCCCACATAAAGGTGAAAACGCTGAACACAATGATGACAACTTACAAAAGTTTTCATTCTCTTCCTTTAATGTCTATATTTTATGGAACTCAGAACATAGAATCCCATAGAAATGATGTGATACGTGACAGTGAGGTTGAGACAATAAAAAGGCCTATTAATCCATGGCTGTTGTTAGCTGCTGTCGAGTTGGCCCCCAACTCATGACGACCCCGTGCCCAACTGAGCTAAACGCTGTCGGGTCCTGTGCCAGCCCCATCATCAGGTATGGATTGGACCATTGTGACCCATAGGGTTTTCACTGGCTGATTTCTAGAAGTAGATCGCCAGGTTTTTCCTCCTAGTCTGGCTTAGTCTGGAAGCTCCATTGAAACCTATTCAGCATCACAGCAACACAAAGGCTTCCACTGACAGGTGGTGGCTGTACATGAGGTGCATTGGCCAGGAATTGAACCTGGGTCTCCCACCTGGAAGGAGAGAATGCGACAACTGAACCACCAATACCCCACTTAATCCATTAAGTCACTAGATAAATAGTATTATTATAACTCCAACTAGTTTCCATGTATTTCTATGGGAAATTTGTTTAGAATGTTCACCCAATAAGCCAAAAATCTGAATTCTCAGCAGTAGCATCTGGAAACAGAAGGGTTATAAGAGTTGTGGTAGACAGTCCGAGGCAAAAAAAAGTTAACTAACCCTTCACCTCCACATAAAAGTACTGCCTTTCTAGGTATTGAGTTGGAATCAACTCAACAGCACACAACGATAACAAAGGTATTATGCAGATACTTTTTTAATTTAATTTTTTGAATACATACATATTACATTTTCAAGGTTCAAAATTCAAAGTTACGTAGAGCAGACAGCAAAAAGTCTCCTCTCACCCATGGCTCCCACCCACCCACTTCCTTCCCCATGTTATCAGTTTCTTGTGTATCATCCAGAGGTTGTCTATACACACCCAAGTAAATGTGAATCCCCTCCCTTTTTTCCCCCCCTCTTCTTTTTATATCCACATTACACACTGGAATGTCTTCTGCTGTTTCGCACATACTGATAATGGTCCGTTTTAATCATAAGCTATTAATAAGATCTTTGAATCTCAAATTTAATGCAGTGCCATAACAGGAGTTTCCCAAAGTGTCATCCACTGGACAACCAGTATCAGAATGACTGGGTACCTGTTACAAATACAGATGCCTGGGCACTGCCTAGACCTAGGGAATCAGAAAGATATACACACTAAAGTGCATGATCTGCAGACGTAGGAGAAAGGGCATTGGCTTTGGAATCAAATAGATCTGGGTTTGGATTCAAATCATGGCTCTGTGTGTGCCCCTTGGCACCCTCATCTGGGCATTGGAGGAATAGACATAAATTGCACGTTCATATTAGGAAAAATCTCAGGGACTGGCTTGTGAGCTCATAGGTACCCATGCCAGCATCCTACAACCCTCTCCCTGGAAGTTCCAGCAATCTCTCCCACCAACCTCACAACTGGGATATTAGGGAGCTTCTTTGTTGCCCCCCCCCCTTTCTTGTCCACTTGCCGCACTCCCTTCTCTCCTCTATTTCCCTTGAACTTAAGAGATAGCCTATTAGCAGGAGTGCCACAGGTAGAAATTTTCCCGTCCATTTATTGACTAGTAGCCTAAGGTCAATGGTGAACAATATACCTGTCCCTGTAATGCTTACAGTCTGTGGGGGTGACAGACAAAACTAAAGCAAATAAACGAATTAATTAAAGTACATATTATCATAAAAACTAAGAAGGAAACAAAGAACAAAGAGAAAAAATATTTTGACTATGGTAGCCAGAGAAACCTGCTCTGAGGAGTTGACATTTCAGCTGTCACCCAAAAGATGACCGGTCAACATCAGACTAATCTTCCCAGTGAAAATAATTATAAATGTTGAAGAAGATATAGAAAACAACCATTTGCGCGCACTGGAGAGCATCAATGCAGGCAGGACAAGCAAGGCTAGAAGCTTTGAGGAAAGAGAAGCCAGGAGGTAAGTTCTACACTCTTGCGGAGTTTTTTCCTGAGAGTACTTTGCAGTCATGGTCCAAACAGACAGCAGCAGTGTTTACTGAGCTGAGAAAATGGAGGCCATGGTTTGGAGCTGTCAAAGTGGCTGGAACTTGAAGGGCAAAGTCCCAGAGAGACTTTGACTCCCAGTAGCTGCAGAAAATGTCCCTTCAAGCCATTGGCTGGCTCCAAAGCTGTGTATGCACAGGGTGAGACTCTAGGAAACCCAGGAGAAAACAGAAGCTGGTAGTCTAAAGAGCTAGGCAGAG
Organism: Dugong dugon; assembly: GCA_030035585.1. Classification (NCBI taxonomy): domain Eukaryota; kingdom Metazoa; phylum Chordata; class Mammalia; order Sirenia; family Dugongidae; genus Dugong; species Dugong dugon. Next base: position 164,367,513 of record CM057483.1, read on the forward strand.
GTTTCACCAACCACATGGTGCTAGAGGGACAGAAAGTGTAGCTGAAATGCTATCAAAGTAGAGGGGTCTTGATGAACACTCCAGACTTGGTAAACATCCCTAAGCCATACACTAGGACATACAGATATGCCTTAGGATTAAGGGAATAACTAAAATAGACCATTCCTCACAAATTCTAAAAACCAAGACTTGATAGGACCAAGGTGAGCCACTGGTACTCTATTTGCCTAACGAAAGAAAACTTCACCTTCTTTGGAAGAAGATAATATCATTCAGAGTCTACAATTTTTTATTCACAATATCCGGTACTCCCTAAAAAATTATGACTATGCTAAAAAACAGGAATAATTGACCAAAAACCAAGAAAAATTAAATAGGCAATATAAAAAAACTGACAGGTGATTCTAATATTAAAATAAGTAAGATTAACAGAATCCTAAAGTAATTAATATAAGAAAAGAAAAATTTCAGCAGAGACCTGGAATCCATAATGAAAAGTCAAAAAATTCTAGAACTCTTTTCCCCCACCCCCCCAAAACATCAATACCTGTAGTTAAAAATCCGATAGATGGGCTTAATATTAGATACAATATAACAGAGGAAGACAGGTGAGTAGAAAGTATACAAACTGATGTACAATGTATAACAAAGACAGAAAATAAAGAAAAAAGCATAACAGCCATGTAGGACGTGGAGAATAGGCCTAGTATATGTGTAATTGGAGTCCTAGAAAGAAAGGAGAGAAAGAGAATAGAACCAATATTTGAAGCAAAGCGGTAATGGCTAAGAATTTTCCAATACTATGAAATGGATAAAAGATACCAACCCACAGATTCAATAATCTCAGCGAGTCCTAAGCAGAATAAATAGAAAGAAAACCACAACTAAGAACATCTTAAACTCTTAAAATAGAAGCTTTATAGTGTGTTTTCGGTCTCTGGTAGGGACAAATATCTCCCCTAAGGAAAAGATGAGAGCTAGTGGAGCATGTTTGTATCGGATGAGAATGTTCCAATAGAAAAGGAGGGTTACTATTACATGCGAGAGAAAGAAAGGGAGGGGGGAGATCCTGAAAGATTTGAAGGACCTGACTGAAGGAGTGAAGTGCTCAAAAAGCTATAAGGAAATGGGATCCAGAGATCAAATGGAGAAGTTAGAAGGAGAACCACAACATCCAGTGGTAAGTTGTGCATATTTGTGTGTGTGCATGTGTGTGGAGAGGGGTTGTACAAATTAGGTCCTTCTATATATATTCTGGTTTTTGGCTTTATATATTATGAAGGACTGTCGTAAATGCTATTAGTGCCCCTACCCGTTACTACTTCAGTGCTTACAGTCCAACTTCCCACAGTCACCCTGCATTTCCTTGCCTGAGGGCTTTCTCTGGTGGTGAAGGTGCTTTGCCCCAACAGGCTAGAAATGCCAGGGAATGAATGCTTCTTGGGAGCAGCTCTCAAAAAATGACTGATGGAAGTTGGTACACAAACGTCCCAGTTCTCTTGCCCCTTGGCTGAGATAACTCTGAGACATGGTTATATATTGGCTCCCAAAATTTCCCCAGTTGCCATCAGTGGTACCTGGCTTGTTAACCACTTGTTGATTGCTTTTCAATTCCTGTCTCACTTCTCAACTCTAGAGTTTTCTTTACCTCCCAAATAGACAACTTGAATTTGAATTCTTGTCTCAAGAGTCTTTCTCTGAGGGAATCCAACCTAGGTCGACATCTTTCCATATCAAGAAGGATGAAGAGGGATGTTGTAAAGATTAAAGGAATGAATACCTGTAAAGTGTTACAAAATGGCGAGGCATCTAATAAGCACTATATGTTTGCTGTCATTATCGTTATTACTATTACTACTACATCTCCATGTGCAATGGCTGGTAACCTCACTATTAATAATTGTCCCAAAATGCTTTCTACCTTGTTTCACTAAAGACTAGTTTATTCACCAATATCAATTGGACCTGGCCCATCATTTCCATTCCCTGCAGGTGACAGCAGGTGTTTACCTTTGGTAATAGTTCTGAAATTTCAATTGCATGTATCTGGATTACATTATTGTGTTGTAATCATTCTCCAAAGCTTCCACACTCTTCCCTCTCACTCAGATATGGGGCATGCATTATTAATTAGATGACAAAGTTATTACAGCCAGTAATTGAATTACTCTGTAGCTCCTGCCTGCAGTAATTAACATCTATCAAAATAAAAGAGGAGAAGTTGTGTTGCCCTTATTACAAATGGTTTGGCTTCATGGGTTTTTGATCAAATTAATGGAATCGAACAACAAGTGATTGAATTAAATGAAAGTCATTGTACTTATATTGCCTTTATTTGTTCCCAGGCACGACTGAACATTGAGAGTCCACTTTAAAGTCTACATATTTATCTCTAGCAAACTTCCTACTTCTCAGCACAGACCCAAGAATGTGACTGGGCTTTTAAACCGATGAACAGAATTCTCATCAGACTATATTCAGTAGCTGTTTTGCACACAAGAAACTACTTAAAATTAAGTCAAGAACAACCAATTAAATCTAAGAATGATTCTGCAGCCACTGGACCAATTATAGGCATAGCCAAGGAGCAGTGTGTGTGTAAAAATACTCATAAAATCAGAATCGTGCCAGAGTCAGTCGATAGCCATCCACTGTGGTTAGTATAAAGCAAAACAGCCATGCAAGGGAAGCAGTGAGAGAGCCAAAAAAAATGAATCGAAGGGAAAGAAGTTGTCTCATGAATACGCAAACAGATTGTCTCTTGTAAACAGACACACGATTGCATGCAGGAAAATCAGTAAGGAGAAGACAGACCACCCCCAAAATAAAAGAGCCATCAAACCATATATCTGCACCAATATTCCAAACAACATGAGCCACAAAAACGTCATTGAATCTATATCTGTAACAGTATTCATGACAACTGTGGGTCTCAGCAGAAACATAGACTACTTTTCTCCTTTACCTAAACCCACAAAGAAAAATCTGCCTTCCCTGGCATCTCCCTCTCTTTAGACACTGTTCCCTTGCCCCACTCCAGTGCACACACAAACACACATGCAGCCACAACCATCGCTCACAGGTTGGCTGAAAGCAGCTTAGATCAACTTATTCTAGTCCAGGTTGCCTGGGATTATCCTGTTTAGGACTATTGTGCCAGCTAGTGGTTAAGAGTTCTGCTGCTAACCAAGAGGTCAGCAGTTTGAATCCACCAGCCACTTCTTGGAAACCCTAGGGGGCAGTTCTACTCTGTCCTATAGGGTTGCTATGAGTCGAAATCGACTCGACGGCAACAGGTTTTAAACTAGCTTTTGACTCTCAAAAGTGTCCTGGTTTGGAAGATAAGTTATTGGGTCCCTCGACTGGGTCCCCATCAAAGGACTCCAACACATATTTCCCTTCTTTTCTGATTTGACATATAGGAGTTCTGAATCCCAGGCATCATTCCTGAACATCTCCAAGTTTCCTATGGAAGTACCTCTCAGATGCTAGAGCATGGCAGGCTTGTGGAAGATATTAGGAAAAATAAAATGGATTGGGGGATGAGAGAGTAAAATAAGGAAGGAGAGAAAGGGATAAAGGAAAAAAAGGAGAGAGCCCAACCATTTACTCAGATATGATGCAATTATGTGATCCTCTATTTATGAATTCCTGGTCCTCACGAGAATGTGACATAATATATACAAGTTTCTTGGCAAGATATTTCTTCCCTTCTCTTAATATGTAAATAACAGTCTACTAGAGAGAAGGCATGGATGGGCACAATGCCTTTATTCTGAACTAAAGGCAAAGCATCATTATGGAGGTGAGGTCCTTCCATGCTTAAACATTTTTTAATAATAAAAGGAAGTTGTCATTAAAGAAAAGCGAGTTTCATAAATGCAAGCAGCTCTTTAGTTTCACCATAGCTAATAGGAAAATCAGACTATAGAACTATTAATGATGGAGCAATAGGATCAAGTTAGTGGAAGAACATTCTAGAAGTCACTGACCTCACTTTGTCCTCAATATAATAGTATTCTATCTGGCTTTTACTTGTCTCAGAGGGCTCTTCTGAGTAATCATCCATCAAGATGATAAAGTATGGAAAGAGGCCGGCTAAAGGAAGTGGTAGAGGTTCTACCCCTAGAGATCTACCAGAAGAAAATAAATAACCACCTTTCCTGAGTGGTATGGATGATAATCTTCTGGGTCAGCTGATTTTTCAAGTTACTTTCCAGCTATACAAAATCTATGATTAGTTAGAACTTTGAAATCCTACGTAGGCAATATGCTAATACAAATGTTACAGCATTAAGTAGATCCAGGGAAAATGTGACCTTGTAAGGCGTAAATTTGTAAATGGCCAAATTAGACCAAAAAAGCAAAATAGCTCACCAGCTCAAACAATAGAACACAATTTATTTCTTATAAAATAAATTCTACTTACTCAAGAAATGCATGTTCATTGGGGAAAACTTGGAAAACACAAATACCACAAATAAGAAAACAAAATCACTCAATTCCAAACTGGTTAATGTCTTATAACTTATGTCTTTCCAGGCTTTTCGCAATATAAATGCATATTTTCTATAAACCTGGGATCATGATGTTTATACTGTTTCTATTTCTTTTGAAATTAGTATTTATTTATTTTAATTGAGGTAAAATTTTTACAGAGAATAATGCAGAAATCTTTAGCGTAAAATTGGGTAAATTATGATAAATGTATACACCTATGTAACCCCTACCCAAGGCAAAGAACATTTTCATCATCCCCAGGAGGTTCTCCACCCTCCATAGTTAACCACTGTTCTGATTTCTATCACTGTGTAATAGCTTTGCCTGTTCTCGAACGTCATAAAAATAGAATCATAGAATATGTATCACTGAATCTAATGTTCCTGACATTCATGCATGTTGTTGAATGTATAAGCAGTTCACTCATTTTTATTGCTGAGCTATTTTCCACCATAAGAATGTAGTAGTTAGATAGTAGAAAAGAATTATCTTAGGTGAAGGGAAGGACAACACACACTACAGGTGAAGTCAGCACAACTGGACTAAACCAAAGCTAAGAAGTTTCCTGAATACAACCAAACACTTCGAGGGACAGAGTAGCAGGGGCGTGGGTCTGGGGACTATGGTTTCAGGGGACATCTAGGTCAATTGGCATAACAAAGTTTATTAAGAAAATGTTCTGCATCCCACTTTGGTGAGTGGCATCTAGGGTCTTAAAAGCTAGCGAGGGGCCATCTAAGATGCATCAATTGGTCCCAACCCACCTGGAATAAAGGAGAATGAAGAACACCAAAGACACAAGGAAAGTATTAGCCCAAGAGACAGAAAGGGCCACATAAACCAGAGTCTTCATCAGTCTGAGACCAGAAGAACTAGATGGTGCCCAGCTACCACCAATGACCACCCTGACAGGGAACACAACAGAGAGTCCCAGGTGGAGCAGGAGAAAAGTGGGGTGCAGAACTCAACTTCTAGTGAAAAGACCAGACTTAATGGTCTGACTGAGACTGGAGGAACCCCAGAAAGCATGGCCCTTGGACTCTCTGTTGCCCCAGAGCTGAAACCATTACCAAGGTCAACTCTTCAGACAAAGGTTAGACTGGACTGTGGGACATAAAATGATACTCGTGAAGAGTGTGCTTCTTAGCTCAAGTAGCTACATGAGACTAAATGGGCAGCTCCTGTCCGGAGGTGAGATGAGAAGGCAGAGAGGGTCAGCAGCTGGTAGAATGGACACGGAAATCCGGGGTGGAAAGGAGGGGTATGCTGTCACAGTATAGGGAGAGCAGCTAGTGTCATATAACAATGTATGTATAAATTTTTGTGTGAGAGACTAACTTGAATTGTAAACTTTCACTTAAAGTACAACAATAAAAAAAAAAAGAATCTAGCAGTATTCCATTGCATGTCTATGCCACATTTTGTTTACCCATTCTCCTATTGATAGCCAAGGGAGAGTAGAATCTAGAATGGGTAGTAGAAGAGGGAGGTGATAAATATCAGTTGCGGCCTCAAGACCACCTACAGTGGTGAAGGATGTAGTATCCACTAAACTTACTCTTAAAAGTTTTTGCAAGAAAAGAGACCCACAGAATCATAGAGGAACACCTCCCAGAACATATTGTAAGATACAAGGGCATCCAATTAGCACAAAGGGTGGATAGTAGTAGATGCTCTGGGGCACCATCCAGACTACCCCTTTAAGCACTGATTTCCTTTAGCTGAAGAATGTTGATTCATCCAAGGTTATAGCCCCTCCCTAAGGGAAGCCGGTGGCCAATGAGTGGTCATATTCAGAGTATAAAAGGCAGGCTCCCTTACCTCAAAGCAGGGTACCTTTGAAGGGCTATCTCAACTCCAAGATTTCCTACAGAATCAGCTGAAGCATCCATTGCAATTGGTGTGCCATTCAATTTCTCCCTTTGCTTAATCCTGCTTCTTTTACCCCTCACAAGTGTCATCCCTGAAAGCAGTCTCCAAGAAACCTTCTGCATGCAAATCTCACAGTCTCATACCCTTTTTCCCCATGGAATCTGACCCACAACAAGCAAGTTTTGAATTAAGGGAGGGTCCTCCAATTGTGCTCCTCTGTTTGAAGGTGGTTTTGACAATTCAAGGTCCTTTGCATTAACATGTAAATTTTAAAATCAACTTGCCCATTTCTACCAAAAAGCGTGTTGAAATCTGGATTGGAATTGTGTGGAATCTGTAGATCAATATGGGATTGAGGTTAATATTTTTCCCATTTGGATATCCAGTTTTTCCAGGACCATTTGTTGAAAAGACTATTCTTTCCCTCATTGAGTTACTTTGGTGTGATCATGTCACCTGCAAATAAAGACAATTCTTCTATGCCTTTTTTGTATTTTTCTTGCCTTATTGCACTGGCCAGTGCTGCTGTACTTCCAGGACCACGTTGAACAGAAGTTGTGAGAGCAAATATGCTTGCCTTCTTCCCAATCTTGGAGGGAAGCCTTCAGTCTTTCACCACTGAGTATGTTAGTTGTAGGTTTTTTGTAGATGCCCTTTAACAGGTTGTAGAAGTTCCATTCTCCTCCCAGTTTGCTGAGAAATTTTATCAAGAAGGGGTGTTAAATTTTGAAAAATGCTTTGTCATCATCAAAGATTATGTCTGTTTCATCTAAGCTGCTGGATTTATGGCATAAAGATGTTCGTAATATTTCCCTTTAATATTGTAGGATCCATAGTGATATTTCCCTCTTTCATTCCTGACTGGTGATTTGTGCTGTCTCCCTTTTTACCAATCAGTCTAGCTAAGGGTCTATCAGTTTTTAAATTTTTTCAAAGAACCAGCTTTTGGCTTTCTTATTTTTCTCTGTTGATTGGTTTTTAATTCATTTATTTATGCTCTTATCTTTATTATATTCTTCCTCTTATTTACTTTGGGTTTCATAGGCTCTTCTTTTTCTAATTTCTTCTGTGGGAAACATAGATCATTTATTTTAAGCCTCTCTTCTTTTAGAGAATAACTATTTAAATACATAAATTTTCTTCTAAGCACCGCTTTACTTGCTTCCTGCAGATTTTCATAGGTTGCATTTTCATTAACATTTAGTTATAAATGTTTTCTAATTTCCCTGGTTTCTTCTTTGAGCCATGATTTAGAAGTGTGTTGATTGATTTCCATACACTTGGGGCTTTTCTACTTTGTTATTGATTTCAAATTTATTTTTGGTATAATCGGAGAACATTCTCTGGCCCTTCATGTGGTCTGTTTGGTAAATGCCCCCATGTGTTCTTGGGGGAAAAAGCATATTCTGAAGTTATTATATGTAGAGTACTGTAAATGTCAATCAGGTCAAGAAAATTAATAATGTTCAAATATTCTATAATCTTGCTGATTTTTTTTTTTTAGTAGTTTCATCAGTTTCTGAGGGGTGTAGAAATTCCCAAGAATGATAATAGATTTACCAGTTTATAATTTTATATCTATCCATTTTTTTCTTCATGCATTTTGAACCTCAGTTATTGGGTTCATACACTGAAATGTCTTCTTGATTATTTGATCCTTTACCAGTATGAAGTGACCCTCTTATCTCTGGAAATACTCCTTGTCATGAAGGCTATTTTCTTGGGCTGGGTTCTCTAGAGAAGCAAAACCAGTGAAGTACATATATATAATTGGAGAGAGAGATTTATATCAAGGAAATGGCTCACGCAGTTGTAGAGGCTGGCAAGTCCCAAGTCTGTGGGATAGGTGTCAGGCTGGAGGCTTCTCCTGACTCACATTGTTGCAGGGAATGACAAACCCAAGATCGGCAAGTAACACAGCAGGCTGCTGGCTCAAATCCCAAGAACCGGAGGTCAGATGATGACGAGCCGAATGCTGAATCCAGAGCAGAGCAAAAAGCCAGCAAGCTTTGTCAGGAAGTCCATATATATTGGATGTAGGCCACATCCCCAAGGAAACTCCCTTTCAACTGATCGGCTGCTCATAGCAGATCTCATCATGGAAGTGATTACATTGTATCAGATCTCATCATGGAGGTGATTACATTGTTACATAACTGCCAAACTACATCTTAACTGCCAAACCACTGAGAATCATGGCCCAGCCAAGTTGACACACAACCTTAACCATCACAACTACCTAGTCTGATATTAATATAACCATTCTAACTTTCTTATGCTTAGGATTTGTATGATATAGATTTTTCCATCCTTTTGCTTTTTAACCTATTTGTGTCTTTATATTGAAAATGAGCCTTTCTTGTCAACAACATCAACTTGGGTCTTGTTTTTTCTCCAGTCTGACAATCTCTGCCTTTTAAATCTCACGTTCAGTTCATTTACATTTAATGTTATTATTGATATCGTTGTGTTTAGGTGTGCCATTTTGCTATTTTATTTTTCCCATCTGTTCTTTTGCTTGTTTTTTTCCTGTTTTCTGTTTGGTTCATCAAATATTGTTTTACTATTCCATTTTAATTCCTCCATTGACTTTTTTTTTCTTTTTTTCTCTATTGACTTTCTAGCTATACCTCTTTGCATTACTTTTTAGTGGTAGCTCTAAAGGTTACAATATACATCCTTACTTTATCAGAATCTATGTAGAGTTAATATTTTAACACTTCACATTAACCCCCTTTTTTGTTACTGTTGTCATGTATCTCATATTTACATAGTTTATAAAACCCAAAATAAAATATTATTATTTCTGCTTTAAACAGTCACTTGTAAAGAAATTAAGATTTAAAACAAAAAGAAAAAAAGGAAGTCTTTTATATTTATGCAAATATTTGTCATTTATAGTGTTCCTCATTTCTTCTTTCATATTTGAGATATCATTTGATATCATTTCCCTTCAGCCTAAAGAACTTCCTTTTTCATTTCTTGTAGTACTGTTCTGCATGCAATAAATTTCCTCAGCTTTTATTTATTTGAAAATATTTAATTTTTTTATTTTATTTTCAGAGAACATTTTCTTTGGTCATAGATTTGTGTTGTTTTTTTTTTTTACGGGATATAGAATTCTGCTTGAATTTCTGTTGTTCTTCTTTCAGAACTTTAAAATTTTCATTACATTATTTTCAGGTCTTTATTATTTCGGAGGAGAAGCCAGTCATGATTCATATCATTGTCTTCTATATGTAATGTGTTCCCCTTCCCCCACCCCAGATGCTTTTAAGATTTTCTCTTTACCTTCAATTTTCAACAGTTTGACTATGAGGTACTTAGGTGTGATTTTCTTTGTATATTTCCTGCTTGATGTTCACTGAGCTTCTTAGATTGATAAATTGATGATTTTCACCATTGGGAACTTTTCAGCCATTATTTCTTCAAATATTTTTTTCTTCCTCTCTCTCTCTCTCTCTCTCCCAAATGCCAATTACACGTATGTAAATCGTTTGGTATTGCCCCACCTGCCACCAAGAGCTATTCATTGTTTTCAACCTTCTCTTCTCCCTATTCTACACTTTGTATAATTTCTATTGGTATATCTTTAAATTCATTGAGCCTTTCTTCTGCCAGTTCCAAGCTGCTCTTAAGCACACCCAGTTAATTTTTCATTTCTGTTATTGTATTTTTCAGTTTTACAATTTCATTTGGTTGTTTTGAATAGTTTTTATTTCTCTGTTGTGATTCTCCCATCTGCTCACTCATTGTGGTGAGTGGACATGTTTTCCTTTAAGTTCTTGAATATGATTATAATAACTCTTTCTAAGTTCCTGTCGATGAATTTGGGTATGTTTCTATTCACTGCTTTCTTTCCTGGCCTTGGATCATATTTCTGCTTTTTGCATATCTTGCAAATTTTTATCATATGTTGGACATTATGCATAGTATGTTTTAGAAACTCTGGATTCTGTTATCTTCCATGAAATATTATTGACTTCTGTTTTACCAGGTAGTTAAATTACTGGCTGATAACCCTGAACTTGTGGAGGCCTGGATTTATACTTTGTTAGGGAGGATCTGTTTTGATTTGTCCTTAGTCTTAGGGTTAATCTCTTAGTTCTGTGACATAATTTTAACACCTCAGGCATGGCCTTTCTGGGGTTTCAATGGAACTCCCAAAGTACTTGCTAAGTCCATGTAACTTTGCAGGATTCAAACCCCAAACTCTGTCTCCTCTGTGGCGGGCAGGGGCTGAAACCTCTGCTCAGATTTTTAGCCTTCCACTGCTCTCCTTGGATTCTCTTTGGTGCAAATTCAGTTAAGGGATCAGCCTAGGATTTAAAGGGAGATTAGATACAGATTTTGGGGGCTCTGACTCTGTATCTCCCTCCTTTCTAGGATTTTACCCCTCAAATTTCACTTTTTTTTTCTTTAAATGTTTTATTGTGTTTTTGGTGAAAGTTTACAGCAAATTAGGTTCCCATTTAACTATTTTTATGCATATTGTTCAGTGACATTGGTTACATTTTCCATATTTTGTCAACATTCTCATTATTTCTGTTCTGGCTGCTTCATTTCTATTAATCTAGCTTCCCTGCCCCTCCCCTGACCTTTTCATCTTTGCTTTAGGATAAATTTTGACCTCGTATAGATAATTTTTTTTAAAAGAGGACAGTACTCATGGGTGATATTGTTTATTTTATGAGCCAATCTATTATTTAACTGAAAGGTGACCTCTGGGAGTGGTTTCAGTTCAAAGTTTAAAGGGTATCTCAGGGCAATAGTCTTGAGGGTTCCTCTAGTCTCAATCAGTCCAGTAAGTCTGGCCTTTTTTTTTTTTTTTTTTTTAAGAATTTGAGTTTTGTTTTACAGTTTTCTCTCATTCTATCCAGGACTATCTATTGTGTCCCAGGTCATCAAATTTTACTCTTACATCTCCTAACTCGATTCTCTGACACCTCTAGTCAACATAACCTCAGCTTTCTCCTTGAGTTTTGTGTGGACTGGAGAATACCTTCAAAGGAAAAGCCATATAAACCTGGATCTCACCCGGTATAGTTCCCTTCTTTCAAGTCAGATGCAGTTTTTGCCTTCTTTTGGTCAACCTCCAGTGCCTTCAAACAGTTGTTTTGTTAATATTTTATTGAGAGTTTACAATTTATATATGTAGAAGGGTTAGTCAATTCAAGCTGCTCTGCCATAACTAAAATTGGAACCCCTCTGCACAGACTGTTTGGTAACTTGCTTTGTTCACTTACCAATTTTGCATGAATGTTTTGCTATATAGTTAGGATTTAGTTCTACAATATAAATTTTCAAATTCAAGTACTACTTTTCAAATAAACCTTCTCACTACCTTTGTGTCTAAATTAGGGAAACTTCTAAAATACCTAACTTTGCTTTTCTCACAAGATGATGATTACAATTTGGTTTGCAGCACCATAGAGATGAATGGGGGGGAAAATATTAAGTAAATTTTTGGGAAAATTAAAAACCTCACAAACAATTCCACTGAGGGTTCAAATAACGTGTGTGATTTCTGTAACCCGACTCTACTTTAGTTGATATACCAACTTAAGGATATTCAAAAACTGGGACTCAGATTCTAAAAGTAACCCCCGCCCTCAAAAAAATTAAGAGCTCTGTGTATCTTTCAAGGAGTCCCTGGGGGCACAAACGGTTAAGCGATGGGCTACTAACCAGAAGGTAGAGAGTTCAAACCTATCCAGAGGTGCTTCGAAAGTAAGGCCTGGTGATCTGCTTCCAAAAAGTCACAGCCTTGAAAACCCTATGGAGCAGTTTTACTCTGCACACATGGGATCGCCATGAGTCAGAACTGACTTGGCAGTAACTAACAACAACAGCATGCACCTTTCAGATATTTTCATTCCTCAGTATGTGTTCTCAGTAATTTTCCTCATAGGAGCTCCAGGTAAAGGAGTAGGAAGAAAAAAATGGACACTAATGGCGACCCTTTAACACTCATCAGAGGTCACCATTACTTTATATTTCAAACACGCTCTGTGATTTACAAACACAGTAAAACAAGAGAGCTTGGCAGGATGTGCAAAAGTCTGTGGGGAACTCTTTATATATAATGCTGACTGATACACACCCTATCTATTCAGAAACAAACTGGGGTACTTTTCCTAATATACTTCTTGGCAGCTCTCACCACTTAGAGTAGATAAAGATTTCAAGCATTAGTTATCAGGTTTGACAAGATTTATATTCAGGTTTCTTTCTTTTTTTTTAATTCCAGAGTTTGCTAGGCAATTCCATCTCCTGGAAAAGAAAATATCTCTTTACAGTTCATGCCTGTGTTTATTATTCACTATGGAGAGTAAACAGCTGAAATGAAATGACTACAAAATGAGGTCTCTCTTGAGTCATCAAAATGTGGGACACAGCTTTTCCTGGATTATCATTCTGCTGTTGGGTTTTCAGAAATGGAGCTGCAATCATCTTTACTCAGGACACCTGAGCCCCCGCATTAAAAAGCTAAGCATACTGGAAAAAACAAGATTCCCCAGGTATTAAATCATTAAATACTCAGCTCCAGATTCTGCGAAGATCCCACCGCAGTTCCCCATGGCTTGGATAACAATGCTGGCTGAAACTACAAGTAATAAACTTGGTAAATTATGCCATGCTGCTGACACTAAATTGTTTTAATAAAAAACGCATATTTTGAAGGACAAAAGGCACATTTATCTTTATTTCAAACAACACACTCTCAGTGCTAATCAGTGGCTTAGACCAAACACCACTACCACCTAGAGGTAAGGTAGCTGAATTGCAGGTGAAGTGGTAATTTTGTTTTGCTTTTGTTTGCTAATTTTGTTTTTTAGGGATGAATGAAACACTTTTAATTTGAATCTCCAAACTTTAAATTATCACATCATCCATGAGGAAAATGAGAACTCTGTCTGGTGACCACTAGAGTAGCCTGTACTCTCTGAATTTTTGAGGAGATGTAGTCAACTCCCTATAATTCGAAGAATTTTCCCAGCCTGCTCTCAGGAAAAGGTTTAATTCTTATGTACAAGAATCATCTATAGGTATTCACTCAGCAGCAAGAAGCAGGCTGAAATAAATAAGAGAGCTACAAAGAGATGCAATATGACAAATCTCAGCCAAAAGCAGAATGTACTGAATAGGTAATTGATGGTGGCATTTGAAAAGCAGGAGTAATTAAAAAAAAAAAATTGGAAACAAAGGCCAAAATAAGAGAGGCAAGGACAACTGATAGGGTAAACAAGATACCCAAATCTGTGGGAATAGATGAAAGTTGGGCTTATCGATGTAAGGAAATGATCCAAGGTGAGTTGTAAGAAAGAAAATCTGAGAAGTGATTGTGAAAAACGTGAAAGCAAGCCTGGACATTAGACAGCAGCCTAATCTAAATTCTGTACTGTCACAAAACATTGTGCGTCAGTTCTGCACCCCAAAAAAATGATACCCGGATGTAATTGAGAGAAAGGACAGAAGGAAATACCTCAAATGTCCCCAAGAAGTTTCTGGGGACTGTTTGGGTCTACAGTGTGAAATGATACAGCTATCAGATAAGAATCTGGAAGATTCCCTTCCTAAGAAGGAAGTAGTATGGCATTTAGGGAATGCTACTGTGAGCTGGGAGCTTTACATGTTACTTCACTTAATCTTCTTAAAAAAGAAAAAAGATGTGTATTATATTCTTTTTTTAATGAAACTAAAGCTTGACTATCATTTATTAAGTTCTTACTATATGCCATGCGGAGTCACTGAGTGGTGCAAAAACAGTTACCACGCTCGGCTACTAACCAAAATGTTGGCTGTTTGAGTCCACCCAGAGGTGCCTCAGAAGAAAGCCCTGGAGATCTACTTCTGAAAAATCAGCCATTGAAAACCCTATGGAGCACACAGTTCTACTCCGACACAAATGAAGTCAGCATGAGCTGGGATAAACTGAACAGAAACTGGTTTGGTAAACAGTTAAGATGTTCAGCCGAAAGGCTGGAGGTTTGAGTCCACCCAGAGGTGTCATGGAAGAAAGGCCTGGTGATCTACTTCTGAAAAATCAGCCATTGAAAACTCTATGGAGCACAGTTCTACTCTGACACACTTGGGGTTACCATGAGTCGGAGTCAACTCAACGGGTATCTGGTTTTATGTGCCATGACCACCTTAAGCACTTTACAAGCATTATATCATATTATCTGCACAACAACGCTTTAAGTAGGTATTTTTATTCCCATTTTACATACAATACAAGTATCAGCTGGGATGACCCTGCCCTTTAAGATCTAGTAAGTTTGGTGTGAACCCCCATTTTATGACTTATGGAAAACCAATGCTCATAAACATTGTTTAGAAGCTGAAGATTTCTAAAATTCCTTAGGGGCTTACTTGCTCATGATTTCCTCTGTTTTTGAGTTCCTGTGTCACTGAATACATTCAGTTTATTAACTGTCTGAACATTGTGTGTGTGTTTTCCCTTTTCCACTCAGCTCTCCTCTAAACATTGAACCCATTCTCTTTGCTTGATTCACACACAAACACACACACAAATCCACCCAAGTATTTGTGTTTACAGGAAACTTTAGCAAAGGTTGGAAAGACAGAGTGAACTTACAACATGTTAATACAAGTAACTCAAAACTACTGTTAGCTCTTCCTGCTTCCAAGAGTCATTTGGGCCACCCCAACATTCCATACAGTCCCAACCTTTCTTACTGCCTTCTCTTCCCCCTTCTTCCCTTACCTCTTCCCACTCAAAGTCAATAATAAATGAATAATTTCTCCCATGTTCTTACATAGGATGACTTCTGTATTTCCTTTCCATATCCCTTCTCTGAGGTCTGTATTTTCATAGCCAAATTACCCATCAAAGTATTTTCCCAAAGAAAGACAAGTCCATCCTGTCAAGGATTAAATTATGTCCCCCAAAAATATCTGTCAGCTTGACTAGGTCATGATTCCCAGTATTGTGTGATTGTCCACCATTCCATCATCTGATGTGGTTATCCTATGTGTTGTAAATCCTAACTTCTATGATGTTAATGAGTCAGGATTAGAGGCAGTTATGTTAATGAGGCAGGACTCAGTCTACAAGATTAGGTTGTGTCTTAAGTCAGTCTCTTGAGATATAAAAGAGAGAAGCGAGCAGAGAGACAGGGTCACCTCATACCTCCAAGAAAGCAGCACCAGGAGCAGAGCGTGTCCTTTGGACCTGGGGTTCCTGTGCGGAGAAGCTTCTAGACCAAGGGAAGATTGATGACAAGGACCTTCCTCCAGAGCCGACAGAGAGAGAAGGCCTTCCCCTGGAGCTGGCACCCTGAATTCATACTTCTAGTCTACTAGACTGTGAGAGAAAAAACTTCGGTTTGTTAAAGCCATCCACTTGTGGTATTTCTGTTATAGCAGCACTAGATGACTAAGACACATCCCTAAGAGGAATTCTGATGCCAGCACATAAGAAATATAGATGAGGCAATGGAGGCTTGGAGAAGTTTAGAAACTTGTCCTAGGTTAAGTGGGTAGTAAGTACAGTAGAGTTTTCCCTGCTGTCTGTGGGAAGGCCACGTCTCACTCTGCAGAGATGTCCTGCCTTGGAGGTAAAGAAATTGTCAGCCCGCGCTTTTCCAGTGTTTTAACCTTCCCTGGAAGCCTGTGGAGACTGCTTCTCCTCCAAAGACTCCATTTCATAATCCAGGCACTGGCTACTTTATGAACTTTAAAGAAGCAGCTGACCTAATGGTCAAAAATGCCCCTAGAGCAACGATGAGAAGGTACGGGGGTAGGGAAGCGAGAGAACTGGAAACGGTACCACCAGAACACAATGAATGACAATGATGGCACACTGTGAATAATGTAACCAATATCACTGAATAATCTGTGTAGAAATTGTTAAATGGGAATCTGATTTGCTGTGTAAACTTTCACCTTAAACACAATAAAATATTATTTTACAAAATAAAGCAACACAATAAAAATCTTAAAAAAAAGAAGCTGCCGGCCTCTTAAAGGGTTGTTGTTTTTGCCGTGCCCTCTCCCCTTTTCAAACAATGAAGGACAACTGTCTCCAAGAGAAAGCACACTGAATTGTCTTGCATGGATGAAGCTGCCCCTATCCACTTCCTCAACTAACAGTGCACTCTGAGTCCTTCGGTAATTCTCTGATTCAGTTCTTCAAACTGCCACCATGTCTCCATTTTGAACTTTGAGAGCAAGAGGGATAATTCACAGGATTGAATGCTTTTACGCCAGGGCTTCTCAACGTGGCTGCACATCGCAAACACCTGGGGAGTTTGGAAAAATTCGCATGCCCAGGCCTCATCCCAGACCAATGACAGCAGAATCTCTAGGGATGGGGACCCGGGCATCAGCATTTCTACCACTCCTCACGGGATTCCGATGTGCAGCCAAGGCTGGTCACCGCTGACTTACGGGGAACGACGGCACCATAGAGGTCCCCAAACCTGGCTGTGTTCGAGCATTGCCTGGGGAAGCTTTGCAAACATACACATTCCCAGGCTCCTCACCCACCAACTGAGCCACAATCCCAGGACCTGGGGTCAAGCTATCTGTATCTTTTTTAAAACTTAACAAAGCGAGACTAATCGGTTTCTTTCTCCTCCTCTGGACTCGACTCAATGCTCCTCTTGCAGACTGTGCAAACACCGCAGCCTCGGCACTGCTCTCAGGCTGCTCAGACACCACCACCCCCTTCCGCTGCCTGCACCCACCTCCACCAGGCTTGGATTTTACCTCTGCTTTCTAAAACCAGTTGCACTCAGAGTCGACTCCAACCCATGCCGACTCCATGTGTGTCAGAGTAGAAATGCGCTCCATAGGGTTTTCAGTGGCTGTTTTTTTTTGGAAGTAGATCACCAGGCCTTTCTTCTGAGGTGCCTCCAGGTGAACTTAAGCCTCCAACCTTTCAGTCAGTGGCCAAGCACGTTACCTACTTGCACCACCCAGGGACTTCGCTTTCTAAAAAGGGAGACTGAAATAAAGCTGGGGTCTCGAAAATCCACAGGGAGAGAATCCCTGGGCAATGGACCCTTTTCCTTTACGAAACTTGGCTGCCTCCCGACTAGTCTTTTCTCGCCATAGCACCGAACTCGTTTTGTAATTGAGTCCATACTGCCTAGCATCTAACCTTACGAGCAGTAGGTGCTCAATAAATCTTTGAACGTGAATGATAAATGTGTAGAAGTCCTATATTCCTACAGAATACAGAATTCCTATATATGAATATATTCCTATATCATATTTTGACATTCAAAACATTTTAAGGCTCATTGTTTTGTTTTTTTTTTTAAGTCAAAAACAGTCTCTGCGGTGACAATCAAATCAGTTCAGTGGCACATATTTGCATACAAAACAGGTAAAGTAAAACTCTGGGAAATGATTTAGATGAGCAGAAGACAGACCCGGCAAAGTGTCTAATTAATGCCGTGGGAATTCATGTCACTGCCATTTCAGATCAATTTCCTGGAGTTAGAAGAGCCCACTGAAACTTCCTTCCACATATTTGGGTGACTTGTGCTGTTAAATATGTTTAAACTAACCAGAGAACGTAAGGGAAGAAAAAAAATGTTACTTTTCTTCAAGGGAGGTTACTTGGAGAAACTCCGGCTGCTTCAGAGCTCCACGGGCATTTAGTAGAACTTCGGCAGGCGGCTTTCTTCTGGCTCAACCACCACTACTTCCAGTCCCCATCGAATCAACTCCAACTCATGGAGACCCCATGTGTGTCAGAGTAGAACTGTACTTCATGGGGTTCTCAGTGACTGATTTTTTGGAAGCAGATCGTCAGGCCGTTCTCCAAGGTGCCCCTGGGTGGACTCGAACCTCTGACCTTTCAGTTAGCAGCTGAGTGCATTAACCGTTTGCACCTCCCAGGGACTCCCGTGTTCAATTAGGGGAGGTAGCTAATTCAGGCTGATAATGATCCAAGGACGCTGATACAGGATCCTTTAGAAAGTTGCAATGATTATTTCTGGGTGGGGGGATTTTTATTTCCTTCCGTTTTTGCTCATTTGTATTTCCTGGTTTTTGTACAGTAAAAATCTATTTTTAAGTAATAATAAATGTAAGTGGGCTGGCTCCATTGTAAACATTGGGACACACCCAAGTTTAGTTTCATCCAAGTATAAGTTGTTGTTGTTAGCTGCCATCTAGTCATGGGGATCACGTGCACAATGGAACAAAATACTGCCCTGTCCTGCACCAACCCCATGATTGGTTGCAGATCAGACCATGGTGACCCATAGGGTTTTCAATGGCTGATTTTTGGAAGTAGGTCACCAGGCCTTTCTTCCTAGTCGTCTTAGTCTGGAAGCTCTACTGAAACCTGTTCAGCATCCTAGGAACACACAAGCCTCCACTGACAGATGGGCGGTGGCTGCACATGAGGTGCATTGGCTGGGAATTGAACCTGGGTCTCACGCATGGAAGGCGAGAGTTCTACCACGGAACCACCAACGCCCCCAAGTGTAAGTTAGTGAGGGGTTTTTCACATGCGTTCAAAGATGGATTAAGTGGCCAAACTTGTATTCACTACTTGGTTGGAATTCTACTCTTTATTGGGAGCTTTCTGTCAGTTTAAACCTTTGATAATGAATTTTAATTCATGATAGAATATTTTCACCATCACACAAATTTTTCCAGTTTCATATACTTTTTTGCATTCTTCACAGATAAAGAAAGACTTCAAAATGAATGTTAAATCTAGCTTAAGAAAATAACCCAAATATCTGAAAATCTATATGAAGGAAAATCTACTTATAATGGTAAAAATTGGAAACAAGTTAAATGTTCGCAGATAGAAGAATGCCCCAGTAAATGATGATATAGCCATTTGAAGGAATATTATGAAGTCATTTTAAATGTTGATTATGAAGGATGGATAGCAACCTGGAAAATGCATACTGAATAACATTTTTAAAAAACAAGACCACATTAAGTTAGCCGTAATCAAAAAGACAGAAAATAACAAGTGTTGGTGAGGATGTGGAAAAATTGGAACCCTCACACACTGTTGGTGGGAATGCAAAATGGTATAGCCACTTTGGAAAACAGTATGGCAGTGTCTTATAAAGTTAAACGTACACTTACCATACGATCCAGCAATTCCACTCCTAGGTCTCTACCCCTCCCATGAAAACATATACTCACACAAAAACTTCTATACAAATGTTATAGCAGCATTGTTCATAATAGCCGAAAAGTGGAAAAACTCAAGCGTCCATCAGCTAATGAATGGATAAACAAAATGTGGTATCCCCACACAATGAAATACTATTCAGCCATAAAAATGAATGAAGTACTGATACATGCTACAACATGAATGAACCTTGAAAATATTATGCTAATTGAAATAAGCCAGGAAAAAAGGAGCCTGTGTAAGTCAGAAACCTGTCAGAGAAGGAAAACTCAAATAGTTTCCACTAAAACAAGCTACAGAAGTGGCAAGACTGTACCCTGTCAAAGGTGGAAAACTTGCAAGACCCTGAAAAACAAGACAGTCCTGTCGAGTTCCAGCTCTCACAGGTTAGGATTCCATTTATATGAAATGTGCACAACAGGCAAGTCCATAGAGACAGAAAGTAGATTGAGTTGCCTAGGGCTGGGGGGATCCAGGGGAAATGGAGAGGAAACGGCAATGGATGTGAGGTTTCTTTTGGGGGTGATGAAAATGTTCTAAAATTGATTGTGCAGATGGTTGCACATCTCTGTGACTACACTAAGCACCATTGAATTGTACACTGAAAATGGGTGAATTGTATGGTATGGGAATTACAGCTCAATAAAGCTGTTACTAAAAAAACAACATACATAGTTATGTGTATACTATGATCAGAATAGGAGAAAATCATATGCGTAGAGAAAAAAATCAAACTTGCATTATAATTATAATGACAGAAGTACACACATGAATAAAAACTGAATCTGATTAATGGAGAGCAGTTGATGCAGGGATTTCCAGCCTTGTTTTGTGAGCGTTCTATATTGTCTTCTGTAAAGATTCATTTTATTGGTTTAGAGCCACATTTTATTTTCAACACTTGGGGATTAGACTCAGAGAGTAGGAGGTGGCTGTCCCTAAAAGTCAAATGCACTATAAGAGACTAGAAAGGCAACCGGCAAGTGCACTGTAGGTTTACAGTAAATATTAGCTGAGCGGATATTTCTCAGGTTATATCCTGAGTCCTCTTCTCTTCTCTCCCTACACCCTCCCTCCAATTTCATTTTCTCCCTTCACTTTGATTCCTTCTGCAGTAACAATTCCCAAGCCTCTATTTCCAACAGGAGTCTCTTTCCTGAGGTGCAGATTCCTATACGCATCTGCCTTCTGTTAGTAACAAATATAAAATTTATTAATAAACTGTGTCCATTGCTATCAAGCCCTTGCTATGGATTGAATTGTGTTCCCCCAAAATATGTGTTGTAATACCTAACCTCTCTGCCTGTGGTTATAATCCCATTTGGGAATGGGTTGTCTTTGTTATGCTAATGAGGCAGGATTAGTGTAGGGTGTGTCTTGAGTCAATCTCTTTTGAGATATAGAAGAGCAGATTAAGCAAGCAGAGATGGGGGAAGATAGATGCCAAGCCTCCTGGAGATCTCTAAGGAACCAGAAAAAAGAAGCTGAAGAGACAAGGACCTTCTCCCAGAGCAAACAGAGAGGGAAAGCCTTCCCCTAGAACCAGCTCCCTGAATTTGGACACCTAGCCTCCTAAACTGTGAGAAAATAAAGCTCTGTTTGTTAAAGCCACCCACTTGTGCTATGTCTGTTATAGCAGCACTAGATAACTAAGACAGCCCCCTTCCCTTAGAATCAGCACTTGCAAGACTCTCTTTGACTTTTTATTTGACTTCACACAAGCTTATTTTATGAGAACACACCAACCCAGAACAAGTGTCAAGCCAAAGTGTCAAGGTAGAGTGGGGGAGACACGTGAAAGGTAGGGGAAGGAATTCCACAGCATTCTGTAGGACTGTCTCCTCTGAGTGACCAGTTGGTACCCAAAGCAGGTGCACCCTCAAAGACAAATCCATCCTCCAACCCCTCTCCTCTTCTTACTGCCCAATGACGAAATATTTACACTGAGATTGTCAAGAGAAGGGTCAAACAAATGACCTCAAGGGCCCGATGCATTTGAATTGTGGTGTTGGCGAAGAATACTGAATAGACCATGGACTGCTATAAGAACAAACAAATCTGTCTTGGAGGAAGTACAGCCAAAATGCTCCGTAGAAAAGAGGTTGGCTAGACTTTGTCTCACTTACTTTGGACATGTTATCAGGAGGGACCAATCCCTGGAGAAGGACATCATGCTTGGTAAAGTAGAGGGTCAGTGAAAACAAGGAAGACCCTCAACAAGATGGATTGACACAGTGGCTGCAACAATGGGCTCAAACATACCTACTATTGTGAGGATGGAGACTTGGTGGCGCAACGGATAAGTGCTCAGCTGCTAACCGAAATGTTGGTGGTTCGAACCCACCTAGCCACTCCGAGGGAGCAAGACCTGGAGATCTGCTTTTGTAAAGATTTCAGCCTAGAAAACCCTATGGGGCAGTTCTACTCTGTCACACAGGGTCAGTAGGAGTCGCAAATCCACTTACTAGCACCTAAGAACAACAACATTGTGAGGATGGCGAAGGACCAGGCAACGTTTTGTTCTGTTGCACATAAGGTCACCATGAGTCGGGACTGAATGACACGTAACAACAACAACAACCCCTACAAAAGGCAAAACAAGCACTGCAGATCTTGCCCCAGAAAAGACAGTGACAATTAGCAACTCGGCGCTGTGTTAATGCTTCGTATGTGTTATTCAACTAAAACTTCACATCAGTTCCAAGGTGGGTGCTAATAATATCTGCATTCGCAAAGGGGATCCAGGCAGGAATAGTAAGTTGTTCAAGGCTGCACAGCTAGGAAGTGGTGGAACCAGAAATTGAATGCAGGCACTCAGACCCCAGAGCCTCACTCCATAGATCAGGTACCACTGACATTTGGGGCCCAATCCTTCTCTGTTGGGGGGACTGGCCTTCTGCATTGTAGGACGCTGAGCCGCATCCCCATCCTTTACCCACTAGATGCCAGAAGCAATCCCCCAGTTGCGAAAATCAAAAATGTCTCCAGACATTGACAAATGTCTCCTGGGGAGCAAAATCGCTGCTTTAGAAAGATTTAAAAAAAAAAAAACCTAGCTAAGAGATCAAATAAATTGCCAATCTATGACAACTAGTAAATAGCCCGAGCTGTATTCAAGCCTAGGTGACCTGACTCCGCATGTTGTTACGCTACATTGATTACCGTGGCTGAAAAGACCAGGAGCAAAGACAAAAGGCAGACGGACTAAAAGAATAATCTTATTTGCTTGCTTTCGTTTAAAGCAAAGGAAACAGAAACAGTCCCTAAAGACTGTTAAAGATTGTTAAAGAGAGAGAAACTGTCCCCAAAGCACTTAAGCTTAACTAAGAGTAAGCAGGGATGTTCTCTAAGGCAGTGCTTCCCACCCTCAGCTTCATATTGGAGTCTCCAACGAGCTTTTGCAGCCCTGTTGGCACAGTGGTTAAGTGCTCAGCTGCTAACCAGAAGGTCAGTGGTTCGAACCCACCAGCCAGTCTGGGGGAGAAAGACGCTGCAGTCTGCTTCTGTAAAGATTACAGCCTTGGAAACCCTATGGGGCAGTTCTACTCTGTCCTATAGGGTTGCTATGAGTCAGAATCAACTCGACGGCAACGGGTTTTTTGGGTTTTAGTGAGCCCGGCTACCACCACTGACTGCTCTGACCAGGGTCACAACAGAGGGTTCTGGACAGAGCTAGAGAAGGATGTAGAACATAATTCTAACTCACAAAAAAAAGACCAGATTTACTGGCCTAAAGGAGACTGGAGAAACCCTGAGAGTATGGCCCCCAGACACCCTTTTAGCTCAGTGGTGAAGTTATCTCCGAGGTTCACCGTTCAACCTGCGAGTGGATAGCCCCATAAAACCAAATGAGACTAACGAGGTACAGGAGTCCAGTGACAAGGGCCAGAAGGCAGAAGGGGACAAGGAAGGTGGTGATAGGGAACCCAAGGTTGAGTAAGGATATTGTTGATGTGTTGTGAGATTGTTAACCATTGTCATAGGGCAACATTTGTAGTAACTGTTAAATGAGAAACTATTTTGTTCTGTAAGCCTTCATCTTAAGTGAGAATAACAGCACAATTGGAAGAGCGTAGTCAATGTCACTGAACTGTGCATGTAGAAATTTTTGAAATGGTGTACCTTTGACTATGTGTATTTTCACCAGAAAAAAGGTTGAGAAGTTAGAGGGTTGACATGTTGTGGGGTTGTCAACCAATGTCATAAAACAACATGTGTACTATTGTTCCATGAGAAACTATTTGTTCTGTAAGCCTTCACCCGAAGTACAATAAAAAAAAATTAATAAAAAAAAAAAAGAATAGTGATATCTGGGTTCCATTCCCAGTCTGGGGTGTGGCCTGGGTTTGGGGTTTTGAAAAGCTCCCCAGGTGCGTCTAATGTGAAGCCAAGACTAAAGGATTAAACTAGTACTTTACTTCTATGGGTCTTATCAATCATGCATATTAAATTGATGGCACTTGTTTAGCTCAATAGAAAACCATACGGGTACCTAATAAATTGAGTACGTACATTATTCTCAACATTCCTGGATTCTTTACTGAGCTACTGATCACCAAATTTATAGATGTTCATAGCATCCTACAACCAGAAGGGAAAATAGTCTCTAGTTCCCAACCTTTGGGCCACCTTGTCTACCATCATCATTTCCAGCAGAAAATGAGCAAAAAATTTGGAAAGGATGTTAGTTATTTCTTCATAATTTTTCACAATAGTGTAAAGGTGTGATGGAAGAATTTGTTTTTTAATTGTTGGGCAGAATATGGTTTGGAATGATTTCAGGGCTCTAAACACTGTATTTTGGATTATTCCAATATGTTTGATTAGATGATTTTTCTAAAGGTTATCCTTGTCCCTACCCCCATGGAAAAAAAATAGAATTCAATGGAAGTATCAGTTTCTAATATGCAATTTATTCAGACAACACAACAGGATATTGTAGGTTTTCATTAATATAGCCTTCAAATATAGAAGAGAGAATGATTTTCTCAAGTAGCTTCCATCACACTGACCCGCAAATCTTGCCTAACCTAGACATAACACCACATGTACTTTCTTTCATTCATGGACAGTCTATACCTGTACATGGTAAGTAATAAAAGAGTATAGATCTTCAGATCATTTCTCCAGTAGTGATGATCATTTACAATACAATGAACAAAAGTTTGTCCAGGAATTGGCCTTGATTCTTAGAAGATGGTCACTTCCCGTACATCGATCCTTCTCACACATTGATCCGTGGAATCTGTAAGGTTCTTGAGAGTTGAGCAATAGAAACCCAAAATTCCCATTACAAGTTATTTTTCAACCACTACTCCGAAGATTAGAGGGTGGGTTTGCTTATTTTAGGAGCCTTGGTGGTGCAGTGGGTAAGCGCTCAGCTGCTAATCGAAAAGTTGGTAGTTCCAACCCACCAGCCACTCCTCAGGAGAAAGATGTGGCAGTCTGCTTCCGTAAAGATTCCAGCCTTGGAAACCCTATGGGGCAGTTCTACTCTGTCCTATAGGGTCGATATGAGTCGGAACAGACTGGACGGCAACAGGCTTTTTGTTGCTAATTTTGGTGAGAGGTCATTGCCGATTTTGTTGGTTTTTGGGGTGGGGGAGTGAAGTCTTGGAAGTATGATAAATTTCCCCAAGCCCTAGGAGTGTATAAATACCCTTAGGAGTGGGGTGAAGTTCAAGAGTGCCTATGTCTCCATCGTGGCTAAGGTTGAACTGGAGTCTTACTTTACACCCCAGCTCTAGAAGAAAATAGCACTGATCCTGGGTAGCAGAAATGCCTGATTTATATAACAGGCATATCCCCAGAGAGTGATGTATAATTGAAATTTTCATAAATTGAATTAAATTTTAATTGCACAAATGGTCCACTCTACTCCTGTAGTTAATTTTATAGTAAAGAAAGATGAGGGTAGGGAGTATGAATGCATTCTTCTTGTGAGTCTCCATAGCATCTAGCAACTGCTTTATATGTTCAAAATATTCCTTATACTTTCAAAATATGCCTAATTATTGGTTGGCCAAGAGAAAAGATTCTTGGATCCCATAGATTATTATTCTCAAATTTATTTTTGATAATTTGGTCTTTCCACGTGCCGTTGCTCCTTTTCAAAATGGAGGTAAATTTGTACGAGGATGAAGTCTATGACAGGAAAGGATGAAGTGACATAGCAATAGAATTGAGCAGATGCAGGCGTGGGTATTTTTATGACTATTGATCGCTTGACTCTGCTTTCAGTTTCCATTGATTTGTTGGTGTTGACTGGATTTACTACGATTATGCTTTGTTTGAGAGCCAGGATTTTATTTTCCCTGCAGCAACACCGCCCTTATGCAAGGGTTGTTTCCCTGAGACCTCAACTTATCCAGGAAACAGCCAAGAACTGAGAAGTAAGCCAAGGTAACTCGGAGCAACCCAAATAGTCATTGCCACGTCTCCACTGTAATGTCCAGGAGCTTATAGAAAGTAGAATGCCCTTGGAGCTCTCCCCATGTAAACCAGTTGCCATAGAGTCAATTCCAACTCATGGCGACCCCATGTGTGCCAGAGTAGAACTATGCTCCATAGGGTTTTCAGTGGCTGATTTTTAGAAGTGGATCGCCAGGCCTTTTTTCCAAGGTGCCTCTGGGTGGACTCGAACCTCCAACCTGTTGGTTAGCAGCTGAGTGTGTCAATCCTTTGCGCCACCCAGGGACTCCTCTCCACACATAATTCTAGCAAACTCAATTGCGCGATTTTCTAACGAGGCAAATTTGTTGAGTGGGTAGAAAAGGAAAGCTGCTCAAGGCTTAAAGGGACGCTGACAACCCAAAAAAATGATACTTGACAGACAGAAAAAGACCAAACAAACAAAAAAAAGAATGGAGGAATCCAAATTGGCAGGAGATTTGATCAGGCCACGCAGAAGCAACAAACCCTATACTTGAACTGCACGTAAGGGCATTATTTCATTTTATAGTGCGGGAGAGAACTTGACGTTCAGCGTGGTAACCCTGAGACAAATAGAAAAGAATAAACCATGTTCAGGAAACTGTTGAAGGAGGTGGGAAAGTACTCAATACATTTTAGACAGATTTCCAGCCAAAATGGTTTTGTTGTTGTTGTTTTGATGTTTGGAAGAGTCAATATCAGCAAATAGGAAAAATCAGATTCATAATTCATTTAAGTATGCCACTTATTCCCTAACAGATTGGATGAATTAGACTTTACTGCATTTTGAGTAAAGCCTGAAAATCTCTTTAGAGGTGTCTTGTTCTACAAATATCACTATAGCAGCAATAATGCGATTTCGGAAGGGGAAGGAAAGAGGAATGGGGAGGAGAGGGGAGGAAAGAGGAGAAGGAGAGAGACATACTATTAACACGTTTTTGCCATTCCATCTTCCTTGCCATATTTTTCCCAATCACATATGCTTTCCATTTCTACACAGTAATAACCACAGCACGTATTTATTCTGCTGTTATTTTATATACCATTCAACAGACTTACTCTCCACACACCTATATAATAGTCATAATTCTCATTTTGATTAAAAAAAAAAAACAGTTGCCGTCGAGTTCATTCTGATTCATGGGGACCCCATGTGTGTCAGAGTAGAACCGTGCTCCATAGGGTTTTCAGTGGCTGATTTTTCAGAAGTAGATTGCCAGGGCTTTCTTCTGCGGTGCCTCTGGGTGGACTCAAATCTCCTTCTGGTTAGCAGCTGAGTGTGTTAACCATTTGTACCACCCAGGGACTCCTGCATTTTGATGGCTGCCTAATATTCCATGTTCCTAAATAACTTTCAATTTTGCTAATTATCCTTAAATAATACTGTAATCAACATCTTCACATGTATAACTTTTCTGCCCTTTTATAGTTTTGAAGTACTATTAAAAGGATAAATTCCCAAAAATGGAATTAGAAATATATTTAAAGTATAAGAAGAAATATATTTGAAAAATGACCTGCTTTTCGAGGTTGGGGTACAAATAAGGTGGTAACACTAACCAAATCCCCTCCTCTCGGATAAGCAGGAACCTAACATCTCCCTGGATCCCGCCTCCTCCCACTGCCCCGAGTTGCCCAAGAACCTGGGGACTCACTCAGTCAAACCCTTCACAGAGAAAAAAATGAGAGAATCTGACCATCATCCATCTGGGGGACACTTCATCAGGGCTTCAGTTACTCCCATACTATGTCACAGATGACCCCACGAATTTAATGAGCAGACGCTCATGGCTCTTACACCGCGAATGTACATCATCCTTCTGTGAAGAGGGCCCAGTGGGCGTCATTGCTCATCTATTGATGGTTCAATGGTAGAATTCTCACCTTCCATGCGGGAGACCCAGGTTCGATGGCCGACCAATGCACCTCATGCACAGCCACCACACGTCTGTCAGTGGACCCTTGCATGTTGCTATGATGCTGAATAGCTTTCAGCAGAGCTTCTAGACTAAGACAGACTAGGAAGAAAGACCTGGCCATCTACTTCCAAAAATCCGCCAATGAAAATCCTATGGATCACAACAGTCTGATCTGCAACTGATCATTTTCTGTCCTCACAAGATATTTTATGGGTCATGACACCCCCATTATCAAATAATTTTAACCAAGTCAAATTAACAGTATTATTTAGAGATTGCCTTTCACCTAATCCTGATCTTGTTGACCATGTAATAATGTATAAAACAATGCGAAAGAACAGAGTTGGAAATGCAGTAATGTAAAAATATCCACAAACTACACTTCCTGAACTTTAACTGTATAGGGAGACTCAGTTACGTATGAGTGACATAAGTCACTACAGTGTGTGACTTTCAGATTAAAGCCCTTCCTTTTTACTTTAGCTAAAAGAATTTCTCCATCAATAACGTACAACTGCGCCCTCTGCTGGACAAATCCTGGTAATATTTTGTGAGACTACACATGGACGTAATGTTTCACAATCATATCTATTCAAGCAAACATTTCATTACTTGAACTCTGAATAATATTTCAGTGATTAGTTGGTTCTATTCCACACCAATCTCCTAATCCTCTTTTAAGATTATTGATAAAGAATCTCAACTACAGAAGATTCCAGACTTGAGTAAAGGCTAGCTCAGTACTGTTTAGTATTATCAGCTAATAGTAACTCCTGTTCCTTGTCCAAAAAGGATTCACCATTAAACATAATAATGTAAATATGGATTAATCTTTTAGGAATTTTCCAAGTCTCAAGATAATGCATCGTGAAACCTTCCATTAAAGTATCTGGAAGTTTGCAAATATCCAAATAACCGCAATTACTGTCTCGTTTCATTATTTCATTTAACCAGTATTAATTCTTGCGTAGTATGATGGGTTTTGAGGATACAGAATCAAATAATGTCTGGTCCCTATTCTCCTGGATTTTATAATTTAGCGGTCCATGCACAGTGACTGATGCGGGAGAATGAAGACCCGCCATCTCAGCCTGGCTTGGGCCATTCAGCCAACTCTGATGGGCCATTCTAGCTCCAGAGGTCCCCCGAGGTTGTCAAGCCCACATCACAGCTCAACCCTTTTTCCCTCTACCCCAGTGGTTCTCATCTGGGGGCAGTTTTGCCCCACAGGGGACTTCTGGCAATGTCTGGAGACATTCTTGGTTGTCACACCTGGAGGCACTGGCATCTAGTGGTAGAGACCAGGGATGCTGCTCAACACCCTAGAATGCACAGGACAGCCCCCACCACAAAGAACTAGCCTGACCCAAATGTCAATACCAAAAACCAAAAACCAAAAACCAAACCTGTTGCCGTGGAGTCGATTCCAACTACAGCGACCATATAGGACAGAGTAGAACTGCCCCATGGGGTTTCCGAGGAGCAGCAAACTGCTGACCTTTTGGTTAGCAGCCAAGTTCTTAACCACTGCGCCCAAAATCGAGAAACCCTGCTTTACGAAATCCTTTGTTCTTCCTTTCCTTTTCATTGGTGTTGAGCCTACAGTCACTCCTTAATAAACACCCTGCATTCCAAACTCCCTCCTAGAGTCTGCTTCCTGGGAAAGCCAACCTGCAATTGTTATGCAATAGTGTCCGCAAGAAACCATTTGGTTTTATATGTGTGTGTACAAGGGAGAGAGTAGTATGTACGTGTGTAAATTTATTCGTATAGAAAAAACTGGAAGCACCTACACTACACAGGGTGGTTATTTTAGAGGAATGATATTGTGAGTGATTTTTGTTATTTTCTTTAGTGTTTAAACCCTGTGTTTTGGGGCATTTTTGTTTTTATGCTTGTGTTCTGCCTTAACCACGTTACTTTTGCGTAAGGGGAAGGATATTGTAGTTACAAAAAGAGAGAATATGGTCAATAGTATCAAATACTACAGAGAGTCCAAATAATAGTTGTCGTTGTTATTGTTATTGGTTGCCTTCAAGTCGGCTCTGACTCACGGCGACCCCACGTACAACATAATGAAACATTGCCCGGTCCTGCACCGTCTTCATGATCATTGTTATATTTGAGTCCATTCTTGCAAACACTATGTATTTTGAGTGCTTTCCAATCTAGGCATCCCATCCTCCAGCACTGTATCAGACAAGATTCTGTTGTGATCCACAGGGTTTTATTTTGTTTTTTGAATTTTGCTATTTATTTATGACAAATCCTCCACATCCATGAGTCTCTCCAGTCAGAAGTTCTTTGAGACAATGCTGTCAGCCTTGGCCAGCTGGAAAATGGAATCGTCTGACTCACCCATCCTTTGGATGGCCCCACAGGTAGCGAAGGTCTTTAAACTGGCCATTGAACCTGCTGGTGACCTTGTCAACCTCAGCCACGTTCATCTGGATGGACCTGTGGTCCTTGGCACCAATGATGCGGCTGCTGGCGGAGCATTTCCATGGCAAGTACAAGTCCTCACAGTCACCAGCATCTTTCTCGGTGTCCAGGCCATGCCACAATGATCGTGAACGGACCGTAATCCATAGAGTTTTCATTGGCTAATTTTCAGAAGTAGATCTCCAGGCCTTTCTAGTCTGTCCTAGTCCGGAAGCTCCACTGAAACCTGTCCACCTAGCTGATCCTGCTGGTATCTGAAACACCAGTGGCATAGCTTCCAGCATCATAGCAACATGCAAGCCACCACAGTGCAACAAACTGACAGATGGGTGGTGGCAAATAACAGTATGTAGTAGATAGGAAAAAAGGAGATCAGGGATAGAACAGACGCTAGTGCCGTTGGCAAGGGCAGTTTTACTGTACTGGACGTACTGGGAGAGAAACAGCAGGAGGTTGAGTAGAAAAAAGGTAAAGAAATAAAGGTAGCCTGTTTTTTCCAGAAGTATGTCCAAGAAGAGAAGTTGAAAGACAAAACGGTAAGGCGAGGGAGATGAAAGCTCAACTCTAAATCTTTAAATCTCGGAAAACCTGAGCAAGTTCGATGCTGATGGGGCAGGGGCCAGGGGAGAGAGGGCGCAAGGTGATGACCTAAGAGAGAGGTGCAGAATTGAGAGAGCAAGGTGTCTACGAGGATGTGGAATCCGATCGGAGAACACGTGACCCAGGTGGGCCTGGGGGACCAGGTGAAGTGACTGGCTTCCAACCAGCTTCTCCACGAGTCAGAGGAGAGGCCGTCGAGTCAATTCTGACTTATAGTGACCCCATAGGGCAGAGTAGAACTGCCCCATAGGATTTCCAAGGCTGTAATTTTTACGGAAACAGACTGCCACATCCTTCTCCCCCAGAGCGTCTGGTGGATTCGAACCACCAACCTTTCGGTTAGCAGCCGAGTGCTTAACCACTGCACCACCAGGGCTCCTTGACTAGAAGGCAACGGGTTCTTTAATGGAGCACTGGTGGCGTAGTGGTTAAGTGCTACAGCTGCTAACCAAAAGGTCGTCAGTTTGAAACCACCAGCCGCTTCAACAGCCCTGTGGGGTGGTTATACTCTGTCCTATAGGGTCGCTAGGAGTCGGAATCAAATCGAATGGACTCGACAGCAACAGGGTTTTGAGTTGGTTCTTTAATGCCACGATTTATAGAATGCCACCAGATGGCGCTAAAACACAAGCGAAAAATCCAACGTCCCCCTCGCCTCCATTACAGAATCCAGTTTCTCTCCCTAGTCAGCCCTCTTGAGGAAAATGGCCCTTCCTTTCAAACGGGGTTGTCGCTTTCTAGGTATTTAGTGCTCCCCACCACCAATGCTTTTATGCAAGTGAGTTAAAATGAATAATTATTAAAACTCAGCCTGGAAGACAAAAAGAACAGGGCCGCCTCCTCAATCAGCTACAGAATCCCCATTCACCGCAGCAAGAAGGGGTAGGGGGGAGAATCCGCCAGCTTCTCACCTTCTTTAGCTAGCTTTTAGCCGGCCACCTGAAAGAGAGACAATTCCAAGCCTCCCTTACCGTTGGGTTGGCCAAGCAATAACACTCTCGCCATCACTGGGATGTGAGCAGAAGCATTGTGGACAACTTCTGGGTTATAACCGTAAAACTGTGGGTCTCAACCAGAGGCAACTTGACCCCCCAGGAGACACTTGGCAGGGTCTGGAGAGATTTCTTGTCATCACGACGGGGGGGCTGATGCTGCTGGCACATAGTTGGCAGTGGCCAAGGATGCTGCCAAACATCCTATAGTGCAGAGAACAGCCCCACCACAAAGAATTATCTGGTCCAAAATGTCAATAGTACCTAGGCGGATAACCCTACCTAAGAGGGAGAGGGCATGTCCTTGGCTTCCCCTTTCCCCCTTCCACTAGCTGGAAGGTAGGTATAGTGGTACACCATCTTGGACCAGGTGGAATTTGAGTCTCTGGCCCCATGGAGCTGCCATACCAGCCTGGACTCCCTACACACAGACTGTTGTGTGAGAGAGAAATGCACTGCCCAATGGTTTGAGCCCCTCTTCTTCAGGGTCTCTGTGACAAGAGCCAAATTAATAGCCTACCTAATACCAAAGGTACTCATAGCACCCCAGTGACAACTCTACCTGAAACACACCACTCTAGGCCTGCCTTGTTCAGCCTCTCCCGGGTCCCCCTTCGCCCTTTCTCCCTACTGTCTTACTCCTTTTCTCTCTTTCCTTCCTCTTCTGATGTAGGTTTCTTCCCCGAGGCCGAGATTCCACCAGGCCTCAACCTATACCCGACTTTTCCCAGAAGACACCATTCTCCTGCTCCCCCACCATTCTATCCATATGTCCTCCCACATCCTTTTTCTGAACAGTAGAGGAAGAATCCTCTTACTATTAATGCATGATTACCTTTGTTTCTCAATTTTGGAAATTCTTATCATCTCATTAATCCTCCAAATTAGGGGTCAGCAAACTGCCACCCACTGGCCAAATCCAGCCCGCAGTCTAGTTTTTTTTTTTTTTTAATTAATTAATTTATTTTTATTGTACTTCGGGTGAAGGCTTACAGAACAAATAGTTTCTCATGAAACAGAAGTACACATGTTGTTTTATAACATTGGTTAACAACCCCACAACATATTAACCCTCTAACTTCTCAACCTCTTTTTTTGTTTGGTGAAAATACACATAGTCAAAGATACACCATTTCAAAAATTTCTACATGCACAGTTCAGTGACATTGACTACGCTCTTCCAATTGTGCTGTTATTCTCACTTAAGATGAAGGCTTACAGAACAAAATGGTTTCTCATTTAACAGTTACTACAAATGTTGCCCTATGACAATGGTTAACAATCTCACAACACATCAACAATATCCTTACTCAACCTTGGGTTCCCTATCACCACCTTCCTTGTCCCCTTCTTCTTTCTGGCCCTTGTCACTGGACTCCTGTACCTCGTTAGTCTTATTTGGTTTTATGGGGCTGTCCACTCCCAGGCTGAACAGTGAACCTCGGAGGTAACTTCACCACTGAGCTAAAAGGGTGTCTGGGGGCCATACTCTCGGGGTTTCTCCAGTCTCCTTTATGCCGGTAAATCTGGTCTTTTTTTTGTGAGTTAGAATTATGCTCTACATTCTTCTCCAGCTCTGTCCAGAACCCTCTGTCATGATCCCCGCAGTCTAGTTTTGTAGATAAAGTTGTACTGGAACACAGCCAAGTTCATTCACTTATGTATTGTCTATGGCCGCTTCATGCTCCAACGGCAGAGCCTAAAATCTGGCCCTTTACAGAAAAAGCTTGCTGACTCCCATCTTCAATCTCCACTGCCCTAAAGGGGCATTCTCCAGGGTATACTTCAACCTCATTTGGGACTTCAGCACTTAGATGTGTATTTCAGTTTTAGTCCATCTCCTACTTTTTAGTCTTTGAGATTCAGCATCTTCTTACCATGCAATTGACACCCTCCTTCTCTGTTGTTGTTAGCTGCCATCCAGTGGGCCCCCAATTCATGACAACTCCATGCAGAATGGAACGAAACACTGTTCTGTCCTGCACCATCCCCAAGATTAGTTGCAGATTAGACAGTTGCGATACATAGGGTTGGCATTGGCTGATTTTCAGAAGTAGATTGCCAAACCATACTTCCTAGTCCGTCTTAATCTGGAAGCTCCACTGAAATCTGTTCAGCATTATAGCAATACACAAGCCTCCAATGATAGACGCATGGTGGCTACACATGAGGTGTTTAGTGAATCAAATCTAGGTCTCCCACATGGACGGTGAGAATTCTACCACCAAACCAAAATGTTTATTGTCTATGCTCTACTCAACAGACTGCTAATTTTAATGTCAAAAACTATCTTGTTCACCTCTGTATGTCCAGTAAATCTGCTGTCCAAGAGAAATGGAATGCATGCCTCAGATGTAAATTTTAAATTTTCTAGTAGCCATGTGTTATGGATTGAATTATGTCCCCCAAAAAGATGTGTCAAAATCCTAACCCCTGCTCTAGTGAATGTGGCCTTGTTTGGGGAAATAGGATTTTTCTTTGCAGATGTTATCAGTTACATTAATAAATCACGCAGGGGGAATAGGGTGGGTCCTAATCTCAGTTCCTTCTGAGTGGCGTTTTATAAAAGGACAGGGAAACAGAGTCACACATGAGGGGAAGACAGTCGCCATGCGACCAGAGAGGCAGATGCATCTATAAGCAGCAAAGGAACACAAAGGACTGCAGGCAGAAACTAGGAGTGAGGCATGAACAGTTCCGCTCTCAAAGCCCCCAGAAGGAATCAACATGGCCAAGACCCTGATTTGGCCTTTTAGCCTCCAGAACTGTGAGAAAGTAAATGTCTGTTCTTTAAAGCCACCCATTTTGTGGTATTTTGTTATGACAGACCTAGGAAACCAAGACACCATATTTAAAATGTAAAAAGATACGGGTGAAACTCATTTTAATCACATATTTCATTTAACCTAAACAGTCCTTACCGAACATGTTATCACTATAAAAAAATTATTGAGCTATTTTGCATTGTTTTTCTCATATTAATTCTCAGAATCCAGTGTTTATTTTACACTTACAGCCCATCTCAATTCAACTACCACATTTCAAGCTCTAAATAGCCACATGTGGCTCATGACTACCACCACTGTGTAGATAAAGAATAACAGATGGCACATATGAGGCATCCAGTAAATACTTGCTAAATGAGGTCAAGGCAATCTTCTACATTATTTTGACCCTTCTATAGTATAGGGAAGGAGACTTGGTGGCACAGTGGTTAAAGCACTCGGCTGCTAACTTAAACGTCAGTGGTTTGAACTCACCAGTCACTCTGCAGGAGAAAGATGTGGCAGTCTTAAATCCTTAAAGATTACAGCCTGCAGGGCAGTTCTATTCTGCCCTATAGGGTCGCTATGAGTTTGAATCGACTCCACGGCAACGGGTTTGGTTTGGTATAGGAATGTCACTGAGTAGTGCAACCAGTTAATGTGCTAGGCTGCTTAACCTATAGGTTGGAAGTTCAAGTCCACCCAGAGCCACCTTGGAGAAAACGCCTGGCAATCTTCTTCCAAAAAAGCAGTCATGGAAAAACCCTATGGACCACAGTTCTACTGGGATACGTGTGGGGTCACCATGAGTCAGAATCGACTCCATGGCAACTGGGATAGTACAGGAGTAGTATGGTATAAAAATAGTATCTACACTACTGATACAGCCTAATTGACTTAGCCATCTCCTGTTGTTGGACATTTAGATTGTTACCCATTTTTCACTTTTTAAGATAATTCTGCAATGAACATCTCGTTCACATCTATTATTTCCTTAGGATAAATTTCCAGAAGTGAAAATTCTAAGACAAAAGTATGTCCCCTTTTAGGGCTCTTGACGCATCTTGTTTAACTACCACCCTTCATTTTAGTTTAAAAATAATAAAAGGCTAAAGATAAAGAAACGAATACGAGAGTCGAGGGAAGGGCGAAAAAACAAACGCGGAAGAACTCCTGCTGGAACAGGCCCCTCTGCCAGCGACCCTGGCCTTCCCGCCCCGCCCCACACGCCAGCGCTGACGCAGCCGGCCGGCCCAATCCGGAGCACTGACCCACGGCGCAGCTCCCACTGCCCGCCCCGCCCCGTGACGTCCGCGGAGTGAGGCTGGACTTCCGGTCGCGCCGCGGCCATGTGACCCGCACCGGAGGCGCACTTCTGGTCGCCCCGGCAACCGCGCCGGCTCCCGCCCGCTTCCTCCGTCTCCCCACCGAAAAATAAGCCCTTGCTCGCCCACAGCCCGGAATCTACAAGCTGCGTGCCCACGAGGTGACTCCGGGGACAGCTGGGGTTCCTTTCGGGAGTGAGGGAGGAACCTAGAGGCTCCTGGCTTTTTCTGAGGCGGGGAGAGCTGAGGTCCCTGGCGGCCACGTTGTCATACTTTTCTTCCCACGGCCGAAGATGGGCCCGAGGCCCAGGAGATAACCTGAAGCATTAGTGGTTGCTTGTGAGAGGGGACTAGTTCCAGAGTCTCTCAAGAGGCCGTGCATCCAAATCACCTGGGAGACTTATTTTTCAGAACTCTGATGCCCAGTTTCCCACCCCAGACCAGTGAAATCAGAATCTTTCGAATTGGGGTCCAGGTAGCGGTGCTTTTTCATAGCTCCCCGGGTGGTTCTGATGTGCCGAAAACCACAGTGAGTTAAGTTAGTTAGTTAAGCCAAGTCTCGAGGTGAAATTGGACTTCGTCCGTCTTGCCCAGTACCTGAATAAAGATCACTCAGGGCACCCTCAGCCTTGGAGGATGTCCGGGGTGTTGGCCCGTCTACTCACTTTGGGGTTTTCTTTCCTTGCGCTTGCACTGTGACCTCTATGGGAGGTCAGAGTTTTTGGTGGTAGCTCTCTTGAGAACATTGGGCACCTGGGGTCGTTTGTGCGTCTTAAACCTGTTGAGGTGGAGCATGTCTTTGCCCACCTTTCTTCCTCTGTGATGAGGTGGAGTTGAACCGGTGGCCAACGATGTGCCTTTCAAGCTCTGAAATCCTGAGATTCTCGTGGCAAAGATTAGATGATTCTGAGCCATTTTCTTTCTTTCAGGGATGATTTTGAAACTTGTTTCACAGGCGAGGCTCTGTATTCAGCTGTTTCTCACCTTAAGTCAAAACATTACTTAATCTAAAGATTAATAACACAACACTTTTGGGGTTGTTTACTTTCAGGGTTCCGATGAATTGTCGATTTACGCTTTACAAATACGATTTCTACTCAACAGTTTATCAGACTAACAGCCCCTTTGGGATGGCAGTGTGAACAGAAACTATGTATTTTAAAAGACTGTTGGTTAGTAACTTTGGACAGAGATAACTGAAGGCAAGTTCACAGCAGTGTACAAATCCCCTCTGTGTGTTCATTGCTGTGCTGGGAAAGTATACAAACCAAAGCTCCAGAGAAATTTTCATCCTAAAACTGTTTTACACATGTTAAAGGATTAGTTTGTCTTTCCCAATTCAGCATTTAGTTTTCTGAGAAGGACAGGGGAAAAGGCTGAATAAGTAGGGCTAGAGTGAAGGTTGGAGAGTTCACACCCTAGGTACAGAACTCTTAGAACGACTTCTCTACCACAGAAAATCTGGCCAAAGAATCGTTGGACAAGTGAAAAAAATAGCGTAACTGTAGTTGATCAAAGGCCGGATGAACTGAAAGTATCTTGGATTGAAAACATAGTAACGAATTTAAATGCCTGCTTCCTGAAAGGATTTGAGGCCTTTTAGAGTCATTTGAGTTACTAGCTATTCAATCTCCCCCCTCTTTCTGACAGACGCAGGAAAAAGAGAGTGTTATCAGGAAACAACAGATAATCATGAGCATCCAAGGACAAGAAATATTAGTTATTATTTCTGTGCTGGAAGGAAAATACAAAATTTAAAAGAAACAGATTGCAGACTCCATGCCTACAAGTAATTAAGTACACAGATGAGTAAGACCTAGTGAGTGCTGCATTAATTCAGCAGAGAGAGATTAACATGGAATGGTCATGCATGTGTCTATAGAAGAGGGAAAACTTGAAATAATATTCCTGAAATCTACTGATGGTCTTAACCACTTTAAACGAGTCATGGTTTGTGCTGATTTGCTCTTAATATGCAATGTCTGCCTCTTCAGCCTGTATTCCTTGACGGTCGCACTAGGTTTTGCTGTATGAAGGACACGCTTGCACTGAAGTGAACTCTCTTTCCTCTTTTGAACTGTGTATCATTATGTCCTTCTCAGTTGTCCCATTGCCTGTTGAGTTCATGAGTCAGGGTAACTTTGTTTTTGTGTGGCCTCATATTTCACTTCGGATTCTGACCCTAGTCACATGGGGATTCGGTGAACTTGCAAATAAATCCCTTCACAACTCCATCACCCTTGCTGACAAATTAAACAATGCCCTTCCGTGGGTGGAATGTCATTTGTGTATGGTGGGGGGAAGCTTGTTCGCCACATCCTTTTCAGTCTTTCTCCTTCCTTTTGCTGGACACTCTGTAGCATTACTTCTTATTGCAGCATCTAAACCAAAAAACCAAATCCGTTGCTACCGAGTGGCTTCCAACTCACAGCGACCCTATAGGACAGGGTAGAACTGCCCCGTAGGGTTTCCAAGGAGTGCTTGGTGGATTCGAACTACTGACCTTTTGATTAGCAGCCAAACTCTTAAAACACTGCAACACCAGGGTTCCCTGTTGCAACATCCAGGAGAGGGTAAATTGGGATTTGGGGTCAAGGGAATGAAAAGGAAATAAGATTCAAGGTTTTGGGCTCCCCTGCCCATCGGTTTTTGTGATGGCTGTTATAGATGGTGGCACAGTGGTTAAGCGCTCAGCTGCTAACCAAAAGGTCAGCGGTTCAAGCCCACCAGCCGCTCCTCAGCCACTCCATGGGAGAAAGATGTGGCAGTCTACTTCCGTAAAGATTACAGCCTTGGAACCTCCATGGGGTAGTTCTACTCTGTCCTATAGGGTCGCTGTGAGTTGAAATCGACAGCAATGGGTTTTGTTTTGTTGGGGTATAGGTGAGTAAGTGCAGGCTTTGGAGACACAGTGCCAAGTGCGCTTGTAGAAGGCCTGTGTCTGGCCGAAAGGTGTAGCTTGGACTCCTGAGGGTAGAGGAAGGCCATTGGAACTTGAGCCGTCTTTGAGGTCCAAATCACTAAGCAGGGGCCTTGCAAAGCCACAGCAGGGAGCCCAGGAAGGCATCAAGCCAGATGATGCTAGCCTCATCTGGAGGCTGGCCAGGGCGAGGCAATGCTCTCATCACCCCCCTCTCACAGTTTATTATGTATCTTAGTTACCGGGGTGTATTATTGGAAGACATCTCTGATAGGGTTATTATAGCCCATACAGAGAGTCCTTAGAGCTGCATTTGACTAAGTTCGTGTAATGCAGATTTCTCACCGAGCCTTCATTTATTTTGCCACAATCCTCAGCAGATTCCCTCCTTCTGCCTTGAAACAGTTTAAAGTGAGGGCCTAATTAGATACCCCAGATTATCTGGTGGGCTCAGAGAATCACCCAGGCAGGAGCTGCATAGGAAAGGTTCTGCTTTGGGGGCTTTAGCCATTGTAATTTATTTAGTGATTGACTTGTAATGTGCTTCTAGGCAAAAATCAAGCTAGTGAGTTTTTAGGTATTTAATTTTCAGAATTATGGAAAATTCAGACATTTCAGAATTTTGGAAAACGAGGATAGAGGGGGAAATCCAGTTGTAGAGTATACATTATCGTTTTGGGGGTAATTTGTGTTTTTATTTATCTGGTTGGTATGGCACATCCTAGATCATATACGAATATAACTGTGCAGTAAAAACGATATGGATGATGTCACTACCTTTCAATAAAGCCACATTACTTCTTTGTGGAATTTTTTAATAGCTTGAATGGAAATAGTCGCATTTCATCCGTTGGAAACTGCAAAGCTCTTGTCTCTTTGTCTTCATGTGTATTTATGAATTTAAAACCCTGTCTTCCAGGGTGAGCACAGATTCCCTGGAGAATGAATGCATGTTTTGAGAAAGGCAGTATAGGAAAATATATTTTTCAAGACTTGGAGGCTTTGTCTTTTGCCTGCAGGCCCCGGCAGTGTTCAGTGAATGACCTCAACCCTGTTTTTCTTCCTTCCTTCTGTTGGTGGTTGAGGATGGACAGACAATGAATTCGGTCTCTGTCCTAGCTCGGGCTCAGCTGGGCAATGACTGTAATGCCATTGTACTCACTGGGGACGGCTACCCAGTTTGTATTGCTGTGGATCCCAGCCTTCCTGACATCGCCAATCCCTTTTCTCTCAGCTCCACCATCTCATTAAGCAAAAAAGATGCTGTTTGGTCCTCAAAGGCCATGCCATTTAAGAGAAGACATTCCAGGGGGATAGGGGATGGAAGGTAAAATTGAATAACATTAAAAGGGCATCTAAATCTGCTGCTGCTGTGAGCATTGTTCTTTGTGGTGGTGATGGTGTCCGAAAGTGTGGCTATAATGTGTAGAATTATTCTAAACGTTGACTTTTCAGAGATCCAGGCATTCTTTTCTTATTAGGTCCTTAAGCTTTCTGTGTGGAAAAAGTAAACAGCTTAAAACAGTTGACGGACCCATTTTGAGAGATGGTTCTCACTTTCCCTTGTGATTTAACTGATGAAGTTAGTAGGGAAGAATCTATTCCTTCTTTCGGGGAGTGGTTGCTTAGAACTGTCTCCTGCTTCCTGGCATTGTGTAACTAACCAGTACGCAGCAGCTAGCAGGCCTGGGTCGGAAGTCATGAGACTGCAAGTGTTCTGAGCTTGTCAGTGGGTGCTGTTTTGCAGCAGTTTGTTAGTTTAATTGAGCCTTTAAATGTCTGTGTAGCTCTTTAAGAAATGGTCCAATGTCCTTATTTAGTCATGTTGTTAGGTGCCATTGAGTCAGTTCCGGCTCATAGCGACCCTGTGTACGACAGAACGAAACACTGCCGGGTCCTGCGCCATCCTCACAATCGTTGCTATGCTTGAGCCCATTGTTGCAGCCACTGTGTCAGTCCATCTCGTTGAGGGTGTTTCCCTTTTTCCCCGACCCTCTACTTTACCAAGCCTGATGTCCTTCTCCAGGGATTGACCCCTCCTGACAACATGTTCAAAGTATGTGAGATGTAGTCTCGCCATCCTTGCTTCCAAGGAGCATTCTGGTTGTACTTCTTCCAAGACAGATTTGTTCGTTCTTCTGGCAGTCCGTGGTATATTTAGTCATAGAGACTGTTTTTTTGGTCCCAAAATATTAGGAACTGGGAACCAGGATTGCTGTTGGTCATAATCACAGTTTTCCTGCTTCCACTGGTCTTATTCCAAGCCTAATGATGGATGAGCTGTGTGGGAATCACGAAGTTCCTCCCCACATTTCCAAGTGGAAAATGAGGAACAATTAAGATGCTCAGCATATCAAGGGCAGAGTCTCTACCACTTAAAAGTGCGTTAACCTGAAACAGCCGAGGACAAAGGATGGCCCACAGCTTGTTTTTATACTGCCAGTGAGCTAAGAATGCTTTTCACATTGTTAAAGGGTTGTGGGGGAAAATAAAAGCAAAGAAGAATCTTCAGACTGTGTGGCAGAGACAGGATGTGGCCCACAGGCCTAAGATATTTACTATCTGGCTCTTTACTGAAAAAGTTTGCTGACACAAAATAAGAAAAGTAATGCTGGAAATACCAAGCTAATCATGATTATAAAGCTCTGTGCAAGCTGCTCTTCCTTTAAAAATGTTTTTCTTTTCTACCTTATTTGATTTTTGAGAGATTAATTGATTACTTTATCATTGGTTCTCAGGAACTATTTGTTATTGAATATCTCTAGGATTGTAGGGATCTTACAGAAATACTTTAAAAGGATCTGATACAGAGGTGAAGGGATTTGGGAAGGGAAAATAAGAAAACCAAGGATGAGGGGGATAGTATATTCGACAGCCAGCCCCATGACTCTCAGCTAGCTGGAGGGTGGTGGCTAATATGATGATAAGTGCCCTAGTGGCCAAAACAAATCACCAGAACAGAACAGAACTGCTCACAAAGTTCACTGTAGTCCATCATTAACAGAAATCCATCTTCTCTTAATGGCCTGGAGCACCTTAGTGGAGTAATTAACATATTTTAGAGACAGCAGGCATACTGGGCTGAGTCTGAATGGCTTCTGGTTGGAACATTTGGTTTTCCTCCATCAGCTCAGCTCGTTTTCCTGGCTTCTTGCACTAACGAAGTGCTCAGAGTATAGCTTGCATGCCCTCTGAGGTGGTATAACATGGCAGCCCTTTTGCTAAATTATTTGTTGTGTCAAAGACATCGGAGCCCCTGGGTGGTACAAACTGTTAACCATTTGGCTGCTAACCAATAGGTTGGTAGTTCAAGTCCACCCAGAGGTGCCTCAGAAGAAAGGCCTGGTGATCTGCTTCCAAAAATCAGCCATTGAAAACCCTGTGGAGCATATCTCTACTCTGACACACATGGGGTCGCCATGAGTAGACTGACTCCACAGCAACTGGAAGTAGGGATCAAAGGCATAAGCCACTTCTCAAGTTAGCACAAGCCCCCCCCCCCCCCGCCTTTAAATCACAGCGTTTGACATTTTGCAGTGTGGACATCACACTCCCACGGGCCTAAACTTCTAGCTCTGCACAGCGGAGCCTCTCATAGCCATCTTGGGGATTTTCAGAATACTGTTGCTACCACCTTTACAGCTCAGCTGTAATTCCCCAGTTTAATAAGGAGAAACCGGGCTTTCAGAGATCTGCAGTACTGTTCAGTCACAAGAGTGACTATGACATATTTGAGGTTATCAGACTTCCCAACTCGGGATAATTGAGACTTCCGTCAGTCTGGTGCTAAGCACGTCTTAGGAGGTGTAGAAGTCTGGATTCAAAGCTCATCATTTCCAGAAGACACGCAGTTATCTCATAGGCTTTTCTAATCTAATTCCTATGCTCCTCATTAATCTATACAACAAATTTGATTAAGATGCACGTAAGAGTTTGCTTAAATGTCATTATGTGCTGCAGGCTCTCAGAAAGCAACTCTGATGTTAGTGATAGGAAAATGAAACCTGGCTACAGTGAATTAGCCTCTTAAAGACTGCACCGTACAGCCATTTCGTTTGTCTTCATTTCACTTCTCTGAGTGGTAAGCCCCTTCACAGTGCTGACTGTTACATACTTCTTCACTACCCTGGGAAGCATGTAGCAGATAGCCCGATTTTCAGGTAATCGCTCATGGTAACCTTTATGTTATAGTTTAAAAGTAACATGAACTTCATTTACACGTAATGTTTTCACCACGTTCATTAGCTCCTTTCCAGTGTACATTCACCGTGTCACTTTAGAACAGGAGACAGGAAGTGTAGGCCACGTTTAAGATAAATTTACAGAAGGTCATATCAACCCTCTTGGAAATACCCTGGTTGAAAGCTTATTACATTGAAACAGACTGTGAATGGTTCTCCTTAGGCAATACCGTAAAAAATAGAAGTGGTCAATTTATCATCTCAATTTTTAACAGTCACCATAGCAAAACATCTGATAGAGATTACAAAATAAGCCAAGTTTATTTCTTTAAGGCTTGGAGATTTTTTTTTTT
This sequence comes from Dugong dugon, assembly GCA_030035585.1. Classification (NCBI taxonomy): domain Eukaryota; kingdom Metazoa; phylum Chordata; class Mammalia; order Sirenia; family Dugongidae; genus Dugong; species Dugong dugon. The sequence continues at coordinate 164,410,955 of CM057483.1, forward strand.
TTTCTTTCTTTCTTTTTTTTTTTTTTCTTCTTGTGCCCCATTAGTCTCGTTTTGTTTTATGGGCCTGTCTAATCTTTGGCTGAAGGGTGAACCTCAGGAGTGACTTCATTACTGACCTAAGAGGGTGTCCGGGGACCATACTCTCGGAGTTTCTCCAGTCTCTGTCAGGCCAGTAAGTCTGGTCTTTTTTTGTGAGTTAGAATTTTTGTTCTATATTTTTCTCCAGCTCTGTCTGGGACCCTCTGTTGTGATCTTGGTCAGAGCTGTCAGTGATGGTAGCCAGGCACCATCTAGTTATACTGGCCTCAGTCTGGTGGAGGCTGTGGTAGTTGTGGTCCATTAGTCCTTTGGACTAATCTTTCCCTTGTATCTTGTTTTCTTCAAGGCTTGGAGATTTTTTAATGCTACCCTGTAATTAAGTGAAGTTGAAAAACTAAGACTCCTTCAGTATCTGATTTCCAAAGTTTCCCAACCTAAGTAGCTGTTTGCTCGCCATCACTTAGTGGTTTCATCTCACAGATTCTTAAACTCTCATTCATTTTAGGATATTATTTTTTTTTTAAGGTACATGCTGGTATAAGCTGGGATTTTAGTAGCTCTGACCCACTGAACAGAAAAAAAAAAAATTAAATCTGAATAGATTGTCAAAGGTGCAGCCGCAGATTAAACTTTAGCTTTTGGTATTTCATACAGGTAAATCAGTAAATAACAAGCAGGTAGATAATGGCAAAGGAGCCTTTCTTTCAGCAGAGAAGTGCCGTTTGGAAAGCAGTTGGTGTGGTTGCTCAGGGTAGAGTCTCCCTGGACCGGTTTCTCCCCCTGCAAAGAGGCAGCATGGGTAGGCAGGAGACAGTGGTGTCATGCCCAGAGAGGCTCATTGCAATCAAAACTGAAACCAAAAAAGAGACCCACTTGGGAGAACGACAGCCCAGGGCACAACAAGGCTGGAGGGAGTTCTGATTTAGAGCGGCTTCTCCAAGTCCCAGACCTAAGGTGAGACACAACAAAGGTTTTTGGTGAGTCAGAAAGATGTGTTCTCCTCAAGTGTTGGAAAATTCAGGGTTAATTTAAATAGGCATTGGCATAAGGTAAGGATTAGTGAAGGAGGTAATAGTTGTAAATTTTTAGTTCATATTCTGTGTGTTATTTTTTATATACATGTTGTTAGCTACTGTCGAGTGGGCCCCTGACTCGTGGCGACCTATGCATGATGGAACAAGATGCTGCCCCGTCCTGTGCCATTCCCATGATCAGTTGTGGATCACCCTGTTGTGATCCAAAGGGTTTTCATTGGCTGATTTTGAGAAGTAGATCGCCATGCCTTTCTTCCTAGTCCATCAAAGTCTGGAAGCTCTGCTGAAACCTATTCAGCATCCTAGCAACACGCAAACCTCCACTGACAGATGGGTGGTGGCTGCACATGAGGTGCATTGGCTGGGAATCAAACTCGGATCTCCCACGTGGAAAGCTAGTAATTCTACCACTGAACCACCAGTGCCATCTTCTATATACATAACCTCCCAAAAAACCAGACCCATTGCCATCAAATCGATTCTAACTCATAGCAACCCTACAGGACAAAGTAGAACTGCCCCATAGGGTTTCTAAGGAGCGGCTGGTGGATTTGAACTGCCGACCTTTTGGTTAACAGCCATAGGTCTTAACCACTGTGCCACTAGGGCTCCTTTATATACATATTAACTATTAAGTATCTACATGTTATTTTCGTCAGCTTTACTTTCAATAGGGAAACCAGTAATTGAATGCCAAGCCATGTGGTGTCCTGTGACCCATTTAATCATACCAAAGTGGATCCCCCCTTTTCAAACTACGAGATCATAGCCCAGGTGCCAGGGTCATGTAGGCATGAAGATCAGGCATGGTATTGGGAAGAGGCAACCTCTGAGGAGCTAGCTTTGCAAACCGTGAAACAGCCATGGATACCACATACCTGTACTGATCAGATGTTGCCACTGTGGTGGTTCTGTCCTAGATTCGTTGCTCATTGGGACTGTCACCATCAGAGATGGCTGCAAAGGTAAGTTTTTTTTTTTTTTTTTAACTCATAAGAAAAAAAAGGGTAAATTTTAGTGTTTAAAGTCTCGGTGTTCTCATTCCATGATGGAGAAGACTGAAGCAATACATCAGAAAACGGAAGGTCAAAGTTCTGTTGGGTGCTTTGCTAGACATCTTTTTTCCCAGGCATTGAGGAGTAGACCAGGTCACGGGGCACTTGGGGGTAGAGACGGAGGAACCGGAGTCCTTCCTGGTCATCAGTCCATGTGGCTCTGGCAGCTGCTTCTATACTGGGAACTAGTTGCTTAATTACAGTGGGTAGAGATGGCCAAGATGACAAACTTTGGGCCCTTATCTCTCCCTGAATTGTATATAAAAACGATCATTATTAGCCTCTGTCTCCACTTGATAATATGCTGTAACCTAAAGCTGATTGTCCTGTGTGTACCTCATGTACATGTATTTACTGAGCAAGTATGCATACATGTGGTATCTGTTATGGGCATAAACCGCTCTTACACCTTTTTTGGCCCAGCAGCGTCCTAATGTACATGAGGCATGTGGTAGCCCCTCCCTAAATACCTGTTGGTTACTTGATGAAACATTTGATGGTTTCTCTTGAAGATGAACTGTTTGATGTCCACCCTGTACCCTTCATTTCATAGGCGTCCTCTTCGAAAGATACTGATCCTTGGTATTCTCATCCAGTATATGCAAGATACTGGCAGCATTATCATCAAGCAATGGCTTGGATGCAAAGCCACCACCATGCCTACAGGAAGGCCATGGAATCGTATTTCAATTCCCTGTGGTCCTTCCCGTCTGCAGTTCTTCCCTACAGCTATTATGCTAACCAAGGTGGATATCCTCAGTCTTTCTATGACCGTCACTCGGCCTCCCAGGACTCCCACTGCACATATCCGCATTTTAGAGGGTCTGGACAGCATCCACATGACAGCCGTTGGCTCCAGGCATCCACCAGAGAGGAGCAAGCTTTGTCATCAGAGGAGGAGGTGGAGAGCGAGTCAGACGGGGAAGTGGAGTGCGACCTGAGCAACATGGAGATCACCGAGGAGCTGCGCCAGTACTTTGCGGAGACCGAGAGGCACAGAGAAGAGCGACGTAAGTCCAGGCCTGTCTCCTCCTCGTGCTACCTTTCTTTGCCTGCCTTTTGCGTTATTTCTTCCCTGATAACATACAGATATTTTATAACTCCTTGTTTTGGTACAGATAATACTCCTCAAATATGTTAGCTTCCAGAGTTATTTTAGTATACCAAAAAACTCATTGCCGTTGAGTTGATTGCAACTCATAGCGACCTATAGGACAGTGTAGAACTGCCCCATAGGGTTTCCAAGGCTGTTATTTTTACAGAAAGAGACTGCCACATCTTTCTCCCACAGGGCAGCTGGTGGGTTTGAATCACCCATCTTTTGGTTAGCAGCCGAGTGTTTAACCACTGCGCCACCAGGACTGCTTTTTATTTTAGTATAGGGCTTTTTTTTTTTTTTTTTTTAGTTCTAGAACGAAGTTTATCCTAATAGCTCCCCTACCATTCACTGAATGTCAGACATCCACCAGATAGGGTTGTGTGTGTGTATGTGTTATCCCTAATCTACTCAATAGTCCCTTAAGGCATTAAATCCATTTTACAGATGAGGAAACAAAGCCTTCAGAATACTTGTTCCAAGGTACATGACTAGTAATTTGTTATTACGATTCACACCAAGGTCTGCCGGACTGCGGCTCCTGCCTGACGCCAGGATTTTCCCTACGCTTGCTCGATCCCTCGAATGCCATTGCCACTTCACTAGTACACAGCTCTGAGACATGCCTCATTCCCCGCAGAGCAGAGAGCAGTGTGAGCCTAAACAGAATAAAGAAATGTCCAGCACCTCAAACGTCCCCGTTTGATCCTGTACTGAGGCTGTCCGTTCCTGGGGTTAGAGAATTGTGATCATGGTCTTATAGCTTCAGTCAGAAAGCAGGAATTTTCTTTTTATAATTTCTTCCTAACTTGCTACGAAGGACTAGAACTGCTTTTTATGCTCTCCTGAGTATTAAAAAGGAGCGCTGGTGGTGCAGTGGTTAAACCACTAGGCTGCTAACCAAAAGGTCAGCAGTTCAAACCCACCAGCGGCTCCATGGGTAAAAGATGTGGCAGTCTGCGTCTGTAAAGATTTACAGCCTTGGAAACCCTAGGAGACAGTTCCACTCTGTCCTGTAGGGTCGCTGTGAGTTGGAATCAGCTCCGTGGCAGTGAGTTTGGTTTTGGGTTTGAGTATTAAAACTTGCCAGACCATTTCCATTTGAAGTGCTGCTGACAGATACACAAATGCTTTTCTCCTATTCTAACCAGTATCCAGTCTCACTGTTTTTCTTATTGAGGTCTAATTGTATGACGTTTTGCCTAGAATTTTGTAATAAACAGAAACGTAGAAGCCTGGGAACAGGAGGATGTCATTTCCATCTTAAGTTATCCATCTTTTCCTAACGATGGATGAGCATTTCTTGATCTCCACTGGGTCCCAGAACTGAGCAGTGGGCTTTGTATAGTGTGTGTCCTTTGGCATGTCTGCCTACGATTCTTCACTCAGCTGCTGCTTCTGGTGTTTTAACTTCTCTTCTTTGGATTAAACTGTTGCATTCTTTGATACATATTATGAAAGTATATCCAAGCAAGTGTTTTGAAGACAATATTTTCTGTTGCATCTAGACTACCTGTCTTTCCTTGATCTCCAGAAATAAATTTTACCTTTTTTCTGAAATACGTACAAAACAACTGTTAGTGGAATTTAATGAGGGAGAGTAGGCATTGGAGCAAGTGCACATTTGGTTGGAGTACTGTTATTACAGCTTTAGAAAAAGAAAATATGATCAAGGTAGGGGTTATTTCCATCAGCCTTACCAGAAGGTAGAATAACATTGTTTTTCCCTCCAAAGATTGATACTTTTATGATGGAACTTGTAACGACAGATGGAAGCAATCCGAGTCATCTGTACAGCCATTTTGCATTATCTGCGGACTTAATATAAAGCTGATAATTATTCAGTTTTTTTAAAAAATGGATATGAATGAAACGAAAATAAAATAATGAAATGTGTCCTTCTAACCAAGAAAAACAATCTAAGCAGTTGAGTTATAGATACAGTTAAGAACTATCCCTGCTCCTATGTCTTGCCACTGTTAGGTGTAACTCTAGGTAGTTAAAAGCAGTCATGAAAATGGCCTGCTGCTAAGTTATGCCTGGCATTCAGTATTATTTTGAATGAATAAATGAAGTATTTCAGTATTAATTATAAGTCTTCAACCAGAATTTTTCAAGTCGTATTCCATAAAGTTCAAAACCTGCTGTGATTCTGTGGGAATTTGTAATTATGAAGTGAGTTAGGTTTGGGATGCCTTACGGACTTTATGAGCTTCATATTTGGTTGACATGATTCTAGAATCTGCAAATTATACTGTCATCATCAATTGAGAAGTTTCATTGTTCCCAAATGCAATCTGTGACTGGAACATCAAGTAAATTGTCCAGGCCTTGCCATCTCTGTGAAGAAAATGCCTTATGTATGTATTTGTTTTACCGTGATCTAGAGAGCAAGGCAACAACAGTAATTTTATTAAAATCCTTACAACCTCCATCTTTAACCTTAGCTTTCAGTATTGACATTATTTGTTATTTAACATTATACATTGGCAGCTGGCAGAACTGCTGAAATCACAGGGTTCGAGCCTAGCTCCAGCACTCACTAGGTGCAGTTTCTTATCCTCTCCTGGACCACCTGCCTTATGCGTTCTGTGCCTCAGTCTCCTCACCTGGAAAATGGGAATCATCACTAATGGAGTGGTAGATACAAAGATGAACTGGGTTTACTCTGATACTGTTGCCTTGATTTGTGCCTGATTGCAATTCTGCATATTCTTGAGAAAGATGTTCTGTGATTTCAAAAAGTTCGTGTATTTCTGCTGTAGGTAGCACTTTTCAAACTCCTAAATTGATTTAGAACATTCAGAACTTAAAAGAATGGTTTTAGTGTCTGTCAGATTTAGCCCTTACCACAATTGGGTTGCAATAGTCCTTAATACTATTTTCAGATCTGTTTCAAAGACATTCTTGATACAGTTTAAATAGTAAAATACACGGGCTGAGAAAATGAGCCCACTTCCATATTGCTAATAACAGCACTGAAGAAGCTTCTGCTTCTTTGTGCTTTTAAAATGCATGATTCTAGCATATTTCAGAACTCCTTGCCCCAGAGAGTCATGTGGGTGAAAGCAGAAGTCCCTCTGTGGTGCTGTTGTCCCCCGTGGCTTCATCTCGGTGGTGGCAGACTCGGGAACTGTCTGACAATGGCGAGGACAGGCTGGGGGGTCAGTTGGCCCGGATCGGAGCTGCTCTTCCTGCTGAAGGCTTGCTCCTTATTAGCAGAAGCTACCAGTGTCCAATCCTGCCCCAGTGGTGTGGTGATGGGCGGCAGTCTCCAGCATGGCTGGTTCCCCACACTGAGGGCTGTGTACAGGATGACTCCATGCCCCTTCAAGCAGTAACTGAATGATGGAATTCACACGGAAGCCAAGCAAAGGCCCATGGTGGTTTCCGACCCATTACCTCCGCGGCCCTGTGCACGGGGGCTTGGTGACATACACAGCTGGGACGTGCTTCATACAGAGATGAGGGTCTGAGTAGTGTGAACACTTGGCTCAAGTTTTCTGTTTTGTTTTTGCTCTTTGAACCACTAGAAACCACTTGTTCAAGGTGTGCAAATTCAACTTTGAACATGAAACGTTTAGAGAACACAGCATTTTTTCCAAATATTACTAACAAGGGAATATGTAGCCACATTTGAAAAGTATCGTTCACATCCACGGGAACATATATGTTATACAAGCCTTCATCATCTGGGTCTTGTTGAACATTTTCTCAGGATCAAATTCTTCAGATTAGACAGGATGTTTTTATTTGTGAATACTGCCCTTCCTGTTAATTTCTAACTTAACATATTTCCCTGATAATAACCCGCAACATTAAGTAGGACAAATAAAGTACTCCTTTTGTGCAGTGGGAACATACATGCTTTTGATTATGTTATATGTCATCATCTCCTAATAAGATATTTCCGTTATTTAAAACTTCAGTGATTACTTACGGGAAAACAGGCTATAAAGTTTTACAGGTCAGCTGTTTTCGGTTATTTCTGAGGGAAAATGTGTCTTGTTAGGTTACGAAAAGTGTACATTTGTAGACCTGAGTAACCAGCAGTGGAGACTGCAAGGTCATGTTCCTAATACTTGGAGAAAAGACGAGTGAAGGCCCCACTAGAGAAGAGGCCCCCTGAAACGAACAGTGCCATTGTTGTCCCAGGTGTGAGTCATTCAGAGATTTAGCAGTTGTGTGTTGGGGTTAAAACGGGCATGGTCTCAAAGAGCTGAAATCCAACTGGGAAGGGAGATAAAATCAAATTCAACATGAAACCTAGAAGAGCTGAGTCTGGCGGGGTCACAATTGGTTATGCCAGTGAGGGGTAGAGCCAGTGAAACAGGCAGGCAGAGGGGGAGCATCTCGGGGTGGTTGTGGAGAAATGGGGTTTGCTCTAGTCCTCGAGGGGAGGGTCGGTTTGGGATGAGAGAGAAAGAAAGTGGGTAAGTCCGCTCCCTGCTTAGAACTCAAAGTGCTGTTCTCACCAGAGGGTGTGTTTTTTATACATTTGAGGTGAGACTTTCGCTCCGTTTGTTATGTTGTGTCCCTTCCCCCCCCCCCCACACACACACCAGTGGGAAGGTTTAGATTGTACTTTTCATAGCAAGTCTTTAGTCAGGTTCCTGGAGACCCAGCTGGCTCTCCCTCAGTATGACATTACCTAGAGGCTGTGCTGAAGGATACGTCCCGCACAGCATTTAGTGAGCTACTTGGTTCAGTCAGCAGGTTCAATTTGGAATCATGCAGACTGGGCACGGTTCCGCTGTGCGTGTGTTTCGTCTGAGTCCAGAGGATGGGAAGGGCTTGAAGCCAGTAAGCGAGCTGCTAGACGTGAGGGCTCGTAGAGAAGTGGAAGGCAGGGATGGAAATGCACTTTATTGTAAAAGCAAAAATGGTGACTGTCCACTAGTTAGTGACCAGGTGTGTCACTGGTGGGGCCAGGGGTGTGGGCTGAGGATGTGAGACCCTTCAGAGATGGCCCCAGTTCTGCTAGCGAGTGCCTGTGTTCTGGGTTTGTTGCCACCAAGCCACAAATGAGGCATTCGTGATATAAATCAAGTGGGTGCTTTCCCTCAGTAGTGCTGAAAACCCGTTGCCATCGAATCAATTCTGACTCAACGACCCTGTAGGACAGGGTAGAACTGCCCCAAGAGTTTCCAAGGCTGTAATCTTTACAGGAGTAGACTGCCACATCTTCCTGTCACAGAGCAGCTGGTAGGTTCAAAGCTGAGCGCTTAACCACTGTGCCACCAGGACTCCTTTCAGTTGTGCTAAGATTACTTCTGTCAGCATAGCAGAGAAGAGAATCAGAAAGACATTCTAATCTGCAAAAATAACATTCTTTCGTACTAGTGTCTTAGTGCTGTGTCCTTCAAAATGTTCTGTCTCTGGATTACTTATCTGTGGAATAGTGAATGAACGCTTTCCTGCTGTGTATGTAAGGGCCTCTCAAGGCCACATGAGGTCCTGTGATTTTTTTTTTCCTTTACAGACTATAACTCTACATTGGTAACATCGTGTAGATGTATAGATTGAGGTGAAAAATATCAAGATTGTATATCCTAAACCCAGATGGAATCTGGTAGAGTTTCTCTTTAGTAGTATAGTACTGGTTTTGTTTTAACCCTGTATGCATAGTAACCCTGTTTTGAAGCTGGAATCTAAAAGGATATTTCTGATTTGTATTATAACAAATTGCTTTGGCCAAATATCCTACAAGAAAAAAAGGTGCTTGGCAACATTGAGCCCTACAGCTGTTTTCAATAAAAATGACCAAACTCCCAATTACAAGGCAACAGTTCAGTTATGCCTGACGTGTGATGTTCGGACTTCTCTGCCTTAGAGGATTCTCCCTCTGCTTGGCTGAGCCCTCGCCTTGTTTTGACAGGAAGAAAAACTGCCCGTAACTGAGAATCCCTTCTTTCATTGGGAGGAAGGAAACAATAAATAGGAAACAGAATCAGTGGATGCCTTCAAGCGAGTGTATTCTGTTCCAAGGTTTGCTTAGTTCCCTAAGTTGGTGTGAGGTAAAGCACTTTCAGATGCTAGCTGTAACCATGAGGCACTGCCAGTCTGGGGGTATTTGCTTTTAAACTGACTACTTTTCACATCTGTAGTGTAGCCTTAGTACTCTTTTGTTTTTTAATTGTGTGGCTAAGCAAAGGCAAAGCGACTTTGATGTAAGGGGATCAGGATCAGCCTGCAACTCCTGACACCCCTCCCTGCTTCCCTCCTCTTCCCCCAGCCCCTCAGGTTCGGAGGACCCAACAGAGGATGCTCTGTCCAGCACCGTTTGAGGTTTGAGTGTCTATTTCTCTGTTCCTGGGTTGTCGTCATTTTGACCTTTCTTTGACAACATCTGGAAGGAAATAGTTGTTTTCAAAACATGAGGTCTGGCCTGTGTCCTTCCCAGGGCACCTGCTGCGTGTCCTCACGGAGGACCCTGCGCGGTGGGTACTCCAGTGCCAGCAGGCCTGTCAGTGCTGGGGAGCAGGCTTCTCACCATTCACGTGTGTGTTTTGGGGACAACTGTGTGAAACCATGAAATCTCCCAATCTCTTGAGGGGCAGGGAGTGGGTAAGGTCTGGCCTTGAATTTTCATGATGAAGCCTGGGTGAGAAGGAAATATGAGAACTGAGAACAGAGGGCTGCATCTTTTTTTCTTAAACTACAAACTTGATTTTTTATTGTTTTGTAAAATACTGTTACTGGGATGCTGGCATAATACCCAGAATTTTTATCTCTTTTTTTTTTTATTGTCATAAAGATATATAGAATACAACATTTGCCAGTTCAAGATTTTTCACTCGTACAATTCAGTGACGCTAACTACATTAATCATCAGTCTCCGTTGCCATATTCTCCATCACCTTAAACAGAAACTCAGTGAACTTTACTAAGAACTAAAGCTCTGTGATGGGAGCCCATGAGCACATGCTGAGTGCCAACTTGGGAAGTCACCTGCTTTCATTGAGTGCCACTGGGGCTGCTTTATGGTAGCATCTCATCCACACGTGTCAACAATAAGAGAAGATGCCTCTCTCTAGAATTGGTGGTGGTGGTGTTGTTAGGTGCCATCAAGTCGGTTCCGACTCATAGCAACCCCATGTACAACAGAACAAAACACTGCCCGGTCCCGCACCATCCTCACAATCATTGTTATGCTTGAGCCCATGGTTGCAGGCACTGTGTCAGTCCTTCTGGTTGAGGGTCTTCCTCTTTTTCACTGACCCTCTACTTTATCAAGCATGATGTCCTCCAGGGACTGGTCTCTCCTGATAACATGTCCAAAGTACGTGAGACGAAGTCTTGCCATCCTTGCTTCTGAGGAGCATTCTGGCTGTACTTCTTCCAAGACAGATTTGCTCGTTCTTCTGGCAGTCTGTGGTATGCTGAATATCTGTCAAATGGTTTTTGTCAGGAGGGTAGCAGAAGAGAACATCACGATAAACATGTGAAATTATAAGGGGAAAAAAAAAAATAGAGATGCAGAAGTAGAAAGGAGAAGTCACATATATCTCCTGATGGCAGGGAACACCACAGAGAGCTAAGATTCCAGTGTTTAGTAATGACTCGTATTCAGACAGGAAGCCGAGCACCTGTTGTGTCACTGAATCTGTTGGTGACACTGGTGTTAGTCTTGGGGCAGATAGAAGACACATGGAGGGCAGTAGGCTGGGCACCTCTCACCACGGGGCTCTACACTCTGCATGCAGAGCCTCGGGGGCACCGCAGCCCCACAGGCGGTCTCTCAACAGGGCCAGAGGAGGATTAGAACGGTCCGAGTCTGCTCATAGGCGGCAGAGAGACTCTGTTGTCCCTCACTAAGGTGGAAACCCCAACCCATCAGAAGAGTAGTCCTTGAACCAGAGATCCTTTAGTCAGATTCCATCTTTACTGGAAAGCCAAGGCACAGCCCGTCAGCCTACTCCTCTGCCTGGTCAGGTTTCTTCAAAAGTGCTCTTTCTTCCTGCTTTTGGAGGAGATGTGTGTGAAATGCCTGTACGTTCTCTTAGTGACTCTGAACATATTTACCAGTCTAACTGCCCACCCCAAAATCCAGTGTCCCAAGTCACCTTTCATTTCCTCTTCCTTCTGAAAGCATCAAACTAAGCTTTCCTTCAAAGTCTGAAGTACAAAAAAAGACCAGTGTTGAATTCTCACAGGAAGGAGGGAGGAGAAAAAGAGTGAGACTTCCCTAGGGAGGAGCTGGTCCCCACTGTGCACCCCCCACCCCGCACCTCAGCGCCGGTGCCAACACACAGAATTTCCAGGGATACCTAGGGACCACTGGCCAACCACACTGTTTCACTTGTGGAACTAAGAAGCAGACATGGCAATGGTGGGGTGCTTTTCTTTAGCCCTCTTAATTTTTTTCCTCTCCCTGGAAGTTGCCTTGGAAGTCAGAGAAACCTCTAGAAATGGCCATTTTCCCTGGCTAATTAGGACCGAGTTCATCACTCCCACACTACTCCAATAGGATGTCCTTTGGGGGGCATAGAATTTAAACCCGGGATAACTGAAGAACTTATGTACTGATGTTTCAGACACGGCTGAAAGAGCAAGAAAGTTAAAAAAAAAAACACTAGTTGGCCTCCCATCCATTGGCATATTATCCATTTATTTTGGTTTAGTTCTGCGTTTCACAGTACATCAATTAATATATATTCACTTTTCCCTGGATAAGGTAACAGTAACATTTCATTTATTTTGTTTGACAGTCGTTTGGCTCATCCGTGTATTGTGTATTACTTCCTTATGTAAAAACAAACCACAGATGTTCTAAGGCAGAAAGGGCCACATACGTGATTCTACTCACTCCCCCTCCTGTTTCCAGATGTTTTGTTTCGCTAGAAATGTGTACATTTTTAATAATGTTTTCAAATTTATCAAACACCTTCCTTCCAGCTGTAAGGTGATATTTATAAAGAGCAAGATCTGCGAGTTTATGAGAGCAGAGTCAGGTAAATACCTTCCCATTTACCCTTGAAGAGGAGTCCAGGTGGTGCAAATTGTTAACATGCTCTGCTGCTAACCGAAGGTTGGGGTTCGAGTCCACTCAGTGGCACCTTGGAAGAAAGGCCAGGTGATCTACTTCCAAAAAATCAGCCATGGAAAACCCTATGGAGCACAGCTGTACTCTGACACACGTAGGGTCGCCATGAGTCAGAATCAATTCGATAGCCACTGATTTTACCCTTGATGAGCTCACTACTGTGTTTCCTCTCACGTGCTAGTGGAGGGCGTACCCATGTTTCCACTGGTCTTTCCTTCTGCTACTCTTTTTTTTTTTTTTTAAGTGAGGAAAGCATGACTTGTATCTTTGTTTTATTCCCCTGCAACCTTCTTTACTCCTTATTTAGTAAATTTGGTAGCATTAGTCGATAGAGATATGTGCATTCTGTGACCAGTGTCTCTGTTCTTGGCAGAGATGCTTAGGACAGAATCGATGTTAGTTGCCTTAATTTTACCTTATGCAACATTGTTTCATTGGTATTTTTATATTGTTGCTATTTACATAAAAACAAAAATTATAATATTGGGAATTGCTAGAGTAAAAAATATAGAGCGGAGAGTATAACGTATAAGTATTTGTTGCTTTACAAGAATCCATTGAAAGTAGCAGGGTGAAAAGTATATAAATATATCTCATGAAATTTAACCAAGGCCAGCCTGTGAAATGCAGTCATGTCCCACAGTGTGAAAATCTACAGACCTGCAGAATCCTTCATATCCCAGGAAGACGAGAAGTCAGAGGTCGTAATTTCATTTGCAGAACTGCCCTGTCTTTGCCCTTTTACCTTCCACAAGTGTTGAATCACTTAACCTTTGGCCGCCTGGTATGATTTGTGTTTTGAATTTGTGACAGGACCAGCGTAGCATTCTCTAGCTACTAGGATCTGTCTGGGTTGCGTAAAAGCAATGCCTGCCCCAAAGGTGTGATTCCCCCACCACCACCACCTCACTTGTGGGGCTTGGGACCATCCCTGTAATACTGGATTTTCCTGGAAGCTTTGTGTTTCCGAGCTGCCTGGTATAGTGTTTGAAACCAAGCATGCTCCGTCAACCCTTCTGTCTTAGTCACCTCGTGCTGCTCCAACAGAAGTACCACAAGTGGATGGCTTTTACGAAGAGAAATTTATTTTCTCACAGTCTAGTAGGCTACAAGTCCAAATTCAGGGCATCAGCTCCAGGGGAAGGCTTTCTCTCTCTGTTGGCTCTGGAGGCAGGTCCTCGTCATCATCAGTCTTCCCCTGGATAGGAGCTTCTCTGGGCAGGAACCTCAGGTCCAAAGGATGTGCTCTGCTCCTGGCACTGCTTTCTTGGTTGTATGAGGTTCCCCAATTCTCTGCTTCCCTTTCCTTTTATCTCTTATAAGGTAAAAAGTGGTGCAGGCCACACCCCAGGGAAACTCCCTTTACATTGGATCAGGGACGTGACCTGGGTAAGGGTGGTGTTACAGTCCCACCCTAATCCTCTTTAACGTAAAATTATAACCGCAGAATAGAGGACAGCCACACGATACTTGGAATCAGGGCCCAGCCAAATTGATACACACATTTTTTGGGGGACACAATTCAATCCATGACACCTTCCTACCTGGGCAGGCTGGGGGTGGGGGGCGGGGGGCGTGTAGGTGGAAAGGAGGAATCTAGGTGGTTTGATTTTTTTTCTGTATTTTCAAGGCTCACCTCAGAGGCTTGGTGGTTTATGTTTGTTTGTTTTAGTAGACTTTATTTTTCAGAGCAATTTTAGTTTTACAGAAAAAATTGCACAGAAAGTGCAGAGTTCCCATATACCCTCTTCACCACCATTAGAGTGTCACACAGGATAGTTTCACTGCCCAGAAATGCCCTGCATTCCTCCTATTCATCCCTCCCACAGGTTCGGTAGTTTGGGGTGCTGTGTTTCCTTGTGGCTTTTTGCCATTTCTATGAGTGTATAAAGGAGCCCTGGTGGCACAACAGTTAAGCACCAAACTGCTAACTGAAAGGTGGGTTCAAACTGCCAATCAGCGGCTCCCTGGGAGAAAGACCTGGTGACCTGCTCCTGTAAACATTACAGCCTAGGATACCCTACGAGGCAGTTCTAGTCTGTCACATGGGGTTGCCATGAGTTGGTATCGACTCCATGGCACCTATCAGTGTAGAACCTCTGACAGTGAACAGTGAGCTTCGTAATAAGCAGACAATCCGCAGAATCCTGAGAGCACGGCGGCTCAGCCAGCACAGTGGGCAATTTCAGTTTGAAAGGTCGGCCGAGGGCACCCGGGGCCTGCAGCCAGCCCATCTGCCTCGGAAGCCGAATTCACCTTGCTTCTCTCCTGTGTATTGGTTCTCAGGGCGGCAGCAGCAGCTGGACGCTGAGCGCCTGGGCGACTACGTGAACGCTGACCACGACCTGTACTACAACACCCACCGGTCAGCGGAGCCCCCGTCCGAGAGCCCCAGCGAGAGGCGCCAGGCCGAGATGAAGCGGCTGTATGGGGACGGTGCCGCCAAGATCCAGGCCATGGAGGCCGCGGTGCAGCTGAGTTTCAACAAGCACTGTGATCTCAAGCGGCCCAAGTACTGGCCAGTCATCCCCCTGAAGTTCTGAGCCCCTTCCACTTGGTACACTCTCTTCATCCCCTTCGTTGTGTGTTCTCAGGGAAAGGGGTGTTCACCAAAGTCCCAGTGTGCCTGTCCTAGGGGTGGGTGTCATACATCAGCCACATGGAGGGGTGGTGGGTCACCATCATGAGATATTCTCTTGTGTACTCTTGCCATCATGAAATATTCTCTCTTGACAGAAAATGATCATTTCTTATATATTATGCTTTTTTTAAATATTGTCATTAGTAGGGCTCAGTTCATTAAAGTTCTTACCTGCAGATGCTGCCTAGTTTTTTGCCTTTTGATATTTTCTTCTCTCTTTTACCCAGCTGAACTATGCAAATGCCTTAAATAAGCCAGGGGTCCTCTCCAATGCCAGCTCCTTTCGATCCCACAGAAAATGATTCAAGCATGCAGTCAAGTAAGTAAATAGTACTTCTCTCTAATGCAGGGCTCATACACTTGCTCTATAAAGGGCTGGAGAGCAGATACCTTTGGCTTTGCAAGCCGTATATGTTGTGACTGTCAACTCTGTCTTTGCAGTGTGATAGCAGCCAAAGAGGATACCTAAGCAAATGGGCATGGCTGTGTTCCAGTAAAACTTTATTTATAAAAACAGGCCATGGGCCAGATTTGGCGTGCAAGCTGTAGTTTGCCCATCCCTGCTCTAATGGAACGAAAGTCATCTGCATAGCATGATTGTTATTGTCATCTCCACAGAGTTTGAATGTCATACAGAATTGAGAGCCACGAGTAATAATTCCCAAGCCTGGTCACCTCTGTAGTCTTCTCTGGTGTAGAAAATGCATAATTGAGTTCTTGCTATATATACCTACCTACTGCTGTCGAGTTGATTCTGACTCATAGTGACCCTATAGGACAGAGTAGAACTGCCCCATAGATTTTCCAGGGAATGACTGGTGGATTCGAACTGCCGACGTTTTGGTTAGCAGCCGAGCTCTTAACCACTGAGCCACCAGGGCTCCTCACTATATATAGCAGATATTTTTTGATAGGGGAATATATTCATTTCTGAGAATAAAAATCTAAGAATTGGTGTAACAGTCCATTTATGAAAACCAACCATCTTTTAAATAAGTTATTACAGTGCGTTGCCAGGGTGCACCCGCGTTGACCTGCCATGATTAGCACATCCATCAAAGGCTGGGGAAAAGATTCGGTATTGACGTATTTCTCCCTCCAAACACTCAGATGTACATTGCAGCCCTCGCTCTGGGACAAATGTATTATTTGCATCAGCCCCGGGTGCTTATTTTTCCAAGCTTATTTCATTACTTGAGTTTCAATTTGTGCTTGGGCATTGCAGACAAAATCCAGAATGAACTTTCCCCTGAGGTGACACATGACTAAAATTTCAAAGCTTTATTATTTCTCTTTCTCATCTTAAAGTCATATGCCTAAATATAAAATAAGCATGACTTGGGTACAAATGCAAACCACAGTCTGTAATTGCAGCTGGTTTTTAGCCATTTGAGAGTGAAATTTTTCTCTTTACATAGCTCTCTCACACCTTCCCCCAAAGAAATGACCGTGCTGGTCCCATCCCTGCTGGCTTTGTCATGCCAACAAGTCCCTTTCGCTTCTCAGCGCGTCGCTTTCTTGCTTTGAAATGGCATATTAATCATTCTTCCTTATGGGCTCGTTCTGAGGACTACATTGAGTTAAAAACCAGTTGCCATCAAGTCAGTTCCGATTCATGGCGACCCCACGTGTGTCAGAGTAGAACTGTGCGCCATAGGGTTTTCAGTGGCTGATTTCTCAGAAGTAGGTCGCCAGGCATTCTCTTTTAAGGCGCCTCTGGGTGGACTCCAGCCTTTTAGTTAGCAGCTGAGTGCGTTAACTGCTTCTGCCACTCAGGGACTTCTACATGGAGTTAGTGCCTAAAACACACAGTGCAGGCCATGTGGGAAGGAGTCAATAAAGGATGACTTCATTTACTCTATTTCTTTAAAAAATGCCAGCATGCCAATGGAAGTCTCAGGTTGGCCTCTTGACACCTCCTTTCCACCCTTCCTTCTTCCCACGTGTGTCTCGTGATTTGTGACCAGAGGGACCCATGACTTGTTCATTCATTTATTCAGCAGATATTTGAGCCCCTTCCATTCCAGGCTCTGGGGATGGAAAGTTAGCTAAACTGGAGTCTCCTCCCGCAAGGAACTTAGTTCTAGGAGGGGAGGCAGGCAGGTCTGCAGTGACAGTCATGGCGAGATGTGCCCTGCTAGAGGAGAGAGACATGAGGTCAGGGTTTTTCAGTGCAGAGCCCTGTTAACGTTGACGTTTGTGGCCAGATACTTCTTTGCTGGCGGGGGACAGGGGGGAGTTTAGAGGACCTGTCCTATGCATCGTAGGATATTTCGCAGCATCCCCGCCTCTACCGGCTAGATGCCAGTAGCACTTCCCTACCTCCATTGTAACAAACAAGTGTCTCCAGACATTGCCGAAGGTCTGGGCAGTGGGGAGGGATCGCCCCCAGTTGAGCCCACTGTACACAGGTGAGGAGGAGGAGGAAGGTGAGCGGCAGGGAAGGTCAGGGGCTGTCAAATAGCTTCTCGTGTTTGGGGAACTACAAGTGGTTGGTGAGGCTGGGCAGAGAGTCCCTTTGGGTGCTGGCTAGAGAGAACACCAGAGCTGCAGTACTGCTCAGATCACAAAGGGTGCCTAACAAATGAATTTGAGCTTTCTCCCAAAGAGCTGCAAGGAGGCAGGGACCGTTCTGATAGGTGCAGACTCCTTGGTTGAACTCACATGGGTGTTCTGAGAACCGTAAACAACTAGAAGCCAGCTCAAGGCTGGACTGCCAGACTGACCTCTTTCCCAGCTGCCAACAAATCTGTTTACCCAAGAAATGTGAAAACAAGACCCGCTGTTCCCATTCTGCCTGTGGATTTTTTTCTCTCCCCTTTCTCTTCTTAATCCCAATTTTGCTTTTGTTTGTTGACAATAGTCTCTGGCTGTTCTCCCTCATGGGTACTGAGTACCTGAGCAGGCAGAGCTTAACTAAAAGTCTCTAGCTCTCTGGCTAGTCCTAGAAAAATCTGTGGGAAAGACCACTCATGTTTTAATTTACAGCTCTCCGATTATCAGTGAGATGGAACATCTTTTCTGCAGTAGGCTTGTGTTATGGGTTGAATTGCATCCCACCAAGATATGTGTTGGAGTTCTAACCCCTATCCTGTAGATGTAATCCTGTTTGGAAACAGGATGTGTGTGTGTTTGCTATGTTAACAACCTAATCACTTCTGGGTTATAAAAAGAGCAGAGTAGACACAGGGGAAGACAGATGTCATGTGAGGATCACCTACAAGCAAAGGAACCAAGGAATACCGACAAAGAATCGACATGGCTGAGACCCTCATTTGGACTTTTAGCCTCTGAGACTGTAAGAAAGTAAGCAAAGGCTTGAAAAGTGTAAAAACACAAGTGTGGGCCAGGATGGAAAGAACAGGAACTCACACTGCAGTGAGTATATAGACCAACACACCATGTTGGAGAGCATATTGGCATTGTCTTGTAAAGTTAAAACGTGCACGCATGACCCAGCAATCCTACTCCCAGGTGTGTGTCCAGGGGACTCGCTCTCCCACAGGAGCACAAGCAGGTGCCCGTGAGAATGATCACTGCAGCATTTGTAGTAGCCAACGACGAGAAACAAGTGCCCATCTATAGGACATGGGTTAGTGAACTGGAAAACCCACACCGTGGCATACTTTGTGAGCCCTTAAGAGAAACGAGCTAGACTACCTGTATGCATCACCACCCATCTGTCAGTCTGTCATACTGTGGTGGCTTGCATGCTGCTGTGATGCTGGAAGCTATGCCACTGGTATTTCAAATACCAGCAAGATCACCCGTGGTGGATAGGTCTTGGCAGAACTTCCAGACTAAGACAGACTAGGAAGAAAGGCCTGGTGATCTACTTCTGAAAATCAACCAATGAAAACCCTATGGATCACAACAGAACATTGTTGATATAGTGCTGGAAGATGAGCCCCCTAGGTTGGAAGGCACTCAGAATACACAGTAGGTACAACAAAGGACTTGAGCATACAACAATCGTGAAGGAGGCCCAGGACCCGGCAGTGTTTGGTTCATTGCACATGGGATTGCCATGAGCTGGAGCCAACTCAATGGCAACTAACAAAAAACAATGACAACCTGTATGAAAATGGTAGTATCCAGTAAAAAAAAAAAAAAAAAAAGTTGTATAATAGATACAGTGTGATAGCATTTATAGAAAGCTTTAAAAAACACATACTCATGGATACACACTCAAATATATATATTTAAATCTAGAAACATTTCATGGAAATATTCACACTAACCTCAGAATAGTGGTTACCTCTGAGTAAGGAGAGGGTTGGGGCACCATTCCAAGGGGCTTTTACTATCTAATGTTTCATTTCTTTATATCAGGAAAGCTATGGTAGAAACCCAGTGGAAGATGGAGACCCCAAGTACATCAACCTCTATACTGACACAAAGTGGTTTATCTTTTACTTCATTTCTAGGGTTAAACGTTGCATGAAACATTTATTTATCAAAAATTTTATAGAGCTTATGGTGGACCACACAATGCTCTAATTGCTTTCCAGATATTAATTTCTTAAACACCATGACAAACCTATGAGGTAACTATTACAGGTTCACAACCTATTTCCAAAAACCCTTAGGTCAAGTGCATTTCAGAATTCAGACACTGTACATTTGAAAAGTAAAACAAATTATTGCAGAACTCGTCCCAATGGGCTGGGGCAGCAGCCTGTCATCAAAGACATACTTGTGCAGTGAAATGGAAGAATATTCTAAGTGGGTAAATAAAGACCATAAACCAAACCAAACCCACTGCCATCAAGTCGATTCCGACTCATAGCAACCATGTACGACAGAGTAGAACTGCCCCATGGGGTTTCCAAGGCTATAATCTTTATGGAAGCAGACTGCCACATCTTTCTCCCTTGGAGCAGCTGATGAGTTCAAACTGCCAACCTCTTGATTAGCAGCCAAGCACTTTAACCACTGCACCACCAGGACTCCTGTAAATAAAGGCCGTACATATCCTCAGTTTCATTCAAGTCAGGTTTCATCACCAAATCGTTAAGCTTTCAGAGCTTTTGGGATTTCAGACATGTGGTGAAGGGATATTACTATCCCCATTTTACAGATGAGGAAAGTAAAGTCGTGGGGTGTGTAAGGTTTCCCAATTTCTTTTTTTGTTGGTCAAAGAACAGTTTTTCCACAGACGAGGTATTAATATATGACAAAACACTAGTACTCCATGGAACACCCTTTAAGAAACACTTTTTCATTGCATGATGCCCCATTTTAACAAAGAGAACAACGCAAGGGTCTCGTTTGGCCCCGAGCTCCACAGCAGCCACCCATGTGGCTTCTATAAAAAGCAAAGTCTCTCTTAGGCTGCACCAATCATTGCTTCACATGAACATTTTTTTAAGCATCCACCATTTTCTAGGTCACTAGAAGATATGAAATGGATCAGAAATGGATATTATAACAAACATCATGTAGTTAGGAGATAAAAAAATAAATCTAAGTGATGAAGAAAAAAAAGCTGTGTAGTGTGAGAAGCGTACAGAGATGGTGCAAGAATTCAGAGGAGGAGAGAAGCAGAGACCAGCGTGAGAGAGAGTACTATCTGGGCCCGGCTTCGTGGAATGAGTAGGGTTTGGCAGTATGGAGATGGCACGGTTGAGAGCTCCAGGAAGAGAGAACAGCACGAGGCAGAGAAATAGGGTTGTGCTTGGGAAACAGAATGTAGAGCCATCTGCCACACTCGGAGTTCTCAGACCTGGCTGCACGTTAGAATCACTTGGATCCTGCCCAATTCAATTAAATCTGAATCTCTGGTGATAGGGCCCTGGCATTGCTATTTTCTAGAGCTCCCCAGGGGATTCTAGTGTGCGGCCAGGGTTGAGAACCACTAGGCTAGATCAGCTGTTCTCAGATACAGTGCAGGGACCTACTGATGTTCAATTTGACCAGTTACCAGTTACTGTTGAGTCGATTCCAACTCAGCGGCGACCTCATGAGTGTCAAAGTAGAAATGTGCTCTGTAGGATTTTCAATCGCTGATATTTCTGAAGTAGCTCACCAGGCCTGTCTTCTGAGGTCCCTCTAACCTGTTGCTGTTGAGTTGGTTCCGACTTACAGTGACCGTATCGGAAGGAGTAGAACTGCCCCATAGGGTTTCCAAGGAGCGCCTGGTGGATTCGAACTGCCGACCTTTTGGTTAGCAGGTGTAACTCTTGACCACTGCGCCACCAGGATTTCAGAGGTGCTTCTGGGTGGATTTGAATCTCCAACCTTGTGGTTACCAGCAGAGCATGTTAACCGTTTACACCACCCAGGGACTCAGTTCAATATGAGGTATGGGGCCATTCACCATTTCTCAAACTTGAGCAAGTGTAAGAATCACTTGGAAAGCTTGTTAAAACACAAATTACTGGGCTCTGCTGTCAGAGACTCTGACTCAGTAGGTCTAGGGTGGAGCCCATGAATCTGCATTTCTATCAAACTCCCAAGTGATGCTGATGCTGTTAGTCCAGGACCCCACATCGAGTAGCACTGGTGTAATTTGATAGAACAGTAGAGGAAAAAAGTGTGCAAATGGTTTTCTTTCTGAAAGTATGTATAACAAAAGTGGATTAAAGGTCTTGGATAGGAGAGAGAGTGGCGGCATTAGAGCTGCCAGAATTTATAAATACCCCACAGCTCTAGGGATGGACGGTACATGAGAACATCAGCCTTCATATCATGTCTGTCATGATGGGGAGAAGGTGTGAACCCCTGGGCTGGAGCAGTGGGTTCATGAAGGGGAGTGATGACATCGAAGTGAGAAACGGCCAGTTGATGAAGGGTCTGCCATGCTAGACTATGGACAGTATAAGCAACGGCAAGGTCTTTACCTAGGACTGCACTGAACTAAGCCATTTCTCAAGAAGAAGAATGTGTTCGCAGTACCCGTTAGAAGGCAAATACAGTAATGAGAATGAATGGGACCTGAACTGTCGAAGTGGCTGTGGAACTGGAGAGAAGAAGAATGTGTGCAATGGCATGGGAATGGCGGCTCCATCCTTCCAGGTGCCAAGCACCTCTTCCTGTTCAGTCCTCACACCAATCCATCAGGAAATCCTGCTGGCTCTGCCTTCTGGCACATTCCACTGCCACCTCCCTGTCCAAACCACCACCATCTCTCACTTGGATTAGTTCAGGAGCTTCCTAACTACCCTCTCCTTCTTGCGATCAATCTCAACACCGCTCCTAGAGAGAGGTTTCTAAAGCATAGGCAGGCTTACATCACTTTTCTACTCCCACCACGTTTATAATAAAAGCTTAAGTCCTATGGTGGCCTATAAGGCATGGCAGGATCCAGTTCCTCTTCTCTTTCTGACCACGGTTCATTCTCCTTGCTCACTCATTGATCTCCTAAGTCTTGCTTGTTATTGTTGTGTGCTGTCTAGTTGATTTGGACTCATAGCGACCGTATAGGACAGAGTAGAACTGTCCCATAGGGTTTCCTAGGCTGTGATCTTAAGGAGCCCTGGTGGTGCAGTGGTTAAGCGCTCAGCTGCTAATCGAAAGGTCAGCGGTTTGAACCCACCAGTGTCCCCACAGGAGAAAGACCTGTCAATCTGCTCCCATAAAGATGACAACCTAGGAAACCCTATGGGGCAGTTCTTCTCTCTCATATGGGGTCACTGTGAGTGGGAATCGACTCAACAGCACTTAACAACAACAATCTTTACGGGAACAGATAGCCAGGTCTTTTCTCCTGAGGGACAGCTGGTGGGTTCGAACCACTGACCTTTCAGTTAGCGGCCAAGTGCTTAACCACTGTGCAACTAGTGCTCCTTAAACTCTTGCTAGGACCTCACCGCTCAAGTGTGGCTCCCCACCAGCAGCATAGTATTAACTGGGAGCTGGTTAGAAATGCAGAGTCCAAGGCCCCACCACAGACTGGAGGAATCAGAGTCTGCATTTTAACAGGGTCCTCAGGAAAGTCTGGGCATCAATGCTGGGAGCACGGATCTAGAAGTGCCTAGCACATTCTGCCGGTCTCAGGGCTTTGCACCCACCATTTTCTCTGCCTGGACTGGCTCACCCTCTCAGTATCCACATAAACCACTCCCTCACTCATTTATTCGTACGTCACTTCCTCATGTCCTGCTTAAAATTGCACCCCCCTGCCCCAACAGGGTACTCTTGAAGCCCCCTGCTGCCTTTATTTCCCCTATAGCTCTTATCACCATCTGAAAATGGTGGCCTCTGGGGAGTGGGCTCAGGTGTGCAGAAATCGGCTACGGGACTACTCCTTTTTGAGTCTCAGTCTAGCAGGATTATTTGACTTTTACATTAAGTGCATGTATATCTTCTATTTATCTATTTGTTGAAATAATTAATAATAAAAAAACAAACCTCCAGGGAGTGAAGGCATGTGAAGTCCAGCTAAGGGCCCCTGGTTCCAGAAGAGGATGGAAAAGTAGCAACCATGGGCGCAGGTGGCTGCTTGGCCATACTGAGCACAGGCACAGAGTGACCGGAGGCCTGGAATCCCCACCTCCAAGCTCACAAAGCTCTGAGATAAAGAGCCTAGCCTGACAGGGACCATCCCCTTTAGAAGACAGGCAGGAGCACACGGTGGGTCCATGGATGTCAGCCAAGTGTGTGCATCATCATGCTGTGCTCGGAGATTTCCCGTCCTCCTTCCACACTCACGGTGAGACGACACTTCTCTGCCCTGTGAGGGAACTCAAGCCATGTGACTCCTGTGGCCTGTGCACTGTGTCCCTTCCCTTCCCAGGCCCCATGATGTGAGGCCCGCTGGTGGCTCCCTCAGGCTTGTGAATGAGAATGTGGAGCTCAGCCCAGGCTCCAAGAACAATGGATGCATAGCAGGAGCAAGAAATCATCAGCCTCTGCGGTTCAAATGCCACTGACATTTTCGAGTTGTTCCCACAGCCCAATCTAGCTTCTCCTGACTGATACTGAGGTGGGAGAACATGGTTTTTGAAAGAACCAAGAAGGATGAGACTCAGTGAACAGTCTCACCATAGCCGTCTTCTCTATGTGGGGATCAGAACTCATATTTGTAGGATGCAAACGCCCACCCAAGGCTGCAAGTGGCCCACAGATAAGCTTTGTTTGGCCAGGATGGTGTTTGTTTACATGTTTAAACCTGGAAGACGGGGTGTGTGTGTGTGTGTGTGTGTGTGTGAGTGAGTGAGTGATTTAGCCTCCTCTTAGCTACAGTCCCCACTGTTCCCTTTTACTTCCAACAACCTCACTTGCCTTTGTGGCCCCAGAAGGCATTTGGGTTTGCAACCCCTGCCAGTTCACACATGAGAGGAATAGGACAGGCTTTACCATCTTCACCTACTAGACAAGAAAATGGAGGACCTGAGAATCAAGAGGCTGCAGCAATGACACAGCAAGTCAGTGATGGGGCTGGGTCCCAAACCTGGGTCTCGCAGTGCCTCCATGCAGGGCCAGCTGGGGGTGCCGCCTTCCCTTGCTGCTGTCATCTTAGAAGGCTAATTCACTGATTGCATGCTGTATTATCTAATCAGCCCACACACTGCCGGAGTTTCTCACCAGGCAAATTCCCATTTGTGTTTAACAGGAAAATCCCGCCATCCTGAAAAGCAGTCTCAACAAACAGCTTGCCTTTTAAATCCATAAGCTAAACACAAGTCTCTGCATTCTTGCAGCCAAGCTATTGCAGCTCTTTTTCTCTTTAGGTCTGAACTCGCTTATGACAAAGACAGCCAAGTGGAGGAAATGAAAGAAAGGACTCCAGTGAAATATCTCCAGGATATGTTATTAAGTGCAAAAAGCAAAGTGCAGAAGAGTATAGATGGAAAGACCCCATTTGTATAAATAAAAAAAGAAATACATATGTATTTGCATATATTATATGTATTTATGTATACGAAAATGTCTCTAAGGATATGCATGAAAATGGTTGTATCTGGAGAGCGGACTGGGGGTCAGGAGTGTGAGGGGACGGCCACTGTGGGTGCCCTACCCATATTCCCTCAAACTCTGCCATTTCCATACATTCTGGCCCTGCCATCTCCCTACTGTCACCACTGTGACTCTTCCTGAAGACTCACTGGCCGCCTGGAGCCTTCTCCGTGCATGCCTTGGAAAGGTGGAAGTGTTTGAGAATTAACACCCCCTGGGAGCAGCCCTCAGTCAATGAGTGATGGGAATGGGTGGGTAAGTACACCAACTCCTTTACCTCTTGGGCAGGATGATTCTGGGTGTGCTCTACACTGGTCCCCAGAGTTCCCCACCATGAGTGAGCTCCAGTTGCCCACAGTGCAGACATGCTCGACAGCATGCCCTTTCTTGTCTCACTTTCCCACTCCCTTAGCCATGCAAAAAAGTTCCAAATCCTTGTCTCAGGGCCTGCTTCTGGAGGAACAATGCTGTTCAATAGGACTTTTCTGCAATGATGGAAATGTTCAATGTCTGCCCTGTCTAATACACTGTCCAACACATGTGGCTTTTGAAATGTCAAAGCCAGGACTAGGTTCTTTGTTGCAGTGCTTTCTGCATTTTATCCCGTTCCTTGGCAGTGAGCACAGAAGGGCGTGGCTTGAATTTGTGAGTTAAAGGGAGGGCCAAAGGAAGGCCTTGTCTACCAGGAATAACAATTAAAAAAAACCATGAATAATACTACAAACCAAGAAAAAATATGGTCTTAACACGTTAGTATTAATTTTCCAATAGCTCAGATATTCTGCTAGGGGAATTAGTGGTCAGATCCCATCTGTTTATTTATGAGTGGACAATGGCATGGTTATGTGATTATGTCCATTTAATGACACATATTGGTCTCTCTAGTCTGTTCGACTGTAGCAATACTGCTCATGAGGATGATAAAATTCATGGCCACATACAGTATCTGAATATTGTCTGATTCCATTTCTATGAACTGTGCAGAATAGACAAATCCATAGAAACAGAAAGTAGATTGGTGGTTGCCTGGGGCTGGAGAGATTTAGGAGGAGAGAGGAGTGAATGCTAATGAGTTTCTTTTTGGGGGTGATGAAAATGTTCTAAAATTGCTTGTGGTGATGGTTGCACAGCTCTGTGAATATATTACATACCATTGAATTTGTACATTTTCACTGGGTAAATTGTATGGTATGTGAATTATGTATCAGTAAAGCTATTATAAAAAATTACAAAGAAATTCAAAGACCTGTCTACATTGAGAAGGAAGTTTTATATTAAATCTCTGTAACTAATCTTTGAGCATCTCAACTCTTTCCAAGTTTCTACCAAATATAGACAATAGCCTCCGAGTCCTCTGTGTCAAGAATTTTGCTCTTGTGGGTGAGCTTTTACTCAAACTGCTCTTACTCAGAGTGTAACAATTTGTATTGACTCGAGGGGTTCTATAACCCAGTTCTACCGTTTTTCTGTTGTATATCAGAGCACTGCAGACAATCCCTTCCATCTGGAACACTTTCCAACTTAAACTTTCTTGCCCTGTCCTTTCTTTGAAACAGACATGCCTTGTTAATCCTGTGTAAACTCAGATAATATCGTAGTTATCTTGGCTTCAGGGAGTATGCCTCGTTTTTCCGATCTAGGTGTTCTCTTTCAGGAAAATCAGAAACTCTTTGGGACCTGAAACATTATCTCTCTTGACTTATGGATGCAAAGGTTAGTGTTCACATCTGTTGACTTCTTTGACAGCTCCCTTTCCTGCCCCTGGGTGAGGCCATTTCTTCTTTTAGTATCTATTTATTTGTTGTTGTTAACTGCCTTCAAGTCGGGTCCGACTCATAGTGACCCGATGCACAACAGAACAAAATGTTGCCCAGTCCTGTGCCATCTTCACAATCATTGGTATACTCAAGTCCACTGTTGCGGCCAGTGTGTATTTTGAGTGCCTTGCAACCTTGGGGGTTCATCTCCCACCACTATATCGGACAGTATCCTGTTGTGATCCACAGGGTTTTCATTGGCTAATTTTTGGAAGTAGATTTCCAGGCCTTTCTTCCTAGTCTGTCTTAGTCTGGAAGCTCTGCTGAAACCTGTCCACCATGGGTGACCCTGCTGGTATTTGAAATCCTGGCGCCATAGCTTCAAGCATCATGGCAACACACAAGCTGCTACAGTAAAGTAGACTGACAGATGGGTAGTGGATGTGTTTATTTACGGTTTACTAAGTGCCAGGCCCGCGGCCCGGTGCCCTCAAGGAGCTGCAGTCTACCTGCGAATACAGATGAGTGTGAGGAGAAAATATTCTGCCCTGTGGCCCTACGCCACTCTGTCGTTCATGAACTCAGGGAAAGGATGAGATCCAGAAATAGAGAAAATAAGAATCACCTTTTGGTTTTTGAATTCCAAAAGCCTAGCACTCAGGAGCGGTTGGTGGAATCCATGTGCAAATACCATAGAGTTGGGAGAATCTGAGATCAATTAAAACAGTGCCTTGCTGCCCTCTCGCTGCCACTCCTCCCCATCAGATACTGACTCCCTGCAGGGGCGCGGTTGCCAGAAGGGCAGTTATAGGTGCGAGGATACGTTTGGGGTCCTACACCCCCTCCCCCAGAAGAGCTTGGGCAAGAAGAGGACAGAAAGAGCCTGTGGCAGATACCATTGGTTGTCCTGAACCCTGGAATTGTTCAGATATTGGGTGACAACGTGCTGAGTCCCAGGGGATGAATCATGATTGTCCTAAACCAGCCATGGTAATCCTGCCACGTGACCCAGTGCTGCCAAAGGAGTTGTTAAGGGGAAAGTTTCTAGAAAGATTTTTCCTCCTTGAGAGAAAGAGAAGAACCACCCTGTCCTGCTTTGGCTGTAGTCATGAGAGAGGCAATGCTTGGCGTTTAGGTGAGTCATTGACGACTAAGAATCTGGGAATGACGAGAGAGTGGCAGAGGAGCCTTGACGGAGCTGAGTGCCCGCATCAGCCTGCCCACTGCTAGCCTTCTCGTCATACAAGAAGATTCAGTCTGTACTTTTAAGCCACTTTACTTGCAGCCAAAAGCCTTCTAATTAATATAAATGCCACACACAGTTATTGGATACTAGAGGAGTTTTGTGTATCAGGTCCTGAGTAGAACCCCAGGGTCAGGGCAAGACCCTAGAGAAGGTATTGCCTTCATGGGGATGAGGGACAGCTTAGCAGCAGCTGTGTGCATGGGTGACTGAGCCAAACGGGAAGAGGGGCACATCAGCTGATGCAGAAGGGAACAGTGGACCATGGACCAGATGCCCCCAACCCCAAACTTAGACAGCAGCCTGTGGGAAAAGGGGGAGTTCTGAATCAAAGGAAATTAAGTTTCCAGCACTCTGATGAGTGGGGATTGAAACAGAAATGAACATCAACTGCAGAAAAATAAAGCGTCTCAGTTTCTTAGTGCTGCTGTAACAGAGATACCGCAAGTGAGTGGCTTTAACAAACAGACATTTATTTTCTCAGAGTTTAGGAGGCTAAAAGCCCGAATTCAGGGCACAGGCTCTAGGGGAAGGCTGTCTGTCTGTCTCCGCTTCTGTAGTCCTGGCGTTCCTCGCTTCCTTGGCAATCTCCACCTGGCATCTGTCTTTCCCCCACTTTGTGTTTGTTTGCCTGTGTGTCTAATCTGCTCTTTTTATATCTCAAAAGTCATTGAGTTTAACATTCCCAAGGCCAACTCTTCAGACAAAGATTAGACTGGATTCTGAGACATAAAATGATACTCGTGAAAAGTGAGCTTCTTAGTTCAAGTAGATACATGAGACTAAATGGGCAGCTGCTGTCTGGAGGTGAGATGAGAAAGCAGAGAGGGTCAGGAGCTGGTTGAATGGAAATGGGGAATCGGGTGGAAAGGAGGAATGTGCTGTCACAGTATAGGGAGAGCAATTAGGGTCACGTAACTATGTATAAATTTTTGTATGAGAGACTAACTTGAGCTGTAAACTTTCACTTAAAGTACAACAATAAAAAAAAAAAGTCCTTAGGTTTAAGACACCCCCTACACTGATATGGCCTTGTTAACATAACAAAGAAAATCCTATTCCCAAATTTGAACTGCCAACCTTTTGGTTAGCAACTGAGCTCTTAACCACCGAGCAAACCAAAATAGACCCTCTTTGTGGGGAGGCAAATGTGGAAGAGAACCCAGGAAACCCCGAGCCAAGCGCGCTTATCTCCGACCAAATTCACTAATTATATGTGTCACTCCTCCCGTGGAGAGGGATTACTAAGGGTATGGGGTGTGGAGGGAAGCTGGACTTGTCCATTTGCTCTGTAAACCTTCATCTAAAGCACAATTAAAAAAATTGTGGCGGACCCTGTTTGCACCACCCAGGGACTCCTGTATAACTACGTACTCTTTCATAAATGGAAATACACTACACACGGTGTTTGCATTTACTATATCTTGTAGGTCTTTTCATAGAGACACATATAAACCCCTAGATCATTTATTAAATGGCTATAGCGTATTCCATTATATGGTGGCGGTATAGTTTATTTAACCAGTATTTCCTTATTATTGGACAGTTTGGTTTTTATTTTCTTATGAAAACAATGCTTCAATGTACATTTTTGAACAAACATCTTTTTTCACTTGTTTGTCTCTGTAGGATAAATTCCTAGAAGTGAAATTGCTGGAGCAAACAGCATGTCCAGTTTTAATTTTCACAGGCATTGCTAAAGTGCTCTACAAAGAAAAGTGTTCACAATTACATTCCCCCCAGTAGTGGCTGACAGGGCCTATTTCTCTGCTTGCCAGTATTAGCTATTTTCAAATCTTTGGATCTTTGCCAATCTGATATTGAAAAAAACGTATTTGCTTGCTATTTTAATTTGCATTTTTAAAATTATAAATCAGAGTAAGCATTTTTCCAATATTTATTGGCCATTGGGATTTCTTTTTCTGAGAACTGCTTATTCATATCCTGTCCTATTTTTCTGCTGGGTTCTTTATGTATTTCTTATTGATTTAGAAGAACTTTCTGTAATTGAAGGAAATTAGCCCTACGTCATAATATGTTGCAAAGTTTTCACTACTGCATATTCGCCTTTTAACTCTTTCTTTAAGGTCGTTTTCCTTGCAAAGGCTTTTTTTTTTTTCCAATTGTGCTTTAGATGCAGGTTTACAGAGCAAATTAGTTTCTCGTCAAACAATTAATACACATATTGTTTTGTGACATTGGTTGCTAACCCCGCAATGTGTCAACACTCTCCCCTTCTTGACCTTGGTTTCCCCATTTCCATTCATCCAGCTTTCCTGTCCCCTCCTGCCTTCTCATCCTTGCCCCTGGGCTGGTGTGCCCATTTAGTGTCCTATACATGGTTGAGCTACATATGTTATTGTTTTATGGGCCTGTCTAATCTTTGGCTAAAGGGTGAACCTCAGGATGACGTCAATACTGAGTTAAAAGGGTGTCCGGGGACCATACTCTCGGGGTTTCTCCAGTCTCTGTAAGGCCAGTAAGTCTGGCTTTGCAAGGGCTTTTTAATTTTTAGTGAGATTTATGTCATCTTTTTCTAGATATTTTCTTAGTTCTGTGTTCTGTATCAAAAGGCTGTCCCCACAATTAGAAATTAAGTCCCCCAACTTTTCATCTTGCATATTTTGGGTTTATATTTTACATTTGTATCTTTTGTTCATTTGCTATAAGGGCAGCCATAGAGATACCGTCTTGTTTTTTTCCAAGATGTTCCAAACCCATTTGTTGAATAACCCATTGTGATGGTTAAGGTTGTGTGTCAACTTGGCTGGGCCATGATTCTCAGTGGTTTGGCAGTTATGATGTAGTTTGGTGATGTAATCACCTCCATAATGAGATCTGATATAACGCAATCACCCCCATGATGAGATTTGTTATGAGCAGCCACTCAGTTGAAAGGGAGTTTCCTTGGGGGTGTGGCCTGCATCCAGTATAGGTGGACTTTCTGGCAAAGCTCGTGGGCTTTTGCTCGCTTTGGATCCTGCACCTGGCTCCTGTTCATCTGACCTCCAGTTCTTGAGACTTGAGCTAGAAGTTTACCTGCTATTTTACCTGCTGATCATGAGATTCACCAGCCTCCGCAGACTGTGAGCCAGAGGCCTGCCGTCTGACCTGCTGATCTTGGATTCACCAACCCCTGCAGCTACATGAGTTGGAAGAAGCCTCCAGCCTGACCCACCAACTTGGTACTTTCCAGCCTCTACAACCGTGTGAGCCATTTCCTTGATATAAATCTCTCTCTGTCTCTCTCTCTATATATACATACATATACACACACACACACACACACATATATATACTTCACTGGTTTTGCTTCTCTAGAGAACCCAGCCTAAGACATCATCTTTTTTCATTTTGATTTGATATATGACTTTTATCACATTTTAAATTCTTATATGTATTTGAGTCTATTTCTGAACTCTCTGCTCTGTTCTGCTCAATCTATTTTTGGTCCAGAAACTGAACTGCTTTAATTATTTCTGCCCTATAATATCTTTTACTCTCTGGTAAAGCTAATAACCACCTCTCACCCATTAATCATTTTTGCCCAGAGCTCTCCTAGCCATTCCCACATGTTAATCTAAATCAATAAATGTTGATTGAGCACCTACTAAGGGCCAGTGTTCCAAGCACTGGGGATATAGCAGTAAACAGAACAGGAAAAATCTCTGCCCACATGGTACTTACATTCTAGTTGTGAGAGGAAGACATGAGAAAACTAAATCAGTCGAATATATGCAATGTCAGAGACTGATTAGTGAGATGGAGAAAGACAGACTAGGGAAGGAAGATAGGAAGTGGGAAGGGTATGCCAAAGCAGGGAGCCGGGGCAGGCCTCATTGCAAACATGGTGGTTAGTTAAGCTGAAGAACGAGCCCTGCTGTTATCTAGGGGAAGATCAGTGGGAGCAGCACATTCAAAGGCCCTGAGGTGGGAGGCCTAAAGCAAAGAGAATGAGAGAAAGAAGGAAATGAGGTCAGAGAAGTAACAGAGTGTGAAATCAGCGAGGGCCTGGTGGACAAAGGGAAGACTTGGGTTGTTTCTCTGAGCAAGGTGGGAAGCCATTGGAATGTGTTGAGCAGAGGCATGTCATGAGCTGGCATAAATTCCAGGCAATTCTATACATATTTTGGTTGGGATCACATTAAAATCTTAGATTAATTTATGGAGAATTGGCATCTTTATAATCCTATGACCTTCTCTGCAAAAATAAGGTATGTGGCAATATTGCAAATACATAAAATGACAAATTGACCTACTTCTTGGCACGTATTCTACAGAAGCTCTGGCATGGATGCAAAATGACTTCTATACAAGGGTATTCATTGTAGCATCGTGATGGCAAAAGATGGGAAACAACAAGACATGCAGACATCTACCAATACAGGACTGCTTAAGTAAATGTTGGTGTCTGCACCCACTGGAAGACCCTGCCACTGAAAAAAAGAATAAGGAGAATCTTTATGTACTCATATGAAAGGATCTCCTATATATACTAAGAATAAATGCAAGGTACAGCGTGGTGAGTATAGTACACTACCATTTGGGTAAAAAAGGGAAAATAGATATGTATGTACACATTTGCTCTTATATGCATAAAAGTATCTCTATAACAAGAGAGAAGAAACTGCTTACTATCATTATCACCAGGGAGAGGACCTGAGTAGCTGGAAGACAGGCATGCAAATGAAGCCTTTCACTGTAGACCCTTTTCTATCTTTGGTATGTTGAATCATGTGAATATACTACCTATTCAGAAAAACAAGTATACATTTTAATGACATAAAATAAGCTTTTATTAGGGCCACTTTGAGAAAATATTCTACAATGGCTCAAACAGAATTAGTAGAGACCTAAATTATATAGCAAAGGGCGTGTCCAGTGTTAATAAATACACGATAAATATACAAATAAATAAATACATAAACATGAAAATAAACACACAAATGTGTTCATTTCCCTGCCACCCCCCCAAAAAAAGTGTTTTTTGTTGTTGTTACGTGCCATCAAGTCAATTCAACCTCATAGCGATCCTATAGGACAGAGAAAACGGCAAGAAAGGCGATTTGTACAATTTCTCATAGTAAGTGAACTAGGAATGCTCAATTTCTTCTAATCTGCCAATTACAGATGAAGCCCTATGGTAAATAAGTGGGCCACGTAGTGAGTTAAAAGTTGTCGTGCCCTATAGGAAAAGAAAATGAATCAGGTCAAAGGGGTAGGGAGGGTGGAGTAGATAGGTAGGATGAGAGTGCATGGTTAGGGAAGGCTCATTGAGAAGGTGCCATTTGGGGAAAGACATCAAGATGGTGAGGGAGTAGCCAGGCAGGTATTTGAAAGAAGAGCATTCCAGGCAGAGGGAACAGCCAATGCAAACACCTTGAGGCAGGACTGTGCCTGGCCCATTCAAAGAACAGCAAGGAGGCCAGTGTGACTGGAGCAGATTGAGGGCCAGACCCCACAAGACCTTGGCAGCTCTCCTAAAGACCCTGGCTTAATGACGTGGGGAACTGCTGGAGAATATTGAGGAGAGGTATGAAATGATCTCACTTACGTTCAAGAACAGCGCTCTGGCTGCTGGGTTGAGAACAGGCTGTAAGGGATCAAGGGTAGAAGCAGGGAGGTCAGTGCCAAAAAGATTTCCAGTCACTCCTCACTTCATCACTCCCTGAAGCATACTCTTAGAGCTTTTCAGAGTAGACACGTGGGAAGACCTTACATTCAGTACACAAGCAAAGTCTTTAAAAACTGATCTTTTTAAAATTACAAAAATAACACATACTTTCCATAGAAAATTTGAGGAAAAAAGAATATGCACCCAGATACAACTACTATTTACATTTTGGGGTATTTTTCACTCATCCTTGTTGTTTTACATAGCTAGGTTTATAATACATAGTTTAGTATTCCAC
Organism: Dugong dugon; assembly: GCA_030035585.1. Taxonomy (NCBI): domain Eukaryota; kingdom Metazoa; phylum Chordata; class Mammalia; order Sirenia; family Dugongidae; genus Dugong; species Dugong dugon. The sequence goes on from CM057483.1 coordinate 164,444,678, forward strand.
TTGATCTCCCTTAACCTAAAATAAGCATTTTAACTCTAAAAGAATTATTTATTCTAATAGAAGTATACTATTCCATTTTATGATTATACTAAAATGCAACTCAACCAGTCTGCTAAATTATTAGTTTGGTGGATTATTTCCCGGTTTTCACTGTTAGAAATAATGTGGCAGTGAAGACTTTGACGCATGAATTTTGGTCTGCATTTTAGATTTGTTTTCTTTAGGACAGATTCCAGAAGTGGAATTAGTAAATCAAACAGAGTACATATTTTAGGTTTTTGATACTCACTGTCAAATTGCTCTCCAAAGAGGCTGTGCCTATTTAAATTCCCATAAGTTTACTAAAGTCATAAACAACCTTTTAGAGGGGAAAAAAAAAAATTCCTCATTACCATCATCCTCTTCAAAAAGATTTCCATTAAAATGAGAAAGTGCCAGAATTTCACACATCGTATGCATAGCATAGAAGGTGAAAAATAAGACTGTATGAAACAGCCGTTAGAGGGTTTAAATCAAAGCTGCAGTTAGTTTATGATCCAGCTCAAGGAGTACATATGAAACCCAGTGCATGCTGGATATGCTTTATAGGCATGGAAGTAGTCATCACTAAATAAATGTGGTTGCTAAGATACTAAACTAGGGACTAAGAATTAAATTTAACACATTCCCTCAAATTGAGTTATTCCAGGACTGGCCTTCTTTTCTTTTTCAGTGGTAAATCATGGATACATTTATGACAAATTTGGCATGTGACCAATGGAAAGAAATGTGCAGAAAGAGGATGAGATAAGGAGTGGGAAGGTGTGGGTTCTAGAACAGTTCATTACTTCCTTACTGTGGGTCAGTCACTTGATCCTTTGAATCAAGTAAAGTGGGAATAATATTGCCTGTTTTGTCTCATCTACCTCACAAAGCTTTTATGACAATCAAATAAGCTAATAAATAGCAAAGTGATATATAACCATAGGGTGTTAGTGCCGTGCCATATTGAAGTCTCAGCCGCACTGTTTTGGATACTTATATATAATGAAGTTCTTTCATTCCTTGCCCTGGGTGTGTCTTGTATTCAGCTGTAGCAGATTCAACAATCTGCTTTGAGGGAAATGCATTCAAAAAGGAAAAAATAGTAATGTAGGTTGTAATTCTGAGCGAAGAACGTTCGATATACCATGGACTGCAAGAAGAACGAACAAGTCTGTTGGGAAGAAGTACAGCCAGAATGCTCCTTGGAAGCAAGGACTTCGTCTCATGTACTTTGGGTATGTTATCAGTAGGGACTAGTTCCTAGAGAGGGACATCATGCTTGGTAAGGTAGAGGGCTGGCGAGAAAGAGGAAGACCCTTAACGGGATGGATTGACACAGTGGCTGCAACAATGGGCTCAAACAGCAACGATTGTGAGAATGGTGCAGGACCGGGCAGTGTTTCATTCTATTGTACGGAGATAGGGTCACTTTGAGTCAGAACCGACTTGACAGCACCTAACAACAATTCTGAGCCTAGCTATATGTCTCCCCGATAAGACTGAAATTTCTTAGAGGGCAAGGATCATATCTTATTTACCCATGTGAGTAACAGTCCAAAACCTATGACAGCGTCTGGCCCAACAGGTTCCTAACAGCTTGAAGAGAGCACCCCTAGAGCAGGCTTTGTGTAGCCTCTTAGTCCTTACCTCCCTGAACCCCACACCACCAGGGAGAATAACCACTATGTGGCCCATACCACCCAGCTAAAACTGGTTTCTCACCTTCTTCTAGGCAATAGTTCTCAACTGGGGGGTGATTTTGCCCCCAGAGGACATTTGGTAATGTCTGGAGACAGTTCTCGTTGTCTCAACTGGGGAAGGGTGCTTCTGGCATCATGTGGATAGAGACCAGGGATGCTGCTAAATACCCTACATACAATACACACAGCAGCCTACACAGCAAAGAATGATCTGGCCCCAAATGTCAATAGTGCTGAGGATGAAAACTCTTTCCCAGGGGACCATGCGGACTGATTGCGTCATGGCCCTGCCATTCACCCCCAGGTCACCAGGTACCCCCTCTTCACTTGGACCCTCATGCCCAATCTATACCATCCATCCTCTAATCTGACCCCATCTCCCATCAGCCCACTCCTCAAACATTCCATCTTCCCAAATCCTCCCACCGTGCCCCTGGTAGTACCCGTCATAAACTCTCCTGTGCCCTCAGCTTCCTCTGTGAACATTCTGTTCACTTCCTTGGCCCCTGAAACACCTTTTCTCTTTTTTCCTTTCCTGAGTAGGGGCTGAGTTTTTACTTACACACCTACCTTGGGGCTGGGAGAAGGGGTGGGTGTCCTTGCTCTCTTCCGTCCCTTGCAAATCATTTCTCCTCCCCCTTCCTTTGTAGTTCATGGCTTCAGACTGAACCGCCTGGTACCCCTGTTTGTAGTTGTCATCTAGCCACATCCCCTGGGTCTCTCCCTGATCAATCACTGATGAGTTTGCCACATGGCTCACTCTGTTACTCTCCACCCGTACTCCTGTCATCATTTTTGAATGACCCATCAAACCTTTTGGCCTTCAAGATCCTCCACCTCTTCGCCTCCTGTGAGCGACTCCTCCATCTCACCTCAGTCACTCCTCCCAGGGTCCTAACCTTGACCTTGTCTTCATCAGTAACTGCCACCTCTAGCATCTCAACTTCAAGCATCCAACTTTGGCATCTACTTCCTAACCTTCCAGCTTACCTGCTCTAACATCGCCACTCCAGCAACAATTTGACCTCGCTGAGACCAAAAATCTTAGCATTTGCTCACTATTGACCAGGGAGAATGCCCAGATGCATAAAACAATTCTGAGGCAACTTCTGTGTTAATTTTCTATTGCCGCACAGTAACTTAAGGAACCCTAGTGGTGCAATGATTAAGTGCTCAGCTGCTAACAAAAAGGTCAGTGGTTCAAACCCACCAGCCACTCTGAGGGAGAAAGATGTGGCAATCTGCTTCTGTAAAGATTACAGCCTTGGAGACCCTGTGGGGCAGTTATATCCTGTCTTATAGGGTTGCTATGAGTCGGAATCACCTCAGCGGCAGTGGGTGGGCATAATAACTTACCATAAACTTAGCTCAAAACAACACAAATATTCTATCTCATAGTTTTCATGGGTGAGGAGTTCAGGCATGCTTCTGTGTTCAGGGTCTCACAGGCCAAAATCAAGGTGTTGGCAGGCTGCATTCCTTTCTGGAGGCTCTGGGGAAGAATCTGTTTCTGTGCTCGTGTGGTTGTTGGCAGAATTCAGTTCCGTGTGGTTGTTGGCAGAATTCAGTTCCTTGTGGTTGTAGGACTGAGGACACTGTTTCCGTGCTGGTTGCAGGCTAGGGGTTGCTCTCCATTCCTAGAGATCACTAACATTCCTTGCCACGTGTCGCCCTCCATTTACAAGCCAGCAATGGCATGAATGCTGCTGGTCCAGGGTCGGATTACCCAGTAAGCAAGGTAAGCACGAGCTTATGTGTGCTTATTTACTAATATATAGTGAACAATTTCACCCCATCTTTGAAACCCATGTGAAATTGTTCACTACAGGTTAGTAAGTAAGTACAAGTAAGCCTGTGTTTACTTGTGCTTAACTGGGTCATCCTCCCATCAAGGATTGTAAATTTGAAAAGAGGCTTTGATTCTGTAGGAAGGTGCTGTGGGGTTCGGAGAGAGAGACAGATGCCAGCCATACCTAGAACCAGAATCTTTGATGTGGTGAAAAAATGTGAAATTGTTCACTACAGATGATCTGGTAAGCAAGGTAAACACCACGCTTATCTTGCCTATTGGATAGTCTGCCCCTGTCTGGTGCTCCTAATCTCTGACTTCCCCTTCTGCTACCAGAGAAAAGTCTCTGCTTTTATTTTTTTGTTTAAATAAATATTTTATTATGTTTTATATGAAAGTTTACATAGTAAATCAGGTTCCCATTTAACAATTTTTATACAAATCGTTCTGTGACATTGGTTACAGTTTTCACAATGTGTCAGCATTCTCATTATTTCCATTCTGTTTGTTCTGTTTCCATTACTCTAGCTTCCCTGCCTGTGCTTGCCTTCTCATCTTTACTTTTGGGTTAATGTTGACTGTTTGGTCTCATATAGTTGATAGTTTAAGGTAGCACATTACTCACAGTGATATTGTTTATTTTATAAGCCGATCTATTATTTGGCTGAAAGGTGACCTCTGGGAGTGGCTTCAGTTCCAAGTTCAAAGAGTATCTTAAGGTGATAGTCTCAGGAGTTCCTCTAGTCTCTATTGGTCTAGTAAGTCTGGCCTTTTTTAGGAATTGGAATTTTGTTCTACATTTTTCTCCCATTCTATCCCGAATCTTCTGTTGTGTCCCTGGTCAGAACAGTCGATGGTGGTAGCTGGGCACCATCTAGTTCTTCTGGTCTCAGGCTAGAAGAAGCCATGGTTCATGTGGGCTGTTATTCCCGTGGACTAGTTTCTTTTTTGAGTTTTTGATTTCCTTCAATCTCTTTTGCTCCAAACGAGAAGAAACCAATAGTTGTGTCTTAGAAGGCCGCTTCCAAGCTTTTAACACACCAGACGCTACTCACCAAACTAGGACATAGAACATTATCTTTATGAACTATGTTATGCCAATTGACTGAGTTGTCCCATGAGACTATGGTCCTAAGCCTTTTAACCCAGTAAAGTAATCCCTCGAGATGAACTCTCTGCTTTTAAAGGGCTCTTGTAATTAGATTAGGCCTTATCTTAAGGTCTGCTGTGCCATATAACATCACCTAATTGTAAGAGGAAACTCCATCGTATTCACAGCCCTGGGGTTATGCAGAGCCTTGGCGCTCATCTTAGAATTCTGCCTACCATATCCTCCTTGGTCAGAAAACCAAACCAAAAACCAAACCTGTTGCTGTCGATTCCAACTCATAGTGACCCTGTAGGACAGAGTAGAACTGCCTCATAGGGTTCCAAGGAACGGCTGGTGGATTCAAACTGCCGACCTTTTAGTTAGCAGCTGAGCTCTTACCCACTGTGCCACCAGAGTTCCCCTTGGTCAGAAGTATCACTTATTTTCCATGTTAGAAATTGACTTTCCATGTTAGAAAACCAGAAATCGAATTGAATAGTTCTCAGTCATCTGATAATTCTCCAGCAGTGGAAGCTCTAATAAATACTGCTGTCTGTGTCCCACCCCCAGAGATCCCGATTTAATTGGTCCAAGTAGGACCTGGGCATGTGTACATTTGAAAAGCTCCCCAGCGCATTCTAATGTGCAGCCAGGGTTGAGAACCACTGCTTTAAAGTGTCTGGGGTTGAGATGACCGATCTAACTCATTGGCCTGAGGCTGAATACATTGGACTTCCTGGGCATCTGCATAGTCTGCTTCACTGGTTCATTTGTTTTCACACTTTCTTCGATTTATCCAACACATTGCCTTGGAATGACTCTGCTGTTTTTCAGTTCAATCAGGTAAGAACCCAGAATCTGATGGTTGAAAATGGAAGTAATCTGGGACATGGTAGTGTAAATCATGGACTATGAGAGGATGAGACAAAATCATTGATCCCTCCTCCTATTTCAACTTGTATTACGTGGGTGGCTTTGTGGATGGAAGGGGATGGGAGAAGTCTAGAGAAAACACTGATCTACAGGAATTTGTAAAACCTTTGTAAAGTTTCATTCTTGGACTCAGAAAGAGCCTGGGATACCATCTGACTCCCACGTGGTAAGTGCCATGTGGGCAATAAGTATCCCAAGATTCTTTGAACCAAAGCGTTCCTGCGTTTCTGTTATGAGTCCCAGGACTCTAAGGAGCCATGACTCTTGGGGGTGGCAGGTTGGACTGACATGTGTCTCAGTATCAGTGACACAAAAGCTTACTTCACATGAGATCATCTTTGCATGAGATGAGTTAATCATAGTCCTTCTTCAAAAGCCAACTTGAGTGTTGGTTTCCAGAAGGCCGAGTTCCAGTTTCCCATGGTCCTGATCCTCAGTGCACCTCGCAGGGAGATGATCACTCAGTAGGTGCACTTTAGCTCCTGAATATTTCAGTAAACCACGGAAACTCCACAATTTGCTTATGTCCACCATCAGAAATGGTTAACCTACAAAACACACAGAACTGAGGTTTCTTCCATTGGCTTTCTTAGAGCTGTAAGATATGAACCACAAGGGCATAAGAGACAGGTGGGCACTGGAAAAGGACTGAAATAACATGGACACCCCCTGGTGCCATGTCACTCTGGGAAGAGACTGCGCTATCCTGGGTGTAACAGATGACTTTGGGCTGTAGTCTCCCTGGCAGCCGCTTGGCTGGGTCCTTCCCAAGATCCCTGCACAGATCACCTCCCTGACAACCAGTATCTTGGCATGATCCTGATGAACGTTACTTCTAAAGCTCTGAGACGGTAATTCTGCCAGAGTTGACCTATCCTGGTAGCACAGTCAACTAGGACACCACTTGAATTTGAAAGCCTCAACCATCCCAAGGATGATAGCAGTAAAAATCCAGGCAGATCATGCTACTTTTCAGAAACATCAAATAGCAGGATTATGCCATGCTTGTCTTATCTGGGTGTCTTTGTTCCATTTTTTCCCCATGATTTCTTTTGTTGTCCTTATAGAAACAATATAAACAAGATTTTTATGCTAAAAGAAAGGATTACAAGAGGGTACAATTTCCACTGCTTATGAAAGTGGAGGGACCTAGTCCTAAGGCTTTTGCTGGAAGGAAGCCCTGTTTCTATTTCCATTGGAAGGTTCTCAAAGAAACCTAAGGAAGATCCCCCAGAGCTATGATGTTTGCCTTCTTGCCCTTCATAACACCAGTTGATCCCCACACAGATACATTGCATGGAATGCCATGAGATAGATACATGTCATGGAGCCTTTTTCTTCAGCTTTCTTTCTTGCTAATTCGGGAACATGCCATTCTTTCAACAGAAAGCAGGTCTGCTAATTGCGCCGGACAGCCTGACTCAGAGCCACGTGTGCCGTGTGAGCGGGGGAGCGTGCCAGCGAGGCCCTTTCTATCCACACTCATGTGTGGACTTGATATTGCACCAGCTTCTCAGCTCCCCCGTCCTGTTTTAGTGTCTGATTTGGGTTTTCATCATCTGCCAGAAATAAGCAAGTGTTTTTACAGGGTAGGAGGCTTTAGGCCATGAAGAGTTTTAGGAAAACTGTCAGACAGAGCAATAAATTGTTTTCTTTCTGTCTGATGCTGACTTTACTTCCTGGATTTATAGACTATTGAGTCAGCCTGAATTAAACAGAGACCTATGTAGGTTTGCAGGCATTGCTAATGGTGATCATATTAATGGCATTTATTAAAAATCCCTCCCTTATGACCAGACATTCATATGCATAATAATCCTGCCCCATGACCAGGGGCAAGAGCACTGAACAGGGCGTCAAGAGGCCCAGGTTCTAATCTTGACCCTGCCACACACTAGCTGCGCTGTGATGGGCAGAGACTTTTTGAACTTCTTCTCTTCCTTCTTTAAACTTCTCTGAACCTCTCTTTCTTCACTATAAAGTCAATCTCTTGGGCCACATGATCTACCTCAAGTCTCTTCCAACATTTACAATTCTAAATAGGTACAAATGCCCAAGAACTCACTTGGACAAATTAAAAAAAAAAAAAAAAGAAAAGAGAAAATAAAAGAAAAAAATTAAAAAGAACCAAATCAGTAGTTCAGGGCTTCTTTGGTTTGCTAGCCTTTTCGTTCTGACTACCATGTTTCTTCTCTGAATTTCGTGAGAAGGATAGAAGATTTTTTAAAAAAGAAAAGGAATGGTAAAGGACAAAAATGGAAAGCAGAAGCACAGGAAGGGAAGAGGCGAAGAGGAGGTGCCAGAGAGCGCAGAGGCAGAAGCAACTGCCCCCAGTCCTGCTGTTTCCCTCTTCTGCCAGTACCAGTTGCCATCAAGTGGACGCCAACTCACAGTGACCCCATGTGTGTCAGAGTAGAACTGTGCTCCATAGGGTTTTCAGTGACTGATTTTTCAGAAAGAGATAGCCAGCCCTTTTTTCTGAGGCTCCTCTGGGTCAACTTGAACCTCCAACCTTTCTGTTAGCAGCCGAGCACGTTAATCGTTTACACTACCCAGGGACTCCCTTCTGCCAATCACCCTGCAAATTGTGGCAGAGCACACCGGTATGAGATGATGTGAGCTAACCCAGCAGCATTTCACTCACATACAGGCCATAATATCATCCACTTCAACAAATGTTTCCAGAATTTCTTCTTTGTCTGTGAGGAATGGCAGCCTCAGGCCTGAGGAACTGCAGAGTGTGGAGGAGACAAGCCTTCACAGAGAACACAATCTCCAGAAGCAGGAAGCAGAGATTAGAGCCCTGGGTGGTGAGCTAGGGCAGGACGCCCCAGAGCAGGCAGGGAGAACATGGACCTGTGTGGGCCGAGGTCATCCTGGAGGGTGCAGGGGAGAGGTAGGACTTGATTGACCTTGAGGACTGGGTGGCGGGGATGTATGTAGAGAGGAAAGAAGGGGAAGGACCTTCTAGATCGATCCATTCCTTCTCCTGACCCTGCTCCATCCCATGGCAGGGGCCTTTTGGGGGATAGCCCCTCAACTTGTCTTCAGATGCTTAAAAACTAGTTGCCATTAAGTTGATTTCCCACCTGCAGTGTTTGTGTCAGAGTAGAACTGTGCTCCCTAGGGTTTTCAAGACAATGACCTTTCTGAAATAGATCGCCAGGCCTTTCTTTCGAGGTACCTCTGGGTGGACTCGAATTGCCAACCTTTTGGTTAGTAGCCAGGTACTTAACTGTTTGTACCACCTAGGGACTCCTCAGATACTCAGCTATCATTTTAAATCGACCCACATGTATGTCATCAGTGAATGAACCAGCATTTTGTCTTCAGAAAGGACTCTTCGTCCAGCACAGTGAACATTCATTCCTAAGTCCTGTTAATGTGGGGCTAATTTCCTGATAGACTTCGTTAAACTTTGTCCATGAAGACCTTTTAGTCTGCAGCAGATTTCTCCAGGTTCAACTGACAGGCTTATCCTTTCATGGGAGGTTTCACATTGTTCATCGTGAGATGATCCTACTAAAATATGGATGATTTACGGCCTCCTTCTCCATTCCTCCAACTCTGGAGATCTGTTTTTAGGTAAGGAGGGTAGAAAGTACAAAAAGAGAGAAGATAAACTCTTTTTTATTGTTGTTTCAGTTTCACTCACTGTAAGAATCAGACCCTAAGAATCAGAGAGGCAAATAAATGGTTGGACATCTGCCCTGGGGGCCAGTTCACTCGCTCACTCTCTCTTGGTCTCGCTCTCTCGTGCTCTCATTCTCTCTCTCTCACACATACATCAGAAAACTACGGTTTAGAAAAAGACCCAAAGCACATTTTTCAGTACTTTAGCTTCACTTATGTGTGGGTTAAAGACGGTGCACTAGTGAAAAGACAGCCCACAGAATGGAAGAAAACATTTGCAAATCATATGCCCAACAGGGGACCTGTATCCAGAAATATAAAAAAAAACTTAAAATTTAACAAATAAGACAACCCAATTTCAAAATGGGCAAAAGATTTGAATAGACATTTCTCCAAAGAAGATATACAAATGACCAATAAGCACATGATATCAAGCTCAACATCATTAGTCATTAAAAACCCATTGCCATCAAGTTGATTCCAACTCATAGCAACCCTACAGGACAGAGTAGAACTGCCCCATAGGGTTTCCAAGGAGTGACTGGTGGATTTGAACTGCTGACCTTTTGGTTTGCAGCCATAGCTTGCCGTAGCTCTTAACCACTGTGCCACCAGGGCTCCTCATTAGTCATTAAGGAAATGCAAATCTACAGTGAGATAACCACTTCACACCTACTAGGATGGCTATAATCAAAAAGACAGACAATAACAAGTGCTGGTAAGGATGTGGAGAAGTTGGAACCCTCAAATGCTGCAGGTGGGAATGTAAAATGGTGCAGCTACATTGGAAAACAGTCTGGCAGTTCCTCAAACAGTTAAACACAGAGTTGCTATAAACCAAAACCAAACCTGTTGCCATGGAATTGATTCCAACTCATAGCAACCCTATAGGACAGAGCAGAACTGCCACATAGGGTTTCCAAGGAGCGGCTGGTGGATTCAAACTGCCACCTTTCTGGTTAGCAGATGAATGCTTAACCACTGTGCTAGAGTATCATGGATTGAATTGTGTCACCCAAAAATAAGAATCAATTTGGCTAGACCATGATTCCCAGTATTGTGTGGCTATCCATCATCTGCGGTGATTATCCTGTGTTGTAAATCCTATCTCTATGATATTAATGAGATGGGATTAGTGGCAGTTATGTTAATGATGTAGGACTCAATATGCAAGATTAGATTGTGTCTTAAGCTAGTCTCTTTTGAGATATAAAAGAAGCGAGCAGAGAGACATGAGGACCTCATACCACTAAGGAAGAAGTGCCGGGAGCAGATCGTGTCCTTTAAACCCAGGGTCCCTGTGCTGAGAAACTCCTCAACAGGGGAAGATTGATGACAAGGACCTTCCCCTGGATCTGGCACCCTGAATTCAGACTTATAGATTCCTAGACTGTGAGAGAATAAATTTCTGTTTGTTAAAGCCATCCACTTGTGGTATTTTTGTTATAGCAGCTCTAGGTAACTAACACACAGAGTTACTATCAAAACCAAAAACCAAACCCGTTGCCATCAAGTCGATTCCGACTCATAGCGACCCTATAGGACAGAGTAGAATTGCCCCATAGGGTTTCCAAGAAGTGGCTGGTGGATTCAAACTGCTGACCTTTTGGTTAGCAGCCAAGCTCTTAACCACTGCGCCACCAGGGCTCCGGAGTTACTATATGACCCCACAATTTTACTTCTAGGTGTATGCCAAGAAAAACAAAAACATATGTCCACACAAAAACTTGTACATGAATGCTTATAGTTGCCTTATTCATACACCCACCCACCCTACTGCTGTCGAGTTGATTCCAACTCATAGCGACCCTATAGAACAGAGTAGAATTGCCCCCTAGGGTTTCCAGGGAGCAGCTGGTGGATTCGAACTGCCAGCCTTTTGGTTAGCAGTTGTAGCTCGCCATAGCTCTTAACCACTGTGCCACCAGGGCTCCTATTCATGATAGCAAAAAAAAAATGGAAACAACCCAAATGTCCATCAACTGGTAAATGGATAAGTAAAATGTATGTACACACCAAAAAAAACAACCCAAACCCATTGCTGTTGAGTCAATTCTGACGCACAGTGACCCTATAGGACAGAGTAGAAAGAACTGCCCCATAGTGTTTCTAAGGAGTGCCTGGTGGATTTGAACTGCTGACATTTTGGTTAGCAGCCATAGCCATCAGGGTTTCCATATATACACACGGTGGAATATTATTCAGGAATAAAAATGAATGAAGTATTGACACAGACTACAACATGGATGAGCCTCAAAAACATTATGCAACATGAAAGAAGCCAGTCACAAAAGATCACATATTGTGTGATTCCATTTATATGAAATGTCCAGAATAAGCAAACCTATGGAGACAGAAAGTGAATTAATGGTTGTCTAGAGCTCGGGGGTTGGGAAGAAATGAGGAGTGACTGCTAATGGGTACTGAGTTTCTTGAAGTGATGAAAATGTTCTGGAATTAGATTATCGGTAGTGGTTGCGCAACTTTATGAATCTACTAAAAACCAATGAATTGTACACTTTAAAAAGTGGTGCATCACCATCAATAGACGAATGGATAAACTAATTATGGTATATTCACACAATGGAATACTATACTACGATAAAGAACAACGATGAATCCTTGAAACATCTCACAACATGGATGAATCTGGAAGGCATTATGCTGAGTGAAATTAGTCAGACGCAAAAGGACAAATATTGTATGAGATCACTATTATAAGAACTCAAGAAAAGGTTTGAAAACATTCTTTGATGATTATGAGGGTGGGGAGGGAGGGAAAGGGGTATTTGCTAACTAGATAATAGGTAAGAATTATCTTGGGTGAAGGGAAGGACAGCACACAATACAGGGGAAGTCAGCACAACTGGACTAAACCAAAAGCTAAGAAGTTTCCTGAATACAGCCAAACACTTGAGGGACAGAGTAGCAGTGGTGGGAATTTGGGGACCATGGTTTCAAGGGACATCTAGGTCAGTTGGCATAAAAAAGTCTATTAAGAAAATGTTCTGCATCCCACTTTGGTGAGTGGCATCTGGGGTCTTAAAAGCTAGCAAGCGGCCGTCTAAGATGCATCAATTGGTCCCAACCCACCTGAAGCAAAGGAGAATGAAGAAAGCCAAAGACACAAGGAAAATAATTAGCCCAAGAGAGAGAAAGGGCCACATAAACAGAATCCGTCAGCCTGAGGCCAGAAGAACTAGATGGTGCCCGACTACCACCAATGACCGCCCTGACAGGGAACACAACAGAGAGCCCCGGATGGAGCAGGAGAAAGGTGGGGTGCAGAACTCAAATTCTAGTACAAAGACCAGAATTAATGGTTTGATTGAGACCAGAGGGACCCCAGAAGACATGGCCCCTGGACTCTCTGTTAGCCCAAAACTAAAACCATTCCCGAGGCCAACTCTTCAAACATTAGACTGGACTATGGGACATAAAATGATACTCATGAAGAGAGCGCTTCTTAGCTCAAGTAGATATGTGAGACTAAATGGGCAGCTCCTGTCCAGAGGTGAGATGAGAAGGCAGAAAGGGACAGCAGCTGGTTGAATGGACACGGGAAATCGGGTGGAAAGGAGGAGTGTGCTATCACAGTATAGGGAGAGCAACTGGGGTCACATAACTATGTGTATAAATTTTTGTATGAGACACTGACTTGAACTGTAAACTTTCACTTAATGAACAATAAAAAAGAATAAAAATGGTGCACCAGAAAAAAATCCCAAATATTTGTCCCACTTTTGCCTTCTGACGGACATGAAAAATGAAGGGACAGAAATCAAATGACAATGACTCAACTGCTGCCACTTTCTAACGCAGTCCTTCAGGATGGTTAAAATCAGCACCCATCTGTTTCCCTGAACTAGTTGTTTTGGCATAAATGATCAAAGGGGAGAGCATGTCCCACAGTTGATTCTGACTCATGGTGACCCCATGGGCGTCAGAGTAGAACTATGCTCCATAAAGTTTTCAACTGCTGATTCTTTGGAAGCAGATCGCCAGGACTTTCTTTCAAGGCACCTCTGGGTAGATTCCAACCACCAGCCTTCTAGTTAGTAGCCAGCGCTTAACCATTTGTACCACCCAGGGACTCTGTACATAAAAAAAAAAAAAAAATAGTGGTTACATTAGGGTGTTGGGATGGCAGGTGGTATTTTTCTTTTTTTTCCCAGTTTTTCTGTAATATGCTTTTATTGCTTTTAGGATAAAATAATAAAACCATTTTAAAATCACTAAAGAATTAAAATGGTGCTTTATCCTTATGGAAAATAATTATGACTATGAATTATTGCCTGGGATTTTGGCTGTCTAGAACAGTGCTTCTCAAACTTGAATATGCACACACATCACATGGTGTTATGGATTGAATTGTGTCCCCCAAAAATGTGTGTCAGCTTGGCTATGCCATGATTTGCAGTATTGTGCCATTGTCCACCATTTTGTGATCTGATGTGATTATCCTATGTGTTGTAAATCCTAACCTGTATGATGTTAATGAGGCAGGATTAGAGGCAGTTATGTTAATGAGGCAGGACTCAATCTACAGGATTAGGTTGTATGTTGAGTCAATCTCTTTTGAGATATAAAAGAGAGAATCAAGCAGAGAGGAGGGGGACCTCATACCACCAAGGAAGAAGTGCCGGGAGCAGATAGTGTCCTTTGGACCCAGGGTCCCTGCACTGAGGAGCTCCTAGACCAGGGGAAGATTGATAACAAGGACCCTCCCTCTGAAGTGATAGAGAAAGCTTTCCCCTGGAACTGGTGCCCTGAATTCAGACTTTTAGCTTCCTAGACTGTGAGAGAATAAATTTGTTTGTTAAAGCCATCCACTTGTAGTATGTCTATTACAGCAGCACTAGATAACTAAGACACATGGGGATCCTGGGAAAAGGGAGATTCTGCTTCAGTAGGTCTAGGGTGAGGCCTGAGATTCTAACACACTCCCAAGTGATGCTGATGCTGCTGGTCCATGGACCCCAGTAACCATTGCCTTCGAGTCAATTCTGACTCATAGCAACTCTATAGGACAGAGTAGAACTGCCCCATAGGGTTTCCGAGGAGCTGTTGCTGGATTCGAACTGTTGACCTTTTGGTTAGCAGCTGAGCTCTTAACCACTCTGCCACCGGGGTCTTCATGGACCCCACTTCTTGTTGTTAGGTGCCATCGAATCGTTTCCAACTCATAGCGACCCTATGAACAACAGATCGAAACACTGCCCGGTCCTGCGCCATCCTCACAATTGTCACTATGTTTGAGCCCATTGTCGCAGCCACTATGTCAATCCATCTCTTTGAAGGTCTTCCTCTTTTTCTCAAACCTTCTCCTTTACCAAGCATGATAAAGGTCTGAGTTTCCTGAGAGAAATTGTCTAAAAAGAAACACTTATTGAGGAATACTAAAGGCAGGAAAAGGTTCCTATAAATTAGTATCATGGACAGCCAAGTAGCTAAACTTCTACCAAGTTTTTAAAAGGAAAGGCACGTTTTTGCTCCTATTAAGTGACTTGAGTTCAGATCCTGGAACCAATTCATGGTTCCTTTCCTTTCTACAGACTGACACTCAGCTGTTGGCTTTCACAGAATGAAGCTATCAAGAATCCAGAGACCTTTGCTGTGAAGTGTACAATGCTTGCTCACTCTCTCCCAAGGGCAAAAACTTACCTGAACCCCTTCTCCAATCTGTCAACTAAACTATCAAGTGGAGAATGTTTTCCCTCTGCCATCCTTCAGATTGCTTGTGGCCTTCATATGCTGCTCTCATGGTTTTGCCACACCATTCAGATGGTGGACGTATGAGTTTCCTATGGCTGCTGTAACAAATTACTACCAACTTAGTGGCTTACAGCAACACAAATGTATTCGCTTATAGTTTTGAGGTTACAAATCTAAAATCAAGGTGTTGGCAGGACTGCATTCCTTCTGGAGATTTCAGGGGAGAATCCTTCCTCCATCTTCAAAGTGCATGATTCCAATCTCGGATTCCGTCGTTTAGTCTCCTTTTTCTGACTCTCATCTTCTTGTGTCCCTTTTATAAGGGCCCTTGTGATTACATTGGGCTCACTCAGATAATCCAGAATAATCTCCCCATCTCAAAACACCTAACTTAATCACATCTGCAAAGTCCTTTTTGCCATGTAAGATTACATATTCACAGGTTCTGGGAATTAGGACGTGGAGATCCTTGGGGGAACACTATTCAGCATACCATAGTGGTCTGTATTCAACCCATAGCCACTTACTGAGTTTTCTTTATGTTAATTGTTTGACATCCAGGGTTGGCCGCAGTCAAAAGTTATCAACCATACACTGTTAAATGCTAACTCAAGAAAGCACGCTGTATTAGTTTCCTCTTACTATTAAACAACCACAAACTTGGTGTTAGGTGCCGTTGAGTTAATTCCAACTCATAGTGACCCTTTGTACAACAGAACAAAACACTGCCCAGTCCTGGGCCATCCTCACAATTGTTACTGTGTTTGAGCCCATTGATGCAGCAACTGTGCCAATCCATCTCATTGAGGGTCTTCCTCTTTTTAGCTAACCCTCTTCTTTACCAAGCATGATGTCCTTCTCCAGGGATCAGTCCCTCGTGATAACATGTCCAGAGTAAGTGAGACAAAGTCTCGCCATCCTTGCTCCTAAGGAGCATTCTGGCTATACTTTTTCCAAGACAGATTTTTTTGTTCTTCTGGAAGTCCATGGTATATTCAATATTCTTAGCCAACACCACAATTCAAAGGCATCAGTTCCTCTTCAGTCTTCCTTATTCATTGTCCAGCTTTTGCTGGACGTTGCTTGCTGAAAGTGAAGCGGACTTGAAGCACTCATTGATGAAGATCAAAGACTACAGCCTTCAGTATGGACTGCACCTCAACATAAAGAAAACAAAAATCCTCGCAACTGGACCAGTAAGCAATATCATGATAAATGGAGAAAAGGTTGAAGTTGTCAAGGATTTCATTTTACTTGGATCCACAATCAATGCCCATGGAAGCAGCAGTGAAGAAATCAAATGACATATTGCATTGAGCAAATATGCTGCAAAATACCTCTTTAAAGAGTTAAAAAGCAAAGATGTCACCTTGAGGACTAAGATGTGCCTGACTACAAACTTAGCAGCTTAAAACAACCCAAATTTATTGTCTCACAGATTTTGTAAACCAGTTACAGCAAGGCTGGCTTCTCTGCCCGGGGACTCACAAAGTGGAAATCAATACGTCAGCAGCAGGCCTGTGTTCCTTTCCGGAGGCTCTGGGGAAGAGTCTGCTTCTGAGCTCATTCAGGTTGTTGGCAGAATTCAGTTCCTTGTGGTTGTAGGACTGAGGTCCCTGTTCCTCACTGGCTATCAGCTGGGGACCTTTCTCTGCTGTTACCGGCCACCCATGTTCCTTCTCACGTGGCCCCTCCATCTTCAAAATAGTGTCCTCCCGCTTTGAATCTTTCTGACTCTCTCTTCTGCCCTCCTCTTCTCCCACCAGCTGGGGAAAGGTCTCTGCTTTTAAGGGCTCACATTAGATTAGATGGCCCAGATAATCTTTTTAAAGTCAACCATGCCATATCACATAACACAATCACAGGGATGAGAGGATTTCGAATTTTGAGGAGCCATTTTTAGAATTCTGACACAAACACACAACAGCATCCCCCTACCCCCACATTTTGTAAGTGACAAAAAGCAGCCTCTGAAAGATGGAGTGATCCAGTACAGCAGATGCTGTTGGTGCCCCATCTATACCCCTAGGGCCTTACCTCTTCAGTGCTTACTGGGCAACCTACAACTGCCAGTATCTGCATCTCTTTCCCTGAAGGCTTTCTCTAAAGCCATGAAATTCACTCTGCCTGAAATCCTGAGGAATTATCACTCCTTGGATGCTGCCCTCAAGCAATGACTGATGTAGCTGGTGGGTAAATACCCCAGCTCCATCGGCCCTTGGGTTAGATGACCCCAAGGCGTAGATTTTATTCCAGGGCAGTGTGGTGCCAGCGCTAGCAGCATCAGCATCAATAGAGAGCTTGTTAGAAATGCATATCCATGGGTCTCACCCCAACTCACTGAATGCAAGTCAATGGAAGTGGGGCCCAGGAATCTGAGTTTCATAAGTGCTCCTGGTAATTGTGATGCCAAAGTTCCATCAAGAGACTAGGGGACCGTTGGTACTCCGGAAGGAAGGCGGTGCTTGGAGTAGAGTTCAGCCTGAACCCAGAATAAGGTCCACAGCAGTGCCAGTCAAAGTGTGATTGCAAACCAGCAGCATCGCTCAGAGATTGCTAGAAATGCAGATTCATGGGCCCCACCCCAGACTGGCTAAATCAGAATTCTGCCTTTTAACAAGCATCGCAGGTGATTCTGATGTACACTAATGTTTGAAAAGCACTGCTCTGATCAGAAGAGAACAGATTCATAGAGGGCTACAGCAAAGCCATCCTCTGTGTGGCTTTGCGGTCAGAATGGCTGCCTCATCTTGCTCTCCATTGTTATTAGCTGTGTGAGCGTGGGCAAGTTACTTCTTTGTTCAGTGCCCTGGTTTCCTCATCTAACTGTATAATAAGGATGATCTAACATACTTTAGTACCCCCGTGATTATTTCAGGGAATCGATAAAACAATCCATATCAAATTATGGCTTACTGAAGCACGCATTCCAGGGGACCCTCAGGGATTCCTTTCATTAACCTTTGGAACTTCATGGGTTAATGGGATGAGTACCACCAGGACCCTCAATAAACACTGGTCCATTAGATTTCAGGTGCCACTATTACATATTAACAAGGACCATTTTAGATATTGACTGTGGTTGGCTAGATAATGGCCTCCCCAAGTATGTTCCTGACCTAATCCCCAGAACCTGTGAATGTTACCTTCTATGGCAAAAGGGACTTCGCAGTTGTGATTAAATTAAGGATCTGAGATGGGGAGATTCTCTGAGTGGGTCCAGTGCAACCACAGGATCCTGATAAGAAGAATGCAGGTAGAGTTTGAAGAGAAGGCAATGTGATGTCAGAAGCGGAGATTAGAGTGATGTGCTTTAAAGATGGAGGAAGGGGGCCAAGAGCTAAGAAATACAGGCAGCCACCAGAAGCTGAAAAAGGCAAGGAAATGGAATTTCCCCTAGTGCTTCCAGAAAGAACCAGCCCTCCCCGCACCTTGACTTTATCTCAGTGAAACTGATTTTTGACTTCTGACCTCCAGAACTGTAACAAAATAGATTTATGTTGTTTTTAGCCACTAACTTTGAGCAATAGGAAATTAAGACACTGCCTTAACTGAGGCCCACGTTAGCATGCAGCAGAATCACCCAGAGCCCACCCCTACCTCCAGAGTTTCTCCTTCCTGAGGTCTGGGGTGAGGCTGTGAATCTGCATTTCTAACAAGCTCCCAGATGCTGCTGATACTGCTGGTTCAGGGCCCACACTTTGAGCACCAGCGACCTGAGGAGCATGATAAAATCTGGACACCCTGGTGGGTAACTTTTTATTCGGGAGGTCAGGAGCCTGCCTTTTCACAGGCATCCTCGGGTGGTCCTACCAAGTGGCTGCCAGTCACATTTGGAGACCGGAAACTTTACCTGAGCAGCTTCAAGCAAGGGAACATCTGATTGTCTGGCAGGCCAATGGCAGAAAGAGGCGTTGAGGCCCCCACACACCTCCTAATCCATCCCCCAGGAGTGGTCACTCGATGTACTTCCAAATCAGTTAACCCAAATGGCCATTAAATAGGTTGTTAGGGTCATCAGGGCTTTTGCTTCTTGGGGTGTCTGCCATTCACGGAGCGTCTCTCATCCAGGGGATCTACAGAGATATCATTTGGTGTTGTGGGAGCCTTAAGCACGGGCAAGAACATAGCCTCACCATCTCAGCTTGTATATTGAAAGCTCTGCCCACTGAGGAGATACTCATGCAGAGCAGGGACCAAGAGACATGTGGCAATAGACATATCTAGGACCACTGGTGGTTGAGTGGTAGAGTGCTTGCCTTCTGTGACAGTTAAGATTGTGTGTCAACTTGGCTGGGCCATGATTCTCAGTGTTTATATGTAGTCACCTCCATGATGGGATCTGCTGTGGAGTTTCCTTGGGCATGTGGCCTGCATCTGAATATAAGCAGACATTCTGGCTTTTGCCTGCTCTGGATCCTGCAGCTGGCTCCCGTTCATCTGACCTCCGGTTCTTGGGACTTGAGCTAGCAGCTTACCTGCTGATCTTGGGGTTTGTTGATCTTCACAGCCTGTGAGCAAGAGCCCTGCTCTCCAACCTGCCAGTCTTGGGTTTGCCAGCCCCTGCAGCTACGTGAATCAGGAGAAGCCTCTATCCTGATCCATGGACTTGGGACCTTCCAGCCTCTACAACTGCATGAGCCATTTCTTTGATATAAATTTCTCTCTATATATATATTTATATGCTTTACTGGTTTTGTTTCTCTAGAGAACCCAGCCTAAGACACCTTTCAAGCAGGAGACCCGGGTTTGATTCCTGGCCAATGCACCTCATGCAGAGCCACCACTCATCTGTCAGTGGAGGCTTGCATGTTGCTATGGTGCTAAACAGGTTTTAGCAGAGCTTCCAGTCTAAGATGGACTAGGAAGAAAGGTCCAGAGATCTGCTTCCTAAAATCAGCCAGTGAAAACCCTGTGGATCACAGTGGTCTGATCTGAAACCAATCATGGGGATTGCACAAGACTGGGCAACATTTCATTTCATTGTGCATGGGGTCACCATGAGTTGGGGGCCAACTCAGTGGCAGCTATCAACACAACAACATGGCCCAGTAGACACTATCACTTGGCCTTATCATACTGAAAAGCAGAAAGGGCAGGGAAAAGTCACCCCAAGGCAATGCCACTCTTTGGCTTTCTGTGAGAGCCTCGAGGGATGCCAGCTCTCTACAGTATGGCTGGCCTGTCAACATGAAGAGCGGAATAAGAAAGCACAAGTACAGCCTGACAAGCAATGCAAGTCGGGGGCCCAGAGCTGGTAGAAATTGGAGGAGGAAATGGAAGCACCAAAAAAAAAAAAAAATTGAGGAGGAGGAGGAATAAGAAAATCAGAGGACAGATTGAGAACAGTCAGTGATTATGAGTAAGACTTGGGAACGGTGCAGGAGACAACTGTTGTGTGGTCTGAGCCAAGGACGGTGCGGGTGGAGGAATGTGGTTTGTGCAGCCGGTGACTCCTGTCACAGCAATCGGGGCTGTACCTCACTGCTTGTCCCCCACCTCAGAGTCTCCCTTTACATACATGTGGGCATAACCGTACATCACCTGCTGTGAGAAGCAATGAGCTGCTAAATGGTTTGATCTTTCAGGAAGAAAAGGCTCTCCAAAAGAATATTTCAATTCATGCTGGGCTTAAAACTCCACTCCAGGAATAAAACCCTTTTTCTTGTGATTAAACCTTAATGAAATAAGACAACCAAAATAAAATAACACTGACTGTTATCAGAAAAAGGAGAGGTGTAAGGATGTGTAAATTCATGTACATGTGTCTTCAGCCATCTGTATAGAAACATAAAGTGACAGTTTTCAGGTCACTGTCCAGTGGGAAGGCATTCTTGGGACACAAACACACACCCATGCACACAAACTAATATGAATAAGCCGACAAAGCTGCCTTCTGAAGAAGCGAAGCATAAGGAGTGAGGAAGAGGCAGGATTATCCCTGCTCCATCCTGCCAGGGCCACACTGCCCCTCGATAAGCAATTGTTATTTATCGAGCACTTTCTGAAGAGCAAGGCTTTGCACTACACCCCTTAGGTGCATCGACTCATTTCATCTTCCTAACAAACCTTTCAGAGAGGCACGATTCTTCTCCCCATTCTGGAGAGGAGGAAGGCTGTTCAAACAGGTTAACATCACTTGCCTGAAGTCTTGCTGCTCACAGGAAGCCAGGGGCAGAACTTGAACCCAGGCCCACCTGACTTCGAAGACCCTGCTCTTAGCTGAATCTCCAGGTTTCCCTTCTTAGCCATGCATATTTTGCTGGAGCAGACAGCCCATCCAGCATCACCACCTGCCATTCTGCTAGGATGGGATAAGTAACCTCTCCAGGGAGGTGGTTAGGTTCAAGTGGGCCAACCAGGAGATGAGACACGATGCCACAGGCATTGGGAAGCGGTGGGAGAAGCATCCTCAGAGGCCTGGCCCTGAAGGTAGACCCATGATGCCAAGGCATACCCAGCAGTGTGGCGAAGGAACCCTGTGCACAGCCACTGCAAAGAGCTGCACTTCTGCAGAGGAAGAGGAGCCTGGCTCTTTAGGACGGCCAATCTGCTCTCATCACCCACGCAAAACTCCGTAGGAAAGTGGCAACCAAACGGAGAAGCAGGATTAATCGTCCCTCAGCAGCCTTATGCCTACATACTTATTTCTGGTCCTTTGCTGTGGTACAAAGGATGTGCACACTGAAAGGTCGATTAGCAAATCAGCTTCCTAAGTGGTATTTTGCTTGATAAGTTTAAATCACAAAACCACTGCTTTCAAATGCGTGCGTGGCAGAGAACTACAGGGACCTGTGAAGGGCAATGGGCGTGCTATTCAGTGGTGAAAAATAATGCAGTGCTTTATCATTGCTTCAGGAACAGTCATTTGACAGTACAAAGAAAAAATTAACTAAGATACAGTTCTCTGGGGGATGTAGTTATGATTATTCTAAAGCAGTCATTACTCATTTTACATATTGAGACATTGCGCCCCAAATATGACCTGTTTGGAGATAGAAAGCTACTTCAATGTAATTCTCTTAAAGGATTCTGATTCTTTATCTCTGATTCAATTGCATTTTAAGAAATCAAAGGGAATATAGTGGAGCTTTTAAAACTGGAATTAGGGCTTTTGATTGCCTTGTTTAAAAAAAAAAGACATTATGTAGGTTGACTGATTTGCTAATATTTTATCCTTGTGTGTGTGCTGTGCTTTTATTTGTGACCCATGAAGCACAAAGGATATTTTTAAAATTATGACTAGACAAAGGAGGGACAAAGAATGGATTGAAGTACAGTTTGGGGCAGCTCAGATGCAGGGAAGGAGGAATTATCTACCTCCTGTTTTGCTTCTGCCTTCAACAAGGAGCAAAAATTGAAAAGAAAGAACAAAATGTAAAGCGGATACCATTATGAAGGGGGAACTGAGGTTAAATTGAATGTGGGAAAGAGAAAAATACCAAGTAACTATTATTTAAATCCTCATAACAACCCTACAAAGGGGCTGTTATCCTCGGTTTACAGATTGGGAAACTGAGGCTCAACTAATAAGTACCCAAGCCGAGGTTTGAACCCAGGTCTGCCTGTTCTTTATATTCATTCATTCATTCACTCATTCATTCAACAAATATTCAGTGAGGGGCTGAGGACACAGCGCAGAATAAGGGAGAAGAGTCCATCCCTGTCTTCCTTGCCTCCTAGTCACCCTGTTGGTGAGGGAGGGGTTCTTGCCCTAGTGTTATGAAGATAACTGAACACATGACACCTAACACTGGACAAATGAGATCTACAGCAGTTTATTAGTCACATATACTCACAGCCCAGAAAAGGAGGATACCACATGCCATGCAAGGCCACATGGAGGTTGCACTTAGGAAAAGAGTGACCAACCAGGGGCTCTAGGAGTCAGGCTTTATAGTAACAAGAGGGTGGGGTGCCCCCTGGATCTCAAAGGAGAATGCAATTGGCTTGTTCAAATAATTTCATGGGCTGGCAGGGAACTGAAGCCCACTACTCAGGGATATGCAGGAACTGTGCCTGGTCCCATTGATACGGTTGTTTGGTTAGGAGACCTTAACTGAGAGAGCATAGGGGGTGGGGAACTTAGAGTTAGGCCACTCGAGGTTCTCCCAATTTTACCAGATGTCATGGCAGCACATGATAGTGTACCCCAATTTTAGGGTTTACACCACAGTCCCACCTTTAAGGAGTCTCCAGGCAAGCTGGGAATGAATACCTCTTGTTCCTTTAACATGAGTTCAGGATTTTGAGCCCCTCAGTTTATATCCTTGGACTTCGCAAGACTGCAGATATAATCACAGACCTAGTGGGCCATGGATCACATAAAATGCACCAGGAGACTGGATTGAAGCAAGAGTCACAGTTTTGAAAAAAAAAAAGGAGGAAGGAAGAAAGAGAGACAGGTTGATTCAACAGAGAATAGCAATAATAAAAATAGTAAGCCTGGAGTCAGGGCTTTACCTTAAACCACGTGTTTTCAGACATTCTCTTGTGAGCCTCCTCAAACTTCCAGGAGGTAGCATGGGCCAGTAGTATTCTAATCTGCTTCTCAAAGATGAGAAAACAGGTTCAAAGGGGTTAGGTCACTTGCCCAAAGTAAACAGCAGGTCGTCTAGTCACTGCGTCATACTTCTAACTGGATGCTGGCATTGGCAGGTGGGAAAGGAAATAGACTAGGAGTCATTTTGACTCAAGTCAACAAGTTCTGGTTCTATAATGCATGTGACTTATAATCATAGCTAAGGCACTGTACCATTCTGAGTCTTAATTTTCTTTTCTGCAAAATTTGGATAATGCTTATCCTGCTTACCTCTATTTCAAGAATCCATTGGGAAAATATTCAGTGATGTATATACTGCATCTACATATGGATGATAGAATTACAACTAGGTCTCTAAGCATTTTTAAAAGAAAGAGATGATCATAGGGAACCATCATACATTAAGCCATAGCAGTTTGCCTCTGTCCCCGACTTCATTGCTTTTCTGGATCAGGTTTCTGGATGGGAGAAGAGGGGTGTGCTCCACATCCTGTCTAGACTTTGGGAAGTATTGAAGCAGAGAGAGAGCCACTCACAGGAGGGTGGTGGGGGAAAGTCCTGAACCCATGTCTTAAGCAGAAATTGTCCCACCACAGATGTTGCTTGACCTTGGTTTCAATATGGACAAGAACAGCTTCCTTCTCCGTGAGGCAATTTGTAAGCATTTTAATAAGCAAGGGTTTGCATAATTGTTGTATCTGTTCCTCTTTCTGGGGTTTAAATGGGTCACAATCATGATACATTTTGGAAGTCACCCTGTTAACAGGTGTCTGCCCCAGCTGAGCAGCTGAATAAACCTAAAGGTTAGTGTGTGCTAAACAAACGATGGTCTTTTTCCACAACAGAAGTTGTTATTCCCTCGTGGACAGCATGCAGAAATGTGTCCTGAGTGTCAGCACAATCAAGGGATTACTCAGCTGGCTGAAAACAATTGTACTCAAAGAATGTTGATCAATGAACTGAGGTCAACCTATAGGAAGAAAGATTATCAGAATCAATATTTTTATCCACAAGGTGGATGCAGATTTAGAAGACATATACCACAAAAGTAGGAGGGATAGCTAATATGATAGGGAGAAGAATCAAAAGTCAGAATGATATTTTTTATACAAACAAGAATTTAAAAGATCTTTAAGTTCAAAATTATATAAGTTCAAATGGAGGAAATATTCATTCATTTAACAAAGACTTGAGCATCTGATATGTTCTATGCACAGAGCTTACAGTCATGAACAAGACAAACAAGGTCCCTGCCCTCATGGAGCTTCCAATCTACTGGTAAAACAGAAAATTTAAATATATATATATATATATATATATATATATATATATATATATATATATATATATACACACATATATATAAATAAATATTTTATATATATGTAAATTAATATTATATATATATATATACTGGGGACCCAGAATAGCCAAAACAATCTGAAAAAGAAGAACAAAGTTGGAAGATTCATACTCCCTGATTACAAAACTTAGTACCAAGCTCTAATAATCAAAACAGTGTGGTACTATCATAAGGATAGACATAGTGATCAATGGAACATAATTGAGAGGAGAAATAAACCCATACATCTATGATCAATCGATTTTCATTAAGAATGCCAAGTCCATTCAATGGGGGAAAGAGCAGTCTCTTCAACAATGGTGCTGGACAACTGGATATACACATACCAAAGGATGAATTTGGATCCATACCTCACACCATATTTAAAAATTAACTCAAAATGGATCAACAGCCTAAATTTAAGAGCCAAAACTACAAAACTCTTAGAAGAAGACATAGGCATAAATCTTTATGATCTTGGATTTGACACCAAAAGCACAGCAATCAAAGAAAACGTAGACGAATTTGACTGCATCAAAATCAAAAGCTTTTGTGCTTCAAAGGACATTATCAAGAAAGTGAAAAGACAACCCACAGAATGGGGAAAATATCTGCAAATTATATATTTGATAAGCGTTTAGTTTCTAGACTATATGAAGAACTACTACAGCAAAATAACAAAAAGACAAACAACCCAATTAAAAAAATGGATAAAAGACTTGAATAGACATTTCTCCAAAGAGGATATACAAATTGCCAATAAGCACACAAAAGAGGCTCAACACCATTAGTCATTTTGCAAATCAGAATCACAATGAAATACCACTTCACACCTACTTAAAAAAAAAAGCTGTTGCCATTGAGTCAATTCTGACTCATGATGACTCCATATGCAGAACTGTGCTCCATAGAGTTTTCAGTGACTGGCTTTTCTGAAGTAGATCACCAGGCCTTTCTTCAGAGGCACCTCTGGGTGGACTTGAACCTCCAACCTTTCAGTTAGCAGCCAAGCTTGTTAACTATTCGTACCACCCAGGAACTCCCAGAGATATAAGAAGAGAAGCCAACAGTTTCTCTCCATCCTCTAGAAGGGATTCAGAGCCAAGTGAAACAAAGGCAAAATTTTTTGTTCTGTTTAACTTTTTTTATTATTGTACTTTAGATGAAAGTTTACAGAACAAATAGTTTCTCATTAAACAGTACACATATTGTTTTATGACATTGGTTAACAACCCCACGACATGTCAACACTCTCCCTTCTTGACCTTGGAGGAACTTTTTTTTGGTGAAAACATACATAGCCAAAGTTACACCATTTCAAACGTTTCTACATGTACAATTCAGTGACATCGATTACATTCTTCCAGTTGTGCTGCTATTCTCACTATCCTTTTCCAGATTATCCCATCACCATTATCTTCAACTCACTACCCCTAGGCTTCCCATCAAAACTTTTGAGTTGCTATTGTCAATTTGATTTCACATAGATAATTCTTTTTCTTTTTTTTTTTTGTACCTTAGATGAGGGTTTGCAGAACAAATAGTTTCTCATTCAACAGTTAGTACACATATTGCCCTATGACAATGGTTAACAACCCCACAACATGTCAACACTGTCACTTCTCAACCTTGGGTTCCCTATCACCAGCTTTCCTGTCCCCTCCTGCCTTCTAGTCCTTGTCCCTGGACTGCTGTGCCTCATCAGTCCTGTAACAAAGGCAAAATTTAGGACCAGGCACTTCCATCCCTTTCTGCATTGCAAAATCTTAGACTGTCCTGGCCCTAAAGGTTTCTGGCTGCCACAGGGGCCTCTCAGGCTCCCCAGGGGAAAAAGAGGGGGAAACAATGATAACATCACCACCACTAACATCTGCATCAATAGCTACCATTTATTGAGCCCAAAGTGAGAAATACTTTACCAGTATTATCTCATGTAACCACCACAACAACCCTATGAGGTAGGGACTGTGATTGTACCCGTTTTACAGAGAGGGTGTGTTTGGAAATCAGGTCTCAGGAGCCCGGAAGCAATACAACCCAAACACTCAATGGACACAGGAGCTTCATTTAAAAAAAAATGCACACACACACACACACACACACACACATACACACACACACAGTAACGAATAGGTCAAAAGGGTTTATAATGATGAAAAGCAAGTCTCCCACCTCTCCTCTTCCGACCTGTGGCTCCACTTCCCAGAGGCAACCTCTTTGAAATGGTTCTTGTTTTGGTTCTTCTAGAGGTACTTCTAGGGAGCCCTGGTGGTGCAGTGGTTAAAGCATGCACAGCTAACTGAAAGGTTGCCAGTTCAAACCCACCAGCTGATCTACGGGAGAAAGATGTTGCAGTCTGCTCCCATAAAGATTACAGCCTTGGAAACCCTATGAGGCAGTTCTACTCTGTCCTATAGGGTTGCTATGAGTTGGAATCGACTCCACTGCAGTGGGTTAGAGTTACTTCTGTAGTCTAGACTTACGGAAGTAGGGGCATGTTGGATATTTGTGGAGGCATTTTTGTTCCAACAATTGGGGGCACTACTGGCATTGAGTAGGCCTGGGACGGGGTGACAGGCCTTCTGCAATGCACAGGACAGTCTCCCACAATGAAGACATGTCCCCAGTCTCACTTAATTTTGCAATGTCTTTCTGGACATCTATATTGATGAAAACCCTAATTATTGGCACCTGAAAGTCCATGTTACACATAAACACAAGATATTTTTCAATGGTTTTAAGACATGCAGATTTTTCTAGGAATACAATCAGCATGTAAACTGAGAGAAGACTGCACTTCGTTTTGCTTGGAACTTTATCAAGTTTTTTGCCATTTCAGAAAATCATGATGATGATGAAGCCAATCTCGGTATTTGTAGCTGTCCCACTCATGTCCCAGCTACATTGTGCACCGCCCGGCGTCATTGTGCCTGAGCATTTACACATTGAATAGCCACTCTTCATTATAAATTACTTTCAGTTCTCCTTTATATTATAGAGAATTATATTGATTTTTTTCATTGATTTGGATTTCATTTGAGGAGAATATAAAGGGCATTACAAATGTTTGTTCTTAAACGACATCGAGTCTAATGGGGTTACAAACTATGGTTCTAATCTACCTAATATGCTTATCTCTCTCTCTAGATTTATCAACTTTAGATAAAATCTAGTGACTTCTTGATAATGAAAAATGAGGATTTAGGTCCAATATGTGACCCTAATACTCCACAGCATATTTTCTCCTTTTCAAAATGGGCGATTGAGAGCTTGACTTAACACCATGAAGAACCCATAAGTATTTTTTCTGCCTGCCTTCTCCTTTCTGCATACCTTTGTTAATGAATTTGTTTTGCTCTGTCCAGCCACCTGTGACTTATGACCCTCCACATGGAGATTAGAGCCCAGATGTCCGGTCTGTAATCTTTGGCTTGATAAGGAGAAGTCCAGCATGTATCTCTTTAGCCTGATAAGGAGTCTCTTGTAGTTATTTTGTACTGTGTAACTCATCCGGCCATCCATGGGCAGTATGCCAAAAGACACTTCTAACTCTTGTAAAAATCATATATAAGCTCTAATGTAAAATTGCCTTTCGGGACTCCATAGAGACAGCCTGCGTTGCTATCAGATTCCCTGTTGGTGACCACCACCTAAATAAACTTTCTTTCTCTTTCTGACTTGGAGTACGTTTCATTGGCTCGACTCCTCCGGGGCACAGACCCTAACTGAGCAACAAATTTTTGCGCCCAGTGTGGGGCTCGAATTACTCAGGCCCTGGTTCTGTCTCCCTAAGGACTGAGCCCCTGGGAAGGACCCAGGAAGAGAGAAGGTGTACCCCTCCTCGACTTGTGGAGGTCTGTCAACCTGTGGTGGCCCAGAGGTCTGGCAGTGGGGGAGGACTCCATGGCACCGAGCTCTGGACAGAGGGAGAAAGTTTCTATTTGCCATGGTAGGTAACTGGGCATCGGGTGGTAAATCCTCTATAAAAGCCGCAGGGGCATCAGTTCTCATAGACTCCCTCCAAGAAGAGGTGACTAGGTCCCATGAGGTTCCTCATTGCAGATGGGTACCCAGGGAAGTAAGGTTCCGGCCGAGAGTCCATTAGGTTTTATTCTTTCTAACTAGACTTGTTTTGGGGGTATATGCTAACTAAGAGACGTCTTAAAAGTTTATGTAATCAGATGCGGCCTCAATACCAGCTCCCTGATGGGGTTAAGTGGCCTTTACAATGGTTCTAGAGATTTTTGATACTATTCTGCATCTTGACTTGTTTTGTACTCAAACTAACAAGTGGAATGAAAAGCTGTATGTAGAATGTTTTATGACATTATGGCATGAAAAAAAATGGATAAAGCCTCTGTTTTAGCCCCTCTTGTGCAGGCAAGTGATGATGACAGAGTAAGAGATGAAGAACTGGAGGATGTTCTTATCATTCCCCCACCTCGAAAAACTCCCTTAGCACCCATTCGTGACCCCTCCCTGGTGGTATCAGAAGATGAGGATGGGAAGGTATTAAAGAGGGGGCAAAGGAGGTGGGACAGATATGGTCTCCCCACCCCACACTAGGAGTGGGGTTCAGTTCAGCCTAGTTCCCCTGGGAGGGTTTTACCCACTCCAGGGGGTACCAGTCCCCACTGCAAAAGGGACACCTGAGATTACGTGGGTCCATAATCTGTTCCCAGCTTCTGATTTGTACAGTTGGAAGAGAAACCTTCTGGAGTATCAGTCAGACCCATATGCCATAAACTGAACTTTTTTCTCACATTTTCACTACCCACCATCCTACATGGGCAGATTATCAGACTTTATTAGATGCACTCCTCACAGCAGAAGAAAGACAGATGGTCTTAGCAAAAGCAGAAGAAAATTGCAGAAGGTAGAAGGAGGACTAGGGACCGTGTCTTTAACTCAATTAGTTGAAATTGCATTTAAGGTCTTTACCAACAGAGCTCAGGTAAAAGAGGCTGAGAAAAAGAAAGAAAAAGACCAGGACATGAAGAAGCAGGCCAATCTACTGGCCACTGCTCTAGGATCATCTGGAGGAAGACAACGAGACCAAGGTCAGGATGGGCTCTGACTAAAGAAAAATCAATGCACGTTTTACAAAGAGGAGGGACACTGGAAGAATGAGTGCCCCAAAAGAAAGAATGGAAAATGGCCAGGCAAGATTGAAAGGGGGGAGAAGCTTTTTCAAGGAGTTATAAAAGAGCAGGAGGAGGTCTCTGAATGATGGAGACTGGGGACACAACTTATTTTTTTTTTAATTGTTGTAGTTTAAATGAAGTTTACATTTCAAGTTAGTCTCCCATACAAAAATTTATACATACATTGTTATGTGACCCTAATTGCTCTCCCTATACTGTGACAGCACACTCCTCCTTTCCACCCCTGATTCCCCATGTCCATTCAACCA
Organism: Dugong dugon; assembly: GCA_030035585.1. NCBI lineage: Eukaryota > Metazoa > Chordata > Mammalia > Sirenia > Dugongidae > Dugong > Dugong dugon. Next base: position 164,474,859 of record CM057483.1, read on the forward strand.
GCTCCTGACCCTCTTTGCCTTCTCATCTTGCTTCCGGACAGGAGCTGCCCATTTAATCTCATGTATCTACTTGAGCTAAGAGGCACACTTTTCACAAGTATCACTTTATGTCCCACAGTCCAGTCTAATCCCTGTCTGAAGAGTTGGCCTTGGGAATTGTTTTAGTTCTGGGCTGATAGAGAATCCAGGGACCATGCTTTCCGGGGTTCCACCAGTCTCAGACCTTTAAGTCTGGTCTTCTTACTAGAATTTGAGTTCTGCACCCCACCTTCCTCCTGCTCCATCAGGGACTCTCTGTTCCCAGTCAGCGCAGTCATTGGTGGTAGCCGGGCACCATCTAGTTCTTCTGGTCTCAGGCTGATGAAGTCTCTGGTTTATGTGGCCCTTTCTGTCTCTTGGGCTAATACTTTCTTGTGTCTTTGGTGTTCTTCATTCTCCTTTACTCCAGGTGGTTGGGACCAATTGATGCATCTTAGATGGCTGCTTACAAGCTTTTAAGACTCCAGACTCCACTCACCAAAGTAGGATGCAGAACATTTTCTTAATAAGCTTTGTTATGCCAATTGACCTAGATGTCCCCTGAAAGGGACACAACTTTTAACTTCTCTCCTACCAACCCCCTGGTAAAAGTTATGGTAGGAGGACAGCCAGTAGACTTTTTGATTGATACCGGAGCAGCCCTCTCAGTACTCACTTGGAAGCCTAAAGGGACTGCCTCGACCAACAGTACTCAAGTTGTCGGTGTGACTGGAAAAGAGGTGACTGGACCTTTTTTGCAGCCAATGGACTGTGAAATAGGAGAAATCAAACTATCCCACCAGTTTCTGTACATGCCCAAATTCCTGGTCCCCCTTTCTGGGGCCAGATTTCATAAGTAAAGTGCACGCTGAAATCTCTTTTGATGAAAAAGGCTTGTCTCTGACAGTACTGTCAGCGAACGCCTGGAAAGTGCAAGCAGCTCTCTTAGCCCTCACCCAACCAGTGCTATCCCCAGGGTCTGTCTCACCCACGGTTCCAAGAGTGGTTGATGGCCATGACTCCATGGGTTTGGGCCAGTGGCTAGCCAGGATGAGCTTGGACTGTCCTCCCTGTGGTTGTGGAGCTGTCACCCAACGTCATACCTCCTCGGATTAAACAATATCCGCTGAGAGCTGAGGCTCATCTGGGACTGCAGGGACTAATCACTTGATACCTAGAGTGGGGACTGTTGCAAGAGTGCTGATTCCCGTTCAGCATGCCTGTTCTGCTGGTGAAGAAGGCATCAACCGGTGAGTACCGTTTTGTTCAAGATTTGTGGGCTGTTAACAAAGTTGTGAAGACCCTATACCTGGTAGTCCCGAGCCCATATACCCTACTATCAGCCCTCCCACCTTCCAGTACTCATTTTACTGTTTTAGATTTAAAAGATGCTTTCTTTTGTATCCCGCTGGCCACTGAGAGCCAGCTGATCTTTGCTTTTGAGTGAGAAGGGGACAAAGGAACGAAACAGCTCTGTTGGATTGTGCTACCCTGAGGGTTTAAGAACTTCCTCACTATTTTTGGAACAGCACTGGCCCAAGATCTAGAGCAGTTACTTCCCCTCAGCCAAGGAGTGGTCCTTCAGTATGTGGACGACCTCCTGATAGGAAGCGAGGCTGAAGAAGATCCGTTACAAATACTGTGACTGTCTTAAATTTTTTGGCTGAAGCTGGATACCAAGTGTCTTTGAGAAAGTTACAGGCTAACCTTACAGGGGTAAAATACCTAGGTTTCCTCATCTCCCAAGGGCATAGGTGCTTACTACCTGAAAGGATACAAACCATATGCTGCCTAGCCCCTCCTGAGACATGTAAACAACTCAGAAGATTCCTAGGAATGGCGGGTTTCTGTCACACCTGGATTCCCAATTTTGGGGTCCTGGCACAACCTCTCCATCAGGCTTCTCAGGGGGCAGAGAGAGATCCTTTCTAATGGACTCCTGAGTGTCAGTGAGCCTTTAGTGATTTAAAGTCCCAGTTGATGAAAGCCCCAGCCCTAGGGCTGCCCAATTATCAAAAACCCTTTGAATTATATATAGATGAAAGAAGAGGAGTATCCTTTGGTGTATTAACACAGTCGTTGGGACCACGGAGATGCCCTGTCACCTATTTCTCTAAAAATCTGGACACTGTCTCAAAAGGATGGCCGGCCTGCCTCCAGGCAGTTGCCACAGCTAACATTATCGTAAAAGAGGCTAACAAATTTACTTCGGGGCATGATACTATTGTGTTTGTCCCTCACGCAGTGACCATAGTATTAGAACAAAAAGGACATTATTCAAAGACTTATGGGCCCAAGATTTCTGGCCCTCAAGGAGTAGGATCCTTTCCAAGTGAAATATGGCAAATTGACTTTTGTGAAGTGTTCAAAACTAAACATTGGATGAAATATTTACTGGTGCACGTAGATTCTTTTTCAGGATGGGTAAAAGCTTTTCCCTGCCAGATCAAGGCCGCTAGCAAGCTGTACGACAGGTTTCAGCTGCTTTGGAAATAAAGTGGAAACTCCACACAGCATGGAGACCCCAATCTAGTGGAAAGGTTGAAAGAATGAATCAGACCATAAAATGTCATCTTAGTAAACTGTGCCAAGAGACCAGGCCGCCCTGGACAAATGTTCTGCCACTGGCCCTCCTCTGAGTCCATATTGCACCCCGGGGAAAACTTAAAATCAGTCCTTTTGAAATACTTTATGGGAGACCATATTGTCTCAACCAACTCTCCCCACAGTCCTCCGCCCAGCCCCTTAATGTAATGATGTCTAAATACTTGCTTTCTCTAACCAAAATTCTTTCCCAGTTGCATCGGCCAGTGTGGATCTGGCAGAAGTTCCCTCTTGAGATAGCTGTGCACTCTTTCCAGCCCCGCGACCAGGTGCTTCTTCTAAAGTGGAAGGACCTCCCATTACAGCCTAAGTGGACTGGATCCTTCACCATACTACTCAGCACTCACATAGCCATGAAGCTTGCAGGAGTCAAACTGTGGATCCATCATTCCTTTGTCAAGCCCTGCCTGGTCTACAGTAACAAGAAGGAGTAGAAAGCCCAACCCATCAATGGCCTGAAGTTAAGACTTTCTAGGGTTAAAAAGTAAAAATGTTTTTAATACTAGCTTGGATGGGATTACTATTAGGTACCAGAGAGACTTCCGCCAGGGGAATCCTTGTCCCTGAGATAAACGCTCCCCCCAACCCCTTGTTCAAAGATGAAAATTTTTGGATCTGTATTGCTAGAGAAGTGTTAAACATTACTGATTTCTGTCTGGACAGGGGTTGCATGCCAACTCGGACCTCAAGTCCTATCTCATGGGAGTTTGCACTCCCCTAGAGGTGTTGAGAAATTTTACCATTTTTAAACACACTAAGAAAGAGTTAAAATATACTGATATTTATAGCTGGGGGCCTGTTACAAGATTCATGAAGGATTTGATTTTTCTTGGCTGACCTCTTGGCTGCCAGATCTTACCTGGCTAAAAACCTTATTCATTAGTAGAATTGGATTGCTTCCTATAGGCCTATTAATCTGTTGCTGTCTCCAATTTATGCCTGTAAGTGGGATGGCATTCTCTGTCCTGAGTCAGACTGTCCAACAGAGAGCTCAAACCTGTCGCAGGCAAAAGGCCCAATCCTTTTACTTGAAACTTTCTGATCTGAGGGACTAGGTTAAAATTGGGATAGGTATGTATGGCCACCCAAGCTTCAAAAGGGGGGAATATGTGAACCTAATACTCCACAGCATGTTTTCTCCTTTTCAAAATGGGCGATTGAGAGCTTGACATAACTAATGCCATGAAGAACCTATAAGGTTTTTTTTTGCCTGCTTTCTCCTTTCCACATACCTTTGTTAATGAATTTGTTTTGCTCTGTTTGGCCACCTGTGACTTAGGACCCCCAACATGGATTAGAGCCCAGATGTCCAGTCTGTAAATATTTGGCTTGATAAGGAAAAGTCCGGCATGTATCTCTTTAGCGTGATAAGGAGTCTCTTGTAGTTATTTTGTAATGTGTAACTCATCCGGCCATCCATGGGCAGTGTGCCAAAAGACACTTCTAACTCTTGTAAAAATCATACATAAGCTCTAATGTAAAATTGCCTTTTGGGACTCCATAGAGACAGCCTGCGTTGCTGTCAGATTCTCTGTTGGTGACCACTTCCTAAATAAACTTTCTCTCTCTTTCTGACTTAGGGTACGTTTCATTGGCTCGACTGCTCCAGGGCATGGACTCTAATCAATCAATGCTTACTTTAGGTCCCTTACTTCGTCTTGCTTACTTTGGACATGTTATCAGGAGGGACCAGTCTCTGGAGAAGGACATCATTCTTGGTAAAGTAGAGGGTCAGCAAAAAAGAAAACTCTCGACGAGATGGATTGACATAGTGGCTGCAACAGTGGGTTCAAGCATAACAACGATTGGGAGGATGGTACAGATCCAGACAGCATTTCATTCTGTTGTACATAGGGTCACTATGAGTCAGAACTGACTTGATGGCACCTCACAACAACAAACATTATCCCTCCTCCCAAATCTTTCTTTCTTTTTCCATCAAACTTTGTTAGTATCTTCTGTTCCCCACTTGAGAAGCTGAGGTCACTTATGATGCTGCTTTTCCATTCTTTATCCTCCACGTCCCACTTTGTGTCAGCTATATTTTTACATTTCAAGGTTTGCTAACATTTTCATTCAGTTCTGCAAATAGAGCTAAAGGTTTTTTTGTATGTCTGTTTGTTTTTCTTTGTCCATAAGCTGACTATAAAAGTTAAAAACCAATTTGTGGACTTTCCATTAGTTTGAGAAGGCAAACATCTTTCTTAGAGACAGGAGAGAAGGCTATAAAGGACAGAAATCATGCCTGATGTGCTGAGAAAGTAATTAGAGAAACCGAGAGGCAGAGAAGAGATTGCAAGGCTCAGACATCAAGCCAGGTTTCTGCCCATTAGGAGATTTCACTGGAGAGTCAAGACTCATAAGCTTATAGTACAGGAAGGAGTGAAGTGCATACACATGATTGTCGTTGTTTTTATTAGTTGCCATCCAGTCGATTCCGACTCATGGCGACCCTATGTGTACAGAGTGGAACTGCTCCATAGGGTTTTCAAGGCTATGACCTTTCAGAAGCAGATCACCAGGCCTGTCTTCTGAGGCACCTCTGGGTGGGTTCGAACCAATAACCTTTCAGTTAGTAGTCTTTCAGTTAGTAGTCTTTCAGTTAGTAGTCAAATGCCACCCAGGGACTTCATAAATGTGATTAAATGCCCCCAGATTATTGGAACAGGCAAAATGTATCGTTATGGTTTATAAATTTCTTGTGCTCTTGGATGAGGCATTGAGGGCCAGTAAGATCTTATGCAAATTCATAAAAGCCAGTTGGAAAATATGATTTATTTATAGTTTAAATTATTAGGAGAATGTCTCTTATGTAGTTAGGTACAACTGTGTATTTTTTCTGATTATTAAAATAATTATTGCTCATTGTAGAAGTCTTGGAAAACACAGAAGGGTATAAAAATAAAACGAAAAACTCCATTAATCCCATATCCCAGAGACAAACCATGTTAATGTTTTGATGTATGTATTATAAAGGTAGGAGCCCTGGTGGCACACTGGTTAAAGCAATCGACTGTTAACTGAAAGGTTGGTGGTTGGAAACCACCAGTGGGTCCACGGGAGAAAGATGTGGCAGTCTGCTTCTGTAGAGATTTACAGCCTTAGAAATCCTGTGGGGTCACTATGAGTCAGAATCGACTCGACGGCAGTGGGTTTTATTAGTAAAGGTAGAGTCACTGCTATAACAAATAGGCCCCAAAATACATGATGGCTCAAACATAACAGCAGTTTATTACCGGTTCACACAACAGTCCAAGGCAATTATGGCCACAGCTGTTAAGGAGTCTGGGAAATGTAGTCTGACTGTGTGGCCAGATAGAAGAGATATGTTTGGAGAATAAGTAATAGTCTCTACCATAGTGTATTTTCTTAAATATATGTATATATAGTCAATTCAGCTTTATATTCTGCTTTAAAAATAAAAAATCTCTAAGCATTTTCCAAATAATTATTTGCAAATAAAATTGCATAATATACGATCATCTAGATCAAGGTTTCTCAGCCTTGCCCCTGTTGCCATTTTGGGCTGGATAATTCTTTGTGGTGAGGGCTGTCTTGTTCATTGTGGGATGTTTAGCAGCATCCCTGGCCACCACCTACTAGATGCCGGTAGCACCTCCCTCCCCATCAGATGTGACACCCAAAACTGTCTCCAGACATTACTGAATGTCCCCCAGGGGCAAAATCACCCATGGATGAGGACTACTGAGCTAGATTAACAATAATTTATATAATTACTCCCCCTCTGTTGAGCAGTTGCTTCCTTTTCTGTTACTTGTTTTGTTTGCTAGTACAACTAGCTTGATGATAAACATCCTTAAATTTTGACTGAAACAGTCATTATTTACTTAGGAGAGAGGCCCAGAAGAAGGATTATTAGGCCAGAGGCTATGAATATTTTTTTAAGTCTCTTGATACATGCTGCCAAATGACTTTCTAGAAAGACCCACCTGCAGTGTGGTGCACCTCACTCTCTTCTGTATCGGGTACCCTCACTTAAATTTTTAAATATTTTAGTTATTTAATATGTGAAAAATGGTTGTCTTAGTTACATAGTGCTATTGCAGCACAAATACCACAAGTGGGTGGTGTTATAGAACAGAAATTTATTTTCTGAGAGTTCTAGAGACTAAAAGTCTCTATCAGGGTCTCGACCGTGTGGATTCCTTCCTTGTCAGTAGCCCCAGGGATTCTATGGTTCCTTGGCATTCCTTGGCTTGTAGACAGTCCTCATATGGTGTCTGTCTTCTCTCGTGTGTATGTGTCTCTGTGTCCCTTCTGGTCTTTTTATAACTCTGATGTGATGAGGTTTAGAATCCACCTTACAAAGGTAGGCCTCATTAACATAAAAAAGAAAAGCCTATTTCAAACAGGATCACATCCACAGGTACAAGGGCCAGGAATTCAACACATATTTTGGGGGGAACACAATTCAGTCCATAACAATGATTTATCATTACTTTAAAATAGCATTTCTTTGAATAATAGTGAAATTGAATATACTTATCAGCCATCTGCACATGGCCTGTTAGCAGCCTTTGCTGATTTCCCAACTGCTATCTTGTTTTTCTAAAGGGTTTTAGGGGCAATCGCTTGTTTAAGTCAATCCATGACATTTCCAAAGTAAGTGAAAATTTCTATTAAAATGTGGCTTTCCTTTGACATAGTGCACACAATTGTTACAACTTGGTTTTTATCACAGGCATCCCATTGTGACTAGCTTCAATATTTGGACAGCTGTTCTTTCTTTTCTTTGGTTAAAACAAAACAAAACAAAAAAATCCAAGACTTCTAGGGAATGACAGAAAGCGGACCAAAAGGCCTGCTTTCATCTCAGCGCACGAAACCTTTGAGTTCTTGGTCCCAGAGTGAGGTCCTGTCTTGCCAAAATACTCTTTCAGATTGTCAAGCTGGAATCCACTGGTGTTTCCACCGTCTCCTAGGAGTCTTCCAAGATGTAGGAACTAACCAAATGCTCTAACCTAAACCAGGACTTGGGAGTAATTCCTCATTGCCCTCGCCAAGTCCCACCTTTGTCTTTCTTCACGTCCTCTGCAGGCAACTTAGTTATTGTTATCTGCAGTTGGATTCCGAATACACGTCACTCAGGAATAGCTCCAATGGATTACTTTCCGGTAACACGAGGACAAAAAGTTAAACCTGTGAGCTCCCTATTTTATTTCTGCATGAAGCTTGGTTAGGACTGACTATTCCCATGAATATGAGAAATATGATTGTGAAAATGAGCCAGTGATCCACCTAGCACAAGTGTCTTTTATGCAAAATATTATTAGACTTTCTAGAATTCTCTTGATAGTCTTTCCTAGTCCAATAAATTTCAATAGATGAAATGTTTGCCTTCTCCACCCTTTCTCAGTCCCTAAACCTCTCTCTTCCAGCTTAAATGTCCCTTAAGTGTACTATCTATTGTTACTGTTTATGGAACCCTCCGTTCAAGTAACGTGACGTATTTTCAAAAACAATAAAGGCAACATAAAATTTCGAGGGAATATCGCGTTCAGAAATGTCACTGAGAGCATTAGTGGTACAAAAACTGCAAGGGTCTCACAGCGTTTCTAATACTTCTGGAGACAGGAAAATTCTTCTCTAAGGAGACAGGAGGAATTTAAGCCCCGGACACTGTTAAACCATTAACTTACTTACACAGGCTCAAGTGCGAGGCCTGCGCAGCCGGAGAAGCGGAGGACTCTTGGGAGTTTTCAAAGTCTCAGTTGGCTAGGGGTGGGCTTCCGGGGATCTTAGGGATACCAAATCTGGCGTTACCCCAGGTTGGAGGGTGCTACCTTTGCTCCTCTAAGCCATTTGTAACCCCAAAGTAATTTAAGTTAGTGGTTCTCAACCTTGGCTGCACATTGGAACCACCTGTGGAGTTTTTAAAGCACGAATGCCTGGGTCCCACCCGGCGAGAACCTGATAAAATCTGTCTGGGATGAGGCCTGGGCACTGAGGGTGGGGGGGTGTGGAAGGGTTGCAAAAGCTCTCCAGCTGATTCTGATGTGCAGCCAAGATTGAGAACTCTGAATTAAATAACCACCCGCAGCCGGATATCTGAACAAAAGGATCCAGCATTGTGGAGATCGGGACAACGTTGCCAAATCTTGGGTGCCCTTGGGCCAGTGCCCGGGGCCTCAGTTTATCTGTACAGTGGGTGGTAACTAAGATCGCTGGCCCCTCCAGCTGTCATAGTTCTTCACTGGGACGCGGGTCGGCGACTCTGGAAACCCGCTCCCCTCACTCCCCGCCCCCTCCGGCTTTTCCGGTTTCCTCGCCCCTTGGCCCTGGCTCGGGGGTCCCGGAGGAAGCGGCGAGCGGTGCCGGCGGCCTCGGCGCGCCAGTGTCCCCGTTCGGGCCCTCGCTCCAGGCGCACAAAGCCCCCGGCGCTGACGTCAGGGCCCCTCTCAGCGCGGCCGGCCCCCAGTGCAGGCGGAGCCGCGGCGCGCTCCCACCCCGGCCGGTGAGGAGCTAGCGGCAGCCCAGCGCAGCGCAGCCTGGAGCCTGGCCGCGCACGTGCCGCCCGACCTGCAAACTTGTGCCACCGGCGCTGCCAGTCCCCGGGGAGCCCGAGAGCCCGGCCCTCGCCCTCCCGCCGTCACAGCCATGGGTAAGCGAGCGCCCTGGCCTCGCGCCACGGCCGGCGCCCCCGCCCGGAGGCGCGCGCCCCGCGGAGGGCCGGCCCCAGCCCGCTCAGGTGGCGCCTCCTCGGCCGGACCGGCCAGGTGCGCGCCCTGCCCCAATGTAGGGCGTTTCCACCCGGCTGCACCCTGGCTGCGCTCGCGGGAGGGAAGGGGTGGCAGGGAGTGGATACGGCGCGCCCCGGGCGTCGCGAGCCCCCAATGCCCGCCCTCAATCTCGCGGGTTCGGGTCTAGCCGCCGCCGTGTGTGGCTGCCGCCGGCCGCCTTTCTCGGGACAGCTGCGCCGGCTTCCAGCCCTGGCCGGGGGCCCGTGCTTGTTTTTAAGGGGTCGCCCATTTCCCGGGACGCCCGCCGTGTCGCCCGATCCCCCAGCCCTGAGTCCAGCCCTGTCCAGCCCTGCAGTCCTCTCATTGGCCTTAAACGGTCGGTCCCTGGAGTCAACGGGGAACCTGGTTATGCCTCTCAACCCCAGGGAAGTGTGAGGGGAGATGGGGCAGGGTGGGACTGACGGCCAGCCTCTCCTTTTCTTTGTCCCCTGTTCCAACTCTCAAAGTGCGGGCAGGTGGAGACGGTGTGGTGAGCGGGTTCCAAAACGCTTGGGACCTCGACCAGCCACGGTGAAAGCCCCAGCTCGGGGAAGTATAAGCTGTAGGATTCTTTCTGTCACTTCCTAACACCCCGAAATGCTGCCGTCAGCAGCACGTCTTTAAATGGGGACTCTGTGTTGGAGAAGAAGTCGTTCAGAGTGCCGTGACAATCAACCGAATTCCTCAGTACTCCTGGAAATGTCTGAAAGCCGTGCTCGGGCACGGGTTTCCTCTCTCTTCCATTAGTCCTTCTCTGGTGGCAGACAGACTCCAGCCACAAGCACCTCAAAAGCCACAAAGACTTAGTGGGTTTTAGTGGTGCGGGATGGGAATTCCCTGCGGGCCCCCCCCCGCCCCCCCGGTCTCCTCTGCTATGAATTGAGTGTGAGGAGGGGCAGAGCTCGGCGAGAGTTAGGGAAGAATTGAGTGAAGGGTCATTCTCATTCCGACTTAATACTCTACTGGGAGTAGTCACATCACTCAGAGCTCAGTTTTAAATGAGATTCACACACAAAAATCAAATGATGACCGTGGTTCAGCCTGTGACTGTTTTGGCAAAGCGCGCACTTAAAAAGTGTTGAAGTTAACGCAAAGTGCAGCGTTAAGGAAAGCATTAACTAATTTTTTGAAATAAAGTTATCGCTAGTTTTTTAATGCTAGGCATACCAGTACCAGTGGCATTCAAAATTGCAGCCATTAAAAATGGGGCGTCAGATTACCACATGGGGACCTTCTCCAAAGTGGCTTTTACAAAACTCTGGGCTTAACGGGGGGCGTGCCTTATTTTTCAATAGTGTGGAAGTTAGAGGCAGTTCTCATGAAGCAAATACCCAAACCAGAGGCCCATTCTCAAGGAAGGACTTTGTGTCTCAGACAATCGTTGGGTCTCCACTTCAGCTGCCAATTTATGTTAATTTGTGCATACTTCACTGGTTCAGCAGTATCCTTGGTTTAAGTTTTTACATTAAAAAAAGAAAAGTTCTCTCCATGCCAAGAAGGAAACATACTCATTTCCTTTGGTAGATTGTTAGTAAATACAGCACAGGGCCATGAACTGGTTTTCTTTTTCCAGATGTATTTAATTACCGAACATACCCTGATGAATGTTTTAATTGAAACGATTTAATCTTGGGAAAATTCTGACTGTGGGTCCATTGAGTTGGGACTTGGGTTCCTATACAGATTATTTCCTTGCCCTCCTGTCACTACATTCACTGGGAAAATGGGTGGGGTTTGTGGAAATAAAAACCCCTCTCAGACTCATGTTTTAAGGTAGTCAGAATCTTTAAGCTGAAAAATAAAGAGCAGTGTGGTGTGTACAATTTTATTTTCTAATACATCTTAAAAGAAAACATGGGTTTTTGACTCTTGAACCAGTTGGGTTTTTTTTTTTTTTTTGTTTACAGCTTTATTGAGATATAATTCACATACCATACATTTTACCCATTTAAAGTGGGTTTTAGTATATTCAGAATTCTACAACCACCACCACAATCTGCCCTTAGTGCTTTGTCAACACCCCCAAAAGAAACTCCATACCCGTCTCCCCCAGCATCTGGTAACCCCTAATCTACTTTCCGTCTCTCTAGATTTGCCTATTCTGGCACAGTTCAGATAAGTGGAATCATAGGCGCCAACTGATGGGCGTTTGACTAATAACTTTGGTTGTTTTGTACGATGGGAAGATGTTGGTGTATTATGTTTGTATGCAATCAAACTAAAACCAAACCCATTGTTGTCGAGTCAATTCTGACTCATAACAACCCTATAGGAAAGAGTAGAACTGCCCCATAGTGTTTCCAAGACTGTAATCTTTCCAGAAGCAGACTGCCACATCTTTCTCTGGTGGAGCGCTGGTGGGCTCAAACCTCCAACCTTTCGATTAGCAGCTGAGCTCCTAAGCGTTGTGCCACCGGGGCTCCTTTGTATGCAGTACCCGAGTGAAATGAATGATTATGATTTTTCTGGCTGAAGGATTCAGTTGGTACACGCACAAACACAAACGTTCGCAGTGTTACTCTGGTTTTATCTGATGGGAACTCACATTGAGCAACAGAATTTTGATTCCTTCCTTGTTAGCAGGCCTGAAGATTTAGCAACTAAATGGATTCAATGGAATAACCTCTTCTGAGGCATTTGCAGCATATGCATCCTGTTTTAATATGGCTCGTGTATCCTGAGAGAAGTGCTGATTTTGTTGGATTCGTTGTCTGTCGTTTGAAATGAAAATTATATGTGAAATGACTGTTTTAACCCATTTTATGGTAAGTTTTTATAAGGATTATGAACTTTTTAAATGGCCTTAAAAAAAAAAGAAAACTGACTTAGAGCTGTTCTCAAACTAATGTGCATAGGAATCACTTGGAGATCTTGTTAAAAAAGCAGGTTCTGATTCAGTGGGCCTGGGTGGGGCCCAGGAGCTCCCAGGACCACTCTTTGAATAGCAAAGAAATAGAGGAAAAGGATGGCAGTAGCCAGAGGCCCGGGTACCTGCCCCCACTCTTCCACTAACTTGCTATGTGATCTTGGGCAAATCATTTTCTTAATCTCAGCTTATTAGAAAAGAAAGGATTTGATGAAATTATTTCTTTGGGCCCTAAAAGATCTACAAGTGTGTAATTTAGAAAAAAGAAATGAGAGGGGAATGTTATGCTTGAAAAACTTGAGAAAACAGCCCCTTAATTGTTTAAACACTGTTTGGTTCCGTGAAGCCAGCATTGCGGGCATCATTTGTAGTTGGGTTAAACCCTGGCATCTTCCATGTGCCCACCTACAGGACAGCTGGCTCATCTCCAAGGAGACTGCTGGAGGAAGGCACAATATTCACCCTCTTTAACACTTCCAGCTTTGTCTTCTCCTGCCCACGTCTCTGTAGAGCTGGCAGTTCCAGGGAGCCTTCCCTCAGCCCACACCCAGGGCCCAAGCTACCTTCAGAGTCGGGACTCAAGAAGGAATTCCACTGAAGGCCCACAATATGCAAAGTTTGGGTCTTAAGCACGCTCAAGAATTCAAATGCAATTGGAGACCGATGAATGGTTTCCTGATGAACTGCAGGGCAAGAAGTAGCTCCCAGAAGGAGCTGGCCTCCCTCCTCCTAGTCTAAAGGTCTAGGAATGGAGCCCACCGTGTGGTCTTGGAGAGAGAGGACTGAGTCTTATTTTTTGCTTCAAGACTTAGTATAGTACCTGCCTCATCTGAGGACTCTGCAAATCCTTGTTGAGTGAGCGTCTGTCTTATATTCCCCAGAGGGCCTTCATGGTGATGGGCATGTAGCAGGGAGCCAGACACTTAGAGATTGGCACACGCTGGTAGCAGAGCATTTTGGAGATTGGCACACGCTGGTAGCAGAGCATTTTGGTAAGTGCTCACTTCACCCCAACACATGGGAACACCAGACTGTTGTCGTCTTTTTAATCCTTAGGGCTAGAATGAATTTCACCGAAAGTGTCTAACCCCAAGCTTTTCTTAACTTCAGAAATCTGACAAGAAGGAAATATTTTCCACTAGAAAGAAGAAAAGATTTCATACGATCAGAAGTAAAAAGCTAAAGGCAAAGAAAGTAATGAAAGAACATTCAAACTGATTTTTCAGTTGTTTTGTGTTTTTTTTTTTTGGTGGGGGGGGGGGTCTGTGTTTGCCTGCAGCAATCAGATTTCTTCTAAAGTGACTTCAAGCTCAGAAAATGCTGTTATTCTGTGGAAATTGGTGCTAAAAGTATTAATATTGTTTATTTAAAAACTCATTTGCCCTATTTAGTCAATCACAGAGCAAGAAATACATAAACAAACATAATTTTACATACTTTGAAACCTATACACTTATAATGTTTGTTGTTGTGTGCCCTTGAGTCGATTCCAACTCATAGCGACGCTATATGATGGAGTAGAACTGCCCCCATAGGGTTTCCTAGGCTGTAATCTTTATGGGAGCAGATTGCCAGGTCTTGTCTCCCCCTCAGAGCTGCTGGTGGGTTCAAACCACTGACCTTTCAGTTAGCAGCTGAGTGCTAAACCATCATGCCACCAGGGCTCCTTGTGCATATAAACCAAAGCCAAACCCGTTGCCATCAAGTCAATACCAACTCATAGCGACCATATAGGAAGAGTAGATTTGCCCCGTAGGGTTTCTAAGGAGCAGCTGGTGGATTCGAACTGCCAACCTTTTGGTTAGCAGCCGAGCTCTTAACCACTCTACCACCAGGGCTCCCCTTCTGGATATAGACCTTGATAAAATGTATGCTAAAGCCTTCATTCAGCAACTATTTATTGAGCATTTACTATATGCCAATCACTCAAATGAACACTGAATAAAACTCAGTCCCAGCTCTTGACAAATTTGGCATTTGAGTAGAAAAGAAGGCATATTAAAAACACTAACAAGCCAGCTAATTGTAACCAGAAAAAATCATGTTAAAATTATTGAATGGATAATGTCAGCTCAAAAATACGGTAGATGCTCTTACCAACCTTCACCTAATGGATCCATCCAATTACCCAGTATTCACCATTCTACACCGTACTGACCATTGTCATTTCAGAGAGGCAGATAAATTAATGCGATAGAAGTTAAGTACAAGGTCCTCTAGAAAAAGAATGTCTAGGGAGAAAGGGGAGAGGTGGTATTTCAGAGAGGGATTCCATTGGGAGGTAGTTACCCTTGCCCTGAGTCTTGAAGGATGAGCAGAATGAGTCAGGATGTCTGAGAGAGGAGAATCCAGGCCCTGGATACATATGTGCAAAGGCAGAAGAGACAGCAGAGGCTGTTTCATGGGCAACTGTAAGGAGTTGAGGATGGCCTGAAGGTGGAGAGAGCTGAGGCTAGAAGAGAGGCTCGGGCCAGAAGGTGAAGAGCCAGCAAAGAACTTGGTCATTACCCTGTTGGTCATAGAGAGTCATGGAGAGAGTTTAAGCAGCTAGGTGACACCTGGAGGGAAATGATAATGCACTTAAGATAAAGGAAGCCCACCGAGTGTCATTAAGTGTAAAATTCTGACTTAAAGCGCAGTAGGAGTTTTGAAGAAGGGTGAGACCTTGTGGCTTATATGGAGCTTGTTGTAGGGGAAAAACATAAAGTTTAGTAAAGCAAAAAGAAAGTTTTTTTCGGCATATATTCAAAAGGACAAAAGTGGGAAGTGGACAAGCATTCCGCCAGAGCTAGAATGTCTGCCGGAATCCAAGGAAGGTTACAGAATCATCAGTATGTATCAACATCACAAAATGGGTAGAACCATTGAAAGCATCACCTTTTCACAGATTGGCTAGAAATTGTGATCTTTCATTTTGAATCATCTTTCTTAACAATCATTGGTACGGGTTTCAGTTACGAAAGTCAGCGGGGTCTTCATTGGTCCAACAAATTTCTATTCACTAAATGCTAATAGAAAAAGGCAAAAAGTGGGAAGTCTTTTGTGTTAGGTTTGATTGCCCTTTTGTGAGAACTTCCTTAAGATAATTGCTGAGATTGTCCCATCTATTGTCTCTCTCTGGGCCCAGTTAATGTGTCTTTGTGAGTCTGTGAGGACCCAGCCCCAGCTGGGTCACAGTTTCTCCATGCTCAAGGTCAGGGAATAATGAATCCAAATATTATTTTCTAAATCAAGCTACTGGTGAAGATCTGAATCTGAGGTGCACTGAGAAGGGTGGAAAGGATTAGAGTAACCCATGGAAGAGAGAGAGGTAGGAGTGAGCAAGGTTTTTTGGTGGGATCCTGAAGAAAGTGGCCTGGCCATAGCAGAGAGTGGGTATTGGGGAAAATAGAAAGATTGAGGGAAGGGTGTATAGTCTGAAAGTCAGATGGGAGTAGTATGTTAGTTGATAACAAATGGACAAATATAAGTGAATTTTGCAAAAATGTTTTTAATCTAGTCTATTTCCTGCTCCCATATCTCACAATTCTGTGGTCAGTTAAAGTGGAGAAAGGGAAGTGTGAGTCTTTCTGGGATGGAAGGAGATAGGGGTGATCTTTGGGGCCAGTTAATTCTTTGTTGGAAGGGAGGGCTGTCCTGTGCATTGTAGGATGTTTAGCAGCATCCTGGCCTCTACTTACTAGATACCAGTAGTACCCTCTCCCCGCAGTTGTGACAACCAAAAATGTCTGTAGATATTGCCCTGTTGAGAACCACTGCTTTAGATTAAGAGGGATTGAAAACCCTCTGTGTTTCACAATGTCATAAAATCTGAATAATAGTGGTCATTGAGGACTTGGTTGATTGCATCCTTAGAATGAGAGGATCTCTGGCTAAAGTTTTTCTCCTTCTAAAATGGTGTGCTTGGTTGTTTTTTTTTTTTTTTTTTAGTCTTTTTCCAACATTATCAGAGAATCTGAAAGTATAATGGGGAGCCTTGTAGACCACCCAATTCACTCTTTCTTTTGAGTAAAATGGTACATAAACCATTTCAATAGTGATGCCAGCTTCTCCTGGGAATAGAGGGCCTGCCTTTTCTTGGTCACTTATTCTGATGCTAAATGCACTCTGACTGAAAGAGCTGAATCTGTGAAGTTCCTTTTTGCTTACTAAAATCTTTTTCATTGTCTCTTTTCTTCATTAAGTAGAAAGACATGAAGGATCTGTTCACATTTCTTAACATCCTTAATTACCATGATGGCCTTTCCAAATTTAGAATTCATCTCCTTAGCTATAATCAAATCTACCCAGATTAAACCTTTAAGGCAACCTTCCACTAAGTTCCATCCTTAGGGTCTGTAGTCATGTCTGCATTATGTTTTTCCATGTGTTTGAGAGAAGCAGGAGCTGGAAGAGAAAGGACTGGTTTTCCCCCTGTTGTTCACAGAGACCCTTTTTCTGTAGATATCGATCCCCCTGCCCTTCCTATCTTACTGTCCCACGCCATCCTTAAACCCTCTCCCCAGGTGGAGGCCAGAAGTCATGTTTTCTAAGAGATCTGCGCGTACTTGGAAAATAGCTCTAGTGTAAGAGTGGGAACATTGGAAGTGAAGGCTGGAAGCAGCCTAGAAGGATCTGCTATTTCATATGAGCATCAGGTCACTCTGAGGTTTAGGAATGTGGTGTTTCACAATGTCTCCCTGAAAAGAATGTTTAAATGGTGGATTTTAAAAAGGCAGCTTAAATTCAGGCATCTGTTTCTTCACATAATCAGGAAAAGAATGAAGATGTAATTAGCAAAGAAATGCAGGCCTTAAGATAACTTTATTTGATGCAGCACCTCCCCCCACACCCTTTTAGTCTTCTCATTTGGCATATTTTGACAGTTTCCATGGTAAGTAAAACAGAATTCAGAACATAAAAGAGATGAATTTCTATTCCATGAATTATTACCGTTTTGGAAAGCCATTGTACTGGATTACTAGCAAATTGTTTTGAGCTCCATTACGTAATGATATCTTGTCACAGATATTTTTAGATGTTTCATACAAGGCATTAATATTATCAAACCATTTTAAAATGTGTTATTGATGTATAATATACATACCAAAAAGTAGACAAATCCTAAGGGTACAGTTTGAAAAATCTTTACAAACGTAACCAGTACTCAGATTAAAAAGCAGAACAGTTCTTTTTCTTTTTTTAATTGATGTAATTAAATGAAGTTTACATTTCAAGTTAGTCTCCCATACAGATTATTATTTTTTTTAACACACATGGTTATGAGAACCCAACCTCTCACCCCGTTCTGCGAGAGCACACTCCTCCCCTCCACCCCTGATTCCCCACGAACATTCAACCAGCTCCTTACTATCTCTGCCTTCCCCTATAACATCTGGACAGAAGCCGCCCCTTTGGTCTCTTATATCTAGTTGTCTAAGAGGCACATTCTTCACGAGTATCACTTTATGTCCCACAGTCCAGTCCAATCCCTGTCTGAAGAGTTGGCCTCAGAAATTGTTTTAGTTTGGGGTGATAGACCAGGGGCCATGCTTTCCGGGGTGCCTCTAGTCTTAGTCTTCTTACTAGTATTTGAGTTCTGCATCCCACTGTTCTGCTGCTCCATCAGGGACTCTATGTTGTGTTCCCTGTCAGGACGTTCATTGGTGGTAGCCGGGCACAATCCAGTTCTTCTGGTCTCAGGCTGATGAAGTCTCTGGTTTATGTGGCCCTTTCTGTCTCTTGGGCCAATACTTTCCTCGTGTCTTTGGTGTTCTTCGTTCTCCTTTACTCCAAGTGGTTGGGACCAATGGATGCATCTTAGATGGCCGCTTGCAAGCTTTTAAGACCCCAGACGCCACTCACCAAAGTAGGATACAGAACATTTTCTTAATAAGGTTTGTTATGCCAGTTGACATAGGTGTCCCCTGAAAGCATGGTCCCCAGACCCCGCATCCCCAAAAACAGAACATTTCTATCCCCCAGAAAGCCCTCTTGATCTCCCTTCCAGGTATCCCCCCTGCCACGGGTAGTCACTCTCCTCATTTCTGCCAGGATGGTGTTGCCTCTTTTCACTCTTGTGTTCAATGGCTTTTGCACACCGTTAATAACATTATTTTAAAATTTGGCCATGTTTTCTGTCCAAGAAATAGACCTGCTTTTAAATCATTATGGCTAAAAGCATTTATTAAATGCTATTGTGTGAAGAGTTGTACTAGGGAGTACATCAACCACTGGTTCCTACCCTCTATTTTAAATGGAAAACGTTGCCGCAGCAGGTGTGAGAAGGGCTTTGAAAATAAGTGGAGAGCGATGAGATACACGCATGAGAAACATGCATACAGCTGAAGAGATGACAGAGACAGGGTTTCCCGCTGTCCACCTCAGAAATGGAAAGTGCATTCTGAGGGGTTGTGAACAAAGAGGAAGTTGGAGGTGTTACATATTGATTCTGGATCTGATCAGTATGAACATTTTCTGGCTTCAGGATATAAGGATATAACAGATGTTTGGGCTTCCTCCGAATTAGTTTCCTGAAGAATATGGAGTTTTGGGAATTGTAGTTTGTGAACTGTTGCCTAGTGGATGTTCCAGGAAAAAGACTCAAAGAACCTGGAATGATTTGTGTTTTCATCCTGAAAATGCTTAAGTTGTTTTTGCCAAATTAACTTTTCTTCTTGGGCTGTCTGGATTTCGACAATACTGATCTCCCTTTATACCTTAATGAGGAATTTTGCCTTCTTATTGGCTGAAGTAACGATGTAGTCAGTGAGATGAACTAGCTTTAAATCACAGTGTTTACTGCTTTCCAAGTGGTGGTGTCAGCCGGCACTCTCACCGGTAGTGTCTGAGCCTTGCGGTTTCTCCGCATCTTTACCAGCATTTGGTGTTATCACACTTTTAAGTTTTTGAAAATCTGATAGCTGTGAAGTGGTATTATGTTGAATTTCTCTAGAGAGGTTGAAAAATTTTCATAGTTATTAACCATTTGGAGTCCCTGTGTGACACAAACAGTTAAGTGCTCGACTACTAGCTGAAAGGTTGGTAGTTCAAACCCACCCAGAGGCGCCTTGGAAGATAGACCTGATGATCTGCTTCTGAGAGGTCACAGCCTTGAAAACCCTACGGGGCAGTTCTACTCTGCACACATGGGGTCGCCATGAGTCGGAATCAACTTGACAACAACTAACGACAGCAGCAACAACTGACCATCTGGCTTTTCTCTTCCATTTATATCCTTATTTGTCTTTTACATACCTGGAGGCTTTCTTCATATGTTCTGGATACTAATCAGTTAAATGTGTTGCTAATATCATCTTCCTCTCTGTGGCTTATCTTTTAACTTTTTGGAAGACATTTTATTGTACTGAATTTGTCTTTTATTGTAATGAAGTCTTAGTTATCAATTTTTTTGATTTGTGCTTATTATTATTTTTGCCTTGTTTACAAATTCTGTTCCTATCCCCCAAATCATAAAGATGTTCTTCTATAAGTTTTTTTTTTTTAATTATAATTTTGCTTTTTTATTTTTTAGTCATTATTCCATCTTGATTTTATTGTTTGGTATAGTGTAAGGTAAAAATCTATTTTTATTATATTTCCTATGCATAAACCACCATGTGTTTAATAGTTCACCCCACTGGTTTTTACATACTACCTCCTCATATATTAAGTGCCCCTGTACAAGTGACTACATCTCTGGACTCCATTCTGTTCCATTGGTCTATTTTACCATCCCCTGAGCTAATACTATGCTGTCTTGATTACTTTAGATTTATAATAGGCCTGGATATCTCTTAGAAGTCTCCTCCTCTTGTTCTTCTTTAAAATTGTCTGAGCTATACTTGATTCTTTTAGAATCAACTTTTCACGTTCCACATATATCCCTGTTATGATTTTGAGTGGGATTGCAGTGAGTTTATAGACTAATTTCATGAGAATCAATGTGTTTACTACACTGAACCTTCCATTCATATACGTGGTATAGTTCTTCATCTGTTTAGATCTTTTATATCTCCCAATAAAGTCTTTGCATATCTTTAATTTATTCCAAGATCCCTCATAGTTTTTTGTTTTCTTTTTAAGGTTAAAAAGTAAACTAATTAGGGTTAAATCTAATTCCATGGAATGTCTTGGTTTCCTTCCACAGACCTATGACTTCTGGAGGTCCAGCTGGATGGACAAACTTGCTCAGCTTTACTTAGAGGCTGTATGAGGGAGCTAATTCTGAGTTATCATGTACCAGCCTGTTGTAGAAGCTATATATGGTAGCTCTCTAGCAATGTGCCAGACACTACAAGTAGCAAACTTACAGGATGTTTATGCACATTTTCTTATTTTGAGTAGGGTTTCATCTCTTCCTAGAGCAAATGGAATCCACCATTACTGAGGGGAAATTCAGGTTCTAAACAGAGTTTTGTTTTGTTTTTTTAGCCACTTGCTTGTGCTGTGCTTCCCAACTAGTATATTTTCAGGAAAGCTGTTGATTTCATTGTCATCATGATGCACAATGAGAAGATAAATTGTCTCTTCTGTTAATTCAAGAAGAATATCTATTTGCCGGGGGAGGACAGAGCCAGCAGGTAACGATGAATTATTTTTGCTTACCTTACATTTTCACCAGGACTGTGGAGCCCATGAGTCCTGGGAGTTAACCTGTTGAATGTTAAAACTTCTACATTTAGTCAAGAGGTGACCTCATCAAGGTCCAAAGGGATCCTGATGATGGGGTCCTGCTGTTTTGATATTGACACAGAATACAAGAAAAGAACAAGTGGAGTTTGACTTTCTGTAGAGCGTTTTCTTCCACTGAAGATAGTTGTACAGTGAGAGAGACTGACATGGTAGCATATGGAGTCCATTAAAGATAGGATTGATTGTGATTGTATCCATTCACCAAATATTTATTGGGCTGGATGCTAAGCTGGTGAGAGAAGGATGATTTTCACCCTCGATAAGTCATTCAGTGACTTGTTCATTAATTAAAGATGTATGTGTGAGCCTGCTGTGTAGCCAGTGCACCTAATACTAACCAGGGCTCCAAACCTGTTCTGGTTTGAACCCCTGCTGAGAATTTGCATTTCTAACAAGTTCCTAGGTCAATGCTAATGCTGCTGGTTGGGGACCAATTCTGAGAGCCACTAGTAGAGCAGTACCCGAACCCAAACCTGTTGGCCTTTGAGTCGATTCCAACTCACAGGGACCCTATAGGGCAAAGTAGAACTGCCCCATAGGGTTTCCAAGGAGGGGCTGGTGGATTCGAGCTGCGACCTTTTGGTTAGCAGCTGTACCTCTTAATCACTGTGCCACCAGGGCTCCAGTAGAGCAGTGGTTCTCAAAATGTATTATGCATAAGAATCACCTAGGGATCTTGTTAAAATGTAGATCCTGATTCAGTATATCTGAGGTGGAAATGCAAATTCTCAGCAGGGGTTTGAACCAGAGTGAACTGGTTAGAAGCCCTGGTTACTAACACAAGTTAACAGTTTATACCTTCAAGGTACTACACAGCAGTGGGGATAGTTAACAAGTAAACAACCTGTTGCAAACCTATGTGTCAAGTGTTATGGGTAAAACCTGGCATAGGACCCAAAGCATTTCTCAGTGGAGATAACGCATGAACAGAGTCTTAGAAGATGAGCTGAAGTGAGGGGAGGTATTTTTACCAATCTTTAACATATAATAAAGCCAAACTGTTGCTGTTGAGTTGATTTCAACTCATAGCGACCCTATAGGACAGAGTAGAACTGCCCCATAGGGTTTCCAAGGAGCGACTGGTGGATTTGAACTGCCAACCTTTTGGTTAGCAGCTGAGCTCTTAAACATTGTGCTACCAGGGCTCTAACATTATAATAAAATTGTAATATAATAAAAACTAAAAATCCTCAATAGGTTAAAATGTGGATTTCTTCTAAAAGAGAAGTATGACTCGGTTCGATCCTTTATGAAGATCAAGTTTAAGTTCAATATGCACATTCTTAATTGAAAGAGAAAGAAGGACCTTTTTTTTCATTAATATCTTGGAGCAATGATGCAGCTAAGGTAACCCAAGAAAGATTGAAAGGAAGCTCTTCAGTTCGAGTGTTACTTCCGTGTTTGGTGATGTTATTTGTGCAAATGAAGTTTTCTTGGGTCCATTCAATTACCTAGTTTCCCTAAGTTGTTTAATGGAAAACTTTTCCTGGAGTATTTTACAGAGCTGCTCACACTTTGAACAGGAGGCCAGCAGCACTTGGGCTGTAGTGTGAGGTTGATTTATTCCAGAAAGCGACTTATTCAGCCGTCCAATGAGATTATGTGTGCGGCTGTTACCCATCACTTCGCAGAAAGATTCTTGTTTCTCAACAGGACCTCAAACTTTTATTTATCTATTTGAGGGCAACAGAAATCACAAATGTCCATTCTCTTGAAACCCATCCTTGGAAATGCCATTTTTAATTGGAGGCTGCTGCTCCCTTACTGATGATGATGGCCAGAACCGAACTGGACCTCCCGACATTCTCTCCATACTGGGCACCATCTCCCACCAACCAACCAAAACACACACACACACACACACACACACACACGCACGCACGCACGCATGCACACACGCACACTCACTCACACTCACTCGTGCGGCTTTCTGCCTTTTCTCAAGCTCTTCCTCTGCCTGAAGCTCTCCCTCCAGCTAGCCCACGCCTAGCCCCTCTTTTGAGGTTGATCTCAAGTTCTTTCATCATGAATCCAGTCGAAATCCTTGCCCTGATCTCTTGGCAGGATGTCAGTCGTCCATGCTTTGAATTCCTGTAGTAACTTACTAACCCTATAGGTTCTTTGAAAATGCTAAGAGCCTCTTATTTCTCTTTGAATCCATGATATTCCCAACCAACACTGCCTTATACAGAATAGATTATATACATATATGTTTACTTGCATACACACTTATATAAAATGAGTAAAAAGCCAGTTGCCATCAAGTCGATTCTGACTGCTGGTTGACCCCATGTGTGTCAGAGTAGAACTGCGCTTCATAGGATTTTCAATGGCCGGTTTTTTGGAAGTAGATTGCCAGGCCTTTCTTCTGAAGTGCCTCTGGGTAGACTCCAGCCTCCAGCCTTTCAGTTAGCAGCCAAGCGCATTAACCATTTGCACCACCCAGAGACTCCTATATACATATAAAACCAAAAACCAAACCCATTGCCATCGAATCGACTCCTACTCATACATTTGAATAATACTGAAAGGCCCCAGTCATAAGAATATAGGCTTAAAATTAGCTTTTTTTCGTTAGACATTCTTCTCTTGGGATGGTCTCTCAATGTAGAATTTTGAATCACAAAATTTAAAATTTGGACGTAATAGTTCTTTTTAATTTTTTATCATCTTAATTTAGGGTTTAAGGATTTGAGCAAAAGTGGTGCTATTTCTACTTTAGGACTGAATTAATTACCGTTTCCTCAGCCTCTCATGACAAATGAGATATCATTAAAAAGAAAAATAAAACTTATTACTGAAGTGATACAGAGTGAGTTGTTGATTAGAAAGAAACCTCTCTATGTTGGTGGCTTGAAGGTATTTGACTTTCCTCCTGGGCAGCCCTTTCACTCATGCTCCCAGAGGCAGTGTTCAGAAAGCCCCCCATTCTTTCTTTCAGGCGCTGGCAAGAAATTGAGACTTAGGATTCCTTAAAAAGCAGCAATGATTTATTTTTTGCTTCGAAAAGAGTTTGTCAGTTACCAACCAGGGTTGATTTTGCCACCCCCAGGGGCACAGTGGTCAAGAGCTCGGCTGCTAACCAAAAGGTTGACAGTTCGAATCCGCCATCCGCTCCTTGGAAACTCTATGAGGCAGTTCTACTCTGTCCTAGAGGGTTGCTAGGAGTTGGAATCTGACTAGATGGCAGCGCGTTTTTTTTTAGGGGACATTTAAGGTGCCCTGCTGGTGCAGTGGTTAAACACTTGGCTGCTAACTGAAAGGTCAGCAGTTTGAACCTACTAGCCTGTCTGTGGGAGAAAGATGTGGCAGTCTGTTTGTGTAAAGATTAAAGCCTTGGAAACCCTATGGGACAGTTCTACTCTGTCCTATAGGGTCGCTGTGCGTTGGAATTGACTCAGTGGCAACGGGTTTGGTTTTTTGTTTAATTCGGTGGATATTCATTGAACTCTCACTAGGAACAAAGCCTTCTTTAAGAGTTATGAAACATAAACAATGATAGCATGTATGATATAAAACTGAATCATGATTAGCTTTGGAAAATTCTTTTTACGTGAAAGATTTTTTTAAGCCTCTTTCCAGCAAACTCTCAAATATTCATGTTAACAACAGAAGATAGGCTAGAACATTGAAGTGCGCCAATTATTTGTTTATCTACCATTTAATTTCAAGCAACAGATTTAACCTTTTTGCCCCCCTAAGAGCTGCTAATGAATAGCACAGTGACAGATTTAACCATCATATTTCCCTGATGAAGATACCCTGTTGAGACATATGAAAATGAAATCGACAATATTTGACCATTTTGGGTGTACAAATACAGCGATTTCATAGGATTCAGGGTAATACAGCTAGCTTCCCAATAAGGTAAAAAGAAGGCAGGGGCCGAAATATTCCCGCCCAATGCTCCTTTACAGCCTGGTATTGCAGTGAGAAAAAAAGTTTCCATTTATCTTCTAAAGAGGTCTCGGGAACTTTGCAGATTTGGCCATGGCCTCATTATGTTTAGTCTTCAAAGGGTTTGCGTTCCTCCGTCCCTCCCCAGACCTGGGATCTCCCTCACAAATACTTAAGAGCTGGGGAGGGTATTTCCGGTTAGTGACTCCTTCCCAACTTTTATTGCGTGCCTTTGTGGCACAAGTACAGTTGCAAGTTCAGGGGCTACAGTGATGAATAAGACAGCCCTTGGCCTTGAAGAGGAGCCCACAGTCTATATCATGAACAGAGAAATTACAGTAAGGTGAAAAGCAAAACAACAGAAATGTGTTCAAGACAGTATTTCTTCCGGTGGTGATCTGGTACGAATACCTTTCTACCACATGTATCACCACATGGTGGACATTTCTCTCTTCTTTTACATAGTAGCTAGCTATTTTCAAAGGAGCCCCGGTTGCGCAGTGGTTAAGCACTTGGCTGCTAACTGAAAGGTCGGCAGTTTGAACTCACCAGCTGCTCCACGGAAGAAAAGACCTGGCGATCTGCTTCTGTAAAAATTTCAGCCTCGGAAACCCTATGGGACAGTTCTACTCTGTCCTGTGCGGTCAGTATGAGTCGCAATCAACTCCATTGCACCCAACAACAATAGCTATTTTAATAACAGTAATTAGCAAGTTTCAGATTTTAGTCATATCTGAATGTTGCCCCTTTTGCAAATGAATACCCTGCTGAAACCTAGTCAGTTAGAGAGAATCAGACTCTTTCAAAAGGGCATTTTTTGAATGTAGCAAATTATCATTGATAGTTTAATGCAGTTAGGAAAATAGGGATGGTTGGTAATAAAAATGATGAGCAGCTCAAGTTGTATCACAGAATCAACCATAAATGACATCAGTTCATAAATGACACGAAATAGCATCATGATGGGATGATTCTTTCTTCAGAAACCTGGCAACACCACTGCAAAAAAAAAAAAAACCCAAACCAAACCCACTGCCGTGGAGTCGATTCCGACTCATAACGACCCTATAGGACAGAGTAGAACTGCCCCATCGGCTTTCCAAGGCTGTAATCTTTACGGAAGCAGACTGCCACATCTTTCGCTGCCGGTGGGTTCAAACCACCGACCTTTGGGTTAGCAGCGGAGCGCTTAACCACTGTGTCGCTGCTGCAGGACCCGGAAAATGAATCAAGGCGTGGGTCGATTGCCTGAGAAATTCTAGTCGCTTGTATTTTAGTCTTAACTGGAACACTTCATTTAACTGTTTTCATAATTTTATTACCCATGAAACATTATCTTTAGATGAAATGGGCTGTATGTTATTGTTCCCATGGTAACTGTGTGCTTCAGATGGCATGCTGTGCTTCCTGGGTTTAGAAATGTGCATGTACTTTGACTGCCAGAAGGTCCCTGTACATAAGTCGCTCACGTCCAGGGACTCACTCTTCGTTTAACTGGCATTTCAGCGAATGGCCTGATCACACGAGTTGTTTTGAGAAATAACAGAAGGTTATTGCTCTAAAGCACTAAGGATATTTTAAATTTTGAAAATTTAAAAAATAGTTTCCACATGTTCTTGCTATGTCCCACCAAGTGTAACAACCTTCATGGAACGTTTTCTGAGAATTCAAGGACGCGGGGATGGAGTGTACTTTGGCGTGGTATGGCGTGGCTGCCAATAGCAGCAATTACGGAGGCGGGTGCGTCCACCTGCTTTTCGCTTGCGGGCCACACGATGCTGGGCTTGAATATTTCATTCTCTTTCTGTCTCCCCTCTGCTGCCAAGGAGGTTCTATTATAACCAATCTGCTGCTTTGTTTGATTTGATTTTGTTTGGTTTTGTTTTGTTTTCCCCCCTTTTGAAAATGGGGCCTCCTTAAAACGCACACACGAATACATGTTCTTTATAAACCAATTAAGTAGTTCATAATGCTGCATTGTTTTACATACAATAGCCTGGAGTGGGTGCCCAGAACAGTTCCACCTCAGGAGGAAAGTACCCGGCCTTTGTGGCAGCTGTTGACCACTCAGAGTCTTTTTAGACGTGACTATTTTGCAGATTGATTAAGGCCTTCCAGAACATTTTAAATTGTGCATAAGTGGGGCATCACAATTTAGGTAGCTGTGCCCGTGCATAAATTGCATTCTGTATCCATATCGGTGACAGGAATATGCCTCACTTTGGGGGGCGTGTTACAGTGACAACTGATTTTTCAAAACATTCATTCCAAAAATTTGGAGGGGTCGTGTAGGGAGGAGGGCTGCTTCAGTTGTGAGCGTCTCTTTGATCCATTTCTGCCTTTCTGGAAATCCGTCATTGGCAGAGTGTGTTTGATCTTTCCATGTTGGCATCTTTTTTCGATGACTCAAACAAGCTGCCTTGGTCACTGAGAAAAGAAAATTATAGTTCAAAGCCTCATCAGGCAGGGCCGGAGACCACTCGTGTCCACTTGCTAAGCCCCCTCCCGAGGCTGCCTCAGAGCAGCTGAAATCCCGCTAGGCCCTTCAGAACCCATAGGGGCCGTTCAAGTGACAGGTGCACTTAATTACTAGGTGAATTACAAATGCGGGAGAAAAAGCTCTGACAGTTTTTTAATTGGGGATACAAGGCCACTTTGTTTTTATGAATCAACTTAGTTTCCACAGAAATCGGAATATATGTGTATATCAGTCAAGAAATGAATATATATATATATAACATGTATATACATATAATATATACATTATTAGCTGTTGTGGAGTCAGCCCCTGACCAATGCCATCCCCATGCATAATGGAACAAAATGCTGCCCAGTTATGTGCCATCCCCATGATCAGTTGCAGATTGGACCATTGTGATCCATAATTGTTTTCCTTGGCTGATTTTCGGAGGTAGATTGCCAGTCCTTTCTTCCCTAGTTCATCTTAGTTTGGAAGCTCCACTGAAAGCTGTTCAGCATCATAGCAGCTTGCAAGCCTTCACTGACAGATGGGTGCTGTGCATGAGGTGCATTGACTGGAATCGAACCCGGGTCTCCCGCATGGAAGGTGAGAATTCTATCACTGAACCAACACTGCCACTTATAATACATAGATACCCATTATAGACAGAAAGTGGCCATATGTATTATGTGTAGAATATACATGCATACAGACATACCTGCGTATACATATATAGGTTCTGTATATAACATACATATGTATATATACACATACCTTCTATATATATATGTATATACATGTGTGTATTACATTTATTGAGTGCTTACTATGTGTAGGTACTGTCCTAAGTGCATTACATGCATCAACCATTGTAACCCTCACCATTTCACCCACGTGACGCCTGAGGTAGAGAAGTAACCTGCCCAAGGTCACACAGCTAGGAATTGGCAAAGCCAATATTTGAACCCAAGCACTCTGGCTCCAGATCTGTGTTTCTCTCCTCCTTTTGATGAAGGTGGTGCAATCAATATCATTTAATGGTACGATTGATTCAGTTTATTAGGTGTTGGAGCTCATAACCACAGAGGACCCTCTGCTAATAGAGAGATGGAAGGGACAATGCCATTTCTCCTACCTATTTTTTTCTGCCAGTTCAGGAGTGAGACTAGAGCCTGTGGCTGATTTTTAATGGTCTCAATGGTGGCACACTTTTGATGGTGGGCTAGAATTTTGGAAAGAGATCACAGTCATTTGGGCCAGATCCAATGAGTAAGGCAGGTGACCAGCCTGACGAGTGCTATTTTGGGATTCAATAAATTAATGTATATTGTTTATCCTCTCTGGATAATTCCAAAAGAGAAGTGGCAACATCTTCGAAGATGTTTACAGCCTTCCAGGTACATTGGAAGATCACTTCTTTGTATGTACACTTATGTAATTATTTTTTTAATAAAGCAAAACACATAGAGACAATTTCATTGCTTTGTTATATTAGTTGGGATATAGGCTTAACTACTGTAAAAGAAACCCAAAATGTTAATAATAATGGCTTAAGCATGCCAGAAGTTTATGTCTCTCTGATACAAAAGTCCAAGCTGGTACAATGGCTCTCCTCCAAAAAGGTGTCAGGGACCTAGGCTCTGTCTATCTTGTTTCATCATACTCAAGACTTGGCTTCCATTTCATGGACCAAAACAGCTGCTCCTATCACATTCTTGTTCCTGATATTAGGAAAAAGAAAAAGGAAGGCAAGCCCTTCTCTTTAAGGCCATGCACACATCACTTCTGCTTAAATCCCATTGGCAAAACATAGTCATACCTAGCTGCAAGGGAGTCTGAGAAATGTAATATTTAGCTGGGAAGCCATGTGCCCAACTAAAAATATTATTACTGTAGAAGAGAGGGGAATAGATTTGGGGAAATAGCAGCAGTATCTGCCATACATCTTACATATTAAAGACAGTAAAACTGTTAGAACATATAATGTAAGCTTTCAGATATTTTTTTAATCTCAAGTGGTGGAATAGTTATTTTTGTTTCTCATGGTACAGAATAATGACATTCTTGTAATCCATGTTCCATATTAACGCTGCCAATGTAAAACTTAAAAAAAAAAATCCATTTAGCCTATTTTATAACTATTAAGAAATTCATGATGAAAGAAAGGGAGAATTTTCAAGTAGGTGAGACTACTAATGTAATTCGAATATAAATTTCCTCACTTTGTAAAAGGTTCCAATATTAAGACTGTAAGCAAGATAGAACCAGGAGACACTGTGGTGCTTATGGTTTACGTTTGAAGTTGGCTCACCCACTGCTTTTGATTAATGTTTTGGCCTGTGTAAATTGAGGAAGGATGCATTTTTTTATGTAAAATTACTCTAATTTGAAGGTATATTCAACACCAAGGCAGAATCCTACCTCAAGATCCTGTTTAGTGATCTAAAAAGAACGGAAGGACTGGAATGTGTTGGGACAGTCCCTTTAGTTTTTATTTAAGGTATATTTAACATCTTCCTATATAATAATTAGTTATAAGCGTACTGCTTCCAAGGAGCCCTGGTGGCACAGTGGTTAAGCACTCGGCTGCTAAGCAAAAGGTCAGTGGTTTGAACCCACCAGCTGCTCTGCGGGAGAAAGATGTGGCAGTCTGCTTCCATAAAGATTTATAGCCTTGGAAAGCGTATGGGGCGGTTCTACCCTGTCCTGTAGGGTTGCTGTGAGTTGGAATTGACTTGATGACAATGGGTTTGGTTATATTGCTTCCAGCCATACAAACTTTTGATTATAAGTAGTTAATACTTTCATCTAAATTAAAAATAACTAAGACGTATACTATATTTTCCTCATGTTGTTTCCTCATAAGGGTGTAAAAATATGGATTCAGTGATTTTGCTCATCCCATATGGAATTGTCTTCAGGCCAAGATGTGGAAACAAAATGAATAGATTAAACTGGGAATTGTCAGTCTTCTTTTTATGGTAGACAGATGGGGAGTCATTTTTAAATAGCCAAAATTGTGTCAAGTACCAAAAACGATGATTACAGTAACGGCACGCATGAGATGCGGTGACCGTTTCTTACAATGACCCACCCTTCCACTGATGAAAGCCGGAATTCTTGCCCTCCTTAAGCTAAATGGAGCCCTGGTTGCACAGTGGTTAAGAGTTTGGCTGCTAACCAAAACGTTGGCAGTTTGAATCCACCAGCCGCTCCTTGGAAACCCTGTGGGGCAGTTCTGCTCAGTCCTTAGAGGGTCGTTATGAGTCGAGATCGACTCGATGGCAACAGGTTTGGTTTGTTCGGTTTTCTAAGCTAAGTAACCCAACTATTTCTTTCATCACAGGACTTCCGTTCTCTCTCGTTTGTTGGTTCACATTATTGGCTCTCCTGTTTAGGTGATTTTTTTTTTATTGTGGTAAAAATACCTATAACAAAACATTTGCCAGTTCAACAATTTTTATGTTAGATGATCATTTTAATTAACAGTTTTTCAAATTTGAAAAAATATCAGTGCTCTCCCAGTTGCGTCTATCGAAAGGATTGCTTCAAAAGTGTCTTGTTGCCTAGTCTTTGACCTAATTGTTTGATGCACGAACCTCAAATAAACATCAAAACCATAAGGAACAGAAGTAAAGGATGAGGTCAGATGATCTTGGGGGGCTAAAGTGGGTTTCAGAAATCAGGTTTTCGATGCTAATTTATAGAGCAGTCTGTGCAAACATTGCTTTGAACAGTGACAAGAATTAAATCTTTGATTGGTTGAACATCACTGTTGTCTGAATGATAAACACTTTTTCAGCAGTGGAACATACATCAGTGGGGTAACTGCAGAAAAATTTGCTTGTGTTTTCTTTAATGGAAAGCGGTGCTTTCTGGCATTGCAGTTTTAGAAGTAGGAAGCCGATATTTTGGATTTTATCCTTGAATTTCCTATAGATTAAGCCTGTGATTGTTTGGTAAGATTGTTCATATTCATCTTGGCCTCGGTTTTCTCATCTGTGAAAAGGAAATGGTGAACGGACAGAGGAAATAACATATGTCCTATGTGGTTGGAAGGTCCCTGGGTGGTGGAAACAGTTTGCTCTCAGCTACTAACTGAAAGGTTAGTGGTTCAAACCTGCCTGGTGGTGCCATGGTATGCTTCCATAAAGATAACAACAACAACAAAAAAAAAAAGATTACAGCCAAAAAGACCCTACGGAGCTCAGTTTACTCCATAACTCATGGGGCTGCCATGATTTGGAATCGAGTTAACAGCAGTGGGTTTGGTTATGTGGTTGGCAACTAGGGAAGGGTTTGGGGTGGTCATGTCTTCGATTTTATAAGCTCAGGCCAGGTGATTGGCTACCAGGGAGTGAAGTTCACATTCACCTTACCCTGAAGCCTATGCCAGCTCTTTGGAAAGAAACTCCATCCTCACTGTACAAGGAAACATGTAACGGCTTTCCTTCAGGAATTATTTTCATTGACTTTTCTCCATTTTGTGAGTCACATACTCCACTTACAGCAGTGTCTGCTGTGGGGTTTTACCAGATAAATACCCAGTAAGCTCATGGAGTGCAAGCTTATATAAACCCCTTGGTGGTATTTTATTTCAGTAGAGGTTGAGACGGACTGATGAGCTGTTAAATGATTGTAAAAAGAGAGCTTGGTTTGGGAAGTGAATTTGATTTCAAAAGTAATTGTAAACGGTGAAAATGATAGATTTCATGGCCTCAATTGCATGTTTCTAATACAATATCTACTAGCTATTTAAATTTAAATTAATTAAAATTAAATTTCATTCTTTACACATTAGCCACATTTAAATTGCTCAGTAGCTACATATAACTAGCAGCTACCATATTGGACAGCACAGATATAGGACAGTTTCATCATCGCAGAACATTCTATTGGGTAGTGCTAGTCTATAGGCACCTAAGAAAGAATTAGTTATCGTATAGCAGGAGGAGGCTTGGAATGGAAATTAACATGAGGTCATACTGCAGTAGGGTGGGTCTAATCCAATGACTCATATCCTTATAAAAAGAGAAGAGACACCGACACAGAGGGAGGACAGCCATGTGAAGACAGAGGCAGAGATGGGAGTGATTTATCTATAAGCCAAGGAGCGCCAAGATTGCCAGGAACCACCAGAAGCTGGAATAGGCAAGGAAGGGTCTTCCCCTAGAGCCTTCAGAAAGAGCCAGGACCATGCTAATACCTTGACTTTGGACTTCTAGCCTTCAGAACTGTGAGACAATAAATTTCTGTTGTTTTAAGCCACCTAGTTGCTACTCTG
The DNA here is from genome assembly GCA_030035585.1 of Dugong dugon. NCBI lineage: Eukaryota > Metazoa > Chordata > Mammalia > Sirenia > Dugongidae > Dugong > Dugong dugon. The sequence goes on from CM057483.1 coordinate 164,507,402, forward strand.
TTACTATAGCCCCAGGAAACTAATACTGTTACTTTTAATAAAACCAATTGAACATGATAGGCTCTGGGGAGCCTAGCTCAACAGCTGCATAGAAGTTTTGCTTGACTGACAGCCGTAGTGGTTAAGACCAAGCACTTGGAAACCAGTCCTATATTCAAATCCTCCACTGTTTCCTCCTGGGTAGTGTGGAGCATATTCCTTAACTTCTTAGAGCTTCAGTCTCCTCCTTTGAGATTAATCAAAGGTACCCACCTCATTCTGTTATGCTGAGAATTAAGTGAGATGACTTATGCAAAGTTTTAGTACAATGCCTGGCCCATAGTAAGTACTCAGTAAATACGTGATCAGCATCAAGTTCATCTTCATCATCACCCATATAATGAGGCTGCACAAAGGGATCAGCAGCTATACGAATAGAAGTATTCCGGTGGGCTTGTTATTAATTGTGACAAATACACGATACTAATGTAACATGTTAATAATAGGGGAAACTGGATGTAGTATCTTTGTAGTAATTCTGTAAATCTAAAACCGTTCTAAAATAAAAAAGTTATTAAAAAAAGTTATTGTACAGGCAGTACTACCGCATTAGATGAGAATGAGATATTTGTTCATTTTTTAACAAATATTTGTGTGCTGAGTGTATGCTCAGTAAACCTGAAGTTTACTCCTTTTATAAAGATCCAAAATGTTGTTTTTATATTAAATATCCAGGGGCAGATATTTCTAAGATATGTCCCTTTATATGTATGCTGAACAAAATTTTATTTTAAAAAATTTTATTTTGAAATAACTTTAGACAGAAAAGTTGCAAAAATAGTACAGAGTTCCTGTATACCCTTCACCCAGCTTCCCCTAATGTTAACAACTTCCATAACCACGCTACAATGATCAAAACCAAGAAATTAACATTGGGACGATACTGTTAACTAAACTACGCAACTCCAGATTTCACCAGTTTTTCCTCTAATATCCGTTTTCTCTTTCAGGATCCAATTTAGGATCCCACATTGCAATTAGTTGTCACACCTCGTTAGTCTCCTCCAATCTGTGACAGTTCCACAGTATCTTGGTGCCTTTCATGACCTTGACTCTTCTGAAGAGTAGTAGTAGGTATTTTGTAAAATTCCCTCCATTTAGGTTTGTCTGATTTATCTCATGATTCGATTGTGGTCATGGATTTGGGGCAGGAATGCCACAGAGCTGATGTTGAGCCCTTCACTATACATCATATAAGGGGACATATGACATCAGTATGTCTCATTACTGGTGATGTAAACCTTGATCACTTGGTTAAGATGGTGTCTGCAGGTTGTGATCTATTTTTATAAGTATCTTTGTTAATGGACACCATTCATGTGCTATGCTGTAATATCACAATGAGACGGGAGGAATTATGCCGAAGTATTACATGGTTTCAAATAGCTGAGCTTTTGACTTTATACGTGTATTTTTCACCGTCATTAATCTCATTCATGCTCTCAACGATAACAACTCTCCAGTTTCAGCGCTCTGCCAACAATTAACCGAAACATCAAACCAGTTATCGTCGAGTTGATTCCGACTCATAGCGACTTCATGTGTGTCAGCGGAGAGCTGTGCTCCATAGGGGTTTTAATCACTGTGATCTTTTGGAAGTAGATCCTCAGGTCTTTCTTCTAAGCTGCCACCAATAGTGGTTAATAAATCAGGCAAACTTATAGTTGTGTGTAAAGTAAGAATGAAGAGGCTATTAATCAAGACTGGAAAGGAAGTTGTTGTTGTTAGCTGCTATCGAGCCAGCCCCTGACTCATGACAACCCCATGCACAATGGAATGGAAACACTGCCTGGTCCTGTGCCATCCCCATGATCGGTTGCAGATCAGACAGTATTCCTTTGTGATCCATAAGGTCTTCATTGGCTGTACGTGAACTTTAATAGGTGTTCTTTGAAGTATTTTTTCTGCTAACTTTAAATGAAGTACAATATTTAATAGTCCATTTTAAAGTTAGACCAACTTGGATTTGAATCTAACTTTAAATGGTTAAGAGTCATTTTTTAAAGTCAGACAAACCTGGATTTTAATCTTGGTATTGCCCCTCACTAGTAAGTTATTTAGCTTCTCCATGCCGTAGTCTACATACCCATACGACCTCCTCTTGGGTCCTCATGAAGAATAAATGAGAAGATGTAAATGATGTCCTGGACTCTGGGTCAGAGACTTGGTAAGTGCCCGATAAATGTCAGATGCTATCTTTGATATTATCCCACACAGCACTTTTGTGGACTCTTAAGAGTTGACAGAGCACAAACGGATAAATAATTAGCTTCACATCAAATTAACCCGCAACTGGGTTGTAGAACTAACAGGAGACATAGAAGCAGGAAAGGCGTATAGACTCTTTTGTACATTTATTCCTTAAAATTTAAATGCCCTTAGATCATTCTGAAGTTAGTGATCTTGCTTTTATGACCCTCATTCCAGAATCTTTCTTGGGGTGACATATAGAGCACAAAAGAACTTTTTCTGTAACTACCGTATTACTTACTGATAAAAGAGTAATATATTGAGATTACCTTATTAAAAATATTCTTTGGAGTCAGTTTTGGGAGTAATCTGATAGTTGAAAAGAGTTTATGAATTTGGCTCGTGATTTTCTTTCCCAACAGCTACCTAATTCTTTGAAGTACTGAATATTTCTAGTAGATTTAATCCTAAAATATGGAGGCCATTAGGCTGGATATTTCTAAAAAGAACATAAAAATACTAGATTCACTCTGTTTCTAGGAAGGTAAGGTCCCAACAATGGACTCAAACATACCAACGATCATGAAGATGGTGCAGGGCCAGGCTGCGTTTTGTCCTGTTGCACATAAGGTCACCATGAGTCGGAGCTGACTCGACGGCAACCACCATCACCAAGGTCTAGTTAGGTTGGAGTCTGGAAGATATCAGAATTACAGCATGATTGATTCAGCTTAAAATTTTATCAAATCATGAATTATTTCAAACTCAAAATCTCTAGCCTAGCTCAATGGAAAACTGATGATTTTTGTAATATGTATCAAATCTTCAAAACATAGTGGCCAATCAAATCAAATTAAAGCTCTTGTCCCCACTGCAATAGGGACATGGTGTCCTAGAAACAGCCAGACCTATACTGTATTCCATTTTAGCCCTGAGCCTCCAGAATGGGTCTTTAGAATTAAATTTGGCTATTAGCCCAGATTTACTCAAATTTTTTAACAAGCGCTGCATTGTACTTTAGCATCCCACCCCCACCCCCAACTTTGTAACTGGTGAGGGGAGGGGAAGTGGGAGGAGGCGCCCGAACAAGAAACAAAAGCAGCTGCTGGAGAGAAAGCCCAGTGAAAAGGGGGAAGAAAAACAATTCTGCCACAGCAGCTGTTCACATTATCGAGAGAGGAAGCCCTTGCTTTACATTTGATCACGCTTAAAATTTCCGAAGGTTTATGGATGTTCTCTGTGTGGGGAGAAGGAAAAGGAAGTATGTGTATGAAGCCTGGTGGATTAATGCGTGAATGGAATTGATGTAAAAGACCAGTGACCCTTGAATCAACACAGCCTTTGCCTCATTTTAAAGTTCGGAACCGTTGTTTGAAATTCAGTATCAAGATGGAGTCAGAGTTTGGTTTGGTTTGCTTTTTTAAAGTCCCATTGTGTCATGAATGGAGGACATAGCTGGCTCAGGCCAAATCGTCTCTCATCCAAGATCAAAGAGAGGGCTTTTAGCTTCTAACTGCAGAATACCAAGTACTTGTGCTATGAGGCTGGGCAGACTGGGAAGGTGGGCAGCCTTGTCGAACCTATGCCTGCTTCGGGGGAAGATTTTGCGATAGCAAATTGCACATATCACTGGTCTGGGAAATCAGAATTACCCAGGCAGCATGGGAGAGGGTGTGTGGCTAGCTGGCCTAGAAAACTTTCTCGAGATGTTCATTTCCATATTGTACAGATGGCTTATGCATATGCATTATATCATTGCATTTCTTAGGACCACCGGTGAGTTCTGCATCTTACTAACTAGCCCGCTCTGAAAAATAGTTTTGCCATAGTATTTAGGAAGTATTCACTGGCAGCTACTGGGTTTAAGAAACTGTTGTTGTTAGCTGCTATTGAGTCGGCCCCCGACTCATGGAGACCCCATGTACAATGGAAAGAAATGTTACCCCATCCTGCAGCATCCCCATGATCAGTTGTGGATCAGACCATTGTGATCCACAGGGTTTTCACTGGCTGATTTTCAGAAGTAGATCGCCAGCCCTTTCTTCCTAGTCTGTCTTAGCCTGGAAACTCCATATCACAGTAACTCACCAGCTGCAATCCCTCTCAACACTCACTCCCACCAGCTAACTGTAGGTCTTTTCAAGGTACTGCCAGAGTGCCATTGTGGTATTTATGTATTTCTTAGCCATTTAATTTGTTTAAAACTGTGCTATCATTTTTATTAGGTTCCTGTCCCTTTTTTTTTTGGTACATTGGTGGTTCAGTAGTAGGATTCTCACCTTCCATGTGGGAGACCTGGGTTCCATTTCCGGCCAACGTACCTCGTGCACAGCCACCACCTGTCTGTTGTGAAGGCTTGTGTGTTGCCATGATGCTGAACAGGTTTCAGCAGAGCTTCCAGAAAAAGACGGACTCAAAAGAAAGGCCTGACGATCTGCTTCTGAAAATCAGCCAATGAAAACCCTATAGATCACAATGGTCCAGTCTGCATCCGCTCATGGGATAGCAAAGGACCGCATGTTTTGTTCCGTTGTACATGGGGTCGCCATGAGTTGGGGGGAGTGACTTGATGGCAGCTGACAACAATATCTCTTTTTATGTATGTCACTGATGAAGTTTTTGAGTGTTGTATATCCCAAACCGCATTTTTTCCATGATCTCTTGTCATTTTTATTGTCCTTTTTTTGCAAAGAATGATTATTTTTAGGACCACATATGTAGCATAAAGCTAGGATCACAGCTGAGGCGTGACCCGTCTCCGTTGTCAATCATCCTTCCCATGTTATACTTGCACATTTCTGTCTTCCGAGACAGGTATTAAAAGAAAAAACAAATTCATTTGCCATCAAGTCGATTCTGACTCATAGTGACCCTACAGATACAGTATTAGTGAATTCCTTGGGGTCGTTTCTGAAAATCCGTTTACCAAGACTGCATTGGAATCTTACATTGTCTTCTAAGAAATTTATTTTATAATCAGTGATTCTCAACCTTTTTTATTTATTATTGCCCCCCCCCCGAGACTTTCTAGGCATTTTCCCCCTAATTTCCACCCATGAAATGTTAATAGCACAGATACACAGTGTATCTGTTTATGTACATGAATCAGAATCGACTCGGTGGCAACAGCAACTGTGTATATTAAGTGCCTTATACATAAAAAGAGTAAGATTTTTTGTTTGCCCCCACAAGAACGAATTTTCATCTTATTGAGGGTGGTATCACCCCCGTTGTTAGTTGCCGTTGAGTCGGCTCCGACACATGGCAACCTTATGTTTTAATAAATAGATCTGCTTTTTAAATTAGTATCCGACTACCTTAGAAGGATATACTTGAGTTTGTGGGAGATAAGCACTGTCGTTTGGGTGTGTTTCCTATTATGAGTGAGTCTGACATGGAATTAAGTACAACAAAGTGGCTACCTTATCGCTAATCCCTAGGAGCAAGCAGGCATGAGAACAAACACGGTGCCTGCCCCCTGCCGCCTCACTTTCTCTGTATAAAAACAATAGAGTACACATCTAGGCAGAAACAAAGGGAAAGAAATCAAGTGTAGAATAATGAGTGATTCTGGCTTGTCAGCCCCGATTTAGCACCTGTAGTTATTAATCATCTTCTTTGTGAGATGTTAAACGATAGATCCCAACCTAGGGTATTAAAGCTTTCAGTGCTTCTGAACCGTTAATGTGTATCAGAATCACCTGGCATCTAGTTAAACCGCAGACTCCCATTCAGTAGGTCTAGGGCGGGGCCTGAGACTGTCTTTCTGGCATGTTCTCAGGGCATGCAGGTGCTGCTGGCCCTCAGACCCCACTTTGAGCAGCAATATCCGAAGAGAACATGAAGGCAGTCATTTGGGGTCCTCAGACTATTTTCAGAATTTTAGAAACTCTAAAGCAGTGGTTCTCAACTGGGGGTAATTTGTCCCTTCGGTAGACATTTGGCAATGTCTGGAGATATGTTTGGTTGGAGGGTGTTACTGGAGGGTGGATGGACAGCACAGCCCCCTGACCCCAACGAAGAATGATCTGGCCCAAAATGTCAACAGTGCGGAGCTTGAAAAACCCTTGGCTGAAGGCAATCGCAGACTAACAAAAATACCCTCTCTTGTCAAAAGCAGTGGTAACACCCGACAGTTTATATTGGTCCAGACTCTACCAATGGTGTTTGTAGAGGTCTCTAATCAATTTAAAATGGAGAAGTACGTTCATTTTAATATGAATAAATGCAGTTACGTAGATTAAAGAAATGCACTGTTGGAATTATGAGATCTATGGAGAAAAACATCAAAGGGGCTGAGGCTGGTGGCAGGGATGGGTATGGCTGCCCTTGGGGAGAGAGTGAATGTGGCAGACTGACCAGGCCAAGCACACTGTTTATTGGAGTGGTATGCTAGTGAGCCCATCTGGATATTTCTGGAACAAACTGGGGACATTCGTTTGGGTTCTTAAATACAACTTGCAGCTGGGTGGGAAAATGGTGCAATACTATGATCGACAGGTTGAGGAGTCTTTTTAACAACAGAAATAATCCAGAATTCACTGAGGAAGATTTTCCCCCTTCTAGCAAGGAACAAATATAGATTGATGCGTAGGTCTAGGCTTGCTTATTAATAAACCATTCTTAGCGTCATAGGATGTACATGGTGGACCTCAAATGGGGAAATTTGGCCTCTAGGGTAGACGCTGAAGGGTCATAGGATGTACATGGTGGACCTCAAATGGGGAAATTTGGCCTCTAGGGTAGACGCCGAAGGGTCCTTGGGATACCCCAGAGGGGCTCTCTTTTGCCCTGATCCTTTCTTCCTGCATGACTGCTTCCCTCTCCTGGGTCGGGTCCTTGGGTCTTCTTCCATTGGCCAGTCACAACAGGTACACCTTTCTATTGCCTTCTGTCTGTCCCCAGAGGAAAATGGTGCACCCAGCAGAGGGGTAGTGAGTCCTCCAGGAACTTTGTGGGTGGGGAGAGCCTGTAGCTTGTTGACTGGTGCTAGGGTCTTGATTTTTCAATGCATTAATCCCAGCAGTTTGAATTTGAAATTGAAAACAACAGCAGTGAATGATAAAAGTAGCTCATCTGAGAATGAATAGTTTGAAAGCTCTTTTCTTCCAAGTATAATTTTCCATTTGGTGTAAAAAATTTTAGTATCATGCAGTTTGCTCCTGAGAGGTCTCTGTGAGTCTCCTTCAGAGTCTTTCGTGGAAGATCTCATGATTGTAAACTACCATCAACTGGATAATGCTGCTCCATTTATAGAGGGGAGAAAAAGTTATAGAAGTTGTTGAGCTGTTTACAGATAGTTTCAAAACCTGTTGTCTCTAAAAGATAGACGCATTTAAGGAACTAACAAATCTCAAGGCCAGTGGAACTTTAGAGGCTGATCCCAGCTCTTGGGCAAGGGTGTGTTGAGCCTCTGTGTTATATATATACTTACGTCAAGAAAATCCAGATTTTTCCTACAAATAAAAATATATCATCTGGAAAAAATGTTCTTTATTTTCTGTTCCCACTAGTAAAATCAGATTAATTAGCTGAACCATCATAATTTCTCTTATTTAATTTTAAAATGATGAACTCTATCCATGACCTATCTCTATGCAGTTCATCTGCTAGAGTAAATCATAGGAAATTGCCAGCATGTGACCATTTTTACCTAGAAACCCGGCAATTTCCTATGAGCCAACCTAATATTATTTTAAAAAACAAAACAAAACTGTTGCTGTCAAGTCGATTCCAACTCATAGCAACATTATAGGATAGAGTAGAACTGTCCCATAGGGTTTTCAAAGAGTGGCTGGTGGATGAACTGCCAACATTTTGGTTAGCAGCCAAGCTCCTAACCACTGCACCACCAGGGCTCCAATATTATTTAGTGATGGATTTAATTCTTGTCAGGAAAAATAGCTTTTCAAAACATGAGGGGTAATATCTAGGTATGATGTGTTTTCGAATAGCTGGCTCTGTCTGCTGTGTTTGTCTCAGTACAGGATATGGTTTCACTCCAGTAACACCTTTCATTTGGGGGTATGCATGAGTCACAGTGGTTCACTCTGTTATTTTCCAACCATACAGACAGCTCATTTCTCTTAATCTTTAAAATGATGGGCTAACTAGGTGGAGCCCAGGGCATTTTTAGGGCAGTGGAACTATTCTGCATGATACTGTAATGGTGGACACATGATATTATGCATTTGTTGAAACCCACAGGACTGTACAACACAGAGTGAACCCTCATGTAAACTATGGACTTTCATTAATAGTAATGCATCAGTATTGGTTTATCATTTATAACAAATGTACCACATGAATGCAACATGTTAATAAGAGGAGAAACTGCAGGGGGGAGAGGGGATATATAGGAATACTCTACTTTCTGTGCAATTTTTCTATAAACCTAAAACTGCTCTAAAAAATAAAGTGTATTAAAATGGGGGACTACCTATCTTCTAGCTATACCATATTTTCACACAGATAATGCATGCCTTCTACGTTTGTTTGCCAACCGTGCCCTACCCCCAAGAGGTATTTTCATAGGCTCACTATGCTCATTTTTTTACAGCAACATGTAAAAAAATATTGGCATAGCGGTGCATATGATAATACTTCGTGGGGGAAGGACACAATTGGCAAACATAGAAGGTGCATGTTATTTGTGTAAAAATATGGTATATATTTTTAAATTCTTGTTCATAAATACTATATATAAGATTAAAAAAAACAAAACCCCCTGATTCTATCCCAGCATTGTCAAATTGTGTTCAACCAGACAGCAGTATCTCAAAATATTGACAAGCAGTCCTTGGTGTAGAAGGGGGATTCTGAGGTCACAGAGGTATCCAAAAACACTGGGATTAAATACACATTTTCTCTCCTGCTGATGTAACATCCATTACTATTCTCCAGGATGGAGATGTAGATTCTATCATTTTGCAAGTACATTTGACTGTAGAATACCTATCAGCATCACATGGAGCTAGCAATCCTTGATTTACATTTCTGGAAAATCCTGTTCCACGCTAGTAACCATCCAGGAAGGTTTGTTACTAATTGACTGTGACTTTTTTTCCCCCAGATGATATCTGGTATTTTTTCCAGCTTTATGTCCATTCCAAAATACACATGGGCTTGACCTAAGACTTTTGCTAAAGGAGTAATATTCCCCTCTAGGGAAATGAAAACAGCATGTTTCCACACAAGTTTAGAAATCTTAAAACAACTAAAAAGAAAGGGGACCAAAAAAAAAAAAAAAGTACTGGATCATGATTATGTTCACTGCAAAAATTAGACTCACAGGTTTTATTGTGGCTGTTATGCTGTCAGGGTCTGATGGTGGGGCAGGATCAGAGCAGTGCCACGCTAAGGAGCTTACTGTCTCCTCTGGGCTGCTGTGATTATGTGGGGTATATTTAGAAATTGTAAAGAAAGCAAAGCATTAGCTAAGATGCCCCAGTGGACACTCTCAAATGAAAGTCTCTCCCATTACGAGGAAACTCCCCAAAGAAAATATTTGCATGGTGACTAATGAAGAGCTCTTTTCTCACCAAAATGATGTAACATTTCCCGGCAAACAGCGACTGCAACTTACTTTTTATTGTCATTCTTATCTCCTAGAGCTGAGTGTTTCATTAGAGAGGATAAGAGAGGGGGAGTGGATAAGAGGCCTGCTTTGATCTTCTGCTTAGAGAAACCTCCACATCAAGGTGTATAGGTTTTATCCTTGTTGTTAGTTTCCATTGAGTCGGCTTCAACTCGTGGCAACACCATGTACAACAGAACAAATTATTGCCCAGTCCTGAGCCATCTTCACGATCACTGGTATGTGTGATGGTTAAGGTTGTATGTCAACTTGGCTGGGCCATGATTCTCAGTGGTTTGGCAATTATGTACACATGATGTAGTTTGGCAGCTATGTAATGATGTAGTTATCTTCCATTCTGTGATATAATGTAATCACCTCCATGATGTGATCTAATGTGATCAGCCAATCAGTTGTAAGGAGAGTTTCCTTGGGGATGTGGCCTGTATCCAATACATATGGACATTCTGGCAAAGCGTGCTGGCTTTTGCTTCCCTGGATCCTGCATGTGGCTTGTCATCATCTGACCTCCAGTTCTTGGGACTTGAGCCAGTGGCCTGCCATATTGCCTGTTGATCTTGCGATTTGTGGGCCTCTGCAGTCCATGAGCCAGCAGCCTGCTGTATGACTTGATCTTGGGTTCATTAGCCCCTGCAGTTACATGAGTCAGGAGAAGCCTCCAGTCTGACACCTGACCCATGGACTTTGGAGTTGCCAGCCTTTACAACTGTGTGAGCCATTTCCTCGAGATAAAATCTCTCTCTCTCTCTCTGTTTTTTAACTATTAGAGGTGTATGACCAAAACATTTTGGAGACAGGGCCAAAGTATTTACTTTCTAACCCTTATGAGCTTACACGTAGCACCATTTATTGTGGATAGAAGCTTCAGAAAGGGACCTCAAGTTCTTTGTGGAACCAGTTGGTACCCTATGGAGAGCTGCGGAGCCTCAAGCCTGGAGTGTGTCTGAGAACTGTGGAGGGCGGGATGTTACCTCAGATTGCAGTGGCTTCAAGAAAATTGGATGGATCAAAACTCTTATTTCATTAAACTGGGAACGAAGAGTGGAAAGTATATAAATGTTGCCTTTGCGTGTTTTTATGAGGAATTTTCTTATCCCAGTTGCAGAACTGTAGGCATCTTTTGAGCTGGTTGTCGCCTCAGCAATCACATAGTCCAGCCACCATCTGACGAGCCAGTATTCAGATGAGGAAACTGAGCTAAGGAGAAGCAAAATAATATGCCCCAAATTGCAGAGTTGACAAACGGCATGGCGGGCAGTCTTTGATTCAGGCATATGTGAATCTGTGACTGAGGAAGTAAAAAAGATTTTGTTGTTTGGATGGAGGTTTACAGAGAAGGGACTAAAATGCAAGTTCATCCAGTGCTTACCAGGTGAACATTATTAACTGAGACCCCAGCTTTTGTCTGAAGGCGTGAGGATTCCTGGACTTCTGAAAATGCAAATTTGGGGACAGTTTTGATAGGCCACCTGGTACATAAGGATACATAGAAGTTGATGAAGTAGATCATGCATTATCATGATCTACTTTAGTTCTTGTCAGAATTATTGATGGAGGATACCGACGTGAATTTCAAGCGCGTTAAACAATGACTCAAAGTTGAAAGGCAGCATAATTATACCCAGGCTGTGCCTGTGAGGTAGTTGAGTTGGCAAGGAGATTCTTAAAGCCCTTGTGGTATGTCAGTATTCTGCTAACCAGACAACCACTGCTGACTTGCAATTTAAAGCAGGCTTTTTTCTTGAGACGATTGTTTCCAGAACAAGAAATTCTGTCATACCCAAGGGCTGCGTTGCACAGGGGGTTCAAATGTTCATTTTCCTAGCCCTGAAATGCAGTGTTTCCTAGGTATGCAACTTGCAGCCCAGGGCTAGAGCACAGCCCAGAAGGAAAAATGCCCAGTGCAGGGTAGGCAAAATTTTCTGCCTCTGGGCATTCACAAGGCTGCATTGTGGAAACAGAAGCCGAGCAAATTGTTCATTGTTCTGGGGCTCCGACTTTGGCAGCCAGAAGCAAATTCATTATGCGGTGATTGGCATAGTTTTCTTCTGTTTATTTCGTGCCACGAGTACAGTAATGCATTCCATGCTCCTGCGACCTCTCGCTCTACCTCTTAGCTCTGGAGTCTTTGCCTCGCCTTTTGTTCCGCCTTCCCCAAGCCTTTCCAAAGCCTGGTGTACTTGTGAGAGCTCGCCTTAGATGGCCCGAAATGGCTAGGTGGATTTGTTTCCCCCAACTCTGAGAAAAACACACTTTGTTCTCACATCTGGCTGGTCAGCCAGCTACTAGATACTTATTAAGCGCCCACGGAGCGCGTAGCAGCCAGAGGCCACCTCTGGAGACTGCAGGCTCAGACAGATCTCCACAATGGCAAACGCACCACAGTTACCCCTTGGGTTTCCCGCCCCCGAAAGTAGGGCCTCTTGGGCTTAGAGGAGGGAAATTGAGAAGCAGCTCTTTCAAAATTACCCTTTCCAAGTGGTTTTGGATTTTATCTGAATTGCTTTGTGCAGCTGGGGGAAAGAAAAAGATAAGCGTGACTCCTCACAACGGAAGGTACTATTTTTTATGAATTTCAAAACAGCCTGCTGAAGCTTGAGTGTATGTTTGCGCCATCTGGGGAGCTGGTTAAAATGCAGATTCAGATTCAGGAGATCTGGGGTGGGGCCCAAGATTCTGCATATCTAACAAGCTCCCAGGTGATTCCTGTGCTGCTGGACCATGCTTGAGTAGCAAGCACTAACTAGATCGATGGTTCTCAGCCTTGGCTACACAGTGGGATCATCTGAAGAGCTTTAAAAAATACTGATGCCTGGGCCCCACCCCAGAGATGCTGGTTTAATTGGTCTGGGGTGAGACCTGGGCATCAGGATTTTTTAGAATCTCCCCAGGTGGTTTTGATGTGCATGATTACGGAGAGCTTGCAGCCTTGCATGTTTTAAGAATCGGATTTGTCTTCTTGGAAAGCTTGATGTTAGTTGCCATCAAGTTGATTGCAGCTCATAGCGACCCCACGTGTGCAGAGTAGAACTGCTCTGTAGGGTTTTCAAGGTTGTGACCTTTCGGAAGCAGATCGTCAGGCCTGTCTTCCGAGACGCCTCCGGGTGGGTTTGCAACGCCAATCTTTTGGCTAGTAGTTGAGCACAGGGACTCTTCTTGGAAGGCTAAATCCTCCTTTTCAGTCCTAAGTCATACTGGGCCAAGTTCTTCCATCCCTGAAGAAGTGGTATTTGAAAAAAAGCATCTTCTGCCTCACTGGTTCTCAACTGGGAGAGATCGTGTTCCCTAGGGAACATTTGGCAGTGTCTGAAGACACTTCTGGTTGTCACAGCTGAGGGTGGTGGTGGTGGAGTGCTACTGGCATCTAGTGGGTAGAGACCAGGGATGCTGCTAACCACTCTAACAATGCACAGGACAGCCCCCACCCCCAAAAAAGAATGATCCGGCCCAAAATATCAATGGTGCTGAGGTTGAGAAAGCCTGGTATAACTTACCTAACTTCTGCCCTCAACTGGCCAAGGAGGTTCAGTTTCCTTTCTTTAGTGACTAGAGGGAGTAATTAATGAATAGCATGTGTCTTATAACTTTTCTTTCGTGTCTAATTCTGTTCTATTAGATGACAGAGTGGCAAGTATTCCAAATTGGAAAGTCATTTGTCCTCCTCCGTAAAATCAAGCTATGGAAATACAAGTTCCCTAAGTCCCTTTCAGTTAAAAAATTCTGTGATCATGTGATTATTGGTTGGCCAAAACACAAATCACGTGTTTGCCCAGTTCTACTATGAAACAGTCACCCTGTTCTAGGTTCTTATCCCACTCAACTCTTCCTTCCTAGTACTTATCACGGCTTGAAATTAGATGGGTTATTTGAGTAGCACCTTTTCCCCAACAAACTGTCAGCTTCATAAGGGTAAGGACCATGTCTGTTTTGTTCTACATTGTATCCCCAATGCCCAGCAGAGTATTCCTGGGATTTAGTCAGTATTCCACAAGTATTTGTTGGATGGATGGATTTGCTAATAGAATATAGATCAGCATCCCTGGGAACAGGAATTGGGCTGTTTTCCACACATTCATATTTAATATCTTCTGTCTTCTAACCTTCTGCTCCCATAGGGGTTGTAGGATGGAGAGAGAGTAGCTAAGCACACTTTTTTTTCTGATGTTATTCTCTGGGAATTGGCTGTACATTAGAATCACTTGGAGTCGCTTTGGAGCCCTGGTGGGGCTAACCAAAAGGGCAGCAGTTCGAATCCACCAGCTGCTCCTTAGAAACCCTGTGGGGCAGTTCTGCTCTGTCCCGTATGGTCTCTGTGAGTTGGAATCGACTCCTCGGCAACAGGATTTGGAGTCGCTTTAGAACTATTTGTGCCCAGGCCACACCCCATGGATTCCCTCGGCCTGGGGCTGGGTCAGGCATCAGTAGTTTTAAAAGCTCTCCAGGTGTTATGGATTGAATTTTGTACCCCAAAAATAAAGTGTGTCAGCATAGCTAGTCCATGAGTCTCAGAATTTATTGTATGATTGTCCACCATTTTGCCATCTGATGTGATTTTCCTGTGTGTTGTAAATCCTACCTCTGTGATGTTAATGAGGTGGGATTAGTGGCAGTTATGTTAATGAGGCAGGACTTAATCTACAAGATTAGGTTTATTTTAAACCAATCTCTTGTGAGATATAAAAGAAAGAAGTGAGCAGAGAGACATGGGGACCTCATACCACCAAGAAAGCAGTGCTGGGAGCAGAGTGCATCCTTTGGACCCGGGATCCCTGTGCTGAGAAGCTCCTAGCCCAGGAGAAGATTGATGATAAGGACCTTCCTCCAGAGCCAACAGAGAGAGATAAGCCTTTCCTTGGAGCTGACACCCTGAATTTGGACTTCTAGCCTACTAGACTGAGAGAGAATTAGCTTGTTTGTTGAAGCCATCCACTTGTGGTATTTCTGTTAGAGCAGCACGAGATGACTAAGACACCAGGTGATGCCAATGCTTAGCCAAGGCTGAGAATCATGATCTAGATCCTTGCTTCTCTAAATGTGGTCCTGGGACTGGCACCATCAGCATCACGTGGGAGCCTGTTGGAAATTCAGATTCTCAGGCCCCACTCACCCCAGCCCTGTGAAATCAGAATCTGCACGTTTAACAAAGTCTTCAGGTGATTCGCATGCCTGTTACCGTTTGAGAAGCAAAAACCCCATTATTCCAGTTGACCGGCAGAGTTGTTGACTCCACACTGAAGGAAAGGGTTTGTATACTTCTGGAGGCCCGAGAGAAGTCTGCAGCGCAAAATTATTTTGCAGAAAAAGAGGTATTATTGCCATTAAAGTCAGTTGTGATTCTATTTTAGATCCTTGGCTTGGGGGGACACAGAGCAAAAACACTTTCTTTTTTCTACTTCATTTCTAGTCTGGGTTTTGAAAACCACCACTGAGCAAAACAGGAAAAAAAAAAGGTTGGAGGGCTGCAGGAACCAAATGGAAGGAATAAAATAAGCTTGCCCCGTGTGGAAGAAAAATAAAAGGCAGCAAGTTACATCTTTTTCTTTCAGAGAAAAGAATGCGTTTCCTGTTTGTGCTGCCTGGGAGCCTGAGCATAATGCTACAGTGTGTGGAGCTGATGAACAAAGAATATAGAAATGGCTGAGAGGACAGAGTTTGACCTGCCAAATATTAGCTCAGTTAGAAACCATGTGACAAACGTAACTCCTGATTTCATGTACCAGGGTGGAAGAGAAAGAAATGTGTATGAGTGTCTCTCTATCCTTTGAGGCTTCCCATGAAAGAAAATGGAAGGTAATTAATTTTACCTTCCAGAGTGTGAGTGTCCATTTGAAGACCTGTTGTTATGATTGAAAGCTTTGTTCAGTACCTAGCCTGTAACCAAATGGCTTTCTGCAAGAAAGTGGACTTAACAGTAATCCACGGTTGCACAAAGAAATGTTTTTAAAACTTGACATTTTACATTAGTGTTTATTGCATCCCATAGAGGATGTAAGACGTCACTTGAATCGCGGAAAAATGGACCCAGGGTGCTAAAAGGGACCCTTAGGAAACATTTAATTCAGTGATTCTCAATCTGTTTTTCCACCCCCAAACCTTCTGTAGAATATAAGACCCTTAATTAAGAGTGTCGACTCCATAATGCCTGTATTTTCAAGCAGGGTGGGATGTAGCAGAAATCTTAGGCAGGGTGGAGAGGAACTCATTTTAGAACATGGCTTTGAACCGGTTCTTTCTGGTTCAACCCCCTTTTGCTGAGAATTTGCATTCTTACCCCAGATACACTGAATCAGAATCTACACTTGTTAAAATGTAGCTTCTGATTCAGTATATCTGGGGTGGAAATTCAAATTCTCAGCAGAGGGTCCAGCCAGAAAGAACCAATTTGAAGCCCTGTTTCAGAACAACAAAAGTTGGCAGTGGTTCTGAAGGGCCCCACACAGCACTGGTTCTCATACGTTGCTGCTGTTATTAGAATCAACTGGCGAGGTTTAGAAGCAACTGCTCTCTGGGTTCCACTCCCAGAGGTTTGGATTTAATTGGTTGTGAGAATGTTAAAATCTGCGCAGGTGATTCTCATGTGCTGCTCAGGTGGAGACTCCTGTCTACATCTCCATTGGAAATCGCTGATTCCATCCTATGACTTTAAAAGGAGGTGAGGAAGGCTAGGGGTTAGGTGGATGGCTCGTCTTTGACGAAAAATGCACTAGTGGGCTTTGGAGTCTTTCCTGTGGCTGCTGCTGCTTTCGTGGTCACCAGGAGGTAGGTGGTGACTTCTTGCTACCAGCGTTTCTGGTGTGGTCAAGACAGTGTGAGGAAGCACCATGCTAGTTATTCCTCCATCCTTATCTGAGTTTTCCCCCAAGATGGCCCAATGCCCCCATGGAGGAGAAACCCAAAGTAATAAACCTCGTTCCATTTTGGCCATCATTAATTTTTATTATTTGAGCATTTCTTGTTTGTTATCAGCCGTGGAAACCTAAATCCTTTATCAGTGGACAAAGTGAATACAGATAGGACGGCAGTTAACGTAGTTAAAAGTCAAGGCTGCTATCAGAGGGAGCAATAGGCCAGTTCCCAACTACATGCATCAAGCACTGAGAATGAGGGTTTCTGTATTCTGGAATCATTCTCTTTGATTCAGCAGTCAGTGCCTTAAGGTGGAGAGAGTTGGGACCCACAAGAAGTGGGTTTGGACTTAGGTTTGACCTTGAAGATCTGTCATGTTGAGAGCTGGGGAAGTGACAATGTCTGCAGGAGAGTGACTGCCTAGGGTTTCATGGGCTCTTTGATGTGTGCTGAGAGAGTAAATGTCGTGAAAGATCACAGAGGAGTGGAATGACTGGATCTTATAGGAATCTATCCCTTCCAGGCCCTAAATGTCATCAGGGCTGGGAACTTGTAAGTATGCGGATGTGGGTAAGCATTTTTCACCAGGGCTTTGAACTGGTTTGGAACGGTTCAGTAATTGCCGAGGTAAATGAGGGCAGCCTACGCGCATTGTATGGCAACCAAATGTGTTGCCCGTTGTATTTTGACCCAAGTAGGAAACAAACAATGGTGCCCACTCAAAGATGGTGGCTGACGTGCCACTTTGAATGTTGTCGCTCTCCATAGTCCTGCCAATGATCCAGTCTCCCGCACCGATCCCATAAGTTTCAGGAGCCTGATGCGGGAGATTGGATTCTTGCAGGACTGTGGAGAGTGACACACATTCAAAGCGGCATAGCTGGCCGTCATCTTTGAGCGGGGCACCACTGCTTGTTTCCTACTTGGGTCAAAACCCAACGGGCAACAGTTTTGGTTGCTATGCAGTGCATATGCTGCCCTCGTTTATGATGGCAATTACTGAACTGCCCCAAACTGGTTCAAAGCCCTGTTTCTCACATACTGAAGCATAGCAGCTATATCCTGAGATGTACAGTGCTGGAACCATCAAGATGAAGAAATGCAGTATTTAGGGGGAAACGCTTTAGGATTTCATTGGAGAAAAAAATGTGATATTCTCCAAAGATATCAATTGAGTTTCTAAAGGCATTGGGTTAAATTAATCATTGATTAGATGTGAAACCTCAGGGTAACTTTGCTTTCTAATTCATTAGCTTAACATTTGAATACATTTGCATTAATGCATATGTAGAATACTAATTTGGTGGAGCCTTTTTTTGCAGCACCCAACCAAGAAAACAATAAACGTTTTATGCCGGTGAGCTGTAGAATATTGAGAAGGGGGTAGATAGCAAGGTCAAAACTGCATTTCTGTTGCTGATTTAACACATTACAAGTGTATCACAAAAAGTGTATAGTGTAGGTTTTTGTGCTTCTTGGATTTTTGTTCTTTTTTATTCTGTATGTTATAGCTTTAAATGAACATGCCAGCTTATCATTTGGGGCCATTATGATAACATTTGGAAGCAATGGAGGTTAAAGGCTAAAGCAAACCACTCAAAACTCAAAAAATACGATACTGCTTTCCTGGATAAGGCAAGCCTAGCCTCATTTCTCTGCCACTCACACTTCACTGCTCTGCTTATTCATTGCTGTCAAATTAATACCTGGACTCCACTCACTCACTCCATCCATCTCTTGCCTGCAGCAGTGACAGGTGGAGGGAGGTGGGACCCAGAGGTAGTCCTGGTCCCAGGTTTGTTCATACAGAAGAGTCCTAGCACCTTTGTGTGAGAAGAAGGGGGACCAGCTCTCCCCCAATTCATGAAGATTTTGCTGAGAGGGTCAGAAATAGCAAAGGGCAGCTTTCAGGAGTCCTTTCCTGCCTGGTAACTTCCCCACCAACCTTCATGAGCTTTTGCTGTTGAGAGACTAAAACCCATTGCTGTTGAGTCGATTCTGACTCAGCGACCCTATAGGATAGAGCAGAACTGCCCCTTAGGGTTTCCAAGGCTGGCATCTTTACAGAAGCAGCAAACTGCCACATCTTCCTCCCGCAGAGTGGCTGGTGGGTTCGAACTGCCCACCTTTTTGTTAGCAGCCAAGCACTTAACCACTGCGCCACCAGGGCTCTGTTTAGAGGCTAGAGTCTCTAATTTGGGAGGTGTGATTTTTGAATGCTTCTATTTGCTAGGGGGAACTTATTGAAAGAAAAAGTATTTAGCTTAAGCTTCAGGACATCTATTTGAACAGCTAAGAATCTTTCTAAGGAGGCAAGCAGGATAATTAACGTAATATTTAGTATTTATTAGCTAGTGTGTTATGCTGGAATGGAATAAAACCAAAAAACAAAACAAAAAAACCCTTTGCTGTCGAGTCAGTTCTGGCTCATAGTGACCCTGTAGGACAGAGCAGAACTGTCCATACGGTTTCCAAGGAGCAGCTGGTAAATTTGAGCCGCTGACCTTTTGGTTAGCAGTTGTAGCTCACCGTAGCTCTTAACGGCTATGCCACCAGGGCTCTGGATGAAATAAAGTCATGATGAAATTTCAGTTTTTTTAATGTATGAACACGTTCTAATAAACCAGTCCCCCATGTATACTTAATATAGTTTACTTCTGCAGCTTATAGACTTTGTAAGGGAAGTGGTAGAGAATGACGTAAAAATCTTTTTTTTAAAAAGCCCTGGACACTGAGCACAGAGCTGGGAAAGAGGATTTCCCTAGGAAGTAACTGGATTGCTCTGTAAGTGAGGGATATATGTAAAGTGTATGTAGATGCTCAGCGAATGCGATTTTCCTAGCCCCTTCTCTGGGTTGGTTTCCTCTTTCCTAAAGCTTGGGTGGGCCAAATGATCCCTTGGGTCTTGGGTCTGAGCCCGTACACTTATGTAGCTCCTCCTCTTGGTATTTTGAAGACTTACCCTGGCGGGAGGTTGTATATTTCCTGCTGTCATTTTCATCTTTGTTGATCTGGAGTCCTTGGTCAGGACCCAGGCTCAGTTATCCAAAGTCTATGGGAAAACTCAACCCACTGAATGACATGCTGCATTATTTTGTAGTTCTCAGGGGAAAAACTGTTGCAAGAAAATGGAGACTTGTCATTTCTTCTTACACCATGGTTCCAGAAACCAGAATAAATAAAAATGAGCTAAGATAGGCAGAATCTCTAGAGAATTTGCATTATTGGTTGATAGATCCTTAAAAACATTTCCCCCTCTGTTTTAGAACAATGCAGAATTGCTTCATGGCCACCAAATAAACTTCTTATTCTACACTTCACCTTTCTATTTCATATCAGATTAATCTTGCGCATTTAGCTAAGTTAAAGGAAGCCCGATGAATTCATTGACATTCAAAACCTAGAAAATCTGGTATTTGTTTCTAGATAAAAATCTGATTAATAAAGCATGCATCTCTAACACAGAGAACCATTTTTAGATATTTTACATATTCAGTGAACTATTCTAGAATATTCTAGATCAGTACTGTCAAATAGAAGTATAATGCAAGCCATATATGTAAGCTTAAATTTTCTAGTAACCACATTAAAGAGGTAGAAGACAGGTTAAACTAATTGGATATCTGGGGTTAAATAAAATGAAAGTGTCATCATTTCAACATGTAAGCAATATAAAAAAATATTTTTCCCCCACACTAGGTCTTTTTGAAGTCCAGTGTGAATTGTATACTTCAGCACGTGGAAATTGGGACTAGCCACAACCAGTGCCCAATAGCCATATGTGGCCAGTGACTGCTGTAGTGGACAAGACAGAGACTGCCAAGTAATCAAGGCCCTCACCCTGATTTAGAAAGACTACTTGAAGGAACACTGAGGGAGGAAGCTCTTGGAAAAGAAATGGAATAGAAACCTCAAAGTCAGTATTAGGAACTCTAAACCATTTTGCACATAAAATCTTTGTTTTTTTCCAAGGAATACAGTGGGGGACTAGCAATCTCTAAAATGTTTCCGTGTGGATAGGAGGAGCACCCTCTCTTCAGTTTGCACTTCTGAAAAACCAGATTCCGATGACTTTGAGAGGCACTTGTACTGCAGTGGTTAAGAGGTGACCTCTGTAGCTACAACACCTGTTGTCGTTAGATGCTGTCGAGTCGCTTCCGACTCACAGCGACGCTGTGTACAACAGAATGAAACACTGCCCCATCCTGTGCCATCCTCATGATCATTGTTATGCTTGAGCCCATTATTGCAGCCGCTGTGTCAATCCATCTTGTTGAGGGTCTTCCTCTTTTTCACTGACCCTCTGCTTTATCAAGCATGATGTCCTTCTCCAGGGACTGGTCTCTTCTGATAACACGTCCAAAGTATGTAAGACATATCTTGCCATCCTCGCTTCTAAGGAGCGTTCTGGCTGTATTTCTTCCAAGACAGATATGTTCATTCTTTTGGCAGTCCATGGTATGTTCGATATTCGTCACCAACACCACAATTCAAAGGCGTCAGCTATTCTTGCATCTTATTCATCATCCAGCTTTCACATGCATATGAGGTAACTGAAAACATCATGGCTTAGGTTAGGCATACCTACCACACCTAGTGGGTTCGAATCCCAGCTCTGCCACTTGCTGGCTTTGTGATCTTGGGCGAATTCCTCTCTGTGCCTTTGTTTCCTTATGTGAAGGTTCAAGGTAGTAACAGTAACTGCCTCGTAGGGCTCTGAAGATTAAATATGCTAATAGACACAGAGGACTTAAAGAATACTAAGCTATTACATAATAGCAGTAGCTATTATCATCCTCATTGAAAATTTGCTGTGTTGACCTGTGCCTCGCTTTCAACTGGCTTATTTATTCAGTATTTGCTGAGTGCTTTCTATGTTCCAGTTGGAGTTTCAGTTGTGGGAGATTACACTGGTGAACAGGGCGACAAGATTCCTGCGCTCACAGTTGTCATTTTAGTGAAGGGTGACAGGCAATAAACAAGCTAACAGGTGAGTGCATTTCAGACTGAGCTGAACAGGTGCTTTGGAGTCTAGACCAGGTGTGACCATGAGGAGCTGAGGTGGGGGTTAGACAAGCAATCAAGGAGACGCTGACAGAGGAGGTGACCTGCATGACCAGAAGCAGCCAGCCTGGGGCAGAGCAGCAGACCCAGGGAAGGGCACGTTGCCGAGGCCTAGTGCAGAACCCAACGGAGCAAACTTGAAGAACCGAAAGCTGGCCCCTGTGTTTGGGGTATAGACGGGAGTAAAGCTTGGAGCTGAAGTCAGGAATCTGGCAGAAGCTGGACCTGCAGAGTTTGGTAGAGGTTGGAAGTTGATGCTAAGAGCCATAAAAGGTTTTAGCTAGTGCTACCGTAGCAAATACCACACAGTGCGTGGCTTAAAAACAACAGAAACTTAGTCTCACAGTTCTGGAGGCCAGAAGTCCAAATTTAGGGCTGTGCTCTCCCTGTCTGCTCTAGAAGGTTCTTCCTTGCCTCTGCCAGCTTCTGGTGGCCCCAGGCGTTCCTTGGCTTGTGGCCGTATCAGTCCAATCTCTGCCGCCGCCTTTACACGGCTGTCCCTCTCTGTCTCTTATAAAGACACAAGTCATAAAGCAATTAGGGCCCACCCCAATGGCCTCATCTTAATTACATCTGCAAGGAACCTATTTCCAAACAAGGTCACATTCTCAGGGTACGGGATGTTAGGACTTGAACCTGTCTTTTTGGAAGATGCAATTCAACCATTAACAGACAAGTGATGGGATCCAGTTTACCTTTTAAAAGGGCGCTTCTGACTGGACAAGGATGTTAGGGGAGCAGGAGAGGGGGGGGGGGGCCTCAAGAACATTCGATTGGACATAACCTCTCCATTGCTTGCTTTAAACATAGCCGATTCCCCTGTGGTAGCCTCACCCGCCAGCCCTGGGCTCTGAAAAGCAGCATTTTCCACCCGCACAGGTGTGTAGTGAGGTGTGCCTTTGACGTGATCTAAACTAACGTGACATAACCTCATACGTTTGCGTGTTTCTGGGAGAAGCAGTGGGTGTGTTAGCAAAGCGTCTTGTGCTCTTGCAAAGCAAGAGAAAACAACCCCTCACAGAAGCTGAAAATTGCCACTAATCGTTCAAATGGCTGTGCTGTGTCCTTAATAAGCAGAAGAGCCGGCCCTGATTCCCCCAAGTGAAACTAATTTGCCGGCAGTGATCCTGGGTTTACACTAGTGGTCCCCAAAGTGTGGTTCCGGGACTGGCATCACCTGGAACTTGCTAGAAGTGCAAATTCTCGGGCCCATCCCAGCAGATCTACTGAATCAAATTCTAGGGGTGGGCCCCTCGGTCTCGGGTTTAACAAGCCCTCCAGGTGATGGCCGGCAACATTCAGGACTGAGGGCTCTCACTGATAGAGGGTAGCTTAGAGTAAAAGGTGCTACTAGCCGGGGCTGAGGGCTGAGCGAAGTGCCTTTCATCATCTCTTTAAAGTCAAATGTTGAGCATTTGGGGAGCTTTTGGAACCAAGTGTTCGAGTCAAGCCCTTTGTGTTTGAGGCTGTTCATGTTTTATTTCGGTTCTCCTGTCGCGTACTACTGTATGGTGTAATATATACAAGGTTTCTGGGCTGGCTTCTCCTTATCAGAATTTTCAGTTCTAGAACTGATGTAATTATGTCCCACTGAGTCGAATTTAGTAGTCTAAATCAGAAGAAGCTCCTGGTCCTCCCGATAGAAAGTTCCTACTGAGAACCACTTTGTATAAATACAATGCTGAACCTACTGAGAACAGCATTGTGGCTGAACAGCATCGGCATCAAAGCCAATTCTCAGTTACCCACGGGTGGACTGTCTGGACCGCGGCCTTTACCCACGGGTGGACTGTCTGGACCGTGGCTTATCTCTGGTGAATGTTTAATCCCTGTCTGGCTCCTGCCTCCAGCCAATCTGTATGTGGAGCTTCTCCTTGGTTATAAGTCTTTACCTGTTTAAGACAACAAGACTGACTTTAGCTTAGGTACATTTCAAAGACTTGAAAAAGCAAAGGATACTGTAATATCAAAGGCTATGGGGGCCTTTCTTATATCCCTGCTTATTAGACTCCCATGACTGCTGTAATAGGTTACCATAAATTCCGTGGTTTAAAAGAACACAAATGTATTATCTTATGGTTCTGGAGGTCAGAAGTCCTACACAGGTCCCCCTGGGCTAAAATCAAGGTGTCAGTTGGGCTGCGTTCCTTCCGGAGGCCCTTGGGGAGGATCCGCCTCCTTGACTTTCCAGCTTCCAAAGGCCACCCACATCCCTTGGCTTCTGGCCCCTCCCTCCCAGGGCTTCCAACAGCTTCATTCCAGTTCAAACCCTTGATGAGAATTTGCATTTCTAACAAGTTTCTAGGCGTTGCTAATGCTGCTGGTTAGGGACCAATTTCTAGAGCAGTGGTTCTCAAAATTTATTACACGTAAGAATCACCTGGGGATTTGTTAAAATGTAGATTCTGATTCAGTATATCTGGGGTGGAAATGCAAATTCTAAGGACCCTTGTGGTCACATTGGGCCCACCTGGGTAACCCAGGGTACCCTCTATTTTAAGGTCAGCTAATTAGCAACTTCAATTCCATCTGTAACCTTAATCCCCTTTGCCATGTAAGGAAACATTCACAGGTGCTGGGGATTAGGATGGAGACAAGTCTTTGGGGTTGGGGGACAATTATTCTGCCTCCCACAGCAGGCCACTGCCTTCTTGACAGCCTCAATTTCCTTATCTGTAAAATGGGATTAGTAAAACATTCTTGAAGGATTTCTTTGAGGATTAAAGGAGGTATCTGTGAAAACATCTGGCACATAGCTGCCATTCAGTAAGTGCTGGTGACCTTTGGTGAGGATCAGAAACCTTCCATTTTTGTGCTCCGAAAGTGTCTACATTGATTCCGTTTAGATTTATTTAAATGCTTCCTCCTTACTCCCAGAACTCTGCTGTGTTCTTGGGTGCCTCTACTGGTAGGTGATCAACCTGCCCATGTTGTTAGGGAGGCCAAGGAATTATCAGCACATTTGCCCCAGATAGTACGTTTCCTATTTTTCCCCCTTGGAGTTCCTGGGTGGTGAAAATGGTTAACACACTTGGCTGATAACCGAAAGGTTGGAGGTTTGAGTCCACCCAGCAGTGCCTTGGAAGAAAGGCCTGGTGATCTACCTCTGAAAAATCAGCCATTGCAAACTCTATGGAGCAAAGTTCTACTCTGACACATAATGGAGTTGCCATGAGTCAGAAGCAACTTGACGGCAACTGGTTATTTTTCCCCTACTTTAAACTCTGAATAGAAAAAAATCCACACAGTTGTGGGGGCTCCCTTTTGGTTTTTCTTAAATCAGCTTTATTAAGGTATAATTTTCCATTTTTACTTCTTGGGTTTTCTGTATTTGCATCTGATTGTCTCATATCGAGGACCTTATTGAATCTTGGTTCAAACCAACCAACTGCCAAAAACATTTTGGGGGACAGTTAGTGGAACTTGGATGTGGATGGGGTCTTGGATGATATTAAGAAGTTTGTTAACTCTTGTAAAGGTGATAATAGTATCGTGGTTATGTAGGAAAACGTACCTATTTTTTCAAGATATGTCCTGAATATTTAGGTGTGAAATGTCAAAGAGGGCTGTGATTTGCTTTAACATACCTTAGGAAAAGGAGACAAAGCAAATATGGTGAAATTATTATTTTTTAAAAAAAAATATACACAATCAAGTGATGCAAAGGACCAGGATGGCCAGGTGCTTCGTTTCTGAAAGTTATTTTTTCCTTAACCATGCCCTGGAGAAAGGACCCAGTTCCCACTCCCAAACTCCTCTCTGTTTAAATAGCTTACGCTTTAGCCAGCACCCTAAGGAAACTCTCTGTTCGGAATCCTCGTCAAGTTTTAGCTGCTCTGGGTTCTCTTTGTTGGAACATGATTTATGTTTCAGAGAACGCTGGGATCTTGTAACATTGGTTTTGTCCCATATCGCAGTCCTGTCTTCCACTTCTAAAGGACACTTCCCACTTCTAGTTGGGAGAACGTTGCCTATTTGGGTAGAAAGCTGCCATTATCGTCTCCGGTTCTAACGAGTATGGATTTGCCAGTTATTATTTTCAACCATCTGAGCACCGCAAGGGGCTCCTTTGAGGTGAGGATACGGTCATGGCAGTATCCTCTCCTGCCCCATGACCCAGGCCTTGTAATGACTCTGAGTCACATAGCTGGAAATTGGGTAACCCAGGAAATGGTCCTCTTGAGATACTGCTCCCAAATTACCCCAATGGCTTTCCATTATCCCAGGAACCGCCTAAGGGTGACACAGCATCATGGTTATGTGCGTGACATCATCTCAAACATCCCCGGACAACAGGCCCACTGAAGTCTGACATGGCACTCTAGCAACAGCGGAGGCTGAATTCCACTAGGGAATAGCCATTCTCTTGTCCCCTGTCTCCAGTGATTATACATGGATGTGATTTGAGCTTGCATGGGCTTGAAGAAGTTTCCTTTTGCTATCAGAGTCCGCAAGAGGCCATCTTCACAAGTGGTAGACTGTTCCAGTCCCCCGACCACCACATGGGCCTCCTGGATCAATCCTGCTGTCTTCCCTGCTATATCAGTATCTCATTCCCTGATGTTTCTGATGAACAGCATAAAGTTCTGTGACAGTATCTACCGAAGCAGGGCATTTGGTACCACCTCTGGGTGACGAGTTATACCAGGAACTCATGACCTAGGAGTGTTCATCAGAGAGGATTTCTATGTTGAAAATTTTGACAAATGGAACTTCTAAAAACTTGAAGCTGTCTCCGTCTTGCGTGTTCACCTTTGTGTCTCCTTTGATGAATAACCAATCAATGACAATTGACCCGTGGCCTTCTAAGGACAGAATGATCTGCTTATGAGTGATACAGAAGAAGTGTGGGACCTGATCTGTAGTCCTAGGCTACTTAGAACCTGAAGAATGGCCATTCTTTGTTGCTTGTGGCTTCTTCCTTGATCTTTGATTAAAGAGGTATTGCCTTAAGTGCTGTATCAAATTAATCTCTCTGTGACAAATGAATTACCGTTGGTTTTCTTCTTTCCAGGTAACAAATCACTCTGTTTCACTCCTCATGACTTTGTTGTTGTTGGAATTTTTCCTTGCTTTTATTCATTTTCTCTTTTATTTTTCATTTATTGAGGTGAAATAGCCATAACATGTAGCTTTACCATTGTAACCATTTTCAAGTGTATAATTCAGTGGCGTTTAGTACATACACAGTGTTGTGCAACCCTCACCACTATCTAATTCCAGAACATTTTTATCACCCCAAAAAGAAGCCCCATCCCACCCCCAGCACCTGGCAACCACTAATCTGCTTTCTGTCTCTATGGATCTGTCTATTCTATATATTTCATATAAATAAATCATAAATATATATGACCTTTGGGGTCGTATATTTTGGGTTTCTTTCACTCAGCATAGTGTTTTCAAGGCACATCCATGTTGTAGCGTGTATCATTACTTGATTTCTCTTTATGGCTGAGTATATTCCATTGTATGGATAGACCACATTTTGTTTACCCATTCATCCACTGATGGACGTTTGGTCTGTGTCTACCTTTTGGCTATTGTGAATAATGCTGCTATGAATATTCATGTACAAGTTTTTATTTGAACACCCATTTCCAGTTCTCTTGGGTGTATACCTAGGAGCAGAACTGCTGAATCCCGTGCTAACCCTGTTTAACTTGCTCATGCCAATCCTGCTGATTTGGAGGCCTATGCTCTTTCCAGACATGTTAGGACTTGCCTCCACCAGGATTTCTTTCCCTGGTTTTTTCCCGCAGCTTCCATTACTCCTGCATCCTTGAAGTCCTGTAAATGCCTCTCATTCAGCTCTGCCCGGAGAAACTTTCTTCTCGCCTTCTCATTTGTGTTTGCCCTATTTCTTCGAGGATGTTTGTCCCTCCACCTGCACCCAACTGTCAGCTTCTCAAGGACAGAGATGTATATGCCATCTCTGTGCTCAAAGCCACTTGTTACTATTTTTGCCTTTCTATTGTTGGGCTTTTCCAGAAACAACTGGAGATTACCAGAATAGGTTTTGATTCTATTGCTCATTAAGCTCAGGTTTGCATTGAAATATAGGCATCGTCGGGGGTGGATTAGCCAGTAAGCAAGGTAAGCACGAGTTTACTGGTGCTTACTTAACTAGTCTGTACTGAACAATGAATGAGAAACGTGAAGTTGTTCACTATAGATTAATTAGTAAGCACAAGTAAGCCTGTGCTTACCTTGCTCATCAGGTAATCTGCCCCTGTCAGGGATTTTAAATTTGAAAAGAGGCTTTGATTCCATAAGAAGGTGCTGTAGGGTTGGGAAAGGGACAGAGATGCCAGCCATACCTAGAAGCAGAATCTTTGATGTGGTGAAAAAATATGAAATTGTTCACTACAGATGACCTGGTAAGCAAGATAAGCACCTTGCTTAGCTTGCCTATTGGATAATCCACCCCTGGGCACTGTAGATGCTACCATGTTTAAAACACTAAAATGTCAGAAAAGTAACACTTAGGTCAAAGAGAGCAGGTGAGTTTGAAGGGAGGGATTGTTAGGTATATTTGAAGGGAGGGAGGGATTGTTAGGTATATTTGAAGGGAGGGATTGTTAGGTATGTTTGAAGGGAGGGAGGGATTGTTAGGTATATTTGAAGGGAGGGATTGTTAGGTATATTTGAAGGGAGGGATTGTTAGGTATATTTGAAGGGAGGGATTGTTAGGTATATTTGAAGGGAGGGATTGTTAGGTATATAAGGTAAAAATCAAAATTTCAGAATAGCAATAGTAGCATTAATGCAGCCTTCTTGAGTCTGATCTCATTTAATCTTCTCTGCAACCATGTGATGTGGGTTCTATTGTTACACCTATTTAAAAACAAGGAAACTGAGGCATGGGGAGATTACGACCCTGGTCCTTGTGCTCTTATGTGGCAAGGTCCTAATGTCTGACTCCTGAGCCTTTGCCTCTGGCCCCTGTTCTATTCCACCTTGCATGCTCCTTGAAGAGGGTATATGCCCAAGATGGCACGGGAGCTGATTTTTCAGCAGCGCACAAGCTCTTGGCCACTGCCACCCCTTTGTCACTTCTGAGGGTAGATGTGCCATCATCATGTCCCCCATACCACCATGGCAGTTGTCACCAATGAGCCCAACTTTAAAAGGTGCTCACTAGTTCTTGTACTTCCAGCACCTTCAAGGATGCGTGGGCTGTAGTCAGTGCTTAATGAGTATTTGTTGATTCTAATCACCCAGGACTGTGCCATTTATTGGATTAATTTTCCCCACTATACATTCTTTTGTTTTGAACATTTTTCTGTTTAAGCACTAGAAGAGTGTAGGCTTTTTTTTTTTTTTTAAATGAAATTGTTCTGTCTTATTCCTAGAACACAGCCTGAATCTTTATTTACATCTGTTTACAAACTGTTAAGACAAAGCTCTTGACTGCCTCATAATGTCTTTCTTATCCCACTCTTTGAGGATAAAAATAGTATTAATATCTCCATTGTAAGTTGCTGGCAGCTCAATTTGAAATGTGTCTTTTTTGCACAATATGTAGTAGTAAGTATTCTTGTGTGTCGCTTCTCAGGATAAGAAAGGGGACGCTTGTTTTTGTCATTTAAAGCAGCCCAGGCCCCCCTCCCCCTTCTTAATGCTGTATTTAATTTTGAAAAGACCAAGTCCAGTTTAATGAAATGAGAACTTGTTGTTTTGATGATGGAAAATGAGGAAGACAGGAGACTTCAGATCATCATTTGTTAGGGAAATTTTTTGAGATATTTGAATCGTCTGGCTCCTTGAGCACATTTTCATGGCACTTAGATGGAAGGAAGCAGCTGATCAGTGTCACCGGAAGGCATACTGGGTGTCAGACTTCCTTCTAACTGCCTAATGGGGATTAATCCATTTCCTTCCAAGACCACCTCATGAAGTTGGTACAGCATCCTTTTTTTTCTTTTTTTTTTGGAGGAAAAATTCACATAACTAAATTAAACATTTTAAAGGGAACAATTCAGTGGCATTTAGTACGTTGACAGTGTTGTGCAACCACCAGTTCGACTAGTTCCAGAACATTTTCATCACCCCAAACGGAAACCCCGTCATCCCTCTTTTAAAGACCAGGAGACAGAGACTTGGAGATGATGAGCCCCTTTGCCAAGGTTACCCAGCTGGTAAGTGGTGGAGCCCGTGTTTGAACCTGAGCATTTGGACTCGGGGCTACTCGGGTACCACTGTCGAAGATCAGACCTGAGTCTGAGCTCCCCAACTTGCTCCCTGGGTTCTTAAGAGCAAAGTACTTGACCTCTTTAATTTCATGTTCTTAAATGAAAAGCAGGTGAGATACCTACTTCTCAGGGTTGCTGAGACCACAGGCTGCTCCAGATTCCGTACACCCTTCCCCTGGAGAACTGGGCCAAACCTTGTGTTCCTTTGCATCCAAACCCTAGTTCTACAGAGCAGACAGCACACCGTGTGGGAATTCCCCTCAGTTTCTCAATACTTCACCTCCGAATTTGCTTCTCTTATTTCAGAAGATTCTAATCTCTTCACCAGGGTTGGGACTAGGGCAAGGCAAGAGAGGCACCTATGGCAGAGAATCTAAGGAGGTGCTCGCTCTCAGCGTTGATTCAACAGAGGGTTGGGGGTATCTTGTTTCACCCTAGTCCTGGCCCTGCCATTCCCCTGCTCTCCTTCACCTCCTCCAATTGTTATCACCTCGCATTCCTAGCTTTCCTCTCTTGACTTCTCTCCATTGACATCTAGGATTCTCCTCCCTCTCGAGCCTCCATACTGTTTCTGACCTTCTATTTTCAGTTCTCTTTGAGGTTCCTCTTGTTCTGCCCACCCCTTAAATGTTGGCAGTTCTGTGCTTGTACATATCCAGTTGGGTTGTCCCATCCACTTCCATGTTTTTCTGTTTTTTTGTGGCGTTCTAGCCCTCTTCTCTCCCCACCCTCAGCCTAGGGGATCATACATCCTGGTTGGCCCAGAAAGTCCCAATTTATGCCTGTTATCTTGGAATCATTACTGTCAGCTGCCCGTCACTCTCAAAAGTGACATATGGTCACATACTGCAACCCTCCTCTCCAATGCCCCTGTTCTACTAGAATGTTCCACAGACATGAAATGCATCAGATCAAGAATCACACTCCTCACTGTCTTGCCTAAAGGCTGTGCCACTTTGTTTTATTCCATCTGGCTTCATTATATCTATAAGGAAGAATACCTGCTGGCTTTTTTAATGGACTCAAACCTCAGTTTCCCAAGGATGAGGGGGATCTCCATACATGGAGGAACAGCCGGACCCAGTAGCCTCCCTGACCTTCACCACCACTTGGATAGCAAGGGCCACTGCTCACTTAACACTTTAGCCTAGCACTGTCCAATGGAACTTTCTGTGATTATGGGAATTTCGGTGCAGTGAATTACTTAATATGGCCCTTTTAGCCATGCATGATCCTGTAATTCCCACACAATGATTGGGTAGGACTATGCTAATAAGGTGCTTGTGGACCACCAAGGGGATTGGACAGCTTGCTGATAATGTCAGTAAGGTACCTGGCACCCTTGTGGAGGTGGGACCGTGTGAATAAGGTATATGGAACCCTAACAAGGGGATTTGTCAAGTTTTATCATCCCACTAGGCTTAAAATGAGCCATCCCAGAGGTGGGAAGGAGGGGACCTCATTACCACCAAGAAAGAAGAGGCAGGAGCGGAACACGTCCTTTGGACCCGAGGTCCCTGCGCTGAGAACCTCCTAGACCCAGGAGACACAGAGCTGTAACACTGGAGACAGCATGAGATGATGAGAAGCACAGCAGAGACACAGCAGCAGCAGAGCCAGGAGAGCAGTGCAAGGTGGTGTGGTGGGCTTCTTGGCCTACAGATCAAGGTGGCTGCAGTGGGCATGCTGACCTACGGAGGGAGAGAGCTGAGAGCCTTCAAGCAGAGGTTTACTGGCAGGGTGGGGTGCTTCTGAGCACTTACTGGCAGAGCTAAAGAGTTTTGTAACACTCGATCGAGTAGGGCAGAGGCCAGACCTGAGTGGGGTCCGAGAGGGGAGGCCTGTCCTCAGGGGGGCCGAGAGGGGCTGAGAGAGCTGTCCTGCACTGAAGAAGGGGAGACTTGTCTACATGCTTCCTGATCCTAAGTTTTAACCTGTTACTTCCCTAATAAACCCTGTAGCTGAGTATGGTCTTTGAGTTTTGTGTGGCCATTGCAACGAATTACCGAACCCAGCAGAGAAGTAGAGTATGCTGTGGGGAGGACGGTTGGTGTTAGGATTGGTAAAAAAGGTTGGAGAGAGGAGGTATGTCTGACCTTCACCTCACAGGGATCAGCCTTGGGCTGCTGCTGCTGATTTCCCTCACAGTGAAGTTAGAGGAGATCTGACATTGCCACACCATTTTTTTTTCCCCCAGGAATGTTCTATATCTATGCTGTCTAATATGGTAGCCACATGTGGCTACTGACCCCTTGAAATCTGGCTGGTATGACTAAGGAACAGAATTTTTCATTTTAGTAAAAATCACCACATGTGGTTAGTGGCTACTGTATCATACAGATAGCTCTACCTCAGTACTTTTCAAAGTCTAATCTGCTTACACATCACCTTGGATCTTGTTATAGACGGCATCTAGACCCTGCTTCAGTAGGTTTGGGGAATGACCTGAGATTCTGCATTTTGGACAAGCTCCCATGTGACGGGATGCCGCTGGCCTGCGGCCCACACTCTGAGGAGCAAGGCTCTCATTTAACCTAATGATTCTCCACCCTGCCTCACATGGGAAGGTTTAAAAAGCTGTCAGATGTCTAGGCCCTGCCCCAAACCAGTTCCATCAGAATCTCAGGGAGCGCACCCTAGGTGATCATAACTGAAGATAAGCCCAGCCTGAGCTGCTGAACGAGCCTTTGCTATGGGCTTAAGAAAATGGACTGAACCAGTGAGTAAGAAGAGTCAACTGCTGCGGTTTCTGGGTGGCGCCTACTCATCTTTAGGCTGGAGTCCTGGAGGGGGTTGCCTCTTCCCCCACCTTCTCCCCGAAATCTGACACTGCCAGACATTGGGACAGCTCTAACTACTTTAAACAGATTTGGAAGCTGCCAAACAGACTTAGCCTCATAGTTGTAAAAGGTTTCCCTGTTTTCAAAGGACTGTTCTAAGACAATGTGGCTTTGCTGACAAAAGTGCATACTGTCTACTTTTCTTTGTACACGTTGTGTTCATTGTGGAGTTTAAAAAACAAATACAGAGACACCAGAGCTGTTGAGTAGCAGGGTACCTCCAAGGAGTGTCTTGGACCAGGCCTGGGGAGTCTGACTCTCCCTGAAGCAGTGTTGGGCTCTGTTTTCTGTGCTTCTACTGCTCTCTCCTTGCCTCATGGGAATGCTTAGCATCACTTTGTGATTTCTCAGCCAGTGTGCTGTCCTCCCCTCTCCACCGAGAGTTCCCCCAAAAGAGGGCCACTGTCCTGGTTCTTTCTGATTCTCTACCTAGGCTCCATCAGTCTCCCGAGGAGCCTCCTTCAGGCCTACTGGTTCCAAATCTCACGAGGTGGAGCCAAGGAGTGTGTGTGTTTAAGGGACTTCATGTGTGATCTTGACTTGCAGCAGGCCAGAGCCTCACTGCCCTAGAGCCTAACGTTACCTCTGGCACGTGACACACATTTAATAAGTCTTTGTTGACTGCATCAAAATGAGTTTTAAATGTGAATTGTCAGTGGAGCCTCTTGGCAGACTCATCTTAGCCAAGTGATCAAGGTTAACATGAGCAGGAATACCTGTGAACACCACACACCCCCTGAAGGGTACCACATCCCTTCTCTCTGGTGTCCTGCCCAATAAAGCATAACCTCAGTCGAATCACGAGGTCATGTCAGACAAACCCAAATTGAGGGACATTCTCCAAAATACCTTCAAAAGAGTCAAGGTCATGAGAGACAAGGGAAGACTGAGGAACTGTTATAGATTGGAGGAGGCCGCAGAGATGTGACAGCTGAATGCTATGTGCCGTCCTGAATTGGACCCAGGAACAGAAAAAGGAGATTAGTGGAAAATCCAGTCAAGTCCGAGTAGGTTCTGGACTTAACAGTATTGTACCAAGGTTAATTTTTTAGCTTTGGTAAATGACATGTGGTTTATTATAAGATGTCAACACAAGGAGATGCTGGGTGAAGGATATGTGGGAATTCTCTGTAGTCTTTTTGTAACTCTTAAACTCTAAAGTTATGTAAAAACCAAAAAATAAATAACAGAATGGAAAATTGAAATGTCACTGAACAGGGTGTTCTGGAGAGGGAGAGTAAAGAAGCCCAAGGGGAGACAGTTGGTTCAACATGGAAACCAAACTGGATAACCATAGACCGCAGTTGATGGCCCCATGTTTTCATAATGACTCAACTGACGTTTCCTAACGGTTTTGTTGAGATATAACCCACACGCCGTACAGTTTATCCATTTAAAGTGTACCATTCAGTGGTTTTTAATGTATTCAGAGTTGTGTGACCATTACCACAATTTAGTTTTAGAACATTTTCATTCCTCCCCCAAAACAACCTGTACATATTAACTGTCATTCAAGATTCCTCTCCAACCCACTCTTCCAGCTCTAAGCAACCATTAATCTACCTTCTGTCTCTATAGGTTTTGCCTGTTCTTTGCGTTTATTTTAACTGGAATCATATGTGATATTTTGTGACTGGTTTTTTCACTTAACACAATGTTTTTGAGGTTCATCCATATTATAGCATGTGTCAGCATTTCATTTGTTTTTATTGCTGAATAATATTCCATTGTATGGCTATATGCCACATTTGGTTTATTCATTCATCAGTTGACACCTAATGTTTTTGAGACCATTGTTCTGATAGTTTCTGGTCAAATGCTTGGGTATTCTCACCCAGCCTCCTGTGTTCTATGCATCTGTTGTTCTAGAAGGTGGGATCTTGGGATATAGTGTCTATACCATCTCCAGTGTATCCCAAGTGGTATTGTTTACTTATATACATGGTTAACCACTTTAGAATGTCTTCAGAATTGAGGCAAGGAATGCCCCTAGGGTCCCAGAAAGGGGAAAAAATGTGAGTTATGTTATATCCAGATCAGTAACCACCATTTCGAGGAAGCTGTGCAGTGAATTGCTTTATTGAGTAAGTGTGAGAAAGGAAGCTATTCGTTGTCCAAGAATGCTATTGCCAAACTTGGTGGAAACGAAATCTTTTCTGTGGAGACAGCATACGTTTTATTCTTTGCCATGGAATTTTCCCTCATTTGACCCAAGGGGTAAGGGAAAACTCTTATGTAACCATCACATTTCAAAAAGTTATTCTTTTATATGTAGGCTGGTTAATAACCAACAACAGACAATTTTTATCTAAGAAAAGATGACTAAGATCCTGTATTTTGCTTTTAGTGAGAGCTGATTTACATATCTAATTCATATTCTGTTAGTAGAAGTTATGAGAAATGAAGAAATGCAAGAAAAGCCCAAGACTTGTCTTGGATCTGATTTAAAAGTCCTGTAGTTATGCTCAGTTGTGAGGATTACCTTAAAAACTCAGAAACCAAATTAACTCTGTCAGCTCACTCTTTGCTGAGGTGTTGGCCTTTTATTTTTGAAATCTAGTAGTATTCAGTTACTGGTCTTGAAAAGTTATTTTAATACAAAGCATTTTCCCCCATCATTTAAATAACTTTCCAGGGGATACCTTTAAACACACACTCACACTCTATTTGAATGACTGAAGATCTCACTTTCTGGAACATTCTTTGCCCAACTTGAGTCTTCCTTGGTTTTCTGTTATCACTGCTGGATCCAGGATGGAGATATTTTGCAGAATCTAAGAATTCAGAGAGAGGCACTATGCTAGATACCTATGTGCATAATTTCTATTCTTCCCACCAGCCCTTCCACACAGAGTTACTAGACCTCTTATGGTTATTCTAGAAGGGTGGCATCCGGAACTAAACATGGACCAACAGATGTCAGCTGGGTTCCATGTATTTGACCATGTAATGTAAGCTCTAATTCACCTTTTTGGGTGAACAAACATTTGGGCTTAAATTGATCTTGATGTCAGCTAATCCCTTGGGTTTTTTTCCTGTGTTGCCGTGTAGCCTGTCCCACCACTACCACCCTTGCCTCCATCTTTAACTTATGCATTTGGTTCATGAGGCCTAAATCTAGGATGCAATTTTTATCTCCATGACTTTCAACCTTTTCGGATTCTTCCTTTTCCAGTTGGTCAGGTTTCATTGTGGCTTCTGATCATCTAATGGGTTGGCCTTACTTCCCGGCTTCCAGTCACCTGCAGACTTAATCAAGAAGATGTCAGTAACATCCTTTGCATGCTGCAGTCGGGAAAGAAAAGCCTAGACCACTCCAATCACTGGAGACTGCCCAGCAGCTTCATTACCTCTTTTGGATGAAGCCTTGAGGTCTGTTGAGAATCAACCTAGCTAAAGGTCGTCTCTTCCCCATCTCCTTGTGGCCAAGGATAGCTTGAAAGTCCTTTGCTACTGCCTTGCTAGAATCCAGATAGTAGGTGTCTGGAGAATTCCCTCAGCCTAGCAATCTCATAACCTTACCAGGAAAAAGCAAGAGAGGCTGACCTCCTTGCCTCTAGTATTACTACATCATCTCCAAAGTGCTAGCAAGACATTCTTTAATAACCTATTCTAGACTCTTGACTAGGATGTATATCAAATTCACTAGTCTGTGACTTGTGAGGAACATATCTTCTGTTGTCTTTTGGAGATTACAAATGCATTTCTCTGACTCCATACTATAGGGGAGAATTTGGCTCTTTCATCTCCCAAAATCTCCAAGTACCTGGGGTTATAACTCACCCTCACTGTAATGTTCATTTAGAATAGACGCTAATCCATTCTGGACTTCAGTTCTCTCTTCCTAGTATTTTTTTCTACTCCTCCTTGCTGAAGGTCATTGTTCTTGTTCAAGAAGTCAGAAGTAAAATGAAGTTGAGATAATCGGGTCTTCTTTCACCTGTTAAAATTGAAGCATCAGCCCACAAAATTAGCCAGTGACCTCTTCGCTCTTCTTATACTGTCACCAACTGCTGTACAGCTTAGAAAGCACTCTCGTGGACATCTGATCTTTACAAGCGCCCGGTGACCTGGTGTTTCTGCTACCTGCATTTTAGAAAAGAGGGAAATGAGGAAACAGAATCTGTCTTAGTTCCCTAATGCTGCTGTAACAAATACAAGCAGGTGGCTTTAAAGAACAGAAATCTACTTTCTGACAGCTCACGAGGCTAGAAGTCTGAATTCAGGGCGTGGCTCTAGAGGGCGGTCCTTCCTTGTCTATTTCAGCTTCTAGTAGCTGCCAGCCATCCTTGTGGATGCCTGTTTCCGTTGTCTGCCCTCCTCTTCCCCCGTGCGTCTCTGTGCATTCTGCTCTTTGTATAACTCAGAAGAGATCAGATTTAGAACCCACCCTCTTCCAGTATGGTCTAATTAACATAGCAAAGAAAAACCTGTTTTCAAATAGGATCAAATTTACAAGTATGAGGGCCAGGATTTCAATATATGTATTTTGGGGAGTGGGGGGGCACAATTCCATCTGTAACATTATCTTACATTTAGTGACAGGAAGAGTTTGAGTGACTTTTCTGAGTCAGGAAGCCTGTTGGTGGCAGAGCTGGGCATCTCTCGACCTTTGCTGCATTTATTGCACTTCACTATACTCTGGGTGGAGTCCTGGTGGCACAGTGGTTAAGAGCTCAGCTGCTACCAAAAGGTCAGCAGTTGGAATCCACCAGTAGTTACTCCTTGGAAACCCCATGGGACAGTTCTACTCCATCCTATAGGGTCACTATGAGTTGGAATCGACTCGAAAGCAAAGGGTTTGGTTTTTGGTATACTCTGGGTAGGAGCTCTGGTGGCGCAGTGGTTAATCACTTGGCTGCTGCCCGAAAGGTCTACGGTTTGCACCCACCAGGCATTCCACAGGAGAAAGATGTGACGGTTTGCTTCCATAAAGATTTACAGCCTCGGAAACCCTATGGGGTAGTTCTACTCTGTCCTATAGGGTCACTATGAGTTGGAATCGACACCACAGCAATGAGAGTTTTGAGATACTCTGGGTGTAGAGTCCCTGGCTGGAGCAAATGGTTAACACACTCGGCTGCTAACTGAAAGGTTGGAGGTTTGAGTCCACTCAGAGCTACCACAGGAGAAAGGCCTGGTGATCTACTTCTGAAAAATCAGCCATTGAAAACCCTACGGGAGCACTGTTCTACTCTGGCACACATGGGGTCGCCATGAGTCAAAATCAACTTGACTGCAACTGGTTAAAAAACAAACAAACAAACACGAACTGGAACTGATAAACTCTGGGTGCTCGCCTTTCTGCCTTTATTGTTTGGGGTTCTTGCCTGTCGTTTGATATGCACCCTTCTCTCTGCTTTCTTGTATAGGCTGTGTGGCAAGGAGACTCCCATAAGCCACTCCTGCTTCTGTGTCTCCCTTTCACCTCTTTGCTGAGCTCCTCGTGATATTTCTGAGATCTTCCCAGTCTTCTCATGCAGCCTTCCTTTTAAAACACTGAGCCTGGAATCAAATTTGCCATTTTTTGAATCTTCCAAAAAAGCTAAAGCCGGGGCTGCACACTTAACCATGCCCCAGGTTCCCTGGCGCCGTCCCCTTGCCCACACCGCCCAGTGTAAGAAGACACGGCCACTTGCTCTCATGATACCCTCCACTTTGCCAGCGTAGTTCCCATGGGTCAGCATTTGGTCTAGTGTAGCAACCTCCCCTGTCTGCTTTCCACAGGAGGGAAGGGTCAGTAGCGCCAGGCAAGGCAATTCAGAATTTCTCACAAACTCTGCCTTTTTGCTGACTAAGATGTTCCTAAGAGCTGCTTCATTGCCTTATTTACATTACCATGCGTGTCCTTGGAGAGCTGGGCACAAGGTTAAAGGTCAGCATCCATTCGTTCACATTTGTTAGACCTCTTGCTGATTTCCCACGATTCTTTGTACTACAAAGTGAGACGTCAAGCAATAGATGACCTTTTTAGTATAACTTTATTGATAACAACATGGTGTTGGAGAAGTATGTTGAATATACTGTGGCCTGCCAGAAGAATGAACAGATCAGTCTTAGAAGAAATACAACCAGAATGCTCCTTAGAATAAGCGAAGATGATGAGACTTTGACTTGCTTACTTTGGACATGTCACCAGGAAAGACCAGTTGCTAGAAAAGGACATCATGGTTCGTAGAGTGTCAGCGAAAATGAGGGAAACCCTCAATGAGATGGATTGGCACAATAACCACAACAGTGGGCTGAAACATACCAATGATCATGATGATGGTACAGGACTGGGCAGCATTTCCTTCTGTTATACATAAGATTGACATGCGTTGAAGCCAACTCAATGGCAACAAACAACAGATCAATACAACTTACACCAACTTTTTCCCTTGAGTTCACTAGCCTCTCACTGCTTTCCAGAAACAAGTGGAACCCCATCCTGCTATTATTTATCAGTTCTGGCTGGAATGAAATGAGATACCATAAAGAACTGCTTTAGTAAAATACTGATTTGGTTATCACATAGGTTACAAAATATGAAATTGCAACATAAGTACTTCTCTGTGGTGTCTTTCACCATTTTACTGCAAACTTGAAAAAAAAAAAAAAAAAAAAAAAAGAGAGACAAGGATGGACCAAAGGGAAATTTCTCAGTTGTTTGCCAAAAACCTCATCTCTTTCCTTTCAAAACACCACACATCCTGGAGTTGAGAAAACCGCTGTAATTAACACAAGGCAGCTCTTTTCTCCAGGAAGAAAGTGAGTGAGTTCCCATTAGGAGATCATGGTTAAAATAATCCATCGACACTGCGACTAAATGTAGCTAGAAAGTGTGTTCAAAAGCGGCATTCATTTGGGAGGGAGAAAGAACAACCTTTCTCATAATGAGCCCTGGGAAGGGGCCAGTGTGGAAAGAGGTCACACGATTGCCAGTTTGGCATCTGAATAACTACTACTAGCTGATTTTTGCTTGTGGTGGTCTAGCTTTTGTGGTTTTCTCTGGGGCTGAATCCCTGGTATCTTCAAGCAGAGTTTCTACTGAGTCTGTCTTGTTTTCAACCACTCTGCGTTGTAGAATTGTAATCTCCCATTTTTATAGGAGTTGGAAACAGTTACTATAGCATGAGAGAGTCAACTGGGGCTTGGTAAATTTTTATTTCAAGTGATCGTAGCATATGGATAGGAAGTGTTTTTGCCCAGAAATGAGATGTACTAGGGTGATGTGAACTATCTTTTGCTGCTCACTGTCCAAGGGCTGGCCCAGGAGGATGTTTTGGTGAAATTACTTATGTAATATATAAAAATGCACAAGGTCGTGTATCATCAGAGCAGACCTAGTAGAGTACTGTTCTCCACTTGCTGCCTCTCTTAAGATGCAAGATGGTGGTGGAGTTGAGGACGGGGGAGGGAGGGGAGATTTAGGCTTCACAACTACCTATGATTATACCAATTTTTTTTTTATCGTTGTAGTTTAAGTGAATGTTTACAATTCAAGTTAGTCTCTCATACAAAAATTTATACATTCATTGTTTTGTAACCCTAATTGCTCTCCCTATACTGTGACAGCACAGTCCCCCTGTCCACCCCTGATTTCCTGTGTCTATTCAACCAGCTCCTGACCCTCTCTGCCTTCTCATCTCACCTCTGGACAGAAGCTGCCCATTTAGTCTCTTGCATCTACTTGAGCTAAGAAGCACACTCTTCACGAGTATCATTTTACGTCCCACAATCCAGTCTAATCTTTGTCTGAAGAGTTGGCCTTGGGAATGGTTTCAGTTCTGGGTTGACAGAGAGTCCGGGGCCCATGCTTTCTGGGGTTCCTCCAGTCTCAGTCAGACCATTAAGTCTGGTCTTCTTACTAGAATTTGAGTTCTGCACCCCACCTTTCTCCTGCTTCATCAGGGACTCTTTGTTGTGTTCCTTGTCAGGGCATGATTATACCAATTTTTAAAGTCTATTTTTACAAACTAGTCAGAAGTGAAAGAGACGGCTCTTTTGGGGGAGGGGGATATTCATAATAATCTCATTGGGTATTTTTAAGAGCTCTAAAATATACTTTGATTTATTACTACTACAGTATATGGTTTATACTGCCTGCCTACCCACCATGTTACGTATCTCACTTAATGTTATAAAAATCATGCTGGGGATTTAAAGCAGAAACCGTGGGTGGATTTTTAAGAAGTCACAGAAGCCAAGACTACTGAGCACTCCATTGTCTTCGTCATAAGAAACATTCCCTGACTCCTGTGGGTATCATGATGTGTGCGGTTAACTCACAAGTTCAGGCGTGTAACCTCAGCAAAAAGAGTGGTTTACTCCATTTCTTTTCCCCCTTTCAACCTGGATCTTGACTACTCCGCCCCTAGGAAGCGAGGTCACAGCTGCAATGCAAAGGCAAATGAAGTTTCTTTCCGGCTTTTGAGCTTCCAAAGACCAATATCCACTTGATTGACTTCACGGTTCTGACTTTGTGGTGTTTTTGTCTTCTCTACTGACTTTAGAACTTAGTCCGTGAGTTTATCAGACACACAGACACATGAACGAACCCCCTCCCCAGAAAAGTGTGTATACAAATGTACTCAGATTATGCCTACAATTTCACAGAAGTTCTTAGCTTCCATGAATCCCTTGCTGGGGGATTTACTTTTCACTGTAAATCTTTTATTCCTGTTTTGAGTTAGTAACCATCTGCGTATATGACTTTTGTTAATTGAATCTGTCTAGGTTAGTTTTTTAATTAACAAGTTAATTAAATAGAAACATAGACCAAGAGGCTAAAACAGATTATTTGATTAAGTGCAATATTGAGTCCTGAGATTCCGTTTAAAAGCACAATGTTCATTATTGACTTTTAATACCAAAATACATCATTGCAATTGCCAAAAAAAAAAAAAAAAATGTTGAAAGCCAAAATAATGTTAGAGAAAATGATCAACAGTTGAATTTTTTATTTGCATTATTTTGAACATGAATATGAAATAAAAAATGCCTTATGGATATAAATATGTTCAAGATGTGACTGTTAATGATATCATGTTCACATGGGAAAAAAATCTCCTCACAGTTGCCAAAATGGTTACCTGGCAGCATTGAAACGGTAAGAGTAGATTATTACCACATCAGAAACAAAGATACTCGGACACCTCCCTACATGGTTTCCACCAGAGCTTATTTTATGTGACTGTCTCTTTTAAAAAGTATCTTTTGGGATTGTAATGACTGCATTGCCTTGGTTGGGCTCCACACAGGAGCCGTCTTTTATATTAAATCTTTCTTTGTACGGGAGAGTATTCTAAGATTCCTGTGTATTTTGAATGGCCGTCTTATTTTACTCTTCCCGGAAAGGCTGATGTGACATTTTTGTGCTCTCTTCTTAAAATCCATAAAGCCTGACATAACTGAAGGGAGGAAAAGAGGTTGATAATGAAGAAGAATCAAAAACAAAAACTTCTGGTGAGGATCATCTTGCTTTTCTTCTAGAATGCCTTCCGCTATAAAAATCACCTAGCAAACTGATACGGTTCTTCTGTCGGCTCACTCTGAAGTTGTCAGTGTGTTAGCGCTGAGTGGCGTATCAGTTGCTGCTACTAGGTGATATCACTTGCTGAGGTGATAAGACGTGGATTTCTTTTTTCACCTGGGACTGGAATGGAGGGTGGGGAAGAGAGGACAGGAGAGCCAAGAAAAGGGATGATGTAGCCGACGCGCACATACGTTAGTGAGCTACATTATTCGTTTATTTCAGCAGCTGTACCTCCTTACTTTCAAGCACTGCTGAATACTCTGTGGGTGGTAGAATCGTGCGTGGGAAAGAGCATAGTTAAAACAGCTGGCATTTATTGAATGCTTTCTATTCTAAGCACATTATCTGTATTAACTCACCTAATTGCCATGACAACCGTATGGCATAGCAGGTTTCAAACTCGGCCTCTTCTGCTTCCTA
The DNA here is from genome assembly GCA_030035585.1 of Dugong dugon. Taxonomy (NCBI): domain Eukaryota; kingdom Metazoa; phylum Chordata; class Mammalia; order Sirenia; family Dugongidae; genus Dugong; species Dugong dugon. The sequence goes on from CM057483.1 coordinate 164,550,107, forward strand.
GCTGTGTAAACTTGTGCAACTTACTTCATGTTTTTAAGATGAACTAAAACTACCCATCCCTTAGCCTTCATGTTAGCGTTAAATGAGATAGTAGGTATAAGGCATTTAAATCTACCTGGTGTATAAAAGAACTCAATAAATGTTGTAAAAAAAAAAAAAAAAAAAGAGATGTTCAGAGGAAGATTTGCAAGCAAATGTTCAAAGCAGCATTATTCACAATAGCCACAGACTGGAAACACCCTAAATGTCCTTCAACTGGTGAGCAGATAAACTGGTATAGCCACACTATGGAATACTGTTCAGCAGTGAAAAGGAAGGGAATATATAGATACGCACAACAGTGTGGAAAAATCTCAAACGTGATGCTAAGTGCAAGCAGTCAAATGCAAGCATAGCACATGATTTGGTTTCTGTGACATTCTAGAAAAGCCCAGCTGTAGCTACAAGAAGTAGATCAGTGGTGGCCAAGAGTGGGAGAAGATCAGCTACAGAAGGGTGCTAGGGTGATGGCACTTTATAGGGTGGTGGAACTGTTCTGTATCTTGATTGCGGTGATTATACAATTGCATGAAATTACTAACATTCTTCAAATTGTGCCCTTAAAATGAGTGCAGTTTAATGTATGTAAATTATACCTTGAAACTTAAAAAAAAAAAAAAAAAAAAAAAACCCACACACTTGCTGTGGATTGTAAGGCTGTATGACATTTAGACTTTCCTGATTTTACAACAGGGCTGAGTGGTTTTTATGCGTTTCCTGTTTTAGGAACTCTGTAGATTATTTTGAGGGAGAATTAATGCAGGTGCTGTTGACACCCACCATGGGCATATCTGCTGTGAAAGATACGAAGACTGATACAGACCTATGTAAAGACCTAGGAGAATCCTTGTTCTTACGGAAAAGGTCGATGGCTCGCTGATATTTCCTGTACACTTAACCACCAAGAAATCCTATGAGCAAATACAATTCAGAGTCTGTGGGGCAGATGAGTATTGGGGTGGATCAGAAAGAGGGAAGAGAATTCTGTGGGGACAGGTGTGGCCAGGGAAGGCCCTTGGATGGAGATAAAACTTGAAAGGGTTGGATAGACTGTTCATGGAAATAATTTGAGCCAAGGTGTGGAGGTCACGATATATACTTGAGACTGGCTCGATTGGAGCCTGTTGGGAAGACTCAGAATGTGGAGGGCTTTGAGGTTTTTGGCTTCACAGATAGGGTTGCAGAGAATTCCTGATTTTCCAGTGGTGTGCTGGAGCTGGTTTGTACTGCTTCCCACCCTGTTTGGGAGCACCTATTTCCAACTCTGCATTGAGTTACACTATGTTGGTAGCTTAAGAGCGGTCATGGTGGGAGCATTTACCCGATGAAAATTGGCAAATGTTATACAGATCAAGGATTCTTTTCTTTTCCCCAGAGAGCTAGTTGTTAAACAGCTACCAGCACAGCACTGATTATAATCCTAAATAATTATGAGCTTGAGAGTGGGTTGCGGGGAGAGCAAGCAGACTTATGTAGGCGTTCTCCAGGGAGGATGTAGACACAGAAAAACAATACTTTTAAGAAAGTAACAATGCACAAATATTTAATGCTGAAGGTGAAGTGGTCAGATAGTTTTTGTATAGTTTCCGAGAGAACTTAAGCAGTAGGATGACTTATCGTAAGCACAGACATAATAAGCGTCTCTTATGCAAAATGGATACAGCCAGCGTGCTCCTTAGAAGTGAGTGTGGCAAAACTTCGTCTCCCATACTTTGGACATGTTATCAGGAGGGTCCACTCCCCGGAGAAGGACACCATGCTTGGTACAGTAGAGGGTCAGCGAAAAAGAGGAAGACCCTCAATAAGATGGATTGACACAGTGGTTGCAACAACGGCCTCAGGCATAACGATGATTGTGAGGATGGTACAGGAACAGGCAGTGCCTCGTTCTGTTTGTACATATGGTTGCTATGAGTCGGCACCGGCTCGAAGGCACCTAACAGTGACAACAGGCAAAATGGGGATTTTCAGGCCTTCTATAAATGGGGCTCCCTCTCACCTCAACTTTCTTTGAGATATATGCAGCCCTTGAATTGTCAATGTGTGCAGTGCAGAATTGGCTCCTCCCTTCTCTGTGCTTGCTGGCACATGGAAGACAGTTTTAGTGGCTGAACGAGTGGAACATGAACTAGTCCTTACTGCAGTATTGAACATACTGTATAGGAATCTTGCTTACCTGTTTGTCTACCTAATTAAGGTCTGAGTTCCAGAAGAGCCAGGATTTGTGTAGCTGTGTGTGTCTTAGTACCTACTATCGTATAATAGGTGCTCACGAAATGCTTCTTGAAATAGTAATTTAGGGAACTTCAATTTTAGACAACATGCAGTTATCTAAAGGTCAGTTAGCATTCTGTTCAGTAAAACAAACCCAAGCCTTTCTTAAAACAGTAAAAAGAGGTGACATTGGGCTGTATAAAACATGGGCTCAAATCCTGGTCTTTATTTTTGGAGTGCCATTAGTCTGCCAACATCTCAGTTACTTTGTATGAAATGGAAATTGACAGACTTTATCTTCAAGGTTTCTTCCAAGTTTAAAATGCTATGATTCTAAGGAGTAAACTGGAACTCTGATTCTGTGGGCTTAAGTCAGAGGTCCTTTAAGTATTGTGGCATGTTAGGTGAAAAGTTCTATGCTGCAGAGAAATGTTCTATATTTTTGTTTGACTTCATTGCATCGGTTCTACTTAAATAAGTGATAGTTGCTAAGTGATGTTGGTTCATAATTATTGCCTTGTTCTGTTTCTCTTCCTCCCCAGTGGTGGTTATCCAAACCAAACCTGTTGCCCTCCAGTCAATTCCGACTCATAGCGACCCTGTAGGACACAGTAGAGCTGCCCCATATGGTTTCTAAGGCTGTAATCTTTAGGGAAGCCGACTGCCACATCTTTTTCCCATGGAGCAGCTGGTGGGTTTGAACCGCTGACCTTTCAGTTAGCAGCCGAGTGCTTAACCACTGAGCAACCAGGGCTCCTTCAGCTGTGGTTGGGGCCCCCAAAATATCTATATTCTAATCCCTGGAGCCTGTGAATCTGTTACCTTATATGGCAGAAGTGTTTTTGCAGATGTGATTAAATGCAGGATCTTGAAATGGGAGATGATCCTGGTTTATGCAGGTGGGCCCATTGTAATCACAAGGGTCCTGATAGGAGGGAGGCAGGAGGTTCTCAACCACAGAAAGAGATGTGGGGATGGAGGCAGACATGAGAGAGAGAGAGAAGAAAAGAGAGAGCTATTTGAAGATGTCACGTTGCTAGCTTTAATGATGGAGGAAGGGACCAAGAGCCAAGAAATGCAAGCAGCTGTTAGACGCTGAAAAAGACAAGGAAGCGGAATTTTCCCTAGCACCGGCGGGAGGAACTAGCCCTGCGGACACCTTGACTTTAGCCTAGTGAGACTAGATTTCACACTTCTGGCCTCCAGAGCCAGAAGAAAATATAAACTTGTGTGTTTTTAAGCCACTTAGTTTGTGGTAATTTGTTACAGAAGCTATGAGAAACTAGTACACCATCTCTTCTCAAGATTTACTTTAAAATACTGCATTGTCTGCCTTCCAAACGAAGGCCAGCGTGCATAGGAATCCCCTGCGGATCTTGTACACGGTTCCCAGGCAATGCAAGCCTGCTGATCTTGGGCCCACGCTGTGAATGGCAAGGTTCTGGAGGGAGATATCCGTTGTCCAGGCTCCTTTCCCGTTAATCTCCGATGGTCAATATTACTAAAATATTAAAGCCTGTTGGGACTCTTAGTTTCTAGAGGCATGTAGAGAATTGGAAAATGTACCCGAGAGCAGCCACAAAGACTTGGAGTACAGCCAATACACGAAGACTAAAAGAGCTGCAATTATTCAGCCTGAGAGAAAGGGTGATTTAGTAATGAGCCGTAAAGAAAATGGAGAGTTAAGAAGTGGGACGTGGGATTAAGTGCTCCCTGTCTTGACACAGCCACCTGCAGGATCCAGCAGTAGCCAGAAGAATTTCGGGTTAGGAGCGTGGTCCTGGCCAAGCAGCTTGTGGTTTTCATTGACTGATAGAATTCCGCAGCTGCAGACGGCCCTGGGATCCATCTGGCTCCACCTCTCCATTTTCCAGATGATGGACCAGAGGCACAGAGTGACCTTTGTAAGGTCACAGCCAAACGACAGAGCCCAGAGTGGAACTCGTGCCGCCACCAGGTTCATTGTACCGCCTCGGTGGAGACTGTACCATGTCTGAATATTGGTAGTGACTCACCTCTTTGAAGGGCTTTAAAATCAAGGCTGTCTCAGGGAGCGTTCTGGGCTGATGCAGATATTCTGTATCTTGCCCTCGGTTTTGGTTACTCAGGTGTGTGTGTGCATGCGTGCAAAATTCATCCAGTGGTGTACTTAAGATGTGTACCTGACTGTATGTTTTTTTACTCATCAATTAAAAACAATTTAGCATTTTGAAAATAAACACGCTGAACTATTTGTAATAGCTATAAAACTGGAGGCAATCCAAATGTCCTTCAATAGTAGAATGGACAGATAAACTAGGGCATATTCATAGAGTGACTGCATACAGCCGTGAGAGTAAATAAACTATTGTAATGTGCAGCAACATAGCTGAGTCTTGCAAACATGTAAATGAAAGAAGCTAGAACCAAAAGAGAACATTCCATATGATTCCATTTATATAAAAGCCACAACTGAGCCCAAGTTTTGGTGGTGGGTAAGGGTAGTGGTTAACATTGAGGGACATAGTAGGGACACAAGGGGATTCTTGGTGGTGGTGATTTTCTGGGATCTGCTTCCTGTGTCTATCTACTTTGAAAATGGCCCAGGCTGTAGGCTTCTGATTTGTGCGTTTTCTATGTGTATATTACATTTCAACGAAAAGTTAGCTTTAAAATGGGGCTATTAGAAGGCTGGGGGAGGATCTACTCACTAGCCTGTCTACGACGAAGCTTTGAAGGATTTAGTTTTAGGATGTATTGGAAGGTGCACAGGTAGAAGTAATTGCATGAGAAAATACGTGTCTTTTCAGAAAATCGCTAGGAAATGCATGCTACAGAGAGAAACCTCCTGTTTAAGGAGTTAGTGTATTTAAATCTCAGTTCTAAACCCAAAGAAACCTATTCTATAGTCTTTGTTTTCGCACCCAGCTAGTACAGCCTTTCTTTCATGGAAATCTGTGAAGCCAGGACCAGCCCTCGGTTCCTTTTTGGCTCGTTGTGGTTTTAGGAGAATGAAAGAATGGGGTCATTTGTAAAAAGCAGCAGCTTGAAATAAATAGTAATTTTGTTAGGAGGGAATTTTGTCATGCCAGGCACATTTTCCTGCCACAGCGCCTGGAGTGCTACTGTTGGGTTCCAGTGGTGTGAAGTGGCCCAAGGCACACAGCCAACCAATCAGGACCTGCCACCCTGAGCCAGAGTTCCCCAAATGCCACATCCACTTCCCGTAGCGTTCCAAACTAGCTGGCTTGCTTACCTGAAATAATTTCAGCCTGTGATACTATGTAGAAAAGAATTGGCCTAGCAAGCCCAAGACTGCTAGCTTTAAAAAAAGCCTGCTTGCAAGGTTGGCCCTTGTCTGGCATCTGGGGACTTGGCTGGTGAACTGATTTCAAACTTGCCCTAACTGATAAGGCTGGTTGACGGTGCCTAGACTGTTTATGCAAACAATGTAGTTTTTCCTGAGCACTTGCTTTCCTTCTTGGAGTCTGGAATTTGTCCTTGGGTAGCACAAACGGGTAAGCATGTAGCTACTAACCAGAAGGTTGGCAACTTGAATCCACCCAGAGACACCTCGGAAGAAAGGCCTGAGGATCTACTTCAGAAGCATTAGCCATTGGAAACCCTATGGAGCACAGCACAGTTCTACTCTGACACACATGTGGGGGGGACCCCGCGAGTTGGTAGTGACTCGCCGGCAACCAGTTAGGCATAGGGTGCTTATGTAACCAAAACCAAAAAACCATTGCCATTGAGCCTATTCTGACTCATAGCGACCTTGTAGGACAGAGTAGAACTGTCCCATATGGTTTCCAAGGCTGTAATCTTTAAGAGACCAGACTGCCACGTCTTTCTCCCTCGGAGCGGCTGGCGGGTTTGAACTGCCGACCTTTAGGTTAGCAGCTGAGCACTTAACCACTGTGCCACGAGGGTTCCTCCTGTGATCTGCCCTCAATAAAAGCCGTGGTTACCGAGTCTCTAATGGACTTCCCTGCACAGAAACGTCACACACGTTGCTGCGTTCTCGTTGCTGGGGGGGGGGGGGGGGGTGCGTACATTCTGTGTTGACCCCTCATGGGAGTGAGAGAGCATACAGAGGCCTGCAGATTCCTCTAGAATCTGCCAGTGCATTTTCCTCTCATGATCCAGTGTATTCTCGCTGTGTTGCTGTTATCGATCTTAGCCATGAGTACAACTGTATGCTGAGTTTCGTGAGTCCTAGCAATCTCTGAATGTAGGCATGGTCTCGGGGACCCTCCACGCACGTACCTAAGTGAATCTTTAGCTTTTCTACTTTTTCCCAGCAAAAATGAGGTTAGAAGACACTGCTGTGTGCTGTTCTTGGGAATGCAAACATGGAACAACCGTTGTCGAGGACGTTTTGCCAGTTTCTATCAAAATAAATTCATTGACCCTTTGATGCAGGAATCCCACTTCTGGAAATGACATACATGAAAGGTTTCCACTGTGGTCTTCCATAAGCAGCTGTTTTTAATAACAGAAGACCGGAAACGAGTCAGGTGTCTCCCTGTAGGGGGCAGGCTAAATCATCTAGGGGCCATCCAAACTAGGAAGTACTACGCAGCTGGAAAACTGATGCAGTCTCCATGGAATGTGGCGCGTTGCATGTGCAGTGTGGGGTGTGTGATTGCTGGGGGGAGGTGTACTCTACACAGACACATTAGTCCATTGGAAAAACCTGCCCAGAGAGATTTTTAAGAAGCAAAGTAGTAGGTGATCTCTTTTCTAAAAGTATGTGTGCCTCTGAGACAAAGCAGAGTCTACCTTCCCGGCAGTGATACCCTAGATAGATGTTGTCTTCAAGGATGTATGTCATCAACAATTGTGGAAGCTGGACCTCTCCAGGTGAAACTGAGGCCCAAAGTGTTGCAGAATGGGCTAATTCTGTCAGCTGTTTCTTTCATTACATGTTTGAGATGACGTCTTCCTTCCTTCCAGAATAAAATGCATTATTTTTTGAGACATTGGGTGACTAGCAAAAACCTGGCATAGAACCCTAAGCAAGGCATGTTTTATTTTATTTTTTTATGGATGTGGCCAAATTTAAAGAAAAGAAAAAAAAATTTTTTTATTGTGCTTTAGGTGGAAGTTTACAGTTCAAGTTAATTTCTTTTTTTTTTTTTTTTTAAATCATTTAAAAAAGATGTTTAATTTTGGTTTTGGTGAAGGTTTACACAGCAGTTTAGATTCCCATTCAATAATTTCTATACAAGTTGTTCATTGACATTGGTTACAGTCTTCACAATGTATGAATATTCTCATTATTTCCATTCTGATTGTTCCATTTCTATTAATCTAGTTTCCCTGCCCCCTTACATTCTCATCTTTGTTTCTTTCTTTTAAAGTATTTGTTGACCATTTGGTCTCATATAGGTGATTTATTTTTTTTTCAAATGATTAGGAGATTTTTTTTTTAATTGTACTTTAGATGAAGGTTTGCAGAACAAACTAGTTTCTCATTAAACAGTTAGTACATGTATTGTTTTATGACATTGGTTAACAACCCCACAACATGCCACCGCTTTCCCTTCTCGACTTTGGGTTCCCTATTACCAGCTTTCCTTTCCCCTCTTGCCTTATAGACCTTGTCCCTGGGCTATTGTGCCTCCTTAGTCTCGTTTTGTTTTATGGGTCTGTTTAATCTTTGGCTGAACGATGAACCCCGGGAGTGACTTCATTACTGAGCTAAAACGGTGCCTGGGGGCCACACTCTTGGGGTTTCTCCAGTCTCTGTCAGGCCAGTAAGTCTGGTCGTTTTTTGTGAGTTAGAATTTTGTTCTACATTTTTCTCCAGCTCTGTCTGGGGCCCTCTATTGTGATCCCTGTCAGAACAGTCAGTGGTGGTGGCTGGGCACCATCTAGTTGTACTGGACTCCGTATGGTGGAGGCCGTGATAGTCGTGGTCCATTAGTCCTTTGGACTAATTGTTCCCTTGTATCTTCAGTTTTCTTCATTCTCCCTGGCTCCCAAAGGAGTGAGACCAGTGGAGTATTTTAGATGGCTGCTCACAGTCTTTTGAGACCCCAGATGCTACTCTCATATAGGTGATTTTTTTTTTTTTTTTAAATTTTTATTTTTTTAATTTTTTTTTTATATATATATTTTATTGTACTTCAGGTGAAAGCTTACAGAGCAAATAGTTTCTCATGAAATAGTAGTACACATGTTGTTTTTTGACATTGGTTAACAACCCCACAACGTATTAAGCCTCTAAATTCTCAACCTTTTTTTTTGATGAAAATTACAGATGGCCAAAGATACACCGTTCCAAAAATTTCTACATTCACAGTTCAGTGACATTTACTACGCTCTTCCAACTGTGCTGTTATTCTCACTTAAGATGAAGGCTTACAGAACAAAATAGTTTTTCATTTAACAGTTACTACACATGTTGCCCTATGACAATGGTTAACAATCTCACAGCACATCAAGAATATCCTTACTCCACCTTGTGTTCCCTATCACCAGGGGGCTTCCTTGTCCCCTTCTGTCTTCTGGACCTTGTCAGTGGACTATTGTACCTCTTTAGTCTCATTTGTTTGTTTGTTTATTTATTTATTTATTTATTTTTATTTTATTTAAACACCATTTCAAAACTTTTTACTTACACATTTAAGTGATATTGACTATGCTCTTCCAATTGTGCTGCCATTCTCGCCCAAGATGAAGGCTTACAGGACAAAACAGCCTCCCATTTAATAGTTACTACAAATGTTGCCCTATAGCAGTGGTCAACAATCTCACAATACATCGACAGTGTCCTTATTCAATTTGTGTTCCTTATCATCAGTTTCCTACTCTCCCTCTGCCTTCTGGCCCTTGTCACCGGACTCCTGTACATCGTTAGTCCCATTTAGTTTTACTGGGGTGTCCATTCCCAGGCTTAACATCGAACCTTGAAGGTAACTTCACCTCTGAGCTGAAAGGGTGTCTGGGGGCCACACTCTCGAGGTTTCTCTAGTATTCTTTAGGCCAGTAAATCTGGTCTTCTTTTTTTTTTTTTTTTTTTTTTTTTTGGGAGTTAAAATTATGCTCTACATCCTACTCCAGCTCTGCCCAGAACCCTCTGTTGTGATCCTGGTCAGAGGAGTCATTGGTGGTAGCCGGGCACCATCCAGCTGTACTGGGCTCAGTCCCGTGGAGGCCTTGGTAGCTGTGGACCGTTAGTCCTTCGGACTAATCTTTTCCTTGTATCCTGTTCTCTTCGTTCTCCCTTGTTCCCGAAGGGATGAGATCAGTGGAGTATCTTAGATGGCCGCTCATAGGCTTTTAAGACCCCAGACACTACTCACCAAGGTAGAATGTAGAGCATTATCTTTATAAGTAGTGTCATGCCAATTGAGCTAGATGTTCCCCGAGATCATGGTCCCCAGAGTCCTCCGTCTAACAACTCAGTCCCTTGGGGGGTTTGGATGTGTCTATAGGGCCTCCATGACCTTTCCTTGTGCAGGTTGTGTTAGTTTCCCCTGTACTGTGTACTATCTCACCTCTCACCCAAGTTACCACTTATCTATTACCTATTTAGTATTCCCCCCCCCCCCATCCCTGGTAACCAACAAGGATTGTTACATTTTGCATGTGAATTTTTTCATGGGTTTTTACAATAGAGGTCTCATACAATATTTGTCCTTTTGTGATTGACTTATTTCACTCAGCATGATGTCCTCCAGTTTCATCCATGTTATGAGATGGTTCACCGATTCATTGTTCTTTCTCGTTGCATAGTACTCCATTGTGTGTATGTACCATAGTTTGTGTATCCATTCGTCTGTTGATGGACATCGAGGTTGTTTCCATCGTTTTGCTGTTGTGAATAATGCTGCCATGAACATAGGTGTGCATATGTCTATTCGAGTGATGACTCTTATTTCTCTAGGATATATTCCTAGGAGTGGGATTGCTGGATCGAATGGTACGTCTATTTCTAGCTTTCTGAGGAAACGCCATATCATTTTCCAAAATGGCTGTATCATTTTGCATTCCCACCAGCAGTGTATAAGAGTTCCCGTCTCCCCGCAGCCCCTCCAACATTTGTTATTTCCAGTGTTTTTGATTCGTGCCAGTAATGCCGGGGTGAGATGGTATCTCATTGTGGTTTTAATTTGCATTTCTCTAATGGCTAGTGATCGCGAGCATTTCCTCATGTGTCTGTTGGCCATTTGAATGTCTTCCTTGGTGAGGTGTCTGTTCATTTCCTTTGCCCATTTTTTGATAGGATTGGTTGTCTTTTTGTTGTAGAGGTGTTGGATTTTCTTGTAGATTATGGAGATTAGACCTTTATCTGACTTGTACTGTCCAAAAATTTTTTCCCAGTCTGTAGGTTCTCTTTTAACTCTTTTGGTGAAATCTTTTGAAGAGCATAGATGTTTGATTTTTAGAAGATCCCAATTATCTAGTTTATCTGTTGGGTTTTTTGTGTTGATGTTTATGGTTTGTATCCTGTTAATGTCATGTATTAAGGTCTGAAGTGTTGGTCCTATTTTTTCTTCTATGAATTTTATAGTTTGAGGCTTTATATTCAGGTCTTTGATCCATTTTGAAGTAGTTTTTGTATATGGTGTGAGGTATGGGTCCTGTTTCATTTTTCTACAAATGGATATCCAGTTTTGCCAGCACCATTTGTTAAAAAGACTGTCTTTTCCCTATTTGATGTATTTTGGGCCCTTGTCAAAAATCAGGTGACCGTAGGTGGATGGATTTACATCTGAGTTCTCAATTCTGTTCCATTGGTCAATGTTATACAAAAATTTATACACACACTGTTTTGTTACATTAGTTGCAATCCCCACAATGTGACAGCACACTCCCCCTTTCCACTCCGGGTTCCCTGTTTCCATTCGACCAGTTCGTGTCCCTTCCTGCCTTCTCATCCTGCTTTTGGACAGGAGCCGCCCATTTGATCTTTTATATCTGATTGAACTAAGAAGCACATTCCTTACATGTATTATGTTTGTTTTATAGTCCTGTCTAATCTTTGAAGAGCGGGCTTCAGGAACGGTTTCAGTTCTGGATTAACAGTGCGTCCGGGGGCCATAGTTTCGGGGGATCCTCTAGTCTCTGTGTTTTTACGTAAATTTGAGTTCTTTTCTACATTTTTCTCCTAGTCTGTCTAGCACGCTCTTCTGTGTTCCCTGTCAGAGAGGTCATTGGTAGTAGCTGGGCACCGTCTAGTTCTTCTGGTCTCAGGCTGGTAGTCTCTGATTCATGTGGTTCCTTAGTCCTTTGGGCTAATATTTTCGCAAGGCATGTTTTAAATAATCATGATTTTACATGAATAGTAATGATGGTAGCTACAGTTCATTGAGGTCCTATTGTGTCCCAGGCTGTGTAACAGATGCTTGACATTTACTATATTGATTTAACCCTCCTATTGAAGGTAAGAGGCTGATATTATCACCCATGCTTTACAGGTGAGGAAACCAAGTTTGTTATTCTCCAAGGTCATCCAGATGGTTAATGGCAGAGCTGAGATTAGAACCCAGGTCTCACTCAAAATCTGAATTCTGTTCCCTGTACTTCAGTGATTTGGAACCAGAATTAGTTACTAGGTAGAACCCTCCTCAGATTAACTTAGTTTTTTCAAAGAAGTGAATTCAGTATGGCTTTGACTTGTTGGCAAAATGGATCACTAGAAGTATTTTAAATAATAATTATAATAAAAATTATAATAAAAACATGTCCTAATTTTATCGATTTCTTCCATCCAGTTTGTGAAAGACGTTTAGTATTCTCATTTTTACATGGAAGCTGGATGTTGGAGAGGTTAAGAATATCGTACAAGCTTACATAGTTAAGTGGTTCAGCCAAGGTCCAGACTCCCACCTCCTGGACCCCAAATTCCATGTTCTGTCCACTGGGCTATGCAGGCTTAAGCCTTGAATTAATAACTGGGCAGAGTCTCAGGAAGACAGATGTTGTTCAAAGTGTCCTTGTATTTGATATTTCCCTCCCCCACCCCGAATGTAATATACTATTGCAAATGTTGATTCTTTTAACTGACTTCCCTGATTCTGTTTTCTATTCCCTTTTTGCTGTCAATTATGATGGTTATTTTCTAACAAATTGATTTTTACTCTGCTATTGTGTTGATGACTTTAGCAACTCCTATGAGAAGGTAATTGCTAGTTTTATTGTCTTAACATTATGATGACTATTAGTATAATCCAGAATCATCAATGATATTCAGCCTGGGGCTGATTATGTTCAATTGTTTTCACCATTCATTTGTTCATGAGTATTTATGGTGCACCCATGTACATGTCCAGCCTCCAGGCATTGACAATATGCACAAAACAATCAACCGATAATGTAAGGCAGCGTATGATTCTGTCAAAATGAATAGGACAGAAAGTTGGGGTTATAAGAGTTCAAGGAATGCTAAAGTGGTAAAGAAAGGCCTTGTAGAAATCCCAGCAGTTCTATCCTCTAAGCCTCTTAGGAATCAGTCCACCTTTCTCTCTTTCCATTCCTCCTTGGTCCCAGGTTACCATCATCTCTGACCTGGGTTACTATATCTGCTTCCTGGCGATTTCTCCCCCATTCATTTTTTTTAAAGCAATTTTATTGAAATATAAGTTACATCCCATAGATCGTGCCAGTTTCAAGTACACAATTAAATGAATTTTAGTAAATTTACCAAGTTGTGTAGCCATCGCCTCAACCCAAATGTAGAACATTTCCCTCACCCCAATTAGATCCCTGAATCCATTTTATAGGTCATCCCTGTTCCCACCCCCATCCCCAAGGGACCATTAATCGCTTCTCTGCCTCTGTTGTTTGCCTTTTCTGGACATGTCATATATTTGTAATCATAGAATACATGTTAAAAGTGGTGGTGGGCTTAAACGTTCCTCTTCCTATTTTTTCTGCATTTCACGACCTTTTTTTCTTTTTAATCTGATCACTTGAAAATTTCCATTGAGTTCCATTGCACCTTGCCAGTCTTGCCCTTCTCTGAAGCCGTTTTCCGCACTCAAGCGAGTATTGTGGTGAAGCCTGTTTGTGTATCAGTTGTTTGGAACTTGGGATATATTTTCTAAGACCCTCATCATCCCGGGCAGGCTTCACAGTGGAAAAGATGAAGTGCCAAGGAGCAAGTATGTGTGAGCATGTTTCGGGGCACGGGCACGGGGGTGAGGACCATTTGAGATGTGGGACACTTGTTGGAGTAACAGGTGAAGCATTTGAAGTTCGTAATTGATTTTTTGGTAGTTCCCTTAATATCTTTATAAGGACGTGTGATGGTTAATTTTATGTGTCAACACAACTAGGCTATGTATGGTTCCCAGTTGTTTGATCAAACACTAGTCTCGTTGGTGTTATGAAGTAGTTACATGTCATTAAATCAGTTGACATTAAGTAAAGTAGATTACCTTCTATAATGTGGGTCGGTCTCAACCAATCAGTTGAAGACCTTAAGAGCAAAAAGGGACTTTTCCCTAGGAGGTATTCCGCCTCCAGACTATAAATAGACATTTTAGCAAAATTCTTTGTGGATTTTGGGACACAAGCCTGTACAAATCTCCAGCCTGTTACCTGATTTACAGATTGTGAACTTGTCAGCCCCTTATAACTGTGAGCCAATTCTTTAAAATAGAAAGATCTATCAATAGATTGATCTATGTATCCGTCTATCTTACTGGTTCTGTTTCTGTTGAGAGCCCTAAGGCATGGCCATTGAATATTCATGTAGTTCAGGCTTAAGCTAGAGAGAGAAAAATGCAGGTATTTATTCTGGTACTTCACCTTTTATTTCTTGAAACAAATATGAATAAAGAAGTGGCAGAAAATGAGAAAAAAATCAATATTTAAGTTGCTCTATTAGTAAAGGTGCTTGAAAAAGGCCCCTGCTATTCAGCTAGTGCTAAATCAGTAATTTGGAGGACCTTTTTGGCTTTATTATAGTCTAATAGGAGGAAGTACTAATTTGATGCGATGTATAGCAGCCATTTTCTAATGCACCAGCGTTAATCCACTTACAGCTGAGTGGCTGAAGGGTTACAGAACGTTTCCATTTTTCTGTGAAGAAATGAGGGCCCGCGTGAAGGCAAGAAGGAGGCTGAATAGAATCATAATTCATGTACTCAAAATACGCAAAGATATAAGTGGGATTAATGTGTTAGAGTTTAGATGAGGTACTTATGTACTGTATTTAGCACTAATATGCTGAAAACCACAAAGGACAAGGGTCGTTATTTGTTTAAGGTAGACTTTGAGAGAGAAACTCATTGGTATTGAAATCTGGTCTCTGAATACTTAATTATATTAAAAATTGTTTTGGAATTGAACAAAAGATAATTGTGATATTGCTCTCTTAACTGATTTTCTGCCTATTTTTTTTTTCTGTTCAGCACTGTTAGATCTTTGGCAGCAGTTCACGTGTAGGGATATTTGCAAATGTATGTTGTTGTTAGGTGCCGCGGAGTCAGTTCTGACTCGGTGACCCCACGCACACCAAGAACGAAACCCTGCCTGGTCCTGCACCATCCTCACAATCATTGTTTGTGCTTGAGCCCATTGTTGCAGCCACTGTGTCAGTCCATCTTGTTGAGGGTCTCCCGCTTTTTCGCTGACCCTCTACATTATGAAGCATGATGTCCTTCTCCAGGGACTGGTTCCTCCTGGTAACATGTCCAAAGTATGTGAGACAAAGTCTCACCATCCTCACTTCAAGGAGCATTCTGGCTGTACTTCTACCAAGACAGATTTGTTTGTTCTTCTAGCAGTCTATGGTATATTCAGTATTCTTTGCCAACACCATAATTCAGATGCGTCAGTTCTTCTTCAGTCTTCCTTATTCATTGTCCAGCTTTCGTATGCATATGAGGCCATTGAAAATACCATGGCTTGGGTCAGGCGTACCTTAGTTCTCAAGGTAACATCTTTGCTTTTTAACAGTTTAAAGTAAGTGTATAAGATGGTGTTTTCCTTCACCTCAAGTGGTTTCACAATGTCTCATCTTTATATTATTACTGGTTTTTGGATGTAAGATTTGTAGTACTACCATATGTATATATTTAACATATGGAGAGATGACAAATGCTGGAGGAAAGCTCAGTATGAATGGACACATTGACCGAGCAATGGTACCATCTGCTTTTCGGTGTCCATTCATAGCCTCATCGGTGTAGTGCACAGAAAGTGCCCACTCTCATCACACATACATCAGATCAGGCCAAGAAATGAGCCATCCCTGCATGTGTTAATGGCCCGTGACAGTACTGGCCTTTGCCTAAAATGCATGACTCAGAACTAGGCAAGATGACTGGGCACAGAAGGAGAAGTTAGTTTAAAAAAAAAAAAAAAAAGGCGATGGGGGAAGAAATCCATATTTGCTCTGGTTGTTCAAAATAGGTTTATTTACACTTCACTGTGGTGGTGGTGGGTTGTTAGCTGCCATTGAGTCAGCCCCCAACGCGTGGTAACCTCATGCACAATGCAACAAAATGCTGCCCAGTCCAACACCATCCCCATGATGGGTTATGGAGCAGATCGTTGTGTTCCACGGGGTTTTTTTTTCCATTGGCTGATTTTTCAGAAGTTGATCACTAGGCCTTTCTTCCTAATCTGTCTTAGTCTGGAAGCTCTTTATATGTCCCTGTACAGGAGAAGAAAACAGAAATGGGAGCCCATAGTGAGAGTAAGGCAGCCTTTTCACATCCAGTGGGTTCTGAATGAGTCTTGTTCCTGGTGGAAAGGAGGCCTGGAAATATCCAGCCTCATCCATCCATCCCATTACTGCAAGTTGATTCCGACTCGTAGCGACCCTATAGGACAGAGTAGAAATGCTGCAGAGGGTTTCCAAGGCTGTGATCTTTACAGAAGCAGACTGCCACATCTCTCGCCCTAGGAGCAGCTGGCTGGTGGGTTTGAACCGCCGATCTTTCAGTTAGCAGCCGAGAACTTAACCACTGTGCCACCAGGACTCCTTGTATCCAGCCTAGTGACCCAGAAACACAGATCAGAATTAGGCAGTCCACTTTAGAAATTCTGGAGGTGATTGGGAGATGAGATAGATAGATGCACGGGAATTCCAAATTCCGCAGAAGAAATGGAAGTAGGAAAAAGGGATGGTGCTCAGGTGGAAACCAGACGTTTATATGTCACAGGGAGGCAACCAAATGGCAGAGGAAGGGGAAGATAGAAAATGGGAAGGAGAAAGAAGAATAGAGGGTAAAGAGCAGAGGTTTTGGCATTCTTTCTTGTAGAAAGGGACTCCCCACCCACTCCGTCTAAGATGGAGAACTAACCACTTAAGACTCAGTTCCCATGGCCTGGTGAGAATCCTCTGAAAAACACAACCTCCTGTGTGCAGGAGGGAAGTGCCAGAGAAAACACACGAACGAGGGTCATTGATTTGGAGGATCCAAACTCTGTGTGGGTGTGTACCCCTTACAGAGCATGTAGCTGAAAAGCCAAGGCCTGCTGAAGAAAGGGTTCCTTGCAGAGTCACTGGCTGCCCTCTGTCTTGAGAAGTTGAAGCACTGCATGGAAGGGGTGGCATACAGAAGATTTAAAGAAAACCCTGTGTGTAACAATGTCTAAATATATATAACCAATGGTAAGCTGAAATCTAAACAACTTTCAGCTGGGTATGAATACAAACACTAGAAGAGAGAGAATTTTCACGATCAACTTACTCTTGCAAGGAAAAAGAAAAATCTGTCTTTCATGTATATCAGAATAATTTTGTTTTTGGAATAGGTTGGATGGAAAGCCATTTCATACACAAGAACATAAATTCCGTGAGATGGAAATTGGCAGTTTATCCTAAGTAAATCCTGAACGAGCTGGACAGCTTTCAGGTGCTTAAATTTCCCACTGTGGAAAAGAAAACATTCTGACAAATATTATAAGTTATCCAAGTAAGTGAGGCAAGATAAATTCCAGCTTTCTTGATCTCTCTTCATATAAAGACAGTCTTTTTTTTTGTTTTTATCATTTTTGTTCATAGTATAGTCAATGGTAAAGAATGGTTCAAGGACTCTAAGCCATGGAAAGTATCGTGGGACACACCATGAAATATTTTATCTTACCTAAATTTGCAGATCCTTCTAGATCCCAGTATTGACTGGAGAATGACATTCTCTTTACTTGGGCCACAAATCTCTTTGTATCTAAGGCGTGGCAATCATCTTATTGTATCCAGCTGGAAGTTCTGACACTATGTGTTCAAATAATGCTGACTGTATGAAGTTGATGAAGAAGTTAAATGGGACATTTGAATGTCATAGGGGGTGTGTGTGTGTTTAAAGCACATTTTAGCCATCAGAAGATTAAGGCACTAAACCTTTTTGCCATCTAATGAGTATCAGTCAGATTTGAAGTTAGGTTTTTCCAGTCACTTTTTATATAACCAATATTTGTATTAAGATAGAGCTCTATCAAAATGGAATTTGTTGTCAGTTGCTTTCGAATTGATTCCAACTCATGGCGACCTCATGTGTGCAGAGTAGAACTGTGTCCCCCATAAGGTTTTCAGGGCTATTACCTATCAAAAGCAGATCACCAGGCCTGTCTTCTGAGGCACCTCTGGATGAGTTCGAACCCTCAACCTTTCACCTAGTAGTCAAACGCTTAAACTGTTTGCATCACCCAAGACCCAATATATCAATCTTGAAAAAGGACAAAGCTGGAGGGCTCACACTTCCTGATTTAAAAACTATAAAGCTACAGTAATCAAGACAGTGTGGTGCTGGCATAAGGATAGACATATAAATCAATAGACTAGAACTGAGAGTCCAGAAACCCTTACATTTATGGTCAATTGATTTTCAACAAAGGTCCAAGAAAATTAAATTTTGGGGAAAGAAACTCTTTCCAACAAATGGTTCTGGACCAATTGGATCTTCACATGCAAAAGAATGAAGTTGGACCCTTGCACCATACCCAAAAATTAACTCAAAATGGATTGTAGACCTGAATATAAGAGTTATCGACACCACCACTATCAAACTATTAGAAGAAAACATAGGAGTAAATCTTCATGACTTTGGATTTGGCAATGGTTTCTTAGATGTAACCCCAAAAATATAGGCAACAACAACAAAAATAGCTAAATTGGACTTAATCAAAATTAAACACTATTGTGTTGCAAAGGACACCATGTGAAGTAACAGCTTACAGAATGGGAGAAAGTATCTGGAAATCCTGTATCTGAAAAGGGACTTGTATCCAGAATACATAAAGAACTCTTTTAACTCAGTAATAAAAAGACATCCCAATTTTAAGAAACGGGCAAAGGACTTAACAGGCATTTCTCCAAAACAGAAATGTTCAGTAAGCCCATGAAAAGATATTGAACATCTCATTAGTCATTAGGGAAATGTGAATCAAAACCACAATGAAATACCACTTTGTATCCACTGAGATAGCTATAATCAAAAAGACAGATAACAAGCACGGAGAAAATCAGAACCCTCATATACCCTGCTGCGAGGGGGGTGATGTAAAATGGTGCAGCTGCTCTAGAGAAAATCTGGCAGGTCCTCAAGCCATTAAACATAGTTACCATATGACCCAGCAGTTCCACTCCAGAAAAACAAAGATTTCCACGCAAAAATGTGGACGTGAATGTTCATTGCAGCATTATTCATGATAGTCAAAAAGTGGAAACAAACCAAACGTCCATCAGCTAACGAATGGATAAACAGAATGGGGTATATCCTAGACCGGAGTAGTATTTGGCAATAAAAAGAAACGAAATGCTATTACATGGATGACCCTAGAAAACATTGTTAAGTGAAAGAAGCCAGCACAAAGCACTACATATTTATACACAGAATAGGCGAATGTATAGAGACAGAAAGTAAATTAATGGTTGTCCAGGGACTGCATGGGGGTGAGTTAGGGAGAATTAGGATTTGACTGATAATGGGTTTGGGGTTTCTTTTTAGAGGAGATGAAAATGTTGAAAATTAGATCGTGGTGATGGGTGCAACCAGAGAATTGGAACAAGTGGAGGAGGGGGATATACTAAAAACACTGAATTTTACATTTTAAGTGGTAAATGGTACAGTATGTCAGTTATATCTCAGTAAAGCTGTTTTTTTTTTTTAAAAATGGGTTTTGGCTGAATGCTCCGTTATAACCAGTGAAAGAAATATGTGGAGTAAATGTTAATGATCCATTATTTCACGGTCTGCCCATTGACTCATATTTTAACTAGGGAAATATGCATCTCTAATTACTGCCATTGTGTGCCCAAGATTGATGTGTTTGGATAGATCTTTTTGACCATGGAAATAGTTGTTCTTTAATCGGGTCAATCAAACAATTACCGCTGCCAGACGGATGTGCCTCTCATTCAACATTGAGGTCATTTCGGGCCCCTGGGCTTCACCAACCACAGATGGAAAAGTAAAGCCCTTTACTGTGTCTAGATATTGAGCCCTAACAATGTAATTTCACACTGTATAATCTACCTTGCCAAATAATTTCTCCCTGGTAATAAAGTGCTGTTTACATACCAGTTTTCTTAAAGAGATAGTACTGTGTGGTCCATTTTTATTTGCTTAACCAAGATAGAAAAATTATACCCTTATTTAAAAAGCTACAGTGTGTAAGTACTGCAGATGTTCTAGTAATTATCATTTGAAAAATGAGTGTGCTGTCATTGAATGTCCCCAGATTTTTCTAAACCTGGGCTCGGTGCTATGACACGGCACCAGAGAAGTAACTTTATATGGTCTCTGATCCATCAGAGGTCAAAGTCCTTTTGGACTGTAAGACTTACATACACGGATGCTTTGGAGAAAAAGATAGAATGTCATAAAGTGGTCAATCGGGGGTTTGACCTGAGACATGGTAAGAACCAAACCATTGGGAGGGTTTCACTCAGGCTGTAGCCGTTGAAAAATGAGTAAAATTAGATCATGTGGAAAGGAGGTTAAGGGTGAGAGAGAAAACGGGCCAAGAAGTAGAGGCAAGAAGATGCACATGGGTAACCGAGAGGAGCATGGTGGCACGTAGGGACACCTTAGGTTGGTGGAGAGATCTGTTGGAACCAACCCTGTCAAGTAAGGCATAGGTTCCCTTGTAGATTGTGGGAATAACTCCATGGAAGTGGCATTTTCGGACAGCTAAGTCTTGGTCTGGGGTTCAAGATAGGAGAACATAGAGGCTGATAACCAGCTAGACAGCCACTGCCGCCATCTAAGCCTGAGGCCAGGAGAGGACAGAGAAAGGGGCAAGGATGGATTGGAACTGCGGAGAAACACACACATATACATACACACCTGGTAACTAATTGAACGTGGGGAAGTCATAGCTAATTAACGTGTATTTTATAGAGCGTGTAGATAGAGGGGTTTTGTGTAATTCGAATGACTGCTCCAAACAATGTGATGATGTGGGAATATATTATTACGACCAGTATACAAATGTAGGAATGGATATCCATGGGGGCGTAAGTTAGACAACTTCCCCAAATTCCTTAGCTGGGAAGTAGGGGAGCTGTAATTCTGAAGTATGGAAAGGAAGCCGTTGGGAGGATAGTAATGCTTTGGACAGGAAGGAATTGGGGAGGATGGATGGAGAAGAGGAATTCAGCTTAGCCTATTTCAAGTTGAGAGGGATGACAAGGGGGGCGGCGCCTGGGGCAGCCTTTGGGGCAAGGAGAGGTGAGGTGCTTGCTCTCTTCCGACATCAAGTCTCAGGGTCGTCAAAGCATCGGCTTAGCCCTTCAGGCTTTTGCTTCTCTCTCTATTACTGGAGATGGGAAACGTATAAACAAGCATGGTGGGGTGTCCCCTCTGAAGAGTCCCCCTTAATAAGTCTTTATAATAACTGGATTTCTTCTTTCCGTCTGTTTCTCCAGGAGGAAGGGATATGCCGTGCTCCATCATGAGACTGGAGAAAGGGTTTAGGGCTTGTAATTCTTTTTTTTTTTTTTATTTTTTATTTTAATCAAGGAACTTAATTGCAATTTAATGACAAGAAGGAGGCTGTTTCTTCCACAGTGGTGAAATAAATATTTTCTAATAAGTCTTGAGACCATTTGAGAGGAGGCTTGTTTTAAGAAAATGGAAAAGCACGTAGACCGCTTGGAGGGAGGCAAACGGTGACATTTCAGACACTGTTGCTAAGAGCAGCTCTGCGTTGCCTCTCTGCCCCTTTCTCTCTGCTTTTACACAGCAGAAGCTGAAAGGCCTCTATTGTGCGGAGGGGGAAGTATGCTAATGAGAGGCACATTTCCCATCAGCGTCCTTGTTCGCCTGTCATCGCTGAGATATGAAGGATGATAAAGGAAGGAGACGCGGTATTAGGAGGGTGCTGTGGTTTGGTATTGTGCAGGGGAAGGCAGATGAATAGGGTGGCAGCTCCAGTCACCCGTGAAGCCTGGGGTCTTGGGGCTGCCAGGAGACTAGTGGGTTCTCAGGAATCTGTTCTGCCCTCCCCCCAGGCGCTGCCCCTTGTCATCAGTGCTAGACGGCCACTTTCCACAGGAAACTCAGCCAGCCCCCTCTCAGAATGTCTGTGTGCTTAAAATTAATAAGTGTGTTTTAGGGTGGGGACTCGGAGGCCTTCTACCTCCTAGCCAAGGCACGGCTAGGGGAAAAAAAAAAAAAGTAACCAGTTCCTTTGAAAGAGCATTCAAAACTTTACTATGCCAAGGTCTTGATTGAAGAGCTGTCCTAGATACTTGGGGCCTTCAAAGCTACATCTGGTCATGGTTTCATAAAATGTGGGTGGCGCTGATTTTTGCCACATCTTCCGCTTATTCACTTGGCTCTCTCACTGGATAACTAGATATGTAGCTCAATTTTCAGGTATTACGCTTTTGTTTTTATGGGATAAATTTAGCCAGGATTTCTGAACAATGAGATGACGGTATTAGAGGTGAAATACTACATTCAACAAGAAATAGGAGACCGTGTTTTTCCTTCTTGCTCTGAATGGCTGATTTTTATGCAGGAAAGTGCATTGATGGAATTCCTTGTGGGCACATTTTGGCTGAGTTTTTTTAAATGTGTGAATTTTATAACTAGAATAGTACATGCATTACCAAACAGCCATTAAGACCTGGAGAAGTGCTTCCAAATTGAAATTTTACATGACTCATTGGATGCAATTTGTGTATTTGTCTTGTATTCATGTAGTGTATTCTACATAGTTCATGAGAATGAATTTTACACCACTGTTTGAAGCTGGAAAATAAATGTTAATTGAATTCTAGTTTTGAATTGAGTACTTAGTAGATACTGATGGTAGTATGCTTTAGGTGTGAAACGATACTATAGGCTATTTATGTCCCAGTGGTCTATAACGTGTTTTTTGTTTTTTAAATTAAACATTTCATCTTTGCTTCTCTTGATTATAAATTCTGAAAAGCTAAAACATCATAAATCTTTGCGATATAAAACTGGGAAGTTATTTACAAACATGAAACCTCATTGGATAGAAACTAGGGTTAGAGCTCATTCATCTCTACAAAGAAGTATCTTATGTACCTGGATACACGCAGGAACTTGATTGAGATTGTATAGATTTGTTTCTTCCTAAATTAAGGTCTGGTGAGTGCTGTAAGGTCCCTGGGTGGCGCAAATGCTTAAACACTCAGCTACTAACCAAAAGGTTGGTGGTTTCAACCCACCCAGAGGTGACTTGTAACAAAGACCAGGCGATCTGCTTCCAGAAGGTCACAGCCATGAAAACCCTATGGAGCAGGTCTATTCCGACACACATGGGGTCGCCAGGAGTTGGAATCGACTTGATAGCAACTGTTTTTTTTGGTTTTTCTTAAGCATGCTTTAGGAGTCCCTGGGTGCTGCAAACAGTTAACACACTCAGCTGCTAACCGAAAAGTTGGAGGTTTGAGTCCACCTAGCAATGCCTCAGAAGAAAAGTTTGTTGATCTCCTTCCGAAAATCAGCCATTGAAAACTGTATGGAGCACAGTTCTACTCTGACACGTGTGGGGTTGCCATGAGGCAGAATTGACTTGACAACAACTGGTTTTAAGCATTAAAATCACAGCCAGTAAGCGGCTACCATTAATTGGTTTTTCTGATTAAAGTCATAGCAAGTCAAGGATTTTATAGGGAAGAAGCAGATCAACCATCTATATTAGTGATTTAAGACGCCAACTGCTAAAAAAAATGAAAAAATATCAACTACTAAAAGGACCAGTGTTGTATGATCCCACCTATATGAAATATTTAGAATAGGCAAATGCATAGAGATCAAAGTTTATTAGTGGTTACCAGGGGTGGGTGAGAAGGGGGAAATGGGGAGGTATTTTTTAAGGGGCACCGAGTTTCTGTTAAGGGTGATGAAAAAATTCAGAAACGGATAGTAGTGATGGTTGAACAATGTAATGAGCGTAATGTCACTGAATTGTACATGTAAAAGTAGTTGAAATGGCGTATGTTTTGTTATATATATTTCCCCACAATTAAAAAATGTAGCCAACTGTATTGGCTGTGAGCCCAAGACTTGTCTCCTTCAAACCCACACAGATCACAGGACGGAGCGGAATGACCCGGAAATGAGCTTTTTGCAATTGTTGAACACGTGTTTTAGTTTGTTTAGCCTCGTGGCATAAGATCAGAGTCTCAACCACGTTCTTGTGAGTAACATCTTGTCTTTGTGTCTGAGTCAGCTTGGGCAGCTCCTGAGCTGCTGCTCTGCACCTGTCTCCAGGAGCTCCAAGCTAATGCATCATCTTGTCGAGCACTTTTCTCACCCAGCAATGATCATGGACTTACATGTTTTACTATAAAATGTAAAAGCTGAATTAACTTGGGAGCTAAGCAAATCCTGAAAGCAAGACTGATTGCCACTGATTGGGAACTCAGTGCTGCATGCCACCCTCATGGGGTTGTTGGTTCAGGTCGACCATGGAGACCCATCCTAGGATTCGGGAAGAGTCTTGCAGAATGACAGCTTTGCAAAAGACACATGGAAATGACTACCTTTTTCAACACTGTGTGGATTTAATGTTTAATATACCCGGACACTGTTCATTCCCCTTTCCTACATCGTCATTTAATCTTCCCAATAACTCTGAGGTGGGTTTGATGAAATATTATCCCTGCTCTGCAGGTAAGGAGCGGATGTACAGTGGAATTCAGTGACTTGCCTCTGTGGTAGAGTAGGGAAAAATCTTAAACCACTAGTTTTTACACTGGGGTTCAGGAGGCACGAAGAAACTGGGTGAAATTCCCAAAAGAGTCGTAGAGAGAGAGAGAGAGAGAGAAGTCCTCTTCATCCCTCGGGTGCCCACTCAGATAGTTCTGTGCTGCCGTCCTTGCCTCCCTCCAGCCTTTTTACCTCCCATCCTCCCAAAGAGTTCAACTTTGCTACATCCCTGCCTGGTGGTTCTGTCTATTCTTCTGTGGGTTGTGTGCCGAGCGGAGGCCGAGGACCAGGTCCCTCTTGTTGGCCAGTCAGCAGCACCAATAACAGTTGCCCCAGGCTAGATGCTGGGCACGCACTAGTGAATGAAATCGACATGGACCCTGTGCTCGTGGAGCCTAGGAAAGATGCGCTCTGATTCCAGCCGCCGTGGTAGTGCCCCACACATGACTGAATAAATAGGTAACTGCTTGCTGAATAAGAAATAGATATCTGTCTGTCCCTTTTACATCCACAGTGCCTGGTGTAATCCCTGGCACGTGGCTGGTGCCTGATAAATATGTATTAAATAAACAAATGAGTTCTTAATTAAGAGCTCGAAGTTTAGAACCGGTTTTAGGTGTTGCTGGCAGTAAATTCTTTTCTCCCATAGAGCCGCTGATGGGTTTAAACCACCTCCCAAGATTACATCCTAGGAAACCCTATGGGACAGCTCTACTGTCATATAGGGTTGCTATAAGTCGGAATTGACTTGACGGCAGTGGGTTTTTTTGTTTTCGCTATGAGTCGGAATCAACTCGACAGCACGTGACAGCAGCAGCAGTAAGTTGCAGGCATTTAAGAAGGAGAGAATTGGGCCCTTTCACCTCCTTTGCGTTTCTGACTAGATAGATACCTCGGTATGTTCTTAGTCGAGAAATCATGAGATGTCCAGGTTTTTGATGGGTGAGGAGGAGGATAAAGAGAAGGGAGTGGGAATGTTCTGGCTGAAATATTCCAACATTCCAATTTATGGCAGGCATCTCAGATTGAGAACGGTGAGGCCAGCCTAACTGAGATGCATTAAAGCAAATGGACTAATAATGGCCGCCTTCTTATTCACAGAGATGAAGAGAATTGTGGGTGATTTAAATTGTGAAATAACTTCTTTCTCCCCACCAAGTGTATCAAAAGAAGTACGGAGCCACCAAGTTTGAAATCCATCTCTCCTTTGTGTTGAATACTTCCACTAGGGCTAGCAGTTATTGGTGAAAAATAATCAAATGACTTTTTAAAAGGAGTAAATATACTGGATAATTAGCATATTGGCCGATCAATTGGCATGATGACGACAAATTACCTGTCCCTTTCACCTGTGAAACTGACAAAGCAGCAGAAAAGGTTACATGGCAAATTCCCCACATGAGATTTTTTTTTATTGACGTTTTAAACAAGCTAATAATGAGAATGGCCAATTAGAAAGAAAAGTGGGTATATTTTCTAACTATATTTGGATTTCACGTTATATCACGATGTCATGTCCAATTTATCCTTTATATGCCAACCCCCTAGCATCAGGCATTAAAAAAAAAAATGCTGCAAACTCATAGCTGGCTTTGGGATCTGAAAACTTAGCCAAAATCAAGAATTCGCGTATGGTTCTCTGTTAGCCTGAACAACATTGGTGAGCGTTTCTTCTTTAGTGATATAATAATAATAATGATAATAATAAAAGAAAGGTAGATTCTTTGAATGCCTTATCGTTTTAAGTGCTTAAAGGCATTTCATATTCCCCCAAAGCAGCCGTTCTCTGCTGTGGAATGGCTCCCACTTCTGAGCTACAGTTAACACTGAGAAGTTCCAATAATTTGTTACTAATAATAAAGCATGGAGGTGTGCGTTGATTTTTATTTTGTTAATAAATGTTAGCATTTATTCCTATCCTAACACTGCTGTCACTCACTTGGCCCTTTGAAATGCTTTCCTGAGTGGGCAAGAATGAGTGGGATCCCAGCTTGGCAGCTGGGAATGGCACATAATCCGAGGTTCACCCCTGGGAGTGGGTGCAGCAGGTGACCACTAAAAACTCCATTACTGTCGAGTGGATTCCGACTCATAGGGACCCTATAGGACAGAGTAGAACTGACCCATAGGGTTTCCAAGGCTTGTAATCTTTACAGAAGCAGACTGCCACATCTTTCTCCCGAGGAGCTGCCGGTGGGTTTGAACTGCTGACCCTGCAGTTAGCAGCCAAGCGCTTAACCACTGTGCCACCAGGGCTCCTTGGGTGATCTATAGCCACTTTTAGGGCGTGGTGGAGGAAGGCTGATAAGTCCAGCCCAGAGCTTTATTGCCACCCTGAAAAGGTGTTTCAAGACCCACTCTGTTGTTCCCTGTTAATAATTTTAAAAAAGCCAAGTCCATCGCAGTGGAGTTGATTCCAACTCATAGCGACCCTAGAGGACAGTAGAACTGCCCCCATAGAGTTTCCAAGGAGTGCCTGGTGGGTTCGAACTGCCAACCTTTTGGTTAGCAGCTGTAGATCTTACCCACTGCGCCACCAGGGTATAGCGGCTGCTTTTTATCGAGTGTTCTCAAGTGTTGTTTAAAGTCCATGACATACTTTAGCTCACTTAATCCTATGACATGGTATATCCGTGGCTTTTCATTAAGACGACGAATTGACATTAACAAGCATTGATTTCCAAAGATTTATTTCATCTTCTCTGTAAGACTCTATCTTGGCCCAATTTTACTTTTGAAATGCCTCTTATAAAGATACTGCTGCAGAGACAGAAAGTATTTTTTAGGAAGAATTTTTTCTGTCTAGCATATACACTATAGATTTGGGATTTGGGCCTTATCCTAACAGAATGTTTATTTTGATAATTATGCATTATGCATCAGGTGGAGACAAGAGCATGTCTGGCTGTGAGTCAAGAGACCAGAAATCTTCATTCCCGTCTTTCCTGATTACAGACTGGAAAACGAGGAAGGGTCTAGATTATTTAAAAAACTTCCTCCTGCTTTAGAATTCTGTGTGGGTATAACATTTATTTTAAGCAAGACCAGAAAATCAGAGAAGAATTGAAGAAAATTCTTCTCATTGTAGTTTCTGTAAAGAAATTCTAGGTTGTTTGACTCCAGTGACTTCATCCAAAATTCTTAGGTGGTAAAATGTATGTAAGTAGCCTGCCCTCTCAGGGTCCCAGCTGACATTGCCATCTCCATGGCACAGAGTCAAGGGCAGAGCCCAATGGCAAAGAATAGCCACCATCTTTCTGAGTTGACATCCATCATTCAGTCACCAGTTTTAAACCACATTAGCCCATTCAAATTGTTTGACTGAAAGCATAGAATGGTTCCTATGGTCTTAGGGAACATCTAGCTGCTATACCCCCCACCCCACCTTCTCATCTTTGCCGTAGAGTAATTGTTGACCATGTGGTCTCATATAGATGATTTTTTAAAGGAGCGCAGTACTCACGGTAGTATTCTTTATTTTGTGAGCCAGTCTGTTATTTAGCTAAAAGGTGACCTCAGAGGCTAGTTTTGATTCAAGGTTTAAAGAGTATGTCAAGGCAGTAATCTTGGGGAGTCCTCTAGTCTCAACCGGTCCAGTCAGTCTGGGTTTTTTTAAGAAGCTGAGGTGTTCTGCTCCACATTTTTCTATCGTGACCCTGATCAGAACAGTTGGTAGTGGTAGCTGGGCACCATCTAGTTCATCTGGTCTCAGGGTAGATGAGGCCATGGTTCGTGTAGACTGTTAGTCCTCTGGACTAGTTTCGCCTTTGAGTCTTTGGTTTTCTTCTGTCTCTTTTGCTCCAGATGAGTAGAGACCGATAGTTGTATCTTAGATGGCTAGTCACACTGGTGCCAAATTTGTAACGTTTACTCAGATGTCACCCAACACATCTTATTCACAAGAATATCAAAAGGGATTTTATCAGATGGCTTGTGAAATCGGTTTAGACAATGATCTTCTCCTAATCCAGTAATCTTCTCTTTAAAAAAAAAAAAAAAAAAGATTCAGCAATACAGTACAATGTGTCATTGATACAGAAATTATGACTATACGATTACAGGAGAAACTAAAACTACCCGAACCGCCTGAAGTTCTGTGAATGACTGGGTACTTGTGATCTGCTGTATGAATCTCACCAGGAGCATCAGATTGTTAGCAAGTGCTGGATGTCAGACAACTCAGAAGGAAGCAAGGATAACGTGCTGCAGAAAACTGTTAGGTAGCTCCAAATGGTGCACTAGTGACAACAAAGATCCTGATGGTTGAACAAAGGATGTTGAGGATACAGGAGAAGTGAATACAATTGATTCATAAATTGTTTATGGGGGGAAAGCAGTTTCTCTAACTTAATGTTATTTAACAATGTATTGTTGTTAGTTGCTGTGAAGTCAGCTCTGACTCATGGTGACCCCGGGTACAACAGAACGAAACGTTGTCTGGTCCTGTGTCAGCTTCATAATTGTCGATATGCTCAAGTCCATTGTTGTGGCCACTGTATATTCTGAGTGCTTTCTAACCTGGGGGGGGCTCCTCTTCCAGGGGCTCGCCTTGCAGCACTATATTGGACAATAGTCCGTTGTGATCTATAGGGTTTTCATTGGCTGATTTTCAGAAGTCGATTACGAGGCCAACCTTTTGGTTAGCAGCTGAGCATGTTAACTGTGCCTCCCAGGGCGTCCATTTCATGCTCCCTTTACTCACCATATATTCAGCAATAAACATTGCCTGCTTTTCTATTCCTAAGTTTAACTATTTGTGAAATGTAGTTGAGCCAGTAAGAGCAACGTACCATTTAATTGCCCTCCAGCACAAAGACCAGACTCCTGTAGAATCATCAGATGCCCCCATCATGAAGCTGTGTTACCAAGACTATTGGCCATGCTGCCTCCTTGTTCTTCTACTGTGTGGCACAGCGCGGCCCCTGTCCCCTTCCCTTTGCAGTGACAACTAACTGGATCAGGCCTTGTGGGCAGGACTGGCTACATAATTTGCAGGCCCAGGTACAAAATGAAAATGCAGGACCCCTTGTTCAAAAAGCAAGGAAAAAGTGCCATTAAAGATACTAAAATATAAACCTCATTTCTTTCTTCCAAGGTGTCTCTCTCAACTTGTCATGCTATTTATTTTTGTTTTCTATTTAATGTCATTCTAAGCAAAGAAATATCCAAATGTTAAATTACTCATTTTAAATTATCAGCATGGATTTTACTGTTCTTTCTACTGTGTAATGCCAGTTTTAGATGTAAAGATAGGACGATTTAGCTCATATGTGGAATCACTGAAATCACTGTGCACGTTCCATAGCTCGTTCACGCATATGTATTTCATTCTTACCAGAACATTGGAAACACTACATAAGGCTAACTCAACTGATTGTTGATACGTACATGTTCTACCAACACCTCCTACCTTTGGCTTACGATGCCCCAGGAAAAACTAAAAGGAAAAGAAAGGTGGGTTACCTTATCCTCCTCTTTCCTTCTTAGTCATTTTCAGCATTAAGTGGTTGGCCATTGTGGGAGAGTAACATGAATCAGAAAGAAATATGATCGGGTTCTTGGGCCATCTTTGTTTCTTAGAACACCGTGGCTGCCTTTCTGCGTTCAAAGAAAGATCCGGTTCAAAAGAGAGCCATGGCCTCTTGGGGCTGTTAAGTACCCCAGGTTACTCAGTCGTAGATGTAACATGCTTACCTTGGAATTCTGTACTCAAGGGGCATCGTAAATGCTGTGTGCAGATGGGGTGACTGGGAGCATGTATCTCCACTGCTCACGTGCATGCGCCATTGTCCCATCAGATTTCACTTCCAACACACAAGTTCAAAGATAAAATGATTTAAGAATTTCAAGTCAGTGACAGCAAAGCATTGAACTAATCATGCTTATTATTATATGAAATTACATATTAAATTAATAAGCCTGAGGCCCATTTGAGAGCCGGGCCATGTGCTACTGCATAGCCTACACTCCCAGGAAGTTGGCCCTACTGGATGTGAAGGGAGAAATTCCATTGTGTGTGTGTTTTAATAAAAATCAGAGGTAAATCTAATTTGATTCTGAGTTACCCAGGTGTTAGCAACATCCTCCAGACTCCAGAAACCAATTTTGTCCATGTGTTAAAGAGTGCCCTTGGAGACACATCTTTTTTAATCTCATTGATTTACTCATTTCAGTTGTATTTGGTTATTTGCAGTTTAGTTAATTGCAGACATCACATCCAAGCTGTACATTCTCAGAGAGGGCTCTGGGATGTTTTGAGGACAGACCACAGGGAGGTCTGGGCACAAGGAGTGTGGGGAGCAGTACCCTTAGAAATCCAGTCAGGCTCGATGAGGACACTAAAGTAAATCCCTCAGCGACAGGGAAAGATCTGGAAGAACGTGGAATTCCCATCTACTGTATTTTTGCACAAGTAATGCATGGCTTCTATGTTTGTTTGCCAACTGTGGCGCCCCCACCCCCACCCCGCCTGCCCCAAGTATTTTCAGAAGCTCCACTATGCAAATTTTTTTATATGTTCCCGTAAAAAAATTTAGCATAGCGTACTTTACAATTGGGGGGGGGGGGGAGGCTGTGATTGGCAAACAAATGGTAGAAGGCACAAATCATTTGTGTAAAAATGTAGTACTCATTCCTCTTCCCCTCCTTCCCCCTTGGACATGTAAGATGGTGTTGGGAGCAATGAAAAATTTACAAATTAAAAATAACAGCATTTCATAAGTACCATACCCTAATAATAGCCTGGTAAAGGAAGTTCTCTTATGAGCCCCATTTTATAGATGGCAAAGCCGAGGCTCAGGAAGGTCAAGTGTCATCCTAGAGTTGGTAGGGAAGGTCAGGTGTTATCTGAGAGCTGGGAAGGAAGGCCAAGTGTCACCACTGTGCTGGTAAAATGGTGGAGCTGGGCTGGAAGAGATGGTGGGCCCAGTTCAGAATACAAATATGGAAACATTATGCTGCTGTGTGGAGTTCTAGGGGAGCTTCAGAGTACCATGTTTGGGGGAGAGTATCACAGGCTGTGGAAGAGCCATTCCAATCCAGGCATTGGTGGAGAACTGGGCTCTGAGGTAAACAATTGATGTCACTGGGTTACTGCTTGATATGCTGAGGGGCTGCTGGTGAATGCATGGGGGAAGGTGCTGGCCCCTCCCCGCTGCCTGGCTGGCCTATGGGTGAAGCCTGTGGGGCTGCCCCAGGATCCTGAGGCCCTTGTTTAGCTTTGGCTCCTGCCATCATGGCTGCCTGACTCCTGGTCTTCCCATCTTTGGCGTCTGATGGCCTGGCCTCAAGGCTCAGCTCGGCCTCCGACTAGCTGCATGACCTTAGCCAAGTCTCTTTGGCTCCCTTTGGTCTTGGTTCCTTCATCCATATACGGAGATGACGATGGGCTACCTCCCAGTGCTGCCATGCAGGTGGAAGTGGAAGAGCATGGGTTAAAGGTCACATGGCAACGCTGGGGCAGAGGAGTCCCTCTGTCCCTAAACACTGGCCTCTGACCACAGCTCCTGAGCTCCTGTCGCATCACATGTAGGGTGGGCAGTGGGCACCAAGTGGGGGTGTGGTGGGCCCCTGGGCATGGCACTGAACGTGTTCCCTGGAGCAAACGGAAACAGAGCACTCGAGAGCAACTGCCATGTGTCCCTGGTAGCTGGTGCTTACAGTTGTCTGTGGTGACTCTTTGGTAGCTGCAGAGGAGCATGTTCGAAGCTTGGGAAAAATATACGGCCCCTGGGGCTGTTCAATGCTTTATGTTGTTCACATCAGTGTGGAGTGGGCGCTTTTGGGCTGCGCTTGGAGGGGTCCTGTTCTTGAGGAAGCACCTGGCAGCCAGACAGGTAGAAACCCCATTTCAGGAATAGGTGACGACGACTCCGGCGTGCCAAGGGCGTGGCCAGCTGAAATCACATCTAGGCAAGAACAGGGGCTCCCTGACGTGGACCCTGCTTTCTCAGAGGTTAAAGATGTCACACAACCTTCACCCCTGCCCGGCCCATTCCACAGTTCGCCAACCTCTCTTGTGACAATTGTCACAACCCATGCCTTGTGATTTCACCTTCAATTTGAAAATGGCTGGCTTCCTTTAGCAAAGCAGGCCCAAGATATTGAGACTCACCTACTTCAGGAAGCCTTCCTTGGCACAATACTGAAGGTTAGGGTGGGTTCAAGTGGACACAATCATTTGTCTCCAACCTGTGTGGGAGGCAGGTAACCAAACCAAACCAGTTGCCATCGAGTCGGCTCCGACAAATGTGTGTTAGAGTAGAACTGTGCTCTTTAGGGTTTTCAGTGGCTGATTTTTTGGAAGTAGTTTGCCAGGCCTTTCTTCCAAGGCACTTCTGGGTGGACTCAAACCTCGAACTTTTTGGTTAGCAGCTGAGCATATTACCTGTTTGCACCACCCAGGGACTCTGGGAGGCAGGTGAAAGCAAACAAACGTGCCTCTGGTGTAGATAACTTCCATTTGGAGAGACTTACGTTTATAATGGAAAGACGGAGGGGTGGGTTAGAGAGAAGGCTAAGACGAGGAAGAGGAGTTAAACTGGGAGGCTTCCTAAAGGAGGTGGGCTTTGGGCTGTGCCTTGCAGGGAGGCGGGGCTGGGCAGGCAGTGCGGGTTGGGGTTTTGGCAGTTGATGTAAGGAAAATCCCCTGCAGAGCACCCCAGGTTCACCCAGCTTTGTAGCTGAGCCACTGACTTGCTTTGGGTAAAAGAATACTCTAGCCCCTGTGGTTTCTGGCGAATCCAGCAGGAACCACTATGGAAACATGAGCAGGATACCAATAGCTGAGTTCAGCAGCTAACAAAGGGGTTTGGGAGGCCTGCCCTTGTTCACTTCAGCCTGGTACATGTGGTGAACGAGTTAATTGGGAGCCCTCTTGGGGGATAACCCATTGATGGTGTGGCACTCTTAATGAGGAACTCTGGGCACCACACGGGATGTGATAATTAATCAGGAAACACTTTGTCATTGGATCAGCTGTCTGTCTTCTGATGTCTGCCTTGTATACACAAGAAGAAGTAGAAACTTCCATTTTTTAATCAAAATTAGTGTTGTTTTTTTCTTGATTGTACTTCAGGTGAAGACTTACAGAACAAATAGTTTCTCGTGAAACAGAAGTACACGTTATTTTATGACATTGGTTAACAACCTCACAACATATCAACCCTCTAACTTCTCAACCTCTTTTTTTTTTTTTGGTGAAAATACACATAGCTAAAGATACACCATTTCAAAAATTTCTACGTGCACAGTTCAGTGACATTGACTATGCTCTTCCAATTGTGCTGTTATTCTCACTTAAGATGAAGGCTTACAGAACAAAGTAGTTGCTCATTTAACAGTTACTACAAATGCTACCCTATGACAATGGTTAACAATCTCACAACACATCAACAATATCCTTACTCAACCTTGGGTTCCCTATCACCAGCTTCCTTGTCCCCTTCTGCCTTCTGGCCCTTGTCACTGGACTCCTGTACCTCATTAGTCTCATTTGGTTTTACGGGGCTGTCCACTCCCAGGCTGAACAGTGAACCTCGGAGGTAACTTTACCACTGAGCTTAAAAGGGTGTCTGGGGGCCATACTCTCGGGGTTTCTCCAGTCTCCTTTAGGCCAGTGAATCTGGTCTTTTTTTTGTGAGTTAGAATTATGCTCTACATCCTTCTCCAGCTCTGTCCGGAACCCTCTGTTGTGATCCTGGTCAGAGCAGTCAGTGGTGGTAGCTGGGCACCATCTAGCTGTACTGGACTCAGTCTGGTGGAGGCCTCAGTAGCTGTGGTCACTTAGTCCTTCGGACTAATCTTTTCCTTGTATCCTGTTCTCTTCATTCTCCCTTGCTCCCGAAGGGGTGAGACCAGTGGAGTATCTTAGATGGCCGCTCACAGGCTTTTAAGACCCCAGACACTACTCACCAAGGTAGAATGTAGAGCATTGTCTTTATAAGCTGTGTCATGCCAGTTGAGCTAGATGTTCCCCGCGACCATGGTCCCCAGAGCCCTCGGCCCAGCAGTTCAGTCCCTCAGGGAGTTTGGATGTGTCTATGGGGCTTCCATGACCTTTCCTTGTACAAGTTGTGCTGGTTTCCCCTGTATTGTGTACTTTCTCACCCTTCACCCAAGATACCACTTATCTATTGCCTATTTAGTATTCCCCCCCCCCCCACCCCTCCCATCCCTGGTAACCAACAAAGATTGTTACATTTTGTGTGTGAACTTTTTCATGGGTTTTTACAATAGAGGTCTCATACAATATTTGTCCTTTCGTGATTGACTTATTTCACTCGGCATAATGTCCTCCAGTTTCATCCATGTTATGAGATGCTTCACAGATTCAGTGTTGTTCTTTCTCGTTGCATAGTACTCCATTGTGTGTATGTACCGTAGTTTGTTTATCCGTTCATCTGTTGATGGGCATCTAGGTTGTTCCCATCATTTTGCTATTGTGTCAACTTTTTTTTTTTTGGTGAAAATATACATAGCCAAAGATACCCCATTTCAAAAATTTCTACGTGCACAGTTCAGTGACATTGACTATGCGCTTCCAATTGTGCTGTTATTCTCACTTAAGATGAAGGCTTACAGAACAGAATAGTTTCTCATTTAACAGTTACTACAAATGTTGCCCTATGACAATGGTTAACAATCTCACAACACATCAACAATATCCTTACTCAACCTTGGGTTCCCTATCACCAGCTTCCTTGTCCCCTTCTGCCTTCTGGCCCTTGCAAAGTTAGTTGTAAAGAAAACCATCATCTATTTTTTGTTTCTTTTTTGGGCTTTATTTACTAAGTATGGTTCCGGCACACTGGGGGGCGGGGGGGGGGGGGGCGGGGATGAATGAGGCACACATTGAGGGGATTGCTTGACTCCCTTGTTCTACCTCCCAGGATCCACCTGGGGCCTCTGATCCCCTGAAGATTCAGCCCCACGCTGCTCCCTAAGCAACTGGGGCTGAGGGCAAGCTGCCTCCCTTAGTTAGCCATGACCATGGGACCTTCCATTATCCCTCCCAGACGATGGGGTTGATAATGCCTTCCTCCTAGGGCTGCGATGTGGATGGAATCGAGTACCATTCCCAATGCTTTTCAGGTTATCCTTTAAACCCTGTATCACCACCGCCTCTTCTAAGATGAAATTCCTTAAACCTTTCAGCTGGAGAAGATTTTCCTTTTCCCTCAGTTTTTCTTTCCTCACTCCTGTTTCAGGGGCAGAAGCGTCCCATCCTCCTACCCCCAGCTGGCCCTCCACCTCTCCCATAATTTTGGTTCTTCATGTGCCCGCCTTCACTTACATCTTCTTAAATCTCGCTCTTTCAACAGTCTCCTTTTCAGCGTAAGAGATTGTCGGGTCTCTTTTCCTGATGTGTTTTTCTCCCTTCATCTCCCTGTATCTTTCTCTCACCTTCTCTTCACTACTTTCTTTAGAAAGCAAGGTGTTCCCCATTTCTTCTTCTTCTTCTTCTTCACGTCCCAGTCCCTTTTTAGCCTCTCTGTAATAAACTGGTTTCCACTCCAGTCTTTCTGCTGACACTGGTACAGAACTTGTCGTTTTCCATTTCGGTGGCCTTGGCCAAGTCTTTGCCTTCTGGTTGTCTTGATGGTGGCCCACCCCTGTAAACCTCTGCCTGCTTCTCCAAATTCCTTCCTTCTCCGTGACAGGGCCTGTCCGAGGTCTCCTCCAACCTCCTTCAAGGATGGCTCTTCCACTAGAGTTGGGTGGTGCCCCCAGGCTCATTGTTCTTCTCGGTACCATCTCCCTTGGCATCTCATCCACTCCAGTGCTGATCAGCGGCTCCCCTCTGCTGACAATGCCCACGTCTTCATTTTCACATTCTGCACATACGTGGCCCATGTGGCTTCCACCCTTGATGGTCTTTCTCACTTCCTGTCCTCAGCTGATCTCCTCCTATGCTCCCTAGGGCACTTGCCATCCTCTTAAGGATTCAAGCTGGAAGTCTCGGAATCAACCCAGAATCCTCTCCCTCGCCTTGATGTCCACTTCTTCCTTCTGCCTCAGGTGGGTGTAGAGTCTCCACCTCTTTCCCAGTTGAGTGTAGCTGCTCTGACTCTGGCCTCTCCCCCATCTCCTATCCATCCATCAAACTGCACTCCAGATATTTCTCCTGAAACAGCTTTGATTGACTTGCCATCATTGCAGTACATCATCTGTGTCCCCACTGCCTATAGCTAGTTGGCTGCACATTGGAATTACCTGGGGGGATTTTAAAGCTCCCATGCCTGCTACACACCCAGACCATCAAATCAGAAATCTGTGGGTGGGACCCCGGGATTGGAATTTTTTTTTTTTTGGTACATTAAGTAAAAGTTTACAGTTTAAGTCAGTTTCTCATACAAAAATTTATACACACATTATTATGTGACCCCAGCTGCTCACCCTATACTGTGACAGCACACTCCTCCTTTCCACTCCTGATTTCCCATGTCCATTCGACCAGCTCGTGACCCTCTCTACCTTCTCATCTCGCCTCCGGACAGGAGCTGCCCATTTAGTCTCATGTATCTACTTCAGCTAAGAAGAACTCTCTTCAAGAGTATCATTTTATGTCCCACAGTCCAGTCTAATCTTTGTCTGAGGAGTTGGCTTAGGGAATGGTTTCATTTCTGGGCTAACAGAGAATCTGGGGGGCCATGTCTTCTGGGGTCCCTCCAGTCTCAGTCAGACCATTAAGTCTGGTCTCGGATTGGAATTTTTAAAGCTCCCCATGTGATTCCAGTATGCAGCCGGGATGGTAAACCATTGGCCGACAGAATATCACAACAAGCCAGAGGAAGTGTAGGGAAGAAAAGATGGATTTAAGGCAATAGTTCTCAACCGGTATCAGTTTTGTCCCCCAGGGAACATTTGGAGCTATTTTTGCTTGTCACAGCTCCGGGGGGGGGGGGGTGCTACTGGCATCTAGTGAGTAGAAACCAGGAATGCTGCTAAATATCCTGTGCTGCACAGGACAGTCCCCATAGCAAAGAATTATCCAGCCCCAAATATCACTGGTACCCAGGTTGAGCAGCCTCGATTTAAAGGGTAGGAAAGAAGCAGCAGTGCTGACCTTGACTTTGGAACACAGATGCAATACACAACAGTGGAGAAAATACATGCGCCTGCTGGTGTCTCTGTGTCCCATGTGCTGTGCCCATTGGTCAGCCTGGTATGTTGAAACTTTTCGTGCCATAGACATTTCCGTTATGTGATGCCTCAGCCCACTCCTGCCGAGTTCATTCTCTTGTTCTCCTTGTGAAAATGAGGTTCAGTGGAATGGTTGCCTGGAGAGAGAGGCCCATCACACCTGAAGTTGGCTTTTGCTAAACTCAGCAGTCATTGTTTTGGTGACTCTGGCCGTTCTTAAGGAGAACGCTGCGTGTCTTTACAGAAACAGTTGATTAGATTGGGGAGGGAATGGCTCCTTGTGTGCTCGTTATTGACAGTAGCCAGTTTTGCGACGGTGGCATGCCCGGGGAACACCTTTCCCATTAAAGAGGATCTCCAGTGATGATAGCTTGTATTTATGGAGCCTTGCCATTTGTAAGGAGTTTTCATATGCATCATCCAATTTGATTTGTCATTTCAGCTCTTAGCTTTCTGCAGTGTCATTTCCTATAAAGGGACACATAACAAATATAGACGAGCGACTGAGGGAATAGATTAGGAAAGAGAATAATAAGAGTAAAGGGATCAAAAGGCTTTAAAAAAGATAAAACCTACACTGGACGTAAAATTAGAAATGTAATTCTGGTAATGGGGGAAAAAGCTTTGCCACGTTGATCAAGCTTTGGGAAGGTCTAATTATGGAAAAAACCCAGTTGCAGACAATCATATTCTAAATTTCTGGCTCAGTACTATGTTTCTAGTTTCTGTGTTTTTAATTTTGTATAGCATTTTGAACATAGTACAGAAGTAATTAGTATTTTGACTATTACTGCTACTTTATATAAAAAGTATCTTTTCTGCATGAACTAATGAGATTTAAGGATTCTTGCTGTCAGGGCAGGGCCCCCTGAGAAGGTGGCATTTGAGCAGAGCTGAACTTCTTGTCCTCCCAAGGCTACTCTACACTGATGATTCCTCTTCTGGGGCCCGGCCCCTCTCTTTTGTCACCGTAGTCTGGAATGCATCCTGGACGGCTCCCCCAGGATGCCTCAAACCATTGCTGTTGAGTCTGTTCCAACTAATGGAGACCCCATGTGTTAAAGAGTAGAACTGCCCCATAGGGTTTTCTTGGCTGTAAGCTTTATGGAGGCAGATTGACAGGCCTTTCTTCCGCAGTGCCGCTGAGTGGGTTTGAACCACCAACCTTTAGGTTAGTAGTCAAGCACAAACCGTTTGCACCACCCAGGGACCAGGATGACCCAGGGGCACCTTAAACCATACGTGCCCATCTTCCCCATCCAACTTCCTCCTCTTCAGTTCCCCATTTTGGTTCATGGCATGATCACTCAAGTTAGAAACTCCAGACTCACCCTGGAATCCTTCTCTTTTACCACCCCCCCCCCCCAATACGTTCCAATCAGACATCATCGGGGTCCACGCTTCCTCCCCATGCCATCGGTCAAGCCCTCACCTTCCCTTGTCTGCGCTATCGCAGGAGACTCGAACTAGTTTTCTAACCTCTATTCTCCCGCCCCACTCTGACTTCCACATTACCAACAGAATGACCTTTCTAAAGCCTTCTGTCTCCACAGCTGACCTTCGGTTAGCAGCTGAGCTCTTAATCATTGCACCACCAAGGCTCCTCATAGTGCCTGTAGGTGCTAGGATTACCCTGGTTGAGGGAGGAGAGTTCTTTGTGTCTTCCCTCGAGGCAGGTACCATCTCTTTGCACGCCTGTGCTTCTGGCAGATGTTAGCACTTAAGAGGTTATAGGGAACGTGTTTACTTAGCTGACCTGAATTCTACGGAAGACTTTCAAAGAGGTAAGTTGAACCGTGCGAAACTGCTGTTTCATATGGTTCAACCTAATTTAGCTACTTTGTATCAATATTTATTATTCCTGTTTTCGCATTTCAGAAGAATTCTTACCGCAAACCAGACTGCCTCAAAGCTCCAAGAATTATTCTCAGCTCTGGGAGACATTTCTGATTCCATTCATTCTGCATATCCAG
Organism: Dugong dugon; assembly: GCA_030035585.1. Classification (NCBI taxonomy): domain Eukaryota; kingdom Metazoa; phylum Chordata; class Mammalia; order Sirenia; family Dugongidae; genus Dugong; species Dugong dugon. Next base: position 164,589,555 of record CM057483.1, read on the forward strand.
TTTTTCTAGCCAATAGTGGATGCTAATGTCAGAAATGTTACAGTGGTATACTCAGTTTTCTTCCTTGCTGTTGATCAATGTTTTTTTTCCAATTGAAATGGTTGCTCATAAACATTAATTAGGTTTTGAGGCTGTATATAGGGATAATAAGTGGTATAATGGTGACTTTTAGAATTATCGTATTTTATCTGCTTAATGAACAGAAAATGAGGTAGTCATGAATAAGGCAAAAGAAATGAGTTGTTTACTTACATGTGGTTTTTCAGGGTAAAAGTAGAAGATGACAGTATTAGCTGGAAGAATTGTGACTGTTTTCTCCAATGGCTTTGATTTCAATGACTATGATACGGGACTCGAGTTGTCCTTATATTTAGAATGTCTTCCATATTCTGCCTTCCTACTTTATCAGCAGTTTTAGGCTTGTCCTGCTTCTCAATCCTCTTGTCATAAGACAATATTGCCGGGGGCCAAGATTTAAGGGAACAGCTCATTGTGGGCATGGTCTTCTAGAATAATGGTTAAAGTGAAAGGTGAGATGAAAAATTGAAACAGGCCAAACTGGTTTTTAAAATCTTTTCTGGCTTGACAGGGCCCGGGGTATTGAATGTAGAAGGCTTTGGGGATTGTCTAAAACTAATGCATTAAAAGATTAGATCGTTAGAGGATTTTGATTCAGGATCTTATACACTTTTTTTTTTTTTTTTTTTTGGGTAACTGTTGAGCAACAAAGCCTCAAAACTTGGGAAAATTTTTTAGGAGAGGGTGGCCTCCATCTTACCTTTATATTTGCTTTTTTGATAGATGGCAAGCACACAACCAATTAGAAGATTCCATTCACGGTCAGGTTATCAGGGGCCGTTGGTGTATTTGACTGGAGTTTCTGTAAATGTTCTTCATTTCTATAAATGAAGGCACGTGGGTTAGCCAAATGCTTACAAAATGGTGCAGGAATTAGTGAAGCTTGGAAACACATGGCTCATAACCATGATAAAGACTTAATAATGCTTAGATGACTTCAGAACTTTGGTTCCATAGTATCTGGGGATCCAAGGTGGTTTGTGAAACCCGCAGTCAGAATCATTATGGATACAATAGCTTTTATTCTGAACATTGAGAATGCTCTTGAAGACACCCTTTTGAATTTGACAAAGGCGTTGTAATGAATTAAAAAAAAAAAACAAAAAACAAAAACCTCCATATACCAATAACCATGCCCAACAAGAAAACCACTCTTATTTTGATTTTCCTTCTAAGAGGCCACCTGTAACCTGTTATGCTTATTTTGAAATAAGGAGGGATGCCTTTTTATAAACTGGGTTTGAGCTCAGGTTTCTCTTACTATCGTGCATGTTAGCTACAGACCCGGAAATGGATTCTGATACTGAATTGCTACCCTGCTATTGTTAAATCCCTGTTTGGACTTCCTTCCCTTTTTTTTTTTGTAATTTTTTTCCTTCTCTCTTTTATATATATATATTTTAAAATCTCTAGCTATCTACCTACCTGTCTATCTATGTAGGCTGATTGTGTGAAAGACAAATATTAAAGAGAACAAAGAAAATAGAGACCGTGGGCAAGTCCTTTGAATAGATTTTGCCAGGGTTGGGGCAAATGAAATAAATCAAACATCCATGCATCATAAAGCGTCCCAGAGAAGAAAGAGTTGTGCTTATTCTTGGGCATGCGTTGTCCTCAGAGGAGACAGATACTGTGGCGACCAGCTGAGTCACGTGGTGGGAGCGGGCTCTGGTTTTCCTCCTCCATGTCCCCTCCTCTGATGTCACAAATCTATTCTTCCCTGGGAGAGTTAATTAGCATTCACTGGGTGCCTTGACTAGGGAAAAGAAGGGAGCCAGCGGGCGTGTAAGAAAGCTAGCAAGGAGGCAGAGCGGTGGGGGAGCAGTCCTGCACTCCTGGGTGCCGCATTGAGACTCGAGGTCCCGTCGGCACAGAAGGGCTGCTCTATAACGGGGATCCTCGGTGCCGTATGGCTGCCGGCCCCTTGGCAGCTGTCTTTATGGACCAGTGGGCAGAGGAAAATTGACGCTGACAAGACTTGCATCTTGGAAGGGACTGGAATCTGTTGTAGGAAAGAACAGAGCCTCTAATCACGCGGGTGTAAATAAGAGACGGAGGGGAGTCCCAAGAGAAAAGGAAGAGGGGGGGAGAAAAAAGTGTGTGTTGGGGGGAGTGGGGCAGAGCATTTTTGGTGGATGGTCTGAAGCCAGCCATGGAAACTGCAGCCGAGGAGAATACTGAACAAAGCCAAGAGAGAAAAGGTACCCAGGCTCTGTCAATAGCCTGTTTCCAGCTTTTCACTGGGGGTGCTTCGTAAAGGTTGAGCCCGGTTTTGTCTCTTTTAAAATGGCTTTGAAGCCGTCACGATGGCAGGGGCTTCTTTCGGGGGGTGGCTTTTTCATGTAGACTGATGCTAACTTAACAGAGCTGCCTCCTCTTTTCAATCCATGCCTCTTCCAAATCCTGCCTACTGTATGTGGTATTTCGTAGAAGGAGCCCTGGAGCTTGCCACCTTGGGTGGATGGATTGGGGAAACGGTCTATTTTTATTAATATAATTAGTTGTCACTTAGGTCCTGTGTTCTGCATGTTACTGTGGCTTAGAAGCCTTGGACATATTCCAGGGACATGGAATGTGGTGTTTTCTGCTAATGCCGAGGAGGAACTGAGGGGCACGCGTGTGAAATATGTGTTGGTACCACTAATGCTCTAGTGATTGGGACGTTCTCTCAGTTTCTTATTCTAATATGAGTGCTATTTCAGACTGTGACATTTTGGAGTTTAAGAGAGGGGATGTCAGCTCTGTCACCCAGTGCTGATGGAAAAAGGGATGGGGGCATGGGGTCCTGCTATTAACGACTTGGAGATTTGAGGAAGGAAAATCGATAAAGGTTCTGCTCCTTAGGAGGATTCTGACATGCAGAATGGCTTTCTGGGAGAAATAAGTGTTTTGCGGTAAGAAGATGGCAGAAAAGAAAAGCTAGAATTAATCTTTCTGTTTCTAGATAATAGACTGATTTCAAGTTTGATAGCCCGTAGCATCAGCTCAGCCACCGTTAGGTTAATGACATCTCGCTGCACTGTAGTTTATCTCCCTCACCCAAAGTGATAGAGTGTCGTGAACGCACAAAAACGTATTCTATAACCATGATGGCCCTATTAGAAAAAGCCAGCAGGCTTGGTGATTTCTCACGGCCCTGGGGTCCATTGACAGCCACTAAGCAATAGTAATTCTCCAGAATGGAGACACAGCTGGGTTTGGTTTATGAACATATAGGTTAAACCATATGAAATTACTGCTCGTCAACCATTTTTCACCCACAGCAACAATTTTATATAGTTCAACTTAACAGGATTCTGGTGGAGAGACTGCTTGTTTTTAGATGGAATTTCTTTTTGTACACAATATTTTAGTAACATTTTAGCCTAAACAGAAGCAATTTCATTTTTAAATTGATAGCTTAGTTCAATCCCTACCTCAAAACCATCTTCCTCCTCCTCCCCAGCCAGGAAAAAAAAAAAAAAACACCCTGACTTTTCTTGTATGTGGATTTGTGTGTGTGTGTGTTTAATCTACATAAATGACTAAACAGCAATAAGAGACGCTCTTAAGAATATTCATCAAGCTGAAGAATGGGGATAAAAGTTTAAAGGTTTATTTCCATGATGATTAGAGACTAAGTTGACTGCATACTTGGGGACATAATAATGTAATAACGTCCTGAGAAAGTCTAGCATGGTTTATAGTCATTGTTTCCTAGAATAGATGACTTTGTCTAGTACATGATTTTATTGTTATTAATAGGGCATTTTCCAGTGGCAGTTAAAACCATTTTGGTTTCTACAAAAATATACCATTTGTTTTTCTCTCCACAAGCAAGCAAGGATCAGAAAACCTGTATAAAGTCCTTGACTCCACAATCGTGTATCTCATCATAATTTGGTTTTATAGACTATTATTATTTGATGTGAAATATTATTTAATAACACATCTGCAGACTGCCACTGGATCCTTGGCAACCTGGATATGAAGACTCGTTAGCTGTGGCTTTAGAGGCAAAATTAGAAATAAGAGCTAATTTTTGGTGGAACTTTAAAAATTACCAAAATTAATCAACAGTAGCTGTTTGTTTTAAAATAATTCAAAAATGCCAAGTTACCAAAAGCTATCATCCCATCTGTCTCATATGCTCGAATAAGAATACGGGCCAGGTCGTTTATTTTTACTGATCTCTAGCAACTGGTCGCTACGTGACTTATCATAAATGTTGACCTGGATGGTGGCCCGGCTACTCATCTTCATTCAGATGAACAGGTTCATATGCCAGGTGCCCAAAGTCAAAACTCACACAAGTATCTTCTTTTCCGTTTCTCAGTTTGCTCACCCATTGTTGTTAAAGGCATATATATAAACATAAAACTACAGCCACAATGTTTGTGCGTGCTTGTCATTCTGCTATTCCCTCAGACTTAATTTTATGTTTCATAAAATGTTTATTCCATCGAAATTAACATTGGAAAATTTGATATAATTACTTATAGAACGCGTTCTATAATTCTTGAACTGGTGGATCTGTGTGTCTGTGTGTGTGGTTTTTTTTTTTTTTTTTTTTTTTAAATTAAATTTAATCCTGTATATTTTGTCACTTCTCAGAGTTTGTATGCACTTTTCCTCCCTCTATCCCTCCATTCCTATTCTCTATACATTGTTGATGCCTGGGGCAATGCCTGTCTCTTAATTTGGGGTGTTGTTATTACCCAAAGGCTAGCTAGCACCCTATAGCTTTTGAATAAATAGCTTTGGATTATTATGACAGTGGTTATTAAGCATGAAAAGTAATTGAAGCTTTCTAAATCAACCTCAGCTTTTATAGTCTGTGTCCTTCCGGGGATTTATGTCAGGATAAAACCCCCCAGCTATTGGGATTCACCATCTCTAACACAGAGCGCAGTTTCTTTAAACTAAAGCAGAATAGCTTTGTTCCTATTGTAAACCTAAATTATTCCAAGTCCTTAAAAAAGAAAGTATATGTATTTTGAAACAGTCTAATAGCTTTTGTCACAGGACACCACGGTTGTTAGGTGCCGTGGAGTCGGTTCCGATTCGTAGCGACCCTGTATACAACAGAGGGAGACACTGCCCGGTCCTGCGCCACCCTCACAATCAGCGCTGTGTTTGAGCCTGTTGTTGCAGGACACACTAGGTGACCAAAATTTACAAGAAATGTCAGGTAGCTATTCAGGGACTTTAAAGGAAAGCAGGTAGGTTTTTTCAGACAAATTTGAGAGTTGCCACGTTATTACAAATGACAGTCTTTAAATTGCAAGCATTAAATTAAATCAAAGTGTGAGAATCAAGTAAGCAGACTCACTGAAATGGAGGAAGTGAATAGGACAGAATCAAAGGAAATAGATTGCGGGACCCAATGATGAAGAGATGGTGAGTTGGGTTTCCGTTTGTTTCGGTAGAGTATTACTTGCTATCAATTCATTTGTGAAAACAAACGCAGCTGGAATTGCTGGGTGTGCGTGCATAATCACAGAGTAGAAAAAAATCATAAGAACAACTTTGTATGCTCTATCGTGAAAAAAAATCTAAATCTCTGGATGAAAATTATTTTTATATACAAGGAATTGGAATCAACTGACACAATTATAGGCAGGCTAGTGAAACCCCTATGAATCACTGTTGAAATAAACTCCAGAATTCCAGGCATCAAATTTAAGTGCCCTAACCACACTGGAAGAAAAAATGTAGCATGCCGGAAACAACATGTAATTTAAAATAAAGTGCAAGAGATAGTCAAAGTAAGAAATGAACGAATTGTTGACTTGTTTTTAAAAATTAACACGTCCTTTTAAATCTTTCTAATCAAATAGATAAAATTTCTTTCTTTTTTTTTTTTTTTTAACAGCAAAATGCATGCGCTTTTGCCTGCCTCCTCTTTTTTGTTTAGGACGAAAAACAGTCTCCATAGACTGCATGGCTTGTGTGCTAAACAACCAAAGTGACATACTTAAAAGGTTACACTATTCCTGATGGCCCTCGAATTCTTTGATCTGGAGAATTTGAATGACGTTTTCTAGCTTGATGATAAGACTGTGGTACAGAGAAAGTTTTAGATGCAGGTTTTCTCTGTAAGAATCTGCCAAGGAGAACATCTGAAGAGAGGGTGTCTGGGGAATAGGCTGTCGAGAAAAGCGTGGGCCGCCAGATGGTGCCGGACATATGTGGTAGGTGCGATAAGCCTTCTTTGGTTTGGGGTTTTTTTATTTTATTTTTTATTTTTAGAAAATTTAAATGTGGAAAAGATCGCAAGGAGCCATTTGGTGCATCTTTTAAGACTTGGCCTTGCTAGTTCGTCAATTAACGTTAGAAAAAAGAATTCTGGCCTCTTTCTGGAATTTTGATTTGCCTTCCCTGAGAACTGAGTGCTAGCCCTGAATTTTGTCGTCATCATTAAATAAATCCCGTTTCTCTGTTATTTGGAGGTGCAGGTAAACCGAGGGTAAATAACCTTAATGGAATGACTCCTTAGTCTTTATGTATCTGAGAACATGTGGAATAGCCAGTGTCCTGTGATGTAAGCGTCTCCCCACTGGGACTGGTGAGGCTGAACGGGATGGTGCCAGAGACGCTGCCCTGCCTTTGTACGTATGTATGCGATGGTTTGCCAGGATTGAGGATGGCTGTGCGACAGAGAAAGGTGGTGAGCACACTGGCTTTTAAGAGATGGAGGTGACAATCCAGCTTCACAAGTGCGCTTGTTTGGCTGTGCCTTCATTCATTCACTTCATAATGGTCTTCTGTGGAACGTCATCCTTCCTCTCTCGTCTCGGCTCTAGTTACACTGAGAGGCGTGCTAACCTTGTCTTAGGGACCATTAGGTGTGGTTTGATCTCGGTTTTAGCCACAGTTGTGCTGATTGGTGGGAGATTAAATAGCAGGCCACACGCTAGGACTAGAACTTTGATCCCTGGCCAGCACAGTGATATTTCTCCTCAGAGAGTAGTGTAGTCTGAGAAAAGAAAATAATTTCCTGTCTTACAGGCTGACTTTATTACTTGCATCAACTGCTTTATATAGTCAAGCAGTCTATATAGTCAAGTAGGCTATGCTGTATTCTGTAGCAGGAGTCAGCATACTTTTACTGTAAAAGGTCAGGTAGTAAATATTTTAGACTGTGTGAAACACACAGTCCCAGTTGTACCTACTGAACCCCCTGCCATTGTATAGCATGGAAGCAGCCAGAGACAGTACTTAAGCGAATGGGTGTGGCTCTGTTCCAATAAAACTTTATTTGCAAAAGCAAGTGGCCATAGCTTGGCAACCTCTGCTACATTCTATAGTGTTGGTGTGGCATCCCTTTAATACTTAAAGTAACAGCTAAAAGGAAGGACGATAAGTATAGCTTTCAAAGACCTTGCCCCGCACATTTGGCCTTTCCGGGAAGCTCAGCCTTCTTTGTCACTTAGTTGCTTCTGGTGACAGTTTCCTAAATGCTAGAAAGCACACCAGTCTGCATTTCAGTTGCTCAGCCTTTTCGTTAAATCACATTATCTAAGTAGAAGAAAAAACATGAACAAGGCATTGGGTTTTTGTTTTGTTTTTATTTGTTTATTTTATCCTGGTGAAATACATAATTCAGCATTTTTTTACATGTACAATTCAGTGGCACTGATTACGTTCATCATGTTGGGCAACCGTTACGTATCTTTTCCAAATTATTCCACCACCATTAACAATAACTCAGTGACTGAGGCATTGGCTCCCCCCATCCCCCCCCCACCCCCAATTTCCCATTGTTTTTTCATACCCACCTCCGGTGATAATCCACCCACAGTTGTGGTGTCTGTCTCCATAAGCCACACAGCTCACCTCAGCCCCAACCATAAATAACACCTTGGATGTTGAAGTCTCTTGCTCTTCTATAAGAGTCTGGATAGATCTCTACCTCCTGTCTATCTTCTGTTCTCGAAGGGGGAATGTTTTACAGTCTTAGCTCTGCAAGACATCAACCAGGGTCTTCCTGGGTGTATACATTTCCATGTCTTTCCAGTTGCCCATACTTGACAGGGTGTTTTTAATATACCATTCGAGCTGAGGCATGTCCTCAGAGCCACGTGACTCCCTTTATGTGTTGGGACCTTGCTCACGGGGTTAAAAATGTATACTGTGCTCTTTGAAATTTTATAAATCACTTCAGATTTAATAGCTTTATTTAATATTGGCTCAGAAAGCTAAAATGTACATAGTTTTCTTTTCCTTTATATCTAAAGATTTACAGTAGTAAAAAAATCTCCTCAGAAACATTAGTCCAGGGGGTCGAGAAACATCCAGGCAGTTTGCTGATCCCATCCCCACTGCTGCTGGAGTAGCATGTTTTTCTGCTGGACGAAGCGTCTTAGACACAGCTGCCATGCTTTTTACAGAAAACACGTTAGTGTTGGGCAGGCTGTGGTTTTTTGTTGTGGGTGCCTAGAGGCTGTGCCTGAATGTCTGTAGACCTCGCCCCCATCCAGTCGAGGAGATGTGGATGAGCCAGGCAGGCAGGAGGTGATAAATGTGCCCTATTCAGAGCCTCCCTGACTCATGTCCTAGCTTGGGTGGAGATCAGTGTGGCGGGGGACTCGGAGGTCTATTTCTTGGTCCACAGGGTCCCACGTGCCAGAAGCTTTCACTGTTTGTCCCTTGTTTGCAGCCAAATATTTATTCAGCAAACGTTTATTGGGTACCTACTATGTGTTGTGCATGTGTGGAGGTAAATATTTTTAAAAGGAGGATGACAATTTTCAGATAAAAAATAATTGAACTACTTGTTTGGGGCCGATATGGAGGGCTCACAGAACTTTATCAAAAAGAAATCAGATGGTACAATGAGGTGATGTGGCCTTCTGGCTCTTTCCACCAGCCCCACTGGGTTTCATTGACTTTGAGGAACGTAGCACAACGTATGTCTGACACAGAGTCTCGTGAGCAGTAAAGCAAGCATCTAATTCCAGTTTGAGAACTTTTAAGAACCATGAAATAACATTAGTGGCATGGGACCTGGAATATTTCTTTAGGAGGCAAAGAAGCACAGGTCACCTCCAAGTGGACCTCAGAAAAACTATTGTTGAGGTAACCACTGCCTCAGCCAAAGAGTAGAAAATTAGAGCAAATGCAGAGGCTGAAGTAGGACAACATGGTAGAGTCCAATTGCCCAGGCTCACACTAGGCTCCTCCACCCCATGGCTGAATGATCTTGGGCAAATGACTTATCTTCCCCTTGCCCTCAGTTTCCTCATCAGTATAGATAGAATAATAATAGTATCTATTTCATAGGGTTGTTGTAACAAATGAGATTCTGGGTGCAATGTGCTTAGCACGATGACTAGCGCATCGTAAACACTCCATATATTTATAGCTATCGGCATTGTTCTTGACACTAAAACAGCAGCGTAACAAAAGTAGTTGTGTTGTTCTGATCTTATTCCAGCATCTTTTTTTCTTTTTTAAGTAAAATGCTTTTACCTTACCTCGAAGTCCAAAAAGTTTTCTCTGACAGCTTACCTAGGAAATTATGTGTCTCTACTTCCCAAGCTGAAATATCGTGAGCATTTTTAGAGATGTGATGGAGAGTGGAGTTGAGATTTCCTAAAGAGAGGCTTTGTGACATTAAGCATTTGCTTGTCTGCCTCACAGCGGGGCTGCTTGCTTGGTCCTTGTTCTCAGTAATTGGAGGTGCTTGATCCACTAATGGAATAGTTACCCATATCAATGACAGAATCATCTTTTTTATCCTTAAATATCTGTGGCACTTCAGAGGAACATATGTCTTAGTATGCTTTGTGGGATTCTCAGATATAAACCTGCCATAGTGACCTTATGGTCTCTCAGGGATTTCAAGATTCAAGTTCACCTAACAGTTACTAGAAGCCTACTCTGTGCCAAGCAAATTGGTAGATATTTTCCTCCTCAGACCCCAAAGAAGTGGGAAATAGGGTCATATGACCAGTGAGGGACCAGAATCCCTGGGAAACCACTTGTCACCACATGTGTGAGTCAACAGTGGTTCCAGCCCAAGACCAACGGCCCTTTCTCTACAACACGCTGGGAAAGAAGTTGGAACAGGGTTTAATCCAGAACATTCTAGAGTCTGAAGTACTGAGTTTAAGATGAGGTGACAGAGACTGCTGCAAGAGCAGTGGGAGGGCAGGTGTTTCATCCAAGGTTCAGCAGACCACGGGTCTATTTGCCAGATTTTCTAGACAAGGACTGGGCACCATTCTGGAACGTGAGTTGGTGGTCACCTTTGCTTGTGCAGCTGGCAATGATTATATTGCTCTATTGGTCTGAAAATGAAATAGGAAAGTATTATCGTGAGAAGCCACATTTCCACTGTCGAATAGTGTCTGCACAAAATGAGCATTCTGATGGGTAGAAGGGAAGAGAAAGATGGAGAAAATAAGGAAAGACAAAATAATTTGGGGTATTTATGTAACCTTACATGCAAAACCGGAGGGGGAGACGCAAGCATTTTCCATTTATCATGCTGAGTGAAGAAGCTGCTATTTACTGAGGGGTTGTATGTCGATAGCGTATTTGGGTAACGCCCCAGTTTCCTTTAACTATATGGTAAAAGAATAACTAAAAATGCTGATGTAGACTCTTTGCTGGAGATAGAGACACTGACTCTTTGCCACCTGAAATTGGCAGTGAACAGCAGAGCTGAAATGGAAATTGGCAGGTACCACTGGATGTACCCAGGCTCAAAGAACCACCAGTACCATCCTGTGCCAACCCAGGGGGACAGGGCTGGCCCCTTGAGCAGTCCAGGTAAATACAGCCTCGGGATGCATTCTAATAGCAAGTCACTGTTACCTTTAATATGATTTGTAATGGCTTTTTCAGTTTGGCGACATTTTATGTTTTGCTTGATGCATTAATTTGTTCACATGGGCGTGGGTGGGACTCGCCCTTTAAGAAGTTTTAATCATCTTTCTTTCTCTCTCCCCCTCTCCATTCCACCCCATCTTTCTCCTCTGTTTTCTCCCTTGACCCCCTCCCTCCCTCTCACCCCCTCCTCTCAAGGGGAGCAGTGTATAGTGAGCTATGCCTTTGGGTTAACCACGAAATGTCCAGTGGCAGAACCAAATGGGTGGGGGTCGCACAGGGCCAAGAGCTGGGCCAGGGCACCCGTGACCACCCTCAAGTGTCTTCCAGCCCTGCCTCTCGGCACCACCCTGTTTTAACATCAGTTATTGCCTTTGAGAAGGAAAAAAAATCAAAGCCCATGAAATTAGGATCGGATAACTGTGTACTCAATCCCCACCAGGTAGGTTTCACGGGATCTGATTTCTGGTTTCCTTGCTCCAGGAGGACGCTGTTCTCTCAGAACTGCCAGGTGCTGGGTGTGGGTGAAGCGTGCGTCAGCCGGCTGGTGGGGAGCCAGAGAGGAGGGAAGCCCTTCATGTTCCCAAAGTCTCCGTGGGCCTTCATACTTGGCGCCACCAGCTAAGACTCAGTGTAGTTCAAGTCACTTAACTGTGCATCTAAAGGGATGGTGGGCCAGATAAACATAACAGGCTGAAAGGATCCCTGTGATGTTTGCACGAAGCCGCAGTGTTATTGCTCCCAAATGGTCCCTTAGTTTTTCAGAGAGAAATCAGAAATGATGGTGTAGAACCCACAACCCTCAAATCCTGAAGCACAAAGGTAACTCACTCACCAAATTGCAAAGTCTGAAAACCCCTAACAAATAATCAACCTTTTCCACGTTTCCTTTTAAACCTGATTTCGTGGCTTCAGGTTACCACATCATTCGACTTGGGGTTTATTTCTATATTTTGGGTAATTCATTTGTTCCTTCAACATATGACCAGTAGGGGCCGGCTCGGTGTGCGCCTGTGCAGTGCTGCTTATAAAAGGGGGCGCGGCGAGACGAGAGGCCACGTCAGGCATTCATTCTCATAGATCCTTTAAAGAATGGCAGGTTCTGGAATCTTGATAAAGAATCTGCCATTAGGTGTGGTATATCCATATGATGGAATGCTATTTGGCCATAAAGAGGAATGAAATGAAATCCTCATAACATGCTGTGACACAGATGGACCTTGAAAACGTTATGCTGAGGGAAAGAAGCCAGACCCAAAAGACCAGCTCTTTTATGATTGCATCCATACGAAACGTGCAGAACTGGCATATTCCTAGAGACGGGGTAGATTAGTGGTTGCCAGGGGCCACAGGGAGGGGGAAAGGGGAGTGACAGCTAATGGGCACGAGATTTCTTTTGGGGTGATGGAAATGTTCTAAAATTAGATTGTGGTGGTGATTGCACAACTGTAAACTTACTAAAAAACATTAAATTGTACAGCTGAAGCAGGTGAATTTTATGGTATGTAAATTATATCTTAGAAAAATTATCTTTAAAAAAGAAAAAGCAAAAAGATGCCATTTAATGTGCACAATCAGTGGCAGAGAAAGGGGCTTTTTTTTTTTAACATGGCAAGAGATTTTAGTTGACTAAACTGTATGGTAAAAAGAAAACCCAAATATCTGATTAGGGGAAAACACTTCTCTCCTTTGCTACTGAAGAGACTTCACTTGTTGAACATGTCACATAAGGGCATTGGAATAACTTGTGTGTTTTTGGCCTAACAACCAAGCCCTGCAATAGGGATAATTCCAAACAGCATTCTAAGCAGGAGCTGAGAAGAAACGTTTTTAAACAAATAGTTGCCATCAAGTCAATCTCGACTCATGGCGAACCCATGTGTGTCAGAGTAGAACTGTACTTTATAGAGTTTGCAGCTGTACTTCGTAGGTTTTTCGGAGGTAGATCACCAGACCTTTCTTGCAAGGCACCTCTGGGTAGACTTGAACTATCAACCTGTCAGTTAGCAGCTGAGTGTGTGAACAGTTTGCACCACCCAGGGACTTCTGAAAAGAAAAACACAGGGGCCCCAGTGCCTTTCCCAAAACCGTTGGGACCAGATCTCTTCCAGAATTTGGAAATTTGGGGGGTTTTGCAAAGTAATATGGTACCTACACTGGATACTACATGATACCCCCTCAAAATCTGGGGCAATCCTGCAAATCCAAGGCATCAGTCTTTCTGGAGAGCCCAAGTCAGATAAATGAAGACTACACAGCCTCTGGTCCATTTGGGTCGGGTTTTGGCACCAAGTGAATTCAGGTCAGGACAGATTTTGCTGCCAAATGAGTTAGGTTTAAAAAAAAAAAAAACAATCCGTGTTTAGAGTTTTTTTGGAATTCTAGGATGGTATGCTGACAAACTGCAGGACTGTTAATAGTATCAGTTTGCTGGTGATATAGCAAGCGAGAATTCCACGAGCAAGCAGGCTCTCGCCCGAGGTGGAGAGACACGGTCTGTGAACTTGATTTCTAGAATCCTCTTCCCAAATCCTGAAGTGGTCTCTACCCGCATGTAGTTTTCACTTTTCATGTGAAGTGGCTGAACTCATCAGAGAACATATACCCCCGTGGTACAAACACTGGGAGCAGTTGTGTCTGGAGCCAGCCTTCGAGACCATACCGATGATGGTGTAAAGGAGACGCCAAAGGCCACAGATCACAGGGCCCTAACCCACCAGCTTATCACCTTTCCTGTTGCTCGGAGATTTTTTCTTGGCTCCAAATCAGCGCAGTTGCCATTCTGTACTTAGATCCCAAGCCAGATGGTGAGAGGTAAAAAATAGAAACTTCCATATGGCTCTTGAGTCTTTTTTTTTTTTTTTTGGGGAGAGTTCTCAGTCTTTTTTTTCCGTGGACGCAGGGAGAGGTTTTGATACGGACTGACCAGGAAATCTTTGCCAAAGGAAAATACCTCCCCCAACCACGCAGTTACAAGAGTAGGGAGCCTCCCCCAACTTCCTTATTTCCCATCGCAAAGGTCAAGGTGGTTCTAGTTTCGTCGCCTTGACCTTTTCGTGTTTTTCTTTTTTGCTCTAACTTCCCAGTGGAATTATGTCTTTAGGACTTGGAGAGCTACTCCTCCACTATGTATTTCTTTTGTTTTTTTAAATGTCTTTTTGCAGGTAGTGTCCCCGTCTTCTTTAGGCCTAAACCAGTTGCCATGAAGTTGACTTGAAGTTGACTGTGACTCATGCCGCGGCCCCCATGTGTGTCAGAGTAGAACTGTGCTCCATAGGGTTTTCGCTGGTTGAGTTTTTGGAAGGAGATGGCTAGGCCTTTCTTCGGAGGCACCTCTGGGTGGACTTGAACCTCCAACCTACCGCTTAGCGGCCGAGTGCTTAACAGTTTATGGCACCCAGAAACCGTCTCTAGGCCTACAGGAAATCCAAAGATGGATAGCCACGTGGGCAGTCCTGTGTGACGCTGCCTCGGGAGTTGTTATCGACTCGATGGCAATGGATTTTCACCCATCATCCATCCCCCTTCTCCGTCTCCCAAGTCCAAATAGTGTTCTGATGCTTGGGTGAAGACGGCCATAATACCCATTGCTGTTAAGTCGATTCTGACTCACAGCGAACCCTGTAGGACAGAGCAGAACTGCCTCATTGGGTTTCCAAGGAGTGGCTGGTGGATTCAAACTGCCGACCTCTTTGGTTAGCAACCGGGCTCTTAATCACCATGCCACCAGTTATCCGAAGATGGCCGTAGATGCTCCAAAAGTCCAGACAGAGAGTGCCTGCTCCCATGCGGACTGTGGCGGAGCGCGGGCGTGATGTTTGTGTTTAGCTGGGAGTTTAGCAGGAAGCCCAAGTGTTGTGATTTGTGTCTGGAATGGATTCCTGAGCAGCCCCGGGAGGGAGGGGCGTGGGGGCCCAGGATGGAGGGACACGCATATCGCATTTCCTCCTGTGACTCAGGTGGCACTGCTAGGGCTGTCTGTCTGCCCGGGTGCGACCTCAGGCTGGCTCCCTGGCAAGTGCAGCCTGTGTCCCTCCGGGCCCACATGGATCCCTATGTAGGATGACACTTGCAGACATAAAAATCCTGGGAAATGGTATGGAATTTTTGTCGTCGTTTTATAGAAAGAATCAGAGGTCTGTCTCTGGATGGTATTATTGTCACTCTTTCCTTACCTGAGGTTGCAAAGCCACTAAGTTTGAGGTCTTTTTCCAAAACGCTTGAAATGTATTTCAAGGGGAAAAGCCTTAATCCTTTCGCATAGGTGGTGCCGCTCTGTTCCCAGGAGTCTGGTGGGAGGAACTTTCTTAGCTAATACAGCTTAAGCCGAGAGAGGCTCTGAGTCTATCTGACAGCGGCCGGTTACTCATAGTGTTTCAGGTTAAATGGAGGTAAACGGTGAACACATTAAAGTGGATTGTAGCTCAATTCATGCTGTAAAGTTTCTGAGTTTTTTAGAGTTCTTTGTATTTTGTTTTCTGCTGTATGTCATTTGGAGCCCTGGTGGTGAAGTGGTTAGGAGCTATGAGTTGGAATTGACTCAACAGCAACGGGTTTGGGTTTTATATATATATATATATATAGACATCAATTATTTTATTTTATTTTTTTAATCACCTGCAGTTCAAAAAAAAAAAACTGCCCTATAGAGCAGTTAACTGTTTTTGTAGCTTAGTCCCAGGGTGATGCAAACAGTTAACACAGCTCCGAATAAAGGTCTTGTGGTGTAGTTCCAAAAACTCAACCACCGAAAAAACCCCATGGAGTGCAGTTCTACTCTGACACACATGGGGTCGCTACGAGTTAGAATCGACTCGATGACAACCGGTTTTATTTACCAAAGACGACTATGCCAGCCATTATATTGATTGACTAATAGGGAATTTCTTGATTATTTATGAATGTTCAATTTTTTTATCGTATATATTTTTTAGTATGTGACTGACACTTGACTATATAACAATGACTTGCTGTGTCTGTGATACATAGAACTCCCTTTGCCTTTTGGTCTTGTGATTGTGCCTCAGCTCAGAGTAGGCAAAGAAAGCAGAGATCAGAAGCAGCAGCAGATGGATCAGTACTGAGGTTCGATCTGGAGCTTTCTATCAGGGACAACATCTGGTTTGAGGGACGCCAACTTGGATTATTCCAAGCTGTGATTCCCAGCCTTTTAGAAATAGTGACATCTGGTCTTCGCTTTATTTATGATACCCCTTAAGTTTTGGTTATAGTGAATTAAAATTAATTTTGTGTTGAAATTTTTTGCCATCCTCTGAGGTCACTGGAGGCACTCATGTGGCTGGGAAGGAGCTGACATCTGCCACTAGAGTCTTCCAGCTCCCCTTTTGGGTGCCCCGTTCCCACCCAAACAAGGGGCCCCCTAGTGTTACCCTATCTCTGAAAAGCCGATGTAAAATGGCTTTTATATTAAATGGAATGTTTTGGGTGGCAGAAAGTCATTTAGGTGGGACGATGTTTTCTTCACCGAAGACTGTCATGCTTACACTTTATCTGGGCGCTTCCATGGACAATGCTTTCACCCTAAGAAATTACTCCAAAGGTGACATGTCAGGCTGGTTGGTAGGAAAGGTAACTGGATGGAAACAAGCCTCTCCGTGGGATTAAACCAACCCTGTTTACCTTTCTGGTGTTGTTTTCACAGAGGCACTAAATGGGATTCCTTTGAGGACTTGACTAGATCAGGCTGTTTCTGTATATAAAGTTTTATTGGAAGCAGCCACGCCCATTTGTTTATCGACTGCACTTGGCTACTTTCTCACTGCACTGGCCGACTAGTTGCCACAGAGACCGTAGGGCTCACAAAGCCTAAAATGGTTACCCTCTGGCCCTTTACAGAAGAATTGCCAAGCCCTAACTTAGAGTAATGCATTCTTTGCAGACTTTGCAAATTCTCTCTGTTCACGTTAGGCAACACCAAAGAATATTGCCAGTCCTTCAGTTTCCTAAAATGTTCTCTGTGAAAGATCTGTCACCCTTTTCCCTCCAGGCTCCAAAACCCTTGCTCCTTCTGGGGAATCCCTGGTCACAGGACTCATCCCTTCTCCTGAGGGTCCCTAGGCTCTTTCTGAAAGCTCAGCGTCTCCAGCCTCTTTCACGTCTCCTCCGAGAATTGCCAAAAATAAACCAAGTCCTGTGAGGTGATGTCATTAGTTACTGGCATCTATTGTTCTATTCTGTGTACTTCAGCAGGCTTTATTGTCTGTGATACATAAAATGTCTTTTATATTTTATTGAATGTGGTATTGGGGTCATTTTTTTAAGTGATTTTTCAAAGTAGTTCAGTGACTTCAATCAGAATTACCAAGGATGCTAGTTAAAATTCAGATTCCCAGGCCTCACCCTCTCTGGCATATGGCCCAGGAATCGGCACGTTTTAATAAGCTTTTCAGGTGATCCAGAGGCACCCTAAAGTTTGCCCACCCCTGCGAGATACATAGAACAGTCATAACCTTGGCGAAGCAAATAACTCATTATAAGGTTGTTGACAATGTCTCATTTCAGTTCATAATGCCTTTCCAAAGAACAACACACACCACTTGAGATTCAAAGGCAATCTGTATACATGTTTATTATCGAGATGCCCAAGGCCCAATCCCCACATCCACAGCAGACAGTACAATTGAATTTGAAGCAATCGCCTATTGAAGTGATGTTTTTATACTGTCACTGCATCTTCGTATAGTTTTTAAAAAAGCAAAAATATTTTATCTTAGAGCTGCAGGCAAACACCAGACTGAGGCCATGTGTTAGTTATTTGCTGCTACATACGTCGCTCCACAAGTCAGTGGCTAGAAGCAACAGCATGCATTAGCTCAGTTTCTGTAGGCCAGGAGTCTGGGCACGGTGTAGCTGGGTCCTGTGTCTCAGCCTCTCATGAGGCTGCAGTGTAAAGGTGTTCACCAAGGCTGGGGTCTCATCTGAAGGTCTGACTGGAGAAAGTTCCGCTTCCAAGCTCACTCACGTGGTTGTTGGCAGGATTCAGTTCCTTGCGGGCTGTTGAACCGAAGGCTTCAGTTGCTCACAAGCCATTGGCTGGAGGCCTCCCTGATTTCTTTGCTAGGTGAGCCTCTCTACAGCTACCTTACAACTGGCTGCTGGCTTTGTCAGAAAGAACAAGTGAGAGGGTAAGAGAGCGAGCGCTAACGAGATGGAAGTCACTCTTTTGAAACCTTATCATGGAAGTGACACCCGTGATCCTATCACTTTTGCCGTATCCTCAGAAAAAGGTTTGGCCATCTACTTCCAAAAAATCAGCCATTGAAAACCCTATGGAGCATATTTCTACTCTGGCACACATGGGGTTGCCATGAGTCGCAGTCAGTTCAACAGCAGCTGATTAGTTGGTTGGCTGGTTGAGGCCTCCAGGATCACCTGCATATGATTCTAAATTAAGAGAAAGGGCCTAAATGGGGTTAAACTTTGTGGAATGAATGGTCACTAGTAAGAAGTTCTAAGCCTAGGCTTTACAGTAGAATCCCCTATGGGGGAGGGATCTATAAAATCTAGGGCCACACCCAGACCGACTCAGTCAGAATGTCGGGGGTTGGGGGGTGGGGGGGCAGGCATCAGTGTTTTTGAAAGCACCCAGGTGATTCCCCTGTGCAGCCAAGGTTGAGAACCATTGCTCTAGACCAGTGGTTCTCAATCAGGGGCATTTGTGCCCCTCAGGGGACACCGGGCAATGCCTGGAGACGTTTTGGTTGTCCTAACTCGAGAGGTAGAGGGAGGATGCTACTGGCATCTAGTAGGTAGAGACCAGGGACACTGCTTAAAATCTATAATGTACGGGACAGCCCCCCCCCCCCCCCCCCCCCCCCCCCACACACACACAGAATGTCAGTAGAGCTGTGGTGGAGAAACCTGGGCTAGACCCTGTGCTTGAGTCTGGAAACTGGCAGTGGATGAAGAGTACCTCTGCGGAGTAGCTTTGTCCCAGATGACACACGTACTGCCGGTACAGATAGCTTAGTGCATCTGGAATGTAATACACAGTCTGCTTATCTTTGCTTTCTAAACAGAAAATGGGTTTTTAAAAGACAGAGCAAAAATTTAAACCCACAGATACGTTTGTGTAATGTAGATCGCATACATGGATGTCTACATATATCCACATGGTGGGTACATCCTGTAGATACGGGGGTATGTGTGTGTGTTGTGTATGTGAGATCTTGGTTAGAGAAGCAGTTAGGTTTGAATCTGCTCTCCCCTCCCTTTCTTTCCCCTAACTCTAGCCCCCGGTCCTCTGCTTGTTAGTTAAGGTCCTACGTCCTCAGCCCAGAGGACGCCTCCTGCTCTGTCGTGCTACCTCCAAGTGAACACAGTGTGCATCCTCCTGGTCTGGGAACTCCCCAGCCTGCTCCCGCCCTGTCTGTCTGCCATCACCAAGTGGGGACAGCCCATGGGTCCTGCCTTCCTAGTAGATGCCCCCCACCCCACCCAGGTTTATCTGGCTCCTGCCTTTCACCACCAGGTCATTAGTTTCCAAAAGGGGTTCTCGGCACTTTTAAACTACTAGTGTCTTTTGTAAAACTCACATGTAACAGTGTTTTTTAAAAAGCTTTTTTTGAGGTATGATTGACATGTGATAAACTGCATATATTTAAAGTGCATTCTTTGATAAGTTTTGATATATGTATATGCCCAGGAAAGCATCACTCCATGGAAACGTATCCATCACTCCCAAAAGTTTCCTTGGGCCCCTTTGGAATCCTCTCTCCCATGCCCCCATCCCCCAGCAAGCAGGGTTCTGCTTTCTGTCACGCTGGATTAGTGTGCCTTTTCTAGAATGGTTCTTATAAAGATGTATTCACATAAACACTCTCACAGCGTCTCGTCTACCATTCCTATAAAATGTTGTGTGACTGTTTAATAGCTCCATGCCTTTGTCTGATTTTCATCCTTCCTGTTCCCAGTGTATATGCCCTGCCCCCTCTGAATAATAGAAAAAAAGACCCGTTCTGCTACCACCGCAGTTGACGACTTGAGTTTGCACCCGCTCTAATCCAGCCTACGCACTGCTGCCAGATTCATCCTGCCTCCCCTGCTCACTAACCTTCCATCCCTCCCCACTGCCTGCAAAATAAAGCACAGCAGCCTTCAGGCTGCCTTTGAGGCCTCCTACAGGAGCATCCCACCTGCCTTTCTGTCTCTCCCCGGACACCACCCTGGCGGCCTCACTAAACACGGCTGCATCCTGAACTCTCCCAAAGTCCCCTGCACCATGCTGGTCCTGCTCTCCTTCCTTTGTGCTTTTCTACCCATCCTAATCGTGGGGATCCTTCTGTTCTCAAGGCCTGTCTGTCTACACTACTGCCATCCATAGACCGGTCCTCAGCTCCCCACGTTAAACCACCCCACCAACGTCCCTGTGTTTCCTCTTATGGCACAAGTTTTATTCTACTTTTAATTATTTGTCTATGTGACTTAACACTGGTCCCTCACCCCACCCCAGGTACCAATGCCAGGAAGGCAAACCAAACTCCTACAGCCCCCAGCACAATGCCTTGCATGTAACAGCGATTAAACAGACACTCATTGGATTGAATGGCATCCAGAAAACATAGACTATAGCACCCAGATGGTCAGAGGAGGTTGAGTGCCATTAAAGCTTAACTATGCAAATAGTTCTTAACAAGCTTCAACTCCCTACAGATCTCTGTGCTCTTAAAATCTATGTTGTTGGAACTTAGAGCCAGCTTCCCCACATCACTGCTGGTCTCTCTGATTTGTTACCCCACCACCACACACACACACACTTTACTAGGCTGAGAGCACATGTGTGGCCTTTAGTAAAACCAAAGCCAGTTCCCACAAAAGGCAAAGGAAGAGACCAACAAGTATCTGTTTCTTGAATTTGTTTATCCCCAACTACGTGAATGTATCTTCACTTTTATATAATTGCTTATCGTCTCCTGCTCATGCCATGTTGCAAATGTTAGAGGTCAATCTATTCTAAGGCTTTAACAGTGTGTCACATTTAATAAATTTTAGGGCATGCTTTTCAAAGGATCTGCTGAAAAGCTCTTCCCTTTATATCATTAGAAATATTCTCAGCATTTTTAGCATTATATAGTTAAGCTTTTAGGTCTAGGACTGTAGGAAAGTCAGGTGAGAACTGGGAAGCAACCTGTTTATGATTTAAGTGATTTCTCACTCAGTTCTTTAACAGGAAGCCAAGTGTGGGTATTGACTTCATGCTGCCTTCCTGATGTGCTATACCAGTGGTTCTCTCAGACTTTTGAGTGTCAAGCCCCTTTACGCTCTTAAAAATAATTGAGGACCCCAACAAGCTTTTGCTCATGTGTGCTATGTCTGTCAATATTTTCTGTATTAGCAATTATAATGGAAAATTTTATTTATTATCTAATAACAAATATGATTTTTTAAAATAACAATAACGAACCCATTACATGTTAACGTACATAATGTCTAGGAAAGATAACTATTTTCCAAAACAAAATAAAACTTTAGTGAGAAGAGTGACGTTGTTTTACATTTTTGCAAATCTCTTCAATGTCTGGCTTGATTTTTAACTGGATTTGTACATCTGCTTCTGCATTTAATCAGAGGCATCTTGGGGTCTCTTGTTTGTGTTGAAGTACATGGACACTTGACCTTGCCACACGTTTGTAGTTGGAGAAAGGAGGAGTGTTTGGCATTTTCAGATACCTGTGGAGCTCTCCCTGGATACCAAAACCAAACCCGCTGCTGTTGAATAGATTCTGACTCAGAGAGACCCTACAGGACAGGGTTAAAATGCCCCGTAGGGTTTCCAAGGAGTGGCTGGTGGATTCAAACTGCCAACCGTTTGGTTAGCAGTTTAGCTCTTAACCACTGCGCCACCAGGGCTCCTCTTCTTTGATAATACAACAAAATTCAATAAATAGCGATTTCTTAAAGATTACTTGTAATATGGAATCTGAAATCATATTGAGGAATTTTTTATACTCTGTTCCACTAAAGTCCATTACTCCATCTTATGCTTCAGTTGGGTCTTATGTTCAAGAATGGTTTTGTAACATCACACCTTGCTCTTTTGGAAAATTACACAGTGTCAAACAATCACCTTTGTTCGGATCACCATCGATTCCATCAAGATGTCTGTTAAGTATTGGGAAGCTGTCAATCTCAGTGTGGCAGGTCCAAGTCTTGGTTCCTTTTCCAGAAAATTTCTGCCAAATACCCAAGTCTGAATAACTCTAGTATGTCCATCATTCTTTCAAGAAAAGATGGTGTTCCATGGAAAAAAGGTGCTAGTTTAGCTTGCAACTCAAACAGTTACACCAGGACTTGCATCAGAAGTGCCTTATGCATACTTCCCGTTTCATCACATAGACTTAAACAGACATGTACTCTGTGGCTGAGTTTTAATAAAAATATTTTTTTATGGCATTATCAAGGACATTCTTAAGTGAAACTGGCCTTTTATTTTTTAATTGCAAGTACATGGTAATGAAGAATGCTCTGATGGTCAGTACACTCTGGTGTTACTGCCTGATTCACGCAAAGGCATCTGCAGTTTTACTGTGCAAGTATCAACACAGTGGAAACAGGTATAGAAGATCTTAATGTTGATAGACAATAGTTTGACCTCACAGACCTCCTGGAAGGGTTTTGGGGTTCCCCAGGGCTGTGCAGCCAATGCTTTGAGAACTACTGTTCTGTGCCCTCACTGCTCAGACAGGGTGGCGATTAACCTGGGAGCTGGTGAGAAATGCAGACTCTCAGGCCCCACCACGCCAGACCTCCTGAGTCAGAATCTGCATTTTAATGAGATCCCTGGGGATTCACATGTATATTAAAGTTTGAGAATCTTTTCTGCAAAGGCCATATAGTAAATATCTGTGGCAACTTTGCCATTGTAGCAGCCACAGACCATATGTAAATGATGAGTGTGGCTGTGTGCCCATAAAACTTTACTTATGGACACGGAAATTTGAATTCATATACTTCTCATGTGCCACGAAATATCATTTTTCTTTTGAGCTTTTTTTCCCCCCAGTCATTTGGAAATATAAAAACGTTTCTAACTCACAGGTCACATGGAGAGCCGGATTTGGCCCGTGGCCCCGAATTTGCCGACCTCTGCTCTGGAACGATGGTTCTCAGCCTGGGGAGCTTTGAAAACAAGCTAATTCCCGAGTCCCGCCCCCTGAAATTCTGCTTTAATTGGTCTGGGGCGTGAAGCCTGGGCATCAGGATTTTAAAAGGCTCTCTGGATGATTCTAATGTGCAGCAAAACGTGAGACCTTTCTGAGCTGTGATATTTTTTAAACAAAGTACGTTTTGTTTTAAGAAGTTTTAATTGTTAATTTGAGAATTTGGCAGTGTCACTGGGTTTCGCAGGCCAGGATTGTGTCTTATAACCTTAGAGTGGGTTTCTCAACTTTAACTATTGCCGTTTGGGGACAGGTCATTCTTTGTGGGTGGGAGGGTATCCTGTGCATATTAGGGTGTTAAGCAGCATCCCTGGCCCTATTCGTTAGATGCCAGCAGCACCCCCACTCCTGGCTGTGACATCGCAACCCTCCCCCCAACCGAGGACATTTGGCACAGTTGCCCCACTGTTGACA